>OX383303.1:11556036-16356036 GCA_947523025.1 Dryobota labecula
TTTAACACAATGTGATCATAAAAAGGCTAGAATTTTTCGTTTAAAAATATAACCTCACTTTACGTCTAAGATTATTCATTGCTAATAAAATTATTATTCTTTGTAAAAAGTGGTGATTTATTAAGTTAAAACCTTCGAAATACACGTGAATGTGTTACTTTTCTATTTAGTAAATGTTTGGGTACTGCACAGTATGTTTAAACCAAACAGACTATATTAATAATTTAGGCTAACAGGAACATACATTCGTCATTCACTAAACTCCCAACAGTCTGGCAAAATCAAAATCGTTTTTACTGGTAACCCTGATGGCAATAAAATGTTTGAGAAATGTAATTCGTCTTTTAATGTTTTTTTTTGGATAATCTGAAGAAAATTTAGCAAACTTTCTTGTGAAATGTAACACCACTTGCTTTATTAATCTTTTCAGACCGTAACATGCAAATTTTAACCACACATTTCACCATTTTGATATTTTTTATCCTTAAGCTATTGTTCACTTGACGTTAAGTTGACAACTGAAGTCAGATATGCCTGTGGACATATACGACGTAGTAATGCGTTGGTGCCGCACATTGCTGATCTAGTCCTTTAAAAGATCATTGGGTGGAGCTAAGACAATACTGCTATATTGTATGTCCTCAACAGCATACCACTAATCCATTTGTGCTCATACATCTTAAAACCTTGAGTCATTCACAACATATTATGGCTCTTACAATAGTGGAAAAAGGAAAGCCTAAATACCTACCTTGGCTACCTTATAATTTCAACATTTATAACTGTAATCCACATGGTGTACATAATAAAGAGTATTCTATTTTTTTTTATCAGATTGCTTATAATAACAATGGCAATAGAGGTAGTTTTTTTTTAACATTGCCCCTTTCTAGGAATTTCTCCTGAATTGTGGGTGCCTTTACAAACATTTAAACTCACATACACTAACAGCCAGACCCGAAACAACTACTTGTAGGCCATACAAATATTTGTTTCGTGCGGGAATCGAACCCGCGACACGCAGCGCAGCAGTCAATCGCTTAACCGCTGCGCCAACCGTGCCGTTAAAAATATTGTTATTAAGAGTCTATACAACCTCAGCACCACCTCACTCTGTATCTCGCTCGCACACTATTGCTACCGGTCATGCAAGCAAGCGAGACAGGGCGGCAGGGAAAACGCTCCAAGGCACCGATAGTTTAGGTAATTTCCTTTTACGGTGAAAATAATGGTCATTTAAAAAAAGTAAATAATCTTTCTTTCTTTTTGGTGTGGTTAGTGACTAGCCTGAAGTCAGATTTTTGCCACCCATAGGCTTCTGACTTAGCTTCACATGCCATTGAGAAATATTTCTCAGGCGGTTTCCACACCATTTTCTAAGCAAGCAATGTTTTACATTGGTGCCAATTCCCTTGTTCACTTTTCTTAATGAAATAGAAAGAAAAAGATACACTGAACTTAAATTTACTTTAGTTTGTGAACAAGGGAATCGGCACCATTGTTAACATTGAATTTGGATACAAAATGTTACAGCTCAGTGAAAATGAAAGAATAGATTTATAATTTTGATGTATCTATATTAGTACAAGTTAAGGCAGAACATTAATATTATGATGACTCCAAAACCTTACTTAAAAATTAATAACTAATAATATTTAATTTTGTGTTGTTTTTGTTGTTAATTTTACATTGGTTATGTAAAAATATATATTGCAATAATTAAAACTCACATAACATTTAAAAGAGCTATTAAGAATAACTGCTAAAATAATTGTTATTTTACTTTTTGCAGTTAAATTACCAGAACAATAGATCATGCATCATAAATTCATAATGTGTGTCTTAAGTAGTTGTTAATAAGTTCTAATTGTATTGCATCACATTCACTTCAAACTAGCTAACAAACATAGGATTTCTTTTTCTGAAAACTTCATTCAAATTAAAGGCTAGACTTGGCCTCATTCAACATCTAAGGAGGCGTTCCTTAGGCATTTGGATCAAGGGCTTGATATAGAAAGCAGTACTCCTAGATTGGTCCATATGGTGAAAGTGGTTCCTCTCTTTGGAGCCCCAAAAACCGGTAACTTGGAACTCTGTTGCTGATACCAGTAGTGGGGTTATAATTTTCGTGTTTTTCATTACTTTTATTTATAGAGAGCCCGCGTGGATGTCGGTTATCGCGTAAAAAAGTAGCCTATGTCCTTCTCCATATCACAGGCTATATCTCTGCCAAATTTCATGACGATCAGTTCAGCGATTTAGGCGTGAAAACGTAACATACAGACAGACAGACAGAGTTACTTTCACATTTATAATATTACTAGCTGTTGCCTGCGGCTCCGCCCGCGTGGATGTCGGTTATCGCGTAAAAAAGTAGCCTATGTCCTTCTCCATATCCCAGGCTATATCTTTGCCAAATTTCATGACGATTGGTTCAGCGGTTTAGGCGTGAAAACGTAACAGACAGACAGAGTTACTTTCACATTTATAATATTATTAAGGATATATAGTATGGATAATTATAGGGCAATAAGTAGGAAGAGACTCGATTTTATTTGGTAAATCTATGTTATTTATGTAGGTAAGTTTATTTAATTTTAGGTAGGTATAATGTTTTTGTAAACAATGTCATGGTGTCAGAGACAAAATATAAATGCAAAACTAGTTTTTGTGCTACACAGGTAATGCCTTTTATTTATCAGACTCTTCAAATTATTATTAGAAACTGGTTGGTTTATATGGCTAATCAAGAACACTTGAAATGAATAAAAAAAACCGGCACAAATTATCAATAAATTGCGTAAGGCTACTTTAAAATAATTACACAAAGAAAGGTAATAATCCTATAATGGGCAATATACACTACTTCTATAATACAATCTTGCTTTCTAAGACGAAGAAAATCTGCACTTAAAAAGATAACAATAAAACGTAAATAGTAGGTACAATAACAACTGGTTCTGCACCGGTCTTGAGTTTGACTTAGTGTAGTCAGACGATTGGTATTATTTATTGGTATGGGACCGTACGTACCTTTTCAAAAATTCTCCGCCAATACAAATCGGACCGCGACGGAGTCAGCGGCATCGAAACAGCCGTTTCTCGTCCAGAAGGCATTTTCACTCAAAAAATCAACAGTAAATAACGATAAATGTTAATAATTAAGATAAGTAGCACATCATAACACAGCCGTAAAGAAGGCACAGTGTTGATTGAACATGATCGATTAATCCTCCACAATACGTGATAAGATAATGATTAGTATAGGTAGATATTTCGCGATTATCTTTATTGTATTCGTGTTTATTTTAAGCAAATAAAGACGACAAACTTAAACACGGTACCGTTAGTGACTGACGGGTAAATAAAACAATGAATGACTACAACTTCACTTCGATTTGATTGACACTTGACACTGCAAGGATGCATGAACGAACAGAATGAAATGATCTCAGCAAGAAATTATGAATGGCAACACTAGATCAGATAGACGTCTCTTTGTATTTATTCTTATTTACTGATTATTTTTGTGGATCATCTAAATCATTTTGTTCATTCCTGAACAGTTAGTAGTTTTTTTTTTGTTTTTTGTATTCTTGTCTCTCTGGGGTTACCATTTTTTTCTAATTTGTGAATGCAACGCAACGTAACGTTTATGAAGTTTTTATGAACGCGACTGTAAAGGTCGGTAAAATCGGTTGCCATGGTTCTGGTTGTCGAAATGTTGGCATACAAACAAATAACCTACGACCTGTGTTTCAGTTTAATAGAATGTACTCTGTGGACCTGTGCCTTACGACCAGGAAAAATAATAGTTACAAAACTCGAATGAAATGATGTCTCAGACAATGAACGACTTTAATCGTTGTAATAAAGTTTCAGGTGTATACTGGCTAAAGAAAGATGTCAGAGATTTACAAATAAAGTGAGTTTATTTAATAATTGCTTGCTTCATACTTGTATTATACAGTTATTATCCTTGATATATCTTTATAAGATACTCTTTTATTTTCCGCAGTACTTATCTGTTGTTAACTGTGGTGATAAGTTTAAACAAAGTTTCTTGTCTGTAATTTCTACTGTTCCAATAACCTTAGTTAAGAAAGAGATCTATAATAATATTAAATCTAATAGATAGTATGTCCATACATATCATACCTATGTAATTGTTCTTAAGGACAAAAAAATTACTAAATTAAACCAATTTAAATATATTTTCAGAATAAAACTAAAGCCCCAAGATGGAATCATATCACTGCCAAAATTCGAAGACTGTACCAAAGGAACCAATGTTTTAAAATTAGAAAACACTGGGGAAGAATACTCTTTAAAATGGCAAGAAAAACTATTCAGCTTATGGGAAGTTCAGCGTTACACAGACATTCACAACTGCATCACAGACTCAGAATTAAATTATCATGAAATGATTGAAAACATAGAATATAAACCTTCCAAAATATTCACCTATGTGGATGAAGACTGCTTCTTACCTTTGCCTGTTGACTGTAAGAAAAAAAATAAGGGTCTCTTCAATTTGGATTCATATTTGGAAAAGTTGAGTTTGAATGATGCTGTTGGTAGAGTATTTGGAGGTGACACAATTTCAACAACTCTTTTATTCAAGAGTGAAGAAAATATTGCAATGGAAAAGGAGGCATGGACAGCAATGCATGTTGTGTTTGATAATTCTGATTATAATGAGTAAGTTTTGCTTTAAACTTTACCTTAAAGTTGTACATGTACAGCGATTAAGGGTGAGATTTTTATTTTATTTTTATCATAATCTTAATAATTTATTTGCAATTGGTATTGGTTTAATGTTGGTCTTTATGACAGAAATTAAGTTTCCTAATACATTTCCAAACTGCGTTCCAAAACGGGCATACTGAATGCAGGGAAGAAGGCTGCCAGGCTCAAATGGGATTGGGACATCAGCCGCATGCACGATGACCGCTGGGCAAGTCTCCACATAATGGGTGCCTGAAGATGGACGGCTGCCGCCGAGGCCGGCCCAGAAATAGATGGCGAGACTACCTGGACGCGTACTGCAAAGGCTGCTTCGAGTTAGCGCGGGAAGAGTTCCTGAAAGGATTTTGGGGAGGTTGCCCAGCAGTGGGACAGTTTTTTTTTGGTTAACCTACCCTGTCGCACTCCTGGGCAAAGGTCTCCCCCCACTCCTTCCATCTTTCGCGAGCCCGCGCGTCCTTCCAATTTTGACGGACCCTATCCTGTTCGTACCGCCATGTCTTACGTGGTCTGCCGCGACCCCGCCTCACTGTCTCAGGGCACCAATAGGGATGATGACAAAAAAAATATTTTTGTCCGTCATGTAGATTATTAAAAAACATTGGACAAGTATTTTTTTCTTTTTTTAAGTAATCAAAACATTACGGCGATACATTGAATTCAAATGTGGCATGACATCACTGTCAGTAGATTTTATACGTAACTGTGACGTAACGAGGCCCCACTCCCCAAGTTTACTATGTTTTATCTAAGTAATTTTTTATTAATATGATAAAGCAAAAAATACGTGTCGAATATGTTTTATTATTATTTGATTGACGGACTAAACAGTTTTTCCTTTTTTTTACCCAGGACACATCCCTATTCTGTGCTATTTGGGCCCACAGTTTGTCTGGTATGCGGCAGCCCTGTCCTGCCCAGACCCATTTAAGTTGAGCCATGTCAGCTATCTTTGTTTTGGAGCGCAGTACAGGTTATAAAAAAAATTGACTTTTAAATTGTGTGAATAAGAGTATATTGGCCAATATGTTCTCATTATGCCTAGCACTATTAACATTAACTTTAAACTGGGTCACGTCTGTCCTAGTAATTATCACCAGTTAATATAATGAAGTCCTATATAATATGGGGCAAGTCTATTGCCATAAATGGGGCAGATATCAAGACTATAATTATTATTATTTTATTTTTTGTTGTGTGTTTTTGTGGTGTACCTACAATAAAGTTTATATAAATAAATAAATAATTATATTATAGAAACTTTATGCTATGAGATGGGAATGCTTAACATGAAATGCAATCAATTTCAAGATGACTCCATCATAATTTTGACATAGATGTTGAAATTTTTTTCATGATCTTTTCAGAGACTCCCATTTAATCTACAAACAGGAAGTAACTCTCCTTTCAATATACCACAATACAGCCCACAACTACATGGTCATGATGCCAGATGTCAACAGCTTGGAACTGAACCCATACTCAGTGGAGACAGCAGCTGGAGTGCCTTGGGGATACCAGTACGGTGTTGAGATAGAGTTTGATGATGAATGCGGGGAAGAGTTAGTAATGTTGGTATGACTGGTTATTATTTACTCAATAACAATACACATAATATCACGCCTGCTTTTGCCTAACGGTTAGGAATAGGTGTATAGTCGACCTCGTAATTGCTTTACCACTTTTGACAACAATTCCCAGGAAATCTAAACTTCACTAAGGACAAATTTCACCAATAAAACTGAAACTCATCGGCGATCAGCACATCTAAACCGAGTTCAAAAGCTGTCAGTGTCATTATTGATAAGGAATATTGACACTGGCAGATTTTAGGGGCGATCCGCCCTCTCCTCCGTTCCGTATGCTAAATATAAACGTAGGGTGCAAGAATTTTCGTGTTCGCTGCGGTCGCTCTTGTATCCTACATTCTCTTTTTTCTGACTTTTTTGCGTGAGGTCTCTGCCTCGAATCTTGCGGACAGCGCGGCGGCTGCGGCGGGGGCGCTAGGGCGGCAGGATGTAATGCGTAAATTCAAATGGACCGGCCTTCGAAAACAGCGGCGCAGTAGCGGCGCGGGGGCGGGCAACGAGCGGTGCACTCCGGTCAAGCGGTGACCGCCCGCGCGTCTGCTTTGCAGTGTTGTGTAATTTATTTTTATGACATTTGTGTGAAATTTGAATCAAAAAGATGTTGTCGTCGTTATTCAGACATTTCGTTCGCGAATTAAAACAAATATCTCGACGACACAACCACGAACACAACACTACGCCGCTATAGTGCAGCGCGATCTGCTCGCTGGTTTCGAGAATTGCGTCTGCGTTGCCCGCTCCAATCCCGCGCCGCCGCCGCCGCCGCCGCCGCCGCCGCCTCGCTGCCCGCAAGATTCGAGGCAGAAGCCTAAGCCGACAAAGTAACTTATCTATCCGGGGCGGGGTGTTAGAAATTTCTAAAAGTCTACATTCTCAAATTTTTCTGTACCTACCTATAGTTCGGCAAAACGCTAATTCCTATTTCTCCACCAATGTTCGAGCGAAGCGCAAGGGCACTACCTACCTTTTCTCGAATCGCTTCGTCGTTTTTTAAACCCTTATAACTTGGGTTTGGATTATACTAGATAAACAAAATTCGGGATATGATGTCAATAGTGGACTTATTAAACATATATTTCAATTGCATCCATACTAATATTATAAATGTGAAAGTAACTCTGTCTGTCTGTCTGTATGTTACGTTTTCACGGCTAAAACGCTGAACCGATTGTCATGAAATTTGGCAGAGATATAGTCTGGGATATGGAGACGGACATAGGCTACTTTTTTTACGCAATAACCGACATTAAGCGGGCGGAGCTGCGGGCAGAAGCTAGTAGCTAATAAACTTTAGATTTTATTGATATCTAAAAAAATCCGATTCGTCACTGACTCACTCACTCACTAATGATCATCAAAATTCTTAGGGTACTTCCTGAAGTCCTAGAAAGCAAAAATATTTGGTATGTATGCTAGTATTAAAACAAACAACAAAAAATTATAATTTTTTGATGTTTGTTTTAATACTAGAGGTCTGAGGTTTCGCTATTACAAGAACTATTGTATAACAGAAAAGTAATTAACAGTGAATCAATTTTTCACTTTACGCCCATGTGACGGTAACGAAACGGCCAAGCCACATATTTTGAATAAGGTGTAGAGTTTGTGAAGTTAGGGCTTTTAGAGTTAGGGCGTGTAGAGTTAAGTTATTATAAGCTTGGCTCTATATGAGATCTGATAACTTTTTGACAGTGCGAGCCATTTATGGTCTCGTCTTGGCAACATTTTACATGAAAATGTTTTTGGTGGAATTTTTTTGTTTAAATTCAATTTAAATATTTATTTTCAGCTGAAGAAACTACACAAAAGATGGGAGAGGAAACAAAGACATTTGCTGAACTTTGTGATGCCTCCTGTCGGCAAGAAACAGTACTATGTGACAGTAGAGATACTCACTGCTACAAACTTTGATATGGATAACTTGTACATAGAGTTTGATATAAAGGTAAACATGTTTTTATAGAGGTTTTGAAGGCAATATCGAAGGTAGGGTCATAATCATTATCACTTAGCCGAAACAACACAAGCCCACTGCTGAACATAGGCCTTCCTCAAATGTCGCCATAACAGTTTTTTGGTATTTTCTACTTTGTTGGGGTCAGCTTCCAGTCTAACCGACGCCGATGACGTGGTCGTCGCAGTGATCTAAACTAATATAATTAGATGCACTTCAGTTAGCAGTCCAGTTGCAGTTGGCAGTTGTGATGCCATTTATTTTACATCCTGCCCTTATGTAAATTTATTTGGGATCGGTGCAGCACATCTTCAACACTAAAACAAGGCCTCCAGTCTGCTATTACAATAGTGTCAGAATGGTCTCTTCATTGTGAGTTTTTGACAGATTTGCAATACAAACACTGTCAAATACTCACAATGGCGAGACCATTCTGACACTATTGTAATAGCAGACTTGAGGCCCTGCTATGTTGGGCTTAGCTTTGTCAGCTTTGCTGTAGTCGGGTAAAAATGAATAACTTTCTATCATGTTAAGGCCTATATTCTATTCAGATACAAGCGATATCGCTGTCGCACTCGGTAACAATACTGGATCGCTTTCAGGGGCCTATTTAATAAATGCGATAATGACAGGTGACAGGCGGACAGGTGACAATCCGACAAAATTGTCACGGTGGAAAATCTACAAATATCTCGACTTGTCGTGACAATTTGACATATTTCGGTTTAATTAACAGTTTCTCTTGACAGGCAATTTGTCTGGAAAAACTTGTCAAAGTTGTTTTTATTAAACACTAAATTGTCATGACAGGTGGACATATTTGTCGAATTGTCAGAAATTTTCGACAGGCACCCTCACTCAATGTCAAGGCAATTCGGCCGTTACATTAGTACGAATAATTTAAAAAATGGTGTTAACGTCGTCGACGGATAGCATTAGTAGTGAAGATGAATATTTGGTGCAAACTGAACTACCTAAATTTGCCGAATAAAACGTCTCTGGTTCCATAGATAAGGCCTAAACTTATTAATTTGGCGCCATTTCAAATAGCAAACAGAAACGAAGTTAAAAATGTTACCTATATTTTTTGAATATTACCCTCATGTCTCTCTTATGCATGCCTCGATATTGTATTGTGACAAAAATGTCAGAAAGTGACAAATTTGTCATTTATTATGACAATTAAGTCGGAGAATATTTTCTTAGACTCGACGGGTAAAATCTGACAATAGGGATGTTTCCTGGGTAAAAAAAAAAAGAAAAACTGTTTAGTCCGTCAATCAGATAATAAAAAAATATTAGACACGTATTTTTTGCTTTACTCATCATATTTCTAAAAAATTACTTAGATAAAACACATTAAACTTGGAGAGTGGGGGCTCGTTACGTCACAGCTACGTATACAATATAGCGAGCAGTGGCGTCATGCCACATTTGAACTCAATGTATCGCCGTAATGTTTTGATTAGGTACGTAAAAATTCAAAAAAATACGTGTCCAATATTTTGTAATAATCTACATGACGGAGATTTTTTTTTTTTTTAGTTATCGTTATTGTCGCCTTTATTAAACGGGTTTTTAGTTTGACAATTTTGTTACTTTTGGCCTGCGGCCCAAATTACCTGTCGCATTTGGACATAATTTTAATTGTTATTAAACGGCATTTGTCGCGAAAATTCGACTTATTTGTCAAAAACTGTCATAATTGTCGGATTGTCACGTTTATTAAATAGGCCCGTGCTGGTTAGTCACTTTGGACCAGTATCGCTACCGAGCGCGACAACGATATCTTGCTAATATTATAAACGCGAAAATTTGTGAGGATGAATGAATGTTTGTTACTCCAATCACGAAAAAACGGCAGAACGGATTTAGATGAAATTTGGCACATATACAGGGTCATTAGTAAACACTAACATCATCTCAAGACTATATTACTAACATCATAAACAACAACTATTGTTCTATGACTTTTAATAATTCATCAGATTTTAATTTATCATATTTTCATACAAAAATAAAAATATCTAAATTCAACGCTCTAAATTTTACGAACTCTTTGCGTAGCAAAACAAACTGCCGTTTCTAGTGCAAAATGCAGGGGCCAGCTGTGTGTACACAGCTGGCCCCTGCATTTTGCACTAGAAACGGGCACAGCATCATTATGTGCTAACCCCTCAAGTTTTAAAATGTTACACTGCTACAATATTGAATTCGTTACGAATAATCTTAAGAATACTTCCAAAAGAGTTCATTAGTTCGACTTGGATTCGAACCATCGTATTACCGAACGTCGTCAGACTCATATCGGCAGTTTGACGCACTAACCAGCGAGCCCATATGAATTGCGATGAAATCTAGTAGGTATCGTCTGAGTCAGTTTATGTTTAGGTCTCTGTCTAATAATATTATAATTTGAGGGTTTCAATTAATTTTACTTACTTAAGTTTTCTTTATAAAATTAATCTATACCCTCAAGTTATAACTACAACGTTTGCGTTCATAGGATGATACTTATCTAGGACCCGTTTGTGTCAGTTGGCAAAATATGTATACTATGATTACTGTAAATTATCAAATCAAATTTTAAAATATAAATCTTTGTAGTAAAATAAGATCAAAGTATTGTTAAATAATAAATTTTATTAAATGATTATTAAAGTTTTTTTTTAAATTCTTAATTAATATTACTAAAACAAAATATAAAAATACTGTATATTAAAAAAATATAACGCATGACAGAAATGCAGCAAAATTAAATATAATAACATGTTTTTACAAAATACAAAAACCAACTTGGGCCTATCACGGATTTGAACACACATGTCTTTTGGGGTGGTAACCACTTAATGGAGCTGTGTGTGTCAAAATACGGAATTCAAATGTATTAGATAGAAAAACGAATTCTTGAAGGTTTGTTTTTGGTAAATGTATTGTTTTGTGAAAAGTCACGAAACAAAAGTTGTTGTTTATGATGTATGTAAGTAATACAATCCTGCAAGGTTGAGTGTTTCACCAATAACCCTGTATAGTTTATAACTTGGATTAACACATATATTACTTATGCGGGTGAAACCACGGGGCGCAGCTGATAGCTTATGTATCTGAATAGGCTTTTATTTGTTAAACTTCAGGTACCAGAAGACATTCAATGCACCGATACCCTACACGGAAGAACGCACACGAGTGAAGCTGTGACAATCGACGGAGACAAAGCATGGAACTACGGGCATATTGTGGAACTGTCTTTACTGATTAATACTGGAATAGGTAAATTATTGCTGATTAAAACAACAGCTACTTATCATTTTGTTATTAACAAACTTCTGCTCGTGACTTCGTCCGCATGAAATTTCTTGTTTGATCATAAAATATATCCTAATAGCAGTGCCTGGTTACTCCGTTCTGGCTTAGCGTTCCTTCTGTTTTTGTTTTCTTTTTGCTCGACTCCTATGGGTTGTAGCGTGATGTTAAATAGCCTATAACCTACCTAACCTAACCTAACAAAAAAAAATGGTTTTAATTTTTTTTTCGATAATTACATCAAATGTTAAAATTGCAGCGGAAATGAAATTTTGTGTGTAGGCATTAAATTTAGAATTCCGGAATCACATAAATTGAAAACAACATTGTGAACCCAGTTTGCCTTAACTGATTACAGAACCAGCACCCATCAAATTATTCCTCGAAGCCATATCCTCAGACTGGTGGGGTCGCCACCGCACCGAGGGTTACTGCTACCTTTCTCTCACCCTGGACCCTGGCTGCTACTCCAAGGAACTGGCTTGCACCCGCCCTGAGGAATTGGATGTAGTGGAGGCTGCGAGCAGGCGGTTCTTTCTAGGAGGATGCCATTTGATCAAGGATGTGAATGTACTGACTGAGCCTCAGTTGCAGGTGATTTCATTTTATATTCGGGAAATACAAAGGTCAAAATCATGAATGAATGTGGGCTTTTGATAATTTCTAACGCGAATATATTATCGTGGACGTCCACGTCCACATCACGGCATCACGATAACTCGGTGAAGTAAAATATATGAACGTTTTAAATTTCCGTCTAAGATAACGTTATAAGGTACACGCGTGGTTACCAGCGATTCGAACCCCCCAGACCACTATTGTGATCCGGCCGGTGGCGCCCGCCCGGGGTAACCAAGTCTACCTCCACCAAGTCTTTCACCTACAGCTCCATCAACCTTCGATGGACCATCATCTCTCTAGTAACTTTACACCCTATTGCCAACCATATAAAGTTCAAAATCAATAAGTCCCTTTCTCATCCCTACAAAATTATAGAAAATGTGGGTCAATGACCGCAATTGCCATGCTAAAACGCGATAACTATAGTGGAAAAACATAATATAGTTTGCTCGATCTGAGAACCTAACCCAGAATCCCGTATTCAGCATGGGCATTATTCATAACCAAGTCTACCTGCACCTAGTCTTTCACCTACAGCTCTATCAACCTTCGATGGACCATCATCTCTCAAGTAACTTTACACCGTATTGCTAACCATATAAAGTTAAAAATCAATAAGTCCCTTTCTCATCCCTACAGGACGCAAACTACACATACACAACGACAGGCTCCATCAACCTTCGATGGAACATCATCTCTCAGGCCCAAATCGGCGGCTTGGTCGCACCACCTCCTCAACCTGGCAGCAGTACAGCATCAGCACTACTCTTGGGAGCTGAAGCTGCCCTGAAGAAGTATAAAAAGGCGAGGGCTCGGCTCGCGGCTGCTACTAAAGATTTTAGTGATGTGACGTCTATGGGGACCGGAGATGGGTAAAATATAAAATGGTGTATTTTTTTTTTTTTTTGAGGTCTAATCGTGATATGTTACTAAGGGCTTATACAGACGTTCTGCTTTTGAGCGACAAAGTAACAGTTTGGTTATTTTTGTGCAGTTGATACAACTCCATCGGAACTGTCGAAAATTTTGCCGTCCATTTGTAATTGCGTGCGTTCTAAAGTTCTAAAAAGGACAGAGCAGGCGCGTTCATAAAATTTCAGAGCGAGAACACACGACAAGAGTATTTATAGATCCCACTCGCACGTTTTTATGACCGCG
The DNA here is from genome assembly GCA_947523025.1 of Dryobota labecula. Lineage (NCBI taxonomy): Eukaryota > Metazoa > Arthropoda > Insecta > Lepidoptera > Noctuidae > Dryobota > Dryobota labecula. The sequence continues at coordinate 11,569,411 of OX383303.1, forward strand.
AATCTTGGCGTTTAGAATATAAAGGTATGAGAACAGAACAGGGTGTAAAGTTTCTCGTCCTCTATAAAAAAAGAAGGATCCTCCGACCAGACGGATGTTGTGTTGGCACAGATTAATACAGATGGGACACTCCGCAAAATCATTTAAATAAAAAGCGACTCTTGCTACGACACAATAAAGTGCAATTCAGGTAGCACAACGCTTATTACCTACAGTTATATTCACCTACAAGTTGCCTCTCTTTCTATCGCGTAACTTTTATACCGGCGGCGCGTGTCACTTCTACAGAATAGGGATGATAACTTGGACACGTATTTTTTCTTTTTTTACGTAATCAAAACATTAGGGCGATACATTGAGTTCAAATGTGGCATGACGTCACATCTCAGTAGATTTTATACGTAGCTGTGACGTAACGAGCCCCCACTTCCCAAGTTTAATGTGTTTTATCCAAGTCATTTTTTATTATGAATGAATGAATGAAATGAATGAATGAATGAATGAAACGCACCGACCCCAGCGTGGTTTAACCAGACTATTACTCGAATGAACCCAAAGATTCACACTAGCCCCTGGAGCCTCATGTTTCATGGGACTACAGTGGCCATTGTATATCAAGGAGTAGACCGGGGGGCACGATAATGGTAGGGAAGACGTGCCCATAGGATATGGAAGGATTATTAGAGCCTACCGGATATGCATCCTAAAGCAAGCAAATGGAATATCGGAAAGACGGGTGATATTTATCGGTAGGGCATCTTTTAACGACGTCGCAGCTATTTTGGCGCAGGTCCATCTAAGTATTTTTTTATTATCTGATTGACGGACTAAACAGTTTTTCTTTTTTTTTTACCCAGAAATCATCCCTATTGGCCTAGTGAGATGGGCCCGCCGCGTACTTGTAGCTTCATACCTAAACTGCGGAGTGTCCCATCTGTATTAATCTGTGGTCTTGGGCTACTGCCCGACTATTAACCTTTTCACCGCCCACGTACACAGAACGCGATGCCTCGCCAGCGCCAAGCTATAAATGTATAACGAAATATATAGTAAACAGTAGTGATGAGGGTATCATCATATCGATGAATGAGATTTATACGCGTTAAGGGTCAATTCATACTAGAGCAGAGTCGAAGCGCATCGAAGCGTCAATCTGAAACTTAACATAGCAAATTCACCCTTACCTCCACAACATAATACACATATTTCATTTAAGATAGAAAAAAGACGCGCGAATTGGCGCGCATTCGACAGAATTCGCGCGTCGGAGCGCAACAAACGCTGATTGGTGCGCGCTTTATTTATAATTTTATTTATAAGTTTTATTTATAATTTTACGGATATAAATAAAAACTGATTTAATATTTCCATTTTTGTTTCATTTCACATTATCATTAGTAACAAAAACTAGTATAAATTATAAGTATTAAGGAAACAAATGCTTAACTCAATTAGAGCTATAAGAAATGTGGTACATCTCTATTTGTTTCATGACATCTTCCGTCGACTTCATTTCAAGTCCTTGGCGCTCAGAGCACGGTAAATTCAATTATTGTTAGGGATGTCGTTTAAGGTCTTTCTTTCTTCTATTTTTGTTTATTCCGTTTTTTTTTAACGTAAATACAAATTTTCACTGTTTTTCGAAATGGAAAGTATGTATTTTAATTATAACACACTTGTACCAGTATTCCTAAGCTATCACAGCACTGTTTTATAAAGCTTTGTCTCTGTCCTTTTATTTACTCATGTAACGGTAGTGTAACGTTTACCCGTCAGGCAGGGCATTTTTAAGCCGCGGTCCCACGACCCGATAACTGAAAGGCCGCGCCAGGTCGTACCGAGCATTATTATTTATTTATTTTAACTTCTCACACACATGGTACAAAAGCGGACTTAATGCCATAGGCATTCTCTACCAGTCAACCAAGGGTAGTGAAGAGATAAGATGGCAGGTGCTCTATTTAAGAGGAGATAATTATAATAATAAAAATATTAAAAAGATAACAAATAAAAATAAATACACAAGTACATAAATATGATCATGTAGCATTCCCACGGATCATCCCATATATTATAAAATTGAATAGCGTCACATTTTGTAATCTATTACAAACGAAGTCGGAAAAAAGATGCGTGCGCGCTCACCCGTTCATTCCTGCACTATGCCAAAGTGACCTTGACAGCCTTACGCTTATGACGCCACAGAACGACTAATATAGAAGTCCGTGGCGCTCGGGGCACTGACAACCAACTGTTTTGTAGAGATGGGAATATAATGATCGACGAGGATTGCTAAACAATAACAACAACGATTTAATTCCGGGTCGGCACCCAACTGAAGATCTTATTCATCTATTTTGCCTTTGTTATAAAGTAGTCGACTGTGTTCATATTTTACTGACCTCAAATTGTTTTCGATAGTAATATTTATAAATATTTCAACGGGCGAAATCAAACAGTGATAACTTCCGCGTCCCATCACTAGCCGACTTGATATGTAGTTCTTGGCGTTCTGGGGACATGAACACATTCGGAGTTTTTGGTTTTTGCCGATTTTAAGACAAATAAGGGCTTATTTTGTGTAGGAAAATTAAAAATAGGGTATTAGACAGAGCTTTATTAAATAATAAAAGAAAACAAAACCTTAAAATAAAGTAAATTTATTTTTATAAGATAGTTAAAATGAAGAACTTTATATGAAGTCGTGGCGCTGGTGGCACGAAAATCTGGAACTTCTATTATAGTCCGTGGCGGTGAAAAGGTTAATGTGACATTGTGTATATGCTGGTCGCGCGTCGAACTTTGCTTGCGCTATGCAGGATTTTGCGTAGTTTGCATGTGACGTTGTAGATACCGCCACAGGAACTCCATAGATAGTTCTAGGACTACGATTAAAGTAATTCCGTAATAGGAAATGTACGGAAACGAACAAATTGTATGTTTGAATGTAAATAATTTATTAGTGATTAATAATTAAAAATAAGTTACTCAAAACTAAATTTACTTTTAATATTACCTACGAGTATAAGTTACATCACGAGGTAGTTTACATTATAATTCAATAGTTTACATAAAATTATTGGAATTATTACAAAGGGCCGATTGTAAGGTTGATCGCACATTTGAGTGTGAAAAATGTTATCCGATACCTGATTCAAAATAAGCCCCTTAAATGTACACGTAATTTTATTAAAAGTGGCTAATCGTTTCGGGACTGCATTTAGCACCCAGAACAATATGGCCTGTGGGTGGTCATGTTTAGCGACGATGACAAATATACTAAACGCCAACGTTCCAAGCAGACATGGTCTTAAAATGTGGGACCGAGATGACACGAGTCTCAGTATAGTTTTTAGAAATACCGTACTAAATATTCACCTTCCTACTCGCACGTAATATGACCACGTCAGCCACGACCACGACGTTTAATATAGTTAGTTATATTAAGATAGAGCCGTTACTGTATGCGCCAGCAATTGCTTTGTCGCTAAAGTCGGATTCAGTCGTGTATAATGTAATGTATTGTGTAATGTAATACGAATAGTGTGGACGGACACAAACTCAATGCGAATCCTGTATATGTTTGACTGCGAGAACCTAACTCGAGCGTTATATGTAATGCTCGTGGTGGCGACCACATGCAGAATTCGCGTTACATTACACGATTTATAATATTACACACGTCTGGACCCGGCTTTAGGCTGCGTACACGACGGACGCATAGTGTAGCACAGGCACATATAAATCCAAATCAGTATACGGTCTACATACTGTTTGAAGACATCCTTCTTATATTTTAACTAGCTTTTGCCCGCGGCTCCGCCCGCGTAGATGTCGTTTATCGCGTAAAAAAGTAGCCTATGTATTAGTATGGAAGAAAATACATATTAAGTTGTATTATACCTGAAAGTGTTCGTTAGTGTCTATTCAAAATATTGCATTTATATTGGCATCTACCTACTCGACCTAATAGCATCCCTAAGTTGTTGAGTAACAGCTGCCAGACTCTTTGCGCGTCGCCTCCTTGCGTCCCGAGCACGCATGAGTCGAACACTGCGCGCGTCTGTGAGGGCCGCGTTAGCCGCGTGATGCGCGCGCCGGGCTGCGTCCATCGCTGTCACTTCTTGACGAAGGAGCGACGACTCCCAGGAGCTGAGGGCGTTGTGAATCGCAACGCGCTGAAATGAACAGGTATGGTCAAGATGATGGAGTTATCATGATAAGAATATAGGAGATAATAATAGATTATTTGATGGAGATGGAGGAAATAATAATAGATGGCGTTATATTGAATCCCGAGCGTGATGAAGGTAGTGCTTCCGAGCGCAGCAAGAGACCTAAGTGCAGCAAGCGTTTCAAGTTCGTCCAAGACGAAGACACCCTTATCATATTGGGCCTCCGTTCTATCTTCTAGAAGATCTACCTGAGTAGCATCTTTCAGCATCTTCGTTCGTCTCTGCAAAGCGTTGTCGGCTTTTCTCTGCTTGTCGATAAGTTCTATGTGTTTCCTGAACTGTTCTGCTTCGCCCATGCGTATACGTCGGTCGGCGGCAAGCTGGGTGCGCGCCTCTTCTTCCAATGCTTTGTCTACTAGGAAGCATGCCTGAGGAATTATAAAATATCGCTGTTATATGCATTAGTATGTAAACTTTTTTTAGGGTTTTGAAGTCATAAGTCACACTTCCTGATTTCGGATTAAGACCGGTTGAATCCCATATTACGAGTATTCTGATAAAGTTCACGACAGTAAAACGGTTCATACTTCTAAACACCATTGACTAACTACTCTACCTAAATCAAATTAATTTGATTGCTTGTTTAATTGTAGAAACGCCGCAGTCACCTACTGGGCCCAACTCATCTAACATAATATTATAGGTATTTACATTTATTATCGACTCCAAAAGAAGTAGAAGAATTTCATTGCTTGTCAATTAGTGGTAAATGTAAGATATCCGAAACCACATCGTCAAAATAATTGTCTAATTTTCTACCTATTGTTTGAAGTTCCAACACACTACGTTGGCTTACCTAAACTAAACGACATGATCAAGACTCACGGTAGTTCGGTCATAAAAAGTGCGAGAGGGACGGTGAAGTCGTCTTTCCAACATTTTATTCGTTTTACCGCGCAAGAAGTTTGGCGATTAGCAGGTATAATTGGACGTAGTTAAGCAGAAAGGACACAATCCACATTATGGTCAAAAATGAGTTTGTATACCAAAGAGGTCCTAACGGTTGGTTCTTTCACGGTGGGTACCAACTAAACTACGTCCGTTAAATACGTCCAATTAATTGTATCAAAAGCTCGACTGAGTTCTAAAATCATGAGTAGATAGATAGAATACTCTTTATTGCACACCAAAAAAATAACGGATTTATTTGTAGAAATTTTACAAGGGGTGGTTATTATTACCTTCTGATCATCCATATGCGCGAGCAGCTCAGCACTGCGCTGTTCCTTGTGCCGGATGCACTCCACCAGCACTTGTCTCTTGAGCTGCGATTCCAGCGACTTCTGATGCTGCATGTAGTCATAGCGCGACTTCTCTTCACGCCGCTTTTCAACTATGTAGCGCTTGTACTGGTCTAGAGTTTCAGCTTCGACCTGGGGTTCAATTATGTTATTATGATGTATGTTGGAATGATTGTTGATTAGGGCATCTAAACCTATGAGAGACTGAGAAAATATACTGTCTTCTGTACAATTACGTCTGTTTGTAATGTAAAAATAATAATCATATTCTATATTTTAATAAATTGATATTGAAGAGTAGACAAATCTTAAGATATTGGCTGTTGTTATTATAATATTGAGTTGTTTTTGCTCGACGATGCCGGCGCGGCGCCGTATCTGCCATTTGTCATATTCAACCCAAGTTGTTACACATTTGCACTTGTTAGCTATTTGAATATACCAGGCGCCAAATCCCAATACATAATTATGTATTTTATATTATAATTATTTCGATGGAGCAAACTTTAGTACCAAGAAGTAACCTATTATTTTAAATTCATTCGTTCACTCACTGAAGACAACGCACCGCCTAAGCCGCTGGGTGTAGAACCATGAAGTTTTGCTCAAGAGTTCCTTATGAACCGCATTCATCACCTTCGATGGTGAATGTGATGAAAGTTAAAAAATCCTTTCTTAAAAGGAAGGATTTTTGAACATTTATCTCTTAATGGGGGTTATAAGGGGATGAAAGTTCGTCATTTTTGCTGACGGGAAATCCCATGGAGCACCAGGCATGTTACAGAATAATAATCAAAGTCAAACCCGTACTAACGATTTCTCTTTCTTCTTTCTCCTTCTGCCACAACTGTCGGAATTGTTCAGCGAGTTTGTCTCTCTCGATATCTTCTTCTCTCTTCCTTGCTAGGGCTGCGAGGAGTTTCCATTCTCTCTCAGGAATAGAGTCGACGATGTCTGTGCTGCAGTTTTCGTAGTCGACTGAATGAATCAGCTGCGATATGGAGCTGCGTACTGGAACAATAACAAGGATTTATGTTGTGAAAACTTTAGATTTACACACACATATCATAGATGACGCGTGTAATCCCCGAAAGGTTTGGCAGCAGAGGTCTACCTAAGGTACATCCACATTTCGCCAGTTATGTAAAGTCTTCAACCGGGTACAAAATATCTAGACTCTAGACTGCTACTGAGAAATTCCGAATGGAAAAGCCCAATAACATTTTGTCCGACCTGAGAATCGAGCCCAGGACCTCATCATGCTCAGCAGTAGCTTTTGCGGCTTGAGCTCTGTTCAGTCATCACGGGCGTAGCTATCGCCGCATCAGCCGTTACAATTATACGGGGCCCCCAAGCCACAGGTGCCCCCCGTATTCTTTTATTAAAATCACAATGACAGCTTAACCTAGTATCCCAGTCAGGATACTCCAACTTTCGAGCTCGCTCCGCTCGTTCTTGCATTTTCTTAGTAAAACGCAATGACAGCTCAACCTAGTATCCGAGTCAGAGTGCTCAAATTTTCTGGCTCACTTCGCTCGCTCTTGTATTCTCTTAGAAAAATTATAATGGACACTTAACCTGCCGCGCCATGTTAGTACGCTATACTGTAAGCAAAAATTCCTTCCTTTGAAGTTTCGCCGCAGTCGGGTAAAAAGAGCCCTCACCAAGGGGACCCTTTTTACTTTTCGATACAGGGCTCCTTTATGACTAGCTACGTCACTGTCAGTCATATTGCTTGTGAGAAATCTGGAAACTTCAATGAGCTAAACAGGATATACCTTACATACAAAAACATACGGCAAACTGGCAAAGTTTCCATAGACAAGTGTTTTATGTAATGAGCCTGAGACTTTACGACTATAATTGTTTCAGTTCATGCCTTGCCAACATAGTTTTACTAGGCGCTATAGGTACATGCTAAGACCTATAAATTGTGTCAATGAGGGGCTATCGCGTATGAATTCACCGTTAGAGGCGCTAGTTTCGTGTGAGGTCTCCGAAATGTCAAATGGCACTGTTTGTTACGTGGGATTATTTTAAATTAGATTAATGTTGTAAATATTTCGCAATATCTGAGATTAACTATGGCAAATACCACCACCACCTAAGTTCACATGTGGAAGCAATAAATATATTGAATATTGAAATATGTGTTACGTGTCTATAAATGTCAGTGCTTTGAGACAGTTCTATCCTTCAGAAACTTATGTCCTCCTTTTTTCCGAACAAAACCGGACTTCGCAACACTGCGGCATGCTCGATATTTTTACGGTACGGTTTTATGGTATTAAATATGATTTAAATGTAAACTTAATCACGCCCGTAGTAACAAACTTTGGCAGCTACACTTCAGGATCTTACTCGACAGTGGCGCCAACTGGTGAGCATAGACACGGTAGCCCTCACAATGAGTAGGTACCTACACACAAAACAAAACCCACACGGAACAAATATTATTTGGATGACCTACAACAAACAACTACGTCGCTCGCTATACTCATGATAACTAGGTACCTTAGACGATATCCAATTAGTTTGACATTTACGCAGTTGGTTACTCATTGAAATCTATTAATCTTTCTTGCTCGAACCACGTGTCTCAACCAGACACAATAGCTGGCTCATCGTGCGTTGATAGTGCAAGAGTAAACAATTATTTCTTTCAATCATGTTATACATATTAATTTCCCATGAAAATACGCAATACATCTTACCATTACATACAGGTGACTTCTTCCTCGGAGACAGGCCGGGTCGGCGCGGACTCTCTGTTATTATTTTATAACAAAACACCATTATTCCCACTTCCGCAGTTTGTTATACTGTGGGAAAATTCTTATTGACACTTCTTATTGTATAAATTGCACTGTTCTTGTGTTTAAAGGAAGATTTTGATGCAGTTACGTCGAGTCGCCTTAACTTTTTTGTAGTAAAACCTCTCCTTTAAAGGCTCGCGCAGACTGGCGCGACAAGCAGCGTGACCCTTGTCGTACCCGCGATATCACGCCAGTCAAGGGTGTGAAATGGATGTTGAAGGTTGTATGTAGACGGAACCAGTATACAGCCAGTAATATATAGGTGATGTATACAAGGAGGTTCTGGGGTCGGTCTTTTAAGAGAACCTGGTGGCCCCCTCCAAATGCTGACGGTAACCACAGGGGTGGTTTTAGTGAGGTAAAAACCCCACCCTCATTGGGCTTATCCCCTAAAGGCAGGGAAAGCCTTTTGAAGGTTTCCCCCCGGAAAAAAAAAACTCTAGGTAGGTACTTAACTGAAATATTTAACGTGAAGATTATCTAAAAAGTAGGTGTTCGTGTATTCTCCTAAACAGCAACTAAAAAGGTTATTATACGAGCTTAGGTGTTAATATCCTCCAGTAGATAACATCAGACTGCGGTCATCTGCTACCAACCGTGGTAATGCCATTACCCTCAGGACCATTTACTGTAACGAACTGCAGTCCATGTACGTCCATTGGACGTTTAGAGCCTAGCACGCACTACATAACCTTGTTTGCACCGTACCCTTGGACTTAAACTCAAGGATAAACACAATAAAAACAAACTAGAAACACAAATAAACGATTCAGGAATGCTTTTTGCACATTTAAAGCAAAGTTTCAAGCACTTTATTTCACAAAACTATCACATTATGGTTTATTGCCGTAGACTTCAGACGACAGAATTGGTTGCTACGTTTGTATCGATTTTACATTAGGTATCAAGGTTAACTTGTACATAGATACTATACTAGGTACCTATCTATAAAATCATGTAGGTAAATATTAGAGAAATCAAAAAATCAAAAGCAAAATATTTTATTTCACATAAACCTACATGGGCACTTATGAAACGTCAGAAGCTAGGTGCACGGTTCCAATTAGTCGTTTCCTATGGAAAAGAGCCGGCAAGAAACTCCACGGTTACTCTTTTAAAAATAATTGGCTTTACAATATTATTAAATAACAGTGATAATAGGTATGGGAGGACAGTGTAGGCCTTTCAACAATTACCAGGTACTTAACAAAATAGAAAAGTGCCAACAAATCTACACTCTACTAGGCCTACAACGTTCTCACATTCACAAAATATAAAATAATCTAAGTATATAAAATATTAATGACATGATTGCAATTACAACTACAGTAACATATCTGAATAAATATCATGTCCAATCATGACAATCATGTCAATTGGAATTCGATTTGTAGGTAAATAATGTCAAATAATGAAAAGATTATGTCAAGGAAGTATGTAAAAAAATAATTAAAAATTCTAAATAAACATCGTTATTTGGGAGCAGTTAATAGACATTGACATAGTTATGTTGTTTATGAGGTACCAGGGATGCATCCGATACCGATACCGATGCCGATATATCGGCGATACTCAAAGTTTGCCGATATATCGGCATCGGCGATATTTTTATGGCCGATTCAACGATACTTTTCTCATCAATGTTAATTTTAATTACTAAAACTATTAACTAATCTCAATCTGTCTATAGTTTTAAACGGTGTTATTTAGTTTGTCCAGTTATTTGTTATTTTTATATTAATTAAAAAAAATAAACTGACTTGTGTTTTATTTATTTTACCTTCATTTTTGAATTCAATAAGCGTATTGGTATCGCCGATATTTTTATAAGAGCATCGGTATCGGTATCGTATCGGCAAAAAGGCGTATCGAGGCATCCCTAGTAAATACCAGCCGCAGTGTCTGAATGGCAGTGAAAATAAAATGCCGTGAAAATTGTGAAATTGCATGAAAATTGACACTTTTCTTTTTATCTTTACTTATTCTACATTGAGAGCAGTGGTGGCCCAGTGGTAACTGTAAGTAGCCGCGACTTGAAGAGTTGCAGGTCATAGGTTCGAACCCAGACAGGCGCTTTACTTTTAGCAATTTTTTTATCATCATTGCTCTCAAAACGGTGAAGGAAAACATCGTGAGGAAACTGATGCCCTAGAATCAAAAATTCGAAGTCATGTGACATCTACCAACCCGCATACACTATTCTTAATTTATATTTATAAAACAAAAAAGTACACTAAACTTAATTCATTAAGATTTATTTTTCATTTTTTAGTAGTTTTTATTAAATTACATCCCTTTACTATTAAAGTGAGTTTGAGTAGATATTGGTGCCGATTCCCTTGTTCACAAACTAAACTAAATTTAAGTTCAGTGCATCTTTTTCTTTCTATTTCACTAGCAGCCCGTCCCGGCTTCGCACGGGGTAGACAATACGAAAGACATTTTAAGACTCATTTTTCTACACCTTCGGTTACATTGTTCAAATTTTACCAAGGATCCCTAATTTTTTTCAAAATGAAATGTAGCCTATGTCAAATTGGAAGAATGTAGCATTCTATTGGTGAAAGAACTTTTTAAATCGGCCCAGTACTTTTTGAGCCTATTCATTACAAACATACAAACATACAAAAATAGGTACAAATCTTTCCTCTTTATAATATTAGTGTAGATTAAGAAAAGGACAGAAGATAAATTTTAGTTTACTCCTGTCAAATTAATCAGCGCTTGACGTAAATTGACGTAATTTTAGTCGGCAATTTTTTAATCACGTCTAAATTTGTATGGAGTAGTGACAGGCGCTGATTTATTTCAAATCTTGATTATCCTAGTAAGGATAACGGGTATAACTGTATAAAAAAATATTGAATTGTCATCGGACCTTGATAAGTATGCCAAATTTCGAGTTAATCCGACGTTTTGAAGGGGGTCAAATTCATGTTCAAAGTTTCCGTTACATAGGCACATACGTATGAAGCTAATAAAAGCGTGTTAGTAAAAATCGAACATTCAAAGGGATTGCACACGAGTCACGACACATAAATTGCAATAGGTATAACGTTTATCTACCTATATAATGAAACAATAAAATGCAACTACCTAGTAGGTATAGTATTGCAATAGTTGTCAGAATTTTCTACTTTTATATCAATCACCTTGGACGAGTACGTCTAATTGTAAGTCATTATCCTACTAATATTTTAAACGTGAAAGTTTGTATGTTTGCATGTATGGATGTTAGTTACTCAATCACGCAAAAACGGCTGAACGGATTTGAATGAAATTTGGCACTCAGATCGTTTATAACTTGGATTAACACATAGGATACTTTTTATCCTGCTAGTACGATCACCGATTTCCGACCTCTACGCCGACGAAGCCGCAGTCAAAGGCTAGTACACAATAATAAACATATTTCACGTTTGTAAGCGGATGTACGTGAATTACTATTTTTACTAGCATTTCATTACGTTGAGTGGTCAATAACTTCCTGGTAATTTCCTTAATTATACTCTTTACGACACCAGCACGCGTCACGACTCTTTAGAGTGCTTTATCATGGACATGGTTTGTTCAAACAATTTTTTTTTTTAAGAGTGTATAGAGCCGAGGGAATATTCGGGCCACGTGAATATGGTGAAACTTAATCACATTCACTCATTGATGTATACAAAAGGAAGATAAGGCACTGCTCCAATGTCACGTAAACATTATTGGACTAGAAACAATTATCACAACCAAACACATTTCCCGATGTCGTGCATCATGCATCAACAACCGAAATAGAGAGATTATGACACGGGCTGTAGCGGGAACGAGATAGCAATAATTGTCACTGTTACGTAGCCATAACAACTCGGAACCTAGAAAGCAATATTATTCAAGAGAATTTTAAAGAAAATAAGTTTTGATTTGTTTACGAGTGGAAAGTAATCCCGTGGAACTTGTTTTTGGTTAGTGAATTATTTGTGCACATTTTGAAAACAGGAATTGTTGCTGCTTATTTAGACGATTGCGGTAATTTTACTTAACGTGCTACACAAACGCCAGCTCGATTGTGACTAATGTCCGGTTTACATTATTCCAGTCCAGCGATCGAATCCAGCCCTGGATTGCTTACTGGAAAAATGAAAACCGGCACTGGAATGCACGAATCCAGTTAGCATTCCAGTCCAGTAACTAGATTGGCGGTCTACTTTTGAATCCAGTGCGACCAATCGAGTGCAACTGGAATAATGTAGACGGCCAATCCAGTGCCATTCCAAACGATTCGAAACTGATCTCGTCTTGAAATCATTGTCACTGTAGTGTTCACACTTCAACGGCTTCTAAATAACTGGAATAATGTAGACGTTACAGATCCAGTCCAGCACTGGACTGGATTCTCGCTGGATCACTGGATTGGAATAATGTAAACCGGGCATAAGGTCAATTAATTGTACCGGTCGGCATAATTTATGCGGTCCACGTCGAGTAGCGAGTACCTAATCTTCCTTTTTTATACATCAATGCATTCACTTGACCATATTTCGACCATTTTTCTGACGGAAAGTCTCGATTTTTATTAATTTCCATATTCATTGGGATTGCTCATTCTTAGTCTGATACCATTGTTGACTTTTTCAGTGGTTTAAAAAAGTTTGAGTTGGTATCGGCTGTATCGGCTCTGTGTTACCCCATTTTACGCAAGACCTATTGATAGCCCTGTAAGTATAACGCTGATACAAACGTACTATATTAAATGTATAAGTAATCTATGAAAGGAACGAATTAACATTTTGAAATATATAACATCGTAGGAACGTCTTCTACAGCTTGTACTTCGGCGAGTGTGCCGGTGAACTCCACGACCTCATTCCACCGGCCCCCTTCTACCATCGGACATCTAGACGCACTGCAAGTTACCACCCCTACCTAGTTGATATTCCACCAACTCGCACTAGGCGTTTTCAAACGTCTTTTATAATGCGCACAGCAAAGGAGTGGAACTCTCTGCCTGCGTCTGTGTTTCCGAACGCATACAACCCTAATCTATTAAAAGTGAAAGTGAACAGGTTTCTTCTGGGTAAGCTCACTCCATCGTCGACTTTGTCTCTGTCACCCAGACCTAGACTAGAGTCAAGAGCAAACCCATAGTAAAAAAAAAACCTTCCCGTTACCCGTTACCTAAAAATAGGAGACCCAATTATGTGCCGCTGGAGTAACACGATTTTATCGCCCTTTCGAACAGCTGCCACGTAAACTTGTAACGTAATGATCCTGTTTGATCCTGAACCCCAGACAAGGTGTTAACTAGAGCAAATAGCCTTTACACGGAAGTACTTACGTTAGACAAAATGACAATATAAACTAACTACCGAACCGCGCCTGCTGCTATTTAGACATAAACCAGCACCCTCATTGTTAAGAGGCTGCCGAGCGCGCAGTGCCGAACAAACAAACGATGAGCGCGCAGCCCTCATCGTTTGTTTGGTGATTTATTTTATTTTAGAACTAGTTTTTTCCCGCGGCTCCGCCCGCGTGTATGTCGGTTATCGCGTAAAAAAGTAGCCTATGTCCTTCTCCATATTCCAGGCTATATCTCTGCCAAATTTCATGACGATCGGGTCAGCGGTTTAGGCGTGAAAACGTAACATACAGACAGACAGGCAGAGTTACTTTCACATTTATAATATTAGTATTAGTAAGGATTAGTAAGGATGAAAATACAGAATAAAAGCACGTTTAGTTGTGCTCCACAAGACAATACGTTATTATTATTACAAACAGTAGTTTTAAATTGTTAAGATATAGTGTAATACTTAAAATGAAAAATAATGGCCACTAAGCTCAGTTTTATGGTTTACAATACAATAAAACAATTTAAAACTACTGTTTGTAATAATAATAACGTAAAGTCTTGTGAAGCACAACTTAACGTGCTTATTTTTTCCGTATGCATTTTTAAATAAAAGACATCACCAAAATAAACGATGAGAGCGCCACAACGCGCTCGGCACCCACTTAACAATCTGAGATTTTGAAAGATATTGCTAATCCATTACTTCATATGTTCGAAAAATTTGTCTGCTTACCAACTATTACTAACGCAATGAAAAAATTAAAATTAAAATATTACCTTCAGTCAGTTGTACAAAAACATTAAACATTCGTTCTAAACGAGACTTTTACGGGAAGGAGTGTTTTTTATGGAATAGCCTATAATTTGAACATAATTATATCAGTAAATGCATATCGACGCTTGAAAGGCAATATTGACCAAACGACATGTTGGCAACTTTACACTAGAGCATCTTAAAGTATTTTTTTCAAAAAAAAACAAAAAATCCTTTAAAATGCTTTTTTTAATGTATACTCTACTAGAGTATACACTCAAAAATATAAAATAAAAACTCTTGAAAGTTTTTTTTTCTAATACTTTAAGATGTTCTAGTGCAGTGGTTCTTAACCGGTGGTCCTCGGACCACTGGTGGTCCCTGGAAGCTCCCGAAGTGGTCCGCGAAGCCATCCGAAAAATATTAAATAAGTGACAACAAGTCACAGACACAATGACACGCGGCGAGAGTGCGCTACGAGTGAGTGAGAGCCAGTCAAGTCAGTGTCGCCAGCCAGGACTCGTCAAATGTTACCTGAAATTTATATTTTTTTATTGACAAAGATTCGCGAAATTGCTATAAGTTACCTAACTTTATTTTTATCGTCAAATCTATGGGGCTCTCGGCGCTTCTGACAAGCACCGAAATAGTTTGGATGCTAGTGTCTACATGCGTTTCGCTTTGAGTAGCACTGAATCAAGGATTCAGAAGTTAGTAAAGAGTATGCAGTCACAAAAATCGCATAATAATTGTTGTAAGCCAACAGCTTTTTTTTTGTAGATAAAACAACCCTTTAAGTTACATACATAGTTATTACCTCAGGCAGTTGGTGGTCCATAGTAAGACAGAAATTTTGTCAAATGGTCCCTCATCACTAAAAGGTTAAGAACCACTGCTCTAGTGTAAAGTTGCCAACATGTCGTTTGGTCAATATTGCCTTTCAAGCGTCGATATATATATGATGTGGCTTATTTAAGTACCTTTGTAGGGGTATTTGTTTTTATTGAGAGAGACATAAATATGGTGAAAACTTGTGTTTTTTAAAAGTCTGTTTATACCGGATGACATTTTGTACCGTCTCGTAAAAATTTGGGTATACTAGGTGAACGGAGTAGAAGCCTATGGCATAGTTTTTATTATTTTTTCTTTAACCTAGAAAGAAATTGATCTATGGATAAATACCACACATTTGAAGTAAACTTTTCATACTATAACAATAAACACAGAAATTTAACAAAAAACATAATTCAATAAATAAATACGATAAATAATATTTAAATTTAAATCATACGCACCCAAATTTCAATATTTTTATCTTTTATTTTAGTTTCATTTCAGAAAAAAAAAAAAAAAAATATTGCTATGTCATAGGCTTCTACTCCGTTCACCTAGTATAACCAATTTTTTTCGAGACGGTAAAAAAAGTCATCCGGTATATCGTTCCTTAAATACAAAAGTCACACATTTCAAAAAATATCAAAAATGTTTTTTTTTGCATAAAATGCATCTTAAACGATGAAACTTTAATGTTTCGCTAAAACAGCCGTCGTTTTATGATCAAAAACACCCATACACGCACACACGTTAGTTTTGTTTTGTACCGTTTCTGTAACTGAGTTCCGCGCAAAAGTACCATATTGTCAGTTGTCAACAGTCATTTGGCATTCAGTCATTTTTTCCAGAGTCCATTCGAGGTATGGTTAAGATTGCTTTATTGAAAAATAGGCTTTTTAATTACGCATCTTTTGATACAAAAACCATAAAATAATCCAAATTATTTTTGCAAATGCCGCTCCTGTATAATTTGCTTATTTTGACTTGTGGTGCTTTTGTATTTAAGGAGCGATATGTGCCTTAATAATTACATTAGGTTGCGATTGATACATGTAGTACCTAAATCGTCAGTCTTATCGTAACAGTGTCAACACCCA
Organism: Dryobota labecula; assembly: GCA_947523025.1. Lineage (NCBI taxonomy): Eukaryota > Metazoa > Arthropoda > Insecta > Lepidoptera > Noctuidae > Dryobota > Dryobota labecula. The sequence continues at coordinate 11,585,726 of OX383303.1, forward strand.
CTTTGTGACTGGTCTTACATCCATTTAGGCACATGGGTGCATGAATGTTGTTCAACTCTCAAAATGAAACCAATTGCTACTGCCCTGCTAGGTAAGTGTGACGCGATTACACACAAAACTTTACAATTACAATTTACAATTTATTTACAAATTTGTAAATCTTACAAGTGCGTTTACCACAAAACCTTAGATCATATACCTACTGATCTAAATACAAAACTCTACCACACAATTGTAAGTGTAATTGAAAAACCATACAAATATGGGTTATTTGTAACTTCTTTGTTACGGATTTTTTTCTGCATTTTAATTAATTTCTACAGTTGTAAACTTAAGTTTTGTGGTATAGGGCACTTGTTTAAACGTTACATTTCTAGACCATTACTTTATTTTGCGCAGGTATATCCGACATCAGTTAAGCACACAAAACACGAGAGAATATTATCAGCGCTTATCTGTTTTGAAGATATCGCAGTTGATAAGCGCCAGTCGAAAACACACCGCGGGCCGGTGATGACGTCCGACATGGACAAAGATAAGCCAAAACCACCCATCATCAGACGACCTGATGTCTTGAGGAAACTCAACGCGGACAGTTTGTTCATGATAGAGCGAGGTCTGCTCGGAGACCTCCCTGACAAACTCAAACCACCTCCATTAGTACCATCTCGAGCGCAATCTCATGAACTCGCTGTAGCTAAACCATCTGGACTGTTATCTGCATGTCTGCCCATCCCGGATTCACCTGTGTCAGAGAGAGTGTCGTCATCCGATGAAGAAATTTCTAGTTCTCCGTTGAAAAAATCATTCAGCTTCCGCGACAGACTCTCCAGAATAAGTTTCTTTAACAAAGACAAAGAAAAGGAAAAGCCAAAATGTAAAACAATCGTGGAAGACGAAAAAATCGAAGACCCAGAAAAGATCATCGAAGCGCCGAAGCCAACACCAAAGAGATCAGACACCAAAGCGGAACAAGACTACAAAAGCAACAAACGTTTTTGGTTTTTCAGAAGCAAAGAACTATCTGAAAAAAGGGAAAAGAGTCACAGGCCCGTTTACACACGCAGCAAGAGTTTCGAATTCCTGCCCAGAGCTGCTATCGAAGAAGAGGAGGAAGAAATGACACCAAGAATAAATAAGAACAGTTCATCATACTTGTTCGGAAGTAGTGATACTATGGGTGATGCTTGGACATCCAACGAGAGCCTCGAATATATAGCCAACGTTTACCATGACAGTGACGACGGTGTGTTCCTTAAAAGTATTAAAGAGCTGGCCTCTGACCTCTCGTGTGATAATTCCAGTACATCAATCCCGACGTCTGGATCTAGTGTTAATGCTAGGAGCATTTTGAAAACGGAATCAGTGGAGAATGTTTTCAACGAGTTTGAGAAGGCTGTCGAGTTATTCAGCGAAACTTATCTCAGTGATTGCGAGCCGTATACAAAGTCAAAGGATTTGACCATCAAGCAGAAGAGAAAGAGTGCTTCTTTCACAACATTACCGTCTCCGAAAGTTGTGCAAGTGAATAAAGTGAGTGAGGCAAGTGAGGACTTTAAGAAAGAGTTGTCTAGAGTGTTAAGTATTAAACGTGAAGTGCGGACGGCCAGGAGAGGTTCAGTGACTGACTGGTTTGTGCTAGAAGACAAGGCAGCTGCCCCTTCTACCGTCTCAGAGTCTAACAAATATAGGAGGGGAAAGAAGAAAGACGCGAACCGAGTTCGGAGAATCAGCTCGACGAAATATGTAAGTGGACCTTTTTATCTGATTGATAGTAACATGTTGCACTATGATAAGCACGTTTGAACGCTGATTAGCAATGTTATCTTTGTTAGGTCGTATTTGTCATTGTTTTGTGTTATTTTTTTAAACGGCAACTTTAGACAGTTTTGAAGAAGTTATATTATGTTTTTGCTCAAGACAACATGACATTACATTATGCTAGCGTCGCACGGGTTGTTCAGTCGTTACCGACGGAACGGAATGTTGCCATTAAAAATATAATATTTATATACTTAAACTTTTAGAACTCTTGTATTTATTTTATTTCTTATTTTGTTATTTTTATCTCATTTTATGCTGCACTGGTTGACGTCATTACGTCAAGGGCGGCTGTCGTTGAAAACAGCGCTGGAGCTCTGTCTCCGCTCATGGTCGCAGCATTATGCTGAGCGTTGCCGTTTTGCGTGCATGGGACGCATATTTTCCTCCAACTTGTTCTTTTCGTGTTTATGTTTTCTTTGCGTCATGTATACCGCAAATAAACGTTTTTTCTTTCTTTCTTAATCTTTTTATTTTAATTTATCAAACATTCGTTTAAAAATAAAAATATTTAAATTCAACGCTCTAAATATATTAAAAGACGAAATCTTGGGTATTTAGTCAGAACGGCCCAAACCGAATGGCCCGCGGGCCATTCGACCGCAAACAAAAATCGTCTGCGTTCCATCTTTTTCCATGGTTTGTTTTTGGTAAATGTTTTGTAAAAAGTCATAGAACAAAAGTTGTTGTTTATGATGATAGTAATAGTCTGGCAAGGTTGTTAATGTACCATGGTAATGTACTAATAACCCGCACGTTCGATTCCCGCACGGAACAAATATTTGTATGACCTACATCTACAAGTACTTGTTCCGGGTCTGGCTGTTTGTGTCATGTTTATAAACGCATCCACAATACAGGAGAAATTCCTGGAGGGGGCCAAAGTTATATTAAAAAAAAAAAAAAAAACCCTTTAAACAGTGCGTCCCGCGACTTTGCCACATGGAGGGAAAATACCTTAAATACTGTAGATAGAAAAATTTACTGATTGAACTCTTCATTTTTATTTTAAAAAACTATACGAACTGCATTCAAAGTATTTTAAACTAGCTTTTGCCCGCGGCTCCGCCTGCGTGGATGTCGGTTATCGCGTAAAAAAGTAGCCTATGTCCTTCTCCATATCCCAGGCTATATCTCTGCCAAATTTCAAGACGATCGGTTCAGCGGTTTAGGCGTGAAAACGTAACACACAGACAGACAGACAGACAGAGTTACTTTCACATTTATAATATTAGTAAGGATAATCGCCTGTCTGAATCGGGAATCAAAACCGCTGAATGTGAAAAAAAAAAAAAAATACCTGTGACTTTACTGAACCGATCGAAAGGCTCAATCATATATATTTATTTCGACTAAATAACATAGCATCTAAAATAAAAGGAAGACCATGTTTAACATTTCATTTAAAATTATCTCTGGAACTACCAGTCGGCGCTTATCTCTGGAACTACCAGTCGGATTTGAATAATTATTTTGCATTTGATAGCCCAATTCTTGAGGAAGGTTATAGGCTACGCTACGAGAAAAACAACAAAATTACAGAAAGAACGCTAAGCGAAAACGAAGTAGGTACTAGTGCGGGCGGGTGATGCTATGCGTCGACGGGATGGGTCGGGGGCCGAAGTTTTACGTGGACGAAGTCGCGGGCAAAGGCTATATTTTTATATAATTCAGCTATTAGCTGGTCGACACCGAAATACTATGACTGATTTGTTTTGTAATTATTTTCTGAAATTATAACGACTTTCAATAAACCACATCAATATGCCTTCTTCCTGCCTTTTAAACGGCTGAACCGCTGAAAACTTAATTTCTTCGCTCCAGTAACACATCATCGTAATCAGGGCACTCGTTGCCCTATTTTAACCAATTGGATTACTGCCATCTTATCGGCAGTTAGTCGATAACGGGACGGTGTGAGTCGATAACTGTCGATAACTAATGATTGCTACACTTGTATTACCAACTGTTGGTTATTTATTGTGATACCAACATTGAGCAAAAAAAAATTTGGTTGTCTGTAAAGTTGGTTTACGGACGACAGTATAACATGACAACGTCATAACAAAACATTGATGCGGCGCAAGCGTACAATGAGCGTAACCGGACAATGGGCGTAACGGGACAGTGAGTCATCCTTTTTCGTGCATGCAGCCGGCGTTCATCGATTTATTAGACGTTATCACGTCAAAATAGTTGAGCTATAGAGGATAAAATTTCGGTAATACAAACTATGTCCTACAGCTCAACTGCTCAACTAGTTAGCAATCTAGTTGAGCAGTGGGGAAGAACCGATTCTTTACCCTTCAGAATACCAGCGCTGCGACACTTATTTTTAAATGTCGCAGCATCATGCTGAGATTCATTTTGCTTTTGTTTTTTTGTTATTTTTTAATAACGTTGCTGAAAATGAATGCGATCTTTATGTATGAGTCCCAATAAATACTTTTTCCTTTTTTTACCTTTGCGAAGTAACTGGCTGTTATGGCTCATTTTCATTAGTCGATAACTCGGCTAATCACTGACCTCTATTATTACCACTGGACAGGCTGTTCCAAGCGTTTGACAGCAATTTTTTGTGACTTTTTGAAGCGCCACTAGCGAGTGCCCAGATAACTAATTGAACAAATGAATGAATGAGAGAACAAATGGCTGCGAGAGAAGTGTTTGTTTACTGTAAAGTAAGTAAAGTAATTTGGTTCGAATTTAATGTTATTCTATTCATAATTTTATTATAATAATACATTTATTGTTGTTTTATATATATTTTATTATTTGCTCGATGATATCGACATCACTAGTTTTAGTACCACAGACACTCGCTAAGTCCGACAGCGCCAAAATGGCGATTATCAAACAGGCACAAAAGCACTTTGACAGCCGCCAGTCCAGTGGTAATAATAGAGGTCAGTGCGGTTAATACACAGCATGCGGGGACTGCCAGGCGGGGTAGCGACTAAAGGCTCATTTTCATTGGTTGATAGGGCTCGTATGCGGGGAGCTGGAGATTTCTATAAGGCATGCCATAGGGCCCGTATTCGGGAAACCACTTTCATTAGTCGATAGGGAACGACTGCGGTATACGGAAACCCGAACCGCACATTTGGCAGTTGCTTTAAAGGCTCATTTTCATTGGTCAATTTCATTGGGTGTAAATCTCTGCACGCTTTTTACCGACCGATGAATCTCATTAGTCATTACCTCGCCTGCGGGGAGTCCCCGCATGCTGTATATCGACCGAGTTATCGACTAATGAAAATGAGCCATTAGGTTTTTCGTGTGTAAGGACCTTGGTTCTAAGACCCAATTTCATAAAATAAACTGAACGCGATCAGCACATCTAAACCGCGTTCAAGAGCTGTCAGAGTTAATATTCCATAACAATAATGACAGTAACAGCTCTTGAACGCGGTTTAGATGTGTTGATCGCGTTCAGGTTCATTGGTGAAATTCGCCCTAAGGATGATGTATAGCTATGGGTAGCGTTGCCAGGCGTCCGGAGAAAGCCGGACACAGTCAGGCTTTTTGTTTGCGAGTGCGGCCAAATTAGACGGTGTCCGCCCTGTCCGGCTTTTATTCATCATCATCATCATTTCAGCCGAAAGACGTCCACTGCTGGACATAGGCCTCCCCCAAGCATGGCACCGCCACCTCGACCGGTTTTGTGCTTCCCGCATCCAGCGGATTCCTGCGGCTTTCATAAGGTCATCGGTCCACCTTATGGGAGGCCTTCCAACGCTACGTCTTCCGGTATGCGGTCGCTACTCCAGAACCTTTCGGCCCCAATGGCCATCTGATCGGCGCGCAATGTGCCCTGCACATTGGGCTTTTATTAGGCTTTTATAAATTTGACCATTTCATTTAAATTTATATTTCATTTAAATTTATGAAGATTTTATGGTAAATAAACGTTTGGTTGTAATTTGTTTTCTATTGCAAACTGCAATAGTAGTTACTGGAATTATTGAAGTTACTAGCTTTTGCCCGCGGCTTCGCCCGCGTGGATGTCGGTTATCGCAATAAAAAGTACCCTATGTCCATATCCCAGGCTATATCTCAAAATTCTAACTTAATATTAATTTTAATGTGATTCACTATGTGAATAGAAACCGAAACAAATGATTTAATATAATAAAAGTACTTATGTTCTGAACGTGTAATGAGTCTTTACGTAAAGATAACAAACACAAAATCAAAATACGAAATTTCACTCAAATTCTTAAAGCAATCAATTGTACCAAATTACAACACGAAACAAAAGTGCGACACAAATAATAATTTTAAAATAATTCACGTAAGTACCAACAATGTGAAAACAAAATGAAATCCTCCGAAATGTCGCATGATACACCATTTGTGCTGATAAAACGCTTGAAATATCTAATGAAGACCATTGGTGCATAACTTTTCTCAGGGTCACGTTCGCAATTGGACGAAATATTTGACATTTATTTTGTACTTGCAACACGATCTGGCTGTAGAATTCGATTAATCGACTAATACTTGACCGGTTGACATTTTAGCGGGAACACCACTAAACGAACGAAAAAAAAAAAGAAAACAAAATACGTCTGTACTCTGTGGTCGTGTGGCGGTGTGGCGCGGTGCTTAATGTAAACATTCATCAAGGTTATACTTGCGTAAAGTAATGGATTCAATGAGAAAACGGTTTAATCTTAGAAGAATCTTATACAGAATTACTGATAAATAAGTGTAGATTTCGTATTGAGTGTTAGTTTATCGAAAAGTGATAAATATGTCAGTGAAAAAGTAACGAAAGTTTTGGAATGCACAAATTTTGATCATAAGGCCGCCGTGTTTAGTAACGTTTTTATGATAAATATTCTTGTACACTGTTTGAAATACACATAAGTAGCTAGATTATTTATCTACGAACATAATTTAGCTAATAGCTACTGATATTATAGCGTATTGTTATCGTAATCGTATTTCCAAGAGTAAAATTCGGCAAACAAATACCTACAAAAAGACAATAAAATGGATATAGTATGTTATCCTTAAGAGATAGACATATGCCATCGCGGACTTTTTTGAAGACCTTTATAAGATACATAATTCCACCATACATTATTTTGTTATATCTCAAAGGGTTTAGACAGCGTTTTCGTTGAAAGCTCCCAGACGACTTATTTTTTTCCGACACCTCCAACAAATTTCGTTAATTCATACAAAAATGCATACAAAAACATAACAAATTATATACTAAAACCTTCCTCGAGAACCAAGCTATCCATTGGTGAAAACAGCATGAGAATCGGTGCAGTAGTTCTTGAGTTTATCGCGAACAGACAGACAGACAGACAAGACAGACAGACAGACAGACGCGGCGGAGGACTTTGTTTTATAATATGTAGTGATAGTGATGTAGTGATAGTGATTATTACAGTGAATATATATTTTTTTTAATTTTGTCTTTCTGTTCGTACCGGCTAATCTCCGAAACGGCTCGACTGATTTTGACGGGACTTTCACTGGCTGATAACTGGTATTATAAGGAGTGACTAGTTTTGTTTGAGAAAAAGCCACGCAAGCGATACCGCGTGCAGCAGCTATTTTAATACTACACGCTAGTAAACATGTACAGATAGTAGGTACCTTATAAACCTACAGTTAAGCTAGAAACTGCATCACGTTAATAATATGACTGTGCACTTGTTAAAGAGAGCATGACTAGTTTCTGCAAAGGGGAATCCGAAACCTGACAAAAGGTGGAACACAAGAGGTTGAATGTTGTCTAGATTAGCCGGTGGATGATATTACATGAAAAATTGCTTTGCCCTAACTAGTGTAGTTCCTTCTCATGATAGCTTTAGGTACATTTTATGGCTTAGTGTAAAAATCTCTTATTACTCCTACTACGGCTAAGGATGGGATTTTAAATTTTCTACTTATTTATGCCCTTATTTCTTAGTGCGACATTGGGGCCGATTCCCTTGTTCACAAACTAAACTAAATTTAAGTTCAGTGCATCTTTTTCTTTCTATTTCATTAAGAAAAGGACAGAAGATAAATTTTAGTTTAGTCCTGTCAAATTAATCAGCGCTTGACGTAAATTGACGTAATTTTAGTCGGCAAGTTTTTAATCACGTCTAAACTTGTATGGAGTAGTGACAGGAGCTGATTAATTTGACAGCGATTTCGATGTTTGACAGGACTAAACTAAAATGTATCTTCTGTCCTTTTCTTAATGAAATAGAAAGAAAAAGATGCACTGAACTTAAATTTAGTTTAGTTTGTGAACAAGGGAATCGGCACCATTGTTTTTGGAATGAAGTTTGCTATCGCACATTTGGTGAATGAGAGCTAGACCGAAAAAAGTTTTACATTTTGACACTCTTATTTTTAGAGTTCCGCAGTTAACAAGGAACCCTTATAGTTTCGCCATGTCAGTCTGTCTGTCTGTCTGTCCGCGGCTTAGCTCAGAGACTCTTAGTACTAGAAAGATGTAAAATAAAATCTGGAAATATATATATTTTTAGGGTACACGAAAAGTGGAGATGATATTTATTTTTTCTCGTCTATCCCATATTAATAATCCATACTAATATTATAAATGTGAAAGTAACTCTGTCTGTCTGTCTGTCTGTCTGTCTGTATGTTACGTTTTCACGCCTAAACCGCTGAACCGATCGTCATGAAATTTGGCAGAGATATAGCCTGGGATATGGAGAAGGACATAGGCCACTTTTTACGCGACAACCGACATCCATGCGGGCGAAGCCGCGGGCAAAAGCTAGTAATAAATAAATCCATTTATTTTCAGGCGACGCAGGCCCATACATAAATACCTTAACCTAAACACACATATTTTTATTGTAAACTTGTGTTAGTAAATAAGACTTAAAACTATGTTAGTAGCACTTCACTTTGACTATGTGCTGTCAGTGGTACTTGTCCGCGGAAGCGACGGAACACCACGTTCTGCGGCCAAAAGTCTTCTTCCATGACGGCAGGTAAAAATTCGGTACGCGCACCACGAACGTGTGGGATATCGTTGGATAGGCCGGTAAATAATATTACGGGGTTATGAAAACCTTTTTTCGATTCAGGGATCCGTTTGCGTAATATTAAGCTTTAAAGTGCCAATTTTTGTTGGAGTAAAGTGTGTCTCCCCCTGCAAGCTAAATGGTTGTATTTGGATACGTGAAAAAATTCACAGCAGTAGTATATAACGAAGTTAAAAGGAAAACTATCACAGCTAAGTAGGCTTTTCAAGTTACCGAGTAATAGTCGACCAACTAACATTTACAGTTATGTCAATGTTAAGTTTTTTCTTGGGATGATGTCATCCCAACTATGGAACCCTTTATCGTGCGTGGTCCGACACGCACATGCACGGTTTTTCATTTAGTTACTCTTTGTAAATTTATTACTCTCAAATATTGTAAATTTATTTAATTGTGCTTGTTATTTAATAAATAATATACAGCGAGAGGAACTTCGTTCCAACCATGACTCCTCTGGATTTTTGTGATGGCTATAGGTATAAAGCTATCGTTTATCTCTGCATCTAATATATGTATACAGGACAAATTTTAAATCAGTGCGCAATTTTTTTTTTTTTGTTGGTTCTGTATCAGTAATAGAACACATTTTCATTATTTGTTCAATACTTTTTTTTGGTCCTACTTGTAATCAGCAAAATATGGATACAATCTATTTGTAATAATATCAATGGGCGAGCGCACAGCTGACAGGTACCTACTATTGCATTCCGCTTCACTGACTGCGCCGCCGCGCGCCGGCGCGTTGCGCGACGAGTATCCATTATACCAGTTTCAAAATAAACATCTTTTGTTAACGATAACTTCATTTTTTTGTACTATGACATATTAAAATAAGAAATAGGTGTATAATAAAACATGTTTAAGTTTAATTTGTCAAAATTTGCGCATTGATTAAAAACTTTTCCTGTATCACAATTTATCTTTAACGGCGCTCTTTTCATGGTACCATAATAGATAACCACAACAGCGTCCAAACAAATTATAGCTAAGCGTCCATGAAAACAGCAGTCAACTCAATAATCAACCGCTCGTTACGTGTCGCGATAATGTGTTCCAAACGAATAGGTTCAATCTTATCTGAAAATAAAGTAATAAATAACCGAGTAATTTATCGATATTTTTCCTGTAACTGAGTCACAATTTTAGATTTATCTGGAAATTTTACAGATTGTTGATTGTATACTTAATTATATAACTAGGGTAGAAAAGAAATGCTTATCACTACAAAGTCCTCCGCCGCGTCAGTCTGTCTGTCTGCGATAAACTCAAAAACTTCTGCACCGATTTTCATGCTATTTTCACCAATGGATAGCGTGGTTCTCAAGGAAGGTTTTATAATTATAATTTGTTAAGTTTTTGTATACATTAACGATATTTGTTGGAGGTGTCGGAAAAAAATTAAAATATGGCTGGTATTTTAGTATAGTATGATTTCTTACGACTTCCACGCGAACGAAGTCGCGGGCGGAAGCTAGTAGATCCAAATAAATCTTTGAATAGACCAGCCTCTACTTTCAAAGTTTTTTAGGTAACATCTCTATCTCTCTCTTTAGGATAAAAGAAAATCGTTTTTCTGTGCCATTATCCGATCCAGCCCGTCCCTTGCTGTCTTCTCCCAGTGACGCCCTAAGCCAAGGTCTGTTGTGTTGTACCTCACAGGGGCTGCCCTAAGCGTGTAGTCGCTTAGTTTATAAGTTTTTTGCCCTGGCTGGAGGCCTTCATTTATTAAGGCACCCAGTCCGGTTAAAGGCTCCCACACACTGGTGCGATATCGCGAGCGCGACAAGGGTCGCGCTGCCCGTCGCGCCTGCGATACGCATCAGTCTGCACGAGCCTTAAACCTCCAAGGCTGACTTGTTAGACGATATTTAAAAAAAAAACCTTGCCTTCGTTTAACATTTGCTTTTAACTGCTTTAAGGCTCCTACAAACAGGCGCGACACGCGACGCGACACAAAGGCACCGCTCGTTGCGCGACATGCGTTGCGTTTGTGTCGCGTCACGTGTCCCCCCTGTTTGTAGGAGCCTTTATGGATTTGAATGCTGTGATCACCACCATTTAGAGTAAATAATTGTGGTATTCAGCTGCATGTGGTTAGACTTGAAGCCGACTCGCAACATAGTTGCGAAAAGGCCATTATGCCATTAGGCCATTATGGGTCATTGTGGTGGTGTAGGATCAGGAGTGCCGAGCGGTATATCGTCAGGGTTTGAAGTTCCCATTTTATCGGGATAAACAAGACTATAAGCAATTACAGGGTTTTTATTATGGTAGGTACTAATTACACAATATAAAATAAAATAGCAACTAGTATTAAGATAAAGCAGGTGTATAGACAGCAACAACATGGTAAATCGAACAGACGTTTAAGGTCACAGTTCGTATAGTAGCCAAGCCACCCAATAACAAAGTGTATCAGCAAGCCAATACAGCTATGTGAATATATACATTGTGGTCATTATGGTGGAGTAAACTGATGCATGCACAAAGTCAACCTTGAACAACCTTGAAAATTGCAATACCAAGAATACAGTGTGGGCGGCCCATACTCAGTGGTTGGATGGTGTAGAGTTAGACCAAGATTTAAGGCCCAGATATATGCCAGTGACCTTGAGTGGTTAGCTTGCGTGTTCTGTACTGAGCTCACGCAACGCGTCGTTCGTCCAGCCAGTAATAGAACTCGCCCATCTAGGAGCGCTGTCTCAAATAAAACGCATTATTATTATTACACATAAAAGGTATTTTAATAAAACACGTAGGTATACTAAAAGATCAATAATTAAATTATCTTTAAAAAGGTGAAGGTTTTAGAAAAATACGCTTGATAGATTTTGCGTGATTCTTAGTTTTTTATCCGCGTTTAACTTTACAAATTTTTTCACTATGTGATATAGACATAATCTAAAATATTCACTTATTAAGTTATTAAAAAAAATGCTTTAGTTTAACATATATTTTTTCCAAATCATTAACACTACTCGTTTAGACGTGATCTCCATTATGAAATCATTAAAAGTCGGTTATCGTCACCTTAAAGGCTCGCACAGACTGGCACGATATCGCGGGCGCGATAGGGACGCGCAAGTATATGAGAGCCTTTATTTGGCAATATTTTCCGCGTACATGAAAATGTTGTATTCAATGACACCCGCCTGTAAACTGATAAAAACTTCACTGATAACACACATGGATTAAAATGTAAAATGTGCGATATTTCAATGGCGCCTAAATGAGGCCAATGCCACTGCATTTTATGTTGCTCTTAATTGTTTAACTGAAAAATTATGCATTATTTTATTGGAAGAGTTTTTAGAATGATCAGACATACACTCCATTTATTATAACATTATACAAATAACTGTTCTCACCCTTTCGTTATTTCGATGTAAACGTTTAGTAAACTCCGTTATTTCACGACAAATACAAAGCACTGTAATCTATTTACCATTTACATTAAAAAAATAACTCTAAAATGCAATAATTTCAACAATATTACACAATAACTGTCGTTATTTAGCCGTTATTTGTCTAATGCTATTGTAAATGGAGTATAGTGAGAGCCATAGGTACAGGGCCTCAAGTCTGCTATTACAGTAGTGTCAGAATAGTCTCTTCATTGTGAGTTTTTGACAGATTTGCCATACAAACACTGTCAAATACTCACAATGGCGAGACCATTCTGACACTATTGTAATAGCAGACTTGAGGCCCTGGTTAATGTCTGAAATGATTTTTTGAGAAAAGAGGCATACATACAGATTTAATTGGACCTGACATGACAACATTCACGCAAAGGGGGTGTCAACGTGTAGCTCAAGTCAAAGCTCCACATCACGACAAACGAACTAAAAAGTTTTTAACACTGACCTATGAAATACCAATGAAAATGAAAACCTTTGATGTACCTTAATAATGCAGCCTATCTCCCTTCTTTGTAGTTTAGACTCAAAATCTGGGCATGACCGAACCCATATCAAACCTTTGTGTCAAACTAGGACGCCGCTATTGTCAAGGTCGCCAAGGTCATCGTATAATAGACTAAAGACCAAGGTCACTCGTGTGAATCCTCCTGGTGACAATAGAATGAATCTAGGCATTGTAGTGCAGATTTTATGGTATCAATAGCGACTAAATAAAGTTCATACTGATTGTTACACAGTGCTATAAAGGGTGAATTTTTGAGATGGGACATCAAAGCGACACATCCCAAATTATAGCAGAAGAGCAAAATAGTCATAGGAACATCATTATTATGGGAACCACCTTTACTATGGGAATAACCCCGAAATAGCGAAAAAAAAGTCTGCTGTTCCATACATTTTTATGAGCTATGCGAACATAAAGGCCCTTACAGACTCGCGAGATATCGCGGGCGCGACAGGCAGCGACAAAGAAATTGTGCTTATACGTGTCGCGTCGCGCTCGTGATATCGCACTAGTCTGCACGAGCCTTAAATGTTTGAGCAGCTGGTTTTCAGTTATTTCAATTACATTTGTACGAGTATTAGGTATGTATCAGTCAATAACATATTTATATTGACCACCTGCGTAATTATTACACCTACTATTATGACGTTCGCCACATACCGCAAATTGTTAACATATTCAAAGCAACATTATGAAGATTTCCCGAGAAAACCGACACATTTAGCGCCCAGATAGCGGCCGATATCGTAGATAGAATGTGAGCCTATCGACAACTTATCTATCGAGTGAATGAGATTGACGATAGCTAGCGTCAGCTGATTGCATGTTTCGACTGAGAAGACAACGTAAAAAAATGAGTGGGGGATTGAAAAACTGCGCTATGGTAGCTAATATGTACATATATGCAGAAGAACTGGGTCTGTGTGATAGGCCCACAAATTTTACAAAATACGGCCCACTCCTCTTACAAAAGAAAAGACCCAAGTCCGAGCAGTGGGAACGACATAGTCTGAGTATGCTAAGCATTACGTTGCCCCACTACGTATTTCTGTATTGTGGGTGCGTTTACAAACATTTAAACTCACATACACAAACAGCCAGACCCGGAACAACTACTTGTAGGTCATACAGATATTTGTTCCGTGCGGGAATAGAACCCGCGAGTCCCGCGACACGCAATATCAAACGCTTGCAACAGAAATAGGGCGAAAACTGCCCTAGTTATTACACAATCTGATAAAACAAATTAACCTTTTGACTCTCAGTAATAAAGAGGAGACAGTCAGACACGTATCACGACCCAGATATGTAGTAATGAACTAATGATTCATTTATTGAATTAATATTTATTTTAGAACTCAATGTTTACGTATGTTTAGTGAGGCAAATGTAGCTTATTATTATAGCTGCCGGTCGATTCTGTTAAAAACTCAACGTGAAAACTTAGGTCAAGTGAGCTGTCATTCCTCCTAGCAGTAAGAAAGTTAGTGATTTTTAGTAAAAAGTTACACATTACATGCAAGCAAGTTAATTATACTTAACGATCACTGTCTGCCCTATTGTCATTCCGTTATAAAAATTTACATAGAAACTGCTTGGAACTAAAAATATTTTTAATTTCGGAAGTCAGTTGCAAAAAAAAATCGAATGAAACCAAAGACACCGATCTCTTTCACTTAATACTGGCTTTTTTTTAAAGGGTTTTTTTTAACGTTGTCCTATGCGTACATTGTAGGGCAAAGACAAAAACCCTTGTTTTACAAACACTTTAATGTCGCATACTGAATAGATGATATTCAGCGGAAGCGAGGTCGGCTTCCGCCAAATATTAGCTATTCAGTTACACTAGCTTATTTTGAAAAAATAATAATAATAATAATACAACGTTTTTATCCCCCTTAGATAATTTAGGAACATTCACCTGAATCATACAAGTCAGTTGCACGTTCTACAACTGACCCTTAAAAAATTGCATTGTGGTAAGATTTTGGTTTTGTTATACTCTAGACATTTAAAAAAAAAAATATAATGGCTTCTCGCAGTTCTACCTAGGAGGTTGTCTACTACTTAATCGGACTTTCTTATGGATGCCTGAATAAATTAAGGCCTCCAGTCAGAGCATAAAACTTAAAACTAAGCGACTACACGCTAAGGGCACCCCCCTGCGGAGGTACGGACCTCGGCTTAGGGCGTCGCTGGGGGAGGACAGCAAGGGACGGGCTGGATCAGATTTTTATACTCTAGGCATGGATTGAGGCTTGGCACTTATCTACCCCTATATAGTGAACGAAACCATAACGACTTCTAATTCGATCCCAACGCCACCTTGGGAAGGGATGAGAAATTTTGATAATAATATTACCTACCTTTTAAACGTCTGTTTAAAAGGTAGGTAATAAAAATAAGAGTTTTAGTTAGAGTTAGAGTTTTTATTTGTAATTTTAACCCTAAATTAAACACTTAAATATTTATAGACATAAATATTTAAGTGTTTAGGGTTACAATACCAAATAAGAATGGTATTACGAAATACCATTTTTATTTGGCTTTTTAATCGTTAAATACTAATGTAAGTACTACCTACTTTATATTTAGTAACGATGCTTTCACAATAAAACAAATTCCGTCTCAAACCTCGGTTCACTATTGGTCACTTATGTCTGACATTTACGGGGTATTGAGTACCTATTGGCATAGAAGTGGCGGAGCCCTGGGGTCGTGGGATCAAATGGCGCCGTTTGACTCCGCGCTCCGATTGTGTTTTATGTCCGGTTAGGCCATAAAGAAATGTATAAATGGAGTGTTAACATGAACGTTATTGTTCTCGCGTTTTGTGACAAACTATCATGTCAGGCTGCAACGTCTTTCATTTTGTATTTTTGATGTCAAACATCTATAGGCGCCTCCTTGAGGGTAATTTCGACTCCTGCGGTGTGACGGCAAACGGCATGACGTTCTCTTATGCTGTCATTCGCACTCTCCGCCATGTTTCACATCTGCCGGGCGTCCCACGACAGCCACATTTTTATTTTTTTAGATTCAATATGTCTCTGTGGATATTTCGAAAGTACGACGTCGCATCATAGCAACATTAACCTATGGTTTATGTGAATCCACACCCTAACTTCGTGACACACTCGGAATGGATTAGAACAAACGGCTTTGTTTTGCTGTCGGAATCGCGGGATTATAGATAGACTCATAGCTCTAAGCGAAATGGCTATTTCCCCATGATTCACCTTACGTAAAATCGGACAGACAACGCAGTCTAAACTGCTGGGCCTAGAAGCATGAAATATTGCATAGAGTTCCTTTTATAACGGTGAGCATTAAGGACGGATTTATGAAAATACTTTTCCTACCCTAATGGGGTTAAAAAGGGATGAAAGTTTGTTTGGAAGTTCGTCATTTTTGTCGATGGTGAATACCATCGGGCTCACGTCTTGTACTCCGTATACGATCGCCTTTGCACCGTGACAGAAGCCTAATTGCGTAACACATTATCGGTAGAAATCGGTTTCATTTTGACAGTTCAACAGCATTCATTGCGTTATTTACGTTGTTAATAAGACAAGTTTTTTGAACATATGAAGCGATGGTTTAGCAATTTTAAAAATTATTCAGATTGCGATTGGTTTTGTGTTACCCAATCAATCACCCGCACATGAATGCTCCATTTCGTCTTACTCCATGGATTAGCACAACCACGCCCTGTATGTTGTAATGCTCTGTGATAGTTAGTAAAGGGCATGGTGTATGTGACTGTTGTATTGGTTTCCAGTATTTGTAGAACAAAATACCTACCTATGTAGTTTATGGTTTTAGATAGGTTGCCTTCATTTAGCTGCGGCTTGTAAAATATTTTTAAATGCATACTATATTAATAGTGATCTGATGTACAGGTATTCCTAGTGCAAACACCAGTCTCTCATAAATTAGTGTCACATAAAGTCGAATAGATAATTAATTCCCTGAAGTAATCTGACATGTGCTAGCTGTCACTTTGAGTAATAAAATGGTCATATTTATTGTAATGGTGATCGTTTAGTTTAATTGATTTATAAAGTGTAAAATAAATGTATAATATATGTATTGTATAAGTGTAAAAGTCAAGAATACAATACATATTTCCTTATTATTTAAAAATATGACAACTAGGCGTCTGTCAGTTTCCTCAAGTGAATTAATAATTCGACTTTAGTTTTTATATTCTGTCCACCGAGAGAATGTTTTTCTGACACCCGTCGTTGTGCAAGATTGGGAACTAATTCGTAAAACACTTATTCGTTTGTATGAAATTGACAGGTGTCAGAAAAGCATTCTCTCGGTGGACGGAGTATAAGCTTGTCTATAATAATATAATGTCACAGTCGAGATAAAAAATCTCACATTTTACAGAAATACATTTTCGCAGACGTGAGGTTTGTTACAGACATCTATATGGACACAATGAGAGATAATGTTTATGTAGAACTTTTTAAGTGCGATATCAGTTTTGGGGGTAGCTCATTTACTAACGTTGGTACTACGTACCTTCTAGTCCGCTTACCAAAGTCTGTAGTTTGTTAATTTTGGAACAGCAAGTGTCTTCTTCTTAGATAAATGAGTTGGGTTAATTAAATAATTTATTTTATTAATTTAATTAATTATTAATTTTATTAATAATTTATTTATTAATTTAATTAAAAAAATATTTTATTTATTTAATAAAAAAAAAAAATTATTTATTTAATTAATTATTAATAAGTTAATTTTATTAAGTTAGTTATTTGGTTTTTATGCTCACTTTAGGTATTTGAAAATCGGCATAGAATTTATCTCTTGGCTCTTATTGGCACAAAACTGTCAGAGATAGCTGGTCTTACTAATTTTAATACCTAATTCTTCAATCAATAATATTATTGATCGAAGACCTAATTATTGTAGTATTGAAAATAGTAAGAGCAAGATTACCACCGGAAATATAGTAGCGGTGCCTTATATTTGATTAATACTTCGCTAGCAGTGCAGGCTTGTCCTAATTTCAATCTAAAAGGATAAATTGTATAGTTTATGTATGCAGATTGGATAGTCTCTACAAGTAAGTGGACGGCTCAAAGGCTTCGTATATTGGAGAGATGGGTAGGACCCATTGCCTAATTAATGAAGAAGGGATCATCGTATGGCGTACTAAATTAATCAGAATAAAGGATGGTTTGGTTTACACATGCAATCTACAGGAATTTGATGAGCCCGTGGACCCGTTGTGCCTTCGGTGACTCTTGGTTGATATTGAACTAATGTTTTTATTTAGACCCAAGGATACCATTATGAAACTTAAATAATTTCGTCATTATCATCATTCTTGCCCTTAGGTATCAATTTTTTTTGGGATCTATATATAAGTAAAATAGCTTTTGCTACGCTCGCGTTAATTTAGAATTTGACAATCTTTTCGGGTTGTACCTACTATGCTTGTAATAACATATTCAATCATGATTTGAAAGACACGTGGAGCCATCTATTATCATAAGAACGTTATTGTTGTTTTCCTCGGGAACAGTACTTTTTTCGAGATGAACCCTATGTGCGTTTCTGTACACCTGAAAATGTATATGCAAAATTTCAGGATGATCGGTTCAGTGGTTTAGGCGTGAAAAGGTAACAAACAAACTTACTTTCGCATATAATATAATAATAATAGTAGTTAGGATAACTTGCTTACCTACGCCGTTAACGTATATATTTGTAATTTTTATGGTGTACATATTAAAGAGTATTCTATCTATCTACCTACGCAAATTGTGAAAGAATGTTTAGAAGATGAATATGACAAGGAAAGGAAAGAAGTGAATACTGGGATGAAGGTTGGTTTATTTATTTATGTATTGTTAATTAAAATGGTACAACACCAATTACATTAATTAACATAGAAACATAAAAAAATATTAATATTGTCAATTTTTGTATATAATTTAATTAAAACTAACATGGAACGGTAGACTCCCTTGCATACTTTCTCTCACGGAACACCAGAAATATACCTATGCAAGAAATTAACGATTAATATTTGCGATTTATTGGTGTAAGATAGAAACGGAAATATAGGTACAGCGCCAACCCCATATACCTATAAAATATAAAAGAAAGTGTAAAAAAGAAAAACATTACACAAATCACCCCATAACCATACCATAAAACATAATTACGACCCATCTAACATCAACATAATGCATAATAACACCTCTACAGCATGCACACTGCGTCGGTGTATCGCATGCCCTGCGCAAACGCAGCGGACGGTGAAAGGCGACAGCGTTCCGCCCTGAATGGTGCGCCAGCGCAAGTCTACTGGCGGTTTCGCTTTTACTAGTGAGGTAGGGGACTTTGGTAATTTTTGTACTGGCTGTAGCAAAAAAACTCAGGTACTTGTACAGTTGTACCTCCCGTGGGTGTCAGGTCGGTAGGGTAAAAGCAAACTTAGGAAAAGTGATAGGAAGATAGAGGATATAGCATGATGTATCATCATCATCATTTCAGCCGAAAGACGTCCACTGCTGGACATAAGCATCCCTTAATTGGGGGGGTTTGCCATAATCGCAACGCTTGGCAGGCGGGTTGGCGATCACAGTATGGTGTTAAAAATGCATAGAGAACGCTGTTGCCAATTCTCTGGTAAATCCCTTAGTGTCGTCTTTTACGAACATCCACGGGAAGAAATAGGGTGATGCTATTCTCTACGTCCGGCACCACACGGCCTGATGTATGCTGTTTTTTATTATTACGCTGTGTTTCCGTTTTTTTACGCGTATTAGGGACCTACACGAGCGAATCCATGCATATTTTCCGAGTTCCAGTCGTGAGGGAAAAGCAAATGACACCCAAATGTTTAAAAAAATATATGTTTTATCCAAGACGGGGACGCTCTTGGCCTTCATCTCACTTGATGGTAAGTGATGATAAGGTTGAAGGTGGAAGCGATCTTCACCCGGAATCCTCAACCACAGAGGAACTGGCTATCTTACCTCTTAAATGCCGAAACACAACAAATGCTGTGAACATTTTTGCTATGGAGACAGACTTAGATATGATGGTGGTAGCCAGGCGGACTTCGATCAAGCCCTACCACCAACCAACCTGATGATATTATTATGCACCTGTAGACTTTGTACGCAGAGGCGATGAAAGTTTGGAAAAACTGATTGTGGTTGGGAACATCGAAGGCAAACGATCGCACGGTCGTTCACCAACATGGTGGACCGATCAGGTGAGAGAATCATCGTCCTCTTAATTCTACACGGTGGTAAGGGCTGCGCTGGACAGAAACCGGTGGAGACGGATCATACGCTCCAGATGCAACTCAGAAGCTGACCACGATCCTCAGACATGAGGGACCGACCACAGAGAGTAGACTTTGTACACTCCTAACTGAAGACAGTACTCTATATTTAGCCAAGAACGTACCTAAGTACTTTTATTGCATCAGAGAAACCACCCACAATTACATTCCATCACCACCATATTGCCACCATTAATAAGTCGATTGTAAACTTGTCACACGCGGCTAATTTAGTAGAAAAGTAACAATTAATAGACAAACAGACCTTTACGAGACCGACAACCGTATCTAAGTACCGACAGTCATTAGTGCTCACAGTATCTAGGCTAGAAAGCTATTGTGCCATCTGCCTATGGCCTGACGTAGATAAATGAGGCTAATATATTAAGTAGAAGCATAAATTGTTGGAAAAATGCTGTAATTGTCTGCAAGATTCATCTGATAGGTCGTTAATATTAGGTGTCAGGTTGACAGTTTTTATCTTTATGAACTGGTTCAGTCTGGTGAAGGAATACCATAATTAGAAGTGTTTTAGTGTGTGGTAGTGTTTTATGTTATCGGTTACTGACCCATATGATCAGGGCCTCATACAAGTCTGCTCATTGATTTCGTAATTGTTGATTTTGACAAGTTTGGTAATCTACTAATATAATGGCGTCATTGTGACTTTCCAATGGTCAGCCACTGACACTCCATTGAAAGAATTGGTAATCTCGTACATAATGACAAATGAAACTTCCTATTAAACTTCCAACTTCCTACTAATTCAGATTGCTTATAACACTAATAAATAATATATATAAATGAAATCTGGCATGAATAAATGTTCAAAATGCCATTGTAACACAATTCTATTACGAGACCATTGACCGACCAATGATCGACCATTATGAATTTAGCAGATTACGAACTTTTAGCAAAATGACAATGGGATCGTGTTGGAGTGACGAATTTATAAAAATAGCAGACTCGGGCCCCAGTAGGGTAAACAAATATTAAATGGCAATCGATCGCAGCGCCCTTAATGTTGTCAGCTGATCCACGTTCATTGCGTTATTTACGTTATTGAGTAGACAAAATTTTCAAACCTATTAAGCAATGGATTTGGAATTCTCTCCAAAGCCCTCGAATTGTGATCAAAAGTCATCATCTGCCTAGCTTTTTCCCCAACTATGTTTGGGTCGGCTTCCAGTTTCAGAGCGACTGCCTATCTGACCTCCACAACCCAGTAACTGGGTAATGCAATACCCCTTGGTAAGAGTGGTTGTCAGACTTTCGGGCTTCTGACGAGCCGTAACGACTGTCAAAGATCCTTAAATGACAGCCGAGACCAACGGCTTAACGTGGTTTCCGAGGCGCAAAGGGGTTTTGGTATGTAAAGATGGTCACCCATCCACGGACCGCGGCAACCGTAGCTTGACCTGATCGATCGACTGTGCGGTTGTTATTACTTTGTCACAAAGCAAACGAGCCCCTCAAAAGTCTTTCAAAGTCCAAATCCGATCTAGAGGAATGTGGCCGAGATCGTATTTTGTTGCTTCGTGTCTCAATATGAAACTTTATAAAAGGTATTAGAAAATTCTAGACACACTTACTGAGGCAGCTGATTGAGCCGTTTTTCATAATTCCTTTGCAGTCACCAGATGATATTTTTTTAAAGGATTGGACCAGAGACAGCGCTCTAAGACTATTTCCTTTCGCGTCATATTTCATCATCCAACAGATTCATATTCTCTATCATATTTTATGTACAATTTGGTATATTCATTCTTAAGCAGCTATCAATCACAATTAGTCGCTAAACAAGTGTTTTGGAATGAAATATGAATCATGCGTGCTGAATGTCTAGTAATCGTGATGATTTAACGTTGATTGATGGATCACAATTCACAATCATTATCACAACATTTTTAGAAGTCTTGTCACTCTGTGAACAGGTGACAAATACCGTTTGGTCTCGCGATCTATTTATTTACGTTTGTTTTGTTCATTTGATGTGCAATCCATCATCATCTAATAGCTTAAGTCATGTTACCAGTCATCACAGCATCTTCCTGCTTTTATCCCAATTTAAGGCTCCTTCAAACAGGTGCGACAAGCGATATATTCGCGCGCGTCACAAGGCACCGCGTGTCGCGTGACGAGCGGTGCCTTTGTGTCGCGCGCGATTATATCGAAAGAAGAAAGAAAGAAAAAAACGTTTATTTGAACATGACGCAAAAAAGAAAGAACAAACAACAAAAAAAAAACAAGTTGGGGGAAAATTTGCATCACGTCCACGCAAAACGGCCATCACTCAGCATAATGTTGCGTCCTGCGAGACAGAGCCCCAGCGCTGGATTTTAGCGACAGCCATATCGCGCTATATCGCGTGTCGCGCCTGTTTGTAGGAGCCTTTATTTGGGGTCGCAACATGTTATCTTCTTCCATACATCTCTACAAGTTGTCATCTCCAAAGTCACCACCTTTCTATCCAAACTATCTACACTCACTTGACACACGGGGACACTTGACTCTAGCAAAAATTTGCATTTCAACGCTTAATATTACGCAAACGAATAACTCACACGAAGCAATAAAATTCGATCTAAAGAAAAACGACCACATTCCTCTAGATCGTATTTTGTTGCTTCGTGTCTCAATATGAAACTTTATAAAAGGTATTAGAAAATTCTAGACACACTTACCGAGGCAGCTGATAGAGCCGTTTTTCATAATTCCTTCTCAATCACGAGATAATCTGTTTTTAAAGGAGTGGCGCTAGTGGACCCGCGATAGCGCTCTTAAGGTACAAGATACAAATTGGAACGTGAGAAACCTTTACCAACAAATGTCCCAATTTACAAAGACACCTATAAGCACTGAAGTACTCTAAATGTCAACAAGTATGACTGTTGAATTCAGAAACTAATATTATTCGTCTACTACTCGTACATAATCGTGTATTATATATCCATAGAGAATGTGAATGATTTACACTATACCCAAAGTCTCAAATTTAGATCATTTATGTAAACAAAGGGGATAACATATCAAAAAACTATCTTGGTAATGGTAATTCACATAAAATGGCGAAAAAAAGGTTCCATTTTCTTTTAAGTACTGAATTTAAGAAATAATAATTAAAAAATAATCATACCGTAATTATTTTTATAAATTTTTGGTTTTAACCAAAGTTATTAAAAAAAGGAGATTTACTGGTATGAAATTTTTTATGATACTGGTAACAATGCAGGAGATCCAAAAAAAAACAATTTTTTTACATCTTCAACAACACTAATATTACAACTCTCATTCATAGATTCATATTGTATGTAGCATATCTAGCCACATTTTGGATGAAAACGGCTGTAAACTGATTCGAGTGGAAATCGATTTTGGGAGGCCTAGCTACGTCTAGCAGTGGACTTAAAAGGGCTGATTATGACGATCATAGGCCGTGTCTCCGACACACTACATAAAACATTGTTTAGCAACGGTATTTTGTTTGCATAGTTCTTATAATTAATTCACTTTAATTTCATAGACGATTATTTAGAAAAAAAAATTATGATAAAATGTTTAGCACCACTGTCCTGTCATTTTGACAATGACATTTCTTGACATTGATTTGTTTACATATAATACCAGCCTATAACTGTCCCACTGCTGGGCAAAGGCCTCATCTCATACAGAGAAGGCACGAGCATTGATCACCACGCTTGCTCAAGACGGGTTGGCGATTTCAGACTTATATTAACTACTAGCTTCTGCCCGCGACTTCGTCCGCGTTAAATTTCTTGTTCCCCGACCCACCCCGTCGCAACACATTGCCTGCCCGTGATTTTACTTCATTTTCGCATAAACTTTCATTTAAAAAAAATTGTGTCCTAGTTAATAGGAATGTTATTCTTCCTCAAGAATTGGGCTGTAAAATGCAAAAAGATTTTTTCAAATCCAACTCGCAGTTCCAGAGATTAGCGCGTTCAAAAAACAAAAAACCGGCCAAGTGCGAATCGGACTCGCGCACGAAGGGTTTCGTACCATCCATACAAATCCTTACTAATATTATAAATGTGAAAGTAACTCTGTCTGTCTGTCTGTATGTAACGTTTTCACGCCTAAACCGCTGAGATACCGCCGATAGACCGCCTGGGATATAGAGAAGGACATAGGCTACTTTTTTACGCGATAACCGACATCCACGCGGGCGGGGCAAAAAAAACGGCAAAAAAAATCATGTCCGTTGTATGGGAGCCCCCCTTAAATATATATTTTTTCTGTTTTTTAGTATTTGTTGTTATAGCGGCAACATAAATACATCATCTGTGAAAATTTCAACTGTCTAACTATCACGGTTCATGAGATACAGCCTGGTGACAGACGGACAGACAGACAGACGGACAGCGGAGTTTTAGTAATAGGGTCCCATTTTACCCTTTGGGTACGGAACCCTAAAAACTAACTCTTCAACTTTAGAATAGACTACCTCGCAGAGTTGATCATTATTTTGCTGCGGAGTTATTATAAAACAGTTATATCTCCTAAGATATTCATTGAAATTAAATGATGTAAGGGCAACTTTGTTCAAAATTAAATACTTGTGATGAATAACGTATTTATTTGGATAAGGATTAATACCATGTTTATGAAAACTCCTTCGCAAATAATGCATTAATTTCGAACAAATTTGATTACCATAAAAAAGGTTATATAATCTTAAAAGATAGACATATGCTGTCGCGGACTTTTTTTTAGAACATTTAAAGAGGAACAATTCCATCATACATGATATTTGCGTAACTTAAACCGTTTACGCAGCGCACGCAACGGAAGCTCTCAAAAAGGAATATTTTTTCCCGTTTTTGCAACATTTTTCATTTATGCTCCGCTCCTATTGGTCGTAGCGTGATGTTATATAGCCTATAACATTCCTCAATAAATGGACTATCCAACACAAAAATAATTTTTCAATTCTAACCAGTAGTTCCTGAGATTAGCGCGTTCAAACAAACAAACAAACCCTTCAGCTTTATATATTAGTATAGATATAGATAAGTCCAGGTTTCCTCACGATGTTTTTCCTTCACCGATGTCAGTAATGTCCAAGATAAACTCAGAAAGTACGTATGAATTGAAAAAGTCACATTGGTACTTGCCCGGATTTGAACCCACAACCTCATGCATGAGAGGCGAGGCCTTAACCAACGGGCCATCACGACCGTGATTTGTTTACATAAATTATCTGAATTAGAGACTTTGGGTATAATACATATTATACCGGATGACATTTTTTACCGTCTCGTAAAAATTTGGGTATACTAGGTGAACGGAGTAGAAGCCTATGGCATAGTTTTTATTATTTTTTCTTTAACCTAGAAAGAAATTGATCTATGGATAAATACCACACATTTGAAGTAAACTTATCATACTATAACAATAAACACAGAAATTTAACAAAAAACATAATTCAATAAATAAATACGATAAATAATATTTAAATTTAAATCATACGCACCCAAATTTCAATATTTTTATCTTTTATTTTAGTTTTATTTCTGAAAAAAAAAAAAAAATATATTGCTACGCCATAGGCTTCTACTCCATTCACCTAGTATACCCAAATTTTTTCGAGACGGTAAAAAAAGTCATCCGGTATAGAGGTATTTGTAAGATTAGATTTAGGAGGTAATAATTATGTAGTACTCGTAGTACTGATCCTATTTCGAAAATTCTTTCACTGGCGGATTGCTACACTATTGCCGAGTCCCATAAGGTATGTTTTTTAGTATAGTAATACTACTACTACATGATGGCTAACATAGCGGATATAACTATATTCGTTGATGACACTTCTCTTATTTTTAAAATAGTTTGAAGAAATCATACACCTCAAGTTCTATATTAATATTGTTTATTCACTATATTTCAACATAATCAGGTTAATAACAATCACTCGTTAATTAACAACGATATAACAAAAAACACGGACTCGTAAGATATGCTTACGGTTCAACGCCTCGAAATAGACTGCCTATGTCCAAACAAATCAGTTGCCAACTGAATGTTCCCCACTTCAAACGGAAGTGAACATTCAGCCGGCTATGCGACCAATCAGAGCAAAGTAAACAATACATACAATCAATTGAGTAACTAAAATACATTAGGGCTTATGATTAAATATAAATAAACTGTTTCAATTTAAACAATAATGATTACTTAATTATACAAAACAAATATACTTTAATATCGATGTTTTACAAATGAATACCTAAAACGGATGTGTAAAGTTCGTGCAACCACTAGCGCCATCTGTTGTTTGTGTAAAAAGTCTTATTCTTAATTATTATTTTACAAAATCATTACAATAGATAGAGAAGATACGAATGTCTTACACATCAATGATAGTCTGGCTGTTCTTTCGAATTGGTTCGCAGCTAATAATCTTTTACTTAATGCGAACAAAACTGAATGTCTTAAGTTCTCATTACCAAATGTACCGCAAGTGGGTCTCAATCTAAAACTTGATGGCAAGAAACTAGATGCAATTACGGAAACTGTATTTTTAGGAATTACTTTAGAACCACATTAGAACTCTTTCAGGTCGATTAAGTTCAGCTGCATATGCAGTAACAAAAAAAAAATAAGGCATTTGACTGATATAGCAATTGCACAGCTAGGTTAAGTATACTTTGCTTATTTCCATAGTATTATGGCATGTGGCGTTCAGCTGTGGGCATCAGCAGCTAACGTATGTAGATTCAATTTTCATTTTACCAAAGAGGGCAATCCGCGCGATCTATAACATGGGTCCACGAGAGTCCCTTAGAAACAAATTCAAAGAAATTGATCCTACGAGTACTCTGTCTTCTCTATCTTAGAAAGTATCTTGTATGTCCGCAAAAACTTAGGACTTTTCAAAAAAAGAAACGATTTCCATAACATAAATACACGCAGTAGACATGAGATTGTGATACCCTAGATTAACTAAAACAAGCAAGTCATTTCTTATAAACAGTATCCGCTTTTATAACAAGTTACCAAAGTCGGTTACAAAACTTAGCGATGGAAAGTTCAAAACCCACATCAAACGTGTCCTTATCAGAAAAGCATATTTATAAGATTAAAGACTACGTTGAAGACAAGGAAGTATGGCAATATTTCCTTCTGCTCATGTGGCTTCCCTGGTAACTAATTAACGGCATAATTATGTGTGTTTTTACATTCTTCCTTGACATAATCAAATAATATTTGACATTATATAGGTACCTACAATTCTAATTTCAATTTTTTATTAGTTGCTTTTGTGGACATAATATTTATTCAGATTTGTTTCTGTAGTGGCAACCATGTCATTTGGTTTCAATAGATTTTAATTAATTTTTTTATCTTTATTTATATGTAGATTATTTCCTATTTTGTGAATGTAAGAACGTTGAAGGCCTAGTAGACTGTAGATTCGTTGACCATTTTCTATTTTGTTAAGTAGGTACCTAGTAATTGTTGAAAAGCCTACACCTTCCTCTCATACTTACTAAAACTATTATATATATGAAAATATTGTAAAAACCAATTGTTCTTAAAAGAGTCACCGTGGAGTTTAATTCCGGTTCTTCTCCATAGGAAACGATCAATTGGAACTGTGCACCTAGACTCTGGCGTTATGTGCAATAAAATATTTTGACTTTGAATATGACTATCACGCGGGCCAAGATGCAGAAGCTATTATTTATTAAGACATGAACTTTCTAAATATCAAAAATTGGTTGTCTGTAAAGCTGGTTTACGGACGATAGTTTAACGTGACAACGTCATAACAAAACATTGATGCGGCGCAAGCGTTCAATGAGCGTAACGGGACAATGAGCGTAACAGGACAATGAGCGTAACGGGGCAATGAGTCATCCATTTTCGTGCATGCAGCCGGCGTTCATCGATTTATTAGACGTTGTCACGTCAAAACTAAATATTTACTCAGAGAGTTAATGGCATATTTACCTAGTATGCAGTACCGATTCTAAGTATGATAATGATGGGTAGATAATAATAAACGATGTGAAAGATGATACGGTTAGAAATGAGTGACTGCCGAGATATCAGGGAAGTATAGAAGAAAAAGACATGACGCCGACTCCAAATAAATTGGATAAGAGCAGGAGAATGATGATGATGAGAATAAACTGTTACGAACATTGATGTATAAAATAGGAAGATAAGGCACTGCTTTAATATCACGTAAACATTATTGGACTAGAAACAATTATTTGTAAACACAACACAACTACATTTCCCGATATCGTGAGATAGCCAAAATAAGAGAGATATGACGCGGGCTGCATCGGGAACGAGATAGCAATAATTGTCAGAGTCAAAGTCAAAATCAAAGCATTTATTTCTAGCTAGCTTTTGCCCGCGGCTCCGCCAGCGTGGATGTCGGTTATCGCGTAAAAAAGTAGCCTATGTCCTTCTCCATATCCCAGGCTATATCTCTGCCAAATTTCATGACGATCGGTTCAATGATTTAAGCGTGAAAACGTAACATACAGACAGACAGACAGAGTTACTTTAAAATTTATTATATTAGTATATAGTAAATATGGATAGGCACTTTTGAACGTCAAAATTTACACGGAAATAAGATTGATTCTAGTTGCCCCTTCCAAAAGGTAGTTTCGCATGGAGAAGAATGGGCTAGAAACTTACCGTTACTCTTCTAAACTGTTTTACAATACTTTGTATATACATCAATTATATCATTACATGTGAAGACGATGTACCCAGAATAAAATTATTATACCACAATAGGTAATAAACACCGAGGTAATGACACCCCCTTAGAGGTACAGACCGCGGCATAGGGCGTCGCTGGGGGAGGGCGGCAAGAGACAGGCTGGATAGGATCCATTGGATTGTTCTACAAAGTGGTTACGATTATTATCTAAGCATTTTCCAAAAAAATACCTACAACTTACAAAAAATATTAAATGAAGTATTAGGTTCTTGCGTACCAATAGACCAAGTTCTTTATTACAGAGTATTGCAACCCACGAAGAGACAACAGTTGTTACTTACTATTTATTTATGTATTTACGTGTCGGTGCGAAGGTGAAAGTTGCAATCAATGCGGATGAGTCGAGATGCAAGACTCGCTTGCATTTAGCGTGATCGTGTTAGTGCGAGGGGGTGGGGGGAGTACCTATTGCTGCTCTAATTTGACTACGTACCTACGTTGTAGGTTTCATGGGAACTGGAATTGTAATATATAGCCTCAAAAGCACGTTGTTAAATTAAATACTAAATCAAAATAAAATGATTAATTTTAACTTGTCCCAATATCTAATCCAGTCTACATCTATTTAATTGTAAAAGAATATAAACATAATGATGATTTTACAATCTTGAATAAACCTATCAATAGCTGCAAGAATCGATTACAGAAACTCTCTACACAATCGATTACAAAATATCGAACAAACATACCCGGACCGACTAGCCAGTCATTCGCATCACTACAGATATTCATAAATGGAAGACAATACGCATAGAAAGGCGGGAAACGTTACGTGTTATGAAAGCGACAGTGACTTTGACAAACATTATGACATGTGTCAGAATTCGTTCACGTTCGGTCATGCTACGTTAGTAGTTAGTTTTAGGCTGTAATTAGACTACGATAAAGGTTGTGGGTCAAGTGTGGGGGAGACGGGCGCGTTTCGCACTGGAAACAAGTGAAAATTTTAATCGAGACTGACATACTAGGAGGTAGGAGGATAGTGTAATAAAAAGATAGTTTGATAATTATAAAAGCATTAAAAAAAAAATTGTTAAGTGACGGTCACTTCTTCATTTATACATTTGTATAATGCAATCAACGCTATAAGTACTGCTATTTATTAATGCATGAAGAGTAGAATATGCAAATGTGATTGCACACCGCATAATAAAAGCATTTGCAAGTATTACTCTGAATCTCACTATGCATCGATTAACGGGAAAATTATTAGTAACTCTTGACTAGCTGTTGCCTGTTGGTTCAGTCACATCCTAGAGACATTTATATACATACGTACCCATCAGTAAAAATTGATCATACACTAGTCTACCTTTGTGCCCATTCAAATCCATTCAGCCGTTAAAGTTGTACCTATTCATTTGGCCCTAGACCACATAGCCATAGTAGAAATATTATGTCCCCTAAATGACTAACCCTGCGTTCCGAGTTGCGATAATGTCGATATTCGCGTGCTAAAGCCCGTTCCGAATTAGCGTGAGCGCAATAACGATGTCCCGTGAATCTTCATAGATGACGTCATTACATTCGCCATCTTGCGATATCGCCGACCATGCCTTTTACTAATATCGCCGTAGGCGCTGTCAAAAATGACAGTTGTGCTGTTTTGTTTTGAGTCGCATCATAGCACATCGTGGTATTTTCAAAATTGTTCTTTTGGCTACAGTTGCTACCTAACCTAAGAAGAAGAAATTTTTGGTGTATACACAGAGAAATACTCTATTATCGTTTTGACATTGAGTGAGCACCGTGAGCGCGTTCACGAGCTTCCGAATTGTTGACAGCCCTCGGCTGTCATAATCCTAACATCTAAATCGGAACGCATATGAGACGATGTGAGCGCTGTGAGCGATTGTAGCCAATTCGGAAGGCGGCCTAAGGGACCAATGTCGGCACGTGTCCCGAAAGATGTTACCCGACTTCGCCCGACACGACATGTCTGACGATATGGAAACTAATGACGTCACGTCGCCAGATAATAATGTCAGTCGTGTAAATTAGGCGACCGACTACTGTCGGAAATATTAACTCCACAACTCATGTTTTCTACATAAATATACTCGTATTGGTTGTAATCATGCTTTGCTAAATATATTTATATAATGTTTTTTTGTCCTATCCGACGTCGAGCGATGCCTTTGAGACACGTGTCCCGGAATACTTCTTGTCCTCTAGTAACTAGGGGAGAAATATGTCTACTAGGTAGGGCTAATGTGATCCAGGGCCTATATAGTGAATACATGGCTCTAAGTATGCTTGAAAAGTTGACAACATCCAAACATTCACATTTTTAATTTCATAGTTGGTTTTATTGTTGGAAAATATTTTTACTATAACGGTGTTTCTTACATGCATTAAGTATTATAAAATAAATTGCGAATCGAGTGGTCTTTGTCGATTATGATCTTGGTATCCAATTAATAATAATTATAAATAATTAATTCCCTAGGATAGTTGGATCGGATGAAATTATTATTGTGATATGATAGTGAAAACCATTGATTTAAAAGTTTTTAATTAGATTTTTTTATCTTCAATAATTATTGAGAATACAGTCATCTAATTGAAAGATTTAAGCGTGATATAAATACACCAACTAAGTATTCATACATTATTTAAACAACTATATCCATACTAATCCATTCTAATATTATAAATGTGAAAGTAACTCTGTCTGTCTGTCTGTATGTTACGTTTTCACGCCTAAAGCGCTGAACCGATCGTCTGAAATCTGGCAGAGATATAGCCTGGGATATGGAGAAGGACATAGGCTACTTTTTTACGCGATAACCGACATCCACGCGGGCGGAGACGCGGGCAAAAGCTAGTTAGGTATATACCGTTACTGTAACACAGAGACATCGTTTAACACATAAGTGCTAACAAAGATGCAATTCAAAGTGTATGCGCAAGCGCATCATTATAACGGATTCAGTTACGCAAATATCACTTTATTGTGAGAAAATACTTCAGAACTATTTGCTTATTATATTACAATAGTTCACATATTGTTATCTATTAGAATTATAGACAATTAGGTTCCATGGGAAAATATGGAACGTGGAATAAAACATTGAAAGGAATTTCGGATAGAAATCTGACGTAACCACGAACCCAGAGGAAAAGGTTTTTCGTCTATATAAGACTGAAAACATTCACTTTATCTTTTTTTTCCTTGCCCACCACCAGATTATAACTTCAAAGGGTCAACTGACCTTTCTGGTGGGTATATTTCGAGATTTTCAGATAATGGTTCATAATCAAGTTAGAGACAACAGTTCCTAGCGAGTTGAGTTTGTGATCATAATTTAAGGCTTTTTAGCGCAAAGTGACGCTAAATCCATTCTTCAATGATAGAATTTTAACACTTTAGT
This sequence comes from Dryobota labecula, assembly GCA_947523025.1. Lineage (NCBI taxonomy): Eukaryota > Metazoa > Arthropoda > Insecta > Lepidoptera > Noctuidae > Dryobota > Dryobota labecula. The sequence continues at coordinate 11,617,964 of OX383303.1, forward strand.
AACAACGTTGAAAGATAGAATAAACAAGATGCTCTTATCCATACTTTAGACAACACAAAACGTAATCATAACCTTACATGCTCTGTGGTAATCATTGGGATCCAAGTTACTAATGTCATGTGCAATCATAGACAAGTTCTACTTTTCTCACATTTCCGAAGCGTAGACAAAAACTGTGCCATCATTAAAATCACATAATTTATGCAACGTAACATACTCTACTGAATAGTGTCTAAGTGCGAAGACGATGTTGTCAGACCAATTCAATTGAAAAATAATATTACTTAAATATCATTAAGTAATGTGTGGTGGACATTATGTCATCCTCATCACTGTAACTACCGTACAGTGATGAGGATGACACTTCATCTTCATTGAGACAAGTTGAAGAAAATAATTAAAACTGTTAATTCAAAGAAATATCGCTGTGTTTTTAGATATCTACCTAGCTTAGAGACACAGAACACAACTGATGTAGGCATGTTCCATACAATTTTATCCCAACCCAATGGCGACGATGGGAAGGATTTGTTCAAATTCATAGTTCAAGTCTTGTGAAAGTGCAATTGTTTAGGATACGATGGGGGTGACATACGCTATGTGTAAAAGCTCTTATAAACAAATAAAGAGAAAAAAGAAAGAAAGAAATGTCGCTGTTTTTTTAGATATCTACCTAGCTTAGAGGATTTTTGAAGTAAGTAAGTAAATAGTAAGTAAGTATGATTTTATTTGTTTGTTTAAACATGAATTACAAGTTATATTATAAGTTGGGGGATTACAACGCTGACAAAAATGCTTGGCTCAATGCTGGTCCTGCTCCATAAGGGCGCATAAACTAATTGATTAGCATTTGAAAATATTATTGGAGCTGCTGAAGATTGTAAGACTATCTTTGCATTGTATAAACTCAATGTCCTTGAATTATATAAATGCATAGCACAGGTGTGAGTACTATGTACTATAGAGCTACCATTTACCGGGTAATATGTCTTTTGTTGAATTGAATGTGCCCTGGCGGCTGAGAGTATGTCATGCTCACTCAAATGTCTCGCTGGTGGTGGCGTGTGTGTTGGATCATTAAGTTCCCTTCATAATGGTTGAGCTAAATGGTGCTGATCCATGCGTCATGTTCGTGAACGGGCGCCGTCAGTTGGTACTGGTCATCTCTTAGCTGCCACGGCTTATTTTAATTTTTGAATTGTTTTTATTACGGACGCTTATAACGTGCAAGTCTTTCTACATTGTTCTCACATGTATATCTTCAACATGAATGATGTAACCCATATTTTGTAACAATATTTTGTTTTAAAAGAGTGTCCGTGGAGTTTCTTGTCCGTTCTTCTCCATAGGAACCTACTACGCTTTGGAATGGGCAACTAGCTTCATCTTTCTGACTGACCGACCCCTTGACAATTCAAAAGTACCTGTATTTGGTTTATCTAAATATATAAAAGAAGAAACTGACTGACTGATTGACTGACATATCAACGCACAGCCCAAACCGCTGGGTCTAGAGATTCCAAATTTGGCATGTAGGTTCCTTATGAGGTCTAGGGGTTCACTAAGAAAGGATTTTTGAAAATTCCATCCCTAAGGGGATAAAATAGGGGATGAAAGTTTGTATGAAAAATCTTATTCATTTGGTTGATTAACTTAAAACTTGGCACAAATACTTGCCTAAGTAAGTAATAACATTTATCATTATTAGTTTTTCAAAACTATCCCTCAAAGTGGGATTGCGGGGTGTCAAAGTTTGTATGTAGGAATTTTAACGCGCGGTTCGATTAACTTGAAACTCAGCAGAAATACTTGCGACCATAAATAAAGAATAACATGTATCAGGGTTTTTCAAAACTCTACCCCTGAATGGGTGAAAAGGGGTAGTCAATTTTACAGAAGAGGATTTTTCTGGACAAAATTCGATTCAACTAGGGAAGTATTGACATCCACGCGGGCGAAGCCGCGGGCACAGCTAGTTTGAAATAAATGCTTTGAGTTTGAGTTTTTCATGGGAATCCTTTCAACTATCTTCGGCACTGCAAAATCTGGTTGTAAAACAGTTCTTATACTTCCCAATTTAGAATATCCAGCTAGAATAATATAATTCCAAAGTTAATTGTGGCAACACCCGCCAGCTTGCAACAATGACGTGAAAGTAAAAGCCGTCATAAGTCGTGTGATCAAGTCACGGAGCGACATAAAATAATATCACGAGCCTATTGATACTAGTCGCCTCGCCTGCAACCATTCATAATACTTAGCATACGGTGACGTCGATACGACTTATTCTACCTAATCAATAATAGTAGATAGTATAATGAAAGAACAGTCTTAAATAATATTAGCACTTTGCCCGCGAGTTCGTTCGCGTGGATTTCGTATTTTTTCCCACAAAATGTAACACCCCCTCCACCCCTTTTAACTGTTTGTTTTGGAAAATGAATGATTAAGATCCTTTTACTTATTAATAATTTATTCTTTATTTTATGGCTCAAAGGAAAAATAAAAATTTCATATGAACTGTTCCTCTTTTTGTTTGAATTTTTTTTAAGTCTTTTGTGACGTTTTCATTATTTGACTTTTAGGTTACCTATACCAATTTTCGAGTTTATCAAGCCATGGAGTAAAATCTTCCTCTATAAAATTGACAACCCCTTCTTACCCCGTTAGGGGAAGATTTTCAAAAAACCCTAATACGCGTTGTTTTTTTTTTGGTGTAAATAATGAGTTTCGAATTAATCGCACCGCGTGTTAAAATTCTTCCATACAAACTTTGACACGTCAAATCCAAGGGGGATTGGGCGTGTCAATTTGTATGGAAGAATTTTAGGTGATTTTTTTTTTTCGGTGTAGTTTAGAAAAACAATAAATGACAAACTTTACAATTTGCTTACATAAGTAGTCGTGCTAATTTTCAAGTTTATTAACTCAAGGAATAAGATTTTAAACAAAATATCCCTTTTCACCCCCTAAAAGGTTGAATTTCCAAAAAAATCTTCTTAGTGCTCCCCTACATATAAAACACACTTACCGAGGTCGCTGTTGAGCCATTTTTCATAATTCCTTCTCAGACACGAGATACTATTTTTTTAAAGGAGTGGCCCTATAGTATGTCCTCTTAAAATGGTGCCAAATTTTTTTCGCGCCCCGTTTCAACATTTTGTCTACACTTGACAGAAAATACTTAAAACGGGTATAGGTATACACACATGTGTCAAGTTTTCGTGCTCTCGAATAGTGTGTGTATGTAGGTACTATTTACCGGTGAACACGACTAGTGTTGTGTCGTGTGATGCACGTGCATCCGGGACAGCGGGGCGCACGTGCACTACCGTGCAGCGTCATTCTGAGTACTAGGTGATGATCGGAGCGGGAGCGATTTTAGAAAATACTTTTACAAAAAGTGCTTCTTTGTTTGAGGGATGTGTACCACTCACGCATTTCATGACACGCAAGCTCAGCAGATGACATCAAAGACTTCTTAAAATTTGCACGAACATTGTCATCGTTTCTCAACGATTTCCTTTGATAATATCGTACGATTGTGCCAATGTGTGATAAATATGTATAGATATTATATAAATAGAGATAGAAAATCTAATCTTTCATAGCGAATGTTACGATTTGTAAGTGTAACTAACGGTGGTTTGTCACGTTATGTTCAAATGCTGATACAATATAGGTGTAGGTGTGACTTTTGTTTTAACCGATTTATATATAAGGTGTATCTATTCATACACGAAATATTTTAAGAGAAACATCTATAGGTGGTAAGAAAGCCATAGCAGCGGTTTTTTCTTTATCTAAGTGTTTTTATTTTTACATAATTATTATAATTCTTGAGACATTTTGCAAAAAAACCTTTACTTACCCACTTATTCTATGAATGACCCACACGTACGCGGCGATGGTGGCGACACGAGCGCGGTGCATTTTGATAATTAATCATCATATCAAGTAATTTATTTTTTAAATAATATACTCAGATTAAAAAAAATCGTATCCATGACTTCTTTACCACCTATAGGTGTATCTCTTAAAATATTTTGGGTTTGAATAGCCTTTTAAACAATTTTTTCTCATTGACCACGATTATTAGCAGAAAAGCGATGTGTTTTACACAATACTCGTAATCATCTTTAAAGCTCTTATCCAAATTTTATTTAGTCAGTCAGAGCAGGATGACTTCCTCTTCCATACATCTCTATGAGTAATTATCTCAGTATTCACTTTTTTTCTATTTACTCCATCATTCACATAACCCATCAATCGTGTCTTTGGTCTTCTTCTAAAAATAACATCACTATAATTGTCAGAAGGCACAATATCAGTGATCAAATGCTCGCCTTTCAATATTTGGTTCTAAAAAACGTCTATATTCGCTCCATCTATCACAGTGTCCCCTACCGTGACCAGTAGTCCAATTTGTGCGAGCCACGCTATGCGTGACATGCATACTAATAAGGAACTTCATTTGTTGTCTTTTATTTACCTTTAGATAAATGACATGCTCTTTATAATCGCTCTATTGAAATACAACTTAATTATACTCAGAAGTAAATGAACTTCAGTGCTGTGGTTGATTTATTATGGATTTGGCTTCCTTTTTAATAGAAGCGTGCCGGATAGGTTGAAGTTATTTAAAACTAAGTGATTATGTTCGTGTGTTTGTTTAATCGTTTCCTTCAATTACTTACAGTTACATATAAATGTGGAGCTATTTTGTTGTGATGGTTGTCGATACTAACTTTGAATTGTTTTAAATACGAGATATACCTACTGATTGATAATAATGAATGCAAAAATTACAGCACTATTTTTTGTTTCAATATGTTTCAGCTTCACAAAGTCAAACATTTGACTAAATGCTAAAGGAATAAATACCAAAATCATCCAGATATCCCTTCCTAGTTATTCCCTTATTTTGGAACGAAACCTCTTTATGTCCATAACTGTTAGTTGTTATCATTATTTTATCGCTCAGACTAATAAACAAACATTTCAACCAATAAATATTTAAAAAATCGTTCACAAAAACCTTACATGTTTTTACAATGTCCATTTGGTTGAATCCGCACTGCAGTGCAACTAATCAATTCCAATACTTATACGGTTTCGATTCTGCGGTGAAGGTCAGCCTTCTATGGTTTCCTTTATTTATACAGATTACTTTTATTTTACGCCCAAAACTCAGTTTGGCTGGATGCCGTCATTTGTTTCTGAAAAAAGCATGTTTTTTTGTCGATTGCTGTCTAGACAAGATAAATTCGGAATCATTAGTACTGAGATTCTATGTATGTAAATAAGCGTATTGTACGTCTGTTGCTATGCATATATTTGGATTCGTATTGACTTTGTTATTAAGATTAGGTATTTTAACCATCGTTAATACCGTATTGTTTTTGACAGAAAGCAAAACATAGGTAAGACAGGAAACTAAACAGGATGTCAGAGTAAAGGGTGAATATTTTGGGGGCTATCTTCTGTAACTTTTGACTTTCTAAAGGTGTAGATTTCAGCCTCAATTAAATAAACTATATTGATTTTAGATCATTTCAGTTCTTGGTAAATTGGTTATCATTGTATAGTCGCCAGAACATCAGCTTACACGAAACTGTCCAATTTCTCCAAACGATTTTAAACTCTGGCGACTTTACCATACCAAGTTTCCTAATATTCAGAAACTGAATGGGCTTATTTTAAACTTCAAAATTGGTATCCTCATCGTTGAAATTCATACTTGAAGCACGTATTAGTTATGCAAGTATTTGTTTTAATGGTTTTAAAACTATAACGTTAACCCACATACCTAATGGCATTGTAATCGCACTGTGTGGGCTGTGAATCGCTGCAGCCATTGTAATGTTACTTTTAAGTTTAACTATAAAATAGAAAGTTATTTTATGGTTCGATTAGATGCTATTCTTGTGCATTAAAAAGTGTACGCAAAGAGAAATGCACGTTTTTGAGAAAACGATTGTGGATAGTAAAAAGTGCCCGTTAGATATAGCAGATAGGTAGGTACCTAAGCTACTTAGCTAGCATAATGTTCTAACTGAAGTTTATGATCCAGTTTTTCTTATGAAATTGGCCACAGCTGACAAGTTCAAAGTTTCAAAAGACTTAAGCAGGGCGACTTTTGTCTATCCTCTGCGCGAGAAATCCATAATATTCATAATGTAATGTTTTTTACAAATCACAATAATAACTAATATTATGTTGATCTCAGCAGCATCAATGTAGGAAGCCAGAAACAACATTCCATCAGAATCAAGCGTATATTACAACAACAAACAGACAAAAAATTAAGTTTTCCGGCATGTATGTCGAGGGCCAAACTATTACTTAATAAGTGCCAATTAATCTGTGAGTTGATTGTTAGTTTATTGCGAATATTATTAATGAAGAAGGACTTCTGATGACTAGGAACATAGGAGTAGTAGGAGTGAAGTGATGACTTCAGATTTAGAGGGCGTCGAACGATTCGCCATAGTTTTGATTGTGTAGGCGAGTTAAGGCATTGACACTGACTTGGAGACAATTTTCTCTATACAAAATGTTGTATTTATGGGATTAGCTTTGGTAAAGTAACTATGTATGATTGAGACACCGGGAAACCAGTTTCTTTTTACATTCATACCTATAGCCGTCTACGTGAACGTAGTAACCTCGCGAATAAGTGTTAAAATAATGCCATAATAAGTCCCCGGTACCCAGTTTCCATTAGCTCCAAATCTATTTTAGCTGTTTTTAACTTAATTTTGACTGAGCCATATTTCTGTCATGTCTCTTTATATAAGGTGTATCTATTCAAACACGAAATATTTTAAGAGATACACCTACAGGTGGTAAAGAAGCCATGGAAACGATATTTTTTTTAAATCGAGTATATTATTTAAAAAAAATATATATATAATAATACTTGATATGATGATTAATTATCACAATTCACCGCGGTCGTGCCGCCACCGTCGCCGCATCCGGGCGGGTCATTCATAGAATAAGAAAAACTTTGGAAAATGCAACTCCTTTGCAAAATGTCTTAAGCAATTTTAAAATTATAATAATTATGTAAAAATATAAAACACTTAGATAAAAAAAAAGTTTTGCTGCTATGGCTTTTTTACCACCTATAGATGTTCCTCTTAAAATATTTCGTGTATGAATAGATACACCTTATATACATATTTAAAAATCAATAATTACTTACCGACCTACATTTTTAGCACCTATACTCAAAATTATCTGCAAAACAGGTGCAACTTACTATAAACATCTTTTTTTCACCAACAAGATTTAAATTGATCCCATATTCCCATAGAAACAGACAGAGCAATTATTTTCTTTCATCTAACGACACACTCTAGTAGTGGAACTTAGATTAAAAGAGCATAACGACAAACTGACGACCTGAAGTAAGAAATACAAGTCGCTGCACATTCACGTTACGTCTACGAAGATTCAGGAAGTAAAGATAGATTACAAGTAACTACATATTTGATATCATCTGTATGCGATCATAGCTCAACGTATGAATTACATAAAACATGCATAACAGCTTGCAGCCGTCCGTGTGCCAATAATGAATGATCTTCAGGGGATAGTGGTGTAAACACTATGATTGGATGGATTTGATCGGAGTAGGATGTTATGTTTCATGTTGAAATCGGAAATATATAACTAAGTATATGTACATACAACAGCGTACAGATCCACTTATAGCCGAAAGAAAAAGCAAGGAAGGAATGTTTCGAAGACGAAAATATTTATTGTTAAAAATTAGAATGCAGAAACATAAAAAATTGATAGATTGTGCGAAAGATTACAGAGTATAAAATGCATTCCAATGATTACAAAGCATAGAATGCATTTCAAAGATGTCAACGTTAAGATGACGGCGACGAAAGATGTATGAAGGGGTTCTATAATCATTATGGTCAGTAAACAGGGTGTGATCACAGCATTATTTTTGATGCAATAATAGATCTCTTGTTACTTTGAAAGAGATCCTAATCGCGATAGATGTCAGTCAATTTAATGGAATCATGCGACTAACTTCGCTTTAAATGCAGTTTTTGTACGTCCGCCTCTCAAATATTAGTTACCGTTACGCTTAAAGCGTCAGTTCCAAACAAATACGGTCGAACAGTGACCGGGTTTCCAGATTATACACGACACAGTAAACTTTAGATAAAAGTGTGCGACATGTGACAAATTTTGTCGTTTCTTTGTTAGTTTTAGTAAATGAGTGGAGGTATAATGTAGGGTACGTAAGCCTGCGTAGTAACAAGTGTTCGTGATAAATGACAACGCTTTTTTATATCGTCTTAACTAGCCCATAGATCACTTAACTAGCCATGGAGAGTTGTCTACTTGTCTAGGATAGACTGTGCTTTCCATTGCTAACTTTAAAGCACTTTTATTCATTGGGGATGACCTCTTTAAGCAGCAGGATGAGTCAGGATGAGCGCTTTAGACTATAGAAATAAGCGATTTTGGCAAATTGTGCACAGCGAGCCACAAAACTACTATTCGTAGAAAAATTGGTAAATTACCCTTGTTTACCGGAACAAGCGATAAGTTCGTTATCTACAGATAGTGGCCGATTTTAATGAAGGGTAACTCATCCTATAACTACCGTTACCAAATCCAATTCTAGACTTCTGAAAATTGCTGACTAACACACAGTCGGCGGGCGGACCCAACACACAAAAGGCTTCACATGATTAAAGTTCAAATGAACATAATATGACTCACGATCACCTAACTACAATATGTATGCCAAACATATATATCTATATATAGTATATCTATAAATATTATAAATTAAAGTCACTTTTCGTGTCTGTCTGTGTGACCGCCGTTGTTCTTCAAAACGATACAACGGATTTTGATGCAAGTATCACCAACATTTAGAGAATTTACTCCAGCAGGTTTATATTGATAATAAAATTATATTAAACTTGTAAGTATATAACAAAGAAATCTCAATGTTTTGACAACTCGTAAAAACCTTACGAAACAGGGGCGAGCCGCTTGTCTTTTATAAAATCACAATAGAACAAAATATCCGACTCATCGCGTCATTCGATACTTCCGCCAAACCTTTTATTAAAGCCCCATCAGCTAAAGCAGAAACTGCAAACAGAAAAATTGTCAGACCATTCTGAACTTTAATACTTTCCAATAAGAGTCGTATAAAGTGGTTAAAATATAACAAAGTGCCGGATGTGGGCAATGGAACGGTCGTCGGATTACCTGACATGCGGGTCTTGAGTACACGGTAGGTAGACCACAGATCATGGATTCATGGATCGCTGCTTGCATTGTGCCAGTGCTCCCACGATCCTGTTAATAGGATGAGTTACCCTTGGTTTCAAAAAACTAATTCAATTACTTCTGTTGTCAAATATCATAAATTTTAGTCATCCAATCTGCAGAACAGTTACAATGTGATTTAAGAGCTGTGGACTCATATTATAAATTAGTTTTAAGAACCTTAATAGTTTTAGTTACGTAATTACGAAAAGAAGTTTGAAGGGAGAGTTTTATTGGACGACGACACAGCAAAATAGTTGAAGCAAAAACGGGGACGCAAAAAAAAATTTGAAATATAGAGTTTCATATTCAATGTGATTGATTGATAAAGTTCCTAGCAAATACATATGTACGAGTATTAGGGAAGTCATTACACCTGGGGCCTAAGTCTACTAATTTACAAACGTTGCAATGGTCTCGCCATTGTGAGTATTTGACAGTGTTTGTATGGCAAATCTGTCAAAAACTCACAATGAAGAGAACATTGCAACGTTTGTACATTAGTAGACTTGGCCCCCTGATATTGGTTACGTTAATATGAAAATCAGCCCATTGTTCTCAACTTCTCAATAATATGAGCATTCATTTTCTTAACAACGTCAAAATCACTATATTAATAACCGTTTCTATTGAAGATTTCATATATGACTGATATAACATGATACGTTGCTCAAATGTTACACATTTATCCACAGATGAGCATAATATTAATGCTTATTACTTCATGCTTACAAATCGATTTTTTGTGTAATAAATGTACTTTGAATTCGGAATTGTTCGACTAATGATCATTATGTATGACCAAAGTGACTTGTAGGCTGTCTGTGGAGTAATATCATTGTTAAGATGAATGGTCGTTGCGTCTTTGTGGCGTCTTTACAGATTCGAAAAATCGAAAGTTCAAATTAGTCTAGGTATTCTTTATTATGTCATATCGTTTTGCACACATCTATGCTATTTTTTTTTGTGGTCTCAATCGAAAATGGGATTTACTCAGTGTGCATATTATGAGGAATATTGTTTTGTATATTCAGATACCTACCTCATTTTCTGAAGCCACTTTAGAGATAGTTAATTTTTTTGCTATATCTTTAATCTAGCTAGACATACACTTTATTCAATTGTGTTTTTCATTCTGTGATACTGATTGTCTTTGACTCCAAGATTTAAAATGTTATTGTTATCTTTATACATAAGTAAATTACTATGTAGGCCTTCAAGAAACCTGACTAGGTATTTTCTATTTGGCAAATCACTACAGTATGTAGTGACTACAAATCTAGATTTTATCTGAGTACAACGAGTTTAATTCAGATCAAGTTGAACACAATTTGTGTCAGTCAAGTGTACCGAGCATTCAACTTTGGGCCACACAAAAGTTAATCCAGTTTTTCAACAATAAAACGTTCCCAATACGATGTTTTTGTGGGAAATGTACCGTGAAATAGTTTTTTTTATATAACGCAGTTTGAATATAGGCAGCGGATGAAGTGACAGTTATGGTATCAAATTACGTTAAGAGACTTTTTATTCGGTTTTGTAGTTAAATTGAAACCGTTCCTATCGCGTCGGAACGTGCTATAAAAGAGAAGTATAGGTACAAGAATAATTTATACGTCGGTGCAATGATTAGGCAGCCACTGCCAGTCAGCAAGTTCAGGGCCTCAAGTCTGCTATTACAATAGTGTCAGAGTGGTCTCTTCATTGTGAGTTTTTGACAGATTTGCCATACAAACACTGTCAAATACTCACAATGGCGAGACCATTCTGACACTATTGTAATAGCAGACTTGAGGCCCAGGAGTGGAGACTGGAGGACGTGGTCGCAGCTCATTGCCTAGGACGCACCTATCTGATTTTTCGAACGCACACATAACATGGAAATAATCATCCTTCGCTTTCATAATTTTTGTTATGCCAAACACGAGAAACCACACTCCTGCCAAATTCTTCAGTAGTTTCAACCATAACTATGACTGTTTGCTTAGCATTTCATTGAGCCATCTGGTGACCCATTACATTAACCCCAGTCCAATCTTTATAACCCGTGAATTCAACAGTGCCGTTTGACGTCAGTCGTTGACGGAGTTGTCTGGGTTTTGAAGTCACTCCCAAATTGACGTCAGAAAAAGGGGAGAAGACGTCAGAGGAGACTAACCTTAACCCGCTTTATTAAAGAAATTGTTGGAATAGTGACGCGGGGAACTAAAAATAGTTTGGGGTTGAACTTGGGTAACCCCTTGTTGATGTAATAAACGGTTTTGTGGTGATAGATTGCTATTAAGGGAGAATGGGAGAGGATATAAGATCGTGACAAGTTTTTTATGAAACACAGTTTACTGTGTAGACAAGAATTATATTAACTGCAGCGGAATGCAGTTGCTATGCTGGCATTTAGTTTTGATGAGTGGAATCCTATCTTAGTTTAAAAAAAAGTTTTCATAATGAAGGCTACATTAATATCATGAAGGTAATTTCCTAATCGACTGAAATAATCTATAAATAATAATAATGATAAAAATATATAAAATAAAATAAAATATAAAATAAAATAATAATAACTAATATAATTATAAAAAACCAGCATGACAGCTGAGAAAAAAAAAAACACTTCCGATAATAATAATAATAATAAATTTTCACAGTCTATATTCAACTTAAGCAGTTAAAAACCCCAGCAAATACCAGACGAAAGTAAAAATGAAGAAAAAACACAGAAAAACGGACTATAAAACTGTAAAAAAAAATAGACTATATATATAGAAAATGTGAGTAAACAATGCAGACCAGAGCCAGAGCACGACAACAGGCACACCTACCATCTCCGGACTCGTCGCTCAGCTCCGCCTCACAGCTGCCGGTACGCGCCTCAACCGTGAGCGCCGTGTCACCGGTCGCTGCAGTTGCGTCGAGCTCGAGCGACGAGTTTTTCTCACCTGCGCCGTCACCAACACCACCACGGCGGCGAGGAAGAGGACGGCCACCAGCGGGCTTGGGACTTCGAGGCCAACAGGCCCCGAACAGGGTCCCCGCTGCCGGTGGAAATGTGTCGCGCATGCGATGGACCCATTCCATTAATGAAAATGTCATGCGCGCATATTATGGGGCTACAGAGGGAGGAATTAACCTTACGGCGTACCGAGGTCGGATGCTCTCTCTGTTTCAGGTGCTTGAACCTGCCGTCAACGTCTCGGCCCAACGATTGTCGGATCAGGTGCGCGTCATTCAACACAATAATAGATTGGATAACGCTACACTTGATCGGCTACGCTCGGAAGTGCAGAGTAGCTCTGTTAATAACCCTCCTCCATCTCAGAATGTCTTGCATGCACCTCCTGACTTTCCACTGCGGGCAAACCAGCGTGATGAGGAGGAGGATGCCAGGGCTATATCTGCATATAACCTATGCAATGTGGAATTAAGGAGCGTTCTGGAGGATGCGATCCGTGAGTATCGGTTCACATCACCTGACCTTAGACCACGGCTACCACGTTTGCCCATGAATAAAAAAAACAGAGCACTGGTGTGTGCCCTGGATGCGCTGTTACCAAACTTTATTGATAGCAGCGCAGACCTTTGCGATACACATTCAGTCTTGTATTGCACGGCTGTTGCGGCATGTCGTATAGCTCGTGTCAAATTTCCAAACACTAACCGAACTATACGACCGAAACCCGCCGCACCAGCCTGGCAGTGCAGGATTGAGCGTCGTATTAATGAGGCCAGGGTGCTCATCGGGAAGCTCATCTGCTTCAGGGAGGGCAATACACGCCCAAGGGTGATGCGCTTTGTGAGGCGGGCGTTCTCGGGAACTAATATTAACCCTCGAGAATATGTATCCCGTGTCACAGAGCGCATCGACTTCCTGAAGCAGAAAGTTTATGCATGGGCAAACCGTATCCGTCGGTATAGGAGAAGAGTGGATCGATACACTCAGAACCGCATGTTCCAGAACGATGAAAGGTGGGTATACAGAGCATGGGAGCGGCCCATTCCCGCTCAAGGTGTGACTGACGCGCGTCCACCGGATGCTGAAACCATGAGTGCTTTTTGGCGAAGCATTTGGTCGGTGCCCGTCAGTCACACTGAAGGTGATTGGATGCGAGTTGTTGAGCAGACGTGTGATTCAATACCAGACATGGAGACTATTACTATTAGTCCTTTGGATGTGGCCAGTGCAGTCCGCCCGTTGCCTAACTGGAAATCTCCAGGACCGGACGGACTGCACACTTTCTGGATTAAATGGCTACAAAAGTCACACGCCTGCTTAGCCTCACAATTCCAGTCATCTTTAGAGACTGGGTCGCTACCACTGTTCTTTACGACAGGAGTTACCCACCTGCTCCATAAATCAGGTAGTACTGCGGAACCTAAAAACTATAGACCAATTACATGTTTACCGACGGTCTATAAAGTTCTTACATCCATTCTGAGAGCAAAAATTGCGCACCATGTTGATGTTAACTCAATTATGTCTGTGTCTCAGAATGGATGTAGGAATGGGTCCCGCGGTACTAAGGAGCTGCTCCTTATAGACATGGCCATAAGCCAACAGGTTCGTAGATCCCGGAAAGATTTGTCGACATGTTGGATAGATTACAAGAAGGCCTATGACTCGGTGCCACATACATGGCTCATTAGGGTGCTGGAGTTGTACAAAATAGATGCAACTCTACGCACCTTCTTGATGTCGTGTATGGGGCAGTGGAGAACGGGCCTTGTCTATCCAGGATGTCGACAGATCCGGGGGATCGATGAACCGATCAGGATTGAGCGGGGAATATTCCAGGGCGATAGTTTGAGTCTGCTTTGGTTTTGCTTAGCCTTGAATCCTCTAAGCACGCTGCTGGAGGATTCAGGTCTAGGCTATCGGTTGAGAAGAGATGGTCAGGTGATATCACACCTCCTTTACATGGATGACTTGAAACTCTTTGCCCCCAACAATTTGCGACTGATGGAGCTACTGAAGGTAACAGAAACGTTTAGTAGCGCCATCAGGATGGAATTTGGTGTGGACAAATGTGCAGTCATGCATGTAAAGCGAGGGAGGATTATGGAATCCGTGGGAACCCAACTCTCGGATTCCATACACCTTAGATCCCTCTCCTCAACCGAAACCTACAAGTATTTGGGTATGTCGGAAGCATTAGGAATCAATGCTACCGACATGAAACAATCGTTGAGGGAACGCTTCTTTGGCCGCCTGAATAAAGTGTTAAATAGTCTTTTATCAGGCGGAAATAAGGTGCGTGCCTTCAACGGTTGGGTCATGCCGGTTTTGATGTATTCTTTCGGCATACTCAAATGGACTCAGACAGAACTTGACGCTCTGGATAGGAAGGTCCGTACATTGCTGACGGCATGTCGGATGCATCACCCACGATCATCGGTTATGAGACTGTACATCCCGCGGAAGTGTGGGGGTCGAGGTTTTTTAAATGCTAAAACCCTCCACAACCGCGAGATTTGCAGTCTCAGGGAATATTTCCTTCAAGCTGACGTGGGGATGCACCGAGATGTGGTCGCAGTGGACAAGGGCCTCACCCCGCTCTCCTTGGCGAAAGAGAACTGGCGCAAACCTGCAGTACTTGATACCAACGATCGTAGGGAAGTATGGCAAGGCAAAGAGCTTCACGGACGGTTTTTCCGGGCCCTCCATGGGCCTGATGTAGACTTTTTAGCATCTATATCCTGGCTGCGTTTCGGCGACCTCTTTGGGGAAACCGAAGGTTTTGTCTGTGCGATTATGGATGAAGTTATCATGACGAATAATTATCGGAAATACATTGTGAAGGATGGTACGGTTGACATCTGTCGGGCATGCCACCGTCCCGGTGAATCAATTCGACATATTGTTTCCGGTTGTTCTCGTCTTGCTAACGGCGAATATTTGCACAGACACAATCTAGTGGCTAGGATTATTCACCAGCAACTAGCCTTGCAGTACAACCTTGTGGACTCCGAAGTACCATACTACAGGTATGTGCCCGACCCAGTTCTCGAGAATGGTCATGCCACGTTGTACTGGGATCGATCTATCATCACAGACAGGACTATTGTAGCCAATAAGCCTGATATTGTGGTGATAGATCGACGAGAGCGCCGTGCAATGATTGTTGATATCGCTGTCCCTCATGACGAGAATCTCGTGACAGCTGAGAAAGATAAAAAAATCAAGTATCTTGACTTAGCACACGAGGTTGTCGACATGTGGGATGTCGACTCTGCAATCATTGTACCGATAATTGTTACGGTTAATGGCCTAATAGCGGAGAGCCTCGACCACCATCTCAGGAGGCTCTCATTGCGCGGCTGGATCAAGGGCTTGATTCAGAGAGCAGTACTCCTAGACACGGCACGCATAGTGAGGAGGTTCCTCTCTCTAGAGCCCTGACCATCGGCAGCTTGGACCCTGTTCCTGATGCCGATGGGCCACTATTTTTTATATTTTTAAATGTTTTTATATTTTTTATATTCAAATATTTAAAAATGTAATTTATATGTAAGTATTAATGAAATAAAAGATAATAATAATAAAATAATAATAATATAATATAAAATAAAATATATAGTATATTTATTTATATTCTTAAATGTATAATTAAACATTTAAAAATATAATTTATATGTATCTATTGAAATAAAGGAAATAATAAAAAATAAAAAGCTTTTAATGATTCCTTACAATTATTACAATACCTACATGCATTATTACTTTAATAAAAATAAAATTCATAATGGTTAGATAATAGTATAAATTTTTTATTTCATTATAAGGACCGCCTAGTGCGGTAAAAGCCTCCTCTATTGGTTTTCCAACTTTTGCATTTAGGTCGCCCATTAGTATGATATTTTTCGTGCTTTTTTTCAAGGAATTATTGTTTCCGTTTCGTCGGCGCTCTCTGTGGGTGTATATACTTGAATTACTGTGTATGATTTGTCTTGTATTATTATGTGAAGAAGGGCAACTCTTTCCGATAATCCAATAAAGTCTCTAACAAATTTCACTTTGTTTTTTGATGAGATATCCCACTTCTTTCATGCTTTTCGATTCGCCATAATAGTAAAACAAATACGCACCCGGGTCTTCTAATATGTAGCCTTGACGTCGTACCTCTGAAATACCTAGAATATCCCATTTTATAACGGGTTTTCCAATAAGAGTTGTTATTTTGAAAAGCCCGCTATTTCGGTAGATGTCACTTTTGAAGCTGTCATTTTTTGACATTTGACAAGTAGAAACTACGCCATTAATAAAAATGATCGTTCCATTTTTATTAATGGCGTAGTTTACACGCTTCAACAACGCATTGAAATTATTAAAATTCACTATAAAAATGAGGCTGGAACAACAGTTACGGTGAATGGATAGCGCTATCGTGAGATGATTAATGATTTTTTATGGCCGGAATTGGATGGTATTGATCTGGACAACGTTTACTTTGAACAAGACGGCGCCACGTGCCACACAAGCAACGAAACCATTGATCTTTTACGGGAAAAGTTTTCGGACCGTGTTATCTCTCGAAGAGGTGATCACAATTGGCCACCGAGATCTTGTGATTTAACACCTTGCGACTTCTTCGTTTGGGGCCACGTGAAAGAGAAGGTCTACGCCAACAGCCCAGCGTCGATTCAAGACCTCAAAAATGGAATTCGTGAGGCTATCGAGGACATAGGGCAGTCACTTTGCGATTTGGTTATGGAAAATTTCATGAAAAGGATATGGTCCTGTAAGCGTGGTCGTGGTGGTCATTTGCCTGATGTTATTTTCCACTATTAACGGCATACCTTCCTCTTTATAATGGAATAAACATCCGATCATTGATATAAAAAAATGGAATTTTTCTTTGAATATCAAAATAACACCTCTTATTGGAAAACCCTGTAGTTAATAGTGCGTTTTCAAGCTCGATTAATCCAACTTCAGATAGAAGTTAATATCGATTAACATAATTTTGACAATGATGAACTGTAGGCTCTTCTTGTCCTTTCATTTTCCTCAAACAACATCCTGTCAAATTCCATGGCGTAAAACCCAGTCTATGTACGATTCTACTATGATATAATATCATCATATCTGCAACATACTCACGTCACGTTCACGTTTAATTAGAGTGCGCTCGCGCAGTGAAAGCGAGCGGAAACGCATACAAGATGGCGACCGGAATAACAATGGTGTATTAATATCTTGCGCGGATGATTATGAAAGATTAATTTGTCGAATTTTAATGGCGGTTTCAAAATCATTTGTTTTTTGTTTTGATAGGTGTTGACAGTTTTGTGTATTTTGATAAAACTTGTGGGAGAGAAATAAAGGGACATTAGTGGAAGAGCCAGAAAGTATGTCAAGGTCTTGATAATTTGCGCCAAGTTTCCGTTGCTTACAAGAGAAAGAGTGATAGACAAGAAAATTTAAACTCGAAAATTTTGTTCTAGTCAGGGGTCATTCAAGTATTACTTACCTTAGCACCAAAGGGACCGGGGTTTTGGGGATTTCTTCCTTATATTATTTTTGATGACATGTGGGACGAGGGGGGTATGGATGGTAATTACGTCAGCAATACAAAAAAAAAGATATGGCTTACTCGCTTTCACGCGGTGTTTTATGGTTAGAAAGAACCGAAGTAGGGAAATTACTTAAATGGGCATTCAATTACTTTTAGTCCATAAATTACTATTTCTAGACTCATGAAAAACAATAAAGAAACCTGAGCAGATTTTAAACATACATTGCAAGTTAAGAGCCATTTAACGTTTTCGCGCGAATATCTAAGATTTTAGTCGCCTAATTTACCATCTTAGTTAATTCTCTGGTATTGGTAAATATATGTAAATAATAGATGATTCTTTCGTATTGACACTTCATGTAACACATTTACAAAAACTTATTTGTGTACTTTGTAGTTATTAATCTCCCAGAACTAGTTTACTGAAAAATCATCGCAGAGGCAATTTCAGACTCCTATTTCTATAATTAATATTTATAAATTTGACTGAAAAAAATACACAAAGCATCGGACATATAGTTTTGTCGACAAATAACGTACTAGAATTTCGATTATTAATAACATTAATAGGTAAAAAAAATAAAGACTTAGGACAATTTTTACGATTTATTCGCAATTATATTGCGATTTTTTTGTTTGAATAAAGCGTAATTACATTTTAAAAATCATCTCAAAATGATCTATGTTCTTTAACAAATTGAATTCTCAAGTTTTATTAAAATCCCTTCATTTAATTAGCCACAATATCCTTTTTTTAAACACTCTAAAAAAGAATAAATTGCGAAGCACAAGTGGGCACCGTTTTGACCGACCCAGACGACCCCACTACTCTCCTCCAGGAGAGTCGTAGGGAAACGAGTACAGTTCGCAAGATAAGAGCACACAATACACGATCGTCATTCCGACCTCGCCGCCGAGGCCCCGCGCGAAATCCCCGACTAACGAATAGTCCTCCCCGACCCTTGACTGTAAGTGAAGCGCCAGCACGCGTTTTAGCTGAGCAGCAAGTAATCCAAACTCCCCAGGATAATAATCAAAACACTGATTTTATCCAGCCACCGTCGGTCCCTTGCCACCCTCCCTCCGACTCAGCTGCCCTAAGCCGAGGTTCGTACCCCACAGGGGGTGCCCTTAGCGAGCAGCAGTCATTTAGTTTGTAGTTTTTTACGCCCTGGCTGGAGGCATTAAGTTTCGATAGGAGCTTAAGGCAACCACAGGATAGCCCGGTTAAAGAGTCGGAACCTTAGTGGTTACACTCTGAGATGCCCTAGATAAAAAAAAAAAAAAAAAAAAAAAAGGGCACCGTTTAGTACAGCGCGAGCGCCCATCGAGGAAGGACCTGTGCTACTTTTTCCCGCGTCTTAATTGTCGAGTGCTCATATCGTAACCGTGATATTATACTACGACCACAACATTTTGATGCTTCCCAAATTGACTCGTTTTTACGAAGATTGCGTATTGCCGGAAATTATAGACCCTAGAAAAGCAAGATCAATGCCTTTACGACAAATATTTATTTAACGTAAGTGATAGTCATTATTACTTGAAATTATTGTCAAATAATAATGACCAACACTTATATTTTGTACGATGTGATTGTTTTCCTGTTCATTTTTATTATATACTTTCAAAACATATATTTGTATTTTTTATTAGTCTAGAAAGCTTTAGTAGACTGAATAAATAAAATAACTTTTTTAATAAATCTCTAAATACCGCATTATTATTATAATGGCTCAAGATTATTTAGTCCGTCTCGACAGTCGCGTTACACTGCTTAAATTGTGTATGTGTGGATAGTTACGCTCACATACACAGCGCTGCCGTCTTTTACCTAAACTCGAGCGTTAAAATTTTGTGAAATGGCTCTTAATATAAAGCTTGTAAAAATACCAATGTTTACGTAAGCATAGGAGGGGTATGAGCTTTACTTACTTTTGCTGACAAGGGGGAGGTGGGGGGTTCAAAATTACTAAAATTCTGCTTACGTAATACTTGAATGTACTTGATTGTACCGTGTGGTGCCGGACGTAAAGAATAGCACGACTCCATTTACTTCCGTGGGTGTCGTAAAAGGCAACTAAGGGACTTAGAGAATGGGGAGCAGCGTGCTCTATGCATTTTTAACACCATACTGCGATCGCTAACCCGCCTGCCAAGCGTGGCGATTATGGCAAACCCCCCCAATTGGGGAAGGCTTATGTCCAGCAGTGGACGTCTTTCGGCTGAAATGAATACTTGAATGAATCATCTCATGGTAGTGAAATGGTAGTTTAGCATGACTCGAGACTCCCATCTGTTCGAGTGATATTTCAATTAGGTACCTATCTATACTTTTTATGGTTTTTCTACCTTTCCAGAAACTGATCGAACTGATAACACTAAGGTTAGCCGTATAAAATCCTGTATCCCTATCCTTAATCTTCTAGCAAAAGGCCAATGTAATGGAATTTTGTACGATATACCGTAGTTTAAATGCGAGACTTGCACAATGCGCAAGCGGGTTATCAAAAATGGCTCGTAGCCAGACGAAACTATTATCTATTTTTGTTTAACGTCGTCTGTGCAATCTTGTGCGTTGTAACCTGTTTATACCTTACGACTTTCAGATTCAGCTTGATTCGAATCTTGTCCTATAACTAAGCTATCAACGATCGTGTTATAGAAAGAACATCTTTCTTGTCTTCATCATTGATAAGGATTCTAGCGCCCTGTTTCATCACCTCCAAATAAGTTCCGGTTAACTTATCAGTAGGCTAATTTCCTACAAATTCCGTTTCATTATTTGTTTCATTTATCTCATCATCATCATTTCAGCCGAAAGACGTCCACTGCTGGACATAGGCCTCCCCCAAGCACCGCCACCTCGACCGGTTTTGTGCTTCCCGCATCCAGCGGATTCCTGCGGCTTTCATAAGGTCATCGGTCCACCTTGTGGGAGGCCTTCCAACGCTACATCTTCCGGTACGCGGTCGCCACTCCAGAACCTTTCGGCCCCAACGGCCATCTGTTCTGCGCGTAATGTGCCCTGCCCATTGCCACTTAAGTTTGGCAATTCTTCGAGCTATGTCGGTTTATTTGATTGTACTGAAATATTCAATCAGTACTTTCCGAACTCTGCGAACACGATCCCCAGTTTAAGAGTGCATACACCGGTCCACTAGAGCCGCGCGCTAGGTCCTTTAAAAAAATATTATCTCGTGACTGAGAAGGAATTATGAAAAACGGCTCAACAGCAGCGACCTCGGTAAGTGTGTCTAGAATGTTCTAATACCTATTATAAAGTTTCATATTGAGATACGAAGCAACCAAATTCATTCTAAAGAAAAACGGCCACATTTCGTTGCTTCGTGTCTCAATATGAAACTTTAGTAGTGGCGCTAGTGGACCCTTGTACGCTCTCTTAATGGTTTAGTTAACGAAATAAGTGCATTTAGACGCTCGCTGGCTAAAGACGTAGCTTGTAAATAGCCGCAGTTGGAAACAGAACAATTTTAAAGTTCATGTCACGTTCTAATCTCTTTAGTTAAATATTTCACGGGTCTTGTTTGAAACAAGGCAATACCAGCTAAGGCATTAAGGTGCGCTTACATGGGCAACTAAAATTGCTCAATCCTGGTCAATTCTCGTCAACTATGGCGTCATGACTACATCCGGAAATTTAGGGCGATGGCAACATGTAGCAACCTGTTGCCCAAACTATACCATGCAATATGGAGCAACTTAAAAAACTAGGCAATACAAGTCAATACACCGACGACACACTTGTACTACACTGCACGTAGAAAGAAAGAAAATGACGGCGGGGGCAGTGGCGGCGCACTCCCCCGCTGCCCCCGCTGCCCCCGCCGTCATTTTCTTTCTTTCTACGTGCAGTGTAGTACAAGTGTGTCGTCGGTTCCTCTTGCAAAAACGAGACGTAGTTATACCACAGGTTATACGTACAAACGAGATAGAAAGAAAATTGGCTAAAAATTTCCAAACTGATTGGATGTCGGCAACTCATATCATGGCGATATTGAGAAATGTGAAATATATGGAGCAATTAGAAGCAATATTCCCGAAACAATTGCCGCATTTTATTGTTGTTGCTCCAGATTGCTCCATTTAGTTGATCCAGATTGATCCATTAGTGTTGCCGAGCAATAATTGCTCAAAAAATTGCCCGTGTAAGGCACCTTTAGACTAGCTATTGGGCAATCTTACGTTTGAATTCCTGACTGATTGTGGTAGACCTTTAAAAAGCAGCTGGGTCAGATTGGATGCGGAAGACGGAGAACTGTGTGTTTTGGCGCGATCTGGGAGAGAACAGAAGGTAAACGGAAGCATGGCGGTCAAAACCTCCGCTATAAGGATGTGCTTAAGAGACATCTTAATACTTACATATAAGGAGTAACTTAGTAACTTACTTTCAATTTAGAAAAAGCCACGTGGTCGAAGCCGCGGGCTTAAGATAGTATTGACTATTAGCGTAAATATAAAATGCATTGTATAGTTTGATATTGAGATAGACTCATGATAGCACAAGTTTAAACCTTAGTGGTTTTTGTTTGATATTTAATATGTAATCCTGTGTTCTTTTGTGTAAATGATAAATAAAAAATAATAAATAATATCAAACCCAGAACCAAACTCAAAGCATTTATTTCAATTAAACCATTTACAGGCACTTTTGAATTGTCAAAGAGACGGTCAGTTAGTCAGAGTCGGCAAGTTGAAGCTAGATGCCCATTCCAATACGTAGATCACTATGACCAACCAACCAAGATAATAACTAGTTATCCATTTTTTACTCGTATTACAGCATAAACATCTTTCTTTCCACATTTCTTAAGGCTTACGCGGAAACCAAGTCAATGAGTTACAATTACTTACGTAATTTTCCGTTCCATGCCATGAAAACACGCGCGACCTCGAATAATAACATTATTGTAACTATTAACATTTGTAAATAGCGTTACACTAATTAATAAGTAGCTTGTGCCATAATTGTAAGAAGCACAGCAATTATTTTAAGATTACAATCAAGAAACAGTGATAATTCAGACTAAGTTGGGTAGGGAAAAGGCTATGAAGCAGACGAGAAAAATAGCATAAAAATAGGGGTAAATATAATATTTCGTCGTTGCTACGAAGACATGACAAGACAAAGACAAGACAAGACATTACAAGACCTCTTATGTGTCACTTTTGGCAAAATCACTTTTTTACGCCAGCCTTTTTCACTTTTTGAAGCTCTATCGAATGCAAAAACTCTCATGTGTATACGACGATTTAATCGTCATTTCTTTACAAATTTCAAGATCTACAATGAAATAAATAAAATGTTGGTGCTTGAAATATCGATTTTCTCATAAAGTTGAATTTTACACATAAGCGGTCTTAAAGTCGCAACAACGATTTGTAATAATGGTTTTGGGTCAATCGACTGTACATCAGCAGTTGCTATTGCTATAAAGTTTCGATTGTCTGAAATTGACTTTTCTGACGCAGCGCGAGCGGTGAGGCACACACTAGTTGTTATTTTTTTTTTTTACTAGGGAATCTCAGAGAGTAACCACTAAGGTTCCGACTCTTTAACCAGACTTTCCTGTGGCTGCCTTAAGCTCCTAACTTAATGCCTCCAGCCAGGGCGTAAAAACTTATAAACTAAACGACTGCTGCTCGCTAAGGGCACCCCCTGTGGGGTACGAACCTCGGCTTAGGGCAGCGTCGGAGGAAGGGTGGCAAGGGACCATCGGTGGCTGGATAAAATCTGTGTTTTGATTATTATCAGTGGGATTTTGGATTCCATGCTGCTCAGCTAAAGCGCGTGCTGGCGGCGCTTCACTTCAAGTCAAGGGTCAGGGCCTAGTTGTTAAAACATTCCATTGTTTTTATTTGTATTTTGTGTTTCATGAATTCTTGCCTCATCCCGGTCTACACCATGCAACATGAGGTTCCAGGGGCTGGTGTGAACCTTTCTTTGGGTTCATTCGAGTAATCGAGTCTGGTCAAACCACGCTGGGGTCAGTGCATTTCATTAAGAGCGTTGTCACCGGTCCACTAGCAGACACGAAGCAACAAAATACGATCTAGATGAATGGCCGTTTTTATTTAGATCGAATTTTGTTGCTTCGCGTCTCAATATGAAACTTTAAAAAGGTATTAGAAAATTCTAGATACACTTACCGAGATAGTTGATTGAGCCGTTTTTCATAATTCCTTCTCAGTCACGAGATAATATGTTTTTAGGGGAGTGGCGCTCTTGGACCGGTGACAACCCTCTTCATTCATGAATTCTTGCTTCATTTATGTTTTTTTTGTATACCCACCACTTCTGGCCAAAGGCCGCCCCCCAAATCCTTTCAAGTACCCTTTTCCAGGGCCACTGCTATCCAACCCTTGCGGTAGCCGTCTAGGTCATATCTCGTCTTTTCTTAATCTGAATAAAATTTTACTGGTAATGGTGCCGATTCCCTTGTTCACAAACTAAACTAAATTTAAGTCCAGTGCATCTTTTTCTTTCTATTTTATTAAGAAAAGGACAGAAGATAAATTTTAATCTAGTCCTGTCAAGTTAATCAGCGCTTGACGTAAATTGACGTAATTTTAGCCGGTTAGTTTTAAATCACGTCTAAACTTGTATGGAGAAGTGACAGGCGCTGATTAATTTGACAGGACTAAACTAAAATTTATCTTCTGTCCTTTTCTTAATGAAATATAAATAAAAAGATGCTCTGAACTTAAATTTAATTTAGTTTGTGAACAAGGGATGCGGCACCAATAGCATCATTAGATCACCAAACCATGGTTTCGAAAACAATCTCGTTTTTGTTGTGATATCTAAGACTATATTTGGACGTTCATTGAAATTCTTTTGCCTTAAATGACACCTAGATAGAGTGAGGCTCCAACATTCAAGATATTTCTCCGCAAAGTTTTCAACCACAATTCAGTTTAACCGCAAACATTGTAAACACAATTCCTTCTAATGAGTTCCCCGCGGTTCTAGTGGCCTCTGTTATGAAACAATATTGCTGGTATCACGTATCTCTGTTGTCATTACTGTACGCAACAGTTTCTAACAGAAGTAGCAATAATAATTATAAATGGTTATAATTCACGACTGCTGCGATGCTGATGAGTCTGTGGTATACCATGTTTATGATATACCACAGACTCATCAGCAACACACACTCACTCAACACATGCTACGGTATTTAACCCTTCATATCCAGCAGAACGTGGATCCACGCGAAACGAAACACAATGGTTTTTTAATTGTTTTTGTTATTACGGCATAAGAAAGGTTAATTCTAAATCAAAAACAGAAAGAATATAATTAGAGATATTTTTTTTTTTCGTTCATTTTTTTTTTTTTAATTCAGTATTAACTGTATATAGTCTAAGCCTTCTCATGCTGATGCATGTAACTGGAGAAACCTCGACATCCGTCATACAGGATGTCCTAGTTCAGGGGTCGAGGCATCATTGAAGCAACATATACTGAAGTTTAGAAATAAATTATATTACTATTACTGTCTATCCTTCTCCCTTTTAATTCATCTAAAGGTAAGCGATCGCTTAATTTTAACGACAAGACCGCCCATTGTGTCACCCTATGTAAAATTTTTACATTTATGTCTGTAATCCATAAATGGTGTCCACCATAGATATCCATGGTGTACACTGTACATAATAGAGGGTACTCTATTCTATTCTTTCTGAGACAGTTACCTGCACTTTTTATGTTACTGGTTTTCGAAAGGATCTGTGCATGGACAGATGGGCGAAATCGATCAGCTCACAACAGCTGGCATTGAAAAAATTTGATCGTAAAAACATAATGCGACGTTTTTTCTCATCGGAGGTTATATTTCAAAATTTATACATTAATTATGAAGAAATGTTTCGGTGTCCCATAAATACCGAATGGATTTATGAAACAACTCTTTAGTGTGCATTAAAAAGATGTGGAAGATTAATTTACGAATGAAACGGGATATTTTCTAGACTTCAATATTGGAAATCCCACACGGTTTTGGAAAACAAAGCCTATAGAACTTCCGAAAGAATGTACACTGCTCCGGTAACAATTGGATTGCGTGCGAAAGTGAAAGGAAGCGAAGGGCCAGAAGCCAGTACAATACTGACCTACCGCGATCATGGCGGGCGTGCACTCTCGGAATGTGAAGCTGCTCCTACTAAATCAAGGCTTCTACAAACAGGAGCGGCACGCGACGCGACACAAAGATACCGCTCGTCGCGCGGCACGCGGCGTCTTTGTGTCGCATCGCGTGTCGCGCCTGTTTGTAGGAGCCTTTACTGTGGAGTACAGAAAATTACTGATTTTTATCGGGCGTAGTATCTTTCCTTGGGGGACACCTAAGAGATTTTTGATTATTAGTTGTTTTTACACACAAAACATAACATCACGCCTATATTTCCCGAAGGGTTAGACAGAGATGTACCATTGTACCTATAGTTCACCCACAAGACACAGTTGCACAATGCACAGTTAAATTTAGGGTTCCGTAGTCAATAATGACCCCTTATACTTTCGCCATGTCTGTCTGTCTGTTCGCGGCTTAGCTCAGAGACTTAGAACTAGAAAGCTGTAATTTGGCATTTTAGAGTACCTCCCCTACACGTAAAGTGGGATTGATATTTTTTTTTCTCGTCTAAGGGCATATCGTTGGATAGGCCGTTCAAAAATATTGCGGATATATACACGATTCATTAATTTTACATGATTCAGAGATCTGTTTGCGAAAGAAAAGATTAAGCTTTAAAGTGATAATTTTAAGCTATTGCATAGCTTCTATCGCGGGCCTTGAGCGCGGGGACCGAATCCAGAAATTCCGTAACGAAAAAACCTCACGCTCCCCACTCCGACGGTTATTTTACTACACCAGTACCCTCTAGTGATCTAATAATTTCTGGCAGTTCCTTATTTCTGTGTACTGCGTATTTTATTCTTATAAATATTAGTTTATAAAATTATGATCTTCACAAAAAGTGATTGTTGATAGTGGGGTTTGAACTCACGAACAGTCGATTACGAGTACATTTAGTTCCCCTGTTGCACCGCAAGGCTACAATGACTTAATTAAAGCTTGCCAATTAGTTGATACCATTCCAGTTGAGCAATTGTTAAACTTGACTAGACGGTTGGAAATGACTCATGTACATGGAATTTTTTCGCTGTCAAAACAGTTTGTCACTCTTTTTTTATTTAAAATTACTTTAGGTTCAACACTTTCGTCTATTTTAAAGTTGTTATTATGCTTATATTTGAATAGTATTTGACTTTGTTTACGTAGTTATACACTTTTACGACGTTCAGCACTTATTTATTTTGTTTTTAAGCTATTGCATAGCTTCTATCGCGGGCCTTGAGCGCGGGGACCGAATCCAGAAATTCCGTAACGAAAAAAAAAAAAATAATATCAAAGAAAAAGAAATACTGCATAAATAAAATAAATAAATAATTATAATTGCATAAGTTGATACAAAATGCTATGCAATAGCTTTACCGCGGCAGTCCCCGAGTGCTACACGTCTTTTTTGTTAGTCAAGTGTCCCACTGTATTTGAGTATATTAAAAAATTCACGGTAGTAGTATAGTAGTGTATAACGAAGCTAGAAGGAAAACTATCACAGAAAAGTAGGCTTTACAAGATAATAGTAATAGTCAACCGACTTACATTTGTAGTTGGAAAATTGACTGTCACGTATATCGATATAGGGAAGAACATGTATTTCAATTACAATGTTAAGTTTGTTCTTGATTTTATTTTCTGTGATTAATATAATTTAACTCACACACTGACTTATTATATGTAATTTTTTTTTTTTTGGAAAATTATATTCAATGTTTGTAAATATGTGAGCACCATGTACGAGTACCTATCGCATTTATTAATTTTTCTGTCATTACTTCACTTTTCATTCTTTTTACCAATTGTGGTAAGTAATTTTTATTTTTATTCTAGGTAGTACATCGTCTTCACCTATAATTATTAATTCATGTATACAAACCATTGTTAACATTAAAAAAAAATAAGTATGGAGTTTCTTGCCCATTCTTCTCCATACATAACTACCTTTTGGAAGGGGCAACTAGAATCAATTAACTATTTATGAAATTTTTGACGTTCAAAAATGCATCTTACGTGCCTATTTGAAATAAATGATTCGACTTTTTTAGACTTTGGAAAAATTCGTTCCAACTACGGAACCCTTCATTGTGCGTGGTTCCACACGCACCTGGCCGGTTTTTAATACTTGTTTTATTAAGAGAATAGAGGATTGTTCCCAAGATTCTTAGTAGGGATAACTGAATAAGGAAATCACAACAAGGATAAATCATAGGCCGTAGAAGACAACGATAAAAGTATGACTCGTAAAACCGATATTTTTTAAAGAAGCCTGAGCACAGAATATATTTGATGTAATCGGAAACTGACAGCTTTGTTTTATACAAATGCAATGCACCTATAGAAGCCATACAAAATAAACCTGTACGATTTGAAAATGTTTTTCTGCATGACTTTAATCCAATCCTATTGGACAGAATTTAATAGGATTTCGATTGTTATTGACTGGAATTGGGATTAGAAATCTCTTCAACTTTTCCAAGTCCCGAAAATTTGTGTGTGTGACAGTTAACAGCTATCTATGATGAGTGCTCCACTCAATGTTATTGGGAATTTAATCGTTTGCATTCTGAAATCGTTGGATTGGACGTACTTAAATGACAATATTTGTAGTTCGAATTTAATTTCTAAATCATGGGTTATGAATACTGTATGTAGATTTATATCTTCGTCTGTTTTATAGTTCAAAATTCAAAGTAATTATTTGAATTTTACATAGGTAAACAGTTTAGGATTCAAATTCGGGCAAATGCCAATGTGACTTTTTCAATTTAAATGTACTCTTTGCGTTAATCTTGAACATTACTGATGTCGGTGAAGGAAAATATCGTGAGGAAACCTGCGGAATACTTATGTAACACACTATCAGTAGGAATGGGTTTCATTTTGACAGTTTAACAACATGTATTGCGTTATTTACGTTATTCAGTAGAATTTTTTTTCGATCTTATGAATCTTTCGAAAGCCTTTTTTTTTTCAAAATTTCGATTGAATTAGCAATATGCTTCAAAATCATTCAGATTGTGATTGATAGTATGATACGCAATTAGGTTGCAGGACTTATAGATAATATAAGCGACAACGCTTTTCCTACGATACGTCCTTCGGATGCACGTTGCAGGTGGCATCTTAGAAATCTCCTTAGACCCCACTCATCCGACTTCTAATCCTACTCCTTCACTGTGCACGCGGCTCGGTTGTGGAATTCACTGCCACCTGACATTAGGGACTGCCAAACTGTTGCAGCCTTTAAAAGAAGAGTAAAAGATCACTATCTTTCCACTTTGTCATAGTTGCATATTATTATGTATTTATTATTTTAAACTACATTGTAGTTCTAAGTATATATTTGAGTGATATTTATTTTAGAAGTATGTATGTAAGTATATTCTCTTATTGGATGTTTATAAGTATTTATATTAGTGTATAGCTATTTTGATTTTATCTATAACTTTTTCTCTTCTACTCTTACACACGTTGTCTACATCTCTATATCTACTTTCCTATCGCAGGTATGCTGGAAGAGATTTCATTAGAAATAAGCATCACCTTTGTACGTATTTTTCTGTTCCTTTCTTCTTGTCTGTTTATATGTGTGTATATAAATTGTTAAATAAATAAATAAGTCTGAAATTGCCAACTCGTCTCTTGATCAAGCGTGGTGCCTTCTCTGTATGAGAAGAAGCCTTTGCCTTACCGTTGGATTATAATAAGCTGGTATTATAGCACTGGTTTATTTTGTTGTTGCTTCCTTTAATTGAAATGTGAGTAATGTTAAGGTTTCAGTTATTTCTGTCTGTTCGTAATTTTCTGTTTCTATTTTTTTTTATTTAAAATGTTAAAACGTCAGTAACTTATTTCCCTGTATATTTCTAAAAGTCAACAGAGGTAAACTGGTTGTTCAGGTGCTCGTGAACAATAGGCTTGCAACCTGTTACCCTGTGCAATAGCATTGTTGTTAACTTTAATGCGAGACCTAAGTGTGTGTAAATGACACTTTTCCAAGCATTTCCTGGTTAAGGTTCCCCTTTGCTAAAAACTTTGGTTATGCTTTAACAAAGCTCGAGTATCACCTATAGCTAGTCTAGCTAGTCATCATCATCATCGTTATCACTGGCAGCCTTGTTCCAACCTCTGATGAATATAGGCCTCCTTCCTTTTGTGTTATGCCTCCCTGGTCTGTGCGGGTTCCGTCCAGGTCTTCCCCGCAATCTTCTGTTGGTCGTCCACCCATTTAGCTGGTATGTACAAAGTTTTCATTTTTTGCGTTCTTGGTATTTAATGAAGTGATTCCTGCCTCTGCATTTCCCAAAAGAACAAATTTTTAGAATTCCCAGCTCAGGTTTACGTGGAATCATGATTCCTCGGACTAATACGTATTTTCTTCTCCAAGTCTTGTTAACACTCTCTGACGAAACGAGCATGGAACTATAAATACAAGTGTAAATTACTATATATTTAACTCTCATATAATATGTAACAACGTCCTCAGACTAACTTTTATGTAACACCTAGGAAATGACTTTGAGGCTCGTGTCAGCGTCACGAAGAATGTTCGCAAGAAATATATCGTAAATTCTACAGGCAAAGATTAGTGCTGCAGATATCTTGGTCTGATAATCGGTTTTGTTTATTTCAGTGATATTCTTAATGACGTCCTGAAAATATATGTTATTAAGTTCTACAAGCTAGATAGGTGTAGATTCTTTAAATAATATGTCCAAGTCATTGATAGTGTTTTTAGTATATCAATGGTCCAAGTGCATTAAGATGGCTTAATAATTTGCCAATAGGGTATTATCTACTTAGATTAATATTCAGGATACCTTAGACAATGTTATTTTTGAAAAGTTTGATCTGTGCTTCGTCTGGATCTTAATCAATTAAATATACTTCTTTATATCGTATACTTGATGAAATACTCAATCCCTGAAGCAAGCGGCTGTTTCGTTAGGTAGTGGTTAGAACAGTAATAAGACAAGACTGTTTCGTCTCTTTTAATTACCACGCCAGCTTCATGTGGCCGGACTATAAAATTTAATTGCTCTTTGATTTCGTCTCTAATTGAATCAACCTTAATTTCTAAACAAAGCCCTTTCAATAAAATATGGAGCATCTAAAAGGAATCTGTGGCAGTGTTTGTTTGATCACCCATAAAACCTTTAGCCTTGGTCAGAGTTACAATGACATAACTGTAGCTTAAAGTAATGACTCAACGAATGCTCTAATCTAGATATTAACAGTGTTTACCTAAACCTTAATAAGGTCGTCGCCGATTAACTTTCTACGAATGTTTACTCTATGACCGCCGAAGAGCGCAGCCGTCGCGCCGCGTTCAGTTGCGACTCGGCTATGGCGCGGTATACACGTTATATCTACTGTGCGATTTTCACTGAATTGTTTACGTGAATAAGCCTGTTTCTTACTTGGATTGTTACTACCGACTATTGTTAACGCGTGTGGTAAATGATCAGTTTGTAGTGTGCTTGTGTTTTGTGAATCATGGCTAACTTGACGCTTCGGTACCTGGATGAGTTGTCCTATGTTTTGCACAGCCGAAGGCATTTGGCGAATCAGGCGAAAGCATCTTCTGTTGGGGATTTGCTCAACGCTGAGGAGGAACGGTTCACACCGGTATGTTATGCTTATGACACTGTTGCACTAAGATTTTAATTAGTAACTGAGAATTTTGATCTAAAGATTAAACAGCAAAACTGACAATCACTGACTGCTGTCGTTTGAAATTCCGATATACAAAAAAAAAAAAACTTTTTTTTAATGACTTTCGTTCGAATTTTGTTTGTAATGAGAACGTTGTTAAGGTGAGGTTCGCATGCATGCGATTAGTGTAGAAGATTGAAATCAATTGTTTGTGACTTGTCGCAGAGATTCGAGGTCAAATTAATAATGCAATGATTCGTTTTCCAACGTTAAATCTGGTATGTATATGGATGTGAGCAACTTACTACCTATGGCTGGAAGGAAAGCGATTAATTGATTAATTATAAATAGATATACCTACCATACCGTAATTACATGTCATCATGACATGTGCGATAAAAATACTGAATGCATTTAATATGTTATTATCATTATTAAATTGCCTGGCTAATGTATATTAATGTCGGTTGAATATCAAATATCATTGATTTCGTTAGAATCGCAAAAAAAAAACTAGAATCGTTAAAGGAAAACGAGAAGTCAAAAGCAAAATGAGGTCGCAACAGTATGCAACCTTTTAGAAGCAATCCAATAAATGAATTCAGTTGAGACTAATGAAATGCTTAACGTCATCACAATTTATTGCACTTTGATTGCATGATTTTAAGTGTGCAGTAGTATTGTCGAACACCAAGATTTCAATGATGACTTAATGAGGATCCAGCAGTTACCTGAACAGCTATCAGAGAAAAGTAGTAATCGAAGTTTTAAACGTGTAAAATCTTATGCAGTCATAATTGCGTTTATGTGAGACATACCAATCACCGATGTAATTTATAATGACACGCCATGTCAACACAATTTGTAGGTACTCATAAGTCAGAAGATGAAGATCTTAAAATTGAAAGTAAATATTCAATGTTACTTCTTATAAATATCCATGTTCTACTTCATAAGTTAATCGCATCTTTAGATTTGAAAATTGAATTTTGGAACTCCCCTCTAACTTCATTGTAGGTAACCAGAGACAATGACTTAACATGGAAACCTATTTGCGTGTTGCAAAAAGAGTATGATTGCATAGAAAGGGTTTGAATCGGAGTCAGATATCGGATACAATGGGAACCGGTCGCGTTGTGGTTCAACGCTTCGACGACCATTCATGAGAATCGGCTCTGTGACCGTTCTGTTTATTCATAAAATTTCGATTTGAACTGTTTGTTTTCAACAAAGCTTAGGAAGGTAGGTGTACCAACATAGCATAGAGGATTATTATTAACTTCCGATGCTATTTTAATTGTAATAAAAGTAGGCTTCCTTGAATTTTGCGTAATATTATTCAATTTGACGCATGGAGCCGTGACGACACATTTTATGTTTCAGGTACGTCGATTAATATGCATTCATCAGCCCATTTTTTAAGTTTTTCGGAACTTCTTGCCATTTTATCGATACCGAAGCCAGTGCTGCTAGTTTTTACAAGCCAACTTCATTAAAAAAGGTTGTCTATTCTTAACTTTAAAAAAACTATGATTAGAGTTTTTGTAACTTTAGCTCAGGCTTTTCTTTTCATGTTCATCGTGTTATGAAAGATTTAATTTAGTTTATTTCTTGTACTTGTAATAGTATCCCTGAATTCTCTGAATTGCATTCAGGTTAGTAGGTACTACATAAATAGTCTGTAAGTTTGGTGACTCCTAAATCATACTTAGTTTCTACAAAAACATCGAATTACATTCGATCATCATTATTAAGTTGAAATTTAGCAACGGGCTATTATCGCTGGTGTGAAAATATAACAATAATAGCTTACAACATGATTGTTCTGTATACTTAATCTAATTTAGACTCTGAAGTAATGATTATACAGTGTATTTTCCAATAGTAGGAGCTTCAAGTGAATCTTGTCGTGGCTGGAGAATGGATGACTTTTATTGCGAGACACGAACGTTTTCGCTTATTTTTTTAATGTTAAACGGTTTCCGAGATTGAAATACGACTTCATACTGTGTGACTTCAACTTGATTGTTTCATCAAGTTGAAGTCACCTGCTGATGCTCAGTTGATTTCGTTTATTTCTGGAGTAATGTGAATTCAGTGTAATTTACTACGTAGCCTTTATGATTCGTTTAATGTCATGGTGTTTGACCTGTTCGCATCTCTTCATCATAATTTATTATCATCATCGTCAGTCGTATCGAATTCCACTATTCGATATAGGCCTCTCTAATCGCTCGCTATACTACTCGATCCTCGCCTTCTCACATCTAGCTGGCACTACCAGCCACCCAGCGAAGATGGTCGCTTCACCTAGATCTAACCTTTCGATATTAGATCGTACTGAAATTTATTCAACAGACTGTCAGACCCAGACCATTTCATTTTTTGGTAACCATAAAATAATGGGTCTGTTTAGACAATTTTTTTAGTGTTTTAAATTGTGAAGACATTATACCTCTATACATTCATATGTCCCATTATTAAAAAAAAAAAAAAGTTGTCCTCAACGGGGAGGCTAATCTCACCTAGTGACGTAGTGGTACCTACCTAAGTGACGATAAGGCCGAAGGCCTTACTTTTAGTAAAAACTCCCCTGGCTGGAGGCCTAAACTTCTTTTAGGAGCTTGCGGCACCACAGGATAGCCCGGTTAAGGAGCAGGAACCCCCAGTGGTTATAACTCCGAGATGCCATACACAAAAAAAAAAAAAAAAGAAGGCCTTACCAGAGGCCTTGCTGAAGCTTCACCCAGAATCCTCAACCAGAGGACTAAGGACTAAGGCCTCCTAAAGACCGCATTTTTTCATTAACCCATTGAATGCCAACTATGCAATATTACGTGTGGTAAGAATTGCAGATGCCGGCTACGTAATATTACGTAGCTCTTCCCTACCGATTATATGGTAATCCTGTGCTATTCGGCCTCCTTGAATGGACGTTTTTATACTGGATATAACAAGTTTTGTTTGATTGCGGTGCCAGGGGTACGTTATTTTGCGTATACGCAATATTTCGTAGGTGAGCAACCTGGATAAAATAAATATTAGTGGTGCCTACGCAATATTACGTATCGCAATATTACGTACCACGGCATCCTTCTATAGATTGGTATCCGTGATGCCAACACCGTAGTATTAAGTAGCAGGCCATTTGTATGGTGGTCACTGATTGTGATTTGACGGTTAACTTCGGCATTCAATGGGTTATTAACAAGTCCTAATGTAAATAGTTCTGCAGCAGAATAAACGAATGAGTAACATTTGCTACGCAACTGGCACGCTTGCCCCATTTGTATATTTTAACACTCATACAAACAGAGGAATCTAACTAAATGATGTCGTTATTTACTCAAAAATATGGACAGAGGAGTAACTTGTAGACAATGTGGAACAGCTCGATGATAATGTAAAAACTATTTAATTAAGAACTCGCAGTATTAAACATTCTTTAATAATTCA
This sequence comes from Dryobota labecula, assembly GCA_947523025.1. NCBI lineage: Eukaryota > Metazoa > Arthropoda > Insecta > Lepidoptera > Noctuidae > Dryobota > Dryobota labecula. The sequence continues at coordinate 11,653,050 of OX383303.1, forward strand.
TTGATTATAATAATGCAGTAGTCTACGTCGCTGTACGATCAAGATTTAAAGTGCAATATCGATGATTTTCAAAGCAACTTGTCTGTTATTTTTTGTTCTTTGCTTTATCGATCTTTTGTTGGTAACAGGTTACCTTGATCGAAATAGACTGCTCATAGCAATTGTTATTTTCGAACCAGTATTCCTGGTTTCCAAGTCTTCACACAAAAAAAATATAATATATTAAATACTTCATTTTAAAGTTTTCTTTTTTTTCATATATACTTTAAGATGTTCTAGTGTAATGTTGCCAACATGTCGTTTGGTCATTATTGCCTTTCAAGCGTCGATATATGTATAAAGACAGTGGGTGATTCGACAAAGTCATCCATCTATGTATTTAATTGTAAGCTAAAGGGCGTCAAGATATGGAATATGCATATAAACTCCTGCTAATAATACCTGAGAAACCGGGCATAAGTGAAAGGATCCCTGCTGTCCTCTGGGGAATATTTTATACTCCCTACGGTCTGGCCTGTCACAACGCACGAACGAAGTATGAGAACGTGTGGCAATGTCAGAAACCCGCTCAGAATTATAAGCAGACCATTCTTTAGGATTTTCTCGTTTTCCCGGATCAACATACTTAATGAAGACAGGCAGCTATGATCCTGGAACGTGACAAACATGTAATTTTGATATACATTCTTAATATTGTTGATGACAGTATTATATCCTCCTTTGATAAAGGCAAGTTAATTACGCTCATACCGAGGCTCATCGGTGTCTCGGAAAGCCGTTGGTCCCGGCTGTCATTACTCGTAGTAGATTTATAACAGTCATTAGGGTAGTCAGAAGCCCGAAAGTCAGACAACCAGTCTGCGGCTCCTACAAACTGGCACGACACGCGACGCGACACAAAGTCACCCCGTGTAGCGCGACGAGCGGTGCCTTTGTGTCCAACTATAGATAGTGCATTTGACGTTTTTTCAACACAAGATTGCTATAGTTTGACCGATACGGATGTACCGGGCCTTAGGTACGTATGTGGCGATACGAGGGGGGGAGGCAACAGTGTGCTACCAGGTCCATTCGAGTGTTGGGCGCTAACTACACCAAAAAAAAAGCGCTAAATTCCAATAGAAAAATGTAATTTAAAAAAAAGCGCTAGATTCTATGCTATTTTTAAAATAAGGAATTAGAAATACATAAAGAAATATTTATTGATAATTTATTACAAAAAATATGAATTATTGAACAAATTAATATTACATGTATAGAAACGCAATACAAAAGTCAAGATCAATAGTCAACCGACAAATCGGTTTCGTCCCCAACGGTTGCTTTTGTTGATTGACTTTGAAGACTCTCAAATCCAGAGGGCCCTGGCTGTGGTTCTGTGGTATTTATTGCGCTGGGCTAAGCTCAGTTTATATTTTTCGTTGCCGTTTCATTTGTTTACAAAGTACTATTTCTGACGAAATATTATTCGTTAAAAATGGTAACAAATGTATACCTAAGCAGGTTTAAATTAATTACCTATCAAGATAGCAATATTTTGTTATAGCGCTAGATTTTCCGAAATAATGTGAGCTGATTGCCCTAAAATTGCGCTAAATCTAGCACCGAATGCGCTAAAAAGGCAGCAATGCGGGGAGCAATGCAGGCCACTCATTCGTTAACGCTCACGGCGCGGCGTCCTGCCGCTCATTCAAAAACGCTCACGGCGGCCTTCCGCCCCCCGCCTCCCCGCGTATTCCTTAGGCGCGGTACAGCGTTAGCGGTCAAACTATAGTACCTATTATGCTAACAACTAAGTACTATGAATTTGAGTCAACGTTAACAGTGCTACTGATACCAACAATTATTTGTCAAGAATTTATTTTTAATCACTATAAAACAAATGCATTACTAAATAGGGAAAATACCAGCGCAATCAGTTCACTCATTTGTTGTTAAATGTGCTATTTATTATTTTTATAAATATGGCGCGATTAGGTACTGTAGTCTGAATCAATTCGTTTCCCTTTGAACTTTGCTTTGTGGTTAATCTAATTATTATGTTTATTTACATGTAAGTATGTACTTATTCGTGCTTCGGGCAAGATTTAAATCTTGCAGGGTTAGGTAATAAATAGCTTCATCTTTCTAACTGACCGACCTCTTGACAATTCAAAAGTGTCTGTAATTGGTTTAGTTGAAACAAGATTCTGCCTGCGACTTCGTCCGCGTGGAATTTCTTGTTCCCCTGTTAGAAAGTTAAGGCTCCTACAAACAGGCGCGACACGCGACGCGACACAAAGGCACCGCGTGTAGCGCGACGAGCCTTTATGCCGGCGGCGCGTGGTAGTCCTATTAAATTGACCCAGTGAGATGGGCCCGCCGCGTACCTACTTATACCTTCATACCTAAATTAGAGTGTCCCATCTGTATTAATCTGTGGTTATACGTAGATAACTGTACTAACTGGATCGTTGGTATGCCAAGAACGTTGGACATATCTGTCTATCTTCTATCTAAGCGTCAGCTACAAAGGAGAATGCCATCAAATATAGGGCACTCTGTACCATACGAGAAGTCCGGTGTCACAACCAAACCCAGTGTATTCGGAGGAGAATTCCATGCTCTTCCTATATTGTTAAATGTTTTTTACATAGATTTCCGGAATTCTTATTTATTTGCCATTTACCTACTTAATATTTTGAGGTTAGGCTCGTGAAAATGACTGATCTAAAATGGTGGAGTTGGTGACAAAAAATGTGGTAATATCGGTCAAGTTTATTCTTTTTGATATTGTGCTAGTTTTTCCTGATGGAATACGTATTGTATATCGCTCATAGTCAATACACTTGCTGATAGTTTTTTTAATGTAGTGAATTTATACGACATGAAACCAACATTGAAAGTAAAAACGGCGCCAATGAACCACAGATAACTTATATAAGTCAGCCAAAGAACAAGTGCAATAGGTGCGTCACAATAAAAACGACTTTTTTTATGCGGTCCTCTTCTATGCTTAAAATGTATTCCAATAATAATTTGAATTATTAAGATGCAACGCGTGACCTAAAGATTTTTTTTGTCACATATAACCTAAATACCTAATATATATTATACTAAATAGAAAATCGGTAATTGCTTAATTATCTTCATATAAATGTTTGTTGGCAGTATATTTATATTGCTATATATTTTTTTATGTAATAGCAACATTCGGAAATGAAGTGAATGGCAGTGACATATAAGTGGAAGATGCGTACAAAAGTTAAAAAAAAAAACTTTTATTTTTGACTAGCTTTTGCCCGCGGCTTCGCCCGCGTGGATGTCGGTTATATCGCGTAAAAAAGTAGCCTATGTCCTTCTCCGTATCCCAGGCTATATCCCTGCCAAATTTCATGACGATCGGTTCAGCGATTCAGGCTTGAAAACGTAACATACAGACAGACAGATAGACAGACAGACAGAGTGAGTTACTTTCACATTTATAATTTTAGTATGGATGTATGAAATCCGGGAATCTCTTTCATAACAAAAACGTAAATCTGATTTAAAAAATAGGAGTAATTTTATGAACTAGATTTGGTTGTGACACTCTCCCCCGCAAGTTGGTACGACTCCGTGGCATTCTCTTTTAAATAAACTTGCATTCAGATTTATTCAAACACATTAAAATTCATCCACAAACATTTCAATTAAACATAAAACACATGCAAACATAAACAAGCGAACTGTCAAACCAACGTGACAGCATCCGCGTAGAGATTTACGCAGTGGCCGTTACTGCTATGCAAATATCTACCTTATACCTATGTAGTAAGGTTGGTGAGCTGGTCTGTTTGTCAGATGAGAGCAGGAAGCTGTGGGGAGCGACAGGATGGTTGCAATTGAATGAGTGCCCTTGCCAGAAGATCATCCTGTTCGTTGGATTGCGTCTCGGGCATTGTGTGCTGGCCATGACTGACATGGCCGTTATTTGTCGTATTGGTTTAACTGATGATCCACTAGCTTTTGCCCGCGGTTCCTCCCGCGTGGATGTCGGTTATCGCGTAAAAAAGTAGCCTATATGTCCTTCTCCATATCTCTGCCAAATTTCATGACGATCGGTTCAGCGGTTTAGGCGAGAAAACGTAACAGACAGAGTTACTTTTTCATTTATAATATTAGTATGGATAGTATGGATTTGAAATAAGATTAGACATTTAAATTAAGTAAATCTTTTTTAATGTCCGCTCAACCGATTTTCGTTGGTATTAATTATTATATTAGGTACTTATATAGTATTTTCTCGGTCCGGTCATAACGAAACTGAAGCCATACTATTTCAACCGCAGCTCAGGGCCTCAAGTCTGCTATTACAATAGTGTCAGAATGGTCTCTTCATTGTGAGTTTTTGACAGATTTGCCATACAAACACTGTCAAATACTCACAATGGCGAGACCATTCTGACACTATTGTAATAGCAGACTTGAGGCCCAGAGCTTAGCAAGTACAGTCAGCCCACCGACGCGATGCGTCGCGTTGGTGGTAAAACTTTGACCTTGAGCTGGACTAGTGTAAAGGCTCCCGTAGATAGGCGCGACGCGACGGTGCGACGCGATTCTGGTAGGTCAATTTCCATGGAGTTTTCATAGAAATTGTTCTACTAGAGTCGCGCCATGCTGTGGAATTGCGTCTGTCTGCAGAAGCCTATACACGGAGTTTCGAAAAGAATAAGAGGCTAGCTCAATATTGGTTTTGTTACCACTGATGTGCGTGACTGTACACACGGCTACATATCAAGCTATACATTTCCAGTATAAACTGATCTCTCATTATACGGAAATCTTATACAATGCGAGATCAGTGTAAACTAGATTTGTATAGCTTGATATTATGTAGCCATGTGTACCTATACCTACATTGTTGATGAAGGCGGAATCACAGTTTTGTCCTGTCTCTTTCTTTACCGATACAATATAATATCGTATTTTATTCTATTAATCAGTATTTTCGTGTGCACTTTTAATAATTTTTCACTAAGCGAAAATTATCAAATATAACGCCTTCCGAAATAATCTATTCAATAGCCACTATAATATTTTATTGGCATCTACGTACCTTTCAGCTAAAAGAGTTTTAACATTATAAATAATGTCGTTGCTTTTGGATTTTGATTTTAATATTAGAATATAGTATAGTTACCTATCGGTACACAGTGTATATGGTACACATACATGTATGTATACACGGCTACATTTCAACCTATAAATTTCCAGAATAAGCTGATCTCGCATTGTATATGATTTCCGAATAATGAGAGGTCAGCTTATACTGGAAGACGTTCTGATTCTCACCACAATAATTCCATAAACACTAAACAGAGTATTCTTATATAACAACATCCGTAAATATCAACAAGACTACCTCACCAAACTCAATAAAAATCTATTTCTAACATAAGGAATCAATTTCATTTTTTAATTACGAACGGTAAATAAGGAAATCGTTTATTAAGTTTTTTGCATGCAATCTCAGATTTTTATATTCTTTTATTGTATCTGAGCATGTAACCACCGTTATGTCCAGTTATGCAATAAATTCTATGATCTCTAGTATAAAGAAATCTTAGTTAATATGCTTCACGCAACATTGGTTTATTGGGCGGTAGACCTCGGACTTTATGCTGTAAGAACAGGTAATGATAGACTTGAGGTTTACCGTTCAAGTTTACCTGTAATTGTTATTATTAACACAAACGGAATATTTACCATGTTTACTATTTGTTATGAGTTCCCTATATTTCGACGCTATTGCAAGCACCATGATCACGGATAAACTGAAGTCATTGCGGGTGGGTGTTTATGAGCAGACAAAACGGTCTTCCCTCTTTCTTGTTCGTTTTCTGCGCTCAGTACCACTACCACTGTCACTCGCAACTCGATTCTGTTCCCGACACACGAAACTCATTGTGTCCGCTCGCGAACTTTTTTCGGCACTTCTTCGGACACAGTGAGTTTCGTGTGTCGAAGCTGCACTTAGAGCTATAGATGTGGTTTTAGACGTATAAGACATGGTAGCAAAACAGGCTTTGTAGTTTAGTGAAGTTGCCGAGTCGATGTAGAAGATAAATGTAATCGTTGATAGCTCTAAAAGGATTAAAGAGCTTGTGAAAGACGATAATGGAAATCCTAAAACTAATAAGAAAGAAAAAAAGAAAGAAAAAACGTTTATTTGCGGTAAACATGACGCAAAAAAAGAACACAACACAAAAAAAAAAAATACAACTTGGGGGTAAATATGCGTCACATCCACGCAAAACGGCTAATGGCTAATGAGTTTGCCAAATAATATTTTAAGTGTACCTGTCTGAACGTTTAATTAAACTTTTAATAGAAAATAAAGAATTGAAGCATTTGGCTCTATGAGTTACAAAATACGTAATTTATATACACTTGAGAGCAATAAAATCGCACACCCCTTGTAATTTGGTTTATTACTGATTGTTTTCTAAAATCTAAAGTTATTGAGTAAAAATCATTAGACAAAATTAAAGCATACAAGCTTAGCTTTACAAAAACATAAAATTAAAATCATTGACCTTCACGTAACTTACAAAAACCGACCGTACACCGAATTCCCCAAATTCACGCGTTTGCGTTGTCACTACTTGCACCCTTAGCCGCAGGTATAAAAAGGTCGGTTTATTGGAATTTTTAATCAGTTGCATACCGAAGGTCAACGTGATAACATCTCTACTGGAAGCAAACGGATTTACTGGAAAAATATGGATACCACGCCCGCAGAAGCCGCTCAAGTTATTGCCTTGCTCGAAGCAGGCCATAACCAAAGTGAAGTTGCTCGACGGCTAAATTTGAGCCACTACTCTGTTCGTCGTGTATACCAGAGGTTCCAAGAGACCGGTGGCTACATTCGGCGACCAGGATCTGGCCGGCGACGCACAACATCAAAGCGTGATGACCGCTTTCTTGTGACAAGGTCTTTGAGAAATCGGCAACTGAACGCGGTTCAACTGGGATAACAGCTTCGAGAAGTTCGCAATGTCAGTATAAGTCGGTGGACAGTTCGAAGAAGACTAGGTGAAGCAGGAATGACTTCACATCGCCCAGCAAATGGTCCCAAATTGACCACAGCTCACCGACAAGCCCGGCTACAATTTGCTAGGGAACATTTAAATTGGACGTATGACCAATGGCGGGCTGTTATGTTCTCTGATGAGTGCAGAATGACTTTACATGGTCATGATGGACGCTCTAGGGTCTACAGAAGGTCATTAGAGCGATTTTCACAATGCTGCATAAGCGAATGTGTGGCTTTTGGAGGTGGATCGTGTATGTTTTGGGGTGGCATAATGTTGGACACTAAAACTGACATTGTATTCATCACTACGGCGAATACCGGCCCGAGATCGAGAAGTTTGACGGCTGCAAGATACGTCGAAGAAGTGCTCGAAGAACATGTGAGGCCGCTTGCGTGGCTTATGGGAGAAGATTTTCTCTTAATGCACGAAAACGCCAGACCGCATGTTGCTAGAACAGTTTGCGACTACATGGAAGACGTTGGAATCACCGCGATGGAGTGGCCAGCTCGTAGTCCTGATCTCAATCCGATTGAGCATGTCTGGGATGAGCTAAAAAGAAGAGTTCGAGCAAGAAGCCCTGCTCCTACGCGCCTCCAAGAGCTTCAACTTGCCATTGAAGAGGAGTGGAACGCCATACCACAAGATTTCATGGTGAAATTAATACGGTCCAAGAAAAACCGATTAAGAGCTGTAATCAAGGCTACGGGAGGGAATACACCTTATTAAAAAACAATTTGATCAAGCATTTTGAGTTTTATTTTTATTCTTTCTTAAGCTAAATTGGGTAATTTTATCCGTATGTTGGGTTTTGTGCCCTAAAACATCCTATGGGTACTTTTTTTTACACTGTATTTGATATCATTAGAAAGGTACTGAAGTAAACATTCAAATATTGTAAGTTTTATTTTAATATGTATTCACATTCATGAAAAAAACTGCTTTAACAACAAAAAGTCAACGTGTGCGATTTTATTGCTCTCAAGTGTATATTATTGTGTTTGAAACTAGTATCGCCATATGCCCAATATAACATTCAATGAAATATAATTCCATTGAACTGTACCAATGATATCGTATTCCGATGGCCTTGTGTCTTGAAACAGGAAAGTTTCGCAATAGTACGGGTTACCTAATATTATGTAAGCTGATATATCTATCCCTCCTCCAGCGACGCCCTAAGCCGTGGTCCTTATCACAAACTTATAAACTAAGCGATTACACACACATACGCTAAGGGCAGGTGCCCTTAGTGTGTAATCGCTTAGTTTGTAAGTTTTATGCCATGGCTGGAGGCCTTAATTTATTAAGGCATTCACAGGGTAGTCCGGTTGAGCAGCCGACAATCTCCTAGGTAGTCCTGAGAGATGACATACACAAAAAAAATATGCGGCAGGATTATAACAGCAGGAGCCAGGAATTATCGTTATTGTATGGTGAAACTTTTTCAACATTTTTCAACAATTTTAAAAAGGAAAACGGAAGAGATTTTGACAACACCACAGCAGATAAAAAAAGAAACTCACGAGGCAGAGGGCGATGTAATTAACGATGAAACTATTATTGTAGCAGATTTCTGAAGAATGAAAGAGAAAGAAAAATGTGACGATCATAATTATATAGAAGGGCTTAATCGTGACAATAGATATATCTATATATAGATCATTAAAGAAAAGCCTATCTCTATCAGGTGACTGTAGTAGAAAAGTAAGGTACCTAAATCAGGGCTTGTTAACGTTACCAAATAACAAAATAATATCCATTACGTAACGTTAAATTTCAATGTTAATCTACTAACGTTACAATAATTTAACGTTACTTGATAACATTACCAGTAATATAACGTTAATTAACATTAACAAAAATACGATAACTATCGTTAATTTGATACCGTTCTGTGGGTAAGAATCAGGCAGATTCCGGCAATGTTTTGATCGGCACGGCATCAGAGAGGAGCGAGGGCGGGCTCCCGCTGCGCGCCGCGCCGCCGCGCCGCACGCGTCAAGCTCCACTACTTACATCTCACCCGTTTAAAATAACGATAAAATTAATAGTCGCATAAATAACGTTAAATCGATTACCGTTATTTTAATAATAACGTTAACTCTGTCAATACAAGGTAACGTTATGAAAATTAACCGGTATTTCAAGCCCTGACCTAAATTATAAGCAATAGAAATATAGCGCTTCTAAATTGCCTGTAGCAAGTATTTCAGATACTGTCTTATATTTTCTGTGAAGAGGAACCAATATTTCCGCTAGCTCCACTTACAACGGGTAACTTTATTTAGGAAATTTCATTAAAAGTACTTTTAGCTGGGCCTATACCTTTCAGATCACGTTCCTAAGAATTCAATTTAGTTTTTTTTTCCATGGTTTAAAGTACGTTTCTAGGGTTCCGTTGGAAGCCGACCCCAACATAGCTGGGAAAAGACTCTTAGTACTAGAAAGCTGTACTTTGGCACACATATTAACCACGCCGACAAACTGGTAAAATTAAATTTTGAAATAAATTTTTTTTAGGGCACCTCCCATATACGTAAACTGGGGATGATATTTTTTTTCTCGTCTATTCCATGCTGTGGAGTATATTTGGATAGGCCGTTCGAAAATATTGCGGGTTTGTGAAAACCATTTTTCGATTCAGGGATCCGTTTGCGTAATATTAAGCTCTAAAGTGCTAATTTTAGTTAGAGTCAAGTGACCCCCCCCCTGGCAGGTAAATGGTTGTATTTGGATATATGAAAAATTTACAGCAGTAGTATATATAACGAAGTTAAAAGAAAAACTATCACAGCTACGTAGGCTTTACAAGTTAACGAGCAATAGTCAACATAAGGGTTATATTTTTATATATTATATAACATCAGGGTTATCATTTTCCATCTATCTCTTTCGTTATATATCTGTCTATATAATCGTTTTCATTTTTTTCGGGACGTATTGTGGCCAGTACTTATTTATCTGGCCCAAATCCATTATTTAAATTCCCTAGGTCATGTCAGGGAATCAACAATATTGTTATAATCGTCATGCGGATGTGAAAGAAACCGAGTCTTCCACATTTCACTCGCAACAGCAAGAGACATTTGAATATCTGCATAAATACAATTATGAGCACTTTCAAAACGCTTGCTCAATGAAAGTTCCTGAAGTCGTTTCTTTTCTGTATTACACTTTTTCGATTGGTAGAATCGTTTTTGTTGTGTTATATTTTGGTGATAAATGAAAACTGATAACTGGCGTCCGAGCCTGTACCTAACCATGAAGAAAGAATAGGTATGATATTAAATACATAATATGAAAAGTTCCTAGCTGGATTAGTGGCTACAGACGAGTCCCCTCTATACGGTACACAGTGTGAGGAGCTTCCTATCCTAATCAACGACAGATTTATCGCTATTTTCACAACTGATCCCTATTTCCGGTGAATCCATTCTGATAGTTTGAAAATATTAAAGAGTAATGATTAAATTAACAAAGGAAATCGTCATAGCAAATCAACAAACGAAAGAAAGAAAAAGTATTTATTATGACTCGCACAGGAAGATCGCAAACTAAACTAAAAACACAATGCTAAAAGTACAAAAATCTAAATTATGTAAAAAGAAAATAAAAAACAGAAGGTCATGTAAAAGGGGAAAAGGCTCCAATCTCAGCATGATGCTGCGACATTTAAAATTAAGTGTAGCGCTGGTATTCATGCCTCATCTCACATTAATTTCTATGCTACAACTACAAAACGTTATCGCAGTAGATACGAAAGGTCAAACCACAGATGTTTAATTCGATAATTAACTCGTTTGTAATCCTAATTAATCCAGTAAGTATATCATAAATTATTGTTAGCCGTGACTCGTGACCATTGTTTTACAGAGTGGACAAAATAATTACTCTGTTAGTTTTCAAGTATTAACGTCAAACTATGTAGTTATTAATGGATGCTTTATTGTGCTTTGATAGAGTGTGTAATATTCGAGTAAGCGACTAATATCTATACGAGTAGGTAATTTGGACGGAATAAGGATGGCCTATTTTATTCTTCATTTATTTCTTAGAAAGATAGCTTACATTTTTCACAACTCTCTTTCCTAAGTAGAACGAAACTGATACAAGTTAGTATCGATTCTATTTCTCTCGATACTGTGACGTCAGAACTTCCACTCGATTAGCTTCGAGTGTTCTCCTCGACTGGATTCGTTAACTTGCGTTCAAAGTTAATTCGCACTTGCCTGTAACGAAAGCGTCATTTGGTGAATTACGAGCATTCCGAATCACAGTGTCCATGGCCAGTATAACCTGACACACGGCAAAAAAGAGAACTAATTTTATATATTTGCAGTTGAGATGTTATCTGCAATCAACGCCACCGTGAACAGCCACGATATACTGGTCAGCCTAGGTTTTACTATTTCCCGGTTCTGTCTAATTGATAGCTGTTGTATTCGTTTCAAAGTGTGTCTTCTTGATAATCAAATTATCATCACGCCAAAAACACAACACAATGTAAATAGCATTGAATTTGGTAGTAGGATAGTCAGTTATAGGGTCAAAGGGAATATTGCTAAGATCATAGTCACAGGCAAACGGATTGGTTCTTTGTATGCACAAAAGAACGTTGATATAACATTGCCTTTTATTACCAAACTACCAGACGTACTGCAGGGTACCACTTGCACTTGGTTTGGGGGATACCAAACCCAGTCGTACGCAGCGCTTCTCTTGCACATATATTATGCGCACAGCCAAAGTGTGGGACACTCTGCCAGCGTCTGTTTTCCCTTCCACATACAACCCGTCTGCCTTCAAAGCAAGAGTGAACAGGCATTTTCTGGGCACACTCAATCCATCATAAACCTCATCCATCGTTTCCATCAGACGAGATCTAGGTTAAGAGCAGGCTAAATCAGCAATAAAAAAAAACTGGTAAGTTAATACATAATGAGCATAAGCTCATAATCAATGAAAGATGCATTACAGATTATGATGAGACATTTTAGCTTTGTCTTTACGATTACGACGCTCTTGCCTCTTGCGATGCTTCTGGTATTGTAATATATCCATAGATGGATGTGACCAAATACCATCACGTGGGCTGAGTGCTTGTTTGCCACTGTTACTGTTAGCCTGCATCATCAATTCATCATAGTCATCATCATTTCAGCCGAAAGACGTCCACTACTGGACATAAGCCTCCTCCGATTGGGGGGGTTTGCCATAATCGCCACGCTTGGCAGACAGGTTGGCAATTCATCATACTTCTGGGCAAATGCTTCTCCCCATGACTTCCAGCTCTTTCGATCCAGGGCTAATGTGGACCACTGGTCGTTTGTTTTCTCCGGCTCGTACCGCTATCTTCTACAGGGTCTGCCGCGGCGCCTTCTGGCTGTGTCAGGGCTCCACATATTGGTTATTTTGGCCCACAGCTCAATGGGCATACGGCTAACGTGGCCAGACCAGTCCCACTTCAGTTTAGCGGCTTTTTGAGCAACGTCAGTATCTGTATTTTGGAGCGCAGTTTGGTGTTGAGAATATGGTCAATTTGACGCCTAGAATACTGCGTTAGATCGCGCGTTAGCAAACCTTGAGTTTGGACGTTTGCCACCCAATATAAAATCTCGTCAATTTATTTATCAAAAGCCAGTGTTGAATTATCCTGCAAAATTACTTTTATGATCTGCAGAGATGGATGTAGGCGTAGCGTTGCCTCCTTCGTATTACACGTACTTAAAATTTTACATACCTACTCATAAATATTGCACGAATGTTAAATTACTCTCTCTGCCTTCACGCGAAAACCTTCCTTATTATTACGTCACAAACAACATGAAAACACTTTTATGACCATAATATAGCGAAAACACTCCTACACAGTATCAATATTACGCTATCCACGCTATTTTTATACGCGTAGCAATAATTCATGTTGTGGCCGAAAAGCTCAGTCTTTTATTTCATTTGCTTTGCTATTCGGGAACTGTCATCCTAGTTTGTATGGTATATGAATATTGAGTTTTGGGAGACTGACGAAATGTGTGTAGTTAGTTTTTGCTATGAATAAACATTACTTGTTGTCTTTCGTGTTCTAAAAGGCCATAGGGGAAGTGGCCGGTCAGGGGAATAAACACCTGTAATTAACATTATTATATGGGTCAATTTCGCAAGAAAGACCTTCATGCCTACTCATAGAAGTTTTAGGTCTCATGCTGTATCAATAGCTGTGGCCCACGATGGAGCTAAATTTTAAGTGCAAACAACTCAAAATTCAACTCCTCTTTGAAGCTATATAGCTATGTGTTAATAAATGGATTCCAAAAATTCTTCCTTTCATGCTTCTTTCTTCAGTGTTTAAAGGCTGTGTGATGTTAGTCAGTCACGGTCAGTCACGGATCTGTTTTCAAGATGACAATGACCTTCATATTATTTCATCTTTGCATTTGGATTCATCATCATTTACATCATTATATACACTCTATATAACTCTAGGTTATGGTCAATATATTCAGATTATTCTAAAAGAAAGGCCGACTGTAATAAACACATTAATGGCTACTAAAATTCGTCTGGTAGCATTTGCCTAGGCTTCATTTTTATACATAAGGTCTGACCTTAAATGTGCAGATACGAAGTTTTTATGATCACGTTTCTTAACGTTTTTATTATTAAGTTTCGTTTTAATAGTTTATTTCTCACAGAGCATAGTTTCAGTAATTGTCCTTGAGTTTAGTTTTAGATGCAACGTTTTGCGTCCAATCAGCGATATGTTGTTTAATTTGAAATTATTCAGTGGCTAATGGATTTTTGCTTCGCTTCGTTTACGACGTGGATTCTTGCCATTCATGAGTACTTATTACATTCTTCATTACCGTATGCATCATTATGTTTAGAAGACTGAAAAACTGAATTTGTAGAGATTTAGCTCCTTATAAAAACATTAAATGCTAAAGCGTTGTAGTTTCTCTTCAGTAGGTAGGTAATAGCTAAACCGATTTTAATGTTTCCTGTAAAACTAGCTTTAAACACAGTAATACAATTTGAACAAAATGAAGACCTTTCTCCTGCCACAACTAACTAATTGCAAAATGATACGTCAGGTATCACAGATACCTGAGAACCTCACACAATGAGTGACGGTAACAAACGGTAAGATAATGCATACTTGTTTGCTCAACGTTTCAGATGTAGTAACAAATGAAGTAATAATGTGCAGGTGAATGACGTGAAAGAACACACACACAATTGGAAACGATGCCCACTTGACACGATGTCATACTTTCACAGTGAAAGAGAATCAGAATTTTTAATTTGTCATATATTTTTTTGTAATCAATGAATTGATTATTGAAAGTATTGCAATCTGATTTTGTAATACTCACAAGGCTGTCCCAAAGGATGAGATACGTTCTTCCTTACATATTGCATTTAAATTTTCATCTGTAATGGAAATGGGAGAAGGCGCTGATTCCTGACATACAGGTTTTTACCTAGTTTGGGATTCAGAGGCTTCATATAACTCTGTAACTCATATTGTGTCAATAAAGATTATTATTATTAAAGATTATTATTATTATCTGTTTATCCCGACACCGACACAATGCTGGAGATTTCCCATATGGAACGTCTCCAGATACCTTCAATTCAGTGAATAGGATTGTTAGTTTGCGTGCGACCATAGCATTCCATTTGCTTACTCCTCTATGGTTAACCCCGACTATTGTTATTTTTGTACACTTTGCGCAAAACGGGAATTGAATTACTGAGTGTTACAGTTAGCTGAATTTTAATGCCAAGGTGTCCTGAATGACATTTACAAGGTTATAGATGCCAGTTGTCAACATAAAACACGTTGAATTTGTAAGGAAAGTTCATAACACATAATACTGTTTATTATAGTGACATTAATCTGATTTTATTTTATTTTCTATTGTATTGTATTGTATAATGTAATAATTGACATACCATAATTGCAACTAATTATTACTTGACAAGACATGATTGGCTTATTCCACAAATCCCCCCTGAAAATCCCCCTTAGGAGGAAAAGTGGAATCTGAAAACAGTCTAGAATTCACCCCTGATAATCCCGCTAAGGGGGGCTTATTACAAGATCCCCCTGAAAGTGATTTTCTTACATTAGGGTTCAGTTTTTTCCACTGAGGGGCATTCTCTCAGGGGGGATTAGTGGAATAAGCCGACATGATTGTATTTACCACCTATCTCTTATTTGACTACCTATCTAGTAATAATATCTGACATGACTGTATCTGTGTTTTTGTGTTATTGTATAGTGTTCATTACTGTTTACTGACATCATATAATTTCTAATTTTTATTTTTTTGAAACTTATTTTATTGTAGTTTATAAGTCTTGATTCGATTTATGTTAATTCTATAAACTCAACAGCAAGCCAGCATTTATGTTTTGCAGCGCCCTGACAGGGTTCGTGTACAAAAACCGACAGTAATATTTTGTAAAATGTGTGATGTACATGAGAGCAAATAAATAAATAAATAATAACGAAAGTGAACAACTCATAGTAAGTAGTAGCCTTTTTAATATTGCCTTTCTATTTGAGTTCTTTGAAGAATTTTATCGGAGTATTAGTTGGTTATTTATAGTTTCGTTTATTCGATAGGTTTTATCAAATCAAATCAAATCAAAAAACTTTATTTCGAGCCAAGACTCATAAAGGGTTAGTAACAATGTTCTTACAACTACGTGTTAGTAAACAACAATACGATGACACATGTAACTGACAACAGTGAACTATATAAGGACAGTCCACTCTGTCCGCTATCATTTTCAGAAAAAGAAAATTAAAATTTATCAATTTGACAGGACTAAACTAAAATTTATCTTCTGTCCTTTTCTTAATGAAATAGAAAGAAAAAGATGCACTGAACTTAAATTTAGTTTAGTTTGTGAACAAGGGAATCGGCACCAATGTCAATTTATTAGGGACGATTACACAACATATTATTTCTGTGGTCCCATTAGGTAACTTTACTTTCACCTTACGCATTTGTACTATGTAATGGTGAAGTAAATATAAATGAAAATAATTGACACTATGCATAACTCAACAGTTACACACTTGGCTTCTTTCACATCCTCAAATTAAAAGCAAAACTTCGTTAAAATGTTCGTAATAGAAGCAATAAATAAGATTATAGCAGGCCGGAGCGAACGGACCGGTAGCTATTACACGAAAATTACATTATCGGGAAATTCAGTGGCGACACAAAGTAAAGAAGACAGAAGGTGGGCTTACACAAAAATCATTTTCGATTTCCGTTAAATTAGCTAATTCCTGTAGAATGGCAGCGTTTTTTTTTTTATTTTCTTAATTTTTTTTTTGCTCGTCAGTTTCGGAGATAAGAGGGAATTGTCAATTTTCATCTATTTTCTTAAATAAGTTTAAAAGAATTTATTTTGAAATCCTTACAACGAGGTCAAAATGAAAATCCAAGATGGCGGCTGCGACAATTTTCAAAGTTTTCCGCTTTAGCGTTTTCATCACTTTTAAATACTAAAAACATCTTAATTTAAATTGCAACAACAATAAAGTTCCCGCCAAAACGCAAACGTCAAATTCAAAAACGCAGAACGCTCCTGCACCCTGATTGCGTAACACACTATCAATGACAATCAGAATGATTTGTAGGATATTGCTAATCCGTTGCTTCATATGTTCGAAAAATTTGTCAGCTCAGCAACTTATGTAACAATGAATGTTGTTGAACTGTCAAAATGAAACCCATTGCTACTGTAAGTTGTTACGGAATTACCCCACAGGAGCAACAACAATGGTGACAGATTGTAGTAGTGCTCGTCTGTGTGTACAGACGAGCACTACTACAATCTGTCACCATAAACCTAATTCTTATTTTGTAAGATTTGCTTTATACGTGATGACCGATGACAATTTTTATTTGTTGCATGCTGAAATAATTTATTATTGTATGCCTACTAGGCAGGATATTATGGATCTGTAATTTACCTAACATTTGTACACCTATACCCACAATAAAAATATTTGATTTGATTTGATGTCAATCTGAAACAAATGCCAATCGCAAGTCCGGTTGCACTCGCTGTACGTGACCCGTGTATATGCGTAGTGCGTACACGTGTTTTTCGCTCCACATGCGCTACTTGCAGCGTGCTGTAAGTAAACGCGTGAAGGAATTTCGTGACGCCGACTGGGATAAGCTACTGAGCAGCCTAGAGCCGAACCATCTAGCATTCTGGCAACTCCAAAGGAAACTCAATCCCCGAGGAGGTAGCTCAGCCTCAATGCCCCCACTGATCCGCCCAGACGCGTCTCTCGCTTTCGAAGACATCGACAAAGCCGAATGCTTAGCCGACAGTCTAGAGGCCCAGTGCTCGCCCAGCTCTCAACCAGTAGACCAGGCGCACCTCGATGAGGTGAACGCTGAAGTCGAACGTAGAGCCGCCCGCCCGCCCGTCGAAGACCCTGAGTATCCTCTGGCTCCCGTCACACCGGCGGAAGTGCACGAGCTCATAAAGGGTCTGAAACCTCGTAAAGCCCCTGGCCCTGATGGCATCACCAATAGGGTGGTCCAATTGTTCCCCGCCCACCTGATAATGCTCTTGGCCACCATCTTCAATGGAGCCATGAACAATAATGTCTTCCCGCAAGTGTGGAAAGAGGCCACAGTAATCGGTATTGCCAAACCCGGTAAACCCAAGAAGGAGCCCGCGAGCTACCGCCCCATTAGCCTGCTCACAGTCATGGGCAAACTCTACGAGAGGCTTATTTATAAGCGTCTCAGAGACTACGCCGAGACTAAGGGCCTTATCCCCCACGAACAGTTTGGATTCCGTACCAAACATTCGTCGACCCATCAGGTCCACCGTATAGTCGAGGACATAAGCGCCGGCTTTCAACGCGGCCTTATGACAGGAGCTATCTTCTTTGATATAGCGAAAGCGTTCGACAAAGTCTGGCACAACGGCTTGATTTACAAGCTGTACCAACTCGGTGTGCCCGAGCGTCTCGTGCTCATCTTACGAGACTTTTTGTCGAATCGCACCTTTCGCTATCGCATAGAGGGAGCCCTCTCCTCCCCCCATCCCATACGCGCAGGAGTCCCTCAGGGCTCTGTGATATCCCCCCTGGCTTTTACGCTTTACACCAGCGACATCCCGAAGTTTAAAAAGGCTCAGTTGGCTCTGTTCGCAGACGATACGGCCGTTTACTACAGAGGGAAGTGTCATAATGTCATTGCCAACACTCTCCAGACTGCAGCCGACAAGCTCGGTGCGTGGTTTAGAAAGTGGCGGATCGAAGTCAATCCTGACAAAAGCCAAGCGGTTCTCTTCGTAAAACCGAGAAAAATCCCCCCAAAGCCCAAACCTGTCACCATGTTCGGCAAGCCTATCCCTTGGGAGAAGCGAGCCAAATATCTAGGTGTCATCCTCGATCAACGCCTCTCCTTTTCTGAGCATGTAAGTAAGGCGCGTTCGCGCGCCGCCTTCGCTCTCTATAGGCTTCACTCCCTTCTCCACGAAAATAGCAAATTGTCACTCAAGTGCAAATTGCGATTGTACACCGCGTGCATCCGCCCCATCATGACCTATGCGAGTCCAGTCTTTGCCCAAGCAAAATCACATGTCATCCATAAGATGCAAATCATTCAAAATCGTTTCCTCCGTAAATGCACGGGAGCCCCCTGGTTCGTTCGGAACACAAACCTCCATGTAGAGCTTAGAATGCCTACAATAGCCCAATTTCTGAAACGCTCTTCCAAGCGATTCTTTGACTCTGCCGCCACCCACCGCAACACTCTCGTTGTGCAGGCCGCCAATTATACCCCCTCCCGCATTAGTACGATCCGCCGTCCAAGGCACGCACTGACCGACCCAGACGACCCCACCACTCTCATCCAGGAGAGTCGTAGGGAAACTAGTACAGCTCGAAGAGTACACACAACACGAACACGATCACAATTCCGACCTCGCTTTAGAGGTCCCGCGCGAAACCCACCCCGATCCACTATTATTATCGTCAATAATAATAGCCCTCCCCGTCCCTTGACGACGACGCTTAACGATGTGCCAGCATGTGGTTTAGCTGAGCCTGTAATCCAAACTCCCCCGATTAATAATCAGAACCCTGATATTATCCAGCCACCGACGGTCCCTTGCCACCCTCCCTCCGACACTGCCCTAAGCCGAGGTTCGAGCCCCACCTGGGGTGCCCTTAGCGAGCAGTCGTCTAGCTTAAGTAGAGATTATAGTAAAAACCGCCTGGCTGGAGGCGTAAACTTCGTTAGGAGCTTGCGGCACCACAGGAAAGCCCGGTTAAGGAGCAGGAACCCCCAGTGGTTATACCTCCGAGATGCCATACACAAAAAAAAAAAAAAAAAAAAAAAAAAGTGTTTTTCGCTCGTTGTATGCAGCCGACCTTCTGTACCTCTTATCTATTTTGTGTGACCTACGCGTCTATGTAGATTTACAGTCTCCTATTCACGTCTATCTGGTTATAATCGGTATAATATATTTTTATACATAGATACAGTCGTCTATTTGCGTCTATCTGCGGCAGTAATACAGGATATGATCGAATCTCTTGTATTAACTAGTCCTTTAACCACTTTACGTCAGTTGCTAAAAGTATGACGTAGAACCTGTCTGTTTGGTAGATCTTTGGTATTAGTTATAGCCTGAATTGCTTTTTAATTTCTTTCTATAAGTTCATCACAGTCTTATCAGACCTGACTTGATCAGGTATATTCGTACAGTCATCAATAGTTTTGCACTTTTTTTTTTTCGCATTACCTACTAATAAAGAGGATACTGATACCACAGAGTTTACAAAACTCCATGGTAACCAAGTAAAAGCAGAAGTTGGATTGACTGCTCGACAATGTACTTTACGTGATGACTTTGCTTAGGGAGTTCCCTGTGCCTTGCGAAGACCACACACTGCTAGATATTAATTATAAAACAAACAGAAGAATTGTCGGATCGGTGCCAAACAGTCGCCAAGTAACAATAGAGTCAAGTTTAAATGAATGCGTTATATCGAAACTTAATCAAGACGGTATAAATCGACGGGTGATCAGTTTTGAACAATGGACAATACCTGTTCTACGTACTACCTACATCGTCATGTGGTCGATATAGATGCTAATGTTACTACTATTACTGGAAGGAAATGAAATATAATTTTAACTGACCATGTTTTGTTATTGTGATATTTCCTGCGGAGAATTGGTCACCCACTTTTTTTAATGAAAGAACTTATCGAGAACCCTCCGTGCCGCGGAAAGCACATTAAGGCCCAGATATATAACTTGAGTGGTTAGCTTGCGTATTTAAAAAAAGTTTTGTTTTATCGACTGGCGACAGACGATAACCACCTTATGCTATAACATGTTGCTTCTGAAAAATCTTTTTACTATAATAATAAACAGTTCCTATAAAATTCTATTTACAGTATTTACCCATGATCTTTTAACAACACTAAGGTGAACAAAAATATATTTAGTGACGTGAAGCTAATTTGCGTCAAAACAATAAGCCAGACTGCGTCTGCGCACGTTACAAAAACTAACCAACGTGTTTACTTTCACGTCGCAAGCGCCACAAACGACTTCCACAGTTTGCTTGTTCAGCTGCTGCAAATATATTCGTCTCGCTCGAACTTCATCGTTTTGAAGGGAAGGAAAGAGATGGGTGGAGTAGTTTATGACGATTTTTTATTGAAAGGAATGTCTCGTTTTGCATTTCCGTAAACAAAAATGTATACTGTTACATGTTTGTGTGTTGGGTTGCTTTGAAGTTCATAGATCTGTGGAGACTATATTATGTATAACAAGAATATGGGCATTCAACAAACGATGGAGACGGATTCTATCGAATTTGGTCTGAGATATTTCAAAATACTTGAGGTATCTATTATTATAGTGAAACTTGCTGGCTCTTCAGGCAGATGGGAAACAGATTTTCTGAACTTCGGTGGGACTTGATAACATTTGTATGTCCATGATGAATAACATTTCTTACGGATTTGTTATGGGTTAGGTTGGGTACTGAATAAATCACTATCCATGTTGTTTGAAGATCTATATAATATTAGGTTTTCCTGCAAAGATAAGAAGGTATAATAAATAATAGTAAATCATATAATTTATAAAAAAATATATAATTAGGTGTTTAATGCTTTCCTCTTCGCTACAATCGCTAACTAACTTCCTTTAACGGACGGATGCCTGTTAGAAATCTTGTTAAATTGCCTTTTTTACCTGCAAGCTGCCAAGATTCATTACTCATTAATGATGATACGTTATGTCTTAACTATTAGTAACTTCCTGAATTATGGGATCACTTGAGATAATCGTGAGAAAACATTGATCGCAAATGTAAATACGTACGTATTACAGGCTAAAGTAACACGCAAATCAGATCCTATCTATATCAAATTAAAATATCTACCTACCACCCACGCCTATCCAGCAAGAGGACTTTCATTTCCAAAAATAGAAATAACTACACAATTTCCTTTCAATTAAATTTCTCTTTGAACGAAAAAGGTTCTTCCAAAGATAAGATAGGAAAGACCCATCCTGTTTGAACTTTTACAAACAGGTTCTACCCATCAGTGAGTTTAATCGTGTTTTAGTCATATCAAGAGCTGTTTTGACACACATATGTAAAGAGAACCCTAATACACATACAGGCCAACTTTGAGCGGTTAAAAGTACCGACGAATATAATTATACTTCTACTTCTTTTGTATCGACTCAATGACTGAATGACTGATGAATGAACGGTTATCTCCTGTATAATATTGCTTTCTAGGTAGCCATTTGATTCCGAGTTGTTATGGGTACGTAACAGTGACAATTATTGCTATCTCATTCCCGCGTCATATCTCTTTATTTCGGTTGTTTCACGACATCGGGAAATGTATGTAGTTGTGTGGGTGTGTTTATTTGTAATTGTTTCTAATGCAATAATGTTAACGTGACATTAGAGCTTATCTTCCTCTTTTTATACATCAATGGTTATACCGAAGTTATTCATAGTATAACTTTATTCCGCGTATATAACTAAGGCAGTTTAAGTATAGAACCATTACTGAAATATAGACACAAATCTGGGCCTTAAGTCTGCTATTACAATAGTGTCAGAATGGTCTCGCCATTGTGAGTATTTGACAGTGTTTGTATGGCAAATCTGTCAAAAACTCACAATGAAGAGACCATTCTGACACTATTGTAATAGCAGACTTGAGGCCCAGTTGAATTGTATTGCAATTGGTACTACCTACCCAGTCAAAATGGGTGAATCGGCTGATTCGAGTTTATCCCATATCAAAAGTTGTTGGAATTTATGAGTGACCTTTCACCCCCCGAAAGAGTGTCAATAAATTCAAAGTCAGTCTTTCTGTCTACAACCTTAGTTTTTGTTTACCAAACATTATACTCATTATTATGAAAAAACTTTAACTACGGGACCAAACCAGTAATCGCGAAAAAAATTGGATTTCCCATACATGTTGTCGATTTTTATGAACACAAATGTGCCGAACAGCTGATGCGCAATTTCAAAGTCTTTATAAACAATCTTACTTTATCCTAATCTTACTTTTTCTTTTTACTTTAAGGGGAAAGCGCTAAGGTAGCCCGCGAAATTCAAATTTTCTTACGATTTTTGCAATTTCCAGCTCATTCTCTGGGTGTATGTTGAATAAAGTATGATACGTGACCGTAAAAAATATGTATTCACAGAATTATAATCATTAGAATCAGTATCGCAACTCCTTAAGTTCGTATAATCTGATTGTATGACTATTCATGAAATCATGACTTTTAGGATTATACTAACTTAAGGAGTTGTATTACTGATTCAAAAGATTACAAACTCAGATTACTGCTCTAAATACATTTTTGTTAAATTCGCGAATCATATTTAGATCAATATACAACCAATATACTCAATATAATATCAATATACTCGTACTGACTGCAAATTGCGAAAAAAACATAAGAAAATTTGAATTACGCGGAAGCTTTATATATAGACCTTGTATTGTAGTTATATGAACAGTTAACGATCCAAGGGGGATAAGGCTAGTCAACACGCTTGGCAGACTGATTGGTTATCACAGGGAGATTTTATCAGTACCTACACAATATTACTGCCCTAGTGAACTCGAAGATTTTGCAATGTCTAACCACTAAGGTCTTAAGGAAAAGGGCATGCACCTATTCAACAATGTTACGATAGCGTTGTAAGTGTTGTTATTCTCATAATAATAACAACTCGGAAGTTTACAAAATAGATTCTATTCAATA
Source organism: Dryobota labecula (assembly GCA_947523025.1). Lineage (NCBI taxonomy): Eukaryota > Metazoa > Arthropoda > Insecta > Lepidoptera > Noctuidae > Dryobota > Dryobota labecula. The sequence continues at coordinate 11,676,433 of OX383303.1, forward strand.
AATATTTGATTAGAAATGCTTTATGTCTGTATTGAAATCGAGCATAGGATGCCACATTAGAAGCCTTTTCGTCATTTCTCCATCTCTACTATCCTCGGCGTCTTCAACGATTATAGTATCATTATCATTATCATTCTGCTCTCATCCTAATTTTCTTGTTTCAACTTAATACTAGGTACTTCATCCTTCCACCATCTCTATTATCCGTCAGTTCAGCATTAAATTCTTCACTATCCAAATCATCATCTATATGACCCTTTTATATTTTCTTTGGCCTCCTGCTCTTGTTATTGTTTATCAGAACTCTCATATACCTACATATATAACAAAATCTCTGCAGCTCCAATCCATTTTATTACTGCACTATCCAACACTCTCGAGGCCGCCCGTTCACTCGCTCTTTAAAATCCCGCGCTCCATATTGCACCACACTGTCTATACAATATACATTATTACACGTATTATTTTTATTATATTGCTACTTTAACATTTATTATGCCAATTCATGTATAATTGATCGTATTGGCCAATCAGGCTACGAAGATTATTCAAGTCCGTATGTTCGAATGATTCTCGGACATGAATTTAGAATTAACAAAAGATTTGTATTCAATCTTTCTGACAGTAAAATTAAGATAGCCAATTTCTAAATTAATAGCTGATTTGAAGACGATGGTTGAGAAAGAGTCACCATGCAATTTTGGCAACATGTCCTTGGATTTTGTTGTGAAGCAAATCAAAATTGTAAAGATGAAGAACAATAGAATACAACACCTGTTGAATTTGCAAATATTTAAACCTTCATTGAAAATCATTTAAAATCAGCAGTCGTGCGTGGCGTTTAAAAACAAAGGGAATTTTAGAAGCTGCGTAAGATTTAAATATACTACTACCCGATGTTGTGGATGGTTTAGTAGCAAAAGGCAAAATAAATTAAAGACAAAACATGAAGATAAAACTAAGACAATGCCTGATAAATCATTTTCAGTGCACGAGTTTCAGAGGTAACATCACATAATGAGATAAAGACGCTTCGTTGGCCAATATCGTCTGTTGAATCTCGGAAGCCATTATCTTAGATAATATATAAATGTACTTAATACTGGCGTTAGGTAATGTGAGACTGTCGAGTATATTAGCTATGTTGGAAGTGAATACAATGTTACTTACATTTTCTTCGGTTTTAGGCAATTGGGAGTCATCGTCCTGCCCTTATTCCCCGTTTATTTAGGTTCGGCGGAATACGTATTTTTCATCCATATTTTATTGTAGCTATTAGCTTTTACATTCGAATTCAGTCCTTTCGTAGTCACATCATCTTTAACATAGTTCATCCATCTTTTCCCTCTTTTCGGCATCTTCTTCCTATTCGTAGTTTTACTTGATGGAAGTCTGAAGCATAACTGGTAACTGGTAATGCCTAAAGTCTTATAGAAACTCCTTGGCTGTGGTTTTCATGGCCATAATGTAAAAAAAAAAACTGTTTATCACAACTGTGACAACACTAATAATATGCGTAACATTTAAACAAGACGATTGCTTTACGCGTAATGTTCAAGAATTTTCGTAATTGACGCATTTACATTTAATTTCATTTCATAACACCTTATTAACTTGCTGCTACAAATATGCATGAGACGTGCCATTTCTATAAAGCAATCACACGCGATTATAGGTATTTTCTTCGACAGAATAAAGGTTAAATTCGAGTGCTGCAAAGAGTCTAAATAAAACAGTAATTTCCCTGTTTTTATGGTGGTTATTATGTACCGAAAAAAGATCTATTGTATGCAGTTACATCAGTGGTTTGCGGTTTGAATTTCACCGAAAATTTCGTGTTTGCATGCTTTGTAAAGACGTTGTCGCTTTGCCAGCTGGTTTTTAGAGTCGCGGTCGTTGAATAATGCTTTTAAAAACTCGTTGCACTTCGAGGAAATCTCATGAATTTTGAGCTAGCATGAGCTAAAAACAAGAAAGTATAAAACTGTTTAAATTATGCCGTCCGTTGCTACTTACATTTTACTTTTAAATAATATTAATATTCTTCGTGTTTTTTCATTAATATCATTTTTTTTTTTTCATTTACTGTAAGCCTACCCCAAAGTACTTGTAACTCATCTTCTTAATTACACATACTGTGTCATTTCTCCTTTCTCAAACTGTCTTACTGTAAACTCCGCTAGAGAATTCTTTGGAAACAGTTTGTTCCAGTCGACACTTCTTTCTTCGATCTTTACGTATCAATAATCGAATGTATCCATGCACAAAATGGTGTTAAAATAAACACAGAAAAACTCGTTTCCTATAAAAGGTGGACACGGTTAAATGCTGATAACTGTTACCAGCCAGTTAAAGCGCTAACTACAGTTAAAAGACAAGTTATTGAATATTGAAACCTTGGTGATAATTAGAGGTGAACCGACCGGTTAGTTATATAATACACATGCGTCTAACTTGATCTTGATAATGTTAATAACAGTTATTATTAAGATGGATAAGCCTTTTGTTCAATTCTCATTTTGTTAACACTTTCTATGGGAATTTCTTATTGTTTATTTCTAATTTCACTTTTACCTCTGTCTAGGAGATTAGATTTTTATGAGGTCTAGCACTAAAGCTGGTCTTTAATTATTTTGTCTGAGCAATGTATTTATTGCACTTGTTATTTATTTCTAGTAATCAATCCACTGTAGCTACCTTATCTCTCCTATCCTGCAGTATTGTCTCTCCTTTTACTTTTTGATCCATCCAAAGGTTGTCTGTAAAAGATGGCTTTTAGCGATAAGACCGCCCATTGTGTACATTTATATCTGTAATTTTTATGGTGTACATAATAAAGAGTATTCTATCTATCTCTCAAAATTGACATCTTCTTCATGATGTTGGCACTACAGTTTATTAAATTTTGCTGGCCCAACTTCGCCACTGCCACGTAGTCGCGTCGGTGGCAGCGCAGAGGTCACTTTGGCTGCATTTTTTGGGGCACAGAGGGTAGGATAGGAGATGCAGCATAGTTTGCGAAACAGCCTGTACCGTGCCGTCGAGGTAGCCCCACTTTGGTCCTGAAACCATAAGCTCCAAAATTTTTACAAAATTGTACTTATACTGAGGATTCACGTATTTCTGGTATCAGCTTACCGATCTCTTTGCTAAGTGATATGAAATTCATGCTATCGTAAGTTCATTACGATAACACAGTATAAAGATTCCCTCTCTCGCTCTCTCCTACACGTTCAGTCCTTTATTAATCACAAATCGATAGTCCTATCTTTATCTTACCATCTACTGAGCCTTCATTAATCAGTTTGGTGGGCTGGACTCTAAATTGTTCTAACCTTTTCGGAACTAAGGCCCGTATTACAGAACCTCATTCAAACATCAAGCATTACTTAAAACTCGTTTAAAGACATTTGATTGGTTGAAACTAGTTTTAAGTAATGCTTGAGTCTTGAGTAAGGTTCTGTAATACGGGCCTTAGTGAGCTTTATCTAAACCTGTTATAAGATTTGTTCTATAATATTACTTTTTTTGGATTAATATACCTAATAGTTGATGAACTGTGCAAACTAAAATTTTTTTTATAATACGTAGTAATAATATTGGATCTCGGCAAAGACTAAGTTCTGTTTGTGTGGGTGTCAAAACATAACAATGGGATTGTGGCTGTCTTCGATGACTATCAGGGATGGGCAGAAGCTCCTCTTGGTAATTAGTAATTACAGCAATGTAGTTGAGTAAGTATGAGCAGAATCTCAAGACCTCATAGAAAGTCTTCGTAGAGGACGTGAAATATAGGGCGAACTGTAGCGAGAAATCCCGGAACCCCAACTCAGATCATGGGAGAGGGAGACATACCCTATAAAGAGAGTGAAAGATAGACCCACAACCATACTATCTTTGAACAATTTTGCAGTAAGTTTTCCTATTTTGGTTTTGTAGTGATAGCTTTAGGCCATATTGAATAAAACAATTATGGAACTAACTACCTATACTCCATTTGAAATAAGACATTTAAATAAACTTTTTTTACAATTCGTTCTACCGACTTTGAGTTCTATTGCGTTGGTGGCATGACAAATGGCAGTTGCAGTAAACAGTTAGTATGGTAACCACTTTTTTGCTTTTATGCCATCCTTATGCTTACGGAATAGAAGTCAAAATCGGTTGAACGGACTATAAAAAAGTTTTTTTTTAATGTCTAATCTTATTTCAAATGGAGTATAGGTACATAAAATCGAAACACAAAATAACACCAGGGGCATCCCAGCATTTAAAGTCTACCGTAATACAGTATTGTGTTCGTTGTACGGAGCGATGACTAACGTGTCCATTACCAGTTAAATGAGTGTGATGACCTTAGGCTGCGCGTGCGCTTCCTAGTGCGCCGATGCTGATCGACAGTCGGGTTAGAAAAAGTTGCGAATTTTGTAGAGGATGGAATACGTGGAAGATGGCTGTTCTTAAAGCTTGTGACTTAGTTTTATTAAATCATGGAATTAGTAAGTACTTTATTAAATCATGGTATTAGTAGGTACTTTATTAAATCATGGAATTAGTAAGTACTTTTTAAATCATGGAATTGGTAAGTACTTTTTAAATAAAAACCTGGCAACTATTCCAGAAAAGGAGGTTGTATTTCTCAAAACTGGAAGAAATTTGGAGTTTTGATTAATTCTATTTGTTTTCCGGGTTGAACAGAATGGATGGAAGGAACGGTTAATGTTGAATTTGTGTGAGTACTAAATTTATGTGGTTTATAGATTCTGGATTATTACAATAATGTAGCCAATGGAAAACCCAAAATTGTGATACTCATCATCTGCCGGTCTTAACAAATGCATCTGAATACTAGTATTTTACATGGATCGACTGCCTATCTGACCTGCACAACCCAGTGACTTCGTAACACGATTATATCCCTTGGTACATCTAGTTGTCAGTGTGATACTGAAAAATAATTCGAAATGGGTTTTAAAGTTCCGCGCGTACAGGTGTGTCGTATCAAGGCTCGTACAGACTAGTGCGATATCGCGGGCGCGACGCGACACGACTATTACAATTTCTTTGTCGGTGCCTGTCGCGCCAGCGATATCGCGCGAGTCTGTACGAGCCTTCAAGTATGAATTCTTCATTGTAAGATGCTTGTACATTAAATTAAGTTCTTTGTTATAAAAACTTATTTGTAAAAGCTCCTACAAACAGGCGCGACATGCGACGCGACACAAAGAAACCGCGTGCCGCGCGACGAGCGGTGCCTTCGTGTCAACAGTTAGTTTACAGCTTAGATCATATACTTGTCTAGATGACACATTGACCGTACCGAACGGCCCAAATAAAGTCTACTAATTGTAGTTGACTCGCTTCTCATAAACGTCCCTACAGAACCGAGTTTTACGTAAAATCACGGGAGCCCCCTGGTTCGTTCGAAACACTAACCTCCACGTTGAACTCAAAATCCCCACGATAGCCCAATTCATGAAGCGCACTTCAAAGCGCTTCTTTGATTCAGCAGCCACTCATCGCAACGCTCTAGTTATGTCCCCTCAAAAATTAGTTCGACCCGCCGTCCAAGGCATGCACTGACCGACCCAGACGACCCCACTACTCTCCTCCAGGAGAGTCGTAGGGAAACTAATACAGTTCGCAAAATAAGAGCACACAATACACGATCGTCATTCCGACCTCGCCGCCGAGGCCCCGCGCGAAATCCGCGACTAACGAATAGTCCTCCCCGACCCTTGACTGTAAGTGAAGCGCCAGCACGCGTTTTAGCTGAGCAGCATTTGTAATCCAAACTACCCACGATAATAATCAAAACACTGATTTTATCCAGCCACCGTCGGTCCCTTGCCACCCTCCTTCCGACTCAGCTGCCCTAAGCTGAGGTTCGTACCCCACAGGGGGTGCCCTTAGCGAGCAGCAGTCGTTTAGTTTATAGTTTTTACGCCCTGGCTGGAGGCATTAAGTTTCGTTAGGAGCTTAAGGCAGCCACAGGAAAGTCCGGTTAAAGAGTCGGAACCTTAGTGGTTACACTCTGAGATGCCATAGATAAAAAAAAAAACACAAACGTCAGTATCATTTGAAAAATTTAAGGGTAACGTGCTCACGAAAAATAATTAATTATGCCGGTTTGTGCTGTCAAATTGTGTCGTAATTATGTGGGAAAACCGTTTAATAACACCAAGATCACTTTTCATCGGTAGGTTTTGTTATTTAACCACAATTATTTTAAGAAAACACGATTTTTTATTCGTTATTTTGTAGGTTAGTCTGATTAGCCGGTGTTGTCAGTTTATTACTAGGGAGTTATGGCAAAACTATGGCAGACAAAATACAAATATCATTACTTCATCATTAAAAAAAATTATAATAAGATGTCACCATATTTGTAAATCAGATAACGTAGCCCAGGCAATAAAATTAAATAGAAAACTGTTCCGAAAACAAACACAAAGAGATGGGTTTTGATTTATAATTTTTTCGTTGAACTAAATTAAATAAAACACTAATCTACAAAATAATTATTTAACCTATTTTGTTTAACTTTCATCTTATTAAATAATGGAGAAAGGTGAGTTAATAATTTGGTGCAGGCATCCCTAAACACGCACACCTTGACAGTTTCAATACAATAAGTACACGAGCGGTACTCACACGTATCACGCAATTGGAAACAGTTTTCGGGCGTCGTTTGTTTGCATTGCTCCATCTAGACAAGTATATATGATCTAAGGTTTACAAATGAGCTGTAACAGTAGCTGGCTATAGATATTTTTCTTTAAAATTAGGTACTAATGGTACTTACATGTTGGACGGTTGTCAACTAGCGGTCATTGACCTTATTGCAATACGACTAATGCCAAAGCGATTAGAATAAAATGTTGCATTAGCTTGCAAAGTAAAAATACAAGGTGTTTTTTTTTATATCCCATAAAGGCTCGTACAGACTCGCGCGATATCGCGGGCGCGACAGACAGCGACAAAGAAATTGTGCTACTAGTTGTCGCGTCGCGCCCGCGATATCGCACTAGTCTGTACGAGCCTTAACTCTAGGGTATGAATGAGACCATATCAAAGAATCAACTGGCATATGAATTATTTTTCAATTACTTATCATTATTTTGTTTTCGTTTTTCAAACAATATAATTCGATTCAATATATTTCGATTATTAATGTAAAACACCCTAACGTGAAATATGACAACGTCACATTTTCTTAGCATTAAACACTATTAATGATTGGTTTGAATGAAAACGAATTACTCGTATTTATCAATGAAACCGTCTCAGTTTCATCAGTTTGGCAAAGTCGCAAAACTAACAATTCGTCATACGAGTGACAGTTTTTGACCTAAATTAATATGATTGATGATAATTATCTTCGAAACTATGCACTTTTGGACCACATAATCTCGGACTTATTGTATTATTTTTACTTATAGAATATAACCCTACGGTTATGGGAAATGAAAAAAATTGGTTGTCTGTAAAGTTGGTTTACGGACGATAGTTTAACGTGACGTCATAACAAAACATTGATGCGGCGCAAGCAACGACCATAATAGCCCATAGACGCCTAATAACAGGTGACCGATATCTGTCAACACATCAGACTTATAGATCTGATGTAGGTCGCCACTCAATAATTTCGATTCAGTTTCGACCAATTCTGTGAGCCGTAAACACTTCCGGCTTTATGGTCGTTGGGCGCAAGCGTACAATGAGCGTAACGGGACAATGAGCGTGACGGGACATTTTCGTGCATGCAGCCGGCGTTCATCGATTTATTAAACGTTGTCACGTCAAAAAAAAACACGTTGTATCTTGTATCTTCCTGCCCTTGTCCCATTCTCTTTCCATTCTCCCCTGACAACCGTCACGCTATCATTCATTCCCTTCTCTTTCATATCATTCCTCTTAAAATCCATCCATCTTTTCTTTGGCCTTCCTCCCCTCTCCATCTCGTTTAGTTACATGCGTTTCCTCCCTCCTCATCACATGCCCACAACAAGCCAAACGACTTTCCTTCACCTTTTCTGTCACTGGCGCCACTTTCAAACTATGCGCAATAAAAATAAAAATAAGTTAATATATTTGTGGTCTGTGTACATAATATTACAAGCCATTAATTTTAACCACCATCGACATTATACCAAACGCACAAAACAAATCAATGATTATTTATTTTTTTATTGTTTGTACGTCGCGGGCTGGCAAAGTCGTATTTCTTTGAGGTTTTTCGTGATTATTTTATTAAATTTAAATCAAAGTAGGTACATCTTTTTTCAGCCAAGCATTAGATCTTTGGTATTTATAAGTACTTATGTATGCTATTTTTTTTACAGTTATTTTGATACTTACTCATAAAAATTACAAATTATCAATTATTTTCTATTTGCAGTATTAAGACAAAAAAATAAATAATAATAATCACGAAAAACCTCTAGAAATGCGACTTTGCCAGCCCGCGACGACTCTTGTGTTTCATAACAATATTAATGATGACGTATCAAGATACAATTATAATATTAACCTATTTTACGAAAATAATAAGTACAGTGTAAAGTGCAGGAAAATCCGGTGATAATTATATCCTCAGTGTGAGGTTACACTGTGGATATATCACAGGATAATATCCGAATCTGATGGGAATTCAACTGATTTCTTCGGGAACTGTTTCAGTAGCCCAAGATTTCTTAGCATTACTTCCTTCCACTTTAGTTTTTATCTCCAATTTTATTCGTAGTTTCAATCTCAACTTTATTTTAATACACTTTACAAATTAAATTAACTAGCGAAACTACACAGAACAAGTAAGTACAGTAGGTGGCACGTCAGTGATAATAACAAAACCTCGCATTCTATTGAATTTCCGTACTACGCAATGCTAGCTCAAGGTCAAAGTGTTCACGCCAACGCACGGTTTTCTCTACGTAGTTATTTGAAATTGTGAGTTTTGGTTTATCATAATTAGATAACGATACCCATTAAGTCTGTGAAGTTTCGCCACTATAATCATTCAATTTTCAAATCATAGTCAAGGACACTCTGGAAACCATTTGGCTTGAAGATTTAACTTATTGCACATCAACAACCTCATCGTTAACAATTTACAAACCAAATTGTCTTCAGGGACACTTTATAAAAATACCCTTTTCAAAAAACCTTCAGAATAATTTTACATTACGCTTTAACAGACATAGCTATAGAACTATACACAGTTATGGAAGGATTTCCTCGGCGACCCGCTAAATGTCAAGGTCGGGGTGACCTTGGCGCGTTGCAGCATCCACCCACTCCCCGAACCTGGGGGTGGCTCATACCAAACCCCCGCGGAGGCCGGTGTTGCCAAAAATAGAGTAAGCGTTTAGTTTTAATGAACGTGTAATAAATACTGGGAGTGAAATATATTGTTATTAAGTTGGCAAGGTGTGTAGTTTCTTGAAGTCTTGATTTGTATTTGGAGGTGAAATTGCATTTAAAGTCAGCAAAATATGAATAGCAATTTTTAGATACAATCTTATTAGCTTGCAAGTTTTGACCTAAAAACAGAGTGGTTCTCTATTCAAAACGTTTTCTTTAAAAAAACTTGCAGATCTAGTTTTTCGATTTCGTCAGTATTTTTCAATTTGAATAGTGCTTCCTCCTTCAAAAGTAGATAATGAATAAAAATGAGGTTCCTCATTTTGCTGCCAATTTGATTTACTTCCAAAAGGGGAAGTTGGATGATGGAGCAGGATATGACCTAATTTATCATCCAAATCATGAAAGAGTTCTAAGGAAAATTGATGTTAAAAAGCCTCAATGATCGTCAATTTTGTTGGCATGGTCTGACGGTATAGATGGCATTTTACAGGTGCGCGTCAACTATTGCAATTTAAACCTTATGTCAATTACATAAAAGACATGACGCGCGGTTGTACTTTGAATCGGCTGCACCCGCAGTAAGTAATTTATCCGATAGAATATGTTGATTCTGTCTTTCTTAGGTAAGTATTTTGATTACCAGTTCACTAAAATATATTTACGAAACATTTTAAACTGTAGCAATAATGACTACTTCCTGTGTATTGTAGTCAGGGTTGCCAACCATACTTAAAAAAAAAATACTTAAAATAATATAACAAAAATAAAATATATCAAAAATACTCTTTTGTCTACGACGCCGACACAGTCATCACTTCGTGTACAATAATCTAATTTGCAATAAAGTTATTATTATTATTATTATCAACGTCGTGTATCCATAAATTAAATCTGTTAATAACGCTATTTTATATTTAGCGAAATGGTTTGATGTCAACCAGTTTGGATTGGTTTTCTGTAGTCAGCTGTTCACTGATTCTTAATTTGCACGAACTCAGTATTGGTATGGATGATTTATATTATATTCAGAATTAGTAAAGTTTTAAGTACCTAATTCATACAAAGTTTTAGAAGAGGAAGATTTTGTCAAAATGAGTACTGGTAAAAAATGGGATATTTGGTGGTTTTTTTTGTGAAATCTTCAGAAGAATTAAAAATATTACAAAAATTGTTCTGTTCTAGCTTCTTTAATTTCTATTTGATGCGTAAATGTGTACATTCTGCATTTTCCTTTGAGCCGATGATCCAAAGAAAACATCAGTGTTTCGTATCGTATCATTTCAGTGATCCAGATGCAAATGTTCCAATCACAAAAATGATAATACTTTGCCCACGCCTAGAACTGACTGACAAAGAGCCGGGCGGGTTGCAAGGTGCACGCGGGGTGGTGCGTGGGAGGGGTGGATGGTATCTGCACGCACTACCCACGCGTCGTGCCGCGGGCTACGAAGCTGTAAATTACGTTTGCGAGAGAATTCGCAAAATTCGAGAAAATGTCAGGATTTCTCAATGGAAATCATGCTTTTTCTCCGGACTTTTAAATTTTCTTTCTGGTAACCCTACTTCGATGAGGGCATTTTACTGCTCAAGTCATAGCAACATACACTGTGCTCATTCTGTTACCCAAGAATATTTCGCATATTCAACTTTTTTGGGAAAGTACTTACAAAAAGTATCATACTTACATAATGATAAACATAACTCGAATGATTTTCATTTTATTTATTGAAAGTGTCTTAGTTGACAGCCTTTTACTGCTAAAGTCATATCAACATACACTTTGATCGTTCTGTTACCCAAGAAGATTTCGAATATTATATTTTTTTGGGAAAGTACCTACTTACACACAGTATCATACTTACATAATGATAAATATGACCTATTCTGAAGAATGCCAGAACTACAAACAAAAAAAAAAAAATATCGTCCGAGGCTTCAACCTACAATATCTGGCAACACATTTGCTCGCGATATTTTCGTACACTTTATTTCTGCAGTTGGCAACACCCTCCCACCCTGTTATAAGTGGTCGCCATTTGGGGGATGATGAATCGTTTCCCACCCTCTCGTTAGCCCATTCCGACTATCCGACCCGTATTTTGGGAACTCAATGTGAAAGAAACTTCATAGACAATAATAAGTATTGTTATGGTTCTATTTTTGAATGTTTAGTGTATTTGGAAGATTAGTTTCTATTTAAAAAAGCATCTTCTAAACCAATGAGGAAATGAATATTTGAGAGCGCTGTCTGACCCTCCTGCAAAGCATTTGCGTCAATATCCTCTCTGTTTTCTTCTTCAATATTATTTATTCTTATTGAAATGTCCTGTATGTTTGGAAAACAGCTTTATAACCACTAAAAGTGGACACTCACGGTACGGCTGGTCCATAAATTCAAGGTCGCTCAGCGAGCTATGGAACGGGCTATGCTTGGAGTTTCTCTGAGAGATCGAATTTGGAACGAGGTGATTCGGCAGAGAACCAAAGTTGTCGACATAGCTTACAGAATAAGCAAGCTGAAGTGGCAATGGGCCGGCCATATTAGCCGTAGAACCGATGACCGCTGGGGTAGACGTGTTCTTGAGTGGAGACCGCGAATCGGCAAACGTAAGGTAGGACGTCCTCAGGCTAGGTGGAGCGATCATCTCCGCAGGGTGGCTGGTAGCAGCTGGATGAGAGTTGCCGAGAATCGAGCTGAATGGCGTGCAATTGGAGAGGCCTATGTCCAGCAGTGGACTGCTATAGGCTGATGATGATGATGATGATGAACCACTAAATTGCAAGTTTATAGATGTCACACAGCACCGTCTTACTTCCAATGGGATATACACAGTCAAATTTAATTTGTTTAAATCCTCTTATGGGATCATTGTACTCATCATTATGAATAACTTTTACTATGGGACAACACCTGAAATCGCGAAAAAATAAATAAAAAATAAAACAGCTATATATAACATTTATTTTCGCATAAAACAGTCAAAATGTAGGGAACAGCAGATATTTTTTTTCGCATTTTCAGGTTTGGTCCCATAGTAAAAGTTGTTCATAATGATGAGTACAATGATCTCTTATGAGGATTTAAACAAATTACCACATGCCCGCGGCTCCGCCCGCGTGGATGTCGGTTATCGCGTAAAAAGTAGCCTATATCCTTCTCCATATCCCAGGCTATATCTCCGCCAAATTTCATAACGATCGGTTTAGCGGTTTAAGCTTGAAAACATAACAGAACTTGGGTTTCCTCTTTAACGCTATCATCATCGTGTGCAAAAATCGGTACTTCTTTTATTCATAGCGATCATTGACTCTTAATCTAGATCATAAAGTCAAATGTGTTTTTGGTCATCATGTTTTGATGTTACGTGTATGGAATATTAAAGATACGATGTTTTAACTGCCCTCTTACGGCTGGAATGATTGATGGTTTTCATTGTTAATCGTATGGGAGGAAGGAAAAAAATAATAAGGCTCCAGAGCCTCCAGATTTGGTTATCAGATTTCTTCTTTTAAAACAGATTACGTGTAACCAAGAATGAAGATTTCATTTTACTTGTATGTACCAGGAAATTAAGTAATCATGCAGTGAGACTCATAACCTCTCGTATGCCGTAATTACAGACACAATTAAAAAACCATTGTGTCTCGCGTGGTTTCGCGTTGAATACTGCATCCTACTGCCAAAAGAATGAACGCAAAAAAAATAACAATTTGGGGGAAAATATACGTTACATCCTCGCTAAACGGCCACCGCTCAGCATAATGCTGCGACCTTATGTGAAACAGAGCCCCAGCGCTGGTTTTCAGCCACAGCGTTGACGTAATGATTTCTACCTGTGCAGCATACCTACTAAGAGAAGCGATAAGTATATTTTTAGCGATAAATATATCATTGTATATTTGATTTATTTTATGTCATGTGTTTTTGGTGTACAAATAAAGTACATGTAAATAAATAAATAATATGAGATATAAAAAATAAAATAAATTCACAATACTTCATTCTAAATGTTTGTATGAAAATAATATTTAAAATGGCAAGCCGTCAGAAGCGAAAAAAAAAAAAAACCAGTGAGCAGAAAAAGATAGACAGATGATGATACTATTATTGGCGCGAAAAGTAGATAAATACTCTCTCTCATTTCGTATTTTAGTTAAGGATCTATCCTGGGCACAGTTTAGATCCTAGACCTATGTAACGTCAAAGTCAAGTACGATTACTTTTTATTCGATATTCAAATAAATCTCCAAACTCCTCTGATTGGCTGTCTCGCCACCATTTTCTCGGTAGCTGTTGTGTATGACCTTTGCTCTACAATTACATTGGCGCGAAAGCAATAATGGCTAACGGTGATCGCCGATCGGCCTTGTTGTTAATAAACTGGTGAATAAACGGGTAATCTCATTACTGGCTGCGTGAGGTGGTCTGACTGGTTCGGGTTTTGTGGAAGATGATAATGAAAATGAGTAGTGATGAATATTAATAAACTAGTTATTTCAGAAGTTCCTTCATGACACACATAATAGATATCTGAGGTCATCGGAAAGCTTGAGACTAGAGATGCCAATGCATTCCACTAGTTTTTATGACAAGTCTTTTACAGTTCAAGCAGTACGGTTATGGAATGCCTTGCCCGTCTCGATAAGGCGTGCTCAATCTTTGTCCACTTTTAAAATTTTGGTTAAAAATCACTTCCTCTCTCCTTAAACATCATCATTACTTAAAGTTCCTTGCTCTTGTATCATGTTTATTATTGTGTGTGTATATATATATATATATTTATATGGATAAGTATCTATATGCTTTGTGTATATGTATTTATTGTATATATGTAAGTGGTACACCACTAAATACCTGCAGTATTGTCTCTCCTTCTACTTTTTGATCCATCCAAAGGTTGTCTGTAAAAGATCGCTTTTAGCGATAAGACCGCCCATTGTGACACCCTATGTAACAGTTCTACATTTATATCTGTAATTTTTATGGTGTACATAATAAAGAGTATTCTATTCTATTCTACTAGTGTTAAACGAATGCGACGTGTTAAACGGACGCGTCCGTGTGGTTCCGGACGTAAAGAATAGCACCACTCCATTTCCTCCTGTAAAAGGCGACTAAGGGACTTACTAGAGAATGGGCAGCAGCATTCTCTATGCATTTTTAACACCATAATGCGATCGCCAACCCGCCTGCCAAGCGTGGCGATTATGGCAAACCCCCCCAAGGGGTAGGCTTATGTCCAGCAGTGGACGTCTTTTGGCTGAAATGACTAGTGTTAAAAGTTTAAATTATTTTTCACTCCACCATGCTCGATGATGGCAAAATATATGTCATGGAAACCTAATCTAAAGTTTGTCATTATACCCCTGGAGTCTAGCCGGGTAATATTGTACTGAATTTATTTATATGGTTATCATTAGCTGGTCGATAATGTGATTTGAAAGCAAGAAAGAAAAATATTTTATTTGGGACACGCACAGGAAATACAACAATAAAACAAGAACATTGAAACTACAAAGAAACATGAAAACAATAAAAAGTAGACCTCTGCAAGGCCAAAAAGGCTCCTATCTCAGCATGATGCTACGATATTTGAAAACCTACACAGTAGCGCTTGTATTCTGATAGGGCTCGCTGTAATGCTACAGACAATCCCACTAGAGGAGTAATGGAGAGGATAGAGGAATAAAGGATGAACTTGGAACTTCAACTAAGAAATAAAACACATCTTTATCCCTTATTTAATAATTTACTTATATGCAAGTTCTAAATATATGTAAAGAGATAGAGAGAGAGAGAGCAAGGAAGAAATGACATGTAAAGCACGAGCATGTGAAGTTTTTGGCGAATGAGTAAAGTCCTCGAAATTCTGATACAAATAAACCTAGTTCTAGATGTAAGACATGTCACTAATGAATTCTATTTGACTCTTTCAAAGCAATACTTTACCCAATATATCTCGAAACATTCTTCGGGGAGTAACATTTAATTTATATCAAGTACCAGCTACTTTTATCAAAACTTTCAAAGAAACTGTTATTACAGAAGATCTGAGAATAAAGAATACAGAGACATTCTACACTTCAGAGAATATATGTAAGACGCAAAGACGTATACCTACGTGAGATGATTTTATATATTGTAATGTACATTCAAGTGACATAGACATAAAGGTTTATAACTTAGATGAATGCTGCAGTATGAAATGACCTCATTAAGAAACTGAACTGAACTAAGGAGGCACAGGCAAGACAAGAAGGAAGGAAGTTGCAGAAAATGGGAGAGAAAATAAAATGAATGATAAATGTAATGAGGGTCAACATAAGATATAAACTTTGGTAAAAAAGTGTTTACATTTTGTAAAGAACGTAGCTGAAGCACAGAATGTTGCAGTTAGTTTGTGTTTACTTTGAGTGAAGCTTTGTTTTGATACCTTGGGTTACATTATTGCAATTTTCGTAGGGATCTCGGGATTTTGAAAAATAAAGTATTGCTCATGTTTCTCGCTGATAATGGGAAAGAATTTTTCCATTACAAACATACAAAAAATCTAACCTTTTCTATTTGTAATAGTTTAGATAATCTTTTGAATTTTGTACTCATTATAGCATCTTCTGGCTCTAATCTCCTTTTGGTCTCTCTTATCTCGTCTTTAATTATGGTTTCTTTGACCTAATCCATCTTTTCATTGCCTATTTTTTTGATGGTACGAAGAACATTCTTAGATAACAGTTTAGCTATTACTGCTAACTAATAATGCATAATGTTCAGCAAAGCTGTCACGACAACAATTATCCTTAACTACCGGTCGACATGAAAGCCTCTTAGCAACTAACTGACCGAGACAGTTGCAAAACAATTGTTTGTTAACGGTAATTGTACGATCGTCGCCGACTCGTAATTATATAATTGGGTCATGGAAGATCAATTAGGTACGCTGGAAAATGTAGTCGCTTTTAGACTGCTAAGTGGTGTTCGAGTGTTTGATAAAGTAGGTAATAAGAATGCTGCTTCATAAGAAATTGTTGAAAATGATTAGTGAGCAAATAGGAAAATAATAGGAAGACAGGTTAATTAGAAATGGGAAGTTTGTTTCGGGAATTAAACATAGAAAAGCGCTAGAAAATGCAGTAGGTAGGTACTACTATTCCAAAAGTTCACATTATTCCCTTATTTTCTTTAATATTGTTCCCACCGTACCGTACCCATAAGCATACGACAGAGAAAAATACATACATAAATAAACATAATACATTTTCTAACAATAAAGTAACCGGAGAGCAATTTTCGTATAGAAAAATTAAAACAAAACTAGAAATTAAACGAAGAGAAGACAACCTGGGTTAAAGAAAGTATTTTTTTTAACTATTTCAATTAGAAACCTTAACAATCTAGACTCATAAGTTATAAACTTATAACGTAACACTCATAAAACAGAAGCCCACAAGAAAAAAAAAGGAAATCAAAAAAGACATACCAAACTTTTTTTTTTACTTATATACTTATCATAAAAACCAACAAAGTTTCTGCTATCGTATAATTCAGTGTTACATCGTGACCCTAAAGTTATAATTCACCATGCGCCTGCTTACTTAGATTCTAGACACATCCTCAAGGGAACTATACCTAGATCCACGAGAATCCCTTAAGGAATCAACTAAAAGCTATGTTAAGTCCACAGTCTCTTAAACTTATTACTAAAACCTTCACCTAAGTATTAGAGGTCTACATTAATAAATATACCTCTGTAGACAGTATACACATATATGAATAGGGTTGCCAACCATACTGTTACAGTATTATACTGTTTACCACTCTAAAATACTGTTTACTGTTCAACAAAAATAAAGTATATGAATAATATATTATATAAACACAGAAAACAGTATAATATATATATAATAATATATATATTATACTGTTTTCACTGATATCCAGAGCTATGCCTAAATAATAATTTTAGAACATCGTGCATGCACCTGGGCATGGGCGCAGTGATTCAGCTAGCCTTAATTTCAGAATGAAACTGGTAAATGACCCGAATTTTCGGGACATAGTAAATAAATAATTGTAGTCAGAATACCTTTTGGATCTAGTATTAAATGTAGTTAGTTTTGCCACCTCAGTATTCTCAGAATGAGTGATGAATGCTAAGTGGTGGAACGACAGAAATAGAGCTTCAATACATTTGATAAAAAAATTGCTCTTCATCTATTTGGTGAGGCTTACGAAATAGGTGCTGAATTGACGCATTGCGCAAGTAGCACGAATGGTTTATGAATATATTTAAAAAAAAAAACTTCAAATATTGTTCATTTTTTCGAGATACTGTTTATTTTCCCACTTTGACCATATACACTTTATTTCATGTACAAAAAGTTGGCAAATCTATATATGAAGCTATACATTCCAGTATCAATTAGCTAACCTCGCATTATGAAAAACAAATGAGTTAAAATTTAATGAACCAAATGCAAATTTTTACTTTCACAGAAAATTTATTCAAATCAAATCCTTTCAACTTTCTTTTTTCTTTTATCTTTTATTAATTAATTAATATTTTGAAGATTCCCTAGTTTTATAACTACTTTCTACATCTATGTGAGAAACCTATTCTTACCTGATGTCTTTTCCTGTATTACTTGTATATAGTTTAGTTTTCTGTTTATCCTATCCTATCCTATTCTATAGGATATGGTTTATTTGTATAGGCCGTTTGTACATTGCGAGTTTATCTTCTACTAGAAATTTAGGTATAGCTGGTGTCTTCGAGTGTACCACATACTTCGTCTAAAGCATTAGTTGGAAGCATTACACCTTGCTTCCAAACAGGTTGGTCTCGTCGCAAGTATCCCGTTAGGCACCATGTAACAAAATATACGTGCTATAGTGAATAATACAGGTTTTAATTGATAGCCTCCATCATTGGTTCGTGGTCGACTTTCTCTTCACTTGTGTATTTGTATGCGGTTTTGATTAGTTTCCGTTGGTTATACGATTCTGTGTTGAGTGATTTTGGTATCTGAATGCTATTCCAATGCTAATTCGTTTTTATTTATTTTTTCAGGTAAGTCATCAATCACGCCAATGTCATTACTTACGCCTGTCCCGCAAAACTGGTGAGGTGAGAAGTGAAATATCGTAGAATGTTTTAATGCTTTTAAGGCCCAGATATATGCCATTGACATTGAGTGGTTAGCTTGCGTATTCTGTACTGAGCTCACGCAACGCATCGTACGTCCAGCCAGTAATAGGACTCGCACATCCAGGAGCGCTGTCCCAAATAAGACGATTTATTAATTTATTATACATAAAACAAAAGGTATTTAAATAAATCACGTATACTAAAAGATCAATAATTAAATTATCTTTAAAAAGGTGAAGGTTTCAGAAAAATATGCTTGATAGATTTTGCGTGATACTCAGTTTTTTATCCGCGTTAGACATAACTTTACAAATTAATTTCGCTATGTAATATAAACATAATTTAACATATATTTTTTCCAAACACTACTCGTTTAGACGTGATCTTCAGTATAAAATCATTAAAAGTCGGTTATCGTCGCCTTAAAATGAGACTGAAAAGTAGATTCATTGAAAATTATCCAATCTTAAAAAGATTTCGAATTCTTCTACTATATCACACAGCTTCAAAGCCTTGCCTACCATCTCAATCAAACTATTGACTTATTTAAGCAGAGGGGCAGATACAAAATTATTCTTTCTTATAAAATGAATGGTATAAAGTATTAAGCTAAATAATAATGAAGGAAATACCATTCACGTAGAAATGTGTAATACAATTGATAGTAGTATTGTGAAGGTCAGTGGGGCGCGCTGTCTGGGTGGCATGGCATCCGAAAAATGTCAGCGATCTAACTGGATTCCGGACGTTCGCGGAACTGCCGTAAAATGTATGGCTTATTCCACAAATCCCCCCTGAAAATCCCCCTTAGGAGGAAAAGTAGAATCTATAAAAAACAGTCTAGATTCACCCCTGATAATCCCGCTTAGGGAGGAAAACTAGAATTGAAAAAAAAAAAACTTATTCCAAGACCCCCCCTGAAAGTGTTTTTTTTTACATTAAGGTTCAGTTTTCCCCACTGAGGGGGATTAGTGAAATAAGCAGGGGTGAATTCTAGACTGATTTTTATATATTCCACTTTTCCTCCTAAGGGGGATTTTTCAGGGGGGATTTGTGGAATAAGCTAAATTTATTAGGTAGGCGGTAGGTGCTCACATCGGAATTTTGAAGCTTATAAAGGTGTAATTGAAATAATTTAAAATCTCTTGTACTTACTAATCATAAGGAACAATTTTACTACGATGGGACATTTTGTCGAGAAGCCATTGATGTATAAAAAAGGAAGACAAGGCACCGCTCTAATTTCACGTAAACATTATTGGACTAGAAACAATTACATGTAAACACACCCACATAACTACATTTCCCGATGTCGTGAAACAACCGAAATAAAGATATATGACGCGGGCTGCAGTGGGAACGATAAAGCAATAATTGTCACTGTTACGTTCCCATAACAACGCAGAAACAAATGGCTACCTAGAAACAATCCTAGAAAGCAATATTATTCAGAAGAATGTAAGTACCTACTTACGAGTGGAAAATAAACCCGTGGAACTTGTTTTTGGTTTGTAAATTATTTGTGCACATTTTCAAAACACAGGAAGGCATTGTTGCTTCTTATTTCGATGATTATGGTAATTTTACTTAACGTGCTACACATGTCCTACACAAACGCCAGTTCGATTGTGACTAAGGTCAGTTGTGTCGGTCGGCATAGTTTATGCGTTCCACGTCGAGGAGAGCGTACGTAGCTAATCTTTCTTATTTATACATCAATGAGTTACCTATGCGAACATATTATGTATGTATGGAGCCGCTGATTTTTCTTCGCGATTTCAAGTTTTGACCCACAGTTAAATTAGTTAAATTATGATGAGTAGAATGACTCCATAAGAGGTTTTCAGTTATGTCAATTACATGCAATGATTTCAATATAAGTCAATGATTACCCGTAGTATAGACAGGTACCCACTTAACTCGTCGGTATTGTTTGCATTATGCCAGACATAATGAAGAAATGACTGTCATAAACTGTTCTAACAGGGTTTCATGAATTGAAAATGAATTGCTCTTCAAATAAACTATGTTATGGAAGATACAAATTAGGCACTGGACGAAGAACTATATAGAAGTGGTTATAGTGTTTTGCTTACAAAGAGAAACACAAAGCTGATTGGCGACCTTCATTTGTTGGAGAGGCTCTTTAGGAAATAGAAAACTGTGAAGTGCGACAGTACAAGGTCGAGACAAGTATTTCTTTTTTGTTGAAAATTCTTAGTTTTCTCCTAGTTTGGAGTTTTGACCGATCATAAGCCATAGGTTCTACAAACCACCGACGTCAATTATGTCCAACAGTACTTTTACTTTCTGAGTGTCATCCTCTTATTGTTCATGGGGTTGAATACCAAAACGAAACGCCTTATTGTGGCTGTCCAGCCGGGCTTATCTGTAAAAATCTCGCTGAACAGCCGGTCTTTTCTGTAAAAATCTCACCGAACAGCCAGTCTATTCTGTAAAAATCTTACCGAACAGCCGGTTTATTCTGTAAAAATCTCACCGAACAGCCGGTCTATTCTGTAAAAATCTCACCGAACCGTCGGTCTACTCTGTAAAAATCTCACCGAACAGCCGGTCTATTCTGTAAAAATCTCACCGAACCGACGGTCTACTCTGTAAAAATCTCACCGAACAGCCGGTTTATTCTGTAAAAATCTCACCGAACAGCCGGTGTTTTCTGTAAAAATCTCACCGAACCGTCGGTCTACTCTGTAAAAATATCACCGAACAGCCAGTCTATTCTGTAAAAATCTCACCGAACAGCCGGTGTTTTCTGTAAAAATCTCACCGAACCGTCGGTCTATTCTGTAAAAATCTCACAGAACAGCCGGTCTATTCTGTAAAAATCTCACCGAACAGCCGGTCTATTCCGTAAAAATCTCACCGAACAGCCAGTCTATTCTGTAAAAATCTTACCGAACAGCCGGTTTATTCTGTATAAATCTCACCGAACAGCCGGTCTATTCTATAAAAATCTCACCGAACAGCCGGTGTTTTCTGTAAAAATCTCACCGAACCGTCGGTCTACTCTGTAAAAAACTCACCGAACAGCCGGTCTATTCTGTAAAAATTTCACCGAACAGCCGGTGTTTTCTGTAAAAATCTCACCGAACCGTCGGTCTACTCTGTAAAAATGTCACCGAACTTCCGGTCTATTCAGTAAAAATCTCACTGAACAGCCGGTCTATTCTGTAAAAATCTCGTCGTTTATAGTGTATAAGTTTTCCTTTTCTTTTGTAATGTATAATCTGATGTTCAATAAAGTATATATAAATAAATCAATAATAAATCTCACTGAACAGCAGATCTATTCTGTAAAAATCTCATCGTAAAAACCATGGTGCATACTGCTCGACGGTTGATGTATGTATATTCCACCTGATGCTAGGAGTTAATACTTTGTAAACTAGCATATTACAAATTAGAGGATTATATCTAGGGCTTCCATTACGTAATTACGTAATTACGCAATTACGTAATTACGGACAGATTTTAGAAATCTCACAAATACGTAACTGAAGAGCTGCAGTCCGTAATTACGTAACTATAGGATAATATTAATTAATTTAGGTACCCATTTATTTAGTTCTATAGTTTCTGCCTACTCCATGGGAAAAAGGCATGGGTTTATCTGTGTATTTACAATTTACCTTAATTTAGTTAACTTACGACTTACATTATGACAACACCAAAACCCTTTCTGTGGGTATCCCCCGAATTCCCGGGGTTTATTTTATAACTTCCAATTTGAGTCCGCAAGATTTAATTTCTTAGTCGTACAGAATAGAGTTCATTGTTGACCAATCGGGAAACGAAGGGAATCCCCGTTGGTTGTGGATAGTTCGGTACGTAACACAATCAAAGTTTATAAGTGTTTCGCAAGTATTTGATCTACCTCGTAGATAATAAAGTTTAATATTGTGGATTGAGCAAGCTAAGGGAACTCCCTACATTTTTCTTTACTTTCGTGAATTTAGAAACAATCTGAATACTCGGTACTCAGTCGTCTTACGTACACCTGCGAGATACTGTCCTGCCTGGTCTAAGCTTATTTTATTGACTTTTGTGATTTTGTGTATGTGCCGCAAAGTTTGACGCTTGGTTTTCAGAAGCTTTTCATTACAAGTTTCTAAGTAGATATCACCATACACGAGTAGAGATACTTCAACGAAAATGTAAGTACCTATTTTAACATTACTTTACTTGTCTACTTACTTTGTTTCTAGGGTATTGTGTGAGAGTTTATACATATAATTTAGTAGTTGATTTTATATTGTTGACGGCACGGTTGGCGCAGTAGTTGAGTGATTGGCTGCTGCGCTGCGGGTCACGGGTTCGATTCCCGTACGGAACAAATATTTGTATGACCTACAGATAGGTGTTCCGGGTCTGGGTGTCTTGTGTATGTTAGTTTACATGATTGTGAGTGCACCCACGATACAGCAGTAATTCCTAGTGTGGTGCGACGTTTAAAAAAAAAAAAAAATATGTGCGATTTTATTTTATTGTTGCTTGTTAGATGTCTGTGCAAATAGACATTGATTATGAGTTCACGGTACGTATGTAAATGTATCCCGTTTTAAGTGTAGTGCCTAACTATAGATGCTATTTATATGTATTACCTAACTATTAAATTATGAAATATTTATATATTGTTTTAGGTCTGCAGTAAAGAAGACTATTTATAAGGAGTTTTTGAACAAACGCACACAATCAGCTATATGGGAACACTTTTTGAGGGCTGAAAATGGGCAAAGTGTCCAATGTAAACATTGTCAAAAAAATTTGAAGACTCCTGGTGGTGCTACTGGAGCACTACATACACATATGCGTGCTAAACATATTGGCGAGATGTCACAAGAGCAAGATGCGCAAAGGGCAAGTACTTCATCGTGCTTTCAAGCAAGAAAAAGTTTAGAACCTCCATCGAAGAAAACTAAACTAACGGATTACTTTTCCACTGAGTATTCCTTGGACGTTATAGTGACTAGAATGGCAGCATTGGATGGCATCCCATTAAGCAAATTTTGTACTTCTGAAGATCTAAGGTATGTTTTCAAAAAATCTGGCTATGATCTACCGAAATCTCCTTCAACTATTACCAAAATTGTCCTGGAACAGAGTTGTGCCATAAAAAAACAATTAATAAATCAGTTTAAAGATATGAAGTCCCAAAAAAAACGGTTTACTATAACGTTTGATGAATGGACCTCTACCCGGAACCGGAGGTATATGAATATAAATATTCATAATAAAGACCTAGAACCAGCTAAATATAAAAATTTAGGACTAGTAAGGATAAAGGGTTCAATGCCAGCTCACGTTGGAACTGTACTGTTAGAAAATCATCTAAATGACTTTTATTTGAAACTTGAAGATATAATTGCATTCACAACGGACGGAGCCAGTGTTATGGTTAAAATGGGCAAAAATTTTGATGGTCACCATCAGTTGTGTTTTGCTCACGGAATACAACTTGCAGTGCTGGACGTATTATATAAGACACGGAAAAGTACAACTACTGAACCAGAACTAGAAGATGAAGCTTCAGATACTGACACTGAAGAAATTGAAGAAAACGATGGCGGACTTTTCATAGAAGTACCTAGAGTTCTAGAACCAGAGTTTCTGTACAAAGATATTATAGTAAAAGTAAGAAAACTTGTTAAATCATTCAAAAAATCACCACTGAAGACCGATTTGTTGCAAAAATATTCTTTACAAGAGCATGGTAAAAGCCTCGATCTTATACTAGACTGCAAAACGCGATGGAACAGCTTATCAGATATGGTTGGACGATTTCTGAAATTGAAATCAAGTTTATTTAAGGCTTTATTAGACTTAAAATCAAATATAAGTTTCACAGACACAGAAATACAAGATCTACATAACATTCATCATAGTTTAGATATAATAAAAACTACAGTGATGGCATTGTGTCGCCGTGACTCGAATTTGTTAGCAGCAGATGCTG
This sequence comes from Dryobota labecula, assembly GCA_947523025.1. Taxonomy (NCBI): domain Eukaryota; kingdom Metazoa; phylum Arthropoda; class Insecta; order Lepidoptera; family Noctuidae; genus Dryobota; species Dryobota labecula. Next base: position 11,700,919 of record OX383303.1, read on the forward strand.
CGCTTCAGTTTATGTTAAATAAGCTTGATGCTCAGTCCAATGGGCTCAGTGACAAGCTTGCTGTATCCCTTAGAAAAAGAATAAAAGAAAGGCGAACAAATGTGTCTGGTGTCTTGCAGTATTTGCATAATAATGAAGAATATTATAAAACCGAAGAAACAGAAACTTTTACAAAACCGACGTCGGATTATATTAGAACATATGTTGCAAACTTATTAGAAAGGCTCAAATTTACACCGCCTACAAGTACACAAATGAGTTTAGATTCCGAAGCAGATGACAATGATGCTAATGATGGTTGTGGCGACGAGTTGACTGTTGCACAGCAACTAGAAAAAGAAATACAGAAAACTATGTCTACAGTAAACAAATCTGGAGTAAACACAGATCTTGAATCCATCATCAGAGTTGAAATGTGTATCTACGATAGCACTGGCGGCGGTCGTGAAGTTTTCCTAACAGCAGCTTATAATTATTTACTATGTATAATGCCTACTAGTGTTGAAGCAGAACGGGCATTTTCTTCTGCCGGCTATCTTTGTTCTAAACTAAGAAGTTCCCTTGGTGACAGAACATTGCATTCGTTATCATTTATGAGATCATATTATCAAGAACAAAGATTGGAAAAATAACCATATTTTATATTGTTTCTTACTTTTAAACCATTTGTGCGTGGTACATGTTTTGTTTGAATTGTTGATTGAGTTTAGTCAAAATCAAAATCGTCAATCAAATCAAAATATTACATTTTGATTTGATTGACGATTTTGATTTTGAGTTTAATTTTAAAATTATCATTTTAATCTGTAATTTACTTTTAATTCCTTAATATTAAAATTTTTTTCATTTGAAGTTGTTTGATTTTTTACTTCTAAAATACGTAATAAGCCCAGAATTTATCGTGCTTTAAAAAATCAAAACAGTTAAGTACGTAATTACGTAGTTACGTAATTGAAGCATCAAAATGCGTAACTAGTTACGTAATTAGCAAATCCGTAATTTTGGAAGCACTAATTATATCCAAGATAAGAATGCTTGGAAACATGCTGGTCCTGCTCCATAGGACAATTTACTTAGAGTCTAGACAAAATCAAACTGGTTGCTAATTTAATTGTATAATTTATATTTTTATGACATTCATTTTATTTTCTGTGATTAATATACTCACACACTGACATAGGTTATTAAATGTAAAAAAATTAGGGAAATCATCTATTTTTACAATGTTTGTAAATATGTGAGCATATCTAACGCATAATTAATTTGTCTGTCATTGCTTCACTTTTCATTCTTTTTACCTATTGTGGTATAGTAATTTTATTCTAGGTAAGTGCATTGTCTTCACACATAATTAAAATCTAATGTATACAAATATTGTTAACACTTTAAAAGAGTAAGTATGGAGTTTCTTGCCCATTCTTCTCCATACGTAACTACCTTTTGGAAGGGGCAACTAGAATCAATTAATTATTTTTGTAAATGTTGACGTTCAAAAGTGCCTTTTATGTGCCTATTTGAAATAAATGATTTGACTTTGATACTATTGACAGCTCACTTCACCTAATTTGCTTAGCCCTTAACAGAATATAGACAAGATAATGTTTTTTTTACACAATTAATTATCGGGTCACATGTATTAACGGCTACTTTATCAATCTGCATTGACTGACGGCAAATTAATGCAAAGTTATCGTTGTCCTACTTCCCAGCGTCTGTCTGTCTGTGTGGCGTGGGCGCAGATAAACTCGAATATAACGGCACTTTTGATAAACAATGCATTTGTTTATTTATTGCTAATCCGTTTTGCGTACCGTACACTATGATTTACGGTACGCAAAACGGATTACAGCAGGGAAAACCAATTGTAGTATTGTTGTTGGAGTTGGTGAGTAAAGAGTTGATTTATGATTCGTTATGCCCAGATACAATGGTTTTAAGGTGCTATGATCCGCTCGATGAGGCGCTCGAACCAACCGAAGTCGGCTCGTGAAGTTGACGAGTGGTTGCCTCGCGCATTTGGTAGGTAGGTATTTAAACATAGTAATTATTTAAATAATTTTATCCAGTTTATAGAATTTAGTTTAAACCAACTAACTTGCCCATGCATTCCTCAACTTTCCTTGACAAATCCTTTACGGTCCAGGCCGCTCGTTTGTGGAATGCATTGCCAGATCCAATAAAACGCGCGCAATGGTTGCCTGTGTTCAAAAGACTCGTGAAGGAACATTACTTGTCGTTGTGATTACGTTCTCGTTGATAGCTGTGATAATCTATACTTACACTTCATTTATTTTCTTTACTTATATAGTTAGTATGTATGTATTTATGTATCTATTATATAGCATATATCTGTGTATCTATTATAGGATATTGTGCTGTTATACTTTTTGTTTACACCAATGACAACCCCATTTTATGTCCACAAATTCACTATCCATGCCAAGGTTGCCTGGAAGAGATCGCAGTATGCGATAAGGCCGCCCATTGTATATTTTATAGTGTTTATGTTTTCCTTTTCTTTTGTAATGTGTAATCTGATGTACAATAAAGCATATATAAATAAATAAATAACTCTTCATATATATATAAAAAAAGAAAAAAACGTCTGTTTTGTAGTTGTCTGTGTCTATGAGATTGAGTAAACATTATGAAAAGTGAGATTATCCATGAGTGACGCCCAGGTCAGCACGCATAGTGACTAGTTCTATTTCTACTGTGCGAAGAATTAGACATATTGGTGCCGATTCCCTTGTTCACAAACAAAATTTAAGTTCAGTGCATCTTTTTATTTCTATTTCATTAGGAAAAGGACAGAAGATAAATTTTAGTTTAGTCGTGTTAAATGCTGATTAATTTGACAGGACTAAACTAAAATTTATCTTCCGTCCTTTTCTTAATGAAATAGAAAGAAAAAGACACAGAAATTAAATTTAGTTTAGTTTGTGAACAAGGAAATCGGCACCAATGTCTTTCGTGAAAAAACGAACGTGCGTTGTGATGATATGATATCGCACTTTAACAATGTGCATTAAGATGTAGTTTATTTCTCTTAATTAATGAATTTAGAGGTTTTGCTAGGGGTAGCGCCTTAAACAAATAAAACAAATTGCTCTGTTTTGCTAGAAGACACTCTGGAACCTGACACGTAAGATTTGATCTTGGTGTTCGTGTAACTTAATTAAGATATCACAGGCTAATAACTAGTGTAACTAGTTATTAGCCTGAGATATCTTAATTAAGTTGTTCAATATGGGTACGAAATAATGACAATCGTAAAGTTTGCAGTCTTGTGTATGATGCTCTAAATGAAACGATACAAGATTTCATTCTGTAACACTGTTTAAGAGTAGCTCTAAAATGTTACTGCTAATTCATATCAACATTAGAAATGGTGACTCATCTCTTCAGTAGGTAGGTACCTAATAATATGATTTGATATATCGAGTAGTTTATTTCATAAATCATTAAACTTTTGGCATTTCCAAATATATCTATGACCGTATTTTCAGTCGTACAACACTAATTTTGAAATGTCAAAACTATTTCAACTTTCTCACTTTCAAGCTCATTTCAAATCTTATTTCACGCATCATAAAGTCCTTTTTGCTATGTCATGTAATTCTAACTGGTTAAAAACGTACGTTTAAGCGATTTTAAATTGTATTGCCTGAAAGATAGAGTATATTTTTTCTTGTTGTATTAGACTGTGTAATTGTGGAATGGTGTTCTGCTATTCTAGACTATAACCTTCTTGTTTTAAGGTTCGTTTTTTATTGAAAGTTTTCAGGATAAAGTTGTTAGGGTAGAAATAAACTGGCAAGTATTTGGGACAGACAGTTTGGCGCCGTACCAAATAGACAGCCACTAGATTCGAATTCCGAATTAGAAACAAAATCAATGGCGTCTTAAGCGGAATTTTATTTTGGGAAGTTTCATTTTATTCGTATTAACTGAGAAAGTTGAGCTTGTCTTTTATACTGAGTTTTATTTCAGTTTTTTTCTATAAGGAAAAATGTGCATAGATATGATACATACATAAACTCACGCCTTCTTCACATGGGGGTAGGCAGAAACTATAAAACGCCACCTCCTTAAACTCCTTTTGCTTCGTTTACATTAATACATCTGGTCATACACGCACGCCGGTTGCGAGTGCTACGCACCTGACCTTTCTGAAGAACATCATCAATTAGGTCACTATATGTCCTCCTAGGGCGTCCCCTCCCGGCGTTTCCACTCACATCTGCCTTGTAAATACCTTTTGTAAGTCGCCTTCATTCATCCTCTCAACATGACCATACCATCTAAGCATACTCTTTTCATTTTTTGTCACTATATCTTCTTTTAAACCACACCGTTGTCTTATCACATCATTTTTCAGTCTATCATTCTTAGTCACGCCACACATGCTTAACAAGGAAAGCATTTCCACAGAATTTATTTTACTTTCATGCTTCTTTTGCCACATCCAACATTCACTTGTATACATAAGCGTATGCACCCCATTGAGAATAATAGATATGATAGACTGGCAATAATCTTATGACCTTTATGGAATAATTTTTGCTTTTTCTTCTTTTCGTTTCGACGGTATATCTATACTGTTTGGGCACACCTACTGGGCCTTAAGTCTGCTATTACAATAGTGTCAGAATGGTCTCTTCATTGTGAGTTTTTGACAGATTTGCCATACAAACACTGTCAAATACTCACAATGGCGAGACCATTCTGACACTATTGTAATACCAGACTTGACCCTGTTTGGCCCTGGGCACAAACAGTGGCGTGCACAGAGATTTCAGACAGGAAATGCACAGCTAAAATAAAAAACATTACCCTCCTTCTGGGGCAGTCGGGTAAAAATAAAAACTTACCAGTTTTAGCTTATTGCGGTCGGTGGACAACCGACTACCTATCCTAGAAATTAAATAATTTTGGGTCCTATTCGATAACCCCGTGAATGAGCTACCCGATATTGATTGTAAGTGGGTTTCCAAATTTCCATCATATTGAGCCAACAAATCTATAAGTTCCAGAAAATGGCTTTTGTTAAGCGACGAGCTGGATTCGTCATGACCACGGAATGCTAATTCTTGTTTACCTAGAAAACAAACTAGTTAGTAGTTTACTATGTATGAAAGTCCCTAAGAATATGGTGTGTAGGGAAAGGATTTTATAAAGAAAAGCACAGAAAGACAAGACTAGGCATTTATTTCAATTAGGCTTGTCAAGGTAACGTTACTGAGGAAGCTAGTTGTCCGTTCCAAAACTAGGTCTTCGTGGAGATGAACGGATAAGAAACTCCACGGAAACAGCATTAAGTATTCTATCATAAATTACCGTTATCTCAAAACAGATCATTCTATCTATTGGACCTTTACTCAGATTAATGGCAACATTATTATAATAATATAAAGGTAGGAACATGAGTATTCCATTAAACAATTTAACACATTACCAATATTGGCAATAATATACTTTACACAACAACATAATCATAATAGGCAATAATTAAGGTATAATATCAAATTACTTAACTTACGTGACACCTGGACGAACCAACCACTTGAACATCTACCGAGCAACCGTTAATCAACCGTTTGAAAATGTTTCATTTCTTTGAACTTTCGCATTTTGCCTTTCAATATCTAACTTAAACTGACTATTCAAACTAGTAACTATTCTACCTTTTCTACACTGTTTGGGCTGCCCAAACAGTGTAAATGTACCGGCTCCTACAAACAAGCGCAACACGCGACGACACGGCACCGCTCGTCTCGCGACACGCGGTATCTTTGTGTCGCGTCGCGTGTCGCGCCTGTCCGGCTCCTATAGCCGTAACGATACACATGACACTTTGTGAACTCATTAAAGCGTGATGGAGTAACAAATATTCGAACTCATAAATCATCAAAACTTTCACAAATTATTATACTGCTACCTGCTGCCCGTTGTTTTTTCTATACAAAAAATAAAATAAAATTGAAGTGTCTGTAATGTAACAATTTTTTAAATTGATTTTTTGTTGAAAGTACCGCTTATACTTTCATATGCATTTAGTAAAAACTCTTATTTTGACATTATAATCAGACAATTCAATTTATTTGTGTAGATGTTAACAGACAATTCAATTCTATTTATGTGTATAGATGTATAGATGTCACTATTAACACTTGAAACGGGATATTTACCATGTTTACTTTTTGTTTCCTAGACTGGTTAGAGAAGCTATTGAAATTAACAAATATAGGAACTTCAGCCGAGATGATGGGTTTCAACTGTCTAGAGCCTGGAATCCAATGGTTCAGCTGTGTAAAAACCGAAGAAGTGCCGAAAAAAGTTCGCGAGCGGACACAGTGAGTTTCGTGTATCGGGAACAGAATCGAGTTGCGAGTGACAGTGGTACTGAGCGCAAAAAACGAACAAGAGGGTAGACCGTTTTGTCTGGGGCCTAAGTCTACTAATTTATAAATGTTGCAAGGTCTCGCCATTGTGAGTATTTGACAGTGTTTGTATGGCAAATCTGTCAAAAACTCATAATGAAGAGACCATTGCAACGTTTGTACATTAGTAGACTTGGCCCCCTGCTCAAAAACACCCGCAACGACTTCAGTTTATCCGTGATCATGGTGCTTGCAACAGCGCCGAAATATCGGGAACTCGAAACAAAAAGTAAACATGGTAAATATCCCGTTTCAAGTGTTAATAGTAATGTTAGTGACCATGACAGTTTAAAAACTTGTATAGATGTTAACAGACACTTAAATTTTATTTATTTGTACATATAAATGCTTATTTTTAGTAGGATTTCTGCAAGGGTAGTCACGTTATTTCCCACGGTTTTTGAAAGCTTATGACTATTACATAAAATAACATCGCGTCTGTATTTCCCCGAAGGGTTAAGACGACGATAACCGACTTTGAATGATTTTATACTGAAGATCACGTCTAAACGAGTAGTGTCAATGATTTGGAAAAAATATATGTTAAATTAGAGCATTTTATTAATAACTTAATGTGTGAATATTTTAGATTATGTTTATAATACATAGTGAAATTAATTTGTAAAGTTATGTCTAACGTGAATAAAAAACTGAGAATCACGCAAAATCTATCAAGCGTATTTTTCTGACACTTTCACCTTTTTAAAGATAATTTAATTATTAATCTTTTAGTATACGTGTTTTATTAAAATACCTTTTGTTTTATGTATAATAAATTAATAATGCATCTTATTTGGGACAGCGCTCCTGGATGGGCGAGTCCTATTACTGGCTGGACGTATAGCGTTGCGTGAGCTCAGTACAGAACACGCAAGCTAACCACTCAAGGTCACTGGCATATATCTGGGCCTAGTAGTAGTGGTGTACCTATAGTACACCTACATTTCACCAGTTATGTTTAAGTCCCATGTAATAAAGGGGCGAGCCTAATGCCGACAACCGGGCTCAACTCCAGACTTCAGGCTGCTACTGAGTAATCCCTGATGGAAAAACCCAATAACACTTTGCCCGACCTGGATATCGAACCCAGGACCTCATGCTCAGCAGTAGCGTTTGTAACCACTAGATCAAAGACGTGTCTTATGTAGGGCATGCAATATCGGAAGGTTCTCAATTCCGGAACTGAGTTCCAATACTGGAGATCTGATTCCGGAACTCCGGAACTGGTTCCGCAACTGGTAACTTTTAAAGTTTGTTTCAAATCAAACAAGATTTATATCAGTCTTTTAATATTTTTTTTAGTAACAAATTAAACATCTTTCTCCCTTATTACTCTAATGAGCGGCCCGGCCGTCTAGCGGCTGGTGGAAAGTTCCACGGACAAGTTTGGTTGCGTTTAGATAAAATAAGAATCAAAATATCAAAGAATTATGAATATCGGAATTCCGATTTTACTCCTCTCAATTCCGGAATTGAAATATCAGAAAAATCCGGAATTTCGTAATTCCGGAATTCCGGATTGCATACCCTAGTCTTATGATGATACATTGTATTTAATGTAACCCGTCGTTATTAAATTATTGGCTTCGAGTTACTAACAAGATATCTGACAACAGATTTATTGATGACAGTGTAGGTCAGACTTTCAAAAACCTGGGTCATTTTTACCCCGTATATGTCAAATGTCAGCATTAATAAATAATAAAAATAAATATTTGAAGTCAGCTGCATTTAACTTTTTTAAAGCCACCATAACAACAGTGACTAATCGATTAGGAACCGATAAGTAACTACCGGTTTTGTGTCGTGTCGTGTCGAACGTGTGACCTTCTGGCATCCTTGTGATCCAACCAGCTGGAAAGCAGAATCCAAGGCCGCAATACAAGGCCAGCTAAACAAGCTTTGTAACCATCTTATTAAGTTTAGAGGGCCAGAAGCTTTAAGAAGACAAAACAGTGATATATTTGCGTTCGGGATAATGAGCTTTGAGCTTTAACGACCATGAATGCTAGCGTCCGCCATATTGTTAAGTAGTTTTTGTTCTCGGCTTCGCCCGCGTGGAGCTGGGAAGCAGAACCCAAGGCCGCGATACAAGGCCGGCTACAAGCTCTGTAGAATCGAAACTTTAAAAGGCAGAATATAAAACAGACATAGATTTGAGTTCGGGATAATGAGCTTTGAGCTTTAACGACCATGAATAGTAGCTTTTGTCCTTGGCTGCGCCCACGTGGAGCTGGCTATGAAAAATCCTGTCAGAAAACGGTAACAGACAAACACACAGACTGATCTACTGACAGACAGAAACATTTGTATTGTTTTTTTATGTGAGCTTGTACTTGTCTCTTGCTTTGGGGTCTTTTTCTGCATCCCCAAGTAATAGGGATGATGACTAAAAAAATTTTTTTTGTCCGTCATGTAGATTATAAAGAAATATTGGACACGTATTTTTTTATTTTTTTACGTAATCAAAACATTACGGCCATACATTAAGTTCAAATTTGGCATGACGTCACTTCTCATTAGATTTTATACTGAGCTGTGACGTAACGAGCCCCCACTCCCAAGTTTAATGTGTTTTATCTAAGTCATATTTTTATTAATATGATAAAGCAAAAAATATGTACTTGTCTAATATTTTTTTATTATCTGATTGACGGACTAAACAGTTTTTGTTTTTTTTACCCAGGCATCATCCCTATTATGAGCAACTGTTTCACTAAACACGGAACAAAATGCATTACCAGTATTACCACTTTCTTTGTTGGGTAGGAAAGTTCGTTCAAAATCCGTTAGTTCTCCATATTGTGTGGGGTGTGTAAACATCCTTGTGATTTAACCAGCTGGAAAACATCGGTCAAGGACACAATGCAAGGTCGGCGTAACTGGCTGTTTCGTGCCTAATTATGGCTGCCGCATGAAGTTACCAAGTCGTAAACTCGCAAAATGAGGTACAGGTCTATACTAGTAATCTACATGTTCGCAGAGCAGCAGTCATCATCACAGTTCAGATAAATGCTCTTATAGTGAAAATCTGTTCCAATAAGTCTCTGAACTCGATCCTGTCCACTTTCGTTCTTCTATTTCAAGCCTTTTTCCTGATGGAGGTCATCGCTGCACCGAAGTAGATGTAGTAGGTAAGTACGTGATTTACCATTGAAGAAGCCCATTGGGTTTCTATTCAATAGGTAAGACCTTTTCTCATCTTTGGCAAGATTCTGAGGTCACCGACACTGTTGTCGCGTTGTCAGTCTGATCTCCTTTTTAAAATTCTCTGCATCTTCGGCGTCGATCATTACTCATACAAGTCACGTACGCAAACAATGCTAACTACCTGATTTGGAACTTGTTTCTGTAGGCCACACTCATATTTGGTCCACATATGGTTTCTTTAAAATCCCCGTCACCATTGAAAATTTTGTTGATAGATAATTTTGGAACTGATCATTCGGACTACGCTTGTGCACTACAAGGAATTTTACTGTCCGGCAGTCCGATTTTTTACGGTCCGATATGGCACGCCATAAATTTATATAATAGCTTGTGCACTATACGTAATTTCACCGTCCGACATTTTACTTTTCCCCATTCCGGGCCGTTTTTTTTCCGGTCCGAGATGACAGCAATGAAAAACGTGTTTATGCTGGTGCACTATGCACCCGCGATCAGTATTATTTATGAGCGGGCGGGGCGGGAGCGGGGGAGATGGGCGCGTGTGTCGAATTTTTGGATGAACCCTAAATTATTTTTGTCTTCTACGTCTTCGCACTTAGAGTAATAAAGCAAGCAACTGCCGACGTTCCAAGAAACTCATCGTTCCTAGCGTAATTACGCGTGCGTGGCGTGCGTGTAGTTTCAAAGAGAGCTACCCTAAACTGCGCCGCACCGATCCAAGTATAGGCGGACAAGTGCACAAGCCAATCATCCGTTTTTTCATTTCACATCGGATCGTAAAAATTCGGACTGCCGGAAAATTCCTTGTAGTGCACAAACGCCCTATGGCTCGCCCAGTACCCCGCTACCCGTAGTCCTACGTCGGATCTCTGAGTTACGGACTCGGTCTTTTAGTGATAGGCCTAACATGGCGTCCTCCATAGCCCTTTGTGCAACTTTGACATTGTCTCTTTAGTGATCGACCATGACTCGGCCCCTGTCAAGGCAAAACACATTGTTCAATGTTTATACAATTTGGTTTTTAAGCATAGTGGTACCTTCCGATCCCTAAAACATCATCCAGCTTGTCGAATACAGCCCAGCCCAGTTGTATGCGTCTCGAGATTTCCTTCGTTACGACCATTGATGTCAATCTGCCTAGCCTTTTCTCAACTATGTTAGGGTCGGCTTCCAGTCTAACCGGATGCAGCTGAATACCAGTATTTTACATGGAGCGACTGCCTATCTGACCTCCACAACCCAGTAACTGGGTAACACGATACCCCTTGGTAAGGCTGGCTGTCAGACTTATTGGGCTTCTGACGACCCGCAACGACTGTCAAAGATCCACGAATGACGGCCGGGACCAACGGCTTAACGTGCTTTCCGAGGCACGGAGGAGTCTCGGTATGTAAAGATGGTCACCCATCCACGGATCAACCCGGGCAAGCGTATCTTAACCTGACGGAACGGACATTGATGTATGAAATAATAATAATGTTTATGTGACCTTTTAAAGCGGTGCCTTTATCTTCCTTTTATAAAAATCAATAGTTATGACTATTCTAATACCTAATGGTAAAAACATTAATGATGTTTTTGTCGTTCCTAGATTCGTAGGATTTGCGTGGGTGGCCCTGTGGGTAGCCTGTCCGATACTGATAGATGATGCCTAGCACCACATACCATATAGGATGTACATAAAAACGGTTTACTACCCACATGACAACAATTCAGCTTCTTAGTTAAGGCGAAATCGTCAGATTAGCCCGCGAAATTCAAATTCTCTTACGTTCTTTGCAATTTGCAGGCCAGTATCAGGTTGGATTCTGGTCGCCAGGATCGGGCGAGATTTGTCTCTACCAGCAGTAGTTGGGTCTATGCTCGCGGAGTCGGAGAACTGGAGGGAAATGGCCGCCTTCTGTGAGATAGTGAGACGGTGATGGTTCAAAAGGAGGCTGCCGAGCAGGATCGTGAAAGGGCTGATCCCGCTCGTAGAAGAAGACGTCAGGGAGGCTCGACGCCTAATACGCCGAAACCCCACCTGCATCCTTTAAAGCAGGCGGGTATTTAGGGTCACGGGCGCTCAAAGTGGGGAATCTGTCCGCCCACTGAGTGACCCCAGTGCAGACGGCGCACAGTGTTCATATGCTGCCTTGCACACTTGCATAGTCAGGTTTCGGGGAAACCACACATTCTCCCCGGAGATGTGCCTTAATAGGCGTTGCACAGAGGGGGTTCTGGATCGGTCTTTTAAGAGGTAACGGTGCTCCTTCCATGTGCAGATGGTGACCACTGGGGTGGTTTTAATGAGGTAAAAATCCCACACTTCCTGGTCTTATCCCCAATCACTTGACTAACAAAAATTTGCACTTTAAAAGTTAATTATACGCAAAAGGATCCCTGAATCGAAAAACGGCCTATCCAATTGTACCTCACACCTTGGGATAGACGAGAAAAAAAATATCATCACCACTTTAGGTATAAGGGATTGTATATTTCTTCACTGTATTTTTTTTACCCTAAAAAAATACAGCTTTCTAGTACTAAGAGTCGGCTTAAGAAGCTAAGCCGCGGACAGACAGACAGACGGATGTGGCGAAACTATAGGGAAGGATTCCTTGTTGACTATGGAACCCCAAAAATTATGTCTGTCTGACTTCTGAGTTTTAAATACGCACATAAATATCAACAGAGAAAGCAGACAACCATGTGAATATCACACTTTTATTTTAACCAAACCAATCATCGCACAGATCCAATTACAAGCGTCTGTTGCGCAACCACAATTTCATAAATCACGGTTTGCTTGCGCTCGCGCACCGGAACGTTAGATCGGCCATTGTACAGGCTTTGACCTAGCAAGGTCGATGATTTATTTCTTAGAAAGGACTAATTTTTGAGGCCAGAGAAAGTTCTAAACGCGTCTAAATAACTGATGAATGGGAATCATTTATATCTGGTCATTTGTAGTCGTGATATCAATGGAGGATTTATTGCAGCTGAGATAGAGCTTGTCAAAATTAAACACATTGAAGTTTTTTTGGCGGAAATGTGCTGGTGAAGGTCGGTTTATGAGTGGTTTCTTACTAATGCAAGTAATATTGGTCTATTAGATTATTGTTTGAGGAAATTAGTTTTTTTATAGGCTTTTGTGTGTGTTGTAAAAATAATTGCAGTCCTTGGATTTGGACTTTGGCTAAGACATTAGAACCTGTGCTGATGACCTGAGTTTAGATTAAACAAAAAACACGTAGGTATAGGTAGGTATTGCTTTTTTCCCAATAAGATAATCATAAAATGGTAATGTAACTTTGATTTGTGTGGTACTTAATAAAGTTTAAGTAATAACTAATTTTACACTATTGTTCAGGTGTGAAAGGTTGCGTTTTAGTTTTCCCACCAAACAGCATGATTCCTAACGCAAGCAGCCAAAGTACTTCCAGCGCCATCTAGTTTCGTCGGGTGTTAACTAAAGCATCAGAACCATCTATACTAAAGCATTAGATATTACAAGCTTGCGCGTAGTTCGTTGTAGCGTAGCTAGATGGCGCTAACGGCTACTTTTATCGGTACTTTTCATTACAACTATTGTTGTAGTGTATTTTGAGATAAACAAGTTATTGACTTATTGTCCTTATTTTGAGTAAAAAATAAACCATATTCAGTCTATGTAAGTAATTATGTGTAATCGACCTATAATGTTGCTAACTATAATAATAATCTACTTATGTTTTCATGAGCATAATTTTTCAGAATTCGTAATAATATAGTTTGGGTAGGTATTTTATTTACATAAACAGAAAAACAAAAGAAATAAACTTATCAAATAAATTGATATGTCCACAAGAGCAAACTAATATTTACAAGGAAATATAAATAATTTCAAACATTTCCTCGGCCACCCAAATAGTAGGTTGACTATCGCCACATCCTCACTGCATCCCTACCGATCGATTACCATGTTCTATGGGGGATAAAACCCATAAATTATATTAACACGTGCCTAACAGCGGACGTGGACTAATAATAGATGTATTTTTAAACACAGATAGAGCATCTGATAGATTCATTGGTTCCATTCATTGGTGGTATGGTAATACGGAAGAATGTTTAATGTTTATTCATATTTTGTAACATATGGACGCCTATAGACGGTTTACGGTTCGTAGTTTGGGACTTAGTAAGCAGAACTTTGAAGGGTTTCTAAGATAGTCATCTATCTGGTACCAGGGTTAGAATAATAAGTGAACTGGGAAGCTTATAGGGAAACTAATTAACAAGTTATGCAGTTTAGAGTAAAGTCTTTAGTTCGACTCTTGCTGAAACAAAATTTTGTTACAGATTTTATAAAAATAACTTAAACACTATACCTATATACACAAGCCTAATAATATATATATAAGGTGTATCTATTCATACACGAAATATTTTAAGAGCCATAGCATGTTTTATATTTTTACATAATTATTATAATTTCAAAATTGCTTGAGACATTTTGCAAAGGAGTTGCATTTTCCAAAATTTTACATAATCTATGAATGACCCGCCCGGACGCGGCGACGCCGGACGGTGGCAGCACTAGCGCGGTTAATATTGATAATTAATCATCATATCAAGTGATTTAATATATTTTTTTTTAATAATATACTCAGATTTTCTAAACAAAATCAAAAAAAATCGTTTCCATGGCTTTTTTACCACCTGTGTATCTCTTAAAATATTTCGTGTTTGAATAGATACACCCTATATATGTATATAAAAAAAAAGCAAAGCAATAAATATATTGAGTATACATAATTATACGAACAATTAAACACATCTAATAATTTATAATAATATTGAATTGCTTGAATTGCTACTTAGCGCGTGACGTGAATTGACGTAATTTTAGTTGGCAAGTCGCTGATTAATTTGACAGGACTAAACTAAAATTTATCTTCTGTCCTTTTCTTAATGAAATAGAAATACTTATACAGATGCACTGAACTTAAATTTAGTTTAGATTGTGTACAAGGGAATCGGCACCATTGCCTTTCAAGCGTCTATATTACCCATACCTGACTGGTGTCACTTTTTGTGTCGCGTAGGCAACGAATACATTAATTTATGCAAATTAACTTGCAATGTCGTAACTTGGTGATGAACAAAAAAGGAAAGGTAGCTGTAAATATTTTTGCTAATTATGTATCTCACTGCAGTTGATATTTAACGTAAAAGTCCTTGAAATAACATTCAGGAAACAAGTTATATTTGCATCTTAATCTTGTGATTTTAATAACAGGCAGGTCATTGGTTATCGCTGAATGTCGCAATAGCTTGAAGCAAGTTTTACAAAGTAAAAATAATGTATTTCTTTATTTTTTTTTAAAGACAGTTTTGTTTTATTTTTTTAAACATAAACATTGATAAAATTATAATATACGTATTAAGTATTACTTATCATTGAATTTTTACGTAGGTATCTAATGGATTTGCATTAAGATATTTTTATTTTGGCTATGACAATCTAGTTTAATACTCTGCACGCACAGATAACTTTACACGGCGGCGCGTACGCCGCTGCCTACGGAATGGAATGTTGCCATTTTTTTATTGTTAAAATTTTATTTTTTATAAAAACTATTAGTAATAATTATGTATTGTGTATTTATGTTATTTTTTATCTCATCGTGTACCGGGCACTGGTCGACGTCATCACGTCAACGCCGGCTGTCGCTGAAAACCAGCGCTGGGGCTCTGTCTCGCATAGGGTCGCAGCATTATGCTGAGCGATGGCCGTTTTGCGTGGATGTGACGCATATTTACCCCAAACTATTTTTTTTTTTGTGTTGTGTTCTTTTTTTGCGTCATGTTTACCGCAAATAAACGTTTTTTCTTTCTTTCTTCTTTCTTTCTAGTTTGTGTTCGACTAGCAATCGACTAGTGACATTAAAGGCTCCTTCAAACTGGCGCAACACGCGACGCGACACAAAGGCACCGCGTGTCGCGCAACGAGCGGTGCCTTTGTGTCGCGCGCGATTTGCGTTGCAAGTTGCGCCTGTTTGAAGAGCCTTATGTGAGGTTACGAATAAAGAGAGTCCGAAATTACTTGAAGATGAGTGCGATGGAAGATCGATTTTCTTGAAAAATCTGCCATCATGTAGTTAAAGTTAAGGCGGTATGATCCGACAGAGAACGCGCTTACTAGTTTTTTTCAATCCATGGAAAATATATAAAAGTTTTATACAATATTAAAAAAAAAACCTATTCTTTATGTTATAATTTGGCGGATATGCAATCGTTTTTTAACACGATTGCATTAATTTTTTATGCAACTATTTGTTAGACAGAAAAAAAAACTCAAAATTACCCCTTTCCGTATGTTTTATCAATCTCTTAGCTACAAAACAGACTCTTTTATCCATTTTTTTAATATAAATGAAAAGGTAGTAAGATTGTTTTGGGATGTGCCCTGTGTAAAAAAAAAAAGAAAAACTGTTTAGTCCGTCAATCAGATAATAATAAAATATTAGACACGAATTTTTTGCTTTATCATATTAATAAGGATGGTATTTAAAAGTACTTCAATTTTATTTAAAAGTACTCCCATTTCATTTACCTAATTTTGCCTGTGTTCCACCAAATATACTGAATGTGCACCAAAATATAACCTAACCTAACCTAACCTGTAATATTTGGTGCACGATCAGTATTTTTCGGGGAAGAATAAAATTTTAGAAATGCATACATAGATGTACCTTAAGATTTTTGATGAACACAAAAATATTATCCTATTAATAAAAAATGACTTAGATAAAACACATTAAACTTGGGGAGTGGGGGCTCGTTACGTCACAGCTATGCATAAAATCTAGCGAGCAGTGACGTCATGCCACATTTGAACGTATCGCCGTAATGTTTTGATTACGTACAAAAAGGAAAAATACGTGTCCAATATTTTTTAATAATCTACATGACGGACAACATTTTTTTTTAGTCATCATTCCTATTCGCTGCGTTTGTCTTGATAAAATGATTAAAATAATTATTATTTTTAAAAGCCTATGAAATGCGCGAGGCAACCACTCTTGACTTCGCGAGCCTACTTCAGTCGGCTCGAGCATATCGCATATCCTTAAAGGCTGCAGTCTTGCAAAATTCACTCGCGGTGAGTTATTTGCGCAACTTTGTATTTTTTTTTTAAACAAATTTAAGAAATAACATGAAATATTATGAGCTAGCGTCAAACTACCTCCACAATTTTTGATTATTTAGAAGACATAAAAGCTTGGGATTGAGCTGCTCGCTCTGCTTAAAGCCTTGTGATTCAACCGTAAAACTTGACATTTTAATAATTATACATTGTTTTATATACATAATTATTGACATTATTAAATATTATATACAAAATTACATGAATATATACTTTGAAAACTAACTTTTAATATAATGTAAATAATGTATGACCTAATTTAATTTTAATCATAAATTTAATAATTAATGTAATATTATTAATGTTATTCTACAATTTAACTGTCATAAAATACAAACAAGTAAAACCAAAAAGTAAAACGTAAAATGTGATCAAAGTAATTATTTAAATATTGCATAAAATAGAAGTCTTATTCCTAATTTTCAAAACATAAATCAGTAATTCTTATAGATATAGATAAAAAATTAAAAATTAAAGTTACACAGCTTCGAAAAGTATTACATATATTACTTTAATTATTTAAGATTATCTCTTTTTCTTTTTCCTCTTTCTCACGTAGTTTAAATGATGGTCTGGTATTTTGAGTACTTTATGCGGCCTACCCAAATGTCCTTTATTTGGTATTGTTCGTCGAGTCGTTGAGCTCCATAAATCCTGAGTTGAGCTACACGTTTACTGACAAATGCTTGCACTGACTGGACAGGTCCACTCAAAATTGTGTGGTTCTTTCCTCAAAAGATCATTTCAGACAAGGATCTACATGGTTCTCACATGATCTGACTTTGATCCCTGAGTTTGTTTCGCCATTTCTTCTCAGGGGTAGTCAGATAGGAAATGTCGACTTCACCAAGCTTGTTATTTATTTTTTTAATTGACGTGTAAAAGTGATTCCAATATCCTATTTACAAAATAAACGATTTCATTTCATTTCATAGTCTACCTCCTTATAAAAAAAATCTGTACTAATTTGTATTTATTCTTTTTTTTTTAGGTAAGTCAACAAACATCTGAACTGTACGGCATCAGTCATTATAACTGACAGAAGTCTGTCCTGCAAAACTGGTGAGAGATAAAATTTATTAAAATTACACTTAAGACTGCGCCGAGTGCACAGTGGCGCCCTCATCGTTATTTCGGTGATTTCTTTTATTTTAGAATGAAAATGCAGAAAATAAGCTCGTCTAGTTGTGCTTCACAAGATTATACGTTATTATTATTACAAACAGTAGTTTTAAATTGTTATGTTTTATTGTAATCATTAAAACGGAGCTTAGTGGCCACTATTTTCCGTTTTAATAATTACAATAAAACATAACAATTTAAAACTGCTGTTTGTAGTAATAATGACGTATAGTCTTGTGAAGCACAACTTGACGAGCTTATTTTCTGCATTTTCATTCTAAAATAAAAGAAATCACCGAAATAACGATGAGGGCGCCACTGTGCACTCGGCGCAGTCTTAAACGCAGATGTTATGCGTTCCAATTTTGGAAGCTTGCATAGAGTCGCATAACTTGATTTTATCTAAATAACCCGGTGAACTTCGCATCACGAGAGAGAATTTTTTTTTTTTTTTTTTCGATTTTTCGACTGTTACTTTATGTTTTTCCTAGATTTCTTTTTTCCTAAACCACTCCAGTATTGAGGCGAACAAAACATTTTTTTTTTTATTCAAACGCTTCGACCCATTTTCGGGTTCTTGCGAGACTAACGCACAGCAAGTCAGCAATTGATTTTAGACTAGCTGACAGGACAGACGTTGTCCTGTTTCCTAGAAAACGATCGCAGCGCCACTTACCGGGTCCAATTGTGAATCTAAACCATTCTCGGATCCCCTTGAACATACACAAAAGTTTCATCAAAATTGGTTTAGCCGTTCAGGAGAAGTTCAGTCACATTGACACGACCGGGTCCAATTGTGAATCTAAACCATTCTCTAATCATCTTGAACACATACAAAATATTTCATCCATATTGGTGCAATCGTTTAGAAGGAGTTCAGTCATATACATAGAAGAATTATAAATATATAAAGATAAATAGTTTCTTTATTTCAGATATATATAAAAGCTGAAATCATTCAGACGTTAAAACTACCTACCTACCTACCTATATCAATCAAAACACTCAATATAATCATGTAATAGTAGTTTATGAAACTGTTGCATAATGAATTAATGAGGGCTATTTAAACATGAGTGGGCGAGGTTTTTAATAGTACGAGTGTTTTAATACCTAGTTATGTGCAGTTTCATACACTACTTTATCTACTCTCATACATTGGGATTGAACCTACAAAATAAGAGATCAAAGTTAAAAGCGTAAGAAATTCCTACAGCAAAACGTATGGCGCCAAAACCCAGCATATTATCATCTGTGATATCACCGCGCATGCGCGAAAGCGGGCGCTGCCACAGACAATATAAAAAATGGAGTCAAAACTTTTTTGTAATGCTTTAAAAATGGTGAGCCCCTCATTCTATTAGAAAAAAAAAAAAAAAAACACAACACTCCTTAGTGATATTAACTTCCTGGATTGTGGATGTGCCCTGATATAGTAGTCAATGGTGCCCTGTATTTAAATGAAAAAAATATTGTTTTATAACATTACTTCTGCCCGCGACTTCGTCCGCGTCAAATTTCTTGTTCCCCCGACCCACCCCGTCGCAACACATTGCCTGCCCGTGATTTTACTTCATTTTCGCATAAACTTTCATTTAAAAAAAATTGTGTCCTAGTTAATAGGAATGTTATTCTTCCTCAAGAATTGGGCTGTAAAATGCAAAAAGATTTTTTCAAATCCAACTCGCAGTTCCAGAGATTAGCGCGTTCAAAAAACAAAAAACCGGCCAAGTGCGAGTCGGACTCGCGCACGAAGGGTTTCGTACCATCCATAAAATCCTTACTAATATTATAAATGTGAAAGTAACTCTGTCTGTCTGTCTGTCTGTCTGTATGTATGTAACGTTTTCACGCCTAAACCGCTGAGATATCGCCGATAGACCACCTGGGATATAGAGAAGGACATAGGCTACTTTTTTACGCGATAACCGACATCCACGCGGGCGGGGCAAAAAAAAGACAAAAAAAATCATGTCCGTTGTATGGGAGCCACCCTTAAATATTTTTTTTTTCTGTTTTTTAGTATTTGTTGTTATAGCGGCAACATAAATACATCATCTGTGAAAATTTCAACTGTCTAACTATCACGGTTCATGAGATACAGCCTGGTGACAGACGGACGGACAGACAGACAGACAGACGGACAGCGGAGTTTTAGTAATAGGGTCCCATTTTACCCTTTGGGTGCGGAACCCTAAAAACTAACTCTTCAACTTTAGAATAGACTACCTCGCAAAGTTGATCATTATTTTGCTGCGGAGTTATTATAAAACAGTTATATCTCCTAAGATATTCATTGAAATTAAATGATGTAAGGGCAACTTTGTTCAAAATTAAATACTTGTGATGAATAACGTATTTATTTGGATAAGGATTAATACCATGTTTATGAAAACTCCTTCGCAAATAATGCATTAATTTCGAACAAATTTGATTACCATAAAAAAGGTTATAGCGAGTTAATCTTAAAAGATAGACATATGCTATCGCGGACTTTTTTTTAGAACATTTAAAGAGGAACAATTCCATCATACATGATATTTGCGTAACTTAAACCGTTTACGCAGCGCACGCAACGGAAGCTCTCAAAAAGGAATATTTTTTCCCGTTTTTGCAACATTTTTCATTTATGCTCCGCTCCTATTGGTCGTAGCGTGATGTTATATAGCCTATAACATTCCTCAATAAATGGACTATCCAACACAAAAAGAATTTTTCAATTCCAACCAGTAGTTCCTGAGATTAGCGCGTTCAAACAAACAAACAAACAAACAAACTCTTCAGCTTTATATATTAGTATAGATTTTGTTAGATTCCATTTTTAAATTTCCGTATTTTTTTCATAAAGTATGTCAATATAAACTGGAATTGCAGTTTATAATTCGAATTTTACGACATGAGAGTAGATAAAAGTATAGTCGCCCTTATTTTTCTAATAATTAAGCCATAATACCTAATTTATGTTTTAATTCGCACCCCTATAGTGATAAAACTAATAACTATCATGTGATGATGTTCACTATGCGGGCGATATGATTATTACGATATCAATCGAATCAATTAAAAAGGTTACACCCCCTATGTTGGTAACCCTTTAGTCATTATAAAAAAATATCGTTGCTTTTTATGCAGGTCATGTCAATTTATTGTATCGGGATTGGGGCTTTCGCGACGCGACGTGACGCAACGGTGAGTTCTGTTAGAACAATCTCCGTGAAGTTGAAGTTTTCATTGAAATTGTTGTAATAGCGTCGCGTTGCCGCGTCAAGCAGAGCGTATAGCATTTAAAGGAGCTTTTAAATCGAAAAATCTACCGGCACTCCTTAAAAAAAATATTGAGACACGAAGCAACAAAATACGATCTAGAGAAAAGTGGCCATATTTCTTTAGATCAAATTTTGTTGCTTCATGTCTCAAATTGAGACTAAACTAGGTATTCCAAATATCTTAAATCCATTTTAGTTAAATACTAGCAGCCCGTCCCGGCTTCGCACGGGGTAGACAATTATCATTTTAAGACTCATTTTTCTACACCTTCGGTTACATTGTTCAAATTTTACCAAGGATCCCTAATTTTTTTCAAAATGAAATGTAGCCTATGTCAAATTGGAAGAATGTAGCATTCTATTGGTGAAAGAATTTTTTAAATCGGCCCAGTACTTTTTGAGCCTATTCATTACAAACATACAAAAATAGGTACAAATCTTTCCTCTTTATAATATTAGTGTAGAAAAACAATATTGTTACATAAAACTGTAGTAAGTTTCCTTTCCAGCACAATGGACAAAAAGATACAATCGCAAGCAATATTCTGCAGAGATCTCGGAGAACAAATATTCATGTTAAGACCGCTGTCACCGGTCCATTAGCGCCACTTTTTTATAAACATATTATCTTGTGCAACACGAAGCAACAGAATACGATCTAGAATGTGGCTGTTTTTATTTAGATCGAATTTTGTTGCTTCGTGTCTCAATATGAAGCTTTACAATAGTTATTTATGCAACTGTAGTATAATAAGGGGTATTAAAACAAGCGAAGCAGAGTGTGATAATAGTATCACATGAGTGTTTTAATACCTAATTATTACAGTTGCATACAAGATTTTATCTACACTCATGACATGAATCCTCTATAAAAGGTTCTGAAACAGTTTTTGCAAAACTAATATCGAACAAAAATGGCGGGATACGACTATACGACGCTATGGTATAGTATAGTGAAACGCGAGTGCGTGACAAAGTTCTTTTTTTGAAATTCATAAAGATACCACGAATTGAGTAGTGAGAATGGAAGGGATCATCATCCTCGTAAAAGCAAAGGAGTTGCATTATGAAATTTAGTACATACAGTAACATTATAACTCCCGTTTGGATGCTATTATGGTTACTATGACACTGGGTGTTTTAATGTTGGCGATAAGCTAACTGTTTCAGAAACTTTTATAGAGGATTTATAGCATGGGCGTAGATAAAAGGTATTAGAAAATTCTAGACACTTACCGAGGTTGCTGATTGAGCCGTTTTTCATAATTCCTTCTCAGTCATCAGATAATATTTTTTAAAGGGGTGTCGGTAGTGGACCCGAGACAGCCCTATTAAGCATGTAGCCAAAGTTCTCGAGTTCATAGGTACTTTTTGGCTATAAAATTTATCCGGAACACGTAATTCATACAAATAATATTGTACAGTGGCCACAATAACTGTCAAATTTTCTCGTTCGATTCTGAACTTAATCATAACATTTTAAAGTTTAAAATCGTTTGGAGTAATTTGTCAGTTTCGTGTAGGTACATACATGTGCTGGCGACTGTAGTACATGAAAAAACAGATGATGCGTGTCTGAGAAACAGAACACGACGGCAACGCGTAGTGCGCGTATCAATATGTATGCGTTACCCGGGAATCGAACCCACACCATCATTACATGATATGCATCGTAGATGAACATTGAACACTGTAGTTAATATAAAAAGCAAATTACATACTTATGCTAGACTTGCATATCAGATTGCACGGAAATACGGTAATTATATGTTTTTTGTTTGCCAGCCTACATAGTATGACTTTTTAATGATTAATAATAATAATAATAACCCCACCGCCGTATCTCTACGTTGACGTCGTGGTGGGGCTTGCGCGCTCCGAACTCTAGGTCTGTGCCGGTAGAGTTTACTTTTCCAGAACATGTCTAGGGTGAGGAGCCAGACCAAGAGAGATACAGAAACCCGCAGGGCAGCATGTGGCGAGCTGTTGGGCAGTTGCGACCCCACGGACCCTATCTCCCGGGAGAAGTCATGTTCCTCATCTCTGGCTTGCCTTTATTGGCCGGCTGGAGTGAACACTGACGAGGAACTGAGCTCCCACCTCATTCTTGCCTTTATTGGCCGGCTTGAGTGGAGATTCGCAAGAGCAAACGTGCTCGGAGGAAGGAAGTATTCCAGTAAGTGCTTGTGGGGATCTTGACCATCTTCCGGGCTCTGGGATTGTTCTGAGAGCCTTGGAATACCTCTCCACTCCTCGAGCACCTCAGGACATGTTGCCCCCTTGTTGCTACGTCACTATGTGCTAGCGACCGTTTTCGGGGGCCCATTATTGAGTGTGCAAGTCACCCCCTGCCATTTTATCCGTGTATAATAAAACATTGATCAGGCAGGGGCCATAGTCCTTCTATTGTTTTTGGTAGCCAGTCCATTTTAACCACCCAAACCCATAGTCCAATATCTTTGTTTTTCATATCCTGCAATAGTCCTACACCAACCGGGGGTTGTCCTTGGGTGCACTTCATAGTGCGTACAGGGATAATCGTCGGTTAGTGCCTCATTTAATTAAAAAGCTTCTAACGGGCCTCTGCGAGTTGGCTTCGGCCCCTCGTACGCCTTCCAAAGGTCCGGGTCCCCAGGGTCCCGAGATATGTAGACATAAATAAAAATAATAATAATAATATCATTTATTTGCCAAAAAACATGGTATAAAAGATGTTATTGTTAGTACGAGAACAAACATGTTTTGCCTAAAAGATATAAGCGTGCAAATTTTACATGCATAACGATACAATCAGTTATCATGCGATTTTATGTTCCAGGAACTCCTTAACACTGTACAAACTATTAGCAGATAGCCATTTGTACAGTTTAATTTTAAACAATCTTGTATTTAATGTTTTATAATTCATTTGGTATTCTATTGTATACCTGGACACACATAAACATGCAGCTTTTATTATATTTCGCAAGCCTTGGGAGGACATCTAACACGAGCCTGTAGGGGTCGCGCCTGCTGCGAGAATTTACATCGCTTGCTTTCGCAAACAATTCCCTATGCCTCCACACTCTCCTCGATTCTCTTTGAGGACTACGTAAAATCATTTATTGTTCATGTTTGATGAAAGGATATTACAAATCGGCATTTTGTTTTTCTTTCCATTGTTTATTTGTTGTTATTTGCCGTCGCAACACGGAGTAATTTGGCAATGTAAATTGTCTTTGGTCCCTGGCCCTGTCATCAAGCAATGGTCAACCTTACATTGCTTGAATACGAGGCTTTTGGCTACTTTGTATGTGTGTATTTTTAACCGACTTCAAAAAAGGGGGAGGCACTTAATTCTGATGTCTTTTTTTTTTTTTTATGTATATTCTTCGTTATTTTCTTAAATTACCTACGGACTGTTTTTGAAAATTCTTTTTTCATTTGGTAGAAGCTTGCGCTGTTGTCCCATATTATTTTTATTAACTTTTAGCTTCGATAATAGTAGTAATTCACTTTGAGTATTGTGTATCTCGATGATGTTATACCATCACTAAAAAATAAAAATAAAAATCTTTTTTACGGTTTTTAAAAATAAACACTACAAAGTGAAAAGTAACTTTAATTTCGGAAATCAGTGGCAAAAAACTAAAAGACAGAGATCTGAAAACACCATGTTCCCTAGCAGGGCTAGAGATTTTCTCAAAGTCGAAGTCTAATCGTCCAATGAGGAGAAGAAGTTCAAAATAACCACTCAGCATTTATGATATTTGTCTAAGTTTGTCCATTTTATGAGCGTAGTAATAAAATATTTACGAGCTATCGAGTTGTTACATTCATGGTGCGCCCATAAAAAGCTTGGCTTGGACTAGCAGCTATTTTGATTAGGAAAGTACGTAGGTAGGTCGTAGCACACATATCAACTTGGAAAGGGATCGTCACCGCATCGCCTTTCGCCTCGCCGTCAAACAGGCGACAACCTAACGTAAGCACGTAATCAAAGCGGACCAGCGGCTCCGATACGATCGACTCGACTACAGCTAGGCGACGCCGCGCTTACGGCTCGCTGACCGCTGCTGGTTGACCTGGCTGGCACCAGATCAGTTTGAATCCGAACGCGGGAGGGGTGAGAGGGACAAGGGTGGACGAAGAGACGCAAGCGCGGCGACGGAGAGGCATAAGCGCAAGGACGACGAGCCGTAAGCACGGGGACCGCTGGTTGACCACGCGCCACACCGCGGTTCGTGAGCTTGTCCCGAGACGAATCCGATTAGTGTGCTTTTCAGTAGGGAGTTTCATGCAAAGAATACTAAACGGCTTGAGTTGCTCGGGTACGATCCGTTTCCGAGTAGATATGTGTGCTATGACCTTTATACTGCACTAGCACTTTCGGGTTGATTAAATTGGGAACTTTTTATCATATTTTTCATAACTAAGGGGGTTAAAGCCAGAAATTGGAATAGCCATAATAATTTGACCGTATATTTCCAAAAAGAGTTACTTGACACATTCACACTCTCCCAAGAGCCCTCTTGACAACGGTCAATACGATACTAAGCAATCTATATGAAGTGTGTGCTCTTGAATACTTGACAAACAGCTGTTCCGTCCAGTCACCCGGTCGAGGCACCAATTCAGACAATTTAGACTCGCCAGCAAGTCAGCAGCTATACTAATTGGAGCCAATATAGCCCAATTAGAAGATCATGTAGTTTTCGGACACATCTGTGGATTAAAATGTGGTGGGATATTAGGTTTCATGTGAGGATTTTTTTGGAGTTGTTTATAGTGACATCAATCTGCCTAGCCTTTTCCCAACTATGTTGGGGTCGGCTTCCAGTCTAACCGGATGCAGCTGAATACCAGTATTTTACATGGAGCGACTGCCTATCTGACCTCCACAACCCAGTAACTGGGTAAAACGATACCCCTTGGTAAGACTGGCTGTCAGACTTTTTTGGGCTTCTGACGACCCGTAACGACTGTCAAAGATCCACGAATGACAGCCGGGACCAACGGCTTAACGTGCTTTCCGAGGCACGGAGGAGTCTCGGTATGTAAAGATGGTCACCCATCCACGGACCGACCCCGGCAAGCGTAGCTTAACCTGACGGATCGACCCGTGCGGCTGATATTATTTAGCCACGAGTTCCTCAGTTATTTATAGTGACATATGTTTATATTTGTACGTTGAGGTATTTTCTGAAATCTTCCTCTTTTTGATGAGCTATTCATTGTCAGCCGACTGGAACACATAAGGATTTTGTTTGTCTCATAAATATAATTGATGCTCGTTTGACAGTCACGGAAGTCGTAGTCGAAAGAATCTTGATGTATGTCGTCAAATTATCATATATTTTGATGGTTGCCACCTTTAGGAAAACAGAAGTTGGAGTAATTATGTAACACACTCACAGTAGGAGGATCCTCCGACCAGACGGGTCTTGTCTGGTGGGCAACTGCCCGACGGTTGATGTTGGGATGTTGTTATATGCTATACCCAAAGTCTTTAATTCAGATAATTTATGTAAACAAAGTAATGTCTAGAAATGTCACTGTCAAAATGACAGGACAGTGGTGCAAACCATTTTATCGTAATTTTTTTTGTAAATAATCATCGATAAAATTAAAGTGAATTAGTTATAAGAACTATGCAAACAAAATACCGTTGCCAAACAATGTTTTGTGGTAGTGTGTCGGAGACACGGTATATCGTCACGGTCATAATTAGCCCTTTTAAGCCCAGTGTTAGACGTAGGCCTCCCAAAATCGATTTCCACTAGAAACAGTTTACAGCCGTTTTCATCCAAAATGTGGCTAGATATGCTACTTACAGTGTGAATCTATGTATGAGAGTTGTATGTAAAAAATTTGAAAATGTTTGGACCTCCTGCATTGTTACCAGTATCATAAAATATTTTATACCAGAAAATCTCCTTTTATTAATAACTTTGTTTAAAACCGAAAATGTATAAAAATAATTACGGTATGATTATTTTTTAATTATTATTTCTTTAAATCAGTACTTAAAAGAAAATGGAACTTCTTTTTTCGCCATTTTATGTGAATTACCATTACGAAGATATTTTTTTGTTATGTTATCCCCTTTGTTTACATAAATTATCTGAATTAGAGACGGGTATAGTCGCGCGGTAAACTCTGATTGCGCGATGCAGGATTTGTGACGTCAGGTCTTTGATGCGTAGCTCGCATGTGGCGTTTTAGATGTCGCCACAATAATCATAAAAAAATCATGAATACAACTCTCTAAGTTTCATACAATCCTATTGAATGAATATTACATGAAATACTATATAACTTAAGGAGTTGTATTACTGATTCTAATGATTATAATTCTGAAAATACATCTACAGTCGATAATCATACTTTAATAAACATCATCATCATCATCATTCCAGCCGAAAGACGTCCACTGCTGAACATAGGCCTCCCCCAATTGGGGGGATTTGCCATAATCGCCACGCTTGGCAGGCGGGTTGGCGATCGCAGTATGGTGTTAAAATGCATAGAGAACGCTGCTGCCCATTCTCTAGTAAGTCCCTTAGTCGCCTTTTACGACACCCACAGGAGGAAATGGGGTGGTGCTATTCTTTATGTCCGGCATCACACGGTAAAATAAACATACACCCAGACAATGAGCTGCAAACTGCAAAAAATGTAAGCAAATTTGAATTTCGCGGGGTATCTTAGCGCTTCCCCTTTAAGGCCCAGATATATGCCAGTGACCTTGAGTGGTTAGCTTGCATGTTCTGTACTGAGCTCACGCAACGCGCCGTACGTCCAACCAGTAATAGGACTCACCCATCCAGGAGCGCTGTCCCAAATAAAACGAATTATTAATTTATTACACTCACAACTCACAATTCATTGATTTTGATATTTTCGCGCTGTCGCAATCTAAATTTAAAAGAATAGTTTCACAATCTCTTGCTAGTCGCCTATAAGACTGATGCTCTTGTCATCCGCTTCCTTTAATCCGTCAGTATAAACTGTTTGTACTTTTTTGTTTTGCATATAACATGCGTTCATTTTCATACTCCGATGTCAATCCGTGGACAATAGTGTGGGTTATACGTTTTTACGACTATAATAAATATAACTACTTTTTGTAAATGCTGTAATGTATAACTGTTTTATGTCCCCAATAAATAAAATAAAATAAAACAAAAGGTATTTAATAAAACACGTATACTAAAAGATCAATAATTAAATTATCTTTAAAATGGTGAAGGTTTCAGAAAAATACGCTTAATAAATTTTGCGTGATTCTCAGTTTTTTATCCGCGTTAGACATAAATTTACAAATTAATTTCACTATGTGATATAGACATAATCTAAAATATTCACATATGAAGTTATTAAGAAAATGCTCTAACTTAACATATATTTTTTTCAAATCATTAACAGTACTCGTTTAGACGTGATCTTCAGTATAAAATCATTAAAACTCGGTTATCGTCGCCTTAAAGCTCGGTAGCTTTAATGAAGTTAAAAGGTGTGTTGGTCTAGTTATTCAGGTTAGCGATAACTCATTAACTTTTTCCTATAAAACCCTGATTAGTGCTAGACAAGTTTTCCAATTAGAAACAGTAATACTTATAAGAGTACTCTATCTACAGGAAATTGAAAAATTTACAACTGAAGCTAGCTGATTAACTAAGTTCTAATTATGAGCTCGATGATCATTTAAAGGCTCGTACAGACTCGCGCGATATCGCGGACGCGACAGGCACTGACAAAGAAATTGTGCTACTAGTGTCGCGTCGCAACCGCGATATCGCACTAGTCTGTACGAGTACGAGCGTTCACTCTTGCTAAACGGGCCTCAAACTCAAACTCAAACTCAAATCATTTATTTCAATTAAACCATTTACAGGCACTTTTGAATTGTCAAGGAGTCGGTCAGTAAGAAAAATGAAGCTACATTCCCATTCCAAGCGTAGGTACCTATGGAGAAGAACGGGCAAGAAACTCCATGGACACTCTTTTAAATTAAATTGTTACAAAAATATTAGATACACATATAATGTTGAATTTATAACATAATGTGAGAACGATGTAAAAATAAAAAATAAAAACGTACACGTTAAAAGCGTCCAGAGTAGGTACACCAAAACAGAAACAAAAAAAAAACAAAAAAACAAACAATTCAAAAATAAAACAATTAAAATAAGCCATGGCAGCTAATAGATGACCAGATAAATAAGCCTAGAGACCTATATGGGCCTATAAATAAGCCCAGGCCTAGATAAATAGGCAGATTAGTTTAATAGACTATCGACCGAGTACTGAAACGCTAGTCAACTTTAAGTCACTGCTAAGTCTCTTGCTGTCTCTTTCATTTTAATGTGCGTAATATAGGGGTTTCGTTTTTTCATTCGGACGTATGGAAACCTAAACAGTGTTTTTTTTTTTTTCATCAATTATTTTCTGTACTTTTCCATTGTTATCTCTGCTATCCGCGGCAGTGTCTGTTTGTAATGTAATTTGTTTTTATCCACGCGGATGAACCTTTTTGTAGCAGCTAGTCTATTTATTTTTCCTGTAATTTTTACATACATAAACTTCTATCACATAGAATAATTTCAGATTTTTCTCTATACAAACTTCGGAGATAAGGGCGACCGATGTTTTTTTAAATATTTTTCGTCACAAGTCGAAAACTATGCGACCTAAGAAAAGAAAAAAAAGGTTTGTAAATGGAATGTGTAAATATGATACCCCACATGCCCTAGTAGCCCCACTTCGAATTTTTAAGATGCCGCTCAGTCCCTGTAGCAAAAAAAAAAAACTTTCTTATTTGTTAAATAATTGGGCAAGCGTCATCTAAAACTAAGTTGATAGCATTAGAACCTAGTTCTTGAGATATCCAGCTGTGACAGACGGACAGTCAGACTGAGTCGCACCATAAAGGCTCCTACAAATAGACGCGACACGCGACGCGACACAAAGGAACCGCGTGTCGCGCGACGAGCGGTGCCTTTTTGTCGCGTCGCGTGTCGCGTCTATTTGTAGGAGCCTTTATGGTGCGACTCAGTCCGACTGTCCGTCTGTCACAGCTGGATATCTCAAGAACTAGGTTCTATAGCATTAGACTATGAGAGTGAGGGAAAAGAGAATGCACCTGTGTTTGCGCATTGTACACTATAATATCTCCCGCGCCGAAGGCTGGTCTCCGCTGAGATTGGCCATGGCCGAAGTTCGATCTGGAGGACTAATATCGTCGGTTTATTGCAAGAACCGTTCAAGTCCGTTCCTGCATGGAGTATTGCAGCCACCTTTGGGATGGCTCAGCAAAGTACCAACTTGCTGCGCTTGACTCGGTGGAACGCAGAGCTAAGAGGCTCATTGGCGACGTTAAACTGGTGGATGCCAAGCTTCACAGCTTGGCTCATCGCCGCAAGGTTGCCTGCTTGTCGGTCTTCTACAGATTGTACTTCGGCGAGTGTGCCCATGAACTCCACGACCTCATTCCACCGGCCCCCTTCTACCATCGGACATCTAGACGCACTGCAAGTTACTACCCCTACCTAGTTGATATTCCATCAACTCGCACTAAGCGTTTTCAAACATCTTTTATAATGCGCACAGCAAAGGAGTGGAACTCTCTGCCTGCGTCTGTTTTTCCGAACGCATACAACCCTAATCTATTCAAAGTGAGAGCGAACAGGCTTCTTCTGGGTAAGCTCACTCCATCGTAGACTTTGTCTCTGTCACCCAGACCTAGACCAAAGTCAAGAGCAAACCCATAGTAAAATAATAAATGAAAGAACTCATTAAGTAAAATAGTCAAAACTTTGAAATAAGCAATTAATTCGTTTTAGTTGTATTGATTGCCCTATATCATCTTCGTTATGAAAAATTAAACACCGTTTTTGTATTACTTATACATATAAAACTCGCCAAGACCAGTTCAAGGCGTTATAAGCTTTATGATTTTTTGCCACTAATGAGTTCTTGCAGTAAACCGACAATAATATTATTATTTGTATAAATATTTAAAAACAAAAGAATGATACTTGACAGAGTTTTCTTACTAGAAAATGTTCTACATTTAAATTATACTTTTGCCTCCATTTTCTCGTACTTGAACTTAAAATGGCGGCATGAATAGGTCAGTAAATGTTAGTAGAGTTTAACAATGATATGTATTCTTTCACTCTTGAACTAACTTAAATTGAAAGTTCAACTGTTAACTGCACCAAACGTTCACTGCTAACGATTTACGCAAACAGAACCATGTAGTAAAGAAGTTTTAAATGTTTGAGAACTTTTTAGGGTTCCGTATGTCCGAATAAAAAAGCAGAACCCTTTCAGGATCACTTGTATGTCTGTCTGTCTGTACGTCTGTCACAGCCTATTTGCTTCGAATTTAATGAAACGATTAATTTTAAATTTGGTACGAGAATTTAAAAGAAAAGTTTTGCAAATTGTACCGTGTGATATATCAAATGAAAGAAATTGTTATGAGGATTTCAAGTTTTTTATTTTTTTAAATAAATTTATCATAATTAAAGTTATTATTATTATTAAAGAAAATTGATGAAAATTGACTATTTACCACCACCCTTATCTCAGAAACTGCTCAGCCTAAAATCTTGAAAAAAAAAAAAAGAACAGTGTTACGCAGCATTAGAAGCTTCTTAATGAATACAAATAAATAAAATGGAAGTGCATAAGAAAGTGTATCCGATACTTATAACAAAAAACTTTTTTTTTTGTATGTCTGTCTGTATGTTCTGACTAATCTCCGAAACTGCTGGACCGATTTTGACGGGACTTTCACTGGCTGATACCTAATATTATAAGGAGTAACTTAGGCTACTTTTATTTTCGACTAGCTGCCGCCCGCGGGTTCGCACGCGTAGAAAAAAAAAAAAAAACATTGCAAACAGACATTTCAAGTTTATTCATAAAAACCTTTGTAGCTTTAGATAAATAATCTCTTCAAATCATTTGTTAACTTTTAAAACTTAGATAAAGTTTTTCGTTAACATGCTGAAACTTCACATCTTTCACGCTTATTTTGGTCTTAATTTCCTAAAGAGGAAATGAAAGCATATCCAAACCGTCCAGTACCTCATCATAGCATCTTGACATGCACATGCGAACTCCAGAAACAGTGTCCATTCACAAGCTTCCCTAATACCTGCCAATTAACATTTCACCTTAAATTCTTGCAGTTAAAGTTGATATTGCTTCATAACTGTGGACTATCAGAACTCTTGCCAAATAAAATCACACTCTAACACGTACATGATGAAGTTGATATTAAAGTAAGAGGTGTTAGATTGGTATTCCATATGAATGGGCTTTGTGTTGCAGTTAACTTTGTTCATTCAGCTTTGGAGTGACCATTCGATTTGGAGTGTCGGGATAAAGTCACTAAGTTTATATGAACGCGTTATCCATGCAAGTAAAGTAGATACTTAAAGTTAAGATGAAACTAGTCGATATTTTTTCGTCGTTCATTTCACTCAACACACGATGATGGACATGTTGCTAGGTGAGACAGCGTGCATTTTGGCCACGCCCACCAGTGGATTCGAGCCCGCGACTATACTCCATTTATATAATATTAGACAAATAACTGTTCTCACCCTTTCGTTATTTCGATGTAAACGTTTAATAAACTCCGTTATTTCACAATAAATACAAAGCACTGTAATCTATTTACCATTTACATTAAAAAAAAATGACTCTAAATGCAGTAATTTCAACAATATAACACAATAACTGTCGTTATTTAGCCGTTATTTGTCTACTGCTATAGTAAATGGAGTATAGTTGGCTCTTAAAAGAAGACATCAAAATATCAGGTATAATAATAAGTGACTATTATAGTTACCTATCTACTTTACATGTTAAATTAAATTGTATTTATTATTATTTATTTATTTATTTATTTATGTACACACAAAATAGTTGACAGGACAATATATTATTATTATTTATATATGTCTACACATCTCGGGACCCTGGGGTCCCGGACCTTTGGAAGGCGTACGAGGGGCCGAAGCCAACTCGCAGAGGCCCGTTAGACGCTTTTTAATTAAATGAGGCACCAACCGACGATTATCCCTGTACGCACCATACAAGTGCACGGTGCACCCAAGGACAACCCCCGGTTGGTGTAGGACTATTGTAGGATATGGAACCAAAGATATTGGACTATGGGTTTGGGTGGTTAAAATGGACTGGTTCCCTAAAACTATGGAAGGACTATGGCCCCTGCCTGATCAATGTTTTATTAGACACGGATAAAATGGCAGGGGGTGACTTGCACACTCAATAATGGGCCCCCGAAAACGGTCGCTAGCACATAGTGACGTAGCGACAAGGGGGCAACATATCCTAAGGTGCTCGAGGAGTGAAGAGGTACTCCAAGGCTCTCAGAACAATCCCAGAGCCCGGAAGATGGTCAAGATCCCTACA
The DNA here is from genome assembly GCA_947523025.1 of Dryobota labecula. Classification (NCBI taxonomy): domain Eukaryota; kingdom Metazoa; phylum Arthropoda; class Insecta; order Lepidoptera; family Noctuidae; genus Dryobota; species Dryobota labecula. The sequence goes on from OX383303.1 coordinate 11,734,530, forward strand.
AGCACTTACTGGAATACTTCCTTCCTCCGAGCACGTTTGCTCTTGCGAATCTCCACTCAAGCCGGCCAATAAAGGCAAGAATGAGGTGGGAGCTCAGTTCCTCGTCAGGGTTCACTCCAGCCGGCCAATAAAGGCAAGCCAGAGATGAGGAACATGACTTCTCCCGGGAGATAGGGTCCGTGGGGTCGCAACTGCCCAACAGCTCGCCACATGCTGCCCTGCGGGTTTCTGTATCTCTCTTGGTCTGGCTCCTCACCCTAGACATGTTCCGGCAAAGTAAACTCTACCGGCACACACCTAGAGTTCGGAGCGCGCAAGCCCCACCACGACGTCAACGTAGAGATACGGCGGTGGGGTTATTATTATTATTATTATATTTTCAAAAAAGTCTTAAAATATACATATATATAATAATATAATCAAACGAAAGTGTAGCTTATCCCTCGTTGACTCATATTTTCAAGGTTGGTTGGCAATAAGACTTAACCGAAATCTGAGAGATTTTTTAAAATCTTTGACGCGCTCTCCTGTAAAGTTACTAAATATTAGTTACAATGTTATTCCTTGCAGGTTTCGATATATTTATAAATATATGTTATTTCAAACAGTTTATTGTTTCGTTGTATTTCGATACATAACCACCTTGCATCTGGGCTTTTGTTCCTATACAACTAGAGGGACAAAATCTCATCTTCAATTCCTGCCTTGTTGGTCTCTACTGCTGAGCAACAGGCAAACTATTATTGAGTTTTTCCATTAGGAATTTCTCAGTAGCAGCCCGGAGGCTGGATTTGTGCCCCTGCCATCAACCAGGCACTTCAAAATACATACATAAAGTCACGCCTTTTTCCCATGGGGGTAGGCAGAAACTATAGAGCGCCACCTGCTACGCTCCTTACATAATCCTTTTGCTTCGTTTACATTCATACGTCTGGCCATACACGCACGCCGGTTGCGAGTACTACGCACCTGACCTTCCTGAAGAACATCACCAATTAGGTCATATTTAATATAGACTTTGGGGCATCATAAGAGAGCGTCACGCCATTTGCCATCACGGCAAATGAGTCGGTCTTACTCTCTAGGCGCGCCTGTAGAATATTCACATCAAAAACTACTTTTTACTCATTCATGTTTGAATCTTGTCAGAATTTTGATTCACATAGGTACTTTAAGATGGTATGTTTTTCCAGGCATTAATGATTAAACCATCCCTTATGAAGGCCATACACGTTAGGGTTTGCATGATGGTTTTACCCTTGCATGCATAACCGACAGGCAAACCCTAGCGTGTATATGATAAAACTGTACAGTTATCGGCGCATGTACATGCAACCAAGCAAATATCAAAATTTATATTTTATGCCGCTCGGTTACGTTTGCGTGCAAGCATAACCGAGCGTGGGTGGCGTCCGGCGAGCATGCCTGCACAGTTCTCAGTTTTTTATTGTCTGCGACGGTGGAAGGTTGCGCGCGCGCACCATCGCGTCGTTTCGGAAATGGCGACTCGCAAGCGCAATGCCTTATTAGAAGAATTCATTGAAATTCATAAGTCGCAACCTTGTCTTTGGCGCGTAAAGTGCAAAATATCACGACAGAGACAAACGATCGGCAGCATACAGGAAATTGATAACTAAGCTCAAGGAATTGGAGCTCCAAAACTGAATTGGTAGCTCCAAAACTGAGAGTTTATGGTAAAACTGCATGCAAACCCAAACGTGTGAAACTCGGTTTACCTGTCAGTTATGCATGCAAGGCTAAAACCATCATGCAAACCCTAACGTGTATGTATAATATGAAACTCGGTTATGCCTGTCGGTTATGCATGCAAGGCTAAAACCATCATGCAAACCCTAACGTGTATGGCCTCCATTACAGGCAGACGTAACACGAAATGCTCTGCAGAGAAAATTGTATTATTCAGTAGTCTACAGTGATGAGGAATAGAGGTGTTTTTGTCAAAGACATGATCGAAAATTCATGGAAAGAGACGCGATAGTAAATCTGAGTAAAACGTAAGCGCATTTCATTATTATCAGAATAGGGGTTACAATAATTTTAGAGTGTTGGTTGCCTGAAAAAAAAACCGGCACCCAAATTGAAAAACACACTTTCTTTCACAATCCGAAGGATTTTGAAGGAAATTCCTAATCCATTGCTTCATTAGTTCGAAAAATTCGTCTGTTGCCAACGTATATGACGCAATTAATGTTGTCGAATTGTCAAAATGAAAGCCATTGCAATTGTTAGTGTGTTTCGCAATTACACTGCGGATAAGTAATACTCTCAAGTCCTTCCGTATTGCTTACCAATCTAAAAATCTAATAACGAAATATGAAAAAAATAAAGATGAAATTATTGTCCAAAACTGATATTAATTGTCATATAGCATGTTCACTATATTACATATTAATAGATTTCAGATCAAGTGGTGAGTAATAAATAAATTTCTTCCGCATTAGATTTCATTCTGTAAACTATAAACGTCTGCTCAACATGATCGTTTACTAAAAATCTAAGTAAGAAAAAAAACAAATGCATATTTCAAATACCTAATTATTGTAATGTCGACCACACGTCAGGGGTAACATTTTTATTAATTTATATATACTTTATTGTACACCAAATTACACCTACCTACCTACCAACCTACCTACCTACCCTACCCTACCCTACCCTCCCTACCCTACCCTACCCTACCCTACCCTCCCTACCCTACCCTACCCTACCCTACCCTACCCTACCCTACCCTACCCTACCCTACCTACCTACCTACCTACCTACCTACCTACCTACCTACCTACCTACCTACCTACCTACCTACCTACCTACCTACCTACCTACCTACCTGCCTACCTACCTACCTACCTACCTACCTAACCTACCCTACCCTAACCTACCCTACCCTACCCTAACTAACTACCTACCTACCTACCTACCCTACCCTACCCTACCCTACCCTACCCTACCCTACCCTACCCTACACTACCCTACCCTACCTACCTACCTACATTCCTACTCTACCCTACCCTACCTACCTAAAACTATAAAAAAAAAAAGACATTTCACGTTAAAACCATAGCATGTACAAACTGTTTGCTATCCCACGCTAATAAAAGTCAAGGAAGATCATCGAACTAACCTTTTTCAAGTGTGTCAGGGTTAGCATCCAGTCTAGCCAGATGTTGGTTATTTGGATTCGTTTTAGTAATAATCTGATAGCCTTTTAAAGGTTAAGGGGTTTATTTATAAACGCTGCTTAAAGTTAAGTAATGATTAGCGACTGTTTAGCCATACATTTTTGACGTTTGAACGTCATTTAACTTTAAGCAACGTTTATGAATAAACCCCTAAATGTTAGAACATAAGATGTAGGTAAGTGAGTAGAGTATTAGATTAATAGTTTATTTATGTAAAATTTTCGCTGAACAAAGACGAACAATACAAAAATTTGCCACCACGAAAAAATTTTAATATCTTGCTTGTATTTTTTTTTTTTTTGCGTCATGCGAACGAAATCCTATGCTGAGCTATTGATATTTGCCTTAGGTACATAATAAAGATACGTGACTTTATAAACACATAACCTAATACAAATAAACACGCAATAAAGTTATCCTAGGAATAACTTCGATATAACCATAAATTTTTGACGTTTCTACCTATACCCAAAGTCTCAAATTCAGATAATTTATGTAAACAAAGGGGATAACATATCAAAAAAATATCTTCGTAATGGTAGTTCACATAAAATGGCGAAAAAAAAAAAAACAATTATTTACAGTTTTGATCAAATTATTTTAAGTCTTTGGGGACTGCCAATAGAAGTGAAAACTAAGTAACTTGTGGATTGTATCGTCGAGCTATTAGATTATTAATTTCGAGCGTTCGGTGACGATGACGCGAGTTCCATGATTTTTGTTTAACCAAAAAGTACACATACATACACAGTATACATATAGCTCATGGAAAGCGTTCGGTGACGATGACGCGAGTTTCATGATTTTTGTTTAACCAAAAAGTACACATACATACACAGTATACATATAGTTCATGGAAAGCGTTCGGTGACGATGACGCGAGTTCCATGATTTTTGTTCACCCAAAAAGTGCTCAATGCGCCTAAAGAAGTTTTCACTTAAAAAAACAACTTTATTAGTGGTCGAAATGCAAAGAAACCACTTGTTAAATTGTTTTATTAAAATTTGAACTTTAAGGCCCTTCCCCTAGCGTGAGCGTTCGGTCCTTTTCTATCCCGTCACAGCGGGGCCGCTCTGTCCCGCTCCGTGCGTACGCCGAATTCACACAATTTTTGGAATTATTTTAATAAAACAAGAAGAGTGATCTTTTTTAAATTAAATAAAACGTGAGTTATTAAGGGCCTATACTACCTCAAAAGGCTTAGCATGATCCTCCGTTATGTCGAAAATACTGCAGCATTAATTTTGAAATAAATATATGGTAAAGTTGAGGATTAATGTTAAGTATTATGTTAGCCGAAAACACGTATCCATAAAATTTTCTCGATAGAAAAAAATTCCAAAGTTACCTCCAAACAGAACAATAAACCGCTGGTATTAAAAAAATACTTTAAATTAGATAATGAAACTTTGCATATTAACTGAACTAACTATAAAGCAGGTCTTATGTTATTTACTTGTTTTAAATGACCATAATTTTCACCGTAAAACGAAATTACCTAAACTATCGGCGCCTTGGAGCCTTTTTCCTGCCGCCCTGTCTCGCTTGCTCGCGTGACCGGTAGCATGTGCGAGCGAGATACAGAGTGAGGTGGCGTTGAGGTTGTATAGACTCTTAAGATTTTTAAATTATCTATCCATTAGTGTAACTCTCAAATTAATGGAACGTCAACTTTGTAACTTTGGAACTTCAAATAATTTTAGTACTTTTTTTTACACGGAGATTTCAAATATACTTAAAACACATAAAAATAAATAAGAACGTACAATGTGATGATAGGATGACGTACATTAATAATGTGTTTTTAGATGTATTTTATTTCTCTTAATTAATGAGTTTATAGCCTCTGATAAACGCGTTTTGCTCGGGGTATCGCCTTAGTACAAATGAATACTATTCTTACCTACAACTGTGGTCATTCTCAACTCAATATTTGTGTCAAATCCGTCTTACGCGAAGTGTAGTCATCCTAGCTCTGTGGGTTGCGCCTGCGACCACATTCAAAGTGAATTTTGAGGAAAACTACGCCCATAAAAGACGTTTGATGTAGTTTAGTATTGCAAAACAAAGGTGTGTCTTCATTTTAATAGCCTAAAATTCAATAGCTTCTTAACTTTTAAGTGGGTGTTGTTAAAGTAGGTTTACTTTAGATCTAAAACCATAAATGCCAGAAAATAATGTATTTATTTACTTATTTAAGTTAGCCAACAATTGTTTACGTAATACATTGAAAATAATTTACTTTACGTCACACCTGGCCATAATGTGAGTTTTAGCGCACGCTACGCGTACAGTAAAACTCTTTTACCGCACGCTACGCGTACAGTAAAACTCGCATTGTGGCTAGGTGAAGACGTAAAATTGTGTACTCACCACGGGCAGTAAAAAAGAAAGCCCTCTATTGCATATTTACAACCCTCGTCTGCGGCTCGGGTCACAAATTCCTGCGATTTCGGACTTCCTTTTACAGCCCTTGGTAGGTAATGTACTATAGAACGTTAATGCATCTTTTTGGTTTTACATAATATTACAAAGCCAGAAAGGATATTTACAAATTAAAGTTATTCAATAATTTTTGGTAATTCATGCGTAATAATAATAAAAACAAAATTTTCATTCTACATAGTAAAAAATAAAAAATCTCATCTTTTAATACAAATACATAAAATTAAAATTAACATTCAGTAGCGAGATCATTGACTGTGAGAATAAAGCTCAATAATTAATCTATAGGTACACACGGCTACACATAAAGCTATCCATTCCAGAAGAAGCTGACCTCTCATTAAACGGAAATCCTATACAATGCGAGATCAGCTTATACTGGAAATATATATCTTGATGTGTAGCCGTGTGTACAAATAAATAAAAATAAGTGTCTGTTTGTAATTATAAAATAACAGCTGTTTACTAAATGCATATGAAAGTATTTACGGTACCTATAACAATAAAACAATTTCTAAAATTGTTGTCTGTCTATCTGTCGGTCTGTTTTGTCTGTCTGTTTGTTCCGGCTAATCTCCAAATCGTCTAGACCGATTTTGACGGGACTTTCACTGACAGATCGCTGATGTTATAAAGAGTAACTTAGGCTACTTTTATTTTAGAAAAAGCAATGCTGGCGAAGCCACGGGCAGCAGTTAGTATTAACTATACAAGCCCAGGTTTCCTTAAACGTTGTTTTAGCCAGAAAATGGCTACTACTTAAATAAGTCTTTCATGAATCTCTAAAATTCCACAGTGGCTATACCTAAAGGTTTGGTACTTAATCGCCATATTTAGCAAAACCGCTGGTGATCGCAACACGTTGGAAGATGCTTTTGTTCAACTCCTTGACATAGGGTACACTCGACAAAGTTGGCGGTTAACCGGTTGTGTGCTCTTAGTACCTAATATATACAGAACTAGCTTTTGCCCGCGGCTCCGCCCGAGTGGATGTAGGATACCGCGTAAAAATGTAGCCTATGTCCTTCTCCATATCCCAGACTACATCTCTGCCAAGTTTCATGACAATCGTTTCAGCGGTTTAGGCGTGAAAACGTAACAGACAGAGAGTTACTTTCCCATTTATAATATTACTAGCAGTTGCCCGCGGCTCCGCCCGCGTGGATGTCGGTTATCGCGTAAAAAAGTAGGCTATGTCCTTCTCCATAACCCAGGCTATATCTCTGCCAAATTTCATGACGATCGGTTCAGCGGTTTAGGCGTGAAAACGTAACATACAGACAGACAGACAGACAGAGTTACTTTCACATTTATAATATTAGTATGGATTAGTTAGGATAAAATGTAGTATGGATAAGGTTGAAAATTGGTCGATCGTGAACTTTGTCAACTGTACCTCAAGTTTCAAGGACTAGAAAAATAGCTTGTGTCATGCTTAGTCACTCTTATGACGTCTGCAACTTGCATTAATTTTAAGAAACAAAGGAAAGGAGTGCCGGTACACTTAAGAGTATTTCAAAAAAATCTAGAACACATGTTTCAGTTTCCATAGAATTCATTGTTCAATCGCACTTCATGATTATCCTGTTCGTAGGATTTAACACCGCACTCCTGTTATGATCCTTATAGGTTAGAGAATAGGGTCTAAAGTAGCGTAAGAAATAATTAGACGCATTTGGCGTTCCCGAGTTCATTACAGGAAAATATCGAGCAAAACAGATAGATACATTTAAATTTAAACAAATATTGCTCCAAGCTCGAACTGGAACACACATGCATGGTAATGAATTTAAATTGTTATGCCCTCCAACCGTCTATACAATCTTACTTGCTTTAAGTTTAATGGCACACAACTTTAAGGCCCGTATCAATACAATTAAATATAGCAATAAATATGTATATGTCTCGGCGCCTGATCTGTCTTATCTAATGCACATTGCATTTAGTTTTAGTGTGGTTGCGCCACGCATGCTCCAGCTGCCACAGAAATAACGTAGAATATCGGTCACACAGACTCGAGCGCAGAATGAACGCATCCAATTAATTGCCGGACGGCGCACCACTATCGTGGTGGACGTGCCGCGCGCGGACGTTTCCGCTCAATATTTAAAAATAATAATAAAAAAAGCGCGCGAACTTCTACAACTGTCAGTGTCAAAATTACCGTCTAAAATTTTTCGTATTTTTTAAATACCCTTTTGTGCTGTGACAGGAAAATATTTTTAAAAACAGTGATGTCTCACCAAAAATAAGAGGACCAAAAATAGTCAGCTATCATACAAAGGTCAAATATGCGTTCGTCGTGTATAATTAGGAAAATAATGATAAGCGATCGCGGTCGAGTGCAAATGTCGTCGATATCGTACGCGCGCTCTACACTGCTATGGAGACGTCAAAGCTTAGTTTCGCGGAATCCCGTGTGTTGATTCATACACCGGTTATCGTGCAGCGGCGGTAAAATGTGTGAACTAGCAAGTTGGATTCCGAACGCAGTCGCGGACACACTGCGCTCCGAGACAGCGCAGCCGATTATCGAATGGCTCACGACAATACGGCTAGCGATCGAGGAGTACGACCCTCTAATCACAGTCACACCGCCCGAGCCCGAACCAGATACACCTGACAGCAAGTTCGACGAGATACTGTCGCAGCTCGGCAAGGAGATCTACAAGCTCGATGAGTACCAGCGCCACCTGGCGCCCTCGGAGAAAGAAGTGTCCCTCAGTATTCTTAACATATTCGACGAATGTTTGGATTGCATGACCGAAGAAAAACAAACAAAACACAGTGAGAGTGAATGTGAATCGACCCTATCGGACGTCTCTTTCGTGACGAGCACACCGTCTAGTGTCAAAGTGAATAATAACATAAACACAATCTTCGACAAGGGAATCGGTACACCGGTACCACCGCGGCGGGCTCGTTTAAAATCGATGTGCGACAATTCCATTTCAGATATGGAATCAAATAGAATAACTGACCACGAGAGTGAATCGTCGAGCGATTCAGAGAGCACGTGCTGGAGTTACAAAGAGTGTAGTACTGACGACAATGAAGTTAACCCTTACGCTGCAGTCTGGGCCCACTCGACGGGCTTTCACAATTCCGACGAAATATTACGTCGCGTTTTATCGCAGCACCACGCTACAGTATCGCGTCTTTCGTTCGACACGGCGAGCGACTTTATACCTGCTCGGTATTCAGTGTACTCGCTCCACGAGGTGGGAGAATGTAAGGACAGGTGTGTTGACAGTGGCTCAGTAGCAATGACGCCCGACAAGCCGACGGACGACGGTTACGAACCGGTGCGGGACGCGATCACCGACGAGAATATCTACGAGGAGATCGAGTATGGATATAGTTATACTGATGAGGGATGTTCTTGCGGTGGAAGTGTTGAAGTGGAAAGTTGTTCAATCAGTGCTAGTTCGGAAGGTGTCGGTAGAGACAGTCCCTTGTACGCGAATTTGAGAGACCACGACGCGTACGCGATACCTCCGGATGTTATTTATTGGAAGAACCTACTACTGGATCCGTTCTTTAACGACGACGAGGAAGACGAAGTAAGTGTTTATTCATTTTGATTTAATGTTAATAAGCTCGTTAGTTACATAGAATGGCTATCCTTGAGTGTGAATGAATAGGTTCTGATCGCGATCGACTCGAATGTTCCGTTTGAGCTTAAAGTAGAACGTAAATTAAGGCTGTGTTGTTTTAATTCCGTGTTTGAATCAAAATAAGATCAGCTTTGGATAACAGCACAGGCCGCGCACTTGGTGAATTCCAGATAAGTTTCTTTGTAAAGGCAGGTTTCTCTGCAATAACTAAGCAATTTCCGTTTGTCCTCGGCAACCCTTAGGTAAATCAAGTTTGTTTGCGGACTTTGATTTAATCAGTACACAGGTGGATGCTGCCCATCCTGTCGGATATAATCCCTTATTCTTTGCTCATAATCCATCACTAGGGGTAGGGTGGACTATTTTTAGAGCAGAGACCATAATATTATGAATAAAGAAATAAACAAGGGTTAATGCTAGCTTTTGCCTGTGGCTTCACTCGTTTCCTAGGGGAATATTTCATATACTGAGATAAAGAGTACCTACTCTATGTGTTAATCCAGGATATGATGTATCTGTTTGCCAAGTTTTATTTAAATCTGTCAAGGCATTTATAAGTGATTGAGTATATAAACATTGAAATATGTTGTGGTATGATCCTGAAATAATCTGGAAAAAGTAATGCCCCAAGTTAACATCAAGTTTCATAAGGAAAGTAACAGTGATCTCATGAATACAAATCATCGCTTAGTATTATTCTCTTCAAGCCTATCTGACGCACGGCTTATAAAACAACAACTTTTTCAATATAAACATAAATCAGATGAAGTAATATGTAATATTTATGATTGAAAACTGACAGCTAAATATATGAAAACACAACATTTCTTATTGGTACGTTCCTCGTTGCGTCAGATATAAAAAATAAACAAGTAATAGTACGCGTCTTGGAATAAATATAACAGCAGTATAAAATGGTAGTTAACATGGTTTTGATGTTTCCTGAAATAGGAAACTAACCAAAGTAAATTTTGCAAGCCTGTTCAGATTTTGTTACTTAATCACTTCAAAGAATTAGATGGATAATAAAACAGAACATAACGTAATAAGAAATTCAAAGAATCCAAATGACATTCAGAGGATTATTAAAGCAATAAAAGATAACAATTATGATTAAAGAGAGTTTAAAAATGATGTAGAGCATTTTAAAGTACCCAAAAATGTGTCAAGTAAACATCGTAGTAACAATAAATTTAGAATGATCCGTATTTTACGCCAATGAACTGTTTTATTTGGTTGCTAGTCAGTTTTTATAGTCCGAAATGGATGGGCTTCCGTATCAATGAAAATCCGTTTATTTATGTAACTATCTTGAAACCGATTTAAGACAGGATGTGAAAGAAAGATCATGGGAAGTCTTGAAACGTCGACATACCTTGAATTCTGATTAAGAAATAATTTATTTTTGAGGAACATACATTTATAAAAGGACAAATAGTGTTATATAAAGAAGAATCAAGCTTATTTCGAAGACACTAAAGTTGAATTTTGATATGTCAAGAAGACGGATGCAATTTCTCCTTACTAATGTTTAAATTGAAATGAGTATAAAATTAAATAATGATTTTGATAAGTATTAAAATACAGGAGCTTGACTCAGTCATTGTACTGATGAAAATCATATTTGTCAGTCTGAGTATGTACCTAATAACAGTCATATTAATGTTGATAGTACAAGTAGGATAAAATTATGTAAACAATGCGTCGTCAGCCTTACTAATTAATGCTTTTAATTTCTATTTAACTATAGTGACTAAGGCATCATAATGTTGTTTAATAAGTAATTACAATAACGACTAGATACAGTTATATTATATACAGGAATTTTAGTAATATTAATTAAAGAAATGCGGAAATGGTTTAAAAAAATTTGATATGGCCAACGGTCAGAATATATGGGTTACGAATCTGAAAGGGAAAACGGAAGGATATATGAAAAATATAAATATGAAGTATGTAACAATTTAAATAAATAATAGAGTTATCCTATTTCTATTACGTACACACGTATGTACCTTAAGACTAAAATCTATTTGCTATTTATCTTTACTACCAAACCAAATAAGCAAGTAATGATCAAAAGAAAATACGTGTGGAATCCCATATTAAGCTATGTCCACTAGATCCAAATGCAAGATAGACCAAAAATTTAGAACCACTCCAACATTCCAAAGACGGCAAGCCCACCAAGTTTGTCCTAAGATGCCATGCAATGCAAAGAATTAAAGATATTTGGGTATCCAGACCAAAGACCAAACATTTAGTAGAAATCTAAGTAATTTATTGATAAAACACGATCAAGATATATTAGGTTTTATAGAATCCAAGGAGAAATTCACATAACAAACAATACGCATAGTTCCCTAACATAGACAAGCTGGTTGTTTTCTAGATGAATCATACATAAGACATTCCAGCGAATACGATTAAATTCTTTGATTGCAAGCAATTAAATGAAAAGGAATAATTACGCACAATAGATGACTATAGAGATACCTGCCATCCCATAAATCATAATGGTACTGCAGTATAATATAAAAATGAATGTCGTAAAACCCATAATTAATAAGCATAAACCAGCTTGAATTCCTTCGTATGGTTTTTCTTGAGTATTTGCCATTAATTTCATAGACAATGATCTCAGGACAATCCAACTTAAAACGGAATGTAAGGATCGGAATGTTGACGTAAGAAAGTCCATGCTAATTCTAGCTTCCCCGGACTCAGTAAGATTATGATGAATGGCGTGGGTTCCATTCATCTTGATCCAAGTGCTCTTGAATAGATTAATAAACGTCTCTTGCAAGCAAGGCCGTGGACCAACGGATGTGACTCTTACGCAGTGTGACTGAGAAGATTGATGCTAAATGGTTTGTGAGATTTTGTTTCCGATACTCTAGTCCTTAATGTTTCCTATGGACTCAATTGTGGATCATAGGAACAAGAGATTTTTGCGGACTATGCTTTACGGTAAAATTCGTGTATTTCCGTTCGTCCCACTGCCGTTGTCCCACTGGTGTGACGAACGGGAATTTAAATTAACTAGATCTGAAATAAATAATGTGGGCTGGATGGCTATTATTACATTTTTATCATATTTTTGCCAAACAAAGTAAGTGTCATTTATGTAGCTTCAGATAAAATTTGGCTTTAAATTGAACTCAAAGATACCAGTTTAGCGCAGTGATAACAACATAATATTATGTACGCAAAAATGTAAAAAGCTGACGTTTAGACAAATCCAATATAAATTGCTCGCAATTTTTCAGTCATTTGGAATTAATCGCCTCATTTACTCTAATAATTACGGATTAAAAGAGTTAACAAGACTAATGCCTTTTTTTTCAATTAGGTACTGGCGAATTAATAATATCTGTTATGACAAAATATTCTTCTAATAACTATTAACTGGCTTCAGTAATGTCGAGCAAAAACAACTTAAGTAAGATCATTTTCTTTAAGTGTCTTTTCTACGAAGGACTTTCTTGGTCTCTATTACTACCATAAAAAGTATTTTCAAGCCATATTGGAGAGTCTATGGGTAAACCTTGGAATTTTGTCATCTAATCTTTTTATGGTCTTCTAAATATAAAAAATATAAATTGTATTACCTGACTTAAGACTTTGCCATAAAAACACAATAACATTTTTTATTGTAACTAAGAACTTTGGAAGTTCCATGAAATTGCATCTAGATTATATACCATGAAGGGCATTCTCAGTCACTATACGTCATTTCCCATTTCCCCCTTTAGTTGTCTCAATTTTATTTATTCAACACTCCAGCTAAGCTTTGTCGCGATGCTCAGATGTTATAATTAAACCAGCTTGCCTGTCATGATGTCATATCCTAAGACGCATCATACTGTCATACTGTATCATTGTTGGCTTTTACGGGGCTATTGTTATACAAATTGTTCATTGGAGCATTCTTTATTTAAATGTTGATGTTTGACTTGAATAAAGTCAAAGTCAAAGCATTTATTTCATATAGGCACATAAATGACACTTTTGAACGTCAAAATTTACATGGAAATAAAATTGATTCTAGTTGCCCCTTTCAAAAGGTAGTTGCGCATGGAGAAGAGTGGGCAAGAAGCTCCACCGTTACTCTTTTTAACTATTTTACAATACTTTGTATACATCAATTATATCATCATATGTGAAGACGATGTACCCAGAATAAAGTGCTCACATATTTACAAATATTGTTAGAATACCTAGATGATTTTACTAAAAAAATTACAAATAAAAAGTCAGTGTGCGAGTTAAACTCATCAGTCATCACAGAGTGTAAAATTTAATGTCATAAAAAATTATACATTATACAAATAAATTAGCAACCTGTTTGATTTTGTCTAGACTCTACGTTATCCTACGGAGCAGGACTAGCATATTTCCAAGCATTCTTATCTTGGAAATAATTCTCTAATTTGTAATAAGCTTGTTTACAAAGGGTACTTTTAATATAAGTTTTAAATCTTCTTTCATTTAATTGCAATATATCACAAGGTATTTTGTTGTAACATTTAACACAGTACCCCATAAAGATTGTAGAGAGAAGGATTATTTCACGAGTGATTATGATGTGTGTTATCATGACCTGAATGCAAATCTCCTCAATAAACTTGACCTTCTCATTATTTGCATTCGATTCGTTTTCAATCTTCGTAAGGTTGCCAATTCGTCAGCGCAGAGAGGTGAGGGCTCTGTCTATGTTATTCTCTACTCTCGACAAATCCACTTTTCCTTCTTACCTGACTTCCCATATTCAATACTTATGCTCTGCCCATAGAAAAAATCTTCATTCCACCAACAATCGTCTTCTTCGATGTCTCTCTCACCGCTATGGTTTTATTCTCTCTTCTTTCTTTATCCAGGCGGTCTTTCTTTGGAATGTACTCCCTCTGAAAATTAGGACGGCAACTAGTCGGTTGTCTTTAAAGTGAAGGTCCGTGAACGTACATGTAAGAAGTTGGCAGAAATATACCAGCGCTGATTTGCTGGATTCGTTTTCTCCTCTACTGATCGTTATTTCTCCTCTACCGATCTTAATTTCTCCTCTACCGATCTTAATTTCTCCTGACAAAGTTAATTTTGTTTATATATATGTATGTTTATATCTAGGTAGTATATTATGTTCGTCTTATATATCCCTTATGTTGCACCTGCCATGTTTCTTCTCTGCATCACGCTAAAGTTGACTGGTAGAAAATGCTTCAGGCATTACGTCCGCCTTTGAATGGTATTTTTTGCTTTACTTGTGCATAAAGTTTTAATAAATAAATATCACTGTCGGCTGTGATGAAACTTAATTTCGTGGGGGTTCTAAATAACAAAGCAATAAAAAAATACATATCTGAAGAGAGAGAGGGACAAATACTAAGTTCCTTTTATTAGGTTTACTTTATCACTTGCTACCTATCTTTATATCATTATAGAATAGAATAGAATAGAATTTTTATTTTGCAAATATGGGTAGTACATAATAGTTCTTAAGATTACATTTAGCTCAGCCACATTTTACCAATCGGCATGCAAACATTTGAAATTATTTATATCATTATTATTACACTTATTTAGATCAATTTATAAATTACTAATATAAAATTTTAAATCATCAACTTAATTAAAAATATATGTTTGTATTAAAAGGAAAATATAAATTAGTAACATTAGATTATATATCATGTCATTACTATTACAAATATCAAACCATTATCATTACATCATTTAAAAATGTCAAAAATCAAAAATGTCATACATACAAATTTCAAAAATCAAGATGTCACTAATTAACAAATATTTTTTTCCGATAGCAACTCAGTTAAACTGTAGTACGTTTTATCTACCAAAAAAATCCGTAATCTACTCCTAAATTGTGCTGTATTTAAAGCTTTCCAACTACTCGGTAATTTATTGTAAATAATTGGGGCCATGCAAGAAATTTCCTATAAAACATCAACACCACAAGATCTCTTATGTAGTCTCTACTAGATAGTATTCTAAAACGAAGTAATAAAGTACCTAAAAATTTAACTTTTTTGATAGTAAAAACATGTCAAATTAAAAATAATTTCGTACAGTCTCCACGTCTGCACCTTTGCAATTTAAGAGCGGCCAACCGGTCATACTTTTTATACAAACGCTCGTACGTGATTATGGCGTTGGAACACATCTTTCTATGAAAATTTTGAACTAATTGGTATCATGTGCACTATATCTAGGTTTCTATGAAAGTAAAAAATTTAAATTTGACGAAACAAATTCAGTATAAGCCTCCAAAAATCTGCTTTTTGCACACATTTTACCTAAACTTTGGCCGTTCATAATGTACTCATAAATTGTAAAAATAAAGAAAACATCTTCATAGAAACATCGCACATGTAACGTAGATTCTAAATAACACACATTTATTTCACAAACTTGTAAGGCTTTCTCATAAACACGTATTTCCTGGAACAAGTTTTATGAAATTTTCGCACACTATTTTTCGTTCAATGTTATTGCGTTCTCACTTGCCTGTTAGCATTAACATTGCGCTGGATGAAACCACAAGCTTTTCAATCATGCTCGCATTGACAATAGACGGACCGGGAAGGGCCCTCTTAATATGCCAATCAACATTGAATACACCTTCAATGATAAAGTAACAAAAGAGTAACAAAAAAGATTGAAAAGACTAAGCAATTTAATATGCCAATATGCACACATGAACAATTTGACAGCTTCCAAACCAGCTGGGGCCCAAGTCTGCTATTTTTATAAATTCGTCACTCCAACACGATCCCATTGTCATTTTGCTAAAATATCGTAATCTGCTAAATTCATAATGGTCGATCATTGGTCGGTCAATGGTCTCGTAATAGAATTGTATTACAATGGGATTTTGAACATTTATTCATGCCAGATTTCATTTAAATATATTTTTACATATTATTTATTAGTGTTATAATAAGCAATTATTAGAAGTTGGAAGTTTAGTAGGAAGTTTCATTTGTGCATTATGTACGAGATTACCAATTCTTTCAATGGAGTGTCAGTGGCTGACCATTGGAAAGTCATAATGACGCCATTATATTAGTAGATTACCAAACTTGTCAAAATCAACAACTATGAAATCATTGATAGACCATTCTGACATTAGTGTAATAGCAGACTTGAGGCCCTGGTAACTGCATAATCTTCCGCTTCCACAAACAAAATGGGTTACAGAGCATATGGGCTGGCTGTACTACAAACATGTCCGTTTAGTGCATATCCCTATCTAAACCAAACATCGTTGGCAGTTGCACGTGGCATTAATATCGGCCCGGAGTTTGTTTACCTCTCGTACATAGTTATAGGTTTGTAAAACAGTATGTATTGATAAAACCTTTGAACTAGTATGTAGGAATGTTGTGTATAGCAACAATTAGTTTAATAGTAGTGGTAATTTGGTATTACTGATTAAGTAGGTAGGCTAAAATCCAGGATGACGTAGGCACGTCATCCTGGATTTTAGCAGTCAAAAGAAAAAACTCAAATTGGATTTAGCTTATTTCACCAAAATTATTTAGTTAGGTACTTAACTTTTTTTTCTTGAGACAGACAGATAGATAGTTTTTTTTTTTTGTTTGGTCTAGCTAGTCTATAATATTGGTCTGAGGTTTTGACATGATATTTTTCTGCTTAGTCGACATTACTTTTGACATAATGGTGCCGATTCCCTTGTTCACAAACTGAACTAAATTTAAGTTCAGTGCATCTTTCTTCTTTCTATTTCATTAAGAAAAGGACAGAGGAGAAATTTTACTTAGTTTAGTTCTGTCAAATTAATCAGCGCGTGTCACTACTCCATACAGGTTTAGACGTGATTAAAAACTTGCCTACTAAAATTACGTCAATTTACGTCAAGCGCTGATTAATTTGACAGGACTAAACTAAAATGTACCTATCTTCTGTCCTTTTCTTAATGAAATAAAAAGAAAAATATACACTGAACTTAAATTTAGTTTAGTTTGTGAACAAGGGAATCGGCACCATTATTTTTACAACTAAGTTTTTTCGTGTCTGTGTTTTGTGTGTGTATAGCTTGTCTTAGCACCTAATCAATTTAATCAGTAACTTATCTCGTTCGAGTAAAGTGCCACTCTAAAACCTCAAGGACGTTTTAAAGTGTAACATAACCAGTTTAATTAGTTAACTGAAGTTCTTTAGTGCTTTTAAGCGAATTTGTGGTTTTGATTTAATCAAACACAGTTATTTTATATAAGGACCATGAAACTTGTCTTTTGCACGCTAGGATGCTTTTAGTTTTGGGTAAAAGGTTTATTATACAGCCGTCCTTATCACTTCGTTAATGAGTTTGTCAATAGGCCCATAATGATTAAGAACATTTTTGTCATAAGTGCTTAAATCATTTTACGTCACACCAGGGCCTCAAGTCTGCTATTACAATAGTGTCAGAATGGTCTCTTCATTGTGAGTTTTTGACAGATTTGCCATAAAAACACTGTCAAATACTCACAATGGCGAGACCATTCTGACACTATTGTAATAGCAGACTTGAGGCCCTGGCCATATTGTGAGTTTTACCGCACGCTACGCGTACAGTAAAACTCGCATTATAACCAGGTGAAGACGTAAAATTGTGTACTCACCACGGGCAGTAAAAAAGAAAGTCCTCTATCGCATATTTACAAGCCTCGCCTGCGGCTCGGGTCACAAATACCTGCGATTTCGGATTTTCTTTCTTTTACAGCCCTTGGTAAGTAATATACTATTTGGCCCTGTCGCTTTTTGTTCTGATATTTTTTGGCTTTTTTTTTGCGAGTGTCTCTCTTTTCGTACTTACTCTACATTTTAAGATTGACACATTATTATTAAAAAAAAATTAAAAAAACATGTTGTAAAACGGTCATGTCCTTGCTGACTTGTTAGAAGTATGTCCATTCACATTCTCAAAAACTGCTGATCCGATTTTCGTGCGTTCTCTCTTCAGAAACGTTTTACACGACTGCCCAAAACAAGGAGTGTTATGTTTATCTGTTTAACTTCACACTGATTGTTTTAGAAAATACAACGAAACTGTTAAAGGATTTATGCTGTTTGTAAATGAAACAAAAGAACACATAATATAACCCAACCTGTATTCTCAGAAGAGGTAGAGTTCCTATAAGCAACCCACATTTCGCCAGCTAAGTTTAAGGCGGTATGGTCCATCAGAGACCGCGCTTAGTACTTTTTTGAATCCATGGGAAACAAAAAACAGTGTATAAAATTCAAAAAAGCTCTATAGTCTGTAGTTTTTAGAAATGAAAAATAAAAAACTAAAATAATCGGCTGAGATGGTCTATGATCACTGTAACGGGGAGTCTTATTCCTGCCGTTAACTTTTAAATTTTTGTTCATTTCTTAGTTTTTTGTAAGATTACAGAACCTTTAATAATAATCATATTTTTTATTAACAAATGTGGGTACGAGTACAACTCATCTATCCTAAACAAAAACACAATGTACAGAGTTTTGAATGTTTTAAAGATAGAGTTAACGACGATGTCTGTGTTAGTATAAACTGTGTGATTTTTGCACGATTTAGGTTTCGATTCTTCCCCAAAAGTATGATCTTGGTGATTGGAACTTAGCAACTCACTTGATTATTCATGAAGATTTTAATTACCATCGCTTTTAATAACACGACTAGATTACCTTTACTGGATAGAAAAAAATCCCAAAGTTACCCCTCTTCGTAATGTTTAATCAGTCTCATAGCTACAAAACAGACAATTTTTACTTTTATATAAATGAAAAGGTAGTAAGATTGTTTTGCACAATTCGCTGAGTTTGTTTTGATAAAATGATTAAAATAATTACTATATTTAAATACCTACCAAATGCGCGAGGCAACCACTCACGACTTCGCGAGCCCACTTCAGTCGGCTCGAGCTCTGGGATCATAGCGCTTTAAGTCCCATATAATAGGGGGCGGGCCTATAGCCGCTCACCGCCATGGGGCAGACAGAATTCCAGACTCCGGGCAGCTACTGAGAAAAAAAAAATTAAGGTAGAAGTTTATCCCTAATTAATGAGATTATTATTAAAAGCCTGTGAGATGCCACACTGCAGGGCAAATACCACTCTACTCTCTCTATCCACTTCTCTCTATTTAAAGCTGCTAAGGACCAGTATCAAATAATAATAAAGTATTCAATTAATAATATTGATCATTAATTTTTATGTCACTGTTGGCAAAACATAGCGCACTACCAAATTTTTTAAGATCTTTGTATGTAATTTACCTATGTTTCACAAATAAATTATACTTATTCTAATTACGTTACACACTTTCAATTACAAACCAAGAGTTTAGAAGGAATCTATCGGTTGCTAGGTTTGAAAAATTAGTTAAATTAGTTATTAGTTAGTATTTTTGTCATTATTTTTGTACCCTATCACTGTTTTTATATTTAACCCAAAGGTTGACTGGTAGAGAATGCCTTGTGGCATTAAGTCCGCCTATGTACCACTATTGTACATGAAGTTTAAATAAATAAATAAAGATTTGTCTGCGCAACAACATAAATAACGTAATTAATGTGGGTGAACTGACAAAGTGAAACCCATTGCGATCAATTGTCAATTTATGTACGCTATTACCCCGCAGTTCCTGTTGAACGAGTCCAGATTGTCCCGCCATCTCCGGCTGGGCCTGCCGCGATGGGTCCTTCCCCGTAGTCAAACTATTTTGTCCAACTGATTTGACCACCAGGAATAATTTTCCCTGTGGTCAAACTTTACTGATGTTGCAACTTTTTAGCACGCTGTATGCATGCAGGGCCTCAAGTCTGCTATTACAATAGTGTCAGAATGGTCTCGCCATTGTGAGTATTTGACAGTGTTTGTATGGCAAATCTGTCAAAAACTCACAATGAAGAGACCATTCTGACACTATTGTAATAGCAGACTTGAGGCCCAGTTATGGTGTGTACAGTCAAAGATAAAATTAATGTCAAATGTCAAGCGTGGCGTCATTCACTATTGTTTTCCTTTGTTGAATTTCAAATTATTCATAGTCAAAAATGGGAACGTTTATGTGAATCGTAAACGTGGTATAGTTTTACTTCAAGATGGGCGGCAGTAATGCAGATGGCGCGTGGCGTACCTACAAAAATGGGAACGTTTTGAGTTTTTTTTTTTTGAGAATTTGTGAAATGATACAAACCGATTATAAAAACCAACTTGGTTTCTGGAATTAATGTATTTGCAGCTGCAGTTACAAAGTCCAAATGAACTTTCTCAGGGGACCGTTCTGGTAACTGTGGTTTAATAATTTAGAACATTATTATATAACTTCGAACAAATTATATTACGGTTTTAATTTTAATCATAACTGTACACTATAGTAGTCAAAATTTATATACAGGGAGGATCATTTGAGTAGCTTGACCACGGGGAAAGATCCATGGTCAAATTTCCTTTTGGTCAAATCAGTTGGACAAAATACATAGTTTGACTATGGGGAAGGACCGGCCGCGATGTCGTTTGCCATTCAGAGCTGTTGGGTCGTGAGTTTGGCCCATTGGTCGTCTCACATGCGGCAGATGACGTGTCCAGCCCAATTCCATTTTAGCGTGAAACTGATTTTTACCTGGCGCTTTCTAAGAACCTAAGTCCGTATTAGCGTTTTCCTATAAGTTATTAGTTCAGGTAGCTATACTTAGCTACAGTAAATTGGTTTTATTGTATACTCATTACAGTCATTACTTTATTGTTGATAATTGCCCTAATGAGCCTAATCTGGTGATGAGGATTCGTGGTATTCTATCAGTTATATGATGTTTATAAATGTACGGCTTGAGTTAAGTTTTGAAAGTTTTATGAACTAGCTTTTGCTTGCGACGTAGCCTGCGTGCGGGGGAAATTGTCCCATGGGAACGTACTAGGTACGGGGATAAAAAGTATCCTAATTATGTCCTAAACCAGGTCATGATCTATCCATGTTTCAAAATAATTACTACATCCAAATCCGTTCAGCTGTTAAGACGCGAGACAGAATTACTATCGCATTTATAATATCAGTATGGATTTTCACTCCCCGCAAAAGTTTGGACTGATCTGCAAAGATTCCAAGTCATCTCATATTACTCTTGGGTTATTCCATATTTCTCTTTATTATACTTAAAAGTTTATTCATAAGTTTCCTGTACAGATTATAATAAGGTAGTCAATTACCTTAAATAACTTTAGGGTATTCCCCTAAAAGTATTCATAAATTGCATCACAAAATAGGTCGCCCCAGATATGTCAACATATTGTCAAAGAATTGGACTAAATAACACAAGTTCTTATTGCTTTAATTTCGTAACAAATACATGTAAATCAATTATCATAAGCCTTATTGACCAGTAGAGCGCATATCGCAATATTTTGCACGCGAGCTCACTTGCACAAGTGTTGGGGCAAAAACTGCTAAGTGCCGATCGACCAATGAAGGCGAAAACTTTTGATATGCTTCGGAATTTAAAACTTGACAACCTAGACTAGACTGACAGAATACAGTGATTGTTAGTGTTGTAACCTTCGAAAATATAGCTTTATTAGTCTTTTGTCTTTTTTTCTAAAATGAGTCATGAATTGCACCCTGCTTAAAGTCTTATTTGAAGTAGGATGGCATTCATGACACATTTTCGAAAAAAATAATGTCGCTTATTACCTTTTAACCGTCGATGTGATCATTATGGACCCTGTCGGGCACAGGAGAGAGGAAGCTTTGAAAGACATTGCTTATCAGTCTTCTTCTTCAGTGTTACGCAATTAGGGTGCTGTTTTATAATACTACAGAAGGCAACTAAGTTTTCTCTGTACTCACCTTATTTTAATAACAAGTAAAAATAAGAGAACAACCAGGGGCCCATGTCTTCTATTTTTATAAATTCGTCACTCGTAACACGATCCCATTGGCATTTTGCTTAAAAGTTCGTAATCTGCTAAATTCATAATGGTCGATCATTGGTCGGTCAATGGTCTCGTAATAGAATTGTATTACAATGGCATTTTGAACATTTATTCATGCCAGATTTCATTTATATATATTTTTACACATTATTTATTAGTGTTATAAGCAATGTGAAGTAGTAGGAAGTTGGAAGTTTAGTAGGAAGTTTCATTTGTCATTATGTACGAGATGACCAATTCTTTCAATGGAGTGTCAGTGGCTGACAATTGGAAAGTCATAATGTCGTCATTATATTAGTAGATTACCAAACTTGTCAAAATCAACAATTATGAAATCAATGATAGACCATTCTGACACTATTGTAATAGCAGGGCCTCAAGTCTGCTATTACAATAGTGTCAGAATGGTCTGTTCATTGTGAGTTTTTGACAGATTTGCCATAGAAACACTGTCAAATACTCACAATGGCGAGACCATTCTGACACTATTGTAATAGCAGACTTGAGGCCCAGACTTGAGGCCCTGGCTTAGTGCAATTTTTTTGAAGCATGGCTCTTGATAATTTTTTGTCTTTTCCTCGAAACACCTATTTCAAAGTATGCTTTGTGTGTAATATTCTTCAATGTTTAGATAAAATACCAAAGAAAATTCATAGAGACCACATTCATTCGCCATAATCTAATAATCTACCCTATTACCTACACAAAAGTGAAACTCACTGACCCATTCGGAGCATGTAACACAGATCAAAGTCCGTAAGCACTAATTAGCGGGGTCACTAAATGTCAATCACACATCCAGACAGCACGGAATTTATGTCATGTCCGTGTCGAAAGTATTCAATTGATCTAAATATAGTGCTTCTCTTTTGGACAGTTGATAAGCAGGCTGAGCTTTTTATACATATACATAGAAATTAAATGAAAAATCCTGAAGAATACTTAACGCAACTTAAGATAAGGAGTGCTTATGTACATCATCGAAAACATTGACACAAAAATCTCCACGACTCACACCCGGATTCTGAATAGAGAATATCAACTTCAAATTCTCAATTCAGAAACCCTTGGTTAACCCTACTTACCTATGCATTACGCGAAATCCAAAATTTTATTGAAAAAAAAAAAAACCTAAGAAATTTTATATTTCACAGGCAACATTAATTTTTATTAAATTTACATTAATTTATTGAAGGAATCACCAGTGTTTATGTAGAGTTTGACAAGTTGTCAACTTCAAATTCTCAATTGAGAACTCGGGTGTGAGCCGTGGAGATTTTTGACAGCTAGATTATGGGGGTAATTATATTGGGATAGGGATATGTGTGGTAGATACGAGTACTTTTACCAATTACTGCAACTCCTGTGAGCAAGAATTATTATTGAGAGTGGACTTGAAATATTGGGGTTACTTTTTTGCCATATGCAAAATGCAATATTAATTTAACAGCTATAAAAGTAGTATTAACAAATCAAATGTCTTGTTAGAACTGTTACACGAAATCATTTCGGTATTACATTATTTTCCGTGTGTCCTCAAATCATTTCGTGACTGAAACTTAATTTACTGACGTAAAACAACATAAAACATTTTAATGTCTTACACGATTATGTTGTAATTCTACTTTGGGATAAATAATATCACACGGTTATTTTTTACGTTAGTTGCCGTATTGGCCTCTTTACCCAGATGGCAACATCGCTCTCCTTCTCCTAAATAGAATCTTGTATGTTTATTTTATGAGGCCCTTTTGTATACTTCATTGAAGCTTAATTACACGAGGATAGTTATCAATTAATATTTTAAGGATGGTATTTAAAAGTACTTCAATTTTATTTAAAAGTACTCCCATTTCATTTACCTAATTTTGCCTGTGTTCCACCAAATATACTGAATGTGCACCAAAATATAACCTAACCTAACCTTTAATATTTGGTGCACGATCAGTATTTTTCGGGGAAGAATAAAATTTTAGAAATGCATACATAGATGTACCTTAATATTTTTGGTGAACACAAAAATATTACCTATATTTTAATAGGTAGAGGCTGCAATCTAGATATTATTTCATTAAAAGAAAAAACATATATGTGTTTTTCTTAACAAACACATTTGTATGGTTATCACTGTTTCTAGTTTTCGCAGAAAATTATGATTTTCTGCGAAAACTAGAACCAGTGATAACCATACAAATGTGTTTGTTAAGGCACATCACAAAATTCTAACGAATTATTATTAGCCACAAATTCTCGTAATTCTTATATTTTTAGAAAATAAACAGTTAATACAAGCTGGTGTTACCATCAATGTCATTAAAAGTCAACAACATAACTCATTACAAGCCTGTACCAGCGATTTGAACTCATTTACATTGTTGATTAGGTAGAAACTGTTCACAATCCAATGAACAACACTGTTGGCAAGAAAAGAAAGAAGAAAAAAATGTACATACATACACAAGTCGTTGGTCGATAAATGAGCAGTTTGTTGCAATTCCTTGTATACAAGTATTAACATAAATTATACTTATGAGGTAGTGTTTAATTATTAACTTAACCGGTTTTTTTTTCGTTAACTGTATGTTTTTGCGTGGCAACCCTGAAAGCTGCAGTGTTAAAGTGTTGCTAGACGTAAGTTCAGTTTAGGATTACTTTATAATGAATGGTCTGTAGGAATGTGGATTGTGTTAAATGTTACAATAACAAAAAAAAAGGATAAAGAAAAAGCTATTGACTGGCAGAGGCAGAGTAAATAGAAAAATTCAAAACAAAAAAAAAAAAAAAACAATATTAATTTTATCTACAAATCTTGGTATTAATTTGATAATTTCATATTGACACATGGAAAAAGCAAAAGTTATAGTACCTACTTATATTTTCTAAAGATTTTTTTTGTATCAAATCTCCAAAGAGTGCTGCTACCAATTTCCGTATTTAAAGAACGCTCGCATTCTAATCTGAGTCTGAATCTCTCTAAAATACCTCTAAATTCCCAATTTTTTTGGCCAATTTTACATTGATTGTCGGTCAGATGAAATTACGACTAGAATTTGAACGTAGGAACGGGAATAGGGATGTTTACTAAAAAAAAAAATTTTGTCCGTCATCTAGATTATTAAAAAATATTGGACACGTATTTTTTTTTACGTGCCTAATCAAAAAATGACGGCGATACATTGGATTCAAATCTGGCATGTCGTCACTCTGTGCTAGAGTAATGTGTTTTTAGGATTAAGTAAAAAAAACGTGTCTAATATTTTTTTATTATCTATTTGATGGACTAAACAGATTTATTTTTTTACCCAGGAAACATTCCTACTGGCCTTCTCTTTTTAAATTAAAAAGAAAACAAAAGAAGCCTTCTCTTTTTAAATTAAAAGAAAACAAAAGAAGCCTTCTCTTTTTAAATTAAAAGAAAACAAAAGAATGCGCAACCCGGCCCTAGGCAATTTCGTTGCAGTGCAGTATCGTAAATCTATCAAGTAGTAATTGCTTGCCATATACTGTGTTACGGCAACAAGGTTCCGACTGATTGGTCATGTGTGCCCAAGGACAGGAAGCTCATTTTGAACGACGATTGACTACTAATATCCACCTACATGCAAGACTCTTATTGGTATAATTATTGCGAGATATTAGTATGGCTGACGTCAGCTTTGTGAACGTCATTGCACTTAGTATTCATTTGTAAGCAAAACGATGGTTAGTTAAGTCTGTGGTGTGATTATGTATTGTACTTACCTTTTTGACACCTCAGTTTGGCTTACGCTAAATGCAAATATTACTTAAGTATTCCTGCCTTTTACTTATTTACTATACCCCGAGTCTCTAATTCAGATAATTTATGTAAACAAAGTAATGTCAAGAAATGTCACAGTCAAAATGACAAAACATTTTATCATAATGTTTTTTGTAAAATAATCATCTCTAACATTAAAGTGAATTTAATTATAAGAACTATGCAAACAAAATACCGTTGCCAAACAATGTTTTGTATAGTGTGTCGGAGACACGGCATATGATCGTCAATATCAGCCCTTTTAAGTCCACTGCTAGACGTAGGCCTCCCAAAATCGATTCCACTCGAAACAGTTTACAGCCGTTTTCATCTAAAATGTGTCTAGATATGTTACTTACAATATGAATCTATGAGAGTTGTATTATTTGTGTTATTGAAGATTGTGGTTAATGTTTGGGTCTCCTTGCATTGTTACCAGTATCATAAAATATTTTGTACCAGAAAACCTCCTTTTTTAATAACTTTGTTTAAAACCGAAAATTTATAAAAATAATTACGGTGTGATTATTTTTTTTTATCATTATTTCTTAAATCAGTACTTAAAAGAAAATGAAACCTTGTTTTGTTGCCATTTTATGTGAATTACCATTACTAAGATATTTTTTTGATATGTTATCCCCTTTGTTTACATAAATTATCTGAATTTAGGACTTTGGGTTATGCGTTTTGCGTTGCAATTCCTTTTTCTTTTTTTTTATTAGGAACCTTCTACAGCGCGCACACAATAACTTACCAAAGTTTCATCACAATCGGTCAACCCATTTTATAGTTTTTGCGAGACTAACTCACGGCAATAGATTTTTATATACAGGGTTATTGGTAAAACACTAACAAACTTGCAGTACTGTATTACTAACATCATAAACAACAACTTTTTTTGTTTGTTTTTTTACGAAACATAACACATTTACCTAAAACAAAGCTTCAAGATTTCGTTGTTCTATCTAACACATTTCAACTCTGTATTCTGTCTACCAGCGCCACCCGTGTACTGTCACCCCTGGCTTTTGCACTAGACACGGGGCATGCGGCAGTTTGTTTTGCTACGCGTAGAGTTCGTAACATTTAGAGCTTGTAATTTAATAATATTAATTTTTGTATGAAAATTATGATTAATTAAAATCTGATGAATTATTAAAAGTCATAGAACAATAAAAGTTGTTGCTTATGATGTTAGTCATATAGTCCTGAGAGGTCGTGTTTTACCAATGACCCTGTATAAAGATGTGCGGTGACCAGCACATCAAGTTACCACAAACTGTCAAATTTTATCATTCGCTTTTTGAACTTAATCACCAGCATTATAAAGTTTAAAATCTTTTGGAGAAATTTGACAGTTTCGTGTAGCTTGTTGTGCTGGCCACTGTATTTACACACAAAACACTTAATAAAGAAAAACACATAAAGAAGGAAGAGCTCTACGTTCTTTGGATCTTCGTTCGGCGCTAGAAGGAACTCAGGATCGCTCTGGATTGCCATCTGAAGTGATCAATTTATGTGTATTAACTCAAAACTGAATATCTTCCTAAAACTTACATAAATTGCCATGCAATTAGTTACATACATTCATCAAGACATTTTTCTCTCGCGATTGCTAAATTTGCTGTGCTACTTCCTGAAACTGTGATCTGGGCCTCAAGTCCGCTATTACAATAGTGTCAGAATGGTGTATCATTGATTTCATAATTGTTGATTTTGACAAATTTGGTAATCTACTAATAAAATGGCGTCATTATGACTTTCCAATGGTCAGCCACTAACACTCCATTGAAAGAATTGGTAATCTCGTACATAATGACAAATGAAACTTCCAACTTCCTACTACTTCAGATTGCTTATAACATTAGTGTTAAATAATATGTAAAAATATATATAAATTAAATCTGGCATGAATAAATGTTCAAAATGCCATTGTAATACAATTCTATTACGAGACCATTGACCGACCAATGATCGACCTTTATGAATTTAGCAGATTACGAACTTTTAGCAAAATGACAATGGGATCGTGTTGGAGTGACGAATTTATAAAAATAGCAGACTTGGGCCCCTGGTGCCGTGGTTTGGATAACTCAGGCTAGTGGTCAGGCCTTTCTTTTATCTGCCCTGTGTATTGAGCAAGATCGTTATTCCAAAGAGGGTTTTTAGGTACAGCATTTTTCACAAATATAACGGTCCTTCGATTTACTTAAATTTATTTACCAAGCGACCTTATTCAGGCTCCACATTTCGCGCTTATTCCAAGTTATGTTACCTATCTATGAGGCGATCGCGATATTCAAATCATGTGGGGCCTTACTCCCGACAGCATCGAGTACTGAATCAATCGAATAGGGTTCGAATTAAATGCCGATCCATACTCTTGAATCCAACACTAGCGCACGATCGTACGGTGGTTCGAAGCGAAAGTAACTTCGGTCAGGGGCCTTACTCCCGAAAATGATTCGAGTTTGATTTTGATTCCGATTCGATTTCGTTTCTAATCCGAACTCGATTTAAAACTTTAAACTGGACCGAAGGTAGTTTCGCTTCGAACCACCACACGATCGTGCGCTAGTGTTGGATTCAAGAGTATGGATCGGCATTTAATTCGAACCCAATTCGATTGATTCAGAACTCGATGCTGTCGGGAGTAAGACCCTAGAAGCGAGTTCGAATCGGAATCAAAATCAAACTCGAATCGTTTTCGGGAGTAAGGCCCCAGTTTTAAGTTTTAAATCGAGTTAGGTTCAGAACGAAATTGAATCGGAATCGAAATCAAACTCGAATCGTTTTCGGGAGTAAGGCCCCAGAAAACCGCATCAAATCGAATCCGGAATGTTGGATAATTATTTCCCAATCTACTATAGCTTTGATCCACTATCTTGCGCTTGACGAAGCTTTTCGCTACATATGCATCGCCATCGAACCAATTAATCTATCAAGGGTAGATCTTTCTGTAAAGGTCCATAGGTAGAAGGGAGCGAATGTAAAGGTCAAATGTTTCGATCATGGTTTACGCTTCTCTGGTTGTCAATAAGGGCAAGGGCGAGTAAGGCTTTAAATAGCTGACATGCGCTTGAGTTGAGATGCATCCAGTGCTTGAGTGAGTACCGGGAACCGTAAGAAGATCTACGTATCTACCTAGTTTATCTATACAAATAAATAAAATTGAACTGTCTGTTTGTAATGTCAAAATAACCGCTTTTTACTCAATCGATAAGAAAGTTTGTACGGTACTCGTGAAAAAAAAAAAAAGTTAAAAAAAATCTTTGTCTGTCTGTTTGTTCCGGCTAATCTCCGAAACGGATGGACCGATTTTGACGGGACTTTCACTGAGAGATAACTGATGTTATGAGGAGTAACTTAGACTACTTACTTTTATTTTAAAGTGATTGTACACTAGCTCCTGCGGCTAGTGTACAATAACTTTGACCATCACTTCTTCTAAATTATCATTCAAGCCAGATTTTGAAACAAAGGTGGTTCATAGTTGCGTTTCTATACAGATAAATTCAAATTTGTGGTTAAAAGTAGATAATTTAGAACCGTGGGAGTAGTCAAATGTTTTTAATACCATATTAAACTCATAATTGCCTTTTGTGACTCATTCATTTAGAGGATGGGCTGTTTTATCATTCGTTCTACAAAACCATTCTGTGACAACAAATCGATTGGTTTCTCAAAAGTGTTAATTTTGCAAATAGGGCGTCGATTGGACGTATTCCACATTGGGCACCTGCTTAAACGGCACCTGAGTGAATGGCACCTGAGGTATTCCACGTACGGCACCTATCGATATTTTTCGCAGTGGAATAATTTATGAAGCGACACTGTAATAGTGACTTCATAATAATATTACCTATATGCTTGATGTTTGTGGTCTTATCATCGTATGTTGATACATTTTAACCAATTAAGGCCCTGATAATATGCTAGCGCCCTTGAGTGGTTAGCTTGCGTGTTCTGTACTGAGCTCACGCAACGCGTCGTACGTCCAGCCAGTAATAGGACTCGCTCATTAGGACGCATTATTAGTTTATTATACATAAAACAAGAGGTATTTTAATAAAACACGTATACTACAAGATCAATAATTAAATTATCTTTAAAAAGGTGAAGGTTTCAGAAAAATACGCTTGATACATTTTGCGTGATTCTCAGTTTTATATCCGCGTTAGACAAAACTTTACAAATTAATTTCACTATGTAATATAAACATAATCTAAAATATTCACATATTAAGTTATTAAGAAAATGCTCTAATTTAACATATATTTTTTCCAAATCACTAACACTACTCGTTTAGACGTGATCTTTAGTATAAAATCATTAAAAATCGGTTATCGGCGCTTTAAAAGCCAGTCCCTTTACTAGTGAAATTAACATTGGAGAACATGATCACAACAATATTTATCTTGCATTTAGGTCGTGCAGCATCTGGCAGGGGACTAGCCGGTGTAATGTGTGACAGTGTAACTTGATACTCTTTGTATCTGGGGCAGGCATTTGTTTTGATTCACCGTAAAAACAGATGACTAGCTGATATCACCGGTTTCCGCATGAGAAACAAGCGTAATCTATAATTCATTTAATTTAAGACCCCAAAGTCCTGCGTAGGTACGTAATTCTTTAAGCAAAGTTGTCTCTCCTTATGCTCCAGACATCGTATAAAATATTCCATTCTCGTCAGATTTTCACGTCAACTCTTTAAAGTCATTCTTCAGAGGCGGGAATCAATTTGCAAGTTAATTAAGTTCTAGGACGCGGCAAACGAAGTCATAACATCTGCATATACGCTTCCTAACCTGAATAATGCAGAGCAAATGTAAATAGATCACTTTCTGTAGACAAAGTGACAATTACAGCTTCAAAAGCATGAATAACAAACAGACCGGCTAGGTATAAGCATTTTTGAAACTACACGATCTCTAAATGGATAATTGATTGAAGATACGGCTTATATAGATTAGGCTCTTAATGCATTTGCTGCCCAGTTCATAAATATTTTTTCTTGTATAAGCCATAAATTGTTTGGCAAATTTACATACTTAGATTTGGTGTCGCTAGTCGGGTCCTGGGCATGAACAGAAGTCATCTATAGCGACTGCTCGAATGCAGGTTGTAGGCACACAAACGAATTATTTTTTGACATATATGCTGGGTGCTGGGCAGCGAATCGGTTAAGCGATGATAACCGACTGTTAATGATTTAATTATATTATTAAAAAAAAAAAAAGTTAAATTGGAGCATTTTTTTAATAACATAATATGTGAATATTTTAGATTATGCGGATAAAAAACTGAGAATCACGCAAAAACTATCAAGCGTATTTTTCTGAAACCTTCACCTTTTTAAAGATAATTTAATTATTGATCTTTTAGTATACGAGTTTTATTAAAATACCTTTTGTTTTATGTGTAATAAATTAATAATGCGTTTTATTTGGGACAGCACTCCTGGGCCTCAAGTCTGCTATTACAATAGTGTCAGAATGGTCTCTTCATTGTGAGTTTTTGACAGATTTGCCATACAAACACTGTCAAATACTCACAATGGCGAGAACATTCTGACACTATTGTAATAGCAGCCTTGAGGCCCTGGATGGGCGAGTCCTATTACTGGTTGGACGTACGATGCGTTGCGTAAGCTCAGTACAAGTACATGCAAGCTAAATACCCTTAGTAAATTAAAACACTTTAGCGTACAAAAAATAACGCGCTTCAGTTGAACGGTGACATTGAAGGTCATATTAATAAAGCATGTCGAGACACTAACCAAATAAATAGAGACATCAATTTGTGTTCATAGGCATCCAGTGACTAACTTGGGTTTAAAAAAATATATACTGAGTACGGTACTCGTGGGGCTCGTGGCTAAGTAAAGGCTGTGTCGCGTGGCGTGTCGCGCCTGTTTGTAGGAGCCTTAAAGGGAAATATAGTGAGGAAATAATAAAACGGGTTTAAAATAGTATGAACATTTATAACGACTACTTCTGAGGCCTTTGCCCTGCATCTGCAGTAGGACGATAAAAAACCGATATAATTATTATTAAATTAAAATAACAAATCAAGACATGACTTCCCATTAGTTTACATGACTCAACAATGACGTCTCTTCCTAACTAATCAGGCCTTCAAAACTATCACAGTGTCCACTCAATCACAAGAAGTTATAACCACAAGCCTACTAAATAGGTAATGGAGCATGACTAATAATTATTACTATTATTTACATAATAATATAAAAATTATTACAATGGGATCAAATCCTGTGTCATCGCATGACGTGAGCAATGGATAAGTGAGCAAACAACATCCATTCAACTTTAATAAATACTTTAAAAAGTAAAATAATGAAATGAAATCGTTTAACACATATTAATAATATAAAGACCAATTATTTTTATAACAGTAGGACCTAACCATTGCGGCTGTTATTAAGGCTCCTACAAACAGGCGCGACACGCGACAAGGCACAAAGGCACCGCGTATCGCCCGACGAGCGGTGCCTTTGTGTCGCGCCTGTTTGTAGGAGCCTTTACTTAGCCACGAGCCCCACGAATACCGTACTCAGTATAATTTTTTTTAAACCCAAGGATAGTCCGTGAGTCCCTGGATGCCTATGGACACAAATTGATGTCTCTATTTATTTGGTTAGTGTCTCGACATGCTTTATCAATATGACCTTCAATTTCACCGTTCAACTGAAGCGCGTTATTGTTTTAATTTACTAAGGGTATATAACTGGCCTATAACATTCCCACTATTGGGACACAGGCCTCCTCTCTGTGAGAGAGAGTGGGCCATAAACCACCACGCGGGCCAAGTGCGAGTCGGTTACAAATATTTATACCCAAAGTCTCAAATTCAGATAATTTATGTAAACAAAGGGGATAACATATCAAAAAATATCTTCGTAATAGTAATTCACATAAAGTGGCGAAAAAAAAGGTTCCATTTTCTTTTAAGTACTTAATTTAAGAAATAATAATTACAAAATAATCATACCGTAAATATTTTTATAAAATTTCGGTTTAAACAAATTTATAAAAAAAAAATGATACTGGTAACAATGCAGGAGATCCAAAAATTTTCACATTTTTTACATGTGTTGTTGAACACTAATATTACAACTCTCATTCATAGATTCATATTGTATGTAGCATAATTATCTAGCCACATTTTGGATGAAAACGGCTGTAAACTGTTTCGAGTGGAAATCAATTTTGGGAGGCCTACGTCTAGCAGTGTACTTAAAAGGGCTGATTATGACGATCATAGGCCGTGTCTCCGACACACTACATAAATCATTGTTTGGTAACGGTATTTTGTTTGCATAGTTATTATAATTAATTCACCTTAATTTCATAGATGTTATTTACAAAAAAAATTGGTTGTCTGCAAAGTTGGTTTACGGACGATAGTTTAACGTGACAACGTCATAACAAAACATTGATGCGGCGCAAGCGTACAATGAGCGTAACGGGACAACGAGTCATCCTTTTTCGTGCATGCAGCCGGCGTTCATCGATTGACTTAATTAATGAGGCATCAACCAACGATTATCGATGTACGCATTAATATTATTATCGTTTATTTTAGGTATTAAGAGGGCGTACAACGGTCCACTAACGCCACTTCTAAAGGTCCGGGACCCCAGGGTGCCGAGATATGTCAAAGACACTTTAAATAATAATAATAATAACCCCACCGCCGTATCTCTACGTTGTCGTCGTGGTGGGGCTTGCGCGCTCCGAACTCTGGGTCTGTGCCGGTAGAGTTCACTTTACCGTAACATATCTAGGCCATTCTAGGGTGAGGAGACAGACCAAGAG
Organism: Dryobota labecula; assembly: GCA_947523025.1. NCBI lineage: Eukaryota > Metazoa > Arthropoda > Insecta > Lepidoptera > Noctuidae > Dryobota > Dryobota labecula. The sequence goes on from OX383303.1 coordinate 11,768,345, forward strand.
AGATACAGAAACCCGCAGGGCAGCATGTGGCGAGCTGTTAGGCAGTTGCGACCCCACGGACCCTATCTCCCGGGAGAAGTCATGTTCCTCATCTCTGGCTTGCCTTTATTGGCCGGCTGGAGTGAACACTGACGAGGAACTGAGCTCCCACCTCATTCTTGCCTTTATTGAGTGGAGATTCGCAAGAGCAAACGTGAATGGAAGAAGGAAGTATTCCAGTAAGTGCTTGTAGGGATCTTGACCATCTTCCGGGCTCTGGGATTGTTCTGAGAGCCGTGGAATACCTCTCCACTCCTCGAGCACCTCAGGACATGTTGCCCCCTGGTCGCTACGTCACTATGTGCTAGCGACCGTTTTCGGGGGCCCATTATTGAGTGTGCAAGTCACCCCCTGCCATTTTATCCGTGTATAATAAAACATTGATCAGGCAGGGGCCATAGTCCTTCCATAGTTTTAGGTAACAAGTCCATTTTAACCACCCAAACCCATAGTCCAATATCTTTGTTTTCCATATCCTTCAATAGTCCTACACCAACCGGGGGTTGTCCTTGGGTGCACTTGCATAGTGCGTACAGGGATAATCGACGGTTGGTGTCTCATTTAATGAAAAAGCGTCAAACGGGCCTCTGCGAGTTGGCTTTGGCCCCTCTTACGCCTTCCAAAGGTCCGGGATCCCAGGGTCCCGGGATACGTAGACATATATAAATAAAATAATAATAATAAAGTACCTGCCTGGGTTGGAACCCACGACCTCCAACTCAGTAATCCGCGACCGTAACCAATGGGCTACCACTATACTCACCATGATATAAACTTATAAACTATGGAAGTAGGTACTCTTGAAAAAAGAAGGAAGAAACTATTCTTTATGTATAAGTAGATTTCGTTATGTTTTATCATTGTTAGTGGAAGCTGAATATAGTCCAACGCGTTTTCCACGAGATCGCTTCGTAAATCTATTCAACGTTTGTAAATCACTGAAATAAAGTAAAATTATTCTAATTTATGTTGAAACATCTGACGTTTACATCATGTTACGAATAGAAATATGTTAATAACTAGAAAAATTTGTTATTATTCCGCTTATTTTTTGATTTTCTTTCAGTTGGATTATGATGGAATTTGATGTTATTAAAAGAAACATTATGATCGAAAATTGTATATTGGCCTAGAATTCCATGTATCTGTCGAAGCCCTTCGTGTTATTCCAGTACCTATACTCCATTTACAAATAAATTAGACAAATAACGGCTAAATAACGACAGTTATTGTGTAATATTGTTGAAATTACTGCACTTTAGTTATTTTTTTAATGTAAATGGTAAATAGATTACAGTTCTTTGTATTTATCGTGAAATAAAGGAGTTTATTAAACGTTTATATCGAAATAATGAAAGGGTGAGAACAGTTATTTGTCTAATGTTATAATAAATGGAGTATAGTGTATTAACGTTATGTCATAATTTCCCGAGCTTGTCTCAAATTTTTCCAACCCAGTTACATTCTTTATACATCAATTACAGTGCCTTGGTCATGGCTGTCTTGTTGCATTTCATGTCCATTGCATTAAAACTGTAACAAAAATCATCCAGCAGTCTTTTCGCGTAATTCCATAACTAATTAATCGATGTCAAGTGCGCATCTTTATTTGACATTTGCACTGCACATGCATTGCGATCGCTCCAGCTGATTGCCGATTTCAAGAACCGTTTTATTTACTTGTATTGTGCCTGCGACGTTTGAGGTCTTCCCTTCTGAGAAAACATTTTGTTTTTGTTTAGTATTATTGTCGCAATAACCTGAATACTAATGCTTAGAGTTATTGCTGAGATGAAACTGATTGTAAAGTCGTATGAAGTCGAGTGGTCGGCGAAATTCTAAAGACGAAAAAATATATGGGACAGTTATTTTTTGTAAACTACTTTGAACGTATGGACGGTTGCTTAAGCGATTTGAAGTGGATCTGATAAGATCTGATGACAGATTTTTAAAGTGTAGTTTAGATAGTGATCCTTGACATTTCTTTTGGTACCTTAACTGAATCCTTTAAAATTTTAACCGATCACGGCAACTTTTTATTTTATCGACTTGGTCGTATAGTGGTATTCTTTACGACATAATTACCAGCCCTTAAACGTCCATAGCTAAACATGGGGCTACACTGGCGGCCTATTATTATGATCACCATGCTAGGAAGGTAGCACAATAAAATTTTAAGTATCAGCAATAACTCTTCGGTCGACTAAGGGCCGGCGCTGACAGACGTCGCATCACGGCACGGCAGGGCGTGCTTCAGCAGCCCGAAAGACGCTTTGGTATGACACGGCATGTCGAAGCATGCTCTTCCCCCCGCGCCCAGTTAAGCTGCGCCCCTTCGCCGAAAACACCGCCGCAGCCGTTTTAAACCTTATTTCATTTAATTTAGCTGTCATAATCCTGTGACCTATGTGGCTCGCGGGTGGCACGCCGCACCAATCCGTGGAATGAAATGACATGATACGACATGCCGCGGCGTCCCGCGGCATCTCACGACGACAAATCAAGTAATATTAATTCTAAACTTATTAAAATAAGCGTAAAAGAACTTGATCAGAAATAAAATCCTTTACCGTGTCGTGCCGTGCCGCGACGTCAGTCAGCGCCGGCCCTTATAGGACACCCAAGGGTGGTAAGATCTTACTTTTATCTTTTCTGATAACCGCACAGGTCTATTGTCGACATATAGACCATATTATTACCTCATAGTACTAACATAACATCACGCCTGGGGGCCAAGTCTACTAATGTACAAACGTTGCAATGGTGTCTTCATTGTGAGTTTTTGACAGATTTGCCATACAAACACTGTCAAATACTCACAATGGCGAGACCATTGCAACGTTTGTAAATTAGTAGACTTAGGCCCCTGGTTTTCCGCAAATGGTTCGGCGTAGGAGTACCAATAGTACAACCGCGTTTAGCCAGTTATGTTTACGTCTCATGTGATAGGTGGCCCCATCGAGTACCATCGTCGCTTATATTCAACGCTGGAAGCAGACCCAAACAGAAACGTAACTTCCCAAGCTTTTTTTATTCAATATTTCATAGCAAAAAAACATTAAATCAAATGACACTTGATTAAAATCACAATGTACGTTGCAAAGGCCTGCCGACGGTCACGTAGCCTCAACACACAGACTGACGGACGCCCAGCAAGGAGCTAACTAATGTATCCAATATGGACACTGGACTGCGATTCATGGACGGAATTTGTATAATTAGTAGAGATGGGTGCGACTGTCAGCGGGTATACATGGATGTACTAGGCAAGCATGACGCAGAAGGAGAGATATTAGCAATGGATGGAATTAATGGATGGAGTGACAAGGACAGCGATGATCTAAGATTCTAAGTGAAAGAAACGGCATTGCTGGAGCCCTATACATACATGGATGTGCTAGGCAAGTATGATGCAAAAGGACAGGTATTAGTAATGAAAGGAATGGATGGGTGGGCTGACGAGAACAGTGACGATCTAAGTGAAGTAGAAATAGCATTGCCGCAGACCAAAAAAGGAGATGGTGGGATGAGCTGCAATTTTGAAACTTGGCACAACACCAATCAATCTAGCAGTAACATCGATTAACGAATTAAAATAATAATAAAGGAAATGGAATGTAAATACTTTTTAGCGTGATTCTCAACGATTTTTTCTAAGTGACTTTTAATGGTTTCGATTTTTCGAAGAGGTGCACGTGGCGAATGCCTAATGAAACGAAAACGTGCATGAATTGTAAATGAAATAACTGTGGTGTAGATTTTATTGTCTTTTATTAAACTTTTATGATTACCATACTATCGCAGAGATGGCTTATTGGCTCGTATTTTCTGAAATGAGCCTGATAGGACCCTTATTTGATGTTGACGGGAATATATGGTTCAAGCTAGCTGAATGCTTGCATATAGTTCGCGAAAAATCAGTCTGTGTTGAGAGATAATCGTACTGAGTTTTGGCTTTGGTAGATCGTGTTTTTATTTGAATTACAATTTATATTTAATTCCAAATATCCCAGAAGTAATTCAGACGGATTTCGATAATTTAGTTATTTACAAATTGATGCTACATCTAGTATTAACCCTATCTCTGACTTGTTTAGATCTAATGCGCTTTCGCTACTCGCTAATAGAACCACCTTTCCTAACACCTAGGTAGGGACACGCCTAGTCCTTACAATAGCGTTTGAATACTAAGTCGAGGTCTTAATTGATATGTAAATGTACCCTTTGTGTATATTATAATACACTGTTAATGTCACTTCCTCGTTTGATATGGGTTTTCACGTTTCTTTAATGAGATATATTAGGGGCTTCGTGCATCGGTACTAAATGATAATGAAGTAGTAGTATGGAACTGAATATGTATTGGGGCTTTGAAAACCTGCTTGGTTCTTCATTTGTTTTTTGTTCTTTGTGAATGTTGTTACTGTCTATTTCTTTTCTGTGTTTTGAAATTGGAATTGTTTAATTTTATTTATAGAGTGCTGGTGAGTTGATGAAGAAATTGTTGTGTGCAGTCCTTTCACAGTTTTGTTATTATACCTCTGATTTTCATCACTGTCAAAATCTCATTGATCTTTATTGTCGTTGCAATAAGGTTCATGTTGGGTTGCTGCCATTGACAAGTCGGTCAAAATTACAGTGATCTTTATTCACGTTACAATAAGGTTGCTATTGGGTAGTTGCTGTCAGAGGTAAAATAACTGTGAAAGTCCTGTAAAATGAATTTCATTGAATATTTTGCAATAGGCAACAGTTACAATATTGGTAGTATCCATCAGTTATTAAAGTTATTATTATCTGTTTTGTGGTATCAGTTCAATATTAACACAGAAATGGCATGCTTTTATTCAAACAGAGATTCTTTTTCAGTTTCGTTGAATATATCTTACAAATAGCATTATTGAAACTTACACTCTTAAGATTTTCAAACCATAATAACTATCTCATGCTCATATGGAATGTTGCCATTTTAAATATTATATTTATTTAAACTTTTAGAAGTATTTTTATTTCTTATTTTTGTCTCATTATATGCTGCACCGGGTGACGTCATCACATCAGCGCCGGCTGTCGCTGAAAACCAGCGCTGCCGCGTTGGAGCTCTGTCTTGCATAGGGTCGCAGCATTATGCTAAGCCATTGCCGTTTTGCGTGGATGTGGCGCATATTTCCCCCAACTTGTTATTTTCGTGTTTGTGTTCTTTCTCTGCGTCATGTTTGCCGCAAATAAAAGTATTTTCTTTCTTTTCTTTATTTTCTTTATTTTCTTTCTTTTCTTTATTTTCTTTCTTCTTTATCTGCCTAGTCTTTTCCCAACTAAGTTGGGGTCGGCTTCCAGTTTAATCGGATGCAGCTGAAAACCAGTATTTTACATGAAACGACTGCCTATCTGTCCTCCACAATCAGATTACTGGAGAATACGATATCCCTTGGTAAGACTGGTAGTCTGACTTTCGGGCCTCTGACGACCCGTAACAACTGTCAAAGATCTACAAATGACAGCCGGGACCCAACGGCTTAACGTGCTTTGCGAGGCACGGAGTGGTCTTGGTATGTAAAGATGGTCATCCATCCACGGACCAACCGCGGCAAGCGTAGTTTAACCTGATCGATCGAACCGATTGAGCGGCTGTTATTACTTAGCCACAAGCTCCTCAAGCAAGCCATAATACCTACCTATGGTAGCTTAAATTATAGTTGAATGCCCAACCTCGGATTACCCCATTTCCTCCCGTGGGTGTCGTAAAAGGCGACTAAGGGACTTACTAGAGAATGGGCAGCAGCGTTCTCTATGCATTTTAACACCATACTGCGATCGCCAACCCGCCTGCCAAGCGTGACGATTATGGAAAACCCAATTGGGGGAGGCCTATGTTCGGCAGTGGACGTCTTTCGGCTGAAATGATGATAACAAGTAATTAAAAAAATTATGACAAGTTACGTCGTTTTATGAGACTCCATAATCCCACTTTCGTATCATGTAACTACGATATACTTCTTTGTAACGTTTCTTCACACGATTAATATTACAATGGCATATATACCAGATAAATGTCTATATCTGGCAGCAGAACAATGAACGAAGAATCTTAGGATTTCAGAAAAAAAAAAAAAGAATTTCTATTTCAATGGGTTAATATGGTTATTGTTGACGGCCTACCTTTTTATTAACTCTTTACTGGCTAGGTTTTTAATGTCTAACAAAGTAGGTGAAATTAAAAGAGGTTATAATATGTAATGTGTGTTTGTTAAAGGCGAGTCAAAGTCAAATTATTTATTTAATTTAGGCACATAAACGGTACTTTTAGTTCAAAATAAAATTGATTTGGCAGAAGAATGGGCAAGCTCTATTTACCTACGCTTTAAAAATGTTTTACAATATTTTTTGTATTTTAATTATATAATTGTATTGTACTTGAAATAAAATTAGGTTCTATAATTCAATAGGTACCTACAAAGAATTAAAAATAAAGCAATGAGGGATAAATTTGTTATGTGAATTAAATTTAAATGATTTATATATTAAGATAAATAAAATTAAATATTTACAAATATGTGCGAGTTAAAGTAATCACAGAATGAATTTGTCCACTTGAATTAACATATTTTGTTACTTATTAAACTATATTTTTGGCCATTTCCTGCTCATGGAAATGAGCAGGAAATGGCCTAAAATGTAGTAAATAAGGCTAATGCTATGGAGAAACCCGTTTTTAGACTAAGCTATTTTCGATTTAATAGGCACTGTGTCAGCTTACCACCAAGAACAAAATTATTACCTTATTTTACTAACTGTATTATAAATACCAACAAGAACAATATCAGGCCTTCCTTATCTATACTTCTATACTAATATATAAAGCTGAAGAGTTTGTTTGTTTGTTTGTTTGTTTGTTTGAACGCGCTAATCTCAGGAACTACTGGTTGGAATTGAAAAATTCTTTTTGTGTTGGATAGTCCATTTATTGAGGAATGTTATAGGCTATATAACATCACGCTACGACCAATAGGAGCGGAGCATAAATGAAAAATGTTGCAAAAACGGGAAAAAATATTCCTTTTTGAGAGCTTCCGTTGCGTGCGCTGCGTAAACGGTTTAAGTTACGCAAATATCATGTATGATGGAATTGTTCCTCTTTAAATGTTCTAAAAAAAAGTCCGCGACAGCATATGTCTATCTTTTAAGATTAACTCGCTATAACCTTTTTTATGGTAATCAAATTTGTTCGAAATTAATGCATTATTTGCGAAGGAGTTTTCATAAACATGGTATTAATCCTTATCCAAATAAATACGTTATTCATCACAAGTATTTAATTTTGAACAAAGTTGCCCTTACATCATTTAATTTCAATGAATATCTTAGGAGATATAACTGTTTTATAATAACTCCGCAGCAAAATAATGATCAAGTCTGCGAGGTAGTCTATTCTAAAGTTGAAGAGTTAGTTTTTAGGGTTCCGTACCCAAAGGGTAAAATGGGACCCTATTACTAAAACTCCGCTGTCCGTCTGTCTGTCTGTCTGTCTGTCCGTCTGTCACCAGGCTGTATCTCATGAACCGTGATAGTTAGACAGTTGAAATTTTCACAGATGATGTATTTATGTTGCCGCTATAACAACAAATACTAAAAAACAGAAAAAAAAATATTTAAGGGGGGCTCCCATACAACGGACATGATTTTTTTTGCCGTTTTTTTTGCCCCCCCGCGTGGATGTCGGTTATCGCGTAAAAAAGTAGCCTATGTCCTTCTCTATGTCCCAGGCGGTCTATCGGCGGTATCTCAGCGGTTTAGGCGTGAAAACGTTACATACAGACAGACAGACAGACAGACAGAGTTACTTTCACATTTATAATATTAGTAAGGATTTGTATGGATGGTACGAAACCCTTCGTGCGCGAGTCCGACTCGCACTTGGCCGGTTTTTTGTTTTTTGAACGCGCTAATCTCTGGAACTGCGAGTTGGATTTGAAAAAATCTTTTTGCATTTTACAGCCCAATTCTTGAGGAAGAATAATATTCCTATTAACTAGGACACAATTTTTTTAAATGAAAGTTTATGCGAAAATGAAGTAAAATCACGGGCAGGCAATGTGTTGCGACGGGGTGGGTCGGGGAACAAGAAATTTAACGCGGACGAAGTCGCGGGCAGAAGCTAGTATAAACTTAAAAAAGCTAGCCCTACTTATTCTATTACATTACCCATACCCGATAAGCTGTAGATACCTATGACCTATATACATATAGCTACACATGATCTATCAACAGTTCACTTCTACTAAACGGTAACAAACCACAATGCTGCGTACACGCATTTGATGACTCCTTCCGCGCGCGTCTACTAACGCCCGTAACTTCCTGTATACATTGAGTTTGAACAAACAACTCAGGAACTTACTATGGGAACTCGAATCGATTACGAGAATGCTAATAATTCTCGTGTGAATTTGGTATTAGGTATATTTATAGATAAATTTTCATAGTGAAACAGATATATTTTATTTTGTTCCACTAACTTAAGGAAGTTACACAATATTAGATGTATTGTGATACTCGTATGCAAATAACATCCTGAAATCATTGAATCAAAATTTTATAGGACTCTTATCATCTTTAGCTAGAAATACAGTCCAAATGTGGATACTTAGGTACCAACTACAGACTGTGAATATAAGCATAGCATTGATTGAATGACAGAGAGGTAGATAGATGTAAGGATAGAAAGAAAAACGAAACATAAAAAAAAACAAAACGCACTCAGATTTTAAATAATTCTTAATCTATATAAATTAAGAATTATATCAAATCTGAGTGCGTTTAGAAGCTCATACTGACGCTTCTTAAGATAATATTTCACCAAGTGTAAATATCTAATCGAGATTTTCACCAATAGTAGTGGCTAAGGTCAGTAATATAGGTTATTGCTCTTTTGGGCCAGCAATGTAAACAAGTACATACATACAACTCGCACAGGGCTCTGAATCACTCTAGCTGCAAATTAGCACCGCTCTAAACGAGGCACGGTTATGTACTGATAACTGTAATTGTGTATTCTAGGTAAATTGCGAAAGTACTATTGTGTGATGTTGTGTTTTAGATAGGTTTGATGATGTAGGAATTAAATCATCAAAACATGATAGGAATGGTCCTGTCAGAATAAATATTTGCAGTCCACTGTCTGTAGGAACCACAAAACTTGTAGAAGAAAACTTAAGCATTGAGCTAGCCCTATCTGCTAAAGAGACATCTGCCATTGACGATATACGGACACCCTGTAGTTAGATGAACTGTTCAAGTAAAAGGGACTTAATAATAAACTCAAAGCATTTATTTGAACAAAACCATTTACAGAATTTTGAATGATCAAGTAGTCAATCAGTTAGTCAAAATGTCGAAGCTAGTTGCCCATTCTTAAACGTAGATATCTATGGAGAAGAACGGGCAAGAAACTCTAAGGACACTCTTTTAAATCAAGATATTACAAAATCTTGGGTCTTGGGTTTGGGGTCATTAATATTATATAGGTATTGTGTAAACTTCATCATCATCATCAAAATTTCAGGCGAAAGACGTCCACTGCTGGACGTAGGCCTCTCCCAAGCACCGCCACATCACCTTGTTTAAACTTACTAATTGCAATTCAATTCAAATGTTTGATACCAAAATTGGAATAGCAGAATATTTATCATTTATTGCAGTCTCAATTGACTCTTATTGATTAACGGTCAGAAATCCAAATAGTATTCCTATATTGGAATTCGACCTGCGGTTAAGAGCCATTTTACGTTTTCGCGCGAATATCTAAGATTTTAGTCGCCTAATTTACCATCTTAGTTAATTCTCTGGTATTGGTGAATATATGTAAATAATAGATGATTCTTTCGTATTGACACTTCATGTAACACATTTACAAAAACTTATTTGTGTACTTTGTAGTTATTAATCTCCCAGAACTAGTTTACTGAAAAATCAGCGCAGAGGCAATTTCAGACTCCTATTTCTATAATTAATATTTATAAATTTGACTGAAAAAAATACACAAAGCATCAGACATATAGTTTTGTCGACAAATGACGTACTAGAATTTCGATTATTAATAACATTAATAGGTAAAAAAAATAAAGACTTAGGACAATTTTTACGATTTATTCGCAATTATATTGCGATTTTTTTGTTTGAATAAAGCGTAATTACATTTTAAAAATCATCTCAAAATGAACTATGTTCTTTAACAAATCGAATTCTCAAGTTTGATTAAAATCCCTTCATTTAATTAGCCACAATATCCTTTTTTTAAACACTCTAAAAAAGAATAAATTGCGATGCACAAGTGGGCACCGTTTAGTACAGCGCGAGCGCCCATCGAGGAAGGACCTGTGCTACTTTTTCCCGCATCTCAATTGTCGAGTGCTCATATCGTAACCGTGATATTATACTACGACCACAACATTTTGATGCTTCCCAAATTGACTCGTTTTTACGAAGATTGCGTATTGCAGGAAATTATGGACCCTAGAAAAGCAAGATCAATGCCTTTACGACAAATATTTATTTAACGTAAGTGATAGTCATTATTACTTGACATTATTGTCAAATAATAATGACCAACACTTATGTTTTGTACGATGTGATTGTTTTCCTGTTCATTTTTATTATATACTTTCAAAACATATATTTGTATTTTTTTATTAGTCTAGAAAGCTTTAGTAGACTGAATAAATAAAATAACTTTTTTAATCAATCTCTAAATACCGCATTATTATTATAATGGTGCCGATTCTCTTGTACACCGAACTAAACTAACTAAACTATCACTAAAATTCCTTACTTTTGGCTATGAGAATCTTAAAGCTATTCTGCAAACAAAATTCTCTAAATTTAAAAATAAGTTTGACACAACTAAATCGAATTTGACAATCGTGACGTGGTATTTTATTTTTCTTTTGGCTTCACAACGTACTTGATTGCCTATGATTTTTTTCAGAGCCGGAGGCGCGCATGGGCGGGCAACCGCGACCTGTTTTTTATGGAATTTTTCACTTTTTGTGTGGAAAATTAAAAAAAAGATTACCTACATGTAGAGTATTAGCGGTTCAAGGGTTTCTAAAAGGGGGTCAAAATTTTCATTATTTTTGCGATAGGACGCACCATTTTCGAGTTATAAGCAAAAGAAAAGAAAAAAAAATATAGGGATAAACACGAAATATTTTAAGTGATAAAGAATATATTATTATTATTATTTATTTTTATTATTAATATTTTAAGTGGTGGTAAAAAAGCCATGGAAATGATTTTTTTTTAAATCTGAGTATATTATTAAAAAAAAAAAAATTTAAAATTACTTGATATGATGATTAATTATCAAAATTCACCGCGCTCGTGCCGCCATCCCACCGCACCGTTCAGCGTCACCGCGTCGAGACGGGTCATTTTAAAATTATAATAATTATGTAAAAATATAAAACACTTAGATAAAAAAAAAATTCGCTGCTGTGGATTTTTTACGACCTAAAGATGTTTCTCTTAAAATATTTCATGTATGAATAGATACACCTTATATACAGTACTGGTTTTGCACCAGAAGTCGAGGTGATTGGTGTGAATAATAAAATTAGTTCATGAAAACTAATTTTATTCCACACCTTTTTAATCGCGATTAAAAATAGTCAGATTTAGTTAGAAAATCTAAATTTTAGTTTAAAAACGTCAAATTCAGAATAGCAAAATTGCCATTTTCACTAAATTAAAAACTCAGTACCATCTTAGAGCTGTCAAACTAAAATATAGTTAAGTTGTGTCAATTTAGTCAATTTCAGAATAGGAAATGGTCATTTGACAGGAATAAACTAAATTTTGGTGATTTTTAGTTTAGTTTAGAGAATTTTGTGACAAGAGAATCGGCACCAATGGCTCAAGATTATTTAGTCCGTCTCGACACTCGCGTTACACTGCTTAAATTGTGTATGTGTGGATAATTACGCTCACATACACAGCGCTGCCGTCTTTTACCTAAACTCGAGCGTTAAAATTTTGTGAAATGGCTCTTAACAAAACGAATAAGCAAAAACAAAATGTTTTTATGATATCGGTGCCGATTCCTTTGTTCACAAACTAAACTAAATTTAAGTTCAGTGCATCTTTTTCTTTCTATTTCATTAAGAAAAGGACGGAAGAAAAATTTTAGTTTAGTCCTGTCAAATTAATCAGCGCTTGACGTAAATTGACGTAATTTTAGTAGGCAAGTTTTTAGTCACGTCTAAACTTGTATGGATTAGTGACAGGTGCTGATTAATTTGACAGGACTAAACTAAAATTTATCTTTTGTCCTTTTCTTAATGAAATAGAAAGAAAAAGATGCACTGAACTTAAATTAAGTTTAGTTTGTGAACAAGGGAATCGGCACCATTATCATACAAACTAAACTAGCAAGAGTAATAAAAGCGTGTTGAAAGAGAAAAATCTTATGAACATGAGAAGTTCCAGTAAAGAGCTATCTGAAACAATGTTGACAAACCGTGAAGTTTGGCATATGACGACAAAAAATTAGCTAATGCGAATTTCTATCAATATTTTCTTCCTGATATGAATATGGATTTAGCATATAATTGTCATCTGTTACAAGAGAAAATGGTTTCAATCATGTAGGAAAATGAAATATCCAAAAAAATCATTACCAAATTATTACACTAACCCAGGGCCTCAAGTCTGCTACATATTACAATAGTGTCAGAATGGTCTCTTCATTGTGAGTTTTTGACAGATTTGCCATACAAACACTGTCAAATACTCACAATGGCGAGACCATTCTGACACTATTGTAATAGCAGAATTGAGGCCCAGGAATATCCATAGAGTTATTAGGAAAAGGTTTACCAATATTTATACAGTATTTGTTTACGTTGAATCTTTAGTAATTTTTATATCTGACAACACTTAGCACACTGCTCATCTTTATCATCCATAGGCCGATGTTTATTTCACAAGGTGTGAAAGATGGCTTCCAGAATTGGAAAGTAAATTATGATGATAAAAATAAATGCTTCATATCTAGATAAAAATAGATTACTTTCATGTATCTACCGTTATATCCGTTCTATATATTATTTTTCGAAACCTCATCATCCATTTTGTTAACTGGTAACTAAACATAAAGTAGGAAGTCATTTGCTTACTTGATGTTTTCTGATAAATTTTCTAATTTAATTCACTACAAGGACCATACCTGGATAACCTCTGTAAGGTTTTCACAGTTGCTTTGGATCCAGTTCATCCTTCTCCGTCCTTCCATCCAAGCCCAACTCAGAAATGATCGAAGGACCAAAGCTACTTCCTAAGTTCCAAATAAAGGCCCTCATTCATGAAAGTGGTCTTTTTAAATTTTATTTACTATAGGTAGTAGGTATCCTAATTACAGTAAATAAAATGACTATCGGAATGTTTAAGGGTGTGTTATTTATATATTATAAGTCGTAATGCCACCGGATTTAATGAAGACGGCGCCACTAAATGACCTAAGTGTACACGGTGACATCACACTATTAGGCATAAAATAGATAATTCACGTATTCAAGAAACACTCCTTTTGTGAGTCACTTGATTCTTGAATTAATGAAATACCTTTAAAGTAGGTATAGTGCATATGGACCTAATTGAAACGTAGTGATATTGAGGACACCACAAAAATTATCATAAATTCGTTGAATTTTGTTTCAATTCCACGAGAGTGTTTATAAATATAATATTAACTATAATATCCTGTTTTGATGGTATGGATAATTTTGTTTTGTATTTATAATTAGTGGTCAATTATTTCCACTCTAAGCTACCTATATAATGTTTCCTTAAGCTTTGTAGTCCTTTATTATTATTTTCATCGGTTTTAGCACGTGTTCTATGTTGTATTAGTGTCAGAATATCAAAATCTGTTTTCTCTAACTTTTGAGCCTCTATAAAATCTACGTTGTTGACTCTAATCCATACTATCCATACTAATATTATAAATGTGAAAGTAACTCTGTCTGTCTGTCTGCCTGTATGTTATGTTTTCACGCCTAAATCGCTGAACCAATCGTCATGAAATTTGGCAGAGATATAGCCTGGGATATGGAGAAGGACATAGGCTACTTTTGTACGCGATAACCGACATCCACGCGGGCGGAGTCGCGGGCAAAAGCTAGTGTTACATAACATAGCATGTTGACCTTCGTTACTACAGTATAATGGGTTCTGGATACTTAAAGGCCTAATAATCCATACTCCATACTAATATTATAAATGTGAAAGTAACTCTGTCTGTCGGTCTGTCTGTCTGTCTGTCTGTATGTTACGTTTTCACGCCTAAACCGCTGAACCGATCGTCATGAAATTTGGTAGAGATATAGCCTGGGATATGGAGAAGGACATAGGCAAATTTTTTACGCGATAACCGACATCCACGCGGGCGGAGCCGCGGGTAAAAGCTAGTAATATAATAATGTGAATTGCCAAATACATAATCAAAACATGAGCTAGTTGTAATAGTTACCTTCCTAATATTTAATTCAAAATGTAGTACTAGTATTAAATGAAGGAAATATTGAGTAAAAAGAGCTTATGTTTTTGCAAAACAATTTAAATTGAGAGCACATTATCCTTTTTTCCTCTACCTATGCTTTTTCACATTATATCGGTTGCCAACAGTAAAAATAAATAACTACCCATAGAGAATATACAATGTTCTCTGGATATTTATAACAACATTATTGTTAAAATTAATTGAAAACAAGGATAAATTAAATGTTTTGCCCTCTATGTGGGGAGCTAATTAGCTTCCCACATGTTAAAATTAATAAAGTATGCTATTTTATTTTTAAATAGACAGATTTTTATGAATCAAAATCTGCCTAAAATGGTTAGCGGTAATGTTTAGTGGTTAATGGTTTCTCATGCCTAAATCTGTCTCCTTTTATAAATGATTCCTCTGCTAGCTAAAGATTCTCTTTAAATATTATCATCATAACGAACGTCTACGTCTCCATCTCTTGTCTCCTCTTAAATATTATGGTCTCCACTTGTCGCAGCAAGGTTATTGTTACTATGACCCTAGATCATCTTTGTGCCTCGATCATCACTTTTTGTTTTGTAAAAATGAGAAACAGACTTCTTTATTTTAAGGCGGTTCGTTTCTGTTGTTGTTCTTTCTTCATCATCATGATCATAATTTCAGATTCTGACTGCTCACAGTCTGTTAAGTAAACTACTATTTTTCATCAAGTCTTGTTCGATTACTGACGAACAGACAGAATCACAAATAATATATCCATAATCACTAGATATAGCAACACAAAGCATAAATCTGTCATCATTCCTACATTTCATTCTAACAATACTCCACCATTCATTTGTTAGTAACAATATTTTGACAGATACTATTGTTTGTATAATCGCAAGTGCAGCTAAGTGCTCTCGTATGGCAACACTGAAATTGTCTTTGTTTGTCTTTTTATATCCATTGTTTGTTAAGAGAATAATGAAGAATAATTTGAACGTGCATCAATGAGTTACAAGTCAACAAATGTTAATCGATATGGTCCTTCATCGTTAACACTTGGTGTGGTTTCTATATTCCATTAAGTTTCTATATTCCATTAAGATTCGTTTAGTGTATCAGTCATCCCTACTATATACTGTAATATTCTAATATTATAAATGTGAAAGTAACTCTGTCTGTTTGTTACGTTTTCACGCCTAAACCGCTGAACTGATCGTCATGAAATTTGACAGAGATATAGCCTAGGATATGGAGAAGGACATAGACTACTTTTTATGCGACAACCGATATCTACGCGGGCGGAGCCGCAGGTAAAAGCTAGTAGGTCAATAAGTTGTATTTCGGTTTAAATTCTATGAAAAAGTGTGAGTGTTTTTTGAGTTAGCCACATATACGAGTATTACATTTAAAAGGTGGTTGGAAAGAAATGACTGAACTCCATAATGTGACTATAAAACTTGTCAGCTTTATTTGCCAGTGGTACTAACATTTCGATTGCATTTGTACTGTCTACCTTATCTTATGATGAATGACACTCAGTGAGAAACTACCAAGTAACAGTACACATTGCCGCAGAGGCTAGTTTCTCATCATTCTTCAGAACAAGTTATAAATCGTCGTTCGTTTTTTGTTTCACTTGAACCAGCATCAGTAGCAACACAGTCAGGTCGACGTCAACTTTTTTACTCGCATCGAATCATTCCTTGAATTAACAATACACGACTAAAATGGTATCCTACAGCGAATCCAATTAAGTATCATGGTTAATTGACTCTCATTGACTTTATTTCCTCTCTCGTTTCGCAAGCTGCGCGTACGACGAGTCAGACAGGGACAGAGCATCAAACTCATGAATGGGAGCACCATTCGCGTTGACTTGTAAGGTCAATAAGGTGGTTCAACTCTTGATATCATGTTATTAAGGGGTATTAAAAGAATGGAAAGTATACCGGGTTGAAAAGTGAAAGGCAGAAAATAATAGGCAACTGATTTACGAGATTATTTAATTATTTTTTTGTACCTTACATAAAACATACTTGAAATGGTAATTTCTTTTCTTTATCAAGATGCATTCAATTTTGCAATTGGGGGGAGGGGGGGGGCGTTGCCATAATCACCATGCTTGACAAGCGGGTTGGCGTTCGCAGTACTTTGTTAAAAATGCATAGAGAACGCTGCTGCCCAATGCCCATTCTCTAGTAAGAATAGATTCTGATGAACTAGATTCTGAATTCACATATGAAATATAAATTTAATATTTCATAGCACCTTGCTAAAAGCAATTACATGATACTTCCCCTTAACACCTAATTGAACGCCCGCATCATCAATTCATTCATATTCTTATTTAGTGCGACAGAGACAGCAAATGTCAATTAGAAGAAACAATAACAGCTTGATATGATTTACTATATGATACTATGATAGCAAATAATGAATGAGTTCCTACTCGTAAATTAATTAATTAACTTTGTCCTCCAGACTGCTTGAAGTCAACGAAATCAGTGCATGCAACCTATTTGCAAGATTTATGCTGTGTCGAGTCCTGTTTTGCATATATTGCATATACAACAGATCAGACTTTGAGGCGATGGAATGGGAAAACAGTGTTTTTTAATTTCTTCTCTGAACAGTTAGATGAGTCTACAAGTTTAGATATAGCTGTCAGATGTGCCTTACTTCTATACAATGAATCTGCTACAGTTATCAGAGCAGATTCAGTTCAGTCAGACCATGCATTATCATCAATTCAATTAATTTATTTCAAACAACAGTTAGATCATTATTAGCATTGGGTACATTAAATAAAAATTATTAGGAAAATTTATAAAAATAATACAAAGCACAACACACAATTTCATTATTACATGCATATTAAATTGGCAAAGTCATCAAATTATAATTAGAAATAGTCATAAATGTTACGTATTTAAAAATATTATGTCATCTAAAAGTTATTTATTAATTAATCATCAATGATATTAGTAGGTATGACATCAATAAATATTTCTCTGTTTTCTAAATTACCTAGAGGCTTTCAGCTATCGGAAGTATTTTCCTATGGTGTATGGTATCTTCTCCGATCAGAAACATCTCTATTGCAGCTTAGACAACTTTGTAGACTGTCAATGCTCTGCAAATGAGACTCCCCGTTCTCGATTTAGGATGACTTTAACTTCAATGCAAATAAAGGGTCAGCTGATGTGGTTGAAAGTTTATTTATAAGTACACAGACTAACCTTGATTATTTTCAGCTCCAAAATAGCTCTAAAACCAAAGCAAAAGAAACCATTAAAATCTTAAACCGTGGCTCCGAATGTTACAAATACAATTTGAACCAGTACAGTGATTCCTCAGATCAGTATGGCAAAGACACACCCGTATCTCCGAGTTTATTGCTTGCGATACAACTGGTAGAGATGATTTATTCTCTTGATTGTAATTAATGTTTTCCTTGATATGTAAAATATTTCCCGTCTGACATTGTGGTCCTTCGGTACTGTACTTTGTATGTATTTGTTTAGCATTATCTATTAGAGTCACGGTCTGTTCGACGTGGACGGAAACATGTTTTATGTACTTGTGTTACTTACTTGTGGACATTTTCTTTCTACAGTCGACTAGATTATTACGGTTCTATAAGGTGTATCTATTCAAACACGAAATATTTTGAGAACGATTTTTTTTAAATCTGAGTATATTGTTTAAAAAAAAACTTTATATGATGATTAATTATCAAAAAGCACCACCTTCGCCGCGTCCAGGGGGGTCATTCATAGAATAAGTAAGTAAAGGTTTTTTTGCAAAATGACTCAAGTAATTTTAAAATTATAATAATTAAATAAAAATAAAAACGCTCAGATTAAAAAAATATTTCGCTGCTATAGCTTTTTTACCACCTATAGATGTTTCTCTTACAATATTTCGTATATGAATATATACACCTTTTATATTTCGTAGTCTTTTTATTAACTATATACACAGTTCGTCGTGATTCTGTATAGAATCATACTATAAAGTTGTGTCCATTCATATTTTATGACATCCCTTTGCTCTGAATAATTTTACTGCAGTCTCATTTTCTGGAACGAATCTTGTTATATGCTTTCGAAAGGGGAACACCGGCCCTTTAGATATTATTTATATATACCATAATAATGTTCTATCATTAAAAAAAATCTGCTCATGTCAACTGTAATATAGCTATAAATGCTTAACTGAACTTCGTATTTTAACTCTAAATGTAAAACTTTATTGCCAAATCCTAAAAGACCAATAACCTCACACGCCTACATGTCATTAGCATCCATAAAACAATCAGTACCATTCATAACTTCAATTATAAACATAACACCATCAAGCAGGTTTTGTCTACTACAACACAGTAAACAAACTCCAACGCAAACTTGACGTTTCGGGTCAAGGAGACTTATCTAACCGGTTCTGAAATCGCATCATCTCATTCATGGTTTGAGTGATTCATGTCCGTGGGTAGACGTGGAAGGAACGACATAAGATTAAATGGAAATATAGAAAAACCTTGATGCATTATCATTAAGGTCAGATGGTGATGATGACAGTGGTGTTATGGTGACTGTTGAGTTGAAATTGTTAGAAAAAAGATATATGAAAATAGGAAAAATATTAAACAGTACGTTTAAATTGTATTTGTCAACGCTGGGCTTTTGTTGCATTATATACATTTATTTAGGAAAATAATCAAGATTCCAAAAACAAATTAACTTCCAGCGATCTATGGTTGACTGTAATACTAACTAAGCTGTGTAAAAATACTAAACTTCCGGAAAAAATACTAAGTTTCCGAAAGCATATAGCGAACGGTGAACATAAATGTTCACCGCTTCGCTCGGTCGGCTCACGTTTCTACGGCAGATTGTAGGTATGATTTAACTGTGTAATTTATAATTTTTATGATATTAATTTTTATTTTCTGTGATTAATATAAATTTAACTCACACACTTATTATATGTTTAATTTTTTCATTTTTTTTTTTTTGGAAAATCATATACAATGTTTGTAAATATGTGAGCACCATGTACCTATCAAATTTATTAATTTTTCTGTCATTACTTCACTTTTCATTCTTTTTACCAAATGTGGTAAGTAATTTTTATTTTTATTCTAGGTACATCGTCTTCACCTATAATTATTAATTAATGTATACAAACTATTGTTAACATTTTAAAAGAGTAAGTATGGAGTTTCTTGCCCATTCTTCTCCATACATAACTACCTTTTGGAAGGCGCAACTAGAATCAATTAGCTATTCATGAAATTTTTGACGTTCAAAAGTGCATCTTCGTGCCTATTTGAAATAAATGATTTGACTTTGACTTTGACTTTGATTCATCATTTTGAACTGGGTGAAATAGGGTAGGTTAGGTTAGAACTGTGACCAACTAAGCTAGTGGAAAAATAGGCATGTTCTCACTAGTTCGATTCATTAGTTCGATCGTCGAACTAGTGAGATTTTAGGCATGTTCTCACTAGTTCGATTCATTAGTTCGATCGTCGAACTAGTGAGATTTTATGCAAGAGCGAGCGTAGTGAGCTCGCGACTTGAGGCACCCCGACTCGAACAAAGACCCCGCCATCCCCTTCGTGGTTATTTTATTTTAAACCATCCAGTAGGAGCCCCGCTTACGTCAATAAGCCTTATTATACTCTTGTGCAAAACTTCATGCTTCTAGGGCTACTGGTTCAGGTCAAAGTCAAAGTCAAATCATTTATTTCAAATAGGCACTTTTGAACGTCAAAATTTATAAAAATAATTAATTGATTCTAGTTGCGCTTTCCAAAAGGTAGTTAGTTACGTATGGAGAAGAATGGGCAAGAAACTCCTTTAAAATGGTAACAATATTTTGACATTAATCATTAATATATATTATAATTAAAATGAAGACGATGCATACCTAGAATAAAATTACTATACCATAATAGGTAATAAGAATGAAAAGTGAAGCAATGACAGACAAATTATTTATGCGATAGATATGATAGGCAGTGCTTTGTCTGACAGTGAATAAATTCAAAATTTTTATTGAGTAGATGGAATAGTGTTTTGTTTTTTCTATCAACCGTCTGAATATAATATTTCCAAACATTCTTCTGTAATCTGTTAAAAGGAAAAATAAAAAAAAACGTGACGATCAGCGGTTTCTTATCCTCACGTCATTGCTAGAAGAGGCGTTGTCCCAATCAGTTGAGTGAGTCACATGAATGGCCAATAGGTCAGTTTCGCATACCAATATCCGGGTTCCTTTTAGAATGGGAAGTGATACCAAGGCCGACTAGAATCTGACTAAAACTGTAAATCTAGATAAAATTGTTGTAATAACATTGTTATTTAGCACAGTGTTTAGCAGAAAAAATCGTGATTGCTGTATGGAGTTAAGGCTCCTACAAACAGGCGCGACACGCGACGCGACACAAATACACCGCATGCCGCGCGACGAGCGCTCTCTTGTGTCGCGTCGCGGGTCGCGCCTTTATAAGTAGACAAAAGAAAGTTGCTCTACTCAGCTTCCTCATAGTAAAAAAAATTGTATATTAAGGTTACATAGAGTGAATGATAAAATTATATTGGGTTAAAGTATTTCATCAATGTTGATACAAATTGGTACTTTCCTATTAAATTATGTATTTTGGAATAGGCTACGGAATAGAATTGAAAAAAATAAAAATAACTTAAGTAGGTACCGAAAATTTAAAATAATTAAATTTGGAAATTAGTTAAGCTAATCTGAAGCTATTTTTCTAGTAGCTTCAGATTAGTTTAACAAATTTTTTATATTAAGCTAGCTGAACACCTAGATATGTAGACGTATCTAATTCCGACACAAATGTTAAACTTATGTTAGTCTTAATGAGAATATAGCTACTGCCCTCAACTTCGTTGTGGAAGTCGCAAGACATCACAATATAAGTACAAAAAAACAGCCACATTTTTTGTTAAACTTCCCTGTATACTAAGTTTGTAGTTTTGGTCTCAGCAGACAAAATATAGGTACAGAGAATCAGGGGCCCAAGTCTGCTATTTTTATAAATTCGTCACTCCAACACGATCTCATTGTCATTATGCTAAAAGTTCGTAATCTGCTAAATTCATAATGGTCGATCATTGATCGGTCAATGGTCTCCTAATATAATTGTATTACAATGGCATTTTGAACATTTATTCATGCCAGATTTCATTTATATATATTTTTACATATTATTTATTAGTGTTATAACTTATAAGCAATCTGAAGTAGTAGGAAGTTGGAAGTTTAGTAGGAAGGAAGTTTCATTTGTCATTATGTACGAGATTACCAATTCTTTCAATGGAGTGTCAGTGGCTGACCATTGGAAAGTCATAATGACGCCATTATATTAGTAGATTACCAAACTTGTCAAAATCAAAAAATATGAAATCAATGATAGACCATTCTGACAATATTGTAATAGCAGACTTGAGGCCCAGGGGGCCAAGTCTACTAATCTACTAATGTACAAACGTTGCAATGGTCTCTTCATTGCGAGTTTTTGACAGATTTGCCATACAAACACTGTCAAATCCTCACAATGGCGAGACCATTGCGACGTTTGTAAATTAGTAGACTAAGGCCCCAAGACTGGTGACGTGGGAGCAAGCGCCGTACGGCCGTGTGAGAAGCAGCTTGTCCTCAGGTTGTTTAGAAGTATTAAGCTCAAGAGTTAGGTACTATTATTTACTATGTTTTAAAACAAAGACTGGAATTCTTCGACACAGTTAGTTCGACGTAAATATTTTTCCAGCGCACGTGTTTTTCACTCATACTCGTACTACTAGATACCTACTATTAGTCAGAGAGTACGTGCTAATAGTATTTTATGTACGTTGTAGATAAGGTTGCCAACTTCTTTAATATCAAATAGGTATAGTATTTTCGAAGCCATTGCCTGAAGAATAAAGTAGAAAAAAATAACGTGACAAATACGCATCAAAATGACTTCTTGTGCAGCTAAACAGTGTTTTAAAAATACAAGGAAGAAAAATAAAACACACGGGATTACTTACCACTCCTAAGTACAGCCAAATACTTATGTTTTTTTTAATGTATATTTTTTGATACTTTGAGCCTTTATTAACTGTTACTTATTTTTTATAGGTAAATGGTGCCGATTCCCTTGTACACAAACTAAACTAAATTTATGTTCAGTGCATCTTTTTCTTTCTATTTCACAGAAGATAAATTTTAGTTTAGTCCTGTCAAATTAATCAGCGCCTGTCACTACTCCATACAAGTTTAGACGTGATTAAAAACTTGCCGACTAAAATTACGTCAATTTACGTCAAGCGCTGATTAATTTGACAGGACTAAACTAAAATTTATCTTCTGTCCTTTTCTTAATGAAATAAAAAGAAAAAGATGCACTGAACTTAAATTTAGTTTAGTTTGTGAACAAGGGAATCGGCACCATTGTCTAATCATTATTAGACTCTACATTAGGGATACAAAATACTATTTAGCTTTTATGAATTATGTTTATGAAATTAATAATACTGGCCCTATTGCAGTCATCTGGTCGTTTTGTATTGAAATCAAAATATATAGTAAGTAGTTTCGCCTACAATATTTTTTTTTTTTTTTTCGAAATATAAGAGTGGCCAATTTGGAAGTATACATCTTTAAATTAAGATAATTTTTATTACAAACGAAAATTACATGATATTTTTCTATAATTATTTTGGTGTGGGATGCAACATGTGTCGACACCCTTGCGCCATCCCATCTTCCTAGCACGGCGGGCTGTGCTGGGTCGGCTGCTGCAGGTGCAGAAAACCTCAAACGGCGTAAATATAACAATCTTATTGGGAGCTAAATGTTTGAGCCGTTTGGGGTTGAAACTCTAGGACCATGGTCCATGGAGTCCGAGTGCCCACTTGATTTTTCGAGACATCGCCAAGCGGTTGGTCGACTCTTCTCGCACCAGAAGGCTGGCCTATTTCTTGGCCAAAGAATCAGTATTGCCATCATCATCAGCCTATAGCAGTCCACTGCTGGACATAGGCCTCTCCAATTGCACGCCATTCAGCTCGATTCTCGGCAACTCTCATCCAGCTGCTACCAGCCACCCTGCGGAGATCGTCGCTCCACCTAGCCTGTAGTATTGCCATACAACGTGGCAATGCTGCCAGCCTTTTGGGCACTTTTCCTGTTCACAGCGATGCGGACGAATTTTTTGATGCCCTTTGATTCTTTCCCCTACCTTTTTGTATATACTTGTACATATTATTATTACTTAAAAATTAATTAACTATAATAAACTTTCCTATTCAATAAAAATCTACAGTAAATATTGATACATAAAAAAATTAAAAAATATTTTATCCAGTCTTGGCAATTTTATACGGCAATTAAGATCGGCCTAATCTACTCCTTTTTTATACTTAAAAATGAGATCGCTTTTCATCGTGTTTTTCATTAACTTTTCGCATACTTTATTAGTTATCTCACTAACAAAGTCACAAATATTCTGCTTTTCGTATTCAAGATTGGTCACGACACGTCCCTTTAGATTTTAGATACCCCCACAGAAAAAAGTCAGTACATGTCGCGAAATCCTCAAATTGGGTCGTTCTTAAATTTGATTAGAACTTCAGGATACAATTACTGAAAGCATTGTGGTGGGCATGGTCTAAGAGACTGTGCTAAACGAATTTGCCGCATTTTAACTAAATAATAGACATCAAATAACTGCGAAATTTAGCTTTAAAGCAGGGCCTCAAGTCTGCTATTACAATAGTGTTAGAATGGTCTCTTCATTGTGAGTTTTTGACAGATTTGCCATACAAACACTGTCAAATACTCACAATGGCGAGACCATTCTAACACTATTGTAATAGCAGTCTTGAGGCCCAGAATGGTGGCTAAATAAATTGTATACATTTGAATTCGCCACCCGTTAGTGACCTCATATATAGCAGGAATACTAATACTAGAAATAAACTGAAGTTATAGATAAGATAGATATTATAAAGATATAAATATTAAGTAGAGATATATTTATAGAAACTGTTTAATCTACAAGAAATAAAAGGCTTTTTTATTTTATATAACAGGATACTATGTTACATAGTAGGGTTAGCAACCCTAGTTGTAGATATGTTATGTTTACTTTAAACTGTTTACTAAAAGCATGTTAAACATTTGGGCGTTGACTGAAAGATAAAGTCGAGTCAGTTTTACTTAATCAATCAACTGAGTTCATCACAGCCTTGAAGGACTAATTTGATAAAAGGCGTTCTTATAAATTCCTCAATCCTTATGGGCCATATCTCAGATCATCATTCTCTTGCCCTTGTCCTAAGTTATTTGGGGTCGCTGCAACATATCGACGGTGGAGTGCCAATAACACCTAACTGACAAAGTCAAAAATGTACACACTGAATGAGAATGCATGCATGGCGATAATGCCATAAAATAGGCACGTTTGTTTAGTTGGAGGTATTTCCACATATAGTTTAACAACAAAAAATACACATATGAGATTTCACTAAAACATGCGAATAACCCTTTTAAATTCAAAATGATAAAAAAGTTAATTCTAGAAAAAAAAAATATAGGAGGTATTGGCACTTCACCGTCGATACCTACGTCTTTTTCTTCCATACTCTCATTCTCTATTAGCATATCGGGATGCCATATGATATGAAAAAAATGACATTTTTTTTTACACAGTCCATCCATCCTTTCTTAGGGACATATCTCAGATACCATTAGAATTCTCTAGTAAAGTTTCTTTGATTAAACTTGTAGGACGCTTCTATGTTAAAAAATGTCATAACTGCCTATACCTATATAAAAGTAACGAATGTCGAAATCATCAGTGTATCTTCGATTTCCCGACAATAGGTCAGCATCGGCATCGATAACTACACATAACGTAATCAGGTGGAATTACTAAGCACTTTTCTATAAATCAGAAACCAATGGGGCTGACTCACAATGTATCATAAACCAGTATATTATGACACTTCACTGTCGCGCTGCTTACAACGTAAAAAAGTGAAACTCGGTTAAAAAAAAAAAAAAATTGTTTAAAAATTTACAAAAATTTAATTAGTATGGTGATATACTTTATGATACTTATTTCTATAAACAGATTTTGAACATCTGTGTCTGTAGTAGATAAAAAATATCTGTATTTCAGCAAATAACTTTGACCACTATACATATATGTATAAACACAACATTTGCGTTACTCTAAGCGCTGTAGCTCAAGATTTATTGATCCTTCCATACATAGTCATTGATTACGGAACGTTATATAGCATTTGCTAACGAGACTTACATTACTATCTAATTGTATTATTCGTAATATATTTGAAATCGTCTGTAATAGACGGTATTATGCAATATGGCATTTCCTGATGTCTTTTTAATGTTTAAATGTTAGGAGTTCAATTGTTGAGACTCTTTGAGTAGAAAGAGATGATCATTATTGTCTAATTGTGTAGGCGCGTGTGAAATACTCTTAGAAAGTAGGTATGGAATGGATGTATTACGTATGAGACGGTCCATTGTTAGGTATTCATCATTATTTAATATATTTATTAGGTCAACTAAGCAGAAATGTTGCTAACGTGCCAGTAGATTTTGTAGTCATGAACTCATGACAGCTAGTAACTTAACGTCCCTTGACTGAGACTTGGGTTTTCCTTAGTATAGAGACGGAAATGATTTCCGGCATCACCACAGACATTACTGTATGACATACAGCTATCAATACTACTACTTATACTAGAATCAATTAATTATTTTTGTATGTTTTAACGTTCGAAGGTGCCTTTTATATGCCTATTTGAAATAAATTATTTGACTTTGACTTTGAATGGCGACAATCGTCCGACAATTATATCAGACCTGGGGCCGCGGCAGTCCTCCTAGTAAGTGTGTCTTTAAATATGTATCTATATAATTTTAAAATAAAACTGGACCTGTGAACCTGGTCTTTTGAAAAAGGAACCAAACGTTGATCCATCTCTGCATAAAAATATATTTTATCCAATGACCACTTTGCCAATTAAACTTTTAACTTTTCTTACCTCGTTAAGATCGCGAGTGAGATCTTGATCTCTAATGCTTTAATTGACAATCAACGCCATCTATCGCTTATAACCTCAACTGCGTCCGCAGAGGTGTCAACAACTCGAGATACAAAGTCAGACATAACTCAGATGATTGATACTCAATAGAGTGTGACTTATCCGAAGACGTATGTGAAAATAAATAATGTTACTGATGATCTCGTGTTGGTCGTTGCAGAAGATTTATGATTAGTTATTACGTAATTAGCAATCTAAACACGTTAAATAAAGAGTTACTATCATTAACTTACTAGATACATTACTAAATTATTTGGGAGAAACAAAGTTAAGGCTCCTACAAATAACCACGACACGCGACGCGACACAAAGGCACCACATGTCGCACGACGTGCGGTGGCTTTGTGTCGCGTCGCGTGTCACGCCTGTTTGTAGGAGACCTTAAATGATAACATAGAAAAACTGAAATCGTGAAGAGAAAAACATGATGAATATGAACAACGATGCATATATGTATATACAGGTTTTTAGTATTAAGTACATTGTTATTTCTAAAGGAGTTCATATAGTTACCATGAAGAACTTACTGAAATTCAGTAAGGATAGGTTTAATAAAGTGTTATTACTGAAAAAGCAGTAATTGTATTGGAGTCTTTAACAATGACATACACCTACCTTATTAAGATTTTGATTGATACTGACGCTATAAAACTAAATAGACATCAATCATGAAAGACTTAGGGATTACCCATTGATGGAGTAGCAATAAGTACTTTAAAGACTGGTGTTAACTGACTTTCCATTGAGTCCCATGTGGCGCCATTGTGGCAGGATGTGCAACAAGGAACACTGTGCAAGCTGTAACACGATCGTGAAAGGAAATCATTGTATTTCACCATCAATTAGCATCCAGTATTAATGGATAGGAATGCTGTTGCCTGTTGCGAATTTTATACTGTCAGTGCGTGGAGGGGCTCGTGGCTAAGTAATACAGCCGACGGGTCGATCGATCAGGTTTAGCTACACTTGCCACGGTCGGTCCGAAATGGGTGACCATCTTTACATACCGAGACCCCTCCGTGCCTCGGTAAGCACGTTAAGCTCTGATCCCGGCTGTCATTCGTGGATCTTTGACAGTCGTTGCAGGTCGTCAGAAGCCCGGAAGTCTGACAACCATTCTTACTAAGGGGTATCGTGTTACCCAGTTACTGGGTCAGGCAGTCGCTCCATGTAAAATACTTAGATGCGATGACCGATGAAGCCGAGTCGACGTCCAATATAATTTAAAAAACATGTTACCTATTTTACTTCTTTTTCGAAATGTTTGGAAAACTTTTATTCGCATTTAGCGAACAGTTGATTATTTCTCAAAAGTTACCTCAATTTTTTTGATTCAGCATTTGCGCTGTGGCCTCTGAAAGGCAATCCTTGGCGTAGGTACTAAATACAGTATGATGTCTATAGTTTTCTACTACAACTACATAGTTTATTTCTCGGTTGTAGATTATTTATTTGATTGAACTTGTTTTAGTTTTTTTTTGTGAGAAGTTATTGAAGTGTTCAGCCTAGAATTTCGAATTGGTAACCAAATATCCTGAGGTGGGCACCAGACTATTCTGGACTGGGCACGACCCACCCTTGCCCCCGGGGGCCTATGTATGCCTTTGGCTGCATCCGGTTAGATTGGAAGCTGACCCCAACAGTTGATAAATGAGTGGGCAGATAAATTATATGCAAAAAAAATAAAATATAATTCAGTTATAATAATAATAATATTTTGAAATTGAATTGAATTTGAAATTTGGGTTTTTTATTTTACTATTATAGCATATGAAATGTAAACTATAAATTTCAACTTCTGTCTCCAAGGTCCAAAAATATCTTAACAATTAAAATTATCTTTGCATCTATCTAATTTAAACCTTTCTTTGTCCGCAGTGGATAACGCCAGAAGAATGTGCAGTGTACAGCAGAGACCAGAGGCCGCCTCTAGTCATCCCTCGAATCACACAGTTCAGGGCTCCCCGACCTAGGGCACAGCCTGTTGGACATGGATATCATGAGGTAAGAAACAAACAAACTTGAACTTGAGAAACGAATAAACTTGTCATGGTATGCCTCCATCGATCCTGGAAGGACTAACTCTACTTATACAGTGCAGCCGCCTGGAAGGAACAATACCAAAGGTTTTTAGCCATCTTGGTAAGATTATGAAAGGATAAATTCGTCGTCACAATCTGGAATCGTTCAGGTTCGCAGTAAAAAGAAAGAAACAGCAATCGGTTGTGTGGTTCTATCTCATCGATGTAACCATTTCTTTAAAAATAAAAGAATAAAAGATGGATGTCAATGGAAAAGTTATAGGAGACACTCTATTAGGATATTTATATTTATCTTAAACTGATCTGACATGTGCTTCAAAAAAGACAGGTGCGCGCGCGTATTTCAAGATGTATTGATGTGAAAGCTAAAGAAATATGTAAAGATTGTTACACATTGCATTCCGAAGTAGATATCTGCGTGCTTCATGTGTGTCGTGTACGTATGTTATGCTGATTCAAAAATATTTCATTAAGTAAATCAAAATGTCCCCTCTTCCTCAACGTTGCAACACATGACCACAACGAGGTATATTTAGCTAATATCCGAAGAGATAAGAGGTGCTGATAACGCTACGTCTACATACGTTGCATTCCTTATTCCCTTGTGTAACTACAGTTAAATTTTAAATAACCATGAAATAAGTAGAGTACATAGGTGGCGAGAATACATTGGATTACGAAGTAAAAAGAGATTTTGTACCTAATTCTTTAGAGCACCAACTAAACTAAGAAATATCGCTGTCTGACCTGCAAAAATAGACAAGAAAGGGACTTTACTAAACACTTTCTTTCTTCCGTTTCTGAAAATCTAATAAAATTTCTGAGAAGTAAACCAACTGTCTTGTAAGCTTTTATTTAGGTACTCAATTCCTGTGATGACAATTTAACAAGTTGACATTATATAAAGCTGATGAGATCTCGCAGTACGTATACTTCAAACATAGTTAAAATGGCTCCTAAAAAAATGACCTCCTGTTACACAAACTAGAGGGCGTTATAACTGTTTTATTCACCAGGATATTTCTAACAAAACATAGTGACGAGTTAGGTAGGTACCACACTATTTTCCTTGTCCAGCAAACACAAGCAAACAAAATAAAGCGTGCCCTGAGTCAGCGCGGACCGTAGGACCATACTTCTGTGTTAATTTGTCCGATTACTGCTTGTCGTGCTGTTAATTTATGCGCAAGCGCACACATTGTGTTGTTCACCCGTTCTAATATGGCGGCGGGGCAGAATGTAGGGAAGAACCGTAGGACCAGTTTGGAAAGACCATTGTCCTCACATTTCCAAATCATTAAGTGCTAAATTAACTTTCGAAAAGCTTCCAAAGCCTGAAGGGAAGGCAATCTTTGTTTACTCTTTTTGTTTGTATTCTTTGTCTCAGAGAGGTTGTGTCTTTAACTATTCCCTCTCAAGCTACAGTAATAATCTTCGCAAATATTTTTTTTAAACTGGTCGATTTGCACAACTTTGAAGTGAGAGAGTCCCTCTAAAAGTTTTAGTGCCCCACATTCAAAGTTGCTTTTTAGCTAACTCTCTCATCTTACCTAAGATATCATTAACCACAGACTGCAAATCTATATTTCTAGGTCTTGTCGATCTATATTTCTGTAATTCATCTGTACAATGTATTAATGTAACATGGCGTCGTGTTCTTGTCCAATGGCGTGCATCCGGCGCGCCCTTCATGTCAATGTATCGATTCAATACGAGCGATTCATTCGCGAAATTCAAATGGATTTCAGCTTTCAATGAAAACAGACGTCAATGCTGATTTATTTTCACATTTAATTTATCATGGGATTTGGTTCATGTGTATGTATGTGGTCTGGGAGACTTTGGAAGGATACTACAGATTCAAAAGTTTTAAAAGGGGATTTTATGTTGAGTGGATAAAGACATACAATGTCAAATCCATACTTCCATACTATATATTATTAACAAGTTTCTTCCCTTCCCTTCCCCTTTTCGAGATATCGTCAAAAATCGGTTCTGTACAAAATGTATTTATGAGAAAGTGAATTTTCAACATATTTTTCTTTTTTTTGTAAATATTTGTTTGTTTTAATAGTTATTCTGCTATTCGGGACGGAGACAAATCCAACAAATCCAAGATCATAAAAATCGGTCGGAAAAATGACTCATGGTTTGCCAAATTTCATTGAAAGCTGTCAGTGGTTTAGGCGTGAAAACGTAACAGACAGACAGACAGAGTTACTTTCACATTTTTAATATTAGTATGGAAGTATGGATTGGTGGCCGCAATACGGCTCGAAGGACCATGTTAAGATATAGACTCCGTTGCAGTTTTTAGCCTTAATCAAACTTAGCCGTCTGTATGAAATAGCGTGGTCGAAATTTTGGAAACGTGACATGAAATATGTTAAGATAATAATATTAACATGTCAGGTAATAGATACATGTGGTCAAAGGAGCCATGCATTAAACTGCTGCACTCAAGTTGTAATCAAAACTAATAAAAACATAATAACAAATGCACGTATCTTAGTCACTCGTATAGTATTCTTGAACGGTACTAATGTAATAGACTGAAGTGCCATTAAGCATATTAATTAGACTAAAAGACTTAATATTAGTAACAATAATGTAAGTAGTTGTTGAAAGATACATAATTTGAATGCGATTTACTTTTGACGGTCTAAAGGTGTTTCTAAATCCCATTCCTAAGCTTATATGGATTAGTATATGCTTTAAGTATGTATGTATTTATTATATCTGTAAATGGTACACCACTGACTACCTGCAGTATTGTCTCTCCTACTTTTGATCTATCCAAAGGTTGTCTGTAAAAGTTCGCTTTTAGCGATAAGACCGCCCATTGTGACACCCTATGTAACAGTTCTACACTTATATCTGTAATTTGAATGGTGTACATAATAAAGAGTATTCTATCTATCTATCTATCTTATTTTATTAACATTTATGCAAAAAAGCGATTTTCATGACAAGTTTCCACGCGTATATCTAATAGCAATTAGTATATTTTTCTGGTCCTTCGTTACGTACTTCAAGACTCAAAGCAATGATGCTCTTCCTATCGCCAAAATGCCAAATTAACTGCAACCAATATCATCGTAAAGTATGAAATGATTAACGACGGACTCAAGCGAGTAGGTAATAAGGGTTAAGTGGTCTGCAAGCGATGACCTGTCAATTCCGCAGTAAATCTTGCACTGATGCACTTTTCGAACGATGTTTGTACTGCATTGCTTGGTGCACACGTGCTCTGCATCACTTATGTTTACTCGTAATCTTGAAGGTTTGTTTACATAACAAAGGTGTAAAAACGTCATCAGTCTACATACAACGTGTCCCAAAATTCAACGATAAGCGGACACCAGAAAGTGGCCCAGATCATGACTACTCGAGAAAAAAAAAGAAAAAAAAAATACCACATTTTTTTATTACAAAAAAATATAGAAATCTTTCGAAAATTTACACCCCTTAAGATATTTTTAACCATGACCACAACTTTTGAATATTTCTGTTCTTTTTTTTTTTGTATCGGCAACCTAAATAGCACTGCTATCCACCCCAATCCTTAAAAAATCCAGAATGCCTGTAATTTTTACACAAAAATCTCTCAAAATGATTTTTTTCGCAAAAATTTTGAAAGATTTTTACTTTCAGTCCACTTTCACACATAGTGGTGTAAAAAAAAAAGTATGGACACTATTATGCCAAGTTTTTTTTTTAATTTACGCAACTAACCAAGATTCTAAAATGGTATAATAATCTAGAGAAAATTAACCACACAAAAAAATTGCGTACTATTTCTAAACCAGAACCATAAAAAATGTTGTTGATGATAGTAATATTTATTTTTTCTCGATTAGTCATGGGCAGGGCCACCTTGTGGTGCCCACTTATCGTTGAATTTTGGGACACGTTGTATACACAATTTGCATACTGAGCTTTAACGAAATTTCTGCAGTTTTGGGAGCAGAATCACGATTGTTTGGCAACATTATAAGGGCAGTTTTCTTCGGAAATCTATTATGAACGAATGGTCGAGAAACTGTGGAAATGTGGTTGTAGCGAGAACACAAAGTAACAGATTTAACTAGGCTATTTCCTCATACACACGTATGTTATACGTGGGATGATTGAAGTCTCATGTTACGCTAGTACCACAGTGTAGTTAATATGCAGTGGTTCATAGCCATTGGACATATGACAGGGTCATTGTACGATACAAATAACACGTTCATACGATTGTATTTACATTTAAAATTAGAACGCTAGTGTTAATGTTACATCCAAAGCTGCGTATGTCATTATTACGATAGTTCATGCTATTCTTCTGTCATCAAACCCTTGAGGAATACATTGGTCAACTGTACACAGCTAGGCTGTGGTTCTACTACGAACTGTAGTCATTTTCATTGGAAATGACTGGTGCGGCTACAGAAAACACAATTATAATCAGTGCAGAGTAATAAAGCAAGATAACAAACACTTCCTAACATCAAATTGACGACCGGCCGGAGATAAGAGGGCACTAGTGATGCGACATTCATTGTTCCGTTTGCGGGAACTTGGCCGTAAATGTGGACTT
This sequence comes from Dryobota labecula, assembly GCA_947523025.1. Taxonomy (NCBI): domain Eukaryota; kingdom Metazoa; phylum Arthropoda; class Insecta; order Lepidoptera; family Noctuidae; genus Dryobota; species Dryobota labecula. The sequence continues at coordinate 11,801,690 of OX383303.1, forward strand.
TATTTGATCCGAGCTTATAAATATGGTTTGACAGGAGTATAAGGTTTTCATTTGACATGATTTTGATAGTTATGGTTACCTGCAGTGCTATGGTAATCCTACCAGTCTTGATATTTGTGGATGTACATTTTTTTGGCACCTAATGTCATTGTTTCTTTCATAGTAATTTTCCTAAAATCTCTAGTTATATTTAAAAAATAATATAAAACTATTTTTAACCCCCGACGTAAAAAGAGGGGTGTTATAAGTTTGACGTGTGTATCTGTATATCTGTGTATCTGTATGTCTGTCTGCGCTATCGTAGCTCCCAAACGGTTGAATCGATTTTGTTTTTGTTTTGTTTGATGATTCAAGAAAATACGTTCAGCCGTTGGAAGATTAATATTATCAGCTCTTTTCTATATGATGAATGGATGCGAGCATAGCACAGGTCTGATCAAGTAAAAATGGTATTCTGATACTTCAATGATATTAAAACATGGTAACCTTAACCTGATGCTGCTGCAGGAATTTGCAGGATACCCAGCTCCCTAACCAATTTACAGCAGAGGTATCGTATTTGGGCTCATTGGAATGGTTTCAATGAATAGGTTATAGATAGATGGTGATCAGGGTCTAATGATGGAGTAGCAAAGCGAAATGAGTAGTGTAGGGTGATAATTCATTAGTAACCAACCAGCTTCACTGTGGAAAGAATTCAGCTACGCAGATTTCGGCAAATCGCGTGTGTAGCGTGTCTACTAGTCATATATAAAGTTAAAAAAAAAAAACAGGAAATAGACGTTAAATTAAAATTTTAAAACAAAACCAATACAAACAAAAACTTCTAAATTTCGAAATTTCAAAACTTCGACATTTCCTACCTGACTACCCCTGAGAAGAAATGGCGAAACAAACTCAGGGGTCAAAGTCTCTTTTAAAGTCCAGACATAATCTTAGCATGTGAGGACCATGTAGATCCGTGTCTGAAATGGTATTTTGAGGAAAGACCTACACAATTTTGAGTAGACCTGTCCAGTCAGTGCGAGCATTTGTCAGTAAACGTGTAGCTCAACTCAGGATTTAAGGAACTCAACGACTCGACGAACAATACTACAACTGTTACTCATATTAAATACTCATTATTATACGTAAAACACTAACCAGTTAATTGCAAATTTTTCATTTTCCTTATTTTATTCCCTTTCGTTATTAATGTAGCCGTCTGCTTCGTTCTTGTGGCAAATGAACGAGCAAGATACGTGTAGGGAAAATATTATAGTAACATGAATACACGAAGGGCCTACGTCCACGATCATGCTGATTTTTTTTACGTCGTGGGTAGCTAATTCGTCGGGATAGCATATCAACAAATGTATGGATTCAACAGGCACATTATTATTAATTACTTTGCTACGAGTATTTGTTGGAGTGTTTAAATATTTATCATTAAGGAAACACGTAAATGATTATGGGTTTCCTTATTGACGAACTAATCCACTTTGTAATACTTTGCATTTGAAAACTAGTGTGTGGCAGCCATTATAAATGTATCGATATATTTGCGGAAAAATATCGACAAAAGCCATCGACGTACGCCCATCACTAAATAATATCGCTACAATGACACAACTGCAGTCAGTGTGTCACCCGCTCTACGAACAAGACGAATTTATTGTCGTTTTCCTTTGAATATTACCATATTTTACATATTTATACGTTTAGTTGGACATTGAAAATACAACAAATATGTGGCCTAGTGGTGTAGTGTGAAATTATAAGTTAAACACAGTTTTTAAAAGTTATATTATGTTTAAACTGAAAAGAGGAAAGACATGGTTCCGAGAGGTAAATTTTTTATATTACTTGTTCATATTATAAACTATTTTATAGGAGTGGCTACAGCGTAGGCCGGTTGGTCTACGCGGTTAAGCAAAGTAGCCGCGGTCACGTGTAGGATGGGTGACCTCTCGTCATCCCAAAAGTGCTTGGAAGTTCTCATAGAGTATCGATGATGATTAGCGGTTAGACCTGTAGGTACACGTATATCCAATGGATACAATACAAGTATCTCCATACTATAGGGACCCTTCTGGTCAGAAGACACTCGGTCCGTGAATTACCAAGTCACCAACACCTGTTTAGACTGAAAACCGTCCCTGGGATTCTCGCTAAGCAATCCAAAACATAGTTGTCACATCATGTGATAATAAACCATAACATGATTAAAATTAGTAGGTACAGTGGCCTAGGTAGGGGTAGTATAATAGTACATTACTTACCAAGGGCTGTAAAAAAAAGGAAGCCCGAAATCGCAGGTATTTGTGACCCGAGCCGCAGGCGAGGATTGTAAATATGCGATAGAGGGCTTTCTTTTTTACTGCCCGTGGTGAGTATACAATTTTACGTCTTCACCTGGTCATAATGCGAGTTTTACTGTACGCGTAGCGTGCGGTAATACTCACATTATGGCCAGGTGTGACGTAAATTCCATTATGATTCTAGACCGGACCGGGAAACAGGGATGGTGCTAGCGGTCATAAATAGCTCCATCTCCCTCTTGCACTGGAATCATGATGGCATTAAAACGTCATAATGCACCTGATCTGCCAACAAGATGGTAGCAGGGCATGAGTGCTAAAGCTGGCCAAACGTACTTACAGTAACGAATCGGTCCTAGTGTACGCTTTGCACAACACATAAGGTGTTACAAAGCATATCAAAACTAAAGTACCTACCTACTTACCAATCACCTAGCTACTAGTTCAATACAACACCATATAAAGAGGTCACGAATTAGATGGGTAACCGTGATTCATTGCTACCAAACTATGTGTCACTAACAACAAAATATTGTAACAAATAACTCTCATACTAGTCCACCATCATCGCGTAGTTAACATAACATAATATTCGTAATAGGGATGTGTCCTGGGTAAAAAAAAAAGAAAAACTGTTTAGTCCGTCAATCAGATAATAAAAAAAATATTAGACACGTATTTTTTACGTTATCATATTAATAAAAAATGACTTCGATAAAACACATTAAACACACACATTAATCTTGGGGAGTGGGGGCTCGTTACGTCACAGCTACGTATAAAATCTACTGAGAAGTGACGTCATGCCACATTTGAACTCAATGTATCGCCGAAATGTTTTGATTACGTAAAAAAAGAAAAAATATGTGTAGAATATTTTTTAATAATCTAAATGATGGACAAAAAAAAAATTATTTAGTTTTCATCCCTATTATGTACAGTCGCCAGCACATCAGGTTATACGAAACTGTCAAGTTCTCCACACGATATTAAACCATAAAATTTTAATGATTAAGTTCAAAATCGAATGAGAAAATTTGACAGTTTGTGGTAACTTGATGCTGTGGCGGTATCAGCAACGCCACATGCGAACTACGCATCAAAGACCTGACGTCACAAATCCTGCATCGCGCTATCAGAGTTTACCGCGCGACTAGCATATATATAACATCCCGACATCAACCGTTGGCCAGTTGCCCACCAGACACAATACCCGTCTGGTCAAGGGGAGGATCCAAAGGGAGGATCCTCCATCCTCCCTTTACTATAGAGTATGAGTGAACTTTACACCCTGTTCCTCATACCTCTAAAATGCTAAGCATCATTTTTAACTAAGTATGTTGTGTTCAGCTTCCAGTTGAACCAAATGCAACTGAATATCAGTGTTTTACATGGAGCGACTGCCTAACTGACATCCGCAAACCAGTTACTGGGTAACACGATACCCCTTGGTAAGACTGGTTGTCAGACTTTTTAGGCTTCTGACTACCCGTAATGACTGTCAAAGATCTACGAATGACAGCCGGGACTTAAGGCTTAACGTGCTTTCCGAGGCATGCACCCACCCCGGCTTCGCACGTGTGCAATGCTGATACTAATTATACTACAGAATGTCTTTATATACAACGATCACAGCTTTTTTATCATTAGACAATACAAACATGTTTTCTTTAGAGGTTACTCTTGAAAGAGTGATATATCCCCGGCCGGAACCGCCGCAACCGCTACGTCCCTGCATTTTAAATCTGTAATATCTTCGAAAATGTTCATTTAAATTACATGCTGTAAAGGGCCATATTTATCTATATTAAATGCACAATGTATTTAAGGTACTTAATTGGATAAGGATTAATGCTGTATTGCTTAAAATCGCTTCGTAAATAAGCCATTATTTCACGTAAAAAGTAAAGGATAAAAAATGGTTATTGTGGGTTATCCCTAAGAGATAGACATAATTATACCATCGCGGACTTTTTTGTTTGTTTATTTTGATCTACCTATCTCGTAGGGTTCAGCCAGCGTTTGTAATAGAAGCGCAAAAAATGTGTTTATTTACGACATCACATTAGAAACCTCTAAAATTATCAGTGTTTCTCTACTATATTATGCATGTATTATAATTATACATATACACCTTCCTCTTGAATCAATCTATCTATTTTAAAAAACCGCATCTAAATCCGTTGCATAGTTTTAAAGATCTAAGCATACATAGGGACAGACAGCGGTAAGTGACTTTGTTTTATACTATGTACTGATGACTGATGCTCACCCATCCATGAACCGACCACGGTAAGCGTAGCTTAACCTTCAAACGACCCGTGAGACTGTTATTACACTAAAACTGCCACCACGGCTGCGTAATTATGTACCTACTTACAAAAATAATTACTAGAATCAATGAACTGGCGTTGATAAGCGCACGATGATTCATAGGCTTTCAGCTGTCTTGTTTATATTTGCAATGGAACTGTTTGAGGTGTTCGGACATCTAGACGCACTGCAAGTTACCATCCCTACCAGGGGCCACTAATTTACAAACGTTGCAATGGTCTCGCGATTGTGAGTATTTGACAGTGTTTGTATGGCAAATCTGTCAAAAAATCACAATGAAGAGACCATTGCAACGTTTGTACATTAGTAGACTTGGCCCCCTGGTTGATATTCCACCAACTCGCACTAAGCGTTTTCAAACGTCTTTTGTAATGCGCACAGCAAAGGAGTGGAACTCCGTGCCTGCGTCTGTTTTACCGAACGCATACAACCCTAATCTATTCAAAGTAAGAGTGAATAGGCTTCTTCTGGGTAAGCTCACTCCATCGTCGACTTTCGTCTCTGTCACCCAGACCTAGACTAGAGTCAAGAGCAAACCCATAGTAAAATAAAAAAATACTAATCTTTAAGATTTTACTACAGTTAACAGGAAACGATTTCAAAATACGTGATTGAACAAATAGTTAAACTTGACACTGGGGGAGGGGGGCAAGATTGACTTTGGTAAGTAAACGTCTCATACAAATGTGAATTTAATTTGTATAATGTTAATGATGAAATTACACTTACACTATTACATTACATTGAATATTCGTATGTAACACTTGCTCATATTCGCTTTTACGAATGTGAACATTAAATACATAGGAATAAGTTTCAAATTCATATGCGACGCTTTACTAAGCAAAGTCGAAGTGACGTCCGTGATTATTTTCTTAGGAGTGATGGTTTTACGGAAAATTGCAACAGAAATCTAAGAGAAGGCTCATTGAGACCTTATCGTGCAACCGTTAACCCTTTGTAGCCCAAGATCATACAATTTTAAAATACTTTGGCATATGACAGTTTAAAACAAATAAATAATTAAATAAAAATAAAAAACACTTAAAAAAAAACATTTTTTTTATATTTGTCATTTTAGGCAGACATTTTACAAACATAATATATAATTACGTTTTTTTTTTTTTTTTTTTTTTATTCTACTATGAGTTTGCTCTTGACTTTAGTCTAGGTCTGGATGACAGAGACAAAGTCTACGATGGAGTGAGCTTACCCAGAAGAACCCTGTTCACTCTCACTTTGAATAGATTAGGGTTGTATGCGTTCGGAAACACAGACGTTTTTCACACAAAAAAGTAAAAATATGTTTTGGTAACAATATAAATTAATAAAATCATTAATTTACCTATAGGTTTCAACGAAAACAATACAATTTTATACACTTTTAGTATATTTTTACAAAATTCAAAGTTTCAACGAGTTTCAACTTTCGTCACTTTCATCAACGCACGAAATTCAAACTCGCTAAAATCAACAAGTTTCGCCATCTATGTTTATGTTTGATACTAAAATGTTCGGTGTGGTATGTTACAATACAGTGACACTGATTTGAATGAACTTAAATGTTTAGTACCTATATATTTTAGCGGGATTATTGAGGTTTGTTACAGAAATGTCACACGAGTCTATAAAGGGTTAAGAAATACCGACGTAATAGTAAGACAATGATTGCTTCCTAGAAGTACTCTCCGCTGTTACGTCATTTAGCCATCCTGAAAACTCCCAATTCAATCATTTCAATAATATCATCATTAAACGTGTAACTTTTCAATTGTCGCTTCATCATCATCATCATCATCATCATCATCATTGGCAGCCTTGTTCCACCCACCGCTATTTATTGGCCTCTTCCCTTTTCATCCAGGTCTTCCCCAGGATCTTCTATAGATCGTTCGCCGCTTCGTCTTACCTCAAATACATTTATGATTTCGCGGATAACAATACTAAAGAAAAGAGACCTTATCCTCAAGTCCTGTCTTTGCAAAAGGAAACAAGTATCAGCTCGTCACTAAGACAAAATACCAAGTTTGGCTCCACCAATGCGTCAGAAAATAAAAACAGCTGATTGGTCTCACCTTCGACTGCCTCGTTGGTCTGGTGTTCGCAAGCGCTACTGTTATGTATGAGATCCTGGGTCGAGGCAAAGTGTTATTGGGTTTTTCAGTCTGGAATTACTCAGTAATAGCCCGTAGTCTGGATTTGTGCCCTATAAGCAATAATCTCGCCCCCTGTATGGGACTTAATAACTGACGAAATTTACCCGTACTATAACTACACCTCTGCCTAACCCTTCGAGGAATACCGCCGTGATGTTATGTAATGTGTGGTAGAAGAACCTTCCATACACTAACCAATATTTCCGAGTCTGGGGATCTACTCCCTAAGCACGAACTCCGTCGTTTCGGGCTTCGTTTCGGGCGTTTCCTACTCCCTATCACCAACGGACGGACGATTCGTTCGGGGCCCGACGAAGAATGAATGACAACACGATTTGACAACTGTCCCTACTCCCGATGCGTTTTTGCCCGTCCGAAAAGTTGAACTTGACGCTTGTTTTGACGGAACCTTGTGTCAGTTGATACGACATCAAAATAGTTATCGTTCTGTCGACGAACGATTATAATTGTTTATACTATTTAGAGACAAAGTAAGGAATTCCTAAGTATGGCTGCTTTTTTATTGCTTGATAAAGCTATATAGGAAGAGCGGAGGCAACGTCGACAATATTTACGCCAAGAATTTAGGTTGGCGAGTATTCCCGACGTTACTGACTTATCTTAAGCTATTTGGCAATTTTGCTATTCTGAATTTGACGTTTTTAAACAAAAATTTAGATTTTCTAACTAAATCTGACTATTATTAATCGTGATTAAAAAGATGTAGAATAAAATCAATTAGTTGTCATGAACTAAACTTCACACCAACATCTCGACTACTGGTACAAAATCAGTACTGTTCAGTACTTTTCTTTTGCTTATATCTCGAAAATGGTGCGTCCTATCGCAAAAATAATGAAAATTTCGACCCCCTTTTAGACACCCCAAGCCCCTAAAACGCAACATGTTAGTATTTTATTTTTTTTTCCACACCAAAAGTGAAAAATTCTATATAAAGCACGTTGAGGCTGCCCAGCTCCTGCGCGCCTCCGGCCAGAGTCCGTGTCCGTGAGTTTCTGCAGCGGTTGGGGCCATTTTACGAAATGAATAAGAAAGAAACTACAATAAAATAATTTTCAAACTTCCCGGCTAGTATCGTTGAATTAATTTGAAAATTTCCGTCAAAAAGGAAAAAGGCAAAGGTATCAACAGGATAATGCCGGTTTCCGGACAAAAATGTCAAAAACAATTCTAATCTTTATAATAAAAAGTATATTGTTAAAAATGTAGTCATTTTCTAAAGAAAAAATATTGATTTTTGTTTATTTAGCTTGAAAACCACAAAATAATTAAACCGGTAATCGACCGGTAAAATAGCACAACCCTATTGTCATCAATCGCCATGCGTCTTTCGTTCACGAATATTGTCTACGATTCCATTGGAAACTGATGAATCCGAAATTACTAGGGAGTAGGGTTCAGTCCGACGTGTCGGACTACTAACGGACGGGCCCGTTACTTCGTTGACGGACTTAGGGAGTAGACCCCCTGGTTCGGGAGTCAACGATTCGGAAATACTGATTAAAACACGGATATCAGACGCTTCCTGTATTATTCACTCGCATTTTATTTGTCTGGAAGCAGAACTAAATATGTATCCGACTCAAAGGACCAATATAAACACGTGCTGATAAAGTGACCGCGTGGCTCCCGGTAAAGCGTGTCGTAATTTCTTATTATAATCTAACAATTATAAACCTTGGTCATAAGTAATTTATTCATTTGGTACACTAATAATGGTATAAAAAGATAATAAATAGTAGAGATGTAGTGTGTCTATGTATTTACCGATATATTATGTAAACACTGTCTGATTCACTCAAGTAGTGAGGTAGCTGCCAGCTGTCACTAATGTCATCTGTCAGTCACCACGAATGGCGGGAAGAAGTTGAAAGTGAAGCAGTGCCTGAACGAGGTGCTTGGTGTGGTAGGTGAACAAGTTTGGATCCCCGTTGATCTCGTATTAAGTAATTGATTATATCACACCCAAAGGGCAATGGAGAGGGCTATGCTTGGAGTTTCCCTACGTGATCTAATCAGAAATGAAAAGATCCGCATGAGAACCTAGGTAACCGACATAGCCCGAAGAATTGCCAAATTAAGGGGCAATGGGTAGGGCATATTGCTCACAGACCACATGGCCGATGATGCCGAAAGGTTCTGGAGTGGCGAACTCGGACCGGTAGACTTTGTGGAAGCCGCAGGAATCCGCAGGATGTGGGAAGCACAGGACCGGTTGAAGTGGTGTTGCTTGGAGAGGCCTTTGTCCAGCAGTGGGCATCTTTCTGTTGAAATGATGATGATGATGTTGTCACTACAGTTGATATCCCGACAAGTCGCACACAGCACTTCTCCTCAAAATTGCTATATGAGAACATTATAGGGTGATTATACTTATACGCTATATGATTTGATATTATCAAAAAGTAAATAAAATAATATATTCGTGTCATGTTTTTAATTAGTCCGATATATTGCCGGTCGACCAGATAAAATGCTAAATCAACCGAGTGGTGACCGGACGCTGTCATCGACTATTTTCCTTATTTGCTATTCGCTCATAAACTGTGTTGGTCGCGTGATATTAGGTAAAAATTAATAGGACCGTTTAAAATTAACCATAATGACGTCCGCTGAAAAGGTTTCAGTACCTAATTTGTTATCTGTTTTGATTCGTTTTCAATAACAGCATTTACATTATCTGTTTTATCGTAATTATCCTTAATTACGGAGCTAACAGAGGCAATCAACAATTAAATTATTGCAGTTTTCCTATTAAAAACTACATTATTTGTTTGTTTGGTTTATATAAAATCTCTCTCGTTTCTAACCCTCAGCCTATGTTATCTGTGCCTCAGCTAAATTTTAAATTCAGTTTTAACAATATCCCTTTAATACACTAAAAGGAGCGGTTATCTAGCACGCACACAGGGCCTCAAGTCTGCTATTACAATAGCGTCAGAATGGTCTATCATTGATTTCATAATTGTTGATTTTGACAAGTTTGGTAATCTACTAACATAATGGCGTCATTATGACTTTTGCCACTGACACTCCATTGAAAGAATTGGTAATCTCGTACATTATGACAAATGAAACTTCCTACTAAACTTCCAACACTAATAAATAATATGTAAAAATATATATATAAATGAAATCTAGCATGAATAAATGTTCAAAATGCCATTGTAATATAGCTCTATTACGAGACCATTGACCGACCAATGATCGACCATTATGAATTTAGCAGATTCCGAACTTTTAGCAAAATGACAATGGGATCGTGTTGGAGTGACGAATTTATAAAAATAGCAGACTTGGGCCCCAGGCCTAGTGTTATTTAGCGGATGTCATAATTGTCTTCGAATTATTGGTTCTAGGTCTTTCCGGCTTCCTTACGTTGTTTTCCTTCACCGATTTCAGAGCAGGTTTATACCTTACAATAACTGCCTCCCGCGGCTTCGCCCGCGTTTCTTTTTCTAAAATATATGCTTAAGTTAATGCTTAAAACATCAGCTATCTGCCGGTGAAATTTGCGAATAAAAATAATCGTTGCACCAGGGTGGGCAAACTTTTTTTCATCAGGGGCCAGAAATGCGTAGGTTATGCAGGGGTCCAGAATAAAAAAAATAACATTTTGTTTTAAGTTCGAATTTATCGTAAGAATCTTCGAAGGCTATAATGCTACCGCACACCGTGAAAATAATCGTAGAGCGCACAAGTCAAAGTAGAAGTATTATTTTAATGTTAGTTACTTACGTACTAAGTGTAAACAATATTTTATTTTAGGTTACTCTTAATGGCACATAATATTGTTTAAACCTATTTAGGTTTAATTGTCATTTGTAATTCTTTTGAGAAATTAATATCTTTAACCATTACCAATTTACCTAACCATGACATTCCCTTGATTCCAGGAGGACATTCCAGAGCAGGGCTCCCTGCGCGGGCGCGGGTACGAACACCTCAACAACTGGAGCCCTACGTCAGAGAGATGCCGCGCAGATCTCGACCTTGGGTACAATAAGGCTAGTTCTGACAGCCCGCCATTCGTCAGGATTAACAAAAGATTGGGTAAGTGTCCTACAACCATACTGAATTAACCCAGCTGAATAAAACCGCTGTCTTAAACTCCGTTTTGAGTTATTCTTGTGAAGCTCTAAACAATATTGGATCATCATCATTTCAGCCGAAAGACGTCCACTGTTGGACATAGGCCTCCCCCAAGCACCGCCACCTCGAGCGGTTCCGTGCTTCCCGCATCCAGCGGCTTCCTGCGGCTTTCACAAGGTCATCAGTCCACATTGTGGGAGGCCTTCCTACGCTACGTCTTCCGTCTTCGCGGTCGCCACTCCAGAACCTTTCGGCCCCAACGGCCATCTGTTCTGCGAGCAATGTGCCCTGCCCATTGCCACTTAAGTTTGGCAATTCTTCGAGCTATGTCGGTTACCTTGGTTCTCCTGCAGATCTCCTCATTTCTGATTCGATCACGTAAGGAAACTCCAAGCATAGCCCTCTCCATTGCCCTTTGGGTGACTTTTAGTCTTCTAATAAGGCCCATTGTGAGCGACCACACTTCAGTGCCATAGATCATCACTGGCAACACGCACTGGTCAAAAAATATTGGATATATGTTAAAATTACAACTTAATCGGTCCATTCGATTCGGAGCAAATTGGATGTGATAGACGGCCAACAGACAGACAGATGAGTGATCCTATAAATAAGGGTTCCGTTTTCATTCGGACATACGGAAGCCTAAAAATCGGCATCATATCAGCAAACAAAAGGATTAGTCAATCATAGAGTCCTGGAAAGTACTGCTGAAAGCAGTACTAATCAATTCTGCAAACAATGCGAAGTGGTGAAAACGTCGGAACCCCATGAAAACCACCTCACGTCATTTCCAACCGATGCGTTATTCACTACATTGTCATACTAATTCAAATAATCTCAATTTCCAGGTGGGTCTACAGAAAACCTTCTCATCAACCCCAGAAGACCGAATCATCTGCAGCTTCCAGCGTCCTCATCTGGGGACAGCCTAGATGTGGAGATTCGGGAAAGGGAGCCAGCATATGTCAGAAATAGGAAGTCCAGGTCGATGGTTGCTCCTAAGAATCGGATGCAGTCTCCTATACCAGCACCTAGGTTGACCCTGCAGCAACCGTCAGAGGTCAGGATCTTACAAGTACAATAGTTTTACTTATCTTTTGCTTGAATTCACTAACACAAGCTTTATAGTCATGTACTTACATAGTAGGTAGTCTTGCACAAATCAGCAATTCAGCAGTAACACTTAACAACCTAAAATCGAACACTGAAACAAAAAGATTATCTATTCAAGCTAACTAACCATAAAAAAGCTTAATTATAGATACATAATATATCTATTTTTATCATACATTTTGCTATTTGGAGGAATTTGGTGTCCGTTTCACTGCAAACCCTGCGACACCAAATTTCTATGTTCAAATTGCACAGAAACCATGGATATTCGCCCAATCAGGTGCTTTACATAAAGAGAAACAAATCTGTAACAGTCATCGGAAAAAGATATTTTTGTTTAGAATCGCGAGGAGAGAGACAATAAATGTTGAACTAAACTAATAATATTATATTTTCACGATAGAAGCGTCGATTAACCTTCAGTTATTAATACAATGTTATATGTACCTATATTCTGGCAAATAAATCTGGCATTCATTCAATGTTGTGATTATCCACAGGTGATTCTAGAGAGTCCCATCAAACGCACCAAGTTCCTCGAGGGCACGAAGAAGACCAAAAAGAACTGGATAGATTGCTACATGGTCCTCACACCCACCGCTCTAGTCTTCTACAAGGACCAGAGGACGTATTATGCTCCTGTGAGTACCTATTAATGTTCATAGAATTCAGACCATTCCTTGTGCTCCTTTCTCCACGCGCATTCCTAAGGCGCGGTACAGCCGCGGTATCGGTCAAACGCAGTATCGGTCAAACGCGGTATCGTTCAATAATGAATTACTATAAACCAATCTACCATTGCAGAAAGTATCTCGTCCTCCCGGCACGCCGCCCAGTCCGTCCGCGCCGCTCGCCGAGCTGGTGCTGCCGCTGCGGAACGCACACGCCACACAGTGCATACAGAAACACACCAAAAGGTAATAAACACATTTTCTTTTACTACTATTTCGCTTTTTGCATATCACTTTGTTCAACTTCCCAAGATAAACTCGGCAGGGTAATGCTGAAGATTTAGTTATAGACTAGATTTGTTGTCAATTTTCTATTTTGTTAACTACGTGGTAATTGTTGAAAGGCCTACAAAGCTTACCTTCTTCCCATACTTATTATCACTGTTCGTATTTAAAAATATTGTAAAAACCGTGGAGTTTCTTGCCGGTTCTTCTCCATAGGAAACGACCAATTGGAACCGTGCTCCTAGCTTTTGACGTTTCATAAGTGCCCATGTAGGTTTATGTGAAATAAAACTTTTTGATTTTGACTATTATACAACATATATCAGAAAAAGGTGGTTATATTTAAGGGTGTGGATCATCAAACTGAACCACAATTTAATTAGTTTTATTGAAATATGTGGTTAGTTAGCGACCTCGACAATTGGTCATATTATTCTTGCCTGAGCAACCGGCAACAAGTTCGGCATTCACCCTTAGATGTAGTGTCATCTTAGATGTAGTGACCCCCGACGCTACCGCAAGCGGTGGCTTGCGGTAGCGTCGGGGGTCGGGTTGCCTCCTTTTCTCAAATATGGCAAGGAGGGTATAAATAGCTGATCTTTGCATTATGCTCGTGAACGGGTGCTGCTTGTGGTGCCTGATCGTCTTGCTGGTCATGGTTTCATTATTGTTATTAGTAGTTAACTGTTTATTTATTTCGCCCTAGTTTATCATTTGTGTTACAGCTATATGAACATAATCCAGCATTGCATAATATTAATATGAAATGCTGGATTTATTTTGAATGTTTTATTTTTTTTATTTATTTCCTTATTATGTAAGCGGGCACTAGACCTGCCTGGAGACTTTTATTTAGATTTTAAGTTTTGTTTACTTTGTTTTTTATTTTTTAAAGGTTTTTGCTTGGGTAGAGTTTTCATTGTATTTTCTGGTATATTGGCGTGTGTTAGTTGACATAAGGCAAAAAAAATAATTTACTGTTCTGTGTCTCGTAATGTTAATTACTTTGCATACCAAATATTGTATAGAATCCAGTTTTTCTATCTGAATAGATAGCTGTGCTGCTGGGGAGTTTGTTGCTTCTTTTTCTTCCCAGTTAAAGCACTAGGAAGTGGTGAAGGATAGGCGTTTTGGGGGACTCTCTTATGTAATTTTGATGTTCGAAAAGTGCTAATTCTCAACCTAATTTGAATAAATGACTTTTGAATTTGAATTACAGCGATACAGCTTACCTTATTTTATTTAAAAAGTCACAACTGATTAATATTTTTGCAGGTACCTGCGATCCATCCTGCTTATTGTAGGATACGATCAGTACCTGATCCAGGATGAAACTGAAGATGGAGCCAGGAAGTGGCTAGGTCACATTCGCGGCGTTATTTATAACCTGGTAAGAATATAATCTAGTTTCGACTTAATTAGGTCCGTGGATGGGTGACCACCCAAGACCCCTCTCCGTGCCTAAGAAAGCACATTAAACCGTTGGTCCCGGCTGTATTCGTGGATCTTTGACAGTCATTACGGGTCGTCAGAAGCCCGAAAGTCTGACAACCAGTCTTACTAAGGGGTATCGTATTACCATTGATGTATAAAAAAAGGAAGATTAGGTACGCGCTCCTCGACGTGGACCTCATAACGTATGCCGACCGGCACAAGTGACCTTAGTCACCTTCGAACTCGCGTTTGTGTAGCACGTGTGCAGCACGTTAAGTAAAATTACCGTAAACGTCTAAATAAGCAGCAACAATGCCTGCCTGTGTTCTCAAAATGTACACAAATAATTCAAAAACCAAAAACAAGTTCCACGGGATTACTTTCCACTCGTAAACTTACATCAAAACTTATTTTCTTTAAAATTCTCCTGAAAAATAATGCTTTCTAGGTCGCCATTTGTTTCCGAGTTGATAAGGGTACGTAACAGTGACAATTATTGCTGTCTCGTTCCTGCTACAGCCCGCGTCATATCTCTCTTTATTTCGGTTTTTGATGCATACGAACGACATCGGGAAATGTAATTGTGTGGGTGTGTTTACATGTAATTTTTTCTAGTCCAATAATGTATACGTGACATTAGAGCGGTGCCCTATCTTCCTTTTTTGAGAGGTTCTGTACCAAAATGGTAAAAAGGAACCATTATGGCCCGACTCAGTCTGTCTCCGTCTGTCACAGCTGGATATCTCAAGAACTACTAATGCTATCATCTTGAAATTTGGAGATCATCTATTCATAGATAATAAGCACAAATATATAATATATGATATAATATCTGTGCCGTGTGGTGCCGGACGTAAAGAATAGCACCAGGGCCTAGAGAATGGGCAGCAGCATTCCTTTTTTTGATATCATACTGTGATCGCCAACCCGCCTGCCTAGCGTGGCGATTATGGCACTCCCCCCCCCCCCCCTTTGGGGAGGCCTATAACCAGCAGTGAACGTCTTCCGGCTGAAATAATAAAGCTATAAAACTTTTGTTGTTGTTCTTATTTATCAAATAAAGATTATTAGATTACCCTTATCTAGCAGAATCCCAAAACCCAAATCTAGAATCATAAATCACTGATAATGTATATCTTTCCCACAGTACCAATGCGGCCTGGCGGGAGAGTCTCCACCCCCAGCGTTTTCTCAGAGCAGCAATACAGACTTGGAGAGTTTAGGCAGGACCCCTCCAGCCGCCCGACACGCCAACAGGAACAAACAGAAAGGTACATAACATTAAATGATCAGCATCGAATGTTCCCAGTGCTGGGACTCAGGCCTCCTCTCTGAGAGAGGGAACAGTAAGGTAATATCGATAATATTTAACAAAGTACTGTAATATTTACACAAAGGTAAAGAGCGATGCCGTTGTGTACAAACAATTGAATTAAGTGTATTTCAAAATTCCAATTATATCTTCACTGTACACAGTCAAATTTAATTTGTTTAAATCCTCATAATCATTGTACTCATGATTATGAATAACTTTTACTATGGGACCAAACCTGAAATAGCGTAAAAAAAAATCTGCTGTTCCCTTCATTTATGTTCGCATAAGACAGTCAAAATGTAGGGAACTGTAGATTTTTTTTATGAGGATTTAAACGGATTAAATTTGATCCAGTATATACGTACATTAAAGGTCTAAATCCGTGTTTTTCAACGTGTGGGTCGCGACCCCGTAGGGGGTCGCCAAGCCTCTTTAAGGGGGTCACCGTTACTTTAAAATTTAAAGCTCATAAATATATAATTATAGTAGTTCTAAATGTTATATTATATGTTAACAAAAAATAAATAAAAAAATACTAATAATTAAAGGCTTAGGTTAACATAAATCAACAAATACCTAGTAGTCATATGAATTATTAATGTGAAGTTGAACATACCCACCCACATTATTGTGATGGCTGCGCCTGTTTCTCGTTAACCATTTTTTATTTATTTTACACATAAGATTAACTCTTTCTCTAAATTTCGGCGATTTCTCTGTTTGCCTTTTAATTGAACCATCGATGGAAATGTTATCTCGCACATGTAGGAGGTTCCAAATGGAATCAAACACTGCTTCTGTGGTTAATTGTGGGTATTCTGTTTTTCTGCTTAACCAAAAAGTAACCAAAGTGACAGACCTGAATTCCAAGTTAGAAACCGCGGAGGGTAGGGGGTCGCGAAATATTTTTCCATACTAAGGGGGCCACACCATGTAAAAGGTTGAAAAACACTGGTCTAAATCGATCGCCACTAGGTGGTAAACACACAAACTATTTATTTATTCTACTTTTAGCAATTTAAAGAAATATAGGTCATTGGTAAAACACTAAACAAGCTCTCTGGGCCTCAAGTCTGCTATTACAATAGTGTCAGAATGGTTTCTTCATTGTGAGTTTTTGACAGATTTGCCATACAAACACTGTCAAATACTCACAATGGCGAGACCATTCTGACACTATTGTAATAGCAGACTTGAGGCCCAGGACTATAATACTAATATCATAGGCAACAAGTTTGGTTCTATGACTTTTAATAATTCATCAGATTTTCATACATAAATAAAAATGTTTAAATTCAACGCTGTAAATGTTACGAACTCTACGCATACCAAAACAAACTGCCGAGTCTTACCAGTGACAGTGCACGGGAGGCGTAGGTAGGTTCAACAAAATACAGAATTTAAATGTGCTAGATAGAACAACTAAATCTTGAAGGTTTTGTTTTTGGTAAATGTATGTGGCTGGTTTTAGTCACACTAACCATCGGCACTGACAGCTCAGCGCGTAGCTTGTCAGCGCTGAGGTTCAGCTCGAGACGTTTCAGTATCGTGCTGATCTCTGCGGAGTACAGACGCACAAAAATGCGAAATGCGTCATGAAAGTTCACGCTGACGGCGTGCGCTCGGCTCGACACTAGACTATACCCAAAGTCTCTAATTCAGATAATTTATGTAAACAAAGTAATGTCAAGAAATGTCACTGTCAAAATGACAGAACAGTGGTGCAAAAAATTTTATCATATTCTTTTTTTGTAAATAGTCATCGCTAAAATTAAAGTGAATTAATTATAAGAACTATGCAAACAAAATACCGTTGCCAAACAACGGTAGTATGTTGGACACACGGCATATTATCGTCATAATCAGCCCTTTTAAGTCCAGTACTAGACGTAAGCCTCCCAAATTCGATTTCCACTCGAAACAGTTAAAACACGAAACGGCAGTACCGTTTTCATCCAAAATGTGGCTAGATATGCTACTTACAATATGAATCTGTGAATGAAAGTTGTAATATTAATGTTGTTGAAGATGTAAAACATTTGAAAATGTTTGGATCTCCTGCATTGTTACCAGTATCATAAAATATTTTCTACCAGAAAATCTCCTTTTTTTAATAACTTTGTTTAAAACCGGAAATTTATAAAAATAATTATGGCATGATTATTTGTTAATTATTATTTCTTAAAATCAGTACTTAAAAGAAAATGTAACCCCTTTTTTCGCCATTTTATGTGAATTACCATTACGAAGATATTTTTTTAATATGTTATCCCCTTTGTTTACATAAATTATCAGAATTTGAGACTTTGGGTATAAGCGTTCGGCTTGTGACGCAATGTTTTCTTATGACGTTATCACGTAAAATTATCTTCCGTAAACCGACTTTACAGACAACCAATTTTTTTCAAAAGTTTGCATCGCGGATACAAGGACCATTATTGTAAGAATTTAAATGGTTTTCCTGCGATTCATCTTTTCCCTGATTCAAATCTTTGAGCGTGGAAAAACCAATGACATTGATTTAACCACAGTGAAAGTCATCTTGTAAGACAGGATTTTCGGAACAGCCGTGACGCAAAGAAAATGTATGTTCCTACGTAGAAACATAAATTTTCTTTGCGTCACAACTTTTTTGGATTTCTGCTGGGTACCACACGCTTTTGTTACGTACCTTAAGGTGCTCTTACACGGGCAATTTTTTGAGCAATAATTGCTCGACAACACTAATGGATAAATCTGAATCAATTAAGTGGAGCAATCTGGAGCAACAACAATAAAATGCGGCAATTGTTTCGGGAATATTGGTTCTAATTGCTCCACATATTTCACATTTCTCAATGTCGCCAATATAAGTTGCCGAATATCCAATCGGTTTGGAAATTCGTATTCAATTTTCTTTCTATCTTGTTTGTACTTATAACTACGTCTCGTTTTTGCGAGAGGAACCGACCGGCCGGCGGCGGGAGCGGCCGGGGGGTGCGCAACCGCCGCCCCACCGCCATTTTCTTTCTTTCTAAGTGCAGTGCAGTACAAGTTTGTCGTCGGTGTATTGACTTGTATTGCCTAGTTTTTTAAGTTGCTCCATATTGCCTGGTATTGTGTGGCCGTATCTCTGGCAACAGGTTACTACATGTTGCCATCGCCCTAAATTTCTGGACGTAGTCGTGACGACATATTTGACAAGAATTGACCAGGATTGAGCAATTTTAGTTGCCCGTGTAAGCGCACCTTAACAAAAGCGTGCGGTAGGTACAGACGGCTACATATCAAGCTATACGAATCCAGTTTAAGCTGGTCTCGCATTGTATAGGATTTCCGTACAATGAGAGATGTATAGCTTGATATGTAGCCGTGTGTACCAAGCAGAATGATATTTATTACTAGCTGTGCCCGCGGCTTCGCCCACGTGGCTTATTCTAAATTAAAAGTAAGCCTAAGTTACACCGTACAACATCAGCTATCTACCAGTGAAAGTCCCGTTAAAATCGGTCCAGCCGTTTCGATGATTAGCCGGGAAAAATGAACAGCAAAAAATATATTTTTTTATATACTTTTATATGCATTTAGTAATAATGCTGTTATATTGTCATTACTAAAAGACACTTAATTTTTATTTATTTGTATAGATTCAAATTGACCACACATTTACAGTTAATTATTTAATTTTCCCACTGCTTGGGTGATGACGAATCGCTTCCCGGTAAATGCTGTCCGTTACCGACTGTTTAGATTTTCCTCATTTACTTGTTAACAAGCACTGGGTTAGAAACGTTCACTGCGAAAATAAATATTATTCTAACGATGCACGCAAAAGTTTAGACAGTGTTCATTCAGGGTTGTGGCAATACAGTTGTTCAAAACTTCCGTGAGAAAATATTCATAAAAATTATTCCGTTGTGATATTTTAAAACGTGTTCATAGACTGCGTTTTGTTTATCTGTGACTTAGTTTGTGTTGTCGAACTGCATTCGTATTATGTGACACACATTAACTTTTGATTTGAACTGATTATAATTTGACATTTTGTGTGTAAAATGACTATATTGTGTGGGTGTTTAAGTAACGGCTACAGTCCGATGAGTTCATGTAAGCATTGATTTATTTTAACTACCGGATTTAGCTCAGTGTCAAAGCATTTTTTGTTTTTAGTGCAATATACCTACCGCTTCTGATCCATCCAGATACAGTGGACTTGAAAATGGATACCTATTGTAAAATAGGATTAAAATCAGCTATATTTTAAGTGAAAATATACCCAAGCGCAACTATATTAGCGTTGTGATTTAGTTCATTATCAATAAAAAATATATTCGATAATTTTGCTGCTCAGTGTGCAGACCTTCTGCTGACCCTCAGCTCCCAAAAATGTAAACATGGGTTTTGAAAACTCACAAACAAAGAACTTCATTCAGAAATATTCCACATCTCTGCACAAGTGCAAAGTTTTTCTCGATAGCACAGAGGAAACATGACATCGCCTAGTTAAAACAAATGACATCATTGCGCTGTAAAAAAAAAAACAAACATAAGTTCTATTAACATAAGTAAACAACTATATCTGTTGACATACGCCACGTATGTAATTATTCGTTTATTGAAAATAAAAATAATTGCGGCAAAATAATACCTATTTATTGAAGAATATGATTCTGCAATATTTTTGCGGTCCCGGCTGTCGATGGATCTGGTTAAGCTACGCTTTTCGCGGTTGGTCCGTGGACGGGTGATCATCTTTACATACCAAGACCCTTCAGTGTCTCGGAAAACACGTTAAGCCGTTGGTCCCGGCTGTCATTCGTAGATCTTTGACAGTCGTTACAGGTAGTCAAAAGCAGGAAATTCTGACAACCTGCAGTATCATGTTACCCAGTAACTGGGTTTAAGAGGTCCGATAGGCGGTCACTCCATGTAAAATACTGGTATTTAACTGCATCAGGTTAGACTGAAAGCCCGTAAGTTGAAACGGTTCTGCGAAAGATTTCACTGCTATTTCAAGTTGGATCTCGTTTGAGGCAGACAAAATGGATCTGATAATGGTGTGATTACTTTTAGTTGTAGGTAGGTACTATGGGGGACATCCGAATTGGACCACCATAAGGCTTTTTTTATACAAAGCATAATGAAATTTATGTCAATACTGTAACGCATAAACTAGTTAAGAGCCACATAACAGGTCGCGCGTCTTCTGGAGAATTCTCGCGCTTTTTCAGAAATTCCGGTAGTAACAAGCTCGTATCTAGTTTGAACGTTAAACAATTGATATAAAGTTAATTTTGCTATGTACAATGTCGTTACAAAAATTCGCTTTCATTCCGTTCTGCGGCAATGTAAATTGAGCTCTATTCTTGCTTGCAAAGCTCGGCTGCTATAGTAATGCTTACCTACGCTCATAAACCAATAGTATCGCAGCATCAGATTTTTGCCGAGCCCCTTGTTTTTGATAATAAAAAACAAATTGGTTGACTGTAAAGTCGGTATACGGACGATAATTTTACGTGATAACGTCATAAGAAAACATTGCGTCACAAGCCGAACGCTTAGGCCGATCGTGCTTCTCTATCGCTTGTTCCGCGCTCTCGCTTACACACTCGGCTCAGGCGGAACGTGACAATGAGTCATGCTTTTTGTAACAGAGCCGGAGAAATTTATTTAATTAAAAGTTATTTTTATGTTTTATTGGTCAAAGAGTGGTAAGCACGGGATTTTGTTTTGAAAGTGTGCCGATTCGGATGTCTCCCATAGTACAGTGGCCCGTATCAAGCTACACGAAACTGTCAAATTTCTCCAAACGATTTTGAACTTTAAAATGTTGATGATTAAGTTCAAAATGGAACGAGAAAATTTGACAGTGGTAACTTGATGTGCTGGCCACCGTACATAGCTTTGTGAACTTTGATTTTAAGCGGTTACCTACCGAACATGCGTGTTGGTAGGTAAAAGTTGTTAGACTGCGGTTTTGGCGCCATATAGCGACCGCAATTTACCGGCGAATAACGTCACTGAAACATATTTAAGTAAGTTGGTGTGTTTTCCTAGAGAGCGTTTTTTAATACAATGCCGTAAAGTGACAGATTTTTGACAACGGGGTTACCGTTGTCAAAAATCTGTCAAACATACGATACAAGTTTCTTGCCCGTACCATACAGTAAAATAGAAACCAGAAATGACTTGCATCGTCTAACTCTTAAACAATACGGTCCTTTTATTGATGCTTCAACTTCTGGATTACAACTGACAATTAAATCACACCGTGTAAATCAGTATTTAATTGTTGAAAGGCCTACACTGTCCTCCCATACTTATTAACATAGTTATTTGAAAATATTGTAAATACCAAATATTTTTAAAAGAGTAACCGTGGAGTTTCTTGCCGGCTCTTCTCCATAGGAAACGACTAATTGGAACCGTGCACCTAGCTTCTGACGTTTCATAAGTGCCCATGTAGGTTTATGTGAAATAAAATATTTTGATTTTGATTTTGAATGACCGTTTCGATGTACTGTTGTTGAATGCATTTTTTTACTATAATATTATAAAGCTGAAGAGTTTGTTTGTTTGGTTGAACGCGCTAATCTCAGGAACTTCTGGTTCGAATTGAAAAATTATTTTAGTGTTGGATAGCCCATTTATCGAGGAAGGCTAAAGGCTTTATAACATCACGCTACGACCGTTAGGAGCCGAGCAAACGACAAAAAGAACGCTAAGCGAAAACGAAGTTATTGTGTGGGCGGGCGATGCGATGCGACGGGGTGGGTTGGCCGAAATTTTACGCGGACGAAGTCGCGGGCAGAAGCTAGTAAATTATAAAAGCGAATCAAAATGCATCAACAACAAGTTAGCGGTGCCTACTACTTACTACACTCCCGGACTCTTAAATCGAGCCTTCATGCATTTTCTTGTTAGGTATAAAGGCCTAAAACATCAAAATAGTGATGAGTCAAAGTAAAAGTGTTGATGCAGTTTCGTAATACAAGCCATCATTTTGTTGCCATCATAGTCCCATATTTAAATTCATGAACATTTAAAAAGATACAGGACCTTTTTACGAAAATATACAGTGTGGCTCGATTTAAGACTTCGGGAGTGTATTTGCATTTATTCGTTTCTAAATTATACTACCCATGTTAGACCAAACAAAAAAATAAATAAAAAAACAATAGAACATGAGTTTCAAAAACTTTGTACGATGTACATTGACGCACTTAATTCGGCGTCATCTCCTTTTGCTCATACCCGACGCCCAATGTAATGCGATTTAAGTGGGGGGTAGGTAACTTGTAGCCAACCTTAAGGTTACCGTAGTAGTTATCGAAAACTAGTATCTAAAAATACGGTTCGTCACGATAACGTTACCTAATCCTTTACGTGCTAGGGATACTGATTAGATATTTCGTCACGCCTAATCTAAACGTGAATCTGAGACAGAAATGTTTATTATATTATTAGTCTGCCATTCTATTATTATACCCTAGAGAGATAACCAACCAGCTGTCAAAGTTCAAGCCAAAACCGCGTTCCTTTATGATGCCGTGTTACATTCTTAGTAATAAACAAAATTTCTAATTTTAGTCTTAGACACTCATGCTTAATATACTGAGAATATCCAATTATTTGTGCTAGATTAGAAACTATTAATGAATTCTATTTAGGGTAACTTCTCTGAAGTCACACAGAAGTAGCACATGATCATTTGAAGTTTAAATTGTGTTAGTCACTAGTGATGCAATAATTACTACTTTTACGAATACGAATACCGATTGTACTATTCGCCGAATACGAATACGACTACCAGATTCTACTATAGCTGCACGCAATTATTTGTCAAAGTAAGTGAAAAGAAATTAAACATGCTAAGGGCCTGTACACAGTGTACACACCACGTTTTTTAAAGGCGCCGTTGACGCGCGTTTTAGAAACGTCCGTCGACGGCGCGCTTTTATCCTACAGAGCAGTCTGACTCGCGAGCATATCGCGACAAACGCGCGTCAAGGGCGCGTTTAAGAAACGTGGTGTGCACAGGCCCTAAGGAATATAAATACTTAGCTTTAACTAAATACGTGCCACTCCTACCAACTTCGCTACAAACAAAAACTAAAAGGCCGCCACATTGCTGGCCATCAGTAAAAAAAAGATAAGAAAGTTTTATGATTTTATAATGAATCTTTTTATCTGTCAACTCGGTCGCTACGCTACGCTATTGCGAAAGTGCAATAGTATATTTTATATCGAGGGACTAAATGAAGCCATAATATATCAGAGGTGTTTTGACTCCCGAGCGTGCGAGGGAGTTAATGAAACCGAGGGTATATTAAGTTGTCGTTTAATCTCGAGGTGCAAACTGTACTTTTCACTTTGAGTGCGAGAATAATAGTCAATTTAGTACAAAAACATTTAATAAATATTATTCCTCCATAAAACTTTCGTAAGTTTTTAGGTAAATCTTCCGCAATTTTGGCGGCAAAAGATAATCTATTATGTCTTTTGCTCACTGTCACTGGACATTCTTAATAAATTCACTCGACAAAAATTCTGAAATTTTCGCGGTCAGTTTTTTCTTCTAAACCAGTTACAAATTAACAATTTAAAACACATGGCGCCATCACCTTCTTCGCGGAAAAACCATGGAACTAAAATTCTCAACATTTTCACAATGAAGATGATCCACACTTCACAGATAATAGTATATTTCCTGGCTGTTTGAGTTTGTCTATGTCACATGAAGGAAATTAAAACACTAATTACTTTTAACTCACTAGAGACCAAAGTGGTCACTTTAGTCCCGCTTCGTATATTGGCGTACTTTTAGAGCATGAGAAGTGAAAAAGTTGTTTTTTACGATGTTAGTAATTATAGTCCTGAGAGGTTTTTAGTGTTTTACCAATAAGTATAGTCAAAGATCTTCCGGGTGAAGTCATGTTCCTCATCTCTAGCTTAACTTTATTGGCCGGCTGGAGTGAACACTGACCAGGAACTGCGCTCCCACCTCATTCTTGCATTTATTAGCCGGCTTGAGTGGAGAATTGCAAGAGCAAACGTGCTCGGAGGAAGGAAGTATTCCAGCTTCCGGGCTCTGGGATATTTCTGATAGTCGTGGAATACCTCTCCAGTCCTCAAGCACCTCAGGATATGTTGCCCCCTTGTTGCTACGACACTAAGTGCTAGCGACCGTTTCCGGGGGCCCATTATTGAGCGTTCAAGTCGCCCGCTGTTATTTTATCCGTGTATTTTATATAAAACATTGATCAGGCAGAGGCCAAATAGATTTTATTTACACATGACAGTCGAAAGAATGATGAATGGCGGTTTTTTTTTTTAATTTAGTATGTCTCGAACACTATAAGATTTTGCGGAACATATGTTTTGTTATTTTGGGAGGGCTTTACTAAAGCTACCACCACTTGCAGTATGTCGGTCGGTTTCTAGGACAGCCTGTATAACTTGACTCATCACGATTAGCAAAGAGATTTACGCAATCACAATCAAATTATGATTCACGATTTATTTTATTTTACTGTATTTTTTTCTTCATCGCTTTTTACGACACCTAGGAACAGCTGAAGAGAAAGACCAAGATAATGTATGCCGGAAGTACATTGAAGCACTTAATTCGGCGTCATCTCCTTTTGCTCATACCCGACGCCCAATGTAATGCGATTTAAGTGGGGGGTAGGTAACTTGTAGCCAACCTTAAGGTTACCGTAGTAGTTATCGAAAACTAGTATCGAAAAATACGGTTCGTCACGATAAAGTTACGTAAATCCTTTACGTGCTAGGGATACTGATTAGATATTTCGTCACGCCTAATCTAAACGTGAATCTGAGACAGAAATGTTTATTATATTATTAGTCTGCCATTCTATTATTATACCCTAGAGAGATAACCAACCAGCTGTCAAAGTTCAAGCCAAAACCGCGTTCCTTTATGATGCCGTGTTACATTCTTAGTAATAAATAAAATTTCTAATTTTAGTCTTAGACACTCATGCTTAATATACTGAGAATATCCAATTATTTGTGCTAGATTAGAAACTATTAATGAATTATATTTAGGGTAGGGTAATAAACTTCTCTGAAGTCACACAGAAGTAGCACATGATCATTTGAAGTTTAAATTGTGTTAGTCACTAGTGATGCAATGATTACTACTTTTACGAATACGAATACCGATTGTACTATTCGCCGAATACGAATACGACTACCAGATTCTACTATAGCTGCACGCAATTATTTGTCAAAGTAAGTGAAAAGAAATTAAACATGCTAAGGGCCTGTACACAGTGTACACACCACGTTTTTTAAAGGCGCCGTTGACGCGCGTTTTAGAAACGTCCGTCGACGGCGCGCTTTTATCCTACAGAGCAGTCTGACTCGCGTGCATATCGCGACAAACGCGCGTCAAGGGCGCGTTTAAGAAACGTGGTGTGCACAGGCCCTAAGGAATATAAATACTTAGCTTTAACTAAATACGTGCCCACTCCTACCAACTTCGCTACAAATAAAATCTAAAAGGCCGCCACATTGCTGGCCATCAGTAAAAAAAGATAAGAAAGTTTTATGATTTTATAATGAATCTTTTTATCTGTCAACTCGGTCGCTACGCTACGCTATTGCGAAAGTGCAATAGTATATTTTATATCGAGGGACTAAATGAAGCCATAATATATCAGAGGTGTTTTGACTCCCGAGCGTGCGAGGGAGTTAATGAAACCGAGGGTATATTAAGTTGTCGTTTAATCTCGAGGTGCAAACTGTACTTTTCACTTTGAGTGCGAGAATAATAGTCAATTTAGTACAAAAACATTTAATAAATATTATTCCTCCATAAAACTTTCGTAAGTTTTTAGGTAAATCTTCCGCAATTTTGGCGGCAAAAGATAATCTATTATGTCTTTTGCTCACTGTCACTGGACATCACTACATATTATAAAACAAAGTCCTCCGCCGCGTCTGTCTGTCTGTCTGTCTGTCTGTCTGTCTGTCTGTTCGCGATAAACTCAAATACTGCTGCACCGATTCTCATGCTGTTTTCACCAATGGATAGCTTGGTTCTCTAGGAAGGTTTTAGTATATAATTTGTTATGTTTTTGTATGCATTTTTGTATGAATTAACGATATTTGTTGGAGGTGTCGGAAAAAAATAAGCCGTCTGGGAGCTTTCAACGAAAACGCTGTCTAAACCCTTTGAGATATAACAAAATAATGTATGGTGGAATTGTGTATCATAAAAAGGTCTTCAAAAAAGTCCGCGATGGCATATGTCTATCTCTTAAGGATAACATACTATATCCATTTTATTGACTTTTTGTAGGTATTTGTTTGCCGAATTTTACTCTTGGAAATACGATTACGATAACAATACGCTATAATATCAGTAGCTATTAGCCAAATTATGTTCGTAGATAAATAAGCTAGCTACTTACGTGTATTTCAAACAGTATACAAGAATATTTATCATAAAAACATTACTAAACACGGCGGCCTTATGATCAAAATTTGTGCATTCCAAAACTTTCGTTACTTTTTCACTGACATATTTATCACTTTTCGATAAACTAACACTCAATACGAAATCTACACTTATTTCTCAGTAATTCTGTATAAGATTCTTCTAAGATTAAACCGTTTTCTCATTGAATCCATTAATTTACGCACGTATAAACCTTGATGAATGTTTACATTAAGCATCGCGTCACACCGCCACACGACCACAGAGTATAGACGTATTTTGTTTTCTTTTTTCGTTCGTTTAGTGGTGTTCCCGCTAAAATGTCAACCGGTCAATTATTAGTCGATTAATCGAATTCTACATCCAGATCGTGTTTGCAAGTACAAAATAAATGTCTAATATTTCGTCCAATTGCGAACGTGACCCTGAGAAAAGTTAGTACTTACGTGAATTATTCTAAAATTATTATTTGTGTCGCAATTTTATTTCGTGTTGTATTTGGTACAATTGATTGCTTTAAGAATTTGAGTGAAATTTCGTATTTTGATTTTGTGTTTGTTATCTTTAGGTAAAGACTCATTCACGTTCAGAACATAAGTACTTTTACTATATTAAATCATTTGTTTCCGTTTCTATTCACATAGTGTTCATGAAGAAACCATAAAACCATAGTTATTATTGTGAAATGTTAAAAGTTTGATGTCAAGCTCGATAGATGGCGTTGACGTCGAAATAGATCTCGCTATGGTTTCGTTACCGCGATTTGGTTGGGGTCTCGCAATTTTAATTAAGTATACCAGCTTAGATCAGTACACTATTGTGGTTTTATTTTCAACCCTATTAGTGTGCACATTAGTTAGATAGTTCAACTCATTACCAGCTCGGTAATAAACACATAGTGAGTCACATTAAAATTAATATTAAGTTAGAATTTTGAGATATAGCCTGGGATATGGAGAGGGTAGTACATAGGGTACTTTTTTATGCGATAACCGACATCCACGCGGGCGAAGCCGCGGGCAAAAGCTAGTTCTTAATAAATTCACTCGACAAAAATTCTGAAATTTTCGCGGTCAGTTTTTTCTTCTAAACCAGTTACAAATTAACAATTTAAAACACATGGCGCCATCACCTTCTTCGCGGAAAAACCATGGAACTAAAATTCTCAACATTTTCACAATGAAGATGATCCACACTTCACAGATAATAGTATATTTCCTGGCTGTTTGAGTTTGTCTATGTCACATGAAGGAAATTAAAACACTAATTACTTTTAACTCACTAGAGACCAAAGTGGTCACTTTAGTCCCGCTTCGTATATTGGCGTACTTTTAGAGCATGAGAAGTGAAAAAGTTGTTTTTTACGATGTTAGTAATTATAGTCCTGAGAGGTTTTTAGTGTTTTACCAATAAGTATAGTCAAAGATCTTCCGGGTGAAGTCATGTTCCTCATCTCTAGCTTAACTTTATTGGCCGGCTGGAGTGAACACTGACCAGGAACTGCGCTCCCACCTCATTCTTGCATTTATTAGCCGGCTTGAGTGGAGAATTGCAAGAGCAAACGTGCTCGGAGGAAGGAAGTATTCCAGCTTCCGGGCTCTGGGATATTTCTGATAGTCGTGGAATACCTCTCCAGTCCTCAAGCACCTCAGGATATGTTGCCCCCTTGTTGCTACGACACTAAGTGCTAGCGACCGTTTCCGGGGGCCCATTATTGAGCGTTCAAGTCGCCCGCTGTTATTTTATCCGTGTATTTTATATAAAACATTGATCAGGCAGAGGCCAAATAGATTTTATTTACACATGACAGTCGAAAGAATGATGAATGGCGGTTTTTTTTTTTTAATTTAGTATGTCTCGAACACTATAAGATTTTGCGGAACATATGTTTTGTTATTTTGGGAGGGCTTTACTAAAGCTACCACCACTTGCAGTATGTCGGTCGGTTTCTAGGACAGCCTGTATAACTTGACTCATCACGATTAGCAAAGAGATTTACGCAATCACAATCAAATTATGATTCACGATTTATTTTATTTTACTGTATTTTTTTCTTCATCGCTTTTTACGACACCTAGGAACAGCTGAAGAGAAAGACCAAGATAATGTATGCCGGAAGTACATATAACATCAATGGAGTAACTTTAACCAGTAGATTAACTCCAAAACGTCCCATTATCATAGAACTTTTATTCAACAATATTCCACCAACTGTACCCACTATCTGATAATGGCTCACATTGATAACTACAATCACTAATTGTGCCAATCGTTTAGTGTTTAACAATCTATATTGAGCCATTGTCATCTGCATTGCTAGGTTACAAATATCATTATTGTTATGTTGAATTCAGACCTTATTCAAAGTCCCCAACATTGACACATTGAACAAAACAAGTGCAAAATAATAATACGGGATTGAACTTCCAAAAATGTCAAGTGCTAAGTGAATTTGAACTGTATTAAACGAGAAATGGAACATAAAATAGTAGAAACATTTGTGCTCTATCTACATAATAAAATGCCCAGTGATGCAGTGATGAACAAACCAAAGAAAAGTCCTACGGAAAAAACGAATAAGTTCAAAGAATATTTTGGATCACACCATGACTTGAGAATATTCGGATCACACCATAAACGTAATGTACCATCTAATCCACCACAAATCTATAGGTCTATTACAAATAGGAATATTAATAATTGCTATGTCCTCATGCGGTTTAGGGCACATTATAATATTATCAGAATCTATATTAAAATTGTTGATATTTTCATCGA
This sequence comes from Dryobota labecula, assembly GCA_947523025.1. NCBI lineage: Eukaryota > Metazoa > Arthropoda > Insecta > Lepidoptera > Noctuidae > Dryobota > Dryobota labecula. Next base: position 11,831,638 of record OX383303.1, read on the forward strand.
CAGTGTCCTTATTGTATCGAACAACAGTGTGTTTGTATGTAGGCATATATTATCTACACTTATCAGATTATATTATGTTTTATCTTTTTGTTGAAGTTTTGTTTTACCCAAAAATGGTTCATCACCCAATGTGATGGTGATTATTCGATAATGCACCAATAGTAGATTGTACATTAAGTGCATAAAACGCACCATTTTACGCGAGACGTTTATCCATAGATATATGTAGAGTGTAAAATGGGTTTTATTGGCGAGTTGTACGCTCTACTTTTCACATAACATGACTTAGGTCGTTACATACTGCTCAGTAATAAAAACATTTTGTTTTTATATCTACGATAACTTAGTTATAGGTTTAAATATATTGATTACTTAACTAATATAAAAAAACGAATTAAAAAAAGGACGAAATTAAAAATATTAGTTTATTTCATGAAGTTTTATTGTGTACTTTGGCTGTTGATATCCTTGCCTTGTTCTTAGAATACTAACGAAACGAATTAAAATGCAGAGTTTAAGTTGTTCGTGTGGCTGTTGGACCGATTGCCTTGGTCTTTGACGAAGATTTTACTTTATGCTCTAGAGCATAAAAAGCGATTTTATGTCGCCTACGCACGATATAAAGATGAACTTTTAGAGCATGAGAAGTGAAATATATATTATATTATGCTTTATTACCTTGTCAAATATTCTTGGTAGATTGGAAAAATGTTGGAAGTCACAGGGACCCATGTTTAATTAGCAACATCTAAAGACTGATTGTGGTTCAAAGTAGCTGAGCCTGCAAATTATTCCACAGTACCTATCGCACGAAGTAGGTATGTATGTTTTAACGATATATATAGGTAAATTGCGTTGATCTAGTTATAGATCAGTCCAAACTTTCAAACATAATGAATGGATTTGTTGTATAGCCATATGTCATTATAAAATTGATTGTCATTGGAGTGAATTCCTGCGGCTTTCATAAGGTCATCGGTCCACCTTGTGGGAGGCCTTCCAACGCTACGTCTTCCGGTACGCGGTTGCCACTCCAGAACCTTTCGGCCCCAACGGCCATCTGTTCTGCGCGCAATGTGCCCTGCCCATTGCCACTTAAGTTTGGCAATTGCTCGGGCTATGTCGGTTACCTCGGTTCTCCTGCGGATCTCTTCATTTCTGATTCGATCACGTAGGGAAACTCAAACGTACGTTACGTAGGGAAGGCATAGCCCTCTCCATTGCCCTTTGGGTGACTTTTAGCCTTCTAATAAGGCCCATTGTGAGCGACCACGTTTCAGTGCCATATGTCATCACTGGCAACACGCACTGGTCCGATGACCTTTTGAAAGCCGCAGGAATCCGCTGGATGCGGGAAGCACAGAACCTGTTGAGGTGGCGGTGCTTGGGGGAGGCCTATGTCCAGCAGTGGACGTCTATCGGCTGAAATGATGATGATGATGGAGTGAATTACGCAATTAAAGTGCTACGCTAAATAGAGGCTCTCTAGAGGGTGACTACCGAGATGACAGCTAATAGAGAAGTATGGTAGAAGAAGACATGTTGCGCTGACCCCTAAATAAATTGGGATAAAGGCAAGAGAATGATGATGACGCTATAAGTTACATACAAGTCAACATTGAAGCATGAGGAGTAAGAACCCAATGACTCATAGCAATAAACAACATAATCGCTGGACAATAATCTTATCTTTACATCACAAAATCTAAGATCTGACGATTATCACTGGACACGCGAAACCGCGGATGTTCAATAAAATAAAATAGACACACCTATAAAGAATTGAAATATCTATGTGCCGATATCTACCATCTTATCGTATCCACACACGATTGATAACGAGCTCCTATCAATTTATCTGTAGCAGGCATGACGAATTCTACTGTTTTTTAATAGTATTGATTGTATTAATACCTCAAAAAAGAATATATAGTTCTAATTGGAATTGATTTCGTAATTGCGTCAAAATTTCTCATCGTCAGCGATCACAGATAATTCAAGGCATTAGTTGAATTTACAATTTTCTTTTATTTTTGGTGTGAATTCAGGAAACAGGCGAAAAAGGTAAATTATTGATATCAAAATTAATACTTCCGAATGTTTTGGCCTCAGTTTGTGTTTGTCTCAAATGCGTGTTCCTAACTTGTATCGTCCGTGTCATTCTAAAAATGTTCTGATTCTAAATTCATCTTTATGGTTTCAACATCATTTGGCCCATTATTGGGATGAAAATTATTATATTAAACCTTACTTTATATCAATGATTAAATTATGGTTATTTTACATCAGTCATTCGTCAGATGCTACACGTTGCGGTCGAGTAATGCTTCTGAAATGACCAACTCGTGTTACTAAACCCTTACTTCATTGTTACATCAAAAAAACCTTATCTTTTATTTCTACACATGAATTATAACTTCTCTTAAGTGTCGTTAATTAGGTAGGTACATTACCATGAACTTCTTCTAATATAATTTCTGTGTCATAACCTAAACAGCGTACCCATACCTAATATTAATCCATATTGTCTGTTCTAAAACTGTCTGATTAAATATAAACAAATGGATCAGAAAACGAACCTCTGGATGCCAATTTTTTGTACCACTTACAAATTGAGTGCTTTGATTTGATATTTAAATACTTAAACTCGAAATTCTAATTTTAAATCACCTTAAAGATGTTTTTTATTTGACAAATGAGGTTAATTTTATAACCTAAATTTTTCAATTACAATTTAAAAATGTTATTCAAACAATAAATTGTTGAACTAAGTGGTGAGATGTAAAGTTGAATCCTTCTAAATACAAATGAATTTGTTTCTAATTCCCTTTCATGAGTGATGAAGAATTAAATTAATAATTAAATCAATTTATTTAATAAATTTATTTTATTTTATTTAATAGAGTTTGTTTAACCTTCCATCACATATTTTTGGAACAGACTATACTTCATTCCGCCTCTCTGGTTATGGCTTTGAACCCAAACTATCATGCTATGGGATAACTTTAATTATGTACTGTCCATTATAAAGCAATGGCGTTGGAAAATACTCTTATCCTTGAAAATTTGGATAAAGTTCAAACGAAGAAGATATTGCAAAAGATGTGATATCAAATTTTTCATTTGTAGTCATTTCTACCGCTAATGCTTTATACATCTGCCAATTGCCATTGACTGGCAGCATGTCAACCGATCTCGCAAACCCTCGGGCTACATAATCGTGTCAAAACTGGTTTTTTGTTCTGAAAATAACCATAGGAAAAATTTGCCGTACCAACCTACTAATATTACATTGAAATCTGAAAAATACTCATTGAGTTACCTACCAGATTTTATACGATTGTGTTGTGTGGTATTCTTTTGAAGGATTGAATAAATAAGTACGTATAATTTATATACTTTTTTAAATAATGCCTATAATGAAAAAGAATGCCGCTCAAAGAATGTAGCCTTCTATCTCCTGCTTAACCATTTCAATTTCTTCTTCATATACAAACTAACAATTCGTTTTCATCTTCAATGTTCTACATTTCAGCTGGAGGCAGCAGCAATGAAGATCTGAGCGACTCGACAGAAGTTTCTATACAGAAATCACATGTGAGGAGTAGGTTAAGAAAATTCTTCGCCAAAAGACCAGCCATGGAGCAACTTGTCAAGAAAGGGATTTACAAAGGTTCGAAATTTGATCTTTGACGGTTTGAGTGGCACTGAGTAGACAGTAGTTTTAGAAAAGTAGATTTGGTTTGGTGTGAAGAGCTAACAGTTTTTGGAGTGATATTACATCCTTTTTGGTGTTAACACTAGATTGTGTGAAGAAGTGATTTGGAATTATTAACTGGATAGTTTTACTGTAACAATTTTGGATAATTTGGTTTAAGTGAACTAAACAACGTGTTATAATAAGTTTGTATAATATTTGGGTTTATTAATTAGTCCTCTGTTTGGTTTAGTTACACTGCTTGATAGTTGATTTTTCAGTGCTCAAATTGTAACCAAAGGTAAGTGCTTTTTTTTAAGAGTTTCGTTTAATATGTATATATTTTTGTAAATTTGTTTTCACACAGATGTATTATAACAATTAGTTGTATCAAATCTAATTGGTGTTTTATTTTTTTACCTATGTGCGTCTGAACTTCGGAAATTAAGTTAGAGTAGAAGAAAAATGTATACTTATACTCGTACCTAATTTTGTACTTAATAAATTTTTTGCACATTGACTTATTTATGTGTAGAGAGCAGGTATGCTTAAACCCGTAGAAAAAAAAAAATGCCGTAAAAAGTTTTTAACAACAAAACGTTTTTCAATTGTTTAATTGATTTATACTCCATTTATTATAACATTAGACAAACAACTGTTCTCATCCTTCCGTTATTTCGATGTAAACGTTTAATAAACTCCGTTATTTCACGATAAATACAAAGCACTGTAATCTATTTACCATTTACATTAAAAAAAATAACTCTAAAGTGCAGTAATTTCAATAATATTACACAATAACTGTCGTTATTTAGCCGTTATTTGTCTAATGCTATAGTAAATGGAGTATAGTAAACAAATCGTGACGTTTCAGTATTAATTAGAAACAATATGTTTTCATAAAATTTACGTTTATGTAAGTTGCGTTTTATTCTAGACCATATTAATTAAAGCCAGTAGTAAGTTTTATACTTAAATGACGACAGAGGATGATTTTCCAACATTTCATCATCGTTAACTGAACACTTTGTTACACCTATACTGTTATATTTTTTAGCTTCTAATACCGACTACTTACCTACGTAGCAAACATTGCGATCGATCTTAGCTTGAATTGTGTGTAAATAAGCTTAACAAACATCATCAGCTTTAGTATTAACTATTCCTTCATTGGCATCAGTACTTAGTGCCGTTTTTTCTTTTCTTAATTTTTTATTGGCGGTGTTATTATCCATCTGCAATTATGTATAAAAAGCTGAGAAACAAGATGAAGAATTTCTTCTGGAATTCTTTAGTTCTTGGGAACCGTCGAAAGGAACTTATTTTGGGTATCTACCATATTAATTTTTTGGTGTTTATTTTGAAAAATCTTTTCTGTTTCTTTTTTTGGGTATAATTTATCTGTGTTAATAGATTTATGTGTTCACTGAGATATAAGAGGATACCTTCCACGACCACACATCGCATCTAGGGGTTTAACAAATAAATCGAAGGACACTTGAGAGATCAAAGTATTCTAGTTATTTTCCAAATACCATTTCATTATTAAGCTTCCGGTCGTTCTAAAATCTTAAAACAATAATAATAAACACTGTTCATAATATTCACTTTAATAATGAAACTAAAATTAACCTTTACCTCCAATGACAGAAAACTAACCAAACCACTATTTTCTTGACAGACGAACCTGTATTCGGACGGAACCTCGAGGAGGTATGTCCCCTCACCAGCCCACGGGTGCCAGAGTTCGTGGTGGCATGTGTCACCGAGATCGAGAGAAGTGAGGAGAATATGTGCACAGATGGACTGTACCGAGCCAGCGGGAACCTCAGTCAGGTCCAAAAGATTCGATTAGAGGTGAGTTTTGCAAATTCATCGTCATTAACATTCTAGCAGAAAGGCGTCCTGCACGCGTAGCATGACCACCGTAGAGATAGAAGAAACAAAAGACAAAATTTAGAAAGATTTCTACAGCGCGAAGCCAAAAATGAAGAAAACAATTTCAGTTTGTCTTTGTAGAGAAAGAAGTTGTTAGGCTACGCGTCAAAGCCGTCACTAAGGATTTAAACCAATATGAATAAAGATATTTCTGGTAAAAAATATAAAATCTGTTTAGTCCGTCAGTCAGATATTAAAAAAATATTAGACACGTATTTATTGCTTTATCATATTAATAGAAAATTACTTAGATAAAACACATTAAAGTTGGGGATGCTCGTTACGTCACAATTCTAACAAACTACGTATAAAATCTGGCGAACAGTGACGTCATGCCACATTTGAACTCAATGTACTTATCACCGTAATTTTTTGATTATGTAAAAAAAAATACATATTCAATATATTTTTAATAATCTACATGAGGGACAATTTTTTTTTTTTTTTGGCTACATACCTATTGGCTTTGTTGAAACAGTTACATAAATATTATGTTATATCTAGCTTCTGCCCGCGACTTCGTCCGCGTGAAATTTCTTTTTCCCCCGTCCCACCCCGTTGCTTCGCATCACCCGCCCGCGTTATTACTTCGTTTTCGCTTAGCGTTCTTTCTGGCTTTATTTTTAATTTTGCTGGGCTCCTAAGGTAGTCGTAGCGAGATGTTAAATAGCCTATAACCTTCCTCAAGAATTGGGCCATCAAATGCAATAATAACTTTTCAAATCCGACTGGTAGTTCCAGAAATTAGCGCATCCAAACAAACAAGAAAACCAACTCTTCAGCTTTATTATTAGTATAGTATAGAAGATAATCATTGAAACCAAGGATATATTTATAACTGTTAAAGAGGAAAGTAAACAACATTATATTATCCTTCCTTGGGATGATATGATACATAATAATCAATAAAACCATCATGCTACTGATATACAAACCGCATTATGGAATAATATGGCGTCATTTCGGAGAACAATTGATTATGATATATAGATTGTGGCTACGGACTGCAGGATTATTTGGAATCCTTCAAACCATTTTAGCTTCAACTTTTACGTAGACTGTGCTACTAAATACATAGTTGATTAGGTTCTTTAATTGGAGAAAAAATAATGAAAAGAATGTTAAACCAATCTTCTATTTGACCAGGTTGACCAGAACAAGATGTCGGTGATAGAAAACAACACAGATATCCACGTGCTCACAGGCTCACTGAAACTGTTCTTCAGGGAGCTGAAGGAACCGCTAATACCCTGCACCATGTTCGACAGAGTACTAGCTGCCTGCTGTAAGTATATTTTTATCATCCAACTATCCATTTTCCATGTGTGTTCCCGCTGAACGTAACACAGTCTTTAAAAACCTCTGCCTTACGACCCGTCGCAAAAATAGTTTCGCAGTATCTTAGTTAGTCTTCTTTTCCTAATTAGGTCTAAAATCCTACACTCAGATTTTTATCGTTCAATAATAACATTAATATCGTTTAATTACGTATATTTTAAAGTACTCTTGAGGATTACGGCCGTATCATATCGTACATACCTCAAATCTAATACCACCCCTCTGAGAGCCACTTCAATATTTAATATTGAAGCCAACAAGGGTTGACGGGAAGGGTTAATCCGGCCAGGCATGTCCGGAAATTTTAACACGGCCGAAATCATTACTTTGGTTGTTTCTGGGCATTTCGTAATATTTTTTCGGAATAACATTTTTAATTATTATTTTGTAACATACAATAAACCGTAATTGGCCTTTAAAACTATCTCGGCTACCTCAGAGATGCAGAAATAAAATTGTATTTATCTTCAATACAGAAATGGATGAGCTTACGAGATAAAGAGGATAAAACTTTTAATGTTCTGTTTTAATTTCAGCACTAAAGCCCAAGGAAGCGAGAATCAAGGAATTCCAAGAGATCGTGAAGGCCTTACCACAGTGCAACAGGGAAACGCTCAAATACTTATTAGAGCATCTGCTTAGGTAAGTCTTCAAGTTAAACAAACGCTTTGGTCACAGCTTAATCGATAATCCAACAGTAGCTTATTTAAAACAAGCATATTATACTATGAAACATACAAACAACAATATTGTGTGTTGTGTGTAAGAATTTGTTCGTTCTTTGAAAAGTAGATTAGTCATATAATTACTATTTACAATCAACCCACCGTATAAAAAAAAAACAAGACATTAAATTCTGCAATTTATTGTATTGTGTTTTGATATGTTTTGACTCAATTTATGTTAATTTAATTATTTTTAATGCTCATAAACTCAACAGCATACCAAAATTGTGCTTTGTAGTGCCCTGACAGGGTTCATGTACAAAAACCGACAGTAATCTATTGTAAAATGGATGTGCATGAGATCAAATAAATTTATAAATAAAATTCCTAATTTGTCAAATGTTTTCAGGGTAACGCAACACAAGGAGCAAAACAGAATGCACACGGCAAATCTAGCAATCGTATTTGGTCCTACTCTCCTATGGGCGCCCCCGGAGCAAGCTCACAACATCGCCGTCGATTGCATTCAACAAAACAATGTCGTCGACATACTTCTCACAGACTTCAAAGAAATATTCATAGAAAATGGAAGTAAAGGGAAGAAAAAAGCGTGACTCTTAAACAGCCGTTAGCTACGGGTAGTATTATGAGCCCCAGTATTGGTTATTGTGTCAAGATGCCAAAATGTTCAGTTGCATCCAGTTTCACAAGTCATGGTGAGTACAAAAGCGTTTATTGAGAAGCTAGTATCTACATTTCTTAAGTGAAATAATTAATACTAAGTTACATCGCAAGTTAATTTATTAAAGCACGACAAAATATTTCGATCGTTTTTGTATGTCACTATTAGACTTGGGAACAGGATATCGTCAAATGGAGATGACAATACAAAATCTAAAACTACTATTAAATAGAAGTAGAACAATAACCAATCATTCCAAAGGGTTAAGTTTTGTGAATTAAGCGCGGTAGATTGTAATATGTGTACGAAAAGTGTGCTATACTACATATTGTAGAGGACGTTCTATTTTGTATATATAGACGATGGTATGATTACGAATATTTGGAAGCCTAGAGATATTCGATATGATCTCTGTTGTTTACAAAACTTATTTAATGTATACCTGCGATTAGAATGGTCTGACTACCAGTGAATGGAGTGAAATATTACTAATATAATTATTAGTATTTTTCTGTTCCTTTCTTCTTGTCTGTTTATATGTGTGTACATAAATTGTTAAATAAATAAATAAATAAATAAGAACGAATTGAATGAATTGTGAATTTTTAACAAGCCATATTTAATGAATTGTCACTCATTAAGAATACATTAAAAACCGTGCAAATGAGTTTATCTATTTATATTGGACTTTATTTTCGGGTTAAAAGATCGATTAATCTATTGACCTGCATCCATGTATAATTTCGTTTCGTTGGTAGTCAGACTAAAACTAAGTTACATTTATAATTCATTTAAATTAATCAAAATTCAATACTGAATGAGAGTTGTGATTGTGAAGCAATATATAGTACGGAAAGACTGTCCGAGGCTAGAGATAAATAATATATTCAAATATTAATTATGTATAGAGTAAAAAATAATAAAAAAGAAAAAAAAAACATACGTTTCTTCTATTTGTGTATATTTGTGGCACATCGCACCGAACCGCTGGATCAGCTTAGATCTGGTCTTCAAATTACCCAATTTTACATAGTTTGAGCTCTGGCATTTTAATGTTCGATTCTAGTGAATTATAGATCTAAGATAATACCTAGATGGAAAGAAAAATGTTGGAGTAGATCAATAAAGTAGTTAATAGAAAAACGATTAAGTGTGATGTAATAACTATAGTTTTAAATCTTTATCAACAGCATTATTTTGGGGCCAATTATGTATATTTTATGAGTCCTAGGGTGACTGGAGCAGGCGATGACAATGAAGATATTTGAGGAATTATAATATATATACTTAGATGATTTCTAAAAGAGAATAATTATCAAAATACTTTACATATTCATTATCCCGTGGGACAAAACTTTCGCCTCGAAAGCCAATACAGTTACATTTCAGTTACATACTTACAAAAATAGTGCCAAATTAGAATTGTTGTCAATCATGAAACCACATGCTGTTTTTAGATTATTTTGCCCTTTCCTTCTTGTCATTTCTCGCTTCATCACTCTTCAATTATTGCGGCTTAAAGCCAATTTATAATTTGTGCCTTAAGCTATGTAAATATTCATCATAGATGATTTTCTTTATAATGTGATAATCATTACGTTGTTGTATCTTAGTTTAATTTCGTTGTATTAACTTTTTAAGTATAAACAATGCTTGCAAACGTGACAGTCTAGTCCTATATAGTTTAAACTGGACTTTATTTCAGTAATGGCTTTGCTTTCGTCTACATACCTGTTTCCAAACCTCTTCAAATAAAGCTAAGAATACACCTGTCATGCGAATTAATTGAACAACAATATGCAAGAAGTTTGTACGCTTTTGTTCCATTACAATTTCTAATTGGTTATATTATAACATGGGTTATAATTGGGTATGTCACAATGCAGCTTGCATTGACTGTCACTTGCATACCTTTATCTGTCATTGGGTTGTGTATTCCTGGATTGAGGCTCATTTTTGGATTCGTCATTCATTAAATCTGTATCTACGTTAATCCATTCAATAGTTTTGTCTGTATTTCTAATTGATTGGACGTTTTTATTTGATTTTCTTCTCACTGTAAATATTTTCAAAATATGTTCTGATCGATTCTGATATTATTTGTATTTGCTGTAATTCTTTTAACAACATCCAGCTTCATTTGTAAATTCATAAGATTGAATGCAGACAAAAGCTATAATAAATACTCAAGGTAGAAACACCAATATTAAATGTAAATTTTCTAATAAGCTAGTAACCAAAGGTTTTGTATTCGGCTGATAGAGTAAAAGAAAATAATTATATTGTTGTGTAGTTATTACTATATGTATGTTACGCCAATAATGCTTGGACATAGTTAATGAAGTTACATGAAATAAAATCAGATTATTTTAATGATATTTTTGCATTTTATTTTTAACCCAACTGGAATAACGATGACAATGACAAAACAAGACCTGCGAAGATAGGAACAAAAAACCGGCCAAGTGCATGTCAGACCACGCACATTGAAGGGTTCCGTAGTTGGGATGAATTTATCCCAAGAACAAACTTATCATGTAGTTGAAAAACATGTTTTCTTATACAGAATGTATTGGAGAACATTTTTTTCAACTGTAAATGTAAGTTGGTCGCCAATTACTCGGTAAATTGTAAAGCCTTGAGCTGTGATAGTTTTCCTTTTAACTTCGTTATAAATAGGTACTACTGCCGTGACATTTGAATTTTTAACTACAACCGTTTAGTTGGTAGAGGGGGGGACACTTGACTCTAACGAAAATTGGTACTTTTAAGCTTGATAAGTCACGAACGGTTTACTTAATCAAAAAATAGTCTTCCCAAACCCCTAATATTATTGAAAGACCTATCCAACGATATCCCACACTATGGGAAGGTTGAAAAATAAAAATTATCATCCCCAATTTACATGTAGGGGAGGTACCCTAAATAATAGTTTTTTTTTTTTTTTCAAAATTTTATTTTACCACTTTTTCGGCGTCATTAACGTGTATACTCATGCCAAATTACAACTTTCTAGTACCAATAGTTTTTGAGCTAAACCGCGGACAGACAGACAGATGGACAAGGCGAAACTACAAGGGTTCTTGTTGACTACGGAACCCTAAAAACCAAGCGAAAAAAATGTACACCATGTATCAGAATGTGTGTGTAATGTTAATGTAAACCGTGTTTTTAAAAGAAAATCCGATGAAAACAAGTCATATAATAGTTATGTTATAAATCATTCATTAACCAGTCTGGGCCTAACCCAGCCCAGAATGGTCTAGTGCCCACCCCAGGATATGTGGTTACCGATTCGAAATTCTAGGCTTTACACTTAAATAACTTCACACAAAAAAATTGGTTGTCTGTAAAGTTGGTTTACGGACAATAGCGAGACAACGTCATAACAAAACATTGATGCGGCGCAAGCGTACAATGATCGTAACGGGACAATGAGCGTAACGGGACAATGAGCGCAACGGGACAATGAGTCATCCTTTTTCGTGCATGCAGCTGGCGTTCATCGATTTATTAGACGTTGTCACGTCAAAAACAAGTTCAATCAAATAAAGGCTCATACAGACTCGCGCGATATCGCGGCCGCGACAGGCACCGACAAAGAAATTGTGCTACTAGTGTCGCGTCGCGCCCGCGATATCGCACTAGTCTGGACGAGCCTTAAACAATCTGCCACCGAGAAATAAACTAGTTATAGTAGAAATTTAAAGACATCATACTGTATCTGGTACGCTAAGGACTGCCGCTAAGGTAAAAGGCCAGCCACGGATTAGGCTTGCTGAATCAAAAAATAGAGGTAATTTTTTAGAAATGATCAACTATTCGCTAATTTCGAAAAACATGTAACATGGGTTACATGTTTTTCGAAATTATATTGGACGTCGACTCGGCTTCATCGGCCATCGCATCTCAGCCCCCCTCCCCCCCTGGAAAATAGCGCTAGATACGCCAATGGATGCAGCTGAATACCAGTATTTTACATGGAGCGACTGTCTAAACTGGGTAACACGATACCCCTTAGAAAGACTGGTTGTCATACTTTCGGGATTCTGACGACCAGTAACGACTGTCAAAGATCCACGAATGACTGCCGATACCGAAGCTTAACGTGCTTACCGAGGCCCCCCTGGAAAATACCGCCAGATACGCCATGATAGTACACCCACATTTCGGCAGTTATGTTCAAGTTCCATAGGGGGTGAGCCTATTGCCATCAACCGGACATAAATCTAGATGTCCATTTCAACCACGCAGTCTACTCATAAAATTTGATGAAATTTTGCCAGGAATTAGTGGTAATATGTTACTATACACCCCTCTTTTCCTGAATTTGTTGCAAAAAAAATTAAGACGCTATGACCAAAAATAGTTGGCCGCTAGAACCGTCACTTGCCGTAGTCATCGCCTGTGATTACGCAGAAACTAAATAACGCAGATAGGCGAATGATGCATCAAAAGAAAGGTCGTAATATGTTGTAATTGTTGCAACAATAAAAAAACATCAAAACGTAAATATACAAAAAGTTATGCTACGAGTATATTTAGTTTCCAGGTTATAGGTAGGTAGGTATCTCACCATAAATATCAAATTAATAGAGGCTTATGTGTATGGACAATTAGTTGCTAATTTGTTGTAGCGAATAAACAAGAAAAATCACTAGAAAATAGGTTCAATAATTTGTTAGAGTCGATTTTAGTTGGCCGCTCGGACGGCAATATGCCTGAAATACAATGGCGTTTATTTCGTTATTAAAAATAGGTTCAAGCTTAGTTAAAGTACTAATCGACCGGTGACGTAACCTAGTTTAGATAAATGTGGCGAAAATAATGGTGAAATTCATATTTTATGAGATATTAACTGAAATATAGTAGTATGAAACTGTATTAGAGTAGGGTGACCATGAATTTTCACAATGAAGTGAGACTGGAATGTTTGCTAGTCATAACAATTTTTTTACGACGTGTGTTACACTTTAAGGCATCCGACGGCACGGTTGGCGCAAGCACAGCTGCGCTGCGTGTCGCGGGTTTGTTTCCCACACTGAACAAATGTTTGTATGTAGTTGTTCCGGGTCTGGCTGTTTGTATATGTGTGTTTAAATGTTTGTATACCCACCCACAATACAGGAGAAATTCCGAGAGTGGGGCAAGACTTAAAAAAAATATCCATACTAATATTATAAATGTGAAAGTAACTCTGTCTGTCTGGGTGTTACGTTTTCACGCCTAAACCGCTGAACCGATCTTCATGAAATTTGACAGAGATATAGCCTAGGACATAGGCTACTTTTTTAACGGTTTAACCGACATACACGCGAGCAGAGCCGCAGGCAAAAGCTAGTGAGCTATATTATGTATACTGTGTATATATAATATGTGTACTTTTTGGGTGAACAAAAATCATGGAACTCGCGTCATCGTCACCGAACGCTTTAGTTACTTAGTTTTCACTTCTATCGGCAATCACCAAAGACTGACCCGTTCTTTTTTTTTTTGGGTGGGAAATTATCAAATAACTTCTCGCGATCTGGGCAGACACACCATACACAAACACACACTTACACAAACAAATACACAAACACCCATGCACAAACACACCCTAACACACATGCAAAAATACTCACAAACACCCAAGCACAATCACACAAACACTCACGCACAAACACCCATATATAAACACACAAACACCTATGCACGAATACGCACAATCACCTATGCATAAATACACACAAACGCCCATGCACAAATACATAGAAACACCCATGCACAAATACACACAAACACACAAACACCCATGCATAAAAACACACAAACATCTATGTACAAATCCACAAATACCCAAGCACAAACACACAAACAAGCATGCACAAATACATGCAAATACCCATGCACAAACACACACAAACATCTATGTACAAACACACAAACGTCTATTCACAAATACACACCATACACAAACACATACTATCACAAATAAGTACACAAACACGTATGGACAAATACACAAACACTCAAGCACAAACGGAAATACGCATGCACAAACATACAAACACACACAAACACCCATGCACAAATACACACAAACCTCTATGTACAAATACACAAACACCCATGCAGAAACACACACTCATGCATAAACATACACAAACAACCATGCACAAACGCACACAAACATCCATGCACAAATACACACAAACACCCAAGCACAAACATACAAACACACATGCATAAACACACACACAAACCTCTATGTACAAATACACAAACACCAAAGCACAAACATACAAACACACATGCATAAACACACACACAAACCACTTTGTACAAATACACAAACACCCAAACACCCATGCACAAACACACACATACACCTATGCAAAACACAACAAACAACAAACACCCATGCACAAATACACGCAAATACCCATGCACAAATACACACAAACACGCAAGCACAAACATACAAACACACATGCATAAACACACATATGTACACACATAAAAAACAAAAAACACCTATGCACAAATACGCACAAACAGCCATGCACAAACACGCATGTTTCAAACACACAAACAAGCATGCACAAATACATACAATCACCCATGCACAAATATACACAAACACAAAAACACCCATGCACAAATACACACAAATACCCATGCACAAATACACACAAATACCCATGCACAAACTCACACAAACATCTATGCACAAATACAGACAAACACCCATGCACAAACACACAAACGCCCATGCACAAAAACATACAAATACCCATGCACAAACATATACAAATACCCATGCACAAATACACACAAATAGCCATGCACAAATATGCATGCACTGACACACAAACACCCATGCACAAATACACACAAATACCCATGCACAAACATATACAAAAACCCATGCACAAATACACACAAACACCCATGCACAAACATACAAACACCAATGAACAAATACACACAAATACCCCTGCACAAACATACAAACACCCATGCACAAATACACACAAATACCCATGCACAAACATATACAAACACCCATGCACAAATACACACAAACACCCATGCACAAACATACAAACACCCATGCACAAATACACACAAATACCCATGCACAATCACATACAATCACCTATGTACGAATACACACAAATACCCATGCACAAACATACAAACACCCATGCACAAATACACACAAATACCCATGCACAAACATATACAATCACCTATGTACGAATACACACAAATACCCATGCACAAACACATACAAACACCCATGCACAAATAAACACAAATACCCATGCAAAACCTCACACAAACATCTATGCACAAATACAGACAAACACCCATGCACAAACACACAAACACCCATGCACAAATAGCCATGCACAAACATGCATGCACTGACACACAAACACCCATGCACAAATACACACAAATACCCATGCACAAATACACACAAATACCCATGCACAAACTCACACAAACATCTATGCACAAATACAGACAAACACCCATGCACAAACACACAAACGCCCATGCACAAAAACATACAAATACCCATGCACAAACATATACAAATACCCATGCACAAATACACACAAATAGCCATGCACAAATATGCATGCACTGACACACAAACACCCATGCACAAATACACACAAATACCCATGCACAAACATATACAAAAACCCATGCACAAATACACACAAACACCCATGCACAAACATACAAACACCAATGAACAAATACACACAAATACCCCTGCACAAACATACAAACACCCATGCACAAATACACACAAATACCCATGCACAAACATATACAAACACCCATGCACAAATACACACAAACACCCATGCACAAACATACAAACACCCATGCACAAATACACACAAATACCCATGCACAATCACATACAATCACCTATGTACGAATACACACAAATACCCATGCACAAACATACAAACACCCATGCACAAATACACACAAATACCCATGCACAAACATATACAATCACCTATGTACGAATACACACAAATACCCATGCACAAACACACAATTACACACAAACACCCATGAACAAATACACACAAATATCCATGAACAAATACACACAATTACCCATGCACAAACATATACAAACACCCTTGCACAAATACACACAAATACCCATGCACAAACACATACAAACACCCATGCACAAATACACACAAATACCCATGCAAAACCTCACACAAACATCTATGCACAAATACAGACAAACACCCATGCACAAACACACAAACACCCATGCACAAATAGCCATGCACAAACATGCATGCACTGACACACAAACACCCATGCACAAATACACACAAATACCCATGCACAAACATATACAAACACCCATGCACAAATACACACAAATACCCATGCACAAACACATACAAACACCCATGCACAAATACACACAAATACCCATGCACAAACTCACACAAACATCTATGCACAAATACACACAAATAGCCATGCACAAACATGCATGCACTGACACACAAACACCCATGCACAAATACACACAAATACCCATGCACAAACATATACAAACACCCATGCACAAATACACACAAATACCCATGCACAAACACATACAAACACCCATGCACAAATACACACAAATACCCATGCACAAACACATACAAACACCCATGCACAAATACACACAAATACCCATGCACAAACTCACACAAACATCTATGCACAAATACACACAAATAGCCATGCACAAACATGCATGCACTGACACACAAACACCCATGCACAAATACACACAAATACCCATGCACAAACATATACAAACACCCATGCACAAATACACACAAATACCCATGCACAAACACATACAAACACCCATGCACAAATACACACAAATACCCATGCACAAACTCACACAAACATCTATGCACAAATACACACAAATAGCCATGCACAAACATGCATGCACTGACACACAAACACCCATGCACAAATACACACAAATACCCATGCACAAACACATACAAACACCCATGCACAAATACACACAATTACCCATACACAAACTCACACAAACATCTATGCACAAACACAGACAAACACCCATGCACAAACACACAAACACCCATGCACAAATACACAAAATAGCCATGCACAAACATGCATGCACTAACACACAAACACCCATGCACAAATACACACAAATACCCATGCACAAACATATACAAACACCCATGCACAAATACACACAAACACCTATGCACAAACATACAAACACCCATGCACAAATACACACAAATACCCATGCACAAACACATACAAACACCCATGCACAAAAACACACAATTACCCATACACAAACTCACACAAACATCTATGCACAAACACAGACAAACACCCATGCACAAACACACAAACACCCATGCACAAATACATACAAATACCCATGCACAAACATATACAAACACCCATGCACAAATACACAAAATAGCCATGCACAAACATGCATGCACTGACACACAAACACCCATGCACAAATACACACAAATACCCATGCACAAACATATACAAACACCCATGCACAAATACACACAAACACCTATGCACAAACATACAAACACCCATGCGCAAATACACACAAATACCCATGCACAAACACATACAAACACCTATGTACAAATACACACAAATACCCATGCACAAACACATACAAACACCCATGCACAAATACACACAAATACCCATGCACAAACATATACAAACACCTATGCACAAATACACACAAACACCTATACACAAACATACAAACACCCATGCACAAATACACACAAATACCCATGCACAAACACACACATACACCTATGTAAAAATACACACAAATAGCCATGCACAAACACACACATACACCTATGCAAAACACAACAAACACCTGTGCACAAATACACATAAAAAGCCACGCACAAATACGAACAAACAAACACACAAATAAACATGCACAAATACACATTCAACCATGCACAAATACACACAAATACCCATGCACAAACACACAAACACCAAAGCATAAACACACACAAACATCTATGTATAAATACTTAAACACCCAAGCACAAACACCTATGCACAAATACACACAAATACCCATGGACATACACATACAAACACCCATGCACAAATACACACAAACACGCATGCACAAACACATACAAACACCCATGCACAAATACACACAAATACCCATGCACAAACTCACACAAACATCTATGCACAAATACAGACAAACACCCATGCACATACATATACAAACACCCATGCACAAATACACACAAATACCCATGCACAAACACATACAAACACCCATGCACAAATACACACAAATACCCACGCACAAACACACACATACACCTATGTAAAAATACACACAAATAGCCATGCACAAACACGCATGCACTGACACACAAACACCCATGCACAAATACACACAAATACCCATGCACAAACATATACAAACACCCATGCACAAATACACACAAACACCCATGCACAAACATACAAACACACACAAACACCCATGCACAAACACACACAAACACCCATGCACAAATACACACAAATACCCATGCACAAAGACATACAAACACCCATGCACAAATACACACAAATACCCATGCACAAACATATACAAACACCCATGCACTAATACACACAGATAGCCATGCACAAACATGCATGCACTGACACACAAACACCCATGCACAAATACACACAAATACCCATGCACAAACACATACAAACACCCATGCATAAATACACACAAATAACCATGCACAAATACACACAAATACCCATGCAAAAATACATACAAATACCCATGCACAAACATAGACAAACACCCATGCACAAACATATACAAACACCCATGCACAAATATACACAAACACCCATGCACAAATACACACAAATACCCATGCACAAACACATACAAACACCCATACACAAATACACACAAATACCCATGCACAAACATATACAAACACCCATGCACAAATACACACAGATAGCCATGCACAAACATGCATGCACTGACACACAAACACCCATGCACAAATACACACAAATACCCATGCACAAACATATACAAACACCCATGCATAAATACACACAAATACCCATGCACAAACACATACAAACACACATGCACAAATACACACAAATAACCATGCACAAATACACACAAATACCCATGCAAAAATACATACAAATACCCATGCACAAACATAGACAAACACCCATGCACAAATACACACAAATAGCCATGCACAAAAATGCATGCACTGACACACAAACACCCATGCACAAATACACACAAATACCCATGCACAAACACATACAATCACCTATGTACAAATACACACAAATACCCATGCACAAACATACAAATACCCACGCACAAACACACACATACACCTATGTAAAAATACACACAAATAGCCATGCACAAACACGCATGCACTGACACACAAATACCCATGCACAAATACACGTAAATACCCATGCACAAACATATACAAACACCCATGCACAAATACACACAAACACCCATGCACAAACACAAACAAACACCCATGCACAAATACCCACGCACAAACACACCTATGTAAAAATACACACAAATAGCCATGCACAAACACACACAAACATCTATACACAAATACACAAACACCCATGCACAAATACACACAAATACCCATGCACAAACATATACAAACACCCATGCACAAATACACACAAACACCCATGAACAAACATACAAACACCCATGCACAAATACACACAATCACCCATGAACAAACATACAAACACCCATGCACAAATACAGACAAAATGCACAAACACACAAACACCCATGCACAAACACAAATAAACACCCATGCACAAATACACACAAATACCCATGCACAAACACACAAACACACAAACACCCATGCACAAATACCCACGCACAAACACACACATACACCTATGCAAAAATACACACAAATATCCATGCACAAACACGCATGCACTGAAACACAAACACCCATGCACAAACACACACAAACACTCATGCATAAACATACTTAAACACCTATGCACAAATACACACAAACTCCCATGCACAAATACACACAAACACCCAAACACAAACACAAACACACAAACACACATGCATAAACACACACATACACCTATGAAAAACACAATGAACACCTATGCTCAAATACATACAAATAACCATTTACAAACACACACAAACAACTATGCACAATCACACACAAACATCTATGTACAAATTCACAACATACACACACTCACATAAATAAATACACAAACATCTATGCAAAAATAAACACAAACAGCCATGCACAAACACGCATGCACAAACACACAAACACCCATGCACAAACACATACAAACACCCATAAACAATTACACGCAAATACCCATACACAAACACACACAAACACCTATGCACACATACACCTATGCAAAACACAACAAACACCTATGCAAAAATACACACAAAGAAGCATTAACAAATACACACCATAAAAAAACACGCACAATTACCCTTGCATAAACACACACAAATACCCATGCGCAAATACACACAAATACCCATACACAAACACATACCAACACCCATGCACAAATACACACAAATACCCGTGCACAAACTCACACAAACATCTATGCAAAAATACAGACAAACACCCATGCACAAACCTACAAACACCCATGCACAAACACATACAAACACCCATGCACAAATATACACAAACACCCATGCACAAACATACAAACACACACAAACACCCATGCACAAATATACACAAATACCCATGCACAAACACATACAAACACCCATACACAAATACACACAAATACCCATGCACAAACATATACAAACACCCATGCACAAATACACACAGATAGCCATGCACAAACATGCATGCACTGACACACAAACACCCATGCACAAATACACACAAATACCCATGCACAAACATATACAAACACCCATGCACAAATACACACAAATACCCATGCACAAACACATACAAACAAACATGCACAAATACACACAAATAACCATGCACAAATACACACAAATACCCATGCAAAAATACATACAAATACCCATGCACAAACATAGACAAACACCCATGCACAAATACACACAAATAGCCATGCACAAAAATGCATGCACTGACACACAAACACCCATGCACAAATACACACAAATACCCATGCACAAACACATACAATCACCTATGTACAAATACACACAAATACCCATGCACAAACACACACATACACCTATGTAAAAATACACACAAATAGCCATGCACAAACACGCATGCACTGACACACAAATACCCATGCACAAATACACGCAAATACCCATGCACAAACATATACAAACACCCATGCACAAATACACACAAACACCCATGCACAAACACAAACAAACACCCATGCACAAATACCCACGCACAAACACACCTATGTAAAAATACACACAAATAGCCATGCACAAACACACACAAACATCTATACACAAATACACAAACACCCATGCACAAATACACACAAATACCCATGCACAAACATATACAAACACCCATGCACAAATACACACAAACACCCATGAACAAACATACAAACACCCATGCACAAATACACACAATCACCCATGAACAAACATACAAACACCCATGCACAAATACAGACAAAATGCACAAACACACAAACACCCATGCACAAACACAAATAAACACCCATGCACAAATACACACAAATACCCATGCACAAACACACAAACACACAAACACCCATGCACAAATACCCACGCACAAACACATACAATCACCTATGTACAAATACACACAAATACCCATGCACAAACATACAAATACCCACGCACAAACACACACATACACCTATGTAAAAATACACACAAATAGCCATGCACAAACACGCATGCACTGACACACAAATACCCATGCACAAATACACGCAAATACCCATGCACAAACATATACAAACACCCATGCACAAATACACACAAACACCCATGCACAAACACAAACAAACACCCATGCACAAATACCCACGCACAAACACACCTATGTAAAAATACACACAAATAGCCATGCACAAACACACACAAACATCTATACACAAATACACAAACACCCATGCACAAATACACACAAATACCCATGCACAAACATATACAAACACCCATGCACAAATACACACAAACACCCATGAACAAACATACAAACACCCATGCACAAATACACACAATCACCCATGAACAAACATACAAACACCCATGCACAAATACAGACAAAATGCACAAACACACAAACACCCATGCACAAACACAAATAAACACCCATGCACAAATACACACAAATACCCATGCACAAACACACAAACACACAAACACCCATGCACAAATACCCACGCACAAACACACACATACACCTATGCAAAAATACACACAAATATCCATGCACAAACACGCATGCACTGAAACACAAACACCCATGCACAAACACACACAAACACTCATGCATAAACATACTTAAACACCTATGCACAAATACACACAAACTCCCATGCACAAATACACACAAACACCCAAACACAAACACACAAACACACATGCATAAACACACACATACACCTATGAAAAACACAATGAACACCTATGCTCAAATACATACAAATAACCATTTACAAACACACACAAACAACTATGCACAATCACACACAAACATCTATGTACAAATTCACAACATACACACACTCACATAAATAAATACACAAACACCTATGCAAAAATAAACACAAACAGCCATGCACAAACACGCATGCACAAACACACAAACACCCATGCACAAACACATACAAACACCCATAAACAATTACACGCAAATACCCATACACAAACACACACAAACACCTATGCACACATACACCTATGCAAAACACAACAAACACCTATGCAAAAATACACACAAAGAAGCATTAACAAATACACACCATAAAAAAACACGCACAATTACCCTTGCATAAACACACACAAATACCCATGCGCAAATACACACAAATACCCATACACAAACACATACCAACACCCATGCACAAATACACACAAATACCCGTGCACAAACTCACACAAACATCTATGCAAAAATACAGACAAACACCCATGCACAAACCTACAAACACCCATGCACAAACACATACAAACACCCATGCACAAATATACACAAACACCCATGCACAAACATACAAACACACACAAACACCCATGCACAAATACACACAAATACCCATGCACAAACACATACAAACACCCATACACAAATACACACAAATACCCATGCACAAACATATACAAACACCCATGCACAAATACACACAGATAGCCATGCACAAACATGCATGCACTGACACACAAACACCCATGCACAAATACACACAAATACCCATGCACAAACATATACAAACACCCATGCACAAATACACACAAATACCCATGCACAAACACATACAAACACACATGCACAAATACACACAAATAACCATGCACAAATACACACAAATACCCATGCAAAAATACATACAAATACCCATGCACAAACATAGACAAACACCCATGCACAAATACACACAAATAGCCATGCACAAAAATGCATGCACTGACACACAAACACCCATGCACAAATACACACAAATACCCATGCACAAACACATACAATCACCTATGTACAAATACACACAAATACCCATGCACAAACATACAAATACCCACGCACAAACACACACATACACCTATGTAAAAATACACACAAATAGCCATGCACAAACACGCATGCACTGACACACAAATACCCATGCACAAATACACGCAAATACCCATGCACAAACATATACAAACACCCATGCACAAATACACACAAACACCCATGCACAAACACAAACAAACACCCATGCACAAATACCCACGCACAAACACACCTATGTAAAAATACACACAAATAGCCATGCACAAACACACACAAACATCTATACACAAATACACAAACACCCATGCACAAATACACACAAATACCCATGCACAAACATATACAAACACCCATGCACAAATACACACAAACACCCATGAACAAACATACAAACACCCATGCACAAATACACACAATCACCCATGAACAAACATACAAACACCCATGCACAAATACAGACAAAATGCACAAACACACAAATACCCATGCACAAACACAAATAAACACCCATGCACAAATACACACAAATACCCATGCACAAACACACAAACACACAAACACCCATGCACAAATACCCACGCACAAACACACACATACACCTATGCAAAAATACACACAAATATCCATGCACAAACACGCATGCACTGAAACACAAACACCCATGCACAAACACACACAAACACTCATGCATAAACATACTTAAACACCTATGCACAAATACACACACCCATGTTTGTACAGACATCCTTATGAGGACCTTGTTAGTTCTTGAACGAACCGAGGACCCGCCAAAAAACAGGTTTATGTACCTCGTTGGCCTTTTTACATAAGATAGAAAGAGACAGGTGAGTAAATCTATAGTGATGAGCTTATTGGGATAATGCTATCTCAACATTTTTTCGTATGAATTGCGGCTAACATACTGAGGACCTGAAATACACAGCTAAATGTGACTAGCGATGCACATACGAGGACTTTGTGTAGGCCAACCGAGGACCCCTTATATAAGCCCTGCGACGCCCTTCCGAGGACGTATTTTTACACAATATTTCTTATATCTTGAACAAAGTGCGGACGCTGTGTTAGACTTTATATTACCAAACCGAGGACAGTTTTTCGCGTAGAACTTGTACAAAGCGAGGACATGGAAAATCTACCGAATTCATTTTACGTGTAAGATAATTGATTGCAAGCAGAATGTTCCGATTTATTTCTTACAAACATTTTCTAATATGAAGTACCAAGCGAGGATCTCTCTGTTTCTTTTAACGTAAACAGTGGGAGTAAAAATACGAGTATTATCCAATATATGTAGATGTAAAGCCGTATTACTCACAAAATAATAAAAGTGAAGCACACGTTATTATTTCCATGATATTGTGATATCTAGCAACGTCCGGACCGCGAATAAGAAAGGTGTAATCACTGTGAAGGAGAAGTAAGTTTGTGCTGATGCTGCAGCTAGGGTCGTTTCTTCATGAAGGAACTCCTCAACAGTTAACAGCATCGTCTTCAAATTTGACATACGCGTTAGGTTTATATAGCAAAATTAAGACAATACCAGTTTGTGCGGATTCTGTAGCCACGGTCGTATCTTCATGAGGGAACTACTCAACAGTACATAACATCGTCTTCCGATTTTGTATACGCGTTAGGTTTATACTCGTATAGCAAAATTAAGATAATAACCAATTTGTGCTGATGCTGCAGCCAGGGTCATTTTACATGAGGGAACTCCTCAACAATTGATAGCATTGTCTTCAAAATTAACACACGCGTTAAGTTTATATAGTAAAATTAAGATAATAACCAGTTGGTGCTGATGCTGCAGCCAGGGTCGTTTCTTCACGAGGGAACTCCTCAACAGTTGATAGCATCGTCTTCCAATCTTGCATACACGTTAGGTTTATATAGCGAAATTAGATAATACCAGTTTGTGCTGATGCTGCAGCCAGGGTCATTTTCCATGAGGGAACTCCTCAACAATTGATAGCATCGTCTTCAAAATTAACATACGCGTTAATTTTATATAGTAAAATTAAGATAATAACCAGTTGGTGCTGATGCTGCAGCCAGGGTCGTTTCTTCACGAGGGAACTCCTCAACAGTTGATAGCATCGTCTTCCAATTTTGCATACACGTTAGGTTTATATAGCGAAATTAGATGATACCAGTTTGTGCTGATGCTGCAGCCAGGGTCGTTTCTTCACGAGGGAACTCCTCAATAGTTGATAGCATTGTCTTCCGATTTTGTATACGCGTTAGGTTTATATAGCAAAATTAAGATTATAACCAATTTGTGCTGATGCTACAGCCAGGGTCATTTTTCATGAGGGAACTCCTCAACAATTGATAGCATCGTCATCAAAATTACCACACGCGTTAAGTTTATATAGTAAAATTAAGATAATAACCAGTTGGTGCTGATGCTGCAGCCAGGGTCGTTTCTTTACGAGGGAAATCCTCAACAGTTGATAGCATCGTCTTCCAATTTTGCATACACGTTAGGTTTATATAGCGAAATTAGATGATACCAGTTTGTGCTGATGCTGCAGCCAGGGTCGTTTCTTCACGAGGGAACTCCTCAATAGTTGATAGCATTGTCTTCCGATTTTGTATACGCGTTAGGTTTATATAGCAAAATTAAGATAATAACCAATTTGTGCTGATGCTACAGCCAGGGTCATTTTTCATGAGGGAACTCCTCAACAATTGATAGCATCGTCATCAAAATTACCACACGCGTTAAGTTTATATAGTAAAATTAAGATAATAACCAGTTGGTGCTGATGCTGCAGCCAGGGTCGTTTCTTTACGAGGGAAATCCTCAACAGTTAATAGCATTGTCTTCAAATTTGGCTTATGCGTTAGTTTTATATAGTAAAATTAAGATAATAACCAGTTTGTGCTGATGCTGTAGCCAAGGTCGTTTTTCCACGAGGGAACTCCTCAACAGTTGATAGCATCGACTTCAAATTTGGTATACGCGTTAGGTTTATATAGTAAAATTAAGATAATAACCAGTTTCTACTGATGCTGCAGCCAGGGTCGTTTCTTCACGAGGGAACTCCTCAACAGTTGATAGCATTGTCTACCAATTTTGCATACGCGTTAGGTTTATATAGCAAAATTAAAATAATACCAGTTTGTTCTGATGATGCAGCCAGGGTCGTATCTTCACGAGGGAACTACTCAACAGTTGATAGCATCGACTTCGAATTTGGTATACGCGTTAGGTTTATATAGTAAAATTAAGATAATAACCAGTATGTGCTGCTGCGGCAGCCAGGGTCGTTTCTTTACGAGGGAAATCCTCAACAGTTGATAGCATCGTCTTCCAATTTTGCATACACGTTAGGTTTATATAGCAAAATTAAAATAATACCAGTTTGTTCTGATGATGCAGCCAGGGTCGTATCTTCACGAGGGAACTACTCAACAGTTGATAGCATCGACTTCGAATTTGGTATACGCGTTAGGTTTATATAGTAAAATTAAGATAATAACCAGTATGTGCTGCTGCGGCAGCCAGGGTCGTTTCTTCATGAGGGAACTCCTCAACAGTTGATGGCATCGTCTTCAAATTTGGCATACGCATAAGGTTTATATAGCAAAATTAGATAATACCAGTTTGTGCTGATGCTGCAGCCAGGGTCGTATCTTCGTGAGGGAACTACTTAACAGTTGACAGCATCGTCTTGAAATTCGGCATACGAGTTAGTTTTATATATTGAAATTAAGATAATAACCAGTTTGTGCTGATGCTGCAGCCAGGGTCGTGTTTCATGAGGGAACTCCTCAACAGTTAATAGCTTCGTCTTAAAATTTAGCATACGCGTTAGTTTTATATAGTAAAATTAAGATAATAACCAGTTTGTTCTGATGATGCAGCCAGGGTCGTTTCTTCATGAGGGAACTACTCATCAGTTGATAGCATCGACTTCAAATTTGGTATACGCGTTAGGTTTATATAGTAAAATTAAGGTAATAACCGGTTTCTACTGATGCTGCAGCCAGGGTCGTTTCTTTATGAGGGAACTCCTCAACAGTTAATAGCATTGTCTTCAAATTTGGCTTATGCGTTAGTTTTATATAGTAAAATTAAGATAATAACCAGTTTGTGCTGATGCTGTAGCCAAGGTCGTTTTTCCACGAGGGAACTCCTCAACAGTTGATAGCATCGACTTCAAATTTGGTATACGCGTTAGGTTTATATAGTAAAATTAAGATAATAACCGGTTTCTACTGATGCTGCAGCCAGGGTCGTTTCTTCACGAGGGAACTCCTCAACAGTTGATAGCATTGTCTACCAATTTTGCATACGCGTTAGGTTTATATAACAAAATTAGATAATACCAGTTTGTGCTGATGCTGCAGCCAGGGTCGTTTTTCGTGAGGGAACTCCTCAACAATTGATAGCATCGTCTTCAAATTTAGCATACGCGTTAAGTTTATATAGTAAAATTAAGATAATAACCAGTTTGTGCTGATGCTGTTTACTGATTGACAGTTGTACAATGTTTCCGTTTTTGTAATAAAGATCGTTTACCTTGAATCACAAAATTAACAACTAGAATTGAGAATTAAAATAAAAAAAATTGGTCAGGATAAATTAGGTAACTACTTATAAAGTTTTAATATTTAGAAATTCACAAATAAAGTAATAACCTTTATAAATGAACACATAGCATGTTTGTATACTGCCTTCTAACCGTGTCGTGTTATATTGTCAGATGATTTATTAAAAAGATGCATATTTGATTTTACAAAGACAGGTATTTTGAAAATGTAAAGTTATGGGAATGTTAGCAAATTTAGAGACTTGAATACAGTTACGCAACTATATGTTACTTTCACGTTACACATTGCCCTTATGCATCGTTTTTGAGTCTTGAATACCTGTTCTCTCAGACAAAAATTTTAATGACGCCACCAAACTATGGTAAGTAACTAATCTGGTGGGCATATTAACTTCCCTGGATAGATTAAAATGCACAAAAGCTGCTGTATTTAATTTTTTGCATACTTCTTCTGCGTTCTAACTAACCATTGTGTTAAGTAATGTAATGTTAAATTTTTCGACCAAATTATGTCGATCTCTTTTAATTATAATTTCTATTTGTCGTTTTGTTTAAGTTGTTTTATAATAATTGTTATAAAAGTTTTCTTATCATGCTTCTCAAAGATGTTGCTACAACTTGGTTATTATTTCAATGGTAAAAGTTAGAAAATTTTAAATTTAATTAAATTAATAAAAATTTAATTTTTTGATCGTTGGTAAAAGTAAGTTAAATAATTCGTTTTATTTTAAAATAAACCTACTTCTATTTCAGCAAAGTTTATGTTGTTTTCTTTACAACGGTGTTATGTACGTTTACGTTCTTTATTTCTTTATACTTTTTCTTTATTCAAATCCTGCTGCCCATATTTTCACCAAGAAAGGCATTTCTACTTTAGATTCTTCATAAATAGCACACGTATTCAGATTCCATGACAATACAATATTTTATAGTGCATATCATAATGTTGTGTCCCTCTATCTAAGCAGGCTACTTAGCACATACTGCAGAAGCCTACTCAATCCTCTTGCACCTAGTAGCTACAAAGGTTTTGGATAAGGATTCAGTCTACCTTCGATTTTCTCCTCCATAATTTGATTTAAACGATAGCACATAACTCGTCTTCTACACATAAGGAAAACTGTCGAAACGAGGACTAGAATACACACTGTTTGGAAAATCTAGCAAACCGAGGTCTTAAATACACGTTGTTTGGAAAAGCTAGCTAACCGAGGTCTTTTGTGTTAAAGTTAACACATAGGTCCTCGGATAATACAATGAACGTGAAATGAGTGTAAAGAGGCTGTGTATGAGGCGACAGTGACGCCACCTGGTGGATACATAATTTTTGTGTAAGATTATGAATAATCTTGATCAAACCGAGGTTCAGACAACTTTTTCTTATTAAGTATACAGAAAGACTCAAAATCGCTTGCAGAATACGAATCTTTGGTCAAGTCGAACCGAGGACCCTCGAAAAGGTCCTCGCTTTGAAAAGGTCCTCGGTCGTGCCTTGTGTATTCATATGCACGTCCTCGGATGGTACTTAAAACAAACACAAACTCCCATGCACAAATACACACAAACACCCAAACACAAACACACAAACACACATGCATAAACACACACATACACCTATGAAAAACACAATGAACACCTATGCTCAAATACATACAAATAACCATTTACAAACACACACAAACAACTATGCACAATCACACACAAACATCTATGTACAAATTCACAACATACACACACTCACATAAATAAATACACAAACACCTATGCAAAAATAAACACAAACAGCCATGCACAAACACGCATGCACAAACACACAAACACCCATGCACAAACACATACAAACACCCATAAACAATTACACGCAAATACCCATACACAAACACACACAAACACCTATGCACACATACACCTATGCAAAACACAACAAACACCTATGCAAAAATACACACAAAGAAGCATTAACAAATACACACCATAAAAAAACACGCACAAATTACCCTTGCATAAACACACACAAATACCCATGCGCAAATACACACAAATACCCATACACAAACACATACCAACACCCATGCACAAATACACACAAATACCCGTGCACAAACTCACACAAACATCTATGCAAAAATACAGACAAACACCCATGCACAAACCTACAAACACCCATGCACAAACACATACAAACACCCACGCACAAATACAGACAAAATGCACAAACACACAAACACCCATACACAAACACAAATAAACACCCATGCACAAATACACACAAATACACATGCACAACTCACACAAACATCTATGCACAAATACAGACAAACACCCATGCACAAATACACACAAATACCCATACACAAACACATACAAACACCCATGCACAAATACACACAAATACGCGCGCAGGCGACGCGAAGGTGGGGGTGTGAGCGAGACATAATTATATTCTTGCGTAATAGTGTGTTTTAGTGGGTACCTACTTTATTTATTTATTTCTACACGCGCGTGATGTCTGCGGATTATTTTGTGTTTTATTTTTATCTTATGGTTTTTGTGTGTATTTGTGCTTGCTTGTTTGTGTGTTTGTGCAAGGGTGATTGTGTGTATTTGTGCATAGGTGTTTTTGTGTTTATGCATGAGTGTTTGTGTGTGTTTGTGCATGGGTGTTTGTGTGTATTTGTGCATGTGTGTTTGTGTGTTTGTGCTTGGGTGTTTGTGAG
The DNA here is from genome assembly GCA_947523025.1 of Dryobota labecula. Lineage (NCBI taxonomy): Eukaryota > Metazoa > Arthropoda > Insecta > Lepidoptera > Noctuidae > Dryobota > Dryobota labecula. The sequence goes on from OX383303.1 coordinate 11,863,127, forward strand.
TATTTGTGCATGGGTGTTTGTGTGTATTTGTGCATGGTTGTTTGTGTATTTGTTTGTGTAAGTGTGTGTTTGTGTATGGTGTGTCTGCCCAGATCGCGAGAAGTTATTTGATAATTTCCCACCCAAAAAAAAAAGAACGGGTCAGTCTTTGGGGATTGCCGATAAAAGTGAAAACTAAGTAACTAAAGCGTTCGGTGACGATGACGCGAGTTCCATGATTTTTGTTCACCCAAAAAGTACACATATTATATATACACAGTATACATAATATAGCTCACTAGCTTTTGCCTGCGGCTCTGCCCGCGTGTATGTCGGTTAACGCGTAAAAAAGTAGCCTATGTCCTTCTCCATATCCTAGGCTATATCTCTGTCAAATTTCATGAAGATCGGTTCAGCGGTTTAGGCGTGAAAACGTAACACACAGACAGACAGACAGAGTTACTTTCACATTTATAATATTAGTATGGATATTTTTTTTTTAAGTCTTGCCCCACTCTCGGAATTTCTCCTGTATTGTGGGTGGGTATATAAACATTTAAACACACATATACAAACAGCCAGACCCGGAACAACTACATACAAACATTTGTTCAGTGCGGGAAACAAACCCGCGACACGCAGCGCAGCTGCGCTTGCGCCAACCGTGCCGTCGTATGCTTTGCTATAGGATGCCTTAAAGTGTAACACACGTCGTAAAAAATAAGTTATGACTAGCAAACATTCCAATAATCTTGATTCAGGCTCACTTCATTGTGAAAATTCATGGTCACCCTACTCTAATACAGTTTCATACTACTATATTTCAGTTAATATCTCATAAAATATGAATTTCACCATTATTTTCGCCACATTTATCTAAACTAGGTTACGTCACCGGTCGATTAGTACTTTAACTAAGCTTGAACCTATTTTTAATAACGAAATAAACGCCATTGTATTTCAGGCATATTGCCGTCCGAGCGGCCAACTAAAATTGATTCTAACAAATTATTGAACCTATTTTCAAGTGATTTTTCTTGTTTATTCGCTACAACAAATTAGCAACTAATTGTCCATACACATAAGCCTCTATTTATTTGATATTTATGGTGAGATACCTACCTACCTATAACCTGGAAACTAAATATAGCATAACTTTTTGTATATTTACGTTTTGATGCATCATTCGCCAATCTGCGTTATTTAGTTTCTGCGTAATCACAGGCGATGACTACGGCATATGGCGGTTCTAGCGGCCAACTATTTTTGGTCATAGCGTCTTAATTTTTTTTGCAACAAATTCAGGAAAAGAGGGGTGTATAGTAACAAATTACCACTAATTCCTGGCAAAGTTACATCAAATTTTATGTGTTGGCCGCATGGTTGAAATGGACATAAATCTAGACTCCGGGCTGCTACTGAGAGATTCCTAATAGAAAAACCTAATAACGCTTTGCCGGATTTGGGAATCGAACCCAGGACCAACCAGACCAATGTGCAATGGCAGTACTCATGTGGCGGCATCTACAACGCCACCTGCGAACTACGCATCAAAGACCTGACGTCACACAAATCCTGCATCACGCAATCAGAGTTTACCGCGCGACAAGCATAAATATACAATATCCCGAAATCAACCGTCGGGCAGTTGCCCACCAGACACAGCACCCGTCTGGTCGAAGGTCCTCCCTTTTCAATAGAGTATAAGTGAACTTTACACCCTGTTCCTCACACCTCTATACTCAAACTGTTTCTGTTTTTTTCCCCTAAAAGCCAGTCCAGATGATAGTCTGCATTTTGTTACAAAATACAATTTTTGAAGATGTCTTTTAGTGGACTTTAAAAATAAAAAAAACTATATTCTGAATATAAATGCGCTGATCGTTGAGCTCAGCAGCTCCTCCCCGACCCTTGCTTTCAAACGAAGCGCCAGCACGCGCTTTAGCTGAGCAGTATGTAGTCCAAAATCCCCCTGATAATAATCAAAACACTGATTTTATCCAGCCACCGACGGTCCCTTGCCATCCTCCCCTCCCCGACTCTGCCCTAAGCCGAGGTTCGTACCCCACAGGGGGTACCCTTAGCGTGCAGTCGGATAGTTTATAAGTATGCCCTGGCTGGAGGCCTTAAATTTCTTTTAGGAGCTTAAGGCACCACAGGATAGCCCGGTTAAAGAGTCCGAACCCCTCGTGGTTACACTCTGAGATGCCCTTTTAAAAAAAAAAAGAGCTCAGCAGCATGCATGTCCGGTGCCTTATAGACAATAGTTGTGTAAAAAATCTGAGTTATGCAGACGATATGGTGCTGCTGAGCCCAACTGTCGGTGGACTTAGGAAAGATAATGTATGTGAGACGTTAATGGCTAGTCATGACCTCAAATATAATGTATGTATAATGTTACAAAAACTGAGCTCATGGTATTTAAATCAGGTACCAAGTCACCAGGGCCTCAAGTCTGCTATTACAAGTGTCAGAATGGTCTATCATTGATTTCATAATTGTTGATTTTGACAAGTTTGGAAATCTACTAATATAATGGCGTCATTATGACTTTCCAATGGTCAGCCACTGACACTCCATTGAAAGAATTGGTAATCTCGTACATAATGACAAATGAAACTGCCTACTAAACTTCCAACTTCCTACTACTTCAGATTGCATACAACACTAATAAATAATATGTAAAAATATATATAAATGAAATCTGGCATGAATAAATTTTCAAAATGCCATTGTAATACAATTCTATTACGAGACCATTGACCGACCAATTATCGACCATTATGAATTTAGCAGATTACGAACTTTTATAAAAATGACAATGGGATCGTGTTGGAGTGACGCATTTATAAAAATAGCAGACTTGGGCCCCATGAAAGTGGTCAATTGTTTTAAATATCTTGGGCATATAGTCAATGATCTCCTACGCGACGATGAGGACATGGACAAGGAGCGTAGGGCGCTGTCGATCAGAGTGAACATGGTAGCCCACAGGTTTAAACGTTGTAATGCTTAAGTGAAAATAACACTGTTCAGAGCGCGTCCGTGACTACCGCCGGACCACCAACGCTAATCGCTTACATATTTGGTAAATAATTAGTACTCAATTGGTACTAATTAGTACTCGAACAACAAAATTGGTAGTTTTCGAGAAAATCGACTTTGAAGGCGTTGGCATTGGTGGGGTGTCAGTGGTCACGGTGTTAAATTTTCATTTCAAGATTTCCCTAAACGCATTTGCTGCCCAGTTCAAAAATATTCTTTTTTTGTAAGCCATAAATTGTTTGGCAAATTTACATACTTAGATTTGGTGTCGCTAGTCGGGTCCTGGGCATGAACAGAAGTCATCTATAGCGACTGCTCGAATACGGGTTGTAGGCACACGAACGAATTATTTTTCGACCACAAATGCTGGGTGCTTGGCATCGAAAAAAGCTCTGTGATTTTTTCCCAAAATACAAAATATAGTACTCATAAAGAAGTTATATTGACCAAAAATTCAGATTCCTAAGTGTTGTATTTTCGGAGAAATTAGCTTTCATTACTTTTCCATACCAAATCTCTGCGTATAACCAGACCAAATTAAGTTGTCAATGTTATTGAGCTGTTTTGACGTATACTCGTACTCATAAATTTATGGATGTCGGAATAGTAATAACAACAATTCAATACAAACTGTGTACCTAGGTACATATTAAGAAGAAAAAAAAAACCAATGGCATGGTAGGCATATCTCGTAAACTACTGGAGTATTAATTTTGAATTTTAGCTATTAATTTTATCTTGCAGGGTTCTAATTTTCTATGTAGGGAAAGCGACAAGCTCTTCAAACTTGGAATCAACATTCAAAGTCTTGGTCTTGCTGAACGAGCGGGCCAAAGTTATCATCGGTGATTTCTCGGTAAATACAAATGTTTCAGTTTTTTTTTTTTTAGGATTTAAATATCATTTATGGGTACTAATTATTTGTATACTTAGAAAGATGTAGCATGCCCCCTTTTTCGGCGCTCATGGTGGACCTGCTGAAGGGAGCGTGACTACCACCTTCAAAATCGATATTCTCGAAAACTAATAAGGTACTAATTTTATTATTCGAGTACTAATTGGTACCAATTGAGTACCGTACTAATTATTCACCAAATATGGAGGCGATTGGCGTTGGTAGTCCGGCTAAATTATATTGCAAGGAATGCGCAGAGCCGCGACGGCGCGCAGTCGCTTGTGTTTATATAAGAGTTTTTCCTTTTTATGGAAATAGGATTAATTTTACATTAAAACAATTTTATTTTATTTTATTGAAAACACTTTATTTTTATTTAATATTAAGTATGGATTATAACAATGCCGTAAATGGCATGTACATAGAGGGGAATGCGCGTTAAAATTACTAAGTATATAAATTAAAGGAAAATTATTAAATGTGCTAAATATGATTTGAAATATTATGTATTTTGATAACATGTATCAATGTATGGGCTTATATTAAATGAATATTATACTAATCTGTGTTATTTCCCGCACTAGATAATTGTCCCTATTAAAAAGTAATGAAATATAAAATACCCGCAAACGAAGTCGCGGGCAACAGCTAGTTACACCATAAACAGTACTCTACAATTTAATATTAGTAGGTAACTGGACTTAACCTCGAATACTCAGGAAGTTATGTGTACAAAGAATCCCAAAGTCATTCTATATTTAGTTATTTTTACCAAAATAACGTGCACTGATTTTAGACAGTATAGTTTACTTATTTTACGTAGGAAGGTAATTGGGTGCATCATTCATCATCATTTCAGCCGAAAGACGTCCATTGCTGGACATAGCCCTCCCCCAAGCAGCGCCACTTCGACCGGTTCTGTGCTTCCCGCATCCAGCGGATTCCTACGGCCTTCACAAGGTCACCGGCTCACCTTGTAGAAGGCCTTCCAACGCTAAGTCTTCCGGTACGCGGTCGCCACTCCCGAATCTTTCGACCATCTGTAAATGGGTTATGTTCTTTTAATACTTTATACTGTACTAGCGACTCGCCCCGGCTTCGTATGGTATTTTTTTTTAATACATAATATAACGGTTTTACATAAAAATAAAACAAATATTAAAAAAAAAACTGATTACCTAAATAAAAGTCTCCTGGCATAAAAGGCGTGCCCGCTTACATAATATGCAATGCTGGATTATGTAACACAAAATGATAAACTAGGACCATCGAAGTAAAATAAATAAACAGTTAATTACTAATAACAATAACGAAACCATGGTTAATGTCAATGGCAAGACGACCAGGGGCCCAAGTCTGCTATTTTTATAAATTCGTCACTCCAACACGATCCCATTGTCATTTTGCTACAAGTTCGTAATCTGCTTAATTCATAATGGTCGATCATTGGTCGGTCAATGGTCTCGTAATAGAATTGTATTACAATGGCATTTTGAACATTTATTCATGCCAGATTTCATTTATATATATATTTTTACATATTATTTATTAGTGTTATAAGCAATCTGAAGTAGTAGGAAGTTGGAAGTTTAGTAGGAAGTTTAATTTGTCATTATGTACGAGATTACCAATTCTTTCAATGGAGTGTCAGTGGCTGACCATTGGAAAGTCATAATGACGCCATTATATTAGTAGATTACCAAACTTGTCAAAATCAACAATTATGAAATCAATGATAGACCATTCTGACACAATTGTAATAGCAGACTTGAGGCCCAGGCACGAGGATTTGAGATGAATTTACAAATATTATCGTAAAATATGTCGGCTTCTGGATAGCTCTCAATAGATTTATATGAAACCATGTAAATCTACATAAAACCATAGCATACTCTACTAGGTACTTAGGTAGTCTGTAATTACATTACCTACAGGCCGTTCCCGTCCACTTACTGTTCATTACATAGACGCTATGCCCACAATACTTAATGGAAATAATGGAATTCCCATCCTATATGGAACGCAATACTGCGAGCATGGTCTATTGTTCGGGGTGCGGCTTTTATGTACACCTAGCTATACATAGTGGTTGCATATGTATAGGTAGACTATACATACATATCAATGACGTTCTTTTATGTGTTTGGTACGAGTATATGGGTACACAGGCACTGGCGTAGTTCGTTCTAAAGGGATCCCTGTATCAACATTTGTTGGGGACCCGACAGCAGCGAAGCTCCAAATTTTTTTGTTTGATTTGGCTACATAAATGTAAAGAGCTTAAGGATTGGATCGCGCCTGTAAAATTCAGCCTTTGTAAGCCATAAACAAATGTACGGTAATTTTCATATTATTATTATTTTCATTCATTCCTCTAATTACGTTCTGCTGCAATCGAGGGTGCAATGAAAACCGATATACTTAATTTACTTAAAGAATGTAATTATTACAATTAGACAATAGATCGGTAAAACTAAGATGCGCGACAATTGTTCGATGTAAGAAACAAGAGTGATTCACTAATACACTAAATCAATATTAATCACTGCTATTGCACAAATTTCGATCCCACGCCATAATATTGCTGAGAAGGCGAATCTCACGGTGCAGAGTGCAATTCGGAGAATATGACTCCGAATAAAATTCTTAAGAATTTCAGGCGTCGCGTGTCGCGCCTGTTTGTAGGAGCCTTTAGGGTTCCGCAAGTAGCGACATAACACTCTTATAAATAAGAATGTAAGGTTTTGGATACAATTTAATGGATTTTTTCTTACATAGGTCGCGTCGGGGGCCTCCTGTAGCTCATTAAAACGGCTGATACAGCGGTAGCTACGTTCCCAGTACACAGGATAAATTCCGCATTGACCGTTACGACCGCGTTTTATTGAGTTGCAGCATTGGAATTGCAAAGATATAGAAATGTATGTGATTTAGGCTTAGGTTTTTTATCACAATGAGTGGCTTGTTTACCCAGCTAAGTAAACGAGGTATTTTATATCAATAAATTATTATCTGCCTAGCTTTGTCCCAACAATGTTGGGATCGGCTTCCTGTCTGACCGGCTGCAGCTCATACATCTGATCATACACGCACGCCGGTTGCGAGTGCTACGCACCTGACCTTTCTGAAGAACATCGCCAATTAGATCACTAGTATGTCCTTCTAGGTCGTCTCACATCGGCCTTGTGAATACTTCTACTACTTCTACTCACATCTGCCTTGTGAATACCTTTTGTTAATCGCCTTTCATTCATCCTCTCAACATGACCAAACCATCTAAGCATACCTACCTACTCTTTTCAATTTTTGTCACTACATCGCACCCCCAGTGCAATAAAGGCGTAAGTAAGAATACTTCACTTTTTTTAATTGCAGTTTCGTATAGCGCAGATAAAGATACACAATGCTCAAATTGTCCGTTAAGATCTGACCAAAAATTCAGCCATTATACCAAAAAAGACATTTGTCGCGTCACATAAGTTTTACATTTTTTCAGATAAAAAGGTCCATAAAAGTGTGTAAAACTTAAAATATTAATTATTCCTTATACACGACAATTTGAGGTATCTGAAATATTGTTGAAAAAAAGCTTGATTTTTTTACTGTTTAATGGTATATAACAATAGATCATAAGATCAAATGCTAAATAGATATACCAGACCAGATTATTAACCTACAAATCGAATTCCAATTCTTTATTAGTGGCTTTTGTGGACATAATATTTATTCAGATATGTTACTGTAGTTGTAATTGCAATGTCATTAATATTTTATATACTTAGATTATTTTATATTTTGTGAATGTGAGAACGTTGTAGGCCTAGTAGAGTGTAGATTTTTTGGCACTTTTCTATTTTGTTAAGTACCTAGTAATTGTTGAAAGGCCTACACTGTCCTCCCATACCTATTATCACTGTTATTTAATAATATTGTTAAGCCAATTATTTTTAAAAGAGTAACCGTGGAGTTTCTTGCCGGCTCTTCTCCATAGGAAACGACTAATTGGAACCGTGCACATAGCTTCTGACGTTTCATAAGTGCCCATGTAGGTTTATGTGAAATAAAATATTTTGATTTTGATTTGATTTTGAGACCAAACAGTTTTTGTGCTCTCCTGTAAAGTTAATATATTCTTCTTACGCCTTTGTCGCACTGGGGGTGCGACATCTTCTTTTAAACCACACCGTTGTCTTATCACATTATTTTTCAGCCTATTATTCATAGTCATGCCACACATGCTCAAGCTTCGATCAATAATAGCACTAGATTCCCGATAAGCGCTTCAAAAACGGCCCGAAAAATTAGAGCACAAATACTTTTGTGGTCTTATTTCAAATTAGTATCGTCCAAACATAGCCAACGTTAAGATGTCAAAATGCCGCAGTGCGCGTTCAAAAATTGTGTAAATAACCACTGTAACACCAAGATTTTGGAAGGAATATCTTTTTTTCGATAAGTTTATATCACTATGTATGTGTTTTTCATAAAATAATAACAATTAAATAGTAAATTATACATCATTTAGCAAATATTATGATTGTTTGGCCAATATTTGCGACAAGCGCCAACTATTGTAACAAACATCGACTGTTCTGGAACAGGGAAATGCACGGAGTAGTATTGTTATTTTATATGTGTTTTTGTTTGTAGATTTCCTAGCGATCCATTTCGCAATGCAGAATTCGTATCTATTGTCGCGAAGGAACGAGGAGAAGAAATATTTAAACCTTGAAAAAGTTCTAAGTAACAAATTGTTGAATTTTTAATTAAACAATTTGTTCAATTCATTTTTATAAATTGGACATAACTGAACTGATCAAGATTACCACCTGACACGGACCTGCAAATTGCATAAAACGCAAGAAAATTTGAATTTCGCGGGCTACCACAGCGCATACCCCTTATTAAAATAACTATTGTACAAAGGAGAACGGCAGGTTTCGTACCGCCAACTTTAGTTGGTGTTTCAATATAAGACATTGAGCACTTATAAAGGACCTTAAAGTTGATCTTTTTACGTATTTGTTATATTTTTAGAACTTTGGAAACGTTTAAAAAAAGGGATTTAAAAAAGAGAATTATAAATAACGAAACGTAATTTATTGACAACAAAACGCAATGCACCTTTTCAAAACTTTCCATGCGTAAAATAAAACCATTTAACTTGGTGAGAAATCGATTTTCACGATTTATTATAATATAATATATTAATGCATTATGTTTCTTTATTCAATTACGAATAAAAAATCAGCAAATAATATTTTATTCATTACATTTTGTGATTTTTACATGTATTATCACCTAAATGTACGTAAATAATCGATAAGAATAATCGATATCAACATCCAAACATGCTTGACTATGGCAATGCTTTATTTATATTTCAAGAAAATCATCTGTCAGTTGTCAAAGGCATATTTGCTGTTTTATTGAAATGCGGTGTGTGAATCCGTTTGTGCATTTTTAAGTCTTTGATTAGGTATGCTGATACGCTGAGCTGAGACAAAATCTAGAACATTTAGATTATTTGTATCGGTATCTGTTTGTTGTATTACTTGTAATAAAAGGGATAGTGTGGAACTGCATCTTTAAAGAGACATCCTTATTTACGTAAAATATGAATGCATTTTCGTAGGTACCCATGAATAATGTAAGGGATTGTTAGGAATAGTCTATAAATCTCGGTGAACATCTTGGCTGTTCGTAACGTCGACAGGATCAACTAAGATGAGAAATAAAAAATAAAAGGAATAATAGTGAATAAGTAGGTAAGTTTTAGTTTGTAAACAACTACATTGACAGTCAACTGTCATCTTACAATACACCTACCTACCGACCTCAAAATGTAACCTCTCATACATAAAACAAAGTAAAATAACTATTGAACCCTAACTTCAAAAAATCAGATAATTTATACTCTATTTATTGATGATATTATCTATCGACTAAATATAAAAACAATACAAAACACGACAATTAAACAGCGGTACAAAACTTCCATACTAGCCCGCCATTCTCCTTTAGTCCTACTACCTACTTTTTTAAATTGATCAAACATATTTGCTACCTTAAAAAAAGAACCTTCGCATAAAAAAATAAAAATATTATTCTGCCACTCTACGTCTTTCAATGATTACTCTGTTCTGAGCATTGAAATGTAATACCAAGAACTACGTCTAGTTCCAAAATAGAGTAAGCACGAAATTGTCAACAAAATGTTTTTAACCTTATTGCTTAGGTTTTAAGTTTCATTTTAGAATAAATATTTTTGTACTTATTATAAAAATTACGTTTTATTTTCAAGCGACATTTTAAATTTATTTATTTATCTTTCTCCAATGATAGAAGGTCTTAAATATAAATATTTTGCAATCGTAATTAAACGTTATAGTTGAGTGTTAAGGTTTATATTGAACTGAAGTTGTTAATATTGTGAAACTTTTTTCTATATTTCGTAGTAACAAATGTAAATGTGTATGTGTGTGTAAACGTGGCCACTTCAATGACTTATTTTTGTTCCTGATCCTGTATCTAGTGCTATTATTGATCGAAGTGCTCAAGGAACGCATTTCCACAGCATTTATTCTACTTTCATGCTTCTTTTGTCAGACCCAACATTCCATACATAAGCACCAACACAGACCAGGGGCCTTACTCCCGAAAACGATTCGAGTTTGATTTTGGTTCCGATTCGACATCGTTTCTGGGGCCTTACTCCCGACAGCATCGAGTTCTGAATCAATCGAATTGGGTTCAAATTAAATTCCGATCCCATACTCTTGAATCCGACACTAGTTCACGATCGTGCGGTGGTTCGAAGCGAAACTAACTTCGGTCAGTTTTTAAGTTTTAAATCGAGTTCGGATCACAAACGAAATCGAATCAGAATCAAAATCAAACTCGAATCGTTTTCGGGAGTAAGGCCCCAGGGCCTTTTCCCATCATCAGGCAACATCTTCACTTGAGTTGCCGCCTTATGACAAGACACCGCTTTTGCAGTTGTTCATAGCTTGTGGTTCTATTAGGACGCTGCTGTTCATCTTTGTAACCGACTTCCCAAAAAGGAGGAGATTCTCAATTCGGTTGTATTTTTTTTAATGTTTGTTACCTCAGGTAACAAACATTTGACAATTTAACAACTTAACAATTTTTGTTTGGTCCCATTTTTTATCATAATCAAGCTCTGATGATGGGATCCATGAGGAATTGTTAAGGAACTCCTCATATAGGCCTCTTTATAAGGCATACGTATAGCGATTTTTGTATTTTCATCAACAACTCAAGCATTTGCATTCAGAAAGTATCATTTAGTAAAGTGGAACTGATGAGGAAGACCACGGATGGCCACTGGAACTCCTTAATGATAAGTATTTCACGGGGATAAGATATAATCAAGATTAAGATAGTTATGCGACTATGAAGCAAATTTAAATAAAAAATTCTGATGAAAATGGTACCATCGAACTGATCTGAAGATGAAGCCGGAAGGTATGCCCCGGAACTCCGTGATAAAACAATGTATTCTAGCCGTGTTTGGGCTTATTGGAATTTTCATGAGATGCACTCGGGCTATAAATGGTTTTTAACCGATTTTTATTAACTTTGCTTGGGTAGTTTTTGAGTTAGCTTCGATAATGTAGGTATTTAATCCACTTCCGTCATTGTTTGTGCGGTGTAGCAACTTGTGGTATACAATTGATGTGGGGTACGTACCCTGACTACAAAGTGAAAAATAAAAAACTACCTATTTGACCAAAAATCAAACGACTAAAAAAAAACACAAAAAAGTGAAAAATAACTTTAATTTCGGAAGTCGGTGTCCTTGGTTCTGTATTTTCGTTTTTTGCCACCGATAAAATATTTTTTTCACTTCAGTAGCTCAAACATGTAGGTTTTGCTGCCTGAAATCAGTGAGCAAAATGCGATTTTGCTCACTGAGTGAGACAAAGTAACTTTTTTTTTTTTTTTTTCCAGAAAGCCGCGAATATCTTATTCAGCCTTGGGTTGATCATACAATTCGAAACATTCACACTCTATCTCTTTCCCGCCATTAGAAAGAAAGAGAGACAAAGACCAGCCCTTTCGAAGTATCGATTTTGAATTCGACCTCAAAACAAACACGTTCGGAATTTCGTACTCACTAAAGAAATTTTGCAAAAATATAACTACGAGTATGTCTTCTAATGTAATTTATTGAATTTTTAACTTATTGTTGTATTTAAACGAAAATAAGTATTTACTGCAAATAAGTATTTACTGCAAACAAGTATTTACTGCAAATAAATCTGATATTTAACCTGTAAATATTTATTATCTCCTAAAGTGTTCTCGCAGTTTGTTCCCACTAGTTCTACTGAACAGTTCTACGGTAGAAATAATGGGATTTTTTTTCTCACTAGTACTACGATATTAGGTATAACAAAATAGTAGAACTATTGGGATTCTCTATTCCCTCTATTCCCACTTGTTCTACGGAACAGTTCCACGGTAGAACTAATGGGAGTTTTTGTTTTGATCTCACTAGTACTACGATATACTATATTACAAAATAGTAAAACTAGTGGGAGTCTCTATTTCCCATTTGTTCTACCTGTTCCATCGTTAGAACTAATGGGATATCGCTGCTGAAGTGAAAAGTTATGTGTATTACACGAGAGCAAAGCTTTTTGCATCTGAATGAATCCCTCGCCACACTCAGGATTCAAAATCAGCACTCGCAGCAAAAAACGACTTTGCTCTCTTGTTGCACAAATAACAATTTTTTTTATGTCAATTTTTTTTGAAAAAAGTAATTCATACAATTCGTAAATCAATGGAAGCTCAGGGTTCAGAGGTAAAGTACGGAGGAGGTCAGACGTAACAAAAACCAGTGTAAGCTAACCTCTAATTATTCTATTGAAACTGGACTTAGGGAGTGTTGCCACCGTGCGCTCGACTGTACCTACCAAACAACACAGCCTGAAAATAAATAAGTCCTTGTGACCTTCTATTAACAGAATTTGAACTTCAAAAGGCAGAATTGCGTGCACCTTTTTTCTCTTAAACAGAGTTTAATCAAAGGTTTATTGTTGTGGTATTGTGTTTTGTTTGGTTTGTGGTTGTTATTGTTTTATTGTGTTTATTTTTTGTTGTTGTTGTGTTGTTATTGTTTTCATTTTGCAGATTCGAACAAACTACCTCGTTGGTCTAGCGCGCAAGCGCTCCTGCTGAGCATTGGTCCTGGGTCCGATTCCCAGGTCGGGCGAAGCGTTATTGGGTTTTTCTTTCAGAAATTTCTCAGTAGCAGACTGGAGTTTGGATTTGTGCCCTGTTGTTGGTTGATAGCAATTAATAGGCTCGCCCCCTATTACATGGGACTTAAACATAAAGGCTTCTACAAACAGGCGCGACACGCGACGCGACACAAAGAGACCGCTCGTCGCGCGGCACGCGGTGTCTTTGTGTCGCGTCGCGTGTCGCGCCTGTTTTGTAGGAGCCGTAACTGGGTGAAATGTGGGTGTACTATAGATACACCTCTGCCTAACCCTTCGTGGATTACAGGCGCTATGTTATGATTCGAACATAAATGTGACCCACAATTGGTTATTAAGTTAAAGTTAACGAGAAAATGATTAACGGTACATTCACGTGACTGAACCCGTGATGTAACTGAACCATTCGATTTTATTTAATGTTGTGTGATTTTATTTGAAAACAAGCTGACGCCCGCAGCTTCGCCTGCGTAGCGTTTCCTAAATAAAAAGTAGCCTAATTTACTCCTTATAACATTCAGCTATTTGCCAGTGAAAGTCTCGTTAAAATCGATCCAGCCGTTTCGGAAATTAACAGGGACAAACAGACACGACAGGCAAAAAATATTTTTTATATATGTACTGTATACAGCGTGGAAAGGATATCGACGCGAAACCGGTTACCATAGTACATTATTCTGGACGTCCCCGCGTTGCAAATAGTAGTAGTACGTCGCCTTAGAGTGAAAACCTCGTATAAGCGAAAAAGGAAACTTTACACGGGAAGAAAAAACTGCGTCCTGTAAAATTTTATTACCACAGCTTCTTAATGTATGTGTCATTTAGTGTGCAATATTCAAACTCGTCATAGATGGCGTTACAGGTTTCTAAACTTTTTTGTGTGAAACTAGGACATGCGCTGCGAGGTTTTCTTTCCAAAAATGCAATAAAATAAAAATGACCAAAATTGCATTGAAACTCAAACTCAAACTCAAAGCATTTATATCAAATAAACCAATTACAGGCACTTTTGAATTGTCAAGGGGTCGGTCAGTCAGAAAGATGAAGCTAGTTGCCCATTCCAAAGCGTAGTAGGTTCCTATGGAGAAGAACGGACAAGAAACTCCACGGACACTCTTTTAAAACAAAATATTGTTACAAAATATGGGTTACATCATTCATGTTGAAGTTATACATGTGAGAACAATGTAGAAAGACGTGCACGTTAGAAGCGTCCGTAATAGAAACAATTCAAAAATTAAAATAAGCCGTGGCAGCTAAGAGATGACCAGTCCCAACTGACGGCGCCCGTTCACGAACATGACGCATGGATCAGCACTATTTAGCTCAACCATTTTGAAGGGAACTTAATGATCCAACACACACGCCACCACCAGCGAGACATTTGAGTGAGCATGACATACTCTCAGCCGCCAGGGCACATTCAAGTCAATAAAAGACATATTACCCGGTAAATGGTAGCTCTATAGTACATAGTACTCACACCTGTGCTATGCAATTATATAATTCAAGGAGATTGAGTTTATACAATGCAAAAATAGTTTACAATCTTCAGCAGCTCCAATAATATTTTCAAATGCTAATCAATTAGTTTATGCGCCCTTGTGGAGCCAAGCATTTTTGTCAGCGAGGTTTTCACTCTAAAGCGACGAGTGGTTTATCAAAAAAAAAATACAACACAACGTGCAATACCTACGCGGTCAAAATATATGGGCAGCAATTTGTTTTTTTTAATTACCGACTAAAAATTCCCCACCAAGCTGCTTTCTGGTCTGGCTCTCCAAGTTGTCAGTTAACATAACATAGAAAAAATACATTCAGACGAACATAGCACCTACAAAGCTTTCTAAAGTCATACTTACGAGTACTACACTTTGTATAATTACCGAAGCATGTCACCATTTTCCATTACAAAATATCTTCTTCCTGCTCTTCTCCTGGCTATGTTTCAGCTTATTAAGCCTTCACGGCAAGGTCTGGTTTGACTGTTCAGCATAAACCTAAGATTTGAATAGTTAGATTCGCCTTTCCGCGTCAAAAGATGGTCACATTTCTGTTCGTTTTGACACCTCTGATTCACAGATTGACGCAGTGACTTGACTTGATTGTCATAAAACACCAGTATTAAGTCTCCTACAAACAGGCGCGACACAAAGACACCGCGTGCCGCAAGACGAGCGGTCTCTTTGTGTCGCGTCGCGTGTCGCGCCTGTTTGTAGGAGTCAAGCCTTTATTGTATGAGCTCAGTAGGTATAAACACTTTTTCGTGCGACTTAATAGGTACGCTGAGGGCAATTCTTACGAAATCGTAAAAGTTGCCCTCAATTCGCAATTTTTGCCAAAGATTCAAATTAATCTCTTGAAAAAATTCAAAATAGGATAAAGATACATCTCTAGTTCAGTTTTCAGTGTAGGTCATCATCATCGTCATCATTTCAGCCGAAAGACGTCCACTGCCGGACATAGGCCTCCCCCAACTACCGCCACTTTGTCCGGTTCTGTACTTCCCGCATCCTACGGATTCCTGCGTCGTACACAAGGTCATCGGTCCACCTTGTGAAAGGCCTTCCTACTTTTTCTGGTATGCGGTCGCCACTCCAGAACCTCATTGTAGGTACTGTTATAAAATCCTCTCGTTGTACTAGTTCACTGGAATTCTGAGCTCAGGATGGCAAATTACGGTTTCGTGGAAAGGCTATATGAGCTCTATCATGTGAATATTTCGTAGAAGCGACGAAATAGATTCCGGCGAAGGATTCGATTTGTTAGGGGTATTGCGTAATGCCAATTTGAAGCTCAGCATTTCTCTTTGAGTGAGTGGAATTTCACATTGAGTTGACTACTTGTAGTACTTGTTACATTAGAGTGAAATTTCAACAATTTTATCATGAAAGTTATACAGGGTGGATTTTTGAGACAGGGCGGTAAAGGTAGGTACCTTATCCGTTGTAGATAACGAAAAACGGGTTCAGAAGACAGTCCTTATTTTTCTGAGAAATTTTGGTCCCCGTTCACAGATTTTGACAAATGGATACAGTCAGTCAAGAAAATGGGCCATTTTATAAAAACTTTTTTTGATGCCAATCGATCCTGTTTCTTATAAGAATCAAGAATTATATGGGACCAACGAGTTTTGAGTACTAGAAAATTCAGAAATCGTAAAAAGTTTTCCCTTACATTTCATTTAATAAGAAATGAGACTCCAATTTACTTTTTTATGGTGGATAGACTAGCCAGGGCCTCAAGTCTGCTATTACAATAGTGTCATAATGTTCTATCATTAATTTCATAATTGTTGATTTTGACAAGTTTGATAATCTACTAATATAATGGCGTCATTATGACTTTCCAATGGTCAGCCACTGACACTCCATTGAGAGAATTGGTAATCTCGTACATAATGACAAATTAAACTTCCTACTAAACTTCCAACTTCCTACTGCTTCAGATTGCTTATAACACTAATAAATAATATGTAAAAATATATATAAATGTAATCTGGCATGAATAAAGGTTCAAAATGCCATTGTAATACAATTCTATTACGAGACCATTGACCGACCAATGATCGACCATTATGAATTTAGCAGATAACGAACTTTTAGCAAAATGACAATGGGATCGTGTTGGAGTGACGCATTTACAAAAATAGCAGACTTGGTCCCCAGGTATTGTGGTACGTACCTAGTTGTTGAATCCACACACGATCATTTTCATTTATAATCCTCGGGGGCATTAAAAAAACAATAATTACAATACCAGTATGTAATTAAGTAATGAAAAATGGTTACAGAAGACAACGGAAACGTTTATTGGCTAACAATTATTCTTTTTTTTTTTTTCATAATTTTTACGCAGTCTTATTTATTTACTGTAATCGTATCGGACAGAATAATTTACGGTTTTTTTTTTTTCTACCCAAAATTGCGTTACGGAATGTACTTCTACAATAATAATTACAAAATTAATATCGAAATTATTTTTTTACAATTAAAATTATATTTCTATTACAAATTACAAACTAAAATTAAACATTATTAGTTAATCCTACCTAAGTTATCTACATATGAACAAATTATTTTAATTAACAAAATTATCATTTTTACAACTAATGATAAAAATATTCTTACTGATCGGTAAAAGTGTAACGTAAGTACTAGTTAGTTTATTAGGTGGCTTCAAGGCACGTGTCTTTTACGCGCAGAAATTCATTGAGGAAGCACGTGCTGATAGCACGTAGTTAATCCAATTTAACACGTGTATGTGACTAATATAATTAAATTACACTTTTACGAAAACTACTGTTATGAATAAGATCGGATATTCGGATGCATATTTTTTACTTAAAGTTAATTTTTGGCTATGAAATTATGGAAGCAGCTTCTTAATATTTTTTTTTTGTTATTTTAAATCCCGGGATTCTACAACTAATCGGATACGAAACGACTTCTTAAATATGTGGTATATGACTTTACACCATAAGCTAGCATTCGGTTCTATAGTAAAAAAGTAGTAAATTTATCGATTCCGGAAACGCAAGATTTTTTCGACCGATACAAAGGTGCATTCCATATTTATTACCCAACCCTTGAACGTAAGTAAATACTTACATTCGATTCTATAATCAGAACTCTAAATTTATCGATTCCAGAACCGCGGGATTTTTTCGATACAAAAGCGTATTCCATATTAGCCAACATCTCAACTTTAGGTGAATATGCATCCGAATATCCGATCTCTAGTTATGAACATTGCCATTGCAAATTATTATTATTTGTTTAGTTATGTGACATAAACATTTAAACTAGGACAAACATTTATTATGTAAATGGACAGTGAAGAACAAAATGCACAAATCAAATGCAGAAACATTAAAAAAGAAAATTGTTACACATACATTGCGTGGCTAAAAAAATGACCTATCCACAGTATTTTTTTTTTTCTTGTTAATATGTTAATATTCTGTTATTAATAACAGAATAGTAGGTATTTAGCATTCCTCTCCTATCACAGTCCAATATATAACTGCTTATGTATTTACCAGCGCAAACGTAATAGCTTAAAACGATACAATGGTGCCGATTCCCTTGTTCACAAACTGAACTAAATAGTGCATCTTTTTCTTTCTATTTCATTAAGAAAAGGACAGAAGATAAATTTTAGCTTAGTCCTGTCAAATTAATCAGCGCTTGACGTAAATTGACGTAATTTTAGTCGGCAAGTTTTTAATCACGTCTAAACTTGTATGGAGTAGTGACAGGCGCTGATTAATTTGACAGGACTAAACTAAAATTTATCTTCTGTCCTTTTCTTAATGAAATAGAAAGAAAAAGATGCACTGAACTTAACTTTAGTTTAGTTTGTGAACAAGGGAATCGGCACCATTATTATTAAAATTAAACTAACTGTCTAGTGTAAAAAAGCTATTTATCGTAATAAAACTTACAAAGCTCATGTTTTCATGTTTTTTGTACGTTTATTGATGGTTCGATGGAAATATATTTACGTTTTCTTATAGAATTTTTTAAATATTTTATTTTGAACAGGTTGTTTTTTTTTTTTCATTTTAAGATTTTTTTTTTTTTATTTTACAAATAAACTTTTCATATTATACGTTAAAAAAAAACACTCGTAATTTATAGTCTGCCGTTTCAGTAAAAACAACATAACATGTCATCATCTCTGTATTCCCCGAAAGGTTGGGCAGAGGTGCACTTTATAGTACAGTAAAAACAACAAGAAAAAAACATTATCCATTCAAAACTGAAACAGAACCACAAGAATTTGAAATAAATCCCCTTTAAAATCGTAACTTTAAGTACGTAAACACCGTGGCCTAGTTGTCTTACAAAGACAGCCCACTTCATGAATCCAATGACTAACTAATCATTCGTAAAAAATAAAGAGATTTATGAACATTTGATTTTTTTAATTTTTTATTAATGAATTCCGCGGCGCCCTTGTAACACAAGGCTCGGACTGCACTCGTAACAGGGTGTTTAAAACAATCTCATGCGCCATGATTAATTTAAAAAAATTTCAAATGTAATTTTTTTATTTGTTTAAGATTGATTAGTTGTCATTGGATACATGAAATGGGCTGTCTTTGTAAGACGACTAAAATGCCACGGTGTATAAAGTGTATCTATTCAAACTCAAAATATTTTAAGAGATACACCGGTGGTAAACAAGCTATGGGAACGATTTTTTTCTTAAATTTGAGTATATTATTTAAAAAAAAAAAAAAATACATGATATGATGATTAATTATTATCAAAAGGCACCGCGCTCGTGCCGCCACGGTGTGTCGCCGCGTCCGAGCGGGTCATTCATAGAATAAGTAATGTAAAGGTTTTTTTGCAAAATGTCTCAAAGCAATTTAAAAATTATAATAATTATGTAAATATAAAAACACTTAATACACTTAAAATAAAAAATCGCTGCTATGGCTTTTTTACCACCTATAGATGTTTCTCTTAAAATATTTCGTGTATGAATAGATACACCTTATATGTATATCCGACCCCAATAAATAGGTTTTGTCGGTAAATATCGGATAAAATGGGACACGACGGATAAGGGACGTACAAAAGAAACAAATCCTCTCACGTGGATGGAGCTATAGGTATATTAATATAGGTAATATATAGTAGGCATTCTCTGGAGGCTTTCAACTACTTATGAAATACCGTAAAATACCCATAACTCTTTCAGACATTTACCGATATTTTTTGGAAGAATCCTTTTGATATATTTTACTTGTTTAATAATGTATCATAAGATATATCTGAAGAAAACATAAACTGTAGTGATGTTGAAAATAAAACGCATAGGGATCAAAAAACTATTTTGATAATATGCATTATTTCATTTACACATTGTATTTAAAGTCAATGGGGGTGAGCTGATGGCCATTAACTGGGCAAAAATTCAGACTCCAGGCTGTTACTGAGAAATGCCTGATGGAAAAACCCGATAACTCTTTTCCCGACCTGGGAATCGAACCCAGGATATCATGGTGGGCAGTAGCACTTGAACCACTAGACCAACGAGCTAGTCCAGCCCTTCGGGGATTACAGTCGTGATGATATGTGTGTGTGTGAATTCAATTTAAAAGAAAAGTCCTCGAACCATCGATACACATACTTTTCAATAAGTTTCCTAGACAACAACACGTTGTACAAAATTTCGGATGTACAAATATATAAAAAAGTGCATAAAATGTTCCAAAAATGTGTCTCAACAATCCTTTGTCTCGCCACTAATCTACATAATATTAATATCACTAACAACCATTGCAAAGGAAAATACAAATCTAAATAATATTATGTATGGAATTTTCAACTACTAAGCTCTCTATTCGATTGAAGCATCATCATTTATTTTAAAGAAATATTTTCCGATGGATTCGAGTTGAATATTTTGTTTTATTCATTCAATAGTGCACAAATCATTCAATTAATTCCAATTACAAGTGTTCAATTAAATAGAAAGTGATATTCAATATTAAATTCAAAATAATGTTTTTTTTTTATTGGGTACCTAGTTAGATTTATCTGTGATAAAAAAAAAACAAGAAAAATAATTTTAATAATTCGGATTAGGCGGGAGGACACGTCCGGGTGTTACCACTGTGTGGATCGCCCGGTGGACACGGTGGAGCATACGGTGGAGGTCTACCCGGCTTGGGCAGTGCACCGCCGTGTCCTCACGGAGGCGATCGGCGGCGGCGAACTCTCGCGTCCGGCCCTGGTACAGGCTATGGTCCAGAGCGAGAGTGCATGGGAGGCATGTCACCTCCTTCTGCGAAGCAGTAACGCTCGCGAAGGAGGCGGAACGCGTGAGGGAGTGCAGTCTGTGCGCTCTCACGCCCCTAATCGCCGCAGGAGATGCCCTGGGCGGCAGGAATCGGCAGCCGATTCCCGGCCATCGTAGGTGCGGGCTTGCGGACGGCGAGCTATGGGCAGCTCGCCGTCCGGTAAGGACCAGGTCCGGGTTGACTGCGCGTTGTGTCCCACGCGCGCCTCAAAGAGATGTCAGCACGCACTGACGGGGTCCGCTAGGACCGGTGCCTGCCAGGGTTGCGGGTTTGTCAGAAAGGGAAACCGTGGCCCTGGCACACAGGCAACTGAAGGAACACGGGTGAGTTTAAGTCAGTAAAAGTCTGACACGCCCTCCCCTGAGTGGGAGAAGTTATTTAATAATTTCCCACCGAAAAAAAAAAGGTATCTCATTAGTGAAGGCTGCATTAACACGTCAACCACATATCAAGTACCTACCTACATAGTAGCATGTTTTCAGGCCATGTCACTCGTTCATGGCTCACAAGTCACAATAAGGCATTATAGGGCTCGAATCATTATACTTCCATTAGTAAGCCGTTAGACTAATTTGCCATGTTTTTTGTCTATTCTTAATGAATGATTTATAACCTATTATATGATTTGTTTTTATCGAATTTTCCTTTAAAAAATAATATTAATGGCGTAATTTTCACGCACTAGATCTCGAAGTAAATCGAATCAATTTAAAGCAAATCGACATAAGTAATAAAATATTTTTATTTTTTTTGTCTTCCCGCCTAATCCGAATTATCATAATTATTTAAGACATGTACACATTCTCGACCATCGTTCAAATATTTCTTTAAAATAGGCACATATTACTTATTTTATATCATATCAACCGCGGAATAACATTGGTTTTCAGATACATTTGAAATACATAAGTAATAAAAAGATTGCCATTAAATCTTCAATACTTTTATTGTACCGTTTCTATATCGTAAAATTAATGGGTTTTTGATCGACGTATCATGGCAATGTTTGGTTTTAGATATCAATAAGACGAATGCCATGGAAATTACGGGGTGAATATAGCTTTACATTCTGCGTTTTAATAAATGAATCATTCAGAATATTTAGAAAATAAAATTTGCTCTTTTCTTTTGTTTTATTTTAATCTAGCTGACCCGGTAGACGTTGTCGTATCCAAAATAGGGGGAAAACGGGACTTTAGGTTTTTACCGAATTTGAAAATTACAGATTTTTCTTTCCCTAAAAACCTAATTCAGACGATTACGAACATTAAAAAAAAAATGTCAAATTGGTCCAGGTGTCTCTCGCAACTTAATTTTTTTGCTGGTCCAACCATAGTTCAGACTTCAGAAACATTGTCTGAACAAAAACTTTTATTCTAATACCCATTAATCAAATCACTAATGTTACAAACCCACGACTTTTATCGCGTCAAAAGGTCACTTTTTTGCTTACTTTATAGCGCCGTAAAATCCATTGTGATGGTTTTTCACAGGCTTATGTTACGAAAAATGATTTTCATATAATTTACGAGTCTGAAAAAAGTCAAGGTGATCCGCTGGCAAGTGCCCTTGATCAGTTGCACGCGATGCGATCCTCGTCAACTATTTATTACCTTACACTCTGTATTTATTTTGTTTTCCCCCTATTTGTAACGAGCCTGTCAATTTCGGCTGTCTAAACTAATCTTTGAAGTAATAGTATCTTCATATCTATTTATTTCGTCTCGAGGGTGCTTTGTTTCGATTTCGACTCTTGTAACTTTTAGAAAGTTATTTTTAATGTTTGATTACAGATGATCAACTACAGATACAACTTTAAAATGACTAACGCATTAACAAACATTTCAGTTGTTGATATCAACATGAGAATGGTCAATTAACTCTATTCACCCTATTATTAGTGTTGACAGTGCAGAGTGCTTACCAGGTGAATAACTATGAAACAAAAGCACAAATGTTTACCGATATTGAAATCAATACCACCGTGTCGACAGAAACGAGACTAAAACAAAATATTCAGCTGAAATATGTATTACATATTGAAACCAATGTCAGTCCACCGGCCAACTGCGTGATCACGCAATAACAACCATATACGTATACTACTGCTTCTCAAAGCGGGGTCAACAAAAACTCAGTCACAACTAATTAGGAACATTTTAATACAAACAAACTGTTCTTACAAACTAATAACATATTATTTTCTCTCCTTACAAAGCACAATCAGTCTGTGGCACCATTTTTTACTAAAAATACACTAAGACGATCTACGGGTGCTATATCTCGTCGGAGTCCGACCTTATTGAATCATAGTTGGACGTTTTGCTCCTCAGCATCCTTAGGAAGGAGCCTACCGCGAAGATCGTCCGCCTGTGCCTGTGAAAGATACCCTGGTACAACGCTTCTCTCAGCGCCTTCCTGTCGTCCGACATTGAAGGCTGAGTGCTTAAAGTTATGTCGGAATGGGCCTGCACCACAACAGCTTTTTGATGCCTCAGGCCACCGTGTTTCTTCTCCAAAGACTTCTGGTTAGGCAGACTCATTGTCGATTCTATTGATGAGTTTTTCGTTTTTCTCAAGTTTAGCATCTTCTTCCCAGAGGACTGTGTCTCTGAGGTTGACCTAGTTGGAGCTAGTTTCGATCTGTGCAGAGGATTGTTAGAGCCCTCCGGGTGGACCATTATTTCGACGGATTTTTGGCTCACAGCACTCGACCGTGTTAATGTTCTCTGTGGATGGGATGTTGTAGCCTCCGGTTTGGGCATCCGATCCTCGCTTGGGAGGGGGGATTGTTCAGTTTCTAAAGCGATCATTTTGGTTGATTACTTTTTGTGTGATTGTTGAAAGCACAAAACCTAATCACATCATCGGAGGGCGAGCCTCATCAATGCTATCAATAGCAGGCACGGCCAAATGAATGTCGACGTCCTTATTGTTCGGCAGGTCGCTCCTGGCGTACCCGTCGCAACAGTTACTGAATGTTATCGTAGGTACTTTTGCATCACTGTCTATTTTCACAGAATCCAAGTTTTGTGCCAAACAGTCCACGTTGCTGTCGTTCTGAGAGTCGCGGTCATCGGAGTTTGCGCTCATACTCGGTGCGAGCCATTCCTCCTCGTTTTCTGCGTCTGTCTTTTCTACGTCGGGCGACGGCCCGTGGTCCTCGCGGCTCGGAGACAACCGCTCCCCGTTTATATTCAAACTAATCAAATCTGCCAAGTTAACGTTGAAATTCTTGTTCCTTCTGCTGCTTGCCTGATGCTGATCTTCTACAGTTTTAACTTCTTCAGCAACTAAACGGTCTGTGATAGTTTCAACTTCTTCTCGTAACTCTTGGTCGTCCTCGTAGTATTCGGATAAGTTCTGAAGGTTCTGAAACCAGTTCTTCTCTAGGATGCTGGGTTGGGGTTTATTTTTTTCGGCGTTAGATTGACGATACTGTTCGATGAGAGGTTCTAGGGATTCCTCGTGCTGACGGAACAGGTAGTGGTAGGTCTGACTTACGGCGTAGAGGGAGTAGGCAGATTTTGGCCTCGGCAACACAGACGCTGATCGCTTCTGCGGTGCGACACATCCATGCCACACGTGGCTGCGCACTCGCTCGCACAGTATTGCATTAGAATTAAGAATCCTTTCAAAGTCTGTCACTTGTTCGGCTTCACTGATCTGCAACAACAGCTTGTTCTCCGTCCCTTTCCCGCAGCCCGCAGTGTCACACAGCCTCTTGTTGTCGCCGACCTGTTTAGGAGGATTACAACACTTAGTCTTGTTAACATCGATCCGTCGATTGTATACGTTCTGAGGAGGTTTGGAGGTTGAATGCCTGGGTTTCGGTTCGTCCGCGTACTTCATAGGAATTGATAAATTTTGTACGGAAACCGCGAAAGGAATTTTCTCAACTAATTTTCTGTTTTGTTGTTTAACAACAACATTATTTTGTCGGCGTTTGGTATCGTTAGTGGACGCTGGCCGTTGGAAAAACTTGTTTGTCGGCGAAACGTGTGCGGTTATTAAGATCAGCGCTACGGACGGCGCGAGCATATTTGGAGCGTGGCCTTTCCGCTAGACAGACACTTTTGGCCCGCAAGGGGATATCGCGAGCCTCCTTTGGGACACCTGCCAGTTTTACGAGCGCGATGTTGTATAGTGATCCGACTGAATACGTATCAGGGGGCGCGAGACGAGCGGCGGCCGCGTGCTCACACGAGTGACTGCTTGCAAACCATGCACTCTTCGAAAACTCGAGCAAAAAGTAATTTATCGCGGTAGCGTGCCCGACCAATCGATCCAATTGTTCCGAATCAACGTTTAAATAAAGATGCTCATAAAATTTGGCGAATGTACGATGCACGATTACCTCTGAACGTTTTTATAATCCTTTCGTGATTCTTTTTCGTTGAGACTTACGTGATTTGTATTTATTACGACTGTTCATGTCCTGACCGAGTTGACGTGACTTTCCGATTGCAAATCCGACTGGCTCTGGTTAGCGTGATCATGTATTTGCACGCGTGCAAGTTTGAATATCGCGTGTTACGATGCGTGCATGCATGTAAAATTTATGTATAGAGAGTTGTCGATGAAAATCTTTGAACTGTTGAATGGAATTTAAAGTAGGTTCATAATATTTGTAAACAATGCAATGTTAGGTGCAGAACTTTATTTAAAACATAGATAATACTTTAAGTACGTTTATTACTTTAAGAGGGCCATTCACAGGTCCACTAGTGCCACTCCTCTAAAAAAATATTATCTGGTGACTGAGAAGGACCATATTATTAAGTATTGAGTATTGAAGGAATTATGAAAAACGGCTCAATTAGTTACCTCGGTAAGTGTGTCTAGAATTTTCTAATAACTTTTATAAAGTTTCATATTGAGACACGAAGCAACAAAATACGATCTAGAAGAATGTGGTCGTTTTCCTTTAGATCAAATTTTGTTGCTTCGTGTCTTTCGTGTCTCTTAAGGCTTTGACTGCCAGACAACAGACACAATAGAAAAACTATTGTTAGCGGTCACCGGTGACCGCGGTGGCAGTCAATGTGTTAAGTGCCTGTGTCCCAGCAGTGGGAAGACAATGGGCTTTATGTTATGTTATGTAATACCTTTTGACTAAGGATCTATTTTAGTCACAAAAGTTTTACGGGAAGGTTTTAACCTTCCCATTTCTGTAGCGTCGTAAGTAGGTACAAATCTATCGAAGCACAAGAATTTTTTTATAGGAACGTAATGATTATAATTGCGTATGTTACGGCCACGCCCATTTTAGGGGGCATTCTCTCTAAGTCCGTCAACGAAGATACGGGTCTGAAAGTAGTTCGAAACTTCAGAGTGAACCCTACAACCGATTAATTAACTTTTTCGGACAGGCAAAAAGACAACGGGAGTGACAACTGTCAAATCGTAGTGTCATTCATTCTTAGGTCGGGCCCCAAACTAATCTTATGTCCCTAGGTGATAGTAGTAGGAATTGCCCGAAATTTCGGCCGAAACTACGGATTTCGTGCTCAGCGAGTGGACCTCCTGAACAAAAGTATGATAAATATTATCGTTTTTTTTGCAGACCCTTCTTACAACCGTGACATGGCTGAGAATCAGATTCAGATGTAAAGTTTCAAAATGTTTTAAATTGCAAAAACAATGCCTTTAAATTTGTATGTTTTATTAAAATCTTTTTGAATACCATTTGGGTTTTTCCTAATGCTTAAAATGCGATGTTTTGAATATAAGGAACAAAAGCAATAAATAACTCCTCATACGAATGTCGAAATCATTGATTTTTTTATTTAAATTTAAAAATGGTTTTTATCCTGTTAAGAGGCTACTGAGCGCACAGTGGCGCCCTCATCGTTTTTTCGGTGATTTCTTTTATTTTAGAATGAAAATGCAGAAAATAAGCTCGTCAAGTTGTGCTTCACAAGACTATACGTTATTATTACTACAAACAGTAGTTTAAAATTGTTATGTTTTATTGTAATCATTAAAACGGAGCTTAGTGGCCACTATTTTCCGTTTTAATGATTACAATAAAACATAACAATTTAAAACGTTATCACGTCAAAAAAACTATAAAATGCGCGAGCCCAATTGGTCGCAGTAACTAAGCTAGGGCATCCCGACCAAACCGGAAGACGATGGGTTTAGAAGTGTAACCAACTGCGCGCGAGCCGAGCGAGCGTAGCGAGCGGTGCAGCGGCATCAACCGGCGAGCGCTACTTCCAAATTAGATTTCTTACCGACTAATTCCGATTTGCCCACACCACATTGCTATTTTAAGTTTTTTCTGTCTTTTTTGTTCTGTGTCAGTATTGTGGGCTTTAAACTGCGTCAAATATATTTATTTTCTTTCTTTCTTTCTTTCGTTCAGTCATTTTACTGCCCAATTATTTAACTAATTATACCCATTTAAATATTTGTTATGACTCATTTTTATTTAGTTTAGTGCTCAGTTTTTACTGCCGAATTTGTTAATAGACATGCAATGTCGGCGTTTGTGTATGACGTGCATGTATGTCAAGATGCATCTTCTAATTTTTAATTTATCAAAACATAAATAAACAACTGTCGCTTTAAATCAGTGTCATAAATAAACAATAACAACATGTCTATCTATTTAAACTCAAATAGGTAACATAAAACATCATTTTAAATACCTCAGTGGGGATTTCTGGACATAAATATTTTTCGATTCCAATTTTAGTCCGCTAAGGGGGACTTTCAGGAGGGATTTATGGAATAAGTCTTAAGCCACAAGGGTCCATAAGGTTCCATAAACGTGTAATAAATAGGTACCTACTTAAAACCTCGAATCAAGTCATTTCCACACACGGACCTACTAAATCTCTACCTGATACTTCCAATTCTCCTGAACCGAAAGTACTTCCAAACACAACACACAAAAATCCTCAAACACTGAAGTTTATCCTCACATTATGAATCAGTTTACTACGCAGTTTGGTTATAAAAAGCTCATGTTTACTATCGGAACATGTATGTTTTACATCGTGATATCTTGACCGGCTGCAGACGAATCGTTGTTGACCTTTGCATATTGAGATGTTTTTATTTATTGGTTTGTTCAAGGCCAGGCCCGATGGAGCCGGGAACTCGGGAATGTTTTTGCGCATCGGAATTGTTAGGAATTGAATTTGTTACTGGAAATGGGTTCTACATAACGTATTTACCTATTTGCATGCCTCCAGTTTTTGGAACGAAGTTCCATATCGCTCTGCTCACTTGGCGAATGATAGCTACACCGAAAAGAGTGTAACTTTTTGACACTCACTACATTTGAATGCTAAACTTAATTAAAACGAAAGTACAAAACCGAAGGCTTATTCCACAAATCCCCCCTAAAAAATCCCCCTTAGAAGGAAAAGTGGAATATATAAAAACCAGTGTAGAATTCACCCCTGATAATCCGGCTTATTTCACCAATTCCCTTAGAGAATCCCCCTCAGTGGGGAAAACTGAACCCTAATATAAAAAAAATCACTTTCAGAGGGTCTTGTAATAAGTTTTTTTTTTTTTTTCAATTCTACTTTTCCTCCCTAAGCGGGATTATAAGGGGTGAATTCTAGACTGTTTTTTATTGATTCCACTTTTCCTCCTAAGGGGGATTTTCAGGAGGGATTTGTGGAATAAGCCAAAACCGAAGACTACCGAAATTAGAGTTATTTAAACTTTGTATTTTTTTTTTTTTTGGAAGTCTGTTAATTGTTTGTTTTTTTTTTTTTTGTGTTCAAGTGTTTTTTATTATAAGCTTTATAAGCTACTTGACTAACTTCAACTAACATCAAGGTGTTTTCTCATTCTTATTCTTAAAATATTTTTGCGTGCTATATGATCAAGAATCTTTAAAATAATTGTACAGATGACGTTGTCGAGTGTTATTTTTATTTTTATCACGTTGTGTGAACAGATTTATAGTTGTAATACCTATTTTTATTAATAATATTATGATGCATATCCGTGCACGCTGAAGATTGGCTGAACAACATGAGAAGTACAGAAAATATAATTTGTAACATCCCGCCTCGGAGAGGTCAGATTTCTTTTGACAATTAATAGATAGTATTCCATTGAACCTACGGATGCTAAGGGAACCATGATATGAGCACCCCTAAAGGGCGGGGCCCCCTAAACCGCGTAGCTGGGTGGGTGAGGCCCCTAGGCTGGCTGGGCCCTTAGGCCAGGGCATTTTAGTTGAAGGCCTAGGCCCTTAGGCCAGGGCATTTTAGTTGTAGGCCTAGGCGGAAATCCGGGGCTGGTGACAAAGCCCTCTTCACTGTGCGAGGGTGTGGACCGAAATCCACAACAATACCTACGAGTTGGTGTCATATACTTTGATTACTTTGATTTTAAACAGGGCAGATTTTGATTTCTTTCTTAATCCTATTAAGATTCGTTCCTTCTCTACGTTTTCTAGAAAAACGTCAGTTTTAAATACAGCATTAATGGCATAGTGACAGCTTGCTGGCTTATCGCCCAGCCTCCATTAGGCTACTTCACTTAATCGAGTCGACTTGTCCCGGATGATGAGTAGTAATAGGTACACACATCAAAAAAAGTTTGCGATCACTTTGAAAAATCGAAATAGAGAATACGACATCACAAGGTTAGACTGGCCTGCCGGCTCGCCTGACTTAAACCCAATAGAGCACGCGTAGGATGCTTTTAAGCGAGCTGTTTGGAACCGTCAGCCACGTCCCCAGACAGTGCCAGAGCTCAGGGATGCCGCTATTCAAGAATGGGTCAGGTTACCCCAAGAAATGCTGAATAACTTGATTCTCAGCATGCCCAGGAGGATCACCGCATGTGTTCGAGCCAGGAGAGGAGTTATATTATATTGAATATAAACCATTAATTAATAAATTGTTGTTTAAGTTTGGTTAAACAGTATTTTTCCTTCTATCACACTGTTACAATTACATTATGATTAATTACTCTTTTTTTTTAATTAAAAATTGTGTTATCTTTTAATTTCAAACAGGGTTTTATTCTATTTATAGAAACCCCTAAATAACTATTTTTTATGATTTTGTTTTACCACTTTATCGGCGTGATTAATATGTATATCCATGCCAAATTATAGCTTTCTAGTACTAAGGGTCTCTGAGCTAAGCTGGGGACGGACAGACGGCCGGACATGGCGAAACTATAAGGGTTCCTTGTTGACCACGGAACCCTAAAAACTATCATGAATGAATGAATCAACTCAAAATACAACTATTTATCCATATCTTTGATTAAAGGAACTGCGACTCTAAACAAGTATCCGTCGTAAACAATATACTTAATTACTAACGTATCCAGCTTCCACACAGACCAACAGGGCGGATAAATTGAGATCTCAACAATTCAACAGGAAACCGCAAAATACGTATTGTTTATACTTAAACTTAATATAAATATAATATACAGCTGCACACTGAATTAAGAGCGTTGTCACCGGCCCACGCCAGTCGCCACTCCTTTAAAAACATATTATCTCGTGACTGACAAGGAATTATGAAAAACGGCTCAATCAACTATATCGGTAAGTGTGTTTAGAATTTTCTAATACCTTTTATAAAGTTTCATATTGAGACACGAAGCAACAAAATAAGATCTAGAGGAATGTGACCGTTTTTATTTAGATCGAATTTTGTTGCTTCGTGTCTCAATATGAAACTTTAAAAAAGGTATTAGAAAATTCTAGACACACTTACCGACATAGTTGATTGAGCCGTTATTCATAATTCCTTCTCAGTCACGAGATTTAGGGGATTATTTATAAACGCTGCTGAAAGTTAATTAATGATTAGCGACTGTTTGACCATACATTTTTGGCGTTTGTACGTCCTTAACTTAAGCAAGGTTTATGAATAAACCCCAATATGTTTTAGAGGAGTGGCGCTTGTGGACCGGTAACAACCCTCTTAAGAAGAATTTATACGAATGTACTCTTTTTTTTTCTGTCAGAATGAAGGAAATTAAATGAATGAATGAGTGATTGATAGTACCTGGAATGAGGTGATCTGTCTCAGATGTTGGTATCAATTTTTTTTCTTGTGTGTGTGGGATAAAAAAGTCTGTTTGCTAGATTTTCCGTCTATTCCAAAATTAATCAATTATTTATCTACTTCATTTTATATGCTAAAATGTATGGGCACAAGTCCACTATAATATTGGCTTTATTCACACTTTTACCATGCAAGGTAATCACACATTATAATTATGTAGGTAACCAAGTATTAATTTATTTTAAATAAAAGAAAGAAAACGTATTTATTAGGA
This sequence comes from Dryobota labecula, assembly GCA_947523025.1. NCBI lineage: Eukaryota > Metazoa > Arthropoda > Insecta > Lepidoptera > Noctuidae > Dryobota > Dryobota labecula. The sequence continues at coordinate 11,894,397 of OX383303.1, forward strand.
CTCGTACAGGAAGATTTTAAACTAAACACACTCATAGCAACATTAATAAAAATAAAAAACAAAGGTAAAATCGTCATTTAAAATTCAACTAGGCGAAGTCCTTTATCCAGCCGTTTCTGTTAATCTAAATTCTAAGTCTCCAGCTGGACCCAGACCAGTCCAAAAAACCGTTTTATAAAATAGTGCTGACGCGGTTGGCAACCGTAGAGCTTCACAGGCGCCAGCGTTCTTCTACCAATACTGAACTAACTACAGGTCAAGACCTTGTGATCCAGGTATTTATATTAAGAACAAAAACCTCTGCCATCTTATTATATCCAGCCAGCTATGTGTTGATAATAAAAACTTTTTACATCGCATATTCAGGTCAATTACTTTTGAACCTAACATCACTTTCGTTACTTATTTTCATTATATTTCAATGTCACTGTGTTACTATGTTTGATTATGACTGATAAACTAGTGATAACCGTCGTCAAATAGAGTAATTTGGTTAGTTTTCATTTGTTTGTTTCAATGTCAGTCAAGTGTTAACTGTTACGCTGAGTTACGGCTGAATTATTGGAGTATCTAAATATTATTTTGTCGGTTGATTAAGTAAGCAACTAAAATAAGATTAGACATTTAAATAAGCAATTTTTAAAGTCCATTGAACCGATTTTGACTTCTATTGCGTAGGCATAAGGACGGCATTAAAAGCAAAAAAGTAGTTACATTACCAACTATTTACTGCAGCTGACATTTGTCATGCCACAAACGCAATAGAAGTCAAAATCAGTTGAACGGACAGTAAAAAAAGGTTTACGTCACACCTGGCCATAATGTAAGTTTTACCGCACGCTACGCGTTCAGTAAAACTCGCATTGTGGCCAGGTGAAGACGTATAATTGTGTACTCACCACGGGTAGTAAAAAAGAATGCACTCTATCGCATATTTACAACCCCCACCTGCGGCTCGGGTCACAAATACCTGCGATTTCGGGCTTTCTTTCTTTTACAGCCCTTGGTAAGTAATGTACTATTACAGTCCGTTGAACGGATTTTGACTTCTATTCCGTAGGCATGGATAGATAGATAGAATACTCTTTATTGCACACCATAAAAATTATAGATTAAAGGCTTCCTACCTCTAGTAGCATTTTTGTTGGCATTTAGTTGGGCCACTTACCTCTGTAAGTGGCCCAACTAAATGCCAACAAAAATGCAAACAGGCGCGACACGCGACGCGACACAAAGACACCGCGAGGCGCGCGACGAGCGGTGCCTTTGTGTTACGTCGCGTGCCGCACCCGTTTGTAGGAGCCTTTATATGTAGAAAATTTGACAAGGGGTGAAACAATGGGCGGTCTTATCGCTAAAAGCGATCTTTTAAAGACAACCTTTGGATGGATTAAGGGGGAAGGAGAAACATTACTGCAGGGGCCTAAGTCTACTAATTTACAAACGTTGCAATGGTCTCGCGATTGTGAGTATTTGACAGTGTTTGTATGGCAAATCTGTCAAAACCTCACAATGAAGAGACCATTGCAACGTTTGTACATTAGTAGACTTGGCCCCCTGGTAGTTTGTGGTGGCATGAATGGCACTAACGCAATAAAGTGGTAACAATACCAACTGTTTACTGTAAGTTCCATTTGTCATGCCACCAACGCAATAGAAGTCAAAACCAGTCGAACGGACCGTAAAAAAGTTTATTTAATTAAATGTCTAAGTAATCTTATTTCAAACGGAGTATAGGAAATGACAAAGGTACACACGGCTACATATCAAGTTATACATTTCCAGTATAAGCTGATCTCTCATTGTACGAAAATCCTATACAATGCGAGACCAGCGTAAACTGTATTTGTATAGCTTGATATGTAGCCGTGTGTACTATACAAATATTAAAAGAGTACAATTTGTGAGTTTGTACAAACCTAGGCGTTAATCTTCGGAACTACTGATCTGATTCCGATTTTTTTTTCAAGAATGGGAAGCTACAGTATCGTCGAGTATCATAGTATATATTTTATGTTAAAACAAGATTTCATTTCACGCAGACGATGTCGCGGGCAGAAGCTAGATAAGAAAAACAAAAAAATAAATAATAAAATACATAAATACAACCATATTAATAAGTTAATGAACAGGATCGTTTTGCTATTAGGAATCTCCATATAAAACTAATTTTGCAGTATTAATCTAAGAGAATTCAGATTAGAATCGAGATTCATGCTTGAGCAACGTTTTCAAACTAAAACACTTTTAAAAGAAGAAATTCGCTAAAATAGTATTGCATAACACTGTATAAACTCGTCTAAGTGGCTAACAAGGTCATAATTAAGATAAATCGTACCGGGAGACTGGATTAAGGCAACCTTAAGAATTCCGTGACGTCAGCTAACGGTCATGGCCAGTACTTTATTAAAGATTAATTTCATAAAAATAAAAAAGGTAACTATTGGTATCCTCGGTAGAATACGAGATAGTTCCCACAGCATCCTGAGTGTATTGTGTGATTGGTGGGACAGCCCCATGCTGGCTCATTGGATACGTCTGCACACGGAAGTATCAGTCGTTTCAATTTTGTATACAGGAAAAGTTTCTAATCAGTGCGTAAATTTTGACAAATTAAACTTAAACGTGTTTTATTATACACCTATTTCTTATTTTGATATGTTTTAGTACAAAAAAATGAAGTTATCGTTAACGGAAGATGTTTATTTTGAAACTGGTATAAAGGATACTCGTCGCCCAACGCGCCGATCGACGACGCGGTCAGTACCCCTACCATGAGTTATCGAAAACTTACTCGCTATCGTTATACTCGCTAGCGTATTAACGTGGATCGAATGGATTTCGATAATGCTTGCACCATGAGTTTTACGGAGACTTACGCGGGCGCTAACGTAAGCTCGATAGATCGTGTCGTCTAGCTAACTTCACTCCTATGTTTTTATTTCTTTCTTTCTCAGTAATAAGAGAGAACGGCTAAAAATGCAACGACAGTCATTGGTGCCGATTCTCTTGTACACCGAACTAAACTAACTAAACTATCACTAAAATTCCTTACTTTTGGCTATGAGAATCTTAAAGCTATTCTGCAAACAAAATTCTCTAAATTTAAAAATAAGTTTGACACAACTAAATCGAATTTGACAATCGTGACTCCACGTGGTATTTTTTTTTTTGGCTTCGCAACGTTGTACTTGTTTGCCTATGATTTATTTTAGAGCCGGAGGCGCACATGGGGGGCAGCCGCGACGTGTTTTTTTATGGAATTTTTCACTTTTTGTGTGCAAAATAAAAAAAAAAGATTACCTACATGTAGCGTAATAGTGGTTTAAGGGTTACTAAAAGGGGGTCGAAATTTTCATTATTTTTGCGATAGGACGCACCATTTTGGAGATATAAGCAAAAGAAAAGAAAAAAATATATAGGGATAAACACGAAATATTTTAAGTGATACACCTATAAGTGGTAAAGAAGCCATGGAAATGATTTTCTTTTTTATTCCGAGTATATTATTTAAAAAATTAAATAATTTAAAATTACTTGATATGATGATTAATTATCAAAATTCACCGCGCTCGTGCCGCCACCCCACCGCACCGTTCGGCGTCACCGCGTCGAGGCGGGTCATTCATAGAATATGTAAATAAAGGATTTTTTCGCTTTTTTACGACATAAAGATGTTTCTCTTAAAATATTTCGTGTATGAATAGATACACCTTATATACAGTACTGGTTTTGCACCAGAAGTCGAGGTGATTGGTGTGAATTTTAGTTCATGAAAACTAATTTTATTCCACACCTTTTTAATCGCGATTAAAAATAGTCAGATTTAGTTAGAAAATCTAAATTTTAGTTTAAAAACGTCAAATTCAGAATAGCAAAATTGCCATTTTCACTAAATTTACAAACTCAGTACTATCTTAGAGCTGTCAAACTAAAATATAGTTAAGTTGTGTCACTTTAGTCAATTTCAGAATAAGAAATGGTCGTTTGACAGGAATAAACTAAATTTAGGTGATTTTTAGTCTAGTTTAGAGAATTTTGTGACAAGAGAATCGGCACCAATATCACGAAATAATCCGACTAAACAGAAAGGTTGGCGGTTAGTGGACTTCGTAAGTTATTTAGTTGTTATTGAATTTTTATTCCTTATAATATGTCATCGTCGTCTATTCAATTTGTAGTTTTGCTGACGCATGTAGGGACGAGTTGTTGAATTACTCGGTTCGCGGCGTTTTTTATTTTTAAAAGTGATATAACTTAAAAAAATTGAATATTACAATGAGGACAATTTCAATTATTGGTGGAGTTCATGGAAAGGTGTGTTTAAAAAAAATTAAAGTTACAAAATTACCAAATAGTTGCCCCTCAACCCATATTCCATGCTAAATAACCTCTTCCAGACATTATTTAGTCTCTAATGGACTAAAAACGTATATAATTTTAATGTAAACCTACGTTTCACATCTCAAAAAGCTAGTGAGCTACGTAACAACTATCGTAAGCGTATTTTTCGATAGCTGCCGTCGAATTAGTGACTCATGGTGACGTTTTGTATGGTGACAGCTGAAAAACGTTAGTAACTATCGAATAGATTACGTTAGGTTTCTTACCTACCGAATTCTATAGTGCTCATGTTACGAATTTTAATTTTTGCTGTGACCGCGAGGGGCGCTGTACAATATTTCATACATATCATTTACGGAGGCGCTAGCGAGTTTTGGCTGTGTAAACTCATGGTAGAGCTACAGTGAAGCGGAACGCAGTAGTAGGTACCTATCAGCTGTGCGCTCTTTCTTTGCTGATTTCAAGTAGGACAAAAAAAAATGTATTGAACAAATAAAGGAAATGTGTTCTATTACTGATACGGAACCACCAAAAAATTTTTATCGCACTGATTAAAATTTATCCTGTATACAGGATAAATTTAAAAAAAAAAATATTTTAAATTTTTTGTTTTTTTTTTAGTCTTAATCTAATGTTAGTAAAAAATCACACTCTATAGAGTGTGATTTTTTACTAACATTAGATTAAGACTTTTACTAACAACATAAATGGATCTTGTAAATTAATCTAAATCTAAATATTTATTATTATTATTATTTAACCCATGAACTACTTCAGTTTTCAAAGGGATTCGCTTCATATTACGTGCCCTACGTTGTTACATAATGCGGTATTTACCGGGTTCAGCCTTAGGGCTTGTAAGGCTTCAGGTAAAGGTCTCAAGTCGTGTTACGTGATGCAATAGCTGGAACGTTTCATATGGCAATAATGTTCTGGGATATTGAGGTATGGCTACCGAACGCATAAGTTATATTGAAATTATTGAAATGTAGTTACTCAATACTCAATACTCAATATCTTTATTGCTTTTCCATAATGTGTACTTAGGTGGTAACTATAAAATTTAGATCATTATGGACCCTGTAGGGCACAGCAAAAGGGTAGGAGAGAGGAAGCCCTGTTTTAGGTATAGGAACAAGTTTTAACTTACAAAGTCAGGAGATCGAGAATAAGATAACATTTAAATAATCTATTTTTTATGTATTATTTTGTCTGCAAATGTACCTATATATTTTAGATTATTTTTATATACCTACCTATTTATATGTATTATAATTCTCTTTATTCGTTTATATAAATTGTTTTTCTTTGATTAATTATTACTTCTTATTTATTTATTATAATTTTTATATTATTTATTAATTATTATATTATTTATTAATTATTATATTATTTACTGATAATTACTGTATCATAAATATAGTTATGAGAAAGTGTGTTAGGTATTGATATTTATTAAGGCGACGATAACCGAATTTTAATGATTTTATACTGAAGATCACGTCTAAACGAGTAATGTTAATGATTTGGAAAAAAATATATGTTAAATAAGAGCATTTTCTTAATAACTTAATATGTGAATATTTTAGATTATATTTATTTTACATGGTGAAATTAATTTGCGAAGTTATGTCTAACGCGGATAGAAAGCTGAAAATCACACAAAATCTATCAAGCGCATTTTTTTTTAAACTTCACTTTTTTTAAAGATAATTTAATTATTGATCTTTTATTATACGTGTTTTATCAAAATACCTTTTGTTTTATGTATAATAAATTAATAATGTATCTTATTTGGGACAGCGCTCCTGGATGGGCGAGTTCTATTACTGGCTGGACTTACAACGCGTTGCGTGAGCTCAGTACAGAACATGCAAGCTAACCACTCAAAGTAGTCTTTGGCGATAGTTTGTAGTACAGTCGACCGCGTAAAGTCAAAAGACTTATACAGGGTTGTATAGGTAAAACACTAACAACCTTTGCTTTACTAAAATCATAAACAACAACTTTAGTTCTATGACTTTTTAGAAAACATAATACATTTACCAAAAACAAACCTTCAAGATTCCGTTGTTCTATATAACACATTTAAACTCTGTGTTTTATTGTAGACTACCTACGCCTCCCGTGCACTGTCACTCGTAAGACACGACAGTTTGTTCGTAACATTTAGAGCGCTGAATTTAAATATTTTTTCTCAAACATGCATGGAATTATCATTATTATCGAAAAAAGAACACGCGAAGTATCGAATTTACGGACAAAGAAAATCAAATCCATTGCAGGAGCGTTTTTTGAATTTGGAACATTAAAACGCTCCAGCAATGTTTTATTTCCCTGCATTCTTTTGAGAAAAGCACTAATATGCCTCGGCGGAAATGGCAATTGCCTGTCTCGTATTAGTGAAGTCCTCGCCTACGGCTCGGCCTTCATACTCATACTCGACCTGCAATTGCCTTTTTCTCGGCCTTTACAATAATGTACTGTTACTACTCTAACTAATGTTTTTGTATGAAAATCTAACCACATTAAAATCTGATGAATACAAGACCTAGAACAAAGTTGCTATTATTTATGATATGAGTAATATAATTCTGAGAAGTTGTTAGTGTTTTACCAACGACCCTGTATATTTAAACTAGGCTGAGAATCATAAAAATATATATATATATTATATACAATTTAGAGGTATGAGGAACAGGGTGTAAAGTTCACTCATACTCTATAGAAAAGGGAGGATCCTCCGACCACGGGTATTGTGTTTTATTGTTTTTGAACATCAAATTTACATAAGACAGTCCACCAAAACCCTTCTCCACATTCTAGTGCTTTAGCTGAGCAGAAAAATTGGCGCAACAAACTCTCCAACAGCACAGTCCCCAACTTGAACGTCAGTGACTTTGACCTTGAGCTGGCCTAGCGTAGTGCGGAGTTTATTTATTTAAATATGAGGCCAGCGTATACTATAGTTTTCATACCACTGACGTGAAACCTTACTGTACACCGAAATCCTCAGTGAATAATATTGTGGAAGTATACAATATGTAACAGAAACCCTGTCCGATCCAATAAAGGCGTATTCCTGGTTAAACACACGTACTGGAAAAAATTGTTATAAAAATGTAACTCATAAAAACCAAAAGTTATTGTTTTTTTTTTTTTCTTAATCCATGCGAAATTTTACACTGAATATGGCAAATTTTCATAAGTTGGCAACACTCCACTCGCCGTCAATTTTTTTTTATTTTTATTTAAAAGAACACCGCCCTACAAATAGCGCTACCGCGTTGTAGGCACTCTTTCAGCTAGTCGCCGACTCTTTTGATGTCGCCGACTGGTTGCCTACCGGCGCGCTACTGTAGGTAACTTAACACGAGAACTTTGTCGAGCGATCAGTGTTGCCTTTGATACGTTATTAAATTTTTTTATTTAATTTTTTCACTGGGGCAAAATATTAATCTCAAATCCATTAAATGGTTACAATGTACGCAGTACGATGAAGAATAATACTCTTAAGGATCGGACAGGGTTTTTGTTACATCCATACTAATATTATAAATGTGAAAGTAACTCTGTCTGTCTGTCTGTCTATCTGTCTGTCTGTCTGTCTGTCTGTATGTTACGTTTTCACGCCTAAACCGCTGAACCGATCGACATGAAATTTGACAAAGATATAGCCTGAGATATGGAGAAGGACATAGGCTACTTTTTTACGCGATAACCGACATCCACGCGGGCGGAGCCGCGGGCAGAAGCTAGTGCTATATAAAAAGGCAAATCGGTCCTCTCGTGGCAATGAAGTTTCATTAATTACTTCTATTTTACAAAATATATATGAATAATTAAATATGCGAAGCATGTGACATGTGGCGTGACTGTGAATGATAGGTTGAAAAATGATGTGATACGGCAACGGTGTGGTTTAAAAGAAGATGTAGTGACAAAAAATGAAAAGCGTATGCTTAGATGGTTTGGTCATGTTGAGAGGATGAATGAAAGGCGACTTACAAAAGGTATTTACAAGGCAGATGTGAGTGGAAACGCCGGGAGGGAACGCCCTAGAACATATAGTGACCTAATTGGTGATGTTCTTCAGAAAGGTCAGGTGCGTAGCACTGGCAACCGGCGTGAGTCTATGACCAGATGTATGAATGTAAACGAAGCAAAAGGAGTATGTAAGGAGCGTAGTGGCGTTCTATAGTTTCTGCCTACCCCCATGGGAAGAAAGCCTGCGTTAATGTATTTACGTCACACCTGGCCATAATGTGAGTTTTACCGCACGCTACGCATACGGTAAAACTCGCATTATGCAGTGAAGACGTAAAATTTTGTACTCACCACGGGGAGTATAAAAGAAAGCCCTCTATCGCATATTTACAATCCTCGGCTGCGGCTCGGGTCACAAATACCTGCGATTTCGGGCTTTCTTTCTTTTACAGCCCTTGGTATGTAATGTACTATTATGTATATTATTAATTATTATTTATGGATTTATATATTATTTATTTTATTATTACTTATAAGGTCAAATTCTGTAAATTTTGCCGCCTTTACATGGGGAAGTTTGAAAGTAACGCCAATGATAGAAAAGTTGAAAGAAAATCGTTTGGCTCGGTATGAGCATGTGATGAGGAGGGAAGAAACGCATGTGACTAAAAGGGTGATTAATACAAATGTTGATGGATGGAGAGAGGGTGAGGAAACCCAAAGAAAAGATGGAACGATTGTGCGAAGAATGATATGAAAGAGAAGGGAATGATAGCGTGACGTTGACAGAGGAGAATGGAAGAAGAAAATGTGTTGCGACAACCCCAATTAACGCGGGACGAAACGATACCATTGAGGTACTGTATCGGTCGTCAAGTATCGATACTTACTCAGTATTAATTAAAAAGTATCGATACTTACTCGTACCAAATCGTTTTTGGAAAATTTTGAGTAAGAACTGTAAAAAGCATTGGTATTCTTTGATAAGTACAAAATTATAAGAATTTATGAAAAAAAAAAGTCAGTTTTTGTAGTGCTTCCCAAAAATATGAATTTTTCCAAATGTTAACCTGTTAGGCGATTTTTGGAATAGATGGCATAGACAAACAAGCTTGCCAACTACACAAAACTAAGGCTAGGATGCGTTCAAAAACTTAAATTTAAGATAATTACAATTTTTTATCAATGTTAAAATGAAATAGTGACATTGGCATACTGATATGAGTACTTTTAACCGATACCTACTCGATACTTAATTTCAAAGTATCGATACTAAAAGTACTTGGTGTCGGAGAAAAGTATCGAGTATGTTCTTGTATTTACTCGTATCGTTCCATCCCTAATTGTGACTTGTGTGTTTGTCATACTGAAAAATGTCCCTATTATTGAAATTCACGGTTTGGGATTGTAGGCAATACCCTTAAATCTTACATATTTATTCATTATAATACGGGATACTTAAGAACCGGTATATTACTTTTGTCCGGGTTTCAATATTGGGAACCCGGTCTTTATCAGAAATTTAAATTAAGGACCCCGAGTTCGACATCCTCAGTTATCTCAATCTGGAAGAATATTGGACATCTTCGTCGGCTCTGGGATCCGGGATTTTCTAAATCCCTGGCGCCCATTTACTAATTGTTAACTTACAAAATAATTGGAAGGTTACACCTTAATAATTTAATCTTTTATTATATTTCAATCTGAACTTAAAATCGGAACAGTACTGGCTTTATTTCCAACTCCCCACGACCTTAGTTCTTTCGGCTGAAGTTTGAGCTGGCTGGCATTAATAAGTGACAGTTATAGTCACTTACCTATTATAAAGGTTAACTTAGTATAAGTGTTTGATATAAGTAATTAGTTATTAATGCGCTAGACCCTTAAAGGCTACCGTATATTGTTTTAAGAAGGAGTATTCTTTTTAAATATATGTTATTTCAGTTTATTGTTTCCTTGTATTTCAATACCTAAGCACCTTACATCTGGGCTTTGTATACCTCTAGAGGGACAAAATCTTTTATGTAACAGTGGCTACAATCATAGGTATAGACTCATCCCTCAATTAGCTTCATACTACATAGCATCACTCCCGAATCGAAATGTACTAAGTTCTAAGTACCCCTCTAACTAAGTCCGAAACACAATATAAGTACATGCGTTTTTATGTTTTTATTTCAAACTGAAACATTCTTATACAGCTGAATGAAATTCCTAATAGTTTCAACATTTATATAATACGTTTTTCACGAGTTACGTCAGTGGGTACGCCACACAGTGGCTGCAATACATAATTTATGAGCGTACTCCAAAAATAGCAAAGTACACACGTGCCGACATCATCCAATTAACTATTTTGGAGAACTTACTATTTTCAACTTCATGTATTAGAAATTCAACTTTCTGTCACGCTAAATAGTGGCGGTATTCGTGTGCTGGTTTATGGTTGTATTAGCATCGTGTGTGCCTAGGTATGGCTGGAGTTTGTTGACATAGGGTAATAGCATTTTTTCATTAATTTGATTAAGTGTTTACGTGATATTGAAAAAAGTGAAAGGAATTTTGCTTAGGGGTGCATGATATTATTTTTATGAGCTTCATAAAAAGTGAGACTTAGTAAATTATTCATAAGGAAAACTGTTAACTATTTTACGTCACTCCTGGCCATAATGTGAGTTTTACCGCACGCTACACGTACAGTAAAACTCGCATTGTGGCCAGGTGAAGACGTAAAATTGTGTTCTCACCACGGGCAGTAAAAAAGAAAGCCCCCTATCGCATATTTACAACCCTCATCTGCGGCTCGGGTCACAAATACCTGAGATTTCGGGCTTTCTTTCTTGTACAGCCCTTGGTAAGTAATGTACTATAACTACTCGTATGGTTGCCTGGAAAATATTTGACCACCTGTTTGTGGATTTCGTGAATAGAATAAAGAAGGAAGTTTATTTAAAAAACTTCACTTTACCTTTACCCTGCATGTAAAGGTCATGATGTTAGTAATATAGTCCTGAGAGGTTTTTAGTGTTTTACCAATAACCTTGTATAGGGTCAAATGAAATTAGCTAGAGAAACTCCGCAGACGAGATGGGAAGCAGTATCTAAACATGATAAAACAAAAAAAAGGATTTGACGATAATTTATTTGAAGGTCAACGACCGTATGAGGGTATTTGCTTGAAATCTGTTTAAAAATCTGTTTTTGTTTCTGTAAACTTCACAGACGTGTTGGAAAAAAAAAAACCTTGTTTATGCCCGAATTATATACACTCTGCTTTTCACTTCGATTGCGAGAAAATGGAACAGGCATAAAGTATATAACAGTATTTTTGAATTTTCAACATGTCATTCAACTTGTGTACTTACTTCATAATGCCAATTCATAAAAACGTTTATTTGCGTTTTTAAGTAATAAAGAGAACTATTTTATCTGATTTTATTAAATTAGCGATAGAAAACACGGAAGTGATAGCATTAAAGCAAATGAAAAAAAGACGACTTTAATCTGCGACTTCTTATTGTGCGTGTGGCTGTTGGGCCTGATTATCTTAGTTTTCGAAAAAAAATAAAACTTTATGCACTAGAGCATAAAAAGCGACTTTACGTCGCCTACGCGCAACATATAAAAGAACTTTTAGAGCTTAAGAAGTGAAAGGAGTATCTATCTATCTACAAGCGGTGGTTGACCCCAAAATAAATTATCATCAAATCAAATTATTTTTTGTTTTATCATGTTTAGATATTGATTCCCACCACGTTTGCGGAGTTCCGCTAGCTAATTTCATTTGACCCTGTATAGGTATAGAAAACCTGACGTGGCCGTGGTGCGAAATCATATACCTAGGTAGTCACAACATCGAATGGCACGATAAAAATATTTCCAGCTTCATAGTCAGCACCACAAAATTAGAAATTAACACTCATGTACCAACCTAGGTACTTGCAAAACAATGAAAATCCAATCGCCTTGTTTAAATTATCGTGTGTTGGCGACTTTGGCACGGCTGCGATCGTTTTCTGAACTGTTCTCGTGTTGCTGGAATGGAAATTCCGATTAAAGTTTTGTGCTGACCTTACGGAACGAAGGTCTCTATTAGTGAGGCCATGTTTTCGAAGTTGTAGGTAGATTTTGAGTTAGAAATTCTGGCTGGAGTTCATCGATTCATGATTCGAGAGCATAAATTCTACTGCTTTCCTAATTAAAGGTTTTAAGTGTTTTGAACACAAACCATTTCGGTATATTTTTTTTTTTTTCCCATAAAAAAGACATCAGTCATCAGTCTTAAAATGTTAATCGTAGTTGTCATTTAGATGTTAAGTATTGGTGCCGATTCCCTTGTTCACAAACTAAACTAAATTTAAGTTCAGTGCATCTTTTTCTTTCTATTTCATTAAGAAAAGGACAGAAGACAAATTTTAGTTTAGTATCTGTCAAATTAATCAGCGCCTGTCACTACTCCATACAAGTTTAGACGTGATTAAAAACTTGCCGATTAAAATTACGTCAATTTACGTCAAGCGCTGATTAATTTGACAGGACTAAACTAAAATTTATCTTCTGTCCTTTTCTTAATGAAATAGAAAGAAAAGATGCACTGAACTTAAATTTAGTTTAGTTTGTGAACAAGGGAATCGGCACCAATGTTTAGCGAGAGGCGATATTTGGCCTATAATGTGACTGTTCCTAAATTACCCTAGGCTGATAAACTCTACTACTAAACTAGTCGTTTTCTGGGTTGACCACTGAAAATCAGCACTGTGCTGTACCTAGGTCCCTCATAGCACAGCATCATGCTGAGTGGAAGCCTTATTGTCACAGTCATGATGTGCAGTTGACGACTCTTTCTGTTTTGGGCTCGTGATTATAATGTAGATCTACTTTGTTCTATTTTTCTGGTTTCCTATCTACTCGAGTTTATTATCTTTTTGTATGAACGTGTTTCTGTGAAAAATAAACCTATTTTTCTTTCATAATTTTTTTGTTTTTTCTAATTACGTTAATATTAGTGTTAAAATCGGCTTTGGAAATCTCACGTCAAAAAGAAAAGACAGGAACTCGACATACGTTATAAAAGTATGTATTGGTTACTCGGAAGGAAATCCTGCCTATCAATACATAATAAAATTATATTATACAAGCATATTCTTATACCAATTTGGACGTATGGCATCCAACTTTGGGGCTGTACTAAACGAAGCAATGTTAATAAATAATCCAACAATTCCAAAATAAAGTACTCAGGGATGTTGTTAATGCACCATGGTACATTAGAAATGACGACCTCCACCGTGACCTTAAAATGGAACTCGTCACCATCATCACCCAAAAATTTGCTGAAGCCCACGAACACAGACTTCACCGACATGTGAATGTCGAGGCAATTCAGCTGCTAGACAACACGGACATAGTGCATAGGCTAAAGAGAACTAAACCTTAGTTAGTGTAGTATATAAATAGTGAATGCATAATATTAACAATGCTGTGCTATACATGTAACACATGAACAAAGTGTTTTTATTAATTATCAGACTCTAAGAAAGTGCTATGTAAAAGTGCAAATAGACACTATTCTTAGTTATGTAATCTATCACGTAGAATAATAAGTTAGAGTTAAATTTCTTATTAGTCTATTAGGCTAGATTGTATTAAATTATTAAGAACGTTAGTTCTTATTAATAAAGAAAAAATAATCGGTTTCCCCTCTAGTAGTATGCGATTGACGATGAGCAATAAGCTCATGATGAAACAATCTCACAAGTCTATTAACCACAGTTAAGATAATAATCTTAAATGTGTTCTGTAATTACTATCAATCATAGAGGGCATGGGATCTGCCATAGAAGATGAAACAATAAGCAAGCAGTGTCGCAATTAAAGTCACTATTCGTGTCTGTGTGACCGCGTTGTTCTGCTAAACGGCGCAACGTATTTTGATGCAGTTTTCACCATCATTTAGAGAATTTATTCTGGAAGGTTGATAGGTGTATTGCCTTTGTATATTTTTTTGAATTTTTTTAACGATATCAAAATGAAAATTCACCACTTTAACACGTATATATCGACGGTTAAAAGGTAAAAAAAAAAGAGTCATGAATGCCATCCTACTTAAAATAAGACTTTAAGTAGGATGGCATTCATGACTCATTTTCAAAAAAAATGTCGCTTATTACCTTTTAACCTATATATATATATATATATATATATATATATATATATTATTTTTTTATCGAATATAAAGTTTTAGAAGCTTTAAAAAATAGACAAGTAAAATACGAAAAAAAAAATAACCCTCCCTTCTGGGGCATTCGGGTAAATATGATCAAAACTGTTGCTGAACCGATAATTTGGCCTAAATGAAGAGAGATTTAAGCAGCTAGAATCAAATCTTTTTCTGAAATAAAGCTTAAGTTATTCCTTATAGCACCAGCTGTCTGCCAGTGAAAGTCCCGTCAAAATTGGTCCAGCCGTTTCGGAGATTAGCCGAACAAACAACAGACAGACAATTTTTTTTTTTTTTAATTTTTTGTTATATGTACCGTACATACATATTATACTTTCATATGCATTTTGTAAAAAACTGTTATTGTGACATTACAAACAAACACTTTAATATTATTTATTTGTATAAACTCAAAACTCAAACTCAAACCATTTATTTCAATTAAACCATTTACAGGCACTTTTGAATTGTCAAGGAGTCGGTCAGTAAGAAAAATTAAGCTACATGCCCATTCCAAAGCGTAGGTACCTATGGAGAAGAACGGGCAAGAAACTCCATGGACACTCTTTTAAATTAAATTGTTACAAAAGTATTCGTTACATCTATAATGTTGAATTTATAACTAAATGTGAGAACGATGTAAAAATAAAAATAATAAAAACTTACACGTTAAAAGCGTCCAGGGCCTCAAGTCTGCTATTACAATAGTGTCAGAATGGTCTCGCCATTGTGAGTATTTGACAGTGTTTGTATGGCAAATCTGTCAAAAACTCACAATGAAGAGACCATTCTGACACTATTTAATAGCAGACTTGAGGCCCAGAGTAGGTACAACAATTAGAAACAAAATAAAATAATTAAAATAACCCGTGGCAGCTAAGAGATGACTAGTCCCAACTGACGACGCCCGTTCACGAACATGACTAGAATGTAGATATACCGGATGACATTTTTTACCGTCTCGTAAAAATTTGGGTATACTAAGTGAACGGAGTAGAAGCCTATGGCATAGTTTTTATTATTTTTTCTTTAACCTAGAAAGAAATTGATCTATGGATAAATTCCACACATTTGAAGTAAACTTATCATACTATAACAATAAACACAGAAATTTAACAAAAAACATAATTCAATAAATAAATACGATAAATAATATTTAAATTTAAATCATACGCACCCAAATTTCAATATTTTTATCTTTTATTTTAGTTTTATTTCTGAAAAAAAAAAAATTGCTATTCCATAGGCTTCTACTCCGTTCACCTAGTATACCCAATTTTTTTCGAGACGGTAAAAAAAGTCATCCGGTATATGTAGATATGGATAGAAAACTTCAACAGTACAACTTGTATCGAATTCCTAAAAAAATTTGTAAAGGTACCTCCATTGTACTAGTGTCGCCAATTACCTTATATAGAAGGTGTAACATACCACGGAGTAATGGCACTAAACAAATATCGAAATCAAGACTAAAGAACACTTAACAAACCCACACGTAGCATGACATTGTTTTTTAACTTCTTCTATTGACTTTGTGAGTAATTCGAAAGTTGCCTATCAAAAAAACATGTAACTATAACGGTCCGATAAGATACCGTTATATTATTATCATTTATTTCATCATTACCTGTCACAAAAAACGAGCTGAAAATTAAACCACTAACGAGTATCAATTTTTAGGGTTTCGTACCTCAAAAGTAAAAACAGAACCCTTATAGGATCACTCGTGTGTCTGTCTGTCTGTCTGTCTGTTCGTCTGTCACAGCCAATTTGCTCACAAACTACTGGGCCGATTAAGTTGTTTGGTACGCACGTTTAACGTAAATTAATTATTTTTTTATTTATTTATTTAACAATTTATGTACACACATATAAACAGACAAGAAGGAGCAGAAAAATACGTACGAAGGTGATGCTTATTTCTAATGAAATCTCTTCCAGCATACCTGCGATAGGAAAGTAGATATAGAGATGTAGACAACGTGTGTAAGTGTAGAAGAGAAAAAATTAAATAAAAAAATATACATAAAATCAAAATAGCTATACACTAATATAAATACTTATAAACATACAATAAGAGAATATACTTACATACATACATGAGGATACTCACAAAAAAAAATATATTAGCAAACTGTGATCAAATGAAAGGGCTTAATGTAAGGGTTTCAGTTTTTTTTTTAATAATTTATAATATATACTTTTAAAGTTATTTAAGGAAATAGATAAAAATTAACCATTCCCCTCCCTCATTTCAGCCGAAAGACGTCCACTGCTGGACATAAGCCTCCCCCAATTGGGGGGGGTTTGCCATAATCGCCACGCTTGGCAAGCGGGTTGGCGATCGCTATGGTGATGGTGTTAAAAGTGCATAGAGAATGCTGTTGCCCATTTTCTAGTAAGTCCTTAGTCGCCTTTTACAACACCCACGGGAGGAATTCCCCTCCCCTTATCTCCGAAACAACTGAGCCTGAGCCATTTTGAAAAAAATACAGAAAATAGTTCTTTACTTATAGATTACAGGAAAACTTAAAAGAAGTCTATCGTCTTAAAATAACATGATAAATCTCTCAATATTGTGCGTACAAACTTTTTGCAGTTGGAATCTACAGATGAACATATTTTTCACTTCTCTTGCTCAAAAAGGCCGTCATTGTATCGTACCAGAATGAGGAAAAAATACCATATTTACCTCTAAAAAAAAGTGTTCTTTTTTATACCTATACGATTGGCGATTATGGCAAACCTCCCCCTATTGGGGGAGGCTTATGTCCAGCAGTGGACGTCTTTCGGCTGAAATGAGGAAGGGGAATGGTCAATTTTTATCTATTTCCTTAAATAACTTTAAAAGTACGAGTATATATTTGTCTGTTTTTTTTTTATGGATCTAGAAGCGGCGATCTCTTCGCCTTCGATAGAATGTGTGCATTGCGTTATTGCGGCTACAGAAGAAATTAAAAAAGACGTTGGCGCGAATTCTTTAGAATTTTTCTCTAATTTGCATATTGATTTAGTGGCCATAATTTATTTTTAATATTGAATTGGATTATTTTATTTTCTCACAATCGTAGTGAAAAGTAGAGTGTAACACACGGCGCTAAAAAACCATTATAACTCGGTTTCTATTTACTCCCTCGCTATGGGTCATTTATCTACTATTTCAACTACAATGTTAAGTTTGTTCTTGGGATAAATTCATCCCAACTACGGAACCATTCATTGTGTGTGTGGTCCGACACGCATTTATTGGCCGGTTTTTACCACTCACGCTCGGTAAGATATAGAAACCCAGAGTTGAAAGTTCAAACAGACAGCCTACGGACCGGTTAGATATGAATAAATTGGACTCGGGACCAGTTGGGTATGAACCCAAGGGTAAAAAAAAGTCAGAAACAAAATTTTGAAAACATTACGTGAATACAGAATTAATAATTCATTCAAAAGGGCGATGAAACAATTTCTCTTGGGACTGAAAGTTTACTGAAGCCGTATGATACCGATGTATGCAGAAAATATAATTCGTGCTTCTAAAATATGTGAATTTCTGTCAGAGGATGTACGTATATTGTATTGTTACCAAAACGGTTATTAAGGCGACGTTATAGTACATTACTTACCAAGGACTGTAAAAGAAAGAAAGCCCGAAATTGCAGGTATTTGTGACCCGAGCCGCAGACGAGGGTTGTAAATATGCGATAGAGGGCTTTCTTTTTTACCGTCCGTGGTGAGTACACAACTTTACGTCTTCACCTGGCCACAATGCGAGTTTTACTGTACGCGTAGCGTGCGGTACAACTTGGGGCTAAAGTACGCCGTTAGTCAGTAGGTCAGTAGGTTAGATTAGATTTTTTGTTGTTTAACAATAATTTTTCTTACATAAATTTGTAGCTACGTAATAAGTAGTTTTATTAATAATTATGAACGGAACTAGATATTATTAGATTCATTATTAAATTAAGAATACGTTACCAAATAAGTCACAATTAATAATTCAGTACAACAAGACCAATGAATTGATTAGTAACGTTCAGTCATATTTTTGTTAAAGTAGCAATATGTCGTCGCGCGTAGACCCTCAGCGCGTAGGCCGCCTAACCTTCGTAGCGTGTCGTAGGCGATATGTCACTTGTAAGGCTACGCCGGCACTTACGGCTACGAATGAATATATTTAAAGGTAAGGCTCTGCACACAGCGGGTGCGGCGCGGCGGGACGGGACGCCGACGCGATCGCGACGCTGAGCAGTTGTAATGTACTAGATATTACGGACGACGCCACACAGAGCCGTCCGGCTCGACGCGACGTGACGCGACGCTCTGTGTGGCGTCGTCCGTAATATCTAGTACATTACAACTGCTCAGCGTCGCGCCGGCGTCCCGTCCCGCCGCGCCGCGCCCGCTGTGTGCAGACACCTTTACTCTTTACTAGCGACCCGCGTGATTTTTACAACTTGACAAAACATCGAGATTTCTTAAAAAAACATAAACCAAAAAAATCAATCTGCCTAGCCTTTTCCCAACTAAGTTGGGGTCGGCTTCCAGTCTAACCGGATGCAGCTGAATACCGTTATTTTACATGGAGCGACTGCCTATCTGACCTCCACAACCCAGTAACTGGGTAACACGATACCCCTTGGTAAGACTGGTTGTCAGACTTTTTGGGCTTCTGACGACCCGTAACGACTGTCAAAGATCCACGAATGACAGCCGGGACCAACGGCTTAACGTGCTTTCCGAGGCACGGAGGAGTCTCGGTATGTAAAGATGGTCACCCATCCACGGACCAACCCCGGCAAGCGTAGCTTAACCTGACGGATCGATCCGTGCGGCTGTTGTTACTTAGCCACGACAAACAAAACATAAACCATGGAGTGGTAAAATTATGGTGAAATTCGCATCAATACGGTGTAGTTCTGGAGAACAACGCGGTCACACAGCCAGACACGAAAAGTGACTGTAATTTATATCTGATCTTTGAATTTTCTTTTTTTTACACTTTATTTTGTTATGAACTTAAAAACTCATCCTTTTTCACGTTACCGTTAACTTAAGGATGAGTACAATAAGAACAATACATTCTAAACGGAAATTTATTATTTTAAAAATCAACACATCATTTGCATTGGCAAGTATCGTTTGTATTAAACAGTAGTATTAAGCAGCTTAGCACGAGCACCCGTAACCAAAAAAAAAAAAACCTAAAGCACAAAAATAAAAATACGCAAAGGTCAATGTGCTTTTAAAAACACGTTGAATTGCTTCAGCCATTTTTGCCACGCTTCGGCCTGACTGGCCGGCCCACCTTCCAAACAAAATTCCCCCGGAGGCCGTGCGTGTTCCATTGTGTTCAATTGTTTACACTATACCCAAAGTCTCTAATTCAGATAATATATGTAAACAAATTAATGTCAAGAAATGGCACTGTCAAAATGATAGGACAGTGTTGCGAAACATTTTATCATATTTTTTTTGTAAATAATTATCTATGAAATTAAAGTGAATTAATTATAAGAACTATGCAAACTATGCAAACAAAATACCGTTGCCAAACAATGTTTTATGTAGTGTGTTGGAGACACGGCCTATGATCGTCATAATCAGCCCTTTTAAGTCCACTGCTAGACGTAGGCCTCCCAAAATCGATTTCCACTCGAAACAGTTTACAGCCGTTTTCATCCAAAATGTGGCTAGATATGCTTCATACGAGTACAATACTCGTATGAATCTATGAATGAGAGTTGTAATGTTGGTATTGTTGAAGATGTAAAAAATGTGAAAATGTTTGGATCTCCTGCATTGTTACCAGTATCATAAAATATTTTATACCATAAAATCTCCTTTTTTTAATAACTTTGTTTAAAACCGAAAATTTATAAAAAATATTACGGTATGATTATTTTTTAATTATTATTTCTTAAATTCAGTACTTAAAAGAAAATGGATCGTTTTTTTTTTGCTATTTTATGTGAATTACCATTACTAAGATATTTTTTTGGTATGTTATCCCCTTTGTTTACATAAATGATCTGAATTTGAGACTTTGGGTATAGTTACTATCACGGGTAACCACTGAAAATCAGCGCTGTGTTGTGGGTCCCTCAGAACACAGCATCATGCTGAGTGGAAGCCTTCTTGTCACTGTCATGACGTGCAGCTGCCGACTATTTTGTTTTGTGCTCGTGATTGGAATGTAGATCTATTTTGTTTTTTTTTATTTTTTATTTTTCTGTATACCACCTACTCAAGTTAATTATCTTTTTGTATGCACGTGTTTCTGTGACAAATAAACCCATTTTTCTTTCTTTCTATTACAATATTTTTGAACATAAATCGGGATTATTGGGTGTTCATTTCAATTAATTACTCAGCACCGCTGCCCCCATGCCTTTTTTTTATTGAGTGCCCACAACCTAATTATTATTATATTTATAAGCCACTGACCTACTCACATAGTATAAGACAGACCGTAATTAATTAAAAATAGCTCATAAATTGACTGCACTGAAGTAGATACAAAGTTTTATTAAAATTAACTATTCATAAAAATGCAAAAAGATGCAGTTTCCAATTAACTTTTTAAGTAATAATATTCTTTAAAGGGACGCTATCCGGTGCCCGAGATAGATATTTATTCATGTAAAATAGAACAGAGATAATTTTACTAGAAATCTGAAGCTCAGAAAGGCTATATCATATTTATCAATGACGTCAGCGCCACTGAAGCTTGTTTTTTTTTTTTTATATAGCAGGAGTGGGAAATCCTCATGGACGCCCAGACTGCCTCACTAGTGAGCCAGTCTGGGCAGTGCCGGACTTTTACCGGCTAAAACCCACTCCTGCCTTTGCTCAGTATCCCTCTGACATGATCAGAGACCTTGTTTGTCCTTTTTTATTAATTTCAGTCGTTATTTATTTTTTCTACTGAAGCTTGTTTATCAGGGCCTCAAGTCTGCTATTACAATAGTGTCAGAATGGTCTCGCCATTGTGAGTATTTGACAGTGTTTGTATGGCAAATCTGTCAAAAACTCAAAATGAAGAGACCATTCTGACACTATTGTAATAGCAGACTTGAGGCCCAGGTAGATAGAATAAAGATTCTACTTTTAAAGGCATTTTACACAGATGGCCTCGCATCTTGAAGTTTGTTGTAGTTGAGGTCAGAAGAAAAATTTAGCCTGATCTCGGATTTGTTGCCACCAACTGCCTCAGACAGCAATAAAATACTAGATAAGTAGTCTTGTTTTAAACTTTCTAGTTGCAGTCGGGTATTTTTGTTTATTCATATTTTTTTAACCTTTGGAATCGTCTCCTCAAGGATTTTATTTAGATAACTCACATGGCCATAGCACAGTTATATTTTTTTCCCATGGATTTACGTCTAAAATCCGCCATTTTGGTTTCATAAAAACAAAACATAGCCTATAACCATGGCACACCCCACACACCAATCGATGGATACATCATGTGTTAAAATCCAGCCGTTTACAAGCTTCAAGAGAGTATAAAGAATATCTTTGTATGTGAGATTCTTTATACCCTCTTGTGAACCAGTTTAGTACTTTAGTTAGGTTTTCACTAATGGAAACCGGTCTAAAACAAAACATTAAGGACCCCGGGTTCGACACATACGTTTATCTGGATCTGGAAGTATATTGGACATCTTCTTCGGCTCCGGGATCCGGGATTTTCAAAATCCCTGGCGCCCATTTATTAATAAATTACACTCATAATAATCGGAAGTTTATACTTAATATTAACATTTAATTTAAACTTTAACTCGAAACAGTACTGGCTTCATCTCCAACTCCCCACGACCTTAGTTCTTTCTGCTGAAATTTAAGCTGGCTGGCATTAACAAGTGACAGTTATAGTCACCTACCTACTTTACGTGTTAAATTAAATTGTTAGGGTTTTAATGTCATAATATACACCGTGGCATTTTAGTCGTCTTACAAAGACAGCCCACTTCATGTATCCAATGACTACTAATAATTCATATATATTTTTTTTTTAACATTAGATTTTTTATTTTTTATTAATTATGACGCATGACATAGTTTAAAACACCCTGTTACGAGTGTAGTCCGAGCCTTGTGATACAAGGGCGCCGCAGAATAGATTTAGATTAAGTTTAAGTTGCAATAGTAAGAAACACATTTTTGCGTTAGGGTGAATGAACTCTGATAAAGATGTCGCCGCTCCATTCCGACTGCACTCGTAACAGGGTGTTTTAAACTATGTCATGCGTCATAATTAATAAAATAAAAAATTAAAATGTACAAAAAAAAAATTTTTTTACATGTATGATTAGTAGTCATTGGATACATGAAGTGGGCTGTCTTTGTAAGACGACTAAAATGCCACGGTGTATTATTGCGGTAGACCCTTAAAGGCTACCGTGTGATGTTGTATGGAGGAGATATATTTTTATAAATATAGGTTATTTCGAACAGTTTGTTGTTTTCTTGCATTTCGCTACATAACCATCTTGCATCTGGGTTTTGATCCTTTACATACCGAGGGACAAAAGCTTTTATGTAACAGTGGCCGGTAGTCCGGTGGTTCGGTCACCGGTTTTCTTTGTAGATTCATACTTTTAGATACAAACCCTATATTTGCTGCTGCTCAAAAACTAGCAAACTAGTTAAAAGCTCGGGTAAAAACTATTAACAAATACGTAGTCTTAAAACTGTACACCTCAGGCCAAAATCAAAAGCTGGAGATGGTGTGTCAAAACATCAAGAAGAAATAGAAAGAAATATACAGAATGATTTATCTAGATGAGGCTCCAGAGTGACTAGAAGCTTCCCGAGCTTACAACAAGGTATAAAAAATATATTCTACATGTTGTGCATAT
The DNA here is from genome assembly GCA_947523025.1 of Dryobota labecula. Lineage (NCBI taxonomy): Eukaryota > Metazoa > Arthropoda > Insecta > Lepidoptera > Noctuidae > Dryobota > Dryobota labecula. The sequence continues at coordinate 11,917,803 of OX383303.1, forward strand.
TGTTTATAGATTTATAGGTAAAAAAAACTTGCAGAAAACATGTCAAAAGTGTTAAAAACTTATTAAAAAATAACTTACAAAACATGTCTTAAACAACGTAAACGTCTGTTACATGGGATAAGCACGATTTGGGATTGAATGTGTAAAGTTAAATACATGCAAACCGTACCGTGCCGTACACTTAGTCTTTATCAAGACTAGTTGAAAAAAATTGAGCAAATTAGCGAAAAAACTAAATAAAATAAATTCTTGAATACTAAGCTCACTAATTAAATAAAAACAATTACAAAACAAATTTACACCTCAATTTAAGCTCACATAGTTTCAGATTTCGCCCGGCATGGCAGCCCCAACCCAAATTCTCATCCTACACAGTGAATATTTCGTTCTGGAATTAAATCAATCAATCTGTTTCTAGGAAGCTGTGTTGAAACAAAGGAACTAGGTCAAGTCTGTCATGTGCGTGGGATGGGTCCTGTTTTCATGTCCATACCTGGAACAGGATCGAACGGAAATCAAATCATTATGTTTGTTCTTGGTATTCATCTCTTGCGAAGCTGCCATGGTATACACACATCAAAAAAAAGTTTGCGATCACTTTGAAAAATCGAAATCTCTTTTGTTACGGTAGATTATATTATGATTTCTTCTTCTTTTTATATTCTTTATTTAAAAATATAGCCTGACTTAAACCCAAAAGAGCACGCGTGGGATGCTCTTAAGCGAGCTGTTTGGAACCGTCAGCCACGTCCCCAGACAGTGCCAGAGCTCAGGGAAGCCGCTATTCAAGAATGGGACAGGCTACTCCAAGAAATGCTGGATAACTTGATTCTCAGCATTCCCAGGAGGATCACCGCATGTGTTCGAGCCAGAGGAGGAGTTATATATATTGAATATAAACCTATTATTAATAAATTGTTGTTTAAGTTTGGTTTGGAACAGTCTTTTTCTTTCTATCAAATGTCTGTTACAATTACATTATGATTAATTACTCATTTTTTTTTTTTAATAAAAATAATTTATAGTTTTATTTTTTAATTTCAAAGAGGGTATTTCTATTTAAAGAAAACACAACAAAGAATTTTCCTTAATAAAGTTCAATTTAAAAAAATTATATCAGTTTATGCTAGTGATTACAAACTTTTTTTGATGTGTGTATGTATACCTAATCAATTCCTTTTAATTTAAAGTTCTGAGTAATATTTATGAAGCTTTGTTGTTCTTGTATTTTTTTAAATTTGTTTAAAATTAATCTGTATTTTTTATTTTGTTTATTATTTTGTATGATTGTATTTTGATTTTGAAAACTTGTTGTACTATCACAGTCTTGCAGATCGAACCACCACCGTAAGAACTATTCTTGCTTGCAGCGCTCGGCGGCTACAGTAACGCTTATTTACGCTCGTCAACCAATAGCATCACAGCTGCAGCATCAGATTTTAGCAGAGCCCCTTTTTTTTTGGTCCTTGAAAAGGGATTCGAACATTATTTGTGTTGATCGCAGTAAAACAGCCCTCCTACGTAAAAGAATTTATCGAATGGGTCCAGTTATTTTCAATAAAATTCCACGACAGATAAGGAATCTTAATAATAATATGTTTAAAAAGAAATTAAAACAATTTTTTATTCATAAATGTTACTACTCCACAGCTGAGTTTATGGAGGACACCACTGACATTTAGATTTTTTTATTTATTTTATTTATACAATATTAAATTTAGATTATTATTATTTTGACATTGGTAATTGTATGTTAGTACGTAAGGAATTGTGTGTTAGTATGTAAGTAATTGAAAATGTATGTCTGTTTTTACGACACAACTAACTTTGTGATTATTTGTATGCTCTCGAGCAAAATGTAGCGAACTAACCATCTTATTCTACCAGAATAAATTTGATCTGATTTGTAAATGAATAAAAAAAGACCGTAAAAAACCAGCCGATGTGATCAGACATATTCTGTGATCATTTTTACGCCTGAGAAATTTATTGAAACTAAAATTTTTATTAATTGGTCGTCGTAAAAAGGGGCGGTAAACAGATGTGGACATTAGGGTGTCCCTTATATGACATATTTTTTTTTTTGGATGCGCATAGCCTCTAATTTTTTTATAAATGCTAAAATATACTCAAATATGAAATTTCAGCTTTCTAGCATGATCGCAACCCGTGCCGACTGAGTTTCAAAGTTTATTTAAAATCGTGTTTTGTCCTATTATTCCGATCTGATATAAAACTAATATAAATGCAACAAATTTGGTGAGTATGAGGTAAAATAAAATAAGGTAAACATTAATCTTTATTTCAAAACATAAAATTATAACAATCAGCCAGGGTAACTTCTCTTTAGTGTAGTTTTTTAACAGTCCAGATACAAATTTCTATGTTCCTGGGCACAGCGCAAAAAGCATTGTTTTTGCTCTTCTTCTGCCGTGTTAAGTAAGGTTTTGAGTTAGGAATGCATTAGACTGTTTTTAGGACGAATTTATAAACATGATGACGACAACCGAAAACCAAAAATTCTCTCTCTAACGTCTGCTCCAAAACAGCACAAGCTCCATTAAAATGACCAGTATTTTAAGCTTTTGTATCGCAGCACATTATTTGAACTTTATTATTAAGGTTCCAGTCAAAGAGAGCAGATGAGACGGCTTTAGCTTGATGTTATCCAGAAGAACTCTCTAGTTTTGGCACTGCAAGAAGCTGTTCTCTATCGTCAAATGAAGCAATAATGGGGCAAACGTTCTTCTTTTGAACTTTGTACATCCAATCCAGGTAATAGTTTTCCATCCCAATGGACTGTGACTACGTCAGGGCCTCAAGTCTGCTATTACAATAGTCTCAGAATGGTCTCTTCATTGTGAGTTTTTGACAGATTTGCCATACAAACACTGTCAAATACTCACAATGGCGAGACCATTCTGACACTATTGTAATAGCAGACTTGAGGCCCTGACGTAGTCACAGTCCATTGGGATGGAAAACTATTACCTGGATTGGATGTACAAAGTTCAAAAGAAGAACGTTTGCCCCATTATTGCTTCATTTGACGATAGAGAACAGCTTCTTGCAGTGCCAAAACTAGAGAGTTCTTCTGGATAACATCAAGCTAAAGCCGTCTCATCTGCTCTCTTTGACTGGAACCTTAATAATAAAGTTCAAATAATGTGCTGCGATACAAAAGCTTAAAATACTGGTCATTTTAATGGAGCTTGTGCTGTTTTGGAGCAGACGTTAGAGAGAGAATTTTTGGTTTTCGGTTGTCGTCATCATGTTTATAAATTCGTCCTAAAAACAGTCTAATGCATTCCTAACTCAAAACCTTACTTAACACGGCAGAAGAAGAGCAAAAACAATGCTTTTTGCGCTGTGCCCAGGAACATAGAAATTTGTATCTGGACTGTTAAAAAACTACACTAAAGAGAAGTTACCCTGGCTGATTGTTATAATTTTATGTTTTGAAATAAAGATTAATGTTTACCTTATTTTATTTTACCTCATACTCACCAAATTTGTTGCATTTATATTAGTTTTATATCAGATCGGAATAATAGGACAAAACACGATTTTAAATAAACTTTGAAACTCAGTCGGCACGGGTTGTGATCATGCTAGAAAGCTGAAATTTCATATTTGAGTATATTTTAGCATTTATAAAAAAATTAGAGGCTATGCGCATCGAAAAAAAAAAAAATGTCATATAAGGGACACCCTAGTGGACATCCATGAGCACACGGTTTGGTTTTAAAAGTGTGCCGATTCGTGTGTCCCTCACAGTACCTACCTAGATATTAAGTGTGGTCTTGTATAATTGGAAGCGCACACTTGTATTTGTCCCCGTTTATGTCAACATGCATGTAATTGTGTATAATTATTGTATATGTACATATATGGTATACCACTGACTACCTGCAGTATTGTCTCTCCTTCTACTTTTGATCCATCCAAAGTTTGTCTGTAAAAGATCGCTTTTAGTGATAAGACCGCCCATCGTGACACTCTATGTAACAGTTCTACAATTTATATCTGTAATTTTTATGATGTACTACATAATAAAGAATATTCTATCTATCTATCTATCTATCTATCTATTGTGTAGCCTCTAATGGCGATCCAAGAAATAAATATTATAAAAAGCAATTCCAATCAGTTCTTTAATGCACAGTTTTTAACTCACTAGCTTTTGTCCGCAGTTGGAATGATGGTGGTCCACGCGAGTGGAACCCTAGCACAACAGACCCTCCATTTGAAATAAGATTAGACATTCAAATGTCCAAACATCGATATTTCTGTGCTTTAGTTAAGTTTAATACTATTTATATATACACATAACTCTTTCGGAATAAATGCTCTAAGAGATAATAATATTTTTTATTTTCTGTGATTAATATAAATTTAACTCACACACTTATTATATGTTTCATTTTTTTTTTTGGAAAATCATATACAATGTTTGTAAATATGTGAGCACCATGTACCTATCGCATTTATTAATTTTTCTGTCATTACTTCACTTTTCATTCTTTTTACCAATTGCGGTAAGTAATTTTTTTTTTTTATTCTAGGTACATCGTCTTCACCTATAATTATTAATTAATGTATACAAAATATTGTTAACATTCTAAAAGAGTAAGTATGGAGTTTCTTGCCCATTCTTCTCCATACATAACTACCTTTTGGAAGGCGCAACTAGAATCAATTAACTATTCATGTAATTTTTGACGTTCAAAAGTGCATCTTCGTGCCTATTTGAAATAAATGATTTGACTTTGACTTTGATGTTGTAAACCGTATCATAATCGGTTGCGATAGTTTAAAAGATCTAAGCGGTCACACAGACAGACTCGAAAAGAGACTTTAATCTATATAGACAAATAAATAAAATTGATGTGTCTCTTTGTAATGTCAAAACAACAGCGTTTTACTAAATCCATACGAAAGTATATACCGTAATTATTTATTTATTTTATTTATTTATTTAATTCAGACACAGTGATCCATATTTTTGTTAGTAGGTATACTTAAGAATTATGTTAGTAATCAAAGATTCAAATACACAACTACAATCAAACTATTATATCTAAAAATAAATAAATGAAGTACTATTATAACAAAAAAACAATGTTAAAATGTATTGTAGACAGACAATAGATTTTGTGTGTTTGTTCTGGTTAAGGCAAATCTCCGAAACGGCTGGACCGATTTTGACGGGACTTTCACTGGCATATAGCTGATGTTATAAGGAGTAAATTAGGCTGCTTTTATTTTAGAAAAAGCCACGCGGGCGAAGCCGAGGCCCGAGCTGAGCTAGGTAATAATATGTATAGATAGACTATGTACAGATATAGAAGCTATATGTGGCAATCATATAAATAAGCAAGACAAAAATACTATAGTAATATTATTGATATAAAATTATCGTCACTGTTAATAATGAAGTTCCCAACTCCATAAACTGAACGGAGAGATAATGTTAATTACTTTTGCAATTAAAACAAGTTGAAGATAACAGAGTTTTGTCATATTTATTTGAGTGACGGAACTAGCTTTAAATTACACTCGCGGTCAAAGAACACGGGTCAGTACGAAAGACTAAAATTACTCTTACAATAATAGAGCTTGCAGCATGAATGAAACTGTATGTTGTAGATAATTTACCAAATGTTGGAAACATTATATAGTTTAAAGGTCTCTGCACACAGCGGGCGCGGCGTGGCGGGACGGGACGCCGACGCGACGCTGAGTAGTTGTAATGTACTAGATATTACGGACGACGCCACACAGAGCGTCGCGTCGCGTCACGTCACGTCGAGCCGGACGGCTCTGTGTGGCGTCGTCTGTAATATCTAGTACATTACAACTGCTCAGCGTCGCGTTGGCGTCCCGTCCCGCCGCGCCGCGCCCGCTGTGTGCAGAGACCTTAAGTCCTGAAATTACTCATTTACAATTTGAGGTGTATATATGGCGTGGCGTTGTCATGCAAGAATATTGAATTTCCACCCATATCTATTAAATATGGGCTGACATAATATGCTCATTAAAAATGTATTCCTCATATCTTGCACTAGTTAGCGTACCATTTTCTACACTGAAAAAAATATTTAGCCTAACTACTTCGGCTATTTCAGGAATAATCAAAGTTTGACAAGACTTTATAAAAGTTAACTTGATTTAATAAAAGTGATACACAACAGCCCGCACAGGTTTTGGTTACATGTTGCATAAAGTTATGTGGTCACTTTTTTGTGTTACATGTTGACGGAAGTTTGGTTATGTATAAGTAAACATTTTTTTCAGTGTATCAGCACTAACTCAGTGCGTTCAAAACTCAGTGCGTTCAATCCACCGGTTTATGAAAGAAGGTGTTTTACGCAATTGGAATGCTGTATGAAGGTACTTTTGCAATACTGTCGGGTATCGCAGGTGCGTTGTCATTTCAAAGACAAAGCTGAAATGTCTATTTAATTTTTATTTTATTTTATTATGTCTTAGTTTTATCTGATTATATGTTGCACTGGTTGACGTCATCACGTCATCGCCGGCTGTCTCTGAAAACACAAACAGCGCTGGGGCTCTGACTCGCATAGTGTCGCAGCATTATGCTGAGCGATGGCTGTTTTGCGTGGATATGACGCATATTTTTCCCCAAATTGTTCTTTACGTGTGTGTTCTTTCTTTGCGTTATATTCATGAATGAATGAAATGCACCGACCCCAGCGTGGTTGACCAGATTCGATTACTAGAATGAACCCAAAGATTTACACTATCCCCTGGAGCCTCATGTTTCATGGTGCTACAGAGACCATTGCATATCGTACCCCCAGTGCGACAAAGGCGTAAGAAGAATATACTAACTTTACAGGAGAGAAAAAATTGTTTGGTCTAGTATATCTATTTGGCATTTGATCTTATGATCTTTTGTTATATATGTACCATTAAACAGTAAAAAAATCAAGCTTTTTTTCAACAATATTTCAGATACCTCAAATTATCGTGTATAAAGAATAATTAATATTTTAAGTTTTACACGCGTTAATGGACCTTTTAATCTGAAAAAATGTAAAACTTATGTGACGCGTCAAATATCTTATTTTATTTTTATTTTATTTTTAGGCATAACTAACATGAAATATCAAATCTAGAGTTAATTTAAAACATATTAGTAGTACTCTAGATTTGATATTTCATGTTAGTTATGCCTAAACGTAAAATAAAAATTGCCACCGAAGTCAACCAAATAATGAGTGTCCTGAGAATGACCCATTCTTACTTACGCCATTATCGCACGGGGGGCGCGATTATGGTAAGGAATACGTGCCATAAGATATGGAAGGATTATTAGAGCCATACCGGATATGCATCCTATCTTTCTTTGCATCATGTTTACCGCTAATAAACATATTTTCTTTCTTTCTTTTTCCTTCTTTTTCTTTAACTTTCTTTGTTTTTCTTTGTTTTTCTTTCTTTTTCTTGTTTTTAGTGCTTGCATTTACCTACATCGTAGGTCACACATTTAGAAAGCCTAGGATGTGCCCTAGGTGTCATTACAGTGTGCCTGCCCGACAGAGATAAAGTTTAAACGTCCTTTAACATGTGCCTGCAATTGTACCTTCAAACTCAATTACAGCAATTTGTCTAGACGGTAGATATAAGTACCTACGTTGGTGGTTTTTCCACGGACGAACTATCTCACAAAAGAGCTCTTCAACTAGCATACAATGACATGACCAGACATATAAATAAATGTCTATCATTTATAGCTACCAGGTCTAAATAGGTCCCGGATATTTTTCTGGCATTATTTAAAACAAATTCTAGGGCCACCTTTACATACCGAGACTCCTCCGTGCCTCGGAAAGCACGGTAAGCCGTTGGTCCCGGCTGTCATTCGTGGATCTTTGACAGTCATTACAGGTCGTCAGAAGCCTGAAATTCTGACAACCAATCTTACCAAGGGGTATCGTATTACCCAGTTACTGGGTTGTTGAGGTTGTGGAGGACATATTTGAGAAACGGCTAGGTAGATTGTTTTTTTATAAATAAACAAATTCTATTCCATGTTTTAGTTGATCTGGTGTGCCTATCTACTTATCTAGAGACTATTATACATTGTTGTTTTAGATTAACCAGTTCTCAACACTTCCTTCGAAGTAAAAATAAAAGAAATATACATCCATCAGGTTGTTTATCATTCTGCGCAAGTCACCACAGACACAGTGAGGGTATTGCACCCTGCGAAACCGTGATAGACAGACACCATACATATCTTTAGCCATACATATGTTCTGGTTCACGCGAGATGTACGATCCTTTTTTAAGGCTCCTACATAAAGGCACGACTCGCAACGCGAATAGCGCGTGACACAAAGGCACCACTCGTCGTGCGAAACGCGGTGCCTTTGTGTCGCGTCGCGTGTCGCGCCTGTTTGTAGGAGCCTTTATGGTGCTAGTAGCTTCTAGCCCCATGCACTGCAATCGTGTAAATCGGATGAGTGGTTTTTGAGTTATGAACCCATTAATAGACAGACAAAAACGTTGTGTTTTGTAGGAAATATAGTAAAAAAATAGAATATATTGTTTCACATGATATCCTATTTCATATCAACCTACTTACAATATAAACGTAGACTGAGAATAAATGTATGAATTTAAATAATAATCACGTAAATCGGATACCTACGTGGTTTTCGAGTTATGTGCTCACTAACGTGTAGAATTTTGTATTTTAGAACGTGTAGGATGCTTGTTATATTTATAATAGATTGTTTTTAGTGAAGACCCTGTATCAATTCACAATATTTTCATTATACTCGGTTTTGTTTAGCAGTTTTCTCAAGTATTTTTCAAACAGTATTCGAGAGAGTTTACGATAATTGATAATTAATTGATGATATTTACGTCGTTCCATAACGACGTAAATATCATCAATTAATTACCAATAAAAAATTAAAAAATAAAAATAAAAATTTATTAAAATTAAAATTAAATTTCCAGTCTAATAAGTAGGGCTACTGCGACCATGTCGCAGTAGCCCTACTTATTAGAAATGGAAATTTAGGTATCCTAGGACTTATCATAATGAGAAACGTAGTTTATTAAATATTAAACAAAACATCAAACAAATAGACACAATTAATATCACATTAGGTGATAAGTTGATAACTGTTAGTACCTATTATACTCAAACTGTTTGTTAGAACCTGATTTTTTCCTCTAAATTATCCCGATAATTCTGTGCGTCCTGTGAAAAGTGATATAAGTCAACTTATATCGAATGTGATATTATTGTTGCACCTTCATCAGAAAAAAATGCTCTATTATTCTGTCTAATTAACATTTTGATACGTCTATTAGTTTTCAAGATCGTATGGTACATCTAAGACGAAATGGCGTGTTTTGATAAATATTTTTGTGTAAATAAATACATATTGACATGTATCGTTCACAATATTCAAGTTATGAAATAAATAATTGTGTTTTAAGATGTATCTCAAGTCATATCATTATTCACATATATTTATTACGTTACACGTTTTTTTTTTAAACATAACTTTATAATGAAGACAACATTAAGTTTTGAAGAATACGAGTTTTGTGTTTACAGTGCTTCTGCCGACTGAAAAATATTACTCGTTTGTTTGACAGCTTTGAACAGGAGTTGATTTAGTTTCGTATAAAACTACCTGACAATGCAACAATATCACCTTTCACCAAAGCTTCACACAAAGTGTAAAGCGATACAACTCATTTAGAATCATACACGATCATTCATTTGGTGTGTTTTGATACAACATATAGCTTTTTTTAAATATCTCTTCCTGCAGTAACGCCTTTTGAGCTGGAACATAATAGGTTGTTAACAATACGACACTAAATACAAATTATGTCACTATTTTTGTAAAATTATTATCCTAACAAAATTTTATAATTTTTTACACACAAAAACTACTATATTGTAAAGTTGACATTTTCGAGATGTATCAGTTTTCACAGGACGCACAGAATTATAATAATCTAGACATGACTATTATATTTTGAAAAGTTTTCCTTTTGATGTCAACAAATGTACGCGTTAATATATTTCTTTAATGATTTAAATAATTAATGGAATCCAGAACAATGTTAGTTAATCGGAAAAGTAATGAATATGTCGTTAAACTTAGATTTGTTTAACTGAACAAAAAAATATAATCAGCTGCAGAAGATTCTTTGTTTTCTTGTTACTGTTATCTTTGTTTTTGATTCACTCGTTTTTTATTTAAAATTCGTACATCGTACCCAGGGTCAAACGCAAATTCTACAGATTACGTCGCAATTCAATCTTCTGCGACTTACATTTTAATAACATAAAATAAAAATAGCATAGATTCTTTTTTAGGCGTAAATGATCTTTTTATTTACCGATGCTCATAAATCACAGGCTTCGTCCGACTCAATAAAGTCCGCTTCACAAACCGTACATGATTGATGATCTTCACCTATGAGTCGCCAAAAAAGTCGCGAAAATTCGTAAACGATTGTACCAGGCACAGGCACACAATCGATACCAAACCCCTTCCGTAAACAATAACAGAAGAACCTCCGAAACCTCCTCCGAACACAAATTAACTTACTAAATTGAAAACACCAATAAAAATACGACGAAAACATACCAAATGTACACAATTTAAATTCGTCGAGTAATCAATATTATTGTGACCTACTTTACTCACCAAAGTTATGCGTTATACAACACTCCCAGAAGGCACTGTGTTTTCCTAATAAAATACTTTAAATCACTGGCACATGTTTATTTTATTTAAATTTTACACTTTAGCGTGGATCGATAAGTCTACCATACTGGTACGCCGGCCGTCTGTGATCAGAGCGCGTCCATTCAATACTGGGAGAGGCATGCGTAGAGGGACGCTCGACTCGACGCCGAGCGCGGGAAAAATGACGTTTTGTTTTTTTTTTTTAGATTAGGAGAGCAGAACAGAGACGTTCACGTTCTATCCAAGAGATAAACGTGACACTAAATAAATATAATTTTATGTTGTTTAAGCATATATTAATGATAGTAACTATTTTAAATCTAGAATTATCAATGAGTATACTTACGGTAGCTCAAACCGTTTAATACTTTGTGAATAAGCAATAAAATATGTGGTATTGCTATTTAGATTGATGTTCTAGTTCATTATTTATTTAATGACAGTTTGTTGAACGATTTTTCACGCCATGAAAGAAAGAAAGCGGTATTCTTGCCTATGAAGGCAAATAAAGGTTAAAAAAGCAATAAAACATGTTTCTTTATGGAAAATAATTCCTACTTTAACATCTTCAAAAGAAATGTTGCAGTATTTAATAGATACATTATTATACTCTACAAAGCAAACATCGCCTACATTTTCCGGCATTTCCGGACCGTAACAATAGGCATTTTCCAAGAATAACATTATATGCGGGTACATCTGGCTGAATACGTTATTACTATGTAGCCTATTTATATTTCAAAAAAGTATATTGCTCTTTTTTTAATCCTGTTAGTCGATGCTAAGGAATCCTGTGTGTAGGTACGTCAGTTTCAAAAATCGAACGGAAAATTGCATCATCATTCATGTACCTACTGATCAAACCTTTTGAAATATTGACGAGGTTCAAACTTTTTTAATTTTGCGTTTGCAAAAATATTTTGGCAAGTAATAAACCATCCAAAATCAATAAACCCCAACATTTTAATATCGATATTTACATTATTACTATAATGATATCAAAGTATACAGTTTTAAGCGAGGAAAGCACCAGGCAGGGGTATTACAAGCCGTTCTGTATCTATATTAATGTGAAACATATTAAGGAAATGAAAATACTTGGCAGCGTAGGTCAGGACGTCTGGCGTCGTCCCACAACCAGTGAAAATAAACACCGTTAGGCTGTTTGCAATACTGACAGTTTTAACGTGGAATTATGAGTTAATATTCCTGCTACCGAGAAAGGTTCATGGCTAAAGGAGATACATTTATATGTGAGGCAAAGTTGCGTCCGTCGTCAGTTGAGACTGTTTCTTGCTTTAAGGCTCCTACAAACAGGTGCGACACGCGACGCAACACAAAGACACCGCATGCCGCGCGACGAGCGGTCTCTTTGTGTCGCGTCGCATGTCATGCCTGTTTGTAGGAGCCTTTAAGAGCATCATAAATCGATTGGCACAAACAACACACACACACATAACTTTTTATGATAGTCGAGAATATCTCGTCGTCGTCATTATCATCATCAGCTTATAGCAGTCCATATCAGGGCCTCAAGTCTGCTATTACAATAGTGTCAGAATGGTCTCTTCATTGTGAGTTTTTGACAGATTTGCTATACAAACACTGTCAAATACTCACAATGGCGAGACCATTCTGACACTATTGTAATAGCAGACTTGAGGCCCTGGACAGAGGCCTGTCCATCGCCGGCCATTCAACTCGATTTTTTCTCTTTCTCGGCAACACTCGTGCAGCTTCTACCAACCCACTTGCGAAGATCGTCGCTCCACCTAGCCTAAGAATATGTCTTATAACGTGGAAAAAAGAAAAACCGGTCAGCAAAGTAAATCAGATGTCGATAATGCAGGCTGCAGTCTGCAAATTTTCATTCCTACTCCAGCCTCGAAACCTGACCATTTACGGTTTTACTTAAGGCAACGATAACCGACTTTAAATGATTTTGTACTGAAGATCACGTCTAAACGAGTAGTGTTAATGATTTGGAAAAAATATATGTTAAATTAGAGCATTTTCTTAATAACACAATATATGAATATTTTAGATTATATTTATATTACATAGTGAAATTAATTTGTAAAGTTACGTCTAAAGCGGATGAAAAACTGAGAATCACGTAAAATCTATCAAGCGTACTTTTCTGAAACCTTCACCTTTTTAAAGATAATTTAAATTTAGTCATCATTCATCATTTCAGCCGAAAGACGTCGACTGCTGGACATAAGCCTCCCCCTTGGGGGGGTTTGCCATAATCGCCACGCTTGGCAGGCGGGTTGGCTATCGCAGTATGGTGTTAAAAATACATAGAGAACGCTGCTGCCCATTCTCTAGTAAGTCCCTTAGTCGTCTTTTACGACACCCACGGGAGGAAATGGGGTAGTGCTATTCTTTACGTCCGGCACCACACGGTACTAATTAAAAATAATTTGACCTATGTTAACAATTAAAGCATTCTGATTCTGATTCTGGCATACAAATTGAATCATTTCGCAAAATTCTCATACCAAACATCTCTCATTTACAACCAGCCTAACGCACCATGGGATACGTACGGGGGTATTATACTGAGCAGGCCAACCCGCCGCGGTCGACAACCCTCCGAATGAGGTCAGTGGGGGCGATCTCACTCTCCGCTTAAATATGCAACCTAATAATACCCTCTGTGATGCAACCGGAATTATACAAGTGAAGTGAACTGTTTGAGCAGTACCTAAGCGTTATTGTGAGCGATTATAATATGTGCTATTTGGTTTGGTGGGTGAAAGAAATTTGAGGATTGTGAGCTGTTATACAGATTATGTAATCTACTCAAGGGGGACGCGCTAAGGTAACAAATATGTATTTACACAATTATAATCATAAGAATCAGGGGCCTTACTCCCGACAGCAATGAGTTCTGAATCAATCGAATTGGATTCGAATTAAATGCCGATCCATACTCTTGAATCCGACACTAGTGCACAATCGTGCGGTGGTTCGAAGTGAAACTATAACTTCGACCGAAAGATTCGTTAGGATCGAAAAGTTCGTACTCCGCATGCCATCTGACAAATAGATTTCGAGTTGTTGGATCAAAACTAAACGTCAAATTCCACGATATCAAAGAAACTACTTTATTCAGATCAAGTGAGATAAATACCTAAAAGACGTAGAGCACTTGACGATGACGGAATCGCCAGGATACGCATACAACGACGCTGATAATACTCGAACCTATGTTGAACCTGGTTCGGATCAAAACGAGTTCGAATCGAAAACAAAATCAATTTTCGGGAGTAAGGCCCCAGTACCTAATACAACTCCATATTAAGTTAGTATAATCCTAAATGTTATGTCAAATAGTCACTCAATAGGATTATATGAACTTAGAGAGTAGTATTGATGATTTTTATGGTTATAATTCTATAAATAAATATTTGATACGGCCACTAACTGATTCTGACAACTCCAGCGTCGTTGAAAGTTTGGCCATTTGTCAGATTCATTGGAATCCATTTTTGGAATATCTAGCGCAGTCGTTCGCTGGTTAAACGCCTATGCCTACACGATTATGTCTACGCGACGCTAACGCAGTGTCTACGTGACGGTAACACAGCGTATATGCGACGTCATGCCCATTGTAAAGGTATCCTATTTCTAACATGGATGTATAGGTGCGTCCAGACCTGGCGAATGTGCCGCGAATGCACCGCTCGCGAGCCGCTTGCGAAATGCATATCAAAGAATAAACTGTATATTATCTAATTATTTTTCAATTACCTTTTTTTTTTTTACAATCAAAATAATTCAACAAAGTCACGATTATTAATGTAAAATCCCTTTCGTGAAATATGACAACATCGCATTTTCTTAGCTTCAATTAAGAACGATTGAATGGTTTGAACGAAACTGAATTACTCATACTCGTATTTATCAATGAAACTTAGATACCTACACACATCGAGAGTCTCTGTTTCACCAAGTTTGGGCACGTCGCAAAAGTAACGATTCCTCATACGGGTGACAATTTTTAACCTAAATTCATTATGATTGACGATATCTTCGAAACTATGCATTTTTGGACCACATATTCTAGGACATTTTGTATTATTTTTACTTAGAGAATATAACCCTAGAGTTATGGGATATTAAAAAATAACACTTTGTATAGTATCCAGGGCTATTCATGACTGCCTTGTGGATCTCCCTGACTAAGCACTAAGTTAGAATCAATCAAACACTCAAATTGGTTGCAGAAGTAAAAGTATGACGAAACTGGGAATCTTATTACTATTGTCTCATATTAGAACAAATACTGTTATTAATTAAGGTACCATTTTGTATAATTTATGTTGTTGTTTCTTATAAGTACTTGCATGACACTCAATACCAATTGTTGCTATTTTATCTGAAGAAACATTGGCTCCTAAAACATAGGCCTTTGGCCTAGTTTAGGAGGCATCAGTTCGCCCTTTAATGTGACTCTATTGTACAACATTTCTTTAATCCTTTAACTCTTAGAGGTATGAGGAACAGGGTGTAAAGTTCACTCATACTCTATAGTAATGGGAGGATCCTCCGACCAGACGGGTATTGTGTCTGGTGGGCAACTGCCCAACGGTTGCTGTAGGGATGTTGTTTATGCTAGTCGCGCGGTAAACTCTGACAGCGCAGTGCAGAATTTGTGACGTCAGGTCTTTGATGCGTAGTTCGCATGTGGCGTTGTTGATACCGCCACAGTACTAATAAACATTTTATTATTATTTATTTATCTAGTGAATACTGCTGAACATAAGGATCTTGGTTTCGATCCCAATGCGCCATATCGGGAAAATAAAAAGTAAAAGTCAAAAAGTTTATTGCGAACTAAGTGTACAATGTTCGTGTTATGTTATGTTAGTAAGTACTTATGACTTAGCAGCCTTTTACTAGCATTGCAATTATCTTTCGTCTGCCCTTATCATACCAAATTAACATCAATTCCATTAGGAACATCCAAGAGAAGCCCGATGTCTGGATTTATGACGGCCGCCGCTATATGACGGCCGCTATGTACATACCGGTCCCTACTGACCAGATGTCAAAGTTCTAGCATCGAATTCTCTAGAAGAATCTCGAGTCTACTAGTACTGCTACTCGATACTAGATGGCGCCAGTCGTCACTAGTTCTGCTATTCGATACTAGATGGCGCTAGTGGCACTTAAACTTGTGTGGCGCGTAACATTATCTGTACTACGATTTATACATATAATAAAATCGTAAGCTATAAGTTGAAAGATTTTTGCAAAAAAAGAAAGAAATAAGCAACGTAAAAAAAAACCTTTTTTGATTTTTTTTTGTTCATTCGTGCGTGCCAGCGCCGCTTTATGACGGACGCCGCCACATGACGGCCGGCGCCACATGACAGCCATCGCCACATGACATGCGCCGCTATATGACGGCCACCGCTTTATGACGGACGCCGCCACATGACGGCCGGCGCCACATGACAGCCATCGCCACATGACAGCCATCGCCACATGACATGCGCCGCTATATGACGGCCACCGCTATATGACGGCCGCCGCTATATGACGGCCGCCGCTATATGACGGCCGCCGCTATATGACGGCCGCCACTATACGACGGCCGCCGCTATATGACGGCCGCCGCTATATGATGGCCGCCGCCTCATGACGGCCGCCGCTGTATGACGGCCGCCACTATATGACGGCCGCCGCTCTATGACGGCCGCCGCCACATTACGGCCGCCGCTATATGACGGCCGCCGCTATATGACGGCCGCCGCTATATAACGCCCGCCGCTATATAACGTCCGCCGCTATATAACGTCCGCCGCTATATGACGTCCGCAGCTATATGACGGCCGCCGCTATATGACGGCCGCCACTATACGATGGCCGCCGCTATGTGACGGCTGCCGCTATATGACGGCCGCCGCCACATGACGGCCGGCACCACATGACAGCCATCACCACATGACATTCGCCGCTATATGACGGCCGCCGCTATATGACGGCCGCCGCTATATGACGGCCGCCGCTATGTGACGGCCGCCGCGATATGACGGCCGCCGCTATATAACGTCCGCCGCTATATAACGTCCGCCGCTATATGACGTCCGCAGCTATATGACGGCCGCCGCTATATGACGGCCGCCGCTATACGACGGCCGCCGCTATATGACGGCTGCCGCTATATGACGGCCGCCGCTATATAACGTCCGCCGCTTTATGACGGCCGCCGCTATATAACATCCGCCGCTATATGACGGCCGCCGCTATATGACGGCCGCCGCTATATGACGGCCGCCGCTATATGACGGCCGCCGCTATATGACGGCCGCCGCTATATAACGCCCGCCGCTATACGACGGCCGCCGCTATATGACGGCCGCCGCTATATGACGGCCGCCGCTATATGACGGCCGCCGCTATACGACGGCCGCCGCTATATGATGGCCGCCGCTATATGATGGCCGCCGCCTCATGACGGCCGCCGCCACATGACGGCCGCCGCTATATGACGGCCGCCGCCACATGACGGCCGCCGCTGTATGACGGCCGCCACTATATGACGGCCGCCGCTCTATGACGGCCGCCGCCACATTACGGCCGCCGCTATATGACGGCCGCCGCTATATGACGGCCGCCGCTATATAACGCCCGCCGCTATATAACGTCCGCCGCTATAATAACGTCCGCCGCTATATGACGTCCGCAGCTATATGACGGCCGCCGCTATATGACGGCCGCCACTATACGATGGCCGCCGCTATGTGACGGCTGCCGCTATATGACGGCCGCCGCCACATGACGGCCGGCACCACATGACAGCCATCACCACATGACATTCGCCGCTATATGACGGCCGCCGCTATTTGACGGCCGCCGCTATGTGACGGCCGCCGCGATATGACGGCCGCCGCTATATAACGTCCGCCGCTATATAACGTCCGCCGCTATATGACGTCCGCAGCTATATGACGGCCGCCGCTATATGACGGCCGCCGCTATACGACGGCCGCCGCTATATGACGGCTGCCGCTATATGACGGCCGCCACTATATAACGTCCGCCGCTTTATGACGGCCGCCGCTATATAACGTCCGCCGCTATATAACGTCCGCCGCTATATGACGTCCGCAGCTATATGACGGCCGCCGCTATATGACGGCCGCCGCTATATGACGGCCGCCGCTATATAACGTCCGCCGCTTTATGACGGCCGCAGCTATATGACGGCCGCCGCTATATGACGGCTGCCGCTATATGACGGCCGCCGCTATATGACGGCCGCCGCTATATGACGTCCGCCGCTTTATGACGGACGCCGCCACATGACGGCCGGCGCCACATGACAGCCATCGCCACATGACATGCGCCGCTATATGACGGCCGCCGCTATATGACGGCCGCCACTATATGACGGCCGCCGCTCTATGACGGCCGCCGCCACATTACGGCCGCCGCTATATGACGGCCGCCGCTATATGACGGCCGCCGCTATATAACGCCCGCCGCTATATAACGTCCGCCGCTATATAACGTCCGCCGCTATATGACGTCCGCAGCTATATGACGTCCGCAGCTATATGACGGCCGCCGCTAAATGACGGCCGCCACTATACGACGGCCGCCGCTATGTGACGGCTGCCGCTATATGACGGCCGCCGCCACATGACGGCCGGCGCCACATGACAGCCATCGCCACATGACATTCGCCGCTATATGACGGCCGCCGCTATATGACGGCCGCCGCTATATGACGGCCGTCGCTCTATGACGGCCGCCGCCACATTACGGCCGCCGCTATATGACGGCCGCCGCTATATAACGTCCGCCGCTATATAACGTCCGCCGCTATATGAGGTCCGCAGCTATATGACGGCCGCCGCTATATGACGGCCGCCACTATACGACGGCCGCCGCTATGTGACGGCTGCCGCTATATGACGGACGCCGCCACATGACGGCCGGCGCCACATGACAGCCATCGCCACATGACATTCGCCGCTATATGACGGCCGCCGCTATATGACGGCCGCCGCTATGTGACGGCCGCCGCGATATGACGGCCGCCGCTATATAACGTCCGCCGCTATATGATGGCCGCCGCCACATGACAGCCGCTGCTATATGACGGCCGCCGCTATATGACGGCCGCCGCTATATGACGGCCGCCGCTATATAACGTCCGCCGCTATATAACGTCCGCCGCTATATGACGTCCGCAGCTATATGACGGCCGCCGCTATATGACGGCCGCCGCTATACGACGGCCGCCGCTATATGACGGCTGCCGCTATATGACGGCCGCCGCTATATAACGTCCGCCGCTTTATGACGGCCGCCGCTATATAACGTCCGCCGCTATATGACGGCCGCCGCTATATGACGGCCGCCGCTATATGACGGCCGCCGCTATATGACGGCCGCCGCTATATGACGGCCGCCGCCTCATGACGGTCGCCGCCACATGACGGCCGCCGCTATATGACGGCCGCCACTATATAACGTCCGCCGCTTTATGACGGCCGCCGCTATATAACGTCCGCCGCTATATAACGTCCGCCGCTATATGACGTCCGCAGCTATATGACGGCCGCCGCTATATGACGGCCGCCGCTATATAACGTCCGCCGCTTTATGACGGCCGCAGCTATATGACGGCCGCCGCTATATGACGGCTGCCGCTATATGACGGCCGCCGCTATATGACGGCCGCCGCTATATGACGTCCGCCGCTTTATGACGGACGCCGCCACATGACGGCCGGCGCCACATGACAGCCATCGCCACATGACATGCGCCGCTATATGACGGCCGCCGCTATATGACGGCCGCCACTATATGACGGCCGCCGCTCTATGACGGCCGCCGCCACATTACGGCCGCCGCTATATGACGGCCGCCGCTATATGACGGCCGCCGCTATATAACGCCCGCCGCTATATAACGTCCGCCGCTATATAACGTCCGCCGCTATATGACGTCCGCAGCTATATGACGGCCGCCGCTAAATGACGGCCGCCACTATACGACGGCCGCCGCTATGTGACGGCTGCCGCTATATGACGGCCGCCGCCACATGACGGCCGGCGCCACATGACAGCCATCGCCACATGACATTCGCCGCTATATGACGGCCGCCGCTATATGACGGCCGCCGCTATATGACGGCCGTCGCTCTATGACGGCCGCCGCCACATTACGGCCGCCGCTATATGACGGCCGCCGCTATATAACGTCCGCCGCTATATAACGTCCGCCGCTATATGAGGTCCGCAGCTATATGACGGCCGCCGCTATATGACGGCCGCCACTATACGACGGCCGCCGCTATGTGACGGCTGCCGCTATATGACGGACGCCGCCACATGACGGCCGGCGCCACATGACAGCCATCGCCACATGACATTCGCCGCTATATGACGGCCGCCGCTATATGACGGCCGCCGCTATATGACGGCCGCCGCTATGTGACGGCCGCCGCGATATGACGGCCGCCGCTATATAACGTCCGCCGCTATATGATGGCCGCCGCCACATGACAGCCGCTGCTATATGACGGCCGCCGCTATATGACGGCCGCCGCTATATGACGGCCGCCGCTATATAACGTCCGCCGCTATATAACGTCCGCCGCTATATGACGTCCGCAGCTATATGACGGCCGCCGCTATATGACGGCCGCCGCTATACGACGGCCGCCGCTATATGACGGCTGCCGCTATATGACGGCCGCCGCTATATAACGTCCGCCGCTTTATGACGGCCGCCGCTATATAACGTCCGCCGCTATATGACGGCCGCCGCTATATGACGGCCGCCGCTATATGACGGCCGCCGCTATATGACGGCCGCCGCTATATGACGGCCGCCGCCTCATGACGGTCGCCGCCACATGACGGCCGCCGCTATATGACGGCCACCGCCACATGACGGCCGCCGCCACATGACGGCCGCCGATAATAACGGCCGCCACCACATGACACTTATTTCATGGGACTTAAACATAACTTGCAAAATATGGGTGATTATTGGCACACCTCTGCCCTACTTTGGGGAAACATGGCGTGATTTTATGTTATAAAATAGCCTTAGTAACTGCATGTCTTAATATTTTATTCCCACCTACATCAGGTCTTCAATCGATCAGGGTTCCCCATGGTAATTTAGCTGCCTCGTTGTCTTTATTTTTAAGTAGGTTAGGCAAGAATAGTTAAGAGTCATCGATTGTCAGTCAGGTTATTGCACTAGGAATAACTTATTCATACTTTGAATTTCCCCAAGGGACCTAAAAACACTAATTTGCAAAGTAATTTCAATCGAACAAATCAATTTATATCATACTAGACTGCTGACCGCGGCTTCGCCCACGTGGCTTTCTAAAATAAAAGTACCTAAGTTACTCCTGATAATATCAGCTATTTACCAGTGAGTCCTATCAAAATCAGTCCAGGCTTTTTGGAGATTAGCCGGAACAGACAGACAAAAAATGTTGAAGTGAAAACTTCTTTAGGCGCGTTGAGCGATTTTTGGTAGGGGAAAAACTTACGGGTTCGCGATCGTCACCGAACGCTTTCCATGAGCTATAAGTATACTGTGTATGTTTGTGTACTTTTTGGGTGAACAAAAATCATAGAACTCACGTCATCGTCACCGAACGCTTTCCATGATATAAAAGAACAGTTATTCCAAAGTTTTGTGTTTTCACTTCTGTCCGCAGACCTTATGATTGCATTTTTTTTATTTTATTTAAAAATTGCTTTTCTGTTATAAATACCTACCGTAGGTATATACCACCACCTCGACTTTGACCTCGTGGGTAAGTAATAACAGCCGCTAGGACCCAACCGCTTGCGGGGTTGGTCCGTGGATGGGTATCGTATTACCCAGTTACTGGGTTGTGGAAGTCAAATAGGCAGTCGCTCCATGTGAAATACTTTCATAAGCATGTAGTAAAAAGTTGTTACTTTGACATTAATTCAAATTCAAATTTATTTAATTAGCTTACACAAAGTTCTTAAATATACAGATTAAACAGCGGGTCCCAAACTAGGCACAGCCTGTATCATGGTGACCCAAACACTACACAAAGTTATTACATACAAACAGACACTTTAATTTTATTTATTTGTATAGATCAGATTGCTAGCTACTAGCTAGGTAGGTACGGTAGGCTAATACTGAATACGGCCTCCAAAAATTAGGGCAAGCCAAGCAACACGCGAAGTTAGCTTGTAGATGTAACATGTACTTTAGTTCTGAAATCGTAATCGTCAAATTAAGGCCTTGACCAAATTTAGTTAAGATCTAGCCTCAGATGGAAACTAAGCTATGAGTCCGATATTGCTCCTTAAGAAAGTCTACAACAGTTGAAAAAACACTGCAGAATTATTTAATTTACCAACTCACTTTTGACCACTGTCAACTCAAGCACAGGGCTTTTAAACGACTTCAGAAATCTCAGGAACTACTGGTTAGAAAAAAAAAATGTGTTGGATAGTCCATTTATCGAGGAATATTATAGGCTATATAACATCACGCTACGACCAATAGGAGCGGAGCATAAATGAAAAATGTTGCAAAAACGGGACAAATTATTCATTTTTGAGAGCTTTCTTTGCGTGCGCTGCGTAAACGGTAATATCATGTATGATGGAATTGTTCCTCTTTAATAGTTCTAAAAAAAAGTCCGCGACAGCATATGTCTATCTTTTAAGATTGACTCACTATAACCTTTTTTATAGTAATCAAATTTGTTCGAAATTAATGTATTATTTGCGAAGGAGTTTTGTCAACATAATATTAATCCTTATCCAAATAAATATGTTATTAGTCACAAGTATTTAAATGTAAACAAAATTGTCCTTGACATCCCTTGATTTCAATCATCATCTTAGGAGATATCATAATTTTAAAATAACTTCGCAACAAAATAAGTGTATAGGCTATTTAACATCACGCTACGCCCCTAAGGATCCGAGCAAAACGACAAAAAGACGGAAAAAACGCTAAGCGAAAACGAAGTAATTGCGCGGACGGGCGATGCGATGCGACGGGGTGGGTTGTGGGCCGAAATTTTACGCGGACGAAGTCGCGGGCAGAAGCTAGTAACTTTATATATAACTATACCCACACTATTG
This sequence comes from Dryobota labecula, assembly GCA_947523025.1. Taxonomy (NCBI): domain Eukaryota; kingdom Metazoa; phylum Arthropoda; class Insecta; order Lepidoptera; family Noctuidae; genus Dryobota; species Dryobota labecula. Next base: position 11,940,688 of record OX383303.1, read on the forward strand.
TCCATGAAGTAACATCGGAGTATGAAAATGCACGCATGTTAAATGAAAAACAAAAAGTACATATTTAGAAGAAAAATACTATAATTATATCGACGAATCTTGAGCGCATAACAGCAGAATTCTACCGAAACCTTTTTTTAAACCAGCTCAATGTCTTAAGGCTCCTACAAACAGGCGCGACACGCGACGCGACACAAAGAAGTTAATGTCTTTTATAATACGCACAGCAAAGGAGTGGAACTCTCTGCCTGCGTCTGTGTTTCCGAACGCATACAACCCTAATCTATTCAAAATGAGAGTGAACAGGCTTCTTCTGGGTAAGCTCACTCCATCGTCAACTTTGTCTCTGTCACCTCTGGGCTAGACTAGAGTCAAGAGTAAACCCATCATAAAATAAAATTTAAAAAAAGACACCGCTCGTTGCGCGATACGCGGTGCCTTTGCACTGAAAGAAATGTTTAGCAAAAACTTGGTTACTGTTTACACAAAAATTGTGACTTGCGAACTAGATGTTATCTGTTACAAAACCCTGTTTTGCACACTACAAAATCGTTTTGTTTAATTTAAGCAATGTTTATTTCCTTCTAACTAAAGTTGAGTTATTTTTGAAGTAACTTAATTAGTTCGGCTAATTATTTTTTTCAGTGTGTGTCGCGACTGTTTGTAAGAGCCTTTAATCTGTCACCCCGGAACTGAATTATGGTTATTACCACCCCCCATACTCCTCACCAGCTCATAAACTCACGATTACCACATTTTATCGGCTCGTTACTCAATCGTGGCGAGCTTGAGGTTATGACCCCGTGGCACCGTGGACGCCTACGTAATCTATTGATTTCTATGGCAAAGATAGAATTAGGTGATGGGGGATAGTGATTTATATAAGTGTAGTGACTTTTGTAGTTTACTAGCGGATACCCGGCGTATGCAGTAGCATAAGCAGTAGCATAAAGAACACGGATTCTGAAACTTTTAGCGTAGTAACGCTAAAAGTTTCAGAATCCGTGTTCTTTCTGACTTTTTTCTTTTTGCCCGGCCCCTAAGGGTCGTAGCGTGATATTAAATAGCCTATAACCTTCCTCAAGAATTGGGCTATGAAATACAAAAAGAATTTTCAGAATCCTTTCAGTAGTTTCAAAGGCTATAACGGACATAGGGCCATAGGTCGTCTTTTACTAAAGCTGGAGCTGTTTTGTAATAAAACAGCTAGCGGTTACGTAAGACTGCTGATTCGGAAATCCATCATGACAGGTACTCTACCTTTAGGTGTCAGTACCACTCGTGGAAACACACCCCGAATCCTTACTCATTTTACTTATAATATGTACTCATTAATTTTCCAAAAATATCAAAATATCCAGCACCCTAATTGCGTTTGTACACTATCAGTCCAGTCTGAATAATTTTGAAGGATATTGCTAATCCATTGCTTCATATGTTCGAAAAATTTGTCTGCTCAACAACATAAATAACTCAATGAATGTTGTAGAACTGTCAAAATCATTGCTACTGTGTGTTACCTACCCCGCAGATGCAAGTGCTACACCATTTCGTAGGGATAAAGAAATCTATTATTATTTCATATAATCCGATTTTATATGAACGATTATTATTTTAAGAAAAATTGATTATTTGTCAATCGATTTTTTTTATTTCAAGCCTCACCCGTTTTCGATTTTTTCTACAGGTATTAAATTAAGATAAAAATCGTTTATTTCAGAAAAGTCTATCATTATTTTATTTAAAATCGATTTTTCCATAATTGATTTTATAGGGACAAAAAGAAAATCGATTATTAATTAATCGATGTTTTTACTGTGAAGTCACATCCCTTTTTTTTAGGCTGGGAAATTATCAAATAACTTCTCCCGCTCTCGCCCAGAGCGTGAGAAGTTATTTGATCAAATGATCAAATGAGCGGGAGGGCGTGTCAGACTTTTACTGACAAAACCCACCCGTCTTCCTTCAGTTGCCTGTGTGCCTCTTCCTCCTCCTCTTCGCGCCACTCCCATAAGTGCGCGTAAGTCACATCCCTAAGCTGCCATTTCATAAACAATGTTGAATGTAAAATCGATTCATTTCTGCATTCCAACCTTGACCTTACCCTCTTAAATCTTATCTCATATCCTGAACGACCGAGCCACTAGCCCCCTACGTATGTATTTACGATATTGTTATGATATTATGATTACCTATTTACCCGTTACGACACAATGTTTATCTTTTTGCGTAAGTCTCTATCTCTAGTGATAAACAATGTTGTTTGTGTCGTGTTTACTTGATGCGTGTGTTTTTGACGTGTTTGTCGTGTCGTAAAGTAACAGAGTTAAGAAAACATTGTAAGGTGTATCTTGATAAGTTGACCGGGTTCATTCGCATGCTGCAAGCAGATAATTTAATGTAAGGGACCTGTCTGCTCAGCTCTCAATATTTATAGAACGTACGAGTAGGTACTGACAAAATGGTTTCACAAGCCATGTTTTCCAAGAAGTACTATTTTTGCTTAATCTTTTCGACAAACGGTACTAAGGTTTTCTAATTTATTAGTTTATTTAAATTTAATTAAAACGGTACAACACCATTTACATCAATTAACATAAAAAAAATAACAAAAAAAAAAAGTTGATTTTTTTTGTATATAATTTAATTAAAACTAACATGGAACAGTCCAGTTTTGGTCCAGCCTATCCCTTGCTGTCCTCTTCTCGACGCTGCCCTCAGCCGAGGTTCGTACCCCACCGGGGGTGCCCTTAGCGTGCAGTCGTTTAGTTTATAAGTTCTATGCCATAAAAAAAAAACATGGAACAGTAGACATCCATGCATACTGTCTCTCACAGAACACCAGAAATTACGTATAATTTTACTCCATTCATCCGCAAACACATCACATTCAGGGTTGACAGTCAGAAGGGCGTTGAGCATCTTCAAACAGCGCCGGCTCTAGCCCATGTAGCGCCCGGTTGCAATCAATACCCTGGCACCCTCTAGTTAGCGCGTGATCAAAATGGAATACTTACACACATTATCCCTAGTGATCAGAAAATTGGGTGAAAATGGTGCAATTACAAATGATGTTGGGAAGCAATAGCCCATTCTCTTCGTTAACGGTAGGCCCGTGAGGACCCGTGGGCCGTGGGTAGACAGGTAAACTCGAGGGTAAAAAGATTTTTTTTAGAAAGGGGAGCTTAAGTACAAGAATAAAAAAGCCCACACGGCCACAACGGCACACTTTGTCGTTAATTCAAAAATATTTAATTGCGGCCGGTGCTCGGCACCCCCTGAGACCCTGCGCCCGTGTGCGCCGCACACCCTGCACCATAGGTAAAGCCGGCCCTGTCTTCAAAGTACGACACACTGGGGAAGGTAAAGGCTCGTACAGACTCGCGGGATATCGCGGGCGCGACAGGCAGCGACAAAGAAATTGTGCTACTAGTGTCGCGTCGTGCCCGCGATATCGCACTAGTATGTACGAGCCTTAAGGTTTCTACTTAGTTTTTATTGCACAATTAACACATGCAATAAGCTCTAACCCTAGTAGCATTTGCCGTTGGCTTCCATTCGCCAACAGTTGGGAATGTATTGGCAGACGGTTAGTTATTCCGCCAACCTAAACTTAAAATAGGCCCATCGTCATAAACATGCACTATTTGCCCAACGGATACCCAACGACGGGCCTGCTGTTACTATTCCTACTGTTGGGAGATTTTTGTAGGGATTTAAGGTATAATGACAACATTGGGCCAACTAACGTGGGCCTACTGCTTCTATTCCTACTGTTGGGAGATTTTTGTAGGGATTTAAGGTATAATGACAACATTGGGCCAGATAACGCGGGCCTACTGCTTCTATTCCTACTGTTGGGAGATTTTTGTAGGGATTTAAGGTATAATGACAACATTGGGCCAACTAACGCGGGCCTACTGCTTCTATTCCTACTGTTGGGAGATTTTTGTTGGGCCATTTACTGCTACTCCAACGGGGTGGTAGCGGGCTGCGCGGGGAGCGGGCGGCGGCACGCGTCGCCCGGCCCACCCGCCATTTTGTTATTCATTTGTGCACCTGCGGCTGCGGAGTGTTTGTGACTGTTTGCTTTGTTCGCATCAACAAAGATATTAGCCTAATATCAGGCTGGCAGTCTGTGTTTTAGTTTAGTTAGTTAACCTTTAGTGTTTGTGAAAGTGTTAAATGTATAAAGTTGTGGAATTTTACGACGATGATGGTTACGGTGGGGAACTCGGTGTGGTGCGTGAAGAATGGATGACGCCACGGAAGAGTCATTGCTATGTGTTACAAACCGTGTAAAAATCGTCGCTGCACATGAACCTTATCGGCTTCAAAATAAGGTTGGTTTTTCAAAACAAATCGGTACTCTAGTAACTTTTATGTTGGCATTTAGTTGGGCCACTTACCTCTTGTTAGTTGGCAAATGCATACAATTGGCGGGCAGTTTGCGGGTTGGGCCAACAACTGATGGCCTACGTGGATTTGCTTACGAAGGCCCAACTTGCGATGGGGTCAGCGTACATTGCCCTATGAAGGCCCGACGAAAACGTGTTATGGGTAGGCCCAACGACACATAAAACATTTAGGCAAACGGTTGGGCCTTCGTAGGGAAATGTACGTTGGCCCCATCGCAAGTTGGACCTTCGTAGGGCAATGTACGTTGGCCCCATCGCAAGTTGGGCCTTCGTAGGCAAATCCACGTAGGCCATCAGTTGTTGGCCCAACGCGCAAACTGCCCGCCAATTGTATGCATTTGCCAAATAACCAGAGGTAAGTGGCCCAACTAAATGCCAACAAAAAATGCTACTAGGGAACTTGGACTATTTAACTGAAGATATCGGTAGGACTCGAATTGAGGAATAGCTATCATTTGAAAGTTTTTATCAGTATATAAGGTGTATCTATTCATACACGAAATATTTTAAGAGAAACATCTATAGGTGGTAAAGAAGCCATGGAATTATTTGCGAAGGAGTTTTATCAACATAATATTAATCCTTATCCAAATAAATATGTTATTAATCACAACTATTTAAATGTAAACAAAATTGTCCTTGACATCACTTGATTTCAATCAACATCTTAGGAGATATCATAATTTTAAAATAACTCCGCAACAAAATAAGTAGAGCCGAGCAAAACGATAAAAGTAGTTGCGCGGACGGGCGATGCGTTGCGACGGTGTGCGTTGTGGGCCGAAATTTTACGCGGACGAAGTCGCGGGCAGAAGCTAGTTATGTAATAAATTCGTTTTTAATGGCTTGACAATTTTTTATAAGAAACCTTTGCAACTGCCCTTACCTTCGTCGTGATAAACAACGTAGTTCCCGTATTTTCTCACTCCGTGAAGTCTCACTGTGATGAAATATTTGCTAAGTTGATTGAACGTAGGCCCCAGCATTGTGTGGACGGCAAATACACAGTCACCTAGATAATTACTGTTTATTTTGATCCAGCAAACAAGCAGACTATTTATAGAAGGGGATATATACGCAGTGGCGTAGCTAGTCCTAAAGGGGCCCTGTATCAAAACTTTGTTGGGGGCCCTCTTTACCCGACTGCGGCGAAGCTCTAAAGCAGTGTAGGCAATTTTCATTGCGTTTGTACTAACATGAAATTAGCAGAACCGAAATGAGCTTGAAAATGGAACACTCTGATTTCGATAAGTTAGAATTTCAGAGTGATTATCAGTGACACATTTGCCGCCAGTAGGATATACAAAATTTGCCGCCCTACTTACCTCTACAATTTGATACCCTAGTTAACAACCATATTTATTTAAAAAAAATTGTCAATGAAATTGCAACTTTTTCCCGTTATTAGTATGATTGTGTTGTGAACTAGGCTAAAAATAATCTAGGAAGTGCCACATCCATGTGTCACTTCCTAGATTATTTTTACAAGCCACAATTTAGTGAAGATTACACAAGAAATAGTTTTTGGGTATATTTCTGAACTAAGAAAAGCTCAATCATGTACTACTTACTCAATATGGCAGGCTAAAAAAGGATCGAATTCCGCTAACAGTTCCAAAATCATACAATAGTTTCCGTTATGCGGATCACCGAACTTTTCATTTTTTCCTCTGAAAGCGAGGCCTCTTGAACACAGCCCCTTCACTACGTCAACAACCTCTTCAGAACATTTCCCCAATAAATAATTTCTTCATTAATCTGGACCTGCAGTAATTAATTGTCTTTATCAGTGTTTTTTATTTTATTTCTGGAAGACAAAAAAAAATATTTTGAGCCTTTGCCGCCCTAGGCTCCAGCCTACTCAGCCTGGTGGTAAATCCGCCACTAGTGATTTTACTAAATGAATGCAAGAGCTTGAGAATTGAGCCGCACCTGGGGGGGCCCCGTAGCTTAGGGGCTCCGCATCATTGATACGACTGATACCGCGGTAGCTACGCCCCTGTATAGATGTTTCCATTAATGTAGTGCGTAGGTTGTTTGTCTTAGAAGTTAGGGGATGACAGGAACGAAATAAATCAATGGACGTGCATGTGAGGTGCAATTCTTGGGAACAGAAAAGCGTCCAAACGAAGAAGAACGAAGCGTTCAAAAAAAGAAGAGTTAAAAAACCAGTCAAGTGCGTTTCGGACCAAGCACAATGAATATTTCCGTAATTGGGATGAATTTATTTATTTATTTTAAATAGAACGGCTGAAGCCAATTACACAATTTAAACATATATTATTATAATTTATTTAACACAGTCATGCATTCTTCTCACAAAAATTCAATAATTCCGACAGTATCATCTTCCATTCATTCACAAACATATCCAAATCTGTGTTTGAGTTCAGCAGAGCGTTAATAGCAGCTAATGTCCGAGGAATAGGTGACTTGGAGTGTGCAACAGTACGGCAAGTTGGAACAGCCAGTAAGCGGTGCTTTCTGCCACGACAGTAATTATCCGGGACAAATAGATTGCAGATTTCGTTATGCAGATCAGGAACATCTACAATACCTCTAAGAACTTTAAATATTACAGTCATCTGATCACGCGACCGTCTTGCTTCTAGAGAATTGAAACCCAAGCAACCCAACAGGAATATATCCCAAGAACAATTTTATTAACGTAACATGTTTAAAATATGTTCCCCCATACATTCCAACTGCAAATGTAAATTTGTATGCACAATATTGAGTGATTAAACATGTTATTTTAAGACCATAGACTTCTTATCTGTTTTCATGTAATCTATAGGTAAGTATAGAACTATTCTCTGTATTTTTTCAAAATTTTAGTCTCAGCAGTTTTTGAGATAAGGGCGGAATGGTCAATTTATTTATTTTATTACTTATGTATACACAATAAAATACATAGAGATATGACATAATTATAATTTGAGTACAAAGGTGCAATTTCCAACTATTGTCTTTAAAACTAAATTATTTTATAATTATAAAAAATTAAAAATTAAATCCTCATAGCAAGTCAGACATTTGATATGTCACACGGTACAGGTTGCAAAACTTTTTTTTTTAATATTTTCAAATTTTTTGTTAAAAGTGAACCCCAAAATTATTTAAAATTCATTTATTTATGTCACACGTACACACATAGGTATAACGTACCTACATATGAATTTCTGTGAAATCACATGTGTTCAACTTAACCAGTCCAGTAGATTCGGAGCAAATCGACTGTGACAGACGGACGGACGGACAGACAGACACACGACACGAGTGATCCTATATATATGGGTTACGTTTTTTTCCTTTTGAGGTACGTTACCCTAAAAAGTATATGAAAAAATCCGACTGCCGATTGCAGAACCATCACACAACCCAGAAGAGTCGACAGACACCGCCATGTATATATACTGTCCATTCAGCGGTTAGGACGCTTCGAGGGTATAAAGAATCCCATACAAAGATACATAGATGCGCGTGAAAAACATACCCCTGTCTTTGCTTAACAATAGGCACCACCGATTTATGAAGATTGTTGAGCAAAAAAATCTTCCATTTAGATAAATAACTGTCTGGAGATTTAGTCTTCTCTGGGCGAAAGGAGGCGTTTGCTCTAAAAGGCTGAGTTAGAGACAGTCTGTATTAAAAAATTGCTATATGTATGCCTATAAAAGGAGGAGGAGCTCGTGGCTAAGTAATAACAGCAGCACGGGTCGATCCGTCAGGTTAAGCTACGCTTGCCGGGGTTGGTCAGTGGATGGGTGACCATCTTTACATACCGAGACTCCTCCGTGCCTCGGAAAGCACGTTAAGCCGTTGGTCCCGGCTGTCATTCGTGGATCTTTGACAGTCGTTAAGGGTCGTCAGAAGCCCAAAAAGTCTGACAACCAGTCTCACCAAGGGGTATCGTGTTACCCAGTTACTGAGTTGTGGAGGTCAGATAGGCAGTCGGTCCATGTAAAATACTGGTATTCAGCTGCATCCGGTTAGACTGGAAGCCGACCCCAACATAGTTGGGAAAAGGCTAGACAGATTGATTGTATGCCTATAAAATTTGAACAGTTCCCTACATTCCTCATGGATCCCATCATCAGAATTGGATTTCTGATAAAAATGGGACCAATCTGAAAGTATTTCCTGACAAACAAAAAAATAATTTTCCAAATCGGTTCATAAACGACGGAGTTCAGAGGTAACAAACATTTTTTTTAAAAGACTGCCATGTTTGCGGTTTCAATATCCTTTCTATTCGTTTGCTCCACGCTCGTCTAAGCAAGCGGTTCAAATAACTCCGTCTGTTGGGACCGTAGCTTAGCGTAGTGCAATATTTGGAACACTGTAGCGTGTGCATTGCGCTTCTCTAGAGCCGCATTATTACTACAAATGAGACGTTACAAACCCTATATACCTAAAGGCATAGATATGAAAAAAAAAAAACACATAAACCTACATGGGCACTTACGAAACGTCAGAAGCTAGGTGCACGGTTCCAATTAGTCGAGATGGAGAAGAGCCGGCAAGAACCTCGACGGTTACTCTTTTAAAAAGAATTGCCTTTACAATATTATCAAATAACAGTGTTAATAAGTATGGGAGGACAGTGTAGGCCTTTCAACAATTACCAGGTACTTAACAAAATAGAAAAGTGCCAACAAATCTACACTCTACTTAACTAGGCCTACAATAACGTTCTCACATTCACAAAATAAAAAATAATCTATATAAAAGATTACAGAAAAAAAAAGATATAAGGAGTAGTAAGTACCCTAGTAGCATTTTCCGTTGGCATTTGGTTGGGCCAACTTCAAAAGTATGTGGCCCAACCAAACGCCAACAAAAATGCTACTAGGGTAAGTATATATTAAAATGAAAACCTATTTAAACCAAATGATATGATTGCAATTACAACTACAGTAACAAATCTAAATAAATATCATGTCCACAAAAGTCACTAATAAAGAATTGGAATTCGATTTGTAGGTAAATAATGTCAAATAATGAAAAGATTATGTCAAGGAAGTATGTAAAAAAAATCTAAATAAACATCGTTATTTGGGAGCAGTTAATAGACATTTACATAGTTATGTCGTCTATGAGGTACCAGGGAAGCCACATGTGCAGAAGGTACGAGTATTATTGCCAAACTTCCTTGTCTTCAACGTAGTCTTTTATCTTATTATTATGCTTTTTTGATAAGGATACGTTGGATGTGGGTTTTGAACGATACGATCTACCTTTCTATCCACAGTATCTACTAGACACGAGTCTTTGTGAGGCAACACATGGCAGGAAGTAGCAGCTTTGATAACTGTACCTTTAATTTTAAACTTAATTTTTTGTTGCTTTTATACACAATCTGTGAAAATTTCAGCTGTCTACCTATTACAGTTCATGAGATACAGCCCGCTGACAGACAGACAGACAGATGGACATCCAAGGCTTAGTAATAGTGTTCCATTTGGCACCTTTCGGGTACGCAACCCTAACAATTAGGATTCTTCTTAGTAGCTTCAGAGTTATTCTGCCTATATTAAATGCATCTACAATAATCTTCGCGCAAGTTACTGCAAACGTATATGCGTTCTGAACCCATTGCATACCTTTAAAGGAGCCTAACCTTATAACGTCACCTATATACCTAACCAACGGATTCCTGGTCTTCATATCTACAGAATCTTCAACTTTATTTCGGCCACCATAATGCAGCTGTCATCGTCCTTCTCCTCAATCAAACTACGTTACTAAAGTGGCTAGAAAAAAGCCGAAATAAAAACATAACACAGCCAATTGCCATACTTATGATGTAGCAACATCTACAATTCCTCTGAATACCACGATGTCACAGGTCATTTCCATCAACGGCTCAAGTGTTTATAAGTCTCTGGTGACCTGTCAATGACTCTTTATTGATCGCATCGCTTTTTTATTAACACAGCTTTAGGATTGGACGTTTGCGCATAAATTTTGACTGTTTCAATTGCACTCGATAAAGCAGAATATTGGATGACGTTCGGATATTTTATTCAAAACAATTTTACTGTTTATTGAAAGATATTTATGGTTGCAATGTAAGAATGTATGGGTTTTCATGCAATTTTACGATTACAGGAAGAATTCCTAGTCGCATTGCTTTCATTTTTTAATTAAAAAAAAGTTAAGTTAAGTCACTTAGGTACTAGGTACCTAAGTGAGCTTGACGCAAATTATGTGCTCGTAAAAAAAGGAATTAGTTGGTAAATATAATAGTAGATTGTTATACAAGGGGCTAAAATTACCCATTATATACGAGGTAGTTTTACTCCCGGGCTTTAGCGAGGCAGTACACATAGAAACCAACTCGGTTTACTTTACGTACGTACTTTTCACTACGTGCAACTGCCGATTATTTCGGTTTTGTGCTCTTGATTATAATGTAGATCTATTTTGTTCTATTTTTCCTTAGTTAATTATCTTTTTGTATGCACGTACTTCTGTGACAAATAAACCTATTTTGCTTTCTTTCTTTTTCTTTTTATGATTGCGAGAAAATAAAATAATCCAATACACCTTGACGGCAACAGATTGAAAATTATTTCTTTTCCTTTCTCTTCCATCTGAAAATAAGGATCTCCATTCTCACTAGATAATGATATTTTCACTGTTGTAAAATTAAATTACGGTTAGACCAATTCAATTTCAATTTGTATTTGCGTGTAGGTATGGGTGCCGGAGTAACAGGCACATCAAATATTTCAGCTAGGAAATGCAATATCGGAAGGTTCTCAATTCCGGAACTGAGTTTCAATACCGGAGATCTGATTCCGGAATTCTGGAACTGGTTCCGGAACTGGTAACTTTTAAAGTTTGTTTCAAATAAAACAAGATTTATAATTTATATCAATCTTTTAATCATTTTTAGTAACAAATTAAACGTCTTTCTCCCTTATTACTCTAATTAAACTTAGGCCGTCTAGCGGCTTGTGGAAAGTTCCACAGACTAGTTTGGTTGCATTTAGATAAAATAATAATCAAAATATCAAAAAATTATGAATATCGGAATTCCGATATTACTCCTCTCAATTCCGGAATTGAAATATCAGAAAAATTGTTAAGGAATTCCGGAATTACGAAATTCCGGAACTCCGGAATGCATCCCCTAATTTCAGCTGTCTCTAGCTAGGATGATAGACAACGCATTTATGATACCTTTGGTATTCTATATTTGCAATGTCATAAGCGGCGGCAGTGGCCATGCAACTATTATAGGTATATTGTTTTCCACCGAATATCATACCAAAAGCAAACAGAATTTACCAAGATGCTCTAGTTCTCGAGAAATAGAAAACTTTTTAATTATTATCTCACGTTATTATGAATATAATTGTGTCTAAATATTCTGATGACGCAAATCTTAGGGTGCATATTGCGTCAAAACCAAAAATCCGTCAGTAGGATTTCCTGTCCATGCACTAACGATCGAGTTTTGATAATTTCTGACGCAAGAGATCTCCGGTCATAACATTATTTGCGCGTAATCGGGCATAAAAATGGATGAACTATAGATACAGATAGATAGGTAGGTAATAATGAATGGTCTTCAATCAAAATTGGGCATTGGGTGAGGTATAATGAAGTTACCTAATTGATTAGATGTTTCCATTGACCCCGATTTGTGTAGATATGTACGGTGGCCAGCACATCAGGTTATACAAAACTGTCAAATTTCTCCAAATGATTTTAAAGCGTAAAATGTTGACAGTTAAGTTCAAAATCGAATGAGAAAATTTGAGTTTGTGGTAGCTTGATGTGCTGGCGACTGTACCTAATAATTGGAAATTAGGTGTGTCCAACCTATCGCAATATTATTAGGTAAGTGCCGTATTTATTGTATTACTAGCTTTTGCCCGCGGCTGCGCCCGCGTGGATGTCGGTTATCGCGTAAAAAAGTAGCCTATGTCCTTCTCCATATCCCAGCCTATTTCTCCGCTAAATTTCATGACGATCGGTTCAGCGGTTTGGGCGTGAAAACGTAACATACAGACAGACAGACAGACAGAGTTACTTTCACATTTATATTACTAGCTTTTGCCCGCGGCTCCGCCCGCGTGGATGTCGGTTATCGCGTAAAAAAGTAGCCTATGTCCTACTCCATATTCCAGGCTCTATATCTCTGCCAAATTTCATGACGATCGGTTTATTAGTATGGATAGTATAGTATGGATGTCTGTTCTGTAGCTAGAGTGTTCACTAAGTAGGTATTAGTTGGCAAATATAATGATTAGGTCCCTTCTAAAGGTGTCTGCTTACCAAAGCCCGGGATCATTATCAAACGAAAATGAGATTTTTGTTTGAAATTGAAAATGGCTTTGGTGTGTAGACACCGTAAATATTTTTCAAAGCACCAGAGGATTCACAAGGTTACTGTAAGTTGCTAAACGCAGCTTTAATATTTTTAATTTTTTTTATACTTGTAGAACCGTCCCACTAAGCATGAAACTTACAGAAACTTTCTACAATGTTGATAGCCCCCATATGAACGTTTAAAAAGAAAGATCATAGGAAACATTACGGCTATTTTCATTTAACATGTATGTTTTAACTTACCAAAATATTAAAACAAATGTCGCAACAACATTACGTATAAAAGTTGTATTTTATACTTTGAAGAAACAAACTTTTTAAAACTTACTGTAAGTTATGTTAATGATATTCCTACAATGTCATTATTACATGTCAACATTACCGTTAAGTCCACGTAACGTTGCAAATGATAGTTGTTGAAAGTTTTATCTGATCTATATAAGCAACATTGCATCTAATGTTTCTGGCGTTGCCGTTAGGGCTACTTAATCTACGTTCGTGTAACCTTGCTACAAGATTGCACCTTTGCATTTGTAGTTTCAGCAATGTTTATGCAACATAAGTATTCGTGCTTAGTGGGGTGCATGGCAGTCATTTTGTTGCAAGGCCTTTATTTCCCTGTAAAAACGTTTGATGATAAAAAAGACGCAGTAGATTTTCTCAACCATAACAATACGTGGAAACCTGATGATTCCTAGTTTAGTCAGACATCCTAGCCACCACTTGGACTACAAAAACAGTTCAGTTAGACCCCCCATTATTCAATTACAGGTTCGAATATAGACCCACGTGCAGGTTATTATTCAATAGAGTGAGACTCACTGATGCACGTTGCAATTGTGTATGCTGCCAATTTATAGAGGTACCCTACCTACTGTGTGCCCGCCTTGAGGGGAATAAAGTTGATAATATGTTTATGACCTCGTTGCGTAAATGTTGTAAGGTCTGCTACAGACCCTACGCTAAAAGATAATGGTGCTGATTCCCTTGTTCACAAACTAAACTAAATTTTAGTTCAATGCATCTTTTTCTTTCTATTTCATTAAGAAAAGGACAGAAGATAAATTTTAGTTTAGTCCTGTCAAATTAATCAGCGCCTGTCACTACTCCATACAAGTTTAGGCGTGATTAAAAAGTTGCCGACTAAAATAACGTCAATTTACGTCAAGCGCTTATTAATTTGACAGAACTAAACTAAAATACACTCCATAATATATATTCCATTATATAATCCATATAATATATAGATTAATTTGACAAGACTAAACTAAAATTTATATTCTGTCCTTTTCTTAATGAAATAGAATGAAAAAGATGCACTGAACTTAAATTTAGTTTAGTTTGTGAACAAGGGAATCGGCACCAGTGTTTTGTGATTGAAAACAAACCTTGGAAATGCTTGAAATAATTGGTTATCTTAAAAGCTAGCAGCTAAACTATAAGACTTAGGTAGCGATTAATGGGTTTTCGCAGACGAAAAAACACAAATTTTAAGTACTTTGGCATTCATAAGTCATTTTCGTCAAAATTTCGATTTAATTGATTTTCGTTGTAAGGCGGCGATATATTATATTGACTTTTTACAGCATATATTATTAGCATATTTGCCATAGTGTACTGCACTGGTGATTCTTTGCAACGCCTGCAGAGGTTCAACTAAACCAGAGCTAGATAAACGCACATGATAGTAATATTGCTCCACCAATGTCTATAGGCACTCTGTACGTAACCTGGAGCTACAGTTTCAATACTTTGGCCATTGGCGTAGCAAGTAACGAGGGATGGGAACGAGGGATGAAAGGTAGGACCAACGCACCTCAAAATAAGAGTGACACATTTACCAAGAAGTCGTCGTGTCATCGATCGTCGATCATGCTGACTAGAAATCAAAATGTCTATGCCAAGTATTGCCTAAACCTTATATTGACTAGGAAGCACAATGGTGCCGATTCCCTTGTTCACAAACTAAACTAAATTTAAGTTCAGTGCATCTTTTTCTTTCTATTTCATTAAGAAAAAGACAGAAGATAAATTTTAGTTTAGTCCTGTCAAATTAATCACCGCCTGTCACTACTCCATACAAGTTTAGACGTGATTAAAAACTTGCCGACTAAAATAATTAGGTACGTTAATTTACGTCAAGCGCTGATTAATTTGTCAGTACTAAACTAAAATTTATATTCTGTCCTTTTCTTAATGAAATAAAAAGAAAAAGATGCACTAAACTTAAATTTGATTTAGTTTGTGAACAAGGGAATCGGCACCAATGCCTACCTTGCAATATGTCTATACAGTATTTGAACTAAACCTTATTCTGATTATAAACCAAAATCCCTTCCATGCAATATGTCTATTATTGTTGGAGAAGAAACGGAGTACCGTTTCTGGCCGGTGTGTGGTCAGAGTTCTAAGTTTAACCTAACCTACAGTTCTGAGGCCCTAGTGTGAGTTTATTTTAACCATCTCGACTACTTAGACCTATTGCATTTTAGGCATTTTACTTGTTAAACATTTTGATCTCTAGGCGATTTACAGCATAGGCAATTTGCTATGTAGACATTAATTTTAGGCATTTTGCTTCGTAAACGAATCGAAAGTTAGACACTCTGATCATAAAGTGTATATACCATGTTGTGGCGTTAAAATTTTTTCTTCAATGGATCCAGTACATGACGAAAAGGATCGTGTTTTTAGGGTTCCATACCTTAAAATGAAAAAAAAAACTCTTATAGGATCACTCGTGAGTCTGCTTGCCCGTCTGTCACAGCCGATTTGCGAATCTACTGGGCTGATTATGATGAAATTTGGTACACATATGAATTTCTGTGACCCAAACACGAACGTGTAACGTAAATAAATTAATTTTGAGTATGGGGGTCACATATGGGGGGCAAATTAGAAAAAAAATTGCAAACTGTACCTAACGTGTGAGATCAAATGAAAGGGTTTATTGAAGGATTTCAGATTTAAGAAAATAGATGAAGATTGCCATCATTCCCCCCTCTTAACTCCGAAACTGCTAAGACTAACATTTTGAAAAGAATACAGAAAATAGTTCTGTACTTAAACTTAGATTACAGGAAAACTTATAAGAAATCTATGGTCTTAATATAACATGGTAAATCTCTCAATATTGTGCGTACAAACTTACATATGCAGTTGGAACGTATGGGAGAACTTGTTTTAACTTCTATTTTGAGTTTGTTCTAGAGATCAATTCTTTCAAACTACGGAACCCTTCATTGTCTGTGGTCCGACACGCACTTGACCGGTTGTTGTTTCTTATTGATGACAGGTGGGATGATATATTTTATTAACCACCGCAACGGCGAATGCATCTGTTACGAACGCATTTCTCTTACCCATTAAATGCTATCGTATTGCAGTCGACTATCTGAGCTCAAACATTTCCAAGTTTAATTACTTTACTAAAACCAGCTGATATCCATAATATTTGCCACAGGAATACAGCTCGTTGGAAGCATTGTTTAAATGCTAGGGAAAAACCCGTAAATGGAGTAAATAATAGGGAAAGTATTCGGAAAAGTAAAGTTACAAATATCGAGTTCAAAAAACTGCATTTTATTTGGCGACATTTTGATTTAAAAATAAAGTTCACGTTTAGTTCAACTAAAATATAAATTAATCGTAATAAATACGCGTAAAATAATAAATAAGAAAATCTTAAAACCTAATGAAGTAGCCTACAATTATGTGCTTATTAAATGTGGCAAGCAATTACTGAAATTAATTTATTGTAAGTAATTTTATTATAAATAAAAATAATTAAGTACAGTCGGGGGTCTTATACATGTAGTTTAGAAATACCTACCGCTATATTTAAGACTTTAGGTACAGTCCAAAAACTGAAAATATCTAATAGGTTACATGCTACTAAAGAATCCTATAACTAAAACTTTGGAATGTATTATGCTTTGGAACACATAGGAAAATATCTTAATTTATAAACTTAATCAATTACATTTACATCTTCTAATTAATGACAATGTATAAAAATCACAACTGGTATAAAGTAAGTACATAATTAAGTCGAACAATCTATGTACCTATACACAGGTAGATTCAAAGTTCCATTATGAAACTTGTTTTCATTAAAAACTTTTTTTTTTTAAACATTTAGTGGAAAATCAATTGCACTGCAATCTGTACATCCATATCGGTTCAAAAATATAAAAAATGTAATTTCTAGAATTCATGGACAAATAAGTCATTAATAATCATGATCTACCAAGTATATTTCACATATTTTGCTGCAAAAACTTCCTCTCATTGATACAGTTCTCCAACTCATCATGGTACTTATCAATTTTAGCATCAAACCCTGGACTCTGGACATCATAATCGAAACTATTCCCTGTAATAACTTTCTCTTGATTCAGAGTTGAATCAAACCGAACTTTTTTACTGGGCGTATTTGTCTTATTATGGGATACATCAGCATTCTCACTTCTTTCTTTTAAAGGAGTTATATTCATGTTCAAATGTGTGTTTCTTAAAGTTTTTATTGATTCATATTCATGTTCGTGTTCATCAATTTCTTCTATCTCTATTTCATCTGAATTGTCCAAGTTTAATGCTGGGTTTTCAATCCCTGATTCATTTGTGTCAGTCTTCTGTTTCGGCGGTTTCCGTGGCACTTCATAAGGGTTTATTGTAACATTATTTACACTTTTCTCTCCTTTAAATGTTTTTCGTAAAGTCTTGAAAACTCGCTTGGATAATCTGTTGCCAACTTTCAAGAAAGAGTTCTTTGCTTTCTTGCTGTCATTAGACTCGTTAGAAGAATCTTGGTGTGCGTTTTTGTTCAAATTTATAATGTCTACAGCACTAAACTGTGATACATCATAGCCTAGAATCCTGCTTTGTTTATTAAATTCGTTAGCTTCATCAATATTTTCATAGACAGGACTGTCAGCTCTATAGTTATCTATATTTTCATATTCATGTTGTCCGTCGAAAGATTCATTTACTGTTGATACAGTGCTGTTGGTATCTCCAAATAATCTGCGAGGTTCAAGTACCTTTTCAGTTTGATTTGGAACTTCTACAGGCCTGGTCAGAGCTTCTTCATTATATTCCAATTCTGGTTTTGTAGCATCCAGGTTCAAAAATGGATTTTGAGTAGTTGCAACAATAGGAACATTAACATTATCTATGTTCAGATCTAAGAAAGGATTAGTATTCCTAGTATTAATCCTTTTCGTCTTAGTTATAATTGTAATAGTCTTGATCTCCATAATATTGCTCTCATTCAAATCATCATCATAGAATAAAGATTGATTTGACAGATTTGGTGAGTCCAATGCAAGTCTGTCAATGAAACTGAGATTTAGATTGCTTGAATTGTTGATAAATACTTGATTTGTGACATTTGTTTGTACATTAATTATGGGTGAGAATACTTTGGTGTCATCATTTGTCATTGCGCTTAAAGATTTTTGTTCTAATACTGAAATGCCAGAATCCATATCTTCATTAGGAACTGAGACTTCCATAAAATCATTTTTATGCACCACTGTTTGTGAATTAAAACTATTTTGTGTTATATCTGTTAGATTTAATGAATTATCTTGCCGCTTTGGTAGCTGCGGTGCTTCTGATACATTAGCATAAATTGGTTCACTGGATTTCATACTTGTATCATCTGTGGTATCATGTCTGACATTCTGCCGTACATTGTCTAGTTCTCTTGCTAGAAGTTTGTTGACCATTACCTTGTTAACACCTAAGTCTAAAGCGGAGTTGTCAAATGTAGCAGTGTCACCACAGCTTCTGGTCCGTTTCCTCTTCTTGATTGGTATGATCTCCATTGCGGTGTTGCACATAGGATCTTCGTTGACAAGGATGTCCAAGGCTGGGTTGAGGTATGCGTTGGAGCAAGGAGTTGCAGTCTTCCGCTTACTCTTAGCAGGTTTTATTTCAAATTGGTTGTTGTCTACTGAACCCATTGCAGTCTGAAAATAAAATAAAAAGCTTTTAAGTACATAATTATGTACCTATTCGTGCATTTATTTTTTGTCTGCACACATATTATAAGATAAACAACAATTCATCATTACTTTTTATCCATGAGTGCAGCAACAACATTTAAGGTATTTTGGGTGAAATTTACTTTAGTATTTCTTTGTGTATAGACTGCAATACAGAGTTCGCAGGTTATTCATTTATTTTTATACGTTGTTTTCGGAAATTTCACTGAATGGTTCTATAATAAAAGTGTGACATTCATACCTTGAGAAATCCAAAATGCTGCTGCAAACATCAAGAAAAACTATATATGCACGCACAAAACACAATTATCTTCAATTTATATAAATAATTTACTATCAGAATAATAACTTTCATTCATATCTTTCCGTTTGAAGATTGTAAACAAAAAAATCGGCAGGTGTTGAGCAACCGTTATTATTTGACAGTTAAATCCAGTTGCCACACATCAAAAAATATTTTCTACCAAATTATATTTCCACGTTTTTACGACAGATGGCGTTAGTCATTGGCGTAAGTAAATTTTCTTTATTTTGATAGCATTTATTGATTAGGTATTGATAGAACCAAACCAATGGAGACAACGCTTTTACGACTGTTTAAGGAAATGTCTAGCCATTCACAATAATTATCAGGAAAACAAAACATTATTCAACCTTTCTGTTACTACTTAACCCATTATTTCGATTAATAAAAATACAATTTTATTGCATAAAAATATATTTCTAGTTCAAATCACAATTTCAGATTCTTGGAATCAACATAACACATTTTTTCAGTAACACAAGCATATCACAAACTTTGATAAGGAATTAAGTGGAATTTTCAACTAAAACTAAACTACTGTGCACATAAATACAAAACCTTAAGTACCTACGCTACCGCCACCATACAATGACGCTAATTTTACAAGAGAACTTGTTAAAAATTAGGTATAGAATTGAACATGGAATACGCGCTTTTACAAGTCAGCTCCCGATTAATTTTTGTCATTTAATTATACCGCACCTTTAAATTTATTTTCGTAAAAAATGACAACATTCTTGTTTTATGGTAGAATTACCGTAAAATGTTGAACATGAAAAATAAAAACGTAGAAATCACTTGAAATCACTTACCAGTGGAATGCTAATTAACCTTTCAATGAACATGACCCTAGCTCATTTTAATTTTGAATGCATAATTGAGCGTCAATTGTGTTAATAACGTCAGACATTGAATTTACAACAACTTAACATTTTGCACGTAATAACAATAAACTTCTATTGTCTCGTTCAGTGTCCCGCAAAGTGTTAAGTTCTTACTACCTACTTATATTTACACAAATCAGTTCAGATTTACGTAATACATTTAAAAGACAATTTATCAAGATTTTGCAAATTATTTTTAAAGATTTTATTTTTTTAAACACAGAGTTAAATAATACATATAATGTTTATGCAGTATCGACTTAAATGGAATATCATGCAACAAAATCATCCATTATCAGATTTTCAAATATTTAATTACATTAATCTATTCACTTGTTTATCTTATCGATTAGGTACGTCAAATCTATTTTTATTTTCAACTGTAGTATAATTTTTAAATTACTGCTTTTTGAATACCATCATTTATTAAAGGTTTATAATTAATGTTAATTCCAATTCATTTTTCTTTACTATTTTCTCACTTTTGTATCACATAATTATTTCGATAAGATTATAATTTTGTTTTTTTACACAACAAGTGTATGTATGAGGCGGCATGTATTTGAAACTATAGAAATGTAACATTATATTAAGTAGTATTAGAACATTCAAACTAACGAAGATTAAAGATTTGCAACGATAGAATTACTAGCCATCTACTTATTAAAATGCCTTAAAGAAACAATTATTCATCGGTTTCTTAATTATACATTTATTTATTTAATTATGTCTTTACACTCAAAAGCCTTTTTTTATAATTTTAGGTCAGTGAAATAATACAGCACTCAAATGCGGTGAGTAAAAATGGATGGAATGGAATGGCCTTTCTTGCTTGGCTAATAAGATTAATTATTTCATATCGCAAATTAACAATTGATTACTTGCAAAGTTATTTTGTATCAGATGATAGCAGTTGGGAAGCCTAAGCTGATCCTTTATAATATACGTGTCGTTTATAATTTACTAAGAACATATTTATGAAAAAATACAAAAAAAAGTTGGATGCCAATAATACTTACAATGCCAATTGTACTTATCTAACTTTACCACACTATTCAATAGTTACCAAATTTTTGAAAATTATGATTTTATATATTTTTTATACTTTGAGCACGGTAGATAAGAGACAACATAGATACCTTCTTTTTAAATACATATAAAGCAATTATAGATATAAAGACTGTTCAACACTTAACAATTTAATTATAAATATTATGCCATGGTTTGGCGTCATGTATATTTTTATAACTTAAAGCTAACTCTAAAAAAAACTTCTGTCACCTCCTAACATTATAGACAATTTCTCTAATAAAACAATAATATTCTAATCAGCTTTAACAAAAATACAACTTTTTATGTACACCTGATCTGCTTTTTATTATCTCATATTTACTACATTATTGTGTGTAATTTAATATAACGGGTGTAATGAACACCCATCACCAAGCCACATATTTTTCCCGTCAGGGTGTTTTTTTTTTTTTTTTGTAATGGAATATACGGGTTGTAGAGATTTTAGTGATAGGTCTTTTTACAGCCTTTATAGCCGAATCAGTGCTATCTCAATCCTTATCTATTGTAATTATAGATTCATAATTGACAATATTTGAAGTAGGTACACATTGCTAAGATCACGTGAAAATATTTTTCAAACATAATAATAACCCAAAATAGTTACGACCCTATGAACGTAACTTACTCAACACCACTATCATTGAATTTTATTACTTCCAACCTAAGTAACACTGAAATGCATATTGTACTAATACCGGGATATTTTAAATTAGCTAGCTAAACTCCACAGACGTGATGGGTATATCTAAACACGATAAAATAAACATAAAAAAGTTTTTTTTTTTGGTGTCCTATTCACTGTTATTGTTGTTACTTGAAGTATGAGTTGAGAAAAACTGTTTTCTTTTGTTTTATCGTGTAAGAAACAATCACGTCTGTGAATTTTACACAAAAAAAAAAAACTGATATTTCAAGTGACCACAATAACTGCGGTCGATAACCTCCCAAAAAAATCATCAAATTAATTTATTTTTGTTTTATGATGTTTAGATATCAATACCAATCGTGTCCTACCCTATGAAAGCCGCAGGAATCCGCTGAATGCGGGAAGCACAAAACCGGTCGAGGTGGCGGTGTTTGGGGGAGGCCTATGTCCAGCAGTGGACGTCTTTCGGCTGAAATGATGATGATGATGATGGCCAATCGCGTCTGTGGAGTTTAGCTAGCCAATATAAAATAACCCTGTATAAAAACTCCTTCAAGGACTGAACTGGCAATATAATGAAAACGGAAACCAGCGCTGTTAAACATCTCTATATTCTAAATACTAAAATAACGTTTTAAATAGAAAGGATTACATTTAAATACAGGTTATTAGGAAACAAGCGGTGTATCCAACGCCAACAACACTACTTCTTAAAAAAGAAACAGCTTTTACCATTCGCTTTTTCATTATAGTACCAGTACCCTAATTGCATAACACACTATCAATCGCAATCTGAATGATTTTGAAGCATATTGCTAATCCATTGCTTCATATGTTGGAAAAATTTGTCTGCTCAACAACTTAAATAATACAATGAATATTGTTGAACTGTCAAAATGAAACCCATTCCTACTTATAGAGTGTTACGCAATTACCCTGAAGGATAACATCGATTTGAAGAGTTAGTCGATATCCAAGTTCTTGAAGGCCCTTTCCATAGCCTTCTCTCGCTTCTTGTCCGGTAAAGCCGCAATCCTCTGTTCCTCCTCAGCTTTGAAGTAGGGCTCCATAACTTGGAGCTGTTGCATGCACTTCTTGTGTAGAGTCTGAGTGTCAGGGAGGGTACCGCCGTAGTCTGGAGGTAGGGCCGATCGTGGCACCACATTCTCGTAGAACTTCTCCATGTCTTCGTTCTTGTTGTGGAATTTAAGCTGAAAAGATTAAGTAGGAATTTGTAGTATATTGCGAAATATTATAGTAAAATAAATAAAATATGTAAATAGTTTCCTTTACTATTATAATAAATTTTTCGCAACAATCCTTTTTAGGAACACATTCACGTTTTCGTAATCGACCTCAGATCTATTCTTTTAAGACTAAGCGCCCAAAATGGATTCGGATTTTACCAATCAATGTTTGTAGTAAATTGCGAAATATCATAGGAACATAAACTATGAAAATGGTATCATAATAAATTTTTCGCAACGGGCCTTATTAGGAACACAGTCTCTTTAACGTAATCGACCTCAGATTTTTTGTTTAAGTGCTGTCTTTTAAGACTAAGAGCCCAAAAATGATTCGGGATTTTACCAATCAATGTTTGTAGTAAACTGCGAAATATCATAGGAACATAAACTATGAAAATGGTATCATAATAAAATTTTCGCAACGGTCCTTATTAGGAACACAGTCTCTTTTTCGTAATCGACCTCAGATTTTTTGTTTAAGTGCTGTCTTTTAAGACTAAGCGCCCAAAAATGATTCGGGGTTTTACCAATCAATGTAGGTACATAAACTTGTATCATAGGATACAAAGGATACAACCAGTTTCCCTTGACTAGACACACGTAGTTAAAACACCATTGATTATAAGGTATAATTAATTCGTGAAACATGTTTAACGCACTCCTATAATATGACGAGGCTATGAAAATGTCAAAGCTAGGCAGCAAGACCTGTTGCAAAAAGTAGGTAAGTACTTAAACCCTTTCGAAAATTGGTGACGCACTTTGTCACATTTTATTAGATACTAGCTTCTGCCCGCGAATTCGTGCGGGTGAAATTTCGGCCGTCGACCAACCGCTTCGCATCCTATCGCTCGGCCGCGTAATTACTTTGTTTTTGCTTCTCCTAAGGGTTGTAGCGTGATGTCAAATGGCTATAACATTCCTAAAGAATTGGCCTACCAAATGCAAAAAAAAAAAACTAATCCGACTGGTAGACAGAGATTAGCGCGTTCAAACAAACTCTTCAGCTTTATTATTAGTATTTAGTATACATATAAGGTGTATCTATTTAAACACGAAATATTTTAAGAGATACACCTATAGGTGATAAAGAAGCCACGGATTTTTTTTTATCTGAGTATATTATTGAAATAATTAAATAGGTAATTTAAAATTAATTTTTATGATGATTAATTATCAAAAGGCACCTCGCTAAAAAAAAGGTAAATAAAGGGTTTTTTTTTTGCAAAATGTCTCAAGCAATTTTAAAATTAGGTATAATAATTACGTAAAAATATAAAACACTTAGATAAAAAAATCTTTTTCGCTGCTATGGCTTTTTTACCACCTATAGATGTTTCTCTCAAAATATTTCGTGTATGAAAAGATACACCTTATGTAGACAGATTTGTTTTACGCATTAACATAACATCACGCCATGTTTCCCCGAAGGGTTAGGCAGAAGCGAACCTATAGTACACGGTCCACATTTCGCCAGTTATATTTATGTTCCATGTAGGGGGCGAGCCTATTGCCATCAACCGGGCACTAATTCAGACTCCGGCATTATAAACCGGTAAATCACATATTTTTTTTAAGACTGTTTACTGTATGTCAAGATCAAGGTCCAGTTTACAAAGATGAATTATTAGTTTTGTAAACTTGTCTACCTTCTTATAGAATGTGACAGGTTTCTTGAAATATCAACATACAATGCCATCATTAGACTGGTATTGATTTTACTAAAAAATTTGACGGTAGGTACTTACTTGACTTTCAAACCAAGCTCTAATTTATAGCATGACATACCTACTATATAGGTAGAGTAGATAAACATGCATAAAATCAATTTCCTAACCATCTCTTGTAATAGAAATGGATAGAAAATTGATTTTAAGCATGTTTCATGGAACATCAGTAACAACGATAAGATTACTTCGACATTTTGTGCCTAAAACCCAATAAGATCTTCGCACTTCAGAGATTTAAAAAATGTTTAACATTAATTCTGAGTTATTCCCGCTTTTTTATTCGACAATATTTTATGGCAAAAAAAGTTTCGGTTTCAAAACTGGTTTAGATAAAACAATTCCTGGATAGGACTAATTACTAACTATGAATTAAGTATACTTAATTATTTAATTAAAATAACGGCACATTCAAATAGCAAAATAATGCTCATTTTTCATGAATTATTCATTTTTTGGTTGCTTTGCATGCAGTGATAGGTACCTACTTATTTTTTTAATGCAAAACCAAACAAGCATCACAATAATCACAATTAAATTTAACTTTAATTTCTAAGTAAGGTTAGAACTTAGAATGTTGCCATTTTTAATATTATTGTGTTGTGTATTTATTTTATTTTTTATTTCTTATTTATATCTCATTGTATGCTGCACCGGTTGACATCATCACGTCAACACCGGTTGAAAACCAGCGCTCGGGCTCTGTCTCGCATAGGGTCGCAAGGTCGCAGCATTATGCTGAGCGATGGCCGTTGCGTGGATGTGACGCATATTTACCCCAACTTGTTTTTTTTGTGTTTGTGTTCATTCCTTACGTTAGGTTTACCACAAATAAAAGTATTTTCTTTCTTTTTACTGTAAGTTCAGTGAAAGAATAATTCAAGTAGATATCATCACATGTGAATATCATCCTTAGCTGTCGGACAGGCTTTTCTGTAAACTAGTTTATTCGCAACTTAATCACCGTCACATATAATCAAATTCAAGAAACCATTTCGATTTCAAATGAAACCCTAATTTTCCACAAGTGTTTTCCAAAATATGTATGTGGACATAGCTGAATATTGTGTCTGTCCCGTCTACCTTTTCCTGCTAGATATAAGATTCAAATTTGAATCTGATGTATGCCAAGGCCAAATGACCCATTAGCAAGTTGAATAGTTAGAAGTAAACACTTACATAAAGTAGTGTCAGATCGAACAAATATTACCAACATCATGTACATAGTAGTACTTATATGCACATTGTGCGCAGTTCTATAAAATTGGCTATTTTATGACAAGATAAAAACCGTGACTTGTACACTGCATAATAAAAAAAAAATTGGTACATAAACCGTGATCAACAGCAGAGTGATATTAAATTCGCCTCGACCCCCCCGCCCCCAAACGCCTCACGTAATTAATGGAAGCTCCCTAAGGAATAATAAGGAAATGCATAAATTGTTTAGTCCAGGATAAAAAAATAAAAACGTGTAGTTATAGGTAATTTTGGTACGTCATGACGTTAGTTTTAAGTTTCTTAAAATACAGAACCTTCCCTTGCTTAAGTGCAATATTGCACAGGGCACAGACTACAATAAATGTAGGTACCTACAATCATCTGATAAATATGTTAAAATTAGTATTTTTGTTTAAGCTCAGTGGTTTTAATATTGTGAAACTGTAGCATTAATAACTATTTATATTGCTGTGCCCTAGCAGGGTTCATGTATGAAACCTATATATTGTAACAACTTGTAAACTACATGGATGCAATAAATGATGATTATGATTATAATAATAATAATAAACATTTATTTCAGACCAGGTCCATATTTTGTTAGTAACAATATACTTAAAAAGAACTAATGTTATTATCAGCAACAAAATTAAATTAAGACATGAAGCCGCTCCCAAAGATAAATTGGACAGATAAGTCGACCTTTAAACTTAATATGCTAAAGCAGAAAGGGACATAAAAGAAACACCTACAACTTTTACTATGTATCTTTGTTCAAATGTTTACAAAATGCATTACTCGCAGTGCATTACTTTGTGTAGATGCTAATTTATGGCTTTAAAATGCGAAGTTAAAAACTACGGAAAACTTACCATATCAAAGAACTTCTTGTCCATAAACGGCCTAATAAGCAACATTAATTTGTCTAATACTGGTTCTGTGTTCAGGACATGTATCGCACGCATGCGAACTGGCATCGCCTCCTGGACATACTGGAAGAATTTGCGGAGGGTCCTGAAAAAATTGTTTTTTTTTTTTTTTTAGAATATTCTGAACATTATTTATGACTTGTGGCTAGGATGTCTCTCTAAGATTAATGATGGGTATTCTTGATTTAGTGACGTTGTAGCAACTTTCGAGGTCAGTTTACTGTATAAGTAACTCTATTGGCATGTACTATATGTGCAAACATGGGCTTTACATAAAAACAAATTAACATCTGATCATTAAGTTAATAAGTTCCTCGTATTTAGTACTTAGAGCCATTTAATACAACAGGTTTCTAGTGTGTAATTAGCAATACGATTAACCTCAGCTTCATGACTCATGAACTCAGATTAAAGATATCATTAGGAGTTAAGTTTTAAGACTCATCGATTTCTTTGTTCGGCAGTATATTATATTTTATGAGAAGAAAAAACAACAATTGACCTCTAAATATGTTAAAAATAAGTACATGAATAGCCACTTAAATATTAGAAAGTAACCAATCGTATGGCGATGTTCCAAAGGTTTCGTTTTTTTTTACCACTATTTTATAGGTACTAATTTATGTACACTACATTTCAAATAAATCATTTATATAGTAAAATATAAATTTTAATGTATTTAGAAACTGTCATGATAAATGATGGTTTTAATTTTGACATACTATGCGAAATTAGGACATTTGATGTGAACGTCTTTTTACCTTTGTCTATCCTTTTGAAAGCTATGAAAATATAAATATGTATACTATCATAATATTTATATTAAAAACTTTATATTCTTTCATTGTTCTGCACGTGTGAATCCATTATGTTAGGTTGACAAAGATAACTAAGTATCATCATTACATATTACTTACACAAAAGATAGGACTGTGAAGCATTCATAAGTTATTGCAGAAATAAAACATAGTATATTTAACAGTTCTTACCAATCATAGCAATAGGCCGGTAACACTACATATATCGAAAATGTATGGCCAAAAGATAACGGATCCACAGTGCAAATTCAAACATAAGTTTATACTTACGATAAGCTAACTCTTGTGAGATGTCCGAATTTTACCCCGCGCATGTCGAAAAGGAACATATAACCTGGCTGTGGACCCCTCTTGGTGAGACATAAGTCTGAAAAAACGAAATGAGAAAATAAATTAATGGTAGATTACAAAAGTCCTTACGGAAACAAAAATGTTACTAAAATGGTAGCTTTCGCATTGGTGTGATCATAGATTTTTCGCGGGCTTCTTTTGTCTCAAAGCTAAGGAAATTTTTATAAATGCATATTCAGGACTTTTACGATGTTTACGTCTAATAAGTCTTATTATAAGAGTACAAAGCGAATGTCTAGAAACTCAGGATATCATGTCTTCTTTGGGAAAATACTTAATTTAGCAGGCTAAACTTGACTTGTTCATCTTACATTCACTAATAGCATCATTAAACAAAGGTAAGATCAACTTAAATCATTAAAGGTAAGTGTTTGTGACCCTTTATGTATTGTCTACAACTCTACACGTGTAGCACAGCAATTAATTCTGCATAAAGCTGTGCAACGATATACCTACTTAATAATGAATAAAACATTTTACTTAGCTGGATAAACTAGATTCGACTATTTTAATTCTCTTTTTATTTATTTTTTTAATTAAGTAGGTACCTATTATAGTATACTAATTATTTTTATTCTAGGTATATTGTCTTCGCATATAATTATTATAATTAACAATATTTTGTAGGTATGATTCAAAATATTTAATTAGTTATTTAGTAAGTAGTCTGTGGTGTATTATTTACACCACAGACTACTGGTTACACAGCAGGGCTTTAAATACCGGTAATTTTTTTAACGTTATTATTAAAATAACGGTAATCGATTTAACGTTATTTATGAGACTATTAATTTTATCGTTATTTTAAACGGGTGAGATGTAAGTAGTGGGCCCTGAGGCGTGCAGCGCGACGGGAGCCCGCCCTCGCGCCTGTCTGATGCCGTGCCGATGAAAACGTTGCCTGAATCTGCCTGATTACCTACAGAACGGCAATGTAGCTAAATTAACGTTAGTTATCGTATTTTTGTTAATGTTAATTAACGTTATATTACTGGTAATGTTATCAAATAACGTAAATTTTTTGTAACGTTAGTAGGTATAACATTGAAATTTAACGTTACGTAACGGTTATTATTTTGTTATTTGGTAACGTTAACAAGCCCTGTTACACAGTTAAAATATGTGCTAAGTTTGTTAGTCTATGTTAGATCATTGTTTACGATGATATCAGAGTAGAAACGGGGTTAATAACGGCTAGATTGCAGTTTTATTATACAACAAGTTCAGCACGTCGAATGTTGTTAATTAAATGTAGTATAAGTACCCTACCTATTAACGGAGCTGTAGGCACTAGACAAGGAATGCTTATGGTAGGTACACACGGCTACATATGTATACCAAGCTATAGATTTCCAATATAAGCTGACCTCTCACTTTACGGAAATCCTACACATGCAAGATCAGCTTATACTGGAACTGTATAGCTTGCTATTAGCCGTGTGTTTCTAATTCTAAGGTAATCTAAAACTTTTTCACATAATAAAAAAACAACTGACTTCCAAAAAAAACGCCTTTGTATCAATTTTTTTGGATTTTGCCACCAACTTCCGAAATTAAAATTATTTTTTACTTTGTAATGTTTTTATTTTATTTTATTAAATCTGTGTACTTTCCCCCTTTTAATTATGGTACCTTCCCCACATCAATTCGTATACCACTACTTGCTGTGAACACAGTGACAGGAAGTATTATAAAATATCATCATCAAGATACACAAAGTAGATTAAATACGTATTATCGAAGCTAACTCAAAAAATACCCAAGCAAATGTAATACAATTTATATGGATAGAGAAAGCTTGCGCAGTGGTCCACGCAAGCTTTCTCTACCAAATGAAAAAAAAAAAAAGTATTTTCAAAATCGGTCTACAATTGACGAAAATATCGGTGAAATTAAATTTAAAAAGCACCTCCTCCTTTTTTGAATTCCGTTAAAAAGATAGAAGCACGTAGTGTTTTGACGTTTAAAAGTTGTTGAAACGTTCGTTTTCCGTATAGAACTTATCTACACTGCCTGACTTATGATAGGAACTCATAGGAAGTTCACCCTCAGCCTTGATTATGTTCAGTTCTAGCACTGGACACATGAGCCAATCGATAATAGTAGATGTATATATAAATACAAAATTGCTAGCTAATACAGCGACCATTAATCGACCTGCAATGCGTGTCATTATGGCTATTCTCGGTAGCGGCACAGATTACATACAAGATACCACAGTGTAAATGATAGTAGATACTATGCACCCAGTGTAACAATCCACTCCATACAGGCAGTGGCAGGCAGTGTGTGTTTTATCATCAGCATCAATCATTTCAGCCAATTAGACGTACACTGCTGGACATAAGCCTCCCCCAATTGGGAGGGTTTGCCATAATCGCCACGCTTGGCAGACGGGTTGGCGATCGCAGTGCGGTGTTAAAAATGCTTAGAGAACGCTGCTGCCCATTCTCTAGTAAGTCCCTTAGTCGCCTTTTACGACACCCACGGAAGGAAATGGGATGGTGCTATTCTTTAAGGCCGGCAACACACGGGCCAATTTTTCAAATATCGCAGCATTATACTGAGATAGGAGCCCTTTTTGGCCTCGAACAGATCTTTTTAAATTATGTTTTTATTTTTTGTTTTTAATGTAAATATTGTAAAGCATTTTTTTTCCTGTGCCTGTCCCAAATAAACAATTTTTCTTTCTTTCTTTCAGTGGTGCAATGATTCTGACTTTGAATTGACGGAGAATTTTTGAAGGCAGAGTTTTGCTTGACCTTTCAAGGCAGATATGTAGGGGTATTATGATCTTGAAGGCACAAAGCCGTAGGCAGCATTGGATGTTTACTTAGGGCCTTCATTTCATTTGATTGATCTCAGCAGCCCGTTATGGCACATCGGGCGTTACAGTCACCGCTATAAGAAACATAAAAACAGAAAAACGTATACCTCCACAAACAAGCTACAACATCTGTTGGAGGATAGAGAACGGCTAAGTATTTCCCGGCAACTATATGGGCTATAGAACCCGACCATTTGGCACATTTGCCCCAGCACTCCCAGACATAATAATATTACAGCGCAAGTATCATGTTGGTCAACTGTAATACTGTATGAGTTACGAGTGGTTAGACTGTGACACGGTCATGGTAAAAAATTGCAGAAATCAATCAGTGTAGGTAGATGCAGAAAAACGTAATTTTGATCGATACTACTACGGATTTAGGTTTTAATCCGTTCCATATGTTTGATAATTAAGTACAAGATAACAATAACGAGTAATTATTGCCGTGAAATACACTCGTTTTAGTACGAGCTAGATAAGAATCGTCGTGCAAAGTGCAGCGGGACTAGCTACACTTTGCACGACGATTCTGGTCTGAGGGCTGGTCACCCCTAATGCGGTGAAGGTACACGAGCGAAAATAATACAACCCCTATGTTTAGCATAATCAGCCTATGTTCCACTGTTGGGACACAGGTGTCCTCTGGGTGAGAGGGAATGGGCTGCAAGGGGTCATTCAATTATTTTTTGTTTATAATGTAAATTTTCTAAGTTTAAAAAAATGCTCCTTTTTATTTTTTTACAGTTTGAATTTTATTTTTTTATTTTTATTTTTAAACATAAAAACAGCCTCCACAAACAAGCTACAACATCTGTTGGAGGATAGAGGACGGCTAAGTATTTCCCGGCAACTATATGGGCTATAGAACCCGGCCATTTGGCACATTTGCCCCAGCACTCCCAGACATAATAATATTACCGCGCAAGTATCATGTTGGTCAACTGTATGAGTTACGAGTGGTTAGACTGTGGCATGGTCGAAATGCATTGATAAAGTAAATACTGCAGTGTGATAGTGAATTGTGGGAAAGCCTGTGATTATTTGTAGGCCTTTGTAGGTTGTTGTATAGTGTTCATCAATGCCGGATTAACCACGTAGTAAGAGTAGCAATTGCTACGGGCCCCGCGCAAAAAGGGGCCCCGCGTATCCAAACTAGTCCACCTCCACAAACAATAATAATTTTGCAGAAGATGAAAGAAAATTGACAACTTAGGGTATGTCCAACTTTAATTTCGAATAACTTTTGAAAAAGTGATTTTATCGAAAAATTATAAGAGACCTTCTTTTATAAAACGATCAACTTCCTATAAAAAAAAAAAATCGCACTAGGTGGTAAAGTGCTTGTGAGATCAGATGTAAAATCTCAAAGACCACATACAATTCCACAATAAAAAATAATAAAAAATCACCACTTTATACTTGAGAACCCGTAACAGATCAAGGGCCCCTCGATAGTATTTCCTACGGGCCCCGCGATTACTTAATCTGGTGTTCGAAAATAACTATATTTTTGCAATCCCCTATAAAAACGAACAAAATTTCATCGCTGAAAACACGACACCTACGATAAACTACCAATTGTGCTTTGATAATATTATTTATTTCGTACCCCTTACATTTTCAGCGATGAAAGGTACACCAAATCAAATCAAATAAAAATATTTTATTTCACATAAACCTACATGGGCACTTATGAATCGTCAGAAGCTAGGTGCACGGTTCCAATTAGTCGTTTCCTATGGAGAAGAGCCGGCAAGAAACACCACGGTTACTCTTTTAAAAAGAATTTGCTTTACATTATCAAATAACAGTGTTAATAGGTATGGGAGGACAGTGTAGGCCTTTCAACAATTACCAGGTACATAACAAAATAGAAAAGTGCCAACAAATCTACACTCTACTAGCCCTACAACGTTCTCACATTCAAAAAATAGAAAATAATCTATATAAAAGATTAATGACATGATTGCAATTACAACTACAGTAACAAATCTGAATAAATATCATGTCCACAAAAGCCACTAATAAAGAATTGGAATTCGATTTGTAGGTAAATAATGTCAAATAATGAAAAGATTATGTCAAGGAAGTATGTAAAAAAAATAAACATCGTTATTTGGGAGCAGTTAATAGACCATTAGGTAGTTATATCGTTTATGAGGTACCAAAAGCCACATGTGCAGAAGGAATTATTGCCAAACTTCCTTGTCTTCAACGTAAAACAAAAACTTCAACTTCACCATCAATACCTTTCATTGCCATAACCGATGGTCACGGGCATTTGAACATTGTAGGCTTCATATCAATTGGATAAGTCACATAATCTTATCAGCCCTCCAGACCTCTACAATGTTAACACTGTAAAGGGACAATCCCGGACATCTGGCAACCTTACCCCCGTGGTAAGGTTGCCAGATGTCCGGGATTTCCGAGATGGTCCCGGAATTGTACGTCTTGTCCCGTGTCCAGTAATTCCATCTATTGTCCCGGATTCCAAAAAAATAAATAATAACAATAAATGACACGGCTAGGCAGCGAGCGGGTTTGCTTTTTGTTTTTTATTTTTAAATCTGATTGTATTTAGTTTATAAGATAATAATGTACTTGTTGATGATTGCCTACTATAAAAGCAAAGATCTCAATTTTATATCTTTTATATGGTGATTTTCTACCAAACTTCTTTATTCTTTTTTTTTCTTCTTTTTCTTTTAATATTTTTTTTTTCTTCTTTTAGTGAGAGTGTACAGGCTTCTTCTGGGTAAGCTCACTCCATCGTCGACTTTGTCTGTCACTTCTGACCTAGACTAGAGTCAAGAGAAAACCCATCGTAAAAAAAAACTGGACTAATAAAAGTACAAATTTGAAAAATAAAATCTTATTTTCCTTTAAAAATAAATACAAATATAAAATTAGATATCCCGTAAAATATATTTATAATATTCATAGCTATAGCTAAGGCCCGACAGGGAATCGTCCCGGACTCGGTAAGTTCCGATCTGGCAACCCTAGACGGAGGAGAAAATAAGTAGGTACCTGCGTACCTATCTACCAATATATGTAACGTAGTGTCTCCCGACCTTGAAATCTCGAGCCCGCTTCACACAAGAGTTCGTCTAGTGTTATTGATTTTTCTGCCTCCCTTATGTGCCATGCTTCCCTGGTCTGTGCGAGTCTCATGCAGGTTTTAGCCGCAATTAATTTGAAGGTCATACACCCATCTGGCTGTTAGTAGGCCTAGCTATTTTCCGTCAAACAAGAAAACTTTGTCTACCTTTCAGAAAATGGCGTCTTTCCTCCGTAAAGATTTTGCATGGAAATATAACCCATAAATATACCTCCATACTTGATTAGATAATGACGAACTACATTAAAATCAATTATAAAGTAATAATATATTCAACAATATAATATGCACTACGTAATAAGTTAGCGGAACTTGTCAACCTTGACTGTTCAGACAATTTGCGAGAAGGGATCGTTTCGCAAGACTCCGCGGAGGATTATGTAGGTCATGTACTTTGCAAAAGGCGGTAGTAAAATCAAGGACCCTTGAATAAAATAGAGTAAAGATTTACTTAAAGGTAGAAAACTGTAAAGGGTGGATTTTCAGTTTTCGGGAGCTGTCTACTGTGATTTGTTTCGTGAGAAAAGCTATGATTCTAAGCCTGCATTTCACTTGAACTTGACTGTATTTTCGATTTCGGGATAATTGCCGGAAAAGTTTCTGCAGAAAATAAATCATCATTCCCTTTCGCTTATTCCAATTTATTATTAAATTTAACCGCCTCTGTGGTCGAGTGGTAATACCACCTGTCTCAGATCCAGAGGTCCCGGGTTCGATTCCCAGCGGGGGCAAAAATTTCTGCTCGGTTTGGTTGGTGGTAGGGCTTGTTCTAAGTCCGCCTGGCTAGCTACCACCATCTTGTCTAAGTCTGTCGCCAAAACAACAATGTTAACAGCATTTGTTATGTTTCGGCAGTTAGAACCAGTTCCTCTGTGGTTGAGGATTCCGGGTGAAGCTCGCTTCGATATTCGGCCTTATCATCACTTACCACCAGGTGAGATGAAAACCAAGACTTCCCGTTTTAAGTTAAAAAAAAAAATTGTGGTCTTTGTGTTTTTTTCTTTTTATGGATTTATCTTTTTTTTTTCATCTTTACATGTCTTTATCTTCCATACTTCTCGATTAGTCCTCATTTCGGTAGTCACCCCCCCTTTTCTAGGCTGTGATCTATCATACAGTCCATCCACCGTTTATAGCCGTCTATAGCCTCTGCAGAAAGTCGATTTTCAGATTTTTCATGACGAAGTAACCTACGAAGTGTAATCAAAACCGAACCATTATTAATTAAAAAACCACATATCGAATAGTGTTTGTTAAAAATAAGGCAGTAATTAGAAATGTCTAATTTGATAGTACCTTATGAGCATAATTGTCTTATTTTACGCTTAAGGCCCAGATATATGCCAGTGACCTTGAGTAGTTAGCTTGCGTGTTCTGTTACTGAGCTCACGCATCGCATCCTACGTCCAGCCAGTAATAGGGCGCGCCCATCTAGGAGCGCTGTCCCAAATAAGAAGCATTATTAATTTATTAAAGAAAGAAAGAAAGAAAAATGCGTTTATTGGCATTACAGCAAAAAATACACCTTAAAACTATAAAAAACAGAAAACAATGATTATAATGCCAAAAGGGCCTCAGCTCAGCATAATGTCAGATGACACACAAGGTGTACCAACTGACGCTGATTTTCAGCAGATTTTTTTTTATTATGCATAAAATAAAAGGTATTTTAATAAAAACACGTATACTAAAAGATCAATAGTTAAATTATCTTTAAAAAGGTAAAGGGTTCAGAAAAATACGCTTAATAGATTTTGCGTGATTCTCAGTTTTTTATCCGCGTTAGACATAACTTTACAAATTAATTTCACAATGTAATATAAATATAATCTAAAATGTTCACATATTAAGTTATTAAGAAAATGCTCTTATTTAACATATATTTTTTCCAAATCATTAACACTACTCGTTTAGACATGATCTTCAGTATAAAATCATTCAAAGTCGGTTATCGTTGCCTTAAAACATTGCAGAAATCAATCAGTGTAGGTAGATGCAGAAAAACGTAATTTTGATCGATACTACTACGGATTTAGGTTTTAATCCGTTCCATATGTTTGATAATTAAGTACAAGATAACAATAACGAGTAATTATTGCCGTGAAATACACTCGTTTTAGTACGAGCTAGATAAGAATCGTCGTGCAAAGTGCAGCGGGACTAGCTACACTTTGCACGACGATTCTGGTCTGAGGGCTGGTCACCCCAAATGCGGTGAAGGTACACGAGCGAAAATAATACAACCCCTATGTTTAGCATAATCAGCCTATGTTCCACTGTTGGGACACAGGTGTCCTCTGGATGAGAGGGAATGGGCTGCAAACTACCAAGCGAGCCCAGTGCGGATTGGTAGATGTCACGTCTTCGAATTTTCGGTCCTTCGATTTTTAGAAAAATCATCTACTTTTACAATGTTTGCAATGTTTGTGGGCACCATGTATGTATCGTATAATTAATGTCTGGTCATTACCATTACTT
Organism: Dryobota labecula; assembly: GCA_947523025.1. Lineage (NCBI taxonomy): Eukaryota > Metazoa > Arthropoda > Insecta > Lepidoptera > Noctuidae > Dryobota > Dryobota labecula. Next base: position 11,977,096 of record OX383303.1, read on the forward strand.
CACTTTTCATTCTTTTTGCCTATTGTGGTATACTTAGTAATTTTATCCTAGGGACATCGTCTTCACATATATTATTAATTAATGTATACAAAATGTTGTTAACATTTTAAAAGAGTAAGTATGGAGTTTCTTGCCCAATCTTCTCCATACGTAACTACCTTTCGGAAGGGGCGACTAGAATCAATTAATTATTTTTGTAATTTCTGACGTTCAAAAGTGCATTTTAGCCTATTTGAAATAAATGAACTTTGACTTTGGTTTTCTGCTGTTAAAAAAAACTCACAGATTTGACAGAATTAAAGTAATGAAGTCACCCGAGACGCCTTGACAGAAGATCCCGTTTTGACGATAAAAATTAAATTACGATAATTAAATAAAAATTCAGTTGAAGCTAATATTTCGCTAAAATATTCATATTTTGGGGAAAATAAACCACAAGGAACATTACTAATTGGTTTCTCAAAAACTGTCAACTAGCCAATTCCTGACGGTAAAACAAACAATGAATTATCATTAATCTAATCTAAACTTCGACCAATAATCTCAGTTTAATTGAATTGGTTTGCTCTTCGCATTTTATGGGTCGTTAAACATCTGCGTCCACGTTTACGTAACTATTCGGTCAATATTTTTTGTTTTTTTGTTTAATGTTATTGCCGTAGTGTTTGTGCAAACATTTGCTATATTAAATGTATATAAGGGTATATAGTTTTCTGTATAGTTATAAAACACTCACACTAGCCCCTGGAGCCTCATGTTTCATGGTGCTACAGAGACCATTGCATATCAAGGAGTAGATCGGGGGGCACGGTAATGGTAGGGAAGGATTATTAGAGCCGCACCGGATATTTCTATAGCATTTATTTTAATTTTTTTTTTTTTAATTGTGTCGTCAAATGTCTGTAGAAAGCATGGAAGCTGTAACTCTAGAAACATTAACACTTGGCCCAACCCGGAAATGGAACCCAGGACCTCATGCTCAACAGTAACGCTTGCGACCACCGAGGTACTCAAACTAATTTGACGATTATGAAAAGAGATTATATCATACTAGCTGCTGAAATAAAAGTCGCTTAAGTTGTCCCGTCAAAATCGGTCCATCCATTTCGGAGATATGCCGGAACAAACATACGGACAGACAACAGCCAAAACAACTTAAAAACTGTTTTTTTTTTTTATATAGTGCCGTATATACTTTAAAAACACCGTATAAACTGTTATTTTGACATGACAAATAATCACTTCAATTTTATTTATTTTTAAAAAGATGCAATTGTTTTAATAGGAACAGAAGGATCTCAACTTTCGGCCTTACATTTTTTTTTTGTTATGTTAATTAATCAAAAAGGGTTATTTTTAGTGTTGCACCGAATGTGGGTCCTGCCGAATGTCGAATTCGGCCGAATGTTCGGTTTAAATATGTACCGAAGCCGAAGTTCGGCCGAACTTAAAAAGCAACCCGCTTAAAGATGCATTCAACAGGCCCTCTAGTTATGTCTATAAAAATATATTATAATAACTTACCCGAATCAATAAAAAAAGAAAAAAAAAACCATCTTTTTACAAATAAATTAAAAAACCTATTGATAAGTAAATGCTATTACAGTGTTAACGAATATTTAAATGATAAATCCCTTAAATGCAATTAAAATACAAATGTTTTATTTTTATTATTATTTTAAATTATGTTAGATTATAAGTCGTCTTCTCTAATTCCTGTTTCTTTTGCTGTGCCCGACAGGGTCCACGATTGTTTCTTAATTTATGTTATCACCTAAGCTTATACATTGTGGAATGCAATAAAGATTTGAGTATTTGAGTAACTTCGGCCGAAATTCGGTTAAATTTAATTATAAATGTTTCAATAGCTAGACCTGTTTTGAAACTACACGTTTAAAAATAATAATAATAAATAAAAAATATAATACTATAAATAAAAAATAGTTTTGTTGCATAAATAAAAATTAAAAGACTGAAAGTCAAAGTTATATCTAAAATAAGTTACAAAGAAGAAAGAATATTATGTTACCTTGCTGATAGATAATATTACAATTAATAATCTTATTTTTGACACGTGATGTTGTTTCTTTAACTATTTACTTACAAATCATCATTTGATCTAGATTTCATTTTAAAATAAATTTCTTTTCACTTTTCCGTTTCTTATTTAAATTAATTTAAGCTACCGCATTTCGGCCGACATTCGGCAGATCTAACCGAAATTCGGCCGGAGACAAAGTTCGGTAAAAGCTGCCGAACTTCGGTAATACCGAATGTGAAACGAATTTCGGTGCATCTCTAGTTATTTTATTCAAGTTGGTTATCTTATACATCGTCTAATGTTTTTTGCTTTAAAAGGACGTTTTAAATTCATAACATTTGCTTATAAATTAGAGGTCATACACGGGACATAACCGATCGGAGATTTTAATGCAACACATATTTGCTAATTAAACAATTAAAACGCAGGCACGTACGTGAACCTACATAATCTTCACTAACCTTGTTTTTCGACCGGTTCACAGTGACCGATCACTGTTTTAAACATAAAAGACGTAAAAATAAACAACCTATGCAACACTTAATTTAGAACCGATCCCACTTATACAGGGTTTTTTTGGTAAAATACTAACAATCTTGCAGAACTGTATTAATAACATCATAAACAACAACTTTTATTTCTATGACTTGACGTTTGAAAAACAAACCTTCAAGATTTCATTGTTCATCTAACACATTTCAATTCCATATTAATTTGTTGCTACGCCTCCCGTGCACTGTCGCCCCTGCCTATTGCACAGATTGCACTACACGGCAGTTTTTTTTTGCTACACATAGAGTTCGTAACTTTTAGAGCGTTGAATTTAACAGTACATTACTTACCAAGGGCTGTAAAAGAAAGAAAGCCCGAAATCGCAGGTATTTGTGACCCGAGTCGCAGCCGCGGGTTGTAAATATGCGATAGAGGGCTTTCTTTTTTACTGCCCGTGGTGAGTACACAATTTTACGTCTTCACCTGGCCACAATGCGAGTTTTAATGCACGCGTAGCGTGCGGTAAAACTCACATTATGGCCAGGTGTGACGTAAATAATATTATTTTTGTATGAAAATATGATCAATTAAAATCTGATGAATTATTAAAAGTCATAGAACAAAAGTTGTTGTTAATGATGTTAGTAATATAGTCCTGAGAGATTGTGTTTTACCAATAAACCTGTTATTATTATTATTTTTAACTTTCCTAATACCTATCTAATTTCACCTGTTAGGTATACTATACCTGAATTTCATAGGCATTATCATTGGCATAAATATAAAATAAAAAAAATGGATGACAGAAGAGGTAACTGGAAACATACGAATGAAGCAAGCTAACACAAAGATTGTAAAAAAGTTTTGTTTGATCACAGTCGATACTCAAAAATCGTTAATCCGGTAAATATCAACCAGCCCAGAAACCGTCGGTTTACAAAATTCGGCAGCAAATTATTTAAAATACAACCCTTCTCTTCACTTTTCATTTATTATTTATTTCCCTTGGGCTGCAAAAATCAATGATTCAATCAATTGCATTCCACAAGGAGTTAGAACTGTAATGGATCTAAAAACATAGGCAGTCATGACTATGAGGACTGCCTACAAAAGTGAGAACTTAAACTATGCATAGCTACAGATATTATGATCCGACGCTCGAGCCGACTGAAGTAGGCTCGTGAAATCGCGAATGAAAAAAAAAATCGCCTGGCGCATTTAGTAGTTATTTAAGGCGAGTTTCTTCAAGTTAACCTCTAAAAAATGTAATTTTAATGTCATTTTATTTAGAAACGGTAATGATTACGAGTAAACACGTGCAAAAGTTGCTTTTGAGACCTTTCTGTAGGTACATCGGGTACTCGTTACATAATTAGAAAAAGTTCGCTCGAAAGAAAAAAAAATCCAAACATACGAGTACCCTTATTTTGTCGATTAAAATCATTTTATATCAATATTATACCACATTATGTATTGAAAATCACATCAAAATAAACGTCTATGATGATGTAATGTCCGTCGGGTTTAACATTGTTAATATCGTAAAACATATAATTTTCAACCCAAAATTAACGAAATTCACGGCACAATTTACTCGCGGCCAGCTGCCACCTCTAGAACAAAAATGCGCGCTTGAAGAACCTCGCCTCAAATGTTTCTAGTTCAATAATGTTTACAAACGTGACATTAGAGCGTGTGCCTTATCGTCCTTTTTTATACATCAATGGTAAAATATTTATCTCTTAAACAGTTGTTTCAATTCATACAAAAGTGCAATACCTACGCGTTCAAAATGTAATGAATTCATGGTAACAGACTACCTGTCAAAGTCCCTTAGACCTTCTATATTTTAGGTACCAGCTACTTTAAGTTTATCATTCGTATGTCTAAAACCAGTCTCAACAACACGTAAGTCAATGACTCTCAAAGATCAATGTTAATGTCCCAATAAAAAGTTATGCCACAAACAGAGGACATTGCGCAACGAATCGAACATTTAATAATATCGTAACTGCAGCACAAGGCAATAATACATGCCTATATATATCTATACATATTAATAATTAAAGTCGCTTTTCTGTCTTTTTCTTTGTGATTATAAATAAATATATGATACGGCCGCGAATCATATTTAAATCAACAAACAACATGATACCTGCAAATTGCAAAAGACGTATGAAAATTTGAATTACGCGGGCTACCTTGACGCTTTCCCTTCAAGTATATATTGCAAGTCGTGATACTGCTGAGCACAACGACCTTTTAATTCAATTAAATACGCTAAATAAAGTTAGAACAGCAGGCCAAATTACCGACAGTCATGAAGAGCAGTTTGCATCCCGCTTCCAGGTTGTACCTCGAGGGTTCAGTCTCGTGGAGCCGGTGGTAGATGATGTCGTAGCCATCGCATGACTTCTCCGGCAGAACGGAGAACTCCCTGCAAATAAAACCGATACATAGGTAAATCTTTGGTCGAAATGTTCAGGCAACTTGCGAAGGCATACAAAATGTCTTTGCAAGTTGCCAGAACTTTGTTTTACTACTTAATCATTCAACTTTCCAGAGAAATCTGTGTTTATGGTCGAACTAGCTGTTGACCGCGGCTTCGCCCGCGTGGATGTCAATACTGCCCTACTTACTTAGGCAAGTATTTTTGCCAAGTTTCAAGTTAATCAACCAAATTAATAAGATTTTTCATACAAACTTTCATCCCCTTAGGAATTTCCAAAAATCCTCTCTTAATGCATCCCTAGACCTCATAAGGAACTTACGTGCCAAATTTGGAACCTCTAGACCCAGCGGTTTGGGCTGTGCGTTGATATGTCAGTCAATCAGTCAGTAACTCAGTCAGTTTCTTCTTTTATATATGTATTTAGATAGATGATAAATGTATACAGTTTTTCTCAGTTTACTCACAACTGTAAATACAACGAAAAAAAAAATGTTTTTTTTTTATTTATTTTTATTATTTATTAATATCTCACTGTATGCTGCACCGGTCGACGTCTTCACGTCAACGCCGGCTGTCGCTGAAAACTAGTGCTGGGGCTCCACAGACTACTTAGTGTGGGCCGTTTTGCGTGGATGTGACGCATATTGCCCCCCCCCCCCCCACTAGTTTTTTTTTTTTGTTTTGTGTTTGTTTTCTTTTTTTGAGTCATTATTACCGCAAACAAACTTATTTTCTTTCATATGTGGGTTTAAAGATTGCGCCACTATTTCCGAATTGGAACGGAACCCATACTCATAAGCTGTACTCTAATCACGTAACACACGATCAATCTCAATCTGAATGATTTTGAAGGATATTGCTAATCCATTGCTTCATATGTGCGAAAAATTTGTCTGGACAACAACGTAAATAACGCAATGAATGATGTTGAACTGTCAAAATGTGTTGCGCAATTATCCCGCTGATCACAACACAACACGAGGTCGTGTGTCCAACTCAGCTCGTTCAACGAAACATACTCGTGGGTTATACTATAAACAAACATCACTTTATATTTTCGTTTAACACGTTCAACGCCACGGAATAAAATGATAAATTTCCGGCCATGTCGGACAATGTTGGGCGACACCAGCATGTTTCGTTCGGGCTGTGGGGGACAATTGTATCCGACAGTCAGAGCTATGTTTAAACGTCTTTTGAGAGCTGTAAACAATTTAAAAAAATACAAGGTAATATTGTACGCAGAATGATGCGCGCGGCTTCAACGGAAGAAAGTTCAAATAATCATACGCAGCAGGCCGTGGGGGACAATGTTGGGCGACATGAGTTATCTTCACATTTATAAAGATTTCCGCGGTGTGGTTATAGGGAAATTTAAGTGTCGCCCAGCATTGTCCGACAAGGCGCTGAACGTGTTAAGCTACTAAGTGGAGGAGGAGCTCGTGGCTGCCATTCGAATATTGTGTCAATGTTGTTTGTGTGATGTAGCACGTATGGGTATACAAATTGGTGTGGGGTAGGTACCATAGCAAAGAAGTGAAAATTAAAGAACTTTTTAACAAAAACACAACCGGGTTCCAAAAAAAAAAAAACGAAAAATAACTGTAATTTCGGAAGTCGGTGGCGAAAAACTAAAATAGAGATCCCAAGACCCGGAATTCCGAAATTAAAGTAATTTTTCACTTTATAGTGTTTTGTTTGGTAGTTGGTTCTTTTTTTTTAAATACTCGTAGTTTTTTTGAGAGCGTTTTTTGACACCGTAATTTCAAACTCCGGTGCCGTCACTGCGGCCTATAGGTGGCAGTCACCGCTGTCATGCTCGCCAACTGGTTTTTAGTTGCCAGCTCTACTCGCTTCTCGTCAATCGTCGCGTTAGGACAGATGCCTTAGCTATCCTCATAATATGGTAAGGCAAACTGCTTTGTTGAGATGGTGGAATGTCAATGTCAACGACATAGAGATAGACCATGGTAAACATAATCGAAATCGGTCGGTTAGCCATGAAAACGAATGAAGCATAGAAATAATCACTTTTGGTAGGAATCTACTCATTTATTATTAACATAAGCGGGATATTTACCATGTTTATTCATTGTTCTGAACAGAACAGAACAAAAACAACAGAATCGAGTTGCGAGTGACAGTGGTAGCGGTACTGAGTGCAAAAAACGAACAAGAAAGAGGGTAGACCGTTTTGTCTGCTCATAAACACCCACCCGCAGTGACTTCAGTTTATCCGTGATCATGGTGCTTGCAACAGCGCCGAAATATCGGAAACTCAGAACAATGAATAAACATGGTAAATATCCCGCTTATGTTAATAATAATATTAGTGACCATGACAGTTTAAAAACTTATATCTACTCATTTATTGGTACGAATCTAATCTTCATTAAATGTAGCAAGCAGACTAATTCGTGGCCAAATCTTGCTCTACATAAATGGGGTTGCCATAACTTTCAGGGAACAACAATACGGGACGTTTCAAACAAATCAAATAAAAAAGTCGAAATCAAAGTTTTTATTCCAATAATAGTACTTATAACAATTTTTTATGGCCCAGTCATATTATTTTGAGCTTAATTTTACTTTTGTAATGATCTCGTTTTCTTTTTTAATATAATCATACATACATTTTTGAATTCAATGGTCTCTACCTGTTTCGTTCGTCCGTCCATTGAGCCGTCATCAACGAAAATATCCTAGTTTTTTCTAAATTATTGAAATACGGGACAATTCCGGCACGTGTAGCAATACGTGACGCGATGGTCAAATATGGTGACAATCCCGTTACGGGACGTATGGCAACCCTATATACAGAAAAAGTTTTTAACCAGTGCGATTTTTTTTTTTTGTTGTTTCAGTATCAGTTTCAACACTTTTTCACTATTTGTTACAGATGTTTTTTTGTCCGACTTGAAATCAGCAAAATATGGACACAATCTATTCGTAATAATATCAATGGGCATGCTCGCCGGCGCACGCGGCGGGTGTTACCCCTTCTGGACGGCAGGGCGGCGCCGTGCCCGTTGGCCGACAGTCCCGTTATGCACGAGCGACGCGGATGACCGGGCCTAAACTTAAAAAAACTAGTTCGAACCTGATAAAATTAGCGATTAATAACCTGCTTATATACCTACAACTGCGTTCCGCTTCACTGCACGCGCACCTTGTATCCAATAAAAATTGTTTAAAAAAAAACATCTTCCGATAACGATAACTTAATGTTTTTTGTACTAAGACGTATCAAAATAAGAAATGAGTGGTTAATGAAACTCGTTTAAGTTTAATTTGTCAAAATTTGCGCACTGGTTAAAAACTTTTCCTGTATAAAGGACAAAACTAAATTAGCTGCTAGCTTAGTCTGGATTAGTGCACGGTTGATGAAAATCCCTCCTTCCCTCTCACCGAGAGGAGTCCTGTTTCCCAGCAGTGGGAATATTATAGGCTAATTATAGTTATACATGATGGCAATAGGCTCGCCCCCTATTACATGGGACTTCAACATAACTGGCGAAATGAGGGTGTACTATAGTAAACTGTCGGTAAACGTCTGCCATACCCTTCGAGGATTACCGGGGTGATGTTATGAATACTTTCTTCTATGGCCTTAGTTTCAAAAACTGTCGATCAAAAAATATGTCATCGTCTGTAAAAAGCCTTCAGAGTTCAGAACAAGAGCTCTTAGTCTGCTAAAGCACTTAAAACAAGGCCTCAACTGGTGCCAAAAGCAAGCAGATGCAACCAATGCGAAAATGATTTTCCACAAGCCGTGGCCGACGGAAAATGGGAAAATAAATAGTTGTATGTGAATATAAAAAGCGGCTTTGGGGTCGGACTTGTAAGTACAGTCAGTATACACAATTAGCTGACCCCCCTTGCATAAATGATTGAGATTTTTTTACTAACAAATCGTACGATTTTAAATTTTGTTTCTAGTTTTGGGTAGATTTCGTATAGGTATTTAAATTTAAATTAAGAATTATAAAATTCTATCGCTCCGTATTCAAAAAAATCTACCAAACGAATTAGTAAGTCTGCCTATGCCTTATATAAACTTACCTCAGTGGTGACTGTAGAAGCTTTAGTCACAGCATATCATGGTTTGGTGGGTTCAGTTTTGAGATATGGTGTTATTTTTTGGGGAAATTCAACCAATAGAGAAATTATTTTTAAAGCACAGAAAAAGTGTATCAGGACAATGTTTGGTTTGCAGGTCATAGAAACATGTAAACCATTATTTATTAAATTTAAAATCTTAACTCTTCCATCCTTATATATTTTTGAAGTTGCTGTATTTGTTAAGACCAATCCTAATTTGTTTAAAAACATGTCGGATATTAATTACCGAAGTCGACGGGATAAAAATAGCTTGTGCGTAAGAAGGTCCCACACAGCATTAATGTACAAAAGTGTATTTTGCATGGCACCAATCATATTTAACCACATACCACGGTCAATCAAAGAATTAAACGTGAGCTTATTTAAGAAACGGCTAAAATCCTTACTAGTGAACAAAGCATATTACAGTATTTCGGAATTCATAACAGACAAAAATGTAATGAGAGAATGTTGACATGCTAATAAAATACATAATTATATTATTTTTTGTATATTGACTTTAGTATTGTATATTGACATTAGCATTGTTTATTGACATTAGTATTGCATATTGACATTAGCATTGTATATTGACATAGTCTTATTATTTTTATTATTATTTGTTTTCAATCTGTGTTAATATGTACATACCTACTTTATTGACATTTTTATATTATTTTTTCTATTTTTATTGACATTGATTTCTGTTGCTATAATTTTTATTAATGAATCCGCGTTATGAATTGTGTGACTATATTCGTGTTAATCTGTGTTCTTATTGTGATTATTAATTACAATCATTTGTACGCTCTCTGGCATAACATAGCGCACTCTTTATTATCTTTTATACCATTATTATTATACTATGTTAAACAAATGAATAAATGACTTATGACTTATGAAGGGGGGTCAGCTAATTGTGTATACTGACTGTACCACCGTACAATATTTAAGGCGACGATAACCGACTTTTAATGATTTTATACTTAAGATCACGCCTAAACGAGTAGTGTTAATGATTTGGAAAAAATATATGTTAAAAGAGAGCATTTTCTTAATAACTTAATATATCAATATTTTAGATTATGTTTATATTACACAGTGAAATTAATTTGTAAAGTTATGTCTAACGCTCATTGGCGACGTAAAACTGGTGGATGCCAAGCTTCACAGCTTGGCTCATCGCCGCAAGGTTGCCTGCTTGTCGGTCTTCTACAGATTGTACTTCGGCGAGTGTACCCATGAACTCCACGACCTCATTCCACCGGCCCCCTTCTACCATCGGACATCTAGACGCACTGCAAGTTACCACCCCTACCTAGTTGATATTCCACCAACTCGCACTAAGCGTTTTCAAACGTCTTTTATAATGCGCACAGCAAAGGAGTGGAACTCTGCCTGCGTCTGTGTTTCCGAACGCATACAACCCTAATCTATTCAAAGTGAGAGTGAACAGGCTTCTTCTGGGTAAGCTCACTCCATCGTAGACTTTGTCTCTGTCATCCAGACCTAGACTAAAGTCAAGAGCAAACTCATAGTAGAATAAAAAAATAAACTATCAAGCGTATTTTTCTGAAACCTTCACCGTTTTAAAGATAATTTAATTATAGATTTTTTGGTATACGTGTTTTATTAAAATACCTTTTGTTTTATCCTTACTAATATTATAAATGTGAAAGTATGTTAGTTTTCACGCCCAAACCGCTGAACCGATCGTCATGAAATTTGGCAGATATATAGCCTGGGATATGGAGAATGACATAGGCTACTTTTTTACGCGATAAGCGACATCCACGCGGGCGGAGCCGCGGGCAAAAGCTAGTATATATATATATACTTTAATATGCATTTAGTAAAACGCTGTTACTTTGACATTACAAACAGACACCAATTTTATTTATTTGTGTAGATTTGGTCCTGTTGGCACCCTTTGGGTGCAGGACCCTAAAAATGATTTCTCAGGGGTTGGCGTTTACAAAGCAAGAAAAATGCTTTTGTGTAAAATTTAAATTAAATTTTCTGGGTTTTCTCCAACGAGCGCCAGTTACAAAGCTATTCAGTGGTCCCTTTTTGGTAGCACCAGCTTTATTATCATTGAAAAATATACAGGGAAAGTTTTGCTTTTGTTAGTTCAGGCCTTTATTGGGGCTAACTTTGGGATTCACGAATTTTCGTCTATATAAAATATGAATGTCACAAAAATATTTCAAAAACATGCTGAACCTACTTCATGGTCGCAAATAAGAATGACGTTATTTAGCATGTCTAGATATTCCTAGAGAATTTCGCAAGTATGTGTGATTCTAAGTACCTTAATGTCAACAAGTTTCATATTAACAAAATAAGTTCAATAATGCCTACAGAGGCCCTAGTGTAAGTTTCTTTTAACCATCTCGATTTTACGCATCGAGCGCGTTCGGCTCTCTGATTGGCCCTTCACCAAATCGGAGTACTAACGCGCTCGATGCGTTAATTCGCGATGGTTAAAATAAACTCACACTAGGGCCTCACACCGAAGGAAAACGATCGCGCGGTCGTTCACCAACAAGGTGGACCGATCAGGTGAAGAATCATCGTCCTCTAAATTCTACACGGTGGTAAGAGATGCGCTGGACAGAAACCGATGGAGCCGGATCATCCGCTCGAGATGCAACTCCGAAGCTGACCACGATCCTCAGACATGAGGGACCGACCACAGAGAGAGAGGGCCTCAGGGCGCTGTTCCGTCTGCCGCGCTTCTGCAGTGCGTTAACAATGTTCGTTGAGTGACGCACAGACAGTTTTGATGCCACCTGGCGCAAAAAGACAGCCTTACTGATAAGCTAATTGCGTGGGAGCAGTAAAAGCATCCTGAATGTAGTAGGCAATAAGTTAGACATCCCACTGATGTGGAGCCTCACCCAGAGGACTTACTGCCGAATACTCAAACGCAATTCAATTTTAAGTCGCCGTTAAGTCTAATGCTGTCTCTGTCACTTTAAACTGTTTTGTAGCGACAGAAACACTTATAAGAACGTCTTAAAGTTAAGTAACGTTTGAGTATTTGGGCATTAGTCTCTCTTAGGTACTAACATAGTTTTTAGGTTCATAGTTCATACTAACAATCCATACTAATATTATAAATGTGAAAGTAACTGTCTGTCTGTATGTATGTTACGTTTTCACGCCTAAACCACTGAACCAATCGTCATTAAATTTGGCAGAGATCTTAGATCATAAATACTTATGATCTAAGGCAGAGATATAGCCTGATGGGATATGGAAAAGGACATACGGTAACCGACATCCACGCGGGTGGAGCCATGGACAAAAGCTAGCAAAAATATAATGGATCAATGGTTGTCTGAATAAAAATATTATTTTTATTAAATTCAATTATTATTCAATAGTATTGGATTTCGGTTTAAAGTTTTTGTTTTTCTCTCAGCACGATTTGTCATTCACATCTGACATTGGCAGAAATGTCGACAACGGCACCATTGCAATAGAGAAAAATAGAACTAAATTCATTTTAAAATAAGATGCAATTACAAACTAAGTACCGCTACACTACTAACAATCGATCCGTTTTTCTTCGCTTCGTTCTTTTTCCATATTTCTTTAAGTAAACACTTTGTGGCTTCATCCCATTGACATCTATAAGTCATATAGCACCGTTCTTAGAAAAGACGTGACACGTGTATATTATTGACAGCGTTTTATTTAAGGTGAAATATAAATGGTAGTCCGCGAAATTCAAATTTTCTTACGTTTTTTACAATGTGCAGGTCAGTGGTTGTATGTTGATCAAAATATGATTCGTCACCCCGTAAAACATGTTTTATCATGTATTTACAGAATTATAACCATTAAAATCATCATTACAAAGTTCAGATTACTCTATTGAATGGGTATTTCACACTTTAGTTCAATTCTTACTTAGAGAGTTCTATCGATTTTAAGTATATACAGAGTGTTTGGCAGAACGTTGAACATACAAAAATGGTGGATAGGTGGGGTCATCTGCTACTTACTCAGCCCTAATTTGTTTGACCCTGGCCCCCTGGATATTAAAAAAAAAAAAAAATCTTCTAGTTTCACCACTTTCTTAACTTTAAAGTGTAATTTTTATTTAAACAAATACACACATTACATCTTTCTGTAAGTTTGAGGAGTCATAACTTTTTTTGTAGCTAACATCTGAATAAAGCAATAATTTTATAAGAATCTGCCAAAATTAAAGATTAAAAAAAAAAACTAAAATATTGCCCGTTTTACCCATTTTTAATAAAAAATACACTTTAAAGTTAAGAAAGTTGTGAAAGTAAAAGAAAGCAAAAAAATTTTTTTTTTTTTTTAAATATCCATTGTGCCAGGGCCAAATAAATTAGGGCTGAGTAAGTAGAAGATGACCCCACCTATCCACCATTTTCGTATGTTCAACGTTCTGCCAAACACCCTGTATAAATACACCATGTTTTTATAACAAAATTTTTTTTTTTTTTTTTTGTAATGTAAACTTCTTTAGGCTCGTTGAACACTTTTTGGGTGAACAAAAATCAAGGAACTCTCGTCATCGAACGCTTTAGTTACTTAGTTATCACTTCTCCATCGGCAGTCCCCAAAGACTACACCGTTTATTATTATTATTATTTTATACATTTATATTTTTTCGTAGTGATAGCCTAGTGGTGTGACCGTCGGACTGCCAAGTCTTAAATCTCGAGTTCGAACCCAAGGCTCGCACCTATGACTTTTCGGATTCATGTAGGTATTGTATAATAATCACTTTGCTTAAAAAACGGTGAAGGAAATCATCGTGAGGAAATGCATGCCTGTGAGATATTTCTCAAACTCAGACACCAGGTTAGTCAATAACCACACGAAAAAGAAGAGGATAATATTATTAATAATTGCGATATATAAGTGCGAAAGTGGCACTTGAATTGATAATGTTTTGAAAATTCTTGCGTAATAATATGAGAAAGTTGGCCGTCACTGGACGCCCGGCAGATGTGAAACATCTATGTTAATAGTAGAATTCATAATTAATAAAAAAGTTGGCCGTCACTGGACGCCCGGCAGATGTGAAACATCTATGTTAATAGTAGAATTCATAATTAATAAAACAGTTGGCCGTCACTTGACGCCCGGCAGATGTGAAACATCTATGTTAATATTAGAATTCACAATTAATAAAAAAGTTGGCCGTCACTAGACGCCCAGCAGGTGTGAAACATCTATGTTAACATAAGAATTCACAATTAATAAAAAAGTTGGCCGTCACTGGACGCCCAGCAGGTGTGAAACATCTATGTTAACATAAGAATTCACAATTAATAAAAAAGTTGGCCGTCACTGGACGCCCAGCAGGCGTGAAACATCTATGTTAACATAAGAATTCACAATTAATAAAAAAGTTGGCCGTCACTGGACGCCCGGCAGATGTGAAACATCTATGTTAGAATTCATCTATACATAATATAATAAAATCGTAGCGAAGTCAAAACTGTACATTGAATATTAAAAAAAAAAAGTAATTGCTACGAGGTCTGGGAACGATTCAGATGCCGAAAATATAGTTTTTAGAATTTTTGTCTGTTTGTCGGTTCGTCTGTTTGTCTGTTTGTCTGAATGTATGTTCCAGCTAAACGCAAAAACTACCAGACAGATTTTGTTCAAATTTTGCATAGGTATTCCCTATAGGTCTGGTCAAATTACTACGTATAAATTACAACGCTATTTGCTATGGGGGATGAGCAGTATTGCATTATGTTTTGAGATGGGTCCATAAGGGCAGGTACCTTAACCGTGGTCGCTACAAGAAAATGGTCTTAAGAGACTATCCTTAACTTTAGAAAAAAATTGATCTGCATTCACAGATTTTGAAAAAAAAATGTAGAGTCAGAAAGAAAATGGGCAATTTTCACAAAAAAGTTTTTTGATGGCAATCGATCCTGTTTCTTATGAGGATTAAAAAACTCTATGGGACCAACTGAGGTTTGAGTACTAGAAAGTCAGAAATAAAAAAAAAGTTTTCCCATACAGGTCGTAGGTGAGACTGAGATGAGAACGAACACAATGTATTATATTAGTGTATGATAACAGTCGAATTA
Organism: Dryobota labecula; assembly: GCA_947523025.1. Taxonomy (NCBI): domain Eukaryota; kingdom Metazoa; phylum Arthropoda; class Insecta; order Lepidoptera; family Noctuidae; genus Dryobota; species Dryobota labecula. Next base: position 11,992,277 of record OX383303.1, read on the forward strand.
TTCCATTACTACTTCGCTGTGTTGAATAGGAAACGAATATAGCAGATAGTTGCAGATTTAATCTTTTAAATGATTATCATAACCTTATGGATCTAAGCAGTCAATCCATACTAATATTATAAATGTGAAAGTAACTCTTGTCTGTCTGTCTGTATGTTACGTTTTCACGCCTAAACCGCTGAACCGATCGTCATGAAATTTTTCAGAGATATAACCTGGGATATGGAGAAGGACATAGGCTACTTTTTTACGCGATAACCGACATCCACGCGGGCGGAGCCGCGGGCAAAAGCTAGTTTATTACATAATACAGTTTGTTTTGGATTGTCTAACATTTTATAGCTTATCAAAATCCTAACGGAATTATAACGTAACCTTGTAGCGCCTAAACACGTAATTATTTAAATATTATAGCAAAAAAGACTGTTTGTTAGCAATAAATGAAAACATGCGTCATAGGATAAAGTACAACAATTAATATCTCGTCTAAACTCTTTCAGGCAAAATTAATGTTTATTCATTTTATGCAAATTCAATATCAAGGTTCTGTGTATCATTAAACTATTTACATTATGATTATCATACCTACTTAGTTTTTTTTTTTTTTTGTATGTAAGTAATTTATTTTTTGCGGTGGTACCTCCTATATGAAACGTAACCCAAAGTACTTAAATAATAAATCTACGTACCTACGCCATTTACGCCAGTGTTGCAATCAGGGTTCGCCGATATATATCACGATATATATCAATTGATTTTTATCTTGATAAACAGGGTGGAAAAAAAAGACCGTGGTTGGAGGAAAAGTACCCTTATTATTGATGATGGCAAATTTTACTGAAAGGAAACATTCCTTTATTTTCAAAAAATAATTAAAATTGCATTTAAAGATTTTTGAAAAATCACCTGCTTGAGCCGGGAATAGAACCGGTGAAATGTGAAAAAAAAAACATTCTGTATTTTATGATACCATCCGACAGAGTCATTCATAAGGATCGATTCCTTTGAAATAACATAGTATCTTAAATTATATAGAAATTATTATTAAAGTTAGTTGATTTATCTCACAAACAAATGAAGATTATTATAATAATAGGTAAGTACTAGTTTTTTTTAAGTGTTCATAAAAAAAATATTTCTCAAATAAACACAAATTCTTTTGTTACTTTTTTAAAATTAAACATGTGTTAATTTGACACTTATATTATTTTACAAATTCCTTTCACATTTTTAAGTGTTTAATACCCTTACAGAATGAAATTCGCTTCTTTTTCTTGGCCTGGATATTGTATATCCGATATACAGGGTGATTGGAAGATGGGTGCAAAGCTTTGAAGCGAAGATAGTACAAACAATTTAGAACCATTTAAGCCATGGTTGTCTTAGACGAAGTCTTACCAATTTTTTTTAACCTAATGTTTGAGTTTTCTTTTGGAAATTTCCAAAATTTTATGTAAACTGCATAATTATGGACAAATTGAATGATAAATGATTTTTTTTATTTTTTTTTTATTTAATTCAAGTAATGTGTAAGCAATCTAGCAAAACATATTTTACATACATTAAAATTCGATTTTTTTATATACATATATGTATATAAAAAATTCGGATTTTTTATATTTATTATTAAAATCGGATTTTTTCGAACCCTGTTATAAACAGACACTTAAATTTTATTTATTTGTGGTATGTACATATGTATAGATTTAATATTCAAGAATGACCTGAGGCAGATTGAGATTTGCAAAAGATAGGTTATTTTTCCTTATAGATACATGGAAATATATAAAACAAAATCTACCAGGAAACACAGAATAAAATAAGTACCTCTCTGCAATGCATCTATTTAATAGATATGACGGCGCGTCTACATAAAGACGACGCCAAACTTACGTTGGTTATAGAATGATTTTGACAGCTGTCAACTTGACGTAAGCCCGAGTACTGAGAAGACCGCCCCCCCCCTCCAAAAAGAAAGTTGATGGATGTACGGTGGCCAGCACATAAGTTACCACAAACTGTCAAATTTTCTCGTTCGATTTTGAACTTAATCATCAAGATTTTAAAATTTAAAATCGTTTGGTGTAGCTTTTATTTTACTTTACTTCTTTGTCGGCGTGATTAATAAGAAGTATACCCATACCAAATTACAGCTTTCTAGTACTATACCCAAAGTCTCAAATTCAGATAATTTATGTAAACAACGGGGATAACATATCAAAAAAATATCTTCGTAATGGTAATTTACATAAAATGGCGAAAAAAGAGGTTTCATTTTCTTTTAAGAACCGATTTTAAGAAACAATAATTAAAAAATAATCATACCGTAATTATTTTTATAAATTTTCGGTTTTAAACAAAGTTATTAAAAAAAGGAAATTTTCTGGTATAAAATATTTTATGATACTGGTAACAATGCAGGAGATCCAAACATTTTCACATTTTTTACATTTTCAACAACTCTAATATTACAACTCTCATTCTTAGATTCATATTGTACGAGGGCGGCACTGAAAATTTCGGGAATCAAGGAAGAAACACAACATTACTATTTAAAAATGTATTTATTGCTTTTCGAAGTATTCTCCGCGAAATTTGACACATTTTTCTATACGATGGAACCAATTATTGAAGCAACTATTCCATTCGGAAGTTGGGGTCTCCAAAATGGCCGTTTTGTAGGCGTCTTCTTCAGGTGATGAAAATCTCTGTCCACGCAATTTATTCTTTATTTTAGGGAAACTATAGAAATCATTAGGGCTTAAGTCGGGGCTGTACGGCGAATGGTCTAATAATTCTAGGTTTTCTTGCTCTAAAAACTCTTTTGTTCTGTGCGCGGTGTGAGAACTCGCATTGTCGTGATGGAGGCTGATGCGGCGGTTGCAGTTCTCTTTACGGAGTTTAGAAACGACCTGTGGCAAACAAATGCTAGCATACCATTCTCCATTAACCGTTCTTTGTCCCTCAAGAGGAATAGTCGTAACATGGCCGGTTTTGGAGACAAACGTGGCCACATTTTTTTTGCAACACTCCGTGAACGAACAATTTTTGTTGGCTTTAACTCATTTTCGAACACCCAAACTCGTGACTGGTTTTTTGTTTCGGGTTCGTACGCATATATCCAGGATTCGTCACCTGATACGATGTTGTATACAGCATTTGAGGATCCTGCGTGGAATCTTTCGAGAGTTCTGACGCACCAAGTAACGCGAGCCGCTTTTTGCTCTTCACAGAGCGAATGCGGTATCCATCGGGAAAACAACTTTTTTACACCTAATTGTTCATGCAAGATTATTTGTATTTGACTCATGCCAATGTCTAAAGTTGCCTGAATTTCGCGGTATGTCACATGTCGATCCTCCTCAATCAGCTTACGCACAGCATCAACGTTTTCATGGGTGACTGCAGTTTTTGGACGACCTTGACGGGGATCATCCATCACTGAGCTTGACACGTCCCCGTTGAGATTCAGCAAACCAGCGATAAATTGTGGTTTTGGATGGGGCTTCATCACCAAATGCAGAAATCATCCGGTCAACACACTGTTTTTGTGTTAAACCACTTCGAAAGTCATAATAAATCATCGCTCTTGAATTTTCTCGAGTCAATTCCATTTTCTCAACGACTAAACAAGTTTGACAAAACTTTGTGACAAGACCGAGAATCTTTAAAAAAAAAAATGGTATTCGATTTTTAAAACCAAGGAGTTTTCAATTAAAAATATTTTAATACGACAGGAACAGTGGAAATATTCCATTCCCGATACTTTTAGTGCAGCCCTCGTATGTAGCATATCTAGCCACATTTTGAATGAAAACAGCTGTAAATTGATCCGAGTGGAAATCGATTTTGGGAGGCCTACGTCTAGCAGTGGACTTAAAAGGGCTGATTATGACGATCATAGGCTGTGTCTCCGACACACTACATAAAACATTGTTAAGCAACGGTATTTTGTTTGCATAGTTCTTATAATTAATTCACATTAATTGCATAGATGATTATTTACATTTTTTTTTAATTATAAAATGTTTTGCACCACTGTCCTGACATTTTGACAGTGACATTTCTTGACATTACTTTGTTTACATAAATTATCTGAATTAGAGACTTTGGGTACCTATAAGTCTCCGAGCTAAGCCGCGGACGGACGGACAGACAGACAGACAGACGGACATGGGGAAACTATAAGGGTTCCTTATTGACTACGGAACCCTTCAAAATTTACATTCACTTGAGTGGAAGCGTCCGATATCGGCTTAAAGAAAATGAAGTCAGAAAACTTCTTTTACCAGTAGCACGGGCTGTATCTGTATGACTCGACTTAATTGAGCGTCTAGAAACCCAGTAACCTATTTTTAGCCATTTCAGTGGTAGCTTCTTACAGGGTAGGTAATATTTCATGAAGTCACGAAGACACGATAAAAGGGCAGACACAGACAAGCTCCATTATAAGTTTAGGTCATTTTAAGTTTAGGTCATATTAAGTTTAGGTTTAGGTTTATCGAAACAGCTGTTTTCTTCGTGAACTAAGCAGAAGGTAAAGTCAGAGAAATTAATTGCTAAGCAAATTGACTACCAACTTAAATTGTCCGTATAATCAAGTCACAACTGTCATTCTTTGACAGTTGTATGAAATGGCTGTAACACGGCATTGGTGTGTCAATTTGTTTAACAATGAATTTCCCTTACTGTACACTACCTCTAGGTCTAGGCGAACTTTTAGCAAACTTAAACAATTTATTCAGATAATATACGTGGTAGATCATCATCGTCATATCAGCCGAAAGACGTCCACTGCTGGACACAGGCCTCCCCCAATTTTGCCATAATCGCCACGCTTGGCAGGCGGGTTGGCGATCGCAGTATGGTGTTAAAAATGCATAGAGAACGCTGCTACCCATTCTCTAGTAAGTCCCTTAGTCGCCTTTTACGAGTACGACACCCACGGGAAGAAATGGGATGGTGTTATTCTTTACGTCCGGCGGCACACGGAACTATAGATATACGGATAATATAGATATACATATATAGATAATTTGTTTCAGGCACTTTTGAATTGTCAAGGAGTAGATCAGTCAGACATATGAAGCTAGTTGCCCATTTCAAAACGTAGTAGGTACCTATGGAGTAGAACGGGCAAGAAAATCATTAAAAGTCGGTTATCGTTGCCTTAACTAATATTTTTGTAACAATTTAATTCAAAAGAAACAATAAACTCCATGGACACTCCATGGAGTTTATTGTTTCTTTTGAATTAAATTGGGCACTCCATCCATAAAACTCCATGGACACTCCATGGAGTTTATTGTTTCTTTTGAATTAAATTGTTACAAAAATATTAGTTAAGGCGACGATAACCGACTTTGAATGATTTTATACTGAAGATCACGTCTAAACGAGTAGTGTTAATGATTTGAAAAAAATATATGTTAAATTAGAGCATTTTCTTAATAGGTTAATATGTAAACATTTTAGATTATGTCTATATTACATAGTGGAATTAATTTGTGAATTTATGTCTAACGCGGTAACTGAGAATCACACAAAATCTATCAATCGTATATTTTTGAAACTCTTAACCTTTCAGTATACGTGTTTTATTAAAATATCTTTTGTTTTATGTGTAATAAATTAATAATGCGTTTTATTTGGGACAGCGTTTCTGGATGGGCGCGTCCTATTTACTGGCTAGACGAACGACGCGTTGCGTGAGATCAGTACAGAACACGCAAGCTAACCACTCAAGGTCACTGGCATATATCTGGGCCTTAAATAAATATCTTTAATGTTGAATTTATAAATATGTAAGAACGATGTTAAAAAAACTCGGCCAAGTGCGTGTCGGACCACGCACAATGAAGGGTTCCGTAGTTGGGGTGAATGATCCCTAGAACAAACTTAACATTGTAGTTAAAAAACGTTATTTTTTCAACGGAAATTTAAGAGGCCGTGCACGAAATCGACTGATTTTGATCAATTTTGTTCATTGGTTGTGAGAAAGGGAAAAATAACTTAAACAAAATTATTTGAGATTTAAAAAGTCGTGTTCTTTGTTTTGCATGTGGCTGAAAGGGATTTTTCAAATAAATTAAGTATTCACGGTAAATCACTAATATTTGCAACAAGTTTTCCGAAAAATGACGCGAGACTGACATTTGATCATCGTTCTACAAGAAACTCCTTTTGATTTTGAACATTAAAAAATATCCTTAACATCATTATATGCTCTTCTTGCATGTGGCGGAACCACTTTTTTCAACTTCCATACAAAATATAGCAGAAAAATAATATTGAAAAAACCTTTTTTTGTTTTAATCCTCGTCAGTAATATATATTTTTCCTATTATTTAGCAAATCATATCAAGAAATTTAAAAATCACAAATAAGTCTTCAGCTATCCTTGAAATATAATCAAAATTTTATTTAATGATTATACAATATCTTCATTAAGTAAATCCATGGCGAAATAAACTATATTTTGGAGAGCACAAAAATGATGAAACTATTAAAAGCTGCTGTGACTGACACGAATGGTTTAGCACCATGAAAACTGTACTCTTATAGTTACACAGACTTAATGTTTCGATTATTTCAAGTTTTCTCACAATTAGATAAGAAATTGCCAAAAGAGAGTTTTTTTCGTGCACGGACCCTTAAGTTGGTTGACTATTATACGGTAACTAGTAAAGCCTACTTAGCTGTAATAATTTTCCTTTTCGTTATACTACAGCTGTGATTTTTCACATCTCATATCTAAATACAACCATTTAGCTAGCACTTGACTCTAACTAAAATTAGCACTTATTACGTAAAAGGATGCCCAAATCGAAAAATGGTATTCACAAACCCGTAACATTTTTGAACGGCCTATCCAACGATACCCCACACCATGGGATAACCGTGAAAAAAAAAAATATCATCCCCACTTTACGTGTAGGGGACCCTAAAAAATATATATATTTCAAGATTATATTTTACCACTTTGTCGGCGTGATTAATATGTTTACCCATACCAAATAACAGATATCTAGTACAAAGAGTTTCTGAGCTAAGCCGCGGACAGACGGTCTCATGGCGAAACTATAAGCGTTCCATGTTTACTACGGAAGCCACGTACACATTAACAGCGTCAAGAGTAGGTACAAGAAATAAAATAAAAAAAACATACAAAAAAAAACCTATTAAAAAATACAATAATTAAACAGCAATAGTAGCAATAACAATAGTAACAATAACTTGAGGAGCTCGTGGCTAAGTAATTACAGCCGCACGGGTCGATCCGTCAGGTTAAGCTACGCTTGCCGGGGTTGGTCAGTGGATGGGTGACCATCTTTACATACCGAGACTCCTCCGTGCCTCGGAAAGCACGTTAAGCCGTTGGTCCCGGCTGTCATTCGTGGATCTTTGCAGTCGTTAAGGGTCGTCAGAAGCCCAAAAAGTCTGACAACCAGTCTTACCAAGGGGTATCGTGTTACCCAGTTACTGGGTTGTGGAGGTCAGATAGGCAGTCGCTCCATGTAAAATACTGGTATTCAGCTGCATCCGGTTAGACTGGAAGCCGACCCCAACATAATTGGGAAAAGGCTAGGCAGATTGATTTAGTAGCAATAATAATATAGTAGTCGGGTGTATCCCACTATTTCTATTAGGTATTTCTATTGATAGAAATACTGGGCCTGATTCAGACTGATTGTCCCACTATTTCTATTGCTGTCGGCTGCGACATAAAAAACGCTGCATCACCTCTTATGACGGCGTGCACATAAAAACTATTAATTTGCTCTCCATTTATTTATTTTTGAATACCGAGAAGTCGTGTTTTAATTTTAATCTATTCATTAAAAGTGGTAAACTTTTCAAATAACATAACTGCGTTTTTTTGTCGCAATATAAATAGTGGGATATAATTTGTATAAAACGCTGGTCCCACTTTTTCTATTTTGTATTTCCATGGAAATAGTGGGATACAGCCGAGTAGTCACATTTCGTGTTAAGGTGTCTAGAGTTTATTTTTTATTGGTAGGTAACATGAACTTTTTTGTAAGCTGCCTCGTATCGAAAACCTCAGGTAATAAATAACGATACGTAGATTCATACGGGTATAGAAAAAAGGAAGCTACCAGAGACTAATTAGACTAGTCGATTAACATTTACTCGTCACTGACCTTTAAGTTTAAGTTTCTCAATAATAAAATTATTAAATGGAGTTACAAATCGAATATTGCTTGCCTTAAAGCCGGCTATGCTTGTTTGCTGACCAATTACTTAAGACGCTGATATATGCCAGTGACCTTGAGTGGTGCTTGCGTGTTCTGTACTGAGCTCACGCAACGCGTCGTACGTCCAGCCAGTAATAGGACTCTCCCATCCAGGAGCGCTGTCCCAAATAAGACGCATTGTTAATTTATTATACACTAGCTTTTTCCCGCGGCTCCGCCCGCGTGGGTGTCGGTTATCGCGTAAAAAGTAGCCTATGTCCTTTTCCATATCCCAGGCTATATCTCTGCCAAATTTCATGACGATCGGTTAAGCGGTTTAGGCGTGAAAACTTAACATACAGACAGACAGACAGACAGAAAGACAGACAGAGTTACTTTCACATTTATAATATTAGTATGGATAACTGGTCAAAATTTAGGGAAAAGCAGATTTTATTTTTCGCGATTTCAGGTTTGGTCTCATAGTAAAAGTTGTTCATAATGATGAGTACAATAATCCCGAGGATTTAAACGAATTAAATTTGACTGTGTATAATTTTATAAATGCATTTAGTATAAAGATGTTATTTTGACAATTACAAACTGGTTTTATTTATTTTAAATCATTTTTGTCTTTTAATCGGTCCAGCTTCGGAGATTAGCTGCTAATCTCCGAAACGGCTGGACCGATTTTGACGGGAATTTCACTGGCAGATACCTGATGTTATAAGGAGTAACTTCAGCTACTTTCCTTTTAGAAAAAGCCACACGGGCGATGCCGCGGGCAGCAGCGACTTCTAATTCTAAATAAGAGTGCTTGTTACCGATCCGAATCCATGAAACTACAGAATTACCAATCAGCACAAGTTTTCTCAGACTATTCTTATTCGGATTCGGGACAGCACACAAGTACTCTAAAAGTTAAAAGTGTCTCCATTCCCATTGGGTTACCTCGAAGGCTAGTTACGCAATATACACCGTGACATTTTAGTCGTCTTACAAAAGTGGTCCTCTCAATGTATCCGACATTATAATACCTCTTATTAAGAAACGGCTTATGTTTAACTTACCACCAAATATAGTAACATAGAGACAAAAATAGTAAATGATCACCAAAATTAAACCCACATTTTAATATAAAATTATAACCAAAGTTTCAACATCTCGCAATCCTATTTAAGAAATTAGGTACGCAAAACAAAACGTGCCAAAACGTAAATTCTAAACAGTTTTTTTGTAGTTAGTTGCATTTTCTTAAATTAATATCGTCTAACTAGTTCAGTTTCGGGTAGCCTGTTTTATTTCCATTTTTTTTTTTTCTGTAATAATCTAGTAGTTTCTGGAACTCGCCGGCCGCTGCCGCGGCACCGCTCGCTTCGCTCGCTCGGCTCTTGCATAGGAGGTCACAGTTTTAACCTAACCTAACCTAATAATTATGGCATCATAATACTTTATTTGGTAATAAGCCTACATTTTATGGCAATCACAGTGGTTTATTTAGGCAGAAATAGCGCATTAATTTGCTCGCTAAGATTCGGTGATCCTTTACTACATTTGGTGTTCGAATACATTTTATGGTGGTCATTATATTTAACCCCTTAAGAAACATATTTCTGCGTTAGGGTGAATGAACTCTGATAAAGATGTCGCCGCTCTATTCCGCACCGCCCTTGGAACACAAGGCTTGAACTGCGCTCGTAACAAGGTGTTACGTCTTAATTAAAAAAATAAAATAAAAAAATATTTTTCAGAAGGTCATAAATATCTTTTTTTATGAATGATTAGTAGTCATTGGATACATGACGTGGGCTGTCGTTGTAAGACGATAAAAATGCCACGGTGTATACACTAACAATGCGCCAGTGACCTGATTAGGTGTCGTTACAACGCGGAGTTAACTAGGTTTCCACTACACAGCACAGTTTGGATGGATCAATAGACTTCATAGCATATCCGTGACCCACCACTGACTGGGTTGTGAGTGGGCTTGCCAACCTTAATGCATGAATTTACCGGGACTTTGGCAATCAAAGTGCGGAACATGGCAAAAAAAGGGGGACTCATGTGTCAAAGTATAGGGAGGCGTAAAGTACAATTAGAAAGCATTTTAAATCATCATCATCATCATAAGCCCATAGCAGTCCACTGCTGGACATAGGCCTCTCCAATTGCACGCCATTTAGCTCGATTCTCGGCTACTCTCATCCAGCTGCTACCAGCCACCCTGCTAAGATCGTTGCTCCACCTAGCCTGAGGAAGTCCTACCTTACGTTTGCCGATTCGCGGTCTCCACTCAAGAACACGTCTACCCCAACGGTCATCGGTTTTACGGCTAATATGGCCGGTCCATTGCCACCTCAGCTTGCTTATTCTGTGAGCTGTCGACAACTTTGGTTCTCTGCCGGAACCAAAGTCATATATACCATTTTAAATGGTTTTAATGGATGTTTTAATTTGGCATACAAGTACAAGACTTACAACATAACAAAATTTAAAACAATAAGGATATCTAATAAAACATAATAGTAATCACTATAACTTCTGCCCGAAGGTTTAGCAGTAGAAACGATAAAAAGGGACAATTCGCGTCCCAAACAAGTCTCTTGCGGGACGCATCCTCTAAAGCTCTAGAAACGATTCGTCCCGGCTTTCGCGCGACGGTTGGCAAGCCTAGTTGTGGGGGTCAGAAGATACTGTGGCCGAAATAGAAGTTTCTCTATACTATGATACGTGTTTAGAAGAGGTTGGACTGGAAGTAGCTACTTGAGAACATGCTGGATGGAATGACTAGACCAAGATGACTTGAAAATGGATTTGTAAAATATAGCGATCTTATTGAGCGTATCCAATATTCAGTCCTTCCAAAACCTCCCAGACATCCCATCACCAGGTTGTTTCATATTCCTTTCCGCAAATCCAATCTTGGTCTCAACGCTCCTATGCTACGAATGTGCAGAAATTACAACAGTTTTTGTAAATCGTCAGAAACCGACTTCACGGTGTATCACTTAACAAATTTAGAAGACCTGTCTCTGATGTACGGAGTGCATATACTAAACTTGTATATATATATAATATTTTTTTTTTTTGGAAGTTCATTTATATTAAACTTAGATATAATTACACACACCCTTTTTCATCTTCCACCTTTCGTGATATAATTTAAATAATTTCATTTAGTTTAATACAAATATATACTTATTCAATCTTGTTTTCTAATTGTATTTTATGTCTTCACTAGCTTTTGCCCGCGGCTTCGCTCGCGTTAATTTCGATTTAAAAAAATCTATTAACACACTACTAAAGTTTCTTTAATAATATCATTCAATCATGATTCGAAAGACACGTTGTGCCATCTATTATTATAAGAATGTTATTGTTGTTTTCCTCGGGAACAGTATTTTTTTTCGGGATGAAAGGTTGTATTAAGTTTATTATATTTTTTTGTTTCTGTTTATTATGTCCGTTTCTGTAGACCTGACCACGTATATGCAAAATTTCAGGATGATCGGTTCAGTGTTTTAGACGTGAAAAGGTAACAAACAAACAAAGTTACTTTCGATTTTTAAATATTAGTTAGGATTTTTTTTTTTAGTTTATTAAGATGTTCTGTGTATTATAAATAAATGAATGACATAGCAAATGGGACTTACTTCTACAAGGCCTGCAGAGTAATTTTGCCCAACACACATAAAGTGACAATATTGATCGCAATTTTGATAGTGCACCCACTCTCATTGCGTTATTTATATTGTTTAGCAAACGAATTTTTCAAACTTATGAAGCAATGGTTTAGCAATATCCTTCAAAACTCTCGGATTATGATTGAAAGAGTTTTACGCAATTAGGGTGCTGTATCGAATGGAAAATCTCTCGATTAAAACCAAATTGATACAGTAATGTATGCAGCGAAAGGTCAATTAAATCAATTGGATTGAAAAGCAATACCTAATTGGAATTAAGTAACTTAAGAACTTCAATCAGACAGTCTTGACAAGTCAAAAGTTAACAACAAAGAAAATATATTTACTTTTCAACGCTTCCTAAACATAAAACGTAGGCGGTATAACACAATGTAATGTACGTATTAGCATAATTACTTATACAAACTGCTGACAGGTCAAATCGAACCTTTGTATCTGAGCGTACAATTTCATTGTAAATATCATATCACGTGTTCAACGCTTCCACGAGAAGGTTTTGCCAGAACCAGAATGAAGTTGTTGTAATCGTGAAGAAACGCTTACGATGCTTTTTGTAACCGATTGTGACGAAAGAAGGACGAAAGAAGCCTTTCCGCGTGTGTGTACATTTCGCACCTTTAGAATTATAGAGACCTAATTTCTTCAGAAGTTGAAAAACATCACCAAATTAGGTCACTATAATAATATTATAGTGACCTATAATTGAAATTTTAAGATTTCAACCTTTCTAAAGAACATCACCAATGAGGTCACTATAATATTGTGAATTAATTGAAGATGTCATTAACTGATGATGTGATTGATGATTTCAATAAGGTCTCTATAATTCTAAAGGTGCGATTTCTTTCCAACCGCAGTGCAAATCAAAATACCAGCGGCGGTATTTATTTTTTAAGAGTCTATACAACCTCAGCCCCACCTCACTCTGTATCTCGCTCGCACACTATTGCTACCGGTCACGCGAGCAAGCGAGGCAGGGCGGCAGGGAAAAGGCTCCAAGGCGCCGATAGTTTAGGTAATTTCGTTTTACGGTGAAAATAATGGTCATTTAAAAAAAGTAAATAACATAAGACCAGGGCCTCAAGTCTGCTATTACAATAGTGTTAGAATGGTCTCTTCATTGTGAGTTTTTGACAGATTTGCCATACAAACACTGTCAAATACTCACAATGGCGAGACCATTCTGACACTATTGTAATAGCAGACTTGAGGCCCTGCTTTATAGTTAGTTCAGATAGTATGCAAAGTTTCATTATCTAATTTGAAGTATTTTTTGAATACCAGCAGTTTATTGTTCGGTTTGGAGGTAACTTTGGAATTTTTTTCTATCGAGAAATTTTATGTAATCGTGTTTTCAGCTAACATAGTACTTAACATTAATCCTCAACTTTACCATATATTTATTTCAAAATTAATGCTGCAGTATTTTCGACATAATGGAGGATCATGCTAAGCCATTTGAGGTAGTATAGGCCCTTAACTATCGCAGCATTATGCTGAGATAGGAGCCTTTTTGGCCTCGCGCAGGTCTTTTTTAAATTATGTTTTGTTTTAATGTAAATTTTGTTAGTTTTGAAGGCTCCTATTTTTTAAGGTTCCGTAGTCAACAAGAAACCCTTCTCCATGTCCGTCCGTCTGTACGTCCCCAGCTTAGCTCAGAGACAGTACTATAAAGGCTCGTACAGACTAGTACGACATCGCGGGCGCGACGCGACACTAGTAGCACAATTTCTTTGTCGGTGCCTGTCGCGCCCGCGATATCGCGCGAGTCTGTAGGAGCCTTCAAGCTATAATTTGGCATGGATATGTCTACATATTAATCATGCCGACAAAGTGGTCAAATAAAATCATGAAAAAATTGGTATTTAGGGTACCTCCTGTACATGTAAAGTGGGGATGTTTTTTTTTTGTTTTGTTTTTCTTTCGCCTACCCTGTGGTGTGGCGCCTCTTTCTTTCAAATAAAACTTAATATCGCTGTGACATCAATACGTATTTATCACGATGACGACGAGGGCCTTGAATGGGGACAATTGGAGCTTTGAAAGGGTTCCTAGCATCTGTCTCGTCTAGTTGTCGTTAAAACGAGATGAGGGATGGCAGGCGGTCTAAAGTGGCCTTAGTGGGAGTAACGACCAGATGTGATAAAGTTAATATATTAAAATCATCGTCTAGAGGTCAATCCGGAACAGTTACTTTAACGAAGTGTTAAAGGCGACCTTTGATCCACTCCTGTTTTCTGGAAGAGATTTAGGATTCATTTAAGGGTACGTTGTAACAGGGCGTCATAAGTTGTATCCGATGATCAAACTTTTAAGTCTCTTGGCAGTAGAAGGTACATTTGGACACAATATGGCAGTAGTTTTTGAATTGTTTTTATTACGGACGCTTCAAACGTGCACGTCTTTCTACATTGTTCTCGCATGTATAACTTCAACATAAATTATGTAGGTAACCCATATTTAGTTTTAAAAGAGGGTCCGTGGAGTTTCTTGCCCGTTCTTCTCCATACGAACCTACTACGCTTTGGAATAGGCATCTTTTTGACTGACCGACCCCTTGACAATTCAAAGGTGCCTGTAGTTGGTGTATTTAAAATAAATGCTTTGAGTTTGAGTAGTGCATTTGGACGCAATATTTAAGTCTCTTGGCAGTAGTAAGTACATTTGGACACAATACAGGGCGTCGTAAGTCGTATCCGATGATCAAACTTTTAATTCTCTTGGCAGTAGTACATTTGGACACTTATAAACTTCGGAACTCCAGTCCGAAAAAATGAGTTGTGGTAGTCGCCAAGAGAGTTTAGACAATTTATTTAGTTTAACTATGCTTCAGTGTTCAGTCTTCAAGGACTTGCGCAGTTGTGTACGAGGGGGTTAATTATTCCTGCTGCAATTTGCTGTTCAAGAACATGACTGTAATCTATCTTCGTATGCAATCTGTGATCTACGTGGCAGATAATAATTTCGAAACATCAATGAATATCTCTTGGGACGGAATAAAGTTTAACTCGGTGAGAGATCGCAAAACCAATGGCCGTAACCTTTGCCCTTTTGAAAGTCCATGGTCGGGAGTTGGAAAGTGAGGTATTCAGTGGTTACTGAATTTCTAAATACTTTTACCATTTGCTTGAGTATTAGCTGAACCATACCTAGGCTGAAGAAAAAGAAAAAAAGAAAAAGAAAAAAAAACAAATTACGAGCTAACTGTGACATGAATTTGTAGTCTAAAGGACAAAAGTTTCAGATAATTTCATTTTAATTAATTCTTTAAAGGCTGCCACAAACAGGCGCGACACGCGACACGAAGGCACCGCTCGTCGCACTGTGCCTTTGTGTCGCGTCGTGTTCAATGGCATTTTGAACATTCATTCATGCCAGATTTCATTTATAATATATATATTTTTACATATTATTTATTAGTGTTATAAGCAACCTGAAGTAGTAGGAAGTTGGAACTTTGGTAGGAAGTTTCATTTGTCATTATGTACGAGATTAACAATTCATTCAATGGAGTGTCAGTCAGTGGCTGACCATTGGAAAGTCATAATGACGCCATTATTAGTAGATTACCAAACTTGTCAAAATCAACAATTATGAAATCAATGATAGACCATTCTGACACTATTGTAATAGCAGACTTGAGGCCCAGGGCCTCAAGTCTGCTATTACAATAGTGTCAGAATGGTCTCGCCATTGTGAGTATTTGACAGATTTACCATACAAACACTGTCAAATACTCACAATGGCGAGACCATTCTGACACTATTGTAATAGCAGACTTGAGGCCCTGGTTGTATGTTGATATAAATATGAGAGAATTATAATCATATCAAGAAGATTTCCTCAACATTTGAGGACACAAAATGTCAACTTATTTCCTACAATGTAACGCTAAAAGTCATAGGAAGTGAAAGTAAGTTCTTAATGTTCCTCGCTTGATATTTGTTGAGCCTTTTCGGCGAAATCTATCCGACACCACTGTGACGTGAATATGTAGTCTACAGACCAAAAGTTCCTCATAATTGAACTTTAATGAATGCTTTAAATTAATAATCAAGAGAATTTCCTCAATAATTGAGGACAAAAAATTTCAACTGATTTCCTACAATGTAACGCTAAGTCATAGCACAGTATAAATATGGACAGTATGGAAACTAGCCCTATTTGTTGAAATAATTACCTACACTCCATTGGAGCGTTGCCGTTGGCACTCTTGAATGTTTATAAAATTTAAAAGTGTTTTATTGAAACGAAGTTCATTAACGCGGCTTGCGGTAGGAGTTGACTGGTAGAAATCGTCACGCACTATCGGCTTAAGCACCCTCGAAAACCATAAAAACGATATACATGACGAAAAATTTGAACATTTTCGCAGCCGACTCGCCACCTTGGATTAACAAATAAATTCAGGAATTTCTTATGATCGATCACACGGACCATAATTTTCTATATTGATTATATATATATATTTATAACAATAAATCATTCTTCCCTTTCAAGATCAGCGGGGAGTTTAAAAAACGAAAATTAACGTATAACACGACCACACTCGACACGGCACCCGCGACTGAGAGCACCGCCACGCACGCTTCGGTGTCTCGTAGATGCGCGCGTCTGTGTGAGTGTGCCGTTTCGAACGTTTGTTCGTAGTTTCTGTACTGTCCATATTTATATTGTGGTCATAGGAAGTGAAAGTTCTTAATGTTCCTCGCTTGATGACTATGCTGACCTTTTACCAAACAATTAAGTAAATTCATTATAATTATATTTTAATTATCAAATCATATGACATGTAGGGCTTTCAGTCTCTGGGCACGCCACAATTGTGGCGATAAGTCCCCTCTTTGAGAAGTGGCTAGAAAGGCGCCACGGCGTCCTCACCGGACACGGTTGTTTCGGGAGGTTCCTGTTTCGGATTAGGCGGGAGGAAACGCCCGGGTGTTACCACTGTGTGGATCGCCCGGAGGACACGGTGGAGCATACGGTGGTCTGCCCGGCTTGGGCAGAGCACCGCCGTGTTCTCACGGAGGCAATCGGCGGCGGCGATCTCTCGCATCCAGCCCTGGTCCAGGCCATGGTCCGGAGCGAGAGTGCATGGGAGGCAGTCATCTCCTTCTGCGAAGCAGGAATGCTCGCGAAGGAGGACGCAGAACGCGTGAGGGAGCGACAGTCTGTGCGCCCTCACGCCCCAAGTCGCCGCAGGAGACGCCCTTGGCGGCGGGAATCGGTCCGATTCCCGGCCACCGTAGGCGCGAGCTCACAGATGCGAGCTATGGGCAGCTCACCGTCCGTTAAGGACCAGGCCCAAGTCACCGGCGCATTTTGTTCCACGCGCGCCTCAAAGCGATGTCAGCACGCACTGACGGGGTCCGCTAGGACCGGTGCCTGCCAGGGTTGCGGGTTTGTCCGAAAGGGATACCGTGGCTCTGGCACACAGGCAACTGAAGGAACACGGGTGGGTTTTAGTCAGTAAAAGTCTAACACGCCCTCCCGCTCCACCCAGAGCGGGAGAAGTTATATGATCATTTCCCTCCCAAAAAAAAAAGGATTTCAGTCTCGCTGCTTTTCTGATTTCCGGGAAAAAAATTGAGACTAAATCGGGTCTCGAAATTCCCGGGAAAAACTAGACTTTCGAGACTTAAAAAAGTAGGTTTTATGCTTATAGGCCGAGCTTATACCTGAGTCAAAACAAGATATTTTACTTTATTAAACATACAGTAACAAACTCAAATTATAAAATCAAAAATAAATTATAAGAGTTTTTAAATTCTCATAGTGGGCACGTAAGAAATAAAGGGCGTTTAATGTAGTTACCGACAGAGAAGACTAGAATTTATTACAAAAGTAACCCGCTTTAGAAAAAGCTCTCTCAGCTTCTACGCAAGTGGAGGATAGATATTAGGTAATTGTAACAATGGTTTAGGTATTTCCCTAAACCATTGGACAAGTCTCAAAAGTCTCGTTATTCCCGCGACCGAAAATATCAATCTCGAGTCTCGAAAATACAAAAAATCGTCGAGATCGAGATTCCCGGGATGAAAGCTATAATGACAAGCCGATACCTATCAAACCCTCTTAATAATTCTACGAATTTTACTTTTGAGTGGCACGGACCATAAATTGGCGTAATGGCACAGATTACGTAATGGGTCCTTTTAAGTTGCCAGACGGGTCTTTAGTCAGAGTGTAATTGCGTAGTGTAAGCTTGCTTAAACATCATTTCGACCGAGATATTGGTAAATGACAGATGATGGGACGCTCCATCTACTTTTTTCCACCTGGAAAAATTTGGTCCTTCTCAAAAAGTTTAAGACACTGATAATTTTAGTGACTTTCAAATCTATTATTACGCACGTGTCTACTGCATGGCTCCAGTCATATTTGATAGAATGCCTAAAAGCTGGAAAGAATTGCCGCTATCATTATTAAAAAAAAGGCTTCGAAGCTTTTTAACGGTCAAAGCATACTATACGTAATAGAATTTTTAAGTGAAATAAATTTGAAACTTAGACTGTTAATATTGTTTTAAAATAAGAATTATGTTAGGTTTTGTGATGTGTTTTGTTCAGTTTGTTAATGTTTAGATTAGTTTAGTGGATTAATTAATCCGTAATTTTTGCATGCCTACTGGTAAAATATGGCAGAACTTATTTATTCCCTGTATCACCATATACTGTACCCATATTTGCAAAAAATAAAATATCGTATCTTATCTTACGCCTTCAAATAATACGTGTAAGTTTTGCAAAAAAAAATATGTTAAACTAGAACGCGTCGGTACATATCAATTCCTTATGTGAATATTGAAGTATTATAATTGGACGTAGTGTTGGGGATGAGTTGAATATACCAAAGACGACCTAACGGTAAATGGAAGATACCCAGCTACATGTGGGTTGGTTCCCAACATAAAAAATCAACCTTCTCTTTGTAAAGTCACGGATCTTTTTTACTGAGTAAAAGAACCAACCGTTAGGACCTCTTTGGTATTTAACACTCATCCCTGACCACAATGTGGGTTAAATCCTTTCTGCTTAACTACGTCCAATTATAGTAAAATACTTTATGGAATAAATTCAGGAAGTAATGTCTACCCAAAACATAAAAACGATATATTAATTTCAAACTGCTTAAGATATTTTCATGTATTTTTTTTTTATATTACCTGACTATTATATTATTTAAAATCATTTTTGTGTTTTTTTTTATTATAAATTATTTCGTGACTAAAAGAAAAACGAAAGAAAGAAAATACATTTATTTAGCACAGACTAAAAGGCACACATGCGTGACACAATATAATGCAAATAAAAAAATCAAATTAAAAGCGTAAAAAGCGATGCAAGGCAGGCAAGTGTGAAATAAATATTGGTAGCAATTATACGTGGCCGCGCGGGGTCAGGGAAACGCACCGCCCAGTTCCACAAGGTCACCAGCACTTACCATCCCCTTAATATTTATAACCTCCACCAGAACTACAACAGATTGATTTTGTAAGACCCATTTCCAAATCCTCTGAATCTACGCAGGGTTCTGTCTGTACGCAGAGTTCTGTCTGTCTATCTATAGAATTACATACGCCAATTTTTCAACAAACAATCCTGATTTTCAAACTGCCTTTCATTAAGATCCAATTTACATTTATCCGATCTATGAAAAACACTTGGGCATTCACTAAGTACATTCAACAATATACAGTTAGGTATTTATTTACTAGCTTTTGCCCCCGGCTCCGCCCGCGCATATGTCGGTTATCGCGTAAAAAAAGTAGCCTATGCCCTTCTCCATATCCCAGGCTATAATCTCTGCCTTTCATGACGATCGATTCAGCGGTTTAGGCGTGAAAACGTAACAGACAGACAGAGTTACTTTCACATTTATAATATTAGTATGGATATACACCGTAGCATTTTAGTCGTCTTACAAAGACAGCCTACTTCATGTAT
Organism: Dryobota labecula; assembly: GCA_947523025.1. Classification (NCBI taxonomy): domain Eukaryota; kingdom Metazoa; phylum Arthropoda; class Insecta; order Lepidoptera; family Noctuidae; genus Dryobota; species Dryobota labecula. The sequence goes on from OX383303.1 coordinate 12,012,125, forward strand.
CCAATGACTACTAATCATTCATGTAATTTTTTTTTTTTTAGTAATTGTTTTTTTTTTATTATTATGTCGCATGACATATTTTAAAACAACCTGTTACGAGTGCAGTCCGAGCCTTGTGGAACAAGGGCGCCGCAGAATGGATTAAGATTAAGTTTAAGTTGCAATAGTAAGAAACACATTTTTGCGTTAGGGTAGAATGAACTCTGATAAAGATGTCGCCGCTCCATTCCGCGGCTCCCTTGTAACACAAGGCTCGGAACTCGTAACAGGTTGTTTTAAACTATGTCATGCGTCATAATGAATTTAAAAAAAATCTAATGCTCAAAAAAAAATTTTTCTTTGTAAGACGACTAAAATGCCACGGTGTATACTTTATTATACACCATATTACACATTACAAAAATAAAAATACTTATTATACACTACAAAATATACAATGGGCGGCCTTATCGTTTACTGCGATCTCTTCCAGGCAACCTTGGCATGGACAGTGATTATAATGTCAAAATTGATAAACAATCGTTTACTTTATAGTTTAAATAAACACAATTTACATGACAATGGAATAGGAAGGTACTGTATTCAAATATTGTAATAAGTACTTAAAGGCTCCCATACACTGGCGCGATATCGCGTGCACGACAGGCACTGCGACCCTTGTAGCGCCCGCGATATCGCGCCAGTGTGTGGCTGGTATTAAGGCACCATCTCCACGGACGAGAGAATCGCAGCGATATTCACGCTGGGCCTTCAAATAGTCGCCGCGATGATAACGCCGTGTGGAGATTGATTCATAGAGTTTCTATTGAATTGGATGGCCCGGCGAGACTATCGCCGCGATTTTCTCGCCCGTGGAGATGGCGCCATACGCTAACTTAATGAAAGTCAAACAACTGTAAGAAATTAAGCATTTGTTTATACTAGAACCTGGTTTTCTTCCTCCGAATACGAATAATACACAAACATATTCCTAAAAATCTCAACATCAATGTTGATTCAGATCAAAAGGAATAAGCAAATATATAAGGGACTTTTGCGAATTTCATTCGGGAGTAATCGGGAGCGAATAATGTCAGCTTTCCTAAATTCTAAGAATTTAATTAATTTGATTTCGCTGTTCAAGGAATGTTATTGGGCACCTACTGAGCCTGATTTTGAGCCATCCAATAAAATAAACCAGCATGATGAAGGGCGTGCCCTTGGAGTTGATGAGACCCTTTTGATATTCGGTTCATAACCAGTTAAAAGGGAAGCAAACTTGGCTGAACATCTAACAGATTCTTTATGCATATCCAAAACGTTAATGTCAATGGAAATCGAAAGTTCAGCCCAAATTCGGCAGCCATTTTGGGTTTACGGCCGGCAAGCATGTCAAACTATCTGCTGACAGAGTAGTTTGTTCACTTATACTGAAGCTATGCTACTTCTTCTTCACATAAGAATAGGATTGGCTATACAACTCGGGTTTTAATGCGTCAGCACATTCTATGCAAATCAAACCAAAAGCAAAGTTATTTTAAGGGCTCAAACATCACAATATAGTAGAAATTATTGACTCTCTATTATTGATTATATTTTATTATATATATGTATATAAGCCATGTTAACCAAGCTATGTTATATATGTAAGCCATGTTTCCGAGCTCGGTCACCTCAAGTAAAGTAAATTATTTCCCATTATATTATTGGGTCTCCGTATTATCAATTCCAGGAGAGGCACCTCGAGAGATTCGTCTCGTCGTCAGGATCTAGAGGAGCGTCTGGGGCCTGGACGCGAGACCCGTTCCTCGAGTCCGCTCGAAGCCTCTTGCGGAGACGACTGTGCGGCTCATCGATTTAATCGATGGTGCGGCTGGCAAAATCCGTCTAGCGATAGCGCAGGCGGGACGTTTATTTTTTAAATCCCTTTAATGTAAGAACCGATTTATTACCTTAGTCCGGTTTTCAATATTGGAAACGATCTATGACAAAGTCTCATACGAGTATATAACAGTGGCTTAGTATTATATTTATTAATATTATTGATACTATTGATAATAATCTAACAAGCGAATCTCTGACGTCAGAGCAAACAGAAGCCTATAAAAATAATCGGTTGATCAAGAAAGGATAATTTTATTGCGCATTGTATTTTTCTGTAGAAGTATAGGACGAATGACGTGTGTTGTAAAGAAAGTCGCCGTTAACGTGTTGGGTAATTTGTAACACTATGCTGATTTGAAATGGACGTAAGTATTAGTAGACATTTTTTCCATTATTTAATTGAGATCGTATAAGGATCAAAGCAGGCAATCTGAACAGAAAAGGGACCAGAAGAAAAGGCAGGCAATACCAAAATGAGATGGATAGATTTCACCATAAAGGTATTCGACTTTTAAAAGAGTAACCGTGGAGTTTCTTGCCGGCTCGTCTCCATAGGAAACGACTAATTGGAACCGTGCACCTAGCTTCTGACGTTTCATAAGTGCCCAAGTAGGTTTATGTGAAATAAAATATTTTGATTTTTGATTTTGACTCTTGCAAAATTTTCCGGTTAGTAGAGAGTAGAGGAGTGAAAGAACGAAGAAGTCGTAATGTCAAAATAACGCAATAAGGAGAAAAACGAAAGTTACTGGCAAGGCCAAGGCGCCATCTCCATGGGCGAGAAAATCGCGGCAATAGTCTCGCCGTGCCATCAAATTCAATAGAAACTCTAAGAATCAATCTCCACATGGCGACATCATCGCGGCGATTATTTGAAGGCCCAGCGTGAATATCGCCGCGATTCTCTCGTCCGTGGAGATGGTGCCCAACACTTTATAGGGCGAACGGCGAACGACTGTTTCAGCACAGAATAAAATATCTTGGTGGTTCGCCTGTTCGCCACCTCTTATTCCTGCTTTTGAGCCATATTTTTTTGTTTTTTTGTTTAATAAAACGTTGCCCCACACTAGGAATTTCTCCTGTATCGTGGGTGCGTTTACAAACATTTAAACTCACATACACAAATAGTCAGACCCGGAACAACTACTTGTAGGTCATACAAATATTTGTTCCGTGCGGGAATCGAACCCGCGACACGCAGTGCAGCAGTCAATCGCTTAACCACTGCGCCAACCGTTCCAATATTACTTGGAGTATGCGCAAGTCGTTTTTTTCTTCCATTCTCCCCTGTCAGCTGTCACTTTTTATTTCATATCATCCCTCCTACAACCGATTCATCTTTTCTTTGACCAAATTGATGATGACCAATTCATCATCAATTTTATTCATCACTCTTTTAGTTATATGCGTTTCATCCCAACTCATAACATGCCCAAAACTAACGATTCCCGTATAGTGATTCCAGACAAGTCCAGAAAGCAGAAAGCGATGATTTCAATGCAAAACACAGATGTCAAAAAAGCATTCTCTCAGTGGACGGAATATAACTTAGTTACTGCGACCGAAAAGGCCAGAAAGTAAAAGAGGCTCAATTCTTTAAAAAAAACATGGTTGTCTGTAAAGTTGGTTTACGGACGATAGTTTAACGTGACAACGTCATAACAAAACATTGATGCGGCGCAAGCGTACAATGAGCGTAACGGGACAATGGGCGTAACGGGACAATGAGTGTAACGGGAAAATGAGTCATCCTTTTTCGTGCATGCAGCCGGCGTTTATCGATTTATAGACGTCGTCACGTCAATAATTGATTGTCTGTAAAGTTGGTTTACGGATGATAGTTTAACGTGACAACGTCATAACATAACATTGATGCGGCGCAAGCGTACAATCAATGAGCGTAACGGGACAATGAGCGTAACGTGACATTTCCGTGCATGCAGCGTTCATCCATTTATTAGACGTTGTCACGTCAAAAATTGTGCATTCTTTAATGCACAATTTATTTAAAAAAAAATATTTTACCATTTTTCGGCGTGATTAATTATGTATACCCATGTCAAATTAGAGCTTTCGAGTACTAAGAGTCTCTGAGCTAAGCGGCGGACAGTCAGACAGACGGCCTTGGGGAAATTATAAGAGTTCCTTGTTAAGGGCCTATACTACATCAAATGGCTTAGAATGATCCTCCGTTATTTCGAAAATACTGCAGCATTAATTTTGAAATAAATATATGGTAAAGTTGAGGATTAATGTTAATTATTATGTTAGCCGCAAACACGATTCCATAAAATTTTCTCGACACAAAAAAATTCCAAAGTTACCTCCAAACCAAACAAAAAACCACTGGTATTCAAAAAATACTTTAAATTAAATAATGAAACTTTGCATATTAACTGAACTAACTATAAAGCAGGTCTTATGTTATTTACTTTTTTTAAATGACCATTATTTTCACCGTAAAACGAAATTACCTAAACTATCGGCGTCTTGGAGCCTTTTCCCTGACGCCCTGTCTCGCTTGCTCGCGTGACCGGTAGCAATAGTGTGCGAGCGAGATACAGAGTGAGGTGGGGCTGAGGTAGTATAGACTCTTAACTAAAGAACCCTAAAAAGTGTCAATAATTAGAAGGTCGGTAAGTTTTTAGAGGATGAATCAGTAAAATATTTCCCGTTTAGATTCCGCTCCATTCTGAAACAAGCATACACGAAACGATTGCTAGTCTGCGAAGTGAGACCTTGGACTCCTGTATTTCAATTTCTAGTTCGACAAGATGTTAATTGAATATTTCCGTTTCACGTTCTGAGTGTGAATGGTTCCCGATAATTGGAAGTTGGCTTGATTGTTGGTTGGTTTGATTGAAACTTGAGCGTTTCAGAATATTTTCAAACGGTTAATTTTACTAACTTAAAAGTCTCTATCTAATTCAGATAATTTATGTAAACAAAGTAATGTCAAGAAATGTCACTGTCAAAATGACAGGACAGTGGTGCAAAACATTTTATCATATTTCTTTTTTGTAAATAGTCATCGCTAAAATTAAAGTGAATTAATTATAAGAACTATGCAAACAAAATACCGTTGCTAAACAATGTATTGTGTATGTCGGAGACACGGCATATGATCGTCATAATTAGCCCTTTTAAGTCCAGTGCTAGACGTAGGCCTCCCAAAATCGATTTCCACTCGAAACAGTTTACTGCCGTTTTCATCCAAAATGTGGCTAGGTATGCTACTTACAATATGAATCTATGAGAGTTGTAATATTAGTGTTGTTGAAGATGTAAAACATTTGAAAATGTTTAGATCTCCTGCATTGTTACCAGTATCATAAAATATTTTATACCAGAAAATCTCCTTTTTTTAATAATTTTGTTTAAATAATAATAATAATAATAATCATTTATTTCGGATTCATCCTACGATTACATCCATATTAGTACAATAATGCGAGCTTACAAACTACTGTTAGTAATAATGAATGATAATTGTTGTTGATTGAATACAATATAATAATAATTTAATTAAATAATATACAATAATCATAACAATTTATTTTATCCTACTCAATCAAATTAGAAAGTTACGTCCGGGTGGACTCCCCGATGATGGCGACAAACCACTATACGACTGCGTGCAGCCGTATCTAGCGCGCCAGCATCGGAGAGTCCCACCGGTCCGCCAGTGCGCGCAGGATGGTGTTGGGGCTGTCGCGCGTGCGGCGCATGATAGAAGCGCACCGTTTGCGCATAATGGCCGCAAAGCCGTCTGTGTCAGCCGCCGCGAACATCGCGGAGGCGCTGCAGTGGCGCGGCAGCCCCACCAGCAACCGGAACGCGTTATTGTATTGAACGCGCAGATCGCTGTATGTCCGCTGCGTATAGTTAACCCACAGGCTGCAGGCGTAAAAGGACTGACAGTACGCTTTAAAAAGCGCAACTTTGACAGTCCCCGTACACCGTAAAAACCTGCGGGCCAACATGTTGCATCGGACAGACAGCGCTCTGCGCTCCCTTTCAATATCCACACAGTCCTTTAGGTCCTCAGTGACCCAGTGGCCCAAATATTTAAACTGCTCGACTTTTTTTTAGAGCTGTACCACATAAAGTGAAATCCGGAACGAATGTGTATCGCTTGTTGTCCGGCCTGAAAATCATTATTTCACTCTTTTTCGTATTGTATTTGAGCCCATGAGTCACCGCGTAGGACTCACAAATTTTCAGAAGCCTTCGTAAGGCACCAATCGAAGGGCTCAGCAGCACCATATCGTCTGCATAGCTGATGTTATTCACACACACTCCATCTACACCCGATGCCGGTGCTGCTGAGCTCATCGATCAGTCCGTTGACGTACAGGTCGAAGAGCGTGGGAGAGGTCAGCCCCCCCTGCCTCACCCCGCATTCCAAACCGTACTCCCCCGAGAGAGCGCCTGCCCATCTTACAGAATTCTTTTGCTTGTTATACCAATGCTTAAATAATTTCACAATTTCCCTAGGTAGACAAGTTTCATCCCTTAATTTACCCCATAGAATATCGTACGATACAAGATCGAACGCTTTCGATAAATCTAGGTAGCATGCATATACGGGGGTCTTTCTACTCGTGTAATACTGTACAGTCTGCTTGAGGCACAGGATAGCACTCTCGGTGGAAAGCCCGGGCCTGAAGCCGTACTGCGCGTCGTTTAGCGAGACGTGTTTATCCAGGTGCTGACCAAGCAGACTGTCCAGCACTTTGGCGACCACTGTGGCTAGAGAGATCGGTCTATAGTTGTTCACATCTGATGTATCACCAGTTTTATTTTTGATGATTGGTACAACTATAGTACGCATTAGATTATCGGGCAGATGGGAGTGGCCTAAACACAGGGTAAAAAACATGGAAAGCACTCTGGGTAGGTGTACACCTGCGTGCTGCAGGTGCTCGATGCTAAGGCTATCGTGACCCGGGGATTTACCCCTCACCATGCCCTTGATTACCGCACGCACTTCATTCGTTGTAAAATGAACACTACGCTCACTGCCTTCCTCAGCATCAGGCACCGGATAAAAATAATTACGGTATAATAATAATAATATAATAATAATCGTTTATTTATAAAAAGGGCACAATTGCAATAAGTTCCTTAACAATTAAAATAGAACACAATTGCTTATTTGCCTGAACTAGGTTGGAACTAGGAAGTGCATAAATACTTAATGTAATAAATTAACAATGAGTATAAAGTGAAAACGAAATCTAATTTAGGTTAGTAACAGTAAAATTGCATGTAAGAGTTTCTATTTGCAAACAACAAGTAGCTCTTCTGTCTGTGCATAGGCGATGGTTAGTAAATATTTAAGTATATTTTTTTTACAGCTAAAATAATTCAACTTAAAGATACTTAGTTTTCTATTTAATCTATTGTACAGAAATGGGCCTAAGAATGTAAAAAATCTTTCCACAAAGACATGTTTTGAGGTGAAATTTGATGCGCATACTATATCATTCCGTCTCTTGTTAGTAATGTCAGCAGTGTAGGTAAGCATGGTGTGCTGTTTTAATACTAAGTGCATAATGAAAAGTTGGCGAACAGTCAGCACGTTGCAGGATTTATAAAGCAGATCAGTGGGAAAGAAAAAGGGATGGAAGTTTGCTACCTTTAAAATTGCTCTCTGAGCTCTTTCAAGAGGAAGTAAATTGGTTTTTGCTGCGCCACCCCATAAAGTAATGCAGTATTGAATTATAAATTGACATAGGGCTAAATAAACTTGTGTCATTAGTTTTGAATCTGCAAATGTTCGCAATTTTTTTAAAACATATATTAATTTGCGTACTCTTTTAACTAAACTATCAATATGTTTTCTGAAAGACAGTGTGTCGTCCATTATTACTCCGAGGTATTTTATGTTGCTCGTTTCGAGGATAAAAGGGCAATTACACATGTTGACTGAACGGATACCACATTGATGGGCATATAACTGAGGGTTAGCAATGTTAAGTTGAGGCTTGCGCATGGTATGATTATTTGTTAATTATTATTTCTTAAAATCAGTCCTTAAAAGAAAATGTAACCTCTTTTTCCGCCATTTTATGTGAATTACCATTACGAAGATATTTTTTTGATATGTTATCCCCTTTGTTTACATAAATTATCTGAATTTGAGACTGAGTATAGACGTTTATGGTGTGATGTCAGCTTTAAGGGTACAAGTTGAAAGCGGGTTTCTTTGTTATTTATATAATACTAGCTTTTGCCCGCGGCTCTGCCCGCGTGGATGTCGGTTATCGCGTAAAAAAGTAGCCTATGTCCTTCTTCATATCCCAGGCTATATCTCTGCCAAATTTCATGACGATCGTTTCAGCGGTTTAGGCGTGAAAACGTAACAGACAGACAGTTACTTTCACATTTGTCATATTATTATGGATTTCGGTGATTGCACTTTCTCGCTTAGCTGTACTTAATTTTTTATATCGATATTTTTATTATAACTTGCGGGGGAAACAAGAACGGGGGGAATCAATACTAACCCAGCTTTATGACCCGTCGTACCTCGTAACGGCTAAAGGCTCCTACAAAAAGGCGCGACACGCAACGCGAACACAAAGACACCGCGTGCCGCGCGGTGAGCGGTCTCTTTGTGTCGCGTCGCGTGGCGCGCCTGTTTGTAGGAGCCTTAATCTGTGGTAACGGTACAATTTTATAAAGTACATAAGTACAAAGCATGAACATTACAAGACCAAATAAGGGCACTTATCTTGATTTAAATCTTTTCGCAGTTTTAGTGCACTTACTCAAGACTCATAAAATGCATTTTGAGCGCGATAAGAAAACAAGTACCTACCTACTACCATGGCGGCGAACGAATGCAGCTGTACATACTTAGTATGATAGGTACATACCGCATATTCGTTGGAATCCTACTAATATTATAAATGTGAAAGTTATATGTATAATTTAAATAAACGTCTAAGTTTGAATGTTTGTAACTCAATCACGCTAAAACGGCTGAACGGATCTATACCCAAAGTCTCTAATTCAGATAATTTATGTAAACAAAGTAATGTCAAGAATTGTCACTGTCAAAATGACAGGACAGTAGTGCAAAACATTTTATCATTATGTTTTTTTGTAAATAATCATCTATGAAATTAAAGTGAATTAATTATAAGAACTATGCAAACAAAATACCGTTGTCACTATGAGTGTGTCGGAGACACGCCCTATGATCGTCATAATCAGCCTTTTTAAGTTCACTGCTAGACGTAGGCGTCCCAAAATCGATTTCCACTCGAAACAATTTACAGCCGTTTTCATCCAAAATGTAGCTAGATGTGCTACATACAATATGAATCTATGAATGAGAGTTGTAATATTAGTGTTGTTGAAGATGTAAAAAATGTGAAAATGTTTGGATCTCCTGTACCAGTATCATAAAATATTTTATACAAGAAAATCTTCTTTTTTTAATAACTTTGTTTAAAACCGAAAAATTATAAAAATAATTACAGTACCGTAGAGGCGGGTTACTTTGACCCTAGGGCATAAATTTGGCCCAAATCGAGAAAAAGTTTGAACTGCCCGCCGTGTCGCGACCACACAACTGAACGTCGTAGTTCCTTCGGTAACTAATAGATGGCAATAGGAGACGCGTACTTGCGGAACTGTTTTACCGACTCAAGTGCACGTCCTACATGTTCGCGCCGTTTGAAGTTTTGTCAGTAACACCGGCGTATTTTACTGCTGCAAACTTTAATGTGTAATGCTGTATTTTGATAAGTTTTCCAATTGGATTGTAATTTATTTTGTTAGGTATGTATCTAGGAGTATGGCAATTGTTTTTTAAAGACGATTTACTTATGTTTTGGGACTCAAATTACAGATTTAGAAAATCGGTATACATTGACCGCCTTTTCGGGTAACTTTGGACCTGCGGGCCAAAGTGAAAAACTTTACATTTTTGATCAATTTGTTACAGAACTAAATTAAAAAGCGACATTCCTGATGCCATCCGTGTACACTGTACAGACGAAAGCCTGGCAATCGTCGATATGTCGACTACACCCAGGCAGATTTAAAAAAATGTCTGGATGCAATCCAATCAAAAGTGCTCACACAAAGAGCGGCTGGAGGAAGGAAATTATAATTTTGTTAGACTGAAAAGTAAAATTATGTTTACGAAGGTTACCTAATTCATCTAAGATCGTTACGTTAAAACAATAAACGATAATATTATTGTAATTTTTGAAAGTTTGTTACCTTTCTAATATTTGTTGAGATTTTTTTTTACATTAAACCTCTCCTGGATATTCAATCTTACCGCTCTTGATGGTTTCTTTGGCCACTGATAGCTGTAAGTGCGATTTTTCACCGATAAAGTTCATGGGGTTAAAGTAACCCTTTCCTAAGAACAACTTTGGCCCAAACTTTAATTATAAAAAAAAACTAATTACGATTATCATATTTTCAAAAATCACTTTGCATCTTGTTGATTACATCCTTGAGCTTCTTTGTAACATATAATAACACTAAAAAGATAATATCAATACAAACTACAGAACAAATTCCAAAATTATTTGAAAAAAATTGCTAAAGTAACCCGCCTTTACGGTATGATTATTTTTTAATTATTATTTCTTAAATTCAGTACTTAAAAGAAAATGGAACCTTTTTTTCGCCATTTTATGTGAATTACCATTACGAAGATATTTTTTTGATATGTTATCCGCTTTGTTTACATAAATTATCTGAATTTGAGACTTTGGGTATAGATGTGGGACACAGTTAGTTTATAACCTAGATCAGTGTTTTTCAACGTGTGGGTGGAGTCCCCCTAGGGGTTCGCCAAGCCTCTTTAAGGGGGTCGCCGTTACATTAAAATTTAAAGCTAAAAATATGAAATCATATTAGTTCAAAATGTTATATTTGTTAACAATTATTTTTTTATTAAAGGCTGTGGTTAAGAGCCATTTTACGTTTTCGCGCGAATATCTAAGATTTTAGTCGCCTAATTTACCATCTTAGTTAATTCTCTGGTATTAGTGAATATATGTAAATAATAGATGATTCTTTCGTATTCACACTTCATGTAACACATTTACAAAAACTTATTTGTGTACTTTGTAGTTATTAATCTCCCAGAACTAGTTTACTGAAAAATCAGCGCAGAGGCAATTTCAGACTCCTATTTCTATAATTAATATTTATAAATTTGACTGAAAAAAATACACAAAGCATCAGACATATAGTTTTGTTGACAAATGAAGTACTAGAATTTCGATTATTAATAACATTAATAGGTAAAAAAAATAAAGACTTAGGACAATTTTTACGATTTATTCGCAATTATATTGCGATTTTTTTGTTTGAATAAAGCGTAATTACATTTTAAAAATCATCTCAAAATGAACTATGTTCTTTAACAAATCGAATTCTCAAGTTTGATTAAAATCCCTTCATTTAATTGGCCACAATATCCTTTTTTTAAACACTCTAAAAAAGAATAAATTGCGATGCACAAGTGGGCACCGTTTAGTACAGCGCGAGCGCCCATCGAGGAAGGACCTGTGCTACTTTTTCCCGCATCTCAATTGTCGAGTGCTCATATCGTAACCGTGATATTATACTACGACCACAACATTTTGATGCTTCCCAAATTGACTCGTTTTTACGAAGATTGCGTATTGCCGGAAATTATAGACCCTAGAAAAGCAAGATCAATGCCTTTACGACAAATATTTATTTAACGTAAGTGATAGTCATTATTACTTGACATTATTGTCAAATAATAATGACCAACACTTATATTTTGTACGATGTGATTGTTTTCCTGTTCATTTTTATTATATACTTTCAAAACATATATTTGTGTTTTTTTATTAGTCTAGAAAGCTTTAGTAGACTGAATAAATAAAATAACTTTTTTAATAAATCTCTAAATACCGCATTATTATTATAATGGCTCAAGATTATTTAGTCCGTCTCGACACTCGCGTTACACTGCTTAAATTGTGTATGTGTGGATAGTTACGCTCACATACACAGCGCTGCCGTCTTTTACCTAAACTCGAGCGTTAAAATTTTGTGAAATGGCTCTTAACACAAATCAACAAATACCTAGTAGTCACATGAATTATTAATGTAAGTTGAACATACGCACCCATCCAAATTATTGTGATGGTTGCGCCTGTTTATCGCTAACCAATATTTTTTTTACACATTCGATTAACTCGTTCTCTAATTTTCGGCGATTTCTCTATTTCCCTTTTAATTGAACCATCGATGAAAACGTTATCTCGCGCAAGTAGGAGGTTCCAAAAGGAATCAAACACTTCGAAGCTTCTGTGGTTAATTGTGGGAATTCTGTGTTTCTGCTTAACCAAAAAGTAACCAAAGTGACAGACATGAATTCCAAGTTAGAAACCGCGGAGGGTAGGGGTCGCAAAATTTTTCTCCGTACTAAAGGGGCCAACACCATTAAAAAGTTGAAAAACACTGACCTAGATTTTTTTTTTTTTTTTTTTGATACGGACCTATCGCAGTTAGCTTGGTAAGCTTTTACTGCTTAACCGAGCGTTGGCGGGGCCAAAAGGGCCTCTCGCCGGAAAATAAAAGTTATGTAACACAGCTAAGGGCGTCCCATAGTGGGACTCGGGCCTCGGCTTAGGGCGTTACAGGGTACTGTACAAGATGGGGCTTGTTGGATCTGATTATTATTATTAGGGGCGGTTATTAAGACTACTTGCTCCGCGCGGGAGGGCGGGTTCAAGGGTCGGGGAGGGTGACCTAGATTAACACATAGGATCATTTTTATACCGGTAGTACGTTCCCGTGAGACAATTTCCGACCTCCATGCGAGCGAACACATTGCTTGCACAGCAGGCACGTTGCTCGCAGAACAGATGGCCGATGGGGCCAAAAGGTTCTGGAGTAGCGACCGCGTACCGGAAGACGTAGCGTTGGAAGGCCTCTCACAAGGTAGACCGATGACCTTGTAAAAGCCGCAGGAATCCGCTGGATGCGGGAAGCATAGAACCGGTCGAAGTGGCGGTGCTTGGAGGAGGCCTAAGTCCAGCAGTGGACGTCTTTCGGCTGAAATGAATGAATGAATGAGCGCGAGCAACGCCGCGGGCAAAAGCTAGTTGTTCGATATTTGCAACGAATAGGTGTCAGGAACAACCATTGATGGTATTAAATCTATGGGAAAGGACGCATCGGTCGCAAATCGAAAGCATCTGTTTATGAAAACGGTTTTGTGGTGCAGTTTTAAGTACAAGACCGCTATAAACTTTTATATTATATAAAACATAACATAACATCACGCCTTGTTTACCCGAAGGGTTGGGCAGAGGTGTACCTATGGTGCGGAGTACGCCAAAAACCAGACACAACATTCAGACTCAGAGCTGCTACTGAGAAATTCTATTATTATTCTATTCTATTACCTACACAAATAAATATAATTGAAGTCTTTGTTTGTAATGTCAAAATAGCTTTTTACTAAGTGCTTATGCAAGTATATCGACGCTTGAAAGGCAATGGTGCCGATTCCCTTGTTCTCAAACTAAACTAAAAAGTTCAGTGCATCTTTTACTTTCTATTTTTAAGAAAAGGACAGAAGATAAATTTTAGTTTAGTCCTGTCAAATTAATCAGCGCTTGACGTAAATTGACGTAATTTTAGTAGGCAAGTTTTTAATCACGTCTAAACTTGTATGGAGTAGTTACAGGCGCTGATTAATTTGACAGGACTAAACTAAAATTTATCTTCTGTCCTTTTCTTAATGAAATAGAAAGAAAAAGATGCACTGAACTTAAATTTAGTTTAGTTTGTGAACAAGGGAATCGGCACCAATATTGTCAAAACGACATGTTGGCAACTTTACAGTGGAGCATTTTAAAGTTTTTATTTTCAACAAAAAAACTTTAAAATGCTCTAGTGGAGTATACTCACAGTATACACTAGAGCATTTAAGTTTTTTTTTCCATTTAAAAGTTTTTTTTCCCATAAAATTAAACTTTAAAATGCTCTTGTGTAAAGTTGCCAACATGTCGTTTGGTAAAAATTGCCTTTCAAGCATCGGTACTGTATCCAATGATGTATAAAAAAGGAAGATTAGGTAGGTACTCACTCCTCGACGTGAACGTTTAGGTACATGTATTGTTTCTAGTCCAATAATGTTTGCGTGACATTAGAGCGGTGCTCTATTTTCCTTTTTTATACATCAATGATTCTGCGACATTGACGAACGAAGACAGTTTTTTAATAGTTCTAATTTTGAAAAGTTACGTTCACCCGTTGCGCTTGATATCATCAGACTTCTTTATATTTGCAATGCTATCATTACATTCGGGAAAGTTGATTGTACGGATTGTACCATATTATCAAAAATTTATGTAAACAATTCCTTGGTAGTTGCAATTTTATCGTTCCCCGCATCCTCTAATATTGTAAGTTGAAGTACTTGAACTGTACCATCTCGTTTATAAACTCAGGCTCAATATCCTCGGAATAATGTTCACTAAATTTTGTACAAGCCTCTTTAATTTCACTTTTGTGCGCGCGCAAAACTGCCGAGTGGCCTCGCATCGGCTAGGGGCCCCTTAGCAGTTGCCTACTCTGCCTAATGGGTAATCCGGCCCTGTGCGGGAAGATAAGATGGGAGTCTCATTTCCTACGAAATCTAGGGGAAAAGTTAAAACCTCAGTTGGTCCGATAGTTTTTTTATCTTTATAAAAAACAGGATTGATTGGCTTCAGAAAAAGTTTTTGTTAAAATGGCCCATTTTGTTGCTGACTGTAATTTTGTTTCAAAATCTGTGAATGGGGATCAAAATTTCTCAAAAAAAATAAGGACAGTCTCCTGAAACCGTATTTCTGTAACTATGTACAACAGATAAGGTACCTATACTATTACTGCCCCTCAAAAATCCACCCTTTATAAACAAGTCTGAAATTGCCAATCCGTCTTGAGCTAGCATGGTGATCAATGCTCATTCATGCCTCCTCTCAGTAGCGGCGCCGGCGCTCATTCATGCCTCCTCTCAGTAGCGGCGCCGGCGTTACGCGGTTGGGCGACCGCCCAAGGGCGCCAGGCATGAAGGGGCGCACCTTCATGTCTGGTTTCCCGTCTCGTCCTTCCATTGAAAATATTTGACACTAAACATGTAACAGTAGCGAGTATAGAAAGGACTTTTTCTAAGCTTAAGCTGATAAAAACCTAACTGCGATCGACAATGGTGCGGATTCCCTTGTTCACAAACTAAACTAAATTTATGTTCAGTGCATCTTTTTCTTTCTATTTCATTAAGAAGATAAATTTTAGTTTAGTCCTGTCAAATTAATCAGCGCCTGACACTACTCTAAAATACTGTTTACTGTTCAACAAAAATAAAGTATATGAATATACTGTTTTCACTGATATCCAGAGCTATGCCGAAATAATAACTTTAGAACATCGTGCATGCACCTGGGCATGCGCGCGGTGATTCAGCTCGCCTTAATTTCAGAATGAAACTGGTAAATGATGAATTTTTAGGACATAGTAAATAAATAATTGCAGTCAGAATACCTTTTGGATCTAGTATTAAATGTAGTTAGTTTTGCCACCTCAGTATTCTCAGAATGAGTGATGAATGCTAAGTGGTGGAGCGACAGAAATAGAGCTTCAATACATTTGATAAAAAAATTGCTCCTCATCTATTTGGTGAGGCTTACGAAATTGGTGCTGAATTGACGCGTTGCGCAAGTAGCACGAATGATTTATGAATATATTAAAAAACAAAAAAACTTCAAATATTGTTAATTTTTTCGAGATACTGGTGCCGATTCCCTTGTTCACAAACTAAACTAAATTTAAGTTCATTGCATCTTTTTCTTTCTGTTTCATTAAGAAAAGGACAGAAGATACATTTTAGTTAAGTCCTGTCAAATTACTCAGCGCTTGACGTAAATTGATGTAATTTTAGTCGGCAAGTTTTTAATCGCGTCTAAACTTGTATGGAGTAGTGACAGGCGCTGATTAATTTGACAGAACTAAACTAAAATTTATCTTCTGTCCTTTTCTTAATGAAATAGAAAGAAAAAGATGCACTGAACTTAAATTTAGTTTAGTTTGTGAATAAGGGAATCGGCACCAATGTTTATTTTCTCACATTGACCATAATACACTTCATTTCTTGTACAAAAAGTTGGCAACCCTAGTTGCAGTGTTTTCATAGAGTTATGTTCACATTATTTATTACAACACATCTATAAATATAGCTCAACAGATTATAGACTTGTGTGGCAAAATAATGATAACTTTAACATGTAATTTTCTAAAGACATCCGCATGGAAGTTATGATGAAGGTATTGCATATAACTATGTTTATTTTTGTCTTCTGTTATATTTAGTAGTATGAAATGCGACCTTGGTGAAGTAGGTCACAACCAACTATTATTTTTTGCCAATGCCATCATTCATATGGAGAGAGAACATGTTATGGAAAGACTTGCAGAGATTTGAGTGTGAGTGTGAGTTTCATACCTCAAAATAAAAAGGGAACCCTTATAGGATCACTTGTGTGTCTGTCTGTCTGTCACAGCTCATTTGCTCCGAACCTACTGGGCCTATTAAGTCGAAATTTGGTACACATATGAACTTCTGTGACCCAATCATGGAAGTGTAATGTAAATATATTAATTTCTAATATGGGGGTCACTTTTGGGGGGCAAACGTGAAAAAAAAAAATTGCAAACGGTACCGTGTGACATATCAAATTATAGGGTAAATATTGTAAGGATTTCAGGTATTTTTTTTATAATTTTAATATATGTATTTAAAGTTATTTAAGCCAATATATGAAAATTTACCATATCTTTGAAACTAATGAAACTACAATTTTGGAAAAAAATACAGAAAATAGTTCTTTACTTATTAGATTACAGGAAAACCTGTAAGAAGTCTATGGTCTTAAAATAACATGGTAAATCTCTCAATATTGTGCATACAAACTTATGTTTGCAGTTGGAATGGATAGGAGAACTTGTTTGTCAACTACAATGTTAAGCTTATTCTTGGGATATATTCATCCCAACTACAGAACCCTTCATTGTGTTTGGTCCGACACGCACTTGGCCGATTTTTAACTTTATTTATAAAAACCTGTAGCAGCAATAAATAATATTCTATTCTATCCTAACTATAAACACTAAGGAGATCAAAATCTCTAAAATAATATGAATAATTCAGTAATGATTATTGTTCTACAATTTTAGTATGTTTTGAACTTGTTTTAATTCATGATTATTGTAAGCTAAGTAAAAGAGAAATTGGTCTGTATTACAATGTTGGCCAAAGTTAGATAACTAAAAATATTTCCTGTTAGCCAAACAGCTGCCAATTTCAGATGTTGTAAATATCGGAAAATCAATATCATCAGTTTATCAGTCGGCTTGCATTTAGAGATGACATTGTATTATTTATTTAATTAATGAAATTTACTCACAGAACATCCGCACTTTGTTTCAACTCTTCTGTCTTCAAGATCCGATTGTCGAACAGTTCCGGTCCATTTTTTCTGCATGAGTAATACTTTTCTATACACGTTTTCGTCTTGTCCATGTCCCCGTAACATGCATTATAAAACAACACTAATTGTTTATCCGTTAAATCCTTAGGCACATATTTTGATTTATCCAATTTCTGCGTCCAGTAACGTAGCTCGTTTATATCTTCCTGGGAAAATTTATCCATGGCTGCTGTCGCCTCATTATAATCAAACTCTAAATCCACTTGCATCTTTACGCTTTCTGAATCTATTTTTATCGTAAATCGTATAGAAATTGTTTATGTTCAACATACACCCAAACTCGAACACGATAAATTGACAACTAAACTAATGCAAAAATTTAACAATTAAAATGATAGGTCACTATAAATGTTGCCATTATTAAAAAAAAAAAACTACCAAGAATGTTCAGCCATAGTAGATTTTTTTTTCATGCTAAGATTTTCTGTGGCTGAACCATCGTGATTTTATTGTACCTTCGCGACTTATTTTGAACGTCAGAGGAGTCAAACTTAAAATATACGTAGCTGATCACTATACTTATCTCAAGAAATTGTAAATTAAAAACATGGATTCTGATGCCTCGTCGTAAGTTGTACTTTAGAAGAACCATTAAAATAAACGTGATTTTCGTGCATAAATTACCAAGGCGTTTCTTTCACAGAGTAACTAACCTTGTAATAATCACCAGAAGGGAGCGGTACAAATTATTCTGCAGGACATATTGGAGAACATTGGTTATTTTGTTTGTTCCAATCATATTAACACCGGTTACTGTTTTCAGTGATAAAATTGTTAGTATCTGCGTTAATTGTCAAATTCTATAATCATGGGCTACTTATGCACCGAAGGAGTTTTGAAACTACCTATCTCTATCTATCTATCTAAGTTCGACCAAACACTTTTTTACTTTACGTGGCATTGCAACGTATCGGCCGGGTTCAGCTGGTATGACATAAAGTTTAACTTTAGTCTAACTTAGACTACCTAATCTTTCTAATAGGTAGTACAGTGGCCAGTACATCATGCTATACGAAACTGTCAAATTTCTCCAAACGATTTTAAACTTTAAAATATTGGTGATTAAGTTCAAAATTGAACACGAAAATTTGACAGTTTGTGGTAACTTTATGTGCTGGCCACCGTACTAGGTAACTACTGGTACTCTGCTGCTATAACTGCCCACTTCTGGAGATAATAATTATAAACGAATAAAAATAAAGATTTTAAAAACTATTAAAACGGTCACTCCTTTCACTGAACGAAGTGGGCTTCCAAGTGGGAATGGTGTTGCCAGTCTATTTTCTAGCAAGTTGGTCGGTGTTCGTCTACCTTTGATCACTTGCTTAAGTCTTAGTGCATTGGTGATCGAAGTCGTCAGTATAAAAATCTTGTCGTTATCACTTCCTCGGACGAGCTCCTTCACAAAGAGAGACCCACAAAGGTCCAAGATAAATAAAAATAATAATTGTACCTATGGCCCAAGAGTAAAATTAATATTTCTCAGTAGTTGTATTTTCCAATATTTTGCAGGCCTACAAGAGTTTTTACGTGTTTCTGCTGATGGTCGTGTATTGGACGTTGGATGTGCAGCATCCTGCTGTGTTGGCAATCATGCCCATCGGCTTCTCGTGCATCATGACCGGCATCGGCAAGAATTTTATTAGCGAGGTAGGTAATCAAGGGTATTAGTATTTTGTGGAGGTAATTGCTGATAGTGAGTCTTGCCTAGGGTTACCACTTCAAAATTTTATGCCCTGACAAAAAGCCAGCGGGGTAATTTTGCTAGTTCTTCTTTTCATTTTGCCAGTTCAACAACATTCATTGCGTTATTAACGTTCTAGCAGACAAATTTTTCGAACATTTGGACCACCAATTTTCTATCATCAGGGCAATGGATAAGCAATATGGTTCAAAATCATTCAGATTGCCATTGATAGTGTGTTACGCAATAGGATACAGAATTTTAAAAGTAGAATTAAAGTAAATCCATATATTTCAAAAAAAATTTTTTTTTTTCTCCGAACAGAAATCAAGTAAACAATATAAAGTGCGTTGTAAGAAATTTGCAGTAATGTGTGCCTCACGGCTGCGCCGGATAGGCCCAGTTTAGTAAAAATGCAACTAGTGCCTAACCCTAGTTTTCACTAGTTTTAACAGGACCTTGAAGTGTGAGAAGATGTAAATCAGTTTTATTTTGCAAAAATGTCTGGATATTACTTTTTTAAAAGCCGGACAAATTCGGAGCCGGAAGGATGGCAACCCTAGTGATGTTGGTTGGCAGGGTTTTTTGATGTGTAACATCTTTCCTCAGTTTCCTCTCGCTTTCTGTGGGAGTGATTTCGTGAAAAGGGATGCAAGTGTGTAACGGGAAGCCGTGGAAACGCGCGATATCTGCTTTGACCAATGAGCGCATGCGGTGGTAGAGTTGCCCGTCAAATGTTCCAACCCATATTTTTTTATTTTTAAATGCCTGTCAAATAAAAATTTGGTTTTACAACATATAAATGTAAATCCAAGATGGCGGCTGCGATTTTTTTTTATATTTTCCATCATTGGTGTCGTTTTCCTGGTTTTCGAGGGTGCTAGAGCCGATAGCATGGTCCAAATGAAAATCCAAGATGGCGACTGCGAAAATTTTCAAATTTTCTATCATCAGTGTTGTTACCATGGTATTTGAGTGTGCTAGGGCCGATAGTAAGATCAAAATGAAAATCCATGATGGCGGCAACCAAAATTTTCAAATTTTCCATCATCGGTGTGGTTTCTATTCAGACGCCAAAAAAAAAAAATTAAACAATTAAAATTATACAATTTCTTTTGGGGTTTTATAATATTGTAGATTAACTATATATTCACCCACACCATTCATAATTCACATGCACTTGATGCATGGAGCTTTTTATTACATTGAAGTAAGTGTAGGGGATCCCTACACTGAATTATATGATAACGGGTGAGTGATTCTATTGGGATGATGAAATAAAACCGACCATCGTGAATGTTCGTTAAACACTGATTTATTGAAACATATTTTTACATATTATTTGCAATAAGTTATAAATGCTGTGTGTGCAGAATGCACGGTACGTGAGTCGCTAGAGTAATGTACGGTTCCGTATAGTAAGTGTATAATGGTTAGTAGGTAGGTACGAGCGTTATGTCACCCGGAGATCGTAAAACAATACTTAGAGGTGCTATCAAAGAATTATTATTGCATTTTTATAGGTATCATAAATTATCATATAAAAGTGTTTATATTACGACATTATTATTGATCACCGTATTTGGTCACAATAAGCAGTGGTAGCTTAGTGGTAACGGCCGCGACGTTTTAGACAAAATATAACTGTTCTCACCCTTTCGTTATTTCGATATAAACGTTTAATAAACTCCGTTATTTCACGATAAATACAAAGCACTGTAATCTATTTACCATTTACATTAAAAAAATAACTCTAAAGTGCAGTAATTTCAACAATATTACACAATAACCTCCTTACTAATAAACGTTGTATAGCGTCTGTATAGTTACACACCGATTTTTCTCTTTCACTCGTCAGTAATTTGACTTTCGATAGAAGAAGACAAAGCGTTGTGTAACTATACAGACGCTATACAACGTTTATTTGTAAGGGGGTAACTGTCGTTATTTAGCCGTTATTTGTCTAATGCAATTTTTTTATAATATTATATTTGTCTAATGTAAATAGAGTATAGGTTCGGAGACTCGCTCTCGACCAGTTTTTTTAATCTAAATTAACTAAACAAAAAAGCTAAACAGTACCTACAAAATGTTACCAGATGTACATTCGAAATGACCTGCTGGACTGTATCGGAGTGATGATGATCACAATAGCCATAGAGAATTGCAACGTGCACAGAAGGATCGCTCTCAAAGTCTTGCTCGTGTTTGGATGCTCACATTATAGGTAAAGCCGAAACAGATACCTATTAAACTTTTTTTTTTTTACTGATTGGGTCTGCTCCTGACCTCGATCTCGCTTGATAGAAAGCGATGGATGAGGTCTATGATGGAACGAGCGTGCCCAGAAGATGCCTGTTCACTCTTGCTTTGAAGGCAGACGGGTTATAGGTGGAAGGGAACAAAGACGCTGGCAGAGAGTTCCACTCTTTGGCTGTGCGCATAATAAATGTGGACGAGATGAAGCGCTGAGTACGACTGGACGGGATATCAACCAAGTGCAGATGGTACCCTCTGCATTACGTCTGGTAGTGCGGTAATAAAAGGGCGATGGTGGGATCAGGTCCTGGAGCTCCTGCGCACAGTGCGCACACACTCCGAAGTACAGATAATTATATTACTAAGTTTGAACCAAAATTACGAACTTTTGAGAAAAAGTAGGCAAAGTGAAATGTCGGCCAAGTTCCTATGCCTGAGGTTAATAAGTAATAATAAGTTCATAATAGGCATAGGAACTTGGCCAAAACTTAAAGTAAACTACTTATTATGTTTGTACCTACGTATTGGTATTAATTTATAACTACCATGAATTCAAACCAAAGTTCAAAAACTTGTGACATCCACAGTAGCGAAGCTGGTCCAAAGTGGGCCCTGTATCAAAAAAACATTGGGGGCTCTTTTTCGCCGTGTGCAAAGAAGCTCAAAAGGAGGGTAATGTTTATTTTTTTACAAAATAATCAAAATCACTCACTTATAAACAAAATAAGTAATGTTAAAACTTAAAAGTACTGGGACGAGGGAGTTCCACAGCAAAATAAGGATTTTAAATTCTTAAAGGTATCATATTTTTTTATTTTTTCGCTAATTATTATTAAATTTGAGGTTGTGGATAACATTTTATGAATTGTCGTTCAGGGCGTAGCCCGGGGGCCCCGTATCATTGATACGGCTGATACGGCGGTAGCTACGCCTCTGGACATCCAGGAAGTCACATGTTATGTAGTTATTGCTGGATGACTACAGATACTTGCTGTCACAAGAACCCTATTTAGACCCGTGTCAAAAATGGGCCCGGCCCGCGTTATGGATAATGATAACGACCCGCCCCTCTCATAGAGGAATCCTGGGACCCAGCAGTGGGAAGACGTAGGTAGTTGATTAAGTGATTAAGTACGTATAGTTACGTAAGTTTAAGGGCCCCTTTTCCCGAATGTTTAGGCATTTTACGCACCGAGACGGCTTGCGCCCGCGTTGCACAGGAGCCGTCGCGATATAAACTCCGGTGACCTATGGCGGTATATTCACGTATTTATTTAATGTAAAAAAAATAAGTGCCATATCATAAATCTATCCAATAATATCCCTGTCAAACCCGATTAGTAAATGAAATATAAAATTTTCATAAAAATTGCGTTCCCCCAAGTCTCATACAACTTAAAATACTTTCAAAATCGACCTTACTTCTTATTTTTTTTTTATCAAGCAAAATGTTATATATCGTGTTTTTAACCAAAAAAGTCACTAGATCAAACATGTATCTGTACTATATATTTTTTTTACGAATTTTAATATGGTGATTTCTCTGTAAACAACTCGATCTAGAAACGTAAATTTCGGAAAAGGGGCCCTTAAAGTCTAAACATGACTTCAGAGAGGTTGTCAGAATCATCTCTTGTCAAAATTCCTGGTGATCAACTTTGTTTTCAGATTAAGTTTTCTTCTATTCTTCTCAAGCATGTTTCTTTCAATGTGGATATCTAACATCCTGGCATGTGGGCTGATGATGCCTTTCGTAAAAGCTATTCTAATTGAACTCGAAAAGGTTAGTAGGTTATCTTGTTTCGATGTTACAGCAACATACTGTACAGTGGCGTAGCTAGTCCTAAAGCCCTGTATCAAAATTTGTTGAAGCCCTTTTTACACGACTGCGGCGAAGCTCAAAAGGAGGGTATTGTTTTTTTTTACAAAATAAATAACATAGCATCCTGACTCTGGAGGTTAAGCTGCCCTTGACGCTATTGTGACCTTTATAAGAAAATGCAAGAGCGAGCGAAGCGAGTTAGAAAATTGGAGCATCCTGACTCGCGGTTAGGTTAGGTTTTCTGTGTGAGTTTACTAAATGAATGCAAGAGCTTGAGAATTGGCCCCTGTCTGTAGCTTAAAGCCTTTAATTGTAAGACAAACTAGTTACGTTAATTTTCATATTTTCATAACGAATTCATTAATTACGGGCCTTTTATCAATAAGAATTTGAGGTGTCGGATTTAATTTCACGAATTTTTGCTTACACACTTCGGGGGCCCCTGTAGTTTGGGAGCCCCGTACCATTGATACAACGGTAGCTACGCCCCGATACTGCATCAGATGTGTATCAGTCATGAAAATGGTTGAACTTACTTACCTATCTAGTTATAAATTTTAGATGGGAATCGTGGAAATCTATCAAACTATAGGAAAGGCTCAACAGAAATCTACTCGCCACGAACAAAAGTAAGAATTCAGGGCCTCAAGTCTGCTATTACAATAGTGTCAGAATGGTCTCTTCATTGTGAGTTTTTGACAGATTTGCCATACAAACACTGTCAAATACTCACAATGGCGAGACCATTCTGACACTATTGTAATAGCAGACTTGAGGCCCAGATGATATGCTTTAGATCAACATTTATTAGGTGCTACTTCGAAGGTTTTGCCATTAAGGATAGCTACACTTTAGTGACTTCAGCACGTGTTAAGTTTTTGCTCCCTCGGTATATGACAATCAATTACTTACCTTTCTAATTGAAATAACAAAACAATGGCAATTGTTGCAGTGTGCCGAGGCCGTCAGATTTCACCGTATTTTATTTTCTCGGAATTGCCTATTCGTCATCCATTGGTAAGTGTGACAACTTTTACTAACCGAGACCCAGTTTCTGAAAAGCTGATCAACTAAATTTAATAGAGCACAATGAGCTTTGCGTGCTACAAAGAATCTTTTGGCGCCCACACCCTAATTGCGTAACTCAGTATCAATCACAATCTGAATGATTTTGAAGGATATTGCTAATCCATTGCTTCATATGTTCGAAAAATTTGTCTGCTCAACAAGTAAATAACGCAATGAATGTTGCTGAACTGACAAAATGAAACCCATTCTATGTGTTACGCAATTACCCCGCTGAATGACATTGACAGGGGAGCGTTGTTGGTAAACATTTTGTGAAATTGTGTGATTTTGACAGTTCATCAGACATTGGTGCCGATTCCCTTGTTCACAAACTAAACTAAATTTAAGTTCAGTGCATCTTCTTCTTTCTGTTTCATTAAGAAAAGGACAGAAGATAAATTTTAGTTTAGTCCTGTCAAATGAATCAGCGCTTGATGTAAATTGACGTAATTTTAATCGGCAAGTTTTTAATCACGTCTTAACTTGTATGGAGTAGTGATAGGCCAAAATAAAATTTATATTCTGTCCTTTTCTTAATGAAATAGAAAGAAAAAGATGCACTGAACTTAAATTTAGTTTAATTTGTGAACAAGGGAATCGGCACCAATATAATTCCCTATTACAAAGTAACTGTAGAAGAGTTGGGGAACACTTCTGCCAAATCCTTTGGGAACACAGGCGTGATATTATGTTATGTTTCAGGTGACATGGCGACAATGATGGGAAGCCAGACCAATCAAATATTCAAAATCTACTGTGAAACGTAAGTTTTGATAACGAATGACGGCAGAATTGTCAAATGGAGCTGAATTTTGAGTCTCCGCGCGTGCTTAGTTTCAGTACCTACCTATAGACTTTTATGAAAGTTTTAGCTATCTAAATTTGAGTGCCGTTTGAGTTTTGAGATTACCCTGAACGTGCCTCACGGTGAAGCATACGGTGAAGGTCTGCCCGGCTTGGGTAGAGCACCGCCGTGTCCTCACGGAGGTGATCGGCGGCGGCGATCTCTCGCGTCCAGCCCTGTTTCAAGCCATGGTACGGAGCGAGAGTGCATGGGAGGCTGTCAATCCCCTTCTGCAAAGTCGTATTACTCGCGAAGGAGGCGGAACGCGCCCCTAGTCGTCGCAGGAGACGCCCTGGGCGGCGTGAATCAATTGCCGATTCCCGGCCACCGTAGGCGCGAGCTTGCGGACGGCTAGCAATGGGCCACTCGCCGTCCGGTAAGGACCAGGGGGTCTACTCCCTAAGTCCGTCAACGAAGTAACGGGCCCGTCCGTTAGTAGTCCGACACGTCGGACTGAACCCTACTCACTAGTAATTTCGGATTCATCAGTTTCCAACGGAATCGTAGACAATATTCGTGAACGAAAGACGCATGGCGATTGATGACAATAGAGTTGTGCTATTTTACCGGTCGATTACCGGTTTAATTATTTTGTGGTTTTCAAGCTAAATAAACAAAAATCAATATTTTTTCTTTAGAAAATGACTACATTTTTAACAATATACTTTTTATTATAAAGATTAGAATTATTTTTGACATTTTTGTCCGTAAACCGGCATTATCCTGTTGATACCTTTGCCTTTTTCCTTTTTGACATTTTGTCGGAAATTTTCAAATTAATTCAACGATACTAGCCGGGAAGTTTGAACATTATTTTATTTTAGTTTCTTATTTATTTCGTAAAATGGCCCCAACCGCTGCAGAAACTCACGGACACGGACTCTGGGCCTCAAGTCTGCTATTACAATAGTGTCAGAATGGTCTCTTCATTGCGAGTTTTTGACAGATTTGCCATACAAAAACTGTCAAATACTCACAATGGCGAGACCATTCTGACACTATTGTAATAGCAGACTTGAGGCCCTGGCCGGAGGCGCGCAGGAGCTGGGCAGCCTCAACGTGCTTTTTATAGAATTTTTCACTTTTGGTGTGGAAAAAAAAAAAAAATACTAACATGTTGAGTTTTAGGGGCTTGGAGTTTCTAAAAGGGGGTCGAAATTTTCATTATTTTTGCGATAGGACGCACCATTTTCGAGATATAAGCAAAAGAAAAGAAAAAAAAATATTTACAGTAACAGTACTGATTTTGTACCAGTAGTCGAGATGTTGGTGTGAAGTTTAGTTTATGACAACTAATTGATTTTATTCTACATCTTTTTATAGGACGCACCATTTTCGAGATATAAGCAAAAGAAAAGAAAAAAAATATATACAGTAACAGTACTGATTTTGTACCAGTAGTCGAGATGTTGGTGTGAAGTTTAGTTCATGACAACAAATTGATTTTATTCTACATCTTTTTAATCACGATTAATAATAGTCAGATTTAGTTAGAAAATTAAAATGTTAGTTTAAAAACGTCAAATTCAGAATAGCAAAATTGCCAAATAGCTTAAGATAAGTCAGTAACGTCGGGAATACTCGCCAACCTAAATTCTTGGCGTAAAAATTGTCGACGTTGCCTCCGCTCTTCCAATATAGCTTTGTCAAGCAATAAAAAAGCAGCCATACTTAGGAATTCCTTACTTTGTCTCTAAATAGTATAAACAATTATAATCGTTCGTCGACAGAACGATAACTATTTTGATGTCGTATCAACTGACACAAGGTTCCGTCAAAACAAGCGTCAAGTTCAACTTTTCGGACGGGCAAAAACGCATCGGGAGTAGGGACAGTTGTCAAATCGTGTTGTCATTCATTCTTCGTCGGGCCCCGAACGAATCGTCCGTCCGTTGGT
Organism: Dryobota labecula; assembly: GCA_947523025.1. Taxonomy (NCBI): domain Eukaryota; kingdom Metazoa; phylum Arthropoda; class Insecta; order Lepidoptera; family Noctuidae; genus Dryobota; species Dryobota labecula. The sequence continues at coordinate 12,039,116 of OX383303.1, forward strand.
GATAGGGAGTAGGAAACGCCCGAAACGAAGCCCGAAACGACGGACTTCGTGCTTAGGGAGTAGACCCCCAGGCCCGGGTCGACGGCGCGTTATGTTCCACGCGCGCCTCAAAGAAATATCAGCACGAACTGACGGGGTCCGCTAGGACAGATGCCTGCAAAGGTTGCGGGTGTGTCCGAAAGGGATACCTTGGCCCTGGCACACAGGCAACTGAAGGAACACGGTTGGGTTTTAGTCTGCAAAAGTCTGACACGCCCTCTCGCTCCGCCCAGAGCGGGAGAAGTTATTTAATAATTTCCCAACCTAAATAAAAAGGCCTGAACGTGCCTGAGTCCAGATCGGCCAGCACCTCAATTGCGAAACACACTCGCAATCCAAAAAAATTTTGAACGAAATAGTAATCCATTGAAAATATCGTCTGCTCGACAACGACAACGTACGGTCAGCACATCAGGGCCGCTTTCCGAATTGGCTATAATCGCTCGCAGCGCTCACATCGTCTCACATGCGTTCCGATTTAGATATTACGATTATGACAGCCGAGGGCTGTCAACAACTCGGAACTCACGCAATGTCAAAACGATATTAGAGTATTTCTCTGTGTATACACCAAAAATTTGTTCTTCTTAGGTTAGGTAGCAACTGTAGCCAGAAGAACAATTTTGAGAATGCCACGATACGATAAGATGCGACTCAAAACAAAACAGCACACTGTCATTTTTGACAGCGCTCACGGCGATATTAGTAAAAGGCATGGTCGGCGTTAACGCAAGATGGCGAATGTCATGACATCATCTATGACGTTTCACGGGACATCGTTATCGCGCTCACGCTAATTCGGTATGAGTTTTAGCACGCGAATATCGATATTATCGCAACTCGGAACGCAGGGCAGGTTATACGAAACTGTCAAACTTCTCCAAACAATTTACGATTTTAAACCTTTATATGTTGTTGGTTAAGTTGAAAATCGAATGAGAAAAGACAGTTTGTGGTAACGTGATGTGCTGGCGACTGTTATGCGATGAATACCAATTCCATTATTTGACTAAAACAAAAGAGTCTCGGCTCTTTGTTAGAACCAGTAAATGACCCCTTGCTTGACACGCTGTCGTGAACGTCGCCATTGTTGTGTAACTACCTACAACCTAGGTTACCTATTTATAAATGTTAACAGCAACCATAGGTAAGCACCATCTAGATACAAATATAATAAAGCTGAAGATTTTCTTTGAACGCGCTAATCTCTGGAATTACCAGTCCGAAAAAAAAAATACATTTGATTGCCTTAGAGTTGATAGCCCAATTCTTGAGGAAGGCTGTAGGCTATTTATCATCACGCTACGACCCATAGGAGCCAAGAAAAAAGAAAAAAAGTACTAGCGCGGGCAAGCGATGCGATGCGACGCGACGGGGTGAGTCAGGGGAACAAGAAATTTCACGCGGTCGAAGTCGCGGACAGAAGCTAGTTTTATTAAAATTATTAGGTAAATATTATTAGCGAAAAATGTGGGTGTACACACGGCCACAAATCAAGCTATACATTTTCAGTATAAGCGGATCTCGCATTTTATAGGATCTCCGTACAATGCGAGATCAGTCTGAACTGGAAATGTATAGCTTGATTTGTGGCCGTGTGTACTATAGGTACATCTCTGCCTATCCCTTCAGGCATTACAGGCGTGATGTAAGGTGTTAACGTCTTATTAAAAAAGCAGAGGATGTATATCGTCGAAATCAGCACAGGCTTATATATGGGGGACGCGCTAAGGTAGCCCGCAAAATTCAAATTTTCTTACGATTTTGGGTATTCGATTGTTTAAAAAAAAAACTACCTACTTAAATTAAACACTATTAATTTTTACAACATAAAAGAATTTATTCACGGGAAACATTTGGTAATGTAACTTAAAAATATTTGCATGCTATGTTATAAGCAAATCATATTATATAATACTCTATAACTATAATGTATTTTTAAACAACTTTGTACACCATGTTTTATGCAAATAAATATGATGTATTTCTATTTTTTTTAATTTTATTTGTAAGGATATTCCCCGTTGGACCAAAGATAGAGTTTCCTCACTTCATGCTATTGAATCTCCCAGGAGTGCTGGTCATGGAGACACTGTTATATTTGTGGATGAACTTCAACTTCTTGGGGATGTTCAGGTAAGTTAGAATCAGCACTTATCTAGCTATTATATAACTATTACTTACATGTTAAAAAAGGAATACAAAAAGGACATAAAAAAACCATACCTATCCGGTATTCAAGTTTGGATTTGTTTGATCACGAATGTGAAATAAATAACATTCAATCTTCAAAACGGGTTTTTAACTCATTTTATTTTTACGATATAAAAATAGTGACTGATTTTGCGAAATAAAAAAACATTAAAAGTCATGAGAACATGAAAAATAAATCAAATAAAAAGAAAAATTTAAAGATTTTCTGATCTTTCATGTACAATGATGACTGTTTGTTGTGCACGTGGAAAAGTTTTAATATGAAAAGGATTTTTAAAACTTTTTTTTTTTTCTAGCTGACCCGACAGATGTTGTCCTGTCCTTTCCATTTCATACAAAAAATCCATGGAAAAGAGAATTTTATTTTTCTCCCGAATTACCTACCCAATTTTCAGATAATTTTTTTTATTGTTATTTATTTTTTATATAATCACAGAAACGAAAACCGTTAAGAAGGAAGTCGAACACAGAGCAAAAACATACAAAGATCATATAAAAGCTCATACTAACACCCTAGCATCACATCAGCGTTATGTGAACCAATTAATGAGAGAAGGCTCAAAAGACAACACATATGGGACCTTGTTCACTCAAATCCCAATTTAATATGAGACAGCATTCTCACTGGAGGAACGGCTCTCTCCTGTCAATAATTTCCCACAACAAATCTGTTAAGACTGCGCCGAGTGCACAGTGGCGCCCTCATCGTTATTTCGGTAATTTCTTTTATTTTAGAATGAAAGTGCAGAAAATAAGCTCGTCAAGTTGTGCTTCACAAGACTATACGTTATTATTACTACAAACAGTCGTTTTAAATTGTTACGTTTTATTGTAATCATTAAAACGGAGCTTAGTGGCCACTATTTTCTGTTTTGTCACTTAATTTCTACCAAAGACTGCACAAAGCTGGAAATAGACAGAAGAGTTAAGAACACATGGAGTAAGTACTGGGCTATGAAAGAAATCTTCAAGGGTACACTTCCTACTAACTTAAAGACAAAAGCTATGGAGATCTGCTTGATGCCGTGTCTAACATACGCCTGCCAAACATGGCCTATGACAAAAAAATCTCTACAAAAATTAAGAGTTTGCCAGAGAGCAATAGAGAGAAGCTATATGGGCCATAAACTAAGAGATAGAGTCAGAAACAGCTCAATACGACAAGAAACCAAGGCTAAAGACGTAATCAAACAGACTCTAACACTAAAATGGAAATGGGCTGGACATTTACAAAGAGTTAGCGATGACAGATGGACTAAAACCATAACAAACTGGTATCCTATCAACAAACAGAGAAAGCGTGGGAGACCTAACAAGAGATGGAGTGACGACATATCAGGCTTAATAGGAAAAACATGGTGCAGACTAGCTAGAGACAGAACAAGATGGAGACAGATGGAGGAGGCTTTTACCGCACTAGGCGGTCCTTATAATGAAATATTTTTTTTATTAATTAATACTATTATCTAAACATTATGAATTTTATTTTAATTAAATTGAAATGTATTTTATTTTATTTTTTATTAGTAACAGTGCATGTATTGTAATAATTGTAAGGAATCAATAAAAGCTTATTATTATTATAGAAGTTACGTTAACGTATTTTCTTTCTTTTCTTTGTTCTTGGGATACAAATTCATCCCGACTACGGTACCCTCCTTTGTTATTAAATAGATCAATTACTTTAGACGCGAACACAAATTTTATTTGAAAGTAAATTACAGATCCCGGAGCGACATAGAAATTGGGATGACAGAAGAAGAGGCTCAATATATAGACGCTCTGTTAGCAACGCAGTACCAACAACTTGGGAAACTTCAGTTTCATGAGTTTGTTAGTTTAACAGTCAAAATAATCTTTTTACTAGTCATATACATCATACTATACTACATTTGAAATAACTAGTTAGACATTTAAAACAAAAAACAAAAACCTTCTGTCGGCAGTCTCCAAAGACTGCCCGTCTTTGGGGACTGCCGGCAGAAGTGAAAACTAAGTAACTTGAAAGCGTTCGGTGACGATGATGCGAGTTCCATGATTTTTTGTTTACCCAAAAAGTACACATATATACACAGTATACATATACCTAGCTCATGGAAAGCGTTCGGTGACGATGACGCGAGTTCCATGATTTTTGTTCATCCAAAAAGTGTTCAACGCGCCTAAAGAAGTTTTCACTTCAAAAACCTTTTTTACAGTCCGTATAACCGATTTTGACCTCTATTGCGTTGGAGGTATGACAAATGGCAACTGGAGTAAACAGTTGGTATTGTAACCACTTTTTTGCTTTTAATGCCATCCTTGTGCCTACGAAATAGAAGTCAAAATCCGTTGAACGGACTGTAAAAAAGGTTTTTTTAAATGTCTAACATTATTTCAAATGGATTGTTTAATCTTTAATTATATAGAAAGCTCTCTTGAAGGGAGCATGCTATCTGAATCACTCCCTTTATGTTCAGCGATTGTTCATAGTTTAGCAGCTTTTTTATTAATTTTATGGGTTTTTTTCAAATATCTATTTTATTCTCTTTCCGTATGCCATATTTTTTAACATCCACCAGCATTCTTAAAACCTCCAGTCACCCCGTGGTCATGATGTAAGTGTAGTTCAAAACCCACCGCACCCGCACCTGGCGAAGTGGTTGTTTTTGGCGGACGAAAATTTTTTTTTCGTTTATCTTTAATACTTTGTATTTTCGAGAAAAGTACTCGCCATCGGGATTCGTAGCCTTATTAAATGGATGTATCCAGTATCTTCTTTGTCGTATATTTAACACATTGAATGCCGACTACGGATATATCCGTATATGGTTTCTTTCTATGCAGGACGCCGACTACGGATAGATACGTAGGACTTCTATACGAGTTTCAATAGAATCTACAGTAGCTGGCCTCACCAATAAGGTATTTTTATATAGGATGGCATCTCAAATAAAACAAGCTTTAATAAAAGAGTAACTTTATTGATTTTTCGCTGATGCCATATATTTATATATCCGTAAATAGACAAATGTATGGTGGCAACCAACTTTGGCCGTATAGCCAATTTCGGCATTCAATGGGTTAAAACAGAGTAATGTCTTCATAATAACAAATAAGCAATAAGTTTCTTACGACGATCCATGGCAGAGACACGTCTATCCACAATCAAAAATCACGAGGAACTGTTTACCCTACCATACGACAATAAAACGCTCTTTTTCGCGACGCCGCGGCGTCGCGAAAAAGAGCGTTTTATATATCCGTAAATAGACAAATGTATGGTGGCAACCAACTTTGGCCGTATAGCCAATTTCGGCATTCAATGGGTTAAAACAGAGTAATGTCTTCATAATAACAAATAAGCAATAAGTTTCTTACGACGATCCATGGCAGAGACACGTCTATCCACAATCAAAAATCACGAGGAACTGTTTACCCTACCATACGACAATAAAACGCTCTTTTTCGCGACGCCGCGGCGTCGCGAAAAAGAGCGTTTTCGAAAAAAATCGGCAGTTTGCGTTGCGGCGGCGGCGCGCCGCCGCCGCAACGCAAACTGCCGATTTTAGGGCGCCCACACAAAACCGCGATGCGATGCGATACGATAATTCTTGCTGTGCATTCGTGCTCTAGCTCGCACGCAGATATTTGCGATGCGTTGCGAATTCGCAGTTATGTGTGGGAGCCCTTAGCGTTGTGGCGTCGCAACGCGGTTATGTGTTTCGGCCCTAAATGTGGCCGCCTACTGGGCCCAATTAGTATAGATGTACCGTTGAAATTGAAACGAAAAGAAGAAGTAGAAGTTGAAAACCGTAAGTTTATAAAATAAAACTTTGACAACATCAGGTGGTTTCCGCTGTAGTGGTGCTAACTGGTCTACTGCAGGCTACGATCAGCACTGCGCACATCGAGCAGGCCATTGTTGGCAGCCCCGACTTTCACAAGTAAATATAGCTACTTTCATTGACTAAATATATATAGATACTGTTAGCGATGCGAATGGACTGTATTATGTATTATGTTTGGTGGAGTGAAAATAAAACTAAAGCTCGATGAAAAAAGGATTTAAAAGGGAAAAAATATTACATAAATTGAAACCACACCAAACCTTTTGACAATGAAAAAATAAGCAAGTGAAGGAAACAAAATTCGTTCAAACTAAAACTATAAAAATCTTCTAAAAAAACTAGGCTCACCAAGGAGTCTGCAACAGATGCAGTGGCGTAGCATATTGTTACGCGCCACACAAGTTTAAGTACCACTAGCGCTGTCTAGTATCGAACAGCAGAGCTAGTAGACTCGAGATTCTTCTAGAGAATTCGATACTTTCTAGCACTTTCGACACTGGTCAGTAGGGGCCGGTATGTACTCGACCATTCTAGATGTTTCTACAAGGTTCTGGAACGATCTAGGGAATATATATGGCCGTATGCACCGCGATTTGGGACAGTCGAAGTCAAGCGAGAAGTACGATACTAGCGATCTTCGAGAGTGATCAGTAGTGCAGTTGTGTTTTATAATTAGTGTGTTTGAGTTGTTATCAGTGTTCCTTAATTAAAGTGTCATGTTTAGTTTTTAAATCGGCAGTTTTTATTGTCACGAACCGCAAGCTCGTAACAGTATATATCTGCCACCCGGTGCCAGTACTGAATTTGCCGGCCCTCCTCAGAGAATAACGCATAACGCGTAGTTCAAACCCCCCTCCTCCCGCCCCTGTAACGTATCTTAACGTTTTACAAGACTCCCCCTCCCCCCCAAATTCGTTTCGTAATTTTTGAACGCTAGTGGGTATATATAGTGCTTGGCTGTTTATTTTTTCATCTTGCCTCAAATATTATCAATCATCTTTCTTAATTTCAGTCACTTCAAAGTTTCATCGCCATGTGTCATGTGTGTGATCATTCTATTCATAATGCCTGTTAATCTGGAGTTCATGAAATATTTCAAGAGACGAACAGGTGAATTTATTGGTAGCTATGCACCCATAGAACTAGCTTAGCGCTTTAATTTAGTAGTTCAAAGTATATTGCAGTTATAAACAGTACCTACTAGTGGCCAGACAGGTGATCCACTACCCTGGAAAATAATACCATCGCTACCCCACGTGTTTCACATGAATGACGCTCGGCATAACTAATAATCAATAACCTATATTTAGATGAGAACAGCGAGCCCCTGCCGACCACGCAAACCAAATCATGTCTGAGTTGGAATATGGTGCGGCGGGATATTCACTGGAGCATACTCTTAATTATAGGTAAATTAACAGAAATAGCTACCTAATTCAACATATTATGAAGTAGGTACCTAGTAGCTAAGGGGATATATCCATAAATAACGTCACATGTTTAGGGAGAGGGAGGGGGTCAGCTAAATGTGATATCGTGTGACAAGGGGAGATGAGTCATAAGCTTCGTGACGTCTCATGTATAAATCTAAAGTAACTACCTATACTAAGTAACTATAAGCATTAGACAAATAACGGCTAAATAACGACAGTTATTGTGTAATAGATATTATTGAAATTACTGCACTTTAAAGTTATTTTTTTAATGTAAATGTTAAATAGATTACAGTGCTTTGTATTTATCGTGAAATAACGGAATTTATTAAACGTTTACATCGAAATAACGAAAGGGTGAGAACAGTTATTTGTCTAATGTCTATAATAAATGGAGTATAACTTACTTCAACTAATAACTTCTAAATACATAACACCAACTCTATCAGTATTATTATAAGGTTTATTTAAAATTTCAAAATATGTGTTATTGCACCAGGGGTGCCATGTTACAAGGACGGCGGGGGTCCAAAAATCATGAAATTCTGCTGACTTAATTTGTGGATGGCCCTTAAGGGCCTATACTACCTCAAATGGCTTAGCATGATCCTCCGTTATGTCGAACATACTGCAGCATTAATTTTGAAATTAATATATGGTAAAGTTGAGGATTACTGTTAAGTACTATGTTAGCCGAAAACACGATTCCATATAATTTTCACGATAGATTTTTTTTTCCAAAGTATTCAAAAAATGCTTCAAATTAGATAATGAAACTTTGCATATTAACTGAACTAACTATAAAGCAGGGCCTCAAGTCTGCTATTACAATAGTGTCAGAATGGTCTCGCCATTGTGAGTATTTGACAGTGTTTGTATGGCAAATCTGTGAAAAACTCACAATGAAGAGACCATTCTGACACTATTGTAATAGCAGACTTGAGGCCCTGGGGCCGTCTACTAATTTACCAACGTTGCAATGGTCTCGCCATTATTGTGAGTATTTGACAGTGTTTGTATGGCAAATCTGTCAAAAACTCACAATGAAGAGACCATTGCAACGTTTGTACATTAATAGACTTGGCCCCCTGGTCTTATGTTATTTACTTTTTTTAAAGGACCATTATTTTCACCGTAAAACGCAATTACCTAAACTATCGGCGTCTTGGAGTCTTTTCCCTGCCGCCCTGTTTCTCGCTTGCTCGCGTGACCGGTAGCAATAGTGTGCGAGCGAGATACAGAGTGAAGTGGCGCTGAGCTAGTATAGACTCTTAAGCTGTTCTTATTCAAATTGATCCAATCTAAGTAATTAAGTAGGTATAGGTTAAGTTCTATATATAGTTAATATATAGTTAAGTAGTTAAGTATAGATACCTAATATTAGCTTGTTTATTTTTACCTGCGTGCTTAGCTGTTGAAGTATATAATAAAGGTATTTAAGAATAAATTCAGCAGGCATATCAAATATCCGTGACATTATAGAGGTTTATGGAACTGGGGTAAAGATCACTCATAAAATCTTAAGCCATAATTAATCAGGAATGGGGCACAATCTTTACAATTATGAATAATTAGTAAAGTAGTTTCAAATTTGACATTTCTAAAGACCTTACCTACTCTACACTGGCACCTCTAGCGGCAAATTCAAGCGCGCTAGTCCTCATTGATGACCTCAACTTTTCAGCCGGCAGCAGCACTTTATTCGAGTCCCTCAGAGATTCGAAAATGACCGAAGAGTTTGAGGAGTTCCTGCTAAACTTCGAAGGCTGGCATGCGTCGGCCGTGGTCTTCGTCGTAGTGATGTTTTGTAAAACACTCACGGAGTTCGCGTCCAACTTCTGTGTGGTCTATACGCTGTTGCCTAGCATTGCTAAAGTGGTAAGGAGATTCATTGTAGACATATACAAGTACTAGCTTTTGCCCGCGGCTCCGCCCGCGTGAATGTCGGTTATCGCGTAAAAAGTAGCCTATGTCCTTCTCCATATCCCAGGCTATATCTCTGCCAAATTTCATGATGATCGGTTTAGCGGTTTAGGCGTGAAAACATAACAGACAGACAGACAGAGTTACCTTCACATTTGTAATATTTGTTTGGAAGTATGGATTAATTAGGATAATAAGATTATATATCGGCCAAAAAAAACTTTTTTTTTTTGCAATATTATTATAGTAGGATAGAGAATTAGAGAAAAATTATCGTAAGTAATCTAACTCTAAAAAGATATAAAATAATCTGATGATGAAGATAAGCACAGTTATCTCAATGAGGTAGCCAACCACCGAAACAATATCAATGATGTGATGACTAATTAATGTCCCAAATTATGATTAAGTACTCCTACCTAGGTAAATAGTAATAAAATAATAGCTATAAAACAACAGTCAGTGTCGGATTAAGCAAGCGCGGGGCCCGTAGCAAATTCTATCGAGGGGACCTTGATCTGCTATGGGTTCTCAAGTATAGTGTATAAAGTGGTAAAAAGAAATCAAGCCACGTTTATTTGCCATCTGTAGGTTACAGTTTTGTTGGTTTTTAATAGTACTTGCAGTAGATTACTATAGGCCCTGTTGGGCTCTGACAAGTACAAAAATCCAAAGATGAAATTGCCCCGACAATTTATTTTTAGCTTTGGAATGTTATATCTGGTCTGACAAGCACTTTACCACCTAGCGTAATAAGTACATGTTTTTATAGCAAATTGAACGTTCTATAAAAAAGGTCTCTTATATTTTTTCGATAAGTTTATTTTTTCAAAAGTTATTCGGGGTTCAAGTTCGACATCCCTAAATTGTCAGTTTTTCTTCCATTGCAGCATAATTATTATTGTTTAGATAAAACAAAACAATCTCCGGGTTTGGATACGCTGGGCCCCCTTTTGCGCGGGGCCCGTAGCATTTGCTACTCTTGCTACGTAGTTAATCCGGCACTGACAACAGTATAATAAAAAGCTACCCTTGCCGTTTCGCGGGCTCGACTGGAAGATTCGTCTGACAGCCATCGTTCCTTCGAAGAGACATAGCTGGCCCACTCTGAGAGTTCAGCTTGCAAGCTAGGTATACCGGTTACTCCAGTTCTTTTTCGGATCCTAATCTTCCAATAGACCGAGCATAGGTCGCTCCAGCGCACGCTACTTATAACGATTTATTTATGTCGTTTAGAGTGTGTTCTGCAACATAAACCCACACTACCTGATGATGGCAGCGACCCTGGCCAGCTCTCTACCGTTCCACTTGGTAACTGGAACTCCAGTAAACGCGATGGTCTGCGCTTATGTGCACATCCCGCCTTGGAGAATGGTTTGTTCATAGCTTGTGTGTTTGTAGATTAGATATTTTGTTCATGCTAAAAAAAAGCGTATGTTTTAACCAAAATTCGGACCATGGAAATATAATACTATGAACTATAATATAATATCTATGGTTTGGATGAAGAAAATTGCACACCCGGTCCACACGACATCTTGTATTGTCCATAATTATGTTGTCATTTGCCAGAATTTCTACTGTATGCATTTAATTATATTACGTACGTTTCATTCTTCAGATAAATAATGGACACATGTAGTACTTTCATTGTACTGGCAACTTCGCACTTATTAATATTAGGGTAGATTGAAAACTCCCCTGCTACCGCTCCATCCAGCCAGCCGCAACGGCGGCGACCTCATTCTTTTTTTGTGCGCGGCAACAAGCACTCATTCTTCAATACTTTTATTCAGTGATATTTCGTTAAAGTTATCTTCAAATTACTTTCTCATTATGCCTAAGCGTAGCGCTGACAATAAAATTAGTTACTATGAAAATAAAATTAAAAGACTCAAAGAACGTGCAAACAAAAAACGAAGTCGTGTGATTATGTATTCATCTTCGTCGGATTCCGAGAAAAATGAAGGTTAGTTATGATGTATTTTTTTATTAAGTGATTTCGTGTACAAAACTGTATACGTGATACCTGTTATACACTTTTCATGTGGTTCAAAATAAATAATGTAGCATCTCTAAGCTAGCCTGGAGGATATCACTTTGAGGGTATCACGAAGGCATAGCACGATGTGTAAAATATGCCTGGAGGTTGACTGCGGGTCATCACGAGGGTTTAAAAAAAAAAAAAAAAAAAAAAAACGCTTTGTCAGTTTGTTTACATTTGAAACGTTGACCGTTTCAGACGGAACCACGCAAGATGATATCACGGCGTCGCAGCTTCACGTTCCAGTTGAATCTCATGACGTTCAAGAAAACATTGAAATAACTCCGGAGGCGCCGATTCAACGAGCGCAGGATGATTCCCCGCAGCTCGATCCGGAATTACTATCAGCGCTGGGCGATACCACGGATGAACAGCCGATTTATGGCGAAAACATACACCACACTTTGGCACAACGTTGGATTCCTTTACTAAAAAAAGGACTTGCCAAGGATCTCAAGGAAAAAATACTTAAAGAGTATCACATACCGGAGAACTGCAAACTCCTTAGGGCGCGCGGGCGCCTACTTTGAATCCGGAAATTAAGGCTGCGGTTTCAGAAATTATTATCAATCGTGATAAAAATATACAGTTGAAACAAGATCACCTAGGCCTCGGTATAAGCGCGCTTAATAAAGCTATTACCCAGCTTCTTCTAGGAGATGATAAGATTCTGGCTATTAAGATTCTTTCTGATAGTTGTAGGATCCTGACCGACCTACATTATACCGAAACTCAGGTAAGGACAAAACTCATAACTCCCTGTCTGGACAAGTTTTTTACGCCACTTATAAAAGACCACGAAAGAGACGAGACGCTTTTCGGAGAAAAGCTCTCAGAAACCATTAAAGCCTCTAAAGCTATTGAGCGACAAGGATCGCTGATTAAAAAATCCGCGCAAATGGCGACGTCTTTACCCGCACCTACAGCTGGACCATCGACAGCGAGGACTCGGTATTCGGGAAACGGGACTGGCCCCCCTCGTTATGTCTCGGCGAGCAGGGGGGGGCGAGGAGGATATCCACGACCAGCGACAGCATACCGGCGGCAGCCGACGACGACGCGACCTCGAGCGTCCCTCAGCCAGGGCAAGCTCCGTGCCCAGACTCGACGCTAGCGATACAGGTACACGCAGGTCGTTTACAATATTTTTACAAATGTTGGATGAACATCACTAGTAATAGTACAATCTTGAATTGGATTAAAAATGGCTATGTGATACCATTTTCTAAAAAAGTGTACCAACATGTTGTACCCTCTAACACGTTTACGAATGAAGAACAGAAAGATCTGTAGCGATCGACAACTTGTTACAATTAGGCGCGATACATGAATGTGTGCCACAATCAGATCAATTTATTTCAAAAATATTTTTAACTTCAAAATCGAATGGCGGAAAACGATTTATTTTAAACTTAAAATTGTTAAATAAATTCGTATCTCAAAATCATTTTAAAATGGAGGACTATAGAACAGCTTGCAAACTAATTCCTAATAACGGCTTTATGGCCACGATCGATTTAAAGGAATCATATTTATTGGTACCAATTAATCCATCACACAGAAAATATTTAAGATTTCAATTTCATAATGAAGTCGGAGAAAATTTAACTTATGAATTCAAAGCCATGCCTTATGGCTTATCATCGGCACCAAGAACATTTACGAAAATTATTGAGAGAGGTTGTGGCTCACCTCAGATATCGCGGCTATTCATCTGTCATATATCTCGACGATTGGTTATGTATTGGCCATACATATACTGAATGTTTAAATAACGTAAAGGAGACTGTCAAACTGTTACAATGTCTAGGATTCGTGATAAATTTCGAAAAAAGCTCTTTGAAACCATCACAACAGACTAAATTCCTAGGTTTTAATTATCACACTAACAACATGTCTTTATCCTTACCGAACGATAAACGAGTTCATATATCAAAATTAGTTTAAAAAAATATTCCCTTACCACGTTGCACTATTAAAGAGTTTGCCAGTTTAATCGGTGTTTTAACATCCGCCTGTCCGGCGGTTAAATGCGGTTGGGTTGGGTGTATACTAAACGTCTCGAGAGACAAAAGTACTAGCGTTAAATACTTATAAAACATACGAATCTAAATTTAGTCCTTCGCCTGTAATACTGCCGGATCTGGAATGGTGGTCTCAGAACATTTTTTCAACATCTACTTCCTTAAGGCCAGATAAGTTTCAATTAGAATTTTTTACAGACGCCTCCAGGTTTGGCTGGGGCGCATTTTGCGATAACGAAAGAGTTAACGGTAAATGGAAGTCAACTGAGTTAGAATTCCATATCAACTATTTAGAACTGCTGGCAGTGTTTTTTGGCCTCAAATGTTTTGCACGCGACATACGTAACTGTGCCATTCTATTACGTATCGATAATACCACAGCACTAAGCTACATTAATCGCATGGGTGGTATCCAGTACCCCCATTTAAACGACTTGACACGAGAAATCTGGTGTTGGTGCGAAGAGCGAAATTTATTTTTAACTGCCTCTTATATTAAAAGTAAAGATAATAAAGAAGCTGATGAAGAATCTCGCAAGATTAACAAAGACATAGAACTAAAATTAACAGATGAAGTATTTGATAAAATTATAACTAGATTGGGCAAACCAGATATCGATTTATTCGCTTCTCGCACCAACGCTAAATGTCATAAATACGTATCATGGAAACCAGACCCAGATGCCATAGCGATAGACGCGTTCACAATTCCATGGGATAACATGTTCTTTTATGCCTTTCCACCTTTTTCTCTAATACTAAAATGTTTAGAAAAAATTATAATAGATAAGGCTGAAGGCATACTTGTCTTTCCCTATTGGCCTTCGCAACCCTGGTTCCCTCTATTACAAAAGTTGCTCAATTCTGATACCTTATTTATAAATTCAGAAAATAACAATATGTGGTCTTCCTCTAGGAACCCACAAATCAAAGGAGTTACCCTGGGTGCAGCGAAGCTCTCAGGAACGCGTTCATAAAACGAGGTGTCCCTATGGCCTCTTTGGATTTAATGATGGCATCTTTAGCCAAGAACACTTTAAAACAATATAGTGTAGGCTTAAAAAATTGGTGGCAGTATTGCCTTAACAATGAAATAGATCCATACAAATCTTGTATACCGTCAGGGTTATCATTCTTAACGGAACAGTTTGATAAAGGTGCAGCATACGGCTCTCTAATAGTTACCGTTCGGCTTTAAGTTTATTATTTGGTGATGATTTAGGATCTCATGAACAGATTAAAAGGTTATTAAAAGGAACCTATAAATTAAGGCCAAACATCCCTAAATACGCATCTACGTGGAACCCTCAAATAGTTTTACAACACATCGCTCAATGGGGCCCTAATATAGAATTACCTTTAAAAAAGATTTCCCAGAAGCTTGTAATCTTATTAGCCTTATGCACAGCTCACAGAGCGCAAACAATTACATCAATTAAAATTCAAAACATTCACATTCGTCCTGACGGAGTCAACATTGTAATTTCCGATATTATTAAAACATCTGCTGCCGGTCGTGACCAACCAATTTTATTCCTGCCTTACTTCAAAGAAAATATAAATATCTGTCCAGCAACAACTTTAAAAGATTATTTGTCGGTTACAAAAGATTTAAGGCCAAATACAGTTGAAAACCTTCTGATGACATACAAGCGACCTTATAAAGCCACCTGCACACAAACCATCAGTCGATGGATAAAGCAGGTTCTCAAGGAGAGCGGCGTGGATGTGTCGGCGTTCGGTGCACACAGCACCCGACACGCTGCCACATCCACGGCGCGTACGCAAGGCGTCTCGCTTGACGTCATCAGAAAGACTGTTGGTTGGTCGCAATCGTCGCAGACGTTTGCAAAATTCTATAACCGTCCAGTGAGCGATGATGCTTGTTTCGCAAGATCAGTTTTTCTCCCTGTTTAACAGCCGGGACTTTATTACCTGCAATTGGAGTATTCATTTATCTGATTGTTCCTGATTTTCTTAATGTCTAAATTAATGTTGTAAATGTATAAAAGAGCAAAATAAACCCTTTTTTGTTTTGTACCAATTTAAGAATGTCAGAGTTGTGTTGAGTAATTAAATGATTTGTAGTAGTAAAACACTAGTTTTAATCCCATTCCTTTAATACTATCTAGTTACAAAAATTTTAATCTCTAAACATCTACATGTGTCCATTATTTATCTGAAGAATGAAACGTACGTAATATAATTGATGATTAAACGAACTTACCTGTAAGTGAAGTTCTATCCCAATTATATGAGTACGTTTCATTCGAAGATAAAGGTCCCTCCCTTCCCAGAGCCCTTAATCTAAAATTTTTGTAATAGGACTCTAAAGAATGAGGTCGCCGCCGTTGCGGCTGGCTGGATGGAGCGGTAGCAGGGGAGTTTTCAATCTACCCTAATATTAATAAGTGCGAAGTTGCCAGTACAATGAAAGTACTACATGTGTCCATTATTTATCTTCGAATGAAACGTACTCATATAATTGGGATAGAACTTCACTTACAGGTAAGTTCGTTTAATCATCAATAAAACGGGTACATTAATTATCTCAAATACATAAAATAAAGTTCCGGTAAAACCAACTAACTAATTAGTTCAAGACTAAAAACAGCACCATTGGAATTGGACCGCTCCTTTCAAAATGGTTGAGTTGAATGGTGCTAATCGGTATATACTTTACTAGTACCGATTATGCTATATAGGTACTTAGTCTTTGTAATCTGGAATTCAATAAATCGCTTAGTGAGCAGGTAAACGACCAGCATTATTTTTACTTGACTGAACGTGTGGGGTAATTGCGTAACACAATTTTAATGCAGCAATGAGTTTCATTTTGACAGTTCAAAAACATTAATTGCGTTATTTACGTTGTTGAGCGGACAATTTTTTCGAATATATGAAGCAATGGATTAGCAAGATGCTTCAAAATCATTCGTTACGCAATTAGGGTTCTGTACAAGATATTTAATTGAAGCTGTTATTGTTGAATCTTGACAGATGTATGCTGGCATCGGTCCGTCAGTGATAGCGATAGTGGTGGTCTGGTTCACAGTGACGGTGTGGTCCACAGCCATATGGACCGACATCACACTCGACCCAGAGTGGGCAGACATCAACGTCTTCAAGATATTTAGGAAAAGGATTTAAGTAGTGTTTGAAGTTTATTAAAATAAGTAATAGTTGAATGTGGTTTTTCTTTTTTGATTATTGGTTTAGCACAGATTAGGTTCTTGGCCAAAATAGTTGGATGATTCGTGTAAATATTAAACATTGAGCTTTACAAAGAGACTGCCTCATAGATAAGGATCGCTTTTGAATCTTGCATAAGTGTAACGTATTTATGCTCGTGCCTTTTTTTATAAATGGCATGTCAGAGTTAACCACGAGTGGTTGAGACTCTTTAACCGGGCTATCCTGTGGTGCCTTAAGCTCCTAAAGAAACTTAATGCCTCCAGCCAGGGCGTACTTATAAGCTAAACGACTGCGCGCTAAGGGCATCCCCTGTGGGGTACGAAACTCGGCTTAGGGCAGAGTCGGAGGGAGGATGGCAAGGGACCGTCGGTGGCTGGATAAAATCAGGGTTATGATTATTATCAGGGAGATTTAAAGCTACAGGCTCAGCTATAGTGCGTGCTGGCGCTTCGCTTACAAGCAAGGGACGGGGAGGACTATTTAGTCGGGGCCTCGTGCCTGTACCTACCTTAATTTTTGTAGATTTTGGGCACCCTACCTACGGCCTAAGACACCTGACCCTCACCACCGACGAGGAAGCGACAAGTTTCCTACGATTTTCTCGCTCAGGAAACGTACAAAAGATTGTAGGTCCCGCGTAAGTAAAAGAGATACATATATTAACCCTTCATAATTATGAACGTGGATCCACGCGAGACAACTTCATTTTGACAGTTCAACAACATTAGTTGCGTTATTTACGTTGTTGAGCAGACAAATTTTTCGAACATGTGAAGCAATGGATTAGCAATCTGCTTCAAAATCATTCAGAATGCGAATCCATGTTCTCGACCAAATATAATTTTCATTTTCCTGCAGCACTTCCCTTAATTCTAGTGCTAGGAGCGGTATGAGCATTTGCGTACAATTTCTATCTTTTTGCGATCCATTATCTCGATAATCTGCAGCTTGGAAACTGAATTGATTGACTCGGTGCCAAATTAAAAAATACGTGTAAACACCGAACTAACCACCTAACACCAAACTCTCTCGGCTTAATATAATTTTGCTGTCTCGCCCATTGCATCTACTCGGTACGTGTGATCAAGGAAGAATCAGTGAAGGTGATACT
Organism: Dryobota labecula; assembly: GCA_947523025.1. Classification (NCBI taxonomy): domain Eukaryota; kingdom Metazoa; phylum Arthropoda; class Insecta; order Lepidoptera; family Noctuidae; genus Dryobota; species Dryobota labecula. The sequence goes on from OX383303.1 coordinate 12,056,929, forward strand.
TCCATAACGTTTTCGGAGAATAAAAAAGAAAACAGTGAATTATTTGCAACATATTATTTATTTAACAACACACTTCTTCGATTCACTATTTACAAATTATATGAGCACATTACGTACATTTATATTTAAGTTTTGCATCACATGACACTGAAATCTTTTCTAAGTACGAGAAAATATATCATCATCAACTTTATAAAACATGATTTTTGGTTTTTAGCAGTAGCCGTTTCCCAATTCTTTACGGTAATGGAAGGAAAAGAAAAACTGTTATTTAAGATACATAACAGAAATGTAATTAAGTCACCGAGATAAAATGGATAAACTTTTAAGAATAAAGAAGCTTCTTAAACATGCTGTAAAAAGCGCATTTTATTTGTATTTTGGTACAGACGCCAGCACATCAAGCTACTACAATCTGTCAAATTTCTTTAATAGATTTTCAACTTTATCACTACAGTATAAGGTTCAAGGTTGATTGCGAAAATTTGACAGTTTCGGGTAGCTTGACCTGCTGGCGTCTGTACATAGGCATTTCTTCTATTATACTTAAAAATATCGAAAAAGCTACAGTGCTTTCAATGTGAATATAAGCTTAATTATAAACTTTAAAAAAATAATTGGAATTATTACTAGTGGTTGTTTTAAATGTGGTACGCACAATTGAGCATAGGTATGTATTTTTTTTTACAAACAGGCATAATTTGTATATCAAAATTGGACATAATATCACTGCAATTATATTCATAGGATATAATATGAACACATCGATTTAAAAGCCACTGACAATAATCATCAGAGTATTTTGATGACCAGACACCATGACCATTATTTACATTTTAGATTCAAGATATGAATGTATAAACACGTAGAAAAAACGGCATTAACCAGTGACGTCACTGAAATGGTAAGTATCTACAAAACAGAAAATCTTTTCGTAGTTTATAGAAATTGTACAATGATTATTGAAATTGTTTTCAAAAGAGCTCCTCTATTTATGTACGCAATAAACATTCACACACATTATTAACAATAATTACGACTAATTTGCACTTTTTCACACATTTACATAAAATGCATCACAATTTTATTTATGTCACAACAAAAGCACACTTTGTTCTTTTTGGACTTAACACTAAAGCACCTATTCAAGCTTGATTTAACTAAGGAAGCCTTTACTGGAATATTTTACACAGAAAATGGTCCATAAAATTAAATATTTTCTGAAATAAAGACTCCCTCTATACTTAATAGGATACATTCTCAAAGTCCACACACAAAATACGATTCACACACCACACATATTTTACACGGAATTAAAACTAGCAACACCCTTTACATAGGGATTTTTTTTAAATAAAGATATTTTAAATACACCTTCACATAAACATTTTCTATATAAAATATATTTTTGTTGCTTACACACTCGCAAGCGTAATTGGTAACAGTTTTATGAGAAATGGCTCAACAGTTTTCACCCGACTGCGGCGAAATCCAAAAAGAGGGTACCTATACCTACTACCGCGGCTGCTGGCGGTACCGCGCGCGCGAACTAACTTGCAGCGTGAGGCGCCGCTGACGAGCGCACTCCGCAATCTCAACCTCATTGCTAATGACGTCGACATTATTCTGTTGCGCTTTGGGTGAATTAGAAAATATTGCTACCTATAGAATTTGTTATGTTACAAGTAGTGGAAGTATCAAATTTTTAAGTGTACTACAATATAGCATTGGGTCTAACCTGTAAGGATATTTGTATGTTTGGAGTGATAAATCAATAAAAAAAAAAAAAGACGTGTGGCACTCGGAGACTGCCGCGGTAAAGCTATTGCATAGCATTTTGTATCAACTTATGCAATTATAATTATTTATTTATTTTATTTATGCAGTATTTCTTTTTCTTTGATATTAATTCAAGTTACACTTTTTGAGCGTGGTGACCGATAAGAAAGTAAAGTCAATCCATAATCGGCCCAGAACTTTGGAGAACCGTTTAAAAATGGTTTTTATAAGCTATGAAGAACGTTAATGTTTAATGTTAATTCTAGCTAGGAGAATCATAAACACGTGTAAAATTATTGATTTATAAATAAATTGGTCACATACCTCAACAACCTTTCAAAAACTTTTGAATTACGATGCCTGCCATCTAGTGGATAAAACCGACAACAAAACACAACTGAGACCACCAACAGAGCAACGCTTGTCTCGATTACGAATCACAAGCCACGCCAATGTCACCTCTATTTAGTTAGTTCTACCTGCGATTACTAGATGGCGTTGCGTTGCAGGGTAAATCCACCACAGAGTTTCGTAGAGTCGTACAATACGTCTAATCGCACGCACACAACGCCGTGTCGAAGACTGCCGAACTGAAACGACGTTAGACGATGCACGGCCTTCAAGCCACACCTCCGTGCCCGTCGGAGTGGGGAGCGTGAGGTTTTTTCGTTACGGAATTTCTGGATTCGGTCCCCGCGCTCAAGGCCCGCGATAGAAGCTATGCAATAGCTTAATAAAAAAAAATGGTATAATCTTTGCTTACTATTAAGCTATTGCATAGCTTCTATCGCGGGCCTTGAGCGCGATAGAAGAATACTGAGATTCTTTAATCCTTGGTAGGTTTACTTCTTTTAATAAACCGCATCAACAATTTCGCTTCTCACATTTTTTTTTTGAGAATTATGATCTTGAATTACCCCTTACTGTTGTTTGCCAAACGAAAAGAAGCCATATACCATTTACATATATGTCAATAATTATCAGGACTTTTCGACCAAGTTCCTCATAAAGTCCGTTGCAAGTGTGAAAAGCACAAGTTTATATAAATCCTCACCCGCTTTATTCCGTTACAATATATATTTATGTACTATTATTATAATTATAATAATATATTTAAGCATAATTATTGTCCCAGTAGGCTGGATTGTGTAGGCACTAGGTTTTGGCCTCGATTTCGTTACTTAGTTTACAATTGGACATAGTTTTAAAATGTACACTTCTTTACTTAGATAATTTTGTCCTAAGCAATAAATTGCCCTGTATTAAATTTTCTTAAAATTTTTATCATGAAATGTATAAAAAATGTTTCGTTTACCTCTCTATCTTTGCCTGTTATTTTAAATTATGTCCAACTGTATTTAAAATATATATTTTATTTATTATGTATATATTTTGGCAATGTACTAAGTCGGTGGGGCGACTGTCATACTCCACATACATACATAAATGCTGTTTTAATATTATTTATCATATAAAAATGCTTCTATACTGTAGAAAATACGAAAATATTATTTCAATTTATCAATGACTTATTGGCGAAGGTGCTAAATAAGATGGTTTCATTATAAAATAGTACCCTTTTCGAATAAGCACTATGCCAAATTTGGGGAACTTCGTTTAGATATTAAAATATCTAGTAATATGCAATCACAGCAGTATTGCTAAAAACGCGTAGAAAAAAAATCATTTCTGTATTTCCATTTTACGATTTTTTCGATAATTTTAAGTACGAAAAAGTAAGTATATACTTATCATAAATTCAGACCAAAAATATAAAGCGACCTCGCCAATTGTCTATGATATATAATTATCACTATGTTGGCAACATTGAAATATAAATACAGTTAATAAAGGCCAACCGACTCCCTCCAAAACTGGGTTCACTTGTCACAAAACAAGACTTAAAAAAAATATTTGAAGAAATATTTTCACACTGAGATTGCATTAAATAAATCTAAGGACTTTTACTAAGTTTGAAAATGGTACAAAATGGCACATACCTGTACATCTTTCTCTTTGTAGACTTCTAACAAAATGCTAGCACATAGTCATTAAAATCCCTTCACATAATATATTACCTATTAAATTACCTATATTAAATTGGGTTTAGCTTTTAAAAGGAAGGTAATTGCATGTTATGGAACCCGTATTATTACTTAGTAATGCGGGTAGTGTACAATTGAAGTTCGGGAGGGTAGGCAGAGCGTTGTATGATGTATTGCAGTCTAAGGTCACGTTGTTGTTGGCTAGTAATGCTGTGGTGTTGGTGAGGTGGGTCACTGGGGCCATGAAGGGGAAAATAACCGAGCCCCATGTGGGGTAGGCGCCCCATACGATGAGGGTGGTGATGATTTTCGGGCCTATGCCGCCGACAGCCTGGAAAAAACAAAAACAGTTGAATTTAGAATATTCTTCACTATCTTTTGTCGGCTTCACACGCGCTTAAATAAAAAAATACTCTTAACACACTACTAAAGTTTCTTTAATAATATAATTCAATCATGATTCGAAAGACACATGGTGCCATCTATTATCATAAGAACGTTATTGTTGTTTTCCTCGGGAACAGTACTTTTTTTCGGGATGAAAGGTACCCTATGTCCGTTTCTGTATACCTGACAATGTATATGCAAAATTTCAGGATGGTTCAGTAGTTTAGGTGTGAAAAGGTAACAAACAAACTTACTTTCGCATTTATAATTTTAGTTAGAATTAGTCAGGATTTTGCTCTCTCGCCTTTTGGCGTCGTACAGGACTCTGTTTTTATTTTTTATACTTTTTAAATGGTGTGTTTAGTTTGTGATCTTCCTGTGTGAGTCACAATAAATACTTTTTGTTTCTTTCTTTCTTTCACAATGTATATAGGAGACTTTAGCATCCACAGGGGAGTAGGTACATCTCTCAGACAATATAAAAATGACCTACTCTTTGCAGGACCTGGGGTGACTTTGATATTGACTAAAATATAAGTTAAGGGTTATTTGATACCACATCACACCAATGTGGGGAATGCATTGTATGCTTTGCCAAACATGTGACCAATCACATTTACACATTGTCTACACGTGCAACTAATGCTAAAGACTAAGGGGAAGGGCTAATGTAGCCCGCAAAATTCAAATTTTCTTACGATTTTTGCAACTTGCAGCTCATTGTCTGGGTGTATGTTGATTAAAGTATGATTCGCGACCGTAACTAATACATATGTATTTACAGAATTATAATCATTAAAATCAGTAATACAACTACATAAGTTAGTATAATCTTAAAAGTCGTGATTTCAGCGCTGGAGCTCTGTCTCGCATAGGGTAGCAGCATTATGCTGAGCGATGGCCGTTTTGCGTGGAAGTGACGCATATTTTCCCCCAACTTGTTTTTGAAGTGAAAACTTCTTTAGGCGCGTTGAGCACTTTTTGGGTGAACAAAAATCATGGAACTCGCGTCATCGTCACCGAACGCTTTCCATGAGCTATATGTATAAAAGAACGTTAATAATAAATTAATTCCAAAGTTTTGTGTTTTCACTTCTGTCGGCACTCCTTATGACTGCCATTTTTTTTTATACATAGGCTACTTTTTTACGCGATAAACGACATCCACGCGGGCGGAGCCGCGGTCAAAAGCTAGTACGTATATATATTTTTAAATCCTTTACTCACCTGACAAAAGGAATGGTCTATTTATGTCAACAAAGTACTCACCATCTTGGAGGTAGGTATATGCGCGACTCCGGCGACGATCGCGTTGGGCGGAGTACCGACCGGCATGTGGAAGGCCATGGAGCACGCCAGCGTGGCGGGAATCATCAGGTAGCGAGGGTCCATGTGGAGTACTCGAGCCTGCCGACAGACGCAATGGTTGAAATGTTGTCATAGCAATATCAGGTTCCCAAATATATTATTAGATGTAGTTATAGAATAACCGGCACCAGTCGTGAGCACTAGCACCACTGCTTAAAAAAAATATTATCTCGTGACTGAGAAGGAATTATGAAAAACGGCTCAATCAGTTGCCTCGGTAAGTGTGTCTAGAATTTTCTAATACCTTTTATAAAGTTTCACATTGAGACACGAAGCAACAAAATACGATCTAGAGGAATGTGGCCGTTTCTTTAGATCGAATTTTGTTGCTTGTGGCAGTTTTTTTTTTTGCGTTAAATACTACCCTTAAAAATATGATCACTCTTGTATAACTTACCATGTTAGCCAGCACAGGCAGTATAAGGTTAGCGATGGCGACATTAGAAGTGAACTCAGTGATGAACTGGGTGACCAGCACCACTACCAGCAAAACCACGGCGTGGTTCAGACCCTGCAGGCCTTCTAATGACGAGCCGATCATGGCGGACAGGCCTGTGGCTTTGCTGCCTTCGGCTAGGGCGAAGCCGCCACCTGTTGGAGAAAAGATTGATTAGACACATGATCAATTAAAATCAGTAACGCAAGGAGTGTTTTCGCCTCCAATAGGCGACTGCGAAAGGGGAGTGAACAATGCGTTCGATACTAGGAAGTCGAATGAAAGGCGAAAATAGCTTCGTATTAAAAAAAATTACATCCTTCGTGAAAATCTTGTAGTGGTATGTCAAATCACAACTTGAAATGACATTATTTATTTATTTATATTTGCACACAAAATGTACAGAGGCGGACTTAATGCCATAAGCATTTTCTACCAGTCAACCTTTGGGTGATGCAGAGACAAACAGTAGTAGGTGCAATAGCGAGAATTGAGGAATAAATATTCATTTAAATATAAAGATATACATAAACCTATTAAAAACTATAAATTCAATATATAAAATATTTTGTGTATGAATAGACAGACCTTAAATATAAGCTAGTAAATGATTTCTATTCTATTCTATTCATGTCTCGCACGGACGAGAAATCATTATTATTATTATCGACGAGCGAGAAATTCCTAAGCTTATAACTGTTTTACAGGATAAATATAATATGAGTCTTAAAGACGTGCGTGTTGTCTTGTGATGACTTAGGATCCATCTATAGCATTCTTACGTTATAAGATTGTGTACTTACCAAGCAAGAACAATAGTCCCCAGGGGATCTTTTCCTTGAGTATTCCCCAGGTCACGATGCTGGGTGAAGGCTTCGATGCTTTTAGTTCCTCGTCTGTAAACAATGCAATGAAATGAAATCGTTTATTTTGTAAATAGGACATCGGAATCACTTATACATTTCATATTATTATTTTTTTATAAGCTAGATGAAGTCGAGATTTCCTATCTGACTACCTCTGAGAATAAATGGCGAAACAAACGCTGGGGTCTCTTTTAAAGTGCAGACATAATCTTGGTCAGATCATGTGAGGACCATGTAGATCGGTGTCTGAAATGGTATTTTGAGGAAAGAACCACACAATTTTGAGTGGACCTGTCCAGTTTGTGCAAGCATTTGTCAGTAATCGTGTAACTCAACTTGAGATTTAAGGAGCTCAACGATTCGAGGAACAATACTAAAGAAAGGACATTTGGGTAGGCCGCATAAAGTACTCAAAAATACCAGACCATCATTAAAATTAAGTGAGAAAGAGAAAAAAAGATAATCTAAAAGGAAAAAAATGACCCACATAGTGCTCACATTCACAATAATTAAATTAATATAAATGTAATACTTTTCATGATGAAGCCGAATAGCCAGGAAAAGAAAAGTATACACAACCTCATGGTTTTCATTGGTTAACAAATTTTGATTAAGATTTACTCTTCCGTAGTAGTAACTTTTCTGTAGGTGTGTACGTGGCATTACTGCGGGCAATATCAGTAAAATTGCGCTGCGGTATTTATTTTTTAAATATCGCATCGCTATGCTGAGATAGAAGCCTTTTTGGCCTCGCACAGGTCTTTTTCTATTATGTTATTTTTTTTTTTTGCTGTATATATATATTTTTTTTTTTGTTAGTTTTAATTGCTCCTTTTTTACTGTTTGTATTTCCTGTGCCTGTCCCAAATAAAATATTTTTCTCTTTCTTTACTCATCCGGGACTTGATGGAGCTAGAAGCATAGACTTTTTATAAAATGGACTACCATTTGACTAACGTAACTCTCAGGTACTTACATGAAGAAGAAGCGGAGAAGAACTTGAGGAAGTCACAGCACATTGGCAGAATGAACATCAGAACGACAATGAACATTGATGTCACACCATCCTTAACCTTCCTGCAATAAAAATAAAACAACAAAAGTTAGTGATTTCAATGAAACTATTCTAATAGAGATGGGTGTCTGGTCCAGGCATTTTAGACAAATTGGACATGTCTATATAGTTTCAAATTAAATTAGCTAGCGAAACTACACAGACTTCATGAGTATAGATACCAAATCAAACATAAAAAAAAATGATTTGATGATTACCCATCACATCTGTAGAGTTTTGCTAACTAATTTGATTTGAACTTGTAGGATATGGCAAAATGGGCACAACCACTAATACAAAAAGTATGGTTGTAGCAAGAAGAGAAAACAATCAGCAGCTGTTTATTCATTCTCATAAAAAAAATACATATTGACAATTTTCTCCAGGGACGAAATGTGAACTACCCACATTTCGACCACCTTGTGTGATTTCTAGAATGTTTTTTACTAAATAAAAACTTACATGTCGGTAAGGACGTTAGCCCAGCCAGGCATGAATCCAGGGCTACGGAAGATGTACAGGAACACAGCTAAGATGAACAGGAGACCAGAAGCCTGTAGAAAAATATTAAGTTTGTTTAATAAGTTTGGTCAATAAATTAAACTGTATAATTATAAATTTCGGTATACAACTCACCCTTTCGTGGAAAGTAATAGGTCCAAGGTTCCTGTACTGTTCTTTGATGACCTTCATTGTAGTCAAAGATCCTGATGAAGCCATGTTTACTTTCTTAGCGGCTGGGCTATTTGGCCTGCAGAAATGAATATCATAGAAAAGTAAAGTTCGTAGCCACTAAATAAGTCAGACTAAATATTTCTCTACGACTAAATAGTCTTAAAATATTAGTCTAGTCATACTAATTATTATTAGGTGGTATTTGTTCAAATATCTATTAGTTTGTTTTATTTGTATATGTGTATTAGTATCATAAAACTATATAAATTCTCGTAATCAAGAAGTTAGGATTTTAGGCATTATTTTTGTACCCTATCACTATGTTTTTATATTTAACCCAAAGGTTGACTGGTAGAGAATGCCTTGTGGCATTAAGTCCGCCTATGTATCACTATTGTACATGAAGTTTCAATAAATAAATAAGTTAGTTAAGGCAGTGCTCGATTCGCGTAAAATCATTGATATTTTTGAGCGTAGCTCGCTCAAAAATATCAATGATTCTCACTTAGGAGTTACTTTATCGACTTGAGCGAAAGTTATTTTCATCGAACCAACCAAAAATACAAAAAAAAGGAAAAAAAAAACAATACTTATGTGGTTTTTAAGGCAAGCGCATATTTTACTGCCACATAGCATCTTATTCAATACAAAAAAGCGCAGTGTGGCCAGACAATATGGTGTAATGGTTCATAAAAAAAAAATATGAAAGCTTTGTAGGTGGATTTTCGTTGCGCTAGCCCGCTTAAATGTGTGTCAGCAATTACTGGTAATGGAACTTCATGTTTGTGAAGTTTCACTAGTTAGTTTAATTTGATTTTTCTCATTATTAATTTGTATTAGTGTTTTATTATCTACAACCTGTATGTTCATTTGATACAGTCATAGGTCATATGTGAGTTGTCCGATGGAGGATAAGCCTGGTGATCTGTAATACAGGTTTTACCTACAACAGACATCAGTCTCTTTTAAGTGTTATCTTGACTTTGTACTGTGTTTGTGATTATGAGAGAACAATAAAGAATATTATATATTATTATCCTGTATTTTATTGCTTTCCATGACCTCTGAAAGGTTTTCAAGGTGATATAATAAGCTGGTAATTACCAGTGCATCAATTTTGAGAGTTACATACCTGAACATGCCCATAAAAGTGACCTGGAGAGCTATCCATACAAGAATCTGCATAATTAGCATGGGGGGCGTACTGTACGCCATGAACCAGAAGAAGTTCACTGAGCTTCCGTATTCGGGGAACTCGCTGTAAAAGAAACATAATATTTTATTACTGTGGCGGTATCAACAACGCCACACGCGAACTACGCATCAAAGACCTGACGTCACAAATCCTGCATCGCGCTATCAGAGTTTACCGCGCGACTAGCATATATACAACATCCCGACATCAACCGTTGGGCACCTGCCCATCAGACACAATACCCACCTGGTCGGAGGATCCTCCCTTTACTATAGAGTATGAGTGAACTTTACACCCTGTTCCTTATACCTCTAAATTACCTTCGTTTCTGTAGACCGGCGTCAAACATAGATTCAAATATTTGAAGACTGTGAGTCGGGATGTTATAGTGCTAACTATATAAGGTGTAACTGTATACACGAAATATTTTAAGGGGACCATCTATTATAGGTGGTAAAAAAGCCATAGCAGCGAAAATTTTATATTTTGTTTTATATTTTTACATCCATACTAATATTATAAATGTGAAAGTAACTCTGTCTGTCTGTCTGTATGTTACGTTTTCACGCCTAAACCGCTGAACCGATCGTCATGAAATTTGGCAGAGATATAGCCTGGGATATGCAGAAGGACATAGGCTACATTTTTACGCGATAACCGACATCCACGCGGGCGGAGCCGCGGGAAAAAGCTAGTAATTATTATAATTTTAAAATTGCTTGAGACATTTTGCAAAGGAGTTACATTTTCCAAAATTTTACTTATTCTATGAATGACCCGCCAAGACGCGGCGTCGGTGGTGGCACGAGCGCGGTTAATTTTGTTAATTAATAATCATATCAAGTAATTTTAGATTTTTTTTTTTTTTATAATATTCTCGGATTTAAAAAAAAAATCGTTGCCATGGGTTCTTTACCACCTACCACCTGTATCTCTTAAAATATTTCGTGTTTGAATAGATACACCCTATATACATGTTTAAACTTTGCACACATGCCCGTGCCACACATCGCGACTTTGTACGCCGTGTTTGCGTAGATGAACTTGTCTTATTATGGACGGTTGTACATTTCCATACAGACTTTCGAGTTGTATACGTTTGCACAGGTAATGTAATCGATCGAACGTTCTTACATTTTTTGTGCAGCCGAGAAATGCGTGGATATTCATGTTTTCTACATGACGTTCTACGACGATTTGACGTCGTAATGTCATTGATATTTTTTTAGACAAATACAACAGCGAGATTTTGAAGTTGCCGTATATCTTCCTAGGTTTTTCTGTTTAACCCCTTTTTATCTGATACTAGCTGCTTCCTCCTTATAAAATCAGCTAACTGCCAGTGAAAGTCCCGTCAAAATTGGTTCAGCCGTTTTGGAGATTAGCCGGAACAAATAGACAGACAGACAGACCATTTTTTTATATTATTGTTTTTACAAAACAATTCATTTAGTAAAAAGCTGATATTTTGACATTACAAACAGATACTTCAATTTTATTTATTTGTATGGTTAGATATTGATTTCGTGTATGAAATTATACTTACGAATCAAAGATTCCTTTGAAGGCGGAGTTGGTAGCAGTGCCGACGAGGGTACCACAGCCTCCCAGCGTTGAAGCATACGCTATACTCAAGTAGTAGCAGATTGTTATATCACTCGGCATTGGGGCTCTGAAATTAGACAATTTCGTATTCTTCATACATTATGGGAGTGTTTCTCGTATTCCATGCCATATGGGGAAATAAAAGGAGTACAGTAACCAGGCGTACATATAGCCTTGCCGTGAAAAGCTATGGTTTAGAGCGCCTTCACAATAGCGTTTGTCCAGCGTAGGCGTTCGATAAACGTATACGCAGTGCAAACGCCGTGACTACGCAGCGTCTGCGTTGCGTTGTCGCGGCGTCAGTGCAAGGTAAATGCATACGCTGCGTTAGCGCCGCAATTGCGCGACGCATCGCCGCGTTACTGCGGAGTCATGTACAATCCTGTTCACATTCGACCTCTCCCCGCCACCCGGAGCCGCGCGCCCCTGAGCACCCGTTAATTTGTTCATTCGTAGCAGTGTCTCCAACAACGCCGTAATTACGGTAAACCTACCGTAATTTGAACATATCTACCACCTACCGTAGACATGTTCAATTCTACCGTAATTTCGTCTTTATGAGTGGCGCCTTAAAAATGATGTACCCAACCTTACATACAGTTTATTGTGTTTATCATTGCCCCACTCAAACGCCATTTGCGTCATTGCGAACGCATTTTCAGCCACATTACCGACTTGAACCAATTGCCAACAAAATCGATTGTTGGGAATCTATTTACGCAGCAACTCATTAAGAGAACAGGCAAGAACTGCGTAAATTTCCATCCTACCGATAAAATTATTAAAATTATTAATGTTTCCACGTACAAATAGGCTGGAACTTAATGTTTAATTGTGAAATAAAGTTACCGTGAATTTTTGATCTCCCGTAATTTTCCGCCATATACCGTATTTTTAGACTGGCAACACCCTAATTTTGACAAATAGATTTGGAGACACTGATTCGTAGTCAGGTACAACTTAAAAGAGTTCAACAACAGAAAGTGGTTTTGACATCGAATTGCGTGACGTCTGCGCCGCGTTAACGCAGCGTTCAATTGACTCCAGAAGAAACACCGCAACAACGCGACGCCTGCGCCGCATAGTCGCGGCGTCTATTCTGCGCATACATTTATCCAACGCTTACGCTGGACAGACGCTAGTGTGAAGGCGCTCTTATACGCCGTCAAAGTCAAATCATTTGTTTCAAATAGGCACGTAAAAGACAGTTTTGAACATCAAAATTTACAAAAATAATTAATTGATTGTAGTTGCCTTTTCCAAAAGGTTACGTATGGAGAAGAATGGGCAAGTAACTCCATACTTACTCTTTTAAAACATTAACAATGCCGTGTCGCACGGTCACCAGTGTTGCATGGATCACTATGAAAGCTTGTTGACACTCGTATGTTGGCACGTTCGCCAGCTTGCTAACAGACAAGTTTTTTCTACGGCACGGTTCATACGCCGTACCGTAAAAAGAAACCGTGCCGTATACAAAGGGCCTAACTCATAACTTTGTGTCAGTCTCCATAGACTAATAAACCGTGGCATTTTAGTCGTCGTACAAAGACAGCCCACTTCATGTATCCAATGACTACTAATAATTCATGTAATTTCTTTTTTTTTTTACATTTCAATTTTTAATTTTTTATATTTTTATTAATTATGACGCATGACATAGTTTAAAACACCCTGTTACGAGTGCAGTCCGAGCCTTGTGGTACAAGGGCGCCGCAGAATGGATTTAGATTAAGTTTAAGTTGCAATAGTAAGAAACACATTTTTGCGTTAGGGTGAATGAACTCTGATAAAGATGTCGCCGCTCCATTCCGCGGCGCCCTTGTAACACAAGGCTCGGAGTGCACTCGTAACAAGGTGTTTTAAACTATGTCATGCGCCATAAAAAAAAATTTAAAAAAAATGAAATGTTCAAAAAAAATAATATGTTTTACAAGTATGTTTAGTAGTCATTGGATACATGAAGTGGGCTGTCTTTGTAAGACGACTAAAATGCCACGGTGTATATTCAGTCTCTTTCTAAAGCGCAATGTGTCATATTTACACCGTGTGCTGTACGCTGTAGTTTGATGCGGAGCGCGATTATTACGTGGATCCGATCGAGTTCTAGGTTTTATGAACTACAACAAAGTTTGAGTTCAACGATTATAAGTCGGCTATTTATGATCCCTTTCCCTTATTTTCATTGATTTAAGAACATCTTGATTGATTTGTCAAAATTGAACGACTTTATAATGTGACTTACTCTTCTTCACCAGTCTTAGCGACCGCCTTGGTGTCTTTGCCATTCTCTGCTGGTGGGTTCTTCTTCTTGTTTGTATATACGTCTCCAAGGCCTTGCTGCGAATTTAAACATAAATATTTAATGTAAATGAATATGATAGATATATTTAATATGACGTAGAGTTATGGCTGTTGTAAAATTTGAAAGCAGACTGATCCACTGCTCAACCTTCCAAGTTCCAAAAATCGATGGGTTCTGTTTGAATATATACAAGCTATTGTTAAACATTTACCTGTTCTAATACTTCTAATATAGCTTCAACAATGGGAACCATCATGGTCGTGGCAGCGGCGTTCGACACCCACATGGATATGAACATAGTCACGAATGTTAGACCGAAATTAAGTCTGGAAAGAAAGGAATCATACAAAATTTTGCTGACGCTTTTTGAGTACAGTTATACATTTTTGCTTTCAACTTGCGCTAGACGTAAACGGCGCTGACAGTGCGCTTTTCAGCGTGCGAACGTAAGCAATAGCATGCGAACGTAAAAGCTATGACATTTATTGATTATAAGCTGCTTTCAGACTAGGCTATAATATAATAGCATATAGTATATAGCTCATAGAACAACAATATCGCGCACCATATATTGTTATGGACACGTTCACACTACTGTACTATATATTATTGGAATGTATGGTGCGCGACATTGTTGTGCTATGAGCTATATACTATATGCTAATATATTATAACATAGTCTGAAAGCAGTTTTACTGTGTCAAAGCTGACTCTATAGTGCATAGCAGTGCTGCCATTTTAGCAATTTCGGGGCTAGATCTAGCCCAATTTTGGGGTAATCGACTCCCATTATTTTCTGTTAACTCCTCACGGAAAATCTAGCGCTATAAACATTGGTATCTGGATAGTTAATTAATTTAAACCTACATAGGTATTTATTTATTACCATTTTTAACAAATAATATTTTGTCAGACATAGTATTTTGTAGATAAATTGGCAGTAACGAAAAATATATATTGGGGTTAGCCCAGCGCAATATAGATACCACAGGACCACAGCCAGGGCCATCTCGATCTAGAAGTCTTCAAAATCCATCAACAAAAGCAACCGACGACAGCAAAGATGACGATTTATCGGTTGACTATTATGGACTTTTGTATTGCATTTCTATGCATCTATTATTATTAATTTGTTCGATAAATCATATTTTTTGTAATAATTTATCCATAAATATTTGTTTTTGTATTTCTAACTCCTTATTTTAAAACTAGAATAAAATCTAGCGCTTTTTAAAATCACACTTGTTTAGTAGAATCTAGCGCTTTTAAGGGTGGAATTAACGCTCTGGTGCATAAGTGGTGTTAGGGTAAGGTACAGACGAAACTCAGCATAAACTTATGTTTTGATCAGTCAAAATCAACGCATTTTGGGATGATTTTGACAGATCGTAGCGTAAGTTTCATCTGTGTCTTCTTTTAGTGCTAAAAAATCAACGCATTTTGGGATGATTTTGACAGATCGTAGCGTAAGTTTCATCTGTGTCTTCTTTTAGTGCTAAATAAAGACTAACAAACCTTCTATGAGAGCACCCAACAACTTGCACAGTCCACAGGGCAACTCTCTTTGGTAACTTCGAATGCTGTACTCCTGCAGCTATCATCAGACCTCCCATAAACATCATATTCGTCTCCTTCATATACGCTGCACAGGTCTTGTCCGAGTCTAAAATACCCATGGTTGGGAACAAGACGATGGGTAGCATGGATGTGACGGGTAATGGAAGGAGCTCCAAAACCCAGTATATTGCCATTATTAGGACTACGTACATGCACCTGTATGCCTGCAAAGTAGAGGTGTTTATTGATTACTAGATTAATACCATATATGACAAACTCTCGATTTTACGGCTGCACGCTAGTGTTGAGTCAAACTCAATAAAATATCAAATTGATCTATTCATTTTCATGTTTTTGCGAGACCTAACGCAGGGCTATTGATTTTAATATATATATATATAGAAGATATTATATAATACAGAAGATTTTGATAGAATTCTTACCCTATGCGTTGAGGTCTTTGTGCTATAAATAAAATAGATAAAATAGTGTTGTAGCTGCGATATAGACTATTGTCCGCTCTTTTTATTAAATAGAAATCAAATAAAATGACAAGGACAGGTAGTGTTTATGTGAAAAGGGAAGTGACTACCTTGCCTTGTCAAGTGGTAAAGAAGTATTCAATTTGAGTGCCACTTCAAGATTACAATGATTCATAAGCATTTATAAGTACGTTGCCATTTGTGTGATTTGAATTGAACTGAGTATGAACGTTTTAGCATGGTCAGTTTGCTTATCATGACATGGTGGCTGTATGAATAGCAAGAGTTCAAATATTATAATTATTTATAGTGTAAGTATGCCAATTCACTGTGTGTAATATTTTTTTTAACTTTATGATCAAACAGGGGTTTCTTTGTTTCATAATTTCTAAGATATAATAACAAGCTGTTACTTACAGGGTCATGGTTCAAAATAGGTATAGGTAGCAGTACAAGTGGAGTCAACACCACAATAAGTGCCTTCCAGTATATGGACACAAATAGACTCAGTCTCTGCCATAGTGTAGCACTGGATCCAGTCTTTGGGAAGTAATATGTTGTGGAGCTGAAACATAAGTAAACAAATATAAATACACTGTGGCATTCCCGTATACAGCAGTCTGAGTAACTACATAAAAAAGTAGAATGAAATTTGAGTAAAGAGTTTAGTACATCATCATTTCAGCTGAAAGACGTTCACTGCTGGACATTGGTTTCCCCCAAGCACTGCCATTTTGACCGGTTCTGTGCCTCCCGCATCCAGCAGCCTTCGTAAGTTCATTGGTCCACCTTGTGGGAGGCCTTGTAACCGAAATAGCTCAAAGAATTGCCAAACTTATGTGGCAATGGGCAGGGCACATTGCTCACAGAACAGATGGCCGTTGGGACCGAAAGGTTCTGGAGTGGCGACCGCGTACCGGAAGACGTAGCGTTTAGCACATGTCATTTTTAATTTCAACCTTCTACAGTATTTGGGGTGTAAATAATGATGAGTATGCCATGTAGAACCGGTCGATGTGGCGGTGCTTGGGGGAGGCCTATATCCAGCAGTGGACGTCTTTCGGCTGAAATGATGAAACCATATAAACGCTGTCCATACTTACTGAATTTGAAATACCTATTTATATTGCCATGAATTTTTTACGCTTCGGAATAACTACCTATTTCGTCTTGCTGGGTATTTTAATTTATAAATAATACCATGCTTCCAATCTATTTTTATACTAACATAGAAGTGATGCAATAAGCCAACAACCATATAAACGCTGTTTTAACGGCAAATAATGTAAAGTATGCCTAGATATGCTACTGAATTTATTTGAAATGTATTCCAATCAAAGGATTTTCTAATTACTTACGTGCAATGCAAAGTGACGCTATCGAAGAATTTAGACACAACTTCTAGAGTTTTGGGTGTTTAAAATAAATTAACAACTTACCGTTCTTCGGGCACACCGTTTTCTATTACCGGGTTCGACATGGTGATTTAGTATGTTATATATCTCTCCAAAAATATTTAATGTATATTTATGTTTTACAATTTCCACATTCTTGGCACCATCTGAAAGAAAAGCCGGGATTTAACTACTATAACAATCACAGTCGACTAAATAATATGATAATTAATTAGCAATGTTAAAATCACCCGCTAAAATTATTCAAAATTACAAACAAATCCTGAAGTCAATATTTAATCAACGCGCGTTTCTCCAATCAAAACCAAATGACAACTAAAAATAAAAAAAATTCTCAATTTGAAACCTACTTGACAGTATTTTACAGGTAAAAAATGTTGGTAACAACAAAACGTTGTATGACTTTCCGTGTAAATAGCATAGAAAAATTATATAAAACTTGTTTCATTACTAGAAATTAATAAAATAATACTGTACATGTTATTTTAATTTGTTTAATTTTAAATTATAAACATATTAATTAATATAATAATGATAATCACAAATGCGCAAAACGTACACCGGCCACAAGGCCAAGCAGGCAACATTAAGAAAATTAATGTCAATGTCATTGTATGAAACCAAAACAAGAATTGATAATCAAAATATCTTTCGCAAAAGCCTGTTTTATTGGTTTAATTTATAATTAAAACCTTAAAATCGAACTGTAATATATTCTTTAGTGTCTTTAAATGTGCTATTAGTGATAGTGTCTACAATGACGAAGCGCGAGACTAAAGGCGAGGTAGAAGGTATGTACTCTCATAACTCAGTTATATCAAGTCCAAGCTCGTCATAATATTGTAATTTACATGTTTATGGTAAAACTATGGATAATAAGTCCCTTGGCATGTTGTCTAAGTATTATTTACTGTAATGTTACAATTCTTACATGTCGGTTCCTAGTATCAATTTGAGGTTATAATTTTAAACCAAACTTGTATTCAAAAAAGGTTTTAAATCTATAATAATCTTATAGTGGCAGTGGAACATCACATTATGAATATCAACATAACCTCTTAAATCTGTAATACATTATTCTTGAAATAGTTTTACATCAAATTATAATTATTTAAAGTCTGCTTTTGTTGTGACAATTTATGAGACAATAATTAGTATACATAACCTTCACAGTAAAGTAACAAGCATTAGACAATAGATATATTGTTTTAAGAATGTTGGAGCCCAGTATACATGGCTTTATTTATTTTTAGTTGCCCCATAATTTGGTCAAATACTGTATAGTCTGGACTATTCTGTGAACCCATACTTACAGCTTTGTAAGGTTTATTCGGGTATATTTCGTTGTTAGTTCAAATAGCTCTTTAATAACTATCACATTGCAATTAACTCATAGATATTAAACATTTCTAAAGCTCTTCTGACAATATTATTACATAGTTTGCCAACACATTTCAAATTCTTTGTGTATTATGCAATATTACAATGACTTGCTGTTATTGTTTATCACAACAACACTGAATGTTTTATAATATCTAATGTGACAATATTATTGTGTACTATGCTTTGAGCCTTGTGTTGCGTCACACGTCTAACAAATAAACGTACGTCCAATATATAAAGAAAAGCATAATAAACATACCTATTATTGAAATACTTAAAACGGTCTTTCCTTTTGGTGTTACCCTTTAATCCTAACATGTCAAGGCACGATGATAACAAATGTATGTAAATATATGAAGTTGCTTTTAAATTTCCATCTATGTAACATTATAATGTGCACGTATTTCCATACATTTTATGGACATCTATAATGTTGTCAGGTTAGTCATTATAAAAGAGGGGCTCGTGGCTATGTAATAACAGCAGCATGGGTCAATCTATCAGGTCAAGCTACGCTTGCTGCGGTCCGTCCAAGAATGGTGTTACCATCTTTACACAACGAGACCGTGCCTCGGAAAACACGTTAAGCCGTTGGACCCGGCTGTCATTCTTGGATCCTTAACAGTTGTTACTGTTAGAGTTTGTAGCAGGCCATAAACAAAAAGTAAAAGATGAAATTAGAATGGTTGTCATTGACTTGAAAAAGTATTATATTTTATAGTGATCTAATTATTTGTATGCTTGCTGTGATTGAGGCTGTGATAATAATACCTAATTCATTTCACCCTCCCATCAATCTAAACGTAAACTTAAAACATTCTGCACTACTAATCCTTGGAAGTGTCAAATTGGAACACCTAGGTAAGAGATCGCTCAAATTCCAACAGTTATGGGTTGTCAGAAATGCAGTCTGACAACCAGTCTTACCAAGGGGTAATGTATTACGTAGTTATTGGGTTGTGGAGGTCAGATAGGCAGTCGCTGCATGTAAAATACTGGTATTCAGCTGCATCTGGTGAGATTGGAAGCTGACCCCAACATGGGAAAAGGCTAAGGTTGATAGATACAAAGTCATTATAAAACAAACAATAACATCATCAGTATTCAGTATCATAAATTGACTGCAAGTTGTAAGATGTAAACAATTTGTAATACTATACCTAACTGTGGTAAGAAACCACAAAGCTGTTGATGAACAGCACAATTTCCTATGAGTTATATTGTCCCTGGAACACATTTGTTTCCTTTAAGGTTTTTTAAAAGTTTCCGGACGTTTTTTTAGAATAGGTAGAGGACTTGTGGAATATTTTATCACAAAACTAAGTGCAGAATTCCAAATTATTCATTTTAAGACACACTAGCAGCTAATTAGCTGTGTGTTTAAATAGCTTGGAGATATTTAATCTGTCCAATCGTTACTTGAAGCAGTTTAGTGTGGGAGCCGCCACAACATTTTCCGGGAGCTAATTCCATGCTGTTACAACCAAGAATTGCTTCAAAGGCTTTTTCCTTGACGAACTTTCCCACAGTTTTAGGGAATATATACCTATATAAATATGCCAATAAAAAAAAAAAAAGTTTATTCGGTATGTATCCGGTCCTTTGGAAGGCGTATGACGGACCGAAGCCAACTCGCAGAGGCCCTTAGACAATTTAAATAGAATAAGGCATCAACCGACAATTATCGCTGTATGTAATAAGTAAATGCACCCAAAAAGATATTATTAATATATTTTAAAAACAAAAAGTAGGAAGAAGGAGGCCCTAGTGTGAGTGTCTTTTAACCATCTCGATTTTACGCATCGAGCGCGTTCGTCGTTCCGATTGGCTTCTGACTGGGCCTTCACCAATCGGAGCGCTGAACGCGTTCGATGCGTAAATTCGAGATGGTTAAAATAAACTCACACTAGGGCCTCTTGACACTTTAAAAAAAATAGTTTAATGTTTACATGGTTTTGATGTACTCATCAGTCATCACACATCTATCAATACACACCCACTTCTTAGAACTAAGAACATTTCTTAGCAAAATACTTGTGAATTTCAAGTTCTGATTCAAACTAATACTGATATAATCCATACTAATACTGATATTATAAAAGTAACTCTGTCTGTCTGTTAAGTTTTCACGCCTAAACCGCGGAACCGATCGTCATGAAATTTGGCAGAGATATAGAGGGATATGGAGAAGAACATAGGCTACTTTTTTACGCAATAGCCGACATCCACGCGGGTGGAGCCTCGGTAAAAGCTAGTTATGAATAAATATTATATGGTCTGGCAGGATGAACCCTACTTTTTCCATAAGGATCGGCCACAAACAGCAGAAGATAGGGATAAGTGAAGGAAGGAAGGGAGGCCTTTGCCCTGCAATGGGACACAAACGACTGATTGTAGTTTGACTAGCCGCGGCTTCGCCTGCGTGACTTTTTCTAAAAGTCACGCAAAGCCTAAGTTACTGCATATATCATCAGCTATCTGCCAGAGATAGTCCTGTCAAAATCGGTCCCGCCGTTTAGAAGCTAGAACGACAGCTAAAAAGAAAAAAAAAAAAATGTTCTGTATGTTGTGTCGTGTGTGACTTGTGAGGGCATTGTAGTACTGTAGGTCGCCCATTAGCGTCAAAGGTTATCAATGACGATTAGTAAATAAAATTATTGACAGTTCAAAGTTAACCTAATTAGTGATGTTCTTCAGAACGTTGCATAGTTTCTGCCTACCCTCATGATAAATGAGTGAGTTTATGACGTAACACACCTCGTTAGGGGGAGCAAAACTGTTAGATACTCACTGTAGGAATACTTGTCGTAGGTATTTTTAATCATGACATCACGCATGTTTTCTCCGAATGTGCTCGTTTACGGGGAGACGCGGGGCGTCGCGCGTCGCGTGCAGCGTGGCGTCTCGCGGCGCCTCGGAAGTTTTTTCTGTTTACAGAGGCGGTGCGTGCAGCGGCCCGCGTCATCACACGCGCAATCACAGTATAAGGTGATCTCGCATTGCAAAGGATTTCCCTACAATGAGAGATCAGTTTATACTAGAAATGTATAGCTTGATATGTAACCGTGTGTACGATGTTTTTATGGAGACGCGGGGCTGTTGCGGCGTTTTACCGTGAACGGAGAATTGCAGGAATAGCTGGCCGCATCGCTGCGTGCGCACGCCGCCGCGATAAACAACGCGGCGATGCTATCTGCGTTCTCCACTTGCATTTCAAGCAAAAGCGTGTTAAATCGCTTCTCCGTAAACGCTCTCATACAATACCATAATTAGTGTACGGCCTGAGTGAAAAGGCGTGCGGCGGGGCGTTTTGCGTCGCGTGCAATCGGCGAAATATTGTTAGCCGCGCCGCTCGCCGCCACTCAGTATACTCGCGAGGGATTGTATGTGTTTAACATGAACGCCTTACGTGCCGCCCCGTCGGACGCTTGAGTCCAGCGTGCACTCAGTTCGTACCCCTATGGCAATGTACGTGTTTATGGAGACGCGGGGCGTGATGCCGCGCGTGGTTCGCCGCGGGCCCCGCTGCGTCTTTTGCGGCGTTTTACCGTGAACGAACGGAGAATTGCAGGAATAGCTGGCCGCAACGCTGAGTGCGCGCGCCGCCGCGATTAACGTCGCGTGGGACGCGGCGATGTCATCCGCGGGCTCCGCTTGCATTTCAAGCAAACGCGTGTTAAATCGCTTCTCCGTAAACGCTCTCATACAACGCCATATTGTTTGAATTTAGTGCGGGTCGCGCCGCCCAACGCGACGCGCGACGCCCCGCTTCTCCGTAAATGAGGCCCTAGGCGGAGGTGTGCCTAACAGTAGGTACCCCACATTTCGCCAGTTATGTTCAAGCCAAATGAAATAGAGGCCGAGCCTAGTGCCATCAACCGAGCACAAATCCAGACTCGGGGCTGCTACTGAGAAATTCCTGACAGAAAACCCAATAACTTTTTGTCCAACCTGAGAATCGAACCCAGGATCTCGCTCTGACTCTGAGCAGTTCGCGCTTGTCATCACAACGAGTTCAGTGATTACAAATACGTCAAGTTTTCCTTCAAATGCGTTTAATGCGTCATGTTATCATGTAATTCTTACAGTCAGTGTTCCATTCCACATTAGATAAACTTTTGCCGCTTGGTTACATAATTATTCTTATCCGTTCCAAGTAAACAGGAGACGCGTCTCTTTTTTTTTATGTCTCCTTTTTCTTACAATCTTTCACTATGTATTCAGTAATTTTGATGACTTGTTAGATGTCTTGTTGGTCTGATAAAATCCTGTAAAATTTTGTGTTTTAACCTGCGTATGCCTTTTTTATCCATTAGTTGGTTTGCCAGGTTATTTGGGTGGCGAGTTATTCTTTATATGACATTATATAGCGTTTTATTTACTCTTTGACTGTCGGTATTTTCACCGTGTAGATCACCGTGTAGTGCTTCATTTAGTACTAACCATGGGGCATTTGTGATTGTTCTTAGAATCATGTTCGCTGTATGATCTCTATGTAGAGTGTGATGCTGTTCCCCATAGTTGAATGCCTATAGAATATAGGCTTGATTATTTATAGCTTTGTAAACAAGGGTTTTATTTTCCAGGTGTAATTTTGACTTTCGACCAATTATCCAGTAGAACTTTCTTAGTGTCAGTCCAAGTTGCTTCCGTTTCGTGAAAATGTGCTTTTTCCAAGTAAGACATCTGTCGAGGTATAAACCAAGGTATTTGTTCCAAGTAAACAGGGTTAAGCGTTGTCATAACGTGGCAACACTGCCAGTATCTTGGGTACATTACCAGTCGACAGCGATGCTGAGGAATTTTTCGACGCCATATTTTAGTTTATTTTGTTATTAGTTTTATTTAGTTTAGTTTATTATACAGGTGGGTAAAAAAGTTGGGGTTATTTGCAGTAAAAAATATCTTTGAAATTTGTTTATTAAAAAAATATTAGTAAAACGATTAAAAAAATACTGCAAATGACCCCAACTATCGCCCTGTTTCGTTTGATCCACGATTTTTTACCCAACCTGTACATTGTTATTTAGTTGGTAGGTATGTTATTATTACAGATATTTTAATGAAATAATAAACATTTTTTACGTCACACCTGGCCATAATGTGAGTTTTACCGCACGCTACGCGTACAGTAAAACTCGCATTGTGGCTAGGTGAAGACGTAAAATTGTGTACTCACCACGGGCAATAAAAAATAAAGCCCTCTATCGCATATTTAAAACCCTCGTCTGCGGCTCGGGTCAGAAATACCTGCGATTTCGGGCTTTCTTTCTTTTACAGCCCTTGGTAAGTAATGTACTATTATGCTACAGTAAACAGGAGATGCGTCTCCAAAGGTCCCTACAGATTTGATCGATGTTTGACGATCAACACGTGTTTTCTTTCATCTTTTTCTCCTTTTCGTGTGGTTGGTTAGTGGCTAACCTGGTGTCAGAGTTTTGATGCCGCCCATGGGCCTCTGACTTCGCTTCACATACCGTCGAGAAATATATCTCAGTCAGTCAATTTCCTCACAATGTTTTCATTCACCGTTTTTTAAGCAAGTGATAATGTCTTTAGTTCTTCTTTACCATGAGGGGCGGAAGTAGCTAGGTAGGTACTAAAGAACAAAGCACGTGTCGATGGTCAAAAACCAAGCAAATCTCTAAAGAACCTTAAAAACAATGTCAATTTTAAGGGAGTTTACTCTCATTCAAACGAAGCCGTAATTTGATGTAAAAAAACAAATGATTCAACTACAGAGTAGGCGTAGGAGTTATAATTTGCCGCCAAAAGCTTTCTACGTCTTCGTTTATTTTAACATTGTCGACTCACTGGGACAGCCCTGTGTGTATTATTAAAGTTTCTCATCAGACAAAGTCCAAAGGAAAAGAAATATCTTGTGTAACACCTGACGTTGTATACAGTATCTCTATGAGAATTGTATTTTTTTTTTTTTTCATAAAATGTTAATGTATATTGTATTCTGCAAATGTTATCAAAAAAAAAATCTATTCCACCTCTTCGTTATGTTTAGAAATCTATTAAGAAAAATGCTTAACATAAGATTCCCGAAAACGAAAAGAAATAACCCGGCTTTCATGATCTCAAGGCCTCAAGTCTGCTATTACAATAGTGTCAGAATAGTCTATCATTGATTTAATGATTGTTGATTTTGACAAGTTTAGTAATCTACTAATATAATGGCGTCATTATGACTTTCCAATGGTCAGCCACTGACACTCCATTGAAAGAATTTGTAATCTCGTACATAATGACAAATTAAACTTCCTACTAAACTTCCAACTTCTGACCGACCAATGATCGACCACTATGAATTTAGCAGATTACGAACCTTTAGCAAAATGACAATGGGATCGTGTTGGAGTGACGAATTTATAAAAATAGCAGACTTGGGCCCCTGATCTATGGTCATTTTCGATTAACTAAAAGCAACCAATAAAGAAATGAATTCTTTAAAATGCTCAAGTCATATTCTGAAGTGATCTCGGTGACAATAATAATTGTAAATTTGTATTGGTAATGTATTACAAATACAAATAGAAATTAAGATGCTGGTCGATTGCGTTGTAACTCAAACAATTCCTAGCAAAATACACAACATTTACGAGTAATTATACCTACGAATTGATAACATCTCTTTATCAATAAAATAACACATAGTTACCAGACATACTGTCTCCATCCATATCTTCGTAATGTTTAGAGAACGATTCAAATTATAATCTTAAATAAATAATGACAATGCTTAGGATATCAATTATGTCTGTTCCTGCAAAACTTCATGTAATGAAAATTATATGGCGAAAATGAAAAATTTGATCAATGTAGTGTACGTACGGTCAAAGAGGACCTACGCTAAACAGAAGAAAACGTAACCGATTTTTTATTGATTAAAGACAGAAAAATAATGCTACCTATCCTCTTGATGAAATATCTGGGTAAAAACTATGAGTATTGAGTAAAGCCTGGAATACTCATGCTATGTAGTACCACCAAACAGATGAATATAATGCAACTATTGCCTATCCTCTTTCCTATTGCTAGACATTCCATCCGATATCTAAGATTATAATACAGTCGTGATCAGAATGGCGTCACAGACTAGGAAGAAACAGTACTTAAGTATTCAACTGTCATCTTCAACTGTTATTAGAACAGATACTGTTTTGCTCTCAATTTCATTTATTCTTGACCGTTTAACGTCAGAGAGCTTTATTGTTTTTTTTTTTAGATGTGGCTTTGATCACAGTGACATCAATGTCTACGCGAAGTCATCTCGTTAGAAGCTTTCGGTGGAAGAGCACTTGTTGGCAAACCAACCGAACGTAAAACTGATGGAAAGTGGTTTCTTACCTACCGCTGATCGTTTGCCGATGTGCCAACTTTATAGGCAAAATTGAAAGTTGCCCGTACCCGGAGCCTTTATCCTTCTACATCTAACCGGAACACAGCAAATCTTATTTGGCGGTAGAAGAAAGTGGTATAGGCTTTGGATTTGGATCATGGATTTGAACAACTCCAAATACTATAATGCTATCATCCTAAACGTTCATCAATAGATAGGACTCTCACTCCCAGTTAGTCACGTTGTAGATACCATTAAGAAGGTCAAAATCGTAGATTTTCTCATTGCATGTTGGGTAAAACAAGGACTGTTTTTTAAATATTAAAAGACATTAAAAATATGACGTAACATAGTTTAGCAACAATGTCACGTTAACCGCAATCGTGCTTATCAGATCCATAGTTTCCGTCATTGTTGTACTGCTAAAGCCCTTACTCTGTTGCTTTATTCTGTTTAAAAATGCTGTTTTAAAGTCTAATAAAAATAAGTCAAGTACGCTTGCAGTCTGCCAAAGAAATCGGGTCAGCAATATTCTAAATTATTGTATGCTTTTCTTGTATGACTTTGTGCATTCAGTACAATAGAGGGGTGACTTGTCTTCAACGTCGCTAATTTTAGATTATAGTTCAAAATATGACGTCATTTATAATGTGCCAGAGCCCAGAGCCTAGTTAACCGATACATTTTCGTCAAATTGCTCATTTCAATGTATAAGATTTTAGTCTTGGATTTCCCAAATATCATTGCCCTCCATTTGTTCCAAATAATAAACACAATTCTCGCTTATATGCGCATATTAAGTACAGCTGAGTAAGCGCAGGGCAATGACAGAATGTAATTTAAAAGGAAAAATAATAAGTATCTGAAATATTTTTCTTGAAGTCACGTAGTCACCTTTTATGTATGAATACCCTGCTACTTGTGTTTTGGCATAAGGATAATAATAGACGTTGCTTGCGAGCGAGATAAACAAGATGTTGCTGGCGAATGTGAAATCATTCGTTTTATCCGCCTATGACTGAATTTTTGAAAATCCCGTCTTAAGCTGCTTTCAGACTACGCTATAATATAATAGCATATAGTATATAGCTCATAGCACAACAATATCGCGCACCATACATTCCAATAATATATAGTACAGTACAGTGTGAACGTGTCCATAACAATGTATGGTGCGTGATATTGTTGTGCTATGAGCTATTACTATAGCGTAGTCTGAAAGCAGCTTCAGACGAGAAATCTACGCTTTGACTTTCCGTAAAACATATTTATCTTGTTTTTAAGCTGTGGTCTGTCAAACTGACCCTGCGTTCGGAGTTGCGATAATATCATCGATATTCGCGTGCTAAAGCCCGTTCCGAATTAGCGTGAGCGCGATAACGATGTGCCGTAAAACGTCATGGATGACGTCATGACATTCGCCATCTTGCGATAACGCCGACCATGCCTTTTACTAATATCGCCGTGAGCGCTGTCAAAAATGACAGTTGTGCTGTTTTGTTTTGAGTCGCATCATAGCGTATCGTGGCATTTTCAAAATTGTTCTTCTGGCTACAGTTGCTACCTAACCTAAGAAGAAGAAATTTTGGGTGTATACACAGAAAAAAATACTCTAATATCGTTTTGACATTGAGTGAGCACCGTGAGCGCGTTCACGAGCGTTCCGAATTGTTGACAGCCCCTGGCTGTCATAATCGTAATATCTAAATCGGAACGCATGTGAGACGATTTGAGCGCTGTGAGCGATTATAGCCAATTCGGAAGGCGGCCTTCCTGTCAGGGAACTGTTTCTTGTAATGCATAGAAGTTACAGACAGTGCCACTGTTTTGTTTAATTATGGGTTTGTTAATGGTAACACAGTAATATCTGCATCAAACGTGACAGGATAAAAAGTACCAATTTCACATCAGTATAATATTATTGTCATGTTAATTTGTTAGTCACGAGTCTCCCTCTCAAATGAGAAAAACGTGACGAAAAGATTTCGAAATCTTCCCAAATATTTCATCTTTTAATATGCACCTAATGTATAAAAACCGGCCAAGTGAATGTCGGACCACACACAATGAAGCGTTCCGTAGTTGGGATGAATTTATTCCAAAAAAAAACTTAACTTTGTAGTTTTAGCTTCGGTATATACTATTAAGAATGTAGTTCATCTGTTTTCAAGAGCTAAATATAGACTATTTCATTTGATTACACAATATGTTATATTATTTTAGTTACATAAAATATTCTCCTATACATCGATATACGTCACGGTCAAATCTCCAAATGCAAATTAATGTAAGTTTGTAATCGCAAAAAAAAAAAAATTAAACGTGATAAAACTAAATTTCCAATTTTCGAACTTTTTCCTTTACTTCTGCTGTGAGACATTGCTTCTTGCCAAATTTCATGATTCTAGGTTAACGGAAAGTGCCATAGGTTTTAACTCGTTTGTGATTATCAAAATATGTCGTATAAAGGGCCGTATTTTTTTATTGCGTTGACTTAGAAGCTTGTTTTTTTAGACTTACGTATTTGATATTAGTTTCAACATGAGACCACCACGCGTTCCTGAGAAAAAGGGTATTGGCAGACTGACAGAAGGACGGACAACAAATTGATCGTATAAGGTTCCGTTTATTCCTTTTGAGGTATGGAACCCTAAAGAAATGTATTTAAAAAAAAAAAAACTGAGTGTCGAATTTTCACAATAAGGCACAGTGTGACAAAATGTATTCTTGTGTGGACAAAATATTTCTGATCATAAAATAAAACGACATTGAAATGAAAATTATGTGTTTATTTACATCAGAAAAGCTTCCGCGTTTTTGTAATCAACATAAAATAAGTATTTAGAGTCATTAATGTTTTCAAACGCGTCATAGCGTATGACAACTAGGTATACGAGTATTCTAATGTGTATTCTCACGTTATTATTACATTGATGTAAAATTTAATATGTACGATTTGTTTCAGTTTCGATTTGCGTATTTTATAGTACACTGCAATTAGCTGACCCCCCTATTTGCTCAAATGGATGAGGTTTTTTTACAAAAAAATCCTACGATTTTAATTTTTTTTCTAGTTTTGGGTAGATTTCGTATAGGTGTTTAAATTAAATTAAGAATTATAAAAATCTATTGATCCATATTCTAAAAAATCTGAACCATTTATGCAAGGGGGGGTCAGGTAATTGTGGTGGCTAATTTGGAAGTATACAACTTTAAATTTTGATAATATTTATTACAAACAAAAATTACAGGATATTTTTCTATAATTATTTTACTCAGGCTTGGCAATTTTATACGAAAATTAAGATCAGCGTAATCTCCTCCTTTTTTATACCCAAAAATGCGATCGCTTTTCATTGTTTTTCATTAAATTTTCGCATACTTTGTTAGTTATCCCACTAAGAAAGTCACAAATATTCTGCTTTTTGTAATCAAGATTGACCACGACCCTTTGGATAACCTTATACAAAAAAGTCAGGACATGTCGCGAAATCCTCAATGATCAAAATGGTATTCGTTACTCTTAATGATTTGTTAGAACAATTGGTTCGTTTTTAAATTCGTTCAAGAACTTCAGGATTAAATTACTGAAAGTATTGCGGTGGTCATGGTCTTATAGACTGTGTATAACGAATATGCCGCATTTTAACTAAATAATAAACACCAAACAACTGCAAAATTTGGCTTTAAATCAGAATGGGGGCTAAAAAAAGTTGTATACAACTTAATTGGCCATCCTGTATTTAAATAAAATTAAGAATTATTAAATTCTATCGATTCGTATTCTAAAAAATCTCAACCATTTATGCAGCTAATTGGAGTAACTGACTCTACAGTCAGTTACTCCAATTAGCTGCATAAATGGTTGAGATTTTTAATAATTATTAAATTCTATCGATTCGTATTCTAAAAAATCTCAACCATTTATGCAGCTAATTGGAGTAACTGACTCTACAGTCAGTTACTCCAATTAGCTGAAAAAAAATCTCAACCATTTATGCAGCTAATTGGAGTAACTGACTCTACAGTCAGTTACTCCAATTAGCTGCATAAATGGTTGAGATTTTTTAGAATACGAATCGATAGAATTTAATAATTCTTAATTTTATTTAAATATAGGTTACAAGACAAGTACACACAGAAGGACATAGTGTACCTACGTACACTATGTCCTTCTGTGTGTACTTGTCTTGTGTTCTTGTAAATCGTATCAGGTGGCGTTCTGTAGTTTCTTCCCATGGGAAGCAAGCGAGAGTTATTATGTATGGTAAGGTATGTGTAATATGTGCAATGGTGCAAATAATATGACAATGCGCATTTGACGGTATAATACATTTGAGATGCTAATACACTGTATATCGCACACCCGGAGTAACACTGACACAACTGCTCAATTTTTACGCTGATTTCTAACTTTATCTAAGATTTATTATTGGTTTTATATATTTTAAATGTAGTTTTTAAATCTTGTCTATAAAGCGCAACAAAATCTTTTTTCTCCGCCTTTGGCGCCCGGTAATTGCGCGCCAAAATGCGATATTTCTACAACGGTTTTTCGCCTTCTAGCGGATAATTCTTGCAGTTAAAAATGCGACTCCAAACGTAAAATGATTATAGGAATAAGTTTGTGGTATAATAATTAATAATATATTAATATAAATTAATATATTTAAGTCAGTTTTTTTTATTTTGCATAAATGTGTCAATGTTGCTCCGGATGTGCGATAAGCAGATAGGAAGCCGAAAGGAGCCAAAAAACATCAATGAAGATAATAATAACAAGCTACTGAAATGAGCAGTTGTTAATTTCCCTACAGTTTTCAGTTGATTCGTGTTGATAAGAAAATTTCTATATTTCTGACAGCGATTCAATCTATAGGATCAGCTGATTCAAAGTCCAAGGTTAATCGTAGACGCCTACACGTCAATAATTCACGTTTCTCTGTGACGCAAATCCCTTGGGATTTTATTAATAAAACGGGAGGCGTGCCTTTTACGTCAAACCGGCTGTTTTTCTGATCTGAAGATAGAATGTTTGCGGTAACAACATGAGAGGTTTCTAAACATCGGTTATTCTGCAGATGGCACGTTGCAAAGAACGTGGTGCCGCCAACTTGAGACTCTCAAAACAATAAAATGTCAAACTTTAATCACAAGTGTGTTGAACACACTTGTGATTAAAGTTGGCTATAAGAGTAGGGGAAGACCAAAGAAAAGTTCGGATGGTCTGTGTGATAGATGACATGGATATAGAAAGGGAGTGACTACAGAGATGATAACTAATAGAGAAGTATGGAAGAAAAATACATGTAAGGCGCCTTCAAATTTGCCGCAAAGTGCCGCGCGGTGGCAGCGCGACTGCAGCGCTGCCGCCGCGCTGCTTTTTAATCCATATAAATAAAAAACGCGCGAATGCAGCGCTACACCCGCGCTACGGCCGCGCATCAGTGCAACTATCGACTAGTGACGTGATAATCGTAAGTAATTCTGAAAATTTTGGTCACAGTGGCCTTTTACTTTATGAAATTCAGTTCGTTGACTTATAAAAATAACGGCAACGTTTTCCTGTTTCTTTTTTTTTTTTTCTATTTCCAAAATCTTTTTTCGTTTTAATAGTTAACATTAACAGCAGTGTTTCGTCGTCAGTCAGGACGAGCGGCAGCCGCGCTGCCACCGCGCGGCAGCGGTACTGCGGCTAATTTGAAGGCGCCCTTACGCCGACCCCAAACACATCGATTCGCGGGTTGGGGCAGCGTTATTGGGTTTTTCCATCTGGTATTTCTCAGTAGCAGCGCAGAGTCTGTATTTTTTGCCCGGTTGATGGCAATTATAGGCTCGCCCCCTATTACATGGGACTTCAAACACTGGCGAAATGTAGGTGTGCCCCTGCCTAACCCTTCTATATTTTATTACTTAATTATTTTCCTAAAATTGTCAGTAGGTACAACAAAGAACTAACTACACAGGCATTTAATGATAAATTTATAATAAAATATACACGGCACGTAAGTCGTAAACAGTTATTTTTGTGATTATACTTTTAAAATAGTGATCAGCAATGCCAATTACTTTCAAATTGTTGACATTTAAACCCTTGAATTTTTATATAGCCATTGTAGTCTCCAGACTACGAATTTATTAGAGTCATTTTCCCCGAATTAAATATTACGTCAGTTTCGTTTCTCTTAACATTTATTATATTCTGGTTCAAAAACCTTTAAACTAGATGTGATTTCTGTTACAACTTAATCAGCAGCCGTCGTCGGCGTCCTACCTTACGTTTGGCGATTCGCGGTCTCCAATCAAGAACACGTCTACTCCAACGGTCATCGGTTCTACGGCTAATATGGCCGACCTATTGCCACTTGAGCTTGCTTATTCTGTGAGCTATGTCGACAACTTTGGTTCTATGCCCGTTCACCTCGAACCGGATTCGATCCCTCAGAGAGACTCAAAGCATAGCCCGTTCCATAGCATATTATAGGCAAACCCTCCAAATGGTAAGCCAAACTGTTACAACGATACTCCTTAATTGACTGATCTTCCTGCCTATTACTACTATCATTGTTGATCATCTAATTGATTCCGCGACGTTTGAAACTCCAGCGCAACAAGACCGTAGCGTCAAACAGTGTTTATCGATCAATTACACTATCAATTGTACGTAATGACTTAAACGGCGCAGAACTTGATACGCAAACATCTAGTAATTGTAGGAAATAGTGAAGGACATGTTTTTATAGTGCTTGCCTTTCAATGAATAAGAACGAAGGCTAAGAAAATTAATTAAATGGAATAAGACTTGAAGATGAGGCATGTAGATTTTCATTAAAGTTTTTATTGCTTAATCTACATATAAAAGAAGATATTGCTTTCTCATTAATTAAAGAACAAGCAATCTTAAAGCCAAGTCAATAAAGTGCCTTTTTTATAAAATTGATATCTAACTCTCAAGTCTCGGTAATAGATTTACTGGACAGCTGCATAGAGACAAAGACAGTACCTTCGCAAGGTCAAGACCAGAGACAAGGTTGAGGTTGAGGCCGACTTGTGGATATGTATGGTCGATATCTGTTTACCGGTTATCAATCTTTTATACATAATTATATAGGTTTTAACCGTCATCCTTAGGTGTAATCATAAATCTATCCTTAGGAGATTGCAGGTTCATTATTGCTTAGGCTGAGGTTACATTAGGCCGCGACGCGACCTGCGACACCTGAGCTATTAAAACAAATAAATGAATGCTCACGTATATGGCTACACCGTACATCAAAAATTCTGTGCGTCCTGTGAAAAGTGATATAAGTCAACTTATATCGAATGTGATATTATTGTTGCACCTTCATCAGAAAAAAATGCTCTATTATTCTGTCTAATTAACATTTTGATACGTCTATTAGTTTTCAAGATCGTATGGTACATCTAAGACGAAATGGCGTGTTTTGATAAATATTTTTGTGTAAATAAATACATATTGACATGTATCGTTCACAATATTCTAGTTATGAAATAAATAATTGTGTTTTAAGATGTATCTCAAGTCATATCATTATTCACATATATTTATTACGTTACACGTTTTTTTTTTAAACAAAACTTTATAATGAAAAAATATAATGAAGACAACATTAAGTTCGTTTGGGCCGATGTAAAACTTCTACGGTTTGACAAGACGTTGTTTCCGTGCCTTAAATATAAAACGGATTTGCGAGGTGATGACTTAAATATGATCTCGTTTGCAAAAATATCACTTTTCACCAAAGCTTCACACAGTGTAAAGCGATACAACTCATTTAGAATCATTATACACGATCATTCATTTGGTGTGTTTTGATACAACATATAGCTTTTTTTAAATATCTCTTACTGCAGTAACGCCTTTTGAGCTGGAACATAATAGGTTGTAAACAATACGACACTGAATACAAATTATGTCACTATTTTTGTAAAATTATTATCCTAACAAAATTTTATAATTTTTTACACACAAAAACTACTATATTGTAAAGTTGACATTTTCGAGATGTATCAGTTTTCACAGGACGCACAGAATTACTAGCGATTTTTGATTTCTTTATGCGATGGGAACAACATTACTGTAATCACGGCATCGGTTACATCAATATATTAGCAAAATTTAAGCGATTTTTTTAGAAAAATTCTCACTTGCACGACTAGTTCAATAGTGCTACTTAGGTATACGTAGCGATTCATGCGGCTACACTATCCTTTTTATAGTGTAGTAACATGTGTACTGTAGCCATGTCATCGCCGAATATACGCCGGATTTTTGCTTATAATGTTGCCATACCATGTTTGTCGTTTCGCTCTTCCAGTCGCATCGCAAATCACTGCCTACTGTAGCCTCGGCCTTAGTGCTGTCAAGATGTTGAGCTTGGTTTTGATTAGGATTAGGACCCATATTTTGCAGTTTCGTTGGAATACGAGTTTATCAAGTGCTGAATTATTCCTAGTACCCGGTTCCTGAATTAATATTATGAATTTCGCGAGCGTCACCTTAACTAATGTCAGAGTTCGACAAGTTCTCAACTCTCAATTCAGGTACACTGGCCATGAATGTTTCATTACTCATATTTTCAGAGGGGGGTTTATGGCAAAGATATAACAGCCACACGGGTCGATCGATCAGGTTAAGCTATGCTTACCGCGATTGGTCCGTGGATGGGTGACCATCTTTACATACCCAATCCCCTCCGTACCTCGGAAAGCTCGCTAAGCCGTTGGTCTCAGCTGTCATTCGTGGATGTTTGACAGTCGTTACTGGTCGTCAGGAGCCTCGAGTCTAACAACCAGTCTTACCAAGAGGTATCGTTTTGCCTAGTGTCTGGGTTGTGGAGTTCAGATAGTCGATGTAAAATATTAGTATTCAGCTGAATCCGGTTAGAGACCCGGTTGGGAAACGACTTGGTAGATGATAAGTGATAACTCATATTTTCAGAGATGGATTCCATTCCTGTCCACTTATTGTACTGATAGATAGATTAAACACACTTAAATCGCAGTGTCATTTGCACAAATAATTCAATATTCACACGAATGACGTAAGCGTTAAGTACGATCGTTGAACAACATGTTCGGTTTTCGGCGCCCATATAGAGGCGTTAATTAAATTGGCCTCTTCCTCATAAAATATGTTTTTATCACTATGTTACTATGACCATATTGAAGTAGCGTTTGCTTATGGGGGAAGCGACAGGGTAGCCCGCGAAATTCAAATTGCCTTACGTTTTTTGTAATTTGCATGCAAAGTCAAAGTCGAAGTCAAATAATTTATTTCAAATAGGCACGAAGATGCACTTTTAAACGTCAAAAATTACATGAATAGTTAATTGATTCTAGTTGCGCCTTCCAAAATGTAGTTATGTATGGAGAAGAATGGGCAAGAAACTCCATACTTACTCTTTTAAAATGTTAACAATAGTTTGTATACATTAATTAATATTTATAGGTGAAGACTATGTACCTAGAATAAAAAAATAAAAAATATAAAAATTTCATCAAAATTACTTACCACAATTGGTAAAAAGAATGAAAAGTGAAGTAATAACAGAAAAATTAATAAATGCGATAGGTACATGGTGCTCACATATTTACAAACATTGTATATGATTTCCCAAAAAAATAAAAAATAAAAACAACATATAATAAGTCAGTGTGTGAGTTAAAATATTAATCACAGAAAATAAAATTAATATCATAAAAATTATAAATTATACAGTTAAATTAGCAACCAGTTTGATTTTGTCTAGACTCTAAATTGTCCTATGGAGCAGGACCAGCATGTTTCCAAGCATTCTTATCTTGGATATAATCCTCTAATGCTGATCTTAATATCATACGCGACCGTAATAAATATGAATTTATATAATTATCTAAATGTATAAAAGAAGAAACTGACTGATTGATTGACATATCAACGCACAGCCCAAACCGCTAGGTCTAGAGATTCCAAATTTGGCACGTAGGTTCCTTATGAGGTCTAGAGGTGCACTAAGAAAGGATTTTTGGAAATTCCATCCCTAAGGGGATAAAATAGGAGATGATCTCATTCATTTGGTTGATTAACTTGAAACTTGGCACAAATACTTGCCTAAGTAAGTAATAACATTTTTCATTATTAGTTTTTCAAAACTACTCCTCAAAGGGAGATTGCGGGGTGTCAAAGTTTGTATGTAGGAATTTTAACGCGCGGTTCGATTAACTTTAAACTCAGTAGAAATATTTGCGACCAAAAATAAATTACTAATACATAGAGTTGTATTTGATGCATCCTACATAAATATTGCTATTGCGAATGTGACCTACATATCAGTAACGGAAGGAACAGTACTAGGTATGAGAGATAAGACCAGAAACGTCCTCGACAATTAAAATACTCATAGAGTAGGACGCACGTCAGTTGTACGAAAACTGGTATAAGCTAGCACGGAGTAAACAAACGGACCAGAGACAATGCTTCTAAAGAGCGTGCAAAATTTATACCTATTTCGGTAGGGTTGACAGGAGAATAAAAATAAATAAACAGAACGTTAATCAGCTTACGTGTTTCAATATATAAACATAATTATTCAATCACTATTAGGTATTACCTACGTATTTCAAATTATAAACACCAATCATCTGGCATGAATTGTAAAAAAAAGTTCTCAAATAGTCGCTATTTTTGTTCTTGAACGCACCGTGTACGAGATAGGTAGGTTTCAGACGTGAATATTCTGTGCCACTGACTAAAAAACCACTAAACCATTTACGATCAGTACCAAAATTTCTTTGCATCACCGGGTTGAGTTTTGTTTCGATGATGAGGTATTAGGTATCTATCTACCACATTAAAAACAATAAATTATAATCAAGTTCAGTCATTCAAAAATTATATGTTTATATTCCTTCTACTATGGTTCTTTCAAACAGTAAACCATATTTACACTTTTTTATTACTCAAATCACTATTATTATTTACTCAGCACATGAGTAAATAATAATATTTGAAATTAATACGTGAAACGTAAACATACACGAGCCCTGAGCGATTCAACTAGCCGAGCCGGTAGAAACCGGTTTCTCTTCGTAGGCGACGAAGCCGCCAGTGGTACGCACATACGCGCCTCATGCTTGTAGTAGTGTACCTGTCATAGCGCAATAGGGATAATGCCTGGGTAAAAAAAAAACAAAAACAGTTTAGTCCGTTAATCATATAATAAAAAAATATTAGACACGTATTTTTTGCTTTATCATATTAATAAAAAATGACTTAGATAAAACACATTAAACTTGGGGAGTGGGGGCTCGTTACGTCACAGCTCAGTATAAGATCTAATGAGATTTGTTGTCATGCCACATTTGAACTCAGTGTATCGCCGTAATGTTTTGATTACGTAAAAAAAAAAATACGTGTCCAATATTTTTTTATAATCTACATGTCGGAAAAAAAAAATTTTTTAGTCATCATCCCTATTGTATGAAGCTTTGTCTCTGTTCCGTTTCTTTACTCATGTGAAGCTAGCCTCTTTTCTATTGAAAATCCGTACTATGCTAGACCAGCTCAAGGTCAAAGTGTGAACACTGACGTGCGGTCGACACTACTGCCCTAGTGCGTAAGGGGTGCTAATTTGGTATGCTACACACAATCATGATTCGGCACAGGCCGAGGCAAAATCGTATGTACGATTATATTTTGCCGTCCGGCTGTGCCGAATCATACCGACCCGTATAAGTGTGTAACATGCCTTACGAAGGGTAATTATGGAGTTTCTTACTCAACGTTAGTTTGTAAGGAAACCAGGAAAACGTGCCATCAACAAAGATTTTCTCTTAGAGAATGCGGCAAGAGCCACCAATCTCTCTTTAAATACAACTGCCAGAGGTTTAGTACTAAATCGGTGGCTGTTTGGACGAGAGGCCCGAAATAACTCGGCAAAATCAAGGTTCCCACGTGATATAGGCGTGGATATCTGGATGCATCACGTTTCAATTTGACTTCCGTATCTGAACAGGTAGCTTTTAATATCAGTAGTCACTTCTGTAGTAAAGGATCTTGTTTTGAAAAAGTTTTAATTTGAATAAGCAGCAGCCTTGCCTTGATACTTCCCTCATTGTGAAACGGACCTATTATAGGACATCAATATTATATACTGAAAATGTACTTATTTATTTAACAAAACCAGCACCTTAATTGCGTAAAACACTATCAATCTCAATCTGAATGATGTTGAAGGAAACTACATTAATCCATTTGCTTCATAAGTTCGAAAACTTTGTCTGATCAACAACGTAAATAGCGCAATTAATGTTGTTTACTTGTCCAAATGAGGGTTTCATTGCTACTGTAAGTGTACACAATTGCCCCGCAGTTCTTAATAGGGATAAGTGGCAGAACAGTTGCCCGATTTATCAAACTATCCGTCATCTTGTTTGCTACAGATTTATTACTGCCAGTAGCCATGTCAATGCGCATTGTATCCAAATTATGTACAGTATGCTTTGTAAATGCCAAACGTTCTGCAGAATTGAGTATCACCTGTCACCATTGTAACGAGCCTCTTTTCCTACCATGTTCAGCATAATAAACTTGATTCAATTTACCAGTAATAACCAGTTCAAAACCAGTTTTATCTACGCTTCAACAGGTTTTTTTTTTTTTAATTTCAACAACAAAATATCAGTAAACTCTGTAACCTATGAATTGAAATAATCAGCGCATTTTTCAAGGGCGTTGGATTGTGATAAACTCTAAAATGTCTAGTTTAAATTCAGTCTTATTTTTAAACTTTTTATCGTGCTTTGTTAAGTACGTCATGCTAATATATAATTTAATAATAATAGCCTCATTTAATTAAAAAGCGTCTAACGGGCCTCTGCGAGTTGGCTTCGGCCCCTCGTACGCCTTCCAAAGGTCCGGGACCCCAGGGTCCCGAGATATGAAAATATATAAAAATAATAATATTTAATCTATAATAGTACGAACATATAATAACCATTTATTTGAAACATATGCCCAAAAACGTGGACCCGAAACACAACACATATCAAGAACAAGCCGTAAGTAAATATTGCTCCAATTCATCTTTGACGAAGGAAAATTTTAATGTTCACGAAAATCCGGTGATCAAAATTTACCATGTGTTTTATTAAAAACTTGTAACATTTATATTTATCGCGCACTTGAACGTGAAAGAAAACATCACGAGGAAATCTCGGCAGTTTAATAATAAACGTGAAATGATACTAGAAACAGAGACGGATGACCTTGGAATAATTGACGTAACTTTGGATGAAATAGCACACCATTCTGCTCCTAATCCTGAAGCAAATAATGGTGAAATTGATGATGACGATGGGGACCTTAATGATTCAGAAGGAACGTCAACAATTTCCAAGGTGACAAGGGTATATTGCACTTCAGCTGGCAGACTTCCAAGTGGAACTCATAACGAGAACTTTGTAATTGAAATCTCAGATCACGCAGTGCATGATCTTATTAAAAATAGTGATGTTTTAGCCAAAGCAGCTTTGCTCTAAAACATAAATTTATTTGAGAATCGAGAGTCTGAGTAAAGAGTCTGCTATTCTTTGTGAAATTCCTACTGCATGAGTGCATGTAGCTATCTTGCTTTTCGTTGCTAGGAGTAATGTTGGGAATACAGGTTAATTTAACTTTGAAAAGTCTAGAAACGAAGTTGAATCGGGGAGTTTCCAGATTACATAATCCAAATAAACAGACAGACCTTATCGTTTAAGCATATTATAAGTAGACAATATTTGTGGCATGCAAACAGTAGTTATCGTCAGAAAACACATTCATTTAAATTGTTGCATTTTCCTGTACAATACTTAAATTGTTACTAGGTTTTGCTTCATATAATGTAATGGCGACCTTTTTATCGTCATCATGAATGACCTCAGTATCTCATAAAGAGGTTTCATGCTTTTTATTATTGTCATTAATTATATGGGTTCCTATGAATGAGAAGACATTGTCATGATTTACATGACGATTTACCTTTTGCGGTTGAAATGTGATAGCTGTTTCAGGCTCTTAAACAGCCTTAGGTTAGAGATCGAGATTATTTAGACCATAGATAATCGGAAGTATGCCTTACAGTTAAGGAAACATATATTCTACTATCTCTATTAATATATTTTTATAGCTGACGCTATTTTCACAAATATTGTCTCATGTAGTTAGTCATTGTCTAAAAAAAGCCTTTGTCACCAAAATAACATCAAATCAGTCAAAATAACAAGACATTAAACTGAGTTCTACTATCATATCTATCATCAGATCAACTACTTTATCGTAAACATGATGTTGGTGTGGCATTATGTGTCAAGAGCAGATGACTTCCTCGAATGACTTCCATGGCTAGATGACTTGCATATTTTTTCCGAGAAAGAATAATTAGTTTCACTGTGTGAAAAATTCTAAATGATGTTCTATCACAAGTAGTGTATCCTCTTTCTTCTTCTCAATGCTAACAGATCAAAACTAATGGATTATGTCACGATGAAAGTCTCTTGTGTGTTCACTGGGATCATTTATTAGTTTTCTAAAGAATCTTAGTGTTTCTTTCGTTCGTAACCATCGTTTAGAGAATTTATTCCGGAAGGTTTATGTATGTATGTATTTATTTTGTATATGTAAATGGTACCCCACTGACTACTTGCAGTATTGTCTCTCCTTCTAATTTTTGATCCATCCAAAGGTTGTCTGTAAAAGATCGCTTTTAGCGATAAGACCGCCCATTGTGACACCATATGTAACAGTTCTACATTTATACTTATCTGTAATTTTTATGGTATACATAATAAAGAGTATTCTATCTATCCATACTTCCATACTAATATTATAAATGCCTGTTTTCACGCCTAAACCGCTGAATCGATCGTAATGAAATTTGGCAGGGATATAGCCTGGGATATGGAGAAGGACATAAGCTATTTTTTTATGCGATAACCGACATCCACGTGACCGGAGCCGCGGGCAAAAGCTAGTACTAAATAATAATCCATTAATATTTAATTTAGCTATATAATAGCACTAAAATGTTTTTAATAGATAGTACCTGTGCGAAGAAAGGATGGGTGACTAGTTTTAATTAGGGATGCATCCGATACAGATACCGATGCCGATATATCGGCGATACTCGAAATTTGCTGATATATCGGCATCGGCGATATTTTTATGGCCGATTCAACGATACTTTTCTCATCAATGTTAATTTTAATTACTAAAACTATTAACTAATCTCAATCTGTCTATAGTTTTATACGGTTTTATTTAGTTTGTCATGTTAATTGTTCTTTTTATATTAATTAAAAAAATAACCTGACTTGTGTTTTATTTATTTTACCTTCATTTTTGAATTCAATAAGCGTATCGGTATCGCCGATATTTTTAAAGAGCATCGGTATATTGATATTGTATCGCCAAAAAGGCATATCGAGGCATCCCTAGTTTTAATGCTATAAGGATACATGTCATTTGATGTCACGTTTCTGAAACACATGAATGACGTCAGTGTAACACAACACGAGTATTCATAGTCGGTTTTACGTTACGTCGAAACACACCTCCATCCTCACTCACGTAGCTGCAACCGGTGCTTTCTGATTGGTCAAATAGAATTTGTGGCGATATGGCATGGCGTCGTCGTCTGATTACATTTGCACTAGCATGTTACGCTTACGAATCGTGTGTTTGTTGAATATAAATTACGATTTTAGTTTTTCTAATGACTAAACCAGATCTAAGTCTCTGCGTTATTGAATTAATAAGGATATAGCATATCATGGTGCCAATGGTGATGACAAGGGATTTCGTTTAACAAAAGAACTTGTTGCAATATTCTATATATTCAATATTATAAACACAAAAATAAACGTGGACACATTTACAGCTATATCATAGAATTTGGTAACCATTACATAAATGTATACAGCGGCTTCGTAACTATTTTTGTTTACAAACAAATATTTAATAACAATTATCTTAATTAGAGGAAATCTTACGAACAGACAACACAATTTGAAACTACCTTTACATAAACATGACATTCTTGGTTTCTACATGTATACACATATTGCAACGATTATGGCCAAATATATTTTGCATTTGATTGTGAAAGCAAATTCCGATCATCTATAATGAATTACCAAAACAATGGCGTATAGAATTACACGTTATCACGTCCAAACAAAACTACCTAACGACGGGTGCTTAGACAAATAATAAACAAGTTAATGAATAACAATAACTTTAGTTAAATATTACTTTAATATTACTTTTAGTTTTTAAACAGCTTCTGTCCAATATCTTCTCTACATGTTATATACACCTATCATTTGTGTATACATTTGCAGTATAAAATCAACATTAATTAATTTAGAAATCAGGACGTCTGGCAAATACGCAACACGTGGCAAGACTATACAGGCAAATGTTACCATTAATGTATAAGAAACTGTATAAATAGATAATCTTAATAAAAAGGAAAGCTTGAAAGCACTCATGAACTCTTGAAGCAGTAAACAACAAATTGCTGGCAGGTCAAAAACCCTGATGCATCGGATTCACTAAGAGCTTAAATATTGAACGTAAAATAATAAAAAATAAATCATAGAATGGAGTATTTTACGATGTTGCTCCAATGGAACTCTCAAGCCAGATGAAACTTTCGAAGCCAAGCCCCCAAAACAGTTAAAACCGACATTAAAGTAAGTCCATTATCAAATTATGCAACTAACACTCAACAGTCGATACCCGTCAAGCGACTTTTTTGTTACACGCGCTGGTCGGGTCAGTCAACTTATCTTCTAATTTTTAACCGCGTCATAATATTATGCATTCAAAATTAGCGTTCCTCATATCTGGGACATTTCCAATATTAGCCTCTTACAAAATGGCTGCCTCCCATTTCGCACTTTTGTGTTTAACGAATCATTATTAGTCTCTCTTTAGGCTTTAGAATAATTATTTATCATTATGCTGCGTTCTCGACGTCATCAACTTGTCAAGTATTGTTAGTTCACCTCTCTTTACCATCAGCAGATGCAAAAAATACGAATGAATTCTAAAAGAATTATTATTTTCCTTGAGATTTTACTACAAGGACCTATTGTCTTTTAAGTCTACTGACTTCGAGGGCATCAGGAAAAGATAAGAAATTCTGGTAATTTAAAAGAGCAATATTTTTTTTTAAAGTGATTTCGAAACATCCAAACGTAATGACGATATCCATCGCATTGTTACATCAGCTACGTCTCGTCCCGAACTTGTTTAGTGTATATTTATACACGTGGTAATAAAACGTATTTTATCTTTTAATTGTACCTACAATTACATCCCGATTAAAACGAGACCTTGTAGTACTATTTTAAATGTCATTGCAGTGTCAAATTGCAATGCATTTAGCTATCAGGCTAGTTGAAATAAATATTTATGTTCATG
This sequence comes from Dryobota labecula, assembly GCA_947523025.1. NCBI lineage: Eukaryota > Metazoa > Arthropoda > Insecta > Lepidoptera > Noctuidae > Dryobota > Dryobota labecula. Next base: position 12,100,299 of record OX383303.1, read on the forward strand.
AAGGAATCTGACACCTGCTATTTATTGAAACTATTGTCTTAGCTTGTCAAGGCTATTGCTCAGTACTGGAAACATATTTTCCAGATCTTCCTCTGCAACCTCTGCACGTGACAAAATGCACTTTCACCTACCTTATGATAAGTCTTAAAACTTCCTTATCACTGCAATATATTCAGTTTAGCAACATTCAAAACAGGTAGTTGTCCTTGCTTCAGTTTTGCCACCTCTCTTTTCCTGGTCGCGGATATTACTATCACCTACTCCGAACAGGGTCACTTTACTGCCTATTCCATCTAATTTCTATTCTGTTTTGTCATTTTTGTTTACTTCCTGCCTCTGATTAGGCTACCACGTTTCTGATTCGAGTGCTTCGTGATTTCCTGTATCGATATTCTAATATTATTCACAAACTATAATCTTATATCCTTTAACTTTTTCTTAAGCATCGTCATGGTAAACAATTTCTTATCGAAAGCAGCGTTACTTTAAATTTTTATCGCTGTTTACAAAAGTGCAATATAACCTGTTCTGCTTGCTCTAGTTTGGAAATATTTAATATTCGACCGATAAGAACTGGTAGACAAGAATGGTGCCGATTCTCTTGTTCACAAACTAAACTAAAATTAAGTTCAGTGCATCTTTTTCTTTCTATTTCATTAAGAAAAGGACAGAAGATAAATTTTAGTCCTGTCAAATTAATCAACGCCTGTCACTACTCCATACAAGTTTAGATGTGATTAAAAACTTGCCGACTAAAATTACGTCAAGCGCTCATTAATTTGACAGGACTAAACTAAAATTTATCTTCTGTCCTTTTCTTAATGAAATAGAAAGAAAAAGATGCACTGAACTTAAATTTAGTTTAGTGTGTGAACAAGGGAATCGGCACCAATGTCATGTTTATTTATGAAACGTTTCGTGTCAGTTTTGAAAGAAGGCACTTGAATCAAGGCTTAGCTAAATCGAACTCTGGTGCGATCGGTTAATTTTTCACGTTAATAAATTCAATGATTCGTGTCTTCTTATCATTCCCATTTAAACTATTAAAATTTAGTAAATTTTTATCTTACTTTATTGTCTTGTTGGGGTCATCATATCGCGTGCGAGACGACCTTTGATCCTCAATCATGAAAACATCACGTTTTGCATTGTGCGATAATATTCTACCTTTAATATTTACCTCAAATATTGATGAATACTTTTAGCTCTTTATTCAAACAAATTCTCTTTTTTTTAGGTTTCTTTAAGTAAGCAAACAATTATTGCTCCTTCTACGGTAACTCCCAATACTTCTATTACGATTTTGTCGGTTTGTTAGCCTTATCTTCACCTTTCTCTTCTTTTGGTATTTGTCCTTAGTCATTCTAGTCTTCATGTCATAAATATGTTTCAACACCTGTAAACTACTATTTGTGTTAGGTAAAGCCACGTTCAGCAATAACCGTCTAAGTTGTAGATCGTAATTACAGATAATTAGAAGAATTACTAGGTCGTTTAACAACGTTCCACTACGACTACTTGTCTCGGTTAGTTTACTGTAGAGTTAACGAGATGATTAGGCAGAATCTGTCAAAAAAGTCCTCGGCATGTCAGAGTTCTATCATTTACTATATCAGACTTAATATTGGCTATATTAATGTTCTCATGGACTTTAGACCTTTTCTCCAAACTACTTCATTTCATGTAAAGGGAAATAAATAAACTGTGCTTATAATTTTTACTTGTGCCATATTTGTTAAAGGTATAGTACAAGATCAGATGAATCCTGCCTGGACAAATTAATTTAAGAGTCTATAAAGACTGTCGTCACATCTTTATAATTGTTCTGTTTCATCGCAAACTCATGTCGTCAAGTTTGGGACGTGCGCGCAAATTGATTACTGTATCAATGCCTATTGTCTTCAATCATAGCCATGCCAAGGTCGTCTCTGTGTCCACTATTACTATTTATTATGAAATTGAAACTAGATTTTATTGCGTCTATTTATTGTCCATCTGTATTGTTATAAATCCTAGCAAGGTAATGGTCATTGTTATCAATTTTCCTATAATAAGTACATTTTCAAAATACTTTCATCTTCATTTAGACATCCTGACATTTTATTTCGGTTCATTAATTATTGTGTACTCCGCTAAGTATGAAAGTATAAATGTAAATTACCAAACATATCAAGCAGTCTTCCAAAAATAACTTTTACGAATGCAACCGGTTTCGATCGATTTAGGACTCAACTTTTTTGAAAGAAGACTTGCCGGAGGAAGGACCTCTAATACAATAAAACCGTAGTGATCCAAACCGATGGCTTTTCTGCTAAAACACCTCACTGTACTGAATTCATTGATCAAAGATTATATAAGGCAGCGTTTTATATATCTGACTTGCTAGATACTTCTATAATAAAAACTATGATAACCTCTGATCAAACCATTAACATGGTCACATGATAATCACACCTTTTGGGGTCGTATCACCTCTCGATATTACAAATTATAAAGTTGCTGTTGAGATATTAATAGAATATCATCTACCGTACAATGATAGATCACGACTGCGACATTATTCAGATAAAGGCAAGTCAGTGGGTCAGATTAAAAAAGTTCTTATTAATATATTTTAAGAAAATAATGAAACAGTAGGTATAGAGATTGAGAACCTTAGGAGTAACACAAGATATCGAATTAACAATGAAAACACTCCCAAATATACGATAAAAATGAAAATCAAAGAAAGACTGCCTATTACGCATAAAGGTAAGGACCAACTAATTTAAAAAGCCACGGAACAAAGTCTCTTACTCAAAACATTAAAAAAACCAATGATGATCAATTGATCATACTGGAAAGCACTGGAAAACTCACAAACAATTTCTAATGGCCGTGCTTTGTAAAATGACTACAGCAAGCAATGCACGTGTAAAACCCTAATGGAAAGTAATCATTCGGTAAAGAACATCATAGATTGCACCTGTGGCAAGAATGAGATCATTTTGTTTAAGACATAGGAAGCAAAAGGATAGGTTTGTTTGCCGAGCCATTAGGAAGGATTCATCATCATTTCATTGATGCTGCAAATCATTAAAAAAATGCTTGTCTGTCTAGTACATAGGACAATATAATATCGACTCATTTCAAGGCCATCTTTTATTAATCATCCAAAACAAACTTCAGTATTTTATTCAAAGATTACGTTCCATATTAATCGCTTAATTGCATGAACCCGCAATATCTTCTCATTATGCATAAGGTCAGTAATTTAATCATGCGACATATGTATTTATTATGTAACTATCTGTTGCCCCGGGTATCACGATTCACACTCATAACTTAATTGAGATTATGACTATACATATATGCATGTCTTTGACAGTGACATTCGGCTTTCACTTTCCTTTGTAGATCAGCAGCTATAGTGGTACAATCATCCGTCACTATAGTTCATTGATAATTATAGTTTGTTTTGTTATCATACTTGAATTATATTGATTGGAATTATTAATTCAATAAACTTATTTTACGCGATGTTCTTTCGAAGGTCTTTTCGCTCGTTGTAATACATTTTGTTTTAATTATAGTAAACATCATAATGATGAATCTTCCGACCACACGTTTAAGCATTTTTGCTTTTATAAGCTAGACGAGACTTAGTAAAGACAACATAAACTTTCCTCGCATATACCATATCATCCAGTTAGTGCACTTGACGTGCATAATAATTTTAATAAGTGTATTATCATAAAAGTTTATCATCACATTTTGATAAATCATAAAACTTTGATCCTCAAACAATGATTCTTGATATCAGGTCAGAGATAACGGGCTTCAAATGAGAGCGTATCCGCAGACTTGACCTAGGGCCAATACGTGGTTCTCGTACCAAGATATACTTTATAGATCAAGTTCGTGAAGACACTTGCGTTGAATTTTTGGAATTTCTTATCTCTCTTTTCCAAGGAATCGCCGCATAGTTACAAGTTACAATATATTCCGAATTCCCGACTAAGTAAGTGCTTGATTGAGACAGCTATACGAGTATCTTCAAAGCTATTATGAGGAACTGTATTTTCGACAAGCATGGCGCTTTATTGCACTATTTTTCTTACTAATAACTTTGTTACGATAATGGCTAGGACAGTCACCACTGAGCTTTTGGCTCAATTATAATATTGTAAGTATGTTTTGTTAGGGCGTTGTCTGTTTTGTTTCCTTCTCAAATAACTATTATTGTTTGCTGTATTTAGTAATTTAGCTGCGGTTATTCAGCCATCTCTTTATGTGCTGTGCCCAATTCTTTGTTCTGCGTTCGTGAATCACAACTTTATATTTAACATTTCAGTAAATGTATGACCTGTTTTATTCACATTATACTTTGTGTCTTTAATTTGTACAAAATTGACATAAAGGAAGCTGAGTAGAAATTGCCAACGGGCACCATGTATTGTCAGACTTTCTATATTTGAAATGGAATATTTTGTAATACCTCGAGGCGCTCATCAAAATTCAAAGTATAACTCGTCAACCACAGATTTCTCGTATAATTCTTACCTTCACAAGTACAATACTTTCAAATATAAAAAAAAAACTGAATTTTATTTTCCAACTTTGAGTTCAATAGGTACCTTTGTAAACTTAACATCCATCAACATACAAATTATATTGCATAAAAGGTTGATTAATATCTGGCTTCTCAAAATTTCCACCATGCCTGTGAGTCAGCTTCGGAAGATTTAGCCCAAACTTAATATATCTTTCAACACAAAATATGATCATAACGTATGCCGCCCAGTATTCGTATGACGAAAGCATTCATATTCATAATCGGTCACACCGTCTACGTATTTGTAAGTGATAAGCAGTTATTGCAGCTTGTTTATTTTACGGTGTTAGTCCTTGTTTAACAATGTACATCCCGAATAGTAATCTGGAAACTTTCCATTTCTACGAGTAACGTATCTTTATTAGTTGAAACTGCATTGAAACACAAAATAGTTCGTTCAAATACTATATTTACTACAGTTTCGAATCAATGAAGTCGCGGGCCTAACTATCGTTGATCGTACAATGTACACTGCCCTAACATTTCAGGCTAATGCATTAAAATCAATGCACAGACTTCTGTAAAATGGGAGCAATGTATCGCATTGACCTTTTCCGGACCACCTTCACGCTCCGTGTTTCATTCACCATAACAGGGAAGTGTTTTGAAAATACTATGTCTTGTTGTTTCTTTGAAGTTTTAACATGAAGTGTCAATTCACCTGGTAATAAGTGTGTAGCTGTTGTTATACAATGCGTTCGATCCATTATTATCCCTACTTTGGGACTATCTTGTAGTGGTTCATAATATTATTGATGAGTTCTTTGTTTAGTCATTAGAATCTTTTATTTGCCTTTTAGATTGATAATTTTATTTGTTCTACTCTCCATTTCTTTTTCGCAAACTTGGTATAGACAAATTGGTTGGTCATTCCATAGTCAACCATCTATCTACTGTTCTGGCATTCATTAACATTAAGCACACATAAGGCAAAGCAAATGTTTATCTTGGAGACAATTCGTTCTGCTATGCAGTACTCACATTGTTTTTAAATAAGGACTTTTTTATAGCATCTAATGTAATGATGACTGCTCAATTAAAAGGCTATTTAGCGGTAAGATAAATTTGTATGATATTATCTTTGAATTTGTTTTCAATGCCATTTTGACACACCTCCTTTCAACGCCTTTCCGTCTTTCGATTACGTCAATAGCTCATGAACACGGAATAAATGAAAGTGCTTAACTTGAAATATTGACTCCATTAGTCCAATAGAATTTTCTGGTATTTTTGAACAATTCAGAATGTTCTGTATATCCATTTCAAAGTTTTGTCGAAATTCATTTGAACCAGTTAATACGAAAAAAACAGAAGCTTCATTCTATGGCCACACAGACAATAAATTAGTTGCAAATACGTATTATTTGTTCAGATGATATCGACTTGGAAGGTAAAACAGGGCATCCAGTCATTGTCTGCTCATTGGGTCAGCGTATGTCATTCGTTCTAAGCACCTCTATTTTTCACTTCTTTGTTAAATCGAAGTAAATAACAGTTAAAATTGTAATGGAGTTATCTTGTAACCTTGATTCTGCGTAGTGGTGTAAAAAACTCGTAAAGATACTGGGATTCAGATTTGAGTTAAACTGTATTTGAACAACAGATAACATTGTCCAAATTCTGAGTCAGTTGAAAAGATTTGAACTTTTGCTCAATAACGAAGACGGTTTGGAATCCGAAATTTAAGAGGAAAGATGACACTCGTGAAATCTTATTATTACGCGATGTAATGTTGACACTACATTCGATATCATCTCTAAACACGAGACACTTCTCACAAAGCAGAACATTATAAATTTTATTCGTTTTTACTTTAATTTCTCCATTGTTATGAATAATTATGAACTTATGTTATGATAGAACTTAGTAATTGTAAACGTTGATAAGTTTACAATCAGGTACTAAGTTCTATCATAACTTTTCACCATAGCAATTTGTTTCTTTCTACTATAGCAATATCTTCCTAATAATTCAAGTCGTTATTGTATATTTCGGAATCTTCCTCAGATTTAGCTGAAAACTTCACAGCTTTCCTCCCATTTCCTTCGTATGTTTACGCTGTCTTGGCTGAAGCCCGACCTAGATTCAATTTTATTTGTTACTCAATACTGCAGAAGTATGAAGATTGTTAATCCCGTGAATAACGGCTTTTGGGGCTTCTCCTAACCTTAGTTCACGTTACTTTTTGACACTTGCACTGCTGTCAGACTTTGTAAGGTTTTAAACCTCTTGTTATTTCAGACAATAAAGAAAGAGATGCTTTATGTTTTACTGATTTATTTACATGTAATTTTGACCAGATCAGATTTTTTCCGAGATTGGTTTTATTTGTCCAAATATTAATCTTCCTCAAAAAGTGCAATGTCAGATAAGAGCCAGACGTTGACCTTTAGAGTAAAAACAAAAACTACAAAAATATATGGTTTTTACTGATCTATTATTATTATTTACTCAGCATAGAGACAAACCTTGAGATGAGACAGCCACATAATACGTCTACGAAGTTGAAACTATTGTCTATTAAAATTCGTTGATCTTGAATACATTCTGTTCAAAACAACTTTATAACTGCAACGACTATTATAAAGTTGCCTAGATTAATGGCATCATGATAAGGTTCACTATATCATGTAAATACGTAATTAAAGTTTCTTTAAGGATAATATGACGTACAATGTCAGGGCATTCATTATTATTTTACAATAATAATATATGTGAACATATAACATTAAAATGTTTGCCTGTTGCTAGCAGTATGTTTCGATAATTGAATAGGGTTTCCGTATATGCGTAATATCGTCAAGGATTATTTTAGGTAGTCACCCCATAAGTAGATTTGTTATGTGTACTCTGGTTCTCATATATTAACCGGTATTTTATGATTTTGAACATATTCATCTATTCAATCTAAGGGCCTACAATATTTTTGGACTCTTCATTACCTACTATGTGTTTATTTTACCGTCCTTAATGATGTAGTCAACTACCAGAAGGTGTATAAATTCCATTGCCATAGAGTATATTGATTATTCAATGTATTTGTATATTCAACATATTTAAATAATGTGTGGAATTATTTATCTAGTTTTTACGAGTTTGCCTGTTGAATATTAAGTAGATTCTGACGTTAATTTGAACAAAAAATATCGAAGTCATGATTGATTGTATGTAAAGTGATTTTGTACGTTCTTTTGTTTTTCTTCACACTCAAGTAGTTTTCGTCAGAGCCAGTAGCAGTTACAACTGGATGGAGTTTGTTTTGCATTTTGAACGATATATTCTTTGACTTTTAACTTATTGTATCGTTTACCATTCATAAAGCGGTCTTGATTGGAGAATATGGCGTTTTTATCTTCTCTATTTATTTTATTTCACTGATAACCAGTCGTAAAATAGTTTCCATGAACATTTAACCTGGCTACGATTACACTTACCATGATATTTAAAATGTTGTATTAAAATTATAATGCGTGTCACAAGAATTTGCACAGTTTTGGATTTAAGTGAAGGTTTGTTAATATGAATAATATAGGAAAAAAAAATATTGCATAGAAATAAGTGTGCAGAATCCGAAAATATATAATAATAAATTCAGTCTCACCGATACGGAATTTAGAAATCCTTTGTATCCTCACGGAATCAGGCACCAGGCGCCGCAGACAAAAATAACACCACACGTATACGTTATTATTAAAAGTTTTCACAGTACGAAAATATCAAATCGCGTAAATACGGCGAAGAGTCGTGCCTCTCTTATGAACCGCGGGCACAGACTGACCCGTTGGTTAGACTGACTGAACGCCGGACGCTCCCGCGCTTTTTTTTCGACAGTGCTCCGTGTCGGGCAAAGCGAACGCGTCGTATTCAGCCTATTTATTTTTAATTTCAATCAGGAGTGTGTGAACCTTCGAGCACGTGACAATGGAAGGTCAGTATTTTACGGACAAAAATGTTCGGCCAGACTGTTATCATTTAATGAATGTTTGTCTAAGGTTAGTTTCAGGTAGTGCGTTAACCTGCGGAGGTTTAATCCCTTTATTTTTCTATTACTGTGACCTGTTTCTGTCAGTGTTGCCAGATTGTCTGTGATTTGTTACTATTATTTATGCACCTGTCTTCGTTCATGGAAGCCAACCCATATAATTACGGAACTAGACTTGCCAGTAATGTTAGGGCCGCGCTTTTTATAAAATGTCTACATTTGAGTTGAGTACCGACATTTTTCTTGGGAGCAAAATATGGTCATCCGGTGCCATAATGGCATTCGAAACGTGAAGGCAACCCCATGATCAGGCCCTATTTTACATCTTTAATAAAAAAGTTACTTTGAGTACTGTTTCCTTCTACGATATTAACTCTTCATTTTCCTGTTTAACTTTAAATACAAATTATTTATCCTGTTAAAACCCATTTATTTTCCCATATTATTAGTGATTGGAAGTTGAGCTAATATACCTAAAGTTCAAAGAACAGAGACAAAAAAAGTGGCGACTTCCCTACGACAAAAATATTTTTTCGAGACTAATGTCGGGGTTTCGGGACATCACTTAAGTACATTTAATATCTCTACGTTGACGTCGTGGTGGGGCTTGCACGCTCCGAACTCTAGGTCTGCTCTGGTAGAGGTTTCTTTGCCGGAACAGGTCTAGGGTGAGGAGCCAGACCAAGAGAGATAGAGAAACTCGCAGGGCAGCATGTGGCGAGCTATAGGGCAGTAGCGACCCCACGGACCCTATATCCCGGGAAAAGTCATGTTCCTCATCTCTATACTCCATTTATAATAGCATTAGACAGAAGTTAAAAAAGGTTATTTTTGATGCACACTTTATAACAAAAGTACAATAAACTTGTTATAGTTACGATTGACGCCAAATCGATTAAAATGAATTTATATATCAGCTATCACACTTAATTGTAATCATTTAAAAAAACAACCATATGAAATTAAGTGGCTTTCATTTAGATATATTATTTCATTCCAATTTAAAATTACAGTGCCTATGCTAAAAACCTAAAAGAAGCAGGAGTCAACAATACTGCAACGCTTTTTGTTTGACTATAATCCTACCAAATCTAAAATGTTACTTAATCCCTTCATAAGCTGTGACAGCCGGGGATTTCTAATTTTACTGGTTTATGTCGTCTGTGAAATTGACTTGACAATGTTCTAAGATTGTCATGTATGTCATTTACTTGTGAATACTTTGTTTGTTATTGTTTAATTTTCGTGATTTTGTTGTTATTTATTAAAATAATAAATAATATTTAGTTATTTCTTTATTATTGTAATGTTATCAGTGTTGTCATTGGGTTGTTTGTACAAAACGTTACTTTTTTTTTGAGCTATGAGTGATCCCGGTGCGGGACCGAGTGGCTTACAACATATAAGTGCTGAGTCTGACCAAAGCCAACGGCGAAAAAAACGTGGTCTAAAAGTTGACTGCGACGAAATAATAATGTCTCCCAAAAAAAAGAGATCGCTGCGTGCTGTAGAAAAACAACCTGTGATAAATATTTTTAAGCAATTGGAGTCCTGGCCTGCAGATACTCCTCATTATAGGACTGAGATGATAAACAAAATCGCAGAAGTTGCCGGTCAGGATGATTCATAAAATTATTACTATAAAAATATTTGAAACTAACATGCATTGTGATAAAATGTATTATATTTTAGAAATTCCGCACATGATTTTATTATTTACAGGCGTATCTCGGGCTACTCTGTCCAATATTCTCAAAGAGTACAAAATAAAAAGTCGCCTGCAATCTCCCCCTCCCCAACAGAAGCACATGAAACGTGATGATTTTGATGACATCACATTTAGTGGAATATGCAGGAAAATTCATTCCTTCTTCTTTAATAATGAGTTGCCCACCTTGGACAAGATGCTGGAAGCAGTTAACAGTGACGAGTCTCTGCCAGATTTAAAAAAAAGCAGTCTGTATAAAATAATTAAATAAACATTAAAGTTCACATAAATCAAACGGAGCAGAAAAAGTGCACTCATAGAAGTCATAGACAAGCAGGAGATCGTCCTTTGGAGACTAAAATATCTTCATGAAATAAAAAGGCTAAGGAATAGTGCTTCCAAAATTACGGATTTGCTAATTACGTAACTAGTTACGCATTTTGATGCTTCAATTACGTAACTACGTAATTACGTACTTAAGTGTTTTGATTTTTTAAAGCACGATAAATTCTGGGCTTATTACGTATTTTAGAAGTAAAAAATCAAACAACTTCAAATGAAAAAAATTATAATATTAAGGAATTAAAAGTAAATTACAGATTAAAATGATAATTTTAAAATTAAACTCAAAATCAAAATCGTCAATCAAATCAAAATGTAATATTTTGATTTGATTGACGATTTTGATTTTGACTAAACTCAATCAACAATTCAAACAAAACATGTACCACGCACAAATGGTTTAAAAGTAAGAAACAATATAAAATATGGTTATTTTTCCAATCTTTGTTCTTGATAATATGATCTCATAAATGATAACGAATGCAATGTTCTGTCACCAAGGGAACTTCTTAGTTTAGAACAAAGATAGCCGGCAGAAGAAAATGCCCGTTCTGCTTCAACACTAGTAGGCATTATACATAGTAAATAATTATAAGCTGCTGTTAGGAAAACTTCACGACCGCCGCCAGTGCTATCGTAGATACACATTTCAACTCTGATGATGGATTCAAGATCTGTGTTTACTCCAGATTTGTTTACTGTAGACATAGTTTTCTGTATTTCTTTTTCTAGTTGCTGTGCAACAGTCAACTCGTCGCCACAACCATCATTAGCATCATTGTCATCTGCTTCGGAATCTAAACTCATTTGTGTACTTGTAGGCGGTGTAAATTTGAGCCTTTCTAATAAGTTTGCAACATATGTTCTAATATAATCCGACGTCGGTTTTGTAAAAGTTTCTGTTTCTTCGGTTTTATAATATTCTTCATTATTATGCAAATACTGCAAGACACCAGACACATTTGTTCGCCTTTCTTTTATTCTTTTTCTAAGGGATACAGCAAGCTTGTCACTGAGCCCATTGGACTGAGCATCAAGCTTATTTAACATAAACTGAAGCGCAGCATCTGCTGCTAACAAATTCGAGTCACGGCGACACAATGCCATCACTGTAGTTTTTATTATATCTAAACTATGATGAATGTTATGTAGATCTTGTATTTCTGTGTCTGTGAAACTTATATTTGATTTTAAGTCTAATAAAGCCTTAAATAAACTTGATTTCAATTTCAGAAATCGTCCAACCATATCTGATAAGCTGTTCCATCGCGTTTTGCAGTCTAGTATAAGATCGAGGCTTTTACCATGCTCTTGTAAAGAATATTTTTGCAACAAATCGGTCTTCAGTGGTGATTTTTTGAATGATTTAACAAGTTTTCTTACTTTTACTATAATATCTTTGTACAGAAACTCTGGTTCTAGAACTCTAGGTACTTCTATGAAAAGTCCGCCATCGTTTTCTTCAATTTCTTCAGTGTCAGTATCTGAAGCTTCATCTTCTAGTTCTGGTTCAGTAGTTGTACTTTTCCGTGTCTTATATAATACGTCCAGCACTGCAAGTTGTATTCCGTGAGCAAAACACAACTGATGGTGACCATCAAAATTTTTGCCCATTTTAACCATAACACTGGCTCCGTCCGTTGTGAATGCAATTATATCTTCAAGTTTCAAATAAAAGTCATTTAGATGATTTTCTAACAGTACAGTTCCAACGTGAGCTGGCATTGAACCCTTTATCCTTACTAGTCCTAAATTTTTATATTTAGCTGGTTCTAGGTCTTTATTATGAATATTTATATTCATATACCTCCGGTTCCGGGTAGAGGTCCATTCATCAAACGTTATAGTAAACCGTTTTTTTTGGGACTTCATATCTTTAAACTGATTTATTAATTGTTTTTTTATGGCACAACTCTGTTCCAGGACAATTTTGGTAATAGTTGAAGGAGATTTCGGTAGATCATAGCCAGATTTTTTGAAAACATACCTTAGATCTTCAGAAGTACAAAATTTGCTTAATGGGATGCCATCCAATGCTGCCATTCTAGTCACTATAACGTCCAAGGAATACTCAGTGGAAAAGTAATCCGTTAGTTTAGTTTTCTTCGATGGAGGTTCTAAACTTTTTCTTGCTTGAAAGCACGATGAAGTACTTGCCCTTTGCGCATCTTGCTCTTGTGACATCTCGCCAATATGTTTAGCACGCATATGTGTATGTAGTACTCCAGTAGCACCACCAGGAGTCTTCAAATTTTTTTGACAATGTTTACGTTGGACACTTTGCCCATTTTCAGCCCTCAAAAAGTGTTCCCATATAGCTGATTGTGTGCGTTTGTTCAAAAACTCCTTATAAATAGTCTTCTTTACTGCAGACCTAAAACAATATATAAATATTTCATAATTTAATAGTTAGGTAATACATATAAATAGCATCTATAGTTAGGCACTACACTTAAAACGGGATACATTTACATACGTACCGTGAACTCATAATCAATGTCTATTTGCACAGACATCTAACAAGCAACAATAAAATAAAATCGCACATATTTTTTTTTTTTTTTAAACGTCGCACCACACTAGGAATTACTGCTGTATCGTGGGTGCACTCACAATCATGTAAACTAACATACACAAGACACCCAGACCCGGAACACCTATCTGTAGGTCATACAAATATTTGTTCCGTACGGGAATCGAACCCGTGACCCGCAGCGCAGCAGCCAATCACTCAACTACTGCGCCAACCGTGCCGTCAACAATATAAAATCAACTACTAAATTATATGTATAAACTCTCACACAATACCCTAGAAACAAAGTAAGTAGACAAGTAAAGTAATGTTAAAATAGGTACTTACATTTTCGTTGAAGTATCTCTACTCGTGTATGGTGATATCTACTTAGAAACTTGTAATGAAAAGCTTCTGAAAACCAAGCGTCAAACTTTGCGGCACATACACAAAATCACAAAAGTCAATAAAATAAGCTTAGACCAGGCAGGACAGTATCTCGCAGGTGTACGTAAGACGACTGAGTACCGAGTATTGAGATTGTTTCTAAATTCACGAAAGTAAAGAAAAATGTAGGGAGTTCCCTTAGCTTGCTCAATCCACAATATTAAACTTTATTATCTACGAGGTAGATCAAATACTTGCGAAACACTTATAAACTTTGATTGTGTTACGTACCGAACTATCCACAACCAACGGGGATTCCCTTCGTTTCCCGATTGGTCAACAATGAACTCTATTCTGTACGACTAAGAAATTAAATCTTGCGGACTCAAATTGGAAGTTATAAAATAAACCCCGGGAATTCGGGGGATACCCACAGAAAGGGTTTTGGTGTTGTCATAATGTAAGTCGTAAGTTAACTAAATTAAGGTAAATTGTAAATACACAGATAAACCCATGCCTTTTTCCCATGGAGTAGGCAGAAACTATAGAACTAAATAAATGGGTACCTAAATTAATTAATATTATCCTATAGTTACGTAATTACGGACTGCAGCTCTTCAGTTACGTATTTGTGAGATTTCTAAAATCTGTCCGTAATTACGTAATTGCGTAATTACGTAATTACGTAATGGAAGCCCTACTAAGGAATAAAGGAAGGAAAATATATTATTATTTAGATGACACTTGGCTAAATGAAGATACAGTGCTTCTAAATTTCTTAACAGCTATTTATGCACTAAGCAGTGTATGACCTCTTGCATTCAATAACATTATAATTAATTATACAGTTAAACATAATTTCACAAAATTGGTTCGTGAAATGAATGGTATTTATATTAATAACCTTTTATCATACAAACAGGGCCTCAAGTCTGCTATTACAATAGTGTCAGAATGGTCTCTTCATTGTGAGTTTTTGACAGATTTGCCATACAAACACTGTCAAATACTCACAATGGCGAGACCATTCTGACACTATTGTAATAGCAGACTTGAGGCCCAGGTCACACGAAAAGCCTAATATGGCATGACACTAATAATAAGTCTTAAAAAGAAGCACATTGGGAAGGTCTATCTGCTGGTTTAAAAAAATCCAACTTATAATCGGTCATACTGGTATGTACTTTATGGACTGTCCTCGCCATAAAAAAATGAACACCCCATTGTTATTGACTATTAATTAAGTAATACATATTATATTGTATTATGAATTAATGCATTCAAAGCGAACTTTTAAAGTTATAAATTTTGTTATAGTATTTATCTATGAACTATTTCCAGCAGTGAAATTATATAGGGGGTACGAAATAATTGACTTGTATTAATTTTATTTCACAGGGTTTGTGAAGGGTTTTTAATGGATGCTGCATTAATATTTGATGCAAAGAAAGGTGATGAAGATGACCACTCCGAAATGGACGCCTTCAACTTTAATAATAATAATAATTTATTTATTTACACTTCAAGACACAATCATCTGTGTAGCCCTGACTCTTGTACTAGGATTTCTTGTTTCATAAGAGCCAGACCTCTCAATTTACAGGGAATATGTTATAGAAGCGCGATAGACAAAAGTGAAAATGGTTCAAGTTAATTTTGTCAAAAATTGAGAGTGGCGCTGTAATTGTTATGGACAATGCGCTATACCACTCAAGGACATTGGAGAAGCTGCCAACCACAGCTACACGAAAGGCAGATATACAGGAATGGTTTAAAAGCAAAAATATTCCTTTTGAGGAAAAAGATCTTAAGGCAACTTTATTAGAAAAAGCAAAAATACAAAGACATTTATACCAAAATTTGTTGTAGATGAGATGGCTAGAGAGAAGGGTATTTCAGTATTGCGCCTCCCACCCTACCAGTGCGAGTTCAACCCTATAGAATTAATATGGGCTCAAATGATGGGGTATGTGGCTCAACATAACAAAACGTTCAAATTAGACAAGGAGAAACAATTACTCCCACAAGATCTGGATAGTATTACGCTAGAACGATGGCAGTCTTGCATTGCTCATGCAATTAAAGAAGAGGAAAAGTTAAAGCATAATGGATGATGTGGTAGAAAGATTTATTATTAGGTAACGTCGGTGAAACTTCTTCATCTTTATTCTCTGATGATAGTGACTAAATTATATGATGAAGACGAAGAAGTTACACCAACTATTGTGTGTTGAAAGTTGTTGTTTTAAATAAAATATTGTAAAAAAAAGACTTTTATTTCCTTTAATCTTAATTAAATTTAAATCATCACGACGTAATCGTTTGTTTCATTCATTCATTTCGTTGTGTAATGTGTGATGAAGATGTTATTACGACCTATTTATCAAAGTTATGTTAAAACATTTTTAGTTTAATTGTTTAAACTTTTAACTTTGAATAAAATGTTTCGCACTCCTGCTTCTACGAGCCTCTTTTTTCTAATGCTATAGTAAATGGAGTATAGCTTGCCTTTATTGGCCGGCTGGAGTGAACACTGACGAGGAACTGAGCTCCCACCTCATTCTTGCCTTTATTGGCCAGCTTGAGTGGAGATTCGCAAGAGCAAACGTGCTCGGAGGAAGGAAGTATTCCAGTAAGTGCTTGTAGGGATCTAGACCATCTTCTGGGCTCTGGGATTGTTCTGAGAGCCGTGGAATACCTCTCCACTCCTCGAGCACTTCAGGATATGTTGCCCCCTTGTCGCTACGTCACTATGTGCTAGCGACCGTTTCCGGGGGCCCATTAATGAGTGTGCAAGTCACCCCCTGCCACTTTATCCGTATACAATAAAACATTGATCAGGCAGGGCCATAGTCCTTCCATAGTTTTAGGTAACCAGTCCATTTTAACCACCCAAAACCTATAGTCCAATATCTTTGTTTCCATATCTTGCAATAGTCCTACACCAACCAGGGGTTGTCCTTGGGTGCACTAGCATAGTGCGTACAGGGATAATTGTCGGTTAGTGCCTCATTTCATTAAAAGCGTCTAACGGGCCTCTGCAAGTTGGCTTCGGCCTCTCGTACGCCTTCCAAAGGCCCGGGATCCTAGGGTCCCGAGATATGTCAGTGAGAAAAATAATAATAATATACCATATATAATTATGTCTTTATTTCCTTCACTTATAAATCAGATTATTTTAAAAGAAAGTACAAAAAAAAAACAGTAAACTAAAACTTAATAATAAAAGACAAAAATAATTTTAAAAAGAGTAATTTAACGCTTGTTTCGTTAAGGTCCCTTTCGGGTATAGGCCTCCTCCGAGGTTTTCCAGTCTAATAGGTTTTTGGCCTTATCTTATATCCAGTCAGCTCCTGCTGTATTATTTATTTCATCCGTTAAACGAAGATAAGGAGATTACCTTTATTTTTTTAAACAATAAAATTTGTGCGTACTCTTTTTTTTTAAACAGAAACAGGAAATGAATTCGATAGTTGTTTTACTTTATTAATTTTAGTTGTACTTAAGTAATGTTCGAAATCAACATTAGTCCCGAAAAAATATTTTGTCGTAAGGCGTCTCCACTTTGTCTCTGTTCTTTTTCGAACTTTAGATAATTATTTTAGCTCATCTATTTCCGATCACTGCATATTATACAACAACGAATCGAGAAATATTATTTACTAGCTTTTGCCCGCGGCTCCGCCCGCGTGGATGTGGTTATCGCGTAAAAAAGTAGCCTATGTCCTTCTCCATATCCCAGCTTATATCTTAGCCAAATTTCATGACGATCGGTTCAGCGGTTTAGGCGTGAAAACGTAACATACAGACAGAATTAAATTAAATGGAGTATAGCTGTCTTTAAAAATGTAAATTAAATAGTTTGTACTTAACTGTATTCAACTATTTCAAGTAGCTCGAGTTTTTAATTTAAGTACTTAGATATTTGTTTTTGTTTATGGTTCTCAAAAACAATGGCCGATTTAGACACATCGACAAACGTTCACAGATGACTTACTACTTTATTAGTGTGTCTATACGTTACTTACATGGCTTCCATCATGAGCCATTGTTGGCAAATTACATAAAGACTTATGGGGGTCTAGGTCACTTTGAGCAGAGATACTTAGAAATTAAAAGGAGGTCCGTCTCATTACAGCTAGACCGGAAATAGTTTTTATATGCAAAATATTATGCACGGAAGTAATTTAGAGCTTTTTAGCCCGCAAGATAAAACTGGTTTTAAATAGAAGCATGTATAACTACACTTGTGTTGACAGTGACAGTTAAAAAATGAATTCTAAAATGGCATCCAGATCATAAAACTGAAATTAAAAAAGAGCGGTCTGAAATTACCTATCATGGCTGTTACTTTAATTGTCTTTATTCACATTGATACCATAATTGCTTATGTATTATTTTACCTTGCTTGAGACAGATCGCATGCCGATAAAAATGGGTTCAATGATATAATGCAACAAGCACGATTTCAATCTTCAAAGATTGTTTGAAAAATAAAGCGCTGTCTTCACCCGACTCCGGACACACAGAACTTGCAATCTATAAGATCATTTTTAATTAAAATACCCATAGAGATAGTCATATATTTTTAAATTAATTAGGGAGGACATCGCCGTTAAGACTGCGCCGAGCGCACAGTGGCGCCCTCATCGATTTTTCGGTGATTTCTTTTATTTTAGAATGAAAATGCAGAAAATCAGCTCGTCAAGTTGTGGTTCACAAGACTATACGTTATTATTACTACAAACAGTAGTTTTAAATTGTTATGTTTTATTGTAATCATTAAAACGGAAAATAGTGGCCACTAAGCTCCGTTTTAATGATTACAATAAAACATAACAATTTAAAACTACTGTTTGTAGTAATAATAACGTATAGTCTTGTGAACCACAACTTGACGAGCTGATTTTCTGCATTTTCATTCTAAAATAAAAGAGATCACCGAACAAACGAAGAGGGTGCCACTGTGCGCTCGGCGTAGTCTTAAAGTAGACCGCGGCGAAGGTGGTGTGAGAATCTAATCATCTACATCATGATCTGATCAAGGCAGAATCGCACAAAACAAGAGAGATTTGGAAGGAAAAAGAGGAGGCCTATCTCAGAGGGACACAATATAGACTATTAAAAAAAACCGGCCAAGTGCGTGTCGGACCACGCACAATGAAGGGTTCCGTAGTTGGTATGAATTTATCCGAAGAACAAACTTATCATGTAGTTGAAAAACATGTTTTCCTATACAGAATGTATGGGAGAACATTTTTTTCAACTGTAAATGTAAGTTGGTCGCCAATTACTCGGTAATTTGTAATGCCTACTTAGCTGTGATAGTTTTCCTTTTAACTTCGTTATATAGAGGTACTACTGCCGTGACATTTGAATTTCTAACTACAACCGTTTAGTTGGTAGAGGGGGGGGACACTTGACTCTAACGAAAATTGTTACTTTAAAGCTTGATAAGTCACGAACAGTTTACTTAATCAAAAAACGGTCTTCCAAACCCCTAATATTTTTGAAAGACATATCCAACGATATCCCACACTATAGGAAGGACGAAAAAAAAATATCATCCCCACTTTACATGTAGGGGAGGTACCCTAAATAATTGGTTTTTTTTTTATTTATTTTACCACTTTTTCGGCGTTATTAACGTGTATACTCATACCAAATTATGAAACTACAACTTTCTAGTACCAATAGTTTTTGAGCTAAACCGCGGACAGACAGACAGACGGACATGGCGAAACTATAAGGGTTCCTTTTTGACTACGGAACCCTTCATTCCGACCTCGCCGCCGAGGCCCCGCTTGAAATCCCCGACTAACGAATAGTCCTCCCCGACCCTTGTCTGTAAGTGAAGCGCCAGCACGCGTTTTAGCTGAGCAGCCTGTAGCTTTAAATCCCCCGGATAATAATCATAACTCTGATTTTACCCAGCCACCGACGGTCCCTTGCCACCCTCCCTCCGACGCTGCCCTAAGCCGAGGTTCGTACCCCACAGGGGGTGCCCTTAGCGTGCAGTCGTTTAGTTTATAAGTTTTTACGCCCTGGCTGGAGGCATTAAGTTTCGTTAGGAGCTTAAGGCAACCACAGGAAAGTCCGGTTAAAGAGTCGAAACCCCTCGTGGTTACACTCTGAGATGCCATAGATAAAAAAAAAGGATCCCTACAAAACCTGGCACTTGGTTTTCTGGATTTCAACCAGACAACTAAATGTCATTTGAACTTAGTTTTATTTATCCCTATCATGCATTTCGTCATTCTCCTGCCCTTATCTCAATTTATTTGAGGTCAGCGCAAAATGTCTTTCCTTACTTCTCTATTAGTCGTTATTTCGATAATCACACCCTTTCTAACCATATCATCTTTCACACAGACCATCCATCGTGTCTTTGGTCTTTCCCTACTAATATAGCCATCCACATTCATACTAAAAACTCTCCTCACGACATTTTCCTCACTCCTTCACATTACATGCCCATCCATCTGATTTCTATTCCATTTTCCGAAAATTATAACTTGTACGTCTCACAAATTTTAATGCGTAGCTCATATTAATGTAACCTCTTTAGTTCCAGTTATAAACCAGAAGCAATAAAAATAGGTATTATTATAATAATGACATCATTAATGCGTAACTGCGTAATACACTATACGGGTAGGTACTCACTGATAACAAACCCCAAGGGGAATAAAGTGCTAAAAATATAAGTACCAAAACGTTGTAAGAATATCGTACTTTTGATAGGAAATGATACCTTTTATATTTATATTTATATATACTTTATTGTACATCAGATTACACATTACAAAAGAAAAGAAAAACTTATACACTAAAAAATATACAATGGGCGGCCTTATCGCATACTGCGATCTCTTCCAGGTAACCTTGGCATTGACAGTGAATTTCTGGACATAAAATGGGGATGTCATTGGTGCAAATAAAAAGTATAACAGTACTATTGTACTGTTATACTTTTTATAGCATATATCTGTGTATCTATTATAGGATATTTCCTATAATAGATACACAGATATATGATATATAATAGATACATAGATACATACTAACTATATAAGCAAAGAAAATAAATGAAGACTATAGATTATTACACCTAACAACGAGAATAAAATCACATCGATAAGTAATGTTCCTTCACGAGTCTTTTAAACACAGGGAACGATTGCGCGCGTTTTATTGGCTCTGGCAATGCATTCCACAAACGAGCGGCCTGGACCGTAAAGGATTTGTCAAGGAAAGTTGTGGAATGCACGGGCATTTTAAGCTTCAAGTTATCCGAGTGGGAGTCGCAAAGCAACTGGAAAGATAGAGAGGGTCGGAAGGGCTATTCAGCATCAATCTACTTAGACTTTTTCCAACTACGTTGGGGTCAGCTTCCAGTCTAACCGGATGCAGCTGAATACCTGTATTTTACATGGAGCGACTGCCTATCTGACCTCCACAACCCAGTTGACTATTGTCAGACTTGGGCTTCTGACTACCGTTATTTAGCATCTCAATTAATAAGTGTAAGGAACGTAGCAGGTGGCGTTCTATAGTTTCTCCATACCCCCATGGGATGAAAGCGTGAGTTTATGTATGTTATTAATAAGTTATGAACAAAATCTACCCAACCCATGCGTTGCCCAGCACCCAGCATATGGGTCGAAAAATAATTCGTTCGTATGCCCACAACCCGCATCAGAGTCGTCGCTATACGTAGCTATTGATGACTTCTGGTTCATGCCCAGGACCGACTAGCGAGTCCCAATCTAAGTATGAAAATTTGCCAAACTGTTTATGGCTGACAAGTAAAAACGTATTTTTCAACTGGGTAGCAAATGGGGATCCCTTAAAATGCGACTGATTAAAACAAGCCTTCAGCTGATACCATATTTTCTCCACTCGTTAAAGACCAGAGAGTTTTTCGGCCAAATAGCTAATTCTTATCATTACAATTAGGCTACTAAGTATCTGCTTAAAATAGAGTGAGACGCCCCACAAGTCCACAATTAGAGTCGAATACGTAACAGCTACCTATGTTATATCATTCGGCTTATTATTACCTGACCTACGACTAGTAAAAAAATTCAATCTTGATATGCAATCCCCAGGGCGTAGGCAAAGCGATGGGAAGTATATGGGAGTGCCCCTCGGATGAACCCCATGAGGACAAGAATACGTTTTATATGCACCAGCATTTTGACAGCATGGCTTATAAGGCCATTTTTGGACACGCAATTTTTTTTAATTTTTACATAAGACTGGTATCTTTCTGTTTCGTGGCTAAATAATAAAAGCCGTCCGAGTCGATCGCAGGGTAAGCTACGCTTGCCGTGGTCGATTCGTGGATGGATGGCCATCCATTACATATCGTGACCCCGCCGTGCTTCGAAAAGCATAATATAGCGTTTGGTAGGATAGAATTGTCTTTCTCGCAGTAACCTCTCGATTTCAATTAAAAAACTATTCAGATTTCAATTTTGTTTATATTATTTTTTATTAATCAAATATAAGAACAGATTGGACGGTGACCCCCATGCTACGCAATATCTTCTCGTCCCACATACCGCAGTGTCTGAAGACGAAAGTCTTTGATCGTGCGTGTTGCCAGTGATGACATGTGGCACTGAAACGTGGTCGCTCACAATGGGCCTTATTAGAAGGCTAAAAGTCACCCAAAGGGCAATGGAGAGGGCTATGCTTGGAATTTCCCTACGTGATCGAATCAGAAATGAAGTGATCCGCAGGAGAACCAAGGCAACCGTCATAGCTCGAAGAATTGGTCCTACTTGAAATCAGCAAAATATGGATACAATCTATTCGTAATAATATCAATGGACGAGCACACAGCTGATAGGTACCTACTAATGCGTTCCGCTTCACTGACCGCGCTGCCGGCGCGTTTCGCGACGAGTATCCATTATACCAGTTTCAAAGAAACATCTTTCGTTAACGATAACTTAATTTTTTTTGTACTAAGACATATCAAAATAATAAATAGATGTATAATAAAACACATTTAAGTTTAATATGTCAAAATATGCGCACTGATTAAAAACTTTTCCTGTATACTTATGTTAACGGATTCCATGATTTATGAAGGTTTTGGTTTGACTTCGGTTTTTATAAGAAACCACTGAACAACACGGCGGCATTCTTAATTGTTGTCACGATCGCGGTCGAAACCGTACTAGTTCGCGGAAACGGCCATTTGCCTGTGATTTGAGCATTTTGATCACAACGCGTGGACACAGACACGCCCCCGTGCCACTTCTCCTGTTTTTTATATTTCTTTGATGACCCCAAAACTAGGCATTTGCCTGTATCTTGGGGTACGGAAACGATTGAAAAGAAAAGAAAACAACAAGGAAAACCATTACGCGAATTTAGCAATGCTAATGACACGAAAACAGTCTACTAGCCGTGATCTTGAATCTCTTCCCAGTTCCCTATGAAAAACATTGGTTAAATATAAACTCCTGCGCATCGTTATACAATCATTTGATATGACGCAAAAAAAAAACGTCGTAACTCGGGTGAAACCGTTTGTATTTCCTCAAGATTTTAGTAGACAAGTGGCCTTGTCTATATGGCCTTGCCTATGTGTTTTCTAAAAACTTCAAGGAATTACACACAATACAACACATACAACATATGTATAATAAAAAAACAATTCTGTGTTTAGGTAATTTAATATTGTTATTTTAGTCTCTACTGACTTAGTTGGCATTAATCTTCCACTTCCAAAAGGATTCAGCCTGATTCCTGCATATCCATGTAGGTATATTACTGCTGTCAAGCAGCGTTGCTGTGTTGGTTATGGTGTACAGTGTAACTTGCACCCTAATTGCTTACACTATCAATCACAATTTGTACGATTTTGAAGCATATTGCTAATCCATTGCTTCATATATTCGAAAAATTAGTCTACTCAACAACGTATATAACGCAATGAATGTTGTTGTACTGTCAAAATCAAACCCATTGCTACTGCATTGTCTTACGCAATAGGGGATGTTGACAAAGTTTTTTTTGTCCGTCGTGTAGATTATTAAAATATTGGACACGTAATTTTTATTTTTTTACGTAATCAAAAGATTTCGGCGATACATTGAGTTTAAATACGGCATGACGTCACTCTTTGCTAGATTTACGTAGTTTTTAGAATTGCGACGTAACGAGCCCCCACTTCCCACCTTTAATGGGTTTTATCTAAGTCATTTTTTATTAATATGATAAAGCAAAAAATACGTGTCTAATATTTTTTTTATATCTGACTGACAGACTAAACAGATTTTTCAAAACTTTTTTTTACCCGGGAAACATCCTTATTACTCCGCTGGCTGGCTGCATATAATATGTGAGAAACCTGTACTACTGATAATTACAATTAGGTCCCGACACTTTTGCATTGAAATACCTCTGTTATCTGTATCTCGTTCAGTGTCCTTCAACCTGTTAAAACACAACTCATATCTGCGATGCCTCTAGACCTCTGGTATTGCTCAGATAGGCGGTGGTACGAAAGGCTTTGACCAGTGCGTGTTGCCAGTAATGACCTATAGCACTGAAACGCGGTCGCTCACAATGGGCCTTATTAGGAGGCTAATTCACCCAAAAGGCAATAGAGAGGGCTATGCTTAGAGTTTCCCTACGTGATCGAATCAGAAATGAAGAGATCCGCAGGAGAACCGAGGTAACCGACATAGCCCGAGCAATTGCCAAACTTAAGTGGCAGTGGGCAGGACTCATTGCTCGCAGAACAGATGGCCGATGGGGCCGAAAGGTTCTGCAGTGGCGACCGCGTACCGGAAGGTCTAGCGTTGGAAGGGAAGGCCTCCCACAAGGTGTACCGGTGAATCATGAATGCCGCAGGAATCCGCTGAATGCGGGAAGCACAAAACTGGTCGAAGTAGCAGTGCTTGGGGGAGGTTTATGTTCAGCAGTCGACGTCTTTCGGCTGAAATGATAATAATGACTCACCTTACGAGTAAACACAACATGTCATACAGTTATCATAGGTACTGATCATATTTTCATGAGTCACCTGACTAAATAAGTTAAAATTATTGACATTCGAAAAACTTTTGCGCACTATACCTGGGTAGAGCGTGTTCTTACGTTGTTTTATTTTAGCGATTGAATCGTTCAAAGATTTACTCCTATCTGAATCATAAGCTAGCTAGCATTAGGTATGTAATCTTAAACCTAGAGGCAAACATGAAGAACAATACAAATTCCCAAGAATTATCTTTAGATAAGAAAATTGAACATATTATTATATTTTTTTTTTTTTTTTGGCAATTTAGCCTGTGTCGACTATTCTGCCAGCGTCACATTGAGACGGCAGTTATTATGTTGTTACAAATATTTTTTTATACTTACCTCTGTTTACAGTAATAAGTCATTGATCGTTCATACGTCACAGACATGCGTTTATGCAGGTGTAAGCTGTTTTCTTTAATTAAACGTACCATTATGTTGCAATTTGCATTTAAATAAGGACTCCTTTGTCTATTGTTTTTTTTTTTTTTATAATTCAATATACGCAATGGAAGAAAGCACGTTAAGCCGTTGGTCCCGGCTGTCATTCGTAAATCTTTGAGAGTCGTTAAGGGTAATCAGAAGACCAAAAGTCTGACAACCAAACTCAAAGTCAAATCATTTATTTCAAATAGGCACATAAAAGGTACTTTTGAACGTCATAATTTACAAAATAATTAATTGATTCTAGTTGCCCTTTCCAAAACGTATGGAGATGAATGGGCAAGAAACTCCATACTTACTCTTTTAAAATGTTAACAATATTTTGTATACATTAATTATTAATTATATGTGAAGACGATGCACTTGCCTAGAATAAAATCACTATACCACAATAGGTTAAAATAATTAAAAGTAAAGGAATGACAGACAAATTATTTATGCGATAGATACATGGTGCTCACATATTTATAAACATTGTAAAATTAGATGAGTTCCCTAAAATTTTAATGTGTGTGAGTTAAAGTATATTAATCACAGAAAATAAAATTAATGTCATAAAAATTGTAAATTATACAATTAAATTAGCAACCAGTTTGATTTTGTCTAGATCCATACTAATCCATACTAATATTATAAATGTGAAAGTGTATGTTACGTTTTCACGCCTAAACCGCTCAACCGATCGTCATGAAATTTGGCAGAGATATAGCCTGGGATATGGAGAAGGACATAGGCTACTTTTTTACGCGATAACCAACATGCACGCGGGCGGAGCCGCGGGCAAAAGCTAGTTCTAAATAAATTGTCCTATGGAGCAGGACCAGCATGTTTCCAAGCATTCTTATCTTGGATATAATCCTCTAATTTGTAATATGCTAGCCAGTCTTACCCAGGGGTATCGTTTTACTGACTGCCGACAGAAGTGAAAACTAATACATATATACACTGTATACGCTCATACACGCTCGTATACTCGCTCATGGAAAGCATTCGGTGACGATGACGCGAGTTCCATGATTTTTGTTCACCCAAAAAGTGCTCAACGCGCTTAAAGAAGTTTTCACTTCAAAAATACTAAACCAAACAAGGAACTAAACCATATAAAGAATTACCTACCCTACCTGCTGCTTTGAATGCCTACTTAGTACAGTTTTTTTTGGTACATAATGGTAAAGAATGCTAGGACTTTTGTCAGGACTGTTTCAAATACTAAACCGTTGCTCTTTTAAGTACTCCAATGCTATCCATAGTCCATAATCAGAAAATGTAAGAAAATGGACACAGCAAAACACTTTTTTCCTGTGTGCCCGGGATCTGTATTTGGACTCCTATTGATAGTTTCAGGAACTGAAACATTTTTCCATAAGAGGGAAGCCCCACAATTTTAATTGTAGCCAAAATAGCATAGTCAACACATTCGCCATCAAACATTTTTCTTCGTGGAATTCCAATCCGAATAGTTTTCAAATTCAAACAAAGAATTTAGTCACCCATAACCCCTTCAGTGCGCACGCCTAAAAATACAAACGCAGTAATGCCGAGTACTGGCAAAGGTCACGTTCGCTTGTTATGCTGACGTAACGAGGGCGGGTCAACCACACCCACGGCTACGCAGTTCGACTGCGAATCAGCAGCGGGCGGCGGTAGCGGATTAAGTAACAGCTGGGGGCTTGGCTGCCGTACTATCACTTGCATACCGGATGTTCTAGAATTGCATAGAATGTTTTGAATGTGCGCGTTGTGACGTTGAAGTTTACTGTTCGAGTTGTGGAGTAATTTGAAATTTAAATTAGGAATATTTATTTATACATTGTTCTTTTATTAGGGTTCTGTACCAAAATGACGGTAAAAAGGAACCCTTATGGTGCGACTCAATCTGTCCGTTTGTCTGTAACAGCTGGATATCTCAAGAACTAATAATGCTATCAACTTCAAATTTGGAATAGTTTTAGATGACATTCGCCCAACTATATGCAAATAAGAAAGTTTTTTTTTTTTGCAACATGGACGGTTTTCTTAAAAAATCGAAGTGGAGCTACTAGGGCATGTGGGGTATCATTATATGAAAGAGCGCTATTTGCAGTTTAGTTTTCGAGTTTTGAAGAAAAAAAAAAAATACCCTTATCTCCGAAGTTTGCATAGAGAAAAAGCTGAAATTATTCTATGTGATAGAAGTTTATGTAGAGCTTACATAAAAAATAAAACGATGTCTCTAAATAGCACACTTTTTCTAATATTGCAGTTTTGGGTCAGCGCCACCTCTTACTCTCGTATGAGTATTTTATATCACCTTTAATTTATCTTAATTTATGTATTAAAACGGACACTTTTACCTATGTTTTTATTATTCTAGCGTATGGCACTCGTGGGTTGCAGCTGAAAATCAGCGTCAGTCGGTACACCTTGTGTGTCATCTGACATTATGCTGAGCGGAGGCCCTTTTGGCATTATAATCATTGTTTTCTGTTTTTTATAGTTTTAAGGTGTATTTTTTGCTGTAATGCCAATAAACGCATTTTTCTTTCTTTTTCTTTCTTTCTTGATTGGTAGTGGAACTAATGTATTTTTTTTGAGTCCGACTCGCTCCTGACCAGTTTTTTTGTTAATCTGCTGTGGTGCCTCGGAGTTCAGGCAGAATTGGCAGAACGTCAATACGTCCATATATCATTACTGTTTGAACTACGTGTAAAAGAATTCTCATGAAATAATTTTTGCAACTAGTATTGATTATGCAATTAATAAGCAAAAACAAGCTAATAAGTACATAAGGATATTTAGATTTACGTCACTTACATAAATAATTATGCTCAGCTGATTGACGTCATCTAAATAAACATACCATGGAAAATACCTAACTCATGCAAAACTAACAACGAAATGGCTTAGTAAATAGGTACCTACTAAGTACTAAGTTACTTAGTAAATAATAAAATAAAATATATAGTCCTCCTTATCGATTTCGATAACGGCGACCCCTAGAAATCAATTCCTTGCGTGTGCCCTTAGATGACTCGCTAGACCGAATTTAGTTTTGAACACCCGGTCGCAACCAGAACAATAAAGTTGGCCTGCAGTGTTGTATGTATATGTGTAGGAGGCCTTAGGTCTCTCTTTACGTATTTGACGCTTCCCGATGATTACTTCATGTCAAAATATAGACACTACTTATAAAGATTCCTTTCTGTTGTACTTATTTTTAACCGACTTCTTAAAAAAGGAGGAGGTTCTTATTTCGTCTCTTAGCTGCCACGGGTTACTTTAATTTTATTTTGTTTCTATTTGTTATACCTACTCTTGACGCTTTTAACGTGTAAGTTTTTATTATTTTTACATCGTTCTCACATTATGTTATAAATTCAACATTATATGTGTAACTAATATTTTTGTAACAATTTAATTTAAAAGAGTGTCCATGGAGTTTCTATATAATAAAGCTGAAGAGTTTGTTTGTTTGTTTGTTTGTTTGTTTGAACGTGCTAATCTCAGGAACTACGGGTTGGAATTGAAAAATTATTTTTGTGTTGGATAGTCCATTTATCGTGGAATATTATAGGCTATATAACATCACGCTACGACCAATAGGAGCGGAGCATAAATGATGCAAAATCGGGAAAAAATATTCTTTTTTGAGAGCTTCCTTTGCGTGCGCTGCGTAAACGGTCTAAGTTACGCAAATATTATGTATGATGGAATTGTTCCTCTTTCAAAGTTCTAAAAAAGTCCGCGACAGCATGTCTATCTTTTAAGATTGGCTCAGTATAACCTTTTTTTATGGTAATCAAATTTGTTCGAAATTAATGCATTATTTGCGAGGGAGTTTTGTCAACATAATATTAATCCTTATCCAAAATAATATGTTATTAATTACAAGTATTTAAATGTAAACAAAATTGTCCTTGACATCACTTGATTTCAATCAACGTCTTAGGATATATCATAATTTTAAAATAACTTCGCAACAAAATAAGTGTATAGGCTATTTAATATCACGCTACGCCCCTAAGGAGCCGAGCAACATGACAAAAACTCGGAAAAAACGCTAAGCGAAAACGAAGTAATTGCGCGGACGGGCGATGCGATGCGACGGGGTGGGTTGTGGGCCGAAATTTTACGCGGACGAAGTCGCGGGCAGAAGCTAGTAAATAAATAAGTTTGTACGGATAGCCGCAACTTTAAAAAGTTACCCCCGCGGTCCCAACCGTAACCTCCTGTCTGGAACGAACTACCAACTTATAGTACCCCACCATCCCTATAACAAAGAGAGTTGGATACATAAGCGGGTAGAAAGCGTAGACACCATACTGCTTCAAATATTAGTAACGGGTTTCTTATATGTACCTATAGATACCTAGGACATATGACTTTATTTCATGCAAAATTAGAAGATTCAATTATTATAGCACTCGATATTATGACAGAATAGTTTTAGAAGTAATGATAATTATTTAAAACAAAATTTCGAAATTTTGAACATTATGGTTAGGTACTGAAGTTTATATAATTTACCAAACGTGTTATGGATAATGATTTTCGGACAAAAAAATTTAGGAGAAGGAAGGGATTACTAAAATTTGAACTTTACATACCTACTTGACTTTATTATCTGCTGTTTCATACAAAAAAGACCCTTGGTAAACATATCATCACGCCTGTATTCCACGAAGGGTTAAGCAGAGGCATACCTTAGTACACCCATATTTCTAGACGCGGCGGCCAAAAGTACTTAAGTCTTTAATGTTTAGATTTGACTTAAGTGCTTATGGCTTCCGAGTCTAGATTTCGCCAGTTGTTTAAGTCCCATATAATAGGGGGCTAGTTATAGTAGTAGAAAAAGCCCAATAACACTTTGCACGACCTGGGAATCCAACCCGGGACCTCATGCTCAGCAGTTGCGCTTGCGACCACTAGACCAACGAGGCAGTTACGACATGGTAAAAGTGGTTCATAGTCATGATTAGGTAGTTAGGTACTTTCACTCCCTGAAAATTTACTGATGAATCCAGTCAGCCCCTTTTAATATAGCCCCTGATTGGGCCTTCTCTTGACCTCGATATTGCT
Organism: Dryobota labecula; assembly: GCA_947523025.1. Classification (NCBI taxonomy): domain Eukaryota; kingdom Metazoa; phylum Arthropoda; class Insecta; order Lepidoptera; family Noctuidae; genus Dryobota; species Dryobota labecula. The sequence continues at coordinate 12,130,369 of OX383303.1, forward strand.
TGATGGAAAGCGATGCATGAGGTCTATGATGGAACGAGCGTGCCCAGAAGATGCCTGTTCACTCTTGCTTCAAAGGCAGACGGGTTATATGTGGAAGGGAACACGGACGCTGGCAGAGGTCCACACTTTGGCTGTGCGCATAATAAATGTGGAGGAGAAGCACTGAGCACGACTGGACGGGCCCCTAACTGTATATTGCGTGGTTTTAGTTTTCTATAAAGAAAGATTTGTTGCTTTTGAAATCGGAAAATCGTGCATCGTTCAGATTTTTTTTAAATACTGTATACTCCATTTATTATAACATTAGACCAATAACTGTTCTCACCCTTTCGTTATTTCGATGTAAACGTTTAATAAACTCAGTTATTTCGCGATAAATACAAAGCACAGCAATCTATTTACCATTTACATTAAAAAAATAACTCTATGGTGCAGTAATTTCAACAATATTACACAATGGTGCCGATTCCCTTGTTCACAAACTAAACTAAATTTAAGTTCAGTGCATCTTTTTCTTTCTATTTCATTAAGAAAAGGACAGAAGATAAATTTTAGTTTAGTCCTGTCAAATTAATAAGCGCTTGACGTAAATCGACGTAATTTTAGTTGGCAAGTTTTTAATCACGTCTAATCTTCTAAGGAGTAGTGACAGGCGCTGATTAATTTGACAGGACTAAACTAAAATTTATCTTCTGTCCTTTTTTTAATGAAATAGAAAGAAAAAGATGCACTGAACTTAAATTTAGTTTAGTTTGTGAACAAGGGAATCGGCACCAATAACTGTCGTTATTTAGCCGTTATTTGTCTAATGCGTAAATGGAGTATATTCTTTCTCAACAACATTCAGACAATTGAATATTAATTCGCCATTTATGTCAAATAGAAACAATTACCGCGTCACTTGACATTCAAACGTGCGACCCCTAGCGGAATATTTAATAAACAACCGCGGCTGATACTTCCTGCATTTTAATTTGTATGCTCACATAATCAACGATTTGGCCTTGACCAGTGAGCGATCGTCGCAAGCGCACCAAAACGTGCAGATATTCTGTTATCAAAGCTTTTTCATGGACGAATCTGTTAATAAATAAGTTAAAACACATTATCTGTAGCACTGAATCAGAATTAATCTGTGAAAATGTTACGATGGTAATAAAAATCAACTCATCTATGACGTCATTTATAGTTTTCTTTTCCAGTTAGTTTCCTTCTAGTTGTGGCGGCATCTACAACGCCACATGCGAACTAAGCATCAAAGACCTGACGTCACAAATCCTGCATCGCGCAATCAGAGTTTACCGCGCGACTAGCATATAATTATACAAGAGAGATATATACGGAGGGATGGCCAATTTTCATATATTTCATAAATAACTTTTATCTGTTTATTTTATATGTCACACAGTACAGTTAGCAAAACTTTTATTTTTTTTATTTCCAAATTTTTCCCCAAATGTTACCCCCATATTCAAAATTCATTTATTTACGTTACACGTCCGTGTTTGGATCACAAAAGTTCATAAACAGTGTACCTTTCAACTTAATCGGTCCAGAAGATTCGGAGCAAATTGGCTGAGGTAGAGGGACACACAGACAGGCAGACACGAGTGATCCTTTATGGGTTTCATTTTTTCCTTTTGAGCTACGACTCTAAAAGTATGATCACGTTTCTAACTTTCGCAAGATACTCAAGTGGATATTGTGTCTGTTATGTAACATACTTCACAATCCTAAAACGCCATCCTATCTTCGGGAACGCTTTTCCTACGACCGTCCTTCTGATGCACCTTGCAGATCGCATCTAAAAAATCTCCTTAAATCCCCTCCCCACTCAACCGGCTTATACTCCTACTCCGCACGCGGTTCGGTTGTGGAATTCACTTCCTTCTGACATTAGGGACTGCCAAACTGTTGCTGTTTTTAAAAGAAGAGTAAAAAAACACTATCGTTACACTTCGTTATATTTGCATATTATGTTTTTATTATTTCATACTACATTATAGTTATATATTTTAGCGATCTTTATTTTAGAAGTTTATTTATTTTATTATTTATGTATACACAGTTAAATACATAGAGATACGACATAATTATAATTTCAGTACAAAGGTACTGCTTATTTCTTAAGAAATTTCTTCCAGTAGACCTGCGAAAGGAGAAATGAAAAAGAAATGTAGACTGTTTATGAACGTCTGTATTGTATGAGAAGTTTGTATGTATACGTAAGCATTTTCTCATATTGTATGTATATATTTAAATTAGTGAATAGTTTTTTTGATTCAATGTATTTTGTTTTCTCTTCTACTCTTAGGCACCATCTCCACGGACGAGAGAATCGCGCGGATATTCACGCTGGGCCTTCAAATAATCGCCGCGATGATAACGCCGTGTGGAGATTGATTCATAGAGTTTCTATTGAATTTGATGGCCCGGCGAGACTTTCGCCGCGATTTTCTCGCCCGTGGAGATGGCGCGTAACACACGTTGTCTACATCTCTTTATTTACTTTCCTATCGCAGTATTTATATCCGTATTTTTCTGTTCCTTTCTTCTTGCCTGTTTATATGTTTGTGCATAAACTGTTAAATAAATAAATAAATCCTTGTGAAACTGGGCAGATGATGATTTTCTTATCATTAATGGCTGGCAGTCTAGGCCAAATTATTACAAAAGGCAGTCCCCTATTTCGAAACGTTTCTCACCTACTGCGTAATGCGTCGTAACTCCATTACTCAATCATAATACAATTTTGATCTTTTATTTCGTTACACAAGCTGCATCATCATTACCTACTCTTCTATCTATGGACTATCTTTACGACTTAATACATATTAACTTAGCTCTTATAAATTATACATCGTAACCTTAATCCTTTTCTTGTTACTTTAGGTCATAAAATTAATTACAACACCACGAGTTTAAGAGAACTAAATGACGTCACTCACTACCTACATTATTAGTTTGTAGAGGAACAGAAACCTTATTATTACAGTGTTAAATCCAATCAAAAAGTAGCTTTGAAACTACTAAAGCAAGCAGCATAAATTCCCATGGTTTCAGAAAGCCTTTTCCAGGCCTTTTTTCACTGATCAGCAAAACTGCTGTCTCATGTTAGTTTGCTGACTGACAAAACCAGTTTGTCAAAATTTTATTTCAAGGCACCTGCATAGCTATTCACAACCCTTTGACAGGTTCCTGAATCGGAAATGACACATTATCGATTACCTAGTTTGCCTAGTCCCCGACATCAAATATCTGTCGGAAGAATACCGATCGTCTATTTGGTTTAAACTGTCATCATTTTCGGGTTTAAAATTTGTGAACAGCGCTTAGAGGACTCCTTCAAATTCATACATAACATTCATTGATGTTCGATTCAGCACGGAAACGTATCGAAGAATATCGAATGTTTGTGAATAGCTATCCTGACCCCAAGTTCCACTTCTTCTTTGTCGTTCTCTCAAGCTGAGGATCGCGACCACATACCACGCGTCTCCAAGTTATGCGGTCTTCTGCAGTGTGAACCGCTCGGTAAATGCTGCCTCCAACAACCCTCTTAATCACTTCTGACCATCTGGCCCGTGCTCTGCCTTGAGTGTGTTTTCCTTCAGCCCGGCCCAGTATCATAAGCCTTTCCAGATCATGCTTAGGTGAACGCATAATATGTCCGAAGGAGCTAAGGGCACGCTCCTGGCATATAGCAGATCGCCGCTTGGTGATGTTGAGTTCCTCTAGTATGGATTCATTCGTTGTCATGACGGTCCATGGTACTTATACGAAGTAGCCTCCGCCAACACCACATCTCGAAAGCATCGATTTTACTGCTCTCGCGGCTAATGCACCACGTTTCCGCGCTGTATGTAAAGATGGAAAAAACTACGGCACGGATCAGTCGTATTTTGGTATTCTGATGGATGCAGAGTTCCACTAAACATATCAATCTGTGAAGAGCAAAGAGTATGAATGAGTACTCATGTTGTCATACTTTACTACTAATGGCAAGGCTACCAAAGAGTCTATAGGAGAGGAGTTCTGCACTGCAATTGCGTAACACTCTTTCAATTACAATCCGAAGGATTTTGAAGTAAATTGTTAATCCATTGCTACTCATGTTTAAAAAATTCGACTGCTCAACATAAATAACTCAATAAATATTGTTGAATTGTGATAATGAATTGCCAGTGTAAATGTGTAATGCAATTGCCCCGCGGGTCTAGCTGGATTTTGCTTCCAAACCCTACCATTTCCAATGAAAAACATTATTGCTTGGATGAGAGAAACTCAACACGCTACCGCCGTAAATATTTTCCAACGGCGCTTACGCAAGAGCACCGAGTTCACTTGGACTTTGAACATCAATAGCGTAAGGACGCAGAAGGTTATACAAACTTTGTGCCTTGGAATTTATAGTTGAAGAGAGTTACGATCTTAAAATAAAAAGTTTGCTATTTCCCGAAGACCCGAATTACTTTTACCCACGCCAAATAGTCACAAGGCAAAACACACTTGCACAGCCATCGTTCGAGTTTAATCGGATATTGATTTTTTGGGTGTTAAACCTTGTAGGATTTCGGCTTATGGATCCATTAAAAGACCAATTCAAAAGTGTTGAATTACTGAAGCAAGGTGATTGATCCCTTGGATATTTATTGGTTCATTAAAAGTAACAAGTCCTTTTCTTCTTTTTTGATTTCTTGTCGATTGAGACTACAAACGTCTTTTATAATGCGCACAGCAAAGGAGTGGAACTCTCTGCCTGCGTCTGTGTTTCCGAACGCATACAACCCTAATCTATTCAAAGTGAGAGTGAACAAGCTTCTTCTGGGTAAGCTCACTCCATCGTAGACTTTGACTCTGTCATCCAGACCTAGACTAAAGTCAAGAGCAAACTCATAGTAGAATTAAAAAAAACTACTTAGATATTTTCCGACAATCACCTTAAGGCGACGATAACGGACTTTTAATGATTTTATACTGAAGATGACGTCTAAACAAGTAGTGTTAATGATTTGGAAAAAATATATGTTAAATTAGAGCATTTTCTTAATAACTTAATATGTGAATATTTTAGATTATGTTTATAATACATAGAGAAATTAATTTGTAAAGTTGTGTCTAACTCGGATATAAAACTAAGAATCACGCAAAATCTGTCAAGCGTATTTTTCTGAAACCTTTACCTTCTTAAAGATAATTTAATTATTGATCTTTTAGTATATGTGTTCTATTAAAATACCTTTTGTTTTATGTATAATAAATGAATAATGCGTCTAATTTGGGACAGCGCGCCTGGATGGGCGAGTCCTATTACTGGCTTTACGTACGACGCGATGCGTGAGCTCAGTACAGAACACGCAAGCTAACTACTCAAGCTCACTGGCATATATCTGGGCCTTAATTGCGTAACACACTTTCAATCACAATCTGAATAATTTTGAAGCATATTGCTAATCCATTGCTTCATATGATCGAAAAAATTGCCTGCTCAACAACGTAAATAACGCAATGAATGTTGTTGAACTGTCAATATGAAAGCCATTGATACTGTGTGTTACGCACTAACAGTAGCAATGGCTATTGTAAGTAATTAATATTGCCCAGCAGTATGTAGCTACTCCTTTTGGAACGAAGTTCTTAATCACACGTTATAATACTCTGCACTCTTGTCGAATGAGAGTCAGACCAAAAAAAAAAAAAAAATTCAGACTGGCACGACTAGGCTTACCAACCGTCCCGCGAGAGCCGGGACGTACCGATTGTGATTAAGTTGTGACGGTCGGCGTATGTTATGCGGTCCACATCGAGGAGCGCGTACCTAATCTTCCTCGTTTTATACATCAATGCTTACTTGTTTTAACTTAATTTAGACATAAGAGCTGTAACAAAGCTGGATTATTAAGAGTATTATCATATCACATCACATTATCATGAATGTGTATGTACAGGAATTTCAAGACAACGCCATATTTTTTCCACTGCTGAAAAAGAAAAGAAAGAATAATTGTTTATTCTGCACAAATAAAACTAACATTACAAAAAAGAAAAAAATACACACATGCAAAGTAGCCAAAAGACTCGTATTCAAGTAATAAAAGTTTGTCAATTTTATTCTATTGCTTGATGTCAGGACCAGGAGCCAAAGACAATTTACATTGCGTAATTACACTGTGTCGTGACACTGGCAAATGGACAAGAAACAAACAATCAAAACAAAAACAAAATGGCGATTTCAGAGTGTTTTTTTAGGAATTTCTCCTGTATTTTGGGTGCGTTTAGAAACATTATACCCAAACAGCCAGACCCTACCCTAGAACTACTTTTACAGAAAACAAACATCAATAACAAGAACAATTAGACCTTGCGTCGCACATGGTCGTTGCTCAGAAAAATTCTGTGCCTTCGACGAACCTATCATCAACAGCGCTGATTTTCAGCAGCTGCTGGTATTATTATCCGTTCTCTATCATTTAAGGTTCAGAAAACCTCACCAACTTTCTCCTTAACATTTCGGTCTGCTCATCTATAAAATAACTTATTTTCCGATGCTTCTAGCCCATCTATCACATATTTATAGTTTTAAATATAGGAATTAGCAAGCAATTTCAAGTGATATTCTAAGATAGCTATAAACCTAGTAATTTCCTTGGTTTATTAGGTCAAGCTTGGTCATAATTCTAGGCTATTACGCTAGGTCGTAGACGTTGCAATCATTATTATTATAGTTACCGCTGTAGCGACAAGTTTTGCGATAATTGACACATGAAGGTACTTAGCCCAAGACCTTCTTTGTCAGACCTAGTATAAAAGTAGCGATTTGTAAAGATAAAATCGAATGTCATAGACATAACATAACGTTTATAAATACGCTGATCTAAATCGAAAAAGAATCCTGTAACGCATACATTAGTTAACTTTCTATTCATTTGAAGAACCTTCAAATAATAGTCAATTGCCCATCTTTTTCGGAGCAGCTTTGAAATTAATGACAACAGCGCAAATAAAAATATGGAAATAAACTGAGATAACATGAAACCGACTCAACAGCATTTTCATTTCCGTTGTTAACAATCCCATAACTTTATATTGTTATAAATTCAAAGCAATAAAACTGAATACAAATAGACGGATCGTTGAACAAAGTAGTCTATCTAGTTTATCTCATTTTATGACGTCAGCAGAAAGCTTTCTGTGCATCAAACCAATGCAAACGCAGAAATAAATCTGACTAGCTCCATGCAAAGAAAATATCTTTAAATATTTTTATGAAGGTAATATCTGAAGGTGAAAAGTGTTAAAATGTACGTCAGTAGGCTGATTGCGTATGTTGTGGACTATTACTAGCAAGATGCAGACTGACTCAGATGATTTTGTCCATCCTTCTAATTCTAATGTAATAACGAAAAGGTAGTTTTCAAGTAAGGAGAACGATTCAAACCCAGGAAACCATTCCCTTTTTTTTTTTTGTTTGTTCCGGTGTGTAAAATCCTCATAGATGTTCTCCACCCTTGGGGGGCGGAGGGGTCCGTCAGACTCTTACCGACTAAAAACCACCCCGGTGTTCCATCTCACAACTACGCCGGGAGTCGCGGGAACGTATGATTCTTCCGCAACCCTCGATTTCGATTGATGCCTCGGCGGGCCTCCTCAGGTCGGGGGAAAGAGTGAGTTGTTTGACTCCCCCCACGACGCCTAAGAGGGGTGCGCACACTACGCACACTCGTACACTCCTCGCTGCCGACCATCTTATTCACTACGGCTGGCAGCGACAGTTCACTGCTCCTTCCAAGCGGCACACTCTGCCAAGGATATCATTGCCAAAGCCAAGTGATTCCAAAGGTTTTTCATGTAGTTTTACAAGCTTTGCAAATATTCTATTCCAGTCGACTGAAAACTACTGGCAAACCGTACTAAAGTTGCTCATTGCAAAGAAGACATAAAAACATAAATCGAAAGTGCTGTAATGCATATTTTTAATGAGATTTAACGGATAGAAGATAAAGAATTGCTCCGAAGTCCGAACTCAACGAGAAGTAAAATTACGAGAAGAAGATACTGACAGACACAAATAATTTAAACGCAATATATCTTCAGATATAAGTAACCAGTTCCTAAACTTTTTCAAATCTGAAAAACATGGATTGCTGGTTAGACAAATTAAAACAAACAAATTCTGTAAACATCAACACACCATTTACGCGTCACGCACGCGTTTACGAAACTAAGCAAATATGATCATGAAGTTAGCAGATTTGTAAACGAATTTTGTAAAGGTAGAATGGATGATCAAAGATCTTCAAAAGTAACAGAAGTCATACCTAGACTTAGCGCGTAAATGTCGTAAACGTCGTCATTCACTGGAGACGTGTGGGAGGACATCGCCGTCGAGGTAGAGCATGGCGAAGGTGGTGCGATGATCGCACAAGTCAAGGAGGTTTGAAAGGAAAAAGGGGCCTTTGCTCGGCAGTGGGACACAAAATGGGTTAACAAATAAAAAAAAGACCCGTAAATATTTTAGAGAAATTGACGGAAGTTTTAATCATCATTTCAGCCGAAAGACGTCCATTGCTGGACATAGGCCTAGGAAGTTTTAATAGGACATAGATATAGGTCAGCAGAAGTTTCGTAGAAAAGCACAAAGGCGCCATCTCAACGAGCGGATAGTCTCGCTGAAATCATCATCAAATTCAATAGAAACTCTATGAATCAATCTCTACACAGCGATATCATCGCGGAGATAATTTGAAGGCACAGCATGACTATCGCCGCGATTCTCTCGTCCGTAGAGATGGCGCCTAAGACTGATTGGCCACTCTATAGAAATAAACCACTAAACGATTTCTTTGACTTTAAATCAAGATCCAGAAGACCAAACAACCAATAATGTGACGCCAACTATGCAGCTTTTTGGAGCCTAACTAAAAGGAGATGATGAAACAAATTGTAATGAAGTAGACTGATAAGCATTTTGATTTGTACATGAAAGCACTCTGGGTACCTATTAGAGTTAGTTAAATTAACCTGGTCGAAAGCATGACTGAAATCTCCTATATAATCTCCTATATAGTTTGCGCAATGACACCCAAAACTTAAACAAATTGTTTGCCCCGTGTATTAAATTTTAAGACAGTTGAAGCGATTAAAACCAGTGCGTATGTGAATGACACGGTACTGCACTGTTATCAGATAAAAAGTCGGCTTCATCCGCGAGCGATGCCCCAAATTCTTGTTTATTTATTTTCTCATCATTTCGTATATCTATCTATCCTAAAACTTCTTGGTTTAACTTGGCAAACATATGTATGTACGCACCTGTCACGATAAAATGTAATTTTAATGCTTCATTCAATATAATTGTTCTGTTTACATTTATTATATTAGTTGGTGGTTCATCTTTTTTGTAAAACGGATACAGGTGATAAGATTTTGTAGTGATCGTCGCAAAGATTTTCGTTTACGTTGAATACATAATCTGGCTTTATTCTTAATCTGGTTCCGAATTCTCATTAAACTGACACACACACAACAAACAATCGTTTTTCTGTTTATCCAAGCCAGTACGGCTTTATTAATAAGAAAAACGACTGTAATAAGGCCAAAGAGCTTTCTTAGGATTATGCTTCATGCTACCTAAAAGAAAAAGATGAAGAAGGGAAAGTCAAGGCTCATACTCTACGGAGGGTTTCGGGTCTCAATAAAATTTATTTTATTACAAGCCATAATGCCCGATGGGATTTCTCATCGACAAAATTACGAACGTCTATACAGACTCAAAAACATCATTTAACCCCCTTTACAGATGGATTTTCAAAAATCCTTCCTTAGTGCTTAATTTAGGTACATAAAGAACTCTTGTGAAATTTTTAATCCTATACCCAATTATCGAAGCGGTCAGGCTGGGCGTTGCCTGTCAGTTATTAATTTAAGATTTTTATTAAGTAGAAGATAACAGTGAATTTATTATGTTATTTTATATTTTATTTTACTATGTAAAATTTTCTGCATTTCTGTTAGCAGTATCGGTATCGTAGTCTATTTAGAATTGCTTTTAGAACAAACTATAGTGTTCATCGAAAACTTATACACGCGTTGCGTTTACACAAAGTTTAATGATGTTATGGATTTGTCTGTCTACGAATATGGAAGAAAACCAATGTACGGAACATTCACCTCATACTTAACAATCCCATCTTAATCATATCCAAATATGGCATAAAACTCAGCGGTTATTGCACTCTATCAGAAACCGCGTGATTTTGAATGTTTGCACTTTTTCTCTGCAGTTAATCTTGACAAGACTGAGTCGAGACTTTTTTACATAGACGTCGCGCAGATTATGCAGTCTACCCTCAATTGTCATGTTAAATATTTATTTATGGTTTTGATTTTACTTCCGTTTATAAAAGGTCTACTTTTATAGTAAAGGATGATAGCGGTGATAGTGTTGATAAGCCGCGGCACTTCGGCAGTTGCTGATACTGTTATCAAATAGAAGCTCTGTGTTCTGTCAAGAGAGATTTATAAAAATTACTATCTTCTGCCCGCTATTTCGTCTGCGTGAAATTTCTTATTTTAACGTAAAATACAGGGTGGGGTTTTGAGACGGGGCAGTAAGGGTAGGTACTTTATATTAATTTATTGAGAAATTTTGATCCCCATTCACAAATTTTGACAAAAAATTACAGTCAGCAAGAAAATGGGGCATTTTCACAAAAACTTTTTTTGATGCCAATCGATCCTGTTTCTTATAAGGATCAAAAAATTCTATTGGACCAACTGAGGTTTGAGTACTAGAAAAGTCAGAAATCGCAAAAAGCTTTTCCCCTAGATTTCGTAGGAAATGAGACTCGAACTTACTTTTTCTATGATGGATATACTGGTCACTAAGTAAACATCTAAGTAGGTCGATGCAGATAGTTTAAATGGATAATAAGAATATTTCAGTTCAGTAGTTCAGAGATGAGTGATTAATTTAATGTGAGTTTTTTTAACCGTCTCGACTTTACGCATCGCACGCGTTCAGCGCTCCGATTGGCCTCCGATTGGCCCTTCACCAATCGGAGTGCTGAACGCGGTCGCGGGCACACTAGGGCCACAGTTCAGTGTCCCTCAACCGATTAGTAATTGTAGTATGTTGCGAACTTCCGACCATTTCGTTCAGCACCAGCAGTTCAGCCTTAAATTTACTCTCCAGTGTTCGCCTGCTACTTTCTCATTGAGATAAATCTTTCCCTCAAGAGCATGGAAGCTATCAACTAACAAACTGCGATTGTTTATTAGTATCAAAATTCAGTGCTTCAAAGTTCAAACATATCTATTTCAATCTAATTTGTAGGGGTGGCAAGTTAATGGATCCAGTATAAATTGACCCTTCATTTCGCACAATATCCCTCAAAAAATGTGACACACAGAGCTTTAGAAAGAGACAACACACAGGTCTCAGTGACGGAGACGACGCTCTCTCAAAGCAAACTTTTTGTAAATTAGAAGTTCCATCTTTACGGCCAGATTTTGTAAACAGTTCACTAGTCCAGGGTTCTGTTATCCTGGTATTTCATGTAGCGATATGGTGACGGTATCAATAACAAAGGTCAGGTGTTAAGCAGGAGAATGAGTGGTAATTGAGGGCAATTTAACACCAAGTTTTTATTAGATGCGCACGCGTCATTTCTGCGTCGTATTGTTTTGATTTACATTTAGATATTGATAGAATCTGCGGAGCACTTATTAGCCTAGATGCGAACTATGTTGAGGTCGCTTTCGGCTTTAGTTTCTTGCGGTAAACCTCTACTAGTCATTAATGGTTTGCTCATCTCAAGACAAGACTAGTTCTAAATTATTATTAAGGCGGTATGATCCAGACAGAGACCGCGCTTACTAGTTTTTTTTTAAATCCATGGGAAACATAAAAACATAAAAAATAACAGTAGGTATAATAAAATTCTGAAAAAAATACATATCTTCGTAAAGGATCTGGCGGCCATGCAGTCGCTTTTAATAGCACGATTAGATTAACTATGATGATAAAAAAAAAAACCCAAAGTTACCCCTTTTCGTAATGTTTAATCAATCTCATAGTTACAACACAGCCGTTTTTTATATATCTGCGTCTTAACTATGAGGCCAAAAGGTTCTGAAGTGGCGACCGCGTACTGGAAAACGTAGCGTTGGTCTTCCACTCGGTGGACCGATGACCTTGTGAAGGCCGCAGAAATCCGCTCGATGCGGGAAGCACAAAACCGGTCGAAATGGCGGTGCTTGGGGGAGGCCTATGTCCAGCAGTGGATGTCTTTCGACTGAAATGATGATGCGAAACTGATGGGAGGAAAATATCGACCAAAGCTTCTGCAAATACACATTTTATATATCCATATGACAGACGACACCGAAAGTTAGCGCACTCTCCAAGGCTGCTAAAAACTGTGACGTGTATCATCGTGATATCCGCAAAACTACTAAATATAGGCTTACTTAATACGTCGCTAACACAATCAGTATTGCCTATGGAATATTTGTATTATTTTCTACTGTTTGTCTACGCCGTTTGATGATCACTTGGGATGCAAGAAGTGCCAAAAAGTATCGATATACAATGCAACCTCGATATCACCAAGCTGAAGGGAATTAGAAAATATTTGTTATACCAAGTAATTTTTACGTGTGCGTGAACTGAGGGACCACACTGGGAATTCGCACAATGAAAATCCTAGGATTTAGTAGTAGACTGAAAACAATTGTAGAACGAATCTGGGAATTTGTAAGCAAATATATTAAAAACTACTGCCATTCAAGTGTGGTCCCTCAGTTCTCATAGACGATATTTGTAAACATTCGCGTGTGTCATGCGTGTGTTGTATTTCAAAAGTCATTGTTAGGTGACATGCATTGTCTTCGCGATGCCGATGCCACAATACTAGCAACTGCTAATGTTTACAAACTAATAAAGCCGAATGGTAACCTGTGTAATAATAATGAACATAAGCACTAGTCATGTCCATCCTAACGTACAGTCAGCCTCAGAAAGATGTATGAGGAACAGGGTGTAAAGTTCACTCATACCCTATGGAAAAGGGAGGATCCTCCGACCGGACGGGTGTTGTGTCTAGTGGGCAAACTGCCCGACGGTTGATGTCGGGATGTTGTATTATGCTAGTCCGCATGGTAAACTCTGATTGCCCGCCCGACCCTTGCTCGAGCCTGTAGCTTTAAATTCGTCCCTAAGCCGAGGTCCGTACCCCCTCAGGGGGAAGTCCTTAGCGTAGTCGCTTAGTTTTTAAGTTTTATGCCCTGCCCTGACTGAGGCCTCCAGCCTTAGTTTATTGAGGCACCCACAGGAAAGTCCGGTTAAGCAGTAGACAACCTCCTAGGCTGAACTGTGAGATGCCATTCACAAAAAAAAACTGATTGCGCAATGCAGGACTTGTGACGTCAGGTCTTTGATGCGTAGTTCGCATGTCGCGTTATAGATGCCACCACAGATGTATAATATAATCAGCCTATAATGTTCCTACTGCTGGGACACACCTCGCCACACACGCCTCGTCTCGATGAGAAAAAGTGTACGGCCCACTTTTTCTCATCGAGAGGAGGGGTGTGTGTATCCACCACGAGTGCCCAGTGCGGCGCGCCGCGAGGGTGATTGCGTAACACACTATCCAGCAGGCATAGGTTCCATTTGGACAGTTAAGAAAAGACCATTTCAGACACCAATCTACATGGTCTTCAAATGATTTGACCAAAATTATTTCTGGATTTTAAAAGAGACTGACCTCTAGGTTTGTTTCGGCCTTTCTTCTCAGAGTAGCTGATACGAAACGCCGACTTCATCTACACATAGTTTTAAAATATGATTGACGTGTAAAAGTGTAGAAACCTACTTACAGAAATAAAATCATTTATCATTCATTGCGTTATTTACGTTGTTGAGCAGACAAATTTTTCGAACATATGAAGCAATGGATTAGCTATACCTGTCAAATCATTTAGTTGTGATTGATCGTATGTTACGCAATAGGGTGCGGAATGGTGGATGACACATGTCTTCGATTTTTTTGTTCTAGGACATGCTGGTTTCCTCACGATGTTTTGCTTCACTATTTTGAGAGCAGTGGTGATTAAATAATATACACAAAGTGCCTGCCTGGGTTTCATGAGTCGCGGCCGTTTCTACTAGGCCACCACTGCTCCAAAGATGTATAACATCGACAAGAATTCATTTAAGGCGACGATAACCGACTTTGAATGATTTTATACTGAAGATCACGTCTAAACGAGTAGTGTTAATGATTTGGAAAAAATATATGTTAAATTAGAGCATTTTCTTAATAACTTCATATATGAATATTTTAGATGATGTTTATATTGTAGTGAAATTCATTTGTACAGTTAACGCGGATAAAAAGCAGAATCACGCAAAATCTATCGAGCGTATTTTTCTGAAACCTTCACCTTTTTAACGATAATTTAATTAATGATCTTTTAATATACATGTTTCATTAAAATACCTTTCGTTTTATGTATAATATTATATATTAATAAAGCCTTCTTATTTTAGTTCTATCACATAAAACATTTTTTGTTGCGATTACAAACTTACGTTTGCAGTTGGAAAATTGACCGTGACGTATATCGATGTATGGGAGAAAAAAAAAAAACAACTAAAAAGTTTGTTCTTCTTTTCTTTCTTTCTTTATTTGGGTGATTTTTTTTTCGAGATATTGCCGATTAGTTGCTATCATAGGTTTCAATTCACACAGAAAAGGAACTCATGGTCGTCATGCTGCTCTGCTTATTTTAGATTTCAGACCAGGGCCTCAAGTCTGCTATTACAATAGTGTCAGAATGGTCTCTTCATTGTGAGTTTTTGACAGATTTGCCATACAAACACTGTCAAATACTCACAATGGCGAGACCATTCTGACACTATTGTAATAGCAGACTTGAGGCCCTGTTTGTCTGATTTCAGTCTGGCCTAGATCTGAAACAGTCATCAATTTATTTCTTTGAAAAGCATTTCGATGGCTATTGAAATAATTACCTGATTAAACGTTCCTGCGAAAATGTTATTCCCATAAATCTTAAACAAACTTATTATCGATTTAATTAATAATGTGATAATGATGTTTACTTACAGAGTCCAACCGGATGTGGGCGAGTGCTTCCTTCGTCGGGGTGCTCATTATCATCGGTTTGCCTCTCTGGTGGAAGACTACGGAAGTCTACAGGTAAGACATGACAATTAGATCGACAGAAGGGACGAGAGGCAGTGACGTAAGAGTCCCGAATCCACAACTATCACATGCTGATAATTGGGCCATGGCCCTAAACCCTACCAGTGTTGTCTACACGAGGATTTATTGCAGTAACAGCCTAGTGGTGTGACCGTTGGACTGCCAAGTCATAGGTCTCAAATTCGAACCCTAGGCACGCAGCTCTTAACTTTTTGGGTTCATGTGCGTAATTATCACTTACTTAAAAAACTGGGAAATTATGAAATAATAACTTCTCCCGCTCTTCTCTCGGAGCGGGGTGTCAGACTTTTACCGACTAAAACCCACCCGTGTTCCTTCAGTTGCCTGTGTGCCAGGGCCACGGTATCCCTTTCGGACAAACCCGCAACCCTGGCAGGCATCGGTCCTGGCGGACCCTAGCGAAATATATTTTCTTTCTTTTTTCTTTTTTTTTTAAACGTTGCCCCACACTAGGAATTTCTCCTGTATTGTGGGTGCGTTTACAAACATTTAAACTCACATACACAAACAGCCAGACCCGGAACAACTAATTGTAGGTCATACAAATATTTGTTCCGTGCGGGAATCGAACCCGCGACACGCAGCGCAGCAGTCAATCGCTTAACCACTGCGCCAACCGTGCCGTCGTTAGGAAACCGGCATGCCTTTCTCGACGAATCTTATGCGTAATGAAGACATTTGTGTGACATTTGTGTCAACCACAATAAAAATCTACGATCATCAAATAATCGCCTTCTTCATGTCCCACTCACCGCACAGACTTTATTCACTCTTCCTTCTTCGTTCAGTCTATCTCTCTGTGGAATGCGCTCCCTCTGGAGATCAGGATGGCAACAAACCGATTATCATTTAAAGTGAAAGTTCGCGAGCACATTCGTAAGAAGCTGGCAGTATCATCACAACGTTAATGTTTTCCCATTGTTTGTCTTATTTGTTTTAGTATATTCGTGTATTTATGTATGTTTATTTGTGCTTGTATATTATAGAAATTGGAAATTTGGTATATATATATTATATTTAGAGTTTGTAAGTATCTATAAAGATCACATGATATTCTTCATGATATTGATCATAAGATTTTTCGTAATTGCACCTACCACTGTTTGTCTCTGCATCACCCAAAGGTTGACTGGTAGAAAATGCCTATGGCATTAAGTCCGCCTCTGTACATTTATGTGCTTGAAGTATTAAATAAATAAATAAATAAATAAATAAATAATAGGTGACTGCAATAAAACAGGACACTAACCTAGCCTTTAATCTTCCTCAATAATTGGGCTATCAAATGCAAACATATTTTTTTCAAATACGACTGGTAGTTCCAGAGATTAGCGCGTTCAAACAAACAAACTCTTCAGCTTTATTACATTATACTAATATTATAAAGAGGAAAGCTTATATTTTTGTTTGTAAAAAATAAACTCATAAATTGCGGAACTGATTTAAAAAATTCTTTCACCATTAGAATGCTACATTATTCCTGAATTCCCGAGTGACATAGGTGTCGATTCCCTTGTTCACAAACCAAACCAAACTAAATTTAAGTTCAGTGCATCTTTTACTTTCTATTTAATTAAGAAAAGGACAGAAGATAAATTTTAGTTTAGTCCTGTCAAATTAATTAGCGCTTGACGTAAATTGACGTAATTTTAGTAGGCAAGTTTTTAATCACGTCTAAACTTAAATGGAGTAGTGACAGGCGCTGATTAATTTGACAGGACTAAACTAACATTTATTTTCTGTCCTTTTCTTAATGAAATAGAAAGAAAAAGATGCACTGAACTTAAATTTAGTTTAGTTTGTGAACAAGGGAATCGGCACCATAGGCTACTTTTTACCGCGGCCAATACCCTTTACCTACGGGAAAATTAATTTATCGCGGGCGAAGCTGCGGACGGAAGTTTTAGTATAAGTACTTATAAGTATAGATTATGTTTATATGTCTACATTCCTACTACTTAGTATTCTTGATTAGCTACATAAATAAACTAAGGCTAATGAAAAGATTAAAATGATTAACAGGGACCGTGTCGCGTGTCTCTCTAATAATTATGACATTTAATTGACCCTCTCAGGGCTTCACGCATTACTGATAACTGATAACAGCTCTTTATTGATACTTACCAAATTTTTATGACATATCATTGTTATGATTCTTTCCCTTATCAGTCCAATTGCTCTATGACCTCTGATAACCTTTTGACACATTTTTATTCGTTATTTACTTTAGATAAATTCAATTTTACGGCCAACCTTCGATGTCCTTCATTTTACAATTTTTTTTTCGTCTCGCTCTCTTTCGCCAAGTATGCAGAATATACGATAAGGAACTCCGTTTCAAAAAAAATGTCATTTACTAGCTACTAGCCCGCAGCTCCGCCGGCGTGTCTTTTTCTACAATAAAAGCCTAAGTTACTCGTTATAACAGCTGCCAGTAAAAGTCACGTCGAAATCGGTCCAGCCGTTTCGGAGATTAGCCGGAACAAACAAACAGAGATAGAGTAAAAAAAATTAAGTTAGTTACATGTACATTTATTCATTTAGTCATTTATTTTCATAACAAAATACATTGTGTTGAAAAATATTACAGTGATAATAAATTAAGTAAAGAAAATAATAACAATATATAAATAGGTTAAAATTCATTACACATTTAAAGTCAATATTCTTTAGACATAGTTTTATGTCAATAATTTAATACCAATAATTTAAATAATCACCAACATTGTATTTAAATTCAAAATTCATCCAGAATAAAAAAAAATAACACATTATTAAAAATCAAAACAAAAAAAAAAAAAAACTACACACACACGGCTACATAATAAAGCTATATTTTCCAGTATAAGCTGACCTCTCATTGTACGGAAATCCTATACAATGCGAGATCAGCTTATACTGGAAATTATAGCTTAATATGTAGCCGTGTGTACCGTATAAACTTTCATATGCATTTAGTAAAAAGCTGTTATTTTGACATTATAAACAGACACTTCAATTTCATTGATTTATATACTAGCTTTTGGCCGCGGCTCCGGCTCCGCCTGCGTGGATGTCGGTTTTCGCGTAAAAAAGTAGCCTATGTCCTTCTCCATATCCCAGGCTATATCTCTGCCTTTCATGACAATCGGTTCAGCGATTTAGGCGTGAAAACGTAACATACAGACAGACAGACAGACAGAGTTACTTTCACATTTATAATATTAGTATGGAGTATAGATATGTATAAAAAAAATATTTTTCTTTAGTTACTCTCAAACGTTGTTAAATTTATTATTTCATACATAATATACAGCGGAAAGAACTTAGTTCCAACTGGGTGTCCCACGACCATAGGCCATCGCATCTCAGGGGCCAGGCCCCGCCTGGAAAATAACGCTAGTTACGCCATTACCCACGACACCTCTCGACTTTTTTTACTGCCAAGTGAGCTGAGTAATAGGGTAAATAAAACTAAGTGATTGGTTGACTTGAAGTGCACAGATTGAATTACGAGACTACTTAGTTTAGCCACTCCTCTCCTACTTTCAGTAGTTTGCTAAGATATTGAATAGTGAATGAACACATAGCTATACAGGCTCATTGGTAAAACACTATATTGGTACTTATGTTGCACGCCACAATTAATGCCTGGTACATCGTGACTAGTAGACCACTAGCGCCATCTAGTATCGAGTAGCAGAACTAGTAGAATCGAGATACTCTTAGAAAGTTCGATGCTAGAAGAGTTTCTACAGTAGAAGGTTCTGGAACTATCTAAGGACTATAAAGGCCGGTATGTACTCGAACATTCTAGATGTTTCTATAGTAGAAGGTTCGGGAACTATCTAAGGACTATAAAGGCCGGTATGTACTCGAACATTCTAGATGTTTCTATAGTAGAAGGTTCGGGAACTATCTAAGGACTATATAAGGCCGTTATATACTCGAAAATTCTAGATGTTTCTACAGCAGAAGGTTCTGGAACTATCTGAGGACTATATAAGACCGGTATGAACCCCGACCCAGAGTCAGTCGAAAAAGAAGCGATCAAGCGACAAGTAAACTTCAAACGATACAAGCGATCTTCAAGGGCGACTTTGAGTGATCAGTAGTGCAGTTGTGTTTTATTATTAGTGTGTTATCAGTGTTGTTTAATTAAAGTGTAATTTTTTGTTATTATATCGACAGTTTTTATTGCCACGAACCCCAAGCTCGTATAGTCGTAACAATCAACCTAACATCATAAGCAACAAACACATTTTTTGTTCTGCAATTCAAAGTTTGGCAATTCTTTGAGCTGTCGGTTACCTTGTTTCTCCTGCGGATCTCTTAATTTCTCATTCGATCACGTAGGAAAACTCCAAGCATAACCCTCTCCATTGCCCTTTGGGTGACTCTTAACCTTCTAATAAGGCCCATTGCGAGCGACCACGTTTCAGTGCCATAGATCATCACTGTGGGTGTGTGTGTGGGGAGTGGGTCTTAGAATGAACATGGACAAGACAAAGGTCTTAACAAATGCCCATGTAACACCCACTCTCATGAAGATCGGAGACGCTACACTCGAAACCTCTTACAGAAATAAAATGTAGTTACCACAACTCAACTGCAAGAAGCTGCAACGACATTATTCACACGTAATCACTGCTTGCCCACATTTCGTCGCAGCGATTTGATGTGGTTTTGGTACGTGTGCTCGCGCCCTTAAAGTGGTACCTTTATGGAATTTGCTAATATAGTATGTCTTTTAGTCTAGAACAAAATTTTGATACAAACCGTTTTTCCTTTCAGGGTATCTCTGCCGTATGATAAGATCAACTCTTTCGATACGCTGTCGCATTCGATTACCACTGAGCTGACGGTGGTAGCTAACGATGAAGCGACTGCTTCGGAGATCGTCGGCCTCATTGAGAAAGCCTTTGAACATTCTGGTAAGTAATCTAACGTAGCCGCACGGGTCGGTCGGTTAGTTTAGGCTACACTTACCGCGGTCGGTTCGCGGATGGGTGACCATCTGTTCATACCGAGACTTTCCGTACCTCGGAAAGCACGTTAAGCTCGGCTGACATTTGTGGATCTTTGACAGTCGCTATGGGTCGTCAGAAGCCCGAAAGTCTGACAATCAGTCAAAAAAATCGGTTTTATATTTAGATGTGAGTATATAATCGAATGACAAAGTGTCATGGTCATAATTCATACATACATACATAAACTCACGATAGTTCAAAAGTCGAAAAAGACCACCCTATTATACATAGTATAATAATAGTAATTTATTTACAACACTTCAGTAACGTTACATCAATGAGGTCACGACCCCTGAACTAGGACTGCCTGTACGACAGGGTTCGAGGTTCCTCCAGTTACGTAGAACAGCATGAGATTAGTTTTTTTTTAAATTATGTCAAAATAAATTTTCTCTCTTCGACTTTTGACTACAATACCACCTTTTACCTACATAGCTATGATTGTTTTTGTTCCCAGACGTAACAAAACTAAAGATAACTAAATCCATCATCTCAAAGCAACTACACTCAACCCTGGACTCCGTAGCTGATGAGCACGAGGCGGTGGAAGAAGTGGCGGCTGCCTACGACCTGAGCAAGCACAATAGCTTCTATGTGGTGCAGAGGAAGCCGCTGTTCCAGGACACCTGGCTGGCTGGAGAGAGGGTCATGTTCTTTAGAGATGCTAAAGGTAATACGGGACCCCCCTGACTTATAGAGAGCAGATTTTAAGCAAATGCATATAAACCTAAACCTATTTTTCTTTCATAGGCATTTTCATATTTTTGCGATTCTTTAGGTTATTCCATATTTTACCTAAAATCTACACTATCTTTTGCAAATTTTGTCATTTTTTCTATAATTGAAACCGTTTCCAACTCGAAAAATAAAAAAATGTATAAATTACAATAATATTTTAAATGATAGAAGATAAAATCTTATTACGGAGCATTTGGAACAGTCCTTGATTTATTAACATATCTATATATATAAAAATGAATCCCTATTTCCCTTGGTCACGGCATCACGCGTGAACGGCTGGCCCGATTTCGCTAATTATTTTTTTGTTGTGTTTGTTATTGTCAGGAGAAGGTTCTTATGTAAGAAAAATATAAAAGAAAGTTAAAAAAAAAAAAAATTGTAAGAAAACGACCATATTTACATTTTTATTGTAATAATAAGTAGGTATCTTCTAATGTAACTTTATGGCGTTTGACATAACGTGTCAGTCATCATTTGGTAGGTCTGAGAATAGATTTTATAAAAAAAAAATTAAGGTTTTAGTTAGGTAGGGTAGGGTAGGTAGGGTTGGTAGGGTAGGGTAGGTAGGTGGGTAGGGTAGGGTAGAATAGGGTAGGGTAGGGTAGGGTAGATAGGTAGGTAGGGTAGGATAGGGTAAGGTAGGGTAGGGTAGGTAGGTAGTTTCCTTTGCGCATAGACAAACTGCCACAGTCAAATAGCTTTTGACAGAACGAAGTCTGTCGGGTCAGCTAGTTTAACAATAAAATTGATAATAACTCATTGAGAATGTAGTTAATTAGGTAAATTGTTTGAGTTTACCTAATTAACTATTTATTGAGTTTACCCTAACCGTCAGCGCACAGTGATCAGCAAAATACTTGAACAGTTGTTATTGATAAATTGATTATGAACTCAATTTCAACTAAATAGAGTTGAAAATAACGAGATAATTTCCTGCGGCGTTTCTTCAACGATTCACATATGCTATTTTCGATTCTATTTAAGTCGTGATTTTGTTCATTTTCCATGAAGCGAGCATATAGCTGATCTGTGTGAGGTAACTGTAAATCGATGCTTTAGCATTAATCCTGAATCAAAAGCGACAGATTGCAATCATTTATAATCAAATATATAATATAATATATTTGTATAGAAATCCATGCTTTTTGATGTGAATACGTCTAAAGCGTTTATATTGGGAGGCAATTCAGAAAACTGATTATTACAAAATCGGGGGATACCGTTCGATGTTGTTAGTACTATCATCTACATTCTACATCCAAAATGTAATAACACCACTCGATAGCTAAAGGATCAAAGAATACTTTACGTTGAGTGAGGACTGGGACGCATCGCGCGGCAGACGCCGCCATTTTGAGGTAATTGCACTACGTCACATAATTTCCGTTTAGTATTTTTTTTTCTCGGAAAAGGCACGACTTTCGCTTGAGTTTCAATCGTCAGCCTTCGTCAAGATCTATTGATTGCGTATATAAAGCATTAGAGTGAAATTAAAAAATATTGGCTGTTTGTGTATGTGAGTTTAAATGTTTGTAAACGCACCCACGATACAGGAGAAATTCCTAGTGTGGGGCAACGTTTAAAAAAAAAAAAAATATATACAATATGTCCGGTTTCATACTGTACACACTTAGTTTGCTCTATTCTATCAATAAAATTACTCTACGTGGGGTCGGAACCCAACCCCCCCTGAATGGCATCCTTTTTTGTTTTTGATCGACTTTTATGAAGCGTGCATACTAAAAGTACTGTAACTTTGGAATTTAAAGCCCAATTATCGTTAAAAAAAAACTTTTAATTGTAACAATGGGTTAAATAACTCAAATAATAACAATAAATGCTGCATCATATTGAAATAAATTCTAATAGATCAATTTTACGCTAAAATTAAGGGCGTTTTAAACCCTTAGAGTTTCGCCATGTCCGTCTGTCTCTCCGCAGCTTAGCTCAGAGACCCTAAGTACTAGAAAGCTGTAATTTAGCATGGGTATACATATTAATCACGCCGAGGAAGTGGTAAAATAAAGTCGAATACTGGGTCAATTTTTTTTTCTCTTCTATCCCATGGTGTGGGGTATCGTTGGATAGGTCGTCTAAAAATATTACAGGTTCGTGAAAACCATTTTTCGACTTAGGAATCCGTTTGCGTAATATTAAGCTTTGAAGTGCTAATTTTTGTTAGCGTCAAGTGTGTCCGCCTCCCGGCCAGCTAAATGGTTGTACTTGGACATGTGAAAAAATTCACAGCACTAGTATTTATAGCGAAGTTATAAGGAAAACTATCACAGCTAAGTAGACTTTACAAGTTACCGATTAATACATAAAATATGTTCTCCCATACATTCCGTATGGAAGAACATGTTTTTCAATTACAATGTTAAGTTTGTTCTTTGGATAAATTCATACCATCTACGGAACATAAAATATGGAGTTATAAACGTCAGATTGGTTTAATAAAAAACCCCTTCCACCTATTAATTTAACTTTATAACTTCAGTTAGAAACCAGAAAAGATCAGACTAATATTCTAGCCCAACATTAAAAAATTCGTTTATTCTGTCATTACAGCGTCAAAAACCGTCGTAGAAGCACTCAAACGAGTAGTCTACCAGACCTCAGTGGTGGAAGGTGCAAGGTCTGAAGTAGCCGACACAGCCCGGCAGACGAGGTTTCCTCCTGGAGGCGGCTACCATATTGTACTGTCTGTGGTTCACCCAAGACCTGATGCGTTGATCGTCGAACTCGATGCCGGAGAGGCTGTGGAAGGTAAGTTCTATATCTATTTATTAAACCACAAACTGTGTGCCCGATGGGTTTTCTCTTCGGCAAAAATAACGAACTTCTATATAAACTTTCATCCCCCTCTCCCAACCCCCCCTTCACCTCCCCTCTTGATTCCTTTCTTAGTTATCACAGGAACTTGTTAGCTCGAGGAGCAATTAAAGAGTGAACTGTATGAAATAACGCTTGGTATAGGTATTGCCGAAATAAAAACAAAATCAGAATAATAAAAGTTAACACTTTTATTATTCTGATTTTGTTTTTATTTTATTCACTGTAATTCTGACACAAATGTACTAAAACTTCCGTTTTCCTTTAACTCTTAAACTACTTGTCGTATTACAGATGAACATACATACATATTATAAAAATATACATACATAGCCTCTGTTAGAAAGAAAGAAAGAAAGAAAGAAAGAAAGAAAGAAAGAAAAAGTATTTATTGGGACTCGCACAGGAAGATCACTAACTAAACTAAACACACAAAGATAAAAGTGTTAAAAAAAAAACAGAAGGTCTTGTAAAGGCCAAAAAGCTACTATCTCAGCACGATGCTGCGACATTTAAAAATAAGTGTCGCAACGCTGGTATTCTGATAGGCCCCGCTGTGATGTCACGGGCAGATTCAGAAATATATAAATAAGTATCAATAAAAAAAAACCATAACCCTCGTCTGGCTTTGCCGTAGCCGTGTAAGAACACTGTAAATGCACCAACCTGCACCCTAATTGCGTAACACACTATCCATCGCAATCTGAATGATTTTGAAGTATATTGCTCATCCATTGCTTGATAGGTTCGAAAAAAAATCTGCTCAACAACGTAAATAACGCAATGAATATTGTTGAACTGTCAAAATGAAACCCATTCCTACTGATAGTGTTACCCAATTAGGCTTCTTTATATCGACGCTTGAAAGGAAATATTGACCAAACGACATGTTGGTAACTTTACACATTTTAAAGATTTTTTTCCAATAAAAAAACTTTTAAAATGCTTTTTTTTTTGTGTATACTATACTAGAGTATACACAAAAAAATATAAAATACTCCATTTTAAAGTCTTCTTTTTTTTTAAATAAAATACTTTAAGATGCTCTAGTGTCAAGTTGCCAATATGTCGTTTGGTCAATATTGCCTTTCAAGCGTCGATATGTATTGTTATGACCTCTGTTTAATATTGGGTCCGTTCTTTGTTATCAGACTACATCGGATCGTTCGTGGATGAGCTGAGCGTACTCCACAATTTTACGCTCAAATCGCAGTGGTTACATCTTATAGATTTCGATTTCCAAGCCAAAGAGGTGAGTGAAAATAATTTATAGAATCTTTAATTTTAAGAAATCTTTTAACTTCATCTTAGTGTGTCAAAAGCAATCTAGATTATGCCCAACTGAAAAATAATGGAGCACCACCAAACACGACTAAAATTTTAAGAAATGAAGACTCGTGTCATTATCTCTCCTTCCCAATATCCCACTGGACAAGAGTTGGCTAGACTTCAAGCTCAGATTGAACGAAGCTAGAAACTCCTTTTTTTTTTGACGCTGAGAAATGTATTGCCCGCTCGTCGGGGGACGAGACGAGGTATGTGGGACTCCCTGCCAAAATGGCAGTATACCCACTAAAACTCAGCGGAGTTCCCTCACCGCCTTGATGGGAGGGTCATGGGAAACCGGCTCAGCCTTTACATCCACAACCATCCCGGCGCATGCCCGCCTAGCTGGCGGGCCTCGCATGCCCCCCCGGCCGGAGGGGATACGGAAATTGCCGGGAACACCTGGCTATTCCCGTCGGACACTGGTGGAGGCCTGTACCCCCGCACCCGTTGCCTGCTGGCCTCCACCTGGGACCCCGCGCCAGACGACCCCGCGTCCAGGTGCCCCTGGTCCCCCCGCGACGGGTCAGGTCAGTGGCCCCGCCGCCTACCACTTTTCGGCCGCAGCGCAGAGGATAGGGAGAGCGGCCAACGCAATACCTCCTCTTCCTCTGCGGCCCCACTGCGTCCGCCATCCAATGGCGGCGACCCCGTCAAGGCCGCGGAAGGTAGGGAGAACGGCTCACCGTAATACCGGCACTCCTCTCCCGCCGCGGCCTCCCACCCTCAGCCGCGATGTCGCCCATTCCACATCGCGGCCCGCCTCAGTTGCGATGTCGCCGAAGCGGCACCGCAACCTACGGCCGCTACGTCGTCGGCTTACCCGTAAAAGCCCTGACGAGCGGCCCCGCGGCAGTAGCCACGGCTACTGAGCCCCCCCGCCTCGACAATGCGGGAACCCCACCGGGGGGGGGAAAAGCTAGGAAATCCTGCCCAGGATACTTAACCTATGCTACCCATTCACAACCATTCGACAAACTGCCATGTCGAAAATGACACCTTTGCGATTATCTGAAGTCGAATGTCCACTGTCCTGCCATACCTATTAACACTTATTTGAAAATATTGTAAAAGCCAATTATTTTTGAAAGGGTAACCGTGGAGTTTCTTACCGGTTCTTCTCCATAGGGAACGACCATTTGGAACCGTGCACCTAGCTTCGGACATTTCATAATTGCCCATGTAGGTTTATGTGAGATAAAATATTTTGATTTTGAATTTTCGTATTTACAAAACCCGGCTTAGTGCGTGTCGGACCACGCACAGTGACGGGTTGCATCGTTGGGATTAATTGATTACGTAAAATTTTAGTTAAAAAACATGTTCCCACATTCCAACTGCAAATGTAAGTTTGTACGCGCAATATTGAGTGATTTACCATGTTATCTTACTTGATATAGGTTTTCCTGTCATCTATGGGTATACAACTACTCTATGTTTTTTTTTTTTTTTCAAAATTATTGCCTAAGCAATTTCGGAGATAGTGGTAATTTTTTATCCATTTTCTTTAATAACTTTAAAAATAATTATAATAAAACTATTTTTATTTATTATTATTAAATCGTCATAACAAGTCCTTTCATTTGATATGTCACACGGGACAGTTGAAAAAACTTTTTTTTAATTTTCCTTTTTTTCTCCCAAAAGTGAAACCCTTATTCAAAATTCATTTATTTACGTTACACGTTCATATTTGGCAAATCGGCTGTAACAGATGGTCAGGCAGACACACGAGTGATTCTATAAAGGCTTCGTTTTTATCTTTTTAGGTACGGAATTCAAAATCTCAGCGACATTCATTGTTAAAAACTTAAACGCGAGTATTTTCGCGATTTTGGCACGAAAGTTTTTTGAATGGTTGTGAATAGCAACGCTGGAATGGACTGGACAGCACCACTTTCGCGGTGCTGTTCTGTCAATGAGGAAACAGTTATAATAATAATAATCTTTATTCATAAATATGAGACAACCATACAGAGTTTCTAACACAAGATAGTCAAAAATCGTTGAAAAGTTATTTTGACAATAAAGTTTGGGCAGGTCAACATTTGCAGAATGTGAAGTAGTATATTGTAAAAGTGGTTTGGTTGTCTTTGGACTGATTCGCCCTCATACTAGTTTAAAACTGTATTACGGGCGGATAGATGTCCACAACCTTAGAACAACAGATTCCCACAAGGTTCCTGTTCGCGACGATGCGTCACCAACAATTTAGCTTGTATAAAATCAGTAATTTTAACTTAGCTTAAGTATATAGGAAATATAATTTCTTCGTCAATACTAGTAATAATAGCATAAATTATGTAGAATCGATGATGTGCGCGCTGAGGCGCCATCAGAAATGAGTTTTATTCAAAAATGTTCCTATTTACGTAGGTGCCCATGTATTTTTGCACACTTTTTTTCCACACAATATGCCCCACCTACAAATAGGGAAAATTTCATGTCGCAATAATGCGTAATAAAACAGTCAAAATAATGTGCAATGACTATACTAACTCAAATATGTAAAAAGTATAGTCATTAATAGTGCTGCCTAGCAGCTATAATGTAATCAAAATGACAATTTTGATAAAAGTCGTAAACTCAACCATTGTACGCCTCGATTAGGTAAGTTAGATAGACAAAACTTAAAATTATTTACTGTATCCAGGTCACCTAGACCGAGACCTAGCCCTGGACCTAACTTCCTGAAATCTAGCCCTTCAGGATACCTACCTAATCGAGTCTAAATGCCGCGAAGCGGATTTCGTAAAATAAAGGCTACCCAACCTGTATTCAGAGGCTCATAGCGGGCTGAAAAATCTAGGTACGAAAACTAAAATACTAGATTTCTCTAGGGCAATAGACTAGCTTGAGGTTTCTTTTCGTATGGTGGAGATCGGTTCAGTACTTTGCCAGTAAAGTCACTTGCAAACAATTTAATATTTAATTATTCACATAAATCCCGTTGTAACTGAAATATCTTTTCAGTGGGAATAGTTAGAATCATGATAGAAACCTCATTAGAAAGGCCATTATTTTACGAATCTTATGATGTATAACACTTTATGTAAAGTGATAGAAATAAGGGTGTTTAGGTGTGAAACACATTAGAACTTAAGATATTTTAAACCAATAAAGTTTCTAAAACGGGAGGCGATTCGCGGCTCTCAGTAAGGTAAAGGAGCACTACTACCTTAGTGAGCGCGCCACCTATAAATTTCGTAGTCATCGACATGGAACTAATTCCATCTAAATAGTCATATAGTAGTACTGGGGAGTCCTGAAATCGCTTCCTGAATATTTATGAAGTCTTATCAGTAATACGGTCTTATTATTTCTTCCGTAAAACCTGTAATTCTTCAGGAGTAATGTCGCAGTGAGTATTGAAGATATCCTGAACTATTGTTGCAGGACGTCAGCGCCGCTTGAACTGGGATAGCCTTACAACCTTCCCGATTTTCGAGTCAAGCGATCACGCCCGTCCGGTACAGTTCCAGTTAAAAGTTACAGACAAAGTAGGCTCTACAGATAATTCAAAATGTTTTACTTTCAGATAAAGGACGTTAGCGATTTCGGTCGCCATTTCGCAGTTCGACAAGACCGCCTGCACTTGCTACTGACCAAGCTAGAAGAACGCATGGCCACGCATGTATCAGAACTACCAACTATAAACCTTGCGCTGTACGCCGTGCCGTGCGAGAGGGCGCCACTCGTCATATACGATAGTAATGGTGAGTTTATTTCAAAATATAATTCATCATTCATCATCATTTCAGCCGACAGACGTCCACTGCTAGACATAAGCCTCCCCCAATTGGGGGGGTTTGCCATAATCGCCACGCTTGGCAGTAGTGATGGATTAATTAGCATTCGCATTCATTGTTAGCATGCGAATGCTCATTTAGCATTCATTTGCATTCATTTAGCATTTCGCAAATGAAATGAAGTTGCGAAATACTGTGAAATGATTGATGATAAAATTATGTAAATACATATGTTTTATGGTCGCGTATCATATTTTGATCAAGATACAACCTGACACGGACCTGCAAATTGCATAAAACGCAAGAAAATTTGAATTTCGCGGGCTACCACAGCGCATCCACCAATTATTAACAATTATCGTCATATTAGCAAATTAGCATAGCAATAGCAATTCGCTTGCTAAGACTAATGAATTCGCATGCTCATGAAATTAATTCGAAATCGCATTAATTGCCATCACTACTTGGCAGGCGGGTTGGCGATCGCAGTATGGTGTTAAAACTGCATAGAGAACGCTGCTGCCCATTCTCTAGGAAGTCCTTTAGTCGCCTTTTACGACACCCATGGGAAGAAATAGGATGGTGCTATTCTTTACGTCCGGCACCACACGGTAAGGGAATCATTACCGTGCAGAAAATGAAAAGTTTGTATTCTTATGGGGACATGACATCCGAATATTTTTATTATTATTTACTAGTACATAATACATTACATACAAGGAACACATAAATGGTTAACCCTCAAGCTGCTATTTGAGTTTAATCTAATATTACTTTCGAAAAATATTATTTTTGGCTCAAATATTACACGAATGGTTTTGCGCCACGTAAACTGTACTTTTACCGCCACATAGACTTATGTTTCAATAATTTGAAGCTTTCTCGCAATTAGATAAGAAATTGATAAAAGAGGGGTTTTTTTCGTGCACAGAACCTTAATTAGTGGAATTTCTATGACTATAGATAGATAGATAGAATACTCTTTATTACGTACACCATAAAAATTACAGATATAAATGTAGAACTGTTACATAGGGTGTCACAATGGGCGGTGACTATTCATGTTGCGAGTAAGTAAAATCAATCTACCTACGAGTACTCCGATCACTGCTCATGAACCAAAATCAAAATATTTTATTTCACATAAACCTACATAGGCCCTTATGAAACGTCAGAAGCTAGGTGAACGGTTCCAAATAGTCGTTTCCTATGGAGAAGAGCTGGCAAGAAACTCCATGGTTACTTTTTTTAAATGATTGGCTCTTACAATATTTAAAATAACAGTGTTAATAGGTATGGGAGGACAGTGTAGGCACAATTATCGGGATCAGAATGTACACTGCTTAATGTTAAATGAATCTTTCCCAGCCACCCGAAATTTAAATAAACACTTTTTCATTCTTTAATAATCTACATGCAATCTTCCACAGACAAAAAGGTCCAATCCCACGTGCAAGCCTTCATGTCTCCTAAATGGGGAGGTGTGGTACTAGGCGGACCGAGTGAAGCCGAATGCCGCGACGCTCGCGCCACCTGGCGACCTAACGTGAGAGTCGTGATGGGCACCTTCATATCACAGCTCAGGGAACTGTTGGGAATCACTGATGCGGTAAGTGGAAGATACAATGTTGTTTTTTTGTCCCTCATGATGGTTATTAAAAAATATTGGACACGTATTTTTTCTTTTTTTGCGTAATCAAAACATTACGGCGATATATTGAGTTCAAATGTGGCATGATGTCAGTGCTCGCTAGATTTTATACGTAGCTGTGACGTAACGAGCCCCTACTCCCCAAGTTTAATGTGTTTTATCCAAGTAATTTTTTATTAATATGATAAAGCAAAAAATACGTGTCTATTATTTTTTTATTATCTGATTGACGGACTTAACAGGTTTTCTTTTTTTTTACCCAGGAAACATCCTTATTGTACTTTTCATGTGTCGTCAAAACACACACAAAAAAAAAAGGAAACGGTGTTTTCATCACGAATGTGACGTCATTACTCATCATCCTGCCTGACCTTTTCCAACTATGTTGGGGCCGATTTCCTATCTGAGCGACTGCCTATCTTACTGGGTAAAATGAAACCTCTTGGTCAAACTGATGCGGTAAGTGTGACTGTTCTATCCCACGTGCAAGCCTTCATGTCTCCTAAATGGGGAGGCGTGGTACTAGGCGGGCCGAGTGAAGCTGACTGCCGCGACGCTCGCGCCACCTGGCGGCCCAGCCGCCTTCATGTCTCCTAAATGGGGAGGCGTGGTACTAGGCGGGCCGAGTGAAGCTGACTGCCGCGACGCTCGTGCCACCTAGCGGCCCAACTGCCTTCATGGCTCCCAAATGGGGAGGCGTGGTACTAGGCGGGCCGAGTGAAATTGACTGCCGCGACGCTCGCGCCACCTGGCGGCCCAGCCGCCTTCATGTCTCCTAAATGGGGAGGCGTGGTACTAGGCGGGCCGAGTGAAGCTGACTGCCGCGACGCTCGTGCCACCTAGCGGCCCAACTGCCTTCATGGCTCCCAAATGGGGAGGCGTGGTACTAGGCGGGCCGAGTGAAGCTGACTGCCGCGACGCTCGCGCCACCTAGCGGCCCAACTGCCTTCATGTCTCCTAAATGGGGAGGCGTGGTACTAGGAGGGCCGAGTGAAGCTGACTGCCGCGACGCTCGCGCCACCTAGCGGCCCAACTGCCTTCATGTCTCCTAAATGGGGAGGCGTGGTACTAGGAGGGCCGAGTGAAGCTGACTGCCGCGACGCTCGCGCCACCTGGCGGCCCAACCACCTTCAACCATCCGGCACCTTCATATCATAGCTCAAGGAATTGCTGGGGCTCACTGATGCATTGAGTGGAGATGAAAGATAATCGCACCGATGACGGCTTTGTCCAGCTATTGAATAATACAGGATAATATAGAGAGAAATGGAGACAGCAATAATTTTGGTTCATTAAAACTGCTATCGGGATGCTGCGACTCAGAGACGCTTTCAGCCTTGCTGACAAGCAAATATTTTTATTTTGCAAGAGACTATCATTTGCAAGGGCTACTTCCAAACGTCAGATCTTGCATTGGCCTTCATTCTTCTTAAATAAATTAATAGATTGACCTACAACGTATTATATTCTGAGAATTAATAAATTCGTGATACTATAAAATAACAAAATCAGATAGATAGGAAATAATTTAAATATTTAGTAATAGGGAAAATCCTTAAAGCGCTCTTCCGCTCCCCTACATATTTAAAATTTTGCTGTTTCCGACAGTGTCCATAACTGTATTTATGCATTAATACTTACCACCTGTATTTTAAATGGATTTTCTTGAAAAAATTTATATCACAATATAAGAACTTCATCAACACAAATCACTGGCAGCTTCTGGATATTCCACGATACAACCTCAAACCTTTCAAGAGTAACAACGGATCTAAAATAACTTCGTTTCTCGCTTCAGGAGCATATTGAAGGCGGTCACTTGGAGCCTCTGCGCTCTGTAACTCCTCGCCAGTGGGAGATCGACAATCTTCTCCGCATCAGGACTTTGGAGCAACTCACATCAGCGGAGAGGACGCTGCAGTCTTTAGCGCAGTTACTCGGTAAAGAAAACACGAAATATTCCGATGTGTTACCCAGCTCTGTCCACTTAGGGGGACATATCGAAAAAAAAGTTTGATCTGTCCCCCTATTAGCTACGAGGGGACAGTTCGAACTTTATTCACTCCTATCTGTCCCCATATCAGTGATAAGGGCACACTGGTGCCGATTCGCTAGTTCACAAACTAAACTAAATTTAAGTTCAGTGCGTCTTTTTCTTTCTATTTCATTAAAAAAGGACAGAAAATAAATTTTAGTTTAGTCCTGTCAAATTAATCAGCGCCTGTCACTACTCCATACAAGTTTAGACGTGATTAAAAACTTGCCTACTAAAATTTCGTCAATTTACGTCAAGTTTTTTTTATTTTTTATTTTTTCAAAATTTTCCGTGTTATTTACGAATAAAACACAATACAAAACGACGTTTATCCGGGATAGAAGAACGCTTTTGAGTTTGACACTTGTATAAATTTCACTCCTCATAAAATTTCCTATGGAAATTTCTTTTAGGCCTTAAAGAAATTCGATTTTTAAAGAGTAAAATAATTAAATAATTTTAATTTTTTATTTAATTTTTATTTCTAAAAACATTTTGCAGTGCCCAACATCACACACTTTAAAAAACAACTTTTAACCCTTTCCAGGTGAAATCTCAAACATAGTGATCAACGACGAAGTAGGCGCTTCAATCAATTCAGCAGTTGACAGCATCCAACAAGCCAGTGATCTGATGAAGACGGGGGCGCTAGTGGAGGCCTACAAGATGTCGCAGAGCGCATTCTTAGCAGCCGAGACAGCTTTTATGGAGCCCAGTCTGTTGGCGCTGCTGTACTTTCCTGATGACCAGAAGTGAGTATGGATAGTCTGGTCTTATGGCTTTAGGGCTGGAGTGGTTCTATGTTCTATGTTAGAGGGTTTAGTTTCCGCACTTAGCCCTTCAAATGGACCATCGTGCGTGAGCCATGGCGGCCGTCGGAGGTTATTCCAACCAGCTCACCTTCCAGAAGTTAATCAAGTCTCCCAGTCTGTCCATAATATCGGTGAAGGATCTGGGTGCCCCGAGGGTTTCTCTTCTAATCTGGGTGACGCCTGTGTACTCGAAGAGCACATGCGCAACGGTTTCCTCCACAGCCGGCAGCCCTCACACAGGGGCTGGAGTGGTACTTGTATGGGTAAAATAATAGTGGTTCAGAGTTTTTTTGCGAACATCAAATAGTACATTACTGCCGCGGTCTATAATGACTACTTTGCTGGTCGCGCTGATGATGGCCGACAGCGCAGCGTAGCGCAGCTCCAGGCCGACACAGCGCGGTCAGCGTGCAGCACTTGATGGACGAGCTGAGATAAAGGCCGAGGCCGTAGGTCGAGGCCTTTACAGCGAGGACAGCAAGGGCTGCAATGATGGCCAAGCTGGAAGGCCTAGAGCGTAGCTAGGCTAGCTCGAGGCAATCATAGCGTGACCAGCGAAGCAGTCATAGTGGGCCAAGGCTTGTATAGTGCTTTACTCAAAAATGCAAGTACCTAATCTAAATAAAACCAGCAAGTAATTTCAATAAAAATAAAATTTTCGCTGAACCGCGCTTTTGTTACTTCTTTGCTTTTTTTTTTAACAATGGTAGTTGGAACTATACAGCCAAATATGGAATAAAATCTTTTTGTACCTATCTCTATAAATACAAACAGCTGTGTTTTAAATAAAATCTTTTTGCATTTGATTTTTTAAAACGTTGAAACGTCAAAATAGAGGCCGGCAATGTTTTGCCGGCCTGTTAGAGCGACCAGCAAAACTTTGCCGGCCGCTCCTTGAAACAGAACGGCAAGGTCAACTTTGCTCAAACAAGGTTGTCAAAATGATGACCACATTACATGCATTTTTGAGTAAAATCTATTAATTATGTTTTTGTGAGGAGTTGGTTCGCAACAGTTTAATTATTGATACTGCAATAGAGGTTTTCAAACGCAGTAGTCCCTCACCAATGTAAAACCCTAAACGTTCACTTAAACCCTTTTTTTTAAGTATGTAGGAACAGCGAATGCCATTTTTTTTTTTCGGTTGGAAGTTATCAAAGAACTTCGCCCGCTGTGGGCGGAGCGGGAGGGCGTGTCAGACTTTTACTGACTAAAACCCACCCGTGTTACTTCAGTCGCCTGTGGGCCAGGGTCGCGGTATCCCTTTCGGACAAACCCGCAACCCTGGCAGGCACCGCTCCTGGCGGACCCCGTCAGTGCGTGCTGACATCTCTTTGAGGCGCGTATGGAACACAACGCTAATACCTGGCATGCGTTGGAAAATTATTTTTTTATTTGAAAGTAGTCACCCATTTTTATCAAAATCTAGTTCTGATTGTGGGATCCATGAGGAGTTGAGGGAACTCCTTAAATATTATAGGCATAAATATAGCAATTTTTATATTTTCATCAACAAGTCAAGCATTTGCATTCAGAAAGTATGATTTGGTGAAGTGGAACTGATGAAGAAGACCACAAATGACCACCGGAACACCTCAAAGATACGTATTTCATGAGTGGCGATAAAATATCTCCATTAATCTAGTTAAGCGACTATGACGAAACAAATATAAATAAATGATTCTGATCAAAATGGTACCATCAAACTGATCTGATAATGAAGCCGGAAGGTAGGCAATGGAATTCCGTAATAAAACAATGTATCCTAGCCGTGTTTGGGCTTATTGGAATTGTCATGAGATGCACTCTGGCTATAAATGATTTTTAACCGACTTCAAAAAAAGGAGGGATTCTTAATTTCTCTATATATATCCATACTAATATTATAAATGTGAAAGTAACTCGGTCTGTCTGTCTGTATGTTACGTTTTCACGCCTAAGCGCTGAACCGATCGTCATAAGATATAGTCTGGGATATGGAGAAGGACATAGGCTACTTTTTTACGCTATAAACGACATTCACAGCCGCGGGCAAAAGCTAGTATTATATACAGTGTAAGTCTTTACAATGTGCACATATCGAAATGAGGGAATCTATTCTTAATTTTATCTACGGCAAAAAAAAAAATATAAATATTTTATTTTATTTTTTATGGAATTTAAAAAAAAATTGTTCCTAGTGTAAACAAAACTGTGTAACTTTTAAACTAAATTATCTATCAAGATGAAACAAACTCCATAATGATTGGAAAAAATTAGGCGTCCTCAAAATTGGGGAATAAACTACCCTCAATTGAAAAGAAACATGTTTTTTTAGCAAAAATCTGTTTTTTTTTTTTCAATAAGGGGGCGTCTTATTGAGAAATATTGAAATAAAATTTCCATAAAAAATAAAAATTTAGATTTTTTTTGTATATTTTCCGTAGATAAACTTAAGCATAGATTCCCTCATTTCGACATGTGCACATTATAAAGACTCACACTGTATATTCGGGCATAACATTTGTTTATGAACCAATTTTCATAATTCTTTCATTTAGTAGATGAATTTGCTTCACTTTTTAGGGAGTTTCATCATGGTCGGTCGAGCCATTCTCGGGTTTTTGCCGTGCGTTAAGCAATTGATTTGTATATAAATAGATAGATAGATGGTCTTTAGCTGTAATCATGTCAAGTTAAACTACCTTCATAACTCATAACTGGCAGCATCTTCAAAGATTTTCCTTTTTTGTTTCCAGGTACGCGATCTACATTCCATTGTTCCTACCAATCATGTTCCCGGTGGTACTATCACTGAAGAACTTGCTTCTCTGGTTCAGAGGCAAACCTATCCATAAAGAGAAGACGGACTGAACGAATAGTACTAATTAATTTATTATAATTAATATTAAATGTACTGTGAATAAAGTATTGTAATTTTAACAGGAGTTTTTGTTATGTAGCAATTTTTTTGTGTGTCTGTTTTGGAGGGAAAATTTTAAGGATAGAAGGGAGATGAAGCAACAAAATACGATCTAGAGCATATATGGGCATATCTAGGCCGCTGTAAGATATGATCCGGCCCGCGAGACATTTTAAAAAACCCAATAAAAAAAATATTACATTAGGTACTTATACTCACGGGAGTGACAGTGAGGCGGCAAACATCAATGATGTTTGCCGCCCACTCGGCTTGCTCGATCAAATTCTTTGAAGTTTGCCGCTTTACGGGCGACACATCAAAAGATTTATTGCTTCTCAATTATTTTAAACTAGTTTATTTCAGATTATTCCTTCATTTTGCCTATATAAGCGGCTGGATGGCCCGAACGTTAGCAACACGAAAAATATTATCACTACTTTAAAGTTTAAAATGCACTAAGTACTTTTAAACGCGGCCCGCGAACGTATTTGCACGCTAAAGTTCTCAATATAAAACTTTTTATAAGGTATTAGAAAATTCTAGACGCACTTACCGAGGCAGCTGATTGAGCTGTTTTTCATAATTCCTTTTCAGTCACGAGATAATCTGTTTCTAAAGGAGTGGCGCTAGTGGACCCGAGACAGCGCTCTTAAACGTCAAAAAGCGAACTATGGTTAAGTATATAGACGTTAATCATTACATAATTTAAAAAAAAAATATGATTAAACTCCCATATTGGATAATAAACCAGCTTATAACGTTCCGGCTTATTCCAGAAATCCCCCTTAGGAGAAAAAGTGGAATCTATAAAAAGCAGTCTAGAATTCACCCCTGATAATCCCGCTTAGGGGGGAAAACTAGAATTGAAAAAAAAAACTTATTCCAAGACCCCCTGAAAGTGTTTTTTTTTTACATTAGGGTTCAGTTTTCCCTACTGAGGGGGATTCTCTGGGGGATTAGTGAAATAAGCAGGGGAGAATTCTAGACTGGTTTTATATATTCCACTTTTCCTCCTAAGGGGGATTTTTCAGGGGGGATTTGTGGAATAAGCCTAACGTTCCTACTGCTGGGACAGGTCTCCACTCTGTGAGAAGGAGTGGACTATAATCGACCACGCGGGCCCAGTGCGGGTTGGGAGATGTCACATGTCTTCGATTTTTTTGTTCTAGGACATGCCGGTTTCCTCACGATTTTTTCCTTCACCGTTTTGAGAGCAGTGGCGATGATATATATAAATTACACAAAGCAAAGTGCCCGCCTGGGTTCGAAACCACGATCAACAACACGTAAGTCGAGGCCGTTACCACTAAGATATTACAGTGACTGACGATAGTGAGTTTCTGACTCCGTAAAAGTGGGAGGATAATGACATTGCATATTAAGACACTAATCATGTTTACTCCACTGTTGAGCTCATAGGCGAAATAATAAGTGATAGGAGTATGGTGTTATTGTCTGTCAGGAGAAAGCTGTGCATCCTGATAATTCTATTTTTGTCTTTTATGATACCGAAAATCCGTAATTGACTGTTATCAATTCTCCCAGAGCGAAATTTTGCGGGTAATACCCTATTTTCGAAGTTATTTTTGCTAGAAAAGGACTTTATTCCGGTCACCAAGGGAATGCGTTTCTGACACCTGTCAGATTCATCCTGGATAATTCTATTTTTGTCTTTTATGATACTGAAAATCCGTAATCGACTGTTACCAATTCCCCCAGGGCAAAATCTAGCGGGTAATACCCTATTTTAGAAGTAATTTTTGTTAGAAACGGACTATTGCGGTCACCGAGGGATTGCGTTTCTGACACCTGTCAGTTGTACAAGATTAGGAACTAATAAAGTTTAAATTCGTAAAACACGTATTCGTTTGTACTCAGCTGACCCGTGTCAAGAACGCATTCTCTCTTCGACCGGAATTTAGATCGTTTTTTTTTATATTTTTTTTTTAAATTGGTAAGTAAAACAAAATTGTTGCTTCAATTATATAATGTATCATTATTAATACTTGAGGTACTTAATCAGAGTCGGAATCCGATCAAAACATTACATAACTAACTATATTACGATATTCATTGTGCAGAAAATACATTGTGTGTGTTGTTTCAATTATAATTTAATCTAATTATACGCTTATGTACCGAGGACGGGCTTATCGGTAAAAGGTGGAGGATTTGTTCGTAAGCCAAGTAGTAGCCTATAAAATAAAATAGAAATGATTTACATTACAATTTTTTTTTTTTGACGTGACGTTTAATAAATCGATGAACGCCGGCTGCATGCACGAAAATGTCCCGTTACGCTCATTGTCCCGTTACGCGTATTGTCCCGTTACGCTCATTGTACGTTGGCGCCCCATCAATGTTTTGTTATGACGTTTTCACGTTAAACTATCGTCCGTAAACCAACTTTACAGACAACCAATTTTTTTTGCATACTGGAGTATTGGCCTGTTACGCCACCTCCAGAGTACCTGTTAACTTATGTGTCAGATAATGCTCGACATATTAGTCTATTCCTTTTTTATTTATCTGGTAGTTAGTGGCTATTTGGATATTGAGCAGGCCCTTAGTTAAAAAAAGTCGTTATTAAATATTTACCTATTTGAAATATGAATTCTTTTGGAAAAACCTTATAAGACTATACGACCGACATCCTTAAATCATCATACGATAGCTCACATAAAACACTGTTTTATGAACTTATAGGCAAATTAGCATGCAATAAGTCTGCCCCCAGTACATATTTAACTTAATGACTATTGAAGTGAACTTGAAATGTAAACGATGATTGATATGTCGACACGTCCTTCAATAACTAAACCAATAGTTATATGATAAACTGTCTATCTCGCCACATGCAAATTAGGTATTTAACAATAGTAATAGGTATACTTTTCATATATGCATAAATTCAGAAAATCTTAAGCATACCTAACTTTAGTTTCCAGCGGATACTGACTCATACTTTAGTAAATTCCATCTTCCAGAACAAACTAATGGATTTAACACAGTATTAAGCACTTTCACGAGCGATAAAACATTCGCTTTTAGGATATTTCGTATTCTTTTAAACATAGATCAATAATTAGAGCTCCAATTTCTAGCTTATCTCGATTCATCTCTTTTTACGTTCTATTTCTGGTATTGTAAAGATACTCAAAGCTTAGATTCTTGAACACCTTATATTAACTTCTGGATATGTACCGATCGTATTGATGGCAAAGGGTACCACCACATACACAAATTTACTGCATTTGTAAACTAGTTTTGCAATAGGTAAATATCAATTGGGAAGTAAACGATCGATTCAAATCGGTACACATCTCACATTCATTTATCTACTAACGAAGGACAATTCACACGAGTCATCTAATTACATTAGGATTCATTCCAATCGGTTTCCGTGATCATGGCCACGTTTTCCCCTTTACCTGGTAAGTAATCGAACTCCCAGAGGGAATTTGCCAGCACGAGAGTCTCCCCTTCTAACAATTCAAAGTTTAGAGTGTAGCAGTCATCTTCGCAGGGAGCGCGCGGTCTCAACTGCAAGAACGTCTTGCCTTTCAACTGAGACACGATTATCAACCCGACGTCAAGCTCCAAATACTTATATCTATGGGTATCATAGTTCTTAGACAGTAACAACCAATTAAAATGGGAAGGAGGGATATGAGGGGATAGGAAATAAGGTCTAGGTGCGAGGATCCTAAAGGATTTAACCGCACGAATATCGCAGTTCTGAAAATGGACAAACCAACTCGGTATTTCGGTGTTTGTTATTCTAGAAACTATTTCTTCTAAGTCCATGGGCTGACGACCGATTCTTATATTGGTGAGGATCCTACAAGGAACTGAGTCGCGGAGTCGGTCATCGTCGCTGATCAGACTGGTCAGGTTGAGTTCATCGCGTGAGGACCAGTCATAGTGCGCATCCACGACGATAACCGGCGCCCCGCGGAGGAGGTGGTGATTGAAAACTTCGTTGTATGAGGTGTCAGACAAGCGCTCAATGTTTTCTGAAAAAGACAACATCATATTGAAAATTTTATTCATAAGGACTCGACTATTTGCTTCGTATCGATTCCTAATTTCAATGCAATCAAATAAATTCAATTCCAAGTCGACAGAAGTTTAATAAATGTAAATGGGACACGCCTGCACACCAAATTTGAATGGAAATTGGTTTTAAACGGAGTTAGAGGCGAAAAAACACGCTGTTTCAGTCCAAAATCAATAAAAATACTAGAAGCTTATTAGGGTGAAGGTCTTGAAATGACTTAGCCAAATAACTCAAACTCTATTGAACCTTACTGAGTTATTAGAAAAGTTTTGATTGCATGCCTTATTACGGGTGAAAGATTGCAGTAGGTACCAAAATTAAGTTTGTTTCAACTGCAGTCGATATCAACTTTACCTAAGTAATTGTGAAAGTATGATTGATACCAGCTTAAGCTCAACCGTATTACGTAGGTATAGGTACCTACTAACGAAGACCACGAGAAGAAATCTTACTGGCATTATTAGGTGATAGAATGTTTCAAATCAAATCAGTGCAGTACTTTACGAGTATCTGGCTTTTACATTCAGCAGGATTAGACTTGCGATTTTAACGGACCTTCGTACCCTACAACAACAATAATTATACTGTGGGAGACTGGTGCCTAAACTAGACGTATGGTCTGTATTTCAGGACAAACGTGAGTAGGGCTTTAAATACGCCTCATTTGGCGACAAGCAAAAACTACTATTGCTAGTGATGAATGTTTTGACGCGCACTCAATAGAATTCGGATCCAAATGGATCTCTACGTAAGTAGATAATATTGCACTTCGAGTATTACTTAAATACGAGTGGTTTATTGCAGATTGATTTCGGTGCTGGATTTGTCTTTTGAACTGGGGTCATTCAACTGATACAGGCGGGTTAATTAATATGCCCAAAAAAGTTGAGTAAAAAACGATTAGGGTATCATGATCTACTATATAACATTTATTGTAAAGATATTCAAATATAAAACCACACTTCAATCAACTACCCTACTATCCAAACCACCTATTACTCTTGTGCACAATGACATAAATTACCAAAATTAATAATATTTTTGTCATTTGTTATTCTTGTGCGTTTATGTTTAGATTATAATGCCTTTGTGTACAAGAGCATTACAAATGAGCCTTCATGGGTCCACATTAAACACCTAACTACAGCGGATTTTCTTTTCCAATCATTCGAACGAACGAACCATTTTACAAATAATTAAAGCATTAAAATTATCACTCACTAAGTACATAGTGCTATGAAAAACTAAAATTAAAAGGCGAACTAGATACTGCTAGTGCTGCTACGTATGCAAATCCAAGACTTTTTCACAATCTTTTTTCCGTCATCCTAGCCATCTGAGGAAAAGAAAAGAAAAATTGTTTTAAATCCAAGCGAATGCACAAAAGAAATATTTCTGATGGCATTTACGCTTGTAATTTTTTTTAATGATTTTTCCGAGTAGGTACTCGTCTATTCTCGTCGAAACTTTAGGTGCGAGTAAAAGTGCATCTACATAAATATCTTCCCCTAATACCTAACGCTAGTTAGATAATAAGTAATAAGAGGCAAGCGTAATCACCAACAATATCCAGTCAATAAGATTTGCAATAACAATTAGATACTTACTGACTGCCTCACAGGCTATGCAATCCGTTGTTGACGCGCCTCCATCCACATTAGGAGGTTCCACTGGTCGCGCGATCATACACTTATTGTGGTACAAAGGGGTCCAGTCCCAAACAGGTAGCAATTTGATGAGGACAATCCTGGCTACCGCCGAGGCGTGCCACTTGAAAGTATCCGTCTGGCTGACAGTGTATCCAATCGCTATCCCCATAATCAAAACCAGAACCACCCTTGTCCAACGCTTGATATTAGCTTTTCTCACAGAATTCGTCAAAGGCCGACAAATCAAATCCATTTCTTCATCGCTCATGCCAGCTTCCTTACAATATTCGTAGAAAGAACGCACTTCGGAGTTAATTAACTCGAATTTTTCACGTTGAGACATTTTTGCCCCGTTTTTGAGACTCATCTTGCTGACCTAGTCCTGCGGCGATCAATAATAAACTCGACGGTTTTATTGATAGGAATGAAATTTCGCGCGCGCGCGGAAAGCACGATTAGGTTTTTAATGTTGCAGTACTGTTCCAAGAAAGCCAATGACCCAGCAACATTAAAATCGACTAAGCAGCAATATACTTTATTAAAAATTAGAGCCCTATTCATCTAAGTAAAATTTTAGTATATTAATACTCATTGTTTGTTTTTTATCAAAATGATTTTCAAACTTAATAAAAGCCATATAATTACAATTTCCTTAACTATTACGGTTTTTCTCTAAATAAAATCGATTATTCTATCCAACTATGGTTTTTTTTTTTCGTTTGTGGACTTCAATTTTTTTTTTATTTTTCTATCTTGGCAATACTAAAAGTCAAATACCTATCCGCCATATTGAAAGTTCTAAAGTGGGAAGTCGGTCAAACGCTGACCCTATTAGTTATTTCTATTTATTGTATGACGGTATTTATTAAAAAAGTTGTCCTAAAATTTTCTTACACATTTAGTAAACTATTTGTTGTGATTTGAATATAGGAAAGTGCGTTTATACAAATTTGCAATTCGCCTAATGAATACGTCACAGCGCCATGTTGTATTCCTGCGCTGATTGCAGGCACGAGAAATCTGCCAACCCGTTTATTTTCCGGGATTAGTTCCCGAGAATAAATCGAACAGCGATTTTGTACTCAAATATATTTTAATTTATATTTGTTGGCAAATGTCAAACAACTTAGTGGAATAGATGAATTCCTGTCATCGCATTTTGAGTGCTAATTCCTAATATCTGCTGCATTTTTGTGCATCCGCGAAAGTTGAAAGGACTGTGTTGTAAAAGAAAGAAGTGATAATTAGCCAAAATTCCGGTCCCTACGCGCAGACGAGAAGGTGCCTACCCGCCGGGGCAAGCAGGCGAAACGGACATGAATAACAAGCGCAAAAACCGCCAAGGGCCACCGAGGTAACTACCATTTACCATCATCTTTGAGCATCGAGCTGACATGTCTTTGTTGTTGGGGCTACTGTCCGCTTAGTAGCGAACATTTTGTTGTCACGTTGACATTTTGGGAGGTTGTTAAGCATGGATACGCTGACAGTGTAAACAAAAATGAGATTGTGCGGTGTTGTGTGGTGTGAGATCGGCGCGTGCGATGCGGCGCGTCGCGGCGCTCTAGTCTAGATTTTTGGCCTACTTTTGCTCCGTACTCGATACGATTAATATAGCCGTCTGATCAGCTGTTGGCGATCCCAGTACGCTAGTCGCAAACCGTACTAATTATGAACTGCAATTTACTATCAAAGCTCAATATTCCAAACTGTCACTTTCATACTAAATTCTGCTAAAACAACCAACAACTAGGCAGTAGGCCGTGATACATGTGTCGTTCTGTAACATTCTGTAATAGGAAGTAAGGTAAATGCTTTTAATTTCTATAACTTTCACTAGTTTGTACGATGGTGGATATAATTACTGGCAAAAGTCCAAAGTTCTTAATTAGAATTCTCTTATTGCTGTTAATTTGTGTTTAGTGTTGGTTATACCATATAAAATTTAACTGTGACTAAATAAATTTTAAAGAGGTGATTATTATTTGGTGATTAAACTGCTAACTCATATAATTGTGCGGTAATGTTGAAAGTTTATTGTCCATAACATCATGTTGCCGTTTAGGGATTATAGCAGAGTTTACTGTTAGTTGTCTCTACACAATTAGTTACGAGTAGACACTTTCTAATTTGCACTGTACATGTGTTCCATTGCTCTTTCTGATTTATGAAGATTATAGTTTGAAATTATTGTGTCAGTGCTGCACATTGTCATGAAAATATTATTTTTGGATAGGTCGGTCGGGTTAGCTAGATCATTGCTTATGAGCATCACAATAACCAATCCCTTCAATTGTCTCATGTGGGAAGTTAAATGGATGATTTACAATATTTTTCTTTGAACAATGAACTTAAATTGCATGGTCAATATTAGTTTGATGAGATAATTGTAGTTTTTTATGGTGTTTTTAAACTCTACAACATTGATAGTTGGTCACTAACCAATTTATGTTGTAATGTTTGAAACATTTTACGATAACATTCAGTGATATGTGGTAACAAATTAGCAACATTGTTGTTATTATTAACATAAGCAGGATATTTACCATGTTTATTCATTGTTATGAGTTCCCGATATTTCGGCGCTGTTGCAAGCACCATGATCACGGATAAACTGTTTATCCGTGATCATGGTGCTTAGTAATATTAGTGACCATGACAGTTTAAAAACATTGTTGTTAACATTTAGTTTGTTAAGAACATTGTTTAACTGCAGTTTCTCTGAAAGTTTTAATCAATATCCAATCATGGGACTGTAAATCAATTGATGAAAGTTTAGTTTTGTTCAG
The DNA here is from genome assembly GCA_947523025.1 of Dryobota labecula. Taxonomy (NCBI): domain Eukaryota; kingdom Metazoa; phylum Arthropoda; class Insecta; order Lepidoptera; family Noctuidae; genus Dryobota; species Dryobota labecula. Next base: position 12,175,175 of record OX383303.1, read on the forward strand.
AATATGTGGGTAAATGCTAGCAAAATGTTAAAGTCATACAAACAAGTTTTAGCATTAGGTTAGTTACAAGAGACATTTATTATCATTAGATGTCTATTTTTGATCTTAATTTTCGTCAAACGCAAGCAAAGTTATAATACATTAATCCTTTGCTAAAAATATCACTTATTAAAATATCAATTATTTTGATTGCACATCAATCATCAAATTATATTTTGGTTTAAATTGTTATGGCAATTAACCTCCAAATCATAAGCATATTTTACTAAAAACTATTATTTTTTATCTGTATACCAAAACTATTTACTATCTATGTCAGCTATTTTATAACTTGCATTGCAATGCTGACTTTCTAAGAAAATATGATAATTTGCAACACAAATGAGCTGAGTTTCCATACATGGTGTGGTATTTTTGTATTCTATGAATAATGGTGAATCCTATTGATGGTCATGATATTGAAGCTTTTATAAAGATAGTTCCTACTTTCCGAGTACCATGATACTTCTACCTATGATTAGGGCTCTTTTTAACAGTTGTGATAAGAGGCATCAGGATTGTAGTTCAGCATTGTCATCAACCTTTTTGTCATGCTTTGACTATCAACATTCTGATATTCAGATGTGCTGAGTCAGCATGTCCTTATAATTTTTTATGATACTTAGTAATATTACCTTTATATCTATCCTAGACAGTTTCTGGTACATTTATTGGACACATTTTTACTCGTAATAGGTTAGCAGTTGTTGAAATATTGAAGCTTGTATTCTAGAACACTGCTCAGTGTTGAATCCTGTTTTAAAATGTCAGATTACATTCGCATCTCAACTCAAATATAGTTTTAAATCAAGATGCATCACTATTATGTCACTATCTTCCTGCTCTTATCCCAATTCATATATCTTTATCATCTCAATATTCACCCTCTTTCTACCAATATTATCTTTGATAGATAAAATAATAATAGCATATATCGACAGTGAAGTGCCAATAACACCTAACTGACAAAGTCAAAAATGTACTCAAACTGAATGAGGATGCATGCATGGAGGTAATGCCATAAAACAGGCACGTTGTATTAGTTGGAGATATTTCCACATATTAGTTTAACAACTAAGACTACACTTAGGAGATTTCACTAAAACATGCGAATAACGACTTTAAATACAAAATGATAAAAAGTGAATTCTAGAAAAAAATTAGGAGGTATTGGCACTTCACCGTCGATATACAGATATATGCTTTTATTATTTTATAGATACACAGGTATCTATTGAAGTATATTTTACTTACATACTTTTTATTTGCACCAATTACAACCCCATTAGAAGGCTCGTACAGACTCGCGTGATATCGCGGGCGCGACAGGCACCGCCAAAGAAATTGTGTTACTAATGTCGCGTCGCGCCCGCGATATCGCACTAGTCTGTATGAGCCTTTATGTCCAGTAAATCACTGACCATTCCAAGGTTGCCTGGAAGAGATTGCAGATACCGGCTAGATAAGGCCACCCATTCTATATTTTGTAGTGTATAGGTTTTTATTTTAGTAATGTATAATCTGGTGTACAATAAAATATGTAAATAAATAAAAACTTTATTCAGTTCAGAAAAAACACAGTACAATATTATAAACTAGTAACAGATTACATAGGAGCATTAGGTGCTAGATTTTCACAAATTTCCTGGAGCCCACACTAGGATTCCCTATGTCACGGGATGACTTGATTTGTTAATGATACCTGGTTTCTGAATTGAGAATTTAAAGCTGAGAACTTGTGAGGGACTTTGGGTTAATGCTATGTATGTGTTCAGTTGGTATGCCTTTATATCAATAAATGTCTACTTTGACTTAGATGTGAAAGCCCGTGAAATTAAAAATTTCTTAGCAAAACGCGTAAGACTTTTTAAATGTAGGGCTCCCTTGTAGGAATCACCTTAAGTGATGCTAAAGTAGAGTTTGACAGTTCTCAACTTTCAATTCTCAATTCAGAAACTGGGTGTGTACACCTACAGTTCAAAAATATTTCACACTAGACTCTGCCCGCAGCAAATTTCCTGTTTTTAATACAAAATATATTTCAATACTCAATATTTTTATTGCATTCCACATGTAGGTATTCTTAGGTGGTAATCTTATCATAAGATCAATATGGACCCTGTCAGGCACAGCAAAATAAGTGAGTTAGGAGAGAGGAAGCGTTTGTTAATTTATAACATTTCTTAGCAGCAGCTGCCCGCAGCTTCGCCAGTGTTGCTTTTTCTAAAATAAAAGTAAGCCTAAGTTGCGCCTTATGACAAAGATTTTTTTTTAAATGTATTTATGTAACAAAATGCGTTTAGTAAAAAGCTGTTATTTTGACATTACAAACAGACACACACTTCAATATATTTTTTTTTTTTTGATAGAGATAACACTTGGCAATGCTATAGCTTCCGATTTGTGAAAGAATTTTCGGAATCGGAGTAGTTCCTCATCAGAAGATTACCTCCTACATACAAACTCACAAATTTTACCTCTTTATAATATTAGTACTTGTGCACCAGTGTTTGGCACCACAAACTTAGTAGAAAGAAGCTTATCAATTGGAGACAAGTTAGGAAGTAGGTTACATGTAACATGATGCAGTGGTCATGTTTGATTGATAAGATAAAACTCTGATTTCAACATACAATATTTTCTTAACATTGACATTTTTTTATTGCAAGAATGTAAAATCTGCTTGTAACCAATTAAGGAGAGGTTAATAATTATTAAATGCTTTAAAAAAATAATCAATTTGATTATGAGAACTAGTATGAGTATTAGTAGTATTTTTTTTATTGTTACTGGATTTATGTCTTAAAATGGTAAATCCCAAGTAAGGTATAAAATTTAACTTTAACTTAAAGAAAAACATTGCATTGATAACACAGTGATAACAAATAACAATGCTATTACTAATTTAAATAAAATTCTATTGTCAAGAATTGTGAACAAATTAAGCAGCAAATATGATTTGACGGCACAGTTGGCGCAGTGGTTAAGCGATTGACTGCTGCGCTACGTGTCGCGGGTTCGATTCTCGCACGGAACAAATATTTGTATGTCCTACAAGTAGTTGTTCCGGGTCCTGCTGTTTGTGTCTGTGAGTTTATATGTTTGTAAACGCACCCACAATTCAGGAGAAATTCCTAGTGTGGGGCAACGTTTTTAAAAGAAAAAATAAAATGTTAAAAATATACCTAAGTTGACTTAGGTTAGTTTTAAATCATATAATTACTTAATCTTATATAGATTTGGAAATTATATGATTTTTCAGGCAAGAAATTATAATTAAAAAAAAAATATGTTGTGAGTTACTGTATGCTGCCTTTTTAAATATAACAGACAAAAACATTTTTAATGGAACGAAACTAAATTCATTTCATGCACTAATATAATTGCAATTTACCTGCTTTTTTGATAGACAAATTATTTATTTTCTTTATAGGGATTTTCCTTCTGGTATTTGTCAGTAGCATCCCGATGTCTGGATTTGTGCTTGATTGACGGCAATAGGCTCGCCCCCTATTACATGGGACTTAAAAATGACTGGCGAAATGTGGGTATTCTATCTGTAGGTGCACCTCTGCCTAACCGTTCCGGAATACAGGCGAGATATTATGTTTTATTTATGCAATCAAATCGTTTATTTGTGATACATGTGTTAAATGCAGGTGTTCATTACATAATTATATACTAATAATGTTCATTCCCTGATCAGCCACTTGGGCATACAAATTATAATATTTCTTTTCCCATTACTTACCTAATTACTTAAAATTAATGTTATTTTGCTGTATTACAATTTAACAATTGCTTTTATAATACACTATCTGTCCGCGAATTCGTCAGCGTGAAATTTCTTGTACCCTGGTTACCCAATCCGTTCTCGAGATATCATCATCAAAAAAGCCGTTCTATACAAAATGTATGAGTGAGAAGTGAATTTTCTACAAAAAAAGAAATTTCGTGAATTTTTCTGCTACAAATCTAACAAATCCAAGATCATAAAAATCGGTCCAACTGTTCTTTAGTTATAAATGGTATAAATAACCATACTTTGTTTTATATATCTTTATACATTATAGCCTATGTTACTCAGTGATCTGATAATATAGCATTCTACAGGTAAAAGAATTTTTAAAATCGGCCCAGTAGTTTTTGAGTTTATTCATAACATACAATTACCTATGCAAATCTTTTTTTCTTATAATATTAGTGTAAATGTAGATTACCAAAAAATGCTTGACACAAATGTTTGGAAAGTGGCAATACTGTGCTTATCAGGCTAATAAAGTACATTATTAATGACCTGTCATTCACAAGTGTTGCTCAGCTATTGAAAGTTTGCACTTGAGTTTTTGTCAACAATTTCTATTGTATACTAGTTTTGCAGTAGTTATTTTTCTTATATAGCATTTGTTTGCTTACATATACTTTTTTGAGCTGTTGTTTCATCATATTTGAAATGGGATTTCTCAATTTGATTGTTACAGAATCAATATTTTATAGGTCCAATGAACTCTAACCCCATATTTTTAAAGAATGTTGACCATGAATCTCAACTGAAATACAGAAAGAGTGTTAGTTAATCTTAGTAACCTATACTTATTTCAAGATTTATGTTTGAGTTTTATTCTAGAATATGTGTATCGGTATTAATAAAAATAAATTACATAAAATTCATTTAATTCAGACAAAATCCATATTAAGTTCATAAAATAAAACATCACAAAACTGCCACAATAGATCAGAATAAAATGTCAATGCAACTAAAATAAATGAATGAGTATGTCTAGGTACAAATTAAAAAGGTCACAGAATAAAAATAAAATATCACCTTGTATTTTATTCTGTATCCATCATCAAAGCTAAGCAAGCCCGAGCTCGACTTGTGTTAGTCTGATGCTACTGTTACCTATTTTGCTTAAGATATACACCGTGGCATTTTAGTCGTCTTACACAAGACAGCCCACTTCATGTATCCAATGACTACATTCATGTAAAAAAGTATTTTTATTTTTTATTAATTATTACGCATGACATAGTTTAAAACACCCTGTTACGAATGCAGTCCGAGCCTTGTGATACAAGGGCGCCGCAGAATGGATTTAGATTAAGTTTAAGTTGCAATAGTAAGAAACACACTTGCGTTAGGGTGAATTAACTCTGATAAAGATGTCGCCGCTCCATTCCGCGGCGCCCTTGTAAAACAAGGCTCGGACTGCACTCGTAACAGGGTGTTTTAAACTATGACATGCGTCATAATTAATTTAAAAAAAAAAAAAAAAAAATTTACATGAATGATTATTGGTCATTGGATACATGAAGTGGGCTGTCTTTGTAAGACGACTAAAATGCCACGGTGTATATATATTATATTTATTATATATATTACTAGCTTCTGCCCGCGACTTCGTCCGCGTTAAATTTCTTGTTCCCCCGACCCACCCCGTCGCAACACATTGCCTGCCCGTGATTTTACTTCATTTTCGCATAAACTTTCATTTAAAAAAAATTGTGTCCTAGTTAATAGGAATGTTATTCTTCCTCAAGAATTGAGCTGTAAAATGCAAAAAGATTTTTTCAAATCCAACTGGCAGTTCCAGAGATTAGCGCGTTCAAAAAACAAAATAACCGGCAAAGTGCGAGTCGGACTCGCTCACGAAGGGTTCCGTACCATCCATACAAATCCTTACTAATATTATAAATGTGAAAGTAACTCTGTCTGTCTGTCTGTCTGTATGTATGTTACGTTTTCACGCCTAAACCGCTGAACCGATCGACATGAAATTTGGCAGGAATATAGCCTGGGATATAGAGAAGGACATAGGCTACTTTTTTACGCGATAACCGACATCCACGCGGGCGGAGCAAAAAACGGCAAAAAAATCATGTATCTTGTATGGGAGCCCCCTTAAATATTATTTTTTTCTATTTTTTAGTATTTGTTGTTATAGCGGCAACCGAAATACATCATCTGTGAAAATTTCAACTGTCTAACTATCACGGTTCATTAGATACAGCCTGGTGACAGACGGACAGACAGACGGACAGGGGAGTTTTAGTAATCGGGTCCCATTTTACCCTTTGGGTACGGAACCCTAAAAACTAACTCTTCAGCTTTGGAATAGACTACCTCGCAGAGTTGATCATTATTTTGCTGCGGAGTTATTATAAAACAGTTATATCTCCTAAAATATTCATTGAAATTAAATGATGTAAGGGCAACTTTGTTCAAAATTAAATACTTGTGATGAATAACGTATTTATTTAGATAAGGATTAATACCATGTTTATGAAAACTCCTTCGCAAATAATGCATTAATTTCGAACAAATTTGATTACCATAAAAAAGGTTATAGTGAGTCAATGTTAAAAGATAGACCTATGCTGTCGCGGACTTTTTTTTTTGAAAATTTTAAGAGGAATAATTCCATGATACATGATATTTGCGTAACTTAAACCGTTTACGCAGCGCACGCAACGGAAGCTCTCAAAATGGAATATTTTTTCCCGTTTTTGCAACATTTTTCATTTATGCGCCGCTCCTATTGGTCGTAGCGTGATGTTATATACCATATAATATTCCTCAATAAATGGACTATCCAACACAAAAATAACTTTTCAATTCCAACCAGTAGTTCCTGAGATTAGCGCGTTCAAACAAACAAACAAACTCTTCAGCTTTATATATTAGTATAGATATAATAATTAAATAAAGCTAATAAAGCTAAAATTCTAGAAGCAAATGCATGCAAAATATTACAGGTACATAGATCTTAAATCTAGGCAATATCTGACTTTGATTATAGGTTGCAATCCTAGGCATAAGTTTCTAAGGTCATCGAAGGCAGCTGTAACTCACTGATGTAAATTTTATGTCCATTTGATTACATGAGATAATTACATCTTTAAACATAACTTGCCCTTCAGTTATGCCTGTTTTAATTGACAACAGCATTGGCTTACAAACAAAGTCCCCGCCGCTACTGTCTGTCTGACTGAATGCGATAAACTCAAAAACTACCAAACGGGTTCTCATCAATAGACGGAGTGATTCATGAGGAAGGTTTATGGTTTAGGTGTATAATTTAAGGCTCCTACAGACGCGACGCGACACAAACACCGCGTGTCGCGCGCTGAGCGGTGCCCTTGTGCCGCGCCTGTTTGTAGGAGCCTTTAATCACGGCTTGACTTTACATAAAAATGAAATGAGAATGGACTGGCCCACCGGAATAAGTCCCGATATAATTCATCATGGTTTGGTGTAAATTGGCTGAAAAATGACGATGATTGTTAAAGATGTCGGAAAAAACAATCCGACTGACTGAGAGCTTTACTGGCGTTCGCCGCATAAACCAATAGAGATATGAAAACAATGTATTACGAAATAATTCCTCTTTAGAAGATACATTAAACTGTAGCAACGCTACATGTCTATCAGCATTTTTCATTTTTCTCTGGACCCAATTCTAATGTCCACCAAGGGCAGACACTAGTCCTTGATAAAACACTAGTTTTTGCCCGCGTGGATGTCGATTATCTCGTAAAAAAGTACCCTATGTCCTCCATATCCCAGGCTATTTCTCTGCCAAATTTCATGACGATCGGTTCAGTGGTTTAGGCGTGAAAACGTAACATACAGACAGAGTTACTTTCACATTTATAATATTAGTATGGATTTATATTTTCCCACTACTCGGTGGCACTATCCTCTTGTCTTATCATTCATACAATCTTTCCATCATCTTTGTCTTCAAATCTCTCATATTGGTGCCGATTCCCTTGTTCACAAACTAAACTAAATTTAAGTTCTGTGCATCTTTTTCTTTCCATTTCATTAAGAAAAGGACAGAAGATAAATTTTAGTTTAGTCCTGTCAAAATAATCAGCGCTTGACGTAAATTGTCATAATTTTAGTCGGCAAGTTTTTAATCACGTCTAAACTTGTATAGCGTAGTGATAGGCGCTGATTAATTTGACAGGACTAAACTAAAATTTATCTTCTGTTCTTTTCTTAATGAAATAGAAAGAAAAAGATGCACTGAACTTAAATTTAGTTTAGTTTGTGAACAAGGGAATCGGCACCAATGTCTTGCAGAAGTCTCATCTAAGTTGGCCCAGTGCACTTGGTTCTTTAAAAGAAACTGGGAGAAGCCTGTGTCTAAGAGCAGGCTCCCAAGTTGCACCATGCACATGACTTAGTTCTCCACCTTCCACATTCACCCTGCTGCCTTACGTCTCTAACATCTTCCTGGGATATAACGACATCCAAAGCTAGTTAGTTAAATATAGTAAAGTAATGCACAATAGGATAAAGAGTGCTAAAGCAAAAACCATACTTTCCAACTCTGCAGTTTCCATTCCTGAAATAGTTTGCAAATACAAAACTAGAATCTTCAGCATGATTACAACCTATTTGCTACTATGATAAAACAATGGCAGATCACGAATAGACATCGTACTTGTTATAGGTCAGGGGTGAGCAGTGGCAGTGTTTGATGACAATGTCATTCATAATACATTAATATTCACGTCCTTATGTTACATCATGGTAGACTATTTAGTTAAAAGCTATTGTAATTACCTCGATTATGGAACTTTGTTTTTGGAAATTTTATACAGGATTTGTACAAAAAAATAAATAAATTGTAAGTTTTTTTAACCGTACAGTAGTTTATACTTTTTTTTTTTATATGTTCTTTGGGGTCATTCAATTATTACGTAAGCACCAATGGGGGGTGGGGGGGTCTTTGCTTTGATTATTTTTGATGACATGGGGGGATGGGGGTCTGGATGGTAGGATTACGTCAGCAATATTTATTAATTTACTTTTCAAAGTCAATTGCAAAATTTAATTGAATTTGATTTAAACAAAGATGGCAACCCAATGTTCAGAGATTCCCCAAAATAATTGATATTGCTTTCTCGATCTCACGCGATTTTTTATGGTTAGAAAAAACCGAAGTAGGGAATTTACTTAAATGGGCATTCAATTACTTTTAGTCTATAAATTCCTTATTTCTAGACTCATGAACAACAGTAAAGAAACCGGAACAGATTAAAAAAATACCAATGTTTACGTAAGCAAAGGGGGGGGGGGGGGGATATGAGCTTTGTTTACTTTTGCTGACAAGGGGGAGGTGGGGGTTCAAAATTACTAAAATTCTGCTTACGTATACTTGAATGGAATACTTTCCTACTCCTAGGCAATGTCCTCTTGCCATTTCTTCTATTTCTTACTATACTGTGCTTCTTCTCGCCAATTCTTGTGGAAATATCCCCATTTTATCTGCCGACTATACGATTTCGCTTGTTTTCTTAGCTAGGGAGCTAAGAAAACAAGCGAAACAAAATATCGTATTCTGATACAAAAATCATAAATGAAAATATCACATCAAAACACTGCGTTTCGCTTAGCATTGCAATGTTCCTAATCATGCTAGCTTTCGCCAAAGTATGTTAATCAGTTTGCAGTCTGACCAGAATGCGGCTGAATATCAATATTAAATTGTGCATTCTTTGCTTGACATTTAGCTACATCTTCTAACGGCTTGTTAAGCTTACCGATAGTTAATAGTGAAATCTGCGTAATATAAATATTAGAAGGTATTTCGAAGTTTAAGAGCGTGTATAACGGTCCACTAGCGCCGCTCCTCTTAAAAAATATTATCTCGTGACTGAGAAGGAATTATGAAAAACGATTCAATAAAGAACTTTGGTAAGTGAGTCTAGAATTTTCTAATTCCTTTTATAAAGTTTCATATTGAGACACGAAGCAACAAATTACGATATAGAGGAATGTGGCCGCTTTTCTTTAGATCAAATTTTGTTGCGTATTAGTTAATTTTGTTGTTATGATTAGAAAATTCTAGACACACTTACCGAGGTTCGTTATTGAGCCGATTTTCATAATTCCTTCTCAGTCACGAGATAATATTTTTTTAAAGAGTACCGCTGTACGCCCTCTTAACCTGTACATACGGACATGCACGTCAAGTTCTATACCTTACATTACGTCATAATTATGATATTTTATAGTGGATGAATACGCAAATATGCGGTTTAAGCATCAGGTAGACTACACAGAATTGATTTTCGTCGCGCGAGTCGTTATCGACGGAACGGAATGTTGCTATCTTAAATATTAGGTATATTTATATAAACTTATAGAACAAAGTATTGTATTCGTTTAATTTTGTATTTCTTATTTTGTTATCTTTATCTCATTATATGCTATACAGGTCAACGCCGGCTGTCGCTGAAGGGCTCTTTCTCGCATAGGGTCGCAGCTTTATGCTGAGCGATGGCCATTTTGCGTGGATGTCACGCATATTTTCCCCCTTTTTCTTTTTTGTTCTTTTCCTGTTTATGTTCTTTCGTTGCGTCATGTTGACCGCAAATAAAAGTTTTTTCTTTTTATTTTTGATCCTGGCCAGTGAGTCCTACCAAAGATAGTTCTGCCATTTCTAAACCCAAAATAAAAAATAGCCAATTCTGTCCCTAAGAATCTGACATCTACGTAACCTAAAATAGAATCCGGAAAACAATTTCGCACGTGTGCAGTATATTAACAGAAATGTAAAATGTCGCTAACTAAAGTTTTGCACAAACTGCCATCCTTGACCTTCAGACAACAATAAAACCTTATTTGTGCGACTAGCCAATGCCAAACCGGGTTTTAGTTTTTCACATTCATCATATCAGATTTCTAAAGTCCCCCTTTTGGTCTAAAATCACGTCAAAATGTATATCGTGTAGGCTATTACCATACATTTGTAATTAATGGGTTGGTAGTACGCTAAATGCAGTTTTATATATCCTTTTAACATTTATAAATGAACAAAGTGCATGTTCTTATCAGGCCCATGGACAACAAAAAACGATTGTACGAGACTAGGACATCTCCAGAATTGTGATATTGATAAAACACTTATTGAATAATAATTATCTCGTAAATATTCTTAGAAATAAGACTACTGTCATCTGCTATCCGAGCTGACTCTCGAATCTTAAGTAGCTGCTGGATGAAGTTAATCCTTTTAACATCAGCTTTTTTTTAACAGACACTTTGTTTTTATTTATTTGTATGCATATAAAAATATCCACAATGCAAAGATTTCTTCAGTCTTGACGCAAAACTGCAATGGTAATGACTTACCATTGCAATTTTAAAACCAACCTTACGTATACCAGTACCTGGCTCGGATCGGCACCCAGTACCTGATATCATAATCAATACCGCTTGATATCTGTCAATCATGCTTGAGAGACAAAATCATTGTTGTATATTTTGTACACACACATCTGTTTCGCTTGTTTTCGCTGAAAGTTTTAGTGAAAGGCTTTTAACAGTACTTTGACAGTTTTGTAATTAAAGTATGAAGTTTGGTGTGGTAGAAGAGTATATCAACGTTGATCAGATGTTTAATTATAGACAGAAAATGAAAATTTCCTAGCAGGAATTAGCCACTGTCATATTTTAATGCTTGAAATAATAATTCCATTTCTGCAGTCCATTCAAAAATACGCTAAATCCCGTCAAGAACTAAACATGGAATTTACATCATAGAATGTTTCTTGAGAAAGTTGTATTTATAAACACTATAAGACACAGCTGAGCAGTGAAAGTCATCGCAAAAGCGATAAATTGTTCCATGTAAGTTGTTAGGAAGTTTACAATGCAGAAATTGTTAGTGTAGATTGCATTATTTACTAGGCAACTAATGATTCGATTGATTATTTCGACCTAAGCCAGGTTCTACTGATATGAAAGCTTTTCCTCATGTGATTAAAGCAGGATCGATAAATCTATAAACCGCAGAGACCACAGAATCATGTTGAGCCATACTGCGTGTTGTTGATACCGTTGCAATTAAATATATTTATGAATAGAACTTTATATTAATGAACCTGTTCTTAAAGATGCTCTCAACGTTGCGACGCTGACAAAAGCATAATTAAAACGAGAATTTACCATGTTCCTAACGTAGCCCGCGAAATTCTTTTGTTACGTTTTTTGCGAATTGCAGGTCAGTGTCAGGTTGTATTTTGTTGATTAAAATATGATTCGCGACTGTAACAAATATGGCTGTACGAATAATAATCATTACAGTTAGCAATACAACTCCTTAAGGCGCTACCCCGAGCAAAACGCGGTTTTCAGAGGCTATCAACTCATTAATTAAGAGAAATAAACTACATCTAAAAACACATTATTAATGTACGATATCCTATCATCATATTGCACGTTCTTATTTATTTTTATGTGTTGAAATTACATTTGAAATCTCCGTGTAAAAAAAGTACTAAAATGATTGATTGCATGCATCTTTTGCTAAAGTTGACGTTCCATTAATTTGAGAGTTACACTAATGGATAGATAATTTAAAAATCTTAATAATTCACATTTTATTTCATTTCAAAAGATCACTTTTTTTATTAAAATAATTCCAAAAATTGTGTGAATTCGGCGTACGCAGGGAGCGGGACAGAGCGTCCTCGCTGCGACGGGATACAGAAGGACCGAACGCTTACGCTAGGTGATCGCCTTAAGTTAGAACTGGCATCAAATTTCATGATTTCATGAAACAGTCATTCAATAGGGTAATAAGAACTTGAGAGTTGTATTGATAATTTTTATGATTATAATTCTATAAATAAATATTTGATACGGCCACGAATCATATTTAGATCAACATACAACCTGATACTGACCGAAACGTCAGAAAATTTGAATTTCGCGGGCTACCCTGACGTTTTCGTCTAAAGCGATAATGCGACCTTTTCTAAAGGAGGTTAGTTCCATCACCTTGTTCTAGCTACACAATGCACGTGGTACCTATTTTTGGACACCTGAAGAACAAATTTAACTCAAGTGGGATGATGTAACCGTTTTAAGAGACGTAACGAGCCTGATGCGAAAGTCTGCGCACCGAAAAAACTCAAGGGCGTCGCTTTTCAGTTTAAGTCAGTGACCGGAGAACGTAAATACTGAAATCACATGATTAGCAAAGCACGCTAAATACTTAGTTCAATCGCCTTTTAAGAGATAAACTGTACATACATTAGATTCAACTTAGAAACTCTTCACCTAAATTAGACAAATAGAATACCTGCACTCTAATTGCGTAAAGTACTATATAGTCACAATATGAATGATTTTAAATGAAAATTTTAAATGTTCGAAAAATTTGTCTGATCAATAAGGTAAATAACGCAATGAATGTTGTTGAACTGTCCAAATGAAACCCATTGCTATTGTGAGTTACGCAATTACCCCGCTGTTATTGTGCATCATGGACATAATTACTTCATTTTCAATGAAAGTAGAATGTATCCGACTTTTCGTTGACATCAATTGCCTAAAGGCGCCGAAGTACACCACACAATGGTGCCGATTCCCTTGTTCACAAACTAAACTAAATGTAAGTTCAGTGCATCTTTTTCTTTCTATTTCATTAAGAAAAGGACAGAAGAAAAATTTTAGTTTATTCCTGTCAAATTAATCAGCGCCTGTCACTACTCCATAGAAGCTTAGACGTGATTGAAAACTTGCCGACAAAAATTACGTCAATTTACGTCAAGCGCTGATTAATTTGACAGGATTAAACTAAAATTTATTTTCTGTCCTTTTCTTAATGAAATAGAAAGAAAAAGATGCACTGAACTTAAATTTAGTTTAGTTTGTTAACAAGGGAATCGGCACCAATATTGCTCTCTCTCTTAAATCTTATCCTATGCCCTGCGCGAATATTATGATAGCAGTGAGAAGTACTAAAACTGCCTTCGTGTTTAATTTTATTTTGTACCCCTATCATCCACGGGTTATTGAGAAACCAAGGTTGCAAAGACAGCCTTTATGAGTGGTTAACCAACCAACATGAAGCGGAGGTTGCCTTTACACCAGAGCTGTCGGAGAATGTGAAGAATACAACCAATTGAATAGCATCATGAGTTCATATACTAAATGACACAGTCAAATTTATTGGGATATTTCTCCTCGCTTACCACTTTTTCTCGCCCAGCTCTGAAGAAAAACCATCCTATGGCTGATGTATCTACCGCTGTTCTCTCACAAGTCACCGTCTCAAGATATTGTACATTTGGTAATCTTATTTCTTTGTATCAGGTCACCACGAGGCCGAGTGGTGCCAGAAGGCGTCTACAACAACGCGCACTTCATGCACGCCGCGACGTCGCACGTCGGCGACATCGTGCAGGTGCTCACGCAGTCAGGCAGTCTCTGGGAAGGCGTCTTTAAGACTTTCAGCGCTCAATTTGAGGTAAGTCCATGACCTACAACAATGTATGACAACAGAGGGAGAAGAGGGACTAAAAAAGTGCTTTTCGGATGGTTGGATCATGTACGGTTGATGGTAGTCGGACCATGAGATGACGGCGGTAGTTGGACCTGCAAAATGCGAGCCAACTATGGATCTGGCGGAAATACCCCATTCTGAAAATATTAAAGCAAACCAATGACTCAATAGAAGCAGGACACCCGAAGCTGTAGGTTTCTGTAGAATACTCTAGAACTTACGCTGTGCTACTCATTTTGTATTTGATACACTTTTCTCTAAGACTAGAGCCTCCTTTTTAGAGTGGGCTTCTGCTGCTAATCCTAGGTGTTAATTTAGTCAGAATATTTTATTACACGTCTTACTTTGGACATTTATTCAAACGTACTGTACTTATTTCATAGTCCAAAATTCCAAATCCAAAAGTTGTTAGCTATTAATTCACGGTTGATAACAAAAACGCGTTTTCCCGAACACCCTTTTAACAGTCGCTAATCCCGTAAAACTTAAGAAACCTCAAAATATAACAACTTTTTTTCCGCCAGCTGTTAAGGAAGTTTCATTGGTAACTGTCTCAAAATGACTTATTCCACAAATCCCCCCTGAAATCCCCCTTAGGAGGAAAAGTGGAATCTATAAATAACAGTCTAGAATTGACCCCTGATAATCCGGCTTATTCCACTAATCCCCCCTGAGAGAATCCCCTCAGTGGGGAAAACTGAACCCTAATGTAAAAAAAATCACTTTCAGGGGGGTCTTGGATTATTATTATTTTTTTTTTTTTTCAATTCTAGTTTTTGCCCCTAGCGGGATTATCAGGGGTGAATTCTAGACTGTTTTTTATAGATTCCACTTTTCCTCCTAAGGAGGATTTTCAGGGGGGATTTGTGGAATAAGCCCTCAAAATGTATCCATACGGAAAACAGAACTCGGAAATAGAATAATTCAAATAATCAGGACGAAAATAGAACTTTGAAATACTATAATTTTCATCCGGACGAAAATAGAATCCAGAAATAGAATAATTATTGTACAAATGGCGATTTCAGGGTTCCGTGTCACATAATAACTAAGTACCACGTGCTATGTTATGTTCGGACTGCTGACACGCCAGCCATTAACTGTTAGCCATGCGTCAAGGTAAATTTAAACTGGTACTGTTAATGAAATTGCAATTGACATTATGTCTGTAACTGAGATCAGGTTTAGCAAATGTGTACGTATTTTGAAAGGGCTCTAATGACCCCTTATCCTTCAGAAAGTACGTTAAACCGGTTGTCGTCTTTCTGGGGGTCTTAAATCATCAGTTTCAAAGTTCCTACAAAATATTTGAAATGTAATCGTCTTTTCACTGTCTCACATGATAAGGTTGATGATCTTGAAATGACTGATACCGATAAACCGCAGGTTTTTTGCTCGTTCATGTATGAAATGGTATTTTTTCGCTCAAGTATGTTCGAAAGAGTAGTCAAGAGGCTCAAAATGTTTTTACATGGTACTTCATTCACTAAATGTGGTGAAGTGGTGATCATTATTCTAATGGCCATCCAAAATTGTTCGTTGTATGAGGAAAACTATAGACCACTAATGTGTAAAAATGAGACAGGACGCTCCGTAACAATATGTGTGGTCGTTGAAAGACTGCCAAAGGAAGGAATCAGACGCTTTACAAAGAAATAATGAGTGGCCACAATAAAAATAAAAGTGTATCCGTTTATGTCACCGTTACTGTGTAGACAAGATTATTAGCTTGTATTGTATCTACTGTATATCGTCGTCATTTTTGTCACGCAACAGACGGCATGTCTCAAGACTTTGAGGAAGTCTTCGATAAACTGACAAGACACGTCAGTATTTTTTTATGGACCTAAGATTACGCTCAACTTTTAGCTGTTGAGCTATTATTAAAATTGTGCCCTGAAATAAGAATTCTGGTAGACTAATTAACCACTTAGGTTTACAAAGACAAAAAATTAACTCTTTAAACACAATTGGCACTAACTTATACGTTTTCCTAGCGAGTGATTACAAGAATAACAAATTAGGCGTGTGAATTAAAATAAAAGACATTATTTAAACGATAATGGTATTGTTTTTAGTAGCATAATAACTAGGTTAGCGTTATAAACGTTCATTGATTAGTTACTTAGCATTTCGATCCTTTTATATAAAATTGACTTTACAAATATGAGCCAATCTTAATTGCGGCGATTTTCTTTTCTTTCGTTTTTGTCATTCATATCAAGTGCGTGCATTCAAAAATGACACGCATAATAAATTTAAAACGCAATGTAAATGCCACTTTGTAAAATTGATAAACGATCGAATGTCTTAGATTGCGTGTTCCACTCAGTTCGGGACTGAAACAATAACGATTAGAATGGTATGTGTGAACTGTCGACTCGTTCAAGCCATTTTAAATCTACCAGACTAATTGCCGTTTATTTTGGTACATAAAAACATTTTTTTGGTAAATTTCTTACTCCGGTAGCTGTTGCTGGGCAATTACTAACGAATGACGGATTATCTGATGATTGACGGCTACAAACAGGTTTAATATTCATCAATTTACAGTCTTGTGTAAGTTTCGAAACAAACTTGTACTGCTTGCCGACTGCAAACTCCGGGGCGCAGCCATATTATTATATAACCATAAATAATACAGTAGGAACGACCCCAGCCAGCTGACGTAAATGTGCATAGATTCATCCTGCGACTCAGTCTCAACGCGCCCTCTACGCGATCAGCAAGTCAGCCGGCCGGCAAACGTCGAAACAGAGCACGCTGCAGAAAAGCTACCATTTTCAATTACATAATCAATATTTTATGACTGTATTCGTTATATTTACACTCCTATAAACTGTCAGATTGCTAGCAAGCATAGAAAATAGGCTAAGTTCCAATCGAAGGCTGATAAGGACACGGAATTTACGTCCGACCACAGATCTTAAACATTCTAACCAATGCAGTGCTGATAACCTATTTTAAATACTTCGAGCTTGCATACCATATGTTTTAGCGATTGTTTTGCATATTGCGATATACATTAACATTTAACAAATTACGTAATCACTTATGAGATTCATTTTATTGTCAAAATTCTTTATTTGGTGTGTGCGAAATAAAATGCATCACAGTAACAGCAGTTTTGTGTTATCTGCGCTTGGCGTGACCCCCACGAAACTGGAATGTAGGTCGAATCAATAAACGCATTGTAAGCATGCTTTTGGACATTTTCAAAAGGATTTGAACGTTGTTATCACCTGCGTGAAGTGTGAAGTGATGAGAGTGTGATGCTGTGGTTCCCATGAAGGATACAAAGATACTTACGTGTTTGTGTTAGTGACGATTTTCCATCCTGTGTAGTGGTTCATTCGATTTGTTACACAAAGGACATGCTTCGGCTCGGTACAGTCACAGTTCTTTGAACCTGAGTTGTGTAATATGTGAAAAGTGCAATGTAGTGTCGAGTTAGTTAGATTACCAGCTTATTTGGGAGTGCTCTCACCCCGCCGCCAGTGGACATGCGCGGTAAACCAGCTGATTTTATGCCTTCCATTTTGAGCTTTAAAAATTTATAGGGGTACTTTTTATTGCAAATGGAGAAGAAACTTCGCCGCATGTATTTGTGATATCAATGAACTTGATAACCAATTTATCTCATGAGATGACAGTGTCTGGTCTTGAAAGTATTTCATTCAATAATTTTTTTATCATAAATACGAGTATAGCTGTATAATATTACGGAATTCATTTCTTGGCATAGTTGGGCGTTTAATGTATAGCAAGTCATCTTGATGGATGTCTGTCTCATGAACGACACGGGAGGAGATTCATAGCCTCCCGTAAACGAATAGATGGCGCTGTCTGTCTCGATTCCCAGGGCATTCACGTAAGGGTTAGTGTTTCTGTGCTTATTTCCTTTAATAGTGATCAATAAATAACTAAAAGTTTTTGTAGTGTCGGAATACCAATTTATTTTGAATATATCGCCGTCCATGCTGGTGTCTTCCTTTGATAATTTATTTGTTCACTAGGTAAGACTTGATTGATGTATTGTAATGTAGTTGTATGAATGGAGCATCGTTGCAGCGATGATGCTGTATAGATAGGGGGTCATAGATAATGGGATATATTGTTTACAGTACATTAATTCTCGCGTTCAAAACATGTGTTTTTAATTTTATTTAGTACTAAATAAAGTCTGCCTCGATTATTTTTATTCGAGTAACTAGCAACCCGCTCCGGATTTGTACGGGTAGCAGATCATAATATGCCTACATTTTTTTTTGTCGAATTTTCGTATCAGCCTGTTGCGTCGAGCATATGGGTTAGATTTAAAGCTCCTACAAACAGACACAAAGAAGCCGCGTGACGAGCGGTGCCTTACCTTAGTGTCGCGTCTCAAGTCGCGCCTGTTTGTAGGCACCTTAAAATGTAACTGATGTTCATCCTACTTGGAGTATTTTATATCGTCATATTAAAGCCAATTTACACAAACCTTAAATGAATTATATACCTTAGTCCTAAACCTTCCTCATGAATCACTCCGTCCATTGTTTAAAACCGTATGAAAATCCGTTCGGTAGTTTTTAAGTTTATCGCGTTCAGACAGACAGACGCGTCGGGGGACTTTGTTTTATTATATGTAGTGATTAAAACTCCTGCAACTTCAGCTAATTCAGCATTGTTTCCCAAACATACTTTTCGCGTTCAAAACATGATCATGTGTCGTTTCAAAGTATTTTAAGTTTATTCAAGGTAATTATGAAACTTTAATAATTAATTAAAATAAATAATTAAGTATTTGTCTAATAAATTAATGAAGTCCACTCCTTTGATCAGGTAAAATAACTACTTACCTAAAATTACTTTGTTTTCAGACTCAGAAATAAAACTCCCGCCCCCGCTAGTCTTTTGTTTGATGTATCAAATTAAAAGGCTCTAATGGGAATATTGAATGACAGGACTCGCTAAGCCCTAGATTTGAAACAGCCCTCTAATTTGAGATGCCAATTATGGAGGGACACTGCATTTAGTCTATATGGGGTGCATTAAAGGGAATAGGGATTAAATATCGAGGATCCGTCCATTGTTGGTAGGATAATCAGCCCAAAATGTTTTCAGTTAGGACACAGGCCTCCTCTTCGTTGGGGATTTTGTTGATACACTGCAATTAATTGAATGCTCTCTATTGATGTCGTGTTAATGTTTATTATGGAAGTGAAGTTTGAAAGGTTGCTTTTGGATTAATTTGTCGGTCCGGTGTGCAATTTTCTCTAATCAGTTTTATTATAAAAGGATACATTGATCGCTAGTGTGTTGTATTAAAGGAAACCGAGTTTATATTTACCTGACTGCCCCAGAAGGAGGGTAATGTTTTAATACTTATTTTCTTAGTTTTACGTTTGACTAGATGTGTATATGTTTATCTGTGACCGATGATTCTGTACGCATGCGTAAGACTTAAAAGACGTAAAGACCGAAGAAATAGTCCATGATAGGTAGTCAGACACACGCAAACCAAAAATCTTACACCTCCATTTCCAAGCACCTAAAAATAGCACAAAACTGAACAAAACATGCAGCGGAAACAAACGTCGACCTCAAAGCATTAATGTCCGTTAATGCAACGAAAACGTTCAAGTCAAAGTCAGTCAGACGCAGGTCGACCTTCAAACGAAACGCACGTCGAGACGGTGGAAATTCCTGCCCGATGACACATGTTAATTGACTCTTGTTTTACGCTTTACTTCATCCAGTCTTTATGAATGCAAGGCAGCGAACTCGCGAATGAACGAGTGAACCTGCGCCTGCGACGGTTTTGTTGTTTTTTCTTCGTTTTAATGTCGCGTCGTTAATCGCTAAGTTTATTTTCTATTTATGGATAACTTAACGTAATTAAACTTGAGTCACCACCAACATCATTCAGCCATACACCTCCCCCAAACATTACTAAATAAATAGTACTTTCGGTCCAGCGGATTCCTGCGATCTTCACTAAATCCTAGATGGATCCAAGTTTGAGAGCCTAGGTCCACCTTGTGGGGGACCTAGGCTCCCAAACTTGGTTGTGTGTGATTAGAAAATCTAGGGTCCTATACATTAAAAGACTACGAATCGGCAACTGTATGAAGCTTTCAAAATCTGGGGAGTACACATAAACCCAGGTACGCACGGGCGATTTTTTTCCGCGGCGATTTCTTTTTTCGCCGGCGCCAAGAGTTGAAAATCCAACCGTGTGTTTTTTACTCGCTGGGATGCACTGTTGGATTCTCAACCCTCGGCTCAACACCTAGATTTGAAAATCCAGTGCGCAATAAAATCTCGCCCCGATATTTTTACACCCGTTCGGACGTGGGCTTACTTTCGATGAAAAACTTACTATAAATACGAAGGATGCATGTATATTACGTTCAACGATAGTACGAATCAAGGTCTTTGCCTTTGTTTAGCTCAGGTCAACGGTCGTACGAATTGTTAGCACATGTATATTTTGGGGAGTGACATCTGCGCTATCCATAGTAACCATTTGTGATAAAGAATGACATACGCATCGGTCTAAAGTACATTCACTTCTATGACAAACTATACTCAAAGTCTCAAATTCAGATAATTTATGGAAACAAAGGGGATAACATATCAAAAAAATATCTTCGTAATGGTAATTCACACAAAATGGCGAAAAAAGGTTCCATTTTCTTTTAAGTACTGAATTTAAGAAATAATAATTAAAAAAGAATCATGCCGTAATTATTTTTATGAATTTTCGGTTTTAAACAAAGTTATTAAAAAGAGGAGATTTTCTGGTATAAAATATTTTATGATACTGGTAACAATGCAGGAGATCCAAACATTTTCACATTTTTTTCATCTTCAACAACACTAATATTACAACTCTCATTCATAGATTCATATTGTATTTAGCATATCTAGCCACATTTTGGATGAAAACGGCTGTAAACTGTTTCGAGTGGAATTTGATTTTGTGAGGCCTACGTCTAGCAGTGGACTTAAAAAGGCTGATTATGACGATCATAGGCTGTGTCTTCGACACACTCCATAAAACATTGTTTGGCAACAGTATTTTGTTTGAATAGATGTTATAATTAATTCACTTTAATTTCATAGACGATTATTTACAAAAAAAAATAGTGATAAAATGTTTTGCACCACTATCCTGTCATTTTGACAGTGACATTTCTTGACATTACTTTTTTTTACATAACTTATCTGAATTAGAGATTTTGGGTATACATACTTAACGACACTTATAATTATATAATATGTATTTTCATGTATAATATAAACGTAAATGTGTCTACATTCAGTCATTCATTTTTGTACGGTAGCCAGCACATCAAGTTACCTCAAACTGTACAATTTTCTCGTTCGATTTTGAACTTAATCCTCAACTTTTTAAAGTTCAAAATCGTTTGGAGAAATTTAACAGTTTCGTGTAGCTTGGTGCTGGCCACTGACTGTACTTTATTCACGACGTTTTCGTGATTATTCAAATAGTTTCGAACTCCAACGAAACCCTTACTCATGAGGTCTTAAAAGCGGTCAAGCCATCTTCATCTGCTTAGCCTTTTCCAAACTTTGTTGGGGTTGGCTACTAGTCCAACCAAATGCAGCTGAATACCAATATTTTACATGGAGCGACCCCATTTCCTCCCGTGGGTGTCGTAAAAGTCGACTAAGGGACTTACTAGAGAATGGGCAGCAGCGTTCTCTATGTATTTTTAACACCATACTGCGATCGCCAACCCGCCTGCCAAGCGTGGCGATTATGGCAAATACCCCTCTTTTGGGGGAGGCCTATGTCCAGCAGTGGACGTCTTTCGACTGAAATGATAATGATGATGACATGGAGCGACTGCCTATCGTTAAACGATATCCCTTGGTAAGACCCTTGGTTGGCTGGTGGTAGTGGTCAAGTCGCTAAACGAATAAGACAACCCGCGACCTACTTAGAGTATTAGTAAGGCCTCCTTTGAGTCCGAAAAAAATCATAAACTTGATTTAATGAATATACAACATGTTCCGGAATCAACACACACCATCAACACTCCAGTTAGAATATTATGTTGTAATCAAAATACATACACTGAATTTTTACTATTATGTATAAAACATTGTTTATTAATTAAATTAGTTATACTGATTGTAAGAGAAAATTGTGGTCACATTACAAATCTACGCACACACACAGTTGCATACTTATAGGCGTCTAGCGTAGTAGGTACTTCGTCTATTTTGGTTTGTGTTGTCTGTACAGCAGAAGTGTGACTGTAATTTACGTAGTTTTCATTATATTTGGAATAAAAAATTACCTATATTTAAAAAAAAAACGCAAATCGATTCAGTAAACGATTCTGAATAAACTAAGTTCATAATTTGCATTATGAATTTGCATTTGCATTTCAGTTACACATTGTATAAATAATTACTTAGTATTATCGAAACTACTTACATGTATTTAATAAAGCAGTCACTATTACTCCAATTACCTAGCAGCTTCGAAATTCGAAATTACTAAATGCAACGCTCATCCAATTAGTGCACATTAGATATTACTTACCTACCTAATTTTACAGCCCAGTTTCAAAATAATATTGCAAAACAGAAGCAAAAGCTGTTTCCGTGTACATTTTATAGCTATCGCAGGAACGGATACTAAGATAACGGAAATGTATACAGATTTGGTGACCTCTGATATTTGGGTTTACTGCAGAAATATTAAAATTACGCTTGTATTGAAAAGTCGAGTTTATTTAGCTAAATTATTACTGAACTTCGAACGGTTATGGAGGCTATTAAATAGGATTGAATGCAGTATTTTAACAGTTCGGTATAACGTAAAAAAATGCAATTCAATCGACGTAATTAACAGATGAAATAGCATCTATACGAACCACTAAACCTAAAACAAAAACACCTTCAACTGTCATGTTATACTTGATATTTTAAAACCACAAAAAAAAATAAAAACACTCCTACACACACAATAAAAAAAAAAGTGTGTACCTAAAAATCAAAACGACAATCCTAACAACTCATTGGCTATTTCCGCTCCACCAAACACACAAAGCTCGTCTCTTTCCAATCATTTAAGACAAATATAAATCGCTATAGATTTCCTGAAACACTATCGCTCGCACATGTAATTATCAATAACTTTCCATGTAATAATAGACTTTAGCTACATAGTAATATAGTTTAGATTATGAATAGCATGTTGGATGTTCCTGGAATAATTGAGATAAGCAGTAAAGTTGTGGTTAGCTGTTTTATGGTGGTGCCTAGTGCCCGTTAAAATTATCTCTTGTGTGTGGGACAAAGAGATTTGTGACTCTTTTGTTTCCTCAAAGATAATATCCATATTTTCCGTCGGAAGATAATGATTGTATTGATGTTGATTGACATTTACTACTGCCTTGTTCATTAGTTGCCGTACGGGGTCTAGAAGAGCCAGTCTTTCAACCCTCGCTGTTTGAATATACATTCATAAACTTACCCTTTCTTCCTATGGGGGTTGGCAGAAACTACAAAAGGCCACCTCCTACGCTCCTAACATACTCCTTTTGCTTCGTTTACAAACATCTGGTCATACAAGCACGCCGGTTGTGAGTGCTACGCGTGCACCTGACCTTTCTGAAGAACATCACCAATTATTAGGCCACTATATGTTCTCCTAGGGCGTCCCCTCCCGTCGTTTCCACTCACATCTGCCTGGTAAATACCTTTTGTTAGTCGCCTTTCATTCATACTCTCAACATGACCAAACGATCTAAGAATACTCTTTTCAATTTTTGTCACTACATCTTCTTTTAAACCACACCGTTGCGTTATCATATAATTTTACAGCCTTATTCATAGTCACGCCACACATGCTTCGCAAGGTACGCATTTCCACAGCATTTATTCTACTTTCATGCTTCTTTTGTCACACCCAACATTCACTTCCATACACAGCTTAGGCTAGAACACTATTGTGAACAGCCAGTCTAGCCTTTTTGGGCATCGACTGGTTGGTCATAATCGCATGTATAGCACCATTCACTTTATTCTCCGCATTTACTCTCCTTTCCACATCTTCATCAATCTTTCCATCTCTTGTAAACTGACTCCCCAAATATACAAACTCACATAATTGCTCCATACTCTTATCATATATTTTCACATCATACACCAATGCATCCTCTTCTCTTGTTCTTCTCGCTGTTTGAATAGTGTCAAAAATGCAAAATCTAAGCATAGTGATTGTGTCATTATCCCCGTTGTTTATCGTTTATTGAATCTGACATTAGATGGCTCATGTTCCATAGACCACATTTTCTGGCCGTAATACATTCAATTAAATCAACCCAGTCTTTCGAAGTCCACTGCTGGACATAGACCACTGTCAAATTGAACCGCAACACCCGTATCTAGTCTCTCGACCGCCCGCGAAATTCAAATTTTCTTGCGGTTTTTGCAATTTGCAGGTCAGTGTTAGGTTGATTAAAATATGATTCGCGACCATAACACATATTTCTTCACAGAATTATAATCATTAGAATTAGCAATCCCAACTCCTTAAGTTAGAATTGGCATCAAATGTCATAATTTCATGAAATAGTCATTCAATAGAGTAATATCGTCGACCGTAGGTTCAATTGAGGTAAGGGACAAAATACTATTTTTCAGGAGAGGCCGACAAAGTTTTTTTTTCGGACTAAATCGCCCATAACTTTTTTTGTTATTAACCTTTTTCGGATCTGATTTCGCACATAATCTTTTATTTTAGTGCTCTATCTACCTGTGTAAAATTTATTTAAATAAGTTATCTATTTAAGAAAATAGATGTCCCTTACACCAACGTATTTTGTTAGTAATGTCCCTTACTGATCAAGTATCTTGTAGTCCCGTCCCTTACATTAAATTGACCTCTACGTTGGATCAAAAATTGTGGAAAAATTGTGAAAAGATAGTGTAAATCACTTGTTGAAAAAATTTATGAAAAGAAATACAGTGTCAAGAGATTGTTGACAGAAAATTAAGTACACACTTTTGGCGTACGGATATCTTAAATTTGGAAATCGTTACCTACCTTACCTTATCTTACCTTATTTAATTCGATTGGTGGCGGTAAATACAACATTTCAAGTTGCTATATTGCATAGTTTTTCAAATACATTGTTATTATGGGGCTGATTCGAAATTTGGATCCAAAAAATCAGTAGGGTAAGGGACATTTTTCTTAAGCTAGAATTTTTTCATATACACCATTCGAAAGAGCGAAAAATTCTGAACAAAACTGTATACTTAGCTCATTTTGGGTATTTTGTCCCTTACGTCAATTGAACCTACGGTCGACGATTATGAACTAAGAGAGTTGTATTGATGATTTTTATTATGGTTATAAAACTCTATAAATAAATATTTGATACGGCCGCGAATCATATTAAGATCAACATACAACCAGCCGATCTATTCTGTAAAAATCTCACCGTGACAACTGAGGTGAAGTGAGCATCAATACACAGTGTCAATCCCTAGCATTAATGGAATGGCGTCTCACTTCACCTGTGTTTTCACGGTGAGTTTTTTACATAATAGCACTGCTGTACCCTAATTAACACACAATCAATCGCAATAAGCAGAAGCGGATTACTAATCCATTGCTTCATATATTCGAAAAATTTGTCTGCTCAACAAGTAAATAACGCAATTAATGTTGTTGAACTGTCAAAATTAAACCGCTTCCTACTGATAGTGTGTTACGCAATTTAGGCCTCTACCTGCACAAGTAACGTAAGAAAATTTGAATTTCGCGGGCTATTCTGACGCTTTCGCCTTATGGTAGTCAGTCCACCTAGCGGCTAAATAGACCTAAGGAATATATTGATATCCTCCACTGATCTAGTAGCATATTCAAATGATACAAGACTTCTAGTACTAAAGCCAGTACTAATGATACCTGTTACAGATTAATTAGTACTTGCATGCAATAAGCGAGCATTTTGTAAAATTCGCCACTTACAACCTATTATCATGACTCTTCAATTATTGTAACTAGCAGTTTATCCGTACAACAATGCAATACTGGAAAATCACATGGAAACAAGCATCAATTGATTAGTTCAGTCTATCTTAGGACATAACCTCTCACGAGTTATGTCACAACCACAATACATATTATCTGTCCTTCACATTAATTCTACTCTAAGTAACCATCAGTCCAGGATGCGAATCTTAATTCCTAATAAAGTCTTTACACTCCCACCATCTTGTTTGCATACTAAGTTATGTAACTAAAAGTCAAAACATTGCAATCCTAACCTCTCTAGTCGTAAATATTGCACATGGCGGCCGGTAGCTACCTCGCTCTGATATCGATTGAATCTCCGCGTAACGCAACGTCCTCCTCAAGGCGTTATATTATAGTCACAATATATATTATTAACGATTGCGACCACGCTCTTTCACCGTCACTTATAAAATACTAGATGTTATAGTCTGCAAATGTCAATACACTTTCGAATACGTATGCGTTTTTATATATTTACATATCGATTTTACGTCTAGACGCGATTCAAGGGAGCTTGGGTTTGATATCCTAAACAAATTAGCGACTGTAAGATTGAATGGATGAAGCATTTGTTGGACAGCCACCTGGCAATGGTCCAGGACACGATAAAGCTAGAGGAAGCAATATTAGATTACTGCTAACCACAGCTTAAATTAATGTTTGGACAACACTTGCATTATATATTTTATAGGATCTCCGGAAACCTTAGATTTTTTATAACTATTCATTACTGCCTGAATCAAATCTCCAAAAAGTCTGCAGTCTATTTAATATGAAGCTCACCGAACGGATTTTCATACGCTTTTCACCAATGAACGGATAGATTCATGAGGAAGGTTTAGGTTTATAATTAATTAAAGGTTTCGTAGAAACTGGCGGAAATATGGCGATGATTGTTGAAGATGTCGGAAAAAATAAAACTAAAGTTTGTTTTTGTTTACACGCGCTAATCTCTGGAACTACCAGTCGGATTTCAAAAAATATTTTTGCATTTGATAGCCCAATTCTTGAAGAAGGTTATAGACTACATCACGCAAGAAAGATCGCAAAGCGTAAACGAAGTAATAGCGGCGAACGGGCGAGCGATGGGATGCGACGCGTTGGGTTAGCTAGCTAAGTACTCATAAAATATTTAATAAACCATTGACATGGTATAAATAAAAAGAATGATGTGCATGCAGTTCGAAATTATAATTTAGAAAATAACCAAACGCGGTACCAGTGTTGGTAGGTCGAAATAACGGTAATAATTGACTTGGTACAAATAGAAAAAAAAATGATGTACTTATAGTTTGAAATTATAATTTAAAAAATAACAAAAGCCGGTACCCGTGTTGGTAGGTCGAGATAACGGTAAGATAAAGTAATTTCTCAATACAACAGTATGACAACGCAGATGAAATAATGTCAAAAGATCACGATAGTTTCATATTATTAGAATTATGGGGTTTCCCCACCAAAACTCGGGAGCTTATAAATGTTTTTGTACATGTTTTCTTCAACAGAAACCTAAGAAGATATATTTGTAGGGAAAACCCCGCTTATTTTTGGAAATCCGTCTATTTTGCCTTTGAAACGCGAATGAATAACGCATCATGTGGATCAATGAATAAATACTAGTAGTGACACAGTTCCTTGCTATCGGAATGATACATATGAGGTCGTGCGTATACATCTAGAATTCATGATCAGACATTCCATTAGTGTGACCCTGCAGACTTCGAGAGTGTAAACAGCGGGGTAATTGCGCACTTACACAATAGCTTTTATTTTGACAGTTCAACAACATTCATTGCGTTGATTGCGTTATTCAAGTTAAAAAAATAAAAATAAACTTTTTATTTCAGACTTTCATATCCGTAGAATGTAAGCAGACAAATTTAACGAACATATGAAGCAATGAATTAGCAATATCCTTCAAAATCATTCGAATTGTGATAGTTTTACGCAATTAGGCGGTTATCACACTGCACCGGACACCGCTCCGGTGTGCGGTGGTGCGGTTTTTTACTTTGACACAACACTGCGCGTGAATGCGTTTTCAGTGTGTTGCACTACGCGTGTTTTCAATGCAAAGAGAGATACTTTCAAGCAACGTTAGAACACGCCCTCCCGCGCTACGCTGCGTAATGCGGTGCAGTGTGCGAATCGCCTTAGGCTATGTACAGATGGCAAAATTTTGATGCGCGTTTTCAAATCGCACGTTTTGACATCCTAATATTTACCCAACAGCCGATCACATGCGCGCGCGTTAACGCGCGTCAGCGAGCGTCAACGCAACGCTCGGAGAAAACGTTTCTGGACGCAGACGATCGCGCGTTGACTCGCGCTTTGATATTAATGTAACGTCCGTTTGCTGTTCAGTTGAGGGCGCACTTTCATCGCAATTGCACGTACTTCTTTTGTAATTTTCGTAATTATATATAGCGACGAGTACTCTCGCAACGCGCGTTAGCGCTCATCATCTGAACTCTCTTTAAATTTGATCATGCGTTGACGCGCGTTAACGTGCGTTACATGGGAACTTAGCCTTAGGGTCCTGGATAAACAGAAACCAAATCAGAGCTAAAGATAGTGATGAGCTCATAAAAATATGTATTGATTGATGATTAATAATGCTTCGGAAGTCGTATCTAGAATTCCAATCGCATATTTTGATAAGATTTACCTGTTTAGACTGATGACCTATCTTTTCATCAAGGATTCCAATACGTTAACCCCTAGTTTCATTAGCCAAGAGTCTTTTAATCTATAAATTTCTCAATACATCATTTTCAACTGACTATCTCAGAGACGCTTTGACGCGAAAATGGAAATCTCGCTTAGGGTGGCGATGACCACAACAACTATTTATATTTCTGACTTTCACACTATGCATGTGACGTTTTCTTTAATTCTTATACTCCGTTTGAAATAAGATTAGACATTTATATAAACCTTTTTTACAGTCCGTTCAACCGATTTTGACTTCTTTGATTTTGAATTATGATTTAATGTTTTGCACCACTGTCATTTTGACAGTGACATTTCTTTGTTTATATAAATTATCTGAATTAGAGACTTTGGGTATAGGTTATTGATTCAGGCACAACTTTGGGTAAACATGTTATCATTTGATACTTTGTATTTAGGTTTCTTTCAATAAAGCAAACGTGCTCGACAGACTATGGAAAGAATGTCATACAGCCTACAACCGACACCTGCTGATTATAGGTGGCACTAGTAATTACTAACTATAATAAATGGTATTTTGAGCAAATTACAACAAACAGATTGGTCATACTAGTTGGTAAATAACTGTGGCAGCATCTACAACGCCACATGGGAACTACGCATCAAAAGACCTGACGTCACACAAATCCTGCATCGCACAATCAAAGTTTACCACCGCGCGCGACTAGCATATATACAACACCCCGACATCAAACCGTCGGGCAGTTGCCCACCAGACACGACACCCGTCTGGTCGGAGGATCCTCCCTTTTCCATAGAGTATGAGTGAACTTTACACCCTCTTACCTCTATACTGGTGACCCCGAACATGAACATGAGCGCAGCCTTCGTGCACCTACTTCAGCGACCACCCAAAAATATGCTGTTATCCATTATCTTGCAATAACCATTTACTTGTGTCAAGAATCAGCTAAACAAGGATATGGAGTGGCATAATCTTGCCTATACAATCCACACCAAGTTTATGGCAATGCTTCCATAATTTTAGCATCTTTGGATGATCGGTTTTCTCTTTATGACCATTTAATCCGTCACTAATATACTAATAATAATAAAGCTGAATAATTTGTTTTCATAATTGTTTGAACGCGCATTTCTCTGGAACTATCAGCCGGATCTGAAAAATATTTTTGCATTTGGTAGTCTAATGCTTGAGGAAGGCTTATACTATAACATCACAGGAAGGATATAGGTTAACATCAGGCTAGGATCCTTAGGAGCCAACCAAAAAGAAAAATAAAAACCGGTCAAGTGCGTGTCTCGGACCACGCACAATGAAGAGTCCCGTAGATGGGATGAATTGATCCCAAAAACAAACTTAACACAGTTGAAAAACATGTTCATCATGGAGAACATGTTTTTCAACTGCTTTAAGTTTTTCGACTATTACTCGGTAACTGGTACTTAGCTGTGATAGTTTGCGTTTTAACTTTGTTATATAAACTATTACTACTGTGAATTTTTTGTTTCTGAGTTGATATGGGTACGTAACAGTGACAATTATTCCTATCTCGTTCCCGCTACAGCCCGCGTCATATCTCTCGCTTTTTCGGTTGTGTGTGCACGACATGCGACATCAGGAAATGTAGTTGTATGCATGTGCATGTAATTGTTTCTAGTCCAATAATGTTTACGTGACATTAGAGCGGTGCCTAAAGGCTCGTACAGACTCGTGCGATATCGCGGGCGCGACAGGCAGCGACAAAGAAATTATACTACTAGTGTCGCGTCGCGCCCGCGATATCGCACCAGTGTGTGGGAGCCTTTATCTTCCTCTTTTTATACAACAATGATGACAAGCCTTATTTATTTCACTTTTACAAGGTGACATCGCAGGATTAAAAAGTCATTGACTTGTGGTTGATAGATTTGAACCTGTCGTTGCAAGATTAGTACCTCATCATTTCAGCCGAAATACGTCCACTGCTGGAGACAGGCCTCCCCCAAGCACCGCCATTTCGACCGGTTCTGTGCTTCCCGCATTCAGCGGATTCCTGCAGATTTCACAAGGTCATCGGTCCACCTTGTGGGAGGCCTTCCAACGCTAGTCTTCCAGTACGCGGTCGCTACTCCAGAACCTTTCGCCCCGTCGGCTATCTGTTCTGCGAGCAATGTTCCCTGCCCATTACCACTTAAGTTTGGCAATTCTTCGAGCTTCGAGAGATGTCGGTTACCTTGGTTCTCTCCTTCTAATCTCTTCATTTCTGATTCGATCACGTCGGGAACTCCAAGCATAGCCCTCATAGCATAGTACCTACCAGTAACAATATTTTGTTTTGATTTTGTACAACTTTTGGCCACGGAAGCATGGCATAAAAGGGAGGTGGCGTATACTCAGCTGTGGGTGGAACAAAACTGCCGATAATGATGATTATGAACTTACTTTAGGCAATTGTTTCAAGTGCAATTTATGACTATTTATCAGTAATAGGCATAAAATGTTAGCAGCTCTAAGTGGTCCACTCATGAGTCATGCCTCACAAAAATGTTGTTGATATGGTTACTGTTAACGCATTTAAAACACTTCAAAAATAACCTAAATATATAAAACAAAGTCTGATTAGTTACACCATTTACTCAAGAACGGCTGGAATGATTTTTATGATCTTTGATTTGTTGAATTTTTCTCCGCCCGAATAGCAGAATAATTACTATACACGCGAAAAAATTCACGACAAAAAAAAACCATGGATGTAAATTTTGTTTAGTGAAAACACACATTTGGAGGTGACGAGGTCAATAACCTGCCTATCGTGTTGATAATGATGACTACCAATACCAGTATACGTCAGTAGCATACTGTGGCAGTATCTACAACGCCACATGCTAACTACGCATCAAAGACCTGACGTCACAAAAATCCTGCATCGCGCAATCAAGGTTTACCGCGCGACTGGTATACAACATCCCGACATAACCGTCAAGCAGTTGCCCACCAGACACAACACCCGTCTGTGTCAGGCGGAACGTCAGGACGCTGTGGCACCTCTAGCCCCTCCTCAAAGAGGGGACTTATCGCTACAATTGTGGCGTGCCCAAGTGTGGCCCCCGCCTTGCCAGCGAATTGGTTGTTTTTGGATGTGAAAAAAATCACGGCAGTAGTATTAGTACCTATAGATTACAGGAAAACCTATAAGAAGTCCATGGTCTTAAAATAACACGGTAAATCTCGCAATATTGTGCGAACAAACTTACATTTGTAATTGGAATGTATGGGAGAACTTGTTTTTCAACTACAATGTTAACTTTGTTCTGGGGATAAATTCAATCCAACTACGGAGCCCTTCATTGTGCATGATGCAGCACGAACTTGGCCTGTTTTTTAACAGTCCAAAGGTTTATTCACCCCGACACCTGATCATAGCCTACAGTTTTCAGCCACCGATAAAAAAAAACTCCGCTCTAAAAGTATATTTTGATACATAATGGCCCAATAAATTGTAGACAATAACAACACAGAACAATGCATTCATAACTCGATTCGTGTTTATATTAACGTTATAGGTTATTGTAAACACCCGTACCATACTTTATTCGGAGAAAAACCGTGTGTCAAACTGTTAATTATAATCAGAGATAAACTTCGAGGAAGGATGTAACATAGAGTGGAGATACTGGTGCCGATTCCCTTGTTTACAAACTAAACTAAATGTAAGTTCAGTGCATCTTTTTCTTTCTATTTCATTAAGAAAAGGACAGAAGATAAATTTTAGTTTAGTCCAATAAATAATTTGTGAATTTTTAATCCCGGGATTGGAACGTCATTATAATTATTCCGGGATCTTAGAGGAGGTATTAATTATCCACTCTACATTACTTCCTTCCTTGAAGTTTATGTATATTAACTCTAACTATTCCGATCTCTGATCATTATACATGCCATCCACTTTAAAATACTCGTGGAGATTGCATGGGAAAGTCATGCAGGCTAAAACCTCTGCAGTACACAATAGTGTCTTTGCAGTCCACTGTTTTTAACCTTTTGACCGCCACGTCAAAAAAGCAAAAAAGTGCCCTCGGCGCCAAGATACGAATTCATCCTTTCGAGTTTTTGTCATCTTATGTTACAAGGCTCCTACAGACAGGCGCGACACGCGACGGGACACAAAGACACCGCGCGACGAGCGGTCTCTTTCTGTCACGCCTGTTTGTAGGAGCCTTAATATAGATGAAATATAAAGAAAGTTATACTATACAACAAAAGATAGAATTCTCTGACTCCTGCGCTACAAATAACTGTGTTGCAGGAGCCAGTGTCCTCCCATAATAAAAAGACACCCATTGGTTCTACATCCAAATAGATAAGCATAGATCTTAAATCCAGAGTCAGATGGCTCATAATCCGCCGTCGTCGCATCCAATCTGTACAAAATACTGTTATCCTATCAGCCGGAAGACGTGCACAGGAGCACAAAGGACTCCCACATCGGACATCGTAACGAACGCTCCCGGTCTCTTGTACTCAACTAGATGGACGGGCGTCGTTGTCTGTTGACTACGATAATCTAGCTTGATGGACATCTTATTATATCTGGCGGTGAATTTCCACTGCTGTATAAAAAACACTTACGCGAAATTGTCAGGGTAGCCCGCGAAAATCAAATTGTTTGCAATTTGCGGGTCAATATCTGGGCCTCAAGTCTGCTATTACAATAGTGTCAGAATGATCTCTTCATTGTGAGTTTTTGACAGATTTGCCATACAAACACTGTCAAATACTCACAATGGCGAGACTATTCTGACACTATTGTAATAGCAGACTTGAGGCCCAGGTTGTATGTTGATCTGAATATGATTCCCGACCGAAATAAATCTGTATTTATAGAATTATAATGATTAAAATCATCAATACAACTGGAATAATTTTATAGTACCTTAATGAATGACTATTTCATGAAGTCTTGACACTTGAGGATTATCACTTAAGAGGCCCTTCCCGGTGCGTCTATCGTCAACGCGAGCATGATTGAAAAGCTTGTTGTTTCATCCAGCGCAATGTTAATGCTAACAGGCAAGTGAGGTGAGTGTGAATTGAACGAAAAATAGTATGCGGATATTTTATAAAACTTGTTCCAGGAAATACGTGTTTTTGAGAAAGCCTTAAAAGTTTGTACAATAAATGTGTATCATTTAGAATCTCCATTACATGTGCAAAGTTTCTATGGAGATGTTTTCTTTATTTTTACAATTTATGAGTACATTATGAACGGCCAAAGTTCAGGTAAAATGTGTCCAAAAAGCAGATTTTGGGGGGCTTATACTGAATTTGTTTCTCCAAATTTTATTTTTTTGCTTTCATAGAAACCTAGATATAGTGCACATGATACCAATTAGTTCAAAATTTTCATTGAAAGATGTGTTCCAACGCCGTAATCACGTACGAGCGTTTGTATGAAAAATATGACGGGTTGGCCGCTCCTAAGAGCGCATACTTTTTATTTATACGAGTAGCAGCGTAACTATCATTACAGGGTTTACCCTAATGCGACAGCTAAGAACTTTAAAACAATAAACTATATACTTACAACCAAATTAGAAAATAATTAAAAACTGACAACATTATTAAAATTAAAAAACACAAAAACATAGTTATTAAAATCGGCTCATCAGCGACCTCCGTAAGTGTGTCTAGAATTTTCTAATACCTTTTCTATAGTTTCATAATGAGACACGAAGCAATAAAATACGATCTAGAGGAATGTGGCCGCGTTTCTTTAGATCGAATTTTGTTGTATCTGCCCGCGACTTCGTCCGCGTAAAATTTCGGCCCACAACCCACCCCCCGTCGCATTGCATCCCCCGTCAGCGGAATTACTTCGTTTTCGCTTAGCGTTTTTTCCGACTTTTT
Organism: Dryobota labecula; assembly: GCA_947523025.1. Classification (NCBI taxonomy): domain Eukaryota; kingdom Metazoa; phylum Arthropoda; class Insecta; order Lepidoptera; family Noctuidae; genus Dryobota; species Dryobota labecula. The sequence goes on from OX383303.1 coordinate 12,210,159, forward strand.
TTCGTTTTGCTCGGCTCCTTAGGGGATATCTCCTAAGATGATGATTGAAATCAAGTGGTGTCAAGGACAATTTTATTTACATTTAAATAGTTGTGATTAATAACATATTTATTTGGATAAGGATTAATATTATGTTGACAAAACTCCTTCGCAAATAATGCATTAATTACGAACTAATTTGATTACCATAAAAAAAAATTATAGTGAGTCAATCTTAAAAGATTGCTGTCGCGGACTTTTTTTTAGAACTTTTAAAGAGGATCAATTCTATCATACATGATATGTGGCGTAACTTATACCATTTACGCAGCGTACGCAAAGGAAACTCTCAAAAAGGAATATTTTTTCCCGTTTTTGCAACATTTTTCATTTATGCTCCGCTCCTTTTAATCGTAGCGTGATGTTATATAGCCTATAACCTTCCTCGATAAATGGACTATCCAACACAAAAATATTTTTTCAATTCCAACCAGAAGTTCCTGAGATTAGCTGAACTGCCACTGTTACATAAAAGATTTCTGTCCCTCTAGAGGTATTGAAACAAAGCCTTCATGCAAGGTGGTACGGACAGCTGCAGAGAAATCTCACCCCCTAGCAATGTATTTATTCATTGCAAAGGGGGGAGATTTCTCTGCAGCTGACTGTACGTATCGAAATACAAGGAAACAATAAACTGTTTGAAATAACATATATTTAAAAATAATACTCCTTCTTAAAACAACAATATACGGTAGCCTTTAAGGGTCTACCGCATTAAGAATGAATTTCTTATATCAAACACTTATACTAAGTTAACCTTTATAATAAGTATGTGACTATAACTGTCACTTATTAATGCCAGCCAGCTCAAACTTCAGCATAAAGCTAATCAAACAAACAAACAAACTCTTCAGCTTTATAATATCGTCGACCGTAGGTTCAATTGAGGTAAGGGACAAAATACTATTTTTCAGGAGAGGCCGACAAAGTTTTTTTTCGGACAAAATCGCCCATAACTTTTTTTGTTATTAACCTTTTTCGGATCTGATTTCGCACATAATCTTTTATTTTAGTGCTCTATCTACCTGTGTAAAATTTATTTAAATAAGTTATCTATTTAAGAAAATAGATGTCCCTTACACCAACGTATTTTGTTAGTAATGTCCCTTACTGATCAAGTATCTTGTAGTCCCGTCCCTTACATTAAATTGACCTCTACGTTGGATCAAAAATTGTGGAAAAATTGTGAAAAGATAGTGTAAATCACTTGTTGAAAAAATTTATGAAAAGAAATACAGTGTCAAGAGATTGTTGACAGAAAATTAAGTACACACTTTTGGCGTACGGATATCTTAAATTTGGAAATCGTTACCTACCTTACCTTATCTTACCTTATTTAATTCGATTGGTGGCGGTAAATACAACATTTCAAGTTGCTATATTGCATAGTTTTTCAAATACATTGTTATTATGGGGCTGATTCGAAATTTGGATCCAAAAAATCAGTAGGGTAAGGGACATTTTTCTTAAGCTAGAATTTTTTCATATACACCATTCGAAAGAGCGAAAAATTCTGAACAAAACTGTATACTTAGCTCATTTTGGGTATTTTGTCCCTTACGTCAATTGAACCTACGGTCGACGATATTAGTATAGATTAGAACATTCTAGACACACTTACCGAGGTCGCTGTTGAGCCGTTTTTCATAATTCCTTCTCAGTCACGAGATAATATTTTTTTTAAAGAGTGGCCTTAGTGGACCGATGTATGCGCTCTTAAGGAGTTGTATTACTGATTCTAATGATTATAATTCTGTAAATACATATTCGTTACGGTCGCTTATCATACTTTAATCAACATACACTCGGGCAATAAGCTGCAAATAGCAAAAATCGTAAGAAAATTTTAATTTCGCCGGCTACCTAAGTGCTATAACGAAACAGTTTACAGCCGCTTTCATCCAAAATGTGGCTAGATATGCTACTTACAATATGAATCTGTGTATGAGAGTTGTAATATTAGTGTTGTTGAAAATGTAAAAAAATTTAAAATGTTTGGATCTCCTGCATTGTTACCAGTATCATAAAATATTTTATACCAGAAAATCTCCTTTAATTAATAACTTTGTTTAAAACCGAAAATTTATAAAAATAATTACGGTATGATTATTTTTTAATTCTTAAAATCAGTACTTAAAAGAAAATGGAACCTCTTTTTTCGCAATTTTATGTGAATTACCATTACGAAGATATTTTTTTGTTATGTTATCCCCTTTGTTTACATAAATTATCTGAATTTGAGACTTTGGGTATAGACGACTTTAGATTCAAAATTTTCAAAGTCAAAATCAATTTTTTTAATTTGGGACAACTAGATCCAAAGTTTAGTATACAAAAACTTAGAAACTTTTATTAGTTCTTAAATACAATTACAAAGGACAACACTATCATCTAATTCTATATACAAATACAAATGTATAAAGATTGTATATTTTCACTAGCTCTTGCCGGCGGCGACTTCGTCAGCGATCAATGTCGACAAGTAGCCTATGTCCTTCTGCAGGTTTGACAGGCTATCCAACCAGTAAAATTTCATAATGATCGGTTCAGTGATTTAGGGTCTTATTACACTAGCGATTTGCGAGAGATTTCAAAGCGAGGCGAAAGCGCAGCGGGCTCGCCGCGGGTGTGAAACGAGGTAGCTGCGACTACGCGACGTGATCGCCGCGTTTTTACAAAGTTATACAGTCGCTTGTCTCACTCTCTCTTGTACAGTCACATCAATCGCTCTCGTTAAGCCGCGATTCCACCAAAATCGTGTTCCGCACATTTTTTCGCAAACATTTTGTGCAGAACTCCAACAGTGCACGTACAGAGTTGCAGATCCGTTTCCACCGGCAAAACTGTATGAAATTTATGTAAGCGTACAGTGCAGCACATTGGTAAATTTTTACTTGAGTGAGTCCACCGAAAGTAACAATAGTGCCGTACACTGTGCGGCACAGTGTCGCACAGTGCGGTACACTGGTGGAATAGCGCCTTTACGCATACTCAGCGAACACTTTGCGTTCACGTGGCGTGCTCGCGACGCACACGCCGCGAGCGCCTCGCTGAAATCACGCTCGCAAATCGCCAGTGCGATAAAGCCCTTAGGCGTGAAAAGGTGACTTTCGCATTTGTATTAGTAGGTAGGATACGTAAGTAGGCAAACCGACATTTAATCATAATATTTTCTTTGACATGGACAGTAAGACATCGCAGTTTTCGATACAAGTAATCATCACCACTATGTGATTTACCATGTCATATGCTATTTATTTGTTTAACCATGTGCCCGAAGACAAAAGGAACGTGGTATAGACGTAAACAAGGGTTTTGTCGCCATTCACAACACCTATAGAAATTAATCGTGTCTCTGTTCTTTTTGACGGAACTATAAACTATGTTCATCCATAGCCTTTTCAATTCACTGTATTATATTCTCCATTTTACACTATTCCTCCATATTTTACTGCCCTATCAGAATACCAGACGACGAGAAACGTCGCAGCATCAAGGCTCCTACAAACAGGCGCGACATGCGACGCGACACAAAGGCACCGCTCGTCGCGCGACACGGGGTGCCTTTGTGTCGCGCCTGTTTCTAGGAGCCTTTATGCTGAGATAGGGATTTTGGCACAGGATTTTTTATTTTATTTTTTTATGTTTCTATGAGTGTGTTTAGTTTAATTTGTGATCTTTCTGTGCGAGTCTCAATAAATACTGTTTCTTTCTTAAAATTTTGTTCAGGTATTTGCTATAAGTTCAGATAATAATTTCGTCGACATTTCACATTCACATGGACTACTTACACTCTTTGTATCCATTGTCAACTACCGAAAATTGAATTGATAAACAGGGCCTCAAGTCTGCTATTACAATAGTGTCAGAATGGTCTCGCCATTGTGAGTATTTGACAGTGTTTGTATGGCAAATCTGTCAAAAACTCACAATGAAGAGCCTCAGCCCTGGACAATGGATAGGCCGCCCTAAATGGGAAGAAGATTATTTATTTCTAGCATAGAACGTTTTAGTTTAACTGTAAGCTTATAAGGTTTTTTTTTTTAACTCCGCAAAATAGCGTTTAATGGGGTTGTTCAATTTTGTAGGGGAAATTACGAAATCCTCGCAAGCGAAATGGTAGTAAAAAAGTCCAAACAAACAAAGTACACTAGAATTTGTTAATAACAGTATTTTGCTCTCTTGTTTCCAGGTTGTGTTAGAAGTGGCCCACCGCGTGGACCAAGAGGGAGTGGTGGCGGTTGACTCAGTAGTCGAGAAGCTGATCTTCAAGCCGCAGGATGTGGTGTCCATCAGGGCGAAGGACTCTGATCTCGAGTACGCCACCCATGATGTGTTCCAAACGGATAGTGCAATTTCTAGCAAGTTTAATGGTAAGTACCATAGTACACTTTATACTTAAGCCCTATTTCACCGCCTACGGTAAAGTTAAAAAATAAAGAAAATTCATTTATTTATGACAAACTGAAAGGGACAGAACATGTGCGATTGTGCGCCTTTTATTCTGTAAATATAAAAAAAAAAAACTAATAAAAGGTAGGTAACTTACTTGGCAGAGATAATTTCATACAGATATTGTTCCATTTTTAATTTTATTGAGTTGTGGCTATTCGGACATTGTGAAACAGGCCCTAAAGGCGGAGACTGACTTGTAACGTTTGTTTGTAATGTGTCATTTGAGGCGAGCTGGGTTACATAACGGTGATACACTAAACGTGGCGAACGCTCGCTTCGAGCACTTGACTCAAGCGTTGGTGGTGCTTCATTAATTTTATTTAGTTATTGTTATTGGAAGGAAAAAACAAAACGTCGGCACTGTTTTGTTTGTAAACATGCGCTCACAATGCTCGCATTGAGCGGCTCGGCTTGCTGCACTGACTACTGCTACTGTAACGCGTTTCAAAGCAATTCACGAAAAAGCCGACAGTCGAGTGGTGGATCCGGAGCTTGCATCGAGGAGCTCGGCTCGCTGCAGTGACTACTGTAACGTAACGCGTTACAGGAACTCGATACATTACAAACAAACGTTACAAGTCAGTCTCCGCCTTTATACTAGCCACCCGCCCCTGCTTCGCTCGAGTGCAATGGCGACGTAGAAAGGAAAATTGTTCATTCCGCACAAATAAGACGCACATTATGAAATACTAATACAAAGTAGCCAAAAGCCTAGTGTCATGTCAAATCATCTAGATTTCTGTGCTATATCTAAATTAAATATTAATGTTTATGCACATAAACCTTCCGGAATAAATTCTCTAAATCATGTTGAAAAGTAGTAGTAGTTTAGAAGACCTAACCGGTCACACAGTCACGAAGAAGGACTCTTATTTATACTATAATCATTGAATTATATAGTCATTAATTTATGCACGGCATTTGGGCAGATATAAAATGGCATAGAGGTTTAGTTAAAAGTTCGACTATAACCATTATGACCAGTGTTAGAGGCTCAATTTAAAAATCTTTTAGTAATTTCTGCGCCTGTATACGGTGTCAGGTTTTCCTCCCATTCCTTCCTCCACTTTTGTACAATCAAAGCTTGTGTTTATTAAAGTTTGGGGTGATAGCACTTATCCTTTTAACAAAATATGTAGGTGTATAGAAACTTTAAAATATGTCGAAATCAATGCAAAGAAGTCGTTATTTTTATACAAACTTAATAAGTAATTGTGTTAGGTTATCAGTTATCACTAGAGATCGGATATTCGGATGCATATTCACCTAAAGTTGAGATGTTTGCTATTATGGAAAGCGCTTTTGTATCGAATAAATCCCGCGGTTCTGGTGTTTTATTTTTATTATAACTAACACACACCACCCCTACTCTTACACCCTACATACACTTATTTGCATAGGGGGTTAAAATAATTTAAAATAAATATGCATCTGAATAGTTATGCAATCCAAGAATCCCGGGTTACTGTACTGTTAGCCTGGATCGTCCCACTGCTGGGCAAAGGCCTCTCCCCATGACTTCCAGCTCTTTCGATCCAGGGCTAATGAATCCCGGGTATTTTTTTAATTTTAATAAATAATATATTAGAAGTCGATTCCATATTATACACCCGACTAGTTATGCATTGCCGGTATTCCTGGCATCACGGGATATATTCTTATTTCTTAAAAAAATATATTTAAAGAAGCTGCTTCCATACTTTCATAGCTAATAATTAACTTTAGGTAAATATGCATCCGAATATCCGATCTCTAGTTATCACACCAGATAAATAGGTAATATTTGCCAAAATTGATGCAATAACCTTCGATCAATAATAGTATGATCGGAGGCAATAACGATTTAGACTTTGGCAGTTGTAAATCCCCATTCACATATTATTTGGAGCGTCAACGCCACAATTTCGCCTTTGAACTTAAAAACTAGAACACTAAAACTGCGATAACTTAAGAGTTAACAGTAACTTGTTTACTTTACTTGAAGTGTTGGGCAAGTCCACTTGAGATAACTGAGAAAAGCAAGTATGGCAGGTGACTAAGAATGTATACTTTATGTATAGAATGCAAGTTAGGCAACTTTGTAATGAATGGGTGTTGGTTAGCTATCATTTCCTATGAGTAATCGAAGAGTTTACTAAGAAATTGAACTAACATCAGTTAGTTTGATGTGTGTCATTCAAACTTAAACCTACTCCATTTGAAATGACATTCGACATTTAAGGGCAGGTAGTTTCAAACGATTGTTGGTTAACGTAAAATACGTACGTCAAATAATAACGATTACAATAATGTTTAACGTTCGTTAAATACAAAGCGTTGATTCACTGCATAAAAAATCGATCGTCAAACTTCAAAATGTAGAAGAATAAAATGACGTTAACCAGTGGGTTACTGTATTTGTTATTTTTTAACGAACGTTAAGGGCATAATTTTGTAAAACAACACTTTTTTTGGTTTGACGATAGTTAGCTCCATTTACGCGTATACGTCAGCGTGTGTCAAGAGGACGTGAAACAACCGGCCCTTAGTAAACCTTTTTGTACCGTCCGTTCAACCGATTTTGACTTCTATTGCGTTGGTGGCATGACAAATGGCAGCTGCAGTAAACAGTTGGTATTGTAACCAATTTTTTGCTTTTAATACCATCCTTATGCCTACGGAATAGAAGACAAAATCGGTTGAACGGACTGTAAAAAATGTTTGTTTAAATGTCTAATCTTATTACCAATGGAGTATAGGTATATTGTGAATAATATATCAGGTAAAGGTATGCTGAAGTGTGAAGGTAAAAGTGATCTACCCTCCATCCATTATCACTTTCCAATACTATTAATGATGAACCCCGAAATATGCTCCCCACACCTTACGTCTTTCATGTTAATTGCCACGGATTATCTACTGATGTTCCGAGCTACCACAATTTAAAAATAATAATAAAAAAATATTGATCAACGAAGAATAGATTGCATGGCATGGTAATTTACAGTGTGTTCGACCCGTTAAGGCGAAGAAATATGATCAATTTTATCGACAAATCCACTATAATAGAGACACACTGTATAAAACGAAGCAAGTTTCTTGATCTAGTGAGTGGGGCCGTACCTACTGTTCTCCGAGATAGGTTACAAAATACATATACACCGTGGCATTTTAGTCGTCATACAAAGACAGTCCTCTTCATGTATCCAATGACTACGAGGGCGGCACTGAAAATTTCGGGAATCAAGGAAGAGACACAACATTACTATTTAAAAATGTATTTATTGCTTTTAGAAGTATTCTCCGCGAAATTTTACACATTTTTTCATACGATGGAACCAATCATTGAAGCAACCATTCCATTCGGAAGTTGGGGTCTCCAAAATGGCCGTTTTGTAGGCGTCCACAGCTTCTTCAGGTGATGAAAATCTCTGTCCACGCAATTTATTCTTTATTTTAGGGAAAGTTTAGAAATCATTAGGGCTTAGGTCGGGGCTGTACGGCGGATGGTCTAATAATTCTATGTTTTCTTGCTCTAAAAACTCTTTTGTTCTGTGCGCGGTGTGAGAACTCGCATTGTCGTGATGGAGGCTGATGCGGCGGTTGCAGTTCTCTTTACGGAGTTCAGAAACGACCTGTGGCAAACAAATGCTAGCATACCATTCTGCATTAACCGTTCTTTGTCCCTCAAGAGGAATAGTCGTAACATGGCTGGTTTTGGAGACAAACGTGGCCACCATTTTTTTTGCAACACTCCGTGAACGAACAATTTTTGTGGGCTTTAACTCATTTTCGAACACCCAAACTCGTGACTGGTTTTTTGTTTCGGGTTCGTACGCATATATCCAGGATTCGTCACCTGATACGATGTTGTATACAGCATTTGAGGCTCCTGCGTGGAATCTTTCGAGAGTTCTGACGCACCAAGTAACGCAAGCCGCTTTTTGCTCTTCGCAGAGCGAATGCGGTATCCATCGGGAAAACAACTTTTTTACACCTAATTGTTCATGCAAGATTATTTGTATTTGACTCATGCCAATGTCTAAAGTTGCCTGAATTTCGCGGTATGTCACATGTCGATCTTCCTCAATCAGCTTACGCACAGCATCAACGTTTTCTTGGGTGACTGCAGTTTTTGGACGACCTTGACGGGGATCATCACTGAGCTTGACACGTCCACGTTGAAATTCAGCAAACCAGCGATAAATTGTGGTTTTGGATGGGGCTTCATCACCAAATGCAGAAATCATCCGGTCAACACACTGTTTTTGTGTTAAACCACTTCGAAAGTCATAATAAATCATCGCTCTTGAATTTTATCGAGTCAATTCCATTTTCTCAACGACTAAACATTAAGCATAAAGCAAAACATTAAGCTAAGCATTAAGTCCGCCTTTGTACAGTTTTTACTTGTGCATAAAGTTTTAATAAATAAATAAATAAATAAACAAGTTTGACAAAACCTTGTGACAAGACCGAGAATCTTTTTTAAAATAAATAAATGTTATTCGATTTTTAAAACCAAGGAGTTTTCAATTAAAAAGATTTTAATATGCCAGGAACAGTGGAAATATTCCATTCCCGATACTTTTAGTGCAGCCCTCGTACTAATCATTAATGTAAAATTTTTTTTTTTTTTGCATTAGTTTTTTTTTTTTTTTAATAAATTATGACGCATGACATGGTTTAAAACACCCTGTTACGAGTGCAGTCCGAGCCTGGTGATACAAGGGCGCCGCAGAATGGATTTAGATTAAGTTTAAGATGCAATAGTAAGAAACACATTTTTGCGTTAGGGTGAGTGAACTCTGATACAAGATGTCGCCGCTCCATTCCGCGGCGCCCTTGTAACACAAGGCTCGGACTGCACTCTTAACAGGGTGTTTTAAACTATGTTATGCGTCATAATTAATAAAAATAAAAAAATCAAATGTTCAAAAACATTTTTTTTTTTTTCGTAAATGATTAGTAGTCATTAGTTACATGAAGTGGGCTGTCTTTGTAAGACGACTAAAATGCCACGGTGTATAAATAGTATTTAGGATAAACAGTTCCGATCCCCATTATAAATGGTTGACTTTAATGTCACATGTTGGGAGATCATCCTCCCAAAGAAAGAAAAGAAAAGACACATCTTTCTTAACCAATGCATATTCTCAAACTACACAAAACTTTACTCTGTCTATAATATCACTGCATCTCTATTGTTTCCACAACATTGACAATAATAATAACAGGGCTTGGCTTAGGTGTCGCCGCAGGGAACGGTAGGACAGGCGAGGAACGTTACCTGGAGCCGTGGGACGGCTGTGACGTCGAAATAGGAGAAGCTCCACAGCTCAACGGAGACGCTCTCCTCGAAGAATTGGAGCTCGACCACCGCGCCAACGGATGGGACGCCAACGACATGTTCCGTAAGAACGAGGAGGTGTATGGAGTCCACAGTACCTACGACCACTCGCTAGCTGGTTATACGCTGCCGCTGCAAAGGAAGGACACTCAGGACTATAGGTGAGTGGTGTAGATAGTAGAATTATATGAGGAAATAAGGTAAAAGTAACAGAGAAGCCATATGCAAGGAGCGTAAGTTTATTCGTTGTTCGTGGGAGGTAAAAATAACGGTACATGATCAGAGTGTCTTAACTTTCAATTCGTCTACGAAGCAAAATGCCTAAAATTAATGTCTACACAGCATATTGCCGAAACTGTAAATCGCCTAAAGATCAAAATGTTTGACAAGCAAAATGGCTAAAATGCAATAATTTCTAAGTAGTCGAGATGGTTAAAATAAACTCACACGAGGGCCTCTGAACTGTAGGTTAGGTTAGGTTAGAACTGTGACCACACAACGCATGAGCCGAGCGAGCGTGCTGCGGCAGCGGCCGGCGAGTGCCAGAAACGGTACTCCCTTTCTTCTCCTAAAATAATAGACATATTGCAAGGTAGGCGTTTTGGTTCATAGTCAGAATAAGGTTTAGTTCAAATACTGTATAGACATATTGCAAGGTAGGCATTGTGCTTCCTAGTCAATATAAGGTTAAGGCAATACTTGGCATAGACGTTTTGATTTCATAAAGGAAAATAACGCTCTTTAGAGCTTATTGTACATCCTTTTATACGTGCAGCCTGTGGGCAAAGTATACTCGTGCGGCATACAGCGTCCTCCGCGTCCAGTTCAATAACGCATTCAGGGCGTTGTTGAGGCTGCCCCGCCACTGCAGCGCCGGGCGCGCACCGACTGCTTTCACGCGATGCTCAAGTGGTCTTGCGCTTGATTTTTTATATTTGCAGTACAGTATCTGGTTTATTTTTATTTATAGAACTATAATTATAAAAATCATCAATACAACTCTTTAAGTTCATATAATCTGATTGGGTGACTTTTTGAAATAGTAATTCAATCAGATTATACGATGTTAAGGAGTTGTTTTACTGATTCTAATTATTATAATTCCGTAAATACAAACGTTGTTACCGTCGCAAATCGTACTTTAATCAACATACACCCAGACTGATCGCAAATTATACGCAGATTGAGCTGCAAATTTAAAAAATCAAGCGCAAGAGCTGGAAATTTGAATTTCACGGGCTAACTTAGCGCTTCCCCAAACTCATTACCTAATCAATATTGTATCTCCAGGGAGCAAGAGGCGAAAGCAGAAGAGATCGCAGCGGAGATTGAGAACGCTGCTTCGTCGAAGGCGCGCATTGAGCTCGAGAACGGCGACGAAGAGGAACGGTTCGCCGCGGTCGTTCGGCCACAGGACGGCGCCTCCACTGCCGGCAAATACGTCATTCCTAACAAAAGAAAGAATATGCAGGTATGTTTCATAGACAGTATTAGGTTTTCCCCGCGGTTTCGCCCGGGTGGAGCTTACTACCGGGGTAAAAAGTATCCTATGTCCTAACCTAGGTCATGGTCTACCTGAGTGCCAAATATCATCGAAATCCGTACAGCCGTTAAGGTTTGAAAAGCTAACATACCTAACATAACTTTCTCATCTATACTAATATATAATATTATAAAGAGGTAAAATTTGTTTGTATGTAAAATTATTTTTTGGATTTGGAGCCTAATTCTTGAGAAAGTTTATTGACTACTTAACATTACGGCCCTACGGCCCTTAAGAGCGCCGAGCCAAAATAATGCTAAGCTAACTAAGTAACGGGGCACAGCTATAGGATATAATCAAATTCGACTGGTAGTTCCAGAGATTAGCGCGTACAAACAAACAAACTCATCAACTTTATTGTATTAGTATTGATTTATGAAGCAATTGATAATTACCTACAAAATCCTTCGGATTTTGATTGAAAGTGTACTACGCAATTGAAGTGATGCTTAGTCGATACTAAGCATCACCCTAATGAGGGCTATCACGTATGAATTCGCCGTTAGAGGCGCTAGTGTAGTGTGAGGTCTTCGAAATGTCAAATGTCACTGTTTGTGGGTGGACTACGTAGATTTATTTCAAATTAGACTAAATGTTGTGACTATTTTGCAATGTCTGAGATTAACTATGGCAAATATGAGTTACGGGTCAATGAATGTCAGTGCTTTGAGACAGTTCCATCCATCGGAAACTTATGTCCTCCTTTTATCCGAACAAAACGGGACTGCGCAACACTGCGGCATGCTCGATATTTTTACGGTTTTAAGGTATTAAATATGATTTAAATGTAAACTTTGCTTTCACGCCCGTAGTAATTAAATTTAGCAGCTACACTTCAGGACCTTACTAGACAGTGGCGCCAACTGGTGAGCATAAAAACGGTATAGTCCAGGAAAATTTGGGGTTTCGTAATTGGCTCTGTACAATAAACTGTGTAGAAGTTAAGAGAGCTATTTCTCTCGTTTACCCGTACCCCAATTCTGCGCCCACGACTGTAAATGTTGACACTATGTATGTCACTAAGTATGTTCTGATTACAATCCAAATAGCATAAAACCCATAGGAAACGAGATATTTGCAATAAATTTAATATTTGCTTCTTCTGGGTAAGCTCACTCCATCGTAAACTTTGTCTCTGTCATCCAGACCTAAAGTCAAGAGCAAACTCATAGTAGAATAAAAAAAATAAAAAATAAACGATATTTTGACCTTTGACCTTGGAATACTGTAGTCGCAGACACCCTACGATAAGTAGGTTTTGAGATAAGTTTAAGGGTGCCAAAATAAAGGTTTATACAAGTTTATAGTTGACTATTTTTCATTCCGAGATACTTGCCCTTATTTGACTAATATTCCTGGACTAGTAGCCCTCATTGCGTACTACACTTTCAATCACAATCCATTGCATCCCGATCCATCCCGATGGATGGCAACGCATTTTTGTAATAATGCCAAATATGTTTATACCTATCTAACCAACGATTTAGTAAGACTTTCTTTGTTGACCTAGCCACTAATCTGGTCTATTTACTGATAGTGAGATAAGCTGATGTTATTATTATTATAATGATAAAACATAACCCCCATTTTTGTAGTCATCATGATGAATTCTCTCTTTAAATATCGGCAGCTATGCAGACACGGCTAAAACATGTAAACTTTATTTATGTAAATTAATTCAAACTATGTCGACAAAATGCTGATATTTCTTTGTTATTTACATAAAGATTAAATTTTATCACATTTGCATGACAGACAACACATTTTCGATTGATTAGATGATTGTTTTACTTAACATCGACCATAACATCGACCATTTTTTTTCACGACGTGGATGGTCTTAGCCTTCATCTCACCTGGTGATGATAAATTCGAAGGGGGAAATGAGCTTCACCCGGAATCCTCAACCTTATTGTTATGGCGACAGACTCCGATAAGCTCGCCAGGCGGACGTAGAATAAGCCCTACCAACTCTTTTTTCTATTTCTCTTTTTTTGTCTATTCTTTGTTTTACTTTTTAGCTTAAGCATATAAAATTTCCTCTATCTATCTGCCTAGCCTTTTCCCAACTATGTTGGGGTCGGCTTCCAGTCTAACCGGATGCAGCTGAATACCAGTATTTTACATGGAGCGACTGCCTATCTGACCTCCACAACCCAGTAACTGGGTAACACGATACCCTTTGGTAAGACTGGTTGTCAGACTTTTTGGGCTTCTGACGACCCTTAACGACTGTCAAAGATCCACGAATGACAGCCGGGACCAACGGCTTAACGTGCTTTCCGAGGCACGGAGGAGTCTCGGTATGTAAAGATGGTCACCCATCCACTGACCAACCCCGGCAAGCGTAGCTTAACCTGACGGATCGACCCGTGCGGCTGTTATTACTTAGCCACGAGCTCCTCCATATAAAATTTCCTCTATACTTACAAAAAGCTTAGGTACTATTGCGAACAACTACGTTAACGCGTACTTTCACAGTAGGACTATGTCCATATAAGTGTGAGTTTGATATAATTTAAACAATGCTGAAACAATTAGCTGAAATTGTATGCATTGAGGACAATTACGCTGATGTCATACTGCACAATCGTCTTACGTTTTATTAAGATCTTTAGTAGAGTGTGGAATTACAGTTTTTGTTCTAAAATAAATTAATACTTAGTTGTTATTTAATTAAACATAATCAGCAAAATCAGTTTTGGTAATAGTGACATCTTTGTGAAGCAGCTTGTCAGATTATTTCTGCAACCAAACAGCGTTTCTGTATTCCAATTTCTCTCTTCTCTGGCTTAGGTACCGGTTAGTTACAGGCTCATGAAACTTCTTAGCTTTGTCTCTGGTTAAGCATACTTGCCATGCTTCTGGATTTGCAGATGTGCATCGTCGGCTGTAACCACTTATTTTCATAAGGGTCGCCTGCTTGAATGCCAAGTAATACCATTTCCTCACTGGAAAACTAAAATTATATCCGTTTAAAGAGAGCTTAAGCTACGATTTTCCTGCTTCCAATGAAAATGCTTTTTTGATTTGCAATAATAATAGATTGTACAGCTAGTGCATAAAAGAAGCTCGACTAACTATCCACCCTCGCCTGCCGTATAAGTCTCGGGGTAAAATGGCTCGTTTATGCCCAAGTTATATATACACTTTGCTTTTCACTTAGATTGCGAGAAAATAAAACAGGCATAAATTATATTACAAGTATATTATACCAGTATTTTTTAGTTTTCAAATTGTGTCATTCGACTTGGGTCCTTCACTACCAAGTCATAAAAACGTTTCTTTGCGTTTTTAAATAATAAAGACAACTATGTTATCTTGTTTTATAAATTAACGATAGAAAACACGGAAGTGATATAAATTAAAGCAAATTGAATAACGACTTTAGTCTGCGACGTTTTATTGTGCGTGTGGCTGTTGGGCCTGATTATCTTAGTCTTAGGGAAAAAAAAACTTTATACACTAGAGCATAAAAAGCGACTTTGTCACCTATGCACCACATAAAGACCAACTTTTTTAAGCATGGGAGGTGAAAAGAGTATTTATTTTATTTTTGTTTTTGCAGACGGGCAAGCTAGTAGGCAAGCCAGGGGGCTCGGGCAACAACGGCGGATCTCCGCCGTCGCCCGCGGGCCGCGCCGGGCCCCCGGCCGCGCCGCCCGGCGCTAAGGACAAGGAGCATCGCGCGCCGCGCCCGCACCTCACGCCGCCCGCTGACAGGCGCCAGGAGGATACTGTGAGTTACTTTGTTATTGGAAGAACCGGAGTTACCGACATAGCTTGCAGGTTAAGCAAACTAAAGTGGCAGTGGGCTGGCCATGTTTGTTGAAGTGCCGATGGCCGGTGGAGCAGACGAGTCCTGGAGTGGAGACCGCGTATCAGCAAGCGTAGTGTGGGACGCCCGTCAGTTAGAATGACCGACGTCCTTAAAAAAGTGGCTATGATAGACTGGATGCTGAAGGCGGAGGATAGGGTGTTGTGGCGCATCCTGGGATAGGTCTATGTCCAGCAGTAGACTGCAATAGGCTAAGTTGATTTGACTTTGGATTATTATTTTTATCAAAGAAACTTTTTTTTACATTTGACGGGGCCTGTCAGCTCTCTTCCCTTTTCTATTCTTCCAAATATGAAAAAGTGTTTATAATAGCATTATCAGACATCGGAATATGTAGAGTTAATTTACCTAAACTTCGCGGACATTTATAGGGTTATCATAACCGTAAAAAAATATATGATTTTTCAAATTGATGATTTCAAATTGATACTATAATTAAAGTCCAATAAATAATTCGTGATTTTTAAATCCCTGGATTGAAACGTCATTATAATTATTCCGAGATTTTAAAGGAGGTATTATCCACTCTATATTACTTCCTTCCTTGAAGTTTATGTAAATTTACCTATTCCGATCTCTGATCATTATACATGCCATCCACTTGTAAAATACTTGTGAAGGTTGCCATGAGAAAATCATGCAGGTAAAAACTCAGTACACAATAGTGTCTTTGCGGTCCACTTTTTTTAACATAATATTATGGATTTAAAAAGAGGGTCCATGGAGTTTCATGCCCGTTTTTCTCATTAGGCTCCTACTACGCTTCGGAATGGACAACTAGCTTCATCTTTCTGACTGACAGACTCCTTAACAGTTCATAAGTGACTGTAAATGGTTTAGGCGCTACAGTTCTCTCGACGGGATATGGTCTCGCCGCGATGATATGGTCGTGTGGAGATTGCTCCATACAGTTTCTTTAGAATTTTGATGTCACGGCGTGACTATCGTCCGTGTAGATGGCGCCATAATTGAAATAACTACTTTAAGTTTGAGTTTGACTGGTAGATAGTTAGATAGATAGATAAAACATTTATTCAGTGCACACAAAAGACATAGCACAACACATAAGCGCACAATCAAACGATAAAAAATTACATGAATATTATAAAAACAAGATGCCAATATACAAAAAGAAAAACATGCATAAAGAAGATACTATGACATAATTCAATGAGATAACAAATATACAAGGTGCGGTGTGCGTCTCAAAGTTGCACCAAATGGGAGTCCAGCTCAGCATGTGTCAGGCAATTATACCTGACGCTGATATTCTGCTGGATCCCTGCAGTGACATACGGACGCAATGCAATACGGATGCAATGCGGTAAGCAATGGCGTGGCCTATATTCACTTACTGTGCTGTTTAATTTTATGATAATTTTGTCAATCAGCAAGTATGGTGCCTCAGGAGATATGTCGAGGTTTAGAAAAACTGGATTAATAAACAACACTCAATAACAATTTCACCTCGATTTCTGAGTTCAGTAAATGTGCCTGCAAATCTCACTTGATAAAATAAAACCTGCATTAGATTCAATAGCCAGGGCTTAGCACAACTGTACAGCGCTTACTTGATGAATGACAATTTAAATACAATTGAAGTTGCGACTTGCATTTCATTTTATTTCGATGCAGCTCATTATGCTTTATAGGTTATCATCTGCTTTTTAACTATGTTGGGATCGGCTTTCAGTCTAAATGGAACAGATGAATTCCAGAATTATACAAAGGAGCGAATGCCTGTGTGACCTTGAGGAGGTCAGACAGGCAAGGGGTACCAACGGGTATCGTGATTCCCAGTAACCGGTTTGACTCGGTTACTTGGAAAAACGATACCTCTTGGTAAGACTGGAGGCCGGACTTTCGGGCTTCTGAAAACCCGTAAAAAGTAACAAAAATATACATAAAAAAAATAAAAAATAACTGACAATCGCGTATTTTGGTGACGCGAACCCATAAGTTTTTCCCCTACCAAAAATCGCTAAACGCGGCTAAAGAAGTTTTCACTTCAATAACAGCCACATAAAAGTATTTATAGTATATCTATCTTCCATAATACTAACAATCATGTCTTTTCATTCCCAGCCGATGCCGAGCGTGGGCGCGAGTACTGGTGGCAAGAGTTACGCGGCGCAGGCGGCACAGGGAGGATACCACGTGCCGCCCTTCCCGCCGCACCAACCACACCAGTACGTAGCACACATACCCTCTTGCCACCACAATTACCTATTCCTTTTTTTTTTACTATGGCATCTCGGAGTTGACCTGGAGAGGTAGTGACTCCTTAACCGGACTTTCCTCCTAGCCTCCAGCTAGGACATAAAACTTAAAAAACTAAACGACTGCACGTTAAGGGGCACCCCCTGTGGGGTACGAACTTCGGCTTAGGGCAGCGTCGCGTCGGGGGGAGGACAGCAAGGGACGGGCTGTATCAAATCAGTATTATTATTATTATTAATAGGGGAATTTAAAGCTACAGGTTCAGCTGCGGCGCCGGCTAACGCTTCGTCGAGCAAAGGTCGAGAGGTTTTCCTCTTGAACACTAGAATTTTATTTATACTCCTCCATCCACGATGTCCACCCACTCTCAAGGTCCCAACAATACATAATTATACCATGAAAAACTTTTTTTCATTACTAATATAAGGCTGGTAAATCATGTAATCAGCCTATAATATTGCCTCTGCGGGGACACAGGTCCTCTCTTCGAAACGGTAGAGCATTGAGCTATGATTTTGGGTCAATTAGCCTTCTTCTTCAGTCTACTGACTCTGAATTTGTAAATGTTTATCACTGGAAAAATTATATAACTAATCTGTTTGTGTAAGAATGCCATACAATAAATAATTTATTTGTGTATCAGGCCCCCAAGCAGTGCGAACAAGGTGAATGGTGACCCGCGAGCACCGATGCACCCACGGCAGGGATTCCCGCCGCATCATCACCATGTAAGTCAATCTGCCTAGCGTTTATTGGGGTCGGCTTCCAGTCTTTCTTCTTTTTAGTTTTTTTACTTGAGTATAATTTTTCACTGTATTTGCTGGTATATTGGCGTGTGCTAGCTGACATATGGCAAATAATTTACTGTTTTGTGTCTCGTAATGTTAATTACTTGGTATACCTACTATTGTATAGAGTCGGGTTTGTCTAATTGAACAGACAGATGTGCTGCTGGGGAGTTTGTTGCGCCACTTCTTTTTCCCAGCTAAAGCACTAGGAAGTGGTGAAGTTCGGGCGTTTTGGGGGACTCTCTTATTTATTTATTTATTAAAACTTTATGCACAAGTAAAAACTGTACAAAGGCGGACTAATGCCTCCATATCCCGGGCTATATCTCTGCCAATTTTCACACTTTCACATTTATAATATTAGTATGGATAAATTAATAATGCGTCTTTTTGGGACAGCGCTCCTGGATGGGCGAGTCCTATTACTTGCTGAACATACATATGACGCGTTGCGTGAGCTTAGTACAGAATACACAAGCTAACCATTCAAGGTCACTGGCATATATTTGGGCCATAAATGAGGGTAATATGTCTATTTATGCACAGAATCCTCCACCGCCGGGCGACGTCCACAGCCGGCCGCCACGCCACCACGCTCCGCCTCCAGAACCCAGGAGGCAGGAAGACGTGCAGGTGAGTATTGTACTACTGCCCATCTTCATCATTCAACCTACTAGCCCACTATGGAAACTCAAAGTTAACCTGCATATTATAGTTTGACCAATACCGCTGTTCCGCGCCTTAGGAATGCGCGGTGAGGTGGGGGGTGGGACGACGTGAGTATCGATGAATGAGCGGCCTGCAAAGACCCCCCTCTCCCCGTGAGCCATGCACACACTTAAGCCGCGCCTTAGGTATGTGCGCGGCTACAGCGAACTAAAACTATAGTTTGACCGATACCGCGGTATCGGTCAAACTATAGCTTTAGTTACTCAAAAAATCGACGTCACGCATTTTAATTTTCATCACGCAAACGCCGTGTAGATTTTAGCGATGCGTTATTTGGTCTTGGTATTGAGTTTTGGCCTACCTTGCTCCCAAGATAAGGTTAGGCAACTCCTTCTATTCGTTTAGAAACAGTAGGTGAATGAATGTAGGGGCGAATAATACGATCGATATCAATACATCTGTTACGTAACAATCTGTGTTGTTTGTTCAAGTTTTAAAGTTTGACTGTAGATGGAATATGAATGAATGATTCAACTCTGAGGATCGAAAAAAATATATATCAGACCTTGTTTTCGTTGCATCATTCACAGACCATTTTCCTATAAACCTTATAACACACAGTTCAACATGTAGTTGTATCGTTCCAGGAGCTGCGTAAGTTCGGTCAAGATTTCAAGTTGGTGTCGGGAGCCCCCCCGGCGCCCGCGCCACAGGCCGCCTTGCCGCCCTTACCGGCGCAGGTGCAGCCACAGCCTATACTCAATCCACAACCACCGGTGAGTAATAATAACAATGATCAGGTCCGGAAACGATACTCCTGGATACGGCGGCCAGACCACCTATAGCTTGAACCCTGTTCCCGATACTGGTGGGCCACTATTTTTATTTAATTTTTATTAAACTTTTTTTATGGTTTTTATAAACATATTTAAATATTTAATTTACGTGTCCTTTAAATGAAATAAATATAACTCCATTATTGTCAGGCAAAAATAAAAGATTAATTTAAAAGAAAGAAAGGGACTCATACAGGAAGATCACATTTTAAACTAAACACTCATAATAACACTAATAAAAAATAAAATATTCAACATAAGTAAAATGAAAACAAAATCCTTTACGGGGCCAAAAGGCTCCTATCTCAGCATGATGCTGCGACAACTTAATTTTGTTGTACTAAGACGTATCAAAATAAGAAATAGGTGGTTAATAATAATAATAATAGTTTATTTTTTTCTCTTCACAAAGGCTCACATAGTTATAAACATAGAGACAAGAATTATAGCGTTTTGACAAAAATGCATAAAATATGATCCTTTGTGAGAGACTGGCGTCCATACTAGGATACCCTGTGTGACGGATCACCAGGCTCTAACCCCGAATTAAATTGAATTAACATTAAAATGGTCAATTTTAAACTCTAGACAAATTATTTATTGATGAAGGGAATAAACAAAAAAAAATAAACATAAAACTCGTTTAAGTTTAATTTGTCAAAGTTTGTGCACTGGTAATTTTTTTTTCCTGTATAGCTCAGAGTTTGTAAGTTGTGAGTATAGAATCTAGTTGTCAATAACCATTGACTTCACAATACCAAGGTTGTTCGTAAAAGTAAACACGAAAGTTATGTTGAAATCCGCGGTTTTATTGCTTTGTCCTCCCTTTACTATAGAGTATGAGTGAACTTTACACCCTGTTTCTCATACCTCTATAATAACAAATGAGCATAAAATTAATTACTGAAAGTTTTTGGCTTTAGCAAATTAATTACCTGTACTTAAACTGTATAAAACCCTTTGTAGACTAATGAATGCTTCATAGAAATTAAATAAAGTTGTATTATGTTTGTTCCACAGAGCCAGCCGCCGCCCGCACCCAGCCCGCCCGAGGTGTCCGCCAACGTGTGTGCTTCAGGCGAGCCGCACGCTAAGCGTGACCGTCCGCCCAAGCAGCATACTCCGCCCACTGCGCACAAGGTACTCTACACCGGATAGTTGTATAGTCGACCTTGTAATGAGGATTTTCTGAAATTACGTGCACCAGGTGGCAGCACTGAGACGTTAGGTCCGAGCACCTGTCAAAAGTGTCAAAGTGTGGCGGTATCAACAACGCCACATGCGAACTACGCATCTATGACCTGACGTCACAAATCCTGCATCGCGCTATCAGAGTTTACCGCGCGACTAGCATATATATACAACATCCCGACATCAACCGTTGGGCAGTTGCCCACCAGACACAACACCCGTCTGGTCGGAGGATCCTCCCTTTTCCATAGAGTATGAGTGAACTTTACACCCTGCTCCTCATACCTCTATAAGTTTGTAAAATGAATAACGAAATTTCCAACAAAATCAATATGTATTTTCTTATATTTGACACATGAAACTTATTTTAACAGCCCCCCGTGGTCCCAAAGGGCGGCGATTCCCCGATGTCTGTAGAAGAGCGTTCGGCGCCCTCAGCGTCCCCGCCCTCGTCCGCATCACCAGGCATGGACCGCGTGGTGGCCATCAAGAAATCGACCCTCAACCCCAACGCCAAGGAGTTCAACCCTGCAGCAAAGCCCTTCACGCCAAGGAGTCCAAGTACTCCGAATCCCAGTCGGTGAGTGACTTCTGCAGTTCAAACTTTTTAGTTGTAAATTGTTGTTGTCTGCGTTGTAAATCACCAAAGTGTTAAGGCGCTATGATCTGGCGCTTGAGCCGACTGAAGTAGGCTTGCGAAGTCGCGATTTGTTGCCTCGCGCATTTGGTAGGTATTTAAACATAATCATTATTTTAATAATTTTGTCAAGACCAACTTAGCGAATTATGCTAAACAATCTTACTTCCTTTCATTTATATAAAAAATAAGAAAAAAAACGTACTTTTTTATAGCTATAAGATTGATTAAACATTACGAGTACGAAGAGGGATAAATTGTTTTTTTTTTTTTTCTATCTAGCAGTGTTAATCTAAACGTGTGATTAAAATTGCATGTCCGCCAGATCCTTAAATAACACTATGTTTCCCATGCATTCAAAAAATGTACACATTCAACAATAAACTCCAACTCTCCCGTTCTCTCTTAAACTCAATAATCGTCATGATGACTCTATTTTGTATTTTCCTTAGGCCACACACGCCAGGCACCCCCTCAGGAGTGGGCGTGGGCGTGGGAGTAGGCGTGGGCGTGAACCTGAGCGGAGTAAGCGTCATGGGGCCTGGAGTCAGCTATGTGCCTGCGCCACATCCTCCGCCTCCAATGGTATGTTTCTATGAGTCTAAAACCAGCCTTAGTCTAAATCAGAAAGGTGTTTATAGAAATGTTAGAAAAGTGCGTGCATAACGTTACCAAAGTGCAAGATAACGTAGTCCGCAGCAATGCTACCCGCAGGTGGCGGCGGTGCCTTACGCGATGATGGCGGCCGCGGCCGCAGCCGCGCAGCAGCCGCCCGCCTACCTGCAGCACCCACACCCTGCCGTGAGTACTTCTGTTATTACGGCTACTGGCTACGTGTCTACAGGGCCTCAAGTCTGCTATTACAATAGTGTCAGAATGGTCTCTTCATTGTGAGTTTTTGACAGATTTGCCATACAAACACTGTCAAATACTCACAATGGCGAGACCATTCTGACACTATTGTAATAGCAGACTTGAGGCCCTGATTTCGTCGTACCAAGACATATTGTTCCTTCAATTGTTTATAGTATAGTCAGTTACTGCAATAGGGATGTGTAGTGGGTAAAAAAAAATTAAAACTGTTTAGTCCGTCAATCAGATAACAAAAAAAAAATATTAGACACGTTTTTTTTGCTTTATCATATTAATAACAAATGACTTAGATAAAACACATTAAACTTGGGGAGTGGGGGCTCGTTACGTCACAGCTCAGTATAAAATCTAGTGAGAAGTAACGTCATGCCACATTTGAACTCAATGTATTGCCGTAATGTTTTGATTACGTAAAAAAAGAAAAAATACGTGTCCAATATTTTTTAATAATCTACAATGACGGACAAAAAATATTTATTAGTCATCATCCCTATTAGCTGACAGCCCCTTTGCTCAAATGATTGAGGTTTTTTTTTACAAAAAAATCGTATTATTTTCATATTTTTCTAGTTTTGGGTAGATTTCGTTAAATCAAAAATTATAAAATTTTTCGATTCGTATTTTAAAAAATCTCAACCATTTATGCAAGGGGGGATCAGCTAATTACAGTAACTGACTGTACCATCAACTCAGCCTATACCAGTTGACTACTGGACATAAACGTATTACGTAATACGTGAAAAATCTGGAGACATCTTTTGTGAAGTTATACCGGACCATTTTGAATTCGACGTCACTATTGCATTTCCAAAATAATATGTGCAAAAATTTACAAGATGGATAGCACAATGTTGTGTTTGTCGTTTTGTCATACCCTAAGGCCTGAAACTGCGTGAAACGGACGCCCGCGCGGTTCCATACAAAAGTACTCCGTCGCGGTGACCCGCGCGGACGTACGTCGCGGCGGCACGCGCATGGCTCGGTAGTGCCAGCTTACTGGCTATCGTTTTTTTTTTTTTTTTCTTTGCTATGTTCTCCATCGAAACGACTGTACATGCACACCGTTAAAATTAAACTACGGGTAATTAACTGCCCACGGAGCCCACCTGCTTGTCTACGCGCGTAGACACGCGACGGACACTCGTCGCGGGCGCCCGCTTCACGCAGTTTCAGCTCTTACTTAAATGTCTAATCTTATAACGTCTAATTCGAAGTGGTCAGGTGAAAATTACAACCGAAGAATATATTTTATGTATTTGTATAAACTTGGGGAAAATCAGGGACCTATTCCTTCGCCAGCAATAGGAATATCTATTGGTGTACAAAAACATAGTTAATGAAGCTAATATGTTGGCGGACGGCAACAGATGGAGATGGGGTGCGATTGCCGGCAGTACGCGCCGCCTATATTCATGGTGCCCGACAAAAGGGACCGCCCAGATGCGGTGAGCACACGACCAGTGGACATATGGGATAGGGAATTATTTGTGACAAATACATTTTCATGTTCTATTCACTATTAGTCAGAGATTTTGGAATATACCGGGAAAATACTTAGGTGAATTCACTCAAATCGTTTGATTAATAAATCACCTGAAACATCCCAGCCCAGAGCCTAGCCCAGGAGGCCCTACAAATCCGGACTTTTCCTAAAACTCATTATGGGCTATTATTGCGTCCGGGCATCGAAACGACAATTAAAAAAAAAAAAATTGCCTTCACTTTTGTTACTACGCCAAGCAAACCAGTATTCGATACAATTTCGATAATTCTATTTAGTGCTTGTCACAGATAAACTCCTTGTCCCACGTCCCGCCCGCGTGCAGTGTTCAGTTTTGCCGCAGTGTGTCGTTTCGTACAAACGGGTGCTTGCCTAGCTAACCGCCTGGCTAACCCAACACTACAGATTAAATGCTAAATGGCTACTTAACTATCTTTATACGAAGCTTGACGAACAAATAGATACAAAGTGATTGTTTAAATGGAATTTAAAAAAAAACCCTCGTAACATTTTCATGAATTTTTATGCTCGATTAAGAATCTTCAAGTTCTAAGGATTGAATACACACAAATACACATAATGTCATTAAGTTGAAAGCGTCAGGGTATCCCGTAAAATTCAAATTTTCTTACGTTTCTTGCAATTTGCAGATCAGTGTCAATTTGACGCATTCACCTGCAAAATGCAAAAAAACGTTAGAAAATTTTTATTTCGCGGATTACGTTAGCGCATCCCCCCCTTAAGGCTTTCATTACTCACTTTCACTTGATGTTTTCTCCTCCTGCTAAAAACAAATATAAAGAAATAGGGAAAGTGTGTCGTATAATTATTATTCTTCTTTGCTCTTCGGTCTCGTCTCTTCCCCGTTGAATTAAGTGCAAACAAGCATCGCGTACGTATTCGTTCGTCAAGCGACCAATATTACAACTGAAGTATCCATTTCCTATGTTTTCTGCCACCACGTTATGCGGTCACATTGTCATTAACCGTCTTACCAACCAACGCTAACGCTTTCAGAGTGATTTTTGTTTGATTTAATAACAACAGTGTTTATTCAAGTGATAGTCTGTTTTCGAAAGTATCACGTTGTTGTGATTGAGCACTTTTGGTGGTTTCACATTTGGACGTAGTTTAGCAGAAAGGACTACCCACATAATGGTCAAAAATGAGTTGTATGTACCAAAGATAAAGTGACCATACGTCCCGCTTTGAACGGGACCGTCCCTTTTTCGGTTCTTCGTCCCGGTGTCCCCAAGAAAACCTGAGGACGCAAAATCGTCCCGTTTTCAGAAACCGCGCGATAATTGGCGGTCCTGACATAAATAAAAATTAAACGTGCCAAGATTTATTCTTTCTTAAAATGATCACCAGCTGTATTCAAACAATTTTGTTCTGCTGACAACTATAAAAATGACTGAAAAATTATATTCTTGTAATATATTTCTTTATTTCCATTGAGAACCTAGGCTGGTATTTTGAAAATTGAGTTTCCTTTATGAATCGGCCCTACTAATTGAGATAGAAAAACCGATGTCCCGTTTTGAGTAAAAAAATAAATGGTCACTTTAACCAAAGAGGGCCCAACGGTTGATTCGTTCACTCAGTAAATAAGATCCGTAACACTATAAAGATAAGGTTGATTTTTTAATGATGGGAACCCCAACCCACATGAAGGTGGGTACCTTCCGTTAACCGGTAGGACCTCTTTAGTATATACAACTCATTTTTTACCATAATGTGAGTCGAGTCCTTTCTGCTAAATTATGTCCATTTGAGAATGATTGAAAACACTTAAACACAAAACTGCGGAATACTACCCGAAAATCTTTTATGATGAAATTATTAAGTTCCCATTGCTGTCAATAATATGGAGCAGGAATATTTTTTTTTTATAGTACACATTCTTCAGTCGTTTGAAGTGATAACACGATTGTGAATTGACCACCAATGAAATGATTGCGCTGTTTTAATTAGGGATTTATATCATGATAGTGTCAGATTAGGCATGTTTATTAGGATTAGTCGACAAGACAACCAATTGATACTCGTCACTATAATGGCTCTGAAAATCAGCAAACAGGCCAAAGCCTTGTTCAGGGTCTGCTGATGGTGGAACGTGTGTTGGATCCTTCGTTTTCCTTCAACTGCTATGGCCGTTATTGAATTATAGGCTCTTATAGCTTAAAATTCAACTCTAGACAAACTTGGATTTCAATATGTAGCATTATTCTCACTTATTTTGTGCTTATGCAGTCGGTTGCCGTGTAAATAGGATGTGACCTGAGACTCTACTGAGCTAATCGCAGAGATAAGCGTTCATATAAATAATTACATATGTAACGTCTTTGAGGATTGCAAATATAAAAATAATTACAAGATATAAAAAATTGTTTATTCGATTCGAAAGTACCTAGTCTTTAAGTAGTTTATATTTATAAAAATACTAACATTAATGTTGTTTGCAGTGGTTTTCTATGTTAATACCAATTTGATTGTTGTTTTAAGTGCACTAAACAGTATTAATTACATAACCAATACGGATTTCACGAATAAAATAAAGCTATTTTATTTAAAGGTTAAAGTTATCATCACTTTTAAATAAAAAAGCTTTATTTTCATAGAGTATTTCGTATAAAAATCTACTTAAACACTGTCTGTATTTTATAGTCTTCCAAATAGAACAGATACGTTTAAAACAAATTGGTTGTCTGTAAAGTTGGTTTACGGACGATAGTTTAACGTGACAAGTTCATAACAAAACATTGATGCGGCGCAAGCGTACAATGAGCGTAACGGGACAATTAGTCATCCTTTTTCGTGCATGCAGCCGGCGTTCATCGATTTATTAGACGTTGTCACGTCAAAAAAAACTTATTCAGAATCTACATAGTGACATAACACCTAAATCTTCTCCTCAGGCCTTAAACCAACCATTTGCTCAGATATTTCCCACAATTTCGCAGCTAAGTCTTCATTTCTGGCCTTCATACCCATATACCCTTCTCTGCAATCGACAAAGTACCCCCCAGTCGTTTGATCGACGTCATCAGAAATCGCTAGAAACAAACTAGTCTGAGCACCTTCTACTGGGTTCTTGAAGAAGCTGTATAAAACCATACTCCTTAACTTTTCTAGTATCGTTGCTTTATAGAAACTAGTGTTCACATGACCAGGGTGTAGGCTATTCACGACTACATCAGTGTCTTCCAGTCTTCGAGCCAGCTCGTTGCTAAACAATATATTGCATAGTTTACTGTCACAATACGTTCTCATGTACGAATGCGGACTATTTAAGTCGCTGATAGTACCAAACCTATGCAGCGTTGATGTCACAATAATGATCCTGCTTGGCGCAGACTTTTTTAATAAAGGTGTTAAGAGTAGAGTCAGGAGGAAAGGCCCGAAGTGATTGACCTGCATGTCCCTGATCAATCCATCCTCAGTCTTGTCCCTATGGACACCACTAGCGCCTGCATTGTTGATCAAAATGTCTAATTTAGCTTCGGATTTTTTGAAGTCTTCAACAAATTTTCTCACAGAGGCGAAAGAACTTAAATCTAAATGCATATATCTGATGCTCCTGTTTCTTGTCTTCTTGGTTATCGCTTCTGCAGCTTTCTGGCCCCTATGCTCGTCTCGGCAGCCTAATATAACTTTGGCGCCTCTCCTGGCCAGTTCTAAGGCGGTCTGATAGCCAATCCCGCTGTTACCACCCGTCACGATCACCACTTTACCACTCATGACATTGTCGGAGTAACACTTCCCATTTGTTATTTTATTATAAGTTTTTATTAGGATCAGTCCTATAATGAGCCACACTAACCACATTTTGACACAGTAATGTTATAATTTCTCCACTTTTTGTTCACAGTATTACAAAAAACTTGCAGAATGTTACAGACAATTTGTACAGATGAAAGCACTATATTATTCGACAATTATGTTTAAAGTTGTGTTAACCGCGTCGTTCTCGCAATGTCACTGAAAAGATTTATCTGTATAAATGTAAAATCATGCGAACGACCTAATTATCAGCTGTGGCCGCGTGGCTGTTATCAAATTATCGTTATCCATTCTTTATTGTAAACAGTTTGCGTCTGTCCGTCTGTACGGCATCGGACAATTAATTTGGGTTTAAGTTGAATGTGAATTGTAGGAAATATAAATAGCTTTTTTTTTTTTGTATAAAATCTAGATGATCCAGTTAACTTCGTACCAAGTGAGACAGAATTTTGAATTTTTCGGTTTTCCGGATGTTCCTATGGGTTTTTCCTAATTTTCTTTTTTTCTAAACCACCCCAGTATTGAGAAAAACAATAAATAAAAATAGACAGTCATAGAACAGCCTACAGAAGTGAAAACTCAAACCTAAGTCTGTTGAAAGAAAGTTTCATGTTTTAATCGTCAATACAGCATTTGCTGCTTTCTCCACAATCTCTTGTTAATAACGATTTAAAAGATTATTACCTACAAAAGTACTATCTGTAGTTTACGATATCAAGCTTATAAGCACGTGTTACCAAAATATCTAAAAGCGATTATCCGATAAAAATATTTCGAAATCGGTTCAAAGTACAGTAAGAAAATTGAGATTTGCTTAGTGTTGGCATAGTTACCAAGCTAGATCGCAAGTTATTTCCTTTTTTAACCGACTTCACAAAAAGGAGAAGGTTATCAATTCGGTTGTATATATATATTTTTTTTTAATTAGCTACGATTGCCAATAAATATCCAAAATCGATTGAGGTATTGCTTTGATATAAATATGTTATAATTACTTCAATGTAAGCACTTTGTATCTCATTTTAAGTGAACTGCTATCTAAGTTCTTATGAGAAATAAATTCTTTAAACCTATATATCCTGTAGAAGCCTTCGAATTGTTTAAAATAAGAAAATGTGATGTAATCTATCTAATAAAAATGTAATGTAATCTATCTAATAAAAATGGAATGTTGTTCGTTGGTAATCGCATCACCTCAGAACGGCTGGACCGATTTGGCAAATTTTTGTTTTAAAATGTTGGTAATACTCCAGGTATAAAACCTAAAATTTTAAAAGTTTCTCGGAAAGTTTTAAGAAACAGTGAACGTTCTTTTTTCTCTAGGATTTTAAAATTTATATTTTCTTATTTTTGTTTTTTTTTTTTTTATTTGCTGTCGTGACAGCCTGCTAGTAAAATATAATTATCAGATACGAGTATGTTAGGCTAGCCAAATAATATACTTAAACGCAAAACCGTGATTGAAATTAAAAATCTGTCCTTGCATTAAACGGTATGTAAGGTTATTAATATTCATAAAAACTCTTACATACAATTCAGCGCAGATGTTGAGTCTCAGCTTCAGATCAAAGTTCGCAACTTCCCATTATTGATAACCGAGTTATGACAGCTTCATCTCATAAATATTAATTAATCTGTATTTCTCGGCGGAATCACTCATTTGCTTACTCTATTTCTAATCTAGATTATCCCAATACAAGGCATAATCACAAACCTCTTTACTCAGTTTAATCGATAAAACTGTACAATAGATGCTAGTTTTAAAATGAAAGGATGAAAATACTAAACAAAAGATGAAGATTGAAAATGGTAAATACAAATGTGGTTTCGACTCTACGGTAATTAAATAATTTAAACCAATTCAAACCAATTCTTTATACTAAATAACAAATCAGAAGAATATTACAACAAAAAAAAAACTACATACATTAACATTATAGGTAATCGCTTGCAGATATCGATTCACACACAGATAGGTTATCTAGGCATTTACTCACAATCTCGGGTTATCAACGGATATAGGAGAAAGAAATTCATTTATTATAAGTACATAAGATCTGTTGATGACTGATGATGGTACGAAATTATTTGATTTTAATTATCACGAAATCAA
The DNA here is from genome assembly GCA_947523025.1 of Dryobota labecula. Classification (NCBI taxonomy): domain Eukaryota; kingdom Metazoa; phylum Arthropoda; class Insecta; order Lepidoptera; family Noctuidae; genus Dryobota; species Dryobota labecula. The sequence goes on from OX383303.1 coordinate 12,239,974, forward strand.
TTCAAACCTTTATTGAATAAATTATATTGTAGGTGCTAAAAATATATCAGCCTAAGTTCGTTTAAATAAAAACGTAATAACAATATATTTTTATGCTAAACCGTGCAGTGTTCGAGCTAGGGACGAACTACCAATACATACTAATTAAGAATTCCATTGCTTCTTCGTGCTACAGTTCAGAATAGCCTAATCATCTCTTATTTATACACGTCTTGGTTAAAGGCCTCAACACACATGTAACACGTACTCATTAGTCAAACTACGAAACAAAGCTTCCGTCGTTTGGCTTAGCGTAATCTAAGTCTGTTCCCGGCCTAAACATGCCGCGGGGGTGACACCTTGGATCAATCGTATTTTTTAATTAATCGCAGCATTCCACACATCCAAAAATGACTACGCATGCTAAAACAGTTGTATTGTCTCAACTTAATAATATGTGGTGTGTCTACAGCTGGCGTATGGTGCCATGGGGGGTGGCGGAGGAGTTGGGGGGGTGTCAGGGGGAGGCGGACAGCCCCCCATGCAGTCGCAGCAACAGAGGAACTTCAGGAAAGGTAAGCATGACGTCATTTCTAGTAGTCATTTTTTGGTAGTAAAACGATATTAGACCTTCATTGGAGAATATCAGGTGTGCTATACAGGATGTAAACATCGAAACTGTTACCATGAGAGCAGTACACGATTCTAGAATAATGTGTTGAGTCACAGTTTTGCGCCTTGATGTATACACCGTTAATTGTTTTTAGAACAACAAACAAAACAAATTCGTGATCGCAGTGAATTGTTATTTACACAATAGCGCAGGATGCAGCAAAATGTGCTTTAGAATCCTGCTCTATACATGTCACAGTCAGTAGTGGCCTGAAATAATGACACCAACTACGGCATGGAGTTTTAAACTGATTTGGTTTTTCAATGATGTTGCATACTTATTTCTTATTTACTATTGATGCGGAGGAATGAGGGAAATGTCGCCAGGAAAGTTTTGACTATGAATGTGGATGGCGATACGAGGAGAAGACCAAAGAAACGATGAATGGACTGTCTGAAAGATGATATGGCTTGAAAGGGAGTGACTACCAGCAGATTAATAGAGAAGTATGGTAGAAAAAGACGGGTTTGCCGACCCCAAATAAATTGGGATATGGGCAGGATAATGAAGATGACTTATGTATGGAGTTTCTTGCCCATTCTTCATTCATTTTTCCTTTTGGAAGGGTTAACTGGAATCAATTAACTATTTTCGTAATTTTTGATGTTCAAAAGTGCCTTATATGTGCCTACTAGCTGTTGCCCGCGGCTTCGCCCGCGTAGATGTCGATACTTCCCTAGTTGAATCGGATTTGGTACAGAATTTCATGGGTTTTAATTATTTTACCTAGTTAGGGGTGGAGTTTTGAAAAACCCTGATACATGTTATTCTTTATTTTTGGTCGCAAGTATTTCTACTGAGTTTCAAGTTAATCGAACCGTGAGTTAAAATTCCTACATACAAACTTTGACACCCCGCAATCCCTTTGAGGGGTAGTTTTGAAAAACTAATAATGAAAAATGTTATTACTTACTTAGGCAAGTATTTGTGCCAAGTTTCAAGTTAATCAACCACATGAATGATTTTTCGTACAAACTTTCATCCCCTATTTTATCCCCATACGGGTGGCATTTCCAAAAATTCTTTCTTAGTGCACCCCTAGACCTCATAAGAAACCTACGTGCCAAATTTGGAATCTCTAGACCCAGCGGTTTGGGCTGTGCGTTGATTGATATATCAACGCACAGCCCAAACCGCTGGGTCAGTCAGTCAGGACTTTGCATTTTATATATATACATAGATTTGAAATAAATGATTTGACTTTGACATTCTTTTTTATGCAAGTAACCGAACTTAATAGCAAGCAGCAATAGGGTTTAGGAGTAGCGTTGCGCATGGTGTAACCGAATCCGTTTGGAACCGTGCAAATAGTTTTGTGGTGGACAGTTTTAAGTATAGAAACCGGCATGAGTCGTGAGCACAAACTGACACCTGCGCAGTAGTAAATTTTTAGGTCTCTGGTGGAATGAAGAAGCCGGGGGGCGCCAAGCTGCATGCGATTGGATCGTCAGCCGGTACTCTTCGTCTATTAGACTCTCGCGTGTCATTTTTATTTAGCTGAAAGTGTACATGCGCGAGCTTGCCCCCACTACTGCCCATCTGTGCTCACGACTCGTGCCGGTTATTATAACTACTGTTCAATTCCTTAACAAAAAAACACTCCCGGAGTCCGGATGTTAGAATAAAGAGCCCAGTGATATAAGAGATTACTAAGAAGATAGTATTAGGTAGTGAAATGATGATGAAGAAAGATCAGTTGGTCACAATGGGTCGGCCATACTCCTAACACACGTTGACTGTGTAGTGGGCGTAGGTTCGGGCATGCAGGTGGCGGCGGCGACGGGCCAGCCGCTCCTGGCGCCGGCCCCGATGCAGCAGTTCGTGCCCTACCCGCATCCGCACCCCGGCCAGCACCCCGCGCAGCCCGCCTTGCAGTATCAGCACATGGTGAGTACTACTACGTTTTGTATTTCTAACTTGGTAATAATAATAAGAATGTGTGAATTATTTTCACAAACAGTAAAAGTTTCTAATCATTGCGCAAATTTTGACAAATTAAACTTAAACGTGTTTTATTATACACCTTTTTCTTATTTTGATATGTCTTAGTACAAAAAAATTAAGTTATCGTTATCGAAAGATGTTTATTTTGAAACTGGTATAATGGATACTCGTCGCGCAACGCGGCGGCGCGGTCAGTGAAGCGGAACGCAGTACGTACCTATCAGCTGTGCGCTCGCCCATTGATATTATTACGATTAGATTGTATCCATATATTGCTGATTTCAAGTAAGACCAAAATAAAAAAGTATTGAACATATAATGGAAATTTGTCCTATTACTGATGCTGAACCACCAAAAAAAATTTGGGCACTGTTTAAAAACTTGTCTTGTATAAATGGCTCGTCATAATTTATCAACAAATATCGTCTATATGATAAATAATAAATGATAGCTGCTGTATGAGAACAGCATCCCACTGTACGGTTGCCATTGGGTCAATCACAGCAATAACGGAGAATACTGTTGTAATCATTACCATCGGAAAATAGTGAATGTAAATACGATAGACTTTGCTATTTATGATCTAAAACAAATGGTGCACACTTCGAAAAAAAAAAATGTGATGTGGTCATGTGGAGGTGTGAACCATAAAGTACTGCAGTATACTATAAGCGCGAATCACTTTTTTTTTTTTTTTTTTCGAAGTTTTGCGCCTACTTTTTTGCACGTAAATTTTATGAGTAATAGTGCACATAAAGGAGCATAACATATATTATTCTCGTGATTGTAAGTCTTAGAGAACATGAAATAAAAAATATCTCAAGGACAAAACGGAAGCTGTCGCAAAATGTACATAAATTGTGTTTGTACATCAAGTCGATCTTAAAACATAAGTTTCGCTATAGGTTCCCATTTGGGGACCGACTCGTCATACTTATCCGGCTAGCCCTTTTCAGCTTTTTTTCTCGCAAGGCACCGCAGCAGATTTCATCCGATGATATATTCTTTCCACCGTACTTACTGATTTTGGAAACGGCAGGTGCGCATGTACCACGGCGGCGTGGGCGGGGCGGTGGGCTCTGGCGGCGGCGAGGTGGCGGGCGTGCAGGGCTACGCGCCGCCGCCCGCGCCGTCGCCCGCGGCCGCGTCGCCCGCGCTGTACCCGCCGCCGTCGCCCGCGCACACGCCGCACCCGCACCAGCACCAGCACCCGCACCCGCACCACCACTTCCAGCAGCCACCTTTCCAGGTAAAACGTGTTAATATGTCTGTTGCCTGCGAACTGAAGCAGAACTTCATGTATTTTATTATTATTTCAAAGTATAATAGAAAAAAAACCAGGACTGGAGCTGTAATAGTCCAAATCGATATAACGGTTTTTACGTAATTAAAAGACCACCACAAAATTCACATTTATTTATTTACATAATACATTTATTTAACTATTTATGTACACACATAAACAGACAAGAAAAAAGGAACAGAAAAATACGTACAAAGGTGATGCTTATTTCTAATGAAATCTCTTCCAGCATACCTGCGATAGGAAAGTAGATATAGAGATGTAGACAACGTGTGTAAGAGTAGAAGAGAAAAAAAAATACATAAAATCAAAATAGCTATACACTAATATAAATACTTATTAACATACAATAAGAGAATATACTTACATACATACTTCTAAAATAAATATCATTCAAATATATGACTTAAAACTACAATATAGTGGAAAATAATAAATACATACACAATAAAGAGTATTATATCTATCTACATAATAATATGCAACTATGACGAAGTGGAAAGATAGTGATCTTTTACTCTTTTATATAGTTTTTATAAATACATTTTAATTTACTCTTAAATATTGTACATCTTATAATATGATACAGCGATCCTTTATGTAATAATTATAAGAACTGACTTTCCGTCTATAACAAACAATAAATAACATTGAATTTATAATGTTCGAAATTAGTAAGAATCTGACTAACATCATTTCTGCTCTGAACTTTGCATTTGAACTTCAATCCAGCAATGGTTACCTTTGCTCACGATGTGCTCATTCACACATATGTACGAGGCATAGCGTAAGTGCTCATATACACGAGCGGCAGGTTATCAATGGAAGAGGCAACTGCAGTCGTCGACACTCGTAGGCGGCTGCAGTTCTTCTCTCCTCTACCGTTGCATTTTAGCACGTACTCAAATACATGAGCGGCACGTTGTCGACGTGTGCTGACACCGACGAGTGTCGACGGCTGTAGTTGTCTCGTCGACGCGTGTATAGTAACCGGCATGAGTCGTGAGCACAAACTCACATCTGCGCAGTAGTAAATTTTTAGGTCTCTTTGGCGGAATGACTAAGCCGGGGGGCCTGCGATTGGTTCGTCAGCCGATACCTTGTCGTCTATTGGACTCTCGCGTGTCATTTTTATTTAGCCGAAAGTGTACATGCGCGAGCTTGCCCCCTCTACTGCCCATCTGTGCTCACGACTCGTGCCGGTTATTATACGGCTGACACCCACTAGTGTCTACACGGCTGTAGTTGCCTCTGTTGATGGCATCGTTGACGCGTGTACGGCTTACGCCCTTGTATCTACGCCTGTAGACGGTTGACGCCGACTAGTGTCGACGGCTGTAGTTGTCTCGTCGACGCGTGTACGGCTGACGCCCACTAGTGTCGACGGCTGTAGTTGCCTCTGTCGATAGCACCCATCGACGTAGTTGCCTGGCTCGACGGCTACAGTTGCCTTTGCCGTTAGCAACGTGCTCCTCGTGTATATGAGCACGAACATAAACTTTTGCTCAGAATTAAATAATGTTTGCTGTTAATACTGAAGTTTTTTGTTTTAGGTACTAAACATACGAATCTATTTTCTGTAACAAATAATTTCACCCCAGTGAACTTGAAATGTTTACTTCCCATTTGACCGTGATGTCGTTTCGCTGCCGCAGTACTCGGCCGCGCAGGCGTACCACCAGGTGCTGTGCCCGCTGATGGGCCCGGGCGGCTCGGGCGCGCACCACCACCACCACCACCACCTGGCCTACCTCAACCACGCGCCACCCACCGCCTCGCCGCCGCAGCCGCACCCGCACTCGCTACAGGTAACCTGCGCCCCACACACGCATGGATCTAAATGAACCTGGCTGGCCCTACGCGTGAACGAAGCTTTCCAGAACCCAGTTATACTGCGTTCGCGATTTAGTTTCCAAACATGAAAACAAATATGTGGTTTTGGAAAAATAACTTTTCTATAATCATTATTTTGAAATCAACTTAATTTACACTGGTATAAAGTTAATATTCGTATCGGAAATAACGTCAAATGGAATCAAGGATTTGAATAAACTTTAGTTCTCTCTCACCACGTTCATTTAGATCCATGTAACACTGTACACGTCAGTCCCACTGACAAAATATCTTATGGACTTGAAATGACCTGTCACAGGAACACCAAACAGCCGAACTGCTGCCACTAAAGTTTCCTCCCATTTTAGTGGTCTATGTCAGCCATAAGCTTACATATGTCATTCAGGAACATTAAACTGACATTAGGCACGTTTATTTTATATTGTAACAAGTCCATAAGATACTTGTCAGTGACCAGTCCCCACTAGGTGTCAAGGTACCGTCATCAAGGAGGTTACCATACATTTTGCATCAGGCCAAGATTTGACAAAAATTCGGATGTCATGTGGAAGTGCCGAGCGATTTTGAACCATGTGCGGTGCAACTACAGGTAATCTTTGTCTTGTCAGAACTTCGTCGGTGAGTGCATGTGCACCGCCTGCTGGCGTGGTTGATGATTCGAAGCTGGATCTTGTGCATTTCATACACGCGTTCGTACAATGTGAGTTTCATTCCGTATTTGAGTAGATTCGATAAATCGATAACGCGTACTGACAACACTGACAGCCCCTACTGAATAACATCGCATCTTTTTGTTAATTATTGTGTGTGGGCACGAAATAGATAGGTACAGATGGTCGGCTTCGTACAACGAGCGAAAACACACGCTCGCATATGTAGATACGCGTCTACGTACGAGTGCATTCGTTTGACATATTAATATGACATCGCTAACGTGTCGACATACGGTCCAAACAGAATAACTTACAATGGAACATTGGTGCCGATTCCCTTGTTCACAAACTAAACTAAATTTAAGTTCAGTGCATCTTTTTCTTTCTATTTCATTAAGAAAAGGACAGAAGATAAATTTTAGTTTAGTCCTGTCAAATTAATCAGCGCCTGTCACTACTCCATACAAGTTTAGACGTGATCAAAAACTTGCCGACTAAAATTACGTCAATTTACGTCAAGTGCTGATTAATTTGGCAGGACTAAACTAAAATTTATCTCCTGTCCTTTCCCTAATGAAATAGAAAGAAAAAGATGCACTGAACTTAAATTTAGTTTAGTTTGTGAACAAGGGAATCGGCACCATTCTCTGTTTTTTTTTTTTTATTATTTCTGATTTAAAAAACGGTTGTGTGCTTCACAAAAGTTCGTCTAGCTATTTTGTGTGGACCTCATATGTGCGTGTGCTTCTCGCTCGTTGTATGGAGCCGGCTTTCTGTAGCTATCTATTTTGTGGTGTGGGTTTGCGTGACGCCATCGTCTCGCAGTAGCATAACGAGCGCGTTCTTGCCCCTAGGGAGTGCTGCTGCCGCCCAGCCACGGCTCGTCGGGCGGCTCCACGACGCCGGGCGTGGGCGCGGGCGGCGCGCACCCGTAACGCGACCGCGGGAGCCGCGGCCGCGCCCCGCGCCCGCGCGCGCCGGCGCCGGGCCCGCGGGCGGCCCCGCACGTGGCCCCGAACGTCGCCCCGCACGTCGCCCCGCACGTCGCCCCGCACGTCAGCCTGAGCCTGCGCTACAACTACAGCCTGTACGTGCACTACGCCGCGCGCTTCCGCCGCGCCTGACGCGCCGCTCCTCACAGTGCTGTAGTGACGAGACTGTGCCGGCCGCGAGCCGCCGCCCCGGGACTCCGTGCATAGAGCGATGTGCTCATATTATTTCCTTGCTTGTACTCTCATTTTCATATTCCTACCGATGTAATTATACTAAAGGAAATAGTTTGTATCGGATTTACATGTAAATAGTCGAATTAAGCTATTCTTTGTAATTTCAATTTCAATCCGATATATATCATGTAACTTTCATTGTGTTGCGATGTACTGAGTTACGATCACCATTCAGTGATATAGATATTGGACGAAGAATCAATAGCGATGTTATTATAACGCAATGTAGAACAGCCTGGAGGTCTCTGCCAACTCGATCATTGTGAAAATATTGCTGGACAGTAGTTTCCTAATTTTGCTGCTGGCAGCATCACTTGTATTTTGCGGTTTTGTAGAAAAGAACAAATTGTTTTGCTAGTTCCAAAACCATTTTCAATTATTTATACACGCATTTTTTTTTTTTATTCTGACCTAAATTAATTCTAAAACAATTTGAAGTATCAAAATTTTTATAAAAAGTGCACTTGCAAAGCTTTTTTACGTAATATTTGTAACAAATGTCCATAGAGACTTTTGTGGAGGTAGAAGGACGCGGGAAAACTATGCAGGTTTACTTAAAAAGGCGCTTCTATCCCCAGTGTGTATTGTTACAATTAGTAAGCGGAGATTTTTTAATTTTTTATCAAAATTAGCACGTAGACTAGGAGGCCTTCTTTTTTTATAAAAGTAATCATCATCGTCGCGAAAAATGAATTATACTTTTAACGCCATCAAAGTATTTGGCGATATTCAAGTATTTATTAGGAGTGACAAGATGTCATCCTTGTGCGTCTTCTAACCCAAGGTGTGACGCAGCTGTAATACTTTTCTAACTTTAAAAATACAACGTAAAGTAATAACTTGTATGCCTTCTTCGTATCGATACGTTCATCGCAATAATTGATGTTTTTTAATGTTTTTCTAAAACGTTTTACTCGGTATTTTCACGTGGCAAAATATTTTCGAGTTTTAATTGTTATTGTTTGTTGTATAACTTTAGTGAATTACATAAACTCTAGTACAGTAAATCGAAATAATACGGAATTATCCATTTTGGATATAAATTTACCATTTTCACCACTCATCATTTTTAATTTAAATGACGCAGATTATTGTGATATATACCAAAGATATGAAAAAATCTTTAACAACATGTAGTTGCCAATTATAAATGAAAAAACCATAATTTATTGAACAATTTAAAAAATGGGTTCAATTTTGAATAAAATTAAAGTTGTCACGTGAAAAAACAGAAAATGTGTATTATCTTTGAAATAATATGAATACCTGACCATTCTTTCAAATTTTTGAAAGTTTAGTTAGTGTTGCCATTCACAAGAAAACACTGTTTAAAATACTTTAGTTAGTTTATTAGCACGGCCGGCGGGGAAAAATATTTAAGAATGGATGGAAGATTGTATGTATGTGTGTAAGAAAATAGTGCGTCTTGTACGGACGGAGTGTGGTCCGCCCGCGCGCGGAACTGCGGGCGGACATATGTATTATAATTAGATAATTCACTCTCTATCATACTTATCGATACAAACTGGGAGGAATTTGGTAACAACTCGTCAGTTTATTATATGTATCGTGAGTCAGGCAACACACCTAGAAAGGTGCATGTCAGATTTATATTTAAAAAAAAAAAAACATTTAAATCGAACTAAATATCATAATAAAGTTTGATACATTATAGTCTACAACTATTATTAATAGAATTTTATATTAAATACATGATATTTATCGACAAAAAAAAATCCTTTTATACTAAAAGTAGTAATTATCAAATTCCCCTCGGTTTTGGTCGGTAATCTTTGTTTCCTCGTTTATAACGACTATCGCCATTCTGAGACAGCGGTCAGTTCGTTAAACTGTATTTATTTAGGTTTAGTGTTTACTATTGTGAAGGTACCCTCCGCGATTTCTTTACCAATTCCAAAGTGTCAATTGCACTTTAAATATATTAATTTATGAAATTGGCAAATAGTTACTATTTAAATTCGTAATGTAAATTTATGGGCGATATTTTAGATGCCAGATCGATATGGAAGATATTGCATCGTCTTTCATTGGACAGTTAAAAGTAAGTTATGTATCGGGACCATCCTAGATGCTCAATGTTTACTGAGATATGACGTTACTGTCTCACGAGTCATTAGTTCTATTTTATTTTATACATTTGCAGCTTTTGAAAAGGCAACGTAACTAGTATACTACGAAACGATACGGACTCCCGAAATTTGGCATCGCACTGCCATAGCTGACTCCTTATTGAGAATGCCAATTCACTTGCGCTCATTACTTAGCTTATTCGCTACAAATATCACCTGTAGCCAAGTGCTATTTATTCTTTTTAAAAGAAAATAATTATTCGTAAAACATTTTATATGTTCCTTTGATATGGAATGTAGTAAGTGCGCCTTTTCAGGGTGCATGTGTTAGTGAAACTCGGCCCTTAAGTGTAGGATATCTTAAAGAACTGCATAATATTATAATTCCTGTCGCGAGTCGTTGCGAGACTCCTATCGTCCTTGTAGAGGTCACGGGGTGGATAGAAACAACTACTTTACGCAAATAACTATTCTGTGGACTTATGTTTTTCACGTTGCAGAATACACGTATTTCGAGGCCTCACAATATTTTATTTGCCACATGAAAACGAGGCCAGTCTTCTTAAATTCACCACCAATACTAATTTAAGTTATGAAACTTAACTTTTAGTTTTGTGTTCCCTTTATTCAAGCGTAACCGATATATTGTGCGAATCGAAGTTCATATTTTCAAATTTATTTGGATGCGATATTCTTGAACATGCGAGGTCAAGCAAATCTTCTTTAAGCGCCTAACAGATATAAACTCTAAGTTTTACTGCCAGCACCTAATAGAACTATATATATTTTTATTTTGTAACATCTACATGATATTTTTCAATAATATATAAAATTATGATATAATTCCTATATGTCTATGATTTAGAATGGAATATTATTTCATTTCTGTGCTTAACAAATTTTAGAAAGCCTAGTTTCGTTATGCAAACGTTGGATTATGCTTAGCCTTGTGTTCACCAACATTTAAATCAACTTATTAAATATTTAATCACTTTTAGGAAATTTAAATACCTAACCGGTGTTTTGAACGTTGATGAACATAGGCTTAAGTATAACCCAGCGAAACTAGGCTTTAAATAAATTGGTAAGTTACCCTTCGCGTTTCAAGGAATTGTAACAGGATGCGTTACAGACGCAAGTAGGTTTGACAATAAAAATATAAACTTGATAGGTGTAAGGAAGTTAGGATGCATCATATTTACGACGAAACTGACACTGTTCACATAAATTAACGTCAGGATTGTCACAGAAATGCGTCATCGGATATATATTCGTTAAATAAAAGTAAGGCTCACAAGATTTGCACAATCAAAAAAAAAACCATTTTCTCCCATAGTGATGTATAGGTATTTGTGAATAAGTTTCAGCTTGAATCGAGGGTCGTAAAATGCTTAATATAAAAGTGTGGCATCAAGGGGAGCTAAGTCCATGACCTCCGCGCGGTGCTCCCTGGGTAGCGCCAAATGTGGACGATGACATTCACATTCTTTTATAACAATCAATCTGCTAAATGAATAACCATGGAGTGCTGCAGGATTTCTTTAAAAACACATTCGAGTTCTTCCTATTATGTATAAGCGCATTCCTTTTGTCAAATTTGATGGATAACATAAAGAGATCATAATGAAACACTCCCAATGAGTTGCTCTGTTTGGATACATATAGGATAAACACCGCAGCAGAATGTATGATTTGTGTAGATTTAAAGTTATTAAAATAGACATATTTATATAATTAAACAGACAAATTGCGATATAAACATTGACATGTATATAATGTAAATATTATGATATAGAAGGGAGTTACTAGTGTCCTTTCCCATGAAACTGCTTATAATTTTGTGATGTAAGTTTTTTCGACCGTGTTAACATAAAAAAAATCACATAATAAAGTTTGCGGAAAGGGCCTACCTGACCCGTACCACGTTCGTGACTCGTAGTGTTCGAGAACATGGTATGGAGTCTCGTGTACTGTTTTATTTTTTCTTTTTTTTTCACATTTTTTTTTTTCTTGTTTTAATTTAAATTTTTATCGCGTGAGTGACTCCACCGCGTATGTGTTGGTAAATGAGAGTGTGTAAAAAAGATGTATGTGCGTGGTTGTCTGTTATGCGCCATAAAGTATCGATATATTTTTTTGTGTGAGGTGTCACGACTGGTGGCGCGGAAATGTTTATGTTTTAGCTAGGGATACTTCTTTTTCTCGTAAAATTTGTACGTGCTTACGAAATACGTTCGAGTTCCTTTGGCCACATTATATTATAACGGTTGTGGTATACATTTTTTATAAGATTCCCATATTAAATGCAACGATGAAAGCGCCGTAATGTACTACTTAGTATGTTATTCAACGCACATGTTGGTGCATTTACTAAAAGAGGGACAAATCAGAGATCTGATTGTGAATTACCCTCCTTGTATAAATAAACGATCAACCAGTAAAACGACGGGCAAAATCTCGTCGAAACTAGGATAAAGGGATTACTCCATTGTGCCTTTATCAATGGTGGCATGTGACTAATCGATCACGAATAATGACTACTGAACTGTGACGTATCAAAGTGGTACTGATATGAATAGTTTGAGAAAATAGTAGTTGTTGAGACAATACTTTAGATCACATTCCTTATCGTTATTGAACCTAAGAGTCAATTGAAGCTAGATTTGATAATAACGTGGCAGAAATTAGTACTACTCTTCGCATAACACTATCCCCACTGGACAAGTAAGTTAGATGATGATTTTACGGAATTAACTATGTTACTAAAGTACCTAATTCTTTATAAAAAAATTGTCTTCAATATTCTAATAAAACTAATAAATAGATTAGTCTATTATTAAGATACAGAACAATAGAGCTAGATCCTCTTTAGTCTAAGAAGTGTCTCAACAACTACTATTTACTAATGTTGCTTCTGAAGCAAGTGGCAATTGTATTTTTCCTGATTTGCATAAGTTGTCTTTAATTGTATACTGCTCAGAACACGCCGCAGCTAGCTGAGATCAACAGCTCAGCTCAACGATTTGCCACTTGCTGTTAAGCATGATTGAAGCTTCAAATATATCATTTTTATAATGATCACATTATATAAATGATAATTTAAGACTCGGTCCAATCTGAGCAGCTCATACATTTTTTACCTCGTATAAGGCACTTTCTTACATGTAAATATTTGTTACCGACTCCACTGTCGGCACGGACGATTCGAAAACCCATTGTATATGTATAGATAAAATTCTATGAAATTGCCTTATAAATGTGTGTGTTGCCCCCGCGTACCCCGCCGGGGCATAATGTAAGAATGTTACCAACGTGTAGACCTAGTACTTCGAGGTTTTAACAAAATGCTCATTTAATGACTACTCAAAAAGATAATTGAAACCACAACTTTCTTGCGATAATTAAAGTAGCATTTTGGTAACATTTCAGTATAGAAGGTGTAAATTTTGTAAAGACTGAAGGAAAATAATGTTTGTGGAAGCAAGCAGAGGTAATTGTAAATTGAAATTGGTTTTTATAGGAGTGAAATATAGAGCCAACAACTCTCATATTTGTATATTGTAATTAGCTTGATGCGAATCAGTAGAATTTAACGGACTAGCAACATAGTGCCATCGCTTTTGAGAAATTAACTTCCAAGGTGTTTCCTGTGAAATAGTAAAGATTTTCTAAAAGTATTGCTTTGGCGCTATGAGGTACCTACATTTTTGTAATAAGTCTTACCTAACAAAAATTCTAATGATTCGTTTCAAATATAATATTGTATGAAATTTCCGCTTGTTGCTGAAATATTTGATTTGTGAAAAAAGTACTTTTTATTTGTGAGCCCAATGACGGGCGTGTAAAGAGGAATGTGCCAAATGTGGTATGGCATCGTTTATCGTTTGTTGGACACACAACACCTGTGTCGACGAATATTTTTCAATAAAAAAAGTAAAAAAACGTGTTTTAAACACAACAGTTCTGTGTTTTAATTATAATTTTCCTATCAACATTCACACATATTTTAAAATACTGGGATCCAGCCGCAACTCTCTAAAAAAAAAAAACTCGCTGGAAAGCTCGTATCCAGTTATGAACTTATAAGTTACTAGCTTCTGCCCGCGACTTCTTTCGCGTGAAATTTCGGCCCACCCATCGCGTCGCATCCCGTCGCTCGCCCGCGCTATAACTTCGTTATCACTTAGCGTTCTTTCTGACTTTTGTTCTTTTTCGCTTGGTTCATAAGGATCATAGCGTGATGTTATATAGCCTTTCTCGATAAATCGGCTATCCAACACTAAAATATTTTTTCTATTCGAACCAGTATCTAGTTCCTGAGATTAGCGCGTTCAACCAAACAAATAAACTCTTCAGCTTTATATTATAGCTGATCCGCGCAACTTCGTCTGCGTCACATAAGAGAGAGTGGTTTAAGTAATGAATTTTCTACTTATTTTCTTAAAGAGTTATTTTAAAATTATGATATCTCCTAAGATGTTGATTGAAATCAAGTGATGACAAGGACAATTTTGTTTACATTTAAATACTTGTGATTAATAACATATTTATTTGGATAAGTATTAATATTGTGTACGTTACCCCAGCAGGAAAGTGTCTCCTAGAGTGATATGAGTGGAACGTATAATTAGTGCGTAATCTGCTGTAAATGTGCGCCAAATTAAAAAATTGTGTGTTTTGTCTTTTTGAAATAAAACTGAAAAAACGATTCCTGCTGGAGTAACGTTTTTCCAGCAGGAAAATTCTAAACGAAAGGTCAGAGAGAGAAATATTTTGCATGGGCAGAAAGCTTATATTTGTGCAAAAATGTGCGCCGAAAATATAATTTGTGCGTCTTCAGGTTTTCGAGATATTGCATTTCCTGCTGGAGTAACGTTTTGCAGAATCGTGTATCTCTGGTACGCGTGGAGCATGATATAATCTTTACTGCCATGCTCTTTCAAGTCAACATACATTAACACGTTCACTGCCACCACAATTTTTTTGAAGTTCATAGCGATGCCACCCTATAAAGCCACGTGGACACGCCAGGCGTGTCGGCGGCACTGCATCTTGTTAAACATGGACACGCTAGGCGTGTCCAGTGGCACCTCGATGGAGTTAAATTCTAAATCTGTTTTTTTTTCGGTTTAGCGATGAGTATTAGTTAGTTTGTCAATCGCTGAGCAAGAATACAGGTGATTTGAAATACGGTAGTGAGAATTTACCTGGAATTATGGCTGAAAATAGAAGTTTAGGTAAGTAATTTTCGTAATTTTGTAAGAGATCATAAACATTTTGTGTTTGTTTTGAAATATTTCATAATATTAACTTAGATAAGTCAATTATTACAAGTTTACGGAACGATACCTATTTTAGTTGAAGATAGCATACTTATTTAACAACAATAACAAAATGTTTCATAAAATACTTATGTTTGCCATAATTTTCTCCCCTATACTTTTATTTCAACAGTATAATACCTACGGTTTTAACAGTACGGTTATTAATCATACTAGTTGTTTGTTTACCGGTCGTAGGTACCTACTGTAAATTATTTTGTACATTATTGGTCTGACAGAGGCAACGCGAGTTCACACAGTAGTTATCTTTCAGTCCTACTCGCCTTTTTATTTCTTGGGCTTCTACTTACTTGACATTCAATTAATTATCTTCATATTTTATTGATTTTTGTTCAAAGGTTGACAACTCCTTAAAATGGACACGCCTGGCGGGTTCTCGGCATTACATAATCACTTTAAAAAAATATATATTTTTTAAGAGATTTTTCTGGGGGCCACCTCAAAAATCATTAGGTTATTGCTAGCGAATTATGTACTGAGAATTCCAAAAGGCAATTTTGGCTAATTTTCGAAATATCACTGAAACATTTAGGACACGCCTGGCGTGTTCGAGGCGTAGTTATAGAAATTCGTAAGAACACGCTTGGCGTGTCGGCGGCATTGAACGTGTTAAACAACATAATAAACGGCTCCATGGTAATTTGGAGCCGTTTCGCGCCTCCAGATTTCTCACATTCACAAAATTGAAAAAATACTTCTAAATTATGCAAAACTATAGCTTGCAATGCATTTGAGAGACGAATAAAAATTTACTACCAAACAAGAAAGAAAATAGCCATTATCTATTGGAGCATTCAACAATTAAATTGAAAAAATAAACATTAAGTTCTTATTGCCAGAAAATAAAAAAAAAGTGGAGTGTCCGCGACTACCGCCAACGCCAATCACTTCCATATTTGGCAAATAATTAGTATCGAATTTGTTCGAGTACTAATTAGTACCAATTGTAAAACTAATTTGTTCCATGCAGCCGACTGGTTAAGTCGCCACGCGCCGCTCCGCACGGGGCCTCTTGATGTGGCCCTTTGCGGCGCTCGGAATCCGCGTGCTTCTCATTGCTCTGTAAGCAAGAACCGCGCTTCGCCGCGCCTACGTAGGTGTGCGCTGGGGCAAGGTGGGCGCTGGGCCTAAGGATTTTTTTAAACTCGTCTCCTAATAAGGTTAAATAGGAGATGGCAGTTTGTCATTTTTGCCGATGTTCACATGACTAGTAATAGTGTAGAACTAATTGTATGATTACATGGAATAAGCCGCGGTGAGTAGGGGATACCAACCTATAATAAAGTAGATAGTAGGCAAGCAAGAATCCTATCAAAATTAACTATCATAGGTCTATAATTAAGCCAAGGAAGGGGTAAGGGATGCCATGATGGATAAAAATAATAATAATATTGTTAATTAATTCGAATAATAATTTAATTATACAAATACGTGTGGATATAATACTAAAATAACTTGAAATGAATCAATTTTACATTAGAATAATATATTTCACTAATAAAGGTACCCCGTTCAGACGAGCGTATTTTCCTTTCCGTGTTCAATTCGAGACACCGATTGTGTGAAATACCACGCTATTTTAGCACGGTAAATATCCACCAAACCATGTTCAGTTTGCGTTACTCAAACACTGTTTAGTAACCAACTAACGTTGTTTTGTTTGTTTTATAAAAAAGTGTACAATTTATGGTTAGTCAGATGAATGGATTACGTTTAATTGACCGTGACCAATTTTTTTTTAACTTTGGCCCCACTAGGAATTTCTCCTGTATTGTGGGTGCGTTTACAAACATTTAAAGTCACATACACAAACAGCCAGACCCGGAACTACTACTTGTAGGTCATACAAATATTTTTGTTCCGTGCTGGAATCAAACCCGTGACACGTAGCGCAGCAGTCAATCGCTTAACCACTACGCCAACCGTGCCGTCAAATCTTTTATAAACGCAAACTGAACACGGTTTGATGTACATTGCCAAAAAGCGTGGTGATTTCACGCAACCGGTGTCTCAAATTGAACATGGAAAAGAAAATATGCTTCAGGGCATTGTTTACATACCTTATAATAATTTCACTATTTAGATTAAAATGAAGCACTGATATACAATTTTCACAATTAAAAACACCAAATTACATATCTCGAAGAACATGAACTAAATGCAACGGGAAACCAGTTACCTTAATCCATAAATTACCTTTTACGAATTTCATGATTGTTGGAATCCATGTCGGAGATGGTCATATTTGTGTGACGTCAAATATTTTGCAATTATAAATGAAACCTTATCATAATATCGATAGAGGTGGTAATATTTTAATGTTTTTCGTTAGCTTATGACTCGTCTCCCTTGTCTTCTCCTCCCACTAAACGTGTGATATCATTTCATTACATTCATCAACTCCTCAAACGTTTCTAATATGCCTGGTATGCGTCCTATGCACTCCTTGCATTGCTGCCTTCACTTCTTCAAAGAATGAGGTGGAGTTATGGACAGTGGTGCCTCCGAGGACTATCCTGACTCCTGGATACGCCTGGTTGATCTGATGGACGCACTGGGCTTCCTCATAAGTGGCGCCACCTACGATGAAGACGAAAATATCTTGCGGGCGCCTGCCGTACGCTCCGTCGTCGCCACCAAGGGTTGGGTACAGGTTTTCACGAAGTTTGCCTTTGATCAGGTCTTCGAGGGTGTCTTTTAGTAGAGGTGTATGTTGGGTGTAGATGTTTTCTACGCCGTTGAGACCCTGTAATTAGAAAACGAAGTATACAATCGTCTCTATTGTTTCAAAATCTGTCTCAACCAGGGCTTTAAATACCGGTAAATTTTCATAACGTTACCTTGTATTGACAGAGTTAGCGTTTTTATTAAAATAACGGTAATCGATTTAACGTTATTTACGCGAATATTAATTTTATCGTTATTTTAAACGGGTGAGATTTAAGTAGTGGGGCCTGAGGCGTGCGGCGCGGCGGGATCCCGCCTTCGCGCCTTTCTGATGCCGTGCCGATCAAAACGTTGCCTGAATCTGCCTGATTCTTACCCACAAAACGGCAACGTAGCTAAATTAACGTTAGTTATCGTATTTTTGTTAATGTTAATTAACGTTATATTACTGGTAATGTTATCAAGTAACGTTAATTTTTTGTAACGTTAGTAGGTTTAACATTGAAATTTAACGTTACGTTACGGTTATTATTTTGTTATTTGGTAACGTTAACAAGCCCTGGTCTCAACTATGTTAATCCGTTCTGAATAAATGATTTGACATGATAGTACCCGTTCACATTGCCAAAATAACTTATCTAAATCGTATCCCTGATTGATGATGATTCCTAGATGTAAGGCAAATTTAATATAATAATAATAATAATTTAAAAAATAATAATAATAAAAATTAAATTAAATTAGTTCAAATATAATTCAAATATGTTCATCTGTCATCCATCCATTGTACAAACATTCATTTCATTTAACTAATATAAAATACACTTTATATCAATCGAAAGAGTGTTTTGAATTGGCCAAATTATCACGTAAAAAATAATTTAGATTCCAATTGCTTAGTAGCCTTAGAGGCTAGATTGCAATTAATTATTAAGAACCTGATTCTTTATAATAAAGGATTTTTTTAAAGTCAACCAACCTTAAAAAGCCTCTTAGTAATTTTAACAGCATCCTGCAACCCAAACAGGTCGCTCTGCCGAGCATGGGCGCCGCCATACTCCAGCAGGTTGACCACGTTTTTGACCAGCAGTTCCGGGGCGCCCCTGGTCTTCAACGCCTCGATGAGAGAGGGTAACGCGTTGCTAGCATGCTTCTCGTATCGTAGGGCGTAGAGAGCGACCAGCTTAGCCGCGTCGTGGTGACGGACGGATTCGTTTGAAAGGAGGTTCTTAAGGCGCTGTGGATGGAAATGAAATTAAACTCAAATTAATTTACAGAAACATATTAACTGTATTTTAATTTTTTAGGGTTCCGTATCTCAAGAGGAAAAAACGGAACCTAATTAGGATCACGCGTGTGTCTGTCTGTCTGTCTGTCCGTCTGTCACAGCCGATTTACTCCGAATTTACTGGAACTTCTGTGACCCAAACACGAACGTGTATCAAAATTAATTTATTAAAACTACCGTGTGACATATCAAATGAAATTATTGTAAGGATTTCAGATAGATTTTTTTTTATAATTTTTAAATAAATACTTTAAAAGTTATTTAAGAAAATAGATGAAAACTTACCATTACCTCCGAAACTAATGAACGTAAAATTTTGAAAAACATACCGAACGTAAATAGTTCTTTACTTATAGATTACAGGAAAACCTATAAGAAATCTATGGTCTTGAAATAACATGGTAAACAACAATGAATAAACATGGTAAATATCCCGCTTATGTTAATAATAACATGGTAAATCTCTCAATATTGTGCGTACAAAATTACATTTGTAGTTGGAATGTATGGGAGAACTTCTTTTTCAAATACAATGTTACGTTTGTTCTTGGGATAAATTCATCCCAACTACGGAACCCTTCATTGTGCGTGGTCCGATACGCACTTAGTCGGTTTTTTTCTGGATAGTCTCTGATTCTGAATATACGGCTGAAGAGCATTAATATTTGATTAGAAATGCTGATTTAGCAAAATACACATTACAGACCAATAATTGTTTGGGTTGTTACCTGAGTAAAAAAAAAGAAAACCTGTTAAGTCCGTCAGTCAGATAATAAAAAAATATTAGACACGTATTTTTGGCTTTATCATGACTTATACAAAACACATTAAACTTGGGGAGTGGGGGCTCGTTACGTCACAGCTACGTATAAAATCTAGCGAGCAGTGACGTCATGCCACATTTGAACTCAATGTATCGCCATAATGTTTTGATTACGTAAAAAAAGGAAAAATATGTGTCCAATATTTTTTAATAAACTACATGATGGACAAACAAAAAATATTTAGTCCTCATCCCTATTAACATAAAATCTTGTTTTGGGTAACCTATGTTTTCACTGCAGAAGCCTTTGAGACTAGTTGCTACTTTAAGGGAGTAGCCGGGGAACTAACTGGTTGTTCGGATATTTCTCCTGCTGTCTTAGGAAGAAAAACCGGCCAAGTGCATGTCGGACCACGTACAATGAAGGGTAGTCCGTATTTGGAATGAATTTATCTCAAATACAAACTTAACATTGTAGTTGAAAAACATGTTCTCCCATACATTCCAACTGTAAATGTAATTTAGTCGACTATTACTCTTTAAGTCGTAGAGCCTACTCAGCTGTGATAGTTTTCCTTTTAACTTCGTTATATATACTACTGCTGTGAATTTTTCACATATCCAAATACAACCATTTAACAGGCAGGGGGACATTTGACTCTAACAAAAATTTGCACTTTAAAGCTTAATATTACGCAAACGGAGCTCTGAATCGAAAAATGGTTTTGACAAACCCACAATATTTTTGAACGGCCTATCCAACGATACCCCACAATATGGAATTGACGAGCTTCGATCAATAATGGCACTAGATACAGGATCAGGAACAAAAATAAGTCATTGAAGTGGCCACGTTTACACACACATACACATTTACATTTGTTACTACGAAATATAGAAAAAAGTTTCACAATATTAACAACTTCAGTTCAATATAAACCCTAACACTCAACTATAACGTTTAATTACGATTGCAAAATATTTATATTTAAGACCTTCTATCATTGGAGAAAGGTAAATAAATAAATTTAAAATGTCGCTTGAAAATAAAAAGTCATTTTTATAATAAGTACAAAAATATTTATTCTAAAATGAAACTTAAAACCTAAGCAATAAGGTTAAAAACATTTTGTTGACAATTTCGTGCTTACTCTATTTTGGAACTAGACGTAGTTCTTGGTATTACATTTCAATGCTCAGAACAGAGTCATCATTGAAAGACGTAGAGTGGCAGAATAATATTTTTATTTTTTTATGCGAAGGTTCTTTTTTTAAGGTAGCAAATATGTTTGATCAATTTAAAAAAGTAGGTAGTAGGACTAAAGGAGAATGGCGGGCTAGTATGGAAGTTTTGTACCGCTGTTTAATTGTCGTGTTTTGTGTTGTTTTTATATTTAGTCGATAGATAATATCATCAATAAATAGAGTATAAATTATCTGATTTTTTGAAGTTAGGGTTCAATAGTTATTTTACTTTGTTTTATGTATGAGAGGTTACATTTTGAGGTCGGTAGGTAGGTGTATTGTAAGATGACAGTTGACTGTCAATGTAGTTGTTTACAAACTAAAACTTACCTACTTATTCACTATTATTCCTTTTATTTTTTATTTCTCATCTTAGTTGATCCTGTCGACGTTACGAACAGCCAAGATGTTCACCGAGATTTATAGACTATTCCTAACAATCCCTTACATTATTCATGGGTACCTACGAAAATGCATTCATATTTTACGTAAATAAGGATGTCTCTTTAAAGATGCAGTTCCACACTATCCCTTTTATTACAAGTAATACAACAAACAGATACCGATACAAATAATCTAAATGTTCTAGATTTTGTCTCAGCTCAGCGTATCAGCGTACCTAATCAAAGACTTAAAAATGCACAAACGGATTCACACACCGCATTTCAATAAAACAGCAAATATGCGTTTGACAACTGACGATGATTTTCTTGAAATATAAATAAAACATTGCCATAGTCAAGCATGTTTGGATGTTGATATCGATTATTCTTATCGATTATTTACGTACATTTAGGTGATAATACATGTAAAAATCACAAAATGTAATGAATAAAATATTATTTGCTGATTTTTTATTCGTAATTGAATAAAGAAACATAATGCATTAATATATTCTATTATAATAAATCGTGAAAATCGATTTCTCACCAAGTTAAATGGTTTTATTTTACGCATGGCAAGTTTTGAAAAGGTGCATTGCGTTTTGTTGTCAATAAATTAACGTTTCGTTATTTATTATTCTCTTTTTTTAAATCCCTTTTTTTAAACGTTTCCAAAGTTCTAAAAATATAACAAATACGTAAAAAGATCAACTTTAAGGTCCTTTATAAGTGCTCAATGTCTTATATTGAAACACCAACTAAAGTTGGCGGTACGAAATCTGCCGTTCTCCTTTGTACAATAGTTATTTTAATAAGGGGTATGCGCTGTGGTAGCCCGCGAAATTCAAATTTTCTTGCGTTTTATGCAATTTGCAGGTCCGTGTCAGGTGGTAATCTTGATCAGTTCAGTTATGTCCAATTTATAAAAATGAATTGAACAAATTGTTTAATTAAAAATTCAACAATTTGTTACTTAGAACTTTTTCAAGGTTTAAATATTTCTTCTCCTCGTTCCTTCGCGACAATAGATACCAATTCTGCATTGCGAAATGGATCGCTAGGAAATCTACAAACAAAAATAACATATAAAATAACAATACTACTCCGTGCATTTCCCTGTTCCAGAACAGTCGATGTTTGTTACAATAGTTGGCGCTTGTCGCAAATATTGGCCAAACAATCATAATATTTGCTAAATGATGTATAATTTACTATTTAATTGTTATTATTTTATGAAAAACACATACATAGTGATATAAACTTACCGAAAAAAAGATATTCCTTCCAAAATCTTGGTGTTACGGTGGTTATTTACACAATTTTTGAACGCGCACTGCGGCATTTTGACATCTTAACGTTGGCTATGTTTGGACGATACTAATTTGAAATAAGACCACAAAAGTATTTGTGCTCTAATTTTTCGGGCCGTTTTTGAAGCGCTTATCGGGAATCTAGTGCTATTATTGATCGAAGTTGACGAGAAAAAAAAAACCTTTCCACTTTACGTGCAAAGGAGGTACCATACATCGTTCCTTAAATACAAAAGTCACACATTTCAAAAAATATCAAAAATGTTTTTTTTGCATAAGAATAAGAATAAGAATAAGAAGTTTTTATTTGTATAGAATGTAGGTATTACAATAAGATGTTAACAAAAGTTCAAGAGTCCTTGTACATCCTGCCTTTCGGCATACAAACATTTATGGGTAGACACCGGTACATACATATGACATAGCAGGTTATCAGCGTTATCAGCGAAGGAAAAAAATGCATCTTAAACGATGAAACTTTAATGTTTCGCTAAAACAGCCGTCGTTTTATGATCAAAAACACCCATACACGCACACACGTTAGTTTTGTTTTGTACCGTTTCTGTAACTGAGTTCCGCGCAAAAGTCATTTAGTCATTTTTTCCAGAGTCCATTCGAGGTATTGTTAAGATTGCTTTATTGAAAAATAGGCTTTTTAATTACGCATCTTTTGATACAAAAAAAGTCTACGTAATACACATAGTTTATACAAAAATCATAAAATAATCCAAATTATTTTTACAAATGCCGCTCCTGTATAATTTGCTTATTTTGACTTGTGGTACTTTTGTATTTAAGGAGCGACATATTTTTGATTTCCATATTTTATTTTACCACTTTGTTGCCAGGATTAATATGTATACCCATGCCTAATTACAGCTTTCTAGTACTTCAGAGTCTCTGAGTTAACCCGCGGTGAGACAGCCGGACATGGCGAAACTGTATGGGTTCATTGTTGAATACGGAACCCTAAAAACGCGCCTGCTTATGACATGACGTAGATAGGATGGGCTGCCTTCGGCTAATCTATTTATACGCCGCTATAACACATGTTTTAGTAACAACTTTCCTTTATCACAATGTCTGTCATTACCTGCAGATGCTTCGAGTGGTCGCTCTGACAGGATATCTCCTGCTCCAACTCCGATACTTCGAGCAGATTATGTCGCGAAACACAGGCTGATAGCTCCCCCACTACTGTCACGTGCTTCGTTACCGTGCCGGACATTTTCTGAAAATAAGTGTCGATTAGTTGCTAAATGCATTGATTTTGATATTTTCGCGCTGAGACAATCAAAATTTAAAAGAATGGCTTCACAATCTCTTGCAAGTCGCCTATAAGACGGCTGCTCTTGTTATCCGCTTCCTTCGATTCGTCGGTAAATAGTGTTTTTAGGGTTCCGTACCTCAAAAGGAAAAAACGAAACCCTTATAGGATCACTCGTGTGTCTGTCTGTCTGTCTGTCCGTCTGTCACAGCCAATTTGCTCAGAATGTAATGGACCTATTAAGTTGAAATTTGGTATACATATCAATTTGAGCGACCCAAACACGGACGTGAACCGTAAATAAATGAATTTAGAATATTGGGGTCAGTTTTGGGGGGCAAACAAGAAAATTAAAATAAAAAGTTTTACAAACTGTACCATGTGACATATCCAATGAAAGGGCTTACTGTGAGGGTCTCAAATGTATTTTTTTTATAATTTAAAAATAAATTGTTTTGAAGTTATAAGTGAAAACAGACGAAAATTGACCATTCCCCCCTCCTTATCTCCGAAACTACTGAACCTAAAATTTCGAAAAAAATACAGAAAGTAGTTCTATACTTATAGATTACAGGAAAATATATAAGTAGTCTATGTTCTTAAAATAACATGGTAAATCTCTCGATATTGTGCGTACAAACTTACATTTGCAGTTGGAATATATGGGAGATTATGTTTACCAACTACAATGTTAAGTTTGTTCTTAGGATAAATTCTTTCCAAGTACGGAACCCTTGGCCGGTTTATATTTCTTCTAAGTATCGTCGGTTTACTGCAAGAACTCATTAATGAAAAAAAATGATCATGTAAAGTTTATAATAACGCCTTGAACTCGTCTTGACGAGTTTTATGCAATGCAAAAACTCATTGTGTTAATTTTTTCTTTAACCTAATTATAATGAAGATGATATAATGGCAATCAATACAACTAAAACTAATTCATTACTTATTTCGAAGTTTTGACTAATGAGTTCTAGCAGTAAACCGAGGATTATGTACTTTTTTGTATATTCTTTTTTGTTTTTCATTTAACATGCGTTCATTTTCATACTCCGATGTCACTTCGTGGACAATAGTGTGGGTTATACGTTTTTTTGACTGTAATATTTTTTTTTTTGTAAATGCTGTAATGTACCTGTTTTTTGTCTCCAACTAATTTAAAAAAAAAAATTCGCCGGGGAAAAATTATATTGTACTTATTGCCGAAGAATATTTGATGGATGGCCCAGGCAGTGATGGTGCCCGAGGCGGCGGCGCGTAGTGTTCCACGCGCGCTTTTATTGGACGACGCGGGGAAGTCTTAGACCTCACTCCCCCCGCGGGCCTGAGGTGGCCCGCAAAGGCGGCCGGCACCAGCCAGGGATCGTGGAAGGCGCACAACTTCCCATGGTCCCCGGTCCAAGTGTACGACGGGAACACCGGGGGTGGTTTTTATTCAGTAAGAGCCTGACAGGTCCCTACGGTCGCCTCAAGGTGGAGGACATTGATGTAATATAGGACTAGATTAGCAGTGTACAGCTACGACGCACTACTACGTCGTATATGTCCACAGGCATATCAGACTTCAGTTGTCAACTTGACGTCAACTGACCGATTGCTTAGTGATAAAAAAATAAAAACATGGTGAAATGTGCGGTTAAAATTTGTTGTCACGGTCTCAAAAGACTAATAAAGCAAGTGGTGTTACATTTCACAAGAAAGTTTGCAAAATTTTCTTCAGATTATCCAAAAAAATCATTAAAAGACGAATTACATTTATCAAACATTTTTTTGCCATCAGGGTTACCAGTAAAAACGATTTTGATTTTGCCAGACTGTTGGTAGTTCAGTGAATGACGAACGTATGTTGAGGTAAGTATAAATTATTATTAAATTTGTTTGGTTTAAACATACTGTGCGGTACCCAAACACTAAGTAACACATTCACGTGTATTTCGAAGGTTTAAACTTAATATAATTATCACCACTTCTTACACCAAAATTAATTTTATTAGCAGTAAATAATTATCTTAGACGTAAAGTGAGGTTATATTTAGAAATAAAAAATTCTAGATTGTTTATGATCTCATTGTGTTAAATAGTGTTGTGCACTGACTGGACAAGTCCAATCAATCTGCGTGGTTCTTTCATCAAAAGCCCATTTCAGACACCAATCTACATGGTCTTCGCATGATCTGACCAAGATTATGTCTGGATTTTAAAAGAGACTGTGACCGCTGACTTTGTTTCGGCCTTTCTTCTCAGAGTAGTCAGATAGGAAACGCCTACCTCATCTAGTTTTAAGTGTTTGTAAGTACAAACTTACTTACAGAAATAAAATAATTTATCATTTGCGGCTCCGCCCGCGTGGATGTCGGTTATCGCGTAAAAAGTAACCTATGTCCTTCTCCATCCCAAGCTATATCTCTGCCAAACATGACGATCGGTTCAGCGGTTTAGGCGTGAAAACGTAACATACAGACAGACAGAAACGAGTTACTTTCACATTTATAATATTAGTATGGATAAATGATTGTCATAAACATTGAAATACTATCATTCCATTTTAAACAATAGTTATTTGACACAATCTTAATAGTTTTGAAATATAATATTTACGTTTACGCACATTTTTTTTTCTTCCTATAAGTATTAAATCCTTCAATTTCTTTCAATCTTTAATCTATTGAAAGTTCCATAATACAAACTTTCATAGTAGGTAATTGATTCAATAAAAAATATATTCATTCTGCGGTAATTACGTTGATCATTGGCAACTCTGGCTGTTTTTCCGATGACAATGTCTTGTCTCGTTCCAACGTAATTAGTTTGACGGAAGAAGAAATGAGACAAACAGATTATTTTGACATATTGACATCATTTATGTATCCGTTTCAAAGCTACGTCTTTAACTCGTAAGTGGTTACGTTTTTCGGAAGTTTTTAGTAGGACGTTGCGCCTCTAGTATAATATAACCTCATTGGTGGAGGACATCAATGAGGATTTTCCACAAAGAAACAAAAATTAAAGTCAGCGATGGTGAGATTAAGAGTACAACGGTCCCCGCCACTCCTTTTAAAAATGTTATCTATATGTATTTTCTAATACCTTATAGGAAGTTTCATATTGAGACACGAAGAAACAAAATACGATCTAGAAGAATGTGGCCGCTTTTCTTTAGATCTAATTTTGTTACTTCGTGTCTCAATATGAAACGTTATAATAGTTATTTATGCAACTGTTTTATAATGAGGGGTTGTTCAGGTCAATCACCGAACAATAATAAACATGTCAGCGTAATTGCGACACCGCGCTATGCCTTGAATATTTTATGTATTACCTTAGTAAAATAGTCAGTACGTTTTCGGATAGCATATCGGGCGCGACTCAATCCCATTCATTCACCTCATTAGTTTTAATCCTTATCCCATTTGTATTACTGAAATATAGTTATCTTTATAATCTTTAATCCTAGTTTATCTTAATCTCACCCCAACCCCGAACAGGGGTATTAAAACACGAATGTGGGTTCACATGAGTGTTTTAAATAAATAAATAAATAAATACCTAATTATTACAGTTGCATACAAGACTTTATCTACACCCATGACACGAATCCTCTATAAAAGGTTCTGAAACAGTTTTTGCAATACTAATGTCGAACAAAAATGGCGGGATACGACGCTATGGTATAGTATAGTGAAACGCGCGTGCGTAACGATGTTCTTTTTTTGAAATTCATAAAGATACCACGAATGGAGTAGTGAGAATGGAAGGGAGGATAATGATCCCTTCCTTATTCATCAAACAGATGAGTAAGGAAGGGATTATCATCCTCGTACTACGCGGGCATGACAATCGTTCTTTTTTTTGAAAAGGAGATGCATAATGAAATTGAGTACAACATTATAACTCCCGTTTGGACGCTATTATGGTTACTATGACACTGGTTGTTTTAATGTTGGCAATAAGCTAACTGTTTCAGAAACTTTTATAGAGGATTTATAGCATGGGCGTAGATAAAAGGTATTAGAAAATTCTAGACACACTTACCGAGGTTCCTTATTGAGCCGTTTTTCATAATTCCTTCTCAGTCACGAGATAATATTTTTTTAAAGGAGTGGCTCTATTGGACCGTTGTACGCCCTCTTAACCAGATTGGACCAAAAATTAATGAGTGATCTATCAATAGTTTTATTAATTCAAGTCCCCGTACATGCTTTGATTTTGAGATATAAGAATGACAAGATCTGCAAGATCATCAATGTCAGATAACAGCACAACAATATTTAGCTATATTAATAGCAAAACCACATTACAGTACAACGATATAAAGATAAAAGAGCTTGTTTCCTGGTTAGATAAGTATTTTTGATATTTATATACAGGGTGGAAAAAAATTAGGATTTAAGGTAGTTCCCCTCCAGGGCCCTACCTTAAATCCTTTAGTTAGCTCATTTTACTGAAAGGAAACATTCCTTTATTTATTTTTTAAGAAACAAAACTGCATTCAAAGATCTTCTAATATTCGCTTGTCCCACCCGGGAATCGAACCAACTAAAAAACAAAAAAAAACCCTCGCTATTTTATTATACGAATCGGTAGGATTAAATGAACACGAACTCAATGAACACTCTCATGAAAATTTGGTCTTTTAAATAAAAAAAAGTGAATACTAATATTAATTTTATTTTATCAACGAAACATTTTTTAACCAATACGTATCCGTTGTATTGATGATAAAATAAAATAAATATTAGTTTTCACATTTTATATTTCAAAAACCAATGTTTATCAGACAAATTTTATCCTGAACAATAATCCTACCGATTGGGCTACTGGGCCCTTATTTTTTTTCCACCCTGTATATTTCTGGGCACATGAATTAGCTACGCCTATGACTTGTAAACGTCGTCTTTATTCTGTCTACCTATCTAAATTACCAACTCACCTTAAACAACGGGTAGGTCTCGACAAAGTTCTTCATGTCGGCAATGCTCTCCACTTTCTGGTGACTCTTCGCTTTCTTCTGGAACTCGTCCATCAACGACTTCATGGTCTGGCCGATCTCGCCGAAGTTAGAGTACAGATTCTGGAAACACATTATAGTACTCAAATTAACAATTAATTCATCGAGAATGAATCTGTATTTATTTTAAACCTTCACTAGTTTGGTAACCAGAGATCGGAATAGGTAGAGTATCTTTGCCTTCACTTCGAGGAAGTAAGTAACATAGATTGGATTATGCCGCGTTCTGTAGTCCCGAAGTAATAATCCTGACCTTTTTATTCCGGTATTTAACATACATACACACACCCTCACACACACACACACCCTCTCACTCACACACACACACACCCTCCCTCTCACTCACACACACACACACACACACTTGGACACTTTGGTAACAAATTATTGTTTCGAAGAATCATATTAAGTTTTTTTTACGGGTTCCTTAACTAAAAAAACCGGTCAAGAGCGAGTCGGACTCGCGCACCGAGGGTTCCGTACCATCATATATAGCTTCATTCGTATAGGTACCTAAATAGTTCTGTGCCCAGAAAAAAACTACAACTCTGCTTCACCCAAAGCAACCTGCGACTACTCGCAGGTTGCTTTGGGTGAAGCAGAGTTGTAGTTTTTTTCACGGTTCACAACCGAAATGTCCTTCCTACCTACGTAGGAAGGACATTTCGGTTGTGAACCGTGAAATGTTTTTAAATTTTCATCGGCGAGGCCTATATTCGTCAGAGAATTTTGACACTGTGGTGTGTATAGTGTGGTAAAGTGAATATATAACTAATGGTGGCCGCCACATAAAACTGGAATAAAGTTCATTGCTCTTTCCTTAATTTCTCTGCGTAAGTACCTCGACAACATATTATGAATCGTTTTTTATTACTAGAAAAAGTCAAGGTTCACGATAAAGGTCGTTTCGGGACAAGTTTATGTCATTATTTCTGTTTTCGGAATTACGTATTTGAATAAATGTATGCGGGTCAATGAACTTTATTACAGATTTATGTGGCGGCCACTTTAAATATTCCGTGAATATTTCAAGCGTCTACCTGTTGCCGTTATCAATATCGAGCAAAAACGAGCAAAAAATATCACGTTTGTTGTATGGGAGCCCCTTAAATATTTTTTTATGTATTTGTTGTTATAGCGGCAATAGAAATACATCATCTGTGAAAATTTCAACTGTCTAACCATCACGGCTCATGAGATACAGCCTGGTGACAGACAGACGGACAGACAGACAGACAGACAGCAGAGACATTAAGGTAAACCTTTTTTGCAGTCCGTTCAACCAATTTTGAGTTCTATTGCGTTGGTGGCATGAATAATGGCAGCTGCAGTAAACAGTTGGTATTGTAACCACTTTTTTGCTTTTAATGCCATCCTTTTGCTTACGGAATAGAAGTCAAAATCGGTTGAACGGACTGTAAAAAGGTTTATTTTAATGTCTAATGTTATTTCAAATGGAGTATAGTATTTAAGGCCCTTCCCCTAGCGTGAGCGTTCGGTCCTTCTCTATCCCGTCACAGCGGGGACGCTCTGTCCCGCTCCGTGCGTACACCGAATTTACACAATTTTTGGAATTATTTTAATAAAACAAGAAGAGTGATCTTTTGTAATTAAATAAAACGTGAGTTATTAAGGTTTTTTAATTATCTATCCATTAGTGTAACTCTCTAATTAATGGAACGTGAACTGCAAAAGATGCATGCAATCAATAATTTTAGTACTTTTTTTACACGGAGATTTCAAATGTACTTAAAACACATAAAAATAAATAAGAACGTGCAATGTGATGATAGGATGACGTACATTAATAATGCGTTTTTAGATGTATTTTATTTCTCTTTATTAATTAGTTAATAGCCTCTGAAAAACGCGTTTTGCTCGGGGTATCGCCTTAAGACTCTTGGCTGGACTAACCACATGTTTTCCCAATCTTACCTTTGCATAGAACTCGTCCTGCTCTGAAGACAGCACAACCTCTTTGAAGTCCTTGTGAACTTCGGGCAGGTGCGCCAGACTGACACGGTTATTGTTGATCGTTAGTAGCTCGTGCACCATCGCCTGGTATGTCCACTATGAACAAAATAAAAGAGTTTATCAGACTATAAAAAAACTCGTTGCAACCTGTTAGCTGTGCTGTTTAGTCTTACACCTATATTCTAAGACGTTTCCTCGAAACTTCCTCGACTCCACTCAACATCATTCCGGGAAATCGGTATTGACAGTTGCATAAAATTTCCTCCACTTGGCGTCACTCGACATTTTCCCTCACTCGAGGTGAGGAAACAACTGTCAAACTCAAGGGGTACGTCGCGATGTACCTTAAGGAACACTCAAGGAAGATTTACGATATTATCCGCATTTTTTTACTCTACTCTTTTACCCCCCTAAAAAAAAACATGTATCTATGATTCAATGACGTATTTAATGACGTTTTACCTCGACTCAACCTTGACTCAAGCTCACAGACTACTTAGAGATACTACGTATCTCAAGCTTATTCGAGGATCCTCAAGATTACCTCACGACAAGACCGAGTTTTAACTAGGAATACCGATTTCGAGGATTATTTGAGGTGATCCTTAAGGTAACCTCAGTTGAGTCGATGTCGAGGACTTTTCGAGTCAACTTCTTAGAATATAGGTGTAAGGGTCCCAAATGAAGAAATTTTCTTTTAAAAGCTGTGCAAGTATTTTGACCATTACATCAGTCATGGCACATGTTATAAAGCTCCACTGCCAAGACATATGAAACGATTGTTCTTCCTCAAATGCTTAAAAAATGCCAACTTCAATCGTATTCTCTTAACCTTTGTCAGAAAATTGGTAGTTAAATTTGAAGAACCTACTCTACAAGTCTACAACTGTAAAACATTTTGAAACTGAAACAAAATGACTTACTAAAAAGTTATAGAACTGAAAAAAACATAATGAAACTCACTTCATTATGTAATTTTTAAGGCTGGTTTTATAGTCACGCCGCGAGACGCGCCGCTGGGCAATGTGCTGTTAACAGCGCGCGCTTGAACAGCGGTGTACTGTGAAACGAGATTAGTAGCGAGCGAGCATTCCGCTGCTGTGAGACAGTCGTGTACAATAAGAACGTTAAAGGCCTCTCTCTGCACACAGCGGGCGCGGCGCGGCGGGACGGGACGCCGGCGCGACGCTGAGCAGTTGTAATGTACTAGATATTACGGAGGACGCCACACAGAGCGTCGCGTCACGTCGCGTCGAGCCGGACGGCTCTGTGTGGCGTCCTCCGTAATATCTAGTACATTACAACTGCTCAGCGTCGCGCCGGCGTCCCGTCCCGCCGCGCCGCGCCCGCTGTGTGCAGAGGCCTTAATGCGTATCGATGTAATTCATTTTTCATGTTGTCTCAACGACGTCACACTAAAACGCATACTGGCCGTAGAAGCGCACGAGCGGCGCGCGCTTCGTCAGCGCCAGCGAACAGCGCACGTTTCCCGAACGGCGCTGCTCAAACGCGCGACTTTGAAACGCAACTACTACCCCATACATCTCCGAACGCGCGCGCTCCAACGGCGCTTCCGAAACGCGTAACAATAAAACCAGCCTAAGAGATGATCAGATTCTTAAGACCATCTATGTATGCAAAACGATTTTTTTTTATTAAAACTAACCTGACTCAACAGCGGCGTAACGGGATCATCTCTTCTATCAATAATCAGCAACTGAGGCGTTGGGATCTCTCCATTGAACGGTATATTGTTATCGATAAGCACAGCTTCCCTGCGCAGTAAGTCTCGCACTCGTTCGGCGAGGCGTGCGCAGGGCTCCGAGGCTGCCTCGTAGCGGACCACGGCGCGCCTCTTCACGGAAAGGAGTAGGGCTAACAAGCCTTGAGCACAGCGTTGTAGGTGATGCTGATTCCAAGAGCGACCTGGCAAAAGGTTACTTTTATCGTTATAATTTTTTAACGGCTCTGAAAGTCTGTGAATATGTCTTCACTTTAAAACCAAATCCATACTTCCATACTCTATCCGTACTAATATTGAACTCTGTAACTCTGTCAGTATGTCTGTTACGTATTCACGCCTAAACCGCTGAACCAATTGTTATGAAATTTGGCAGAGATATAGCCTGGGATATAGAGGACATAGGCTACTTTTTTACGCGATAACCGACCTCCACGCGGGCGGAGCCACGGGCAAAAGCTAGTTACCTACCTATAAAAATGCACATTAAAAAAAAATATATATTGGTGACTTCAGAATAACTAAAACTATTGAAAAGTAAAAAAAAATTCGTTATAGTGCAAACTGAACTTTATGAGTGGGTGTTTGTTTTTTCAACTAAATCGCAGACGTCGTATCTGGAAATACAAAGAGCCTAGAGTACTTCTTCCATTTTATAAAAAAATACAAGTCTCGGTCTTTTCTTGTACCTTTGGAAGTCTTAACATACATACCATGCAAGCATCCAACAATATTGAATGAGAACAAGTGTCGGTCTACAGCGAGGTAGTCGGCAAACACTTCTTGTACCTCTCGCACTGTCTCCTGCTCATCACACTCCGCTAACGTCTTGATGTCAGCCTTAGATATCACATTGCTGAAATCTAAAATAAAAAATAAGTTAATTGTAAGGGCGTTTGTCCACCGTCGCCGTCACCAACCAGGACGTCTGCGAGAAACGAGATTATTCAAACTGAACGCGACATCAAGGTGATGGCAATCGTGTGTTCATCGCGATCGGCGACCGAACTCGGCATGATAGACAGAACAAAGACCAGGTGAATGACGCGGTGCGACGGCAGTGTGTGGACAGGATCACATTTTGTATTGCTGGCACATCGGTCGATCACAATCTCGGGCCGATTTCTAACGGTTACGCCGAACTACCCGAAACTTTGGAGGCCGGAATCACGGCGCTCGGATGACAGATCTGCGGTGGACGCCGTCATGTCTTTCTCGGTGATGTCCCAGTGGCGGCAGTGGTGTATAAAGGCCCTTAGCATGAGTATTATGTTATTTAAGATTATTTTTTTATTTCTACTTACATATAAAATACACTCCATATTTTGGGTATCTCAGTTCCCGAGATAACAATGAAATATTCTCTGAAGTTGGTCGCACAAAAACAATACATTTCATGTGCTTCATATTGTCCCACTTTGAATGGCTGTCAATCCTCTCAAATAAATAAACCTCCTTTTGCAATATCTCAGACTGGCTGAATACCATGCTAACTATGCTTGTCTGAAAAGTAAAATATATTTGACATTGTCACTTGTGAAGCAATAAATTGAATCAATAAAATTGAAGTCAATGTAAAAAAATAAAAAAAATATTATAGGAGTCTTTGTAATAGCTTGTTTTATATTATGTCAATTTATTATCTGAATCTATTATTTTATTTATGTTAGAACTAAAAAGCTAAGAATAAAAATACAAAAAAAATGGGGCTCTGCTGTGTAAGTATTGAATTTTGTACCTGTAAACTTTATACCACACATACCTACCATTAAAATATATATCTATAGAACAGTACAAAAGGTGGTATTATCTCTATTTAAAAATGAAAGATTAAAGAGAACTTAGCACAGGTTTGAGTTAGAATCAATGGAGGCCTTGTTTCACCCGTAGACAGGAAAACAGAAAAAACAAAAGGAACATCATTCTTATATCATTAACAAATTGGCATTCCACAATGTATGCACAATCATTAATCCTGTGGGGCACATCCAAGTCAAAGATGGCTATATTCTTTAGAAACTATCTTTTTAATCAAAATAGCCAAACGTATAACAAATGATGAACTTATTAATCTTTGATGTGTAAAATTTTTATTTATCACACCTTCTTACAAAATAAATATCATATATTTACTGAAGGCTTCAAATAAGTGTCTTTTCAAGAAAAATCTGCAGGCAATCAAATTGATGTCCACAGATTTCACAATTTATTAACTTTCTATCAATTTTACCAAGATAAATGGATGGATAGATAGAATACTATAAATGTAGAATATTTTACAAGGGGTGACACATAAAGACAACCTTCACCAAGCATCACCATACCGATGTAATATACTTGGATTTGAGTAAATAAACAAGAGCAATGTTTTAGATCACCATCAATGGGGCGTACAACTTACGGTTTCCTTATCCATGAGAATAACTTTCATTCCCGGCCCGCTCTCTTCCGTCATTCTGGTTATATACAGTTTAACCGCTTGTATAACGTTCATTTTAATTCCTTCTGTATACTACAAACTGTTAACAACATCCAAACTATAAGTATTTTTGCCTATTCAATAGAAAATACGAAATTGTTTTCATATCATTGAACTGTCAATGTCATGAAATGACTTCTCTGATCATCTGTCAGTGTCAAGTGACGTGAATTCAGAGGGATGCGGTAAGCTGAATGTTACGATAAAATAACCGGAAAAAACACATATGCAAAACAAACCCGGGAAATTAAAATTTAATTTGCAAATTGCTGCCTGTGTATTGGGTCGCGTGTTGACCAAAATGTGGTACGCTGCAGTAATATTAGTATAGATTTTACTGATAAATTATCGATTTTGCATGCATTTGGTGACGTGTTTAACTTGACAGATATGACGTGAAAATTCAACTTCACTGACAGGTAGTTACATCACTAGTTATCTTCGAAAGGTCAGCGGGGTCAGGTGGACTTCTCGCTATTGTCTTCATAAATTAGTGGCTTTTACTAAAAAACAGACGACACAAAATGTTCTCCCGTGCACTGAAACCCGTCGCCACGGTGGCCATCCAGAATGGCGCCAAAAACTTTTCCACCAGCTCTGAGGTAATAATCGCTGTTCAAAAACTGCTTGACGGCGGAATGTTAGTCAAAATTTCTGGTAAACGATGTTTTTTTCCAGCTGCAATTCAAAGTGATGGTTGCTGGTGCATCCGGCGGCATCGGCCAGCCACTGTCGCTGCTGCTGAAGCAGAACCCGTTGATAACCACCCTGTCGCTGTATGATATCGCGCCGGTGACCCCGGGCGTCGCCGTTGACCTGTCCCACATGGACACCCCCGCCAAGGTCGAGGGCTTCAAGGGCCCCGAAGAGCTGGCCAAAGCGGTCTCAAGTATGTACCTCCATTAAGAGTGAAACTTCAAATATTCTCTTATTACATAATGTAACCTAAAACTTTTCAAGTTCATTGATGTTTGGTGCTAAATTTAGATTATTCAAGGTTATTCGTGTAAGACTAAATCTGTTTCGTAATAAGTCCCAAATATCTCGACCTTGACATTAGAACCAAATTATTTGGGCCACAAATGTTTGTATTCATCATGTTTTAATTAATCTATAAAAGTGGAATTTGATCTTTTAGTTAAATTCAATCATTTGTTTGTTCAATTAGAGTCTGTTATCTGTTACTGATTAGGACACAAAAGTTGTATGTTTGGTCTTTTATACAGTGGAAATCTATGCCTGCGGCAACCTAACATCATGCATTTTAGTAGTTATTTTTTATTAATATACAGCATTCAGCTCATCTGCATTATGCTAATAAAAAATATGTTCTCAGGCATACTTCATATGTATGTCGTACTACTAATGGATCAAATCCTATACTAATCTCAATTTGTGTAGTGCTCAGCAAAAATGCAAAATGGTCACACCATTTTGCATTTTTTTAATAGAGAATAGAAGAGAAAATCTATATTCACAAACAGTTATTTTTCAAAAGGTTCTTGTTGAAAGAAATAGGAATATAAAAATAAAACTGCCAGATAAAGCTGTCTTTTGTAAAATCTACTGTTCCAACTTCTTACATTCCAATGTCACCAGACTACATTGAGAAAGTAGAAGTAAGTAGGGGATGAAGCGGGCTACATTGAAGGTAGAGTTTGACAAGTTCTCAACTTCAAATTCTCAATTCAATAGTAAGGGTGTTTAATATTGCAAAAATTTAAAATATAGCCACTATCCGCTTCCAATAACTACCTATCTAACTTCGCCGCCATCCACAGATGCAGATGTGGTGGTGATCCCCGCAGGAGTCCCCCGAAAACCTGGTATGACCCGAGATGACCTGTTCAATACCAACGCCTCGATCGTGCGCGACCTGGCCGAGTGCGTCGCGAAGAACGCCCCCAAAGCCATTGTTGCCATCATCACCAACCCCGTTAACTCCATGGTGCCAATCGCCTCCGAAGTACTCAAGAAGGTATGTCGTTAGAATATTGAAATCTGTTGTTTGTCTTTAATTTACTGATATTTGCCTTGTATAAGGCTACTAAAGAATTGTTGCAGTATTAATTTAAATAAAAATTATAATGAGTTCCAGAGCTCCATCTTCACCCATGCTTAAAACACTTACGAAGTGTATGTGGGTAAAAAGTTATTATTTCTTTTTGTAAGCTAAAATCCAGCTATACTCCATTTACTATAGTATTAGAAAAAAGAGGCTCGTAGAAGCAGGAGTGCGAAACATTTTATTCAAAGTTAAAAGTTTAAACAAACTAAAAATGTTGTAACATAACTTTGATAAATAGGTCGTAATAACATCTTCATCACACATTACTTACAACGAAACGAATGAATGAAACAAACGATTACGTCGTGATGATTTAAATTTAATTAAGATTAAAGGAAATAAAAGTCTTTTTTTTACAATATTTTATTTAAAACAACAACTTTCAACACAGAATAGTTGGTGTAACTTCTTCGTCTTCATCATATAATTTAGTCACTATCATCAGAGAATAAAGATGGAGAAGTTTCACCGACGTTACCTAATAATAAATCTTTCTACCACATCATCCATTATGCTTTAACTTTTCCTCTTCTTTAATTGCATGAGCAACGCAAGACTGCCATCGTTCTAGCGTAATACTATCCAGATCTTGTGGGAGTAATTGTTTCTCCTTGTCTAATTTGAACGTTTTGTTATGTTGAGCCACATACCCCATCATTTGAGCCCATATTAATTCTATAGGGTTGAACTCGCAGTGGTAGGGTGGGAGGCGCAATACTGAAATACCCTTCTCTCTAGCCATCTCATCTACAACAAACTTTTGGTATAAATGTCTTTGTATTTTTGCTTTTTCTAATAAAGTTGCCCTAAGATCTTTTTCCTCAAAAGGAATATTTTTGCTTTTAAACCATTCCTGTATATCTATCTGCCTTTCGTGTAGCTGTGGTTGGCAGCTTCTCCAATGTCCTTGAGTGGTACAGCGCATTGTCCATAACAATTACAGCGCCACTCTCAATTTTTGACAAAATTAACTTGAACCATTTTCACTTTTGTCTATCGCGCTTCTATAACATATTCCCTGTAAATTGAGAGGTCTGGCTCTTATGAAACAGGAAATCCTAGTACAAGAGTCAGGGCTACACAGATGATTGTGTCTTGAAGTGTAAATAAATAAATAATAATTATTATTAAAGTTGAAGGCGTCCATTTCAGAGTGGTCATCTTCATCACCTTTCTTTGCATCAAATATTAATGCAGCATCCATTAAAAACCCTTCACAAACCCTGTGAAATAAAATTAATACAAGTCAATTATTCCGTACCCCCTATATAATTTCACTGCTGGAAATAGGTCATAGATAAATACTATAACAAAATTTATAACTTTAAAAGTTCACTTTGCATGCGTTAATTCATAATACAATATAATATGTATTACTTAATTAATAGTCAATAACAATGGGGTGTTCATTTTTTTATGGCGAGGACAGTCCATAAAATACATACCAGTATGACCGATTATAAGTTGGATTTTTTAAACCAGCAGATAGACCTTCCCAATGTGCTTCTTTTGAAGACTTATTATTAGTGTCATACCATATTAGACTTTTCGTGTGACCTGTTTGTATGATAAAAGGTTATTAATATAAATACCATTCATTTCACGAACCAATTTTATGAAATTATGTTTAACTGTATAATTAATTATAATGTTATTGAATGCAAGAGGTCATACACTGCTTAGTGCATAAATAGCTGTTAAGAAATTTAGAAGCACTGTACCTTCATTTAGCCAAGTGTCATCTAAATAATATATTTTCCTTCCTTTATTCCTTAGCCTTTTTATTTCATGAAGATATTTTAGTCTCCAAAGGACGATTTCCTGCTTGTCTATGACTTCTATGAGTGCACTTTTTCTGCTCCGTTTGATTTATGTAAACTTTAATGTTTATTTAATTATTTTATACAGACTGCTTTTTTAAAATCTGGCAGAGACTCGTCACTGTTAACTGCTTCCAGCATCTTGTCCAAGGTGGGCAACTTATTATTAAAGAAGAAGGAATGAATTTTCCTGCATATTCCACTAAATGTGATGTCATCAAAATCATCACGTTTCATGTGCTTCTGTTGGGGAGGGGGAGATTGCAGGCGACTTTTTATGTTGTACTCTTTGAGAATATTGGAGATACGCCTGTAAATAATAAAATCATGTGCGGAGTTTCTAAAATATAGTACATTTTATCACAATGCATGTTAGTTTCAAATATTTTTATAGTAATAATTTTATGAATCATCCTTACCGGCAACTTCTGCGATTTTGTTTATCATCTCAGTCTTATAATGAGGAGTATCTGCAGGCCAGGACTCCAATTGCTTAAAAATATTTATCACAGGTTGTTTTACTACAGCACGCAGCGTTCTCTTTTTTTTTGGGAGACATTATTATTTCGTCGGAGTCAACTTTTGGACCACGTTTTTTTCGCCTTTGGCTTTGGTCAGACTCAGCACTTATATGTTGTAAGCCACTCGGTCCCGCACCGGGATCACTCATAGCTCAAAAAAAAAGTAACGTTTTGTACAAACAACCCAATGACAACATTGATAACAATACAATAACAAAGAAATAACTAAATATTATTTATTATTTTAATAAATAACAACAAAATCACGAAAATTAAACAATAACAAACAAAGTATTCACAAGTAAATGACATACATGACAATCTTAGAACATTGTCAAGTCAATTTCACAGACGACATAAACCAGTAAAATTAGAAATCCCCGGCTGTCACAGCTTATGAAGGGATTAAGTAACATTTTAGATTTGGTAGGATTATAGTGAAACAAAAAGCGTTGCAGTATTGTTGACTCCTGCTTCTTTTAGGTTTTTAGCATAGGCACTGTAATTTTAAATTGGAATGAAATAATATATCTAAATGAAAGCCACTTAATTTCATATGGTTGTTTTTTTAAATGATTACAATTAAGTGTGATAGCTGATATATAAATTCATTTTAATCGATTTGGCGTCAATCGTAACTATAACAAGTTTATTGTACTTTTGTTATAAAGTGCGCATCAAAAATAACCTTTTTTAACTTCTGTCTAATGCTATTATAAATGGAGTATAGCCTCGAATGGTCACCTAGCCAGTAAATGATAATGGTTTTATTGCTATTAAATGGACTCCCACTAATTGAACATATTATAAAGCATTCATTGTTTATGGGCTGATAACATGGCTATTATGCAGAATCTATACAAATTAATAATATTGAAGTGTCTGTTTGTAATGTCAATATATCAATGGCCCCACCGAATAAACATATAAGAGAAAAATGACAACTTTTCAGCAAAAAATAAAAACATTTAAACTTCAATAATGCTCATTTCATTGTAAATAGATATAAATAATGTATAATCGAATTATTGGTAAAAAAATAAGCTATAGACTTGTATATTTACTTTCTTGGTGACTCAAAAAGCATGTAATTATAACATAAACTATTATAAGTTTTTAAACTGTCATGGTCACTAATATTATTATTAACATAAGTGGGATATTTACCATGTTTATTCATATCGGGAACTCAGAACAATGAATAAACATGGTAAATATCCCGCTTATGTTAATAATAATATAAACTATTATTCCTATAATTTTAAAATTAATTATTTCCCTAGAATAAAGAAATTCACTATTATAATAGGCGTGTTTTGAGTCTTAAATTAATTTTAAAACGTGTAAGAAGCATTGCACGTTTATTCGGTGGGCCATCGATATTACCTTTTTACTAAATGGATTTGAAAGTCAAATACCGTACCTACTTATAACAAAGACAAAGTTTTTTTTTTTGTCGGGTTTGTTCCGGACAAATTCCGAAACGGCTAGACCGATTTTGAATGAATGGAAAATTTTAAGGGTTACAATAGAATTTTAAACTACTGTTTGTAATAATGTATAATATTGTGGAGCACAACTTAACGTGCTTATTTTTTGCATGTTCATTCTAAAATAAAAGAAATCACCAAAAAAACGAATGAGGGCGTCACTGCGCGCTCGACACCCTCATAACAGAATAACATATTCAAATTAAAAAAAAAAAGTTTTGTAGTAAAATTTTGCATTATGTATATCAAGTTAACAATGAGCCGTCTAGTAGCTGTCCTCGAAAGAACAATGTAAGTGATAACGACGAGTAGGTAGGCATTATCGTGATTGATAACGGAGGCAATATCACGCAGAAAACAACCATTCACTCATGATTGATTGATGTAAAATTTTACTTTTAAGCGCTACTGCTGAGCATGAGGTCCTGGGTTCGACTCCCAAGTCGGGAAAAGTGTTATTGGGCATTTTCCATCAGGAATTTACAATGTTTAGACAACAATGCGACAATATAAGAAAACACTGGCAATCCTAATGCATAAGAGTATTTTGGAACAATCAAATAAATCCTAGCATCGAAATTAAAAAAGTGATTTTTTCAAACATACTAATTAGTAGTGGTCCACTGACTATGGGTTTTGCTAATCTTTGACTAGCAATAGTCACTAATCTATTGTATAATTATTTGATTGAATTTTTGTATGCAGACTGGGAACGGCATTAAATATTAAGCAGTTTAATTTAATGTCGTATAGTCGTCGCGACCTTGTATCAAAAAAAAAAATTACCTAAACTAAATAAAACAAATTAAACTAAAATGAGGCGTCGAAAAAATTTTCCGCATCGCTGTCAACTGGTAATGTACCCAAGAGACTGGCGGCATTGCCACGTTGAATGGCAATGCTTAGCCTCTGGCCAAGGTAAAAGCCAGCCCACGGGTCACGGGAAGTGTCAACCAGCCTTTTGAAGATTTCACTGATTTCACCTTGTATATAATTCTTCTGTGCGTGTGCATGTGACTGAACTCCTAAACGGCTGGAACAAGTTTTTTTTTTTTTTTGTGTGTGTTCAAGAGGATTCTAGTTTAGTTTCGATTCACAATTGGACCCGGTAGGTGGCGCTGTTCGGGCAAGACAACATATGTCAGGTCCGCTAGTATGTTGGTATAATACAGCCACAAATAAAAATACCTAGGTATGCAATCAAAATTAACATATAATCACGTAATTTCTTCATGATCGAGGTCACTAAAAAGTTGACTGAACAAATAATACCGATCAATTATTGACGTCATGCATACAATACAATTGTAACGAAATAGTTATTTTCATTGCACACGGCTTCCTTTGACTTATGTCTGGTTATCTCCTACGAGATAATAGCTGGCCAAAACACGAAAGTATTAATAAACAAATATCTGTTAACCAAAATCATTATAACAGGTATATAATCGTACAAAAAAGCAATTTCTTCAATCAAAATGTATGAAATAGATGCTTTTTAGGGTTCCATAGTTAACTACAAAACCACGCAGAATTTTTGTAAGGTAGGTATCCAGTTAGGTAAAGAGTTATAAGTGGCGCCATATACACGCAACTGCGCCTGAATGGTTCTATCCTAGGTACAGGGATATTCAATTAATACTGGGATTTTCAATAAATAAAAATGACCATAATTGCATTACCGAGATTTTCACTCTAAGGCGACGGTTTGCAGTTGGAATGTATGGGAGAACATGTATTT
The DNA here is from genome assembly GCA_947523025.1 of Dryobota labecula. Lineage (NCBI taxonomy): Eukaryota > Metazoa > Arthropoda > Insecta > Lepidoptera > Noctuidae > Dryobota > Dryobota labecula. Next base: position 12,282,803 of record OX383303.1, read on the forward strand.
CAACTACAATGTTAAGTACTCTATGTTCTTGGGATAAATTCGTCTCAACTACTTCCGTATATGGTCCGACATGCACTTGGTAGTTTTTATTTTTTTCGCTAAGACTTGGTCCCATAAACCTATAGTACGAGTTATTCGAAATGTATGAACTTTTATTTATGGATAATATTTTGCATAAGTAAAAGCTAATAGTCCTTAAATGATAATAATAATAATATGTTCAAGTATATAAGGGAAAAGAATCAAAGGGCATAAAAAAATTCGTCCGTATCGCTGTCAACAGGAAAAGTGCCCAAAATGCTGCCAGCATTGCCACGTTGTATGGCAAAGCTGATTCTTTGGCCAAGATATAGACCAGCCCTCTGGTCACATGAAGAGTAGACTAAAAGTTATCCGTGAACACTTCCAAAAATATTTCACAGTATTATCGATACACGTTATAATTAGGACTTTAGGTTATTATGCTATGCTTCGTTTTAATTACAAACTGCTTTCTGCACGTGCATTGTAATCTTTAACCCTCATTCTTACTAATTACTGGATAAAGGTCTAAATGCACGAGACCGTGCCTAGGCGTGACAGGGACGTGACAGAGAAATTAATCAGTCTTGCAATCTGCTCAGTCAACTCCGGCTCGCAAAAGTTTTTAATTCGGCCCGCCTACGTCATTTTGACATATGAGTGTATTTTTTTTTTTTTTTAATCTTTATTTATTAACGAGGGTTTGATCACATAGTGAACATGCCACCCTCATAGGAAATCTTTGTTACATGCAAAGCTTAACATCTACGCTTAATCCCTAACTTAACTAATCTATATAATATTCTAGCGGCTTTGGATGCTGGAAAAGCTAAAATAATGTTACATTCTCCTAATTGATAAATATTCATATGAAATTGATCTCGAATCAAATATCTTTCCGCTCCGTTCCGGACACACTCCACCATAATATGAAAAACGTCTTCGACCACATTGCATTCCGTGCAGTTTGGAGATGTTACTTTTCCCATCAATGCAGCAAAACTATTCAATGGGATATGTCCGGAACGAAGTCTCAAACTTGTCACGATTTCTTGTCTACTCATATCGGCATTATCAAACCAAGGATAACTATGAATGGTTGGCTGCATCGTCCGATACCAAATACCTTTTGTCAATGACTTCTCGTCGAAGTATTCTTTCCAAATTTCATAACATTTCAATCTAACTACAATTAAAATATCTGTCCAGTAAGGTTTATACGTCACCGGAACACCCTCTACGCACGCTTCTTTGGCTAAATGATCAACTTCTTCGTTTTCTTCAATGCCGATATGAGAAGGCACCCATTGTAAAACAATATTTTTATTTTTATCTCTTAATCTAATAATAGAATCTATTATCTGGTATGCTAACGGATAACCACGAAAATTTCCCATACACCTCGTTAAATGTTGGAGTGCGCTTTTACAATCAGAATAGATTACGGAATCTTGAAAATCCACCGATTCAAGGTATGAAATGGCTTCGAAGATAGCGATTAACTCGGCGTACATGACAGAAATGTTTGAATTTAACTTGAACTTACAGGAGGTATTACTTTGAGGGTCAAAAAACGCAGCTCCAACATTATCTCGAACTTTAGATCCATCCGTATAAATCCTGTAATATCCAGAATATGTCCTGCCAAAATTCCTACTACATATAATTCGAAGTTGATAGTGATCGTACGATTTCTTCGCCTCGGTAACCTCTTTAATTTGTGGTTTAATCGCACAAGACAAGTTCACACCGCTTATCCACGTATTAAGCGAAAATAAACCTAATTCATCGCTGGAGTACACGCATATGTTATTGAATTTTTCAGAAATATGAACTAAAAGTGGTTTCTTTTTACGTCTCCAATAATTACCCTGGCAACAAATATTAAGTTTGGTAACAATTTCACACGTGTCCCCATTAACAAAAGATTTAAGTTTCAAAAAGAATTTACCAGCTAAGTAATATCTGCGAATATGTAATGGCTGCAGATGTAGTTCGCATTCCATCACATGAATGGGTGTACTTTTAATAAAACCACCGATGACCCTCAAACATTGGTTTTGAATTATAGTTAATTTATTTAAATGGGTTTGACAGCTACTATCAAATAAAAAACTGGCATAATCTATTCTGCTGCGAATGATAGCAATATATAAACGTCGCAAATGAGTGGGGTGTATGCCCCAGCCTGGACCAGTTAGTATTTTAAACACATTCAAAAATTTGGAAGTTTTGTCTCTTAACTCATTAATATGTTTGGACCATCTTAGAGATTGATCTAACCACAATCCTAAATATTTATAGCTGTCAACTACTTGGAGGGAACTTTCATTTATTTTAATATCAATTGTATCTTTCCTAAAGCCATTTTTAAATATACAAATTTTACTTTTACTAGTTGAAACATTTAAACCAATATCTTGTACTAACTGCTTAAATAAATCTAAAGCCGTTTGCAATTTATGTGTCGCTTCCAAAATTTGGTTGGTAGTAAAATATAAAACAAAGTCATCTGCAAACTGCGAAATACATACATTATTTATCTTTTTACAGATATTAATAGTAGCTATATTAAACAACAATGGAGATAATGGATCACCCTGTGCCAAGCCACGAAAACTAGTTCTACATAATGAATCATTATCAAGTTGAATTTTTAAATTTCTGGTATGTAAAAAATTCCACAGATATGTGCAAAGTTTTTGTCCCACACCTAAGCCATCCATTATACGTAATAAACTATGTACATCCACATTGTTATAAGCATTATCCAGATCAATAAAACAGCATATGGTCATTTGTTTTTCAGAAAATCCTGTTTGAATTCTAGAAACTAAACTAGTAAGATTATTTAACGTTGATCGGCATTTTCTAAATCCTGTGGTATTCTGGTCTAACATACAGTTCTTTTCTATAAACCACTCTAGTCTATTGAGTAGAATGCTATGGAAAGTTTTGCAAAAACATGAGATCATAGATATGGGGCGAAGGGAAGAGGCTAAACAAGGATCACGTCCTGGTTTGGGAATTGGCACCACCATTATATCGCGCCATTGCTTAGGTACAAAGGAATAACTGAAAAATGCATTAAACAAATTGAGTAGGACTTGTTTCCCGTTCTCAGGTAAGTGTCTTATCATAGAATATGTGATCTTGTCACAACCAGGGGCTGTATCTTTATTTTTTAAACATTTATTTAGCTCTTGGATTGTGATAGGTACTTCAAGTTTTGGATTATTCGATGTTAGTATAGGTTGGTCGTATGATACGAAATCGGGGGCTAAACTACAAAGTAATTCGCTTGCTTTACTACTGTTAACATGGGATTTTGCTGCGTTATATCCCTTAATCCATCTCATCTTTCGCCACAACTCACTATGGGTCGTAGCTTGGTCAAGAGAAGAACATAAGTCCTGCCACGACTTGCTTCTAGAGCACCGTATATATCTTTGAGCATCACTGATTTTACTTTGAAGGATTGTGAGGTTATGTGGCGATGGATTACGTCGAAATTTGGAAAGTGCTAAACGGCGCTCTGCTACAGCTTTAGAAAGATTGGGACACCAATAAGGCTTTGGTGTAAAATTTCGTTCTGGGTTCGTACTAATTTTAACATATGGTATAAAAAAATCTGCAGCCATGTCTAAATAGTCTATAAATATGTCATAACCTTTTTGCAAATCATTTGGAAACACGAATTCATCGAAAAGGTCATTTAAAAGTTTTTGGTATCCTACCCAGTCAGCCTTTTTATAATTCCGACGAGTCATACAGACGTTACTAGCTTTAAAGTACGTTGAAATTTTAATAACACAATGATCGCTTCCTAATGTCTCATTTAACACTTGCCAGTTTAAACTTAAGCTTATATCGGATGACGCTAACGAAACATCGGGAGACGACTGCTGTAGTACATCATTGACTAACTTAATACGCGTGTGATCGCCACTGTTTAATGAAATAAGGCTACTACCAATAAGTGCGTCAAAGATTTGATTACCTCTTCTGTCTACTCTATTGGACCAATTGGGATGGTGTCCATTAAAGTCACCTAAAAGTAAGGTTTTATTATTAACCTGTGAAAATAGTTGATCCCAGTCTGACTGGCTGGTATTTACAGAGGGTGGACAATAAATCGATATAATATTTTCGATTTGATTACAATTATACACTTTAACGTGTATGCTTTCTATACCAGAGTTAAAATTTTGTAAATCATGGCAAATCTGAGATTTAATTGACTTATGTGTGAGTATTGCTACACCTCCGTATGAATCATCTCTGTCTTTGCGAAATACATTGTAATCTTTAACTTTAAAATAAATTGCTGGTTGTAACCAGGTTTCGCTTAATACGGCAATGTGAATCTTGTCTTGTATTAACAAATTCTCAAACTCACTTAATTTTGGCCTAATGCTTTGTGCATTCCATTGGATTATATTAAATTTAACATTAGTTTCATAGTTACCTGGCATTTTCAAAATAATCAAGGATTAATTTAAGGATAGGCCAATCCGCTACATTGTCAACTACTACTAAAATTACCCACTCAATGCAAGTTTTAAGTATTCCTTTGTAAATCATTTGTATAGTGCTTCCTTTCATGAATATTATGTCTTGTAATCTCTTTAACAATTCCTTGAAATTGATATCTCTGTGTTTTTCTTCTGTTTCACACGAATTTTTTGTTTCAGCTTCATTATATTCTTCTGTTTCCGTTTTACTCCACTCCATAAATTCCAGGTCTGACGAGCTCTCCTGTTTCCTCTGTTTCTGTTTAGGGTCTGACTTCTGTTTTTGTCTATGTACCTGCGCCTTAGTTGTTCCTTCAGTATAAGCCTGCCTACTAGTGGTTTGAGTGGGAGCTGTGTCAACAAATTGAAGGGATGAAAATTTTATATCAGTATCTTTTATTTCTATATTCACTTCCTTATGCGTTGGTTCATCTTTAGGGACATAGATAGTAAGGGCTTTTCTGTAGGTGCAATTAAACTCGGACATGAGTTCTCTCAATCTTTTTTCCTTTAAAAAGATTGGACATGTTTTTGACAGGGATATATGTCTTCCATTGCAGTTAACGCATATCATGTTAGTGGTTTCGCAATTGTTATGGTTTTTTCCGCATTTGGGACATACCACTTTAGCACTAGGACATCTCTTAAGTACATGACCATATTTCCAGCAGCGCGAACATTGCGACACTGGAAATACATATGGTTCTACCTTTATCCTTAAACCATGCGTATAAACATAAGGTGGTAAGAACGACCCTTTAAAACAAAGACGAACCGCTTCACTGGGTGACCACCCATCTGCCTCAAAGTTCTTGCGATTCAAGCGATTTAAGGATAATAATTTAGCTGGTTCGGGGCAAAATATATTCTCCAAAATATTTTCCTCTGACATTTCTAAGTCAACATCTCGTATTACACCGTAGGACAAATTCCTTTCCATCGCTCTCTGAATATGCCATCCCTTATCGATAAAGAATTGACATGTTTCCATATTCTCAGCGCTGATTTCGCTAATCAATTCTACGCGAACTCGATACGGATTAATAAATTTTACCCTGTTAATATCTTTTATATTCTGTTCTCTAAACAACTTAGCAAGACTAAACTGTTTAGGTAGTATCTCTTTGCTAGATATATATATTTCAATCTTTTCTGTCTCCTTGAATATTTTGTCTTTTCGCCTAACTTCCGTCCATTCTTCATCACTGCCTTCTCTCATTCTTTTATTGGTCTTGTCTTCACTGTCTTCAATGTCAAACTCTTCATTTAAAGTAGTAATCTCATTCATCGAATCATTATTTATTTCATTACTCGTCTCATAATTATCACTCATTATACTCGTAAACAAGTTGCATCTGTGGCAGGCGGCAGGTAGCCGGGCGATCGGCCACGTGCCGCACCTTTCTAAGTTCGAATGTACTAAACAGTAGGTATGCGCTCTGCTCAGTCGACGAATACAACTGTGACACGACTCGCTCGCACGAGTGCCGCGACGAAACTGATGACATATGAGTGTATTGATCTCCGAAACTGTCGTTCGTGTACGATTAGGGTCATTGTGAACATTTTTTTTTTCTTTTTTTTACACAAAGTAAAGCTTACGACCCACAACTCGGTAAGTCGGGGGCTGATACCACTCGGCCATCATTGGTCTCAAAAAACTGCATATTAACAAGCAATTTTCTAAAAATCTTCGCAACTAGATTACTAGTGTAAGTCTACTGTACATTCGTGCGGAATCGTTTTCACGGTATATGGAAGCATTAGCCTTTAAAACAAAATGCATTCTTTTATTCTGGACCCCTGAATTCCCTACGCTTTTCTGGGCCCTCATGAAAAAAGTTTTCCCACCAAACTCACACTCACACTGTAACCCTTTTCTTTTATTCTGGACCCCTGAATTCCCTACGCTATTCTGGGCCCTCATGAAAAAAGTTTTCCCAATGAAATAAAAAAATGAACTGTAGATCTAGAGCAACAAACAGTGTGTTTGTTGCTCTAGATCTACAGTTCATTTTTGTCGGTAAATTCTCTTTTAATGAATATATCTCTATAGTACCCTAATTGCTCAACACACTATCAATCTCAATCTAAATGATTTTGAAGGATATTGCTAATCCATTGCTTCATATTATGTTAAAAAAATGTGTCTGTTCAACAACGTAAATAACGCAATTAATGTTGTTGATAACGTAAGTGAGTTACGCAATTACCCCGCAGTAATCTTACCCAGCAACGAATTTCTTATCACTCAGTAAGCGTTGTTTTATGATAAGATTATTTTAACTTTTTTTGGTTTCCTCTGTTACTTTCTGATCTTGATCCAAAGGTTCCTACAAATAGGAGCGACACGCGACGCGACACAAAGGCATCGCTAGACGCGTGACGAGCGGTGCCTTTGTGTAGAGTCGCGTGCCGCGCCAGTTTGTAGGAGCCTTCAAATCTAAAATAAACGATCTAAGGAAGCTTTTTCCGGCTATATTGGTTACTGTTCCCTCTCCTCATTTCTCATTCGATGGCATAGCAATTTATTTACGCTGATTATTATTTTGAACAAGTCATCAAACTCGTCCAGCTTGTCCAATAGATCAGGGCCTCAAGTCTGCTATTACAATAGTCTCAGAATGGTCTATCATTGATTTCATAATTGTTGATTTTGACACTCCCGACCCGTGGTACAACTGCGATGTCCAACTGGTTGTACTACGGAGAAGTAAATTTACCCATGGTTCAACTCTTTTTTCTGATATTTATGATTATGACCCGTGGTACAACGGTGGAATTATGTCCAACTGGTTGGACCACGGGGATAGGATGATCGTGTAAAACAAATGAACGTCTAAAACAAATGACTATCGTTAAGTGATCTGACAACGATTGCGATTGTAATAACCTCCTTCTTTTTTAAGTCGGTTAAAAAATGGGTGCAAGTGATTGGTGCAATAAAGATGTTAATGAAGTGAAATAATAAATAATAAATATTCACGCGTCAATATCAACGTCTTAATCATCAATAGACAATTAATCAAAAGATGTAGTAATTGCATTGCACTTCAGCATTGATAGATAACCTTTTCCTGTTTATTACCAGTAGTTGTTCCATAGATACATTCAATTCCCAGAAGTACAACTAGTTGGACCAAGGAAAGAACAACTCACTCGAGTTGAACCATTGGTAAAGATATTTCCCCATAGAACAACCAGTTGAACCATGGGTAAATTTACTTCTCCGTAGTACAACCAGTTGGACATCGCAGTTGTACCACGGGCTTTCCAATGGTCAGCCACTGACACTCCATTGAAAGAATTGGTAATCTCGGACATAATGACGAATGAAACTTCCTACTAAACTTCCAACTTCCTACTACTTCAGATTGCTTCTAACACTAATAAATAATAAGTAAAAATATATATAAATGAAATCTGGCATGAATGTTCAAAATGCCATTGTAATACAATTCTATTACGAGACCATTGACCGACCAATGATCGACCATTATGAATTTAGCAGATTACGAACTTTAAGCAAAATGACAATGGCATCGTGTTGGAGTGACGAACTTATAAAAATAGCAGACTTGGGCCCCTGGTTTCATTAGAACATTATTGTTGACAAAAACTGCTGTTCTAATTATTGATCGCGTATTGTTTTCATGTTATGTGTAGATACCTACATAATTTGATGAATGGGGATACTTGTTATCGAGATGAGGATATAAATAGATAATTTATTTACTAATGCAAGATCTATAATTACGTCACTTTTCTCAATGAGTTACGCACATTTAGTCTACTTACGTTATCGCACAATAAACAGTACTTGCCCATTAGTGCGTTATCTACACTAATATTATAAAGAGGAAGGATTTGTACCTATTTTTGTATGTTTGTAATGAATAGGCTCAAAAAGTACTGGGCCGATTTAAAATTTTTTTTCTCCAATAGAATGCTACATTCTTCCAATTTGACATAGGCTACATTTCATTTTGAAAAAAATTAGGGATCCTTGGTAAAATTTGAACAATGTAACCGAAGGTGTAGAAAAATGAGTCTTAAAATGTCTTTCGTATTATCTACCCCGTGCGAAGCCGGGACGGGCTGCTAGTGAAATATACTTTGCTTTTTATGAAAAGTGCATGATTTCTATAACATCGTGACAATGATGGACGTAGGTGGACGTGGAGTTCCCGCATAGATTCAACTGAAGAATAATAAGATAGTTTACTTGTAATGCAAGAATATTTGAGCAACTCGGTATCAAAGCAAAAATAGATTGCGCGAGATACATGCGACCCTGCACTTACTGACAATTGACTGCATTAGACCTTGCATGCAACTATGTTCTAAATGGTGCATCTATGAGCACGGCATCTGTCTGTGAAACTTTACAATGTTCACTTGTAATGTGTCGATAAAAACCTGAAACGAGAGACACTTGAATGGCATTGATGGCCAATGGAAAAGATAAAGAGCTAATATTTCTTCAGTGCAATGTGCAATAATATTACCTTCAACGTTTTCCTCGATCGTAACAAGCATCTATGAATTATAATTACGTCACAGTGGCATACTTATGTGATCCGTCATCAATGCAATACATCTTGTATCTTATCGTTTGTATTGCAGGTTTGTTGTACCTAAAGTATTTTGAAATGTGTAAGTTGTAGGTACACACTAATCTGTGCAAAATAATTATCTCGAGTTGCCACGTTCATTGCAAGTAATTTCAACTTGAAATGGATACTCACGTAGGTCTAATTGTAACGCGATCGCGTTGTATGCGGACATATGAGTAAAGAAACGGAACAGAGGCAAAGCTTCTGAAGAGCGTGCAAAATGTATAACTATTTTGGTAGGGTTGGCACAGGAGGATAAAACTAAATAAACAGAACATTAATCAGCTTACGTGTTTCAATTTATAAACATAATTATTCAATCACTAATAGGTCGGTAGGGATTATTACCTACGTATTTTAAATTAAAAACACCAATCATTCAAAAATGATAATGTTTTTATTTCTTCATTATTGTTCACAGAGTACAGTAAAACATATTTACACTTTTTTATATTAAAACACTATTATTCTTTACTCGTGTGCTATTATTAAATTAAAACGTAAAACACGACGCGCGACGTGTACGCGCAGCCCTGAGTGATTCAACTGGCCGAGCCGGTCTAAACCGGTTTCTCTTCGTACGCGACGAAGCCGCCAGTGGTACGCTCACACGCGCCTCATGCTTGTAGTAGTGTACCTATCATAATGCGGTTGTATGAAGCTATGTCTCTGTCCGGATGCGAAGAGAATTCAATATCTGGTGAAACGCGGCAGTACAGTTCACTAGCACTAATTTGTATACACTCAGCATAATTCAAAAGCGATTTTCTCGTGGTTGCAACTTCGAGGTGAGACCTTTTTCATAATAGTATGGGTTGTAAAATACTATATTCGTAACAAAATAAAATTTCTATCAATACAGTTGGAGAAAATCACTTTTAAATGTTGCTCAGTGTAAACGTCATATCAGTGCCCGTAATTATACGATACACCTCTGCTTAACTCTTCGGAAATACAGGCGTTATATTTATTTTCTACTCGTAGTCGTATTCAAGCAAATAAATATTATTGTAATCTAAAGTCCAATTATCCCAACAGGCCGGAGTATACGACCCGAACCGCGTCCTCGGCGTCACGACCCTCGACGTGGTCCGAGCGTGCGCCTTCGTCGGCGTCATCAACGGCGTGGACCCGCGCACGGTGTCCATCCCCGTCATCGGGGGTCACTCGGGCGTCACCATCATCCCCCTGCTGTCCCAATGCAAGCCAGCGCCCAAGCTCAGCGACCAGGCCAAGATTGAGGCTCTTACTAAGAGGATCCAGGAAGCTGGTACTGAGGTTGGTAAACATCAGCACCATCTAGGCTCAATTGCACCTCAAATCACTAATAGCACTTAGCGCTAAACGAATTTATAACATCGTTTCTATTTCTGTCAATCGTTTGAAAATGACAGATATCGAATAATGCAGTGTTTTTCAACGTGTGGGTGGAGTCCCCCTAGGGGGTCGCCAAGCCTCTTTAAGGGGGTCGCCATTACTTTAAATTTTAAAACTCATAAATATAAAATCATAGTAGTTCGAAATGTTATATTTGTTAACAAAAAAATAAAATAATTAAAGGCTTAGGTTAACACAAATCAACAAATACCTAGAAGTCACATGAATTATTAATGTGAAGTTGAACACACGCGCTCATTCACATTATTATGATGGATGCGCCTGTTTCTCCAATTTTTTCCAATTTTTTTTTTTTACACATACGGTTAACTCGTTCTTTAAATTTCGCCGATTTTTGTGTTTGCCTTTTAATTGCACCATCGATGAAAACGTTATCTCGCACAAGTAGGAGGTTCCAAATGGAATCAAACACTTCGAAGCTTCTGTGGTTAATTGTGGGTATTCTGTTTTTCTGCTTAACCGAAAACTAAAGTGACAGACTTGAATTTCAAGTTAGAAACGGCGGAGGGTAGGGGGTCGCGAAATATTTTTCCATACCAAGGGGGCCACACTATGAAAAAGGTTGAAAAACACTGGAATAATGTTTTAAATATTATGTTAAGTATTAACTGCATTTAGTGATGTTTGATGCTTGCCGTAGTATAGATATCCCTGTCTCTTTGGACAAATTCTTCAAGTAATACAGTTTGACATTTCAGCGAGGTAATTGCGTAACACACTATCAGTAGGAATGGGTTTCATTTTGACAGTACAACAACATTCATTGCGTTATTTACGTTGTTGATCGGACAAATTTTTCAAACATATGAAGCAATGGATTAGCAATATCCTTCAGAATCATTCAGATTGTGATTGATAGTGTGTTACGAATTAGGGTACAGAACCCTGATCAATTTTAACGTAGTTACTATCAGTTTCTTGCTTAATGGTGCCGATTCCCATGTTCACAAACTAAACTAAATTTAAGTTCAGTGCATCTTTTTCTTTATATTTCATTAAGAAAAGGACAGAAGATAAATTTTAGTTTATTCCTGTCAAATTAATCAGCGCTTGACGTATTTTGACGTAATTTTAGTCGGCATTTTTTAATCACGTCTAAATTTGTATGGAGTAGTGACAGGCGCTAATTAATTTGACAGGACTAAACTAGAATTTATCTTCTATCCTTTTCTTAATGAAATAGAAAGAAAAAGATGCACTGAACTTAAATTAAGTTTAGTTTGTGAACAAGGGAATCTGCACCATTATCTGACAAACTTACAGACTTTCAATCTATACATATAAATAAAATTGAAGTGTCTTGTTTGTAATGTCAAAACAACTTTTTACTAAATACATAATAATATGAAAGTATATACGGTACTTACAGCAGAAATTTGAAATTTAAAATTTTGAATAATTTCAACAACAAAAAAACATTGTCTGTCTGTTTGTTCCGGCTAATCTCCGAAACGGCTGGACTGATTTTGATGGGACTTTCACTGGCAGATAGCTGATGTTATAAGGACTAACTGAGGCTATTGTTATTTTAGAAAAAGCCACGCGGGCGAAGCCGCAGGTGGCACCTAGTTTAATGTAAAACCTTTGACTTATGTTTGTATTTTCCTAATTTAAGTAACTTTGATACTTGTAAAATTTAATTACATTCATAAACTTTTTGTTTCTGTAGGTCGTGCAGGCTAAGGCCGGTGGCGGTTCAGCCACTCTCTCCATGGCGTGGGCGGGCGCCAGGCTCACCAACGCTGTCCTCAGGGGACTCAATGTATGTACCGCTCTGTATATCTCCCAGTTTAGCTATTACTTGGCAACTAAACCGGCGTCAGAGAAGTGTAGAGGGTCGAGCGCATACGTCTGCACGCGTGAGGTGACGTCATACGCAAATGAAATTCGGTCTCAAAATTGGTTCATTCTGGCCTTGTTACAGCCATGGCCTATCTTTCACGGCACAACGTCTAAACGAGTAATGTTAATGATTTGGATAAAAATATATACGTTAAATTAAAGCATTTTTTTTAATAATTTTATGTGTGAATATTTTACATTATATTTATATTTAAAAAAAAACTAGTTCTCCCATATTACAATCGCAAGTTACGAAACCCTAGATAAATACAAATCACAATATAAAATACATACAATGTCATCAAATCATACATTAAATTGTATTATTTTTTTATAAATCAATATATTTGTAAAGTTATGTCTAACGCGGATAAAAAACTGAGAATCACGCAAAATCTATCAAGTGTATTTTTCTGCAACCTTCCTCCTTTTAAAGAAAATTTAATTATTGATCTTTTAGTATTCGTGTTTTATTAAAATACCTTTTGTTTTATGTATAATAAATTAATAATGCGTCTTATTTGGGACAGCGCGACGTACGACGCGTTGCATGACCTCAGTACAGAACACGCAAGCTAACCACTCAAGGTCACTGGCATATATCTGGGCCTTAACACTAAATTGTATCTTTCAGGGCGAGAGCAACGTCGTGGAATGCGCCTACATCAAGTCGAGCCTGACAGAAGCCTCCTACTTCGCCAACCCCGTACAGTTCGGAAAGAATGGCGTCGCCAAGAACTTGGGCTACGGCAAACTGAACGCGTACGAAGAGGGTCTCCTCAAGGCAGCTCTCCCCGAACTTAAAAAGAACATCGTCACCGGAGAAAAATTCATTAACAAGTAAACATCTTCTTTGTAGAGGGTCGGGCCTAAACAATAAGTTGACAGTGAGCAGGTTATGTGAAGCAACCAATGGGATGTGAGTGTTATTGTACAGTCGTGGAATGGCAATGTTAAACACCTTGAGGTTCTGTTTTTTTTTAAATGAATATTTCAGTTCGAAAAGAGTTGGACGTCACCATGTGGGAAACGAATTTGAAACTTGCTTAACTTTTTTTCCAGTGGTGGTACGAATCGTGGATGTAAATGAATTTGTGTGGAATGGAATATACTTGGAATGGTTCCAAACAATAATAGTATCTGTTTCAAACAGTCAGGATTCAAGGAGAGGTTATTATTGTATATTTTTTATTTGAAGTCAGTAGTAATCATGATTATTTGGAATAGTTGCTTATGTTGTTTGAAAATCGTCGCTAGTTGTTCTCACATAACATTCTCACCTATAGTATAATTGTAAAAGTTGTATCATTATTAGGTGCGGTTATTTTCAGTACATTCACATAAGTATTACTGGTACTTTTTGAGTAGTTAAATATTCAATTTCTACTTAAATTTAAGTGTGAATTTGTCCGTAAAATATCAGTGCCTAATATAGCTACACATTGTATAACTAAAGTTATGCTATTCATAGAAATAGTAAACTTTTCACCAAACAGTATCAGTAAAATAAGATGTACATATATGGCCCGATCGACGGTAGAAGAATTTGATGAAGTATATTTATTACAGCCTAGATCTATACAATAATGTATTTTGTCAAAAAAATCACTTATATAGTGCATTTTGTATTTAATCATGTTATATTCAGAAGCTGCATTGTGTTACAGAGTTTCAAATGTTTAAAGCTTTGGAACGTAAAGTATTTGTTAAACTACAAACTGTCACCCAAAGATGTCCCGAATGCTATGGAAGTACTGTGTAAATATTGTGTTGTGTGTGATGTTGGTAATTAAATTACTACGGTATGATATAACTTGTGTTTTATTCAATCCAATTTTAATGGTACACTCTTCACGAAAACAACAGGACATTATAATAATAATAATTTATTGTCCAGGTCATACAATCCAATTTATTAGTAATTATTACATACACATCTTAAACACTAGTGTTAGTATTTGGCAAATTTTGGTAATAATGTCTAAATCCATACTAATATTATAAATGTGAAAGCCTAAACCGCTGAACCGATCGTCATGAAATTTGGCAGGGATATAGCCTGGGATATGGAGAAGGACTTATGCTACTTTTTTACGCGATAACCGAAATGCACGCGGACGAAGCCGCGGGCAAAAGCTAGTTAATAATAAAGTCAAAATTAATAATAATAATAATGGCTAAATCCATACTAATATCATAAATGTGAAAGTAACTCTGTCTTTCTGTATGTTACGTTTTCACGCCTAAACCGCTGAACCGATCGTCATAAAAATTTGGCAGAGATATAGCCTGGGATATGGAGAAGGACATAGGCTACTTTTTTACGCGACAACCGACATCCACGCGGGCGGAGCCGCGGGCGAAGGCTAATAAATAATAATAATAATGTCAAAATCACCATAATACAATAATCAAATCACAATAACGCAATACGTCAATCATCAAAAACGCAATAAGTACACGAACAACATTATTATCAGCATTATAATGCTGTATATAAATCTTCAACTAAGCTCATACGGGTCTTCAGTCAGCCCCAGCTGCGTCATCGGTATATACCTGGCTGAGAGCTTTCCGCCATCGTCTGCCACATCGAACATCGGTCCTTCCTCAAGCAGGACCAGCCAACTAGAAAGTAAAAATAACTGATCATTAAAATTCGACACTAAAGTCTTCAAGTGCCCATGTACTGTTTCACCATCGCCACGTGTTCCGGTTAATTTATCCAGCAGATAATATCATAATTTATCTGGTAGATAGTGTATAAAAAATTAGGAGGGTATTCCCTTCCGAAAGATTTCATCATGCAGTCTAACAGTGAGTACCTACACATTTTGTGAGATACGTTGAAATGAACATCGCCGTCCAAATACATGTCCCGGAATTAAGGCACACATTGGTGGTGTGCGTTAATTCTTGTACATGTATACACCACAATAGGGATGTCTCAAAAAAAAAAGTAAAACTAGTCCGTCAATCAGATAATAAAAAAATTGGTTGTCTGTAAAGTTGGTTTACGGACGATAGTTTAACGAGACAACGTCATAATCATAACAAAACATTGATGCGGCGCAAGCGTACAATGAGCGTAACGGGACAATGAGTCATCCTTTTTCGTGCGTTCATCGATTTATTAGACGTCACGTCAAAAATATTACTCATATTTTTTGCTTTATCATATAAAAAAATTACTTAGATAAAACACATTAAACTTGTGGAGTGGGGCTCGTTACGTCACTGCTACGTATAAAATCTACTGAGAAGTGACGTCATGCCAAATTTGAACTCAATGTATCGCCGTAATGTTTTGATTACGTGAACAAAGAAAAAATACGTGTCCAATATTTTTTAATAATCTACATGACGGACAAAAAATATTTTTTTATTCATCATCCATATTAGAATATTATGTTAAAATCATAATACATATACACTGTTCTTTTATTATTATGTATAAAAAAAAAGAAAGAAAAATTGTTTATTCTGCACAAACAAAACGCACTTAACAAAAAAATACATATAAAATACACACTTTCAAGTAGACATTGTTTATTTACTAAATTAGTTATACTGATTGTAGGACAAAATTGTGGTCACATTACAAATCTACGCACGCACACAATCGCACACGTATAAGGTTCTAGCGTAGTAGCTACTTCGTCTATTTTAGTTTCTTTTGACTGTAGAGTGGAAGTGTGACTGTAATGTCGTAGTTTTAATTAGAGATAAAAAATTACAAATCGATTCAGTATACGGTTCTGAACAAAACACTTTCATAATGTGCAATTAAAGTCTGTGACATGGCGAAAAATTGCGACTAATTACCGACAAAATTTGGGAGAAAACAGATCTTCGCTAGGTACCCTAGTTTTTGAGATATAAATGTGGCCAAGCTGGGGAGATTCTCCCCAGGTCGGCCACCTAGAAATGCTTATAGCTTTTGAAGCAATGACCGACAGATTCTGATATTTGGCGACTGATCCCGACTAATTAGCGACAAAATTTGGGAGAAACAGATCTTCACTAGGTGCCCTAGCTTTTGAGATTCAAATTGGGCCAAACTGGGGGGGAAGATGCTCCCCAGATCGGCCACCTATAAACACTTATAACTTTTGAGCCAGTGGCCATTGACCGACAAATTAGCGACAATTTTTTTGTGTTATCAAAATTAATATCCCTGATGGTGGCCATGCCAGTGTCAGTCACACCATTACAGGCGCGACAAGCGACGCGACGCGACACGAAGATACCGCT
This sequence comes from Dryobota labecula, assembly GCA_947523025.1. Lineage (NCBI taxonomy): Eukaryota > Metazoa > Arthropoda > Insecta > Lepidoptera > Noctuidae > Dryobota > Dryobota labecula. The sequence goes on from OX383303.1 coordinate 12,299,448, forward strand.
CTCGTCGCGCGCTGAGCGGTATTACCTTTGTGTCGCGCCTGTTTGTAGGAGCCTTTATTCAGTTATACATTGAAACAAACAACTCGATCACGTGAAACAAATTGCTTATAAATAATATATTTGGACGGCTTTTTCGTTTCAACATTTACAACGTATTCACTGATTTATGTGTTGATACCCTCTCCACAAATACTTTAAAAATAACTTACAAATTATCTTCATCATCACAATCCTGTGCTTTTCACAAAACAAAGAAACATCCCTTTTCACTGTTTATTTCCAATAACGCAACATATTATTGTAAATGCGCAAATGCGTGCCATTTTCATATATCTCTATGTATATTTCCACCATTAGAAGCACTAGGTATGTTGAGAACACAGTCACTCCAGTCCAGGTCCTACCCTTAGGATTACTATAACAAAACCTAGGACTTTTGTCCATAGTCGTTCGGTACATATATTAATTAATCCTATGTTTTGGAACAAACTGCAGTTTTGGCACTGAATCAATACGTGGTTGTTTATTTTTATCGAAACTACAATGATGAAGTTTGGTTTGTATGTGTGTTTATCAATATAAGACTATTCTGTTGACGTACCTGCCTAGTCTAGTGGCTGCCCCGCTGGTCACGCGGTCGCAAGCGCGACTGCCAAGCTGGGTTCGATTCCTGGGTCGAGCAAAGTGTTTTTGGGTTATTCATTAAAAATAAAAATTATTTGTTGGGACTCGTACAGAAAAACCACATTTGAAACTAAACACACACATAGTAGGACATTAATTTAAAAAAAATTAAAATGAAAACATTCTAGTCCTGTACGGAGCCCTAAGGCTCTATCTCAGCATCATGCTGCGACATCACTACATTATAATAAAATCGTAGCGAAGTCCAACTGCACATTGAATATTTTTGAAAAAAAAATTGTAATTGCCACGAGGTCAGGAACGATTTTGATGCCGAAAATATAGTTTTTAGAATTTTTGTCTGTTTACATGTCTGAATGTATGTTCCAGCATCACGCAAAAACTACCGGACAGATTTTGTTCAAATTTTACATAGATATACCCTATGTAATGATGGATAGCTAATATTATTTATTATCTAATGTTTCCTACGAAACTGATGTCTGCCTTTAGTAATTTCGCTCGGACAAAACTACGTTGACATGTAGGTACTCATTAACTATGAGTCTAAACATTCAAAAATAATTAGGTAGTTGTAGGTCAATTATTACTTAACGCAATCAAAATACTTTTTCCTATATTTGTTGGAGATTATCTTCCTGAGAGGTAAATGCTGTGTATGAAAGTGATTGTGGACAAAACACAGAAATTGATAATTCATCATTTACTGATGTTTTTCTTAAAAAGTACCTATTAGTCATATAAACATAATTTAAGTGGCTTCATTTAGATTAACGTCCCTTTAATTCTGAGAATAAAAATCGTTGCATTATTTGTAAAGCAGCCCTGTGTTTTCAGCCTAGACGCGTAAATTTTTCGCCTGAGAAATTCACTCATACCTATTATTTTGTTTTGAAGTGTAAAAGTGTTTGTTAAAACCAATTTACAAAAAGAATAATGTTTACTTGACTTATGACTTTGTAAAATGTTGTAAAGTATGTTTTACGATTTTTTTATTAGTAAAGTACTTAATAGTTAAAAAGGTAGGTACCTAGTAGTTTATTAGTATCATGTCCAACTGTAAGGTATCAGGAACGCGTTGTGTATATTCAGAATTTCATTATTTTATTAAGTCTAAATAACTGCTGCTTATCCAATCCATACTAACATTATAAATGTGAAAGTAACTCTGTCTGTCTGTCTGTATGTTACGTTTTCACGCCTAAACCGCTGAACCGATCGTCATGAAATTTGGCAGAGATATAGCCTGGGATATGGAGAAGGACATAGGCTACTTTTTTACGCGACAACCGACATCTACGCGGGCGGAGCCGCGGGCAAAAGCTAGTTTAATTATAAATGGCTTCCACAAAACGGTGAGGGTGTGTTGTGTAATTAGAATAAACTCTTTTTAATAACGCCAGCACGGGTTTAATGATACAGAGAAAGAAATAAAAACATAATTAAATATTAACTGTGACACAATAATGACACTAACAGAGGCTTCTTTTTATTAAGAGTAAGCGTACACTTGATACAAAGTGCAAAAAAAGTTTTCTTTCGTTATTTTGTCTGTAAGTTGTAACGGAAGGTCCGTTACCTACCACATCCAGTAGCTAATTTATAATATATTGGTGGTGTCCACAAAACAAACATCCGCCTTCTATAAAAACACTACAAAGGTGAAAAATAACTTTAATTTCTTTGGTTTTGTATTTTCGTTTTTTGCCAACGACTTCAGAAATTAAAGTTATACTTTACTTTAAATAAATAAAACGTTTATTTTGATCAACAAATGTTCATAGGCACAAACATAAAAAAAATTAACATACAATTAAAAAGACCACATTAACATATATAATAGGTTGGGGAAAAAGTTTCTACGCATTTTTTAAGAAAATTCAAAACATTTTTTAATATAATATATATTACATACTTCGATTGCTGAGTATATTAAAGAGGTAGAGGCCGCCCGCCAATGACTTGGTGATCCAATATCGCGAGAGACCTCAAGAAAGCCCAATTGCCCGATGCGACAAAACAAGACCGTTCGTCTTGGCGCAAGAAAGACCCGACCCCAAATAACGGAACCAGGGATGGAAGAAGAAGACTTCGATTGCTCAGATGTACAATGGTTCAGGTACTGAAAATCGAACCACCGCGCGAATGCCCTCAGGATGCCGCTAGAGCTAGCCCGAACCCTGCTCACCAGGGATGTGCACCGTTTCCGCATAATAAAATAGAAATAGTCTATTATACTTGCGACTCGGCGAACATTCATAATGTGTTGCAGAATCAGCGCAGCCTCATCATTATTATATTGCACACGCAACGCGTTGTACTGTCTGCGCGTGTATGAGACCCAAGCTGCTTGTGTAAAAAGATGTACTTACAGTATGCTTTCACTTTGTAAGTAGTACTTATAAGTGTTATTTTTGGAATTTGGTTGTTTTTTTTTTTAATAAAAAGTTTAGTTTTTATGGCCACGTGTAATACTTATTAATTATAAATATTCGTATGCCGCATTTAGCGGTGGATGTGTCCTGAACATAACTGCGTTAACCAACTTTGTACCTAGGTACCATATTTGTCTTTACTCCAAGGAAATTATGGAGGAGAATTTAAAAATGCTTTTAGATACCAGCAACTTTGACAAACTTCGTGTAATAAACTAATTACTTAAATCAGAAGGAATCAAAGATGACCTTCCTGCCCAGGGCCTCAAGTCTGCTATTACAATAGTGTCAGAATGGTCTCTTCATTGTGAGTTTTTGACAGATTTGCCATACAAACACTGTCAAATACTCACAATGGCGAGACCATTCTGACACTATTGTAATAGCAAACTTGAGGCCCAGATGTTCTGTCACGCTGCGAGGCTAGAATGGGATGCCTTGCCACGTTGCTAGTCTAGGTTAAGATGCCGCTGTCAGTTTGTAAGGGCAGATTGGAATGCCATGTCACGCTGCGAGGTTATGCTAGTACGCGTGAGTCCACTTTCCTTGTTATTAATTTTACCTACTTACTAATTGCGACAAAGAAACAGAAGCAGTGGTGTGTGCGCCGATCCTATGCAAAGTAAAAGGACGTAATTGTCATAAGGGTTGTATTCTTACTCACACGGTTGCGTAGGTAATTAAGAAAATTATTAGTACCGCTAAGGTGCGGTGGCTCGATATGAAACAATAGGAAATCACGGTCCGAAGCAGAATGACGTTTTTACTAAGAAAATGCTTCAAGAGAAAATCAAGGGCTAATGAGAGAGTAAGAAGTATTTAATTTAGTACTTTGCTAATAATTTCTGCGGTGAATGAGTTGATTGCTAGGTTTTTATGATGAAAAAAAAACAGCTTTCGTTCTAGGACATCATCATAATTAGCCCTCATTCATTATCATCATTTCAGCCGAAAGAGGTCCACTGCTGGACATAAGCCTCCCCCAATTGGGGGGGTTTGCCATAATTGCCACGCTTGGCAGGCGGATTGGCGATCGCAGTATGGTGTTAAAAATGCATAGAGAACGCTGCTGCCCATTCTCTAGTAAGTCCCTTAGTCGCCTTTTACGAACACCCACGGGAAGAAATAGGATGATGCTATTCTTTACGTGCGGCACCACACGGCACAATTAGCCCTGCTGGGATCATATTCCCCCTGCTGGGACACAGGCCCCCTCTCTGTGAGAGGGAATGGTCCATAATCCCAGTGCCTAGTGCGGATTGGCGGATGTCACATATGTCTTCGAATTTTAGATTCTGGGAAATGCCGGTTTTTTCACGATGCTTTCCTTCACCGTTTTTAGGGCTTTGGTGATGAAATAATTTACACACAGTAAAGTGCCTTTGCTTGAGGTTCGAACGACACGACTCGCAAGTTGCGGCCGTTACCACTGCAGGGTCACCACGGTTTTAGGGCAGGGGTCGGCAACCTTTTGAGTTGGAAGAGTCAAAATTTACAATTTACAAAATTTCTGTTTTTAAAGAGCCACAAAAAAATTCTTGCCAACAATAAGTAGTACAGTCTCTTACCACAATTAGCTGACCCCCCCTTGCATAAATAGTTGAGAATTTTTAGAATACGGATCGACAGAATTTTATAATTCTTTCTTCATTTAATTTAAATACCTATACGAAATCTACCCAAAACTAAAAAAGTAAAGGGGGGTCAGCTAATTGTGGTAACTGACTGTACTTGCATAAATAAAAAGCTTTTTGATAAAAAATGAATCATAAGAAAAAAAAAAAAAAAACATATATACATAGAAACATCCGACGAAGACGTCATTCGAGAGCTTCCGACGGACTATGACAATGTCGACGCGTGTCACGGGGGAGGGGTGCGGTGAAAAGCGAGTACAAGTGGCGGAGAGCTAGAAATGGTGCCTAATCCTCGTTAATCGATTCAGAACGATTTTTAAATGTTTTTTTTTTTAAACTAGAATTAATAATATTTGTGTATGGAACTAAAGAGCCGCAGCTTCACATCCAAAGAGCCACATGTGGCTCGCGAGCCGCAGGTTGCCGACCATCTAGGGCATTCGAAGCAAAATTTCGCAAAATCACAGACTGTTCCTCACGAGTCGTGAGATTTGATATACACTAGCATTTCAATTACGTCCAAGTAAATATACTGCTTCCATACTTTAATGAATATACCTTGTGAGTTATGATTATTCAAACATCGCCAAAACTAAGGCTAGAATTTAGAGTAGGTGAGTAAAATGTATTTAGACAACATTTCTAAATTGATTATCTACTCTGCAATACATACAATAACATAAATGTTCCAACTGTCCAACTAGGTGTACGATAAGAGCGACTATAACGAGTCATACGCGCCGACAAAGAAGGTGCTGGGATGGGTGGTCATCCGCATGACACACAAAATCTCCGAGGAAACCACGTAAGTAATTAAGACCTGCCAGTGACCTTCCGGTCGATTCTCTAAAAATCTCACCGTGAAAACGTGGTGAAGTGATCTCGAAGTGAACTGTCATTCCATCTGAGACTAGGTATTGACGCTATTGACAGCTCATTAATTCAAGCTCACTTCACCTAGGTTTTCACGGTGAGATTTCTACAGAATAGCACTGCTGGAGTAGTTAGCTTGCGTGTTCTGTACTGCGCTCACGCAACGCGTCGTACATCCAGCCAGTAATAGGACTCGCCCATCCATTGCAGGAGCGCTATCCCAAATAAGACACATTATTCATTTATTTTATTATACATAAAACAAAAGGTATTTTAATAAAACACGTATACTAAAATATTAATATATTAATTAAATTATTCTTAAAAAGGTGAAGGTTTCAAAAAAATACGCTTGATAGATTTGTCGTGATTTTCAGTTTTTAATCCGAAATTAATTTGTAAAGTTATGTCTAACACATAACTTTACAAAATAATTTCACATAAACATAATCTAAAATATTCACATAAGAAGTTATTAAGAAAATGCTCTAATTTAACATATAAAAAATCGCGCGATATTTTTTTTCGCAATGCGCGCTAGTCCTAACTTACCTGAGTTTACTTTCACTGCAACAATTCCCAGTAAAAAAAAATGATCATGATTTTTGTTCCTGTTTCGACACCAGCAAATGGTGGGATATGTTCTACTGGTTCGAGCTGATAAACGTGTTTCTGGTGGGTCTCTCGGAGATGATCAGCATGGCGACGACGGCGTACGAGGCGCAGACATTCCGTGACTCCATCAAGGTGTTCCGTATGATACCCTGCTTCGGATGCGTCGTGTTATGTGCGTACCTACCACTTTCATGATTTGTTAATGCACAAAGAATTTTCTTGTATTTTCTAACTGAACATTGCTCGGTCGCTGGTGATGTTACTTCGTCGAGAATAATGAAGATTGAACTCTACTTTACTCGACAAGGTTTTATCGAAATGCAGTGGATCCTTGGCGTCGCCTTTCTCGTCTACCAACCTACTTTATTGCAGTGGTAGGCACCACTTTTACGTCCAGTTTCTCGAACGAAAATCAACACATAAATTAGTATTTATCGCAATCGCACTTGCTCTAAACTTTGACGCGTCGACCATTTTCGATCCAGGAACAAGTAACGGCGAGCGACGGTCTACCAAACTATCGTAACAGGCTGAGCTTAAAAAAAAACAATAACTTACTTTACTGCCAACTTTTGTGAACAAACGCTTATTTACAATAATGAATTAATTGAACGCAGCGATTTTCAAGTCCATCAAGATGGTGATCCACCGCCCCGTGTTTGAGAATCTGGTGAACGAGCTGCGAGACATGTGGCCGGAGGGACAGGTATCTGATGAGGAGCATGACATCATCAAGGGAGCGTTGAGACAGCTCAGCTTGATTGTTAAAGGTAGGTACAGTCAGCGTCACGATGTGGGTACCCCCCTAGAAAGCAAATTTTAATACAAATGGGGTACCTAATTGATGCAGCCCACCGTACCTACGCTAAGTTATGGAACTCAAGAGTTAGGCAGGACACCTGGCGAAGCGCAGTGATGACAGGTGGAATAAGACAGTGACCGAATGGCAGCCAAGGACAGGAAGACGAAGTGTCGGTCGTCGAGCAGTGCGATGGACGGATGAAATTGTTGCCATTGGAGGTGAAACATGGATGAGGCTATTTAGTTTAGTCGGGCTGTGTATGATGTTTCTGTGTGGCTTTCAAAAGTAGTTATATACAGGGTGTTTGGCAGAACGTTGAACATACGAAAATGGTGGATAGGTGGGGTCATCTGCTACTTACTCAGCCCTAATTTATTTGGCCCTGGCCCCCTGAATATAAAAAAAAAATTTGTTTGCTTTCTTTTAGTTTCACCACTTTCTTAACTTTAAAGTGTATTTTTTTATTAAAAATGGGTAAAACAGGCAATATTTTAGTTTATTTTTTTATCTTTAATATTGGCAGATTCTTATAAAATTATTGCTTTATTCAGATGTTAGCTAGAAAAAAAGTTATGACTCCTCAAACTTACAGAAAGATGTAATAAATAAAAATATTGCCTGTTTTACCCATTTTTAATACAAATTACACTTTCAAGTTAAGAAAGTGGTGAAACTAGAAGAAAGCAAAAAAATTTTTTTTAAATATCCAGGGGGCCAGGGTCAAATAAATTAGGGCTGAGTAAGTAGCAGATGACCCCACCTATCCACCATTTTCGTATGTTCAACGTTCTGCCAAACACCCTGTATAACGAAGTTAAAATAAAACTATCACAGAAAAGTAGGCTCTACAAGATAACGAGTAAAAGTCAACAAACTTACATTTGCAGTTGGAGAATTGACCGTCACGTATATCGATATAAGGGAGAACATGTACTTCGACTACAATGTTAAGTTTGTTCTTGGGATAATTTCGTTCCAACTACGGAACCCTTCATTGTGCGTGGTCCAACACGCACAATGAAGGGCATTTAGTTGGGCCAACTTCAGAGGTATGTGGCCCAACCAAACGCCAACAAAAATGCTACTAGGGAGATCATTAATAGCAGTTCCTTCACTGAAACGCCCAAACTGCCGCTCTTAACTTGCGGCTATGGTAAAGGTATTAAAACCAACCCGTTGATTTCAACACAAGCTATTTTTGCCGACTCCTAGTTCCTTCCCAGGTTACTACTGGTGCAACAACGCGCTACTGATCAGCTTCCTCTCACCGCCATACTTTATCACCATCGCGCGCTACTGCGGATACGACTCGCCCATGGGCCTGCACTTCTTGTACTGGCTGCCTTTCGACCCCTTCCAACCTATCTACTATGAGATCACGCTCGTTATGCAGACCTGGCACGGTTAGTAATATAATTTAGAAGTTCAACTAATTAATGATTAATTAATTATTAATCATGATGATGATGATTAATTTGACAGGACTAAACTAAAATTTATCTTCTGTCCTTTTCTTAATGAAATAGAAAGAAAAAGATGAAATGAACTTAAATTTAGTTTAGTTTGTGAACAAGGGAATCGGCACCATTAATGTTTACATTTTTTTCTCGTTTCTCCTTTAGCAGGTCTGCTGGAAGAAATTTCTTAAGAAATAAGCAGTACCTTTGTACTCAATACTTATATGTCGAATCTGTACAATTTTACTGTGTGTACAGTGGCCAGCACATCAAGCTACACGAAACTGTCAACTTTCTCCAAACGATTTTAAACTTTAAAATGTTGATGATATAATTCAAAATCGAACGAGAAAATTTGACAGGTTGTGATAACTTGATGTGCTGGCCACCATACATAATTATTAATTAAAATAATATAAATAATATAAAAAAATAAGTCACGTCACTCCTTAAACAAACTCGTGTTACTTTGGTTGCCAGCGCTGATGGTGATCTGGTTTAACGTGGCATGGGACATGTTATTCTGCCTGTTCCTGTGCCACATCACCACGCAGTTCGACCTGCTAGCCAGACGTGTGCAGCGCTTGTTTTATGTCACGGTCGATCAGCAGCTCGTCAGGTCTTATCCGATGGGTAAGACTAGTACCTATACTTAAGAAATTTTGTTCCTAATAGAATATAATATATTTTTATTTCAGACAAAGTCCCAACATAACACACATAACATCTAATGTTAGACAAACACAGATAAAGAAACAATTAAAATGAAAATTCAGCGTGGTGCGTGGAGCATCCACCTCCGCAACATTGGGGCATCTCGGCGATCTGCAAACATACTGAGAATACTGTTGGTGCTTCCGCTAACCCGCGACATCAGGGATGCATATTTTTTTCTAATAATGGCAGCAAAACTATCAATGTTGTTATCCGCAAACATCCCTGAGGCACTACAATGCCACGGCTGCGGCTGCCGCGGCAGCCGGAACAGTACTCTCAGTGCATTGTTGTATAGAACTCGTAGGTCGCTATATGCCCACTGAGTGTAGTTGACCCACAGGTTGCACGTGTAGAAGGACTGACAGTAAGCTTTGAGAAGCGTTACCATTAACTACCCTCGTACATCGTGAAAACCTGCGAGCCAATATATTACATAACGGACAGCGACCTACGTTCCCTTTCAATGTCACAGTTATCTTTAAGGTCATCAGAGACCCAGTGGCCAAGATATATAAACTTGTCCACTCTTCGCAGAGATTCTCCACACAGTGCGACATGAGGAATGACACTTACTTACCAAGATTTGCGTGAATCCTGAATGCCACATTGGTCAGGTGCTGTGGTTGCATTTGGTGCAGTGATTGCTAGCGCGACTGCTGGCTAGGGTTCGATCCCTTGGGTTTAGGCGTATTATTGAGTTTCCTTGAATCGAAAATACAGTCTTTTACGTGCACACGTGCACGGGACATAATAGTAATGTACCCGTATACTATATAAGGTGTATCTATTCATACACGAAATATTTTAAGAGAAACATCTATATAGGTGGTAAAAAATAGTTGATAAATAGATTGGTTAATAGATGTTTGCTCAACTATTTTGCAAATAAGAAAGAAATAAAAATATACTTTTTTTTTTGCAACAGGGACTGAACGGGTTTCTTAAAAATTCGAAGTGGGGCTACTAGGGCAGGGGTATCATATAAAAGAACGCTGTTTGCACATTCTCAAATATTTATCATTTTTTTTTTCAGGCCGTGTAGTTTTCGACTTTTTACGAAAAAAAAAAAAAAAAATACCGTTCCCCACCCCTTGATCTCCGAAGTTTGCATAGGGAAAAACTGAAATTATTCTGTGATAGAAGCTTAGGTAAAGATTACTGGAAAAATAAAACGATGTCTTTAAATAGCAAACTTTTTCTAATATTGCAGTTTTAGGTTAGCGCCATCTCTTGACCGATAGTGGAACTAGTGTAATTTTTTTTAAATGTTTTTTTTATGTTGTATAACTACTTTGCGTAGCTACAATCAGCGAAGAAATGCTTCGAACTGAGGGCGAAAGAGTGAATTCTATCGACGCCAATTACTGGGACGCAAGGCATCAGAAGGTGATCACAGAAGTTGTGCTGAGACACCACGCGTTGATCAGGTAGATAGTGTTGTAGTGATTTATACTCCGTCCACCGAGAGAATGGTTTTTTGACACCTGTCAGTTTCATACAAACGAATAAGGTGTTTTACGAATTTAAACTTTAATTATTAGTTCCAAATCTTGTACAACTGGCAGGTGTTAAAAAACCATTCTCTCGGTGGACGGAATGAATGATTGACAGTCACACTGTCACTTGCTACAATTCAAAGTTGACTACAGCCAGTCACTCACTACATCTGCTCGGGACAAAAACAAATGACGCAAGTTTTTCATCCAAATGCCAACTGTTTAACACGTTCATACGAACAACGTATGTGTATGTCACCTACCTACTGGTAGATACATGTGGCACAACGTACTATCACGTCCATCAAAAACTCGTTTTATCATGGTACGGTGTCTGGCCATACTACCAGGGTTGCGGGTTTGTCCGAAAGGAATACCGGCAGACAGGCAACTGAAGGAACACGGGTCTGTTTTAGGTCAGTAAAAGTCTGACACGCCCTCCTGGAGAAGTTATTTGATAATTTTCGATCCTAAAAAAAAAAAACACCGCACCATTTTATTTTGCCATCTTCGATGGTATACCTTCTTGATGCTAAGTACCTACTTTGTCAGCGCACAACTTGAATATAAAGGCTCGTACAGACTAGTGCGATACCGCGGGCGCGACGCGATACTAGTAGCACAATTTCTTTGTCGCTGCCTGTCGCGCCCGCGATATCGCGCCAGTGTGTAGGAGCCTTAAGTCGGAAGTGTCATTACCACAGTCGAACTGTGCGTGCGACAGTTATTTGCACATCGACATTTGACGCCGCTCTAGTTTGTATGAAAAAATGATGTGCAATACAATATCGCATAGAGCTACGATATTGATATGTATGTTCACGTGAACGTGTTAGGCCGTGCACGAAAACGACTGATTTTGATCAATAATGTTCATTGTTTGTGAGAAAGGGAAAAATAATGTACAAAAAATTATTTGTGACTTGAAAAGTCATGTTCTTTGTTTTGCAAATGGCTGAAAGCGATTTTTCAAATAAATTAAGTATTCACGGTAAATCACTAATATTCGCAAACAAGTTTTCCGAAAAATTACGCGAGAGTGACATTTGATCATCATTCTACAAGAAACTACTTTTGATTTTGAACAAAAAAATATCATCATCATTATATGGTCCACTTGCTTAACCACTTTTTTCAACTTCCATACAAAATATAGCAGAAAAATAATATTGAAAAAACCTTTTTTTTTGTTTTAAACCCCGTCAGTAATATATTTTTTCCTATTATTTAGCAAATCATATCAAGAAATTTAAAAATCACAAATTAGTCTTCAGCTATCCTTGAAATATAATCAAAATTCATTAAGTAAATCAACGGCGAAATAAACTATATTTTGGAGAGCACAAAAATGATGAAACTATTAAAAGCTGCTGTGACTGACACGAATGGTTTAGCACCATGAAAACTGTACTTTTATAGTAACACAGACTTAATTATTTCAAGTTTTCTTACAATTAGATAAGAGAGTTTTTTCGTGCACGGAGCCTTAAGAATAGGGCTAGAATTGGGAGAACTATAACCCAGTAGAATGGAGACTGCGTATCGGCAAGCGTACCTAGTGTTGAACGCCCCCCATCAGCTAGATGGACCGACGACCTTAAAAAGGTGGCTGGGACAGAATGGATGCGTAAGGCGGAGGACAGGGTCTTGTGGCGCAGCCTGGGAGAGGAACAGTGAACAACGATAGGATGAGTTGATTGATAACCCAGTAGGTAACAAACTGCCGATTTGAAGAGCATCCTAGCCTATATAAGTACATCATTATACCTTGCAGGTTGACCGGTGACGTGGAAAAAATGTTCAGTCTGGCGCTACTGATAAACTTCATGAACAGCTCCATCATCATCTGCTTCTGTGGATTTTATTGCGTGGTTAGTGTTATTTGGCTATTCATCAATAATTTACATTCGGAGTTATTTCTTTTATTAAATAGAAATACACAGAGCATGAAGATGACTCATCGGCCGCTGAAAGAGGTAGAGGTATACGTCATTTGTGTCGTAGTACGAGTAAACGGTGGCACGCTTGATTTATATCAAAAGCTTGTACACACGGCTACATATGAAGCTATACATGTCCAGAATAAGCTGACCTCTCATTATACCGAGATCAGCTTATACTGGAAATTTATAGCTTGATTTGTAGCCGTGTGTACAAGCTTTTGATATAAACCAAGCGTGCCACCATTTACTCGTACTACGACACAAATGACGTATAGAAACACTGCATTAAATGGGCGCCGTAACAGAAAAAACGCGCCCGACGCCACGAATTTTATTAGTACCTAGCGCTAAGAGTCTCTGATAAAGACAGACAGACGGCCCGGACGTGGCAAAACTACAAGGGTTCCTTGTTGACTACGGAACCCTAAAAATTATGAAAATTGTTTGTTCTGCACAAATATGTCACATATTATAAAATTGCTGTTATCCAGTTAATCGAGGAATGGAACGAGGTGGCGTATAAGTCGTTCTTAGTGACGGCTCTGACACAGACCTGGCTGCTGTGCTGGTATGGACAGAAACTCATCGATTCTGTAAGTATTAGAACCATACAACCTGTGTGCCTTTATTTTTTTATTCCTTGGAGAAATCCATATGGACAAATATCTCCCGGGCCCCTGACAGACGGAGGGTGTCTGTCGGGGGCCCGGGAGATATTTTTACATTTATTTATTTAATACTTTAAGCACACTTAATGTACAGAGGCGGACTTAATGCCATAGGCATTTTCTACCAGTCAACCTTTGGGTGATGCAGAGACAAAAAGTTGTAGGTGCAGGTGCTCTGTGGAGGCCAATGTCCAGCAGTGAACGGCTGAAATGATGATAATGGCAATGGCTCGTCGCCCCCTATTACATATGGGATTTTAACATAACTGGCGAAATATGGGTACAGGAACACCTCTGCCTTACCCTTCAGGGATTATAAGCGTGGTGGTATATTAAGTTAGCTACATTCAATTAAATCTGTTTGTGACAGAGCAAGCGGTTGGCGGACGCCCTGTACGACTGTGGCTGGTACAACGGCTCCAAGAGAGCCAAGAGTGCAGTGCTGATCATGCTTCACAGGTGAACTTCACAATATTTACCTAAATTTTCTAAAACATCTTTCTGTTCTATTGTCGGATACGCGAGTGTATTCAGAAAGTTGACTATGTTGAAATTAGGTTGAATTGCTGTCAAATATTTCGCTGTTTTGATACATTTTTCAATATTACTGATAGTGATGCAACGAATACTACCGAAGACTACAGTACGGCCGAAATATCTTGGCGAGTCCGAACATCGCGCAGAAAGGCTGCGCAGTAACATTTTTTATAGGAACCAAATGGTGACATGAAGCAATGTGAGAGAATATGCGCGAAAGTTCGTAGTGCCTATGTTCAGGGATTCGTAGTCGCCGAATACCAAATCAAATAAAATTACCGAATATTCATATTCGTCGAATACTTTCATGACATTCGTAATGAGTCCTGACTAGTAGCTAGACCAGTAGGTACCTAGTGGAGTAGTGACTTCCTAGAAATTCCATATATGTAGATATTGCGTTGTGACCGAGTTGAAAGACACAAAAGATTCATTTATAAAATCATAAAACTTTCTTATCTTTTGTTAAGCAACAGGCAACAGCTAGTAATCAATATTTTAGTGCACCACAGAGCGATATTTCATAATTTAATTCAATAATTACCAAGTGATGCACCGAATACTACTTTCACGAATACGAATACCGATTGTACTATTCGCCGGGTACGAATGCGAATAGGTACCTGATTCTACTATAGGGCGCAAATTAGTCAAAGAAGGTGGAAGGATATTCAAACACGCTAAGCAATCCATACTAATATTATAAATGTGAAAGTAACTCTGTCTGTCTGTCTGTCTGTATGTTACGTTTTCACGCCTAAACCGCTGAACGGATCGTCATGAAATTTGGCAGAGATATAGCCTGGGATATGGAGAAGGACATAGGCTACTTTTTTACGCGATAACCGACATCCACGCGGGCGGAGCCGCGGGTAAAAGCTAGTCGATAATAATTGATATCGTAACACTGAATATTTAGTTGAAAGCATTTGAGAAGTTTTTAAAGCTTTTTTACACACTTTGTGCAACACTATTGACATCATCCTATAAAAGATTAGAGCTGCAAGAAACAACGAATTGTGCCATTATAGATTGTAAGCGATTTTATTTTAATGGGTTAACAAAACAGGTACTTTTTGTGTTTTCAGAGCTCAAAAGGGTGTTTACGTGACGACACATGGATTTTCAGTTATATCACTGTCCAGTTACGGCACGGTATGTCAAGCTTGCTTCCTCCCTCCCGAATTGTTTCAGACTACATTCTCTATTATTCACTTGTTTCTGTTTCTTTGCAGATAATAAAGACAGCTTGGTCTTACTTCACCTTGCTTCTCAACTTTTTCAAAGAAAGTGTTTGATACAAAAATATGTGTTTTAGCTACAGCCTTTGAACCGCTTGTTAGAATTGAAATTATTTCATATAAAATGTTATTTAAGCGTTATTTTTGAATCTTCAATCACTTCTGATTTAGTAGTAGGTAATAAAAATAGTAACAAACATAAAAAACTTTTATTTTTTAATATAAAAAGTATAATTGTATGAAGATATATAAGTAACAGGTACATAGTAGAGCAAGCCACTTCGTCACCGTTCATTAGACTACCCCGATTTCTCCCAGAATTTAAAAGGATCCGTAATAATATTTAGTTTGAAGGATTTTCGGATCGATGATCGACCGTGAACAAGAAAAATAGAAGACCGCAGTTATTTTGCGGTCTTTATTATGCAAAGTGACTGGTTATTGGCGGTTACTCTTACAATTTTTTAAGTCGATAAGTAGAAACAACCACAAGAATCAATTCGGACGGTATAAATAAAACACAGGCGTTAGATTTGCATCTTATTTTATTGATTTGTCCTCCCAGAAGTTGTTTTTTCGCTTATGTTCGGACTTACAAGGATTATTTTTTTCTTGGGCTACTTACAGTACATTACAACGTTTTATAAAGAAATCACAATGTGTTTGCGAGCGCCGCCGCCGCCGCGCCTCCCATACACTCGCTCAAAGTAAATTTAATCAGTCGTTTTTTACACATAACTCGAAAACATTTACAAAAACACCGCGCGCTGCTCTAATATCGCCTCAAGAGATGATTAACTTGAATTGGGTGTGATTATTTTTTACAATTGGATAAGGGAAGTCATAAAACTGACAGTTACAGGGAATATAACAGCAACGATGTACGTATGAGTATAGTTGATGGGCATGAAACGTGCCAGAGCGGCGCGGGTGAGTGTAGCACATAAGGTACGTATGAGTGTAGGTGATGGGCATGTAACGTGCCTGAGCGTCGCGGTGAGTGTAACACATAAGGTACGTGAGTGTAGCACATAAGGTACGTATGAGTGTAGGTGATGGGCGTGTGACGTCAGAGCGGCGCGGGTGAGTGTAGCACATAAGGTAAGCGCGCAGCTGTGCGCGGCGGCGGCGTCGCTCCTGCCTCTCCCACTATATTTATATCGGTCACACGAGACCCTCCTAACTAAAAAACCAAATCAAATCTCTAATTCAACTCTTAGCTAACCTGTATAATTACAAATGCATATACATAATAACCATACACTTTTACATATGTATATAATTTATATAACTTAAGCTACTCCGTTAACGTTAACGCTATATGTATAATAAGGGTGTAGACAGTTCCCGAGTCGAGTATAGTTTCGATTTCAATAGCTCGGAGACCGTTCCGGACTTCGCTGTGGCGGGCCGATATACACAAAGTTTACATTAAACGAAACAGAATGATATTTACATACGAAATTAACAAATGATAAATTGAACTACGCGTAGTCTAACCTAATGGATGAGGCGACAGCGAAATCCGAAGCGAAGCATAAAAAAACGTAAACTAAGAGCGGCGCGCACTCACGTCGACAGCTTAATTTAACGAGGAATCAGCGAAATGCATGCCGGGGCAAGTGTCGATCGGTAGTCACGCTTCTATTCACAAATATACAGTTCCTAAGTGTAGCTAATATTGGACGAAGTCGCGCGGATCCCTAGCCTAGTGTGGGGAGTCCCCTGTCGGAGTGGCGATGGAAGACTGGATTAAAAATACATCTCTTATTTATTTTATATCGTTTGAATCACCGAAACGTTCATAATTCTGCCACTTAACATATAGTGAGGTACTCGGCGTCACTCAGCGGCAGTGCTACTAATCACGTATGTTCATCAACTACAGTTAGACGAGAAAATAATAGAAACATGTTGAATAACTAAATAAATAACAATTCATAATCGTATTCTCACTAATCGACAGCATTATGTTCGTAAGCGTATCGTGCCACGCGCGAGTGTCGGGCCCGTCTCACAGTGCGCACTATCGCTTACTACCGGACACTTAAAGCTCTCCCACAACACATGAACGGTATTTAATCCCTGCATTACAAAACAACATATAAATATACAATTTTAGTACCATCGTCTATACTTAACACGAATAGATCCAATAGGTCAGCAGACACATAACCGAGATCACACGAAATGCACCCATGACATATCGATACTTGCTTACTAGTTTATTTCAATGTCTTTTGTACACCGCTATTTCCGTTATCTGTCGGATACACGTCACTACTGAGTCACTTTACAACGAAAAAACTTCGTACTTATTTACACAGTTTGTTAGGTATGACTGTTGTATATGAAATTAATACGTCAAAATAACTGAATATCTACGCACTTTGACGTGTATCCGGGGAGGGTATTGTTCGCACAAATTTGGCCACTCCGCTATCTATCGGGCACATACACTGCGAGTTGGGGCACTAGATTATCTTTATTTTGCACGTTTTAGTCCACTGTTGGGCTTATTCAACCCGGTGCTTCTGCTTCTATGGTCCAGGTGTGTTTTCTAAGTTGACAATTACTTCTTCGGTATTCGATTAAATCTTCGAAGTTTCATGTTTGCCCATGTTCATGATGATTGTTGATGGACCGTTTCGACACCAACCTTGAAGCTTTTTAGCCTGAAGCATTGCTGTTCTTTACAAGTCCGGCTCGATTCTTGATCTTTCCCAATGTCACGCCATGTTGTTTTATGATCGTTTCGACAACAATCTTGGCTTTTTAGCTCGATGCTGTAGAATCACGACCTAGAATCCTGGGTTGTGCTGACATCCCCGGATCTGTCCAACCCGAAGCGTCGCAGATAACGGAGCAGCGGCCGGGCTAGCCGGTGGGGTGCGGGCGCGCGGACACGGCGCGTCAGTCCTCGTCCGACAGCGGCTCGTACTGCGCCGACATCAGCGGCGCCGGCTCCGGCGGCGGCGGCGGGCACGGCGTGGACACGGCGTTCGAAGCTGTCGCGTTGTTGGACGCTGCAAACAATTTCCAATGTTACTCATAGTACAATCATAGTCAAGCTAGCACACCGTTGCTCAACGGAACCGAAAACTTCTTTAGGCGCGTTGAGCACTTTTTGGTAAGGAAAAAACTTATGGGTTCGCGATCGTCACCGAACGCTTTCCATGAGCTATACAGGATAAGTTTAAAAGGAGTGAGTGTATTTTAGGAGGTAATCAAGTGCATAAAACTGGACAACTTTCCCCAAGGAACATAGGTCGAAATCTTAAAATTGAAAATCGACTTTTCATACAAGTGGCTGGTCACGTGACTTATGTTTGTATGAGAAGTTGGATTTTATTTTTTAGATTTCGACCTATGTTCCTTGGGGAAAGTTGTTCAGTTTTATGCACCTGATTACCAACAAAAATATATGCACTCTTTTTAAACTCACCCTGTATGTATAAAAGAACAGTTATTCCAAAGTTTTGTGTTTTCACTTCTGTCGGCAGTCCTTATGACTGCCAATTATTTTTTTTTCGTTATTTTTAATGTTAATTTGTTAGTTTTTAATGCAAATTATGCACTATATGAGTTATAATACACTTCGCTTTTCACTTCGATTGCGAAAAAATAAAACAGGCATAAAGTAATATAACAGTATTTTTTTTATTTTCTATATGTCATTCGACTGAGGTACTTCATACTGCCAAGTCATAAAACCGTTTCTTTGCGTTTTAAAATAATAAAGACATTCTCATTTTTTCTGGTTTTATTAAATTAACGATAGAAAACACGGAAGTGATATAAGTTAAAGCAAATGAAATAAAATAATGACTTTAATCTGCGACGTTTTATTGTGCGTGCGGCTGTTGGGCCTTATCTTAGTCTTAGAAAAAAAAAATCTTTATACACTAGGGCATAAAAAGCGACTTTATGACGCTTACACACAACATAAAGGGGAACTTTTAGAGCATGAGTGTGAAAAAAGTATGCAAACTCACAATCTCCGGGCGCCGTGGCCACGTTGAGCGCAGAGTACGGGTAGGCGTAGGCCGTGGTGGGGAAGGCGAGCGGCTTGGTGCGCTCGTCCGCGTCGCTGCGCATGACCTCCACGATGCGGTTGGTGACGTAGTCGAAGGCCGTCAGCACGCCGCCCGCGCCTCCCGCGCCGCCCGCGCCCGCACCGCCCGCCGACGAGCCCACGCAGCTGTAGCGGCGGTTGCTGTTGTTTCTGGAACGAGATGCCGACCTCGTTATACATCAATACAGTTTCCTAGGAGAATTGAGACAATGCAGCATGCGAGGGGCAGGCCTTTGTACCTTTACAGTGCACAAAACGTAATATGAATGAATGAAATGCACCGATCCCAGCGTGGTTTGACCAGACTCGATTACTCAAATGAACCCAAAGACTCAATTACTTGAAATACACCCTGGAACCTCATGTTTCATGGTGCTACAGAGACCATCGCATTTCAAGGAGTAGACCGGGACGCGAAAATGGTAGGGAAGACGTGCCCTTAGGAAATTGAAGGACTATTAGAGCCGTACCGGATATACATACTTTTATAACGCACAAAGTGTAATAAATAAATAAATTATTATTCCGACTATCATTAGGTAAAAAATCGTGGTATAAGTTATAAAACTAAAGCCCGATTGGTCAGAGCACTAGTTTTCCCGATTTTCTTCTATGAAGTTGAGACGTGGACAATCCGAGCAAGAGAAAGTCAGAGGATAGACGCATTCGAAATGTGATGCTGGAGGCGGATGCTCCAAATACCATGGACAGCCAAACGCACAAATGTGTCTGTCTTTTCCCAACTCGATATAAAGACCAGATTGTCTACAGTTTGCCTACAGCGTAATTTGACCTATTTCGGCCACAATTGTTTTCTTTTAACCTATTACCAGCACTCTAAATGCTTAACATATTATCATCAACCACAATCTGAATGACTTTGAAGGTTATTGCTAATCCATTGCTTCATATGTTCGAAAAATTTGTCTGTTCAACAACGTAAATAACGCAATGAAAGTTGTTGAACTATCAAAATGAAACATGAGTCGTGAGCACAAACTGACACCTGCTGCGCAGTAGTAAATTTTTAGGTCTCTTTGGCGGAATGAAGAAGTCGGGGGGCGCCCAGCTGTATGTGATTGGTTCGTCAGCCGATACTCGTCGTCTATTGGACTCACGCGTGTCATTTTTATTTAGCCGAAAGTGTATATGCGCGAGCTTGCCCCCGCTACTGTCATCTGTGCTCACGACTCGTGACGGTTATTACACACAATTACCCCGCTGGGCTGATGGCTTAAGACGTTTACAGAAGAGAAATCTTACCTATTGGCAGGATGGTTGTCAGGCGGACTAACGGGCTCGAGGTAGGGCGCGTGTTTAGGCGCGTCGCGTCGCTTCCACTCCTCACCGCCGCTGCTTACGTAACCCTCGGAGTTACCCACGCTAAACCTGTTACTGGAGAAACACATATGGCGTTAATTATTTTCCAAGTCCAGAAGCTGCTGAAAAGGTGGGAAAAGAGGCTTTACGTGCCCTTCGAGGGACGGAGGTGTAATATAGCCAACTTGTCAAGTTTGTGCTAGTGATATGACAATGATTTTTTTTTTATTATTGGTTGGGCTTGCTCTTGACCTCGATCTCACGATGAGGTCTATGATGGAACGAGCGTGCCCAGAAGATGCCTGTTCACTCTTGCTTTAAAGGTAGACGGGTTCTATCGTCACGAATCTAACTAAGTGACGTAACTGATTCAAAGCATATTTTACAGGACAAGCTATTTGCAGTTGAGGGTTACCTATGATTGAGGGTAAACTGTAGATACATCGGTCTCGACTTTTGCATTATCATGGGAACGGTAAGGCATACAGATACGCCGATTAGAAAGATCGATTTGACTTGGGAAATGTATCAAATTACCATAGTTAGGTCGGTTTAGTCCAAAATGTCAGATACGTCAGTTAGTTAGATTAGCGACGATATGTGGAAGGGAACACAGACGCTGGTAGAGAGTTCCACACTTAGGTTGTGCGCATTATAAATTTCTTCTTTGTTTCTTTCTTTCTTTCTATCCAATAACTTTTTAGGCCCGGGATTTTAACACGCGAACTTATGATCTGCAGCCGTATAAGTGAGCCACTAGACCAACGAGAAAAATAAATATCAAGTAAGGCTTTGGGCAGTATTTGGGTTAATTTTGTAATTTGATGACACAAAGCAGAAAATAAATGCGTTTTTTGTTTTGAACATGACGTTGAATTAGAAGAGGCTTTTTATACAAGCCTCTTCTAATAACAAATTAAAACCTTTCACCAAGAGTTTACAGACTACAGTATCAAAGTACCTGTAGCAAGAGTTTGTAGTAATCAGAGATCGGAATAGGTAGAGTTTATTTACCTAAACTTCGAGGAAGGAAGTAACATATAGTGGATAATACCTCCTCTAAAATTCCGGAATAATTATAATTATAAATCCCGGGATTTAGAAACTTAATTTAATTTAACCAGCCAACTTAATTATATTTTACCAACATAAAACAGAACGCTTGTCTGCCTGCCTAGCCTTTTCCCAACTATGTTGGGGTCGGCTTCCAGTCTAACCGGATGCAGGTGAATTAAACCAGTATTTTACATGGAGCGACTGCCTATCTGACCTCCACAACCCAGTAACTGGGTAACACGATACCTCTTGGTAAGACTGGCTGTCAGACTTTTGGGCTTCTGACGACCCGTAACGACTGTCAAAGTTCCACGAATGACAGCCGGGACCAACGGCTTAACGTGCTTTCCAAGGCACGGAGGAGTCTCGGTGTGTAAAGATGGTCATCCATCCACGGACCAACCCCGGCAAGCGTAGCTTAACCTGACGGAACGACCCGTGCGGCTGTTATTACTTTAGCCACAAGCTCCTCAAAACAAAACACTTGTATTCGACACAATTTTAGTACGAAACCCTATTTTTTTTTATATAATATATAAATATTTTAAGGTTACGTACTAAAATTGTATAGTAGCTACAATATATATATATTTTTTTTTCTATGAAATATAAAATCCAATATTTCGTGGTTTTTAAATCCGGGGATTTGAACGTCATTATAATTATTTCGGGATTTTAGAGGAGGTATTATCCACCCTATGTTACTTCCTTCCTCGAACTGTAGGTAAATAAACTCAACCTATTCCGATCTCTGGTAATAATAGATCCTAAAAAAAATATTCGACGGTTAAAAGGTAATAAGCGACATTTTATTCGAAAATGAGTCATGAATGCCATCCTACTTAAAGTCTTATTTTAAGTAGGATGGCATTCATGACTCGTTTTTGAAAAAAATATAAGCCCTATTACCTTTTAACCGCCGAATTATGCAAATTCCAATGGAATTGAACTTTATCACGTTTGACATTGAATTTCTAGTTTCAGAACATGACAATCACCCAAGATTTAGAATTCCCGTTGGAAACTCACTTGTGGTGCATGATGGAGGTGGTGGGGCTGCAGAAGTCCCGCGTGATGATGTTGGAGGCCAAGTCGCCCAGCTTGATGCTCGTGGTGTGCGCGGCCGCCGCCGCCGCGTGCGCCGCCTCCTCGCGCTCCGCCGGCGTCACGCCGCGGTCCGGGCGCTCCTGAGGGCAGAACCAATCGCTTACTAAATATTGTGCTACGAGTAATATCGGTGACATGTGCCCAATTCATCCAAATCCGTTCAGCCGTTTTAACGTGAAAACGTTACAAATAAACAAACTCACTTTCGCTTATATTATATTAGGATAAATAAGTTTTTTATTTTTTTCACCATTGAACAACTAGACTCAAATTATTTTGTGGGACCAATAGGTCTTAAAAATAAAATTACTTAATTATTCCCGGTGGGACGAACGGGAATTAATTTAAATCAATAAGGCCGGAAGGAACGGGAATAAATAGGCCTCTGAATTAGTTTTAGAATAACGAAGTCGTGTTATTCTGTTTTTTTTTTTACTATGAATGAATGAGAGATTCACACTAGCCCCTGGAGCCTCATGTTTCATGGGGCTACATTGGCCATTGCATATCAAGGAGTAGACCGGGGGGCACGATAGTGGTATAGGATATGGAAGGATTATTAGAGCTATACCGGATATGCATTCTAAAGCAAGAAATGGAATAGTGAAAAGACAGGTGATATTTATCGAAAGGAAACACAAAATGACCTCCGTCCCACCTGGTCAACCTGAAAACATTAATCTAACTTCCCAATGTGGTTAGTATAACCGGGCTAAAGCATTCCCACTACTGGGACAGAAGCCTCCTCTTTGAGAGGGAGCGGGCCATAATCCACCGCGTGGGCCCAGTGCGGGTTGCTGAATGTCACATGACATCGAATTTTTGCTTCTAAGACATGCCGGTTTCCTCAAAATGATTTCCTTCACCGTTTTGAGAGCAGTGGTAATGAAATAAATTACACAAAGTAATGTGCCTACTTTTTTTTGGGTGCGAAATTATCAAATAACTTCTCCCGCTCTGGTCGGAGCGGGAAGGCGTGTCATACTTCAACTGACTAAAACCCACCCGTGTTCCTTTAGTTGCCTGTGTGCCAAGGCCACGGTATACCTTTCGGTCAAACCCGCAACCCTGGCAGGCACCGGTCCTAGCGGACCCCGTCAGTGCGTGCTGACATCTCTTTGAGGCGCGCGTGGAACACAACGCGCCGTCGACCCGGGCCTGGTCCGCGACCGGACGGCGAGCTGCCCATAGCGTGCCGTCCGCCAACCCGCGCCTACGGTGGCCGAGAATCAGCTACCGATTCCCGCCGCCCAGGGCGTCTCCTGCGGCGACTAGGAGCGTGAAGGCGCACGGACAGCCGCTCCCTCACGCGTTTCGCCTCCTCCTTCACGAGCATTACTGCTTCGCAGAAGGAGGTGACTGCCACTCCCATGCACTCTCACTCCGTACCATGGCCTGGACCAGAACTGGACGCGAGATCGTCGCCATCGATCGACTCCATGAGGCACCTGAGTTGCACTTTACACTGCTCTTCTCACTGTAATAGTATGTAATAAACAAAAGTATTCTTACCGGGAACCTCTGATCTGAGCTCTGACTGATCTGATGAGTGATAATAGCATCAATCAACGATGCAGCAGTAAGCGTGCCTTCAGCCGGTCGCGGGCGATTGTCTGCGCCCGCCGCGCCCGCTACGCCTGCTACGCCTGCTACGCCAGCCGCTACGCCAGCTACGCCTGCTACGCCGGCCGCTACAGCGGGACCCACTGATACTGATGATACTACCGTTCGTCTGGAAATGGACATGGAAAGTTAGTATGTTAGAAAGCGAAAGTATAGAGTAGGACAATAGTAGATTGTACAGCTAGTGCATAAAGGACGCCATTTAACCCCGAGACGTAAGGTGAGGGTGGATAGTTATGTTGAGGGTCGCTTTGCTTTTCACTTCAATTGCGAAAAAATGAAACATGCATAAAGTATATAACAGTACTTTTTAATTTTAATTTTCATTTGACTTGGGTACTTCATACTGCCAAGTCATAAAAACGATTCTTTGCGTTTTTAAATAATGAAGAGAACTATTTAATCTGGTTTTATTAAATTAACGATAGAAAACACGGAAGTGATTTAAATTAAAGCAAATGAAATAAAATAACGATTTTAATCTGCGACGTTTCATTGGGCCTGATGATCTTAGTCTTAGAAAAAAGTCGCCTACGCACAACATAAAGACGAACTTTTAGCCTCATATTTTTTTTTTTTTTTGTTTTAATATTATTATGATCATAAAAAAACCGGCCAAGTGCGTGTCGGATCACGCACAATGAAAGGGTCCGTAGTTGGGATGAAAGACCCATTTTTTAACGATACCCCACACCATGGGCCAGACGAGAAAAAAATATATAACATCCCCACTTTACGGGAAAGGAAGGTACTTATCCAAAAAATTGTCGGCTTGATTAATATGTATACCCATGCCAAATTACAGCGTTCTATTACTAAGAGTCTCTGAGCTAAGCCGCGGACAGACAGACAGCCAGACAGACGGACGGACATGGCGAAACTATAAGGGTTCCTTATTGACTAAGAAACCCTAAAAAAAATCATACAAAATCTCGACGATATGCATAGACTCTATTTCAGTCTTAATTCTTAGTAATAAAATAAAAACTGCAATACATACGTGTCTTTCCTATCGAGATGGTGCGGCGTTTGCGCCCTGGGTTTGCCGGGCGTGCTGTACGTTACCGACGAAATCATGCGCCTCTCTCCATCCTGTGACGACACGCTCTGTAGGACAAAACATAACCGTTTGATAACATTATGGTACCATTGCAACCTACCTACGGTTTACATCCATTGATGATCGAGGAATTGATAGTCTTGAAAGTCTTATGAACGTTCCAAGGAACGAGGACTATCGCGCTGAAATTCGCCGCTAGAAGCGCTAGTGTAGACTGAGGTCTCTAGAAATGTCAAATGTGAACTGAACGTTCACTGTTTGCGGGATTTTCTATCGCGAATTTTTAGGTGACCTGGGTAAAATAAAAGAAACTGTTTAGTCCGTCTATCAGATAATAAAAAAAATATTAGACACGTATTATTTTATTTATCATTTTAATGAAAGTGACTTATATAAAACACACTAAACTTGGGGAGTTACGTCACAGCTACGTTTAAAATTGACTGAGAAGTGACGTCATGCCACATTTGAACTCAATGTATCGCCGTAATGTTTTGATTACGTAAAAAAAATAAAAATACGTGTCCAATATTTTTTAATAATCTGCATGACGGCCAAAAAATTTTTTTTAGTCATCATCCCTATTGTAAAGCTTGTGCCATTCCCGATTAATTATGTTTTAAGATTTTAAGTAACAACTTAGAATCTAATTTGGTAGCACTTGGAGGAAGAATAATAATTGTCTGCTTCATATTTGCCAATTTTAGGAACATCTACTATATAAAAATAAGTCGGGTTTTCCTTCCTGACGCTATAACTCCAGAACGCACGAACCGATTTTACAAATTCTTTTTTTTATGTTCGTTGAAGTCCAAGGATGGTTTTTAGGTTTTTTTTTTTTTTAATGGTTTTTACGAAAAATTAGGGTAGGGTAGGTAGGTAGGTAGTAGGTAGGTAGGTAGGTAGGTAGTAGGTAGGTAGGTAGGTAGGTAGTAGGTAGGTAGTAGGTAGGTAGGTAGGTAGGTAGGTAGGTAGGTAGGTAGGTAGGTAGGTAGGTAGGTAGGTAGGTAGGTAGGTAGGTAGGTAGGTAGGTAGGTAGGTAGGTAGGTAGGTAGGTAGGTAGGTAGGTAGGTAGGTAGGTAGGTAGGTAGGTAGATAGGTAGGTAGGTAGGTAGGTAGGTAGGTAGGTAGGTAGGATAGGTAGGTAGGTAGGTAGGTAGGGTAGGGTAGGGTAGAGTAGTGGAGTTTATACTATAGCTTTTGACAGAACGAAGTCTGTCGGGTCAGCTAGTTATAATGTAAATATTCATTTACTGTTTTAAAATGTAATAAAATAAACTTCTTTATATGAAGTAGTGTACTTAAACATATCAAATAAATGTACTGACAGTACCTTACGCGCCAATGGCGCCAACTGATGAGCACAAAAACGATATCCCCATTAAAAGCCACTCCTGTCAGAATCCCCGTAAACTTAAAAAATGCTTCGATCATTGGGGCCTATCACACAATCAGTATTATCACGCGATACTCGATATCGTGATCCAGTATTGATGAAATATTGATGGTAATGATGTCAAATTATGATTACTACATCGATAATTTTACTGATGATAATATCACGATATCCAGGATCATGATAATATTGATAGGGGCCATTATGCCGTTTACCAAGCATTGTTGCAGAAGCAAGGAATCCTTGTTTTTAAAGGGGATGAGCTAAGGTAACCTACGAAGTTCAAATAATCTTATTGTTATTCCAATTTGCAGATCAGGGTCAAGTTGTATGTTGACGAAAATATGATTCGCGACCGTATAATAACCGGCACGAGTCGGGAGCACAGAGCCTACGGCCTACCACACGGCCTACGAGAGGTCAAAGGGGTTCTGAACGGGAAAATAATGATGACAATTTGCAAAACAGGGTCTCATTTAAGATCCAACGGGGGAACATAAAACTTATGTATCAGTATTAAAAGGCTGAAAACCATCTTACGTAGCCTAAAACCACCTACACCTTTTCAAGTGTAGTTGGTTATTTCATCCAGTAACTTATATCTAAGCTACATAATGCCGATAAAAAGAACACATTCACCAGAATAGTGTAATCGTATGGTGCGAACCCCCCCGCCACGTGTAGTAATGGCACCCTGAGCCGTCGGAAATTCTACCACCTCGCTAACTAGTCAATATTAGCCTATTATTACTAGCCATGCGCTTTATTTTGAGTAAATAATTTCATTACTACTGCTCTCAAAGCGGCAATCAATATGTCATCAACTAATTTGACTGACTTTTGCTCTTCTGAGGCCCTAGTGTGAGTTTATTTTAACCTCGAATTTAC
Source organism: Dryobota labecula (assembly GCA_947523025.1). Classification (NCBI taxonomy): domain Eukaryota; kingdom Metazoa; phylum Arthropoda; class Insecta; order Lepidoptera; family Noctuidae; genus Dryobota; species Dryobota labecula. The sequence goes on from OX383303.1 coordinate 12,327,039, forward strand.
GCTTCGAGCGCGTTCAGCACTCCAAGTGCCAATCGTAGGCCAATCGGAACGCCGAACGCGCTCGATGCGAAAAATCGAGATGGTTAAACGAAACTCATAATAGGGTATCGGTCCACGAAATCAAAAAACCTTAAATATGATTCTTATGACAGATTGACTGTCTAGTAATAAGTTCAGTTTTAAGCCTTCGCCTCAGTTTAAGTATCGAGCAGTGGAGGCCGTGGTAATGGCCGCGACTGACGAGTTAAGCACCGCTACTCTCAAAACGGTGAAGGAAAACATTGGGAGGAAACCGGTATGTCCTAGAATCAAAAATTCGAAGACGTGTGACATCTAACAACCGCGTGGTTGATAAAAGCTCATTCACTCTCAAAGAGAGCAGGCCCAGAATGTCTAGTGCAGCAGTGCTATTTTGTAACCATCTCACCATGAAAACATAAGTGAAGTGAGCGTGAAGTGTCCTGTCAATAATGTCAATCCCAAGCATCAGCAGTGCTATTCTGTAACCATCTCACCGTTAAAACTTAGGTGAAGTGAATGTGGAGTGAGCTGACAATAGTGTCAATCCCTAGCATCAGATGGAAAGACAGTTCACTTCACCTAAGTTTTCACGGTGTGATTTTGACAGAATAGCAGTACAGGTAGAATTACAGCTCACTTCAAGGGCGTCGCCAAGGGGGGGCAGAGATCAGCGGGATTGTCCGAAAAGGGTACTGCTGCCCCGGAACATAAAAGCCCAAGGAAGGAACACGGGTGGGTTTTAGTCAGTAAGAGTCTGACACTCCCTTCCGCTCTACCCAGAGCGGGGGGTCATTTGATGATTTTTCATCCTCATAAAAAAATAAAGAAAAAAAGGGGGCCAGGGAGGGGCAGCTGTCCCCTCCTAGAGACTCAACAAAAATGTAGTCAAATGTACAAAATTTTCATAATCAAGTGGTCGAGAAATTTCCAAAAAAAACCATGGAAGATTATGTTTTAATTAACTCAAAGAAAGGGTCTCGCTTGCATTTTATTATTCAAATATTGTAACTTTATTCCATTTTTCTAATAAATATAATAACTTGGTTCATGAGTTATTGTACAGACGCCAGCAGGTCAAGCTACCCGAAACCGTCAAATTTACGCTATCAACCTTGAACCTTATACTGTAGTGATAAAGTTGAAAAATCTCAAATTAATATTAATTCTAATGTTTAATAGAAATTTGACAGATTGTAGTAGCTTGATGTGCTGGCGTCTGTACAATTAAAGAGCTCGTGGTGCTTTACACATTGGACTTTGTACCGTTCTTATTACAATCGTCGTAGAGGTAAGACTCGCTTGTGACTGACTGACTGACTCGCATGTGCTCTTGACTGTACCTTCAATTCATACTTTTCCCATCCTCCCTCCCTCCTATATCAACTTGCCCCCTCTGGGCCATCGGCTGGCGACGCCCTTGGCTCACTTCATGCTCACTTCACCTAAGTTTTCACCGTGAGATTTTTACAGAATAGCACTGCAGGTCAGTGTCCCAGCAGTGGGAATATTGTTGCTATTTCCCGATAAATGAGAAGAAGAAATAACAGAGAATTTTAACGACAACAGTCAGTATACATATTAACTGACCATAAGATGCTGGTGATGTCGCTCTTGTATTATTTGTTGTTGATGCTGTTGTTGAAGCTGTTGTTGGTGCTGCTGTTGTTGTTGCTGCTGCTGCTGTTGTTGTTGTTGCTGCTGTTGTTGCTGTTGTTGTTGTTGCTGCTGTTGTTGTTGCTGTTGCTGGTGTTGTTGCTCGGCATGTCGCTCCTGCATCGCGTGCTATATGTACGTACGACTTATGTATTAATCTCAGCTAAATGATTGTGCTATGAAATCGCTGAGCAGTTTATAATTATATAGGAGCCTGCAGCTAAAGAAAATGATCAGCATTTAGCTAGTACATTGGTTAAATCACAGTGTAACTATACCAACTCCATAAATACATAGGTTAATCGCGTTTCATATGATTAAAAACAAACGATATTAAAATATTAATATGATTATAAAATACTAGCTTTTGCCCGCGGCTCCGCCCGCGTGGATATCGGGTGTCGCGTAAAAAGTAGCCTATGTCCTTCCCTATATCCCAGGCTACATCTCTTCCAAATTTCATGACGATCGGTTCAGCGGTTCAGGCGTGAAAACGTAACATACAGACAGACAGACAGAGTTACTTTCACATTTATAATATTAGTATGGATGTGAGAAACGGTAAAAAGTATTATGGGGAATGCGGTAAGGTAGTCCGCGAAATTCAAAATTTCTCAAGTTTTTTTGGACTTTGCTGGCAGTGTCAGGTTGTATGTTGATTAAAATATAATTCGCGACCGTAATAAATATGGCTTTACAGAATTATAATCATTAGAATCAGCAATACAAATCTATAAGTTAGAATTGTCCTCAAATGTCATGAACTCGTGATTTCATGAAATAGTCATTCATTAGGGTATGAACTTACGAGAGTTGTATTGATGATTTGTATGATTAGAATTCTATAAATAAATATTTGATGCTGCCGCGAATCATATTTAGATCAACATCCAACCTGATATAATAACCGGCACGAGTCGTGAGCACAGATGGGCAGTAGTGGGGGCAAGCTCGCGCATGTACACATTCGGCTAAATAAAAATGACACGCGAGAGTCCAATAGACAACGAGTATCGACTGGCGAACAAAAAAATTGTTGCCTATGGCTTTTTTACCACACATAGATATTTCTCTTAAAATATTTCGGTACTTATAACAAAAAAAAAAAAACAATTTTTAAAATGTTTGTCTGTCTGTCAGTCTGTCTGTAGCGGCTTATCTCCAAAACGGCTGGACCGATTTTGACGGGACTTTCACTGACAGATAACTGATGTTATACGGAGTAGGCTACAGCTTTATCTGTATGGAGTTGATTTAGTTACACTACGTTCAAACTGTAACAAAACTTACAATGGAGTGTTGCATATGTCGCTCGTGAATTATCTGCGCCTGATGCTGTTGTTGTTGTTGCTGGTTCTGCTGGTGTTGTTGTTGTTGTTGGTGTTGTTGTTGTTGTTCCATCGCGTGCCGTTCGTGTATCGCGTGGATCGCGCGCTCACTGTAACAATGATGCATTATCTATAAATCTGCTGGGAAGTTTGTTGCGCCACTTCTTCCCAGCTAAAGCACTAGGAAGTGGTGAAGGGCGGGCGTTATGGGGGACTTTCTTATATAATTTTAACGTTCGAAAAATGCTGATTCTCAGCCTAATTTGAATAAATGACTTTTGGTTTAAAAACACAAATAAAATTGAAGTGTCTGTTTGTAATGTAAATGAAAGTATATTAAAGGCTGACAGTTTTTTTTTTTTTTTAATTGTTCTGTCGTTCGTTCCGGCTAATCTGCGAAACGGCTGGACCGATTTTGACTGGGAGATATCTGATGTTATGGAGTAACTTAAGAATTCTTTATATTAGAAAAAGACACGCAGGCGAGGCTGCAGGAAGAAGCTAGTACTAAATAAATTACAATAATAGTTGTACACTTACGCGTCTCTTCTCTGTATTTGTATCTGTCTGTCTCTCTCCATGTATTGTGGTTGTGACTGAACTCTTCTGTCCATCATTTGCTGAAAATAAAACACATTATTTATTTAAAATGTACACAGATTTGCAACTGCTCCGAAGTATTAATTTTAAAAGGCTCATGTTTAACTTACCACCAAATATTGTAACATAGAGACAAAAATAGTAAATGATCACCAAAATTAAAATAATAATAATAATAATAATTTAAAAAATATAATTAATATAAAATTAATATCGTCTAACTAGTTCAGTTTCGGGTAGCCTGTTTTATTTCCATTTTTTTTTCTATAATAATCTAGTCGTTTCTGGCACTCGCTGGCCGCTACCGCGGCACCGCTCCCGCGGCACCGCTCGCTTCGCTCGCTCGGTTCGTGCATAGGAGGTCACAGTTTTAACCTAACCTAATATGGCATCATAATACTTTATTTGGTAATAAGCCTACATTTTATGACAATCACAGTGGTTTATTTTGGCAGAAATAGCGCATTAATTTGCTCGCTAAGATTTGGTGATCATTTCCTACATTTGGTGTTCGAATACATTTTATGGTAGTCATTATATTTAACCCCATTTTAAAATAGTTTATTTACATTTTGATAGACTGAATAGCAGTAGGACAATGTAAGTACAAAATACAAACAAAAAAAATAATACAAAACGTTACAAAAGTTTAATGCACTAAGCAAGGTTTTTATTTTGGGGGTCGGAAAGTGAACAGAAAAGCAAAATATATAAAATACTTATTATTGTACTTATTACTTATTATATTTAATTATAATAAATAAATACTTACCGGGAACTGAGAGCCGATCGGGAATTTCTGTGCCATGAATCTGTGAAATGGAAATAATAACTACAGTTAATAAAATTATATTCGGACCTTTCCTTATACTATCGCGGTTTTCGTTATGTAGCTGTTGCAAGTCGGTTTCAATAACAATATGATAAGAAATTATGCAATAAATATTTCTTTAAAATATGACCGATAAACAACGTGTTTTTTTTTTTGCATATCCCATAACTCTAGGGATATACCTATTCTATGAGTAAAAATAATACAAAAAGGCGTCGATTATGTGGTCCAAAAATGCATAGTTTCGAAGATAATTATCATCAATCATATTAATTTAAGTCAAAAATTAACACCCGTATGACGAATTGTTTCTTTTGCGACGTGACCAAACTGATGAAACTGTGACCCTCGATGAGTGTAGGTATCTATACTCCATTTACTACTAAATAACGAGAGTTATTGTGTAATATTGGTGAAATTACTGCACTTTAGGGTTATTTTGTAATGTAAATGGTAAATGTATTACAGTGCTTTGTATTTATCGTGAAATAACGGAGTTTATTAAACGTTTACATCGAAATAACGAAAGGGTGAGATCAGTTATTTGTGTAATGTTATAATAAATGGAGTATAAGTTTCATTGTTAAATACGAGTAATTCATTTTCATTCAAACCAATCATTAATATTTGAAGTTAAGAAAATGCGACGCTGTCATATTTCACGAAAGGGTGCTTTACATTAATAATCGTGACTTTGTCGAATTATTTTCTATAAAAATTAAAAAAAAAATTGATCTAATGGGATATAAAAAAAAATCCTTGTATATCTAGAACTTTTTCCTGTCTCGTGGTTTACAATGGCTTACATTTAAGACATCAAATTATTCATCGATCAATGAAAACCTACTAGTTTGCTAATAACGGGTAGTCGCGTAACACATTAACAGTAGAATGGGTTTAATTTCTGACAGTTCAACAACATTCATTGCGTTATTTACGTTGTTGAACAGACACATTTCTCGAACATATGAAGCAATGGATTAGCAATATCCTTCAAAATCATTCAGATTGTGATTGATAGTGTTTTACGTAATTAGGGTGCTGGTATGCTGGTCTTTATACTACGGGAATTAACTTTCTCATATAGCTCAACATAAAGGCGCAGATCCACCGCGGCGCTTGCTATGCAGGAGCACGCGGCGCATTTTAGCTGCGTGGATTAATTTGTTTGACCACGTGGGTCCTCGTTTCCACTGCAGTACACACTATACACGAATATTTGTGTGAGAGTGATTGTGCTCGGTGGCTGAACTTTGGGTATATGTGAGAATTTGTATGCCTACTTCACTATTTACTTATCACGAGTATTGTTCTTTATGTATGTTTTCTGTCTGTGGGTAATCCAGTGTTTGAAGCTTTGAAGTTTCATCTTAGTTTTATTTTTTGTAAGTGGGTTGATGTGGAGAATTTTGTTTACTTTATTATAAATATAAGTCGCTAGGTATAGGCGTTGCCGTCGAGCGAATGCGGTCTTACACTTGGGTGCGCGGCATACATTAGTGAAGTGCCAGAATTATGTCCAGGTTTATAAGAAAGCTCATACTGATACATACCGTAGTATAAAGATTAATAAAGAAAGGCAGTCAAACAAGGTCCAAAGAATAGGTAGTAGTCAATATACCTGAGATCATGATGTTGTTGCTGCTGTTGCTGCGACTGTTGCTGCTTGGCCTCTTGCTTGCCGTCGGCTTGTGAGCCGCGCGGCACTGGCAGTGCCGTCGCCGCAGACGCCACGTCAACTAATGACGTGAACGCTTCATGACCTGAGAACAATAAGATATTTAGTCTCTATGGCTTCTGATGATACATTGTAACGATACATTGCGTGTGAGGTAATAAAACCAATCAGGTTTATTGGATTCCCATAAAATTCCTGAAATAATTTAATGTACCGGTCATCTTAGTATGATAAATACTGAATTCACCCCATCAACCTGCAGAGGGCTGTTCTTTACACCCTGTTTAGAATTTATCAATAAAACAGTCAAATAAAAGCCCCCTTTCTCTCTCCTACTTTTGCTGTGCCCAACAGGGTCCACAATGATCATATTTTGTAAAACCTACCACCTAAGTTCACATGTAGAAGCAATAAATATATTGAGTATTGAGTATGAATATTTCATATTTATTTATTATTTACATTAAAACAGGACAGGTATATCGGAAAAGAACAGCTATTTAATTTTTTTTTTTTATCGTAAGCGATGTTTGTTTGAGTGTTAGAATTTTTGTATGGAACAGTAGACTTTTTTCGATTAAGTAGGAGATAGTTTACCTGGTGGTGGTTGTGGGTGTTGATGTTGGTACACGTGCTGCGGCGAGTGCCTCTGGATGACGGACAGTGCGTCCCGACGGAACTGCGGCGACGCGGCGCGCTCATCTAGATATGAATACGACAAGTTATATAGCGCCGGTTTAGTCATTATAGTAAATAGAAACATCACGTATTTTGTGTTGACAGTATAAAGGGTTATTGATAAAACACTAAAATCCTTTCAAGACTGAATTACTAACGTCTTATACAACTACTTTAGTTCTATGACTTTTAATAATTCATCAGATTTCATACAAAAATAATAATATTTAAATTCAACGCCCTAAATGTTACGAACTCTACGCGTAGCAAAACAAACTGCTGTGTCTTACGAGTGACAGTGCACGAGGCGTAGGTAGGTACAACAAAACACACAGAATTTAAATGTGTAAGATAGAACAACGAAATCTTGAAGGTTTGTTTTTGGTAATTGTATTATGTTTTGTAAAAAGTCATAGAACAAAAGTTTTTGTTTATGATTTTAGTAATACAGTCCTGTGTGGTTTTTAGTTCTTTTTCCAATGACCCTGTATAAATCAGTATTTAAGTTTATTTCGTTTTCAATTTACTACGTCAATAATTTCGGCTAAGTAGTAGGTAGAAACATGCTTGCCTACACACAGTCAAAATAAAGGGAAACACAAAACTTATGAAACAGGTATACATCGAGGCAAGCTTGTGGCAGCATCCAACCTTAATTTTAAGTATCAGAATCCTCAGTAAGCTACACAACCTTGCACTTTATTGATCTGAATTATGGTGATACGGTATAAAGAGTGCTATGACACCCCATTGGATAACGCTTAGAAGCACTTTAGTTCTCCACAGTGTTTTACTCCTTGAGGCGCTCCTTTGCATGTCTTTTTCATACCCTCACATATGAACTATGACGAGCTGGTCAAATGTAGCTTTTAATTAAATACCTAATATTTTGACCACGTCATCATGACCAGAGGGGCAGTTCCCGTATTTTTAAGAACGCTCGCATTCTAATCTATAATTAAATAACTAATAATAAACCTATAACAGACTGATCTCAACAAAATAAATTTTATATTTACTTAATTTAATGATAATAACTTATTTAAAAATGATTGACTGTTAATTTGTTTCCAAATTTTTTTTTTTTTTTTTTTTTAATCTGCCCCTCATGGTCCATAATTGTACCTTAGCTTTAAGCCTTTGTAACATCTTTTAAACATTATGGAATGCAAATAAATAATATATGAATGAATCTCAGTCTCAATCTGTCAGAAATATCTGTAAGTTTCGATACGACAACAAAGTGTAAGACTGACCAGGCGGCGGGTGCGGGTGCGGGTGCGGGTACACGTGCGGCGTGTGGCGCTGGATGACGGACACGGCGTCGCGCCGGAACTGCGGCGACGCGGCGCGCTCTCTCTCGCGGCGCGCACCGCCGTGCATCTGTTGCGACGTGATGAAGTCCGCCATGATGATCTGGCGCTGCTCCAGGCCGTACGGGTTGCGCGTGTAGCCTGAACTGCCCGTCTGCGAACCAAATAACAGTATTAATGTGGTTTTTATACCTGTGATTCTTTAATAAGCTTAAAGCTACCAATATGGTAGTATTTTTTTAAAGCTACCATATTTGTAGCTTTCCCCTTATCGTGGGTAACTTACAAGGTAGAAGATTGAAACAAACTGCGATCACCGATACGTCTGATATGTGTGGCCCTATATAATTACAAGCAGAGTACAACCTAAATTGATTGTTAAATTCAAAAGCTAGTTAATCATAATCACAAGTATCAACTCACAGGTGAAAAACTCGGAGACTGCGGCCTAGGTTGACTGCCCGCAGCGGCATAGTACGCTGCAGGGCCTCCCGGACTCCTTCTCTTATAGAAGTCCAATGTCCTCTTATCAGGCATATGATGGGACCCATGAACCGGGGTGCCAGCCGTTATGGACCCTGTCTTAGGCTCCGGAGGGTTCCTATGGGGCTCAAACCTCGACTCCACTGGGGTCCCGAGGGTTATAGAGCCTTTAGGATTAGGTGCCGGCTTTAGGGTAGGTCTTGGAGGTGCGCCCACGGATTTGGGCTTCGAGTTATACTGGTTAGGAGATTCCCGTTCTTGTTGTGGCCTGTAGTCTGTTGAGTTTCTGTATACCTGGTGAAAGAAAATCTAATTCAACATTATGAAGATTGCAGATGCCTCTGATCTTTTAGGACACTAGATAATTAAATTTTGAGATATCTATACTAATATTATAAAGAAAGCGAGAGCGAATGATAAATTAATTTGGTGTCTTAAATGTACGCCATTGTAAACCACGAGATAGGAAAAAGTTCTAGATATACAAGGTGTTTTTTTTTTTTGACATCTCATAAATTTTCTAGGATATGAATGAGACCATATCAAAGAATCAACAGGCATATGAATTATTTTTCAGTTATAATTTTATTTAATTTTTTCATTTTCATACAAAATAATTCGACAAAGTTACGATTATTAATGTAAAACACCTTACGTCAAATATGACAACTTCGCATTTTCTCAGCTTCAAATATGAACGATTGGTTTGAATAAAAATTAATTACTTGTATTTATCAATGCAACTTAGATACCTACACACATCGAGGGTCTCATTTTCAGAAGTTTGGCAACGTCGCAAAAGTAAAAATTCGTCAACGGGTGACAATTTTTGACCTATATTAATATGATTGATGATAATTATCTTCAAAACTATGCATTTTTGGACCACATATTCTAGGACTTTTTGTATTATTTTTACTTACAGAATATAACCCTAGAGTTATGGAATATAAAAAAAAACACGTTGTATAGTGCAATACGAGTCATAAACTATGTTTGTATTATATTATTTCAAACATCACTAATACTAACCGACTTATTAGGATGCGGGAACGGCTGATCATGCCTGGGCCTCTTCACACTGAGATCCAATAACGGCTCATGCCTCTCCTGCCTCAACAGCAGATTCTCATGCCTATCATGCCTATCAGGTCGTTCGGGCCGCTCGGGTCTTTCCGCGCGAGGTTCAATGTGGAGGACCATGACGTCTTTATCGTTTGTTGAGGAGTGAGTGAGAGGGGTGATAGTGGCTGAACGTTGTGGGCTCGAAGCGCCTGTGTTGCCGACGTGGGAGCTGTTGACGACTGATAGTGTGGCAAGGGCTTCTCGGCCGCTTGCGCAGGAGGAGGTGACCTGTAGAAAATTTTAATATGTTAGGTTTCTTGTATGTTTGAGCGTTAATAGATTTTGATATACAGGATAATTTTTTAAACAGTACGCAATTTTTTTTAGGTGGTTCAGTATCAGTAATAGAACACATTTCCAATAGTTGTTCAATACTCTTTTATTTATCCTACTTGAAATCAACAAAATATGGATACAATCTATTCGTAATAATATCAATGGGTACGCGGCGCACAGCTGATAGGTACGTACTGCGTTCCGCTTCACTAACCGCGCCGCCGGCGATTTGCGCGACGAGTATCCATTATACCAGTTTCAAAATAAACATCTTTCGTTAACGATAACTAATTTTTTTTGTACTAAGACATATCGAAATAAGAAATAGGTATATAATAAAACACGTTTAAGTTTAATTTGTCAAAATTTGCGCACTGATTAAAAACTTTTCCTGTATAGCATACCTATTACATAAAAGAGACTGTCACCTCTGAGTTTGTTTCGGTCTTTCTTCTCAGAATAGTCAGATAGGAAACGCCGACCTAGTTTTTAAAATATGATTGTCGTATAAAAGTGTTTGTACAAACCTACTTACAATCATTTATCATAATCTATCGCATAGAATCAGTTTTTCTAACTTAACAGACAGCTGTTCTGTTGGGGAGTTTGTTACGCCACTTCATCTTCCCAGCTAAAGTAATAGGAATTCTTGATAGGCGGGCGTTTTGGGGGACTGTCTTATGTCATATGTCAAATTGAATAAATGACTTTTGATTTGACAAAAGCTGACCAAACCTTCGGTCCCTTAGTATAAGTTGGTCAAAATTTTTCGTTAGGAACTTCTCAAGTAGCTCGGAGTATGGAAATTGGCGGTATGACGCCCTTGTACTCGTACTGTGCTCCGGAACTCACGTAAAGCCTGCGCCTAATCTTTCTTCTGTCTTGTCGGATTGCTGGGCTGATTATAGACCAATATTCGGTCAGAACAATATTGCAAAACTTAAGTGGCAATGGGCAGGGCACATTGCTCGTAGAACAGAACCGTTGGGGCCGAAGGGTTCTGGAGTGGCGACCGCGTACCGTAAGACGTAGCATTGGAAGGCCTTCCACAAGGTGGACCTATGATCTCATGAAAGCTGGATTGCTGGACGCTGGATGCGGAAAGCACAGAACCGGTCGAAGTAGCGGTGCTTGGGAGGCCTATGTCCAGCAGTGGACGCCTTTCGGCTGAAATGATGATGATGATGATTCGGTCAGAAAGATATTATTATTACCTTGATCTGATGTGGCTTGATGGAGGGATGCTGTGGCTGCGAGTCTCTCGTGAGGCTAATCTCTATGAGGTTGAGGACCACGTCGCGTACAGTCTGCGGCGCGGTACTGCGACCTACTGACGTTACAGGGGAGGCTGTGACTGCGCTTACGGCGACCACGGGACTGCAAGACGAAGCTGATGATACTACCGTTGGTAGGGAGGTAGGGGGGACGATCTGTGGGAGAGATATATATTATTAGATAACTTACACGTAAATAACACTGACAAACTCCAAAACTGATATCGCATGTAGGATCAACTTAAAAGAGTTCTACAAAAAAAAAAAAAAACTCATTGTGTCATAGCTGTGTCTATAAAAAAACCACACGTTTGCGAAAATGCCATTTTGTAAAATGTGAACTTTATTATCTCGACTGTAGGTATATTATAGTTTACTTAGCATAATTAAGTATTAGTATCTACATAAATTATTTATATTTCATCATTTGTAACCCATTGTTCGAAGAGAACAAATACCTACCGACAATCTGTTATACCGTTTGGCTGCCTTTGTGTATGTTATCGTTAATACACCTTTTTTTTCAGTTTTCTTAGTTAAAGATAAGTGGAAACGCCATGTAGCTTTCCATAACTGGTGCAGTTCTTAACACTCCACTTGATAGCCAATTTGGCAGTCGCCAATCAGTTTTTGACTGGATGACTAGGTGACACTCGCTTCTTTGTGTGACACAGATTCTTCACAGATTCTTAATGTGTAATATTATGATAAATAACAAATATACTGAGAAAACCTCGTTGGTTGCAAGCGCTTACTACTGCTGAACATGAGGTCCTGGGTTCGGATCCCAGGTAGGGTAAAGTGTTATTGGGTTTTTCTATGTAGAATTTCTCAGTAGCAGCCCGGAGTCTGGATTTGTGCCCGGTTGATGGCAATAGACTCGCCCCCTATTAAACGGGATTTTAAGATAGTTGGTGAAATGTGGGTGTATAGATACACGTGTTGTCATGATGTTATACTGAGGAAAATCGAGTGTAAGAAAATGATGAAGGTACGACACTAAACTTGGCGCGAGGCGCATCGTTCTCCTCGTCGTCGGTCTCGGTGGCGGAGGAGTCGTACACGTCGCGGCGCGGGCGCGCGCGCGGACGAGTAAATGTTGAAGGTACGACACTGACCTTGGCGCTAGACGCATCGTTCTCCTCGTTGGCGGTCTCGGTGGCGTAGGGGTCGTACTCGTCGCGGCGCGAGCGGAACGGTGCCACGGCGTCGGTGCGCGGCGCGGGCGCGTGCGCGACGGGCGCGTGCGCGATTCGGAAAATGTTGAAGATACGGCACTAACCTTGGCGCTAGGCGCATCGTTCTCCTCGTCAGCGGTCTCGGTGGCGGAGGAGTCGTACTCGTCGCGGCGCGGGCGGCGCGGCGCTACGGCATCGGTGCGCGGTGCGGGCGCGGGCGCGGCGGGCGCGCGCGCGGGCGAGCCGCCGCTGGCCGTGTCCGTGTCCGCGGACGACAGCGCGCTGTCCTCGCTGGACGTGCTGCGCGGCAGTGACGGCCGGTCGGCCACGGACGTGTCGAGTTGCAGCTTTTTTCTGTTCATGCATTTTGGGTGTCAGGCACTTTCCAAAAGTAAGTCGACGTTTCTGGTTTGGATCAGATTGGTGGGAGAGGTGCTACCTGACCTTATACCTCGGAAAAAGTGGAACAAAGACCAAAGACCGCTGTAACTGGGAAAGGTATTTGTAGTCGACCCAAACGACCCCAGAAACGTCTGGCCAAAGGGTTTGATTAGGGTGGTGGGCCCGGGGAAGTATGGACGCGTTAGAGTAGTAAATATAAAACGAAGTCTGGAATAGTGACGCGATCCGCCCCACGTATCGCTTGGGTGTCTTTGAGTGGTGAGTGCTGCTAGCAGCACTGCAGCGGGTGGGGACTGTAAGCGGCGCGATATGCCTGCGTGTAGGTTTTGTTTTGAATGTGTGTGTGAGTGAGAAGGGAGCGCGCAGACGTAGTACACATATCAACTGATGAAATGTAAGAAAGGAGCGTGCGGCTCGCGTGGGCTCAAATTTGTACTGCCTTCTTCGGCTGCGTCCGCGCCCTCCCGTATCACTCACACACACATTCAAAACATACACGCAGGCATATCGCGCCGCTTAAGGTCTCTGCACACAGCGGGCGGGGCGCGACGGGGCGTGACGCCGACGCGACGCTGAGCAGTTGTAATGTACTAGATATTACGGAGGACGCCACACAGAGCCGTCCGGCTCGACGCGACGTGACGCGACGCTCTGTGTGGCGTCCTCCGTAATATCTAGTACATTACAACTGCTCAGCGTCGCGTCGGCGCCCCGCCACGCCCGGTCCCGCCGCGCCGCGCCCGCTGTGTGCAGACACCTTTACAGTTTCAATTTGATTGAAATTGATCACCCTGAGAATTGTTTTATGGAACAAGTGTATAATGTCATTAAATACTAAAAACAAAATAGTTCAAAAAGTATTGTGCTGATGCACTCCTGAATAAGTTGCTGTGCAATAAACCTAACATTGATAATATTCCAGTTCAATATTTTAACATGTTTGAAATATAATACTGAGCAAAGACTTTTCCATACTTGGTAAATGTTACCGATAAAATCGGATGCTTATCGAAAAAAAAAAAAAAAAAAACTGGAGTCCCTACCACTCTCTATAAAATAGCCATAAACCTACCTGTAGGTGAAGTAGAACGCCTTCAAGCTGGCCGGCGTCCGTCCACTGACGGCTGCGATTCTGTCCCACGCAGTCCCATGCTCCCTCAGTAGCGACCGGAACCTCGCAGCTTCCTCCTCCGTGGGCTCGGGTGCAAGGCCTCCTTCCACCACGGTTTCTAACCTCCTGGTTATTCTCTTGAAGCAAGCTAAACAGCATTTGCTTAACTCGCTGGGGATTTCTGTGAAAGAATGGATGAGTTTGTTAAAAGTTTTATAAAACTTGGATTTAAATACGAGTAAGTCCCATCTTTAAACAAAAAAACTTAAATATAATAAAAACTACAGTAATAACGTCAAAACTCACCAAACTCTTCCATAAGCGGCCTCTTCAGCTCTAGCGACAGATCATGCCACCGCGGTGGAAGATGCCTCAACCGTTTCGCCCTCACCCTCGGCCCCGGACACGTAGGAACCGGACACCTGGTATACCTCGACCGGACACACCTACAGTGACACGGTTCGCATACCCTCGCACCTAAAGAGAAAGAAAAAAATATGTTTGTTTATTGGCCACGGCCTAAAAAGGCACACAATATAAAAACCTATACTATTTTTTTTTTATTGTGTGTCTCACTTAGATGTTAGAATACTCTTTATTGCACACAAAAAGGAAAGGAAAAAAAAAACAAAGAAAAACAAATCATTATCAGTGATTTGTGCCTACCTTAGGATGGCCAGACATTTTACGAATGAATAAGGATAGTCCGTCTTGTGACAATAAAACAATACAAGTTCAAATTAAATTAATTGGCAAAACTTCACAAACGTGATGGGTCTCGATCTAATGTTGATAAAACAAAACAATCGATTATCTAAACTTATAATTTCAAGTAAAACTCGAAGAATTTATTGCAATTATAAACCGTTTACATGCACTATTGCCAAAGAAATCGGTAAGTCAGAAAGATGAAGCTAGGTGCCCATTCCAAAGCGTAGTAGGTTCCTATGGAGAAGAACGGGCAAGAAACTACACACTATTAAATTAATATTAGTTGCATCATTAATGCTGAATTTATAATTATATGTGAGTTGAGTGAGTGTGGCCAACGGGCACTCTACCAGTGGCCGTTGACTAGAAATTATGAGTTTAGATATTTTTGGAACGAAGTTCTTTAACAGCTTGCGGTAGGAGTTGACTGGTAGAAATTGTCACTTAACAAAAATGCGTTATGCGTCCATGCGACTTTCTCAACCAAAGAGAGAGAAAGTGCTAATTCATTACGCGTTATTAATACACACATGACTGTGGTAACTTTCTGAGAACTTCTATGCACTTAAGATGGCTTTGTATAAAAAACGCTCCTGTGGGTGGGTAGAACAGTCTATGCAAGCTAAAAGAAACTTCGATAAAAAAGTCAGCTTCAAGGGTCTCAAGTTTAAAGTGTCTAAAGATTTTGTTTTAAATCAAACGTGAGAAGGAACTCCGTTCCTGACGGGGCTTCCCCGGTCATACACGTTTTTTTTTTTTAAATTCTTTTGCGACATATCACGTTTTATTAATTTAATTTGACATTAACTCGAATATAAAAATAGACCAAAAAATAACTACCGCACGCACCTACAGCCTCTTCTTTAAGCCCGTAGTGGATGGCGCGAGATCTGGACACCGTCCGAGTCGCTCCGGACATGTTGCACACGGCACAGTTGGACGATGTTGTTGTAATCGTTGTCGTTGTTAGCGTGGCCGTTGATGAGGGCGTGCCGATGCGCTCTGTTACCGCTGTTGGGGGTAATTGGTGTATAATGATTAGATTACTGTAAATGTAAAGGAAATTGGGAAGTCTTAATGTTATCTGGGTAATTCTATATCAAGATTTAAAGAAAAAGAAACCTTTTCTTACTAATTATCACTGCGATCACAAATCCGTTTACCAAGTGTCTCTTTAATATTTAACGTTCAGCAATGGACGTCTAAACAAGGGTGCTACATTCGACGATAGAAGAACGAATTACATAATTCTTAAGATAATGTTGCGCGCCACAATTAATGCCTGGTACATCGTGACATTAAGTACCACTAGCGCCATCTAGTATAGAGTAACAGAACTAGTAGACCACTAGCGCCATCTAGCATCAAGTAGCAGAACTAGTAGAGTCAATATGCTTCTAGAAAGTTCGATGCTAGAACTTTCTAGAACTATCAACATCTGGTCAGTCGGGGCCGGTACAGGGCTTGTTAACGTTACCAAATAACAAAATAATAACCGTTACGTAACGTTAAATTTCAATGCTATACCTACTAACGTTACAAAAATTTAACGTTACTTGATAACATTACCAGTAATAAATATAACGTTAATTAACATAATACGATAACTAACGTTAATTTAGCTACGTTGCTGTCCTGTGGGTAAGAATCAGGCAGATTCAGGCAACGTTTTGATCGGCACGGCATCAGAGAGGCGCTAGGGCAGGCACCCGCCACGCCGCATGGCTCAGGCACCACTACTTTAAAACCGTACTTTACTCACCCGTTTAAAATAACGATAAAATTAATAGTCGCATAAATACATTAAATCGATTACCGCTATTTTAATAATAACGTTAACTCTGTCAATACAAGGTAACGTTATGCAAATTTACCGGTATTTAAAGCCCTGGCCGGTATGTACTCGAACATTCTAGATGTTTCTACAGTAGAAGGTTCTGGAACTATCTGAGGACTATATAAAACCGGTATGGACCCCGACCCGAGTCAGACGAAAAACAAGCGATCAAGCGACAAGTAAACTTCAAACGATGCAATCGATCTTCAAGTGCGACTTTAGAGTGATCAAAAGTTTTGGGTTTTATAATTAGTGTTTTAGTTGTTAACAGTGTTGTTTAATTAGTGTCATTTTTGGTTATTAAATCGGCAGTTTTTATTGTCACGAACCCCAAGCTCGTAACAATAACAACTTAGTAAATCTAACAGAAGTTAAAAACTGATCTACAAAATGAGCGTTCACAAAATCAACTCCAAAATCAAAACAGCAAAACAGTTTACAGAACAACAAAACGAAAATCTAGTTTCGATATAGTTCATTATTCAAGCGTTAGTTGCATATTAACAAGTTTATTCAGAACAGCGCGAGATGATCCGTAAATCACGTCGCGGCCGACCGGGCAGGCGAATCGTGCAATATTCAGCGGGCCCACGTTGGGCGCCAATTTGTAGCGAAACTGCGAAAGCAGATTAGCGCCAATTTAGTTCCGATACCGATGCCATGTTTGTTTAATTATTTATCGCTGTTTGTTATACAAATTGAATTACTGCGCGTCATACATACGTGTTGTTTGTTTGAATTAATATGTGCATTTATTATTTAGTTTGTTGTTCGTTATTTGTGTAAAGCAATTTATTAAATTCAACGCCAATCCATGTTTATCTTCTAACCCTTTTATAATCCTAATGCAACTGCCACTAGCCTAAATACTGCATCAAATCCAACAGAGCATAGACATCAAACAACTAGTTTTGCGAGTTAAAGCCAGGCAAAGGCGTGTTAAACTGCATCGGCGCAAGTTAAATAACTAACTATTATACGAACAGATTTGAGCTCGCAGTTAATAACTCTCTAACTACTGTGTAATTAGATTTATGCACTTCAGTTGAGATCATGGAATAGGATATTCTTGGATATCCGCTTTATAGTCGATTTTAATTCAAGATTTGAAGTGTTAAAAAAAATATAGATAAAAAATTTACTCTACAAACTTTAACTATGGGACAGTTTTGAAATCGCGAAAAAATAAATAGCTGTCCCATACAGTTTAGAACAGTTTAGTATGGTTCCATACTAAAGTTAGTTTTTTTTTTCGCGATTTCAAAGCTGGTCCAATGGTAAAAGCTATTCTTTCTATTAAGTTATTTTTCTATTATTACTGAATAACTTTAAAAAATAAACAGCTGTCCCAAACGTTTAGAACAGTAGGTATTAAACTTTAGTATGGAACAGCAGATTTTTTTTTTCGCGAATTCTAATTTGGTCCCATAGTAAAAGTTATTCAGTTCGATGGTCTAAAGCACCTCTTAAAGTTTTTTAATTTTTTATTAGTTAATATTTTAACACCTGGCTAGGCTGGATTTTTTTGGAGGGGCAGTAACGATAGGTACCTTATTCGTTGTAGTTACAGAAAAATGATTTAAGGAGACTGTCCGTACTTTTTTGAGAAATTCTGATACTCATTCAGATGTTTTTTTTTAAATACAGTCAGCAAGAAAATGAGCCCTTGTCACAAGAACTTGTTTTGATGCCAATCCATTCTGTTTCTTATAAGGATTAAAACATTCTATCCAGAGAGCGGTCAGTCTATCTATAGTAAAAAGTGTAAAAGGTAGTTTTTTGTCATTTCTGACTTTTCTAGTACTCAAACCGCAGTTGGTCTGATAGAGTTTTTTGATCCTTATAAGAAACAGGATCGATTGGCATCAAAAAAAAGTTTTTGTGAAAATGGCACATTTTCGTGCTGACTGTCTCCTAAGACCGTTTTCCTGCAGCTACAACGGTTTATGTACCTGCCCTTACTGCTCCATCTCAAAAATCCACCCTGTATAAAGAGATATGGTTAAAGTAAGAGGGACACAGTTTTATATTCGCGTACGTATGAGAAGAAGTATAAAACGAGCTCCAAACTGAAGCCATAATCAAAGATGCATCGACCGTTCTCAAAGCCTTCTTCTTTTTCAGTATTTCGAGCACCCTTTCAAAAGTATGACCCAAAAACTTAAACGAAATCAAATCATCATATTAAAATGTCTACTGAATATCTCCATATACATAGTCAGCATTCCGTCTGACTGTAGCTCTGTGCCTCTGAGTGCTAATTAGCGTCTGCAATCCCTGAGCAAACCAACGACGTTTGTCTTACAGATACCAGACTATTACTGAGAGAAGATGCCACAGATTACTGTGTCATAGAAAGGACTCCACTTTTTTGTTTGGGGGGAAAAATATTATTAAAATATTGTGGTCTTGGTAAATTTTTGTAGAAAGAAAACATTGTTTATTAAGGAATACACACATGTGGCTGTTCCTAATTTACCCAAGGCTGAATAATTAGGATCATGTTTGCCCTTATGAGCATTATGTTTCTGTGTTTAAAACATCAAGTTTACTATCTATGTTGATTAATACAATTTATTTTATAAATTGGTTAAAAATAACACTTTTGCACGTAAATTTTTGTATTTAAACTAGATGAGGCCGGTTATTAGTATTGATTTATTTTAAAAAGCTACCCTTAGAAAATCAAACTTTGCTGCTTCAAAGTCGTTTCTACAATTTTGCTATCTGTGCCGAGCACTGTCGATTAATCCCACCAATTACTGATATTTGCACGAGCGCTAATTGGATCACGATTCAACGTTTTATTCAATTTCAAAGCTTATACAGCGATTTGGTGAAATGGCGCCCAACGTGGTACTACTATCCAAATGAACTGTTTCATCTAACATGTATCAGCCATTGTAATGAATTTATGAAAATCGTTAGTGATTATTAATAGACTATCGTTAGTTAAAACATAAAAAAGACATTCGATATTGTACAGTAATGTTTCCGATTCTCAAGATCGACAAAATTAAATTGGCGCCCAACTGGGACTCACAATAAAAAAACACAAATCTACCCCTATTCGCAAGTACTATAATCAAACAACGAATACACGAGTGTACACACAATTTCCCTACACTTCAGATCCCACGGGTGGGCAAGCCGTGGAGCGGGATGTCACCTCTATTTGCGCACCGATGTTCAGCCAAGCGCGAGAATTTAACGAGACCGGCTATCTGTGTTTATTTACCGCGCAAACAGCCGCAGACATTTTGTAGAGATTAAATGCCTCCTGTATGCTGAACGTGTGTTGATTTTATTATACAATTTGTCATGTCGTGTTTCCCTTTAATATAACATAAAATATTCATACCTAGGTATGAATAGTTAAATCCGCGAATATATTTTATATTTGATTTCATCGGCATCGCAGGAAATCATTTCAGTTACAATTTTTAGTGAATCAAAATATCGTTTAGGGCGATAATGATATCAGTTTTCACTTGATTACTTAGTAAATAACCCAAGTAATTATGGAGAACGATTGGTGTGAAGACAAAGCGGGTCTGGATAGACCGTTTAATCTGTTAATCTTACAAAAGGCACGTCGGTCCCGCATGCCCGATGCTCGATTTACAATTCTGTGTGTGGTGAGTTCGTCGGGTTTATGCTGTCAACCAAGCCGAGGATTATGGCTGTCATCCACTAATGTTGTGTGGATTAAACTTATAATGTTTCGATCGGGAGTTATTGCGAGATTAAGAATAATGTAATGAGATATTCGGATGTTATGTTAATTGAATATTAGATTTTCGTCTAATAAGGTTTTCCTTTGAGCCACTGTTTCGTAGAACTGATTAAAAATACCAGCAGTTTCTGCTAGACTATCTTACAAATACAAAGGTTCTGAATAAAAAGGTTTTTATCATAACCCACAAAGCGATGGCATCATAGAAATTAAACCCAACGGCAGTCACTGGGGAATCGCGCATTTTTAAACGGACTCCCCCTCAGGTAAGACAAGGGATGACAATGTATGAAGCAATACTCTTAGAAATTGTGCAAAACTAGCTTTTACCAGCGGCTTTCTTCGCTTCCGAACTTCTAGGTGTTAGTGCACCCTTTAAAAAACATAATCTTCTGAATTTCTCGTATCTATTTTGGCCGTGTGATATCTGTCGGGAAACTATTTCATAATAGGTTCGGCTGTATTTTGTATTCGCTAAGTGCGGTGATATATATTTTATATTATTATATGAGAAATCAAATAGCAATAGGTAAATAAACTATGCACTCAGCTTGAGATATCTCAGAAAACTATTAAAAACCAAATCAGTTTACGTAAATGACAATACAATCGTTGAAAATTTAAACACTAGTAGGTATGTAGATTTCTGAAACAGATTCTACATTTCCAAGACTCTAATTTTATCTCATTACTCTTGCAAATACAAAGATTGGACATAATTTAAAAATTGAGAATATTTGTCAGTTAATATTTTGAAAAGATGACGTTTTACAAAGTCAATGGCGGTATCAGGAGACTTGTAAATGGATTAACTGTTTGTAAAGTCACAGACACTCGACTGTATAGTCGCTATTGCCCAGGGAGCGTCGCAGAATACGCTTCATATTTCACTTTGTGTAAATAATACTCCCAAAAGATGGGAAAGGTATTGGAATGTGGCGAAGCTAAGAAATTCCGAGTTTTACGTTTTTCCGAAAATGCTATTCTACGTAGTCGAATTATATGTGGAAATAATTACTGAAACTTCTTGCTCTTCCTCCATTAATTTAATTAGCGAACCGATTAAAGATATTTTTATTTTTATTATTCAAAAAGCAGACGAATCCATGTATTATTTATAGATGTATTAAAAAAAAAAAGTAAGTAATAAAAGTGGAGTCCAAATTATTTCGAAAGCATAGCTTTGTATTGCAATCGTTTTGTATTGTTGGAGTAGTATTTAGCCCGTTAAAACCACCAAAAAGAAGTCAAATCACAACATTGCATTATCCAATAAAGTTCCCAATCTTCCCTCCTGGAAATCAAACGTGTAGACTGAAAGTTGAACCCTATCGCGGTGTATATAAAGCGGCACTCTAGTCGGTGGCTGGCAGTCGACGAGCGGCCGCGAGCGAGCATGTTGTCTCTGTACCGCGCGTGGCTGGGGCCCAGCCCCTGCGTGGCGCGGCCGGCGCCGCCCCCGGGGGCCCACCGGCCGGTACCCCGCCGAGCAAGGGTACCTTCCCCCCCCGCATCACCACCACCTCCGTCACCATCATCAACAACTTCGAGTGAGCTAGATGTTGAGCGCATCGAGGCTCCTGAACCGCCAAAACGTCAAAGCAACACAGTCCTCGACATAGCATCGTGCGATGGACCGGTCCAGTTCAGCCGAGTCCTCAACGTGGCCTGGCAGGAGAACTCTCCCGAACGTTCCTGGCCGTGCCGACACCGCAAGTCTCAAACCCGGACCACCCTACACTACTACCCGTGCAAAACCTGCGGGTCAAAGTTCCCTTCGTACTACTTCGTGCACAAGCATCGTAAACGCTGCCACGCTGAAGAAGCCAGCATGGGGGAAGCAGAACCTGAGCCCTCCACCTCTACCGCTAAGTGAATCAGCCGTGTCGTAGTGAATTCGTACATATCAGTATTATTGAGTGATCTCAAGCGAGCTTACGAAGTTGGTTACAACGTGTTTCGGTTTAAATGTACTATTGTTATAATAAATGTTTAAAGGTACGTCGTGTTTTATTTAATTCTTCTGAATAGACTCGAGTTTTTGAAAAGACAAAGTTCGTAATTACTAATGTGAAAGTGTTACATATTGAAATAATTTTCTATGATACAAGTTTTAGAGCTCGTTTCAATAGAAATTTTAGAAATGTTGTTGTTGTTTTGAGTTTTATAAATAACTTAGCAGTAACGTAAATAGGATTTAATTAATGTGTCCGCACCTAATTAATTAAATCAAATAAACGTCTTTACAAAGCTGTAGAATTTATTGATGCAATACAAATAAACATCTGCAACTTTTCCCACCACATTTTACTTGATTAAATCGGAGCTACAACTTATAGTAGACAGATCTTAGAGCTTGTGTTCCAGCTTTGTTTTAAACTAAGACAGTACAGGTGTTAGATAATTTTATCGTTTACAGTTTCGCATTTGAAAACACTTACACCAACCACTATCGAAAATAAAGGGTATCTGTTTAATGATTACTGTCGTAGGGAAAGTTAAAAAAGATTCTTTATCAATTTAAGTCATTTGTATCGCGTAGGTTTATCAATGACAAACCCGTAAACGTATTTATCTACGCCCATGCTATAAAATCCTCTATAAATTTCTGAAACAGTTAGCTCATTGCCAATATTAAAACACCCAGTGTCATAGTAACCATAATAGCATCCAAACGGGAGTTACAATGTTGTACTGAATTTCATTATGCAACTCCAAAAACGAGGATGATGATGATGATCCCTTCCTTACTCATCTGTTTGATGAGTAAGGAAGGGATCATCATCCTCCCTTCCATTCTCACTACTCAATTCGTGGTATCTTTATGAATTTCAAAAAAAGAACATTGTCACGCACGCGCGTTTCACTATACTATACCATAGCGCAAAAACTGTTTCAGAACCTTTTATAGAGGATTCATGTCATGGGTGTAGATAAAGTTTTGTATGCAACTGTAATAATTAGGTATTAAAACACTCATGTGATATTTAAAACCCACATTCGTGTTTTAATACCCCTTATTATACAACAGTTGCATAAATAACTATTTTAAATGTTTTTAAGGACCTTATAACATACAGTCTTCTCCAAACATATAACTTACCAGCTTCGGGCGTGGGTGGTGGCTGTGTCGGCGTGGGTGGTTGCGCAGGCTGCGGCGTAGGGGGCGCACTGCCACTGCCACTGCCGCTGGCACTGTTGCTGCCACTGCCGCTGCCACTCGACATGGCGGGCGCGCTCAGCGTGGCAGCTGCCACCGCCGCCGTGGAAGTTATGCAGGTGACGGGTGAAGATGTTGGCGCCACACTTATTGGTGCACTTATTGGTGTCTGTGGGAAAGTCCGTGATTAGATTCGCGAAACAAATCTTTACTAAACGTAAGATAGTTGGAATATTATTTTGGACTATACAAATGCCGCCGTGATGAGCAAGACTAAACCAACTTAAATCAATTCAAAATATTTTATTTCACATAAACCTACATCGGTACTTATGAATCGTCAGAAGCTAGGTGCACGGTTCCAATTAGTCGTTTCTTATGGTGCCGGCAAGAAACTCCACTCTTTTAAAAATACTTGGCTATTAAATATTTTCAATTATCAGTGTTTATAGGTATGGGAGGACAGTGTAGGCCTTTCAACAAGTACCAAGTACTTACAAAAATAGAAAACTGCCAACAAATTTAAGGCCAGGACATCGCCGTTGACATCATAGCCCAAACATTGCATATACATTAATTTGAACTCACCGAAACAGGAGTAATAGTAAGCGTAACATCAGCCGAAGTCGCTGGTGGTAGCGGTAGGTCGACCGCAGGTGGTGTGGGCGCTGCCGCCGGGCTGTTCGCCACAGACAGCGGCGTGGGTGTTGACGAGACCGGCGCGGGCAGCGCCGACGACGCCGGTGGTGGCGACGGTGGTAGGGGCGGCGTTCTTGTTAACTCCGACCTGGTGACAAGGGAAATAATGGTGAAAATGGTGTAGATCAAGACGTAAAAAGGTGGATCTTGAAGACAGAAGGCACCAGTTTTGCGTTTAATAAAACAACGAGTTTTTTATTTTTTATTTCTTTCTTCTAAGGTAAATTAAGGACGAATAAACATAGATATAGGTTAGATATTATTTTTAGTAAGTAACGACAGCACATAACAAGTTGAAGTTAGTTTAAACCGCCAGGTAAAGGTTATTAAGGAAAAATATATATAAAACCACATTGTGAGGAAACATTAAGGCCTACCAATACCGAAACTTAAATCCCAAAATTAACCCAGCATTAATTATAATTATAAATCGTAATAAACTACCGGCTAATTATATAACCAAAACACAATCAGAGCGCCGCGTAGGCCGGGCGGGTGCATCGGGGAGTTATGGCAAACATAATTAGCTCAATTCGCCTCTCTTTTAATTACCAGCGGTTACCCCGCGGCGCAGGGGAGGTGGGGGCATTGTGACGACCAAACGATGTAGGGGATGAAGAATTCAATTAATCGGTTAGTTTCGATTCGGGGTAGGATTATTGTGAGCTTATTACGAAATTACGGGCTGATCAGGTGACTTTAGGTCATAATTATATGAACGTCTCGATCTTTTAAAAATTATTTATTTATAGTTAATTAAAACGTTACAACACCAATTACATTAATTAACATAGAAACATAAAAAATATTAATATTGACAATTTTTGTTTATAATTTAATTAAAACTAACATGGAACAGTAGACTTCCTTGCATACTTTCTCTCACAGAACACCAGACATATACGCATAATTTTACTCCATTCATCCGCAAACACATCACATTCAGGATTGGCATTCAGAAGGGCATTGAGCATCTTCAAAGTACGACACACTGGGGATTCCGCTCTGGCGAATAAAATAGAGTTACTGGTGAAATCAATCTTTCATCTCATTCTGTGGTCATCGCAACTAGCGTCTCGAGATTAAAAGTTACTTTTTGATCAATGCGAAACGATTCACAATCCCCGTAATCCTATGAAAACCAATAAGCAAAAAGGAACTCAGAAGAAGTTGGTTAAAAGAAAATCTTCGTTTCGGAAAGCTCATAAGTCATAACATAACAGACAGCCTTCAAAACTTGTCTTTATATCCAAGCTGGCCGTATTTCCGGAACTCTAGTGTAAAATTCGAATAAGCACTATACTGATGTCCGTATACCTCCATATACCCAAATACTAGACAGCTCAAAGTTCAACATTGACGCGGACCATACAAAAACCGAACCTATCCGTTAAAAAATGTATCTCAAAAAACGCCAACGTTTCATAGCTTTACAGCAAAAAATTGAAACCCTCAACAAAAAATCCGAAGCCGCGAAAAACAAGCGCGTTCCAACACTAACTAACACGGTTCGTCGGTATTTGAACATCATTACAATTTGCCCAATTAATACCGGCTAAGGGTGGTAATTAACCGCGGGCGAACGGCGCACCCCATTCGACAAACAACGAGTGAACATGGGTAAACCTGACAATCAAATTAATCTCATCCCTTTACTGAATAGTATCGTACAGTCGACCGCACGGCCATGGACACTATTTGACATGGATAGCGAGTTTATTTCTTAGCAATAAGGCCAGTTTTCGTAGTTCAAGTTATACTACTGCAAGCGGCTGACCGTACCGCGAATTTTTGCGCGACCATTTTTCATGTTGCTGTTGGTAAAATATTCTTTTTTTTTTTGCATATACATTTATTTATTGAAGGCTATGATGCATGCTTTGCGCTAGAGTGGACGCAAAGCCACGTATTCGAATTTTGAATAAAAAAAATATCCAATCGTCAACAGTTAAATGATTTATTTCAGTCAAAATTTATGTTTGGCAACGCATCTACAGTTTTTTGGCGTGGTAACATTTTAACTCTCTTTTTTGTATTTTACGTCCCCAATTTGTTGCTACGTTTAAAACTAGCCTTTTCTACAATCAAATAGATAAATCAAACCACGAAAAGAAACACAGAATGTTTACATAATATTTCGTAGCATCCATATCAATAAGCAAACATGACAGAATCAAACGACTGCCAAAACAGACTGATTTTTTCCACAGCGCTCTTCCCTCATATTTAGCTTTCTCGATTGGTAGATGCTTTTAATTAAGGCAATTAGAAAGATGGGTCGGCCCTGTGTTTGCGTAAAAATCTAAACAAACCGTGTCGGGAGAAACGGTGGCGGTAGTGATGTTCTGTTACTCATCGATAACGGTGATTTTGAGCAGTAGTTTGAGTAATATCGATAAAATCTATTCGAGATTTTACAATGGTTATAAGGAGGAGTTAAATAGGTAGATAAATCTTTGACACGCAATATATTAAACTAAAGTGAATAAAAATTATGAAAAATACATTCCAAAATCGCAAAAGCCTTGCAATTTCACTTTAGTTATTTTTCAAAATCAAAGAAATACACACGTAATCAATTAACGCCGTTTACACCACTTAAATACAAATTCTGGAATGCAATTAATTATTATTGAGTAATAAATAACAATTATTTGGTCCATAATAAAAATAACGACCTTAATTATTATAATATACAACAACTTTAATCGAACTACCGATCACCTACTTAAAATTTTCATCGATAATCGAGTCGCCTCACGTATGCTGATTGAGCTCCGCCATGATTCCCGCGAGAGGCTTGTGCAAATAATCACCAGAGTGATTGTCAACACACGCACAACACACGCCCATTATTATTACATATTTCTCTTTATTACTTCTGCGAAAACCCCCTTTGCTTTGGTAGATCAACTCATCAACTGTAAGATATTAAGAGGAGAAAGGTAAATAATTCTAAGTTTATTAATTTATTTAAACTTCTCGTACACATTAAGGTACAAAGGTGAACTTAATGCCTTAGGCATTCTCTACCAGTCAAACAAGGGTGGTGAAGAGATAGATGGCAGGTGCTCTGATAGTGAGGAGATAATAATAATAAAAAATATTAAAAACATAACATAATGAATTATGATAATTAAAATAGATACATAAATAAATTATAAACTTATAATATTATTATGTATATGTGTCTTATGTTATTTTGTTTTAAAATGTGGAAGGCTTTAGTATTATTTCCTTTTTAAGTTTTACAGATTTTGGAAAAATTAAGCGACCATCCAATGGAATAGAGAATTATGCCAAAATATCATAATAAATTTAGCCGAAAAACGTCCACTGGACATACCTCCCCCAAGATATGAGTTCACATACATTTTATTACATTAAGCCACTAAGTTTGAAAACGATCTGATTTATTTTCAATCATTTGAGACTGTCTTAAGTTATGTAACAGCCCACTCCTTCAACTTCGCCTTTAACTCTAAGACCTGAATAAAAAACTACGCAAAGTGCCATAAAACCCTGCAAACTACTAATAAACTCACTTTAAAACTACTAACTCCCGTCACAAGTAGCCAAGAGCCAATAAAGTAAATCTCACAAGTTCCCCGTACCGATTGAAATAAAAATACATGAATTTTAAACGATTAATCTGGTCGATGAAAAATTGACTTATTCTCATTGTCTGAAGCTCATAAAAGTGAGTGGTCGTGCAAACATACGTCCGCAGGGACGAACTTGGCGGGGTCCGTTTTCTGAGAAACGATGATGACTTATTAATGAAGGAGGTTCGAAGTTAGTTTAAGATGTTCGAATCCTTGTTAAGCGGATTAAGAGCTACAAGTCTGATCCTTAACAATTTGTTGAGCTTTAGGGTAAACAAGGCGTCTAAAAATATTTTAAATTTTACTGAAAAACTGGTTCTTACAATAATGTTTTCCAAGTAAACCACAAGGGCAGTTCCCGTATTTTGAAGAACATTCACATTTTAATCTCAGTCTCAATCTGTGAAATGTATGTCTAATTTTCCTTATCTTCGACAATTCTCTTATTCTAAATTAACGTCGACCTTAATTGTAATGCTATTCCCATTACAATTAAGTTCGACACTGCCTGCCAAGATACAGGATTTTACTAGTTTGGGGAGCTGGGTACCTATTCTTATTGGACTTCACAGCACCATTCTTTATATTTATTGTCAAAGTTTGTTTTTTTGTGAATATTTTTGACAACTAGATTTTAAATGTTTTATACGAGAATTGTCCTTCAGGAATCAAAGTGAGAGTTTTTACATTCCATAGAGAAAGTCCGTTCTTCTCATTCCGGCCCTGTTCTCGGGGTCGAGAGGAGGGTAGTAAGCGAACCTTTGCTTAAACAATACGTCTTTTTGGAACGAAATTTTTGAACCATTTTATGAAAATTAGATTTGGGAATTAAGTAGGTAACTCAACGAAATTAAATTTTTGATGTAACTATCAAAAATTCTATTTCACAAAGTTGTTTACTATTATGATAATATTATTTCTTGGAAGACAGGAGATAGCACAGTACTTGTTATATTAGCTAAGTAGGACCTAGAAACGGTAACTATATGATCTGAAAAACGGTTTGCTTATCTATAAAAATATATAAAATTAAAGTGTCTGGTTTGTAATGTCAAAATAACAGCTGTTTACTAAATGGATATAAAAAACAATATACAGTACTTCTAAAAAAAATTTTTTTTTGTCCGTCTCTTTCTGTCCATTTGTTCCGGCTAATCTCCGAAACGGCTGGACCGATTTTGACGTGACTTTCACAGGCAGATAGCTGATGTTATAAGGAGTAACTAAGGCAATTTTTATTTTGGAAAAAGCCACGCGGGCGATGTTGCGGGCAGCAGCTAGTGTACACTAACTACGATTGATGTTCGGAAAGAATATGGAAGTTATTTTACTTCAGTGATTATTTATATATGATAATTTTCCGTGAGTCCTCAGTAAACCTCTAGAAAGAAGCATTTTGCTTCAACCGTAAATTAGCTGCTTGTACACACAATTCCTGCTCCCTGTAAACCTAAAATTGCAAAATAATCATTGCAAGAACTAATACCAAACAGTAATTGCTAGTTTCAAATGTTCAGATTTAAAATGCAGTACCTATAACTGTACGAGTATAATAGGACAAGCATTGACCTACTCAATAGTCTTTGGTGATTTATTAAAGTTTATTATTACCTTAGCTTAGATGGTTTGGACATGTTGAGAGGATGAATGAAAGGCGGCTATCAAAAGGTATTTATACGGCAGATGCAGTGAGTGGAAACGCCCCAGGAGGACATTAGTGACCTAATAGGGATGAAGACAAAAAAAAAATTTTTTTTGTCCGTCATGTAGATTATTAAAAAATATTGGACACGTATTTTTTCTTTTTTTACGTAATTAAAACATTACGGCGATACATTAAGTTCAAATGTGGCATGACGTCACTTCTCACTAGATTTTATACTGAGCTGTGACGTAACGAGCGTAATGTGTTTTATCTAAATCATTCTTTATTAATATTATAAAGCAAAAAATATGTGTCTAATATTTTTTTATTATCTGATTGACGGACTAAACAGTTTTTCTTCTTTTTTTTTACCCAGGACATATCCCTATTGATGATTTTCTTCAGAAAGGTCAGGCGCGTAGTACGTACTTGCATCCGGCGTGCGTGTATGACCAGACAGATGTATGAACGTAAACGAAGCAAAAGGAGTTAGTAAGGAGCGTAGCAGGTGGCGTTCTATAGTTTCTGCCTACCCCCATGGGAAGAAGCCGTGAGCTTAAATATGTATGTCTGTACGTATGGATTACCATGATGCAAAGTTAAAAGTTTGATCTAATATCTTAAAATATTTTTTTAATTAATTTAACATATTCATATTTTAATCTAAATCTATCAAATTTTATATATTTCAATGTCAAATTTGATTTTGATAAACCACGATTGTATAAATGTTGCATGCCTTACGGTAGAATCACTTGGAACATGTACAGTATGCCAAAGAGATAAGTATCCAGGGTCGTCGGATATAGTTGAAGTTTAATAAGAAACCGATGAATGTTTTCGAAAGAAATTTAATTTGATAAATGAACTGTTTGTTATCTATTAATTAAATTATATTTTAATCGATAAAATCCATCGGTTTCTTACAACTATATCCGACGACCCTGGATACTTATCTCCTTTGCATACTGTACATTTAATAACACCATTGTAACAGTGTTTTCTGTAAAAATAAATAATTAGATTTGATTGATTTGATCCACTCCCTCATGATCACGTCTTCAAAATGCAGTTCAACCACATAACGGTAGCTTAGTTATATCAAACACTTCTCAAGACAATGGACCTTAGCTCTTAACTCATCCACTCTGGAGCACATTACATCCGCGAATTACAAACAAGGAAAAACCCCCCATTCAAGGAGCGCGGTAAAAAACTCGGCCGCCATCTCCACAGCTATTGGTGAATAATTCATTGGACGGAGCCGCTCAATGTTGACACGGTGTAATTAAAAAGCCCGCCCCGACTCCACGGAATCGTATAAAATCTCTATACAGATATTGAAGGAAAAATTATGATGGTTCGTTCGCGGTCGGAGAGTTCTTTTTTTTTTTTCAGTAACTGTACTACCTCGTTTTGTCTATGGATATGGACTGTGCGTTGTATAACGAAATAGTCCTAGTTTCATTTGAAGCTTTATTTAGAGTTGCAAAAAGGCTAGCCAGATCGCAGATGATGTAGGGATGCAAGAAGTGCCAAAAAGTATCGATATAGGTACATCGAATCGAAAAAAAACTGATATCTATTTCGATATAATATCGAAAAAAAGAAACAGATATATAGGTGATAATTATCTAAAAAATATTTGTAATTTATGCAATTCTATTCTGTTTGTTTTTTAATCATATAAATACTATAAACTAAGAACATCATATCTGGGGGCCAAGTCTACTAATGAACAAACGTTGCAATGGTCTCTTCATTGTGAGTTTTTGACAGATTTGCCATACAAACACTGTCAAATACTCACAATGGCGAGACCATTGCAACGTTTGTAAATTAGTAGACTTATAATGCCCGTTTTCACCGACATCCCCTAAGTTTAAAGGATCCCTTAAGAATGGTTAGGGGGCTGTTAAAAGGTGGTTTTTGTTTCACCAACAGTAAACGGTCAGTTAAACGTTAAAAGGTCCCCTAAAGTTAGGTGGTCAAAATGTGGGCCCATAAACCGGCTCATACGTATGTGATCTCTCAATCAACGAAGATGGATAATGATTTAGATGAATTTATTGAAAATTTTGAAACTGTTTCTACTATATTCGACGTAAATAACAGGCGGAGACCAAAGATTTATCGGAAACGACCCAACTACTTTGAAAGTTTTGATGAAACTGACTTTTTTCGGAGATATAGGCTCTGTAAATCTTCAGTGTTGCATTTATTGGAAAAGATTGAACACACCTTGGAATTTCCTGATAATAGGTGAGTACTTAACATAAGTATTAAAGTTTTTATAAATAGCCCATAAAATACTAACATTTACCTACATATAACCAAAAAAAAAAAGTGGTATTTTTTCTTTGTTTCATTGACGATGCCTACTTATTTACGTCGCTAACTAACAATGTAAACCATATCTACACTTGTGAGGTAGGAACCTTCTGTTCTTATTGTATTAACATAATTATTACAAATAAGTAAATTACCAATTTTTTATTTTATAAAAAAAAAAAATTACTCTATATTTTATGAAACAACTCTATATCTCCAATAAATCAGTTATTAATAGCATTGAGGTTTTATGCTACGGGTAACCATTTGTTGGCTGTGGCAGACATGGGTGGGATCAGTGTGGCTACTACAGCAACAAACAATCAAATCTCACATCAGTACGTCACAAAAGAAAGAAGTGTCAGAACCACAGATAATACACGCGGTTTCGTAATGTTTAAACAGAGTAAATAAGCCAGAAAATATGAAATCAATTAAAAATATGAATGAAATAATATTTATTATTGCTATCAAAACATGACTTATTAATAACTGTATCCATATAAGTGTAAACTTTAGAGAATTTCATAAAAAACTATCTTGTTTAAAAGTATCGATAAGTTCAAAGACGAATCAGTCACTACTATCGAAAACAAAACGTCACTTAGTTATGTGTCCCATAGCTAAGTGCTAAAGATGATGGTGAAACGAAATTTAATTTAGGGGATAGTTTGGGAGAGCTTTTAAGCTAAGGGTCACATACGTAGATGGTAGTTTAGGGGATGTCGGTGAAAACGGGCATTAGGCCCCTGATGTTAAGCAATTGATAAAAATATGTCTACTTTTTACGGCTCTGAATTCCAGCGGTATTAGTCAGTGGCGACAAGGACAATGGTGTTGCTATTGGAAATATATCCTATTTGATACATTTTCGGTACTTGATATTTCATATCGATAAATCGATGTATCAAAATAATAGATCCCGGCAAAAAATATAGATCTATCGAACAAAAAATATGGATGTATTGATGTTTCTACAACCCTAAGATGATGAACTATTCATCATGTGCCTAGCCTTTTCCATATCTTGAGGTCGGCTTTAAGTCCAACCGGATGCTGAATACCAGTATTGTACAAGGAGCCTATCTGACCATCAGAACCCAGTTGCTGAGTAACACGATACCCAATAAGCTTTAAAATAGAGTTAATTTAAATTAATTCAATCGTTAAATTATGTCAGAATTTCAATTATACGCAAGTAAATATGCTAATTTAGTATGAATAATCATATCTATTCGTAGAAATTTGAGATTTCAAAGAGAAATAGATCAAATAGCACTTGCTGGCGTATCGTCCGTGATGTTTGCCATAGATTTAGAACTAATGTGTTCTAGGAAGCGGCATTAACATTATAACTATGTTACGGTGGATCATTTATTATGTACCTATGATAAATAGCATGCTGATATATTATCCATTTTCCTAGTATTGTAATTATTGATCCTCATAGATATAATTGCCAAAATATATACTGTTTTGTCCCAAACAAGGGCGTGTCGGACCACACACAATGAAGGGCTCCGTAGTTGGGATGAATTGATCCCAAGAACAAACTTAACATTGTAGTTGAAAAACTAGTTCTCCCTTACATTCCAACTGCAAATGTAAGTTTGTACGCACAATATTGAGAGGTTTACCATGTTATATCAAGACCATAGACTTCTTATTGGTTTTCTTGTATTTCCAGTTTTTTTTTCAAAAATTTGGCTCGTTAATTTCGGAGATAATGGGTCAGGGAATGGTCAATTTACATCTACTTTCTTAAATTACTTTAAAAGTATTTCTTTTAAAATTATAAAAAATATATATCGGAAATCCTTACAATAAGCCCTTACATTTGATATTTCACACGGTACAGTTCGCAAAACTTTTTGTATTTTTTTTTTCTTTCTAATTTGCTCCCAAAAGTGAGTTTGTTACACGTCCGTTTTTGGGTGTCAGAAGCTCATTATGTATACCAATCAACTTAATCGGCCCAGTAGATTCGGGGCAAATCGGCTGTGACAGAGGGACGGACAGGCAGACACAGGCGTGATCCTATAGGGGCTCCGTTTTTTCCTTTTGAAGTACGGACCCCTAAAAAATGTGATGAGTTTATTTATAGTAAGTATTGTTTAAAATTGTAATTTACTATGGTGTAAGGATTATGCAAAGTTGGTAGCATTTCAATAAACTCTACTCATTTGCATCTTCATTTTATTACTCTGCTGAAACACAGTGAGTCTATTCCCAGAAATTTCTGGCTGTACCAACCTATAACTTTAATATTTTAGAAGAGGTCCTGAAGAGGAAAAGCAATAGCAAAACTATGTGAATTGGACGTAGTTTAGCAGAAAGGACTCAATCGGCATTAGGTTCAAAAATGAGTTGTATATACCAAAAAGGTCCTAACGGTTAATGGAAGGTACACACCTTCATGTGGGTTAGTTCCCACCATAAAAAAATCAACCTTATCTTGGTAGTATTACGGATCTTTTTTGCTGAGTGAAAGAACCAACCGTTACGACCTCTTTGGTATATCGTCGTTGCGACTTTAAGACCTCTTTTATGTGTCACTTTTGGCAAAATCACTTTTTTACGCCAGCCTTTTTCACATTTTGAAGCTCTATCGAATACAAACACTCTCATGTGTATACGAAGTTTTATTCGTCATTTCTTTACCAATTTCAAGAAATACAATCGGCTTCCTAGTAAAATGTTGGTGTTTAAAATATCGATTTTCTCATACATAAAGTTGAATTCTACACATAATAAAGGTGTCTGCACACAGCGGGCGCGGCGCGGCGGGACGGGACGCCGCGCGCCGGCGCGACGCTGAGCAGTTGTAATGTACTAGATATTACGGACGACGCCACACAGAGCGTCGCGTCACGTCGCGTCGAGCCGGACGGCTCTGTGTGGCGTCCTCCGTAATATCTAGTACATTACAACTGCTCAGCGTCGCGTCGGCGCCCCGCCACGCCCGGTCCCGCCGCGCCGCGCCCGCTGTGTGCAGACACCTTTAGACCTCTGAAGGTCTCTGCACACAGCGGGCGCGGCGCGGCGGGGCGGGACGCCGACGCGACGCTGAGCAGTTGTAATGTACTAGATATTACGGAGGACGCCACACAGAGCCGTCCGGCTCGACGCGACGTGACGCGACGCTGTGTGGCGTCGTCCGTAATATCTAGTACATTACAACTGCTCAGCGTCGCGCCGGCGCGCGGCGTCCCGTCCCGCCGCGCTGCGCCCGCTGTGTGCAGAGACCTTTAAAGTCGCAACGACGATATACAACTTATTTTTAACCACAATGTGGATTGTCCTTTCTGCTAAACTACGTCCAATTGTCGCTCAAACAGAGGGGTAATTGCGTAACACACAGTAGCAATGGCTTTCATTTTGACAGTTCAATAACATTCATTGCGTTAGTTACGTTGTTGGGCAGGCAAATTTTTCGAAGATATGAAGCAATGGATTAGCAATATCCTTCAAAATCATTCAGATTGTGACCGATAGTATTTTACGCAAGGTGCTGGCTGGTATCTATTTGTCTAGCTTTAGGTGAGAGGCCATTCTAAAATAAATCTAATGTAATTACAGTTTATCTCTTAAAAGGCTATTGAACTAAGTATAATATTTAGCGTGCGTTGTTAATCATGTGATTTCAGTATTTACGTTCTCCGGTCACTGACTTATAACTGAAAAGCGGCGCCCTTGAGTTTTTAATTTTGGTTGGTCTCTGAAGCGCGAAAAGCCTTCACGTATATGTACAGAACATGGCAGTCACGCCAGTTACCAAGATATGACGAAAACCGATGACACTAGAGTAGCCATAGCTAGGATTGCCATATGTCCCGTATTTAAAACAGGGCCTCAAGTCTGTTATTACAATAGTGTCAGAATGGTCTATCATAGATTTCATAATTTTGGATTTTGACAAGTTTGGTAATCTACTAATATAATGGCGTCATTATGACTTTTCAATGATCAGCCACTGACACTCCATTGAAAGAATTGGTAATCTCGTACATAATGTTAAATGAAACTTCCTACTAAACTTCCAACTTCCTACTACTGCAGATTGCTTATAACACTAATAAATAATATGTAAAAATATATATAAATGAAATCTGGGAATAAATGTTCAAAATTCCATTGTAATACAATTCTATTACGAGACCATTGACCGACCAATGATCGACCATTATGAATTTAGCAGATTACGAACTTTTAGCAAAACGACAATGGGATCGTGTTGGAGTGACGAATTTATAAAAATAGCAGACTTGGGTCCCTGGACTGTAACCGTATTTGACCATTGCGTCCCATATTGCTACACGTCAGTACAGTTGGGAACAGGCTAGGCAGATTGATATATGTCGTCAAATAATCTGACTGACTTTTGCTCTTCTGTCCACGAAATCAAAAAACCACCTAATATGATTCTTATGACAGCAGATTGACTGTCTAGTAATAAGTTCAGTTTAAGCGTTCGCCTCAGTTTAAGTATCGAGCAGTGGAGGCCCAGTGGTAATGGCCGCGACTTACGAGTTGGGTCGTGGGTTCGAACCCTGACAGGCGCTTTACTTTGTGTCAATGTTTCATTACCACTGCTCTCAAAACGGTGATCATCGTGAGGAAACCGGCAAGTCCTAGAAACAAAAATTCGAAGACATGTGCCATGTACCAACCCGCACTGGGCCCGCGTGGTAGATTACCAGCCCACTCCCTCTCGAAGAAAGGCTTATGTTCCAGCAGTGGGAATATAGGCTGCTTATGCTAAGCCTCAGAAACAGAAAAGAAAGAAAATATGTTTACGTTAATTTCAATTTAACCAGAATCAGTACTCACCTAGGCGGCTGCGCAGGCGCTGCTGTCGGAATGGGTATGCAGGTGACGGGGTCAGTGACCTGCTGCATGTTTTCATCCATGTTCGGCTCTTTGCTCTCCGTGCCTCGCGCCGTCGTACCTACAGGACCAATTAAATATACTACACTTGTATTGACAGCCGCCATTTTGTTTTGTGACGTCATAGATTGGCCAATGTCAGGCTTTCACAGCCTAAGCTTGTGGGTTTTTTTGCATACTAACGTTTTATATTGCGTTATCTAATGTTTCGATGATACACAGACCTATGTCAATGTAGATAGTATATTGGAGGAGGTCTAAGCAAAATAGGAATCAACGTCCATTCTAATCTTTCTACATTTGTAATGAACTAAATACTTAAATAAATATGACAATAAACTATATAGGATTCTCCTGTATCGTAGGTTTTACGAATTCTAATGTTACATGGACACCAGGGACAAATATTTAGATCATGCATATTTGTTCGGTGGGAGAAATCCCACACCAGGATTCCAAGAACACATAAAGCCAAGCAGGTGACTGCACTATACTTCGCAGGGGCTCTAGATAGCTGCAGAGATAGTTGCATTCATTGGGTACCGTTCATTTATTAAAATTAAATTGTACTACGTAACTTTACAATTTAAAATACATAATTTTTCCGGGATATTCCGTGAAACTTCGGACCGGTAATAACACCTCCAATTGAGCTCTTAACTACACGATATACCCCAAACTATGGGCTCCTACACACTGGTGCGATATCGCGGGCGTGACTAGAGTCGCGCTGCCTGTTGCGCCCGCGATATCACGCCAGTGTTTGGGAGCCTAAATACCGCTAATTTACGGTTTTAATAAAGTGTAGTTCCAAAAAAAGCCCCGTATCATTTCGGACTGACAATATCGTCTGCAGTTGAGTTCTTAACTATTCGATATACCCCGAACACCACACCCCGTGGACTTATGACATGTGCCAAATTAACATATTTTCTTCTTTTCTTTCAAACGATAGAAATCCAAGTAACCAATAAATGCATCCACCCCTACAAACACTCGTCAACCTGTAACACTAACCCTGGCTTCGCTGTAGCCTCGTAGTGACTCCGGCCGGCAATTCCGGTTCCGGCTGCGCCCGCGGCGGATTCCGCGCTGACCGCCTTTGTCGCGGCTTCCTCAGCAACTGCTTGTAATTCTCCGCCTTTTTGGATAGGTAGTAGAATCTGTTGGGGAGAGTAATTTGTAGTGTGACGTTGGCAGTGATTGTGTTGGTCTTGTTTGTTGTCGGCGAAGGGTCAGTGATGAATGTCATGACAATAGAACAGAATACTCCTTACTGTACACCATATTAACTACAGATATAAGTGTAGAATATTTAGATACGCGGTATTATCGCTAAAGGTGATATTTTAAAGACAACCTTAGATATTGTCCTATGAGAGCCTGTACCCAAGATTTTGTATTATCTTGATTTAAAAGAGTGTCCATGGAGTTTCTTCTCCGTAGATGTACGTTTTCAAACAGGCAACTAGCTTCCTTCTTTTTGATTCTGACTAAATGACCTACTCCTTGACAATTTAAAAGTGCCTGTAAATGGTTTGTTGAAATAAATGCTTGACTTTGAGTTGAGTTTAGCCTTTTGTTATCATGGTTAGTACCATGAGAGAGTCGCTATTTTAATAGGGATGATGACTAAAAAATATTTTTGTCCGACATGTTGTAGATTATAAAAAAATATTGAAAACGTATTTTTTTTTTACATAATCAAATCCCTACGGCGCTACATTGAGTTCAAATGTGGCATGACGTCACTTCTCACTAGATTTTATACGTAGCTGTGACGTAACGAGCCCCCACTCCCCAAGTTTAATGTATTTTATCAAGTATTTTTTTATTAATATGATAAAGCAAAAAATACGTGTCTAATATTTGTTTATTATCTGATTGATGGACTAAACATTTTTTTTTTTTTTTTACCCAGGACACATCCGTCTTCAGTCTCTTCATTTGTTATACTTGACATTAGAAAAGCATACCTATAAGTACTTTAAAATGGCCATGACAAATCAAAAGTCGTTTATTCAATTTACGCTGAGAATCAGCATTTTTCGAACGTCGAAGTGACATAAGACAGTCCCCCAAAACCCCCACCCTTCACCTCTTCCTAATGCTTTAGCTGGGAAGAAGAAATGGCGCAACAAACTCCCCAGCAGCACAGCTGTCTGTTCAGTTATAAGAACTTCATTCTATACAATAGTAAGTATGCAAAGTAATTTCGAGACACAGAACACTATTTTTTAAACCCCTGTATCATTCTCTGGTTACTAGATATTACTGCTGAAAGATTTCAATCAAGATATTCTATACTCCATTTGAAATAAGATTAGAAAAACCTTTTTTACGGTTCAACCGATTTTGACTTCTATTCCGTAGGCATAAGGATGGCATTAAAAGCAAAAAAAGTGGTTACAATACCAACTGTTTACTGCAGCTGCCATTTGTCATGACACCAACGCAATAGAAGTCAAAATCTGTTGAACGGGCTGTAAAAAAGGTTTATTTAAATTTCTAATCTTTTTTCAAACGGAGTATGGTCTTAAATGGTACGATCACCTTATACTCTCTCTCTCTCTCCTTATTATCTTTGTTTTTTTTTTTTTTTTTAGTCAAATAACGGCTAAATAACGACAGCTATTGTGTAATATTGTTGAAATTAGTGCACTTTAGAGTATTTTTTTTTAATGTAAATGGTAAATAGATTACATTGCTTTATATTTATCGTGAAATAACGGAGTTCATTAAACGTTTACATCGAAATGACGAAAGGGTGAGAACAGTTATTTGCCTTATGTTATATTAACGGAGTATAGATGAATAGAATATTCTTTGTAGTACACAGACATCTAATGGCGAGTGTGGCCCATTGTATATTTTTTTACAGTGTACTAGCTTTTGCCCGAGGCTCCGCCCGCGTGGATGTCGGTTATCGCGTAAAATAGTAGTGATTTTAATTTAAAAAAATAAAGAAATTTAATTAAAAACAAAATTTCATCCCGCTTTTCACCCCCTTAAGGGCGTACATTATAACAATATCGTTGCGTTAGCTTCCAACCATAAGCCTAGATAGTAAATTTAGTGATTTTTCTTCGAAAATTAAGGACTTTTCAATTTTATTCTTTTTAACCCTTCGGGGGTGGAATTATCAAAAACGCTGAGACACTTATAAATTTATTTTCAATCGTCAGCCTAAACACAAAATTTGAAGATCTTAACTTCAAAACTGACAGACTTTCATATAAACTTCCATCCCCTATTTGACCTCTTTAGGGGTGGAATTCCCAAAAATACTTTCTTAGTGGATACTTACTCTTCACAAAGAATATACCCTCCACGTTTCATGTCTCTAGGACCAGTGGTTTGGGCTGTGTGTTGATATATCACCCAGTCAGTCAGTCAGTCAGTTAGTTAACCATTTTATATATATAGATAAGTTTTGCTTTTCTTTTGTAATGTGTAATCTGATGTACAATAAAGTATATATAAATAAATAATATGTATTGTACAGTCAGATACTGCAATTAGCTGACCTTTGCTCAAATAAATGGTCGAGGTTTTTTTTACTAACAAATCGTATGATTTTTCTAGTTTTGGGTAGTTTACGTAAAGGTTTATAAATAAAATTAAGAATTATAAAAATCCATCGATTCGTACACCAAAATTTAATTTTTAATGGTATTCTTTTTTTGCCTTTTTTATTAATAAACAATTGATCGCCGTGCAGCGGACACAATAATAATAACAAATTCACTTAAAAATACTACACTACTGATACCGCGGTTCACGTGATCGCTTACTGGTTCCAGACTGTTTTGTGGACACGAAAAGATGAAAAACTGACAACATTGGATGTTTTATCATTAAGAAGTGCATTAATCATTCGGCGGATTAATTTAGCAAGTTAAGATTAGATAAGATCATTTAGTTGTTCAAAACATGAGTATACACACACGAGATATGCAAGATGACACATTCAATTATATCACAGTCATGTTTTGCCTTTACGGAGTAGAAATATTAACAGTTAGGATATCATACAAATAATTATAAATTTATCCATTATTCAAAGCAATTAACAAAATCATATTTAAAAAATTACTTTGTACTACAGAATAGTATCATCAAATCATCATAGAAATATATAATGAAATTAGCCAATTAAATGTCAAACTATACAATAAAATAAAATTGAAGTGTCTGTTTGTAATGTCAAAATAACAGCTTTTTACTACACAACTTTTCACATAACAATTTTTTTTTTCTTTCTTTCTGTTCGTTCCAGCTAATCTCCGAAACGGCTGAACCGATTTTGACGGGACTTTCACTGGCAGATAGCTGATGTTATAAGGAGTTACTTTTATTTTAGAAAAAGCCGCGGGCAGCACCTGGTTAGGAATAAAATCTAAATATTTCACATAAGTGAGGTTTATTTATCAGTCAGAAATTGGTCAGTGCTGTAATAGACTTTTTCTTAACAAATCTTTAAAATTAAAAAGAAAAAGTAAAGAAATTGGTACTAAAAATCTATTCGAGTTTCAAACAAACAAAATATTGATAAAAAATGTGTTTACATTTCTTATTTACTTTAAATTTTAGATTCGGATTTTTTAGTTAATTATTGATGTTATGTGTTTGATTTTTATACAAGTTTTTATCTTGTTTTTAAAGTTTTTGTGTTTAAATACTGTAGGTAGGTACTAAGTTTATTATTTTACTAACAACCTTCAATTAAGATTACCAGATACCTGGTCGTCGGGTAAATACCCAAAGGGAAAATATCCAACTATTTTCCCATTTGAATTTACCCAGGAATTTACCGGGAAGAATCCCCATCTCTAAATACGACGGACTCACTACATATATTTGTCAACTTATTGGTATTCTTGCAAATAAATAATATTCTTGTTCTTAAAATCAGGTCACTGCTAAATTAGGTCAGTGCTAAATTAGGTCACTACTAAATTAGGTCA
This sequence comes from Dryobota labecula, assembly GCA_947523025.1. NCBI lineage: Eukaryota > Metazoa > Arthropoda > Insecta > Lepidoptera > Noctuidae > Dryobota > Dryobota labecula. The sequence continues at coordinate 12,368,569 of OX383303.1, forward strand.
CTACTAAATTAGGTTCTGACCACACTTTTTGACCATCTCTGACCCTGCGCTGCCAATAAACTCGCCACAGCCGGTATATAAAGAGAAATAACGCACGCATACCTGACGCAGTCTCTTACGCTCTTCCGGGGAAGGAAGGACGCGATCTGACCGAAGTTCTTGGGGTGTTGGAGGTACTTCTCCCGGAACAGCTCCCGTTCTGCCTGGGACCACACATTCCGGAGTTGAAGCTCTTTGTGTTCCGATTCCATGTCCATACATCGTCCTGTGGAGAAAGGAAGCGTTAGTTTTTCTGCTAAATCCATCCAATTTGTTTGGTTTTTAGGGTCAAAACCGCCCATGGTGCCACTCTATGCCATTCAAACATTTTTAAATTGAAGTGAAGTTTGTAATGTCGGTGAACGAAAAACATCGTGAGGAAACCTGGACTTATAGTTAATATAAGTCTGAAATCGCCAACCCGTCTTGAGCAAGCGTGGTGATCAATGCTCGTGCCTTCTCTGTATGAGAAGAGGCCTTTGCCCAGCAGCGGGTCAGTTATAGGCTGGTATTATTATATTATTATTATTGTAATGTCAAAATATCGGTCCGTCGGTCTGTATTTCTGTCCATTGTTTATGTTCCGGCTAATCTCCGAAACGGCTAGACCGGTTTGGCGAGATTTTCAGTGGCAGATAGCTGATATTATAAGGAGTACCTTAGGCTACTTTTATTTTAGAAAGAGCAACGCGGGCGAAGCCGCGGTCAACAGCTAGTTTACTATAAGAACATTTAACAAAATGCACTTAAGAGGGCGTACAAGGCTCCACTAGCGCCACTCCTTAAAAAAAATATTATATCGTGACTCAAAATCAAAAAAATCAAAATCAAAATATTTTATTTCACATAAACCTACATGGGCACTTATGAAACGTCAGACGCTAGGTGCACGGTTCGAGTTAGTCGTTTCCTATGGAGAAGAGCCGGCAAGAAACTCCACGGTTACTCTTTTAAAAATAATTGGCTTTACAATATTATTAAATAACAGTGATCATAGGTATGGGAGGACAGTGTAGGCCTTTCAACAATTACCAGGTACTTAACATAATAGAAAACCGCCAACAAATCTACACTCTACTAGGCCTACAACGTTCTCACATTCACAAAATATAAAATAATCTAAGTATATAAAATATTAATGACATGATTGCAATTACAACTACAGTAACATATCTGAATAAATATCATGTCCACAAAAGCCACTAATAAAGAATTGGAATTCGATTTGTAGGTAAATAAGAAGGATTTATGAAAAACGGCTCAACAGCGACCTCGGTAAGTGTCTAGAATGTTCTAATACCTTTTATAAAGTTTCATATTGAGACACGAAGCAAAAAAATACAATCTAGAGGAATGTGGCCGTTTTTCTTTAGAATGAATTTTGTTGCTTCATATGAAAATCGACGTCGAGCAACATAAATAATCACGTTACGACAACGCAACGAGCCACGTTGCACGGCACGTCGTCGTGACGCAAAATCTCACGGTGCACGCCTGCAGCTGTGCCGCATCTATTATTCAATATTCAAAGATGACGGACGACATTGAAGTCGATCACTTAATAACCCTAGTTCAGGAGCGTCCCGTACTATGGGACAAAACATCTGAAGACTTCAAGAACAAAAATATGAAATTAACTGCGGCAATTCTACAATTGCGCCACCGGCGTGGCGGCTTAAATACAACGTCGTTCAACGTGGCACGTCCTCCCCGACCCTTGACTGTAAGCGAAGCGCCAGCACGCGTTTTAGCTGAGCAGCATGTAATTCAAACCCCCCACGATAAAAATCAAAACACTGATTTTATCCAGCCACCGTCGGTCCCTTGCCACCCTCCCTCCGACTCAGCTGCCCTAAGCCGAGGTTCGTACCCCACAGGGGGTGCCCCCTTAGCGAGCAGCAGTCGTTTAGTTTATAGTTTTTACGCCCTGGCTGGAGGCTTTAAAATCCGTTAGGAGCTTAAGGCACCACAGGATAGACCGGTTAAAGAGTCCGAGCCCCTCGTGGTTACACTCTGAGTTGCAATTACAAAAAAAAAAAAAAAACTTGGCACGTTGCGTTGTCGTGACGTGGATTTTCATGATTTTTATACGTTGCTCGACGTCGATTTCCACGTGACGGAGCTGTGCCGTGGCACGTTATGTCTGTTTTTATATGTAGGTACCTAGTACGCTACACAATTTTCTTCCACAATCAGTATACTTAACTAATTTAATAAACGTAATAGTAAGAAATCTGTGTGTTATGGACCAGCTGATTAATGCGGGCATTATTAATAATGTACGAGCATTATAAGGCTAAGTAATTAATTACTATCTTAACTTCATTATTTATCACATTGCACGGTCGTTATTATACTGCTACATGACAATCGGGCAATTTGATAATACACGTTCTAACCTAACCTAACCTAAATGATTCACCAACAATAGAGGGGATGTGGCGTTAATGGCCACTGTTCTACCTAACCTAATCCAAAGGATTGTTTGAAAGCTTGTCAAACGACAATAACAATAAAAAAATAGTAATTAAATATGTTTGTATTACTCTTCCCAAAAGGTGATGGACAATATGTATAATGCCCGGTCAATTTGATTATTTGAATAATTATTATCAAATTGCAGTCTCATATTGGGCATTTTTCATAATGACTAGGCATCCTCACTAATATTATAAATGTGAAAGTAACTGTCTGTCTGTATGTTACGTTTTCACGCCTAAACCGCCGAACCGATCGTCATGAAATTTGGCAAAATATAGCCTGGGATATGGAGAAGGTCATAGGCTACTTTTTTATGCGATAACCTACACCCACGCGGGCGGAGCCGCGGGTAAAAGCTAGTTATGTATAATGCCCAATTTATCACTTGGTCCATAACATATGCATTATGATTATAACACAATATTCTAATTAGGGTGTTGTTAATTCCAATTCCATTAGGTTATATCCGTGATATTACGTGGTTTGATCAAATTAGTTGTCAAACTTTTTCACTTCACACTTCTTTACAAGGAGAAGCATTCAAGGGGCAACTTTAAATTATTATTTTGACCACAAATTAATGAAAGGTTTATCTCACTATTGGTGTCAATATAAATGGGCGTGGCGTCGCTGGGGTCCCTCAGTAGCGGCGGCACCACGGTCAAGGACCTCATCTTCTTGTCTTCATGCTCTTGTTCATGCAAGCCGTCGGCGATTTCTTCGAGTTCCGCCTCCGACTTCACGCGGGCTCCTAATCTGTTGAACCGCTCTCGCTCTTCGCGTTGTTTTCTCAGTTCGGGGAAGACCTGGAAATAGTAAATTGGTTTTAGTATAAGTGCTGTGTATTACCTATCGGGTCCAATTATGAATCTAAACCATTCTCGAATCCCCTTGAACACACAAAACAAATTTCATCCAAATCGGTCCAACCGTTTAGGATGAGTTCATTACATTATTGTTACATTTAAGGTTTTGAATACGAGGCTTTTAGTTACATATGTAATGTGCGATTTTTTTGTGCAGAATAAACAATTTTTCTTTCTTTCTTTCAGAAGAATCCATACTAATATTATAAATGTGAAAGTAACTCTGTCTGTCTGTCTGTTTGTGTATCTGTCTGTCTGTCTGTATGTATGTTACGTTTTCACGCCTAAACCGCTAAACCGACCGTCATGAAATTTGGCAGAGATATAGCCTGGGATATGGAGAAGGACATAGTGTACTTTTTTACGCGATAACCGACATCCACGCGGGCGGAGCCGCGTTCAAAAGCTAGTATTAATATAAGTCCAGGTTTCCTCACGATGTCTGGCTTCACTGATGTTCTTAATGTCCAAGATAAACTCTTCTACAAAACCAGTAATAAAACCAGTATGACACATACCTTTTCAAAGAACTCTCTATTCCGAGCGTCCTTAGCCTTCCTCTTCTGACCCTGTTCTATCCGCTCCACTCTTCTCAACCACTCGGCGGCTCGTCTGCTGTATGCTTCCGCTAACGCATCCTCGCGCTGAAAATAAAGAGCTCAAGGTTTATAAAAACTTCATAAGTATAAAAGCGTTTTTTTTAATCCAGCTGCTGCCCGCTTCTGCCCCGCGTTTCTTTTTCTAAAATAAAAATAGCCTATGTTGGGGTCGGCTTTGAATCTAATCGACTGCAGCTAAATACCAGTATTTTACATGGAGCGACTGTCTATCTGACCTCCACAACAAAGTTTTATTTTATTTTTCTCAAACATGCATAGAAATATTGTCATTATTTTCGAAAAAAGAACACGCGAAGTATCGAATTTACGGACAAAGAAAATCAAAACCATTGCAGGAACGTTTTTTGAATTTGGAACATTACAACGCTCCAGCAATGTTGTATGAAATGGCGTGCTGGGGTTAATAAATACTCTTTGATTGGATCTCTTATCATTCTTGGCATACCAAAGTACGTCTCTTTGCTTAGCACAAATTGCGTTCACGTGGCTTATTAGCCATAAATGCGTTTGCCTTTCGGCACAGATGACAAATAGAAAATTGGCGGCAAAGCTGAAAATTCGTCTTGATTTGTTATTTACATACTTAATAAATATAAATTTAATTAAAATGAATTCCCACGGTTCAGAAAGTGAAATGGAGATTGATTGTACTTCACCAGATTTAAGATCAGAAGTCAATTTGGCAATGGAAAACCTGCTTTCAGCGAAGTCAAAAAAGAAATACAGGAAAGTATGTCTTATTTCCCTGCATTTTTTTGAGAAAAGCACTATGTATCGTCGGGTCAGAAGTAAACTAGCCAATCTGTCAATGTTAAATTGTTGAGGGGGACGATTTTAATAAATCATCCGTAAATCAGGTAGTTTTTAATATCAATTCATGTAAATGAATTTGAATAATATTATTGACCTTCTTTAAATACAGTAAAACAAAATAATGTCATTATCACTGGTTATGAAGATATCACAGATTGATTAGTTGACTATGGCAATGGAATAAAGGTCTCTGCACACAGCGGGCGCGGCGCGGCGGGACGGGACGCCGACGCGACGCTGAGCAGTTGTAATGTACTAGATATTACGGAGGACGCCACACAGAGCGTCGCGTCACGTCGCGTCGAGCCGGACGGCTCTGTGTGGCGTCGTCCGTAATATCTAGTACATTACAACTGCTCAGCGTCGCGTCGGCGTCCCGCCCCGCCGCGCCGCGCCCGCTGTGTGCAGACACCTTTAGAGTTACTGATTTTGTGCATATCTTCTGTATTAGTAATGCCACAGATACAATATTTTGCCACAGTACGTGTCGCCAGAAAATAGAAATGTCCATGTATTTAACTCAAAACTGCCAAAATTTCACATTGGTTAGTTGACGATATGCCTCGGCGGAAATGGCAATTGCCTGTCTCGTATTAGTTGAAGTCCTCGACTTCGGCTCGGCCTTCATACTAATACTCGACCTGCAATTGGCCTTTGCAATAATGTACTATTATTTCTTCAGGATAACAAACAATTGCGCAATAATGCATAAAATTAGGTACAGATATATATATATATATACATTTTTTTTTTTTATCTGTCAACTAGCGCCAATACTTTAAAAAAATATTATCTCGTGACTGAGAAGGAATTATGCAAAACGGCTCAACATCAACCTCGGTAAGTGTGTCTAGAATGTTCTAATACCTTTTATAAAGTGAGATACGAAGCAACAAAATTCATTCTCAAGAAAAACGGCCACATTCCTCTAAAGGTCTCTGCACACAGCGGGCGTGGCGCGGCGGGACGGGACGCCGACGCGACGCTGAGCAGTTGTAATGTACTAGATATTACGGACGACACCACACAGAGCGTCACGTCGCGTCGAGCCGGACGGCTCTGTGTGGCGTCGTCCGTAATATCTAGTACATTACAACTGCTCAGCGTCGCGTCCGCTCTGTGCAGAGACCTTAAATCGTATTGTGTTGCTTCGAGACTAAATATGAAACTTTATAAAAGGTATTAGAACATTCTAGACACACTTACCGAGATAGATAGATAGATAGATAGAATACTCTTTATTATGTACACCATAAAAATTACAGATATAAATGTAGAACTGTTACATAGGTCGCGAGGTCGCTGTTGAGCCGTTTTGCATAATTCCTTCTCAGTCACGAGATAATATTTTATAAAGGCCACTCCTTTCGCTAGTGGACCGATGTATGCGCTCTTAAGTGTTGCAGATCGCCGTCCGGTAAGGACCAGGCCCGGGTCGACAGCGCGTTGTGTTCCACGCGCGCCTCTAAGAGATGTCAGCACGCACTTACGGGGTCCGCCAGGACCGATGCCTGCCAGGGTTGCGGGTTTGTCCGAAAGGGATACCGTAGCCCTGGCACATAGGCAATTTATGTATATATGTTAAGTTAAAATTATCATCAAAACGTACTTTTTCCGCCTCAAGTTTGAGCCTCCGTATGTGTTCCGCTAACCGCTTCCGAAACGTTCGATGCCGCCTGATGTTCTCGTGGTAGACCTCTGTGTCCTGAGGCTGGTTGTAAAGCGGGTACAGGACGGGAGGACCCAGGTGAGACAGTACTGCGTGCCCCGATGAAGCCTGCTGATACAACTACATATTACAAATAGTTCGATGAACTTTGGTAAAACAATACATATAATATTATTTATATATTATTATTTATATAATATTATATATATAATATTTAATTATTATACACTGCGGAATGAAAGGGTTAAAAGGAAAGGATCACGGATGCCTTTCAAAAACACGGGTTCTAAAGGGAGCACTGTTTGAGAATTGACAGCTCATTTCTGTGTTGATCAACCACACAGAAATGAACTGTCAATTCTTAAACGCATATCAAGTGATTTGAGTCATAGCAGTAAACATGAGTTTGACAGTCTGCTAGCAAGTTTTTTTGTTGATCAATTTCTCAGAAAGCATGTTTTGAACAAAAATTAGAAGGTAATGGTGCTAAACCCATTCGTTCTGCGAGTGTTCTTATATTATACACGTGCTACAATACAATTAGAATAATAATAATGATACTAGTCTGCAGAAATGTTTGTGAACATAAGATTTTATTGCTATAAAGAATTAAAACTGCTGCAAAAATAAACTTTCTTGATCCTACATGAACATTTATACTATACTCCATTTATTATAACATTAGACAAATAACTGTTCTCACCCTTTCGTTATTTCGATGTAAACGTTCAATAAACTCCGTTATTTCACGATAAATACAAAGGACTGCAACCTATTTGTACCATTTACATTAAAAAAATTACCCTAAAGTGCAGTAATTTCAACAATATTACACAATAACTGTCGTTATTTAGCCGTTATTTGTCTAATGCCGTTATTTATATAGTAAATGGAGTATAGTGGTTGACATTACATTTATACAGAAACTGCTAGAGTAGTTTTTTCTAGAACTACAAAGCATTAATTAATAAAACATTTAAGCATGCAGCAGCGTCGGTACTATTTAAAGATACTTACGTACACAGCAATTTTTTTGGTCATAAAAGGTGATTGGCAAGGTTTACATATATTTCTGCAGACTTTTATTATACAAAAATTATATATGAAAATATTTAGTGTAAAATTTCTAAAACTACAACTAAACATGAATACATATACCTACATAAAACTATATAATACCAGCATGCCTCAGTTTTAACCAAAAATCTAATATAGAAAATGACTAGAATATGTATTTATTTTTTTTAACTTTTTTTTTTAAATCTACCAAATTGAAAATGGATAGTCTACAAAAATTAATTATCTTAGTACTTATAATAGTTTATAAAACAAATTATAAATACCATTTGCCGCTTATTATCCATGCTGATCTGGGAAGGAAAAAAAACATAAAATGTATCAGACTATTGATCCCGTGCAAATCAATAATGAGAAACAGAATAAAAAAAAAAAACATCAATATAAGTGTCAAATAAATAAACAGGCACATAATATATATTTTGTTGTCTATTTTTGCACTATTATAAATAAATAATAATATTATACTATCATGAATCCTATCCTTTCGTCATAATTCAGAAAACTTTTTTTATCTGTTCCTTGAAACCTAGTTAAATAATCCGGATTATTTCTGAATCCCTGCATCACCTTTCCTTATCCTCCAACTGCGTTGTAGAGTATTTCAAAGAGACGTTTAATTAGGTAAGTCCCTTTCAAAAAGAGGCATCCTAAATATCACCTCTAAGATTTAAATTTTTCAATGATCCTTTTTAGAATACAAGCACCAAACAATGGTATAGCCAGAAGACCACAAATTACCATTATTTTGTACCTAATGCCTCCTAAATGGCTAACCAAATGGTGTTGCCACAGAAGGATTATTATCCATTCAACCTACACCAAGACATTTTCTGTAAAATAGCTAAGCGCTTAAGTACCCTATGAAACCTAACCCTATCAACACCCATATCTCCATGGTTCACAGGTAAAACAACTGATACACTATGTAGTTTTTACATCCCGGCATGATCATGGCATAAGGATATCTATTTACAACATGTCTATTAGTGAATTTTAATTAATGATTAGTTTGACGGAGTATTTAGCAGTTTTTGTTAACTTTTTAAACAATAACGCGACGATAGACACACGTTTCTTAATACTTTTAATAGAACTATTATATTTCTTAACTAGTTTTAAGAGTGAAGCAAACAACATTTTGAACGTGAACTTTGTATTTTTGCCTTTTTTTCATGTTTAGAGGGCAAAGTAAGGTCTTCATCTATATACAAAACTATGAATACATTTGTCTGGTCATAACTAACAACAGCTTTCCACTCGACACTTTTTCATTTATGTTCTGTACAGAAAATTGAGTATGTTACCTTTTCCCCTTGGGCGAAAAAGCACTGCTCACTAAAACTTCTAGCACCCCTAGGGTCGCAATGGAGCTAAGCCACAATTTTTGCGTGTTGAGAAAGAACGATAGTTTATATTAGTCAATAAATCTAACAAATATCATGACTGTAAGCAGGTTTCTTTTAAACGCTAAAGACGCAGCATTTTTTTTTTTAATTACTCAGAAGTGTAGTTCTGTGGAATAGCTCCATTACCCTCCAAGGCGACGATACTTTTTACTCTTAAAAAGTCAAACAGCAAAAAACACCCGCAAAACCTTATATCTCCTACCATGAAGTTGTTAGTCGATTATTATGGGGTCAATTATGATGATGTCAAGGCCATGATATTATGAAATTATTTCCTATACAAAGATGATAATGGGTGTAACTACAATGATATGAACCTTTTTCCTGTTTTCTGCGTACACGCACTGCGCTAAACTTCTGTGTCTCGGTACTGTTTCTTCTGGCTCTTCTGCCCGAGCAGGCTTTGAGGCAGTCTGTTCTAACTCTTCTTGCTTCTTCTTTAACTTTGATAATGTTGACTCTGATAACGCCATTTCTCTGTCCACCTGTGGATGTGAAGGGAGGAAGTTAGTTTAAATAACATGCATGCAGTTAACAAATCCTACGGATAAATCTTCATAAAGTTCTTTAGAAGTTTGAGTAAACAGGTATGACAGGTACAGGATTCCGGTTAAGGCGAGGTTCTTCGAGCGTGCATTTTTGTTCTAGAGGTGGCAGCTGGGCGCGAGTAAATTGTGCCGTGAATTTCGTCAATTTTGGATTGAAAATTATATGTTTTACGATATTAACAATGTTAAACTCGACGGACATTACGTCATTATAGACGTTTATTTTGATGTGATTTTCAATACATAATGTGGTATAATATTGAAATAAAATGATTTTAATCTACAAAATAAGGGTATGTTTGGATTTTTTTTCTATAGAGCGAATTTTATCTAATTATGTAACGAATAACCGACGTACCTACAGAAAGGTCTCAAAAGCAACATATAATTTTTTCACGTGTTTAGTCACTACCGTTTCTAAATAAAATGACTTTAAAATTAAATTTCCTAGAGGTTAGCTTGAAGAACCTCGCCTTAAGCAGTCGTTATTTTCTTGTGACTACAGTTCGATGTATTCCTTTTATTTTAACCAAGCCAAAAATGGAGGATGTTTCGTCCAACTTGCGAAGGATTTTAGAAATAGACTTCAATATGTCATCCTTCACAACCCAACAACGCCTTCCTATCTGCGCGAACGCTTTTTATACGCCCGTCCTTTTAATGCGCCTTGCAGGTCGCATCTTAGAAACCTCCTAAAAATTCCTTCTCATTCCACAGACTTCTACTCCTACGTCTCCTACTCCTTCACTGTGCACGCGGTTTGGTTGTGGAATTCACTTCCGCCTATTAGGGGCTAAAAGAAGAGTGTAAGAACACTGTCTATTAGAGGTATGAGGAACAGGGTGTAAAGTTCACTCATAATCTATAGTAAAGGGAGGATCCTCGTGTCATCCGTGGGCAACTGCCCGACGGTTGATGTCGGGATGTTGTATATAAGCTAGTCGCGCGGTAATCTCTGATAGCGCGATGCAGGATTTGTGACGTCAGGTCTTTGATGCGTAGTTCGCATGTGGCGTTGTTGATACCGCCACATGTATTTCCACTTCGTCATAGTTATTTTAGAAGTATGTTTTTATTTTTATTTTTTGTATTTTATTTCCTCTTCTACTCGTACACACGGTGTCTACATCTCTTTTTATCCTCTGTCCTATCGCAAGTATGCTGGAAGAGATAGATACCTTTGTACGTATTTTTCTGTTCCTATCTTCTTGTCTGTTTTGTTTTTTTGTGTACATAAAAGGTTAAATAAAAAATAAAATAAATGATTGACTTATTTATTGGTAACCTCTATCCTGATCGTTGGTGTCAGTACACCAATGGGAAATACAGGCTCCATAACCTGACTTCAGTGTACTATGGGGGACATCCGAATCGGCACACATTCAAAACAAAATCCCGTGCTCACGGTTGTCCGTTTACCGCCCCTTTTTGCGAAAACCAATTTAAAAAAACTTTTGTTTAAAAACATTTCTCAGGCTTTGTTACAATGATCACAGATGTCTGACCACATCGGCTGGTTTTTTTTTTTTTTAAACCATCGGAGGCTTTTACGGTCTTTTTATTTATCATTTACAAAAGCAAGGGCCTCAGCAAAAATCGAATGCTGCGATGCTATTGGTTGATGAGCGTAGGTAAGCGTTACTATAGAGGCCGAACGCTGCAAGCAAGAATAGTCCTTATGGTGGTCCGATTCGGATGTCCGTGATAGTACATTTGAAAAGACATCGACACCAGCTGAATCCAGGTAGACTGGAAACTGGCCTAATCCTTATTTTCAATGGAGCAACCTGCACCAATTCTGTCTAGTTTCTATCAAATACCTGGTGGTGCACATACCTTGGATATTTGTTGTAATAAGTCATCCTTAGTGGTTCTGAAGCTCTGGTCCTCCATAGTGGGCTCTGATGGCGGATTAGGAGATAGTACTTCAACTGTGCTATACTGGTTCACCGGCTCCTGGAAATTAACCACAGAGTATTTATTAGCAATGGTATAATTTTATTAGCATTCATACATTTTCTGGTTTTATTTAGACATCTCAACTCATCTAACTCCTTTGGTATTTAAAGAAATCTCAACTCGGCCACACTCCTACCTCCCCTTAGAAGGAAAATCCTGTTATCTCTTTCTTTGTGCTCTGTCAGACACTAACATCACTTTGTCTACCCGGGGATCGAGACCAGGACTCTATACTCAGCAGTCGCGCGTGTGACCGACCACTAGAGCAAGGTGTTCAGGAATGACAAGAGAAGCCATTGAGACTTTAGAGAAGATACTGACCCTAGTATCAACCCTAAGCGGCTGATGATGTGGCAGCGGCGTCCGATCAGCTGTGAGCCTAATCTTCTTGAAAGGCGGAGGGTCTGCGGGGGGCGGGTGGTGCGCGGCGGGCGCGGGCGGGGGGAGGTAGGCCGCGCCGAGTAGCGACACGCGCCCCCCGCGGTACTCGCCCGCGCCCACCGCGCCCGCGCCCACTGCGCCCACGCCGCCAACCGAACCCACTGCGCCGCCGCCGCGGACGTAGCTACTGTCCCTGGAAATGTACATGTGCTTGTTAGTAATGAAGATGTGGTGGAAGTTGGAGCAGGTTTAGGAAACAAGAGATTAGGTATTCAGAAGTTCTAGGCCTGCGATTTTCATAACTTCCACATCGACAAGTTGAAAAGTGGTGAAGTAAACATTTAGTTTTTGTTATATTTGTTTGTTGTCATTTACCAATGTTGCACAACGCAATAGATTACGCAAAATTATTGTCCGTGGTCTTGGCCTGACATCAAGCAATGGACAACAGTCAAACTTTTTTATTTTTATTGTTACATTTAAGGTTTTGAATACGAGGCTTTTGGTTACTTTGTATTAGTATGTGTATTTTGTCTATTTTTCAGGTAATGTGCGTCTTGTTTGTGCAGAATAAACAACTTTCTTCTTTTAAGTCGTGTTCCCGCTAAACCAGAAAACCAGATGTTGGCATATTCAAGCGTGGGATCACTGGGAACTGTCTGCCGCAAGCGCAGTTCAAAGTTCCATTGACGAAGAAGATAATAATATTATGACGAGTAGTGTAAGCTGAGCGTCGAGCGTAAAGTGGCCAGTACTTTTTCTCTAATCTAACACGTCTTTATTATGATACTCCCATTGCTTTCCCTCAACTGACAATACTGTATGCTGATTTTAACACCTTTTAATACCAAGATCGTACATGTAACAACTACCAAGACCCCAAATAACACTGATAAGAATACTTTCTTACAGTTGGAACTATAATAACGACACACAAGCGGTTAAGTAACAGCTGGCGTAAACGCATTGTGTTTGTAAAGAGGGCAGACAGCGCAAGGGGTGCATGCAGACAAAGAACTGGACTACTAATCATTAGCCGAGCTGTCCATTAGTCGATTAGAAGCACGGAAATTGCCCTATGCTAATGCCAGCGTGAAGATAGGAACCGCTTTGGACACCAGATCCTTTGTTTCTAATAGATTTGTTTATTTAAGGGGGATGGGCTAAGGTAGCCGCGAAATTAAAATTTTCTTTAGTTTTTGCAGTTTGCAGGTTTTTTTTTTCATATATATTATATATTTTTTTTTATATTAGTTCCTGACGGAACAGGCTATTCCGACGCTTTCGCCTTAAATGGGAATTTTAGTGTGCTGGAAGTTTTTTTAATAATAAATAAGGGTTAAGAACTCCATGGTCAAAGGAATATTTCATTAAAATTTATTTATATCCAGAGCTAGCCCTATTGATGACAGCAATAAACTACAACCAGTGGCCATGGACTGAAATAATAAAAACTACTATCAGATTTAGCTCCTAAAAATACATTTAGATTCTTGGGATAACTGTTGCATTTACAATATATATACATATATAGTCCTAGTCCCGTTTTTCGCGTGTCTGCTTTTGTGTGGTAATAATACCTCCTTGTTGGGATGCCTTTAAATGTCAACCGTCAACGACCTTAATACGAAATTGTTGCACGCTTAGCTTAACAGATGGCTGGCGTAGCGCCATTTTTAAAGTGGCTTTCAAAGCCAGTCATGAATATTGTGATTGTGATCAATTATTATGTGTTTTTTAATATTATTTACAGCTATACTCACATGTGTATACTTAAACAACTGTATAAGGCTGAATTATTCGTAATTCGGAGTTAGTCCCCCCTTCCATTATGCAGGGCAAATAAATGACGCAATTTCAGCATTTCGGTAATTGGAAGGTCTCTCACCGACCAATAAACACCTCCATTTTAATTGCAATAATTAAACAGCCATTCACTATTATCAATACAAGAGTACATTTTATTTTATATTCGTTAAAATTCTATTCTATTTTTACATAGATGTTTTTTTTTTGCTTTTACCCAAGTTGGGTTTGACATTGGTTGTTAATTTGACAATAATTTTATTTTTAAACACAAGCACAAGGTCAGTGATCAATGATCATATACAGCCTTGATAAAAACTATTTAAAAAAAGTTACAGCATAATTTTTATTTTGATACTATAAAAAAAAAACTGTACTTAGTTCCAATTCAAAGAGAGTGTAAAACTAAAAACTTAGCACAAACATTCCGCGTTAGACATTAAAAAAATCGTGAGTGTAGATATAAATAACTTTAAAACATGAATGCTAATAAACTTTCACCCAACTAAACAAGAAATGACGTAATAAATATGGCGAGTTGTGAAAATAATGCGTATTGTTAGTAATCTGTGGCCGATCGCATGCCGCGACGAGAAGGCCAAGGTTGCGCGCGGGGCGGGGGGGCTAACTGTAGCCGTCGCAGGGTCGCGCCGTTACAGAAATAAGTTCACTTGAGATTCATATTTTAACATGTGACTTGTTTGTTCTTAGCACTGAAGCTATTTTCGTTTCGTTCTTTTATGAAGTCTATACAAACTGTACGACGACTACATTTTGATGAGTTACAAAAATTGGTAACACCACCACACACCTCAAAAAATTATGGGTAGGCTAACGTCGATGTCGGCTGTTGTCTAATTAAGGTCTTCAATTTCTTTTTAATCGCTGTTCTCATTTTCTTAACACAAATAACTTAATCGACACAAAAATAGTTTCACCAAGTTTTACAGGTAAGTATGCGACAAAAGATCATTGGACAAAACCACTACATTTGAACCTTATTTGAACATTTGTGATTGAAAATGAACTTGAACTAGGTCATAGTTTTATCTTAAATCAGAATGAATCAAGCACGATAAGGATTTTCCTTATGTTGCTCCCAATACCACGTTAACTATACTGCTACAAATACCAGTCAACTTCGCTTTAGATCGAATGGATACATATATGAAAACCACGCACTTTAGACCGAGACGTTATTGACGCTAATAAGAAATACCAGTCCATCGCCCACGAACAACAGTATAAAATCAAGAAACCAGTTTGTATGAGTGTAAGTATTCACTAAAACTAAAGCGTGAGCTGGCTACAATAGGGGACTTTTATACCAGACAGCCACGAAATCCTGGCGGAATTCCGCGGAATCCAATCTCATCCTGTGCCACAAAAAGTAAACTAATACTATAGAAGTATAGACAGACAAGGAATGACGTAACCGTGATGGCGATACGCGACAATACGGCCGCGTCTGTATTTAGCGCGCCACGTTGGCCCACCACGTGGTGGCCGGGCCGCGACGCGCGCTGAATAATAATAAAAAATAAACATTGAACCGAACGCGCCCGCCAACTCAGGGCTGCCAACATCACGAGAATGTCACGTATTTGCTACGTAGATTATAGGTAGTTCAGGGTAGTTCTTATGATGAGTAGACCTTCAATGCCTCGCTTTGGGAATTTCCTTTACATTCCGCTTCAAACACGTCATCGTTCGACATTTTGGGACTAAGTAAATGTTACTCGGGAATAGGTACTGGGTTATCACTTCAATTAAAAACTAATAATAATTCGTACTTTGTAACACTAACTTATCCGATAGGTATTTTCCTTTATCTTTTCCAGCTAGATCAGTAGGATTAACTAAAATAATCTGTAGATAAGCCAAAAATTTGCTGATTCATAAGACAATTGTACTAATTGTCTAGGTATCACATGACATGACTAATGCAGGAAATAATGCATTATGTTTCCAAATCATCCTACAGTAATTTAGCAATTTGTCCGCGCAATAATAACAGGTAAAGAATATTTCAACTGTCAGAGAAGATTACATGGCAACACACACCGGTCGTGGCCTAGCCACTCATGGCCGTCCGTGTACACTACCGTAAAATGGCGATAAAATTAAGCAGAAACAATAATTTTAATAAAAACACTTGATTTACGACGAGCACGGATGAAGGTGATTGAGCTCCACCATCGCGTGCGTGATGTTATTTTTACAGTTTTGCGTACAAAAAAAAAATATCGCAGGAGGTGGAACTAATATAAGATTTCCCACGTTTTTATTGTTTATATTGGTAGCATTGATTAGATTCTAAATTATTTTATTGCCCGGATTGTTGTTTTTATCGATCATGTATTTAGTCAAAAAAGAAATCACAAGATCATCCACATCCTATTTGATATAGATGAACAAAAAACAAAAGTAACTGCTGCAGTTCCTAACGAAACAGCTTTTAATAAAACGGAAGGAATAGTGTTATGGATCCGAATGTACCTGCACTATCATTATTCAAAGAGTTAAGAACAACACAGACTGAAATTACAGAAAGAAATCTGTCCAAACAAAAGAATCTGCGAGAATCCACATATATCTGTCTGTATTAAGCTTACTTATATCTCTTCATTTATTTCAAGAAATGAGTAATGCAGGTGGCATGGTTTAAAATATAGCCAAGTAAATTGCATGTGAATGATATTTGTCGGTTGTCAGGCTATTTCTAACACCTTTCATAATATCGGGCCGGTTGGACCGGCTCCAGATGTTTGTTTTCAATAAGAATGCACGAGGCCTGCTTGTTAACAATCATTTTTTGACTGCTTTAGAAAACCCAGAAACTTATTGTGACAATTTTTGTAAAAAGGACATTAGGGTCAGAATAAAAGTAGAAGAACGGACTATAGAATACTAAAGATCTTTTGATAATTTTGGATAAGTACTTTTGTTATGTAAAGGCTTGTACAGACTAGTGCGATATCGCGGGCGCCGCGACACTAGTAGCACAATTTCTTTGTCGGTGCCTGTCGCGCCCGCGATATAGCGCGAGTCTGTTCGTACAGACTCGCGCTATATCGCGGGCGTATTTTTCTATACAAATGTCTGTAAAGGCTCGTGCCTTTACAGACATTTGTATAGAAAATAAATACTTAGACGCGTTTACTGTGTAACTTGTTAGGTCTATTAGGTTGTTATTTTTAGATAACATAATTATACGTATACGGGGCATTGTTGCATAAAAAACGAAGATAAGGCACCGCCCTAATGTCACGTAAACATTATAGGACTAGAAACAATTACATGTAAACACACACCCACACAACTACATTTCCCGATGTCGGTCGCCATGCATCAACAACCGAAATAAAGAGAGATATGACGCGGACTGTAGCAGGAACGAGATAGCAATAATTGTCACTGTTACGTACCCATAACAACTCAGAAACAAATGGCGACCTAGAAAACAAATTATTATTCAGGATAACTTAAAATAAAATAAGTTTTGATGTATTTACGAGTGGAAAATAATCCCGTAGAACTTGTTTTTGGTTTGTGAATTATTTGTGCACATTTTGAAAACACAGGAAGGCATTTTTGCTGCTTATTTAGACGATTACGGTAATTTAACTTAACGTGCTGCACATGTCGTACACAAACGCCAGTTCGATTGTGACTAAGGTCAGTTGTGCCGGTCGGCATAGTTTATGCGTTCCACGTCGAGGAGCGCGTACCTAACCTTCCTTTTTTATACATCAATGATACGGGGTGAATTTTCCAAGTTTGCATTGATGGCCAAATCCGAAACTATAATAGGTACTTACATACTTAATTATAGATAATAGCAAATAGATTTCTTTCAGTAGGTACCTATTTTATTCGCTATATTTTACAGTACCGGATTTGCCTATTTACGCACACTCTGAAAGTTCACCTGTATAGTAATCAGTGGTCACGTAAAGGCAAAGTGGAGGGACACTTGACTCTAAAAAAAAAATAGCGTTTTAAAGGCTCGCACAGACTGGCGCGACAGGCAGCGCGACCATTTTCGCGCACGCGATATCGCGCCAGTCTGCGAGAGCCTTAAAGCCTAATATTACGCAAACGGAGCCCTGAATCGAAAAATGGTTTTCACAAACCCGCAATACTTTTAACGGCCTATCCAACGATACCCAACACCATGGTATAGACGAGAAAAAAATATCAACCCCACTTCACGTATAGGGTACCCTAAAAAAATATATCAGTTCAAGATTTAATTTTACCACTTTGTCAGCGTGATTAATAGGTATAACCGTGCCAAATTACAGCTTTCAAGTACTAAGAGATTCTGAGCTAAGCCGCGGATAAACAGACAGGTCCTTGTTGGCTATGGAAACCTAAAAATCTCACCATGAAAACTTTGGTGAAGTGAAATGTCATTCCACCATTCCCACCTAAATGCTGAGGATTGACAGTGCGCTACAGAATAACACAAAAGAAGTGTAAATGCTTACTAATATTACCATGGGTCTATGCACTAGTATTTTTAAACATATTTAAACAAAAAAGTGGGTATTTATCTTTTTTAAACAAAAATATGTAATACAAATGAAGAGGATAATGCAAAAACTGAGAATTACATTGAATTTATATTATACTTAATCCGATTATTACAAAACCAAGTTTTATCACAAATAAAACAATTATTCTTGTTCGCACGGTGAAATCTGAATCCGTTTTCTCGTTTCAAAGTATAATGAACCTCATTACATGGCGTTTCAGGTTATTTTTGCTTGTAGAATCGTGAAGAAATCTCAATTATTAAGAGTATGTATTGTGCAAAAACATTGTAATCGCTTCCCATGGCGGGTATTGTCGGTCGTTGGTAGACGGGCATTACATCTCCAAGACTGCAATGAACCTCAGGGTTGCACGAACTGATTTAATCATTGAACATCTGCTTTTTGCTTTGACTTTACCTGAGCTGACTGTTTTTTTTTGTGTTGCACGTACATCACAAATCATTCTGACTATCATCTTCAAATGACTGACAGAAACAGAACCATATTTTAAAGGGTATTCGTTCTGTAAAAATCAAATAGCATAACTATGTTAAGTCACAGATTAACACAGATGGGAAACTGCAATATCATTTAAATAAAAAGCGACTCTTTCTACGACACAACAAAGTGCAATTCAGGTCGCACAACGCTTATTACCTACAGCTATATTCACCTACAAGTTGCCTCTCTTTCTATCGCGTAACTCTTATGCCCGCGGCGCGCGGCAGTCCTACTGAATTTGCCCCGTAAGATGGGACCGCCGCGTACTTGTAGCTTCATACCTAAACTGCGGAGTGTCCCATCTGTATTCATCTGTGCAAAAGCCGCAGGATAGTCCGCGAAATTCAAATTGTCTTACTATTTTTGCAATTTGCAGGTCAGTATTAGGTTGTATATTGATCAAAATATGATTCGCGACCGTAACAAGTATGTATTTACAGAATTATAATCATTAAAATTGATGATTTAATGATTATACAACTGTCTATGACCAGGTAACCCTATTGAATGACTATTTCAGGAAATCATTATATTTGAGGGCAATTCTAACTTGAGTCAAATAATGGTCCTTCGAGCCGGATATGAACATATCCGGCTCGAAGGCCCATTATTTGCGGGCTGCAGGGTTTCGGGTAATATTAAAGCACTGATGAGATTGGATTTAAAGAGTTTATTAAATGTTCTTCAAGTTTAATGTAAAATGTCTTAAAGTAAAATGTTATGATTGCACCCGGTCCGTTTGATGTCTGGTAATGCACTGATATTCGTCGATTATAATGATTGTTGTAAACTGCTGCATTAGCAGGTGGTTGGTTGCTTAGACCGAACAGTATTGCTGATTCTAATGATTATAATTATGTAAATACATACTTGTTATGGTCGCGAATTATATTTTGATCAACATACAACCTGCCACTGACCTGCAAAATTGCAAAGAACGTAAGAATATTTTAATTTCGCGGACTACCTTAGCGTTTCCGCCTTAAGTTAAATACAATGGATGAGTGACGGAATCAAGAATGCGTTGAGTAAACAATGAAGCTACGTCATCATCAGCAACAAAAAAAGTATTATTGATTGGGCCTGTTCTTGACCTCGATCTCGCCTGATAGAAAGCGATGGATGAGGTCTATGATGGAACGAGCGTGCCTAGAAGATGCCTGTTCACTCTTTCTTTAAAGGCAGACGGGATATATGTGGAAGGTAACACAGACGCTGGCAGAGAGTTCCACACTTCGACACTTTGGTTGGCTGCAGAATACAATACTAATTCATGGCGTAAAGATCAATATAATTAAGAATAATAAAAAAAAGCCGTTAATTAAAGTTAAAGTTATATAATGTAACCTCCATTTAGTTCAAGGAATCAAGACTACGATCACAGATGTTACATACTTAATTAAAAAATTAAACATTTTTGTTCGAAAAAGTTTGTTGAATTTTAATGATTTGTAAAATAATTACATGAAAATTTAATTTTGCGAAGCGCTGTACATAAAATAATAAGCTCTGATGATACCGACATGCTAAAAAAATAGGCGGGAGAAAAAATATGTAACGCGAAAAAACATGGCTGATGTTTTTGTGAATTACCACGGCATACGCCCGCAGCAACGAGGGATGTTTACGTACCTATATCTATCTTCTATAGGTACTAATATAATAAAGCTGAAGAGTTTTTTTGAACGAGCAAATCTCTGAGACTACCAGTCGGATATGAAAAATTAGTTTTGCACTTGATAGCCCAATTCTTGAAGAAGGTTCTATGTTCTATGTTACGAGGGTTTGGTTTCCGCACTTAGTCCTTCAGACGGACCATTTTGCGTGAGCCATAGCGGCCGTAGGTGGTTCTTGAGGAAGGTTATAAGCTATTAAAATCTCACTACGACCCTAAGGAGCCGAGCAAAAAAAACGCTAAGCAAAATGAAGTAACATTGCGGGCACTGCGAGCAGGCGTAGGCGATGCGACGCGGCGGGTTTGGGGCCGCGGGAGTTTAAAAAAAATGTGGCTGTTACTTTAGTATATTGAGACTTCCACGCGAACGCAGTCGCTTGCAGAAGCCAATAATATAATATTCTCCAAGGACTCTGTTATTCGACAACCCTAGGCAATATAATGGTGTTGTTTCCTTATCTCAGCACAATGCCTGTTCACATTGTTTTGTCTGTAATCTGCGTAAAAGTAACATGACAGTTTAACTGTAAACGCTAAAAAACCTAGTCGTATAATGACATAATTAGCGGAAGGTACTATTATAGTACTAGGGTTCCTGTCAGATGCTTAGTACTAGCTCTAATGGTTGTAAACTATCATCTTTATGAACAGACAGTCTATGGAACATTTTATACCTTCGAAGTACCGTTCCTACTTCTAAGTGGTATAGAATATTCCATAGACTTGAAGGAAACGAATGTGTAAGGATCGTAGCAGTTGGCGTTCTGTAGTTTCTGCCTACTCCATGGGAGAAAGGCTTGATTTATGTATGTGTATGCAAGTACAATGCGTGCCACGAAAGATGAGACTTGACCACGCCTCACGCGCCCTTTCCATTGCCCCGATGACGACCGGTCCCGTCCCGCGCACAAACCTCATACCACTAAAGGGACCTTTAAGGCTCGTACAGACTCGCGCGATATCGCGGGCGCGACAGGCAGCGACAAAGAAATTTGTGCTACTAGTGTCGCGTCGCGCAAGTCAAACCACGTGGTATGTCAAGTCTCATCTTTCTTGGCACGCATTGTATGAACCTTGTTGAAATATGCAATTGGGGTACGTACTTAGTCAAAAATGAAGCGACGACCAATAAACCAGTGAAAACAACCCTGTCTTTATCGCGCAGTCGAGTAATAAAGATAGGTATTATATTCGGGCCACAGAGAGAATGTGTACCTGACACCTTTCAGGAGCCATATTATGAAGTATAAATGCCATTATGGTTCCTGACCGAAAAAGAGATGGTGCTAGCGGTAATGTATAACTCCATCTCTCTCTTTAAACGTCCTATTACGGCACCAGTTGGACACGATTAGGAACTAATAAGGTTTAAATTCGTAAAACATGTTTTCTTTTGTACTCGCTGACAATAAACGCATTCTCTCATCAGCCGGTGTTTAGTGTGAAAAGATTCAAACTCAAACTAAAAGCATTTATTTCAATTAAACCATTTACAGGCACTTTTGAATTGTCAAAGAGACAGTCAATTAGTCAGAAAATTGAAGCTAGTTGCTCATTCCAAAACGTAGATCTCTATGGAGAAGAACGGGCAAGAAACTCCAAGGACACTCTTTTAAATCAAGATATTACAAAATCCTGGGTACATTATTCTTGTTGCTTCTTTATGTGAGACAATGTAAAAAACTAATTAAAAAAATCAAAATATAAAATTCAAAATAAGACCAGGCAGTTAAGAGATGACCAGTCTTACTCTCAACTGACGGCACCCGTTCACGAACATAACGCGTGGATCAGCGCCATCCAGCTCAACCATTAGTGAACCGAATGATCCAACACACGCGCCACCATCAGAGAGACATTTAAGTGAGCATGACATACTCTCAACTGCATGCTTTTTCAAGGCAACATACATCATAATAACATAATAATCGGCTCCATAGGTTAACAAAGTTTTCATTAGGTGATTTACAGTACAGTGTTATGTGACCTGTGTTTTTGCACTACCCAGAAAACTTCACAAAAACTGCAATTAAACGTGTAAAGAAATTTCAACGTAAGTATACTTATTTCTATAGAGCCGGTAACTGTATTCCGAGTGCATTTCTTTCTGTAGCCAACACGAAGCAATTACTTGAAGTTTGTCCGTCCAGTAATTTAGATTTTACAGCTTGGCATTAGAAAATACTATCCAGTCAGGTTTAGTGCTTTTCGTAATAAAAACATACTATAGTTACGCAAAGCAAAGTGTTTAAAGAAATTCTAACAAACACAGTTAATGAGAAAGTACAGACAGCTGCAACAATTACGCACTTCCCGTATTAAAATACCTTAGACAGAGAAAATGGGGTAACCAATTAATACAGCTGTTCGTACAAGTGTATTTTTTATCAAATGCTTATTTTAGAAACGCAATTACTAGTTATCGGTCGTTGTTAATCAGAAAAACCTAGTTTTGGAGTTCCTCGTACACAAATAGAAAGATAAGTTTATCAAAATTCGAGTCACTGTATTGATTTGAAACCGTATCACGATGTACTACATGAGCATCTATGTTGAATATGTGGTAATATTCCCGTTTTCTCGTCACAACCCTACGATCCCTTACCTCTCCAAACATGACCTGTACCTGTGACCCCTCTCCTATAAGTTAGAGGCAATGCTTCCCATGCTCGCTTGCAGATAATGGTTATGAATGACAACAAGGACGCTTGGTATTCGCAGAGGGACCGCACGTGACGCCCCCTCCCTCCACAAGTCAGACGTGACCAGACCATTAATATCTCCGTAGATATGAAAACTGTGAGGATTCTAGTCACTATTTAGTGGTGAAGGAGATAGTTTTTGTCAAGTATTTGGGTTCGTTTTTATGTTTGAAGAAAAACTTGAGCAGAGTAATGAAGAACAAAACAATGAGCCAGAAGAAATCCAGGAGACGTAATACTTGGCAGGTGTTGGAAAGAACTAAAAGAAAGTCGAGGAGAACTGATTGAAGAATTGATACAGACGACAAAGCTTAGGTTAAGCATCCGGGCAATCTTAAGTAGGTTAATACTAGCTCTAATAGGTCTGAATGTGACGACAAAGTGACAGTTACAACTTAAAATATAATAGTAAATAGCACAGTTACTATAGAAGTCTTAGCACGTGCCATGTAGACCGTATGACCAATGACCAGCAAATGAATAATGGAACTCTTTCTGTGTTGCATGTCGGCTGTCACGTTCACCAAGCAACCAACTGACACATGACGAAGCAAAGAACTCGTTTTAATCTATAGGAGAAAGCACATTTTCCTTCCAAAACACGTTATCAATCAATAAACATTTATTTCGAACAGAATCCAGTGTTAGTAACAATTATCTTAAGATCTATGTTAGTAGGTACCTAATACAAGAATTATAATTTCTCCGTAACTATTCCCACCCAGTGTATGGGACAGTCACTTCGGGATGCAATCATTGGCAAAATACTGTTGGTGCTACGGCGCAGTCTTTGGAATAGCGACGCCACTTTCTTACGCACTATAGCGTGGAAACCGTGAACGCGCGCATTTGCGAACAATTGTGAGGCATTACAATGCCACAGCAACCCCAACAGCATTCTGAAAGCATTATTATATTGAACACGCAGGACGTTGTGGGCTCGATATATGTTACGGAAAGTTTAAAAACGTATCACTTTTGGTATTCTCAAAAGAATTCCACATTTATGACCGCTTTTGAAGACTGGGGTCGAAGGACAAACACGTCCTTTGTAAAAGCCCTTCCCAAAATTTTGTATGTTAATGAATCGCACCTACTGGGGTTATCTCTGAATAAGTGAATACATTACGGCCACGTAGATACTCTCAAAAAAACCCTATTATTTTGCAAATCACTATATTCAAAACGTGCTGCTCTGAATTCAAGGAGCAAAGAATCCTGCAAGGAAGGTAACTGAGAATAACGAACTCCTTTATTCAGCTTTTCAAAAGACACGAATTGAATGAGACATTTTTATTCAAGTTTTCAACTGTAGGTCATGTCAGAAAAAATGTTACAAAAAAAAAACAATACAGACTTTCTGAGAATATATATCTCGGAAAGGTGAAATCGTGTACACGAATATTTAAAGTGCGTAAGTATAGTAAATTGTACTTTAATAGCAGAGACACGTAAAAAAGTAGGTCGTTATTAAGACGCATCTAAAAGTAATAATAGCCCCGAACTCTGAAGGTAAAACAGAAGACGGTTCTATCAATTCAAATGGTGCTAATAAGTTGAACGTTCTACCAATTTAGAGCGCTCACAAGTTGTTAATAGTCAAGAAAATTGAAGAGTCACAAGTTAACAACTGGTTTACGAATACTGTTAAAAGTGCTAGAGCCGTCTCCGTCGTTTTTGGAACTGATTGCGTCAAGAGACTCGTTAGAACCTGCCGCGGTTTACGATGTGTGATTTTTTTAAAGTCAATGTTAGTTTTAGAAGCAACGACGTTTTAATCAGCCTATACCGTAAATCAATATTTATCAAGGCTATTTTATACTTCTATGGACCAAAGTCCATTATTCAGAATTTTACACAAGTAATCCGTAAGTGCGTCCTTGGCCATAATGCGCTCATCAATCAGCGCGCTAAGCTATAGATTACGGGAGTATCTCCCCAGGATCGTTAGTTCATTGTCGGGGAGGTCAATGTCCAGTAGAGAATCATGCATCGTTGGCTAAATGCAATGGTAAGCGAGCAAATCTATCGTATCACCCCAAATGTTCTCAAGGAGTAAACCTGGTCGATTTTTATGGGTCTCATATAAATATATGGATATATATGGATATATATGGATAGGTTGTCCTAAATGTTTCATAGGGTTATTAGTGAACGCAGGTGGCTGTCATACGGACTTAGAAATTAGAATGTACCGACTGAGCAGCGGTTATCAAGAGCGTCCTATATTTGGGGCATGCCACACGGCCTTGGCACATGGCTTTAGAGACGTTGTTGCTGAGACAGTTGGGTCTCAGCTAGAGGTGGAATAGTTAGGGATGTTTCTGTCTTGGCCTGAGGGCAAATCGCTTTCAAAGCGTTTCGTATTTCTACAACGAATTTCGACAAGTTGACATCATCTTTTCGGTACTTATATCAGTCCCATTAATTTTGTTACTTTTCCATCATCGTTATCGCTAATGGAATGCCACTTTGTCTAAGGCCTCAGGGCCAACTCCAGCAATGGATGCATCGCGTCACCTCAAGTTTAAAAGCTGAACCAACCTGTATGATAATGCCGCTGATCCATATCCTGGCTGGTGCAGCCGCAGCTGTGCTGGAGGGTAGGGCTGTGGGGCGTAGGGTGCCGCGGGCGGCGGCCGGGGCTGCGGCGGCGCCACCACGCCCCCCGCCGCCGGCTTACCGCCGTACGCCAGCGCGCCGCCGCCGTGCCCGTGATCCGTCTGCCCGGGCCTGGAGCAACAGAAAAGAGACATAAGCAAGGGTACAAAAAATAACGGCAAATATGTGTGCAAGATCAAAGGAAAGGCCTCAGATCAGCTCGCTTGATTTAATTAAGGATGCTGTTGAGAATTGGGCTTCATTCATATACAATCACACGCCACGCGCCACCAAGACTATAATGTACGGTGTACCTTGAGCACTACTAAACTTTCTGACTAGCTAAGGCTAATCAGTAATCTAGTCACCACAGCATCTAACCTTGCTTTGCGTTACAGTGCCAATATACACAGCCCGTGCCACTGCCAACACAACAGTAGAAGACTAAAGACTAGGTGTGCGAGTAACGAACTTCTGTTGAAATGGCGTTTAGTGTCCAGCGGTTTTTAAGTAACAATACACGTGAGTTCACGTGACGGTTGATAAAATGAGTAATGGTAATGCAGACAGGTTGCCTTCTACTAACCGAATAAATAATAAATAAAACGAAACTAATTGTACTACGAAAACAACAATGAATTGTCGGTCATCAAGTACTGTCAGTACTTTTGCCTACTGTTCGGTTTTTTGTTCACATATTGACTATAGAAAAAGTATAATAGAAAACATTGAACGTACTGTAACCACAGTGTGTTGTCAAGACATCGAAGCCTTTCCCTTTCAGCATCATACATTTCACTCACAAGTAACAAAAAAATCAGTACATAAAACAAACAAAATTGTAAATGAGTTACAGACTTAAATGTATGCAAATTATCAAAGACATATAAACAACATGCCGTTATGTACGCAATAATAATAAATAATATGACCGATAGGTAGCTCGCGAATCACTATGAGTCACGGGTCAGTCACCCTTCCACGGGATGGCGTCGGTAACACCGGAAATCCATAAAAAACGGCAGATTAATAGTTTAATACATTCCTATATTTAAAATTGGTTTAGGTTATGTGTAGTTGCGTAAGAGGTGATCCCCGAAAAGTGCAGCAACTACCTAGCACGAAAATTGTGAATCCATGCCATCTACGTGAAACTTGTTACTGTAACTACGTTAAGGAAGGTTCTAGCTATCAATTCCCATACTTTTGTCAAGATAGCCGTGAGGTCCATAATTGTATAGTTCCAGATGTGAGCATATGGCGCAGTTACAATGCCGATACAACATTATCTATGGCGACACGATAAAAGTCAAGTCAGTAAAAAAAAGTAAAGCAAAGTAAGTCTAAAAGTTACTGTCAATACTACTTTGCTAGATGTTTATGCTAGAAGATTCTTACCTCCCGTAGATGTTATAAGACTTAGAAAGAAAGATAGAAAACTTTAGGGGACTTATCTAAGCGGTACAAGATGATGATGACAATATTCTGTCATCATTCATTGTAATGGTGTACATCGCTACAATTCTGCTGATGTTATGATGACACTCAGACGACGTAACCCACGCTCAGTGGACAATGCTGCGAGCTGCGTAGTCGGTACTTATTCGAATAAATGTTTATGTAGTGACTATAGCAGGGCACGACAAATTGATGTCATTTGTTCATTTGTTCGGTGAGAGGAAGCCTTCCAACCGCATTCGAAGAGACAACCCGACTCGGGACGGTCGGGTAGTCGGTTTGTCTCTTTGAAAGATAATACTCTTGGGTAGAAATACATTGAAATAAAATGTAGAAGAATTTAAACCATAATTTGACGTAGAAGAAAGAGGGTAACATCGTGAGACATATCATATCATAAGAGAAATGGAAGATCGATGGATTGATTGTGTGGAAGAAGAAGATATGGCTAGAACGAGGGTGGATTCCGAGATGATAGCTGATAGATACATATGGGAGAAGAAAAACAAGAAGCGTCGACGCCAAATAAATTTGGATAAAGACAATAGGAAGACGTTGAGATAACCTGAAGAGAGGTGTATGGAAGAAGAAGACATGCACACAAGAAGAATACAGGAGATGACAAGATTGAGATTGTCACTAAGATTTTGTGCAAGACGATTGGCTCGAAAAGAGAAATACTGAGATTCAGACTGATAGAGATCAATGGAAAAAGACCTGTAGCGGTGTGCCCCAATAAATTGGAAGAAAGACAATACGATGACGAGATTCTCTAGCACTAGGCGTCATATGGATTGTGTGAATTGGCTAGTCGGTCCACCGACCAATGCAAGAAGAAGACATGCAACGGCCACTCCAAATAAACTGTGATCAAGACAGTAGGATGACGAGATTCTCTAGCACAGGGGTTCTCAATCTTTTTATACTGCGACTCCCTTTACTTGTTATAATTTATTTGCGACTCCCTTGTAATAGAAGATACCTGCGTGTAGCTCTAGAATCTAAAGTCTATCAGATAGACTCATTAAAACAATCCAGCTCGACAGACAGGCTATAGACAATAATCTAGCTAGATTATTGTCTTTTTCGAACTGTTGTTTTAGGCTCGTCCCGTCGCGGGGGAACCAGGGGCGCCTGGACGCGGGGTCCCAGGTGGAGGCCAGCAGGCAACGGGTGCGGGGGCACCCTTGCCTGTATTGCACAGGCCTCCACCAGTGTCGGACGGGAATGGCCAGGTGTTCCCGGTCATTCCCATATCGCCCCCAGGCGGAGGGGCATGCGGGGCCCGCCAGCTAGGCGGGCATGCGCCGGGAGGGTTGTGGACGTAAAGGCTGTGCCGGTTTCCCATGACCCTCCCATCAAGGCGATGAGGGAACTCCGCTGAGTTTTAGTGGGTATACTGCCATTTTGGCAGGGCCTCTCGTCCCCCGACGAGCGGGCATGCGTAATGCATTTCTCAGCGTCAAAAAGAAAAAAAGGCTCGTATCACAAGATAGTTCTAACAGCTGTTCGTCTTCGACTATTGAACGTGCAGAAGGGGGTGGAGTGGATTGGAATGGATTGCTAATCAAGATTCGGGTGCCAGTGACGTGAGCGTTCGCGACGCCCCTGTGGCAACACCGCGGAACCTTGGGGCGTCGCTACGCACGGGTAGGGAACTCCTGCTTTAGCACTTGACATCAGTATAGCAGGCGTCAATTTTACAAAGAACTTAACACCTATAGTGTTTTTTGTTTTTTCATAATCCTGCAGCTATATTGTGTTGCTTCATGCACACAAAGGTGTACTGTTTCGGAAACAATAGCAATATGTGTCACCGCCACTCAAAATTTACGTGCAGAGATAGATAGATTGCGAATGTTAGTTAAGTTGATATCAAAATATTTACCGTTGGTAAATGCTACTGATACATATAACGATATATCTGTACATAATGCAGAAGAATGAGACTGAATGACAGGCATCGCAGAGCTTAACCAGTGGAGATACAAGAAAGATTTTTTAGAGAGCGTAATGGTATTAGAAAGGCTTCTGAGCGTGTCACTGAAGTCCATACTATATGAAACTGTGATGGAATTTGCAGGCAATAGATAATTTAGTTATAAAAAACAGCTTAAGAGCGCTGTCTCGGGTCCACGAGCGCCACTCTTAAAACATAATATCTCGTGACTGAGTAGAAATAGGGATGATTCCAGGGTAAAAAAAAGAAAAACTGTTTAGTCCGTCAGTCAGATAATAAAAAAATATTAGACACGTATTTTTTACTTTATCATATTAATAAAAAATGACTTAGATAATAATATATAATAATCGTTTATTATAATATATAAATCACATTAAAGAAGTGGAGGCTCGTTACGACAGCTCAGTATAAAATCTAGTGAGAAGTGACGTCATGCCACATTTGAACTCAATGGATCGCCGTAATGTTTTGATTACGTAAAAAAAGAAAAATACGTGTCTAATATTTTTTTTATAATCTAAAAAAAAAATCAGTCATCTTCCCTATTATGAAAAACGGCTCAATCAACTATATCGGTGTGTCTAGAATTTTCTAATACCTTTTATAAAGTTATTCATAGAGACACGAAGCAACAAAATTCGATCAAAATAAAAACGGCCACATTCCTCTAGATCGTATTTTGTTGCTTTGTGTCTCAATATGAAACTTTAAATTCCTTCTCAGTCACGAGATAATATGTTGTTAAAAGAGTGGCTTTAGTGGACCGGTGACAACCCTCTTAACGGAAAATCGTAAAAGAACACAGTTTCAAGATATAGGCATCAATAAAACAAGTTATGTTAATCCAATAAACACGGATATCACTAATTAACCTATTTGTTTTTACAGGTAACCGAGCCCATAAAAGTCCATATCAGTTTGATTAAGTGATACTTACTGGATAAAACAGTTCTCACGCCTCTAATAATAAAATAGCAGGAGTGTTATTTGTAGCACAAACTCCGTCTAAAATAGTCCCTCTACAAGTCACAAATCACAATTAATTTATCAGTACAAGCAATGATTAGCATAAGAATAACATCACACCGACACATGTTACTTTGTTCCGTGAATTTATTGTCTTAGTTTTTAGGGTTCCGTACCTCAAAAGGATAAAACGGAACACAGGATCACTCGTGTGTCTGTGTCTGTCTGTCCGTCTGTCACAGCCGATTTGCTCCGAATCTTCTAAACCGATTAAGTTGAAATTTGGTACACATATGAAATATGAATTTCTGTTACATTTCTGTAACACCACTGTGTGGTGTTTGGGTAACAACGTGCAATTTTGTAATCTATACCGTGTGACGGTGTGACATACCAAATGATAGGATTTGGTGTCAAAGTTACAATTTTTTTTTTTTTAATAATTTTAATATACATAATTCGTTTTAAAGTTATTAAATAAAGTATGTAGATGAATTAATTTACTATGCCCCCCCCCATATCTCCAAACTGCGCAGCTTATATATTTTTTAATGGGTAGTTTTTTTTTTTAATCTACAACGGGTAAGCTCTTGGCCTTCATCTCACCTGATGGTAAGTGATGATAAGGCCGAAGATGGAAGCGAGATTCACCCGGAATCCTTAACCGCAGAGGAACTGGCTATCTTACAGATACTAGACAGATAGTTAGAGCTAGATAGTTCTATACTTATAGATTACAGTAAAACCTAGAAGTCTTATGGTCTTCAAATAACATGGTAAATTACTCAATATTGTGCGTACAAACTTTTGCAGTTAGAATGTATATCGTCCCTACATGTTTTTCAACTACAATGTTAAACTTGTTCTTGGGATAAATTCATCCCAACTACGAAACCCTTCATTGTGCGTGGTCCGACATTCACTTGGCCGGTCTTGTTTTCTTATATCATCTTTTTCGCAACTACGTAAGTCACCAGTCGCGGTCTACTGTAAGTTATAACGATTGTATAGGGTGTTTTGCAAACTATATTCAATGCTAGAGATATAGGACATTAGTTAAATAGTCCATAAACTACCATAAATAACAATTTATGGTAGTTTATAGGTTGGTGAAGGGATATAGAAAAATAAACGGGATTTGAGATAGGTTTTAGTTGCCAAGTTGTGTTCCGAAGGCATTTGTGGTGATCAGGAATTCGCGACGTAGCAATATATTGATTACTAGCTGCTAGTTGAGGCTTTGCCCACTTGGCTTCTTATTAAATAAAAGTAGTCTAAGTTACCTACTCCTTTATAACATCAGCTGTCTGCCAGTGAAAGTCCCGTCAAAATCGGTCCAGTCGTTTCGGAGATTTTTGAGGTTCGAAAAGTGCTGATTCTCAGCCTAATTTGAATGAATGACTTTTGATTTTGATTAGCCGGAACAAGTAGACAGACAGACAGAAAAAAACTTAAAAATTGTTTTTTTGTTATAAGTACCGTATACACTTTCATATGCACTTAGTAAAAAGTGTAAAAACCTGTTATTTATTATACAATTTTATTTATAAAAAAAAAAGGTATATCAGTAAATCTGCAAGTCAGAAAGGATCCCACAAAAAATATCGAAACAAAATATCAACTGAAGAGAGAATTCATCATACATTTTGAGGTACCTACATAGGTACGTTGTGCAGGTAGACACTGCACAAATACATTGTCTTGACAAGGGTTGGGACTGGGATCCGGGTCGCTATTCATTCAAGTAACAAAATAAGCATCAAGTGTTTGTAATTCTGTATGCAGAGTTGACGCAATTTGCCGCGACTTGTGAAATCTAAGGGCGTGGGCGCCTTCAAATTTGCCGCAAAGTACCGCGCGGTGGCAACTTAGGCTACTTTGAATTTAGAAAAAGCCACACGGGCGATTCGCCCGAGGGCAGCTGCTAGTGCAGCAAAAGGAACTTCGTTCGAACCTTCCTATTGCCATTTTATGGAGAAGAATATGATAAAAACACAGCATTTTGAACTTACTTGTCAGATTAAAACAATCCGAGCAACGACAGTGGGTATTGACGAAGAAAACTTGGAGAAAACAAAACCATTTGACATACAAACAAAGCGAGTTATGCGTCTAAATAATTTAAATAATGGTGCCGATTCCCTTGTTCACAAACTAAACTAAAATTAAGTACAGTGCATCGTTTTCTTTCTATTTCATTAAGAAAAGGACAGAAAATAAATTTTGTCCTGTCAAATTAATCAGCGCCTGTCACTACTCCATACAAGTTTAGACGTGATTAAAAACTTGCCGACTAAAATTACGTCAAAATACGTCAAGCGCTGATTAATTTGACAGGACTAAACTAAAATGTATCTTCTATCCTTTTCTTAATGAAATAGAAAGAAAAAGATGCACTGAACTTAAATTTAGTTTAGTTTGTGAACAAGGGAATCGGCACCATGGTATTACAAAATTCGGCGGCCTCTTCAGACAATTCACCGATAGACAATATAGAATTATCAATCACCTCTCTGATCCGTGCATTAAAACTTTATGCATAGATGGAGGCAAGTTATTCCAAGGATATTCCCTCAACAAGCATTTTGGCAGTATTAAAAGCATAGCACACTTCTTAATAAAACAATTGAATCGCAATGTTGAGCCCTAAAGCCTTGTTCCTCTGTTTACACCGCCATTGCAAGCCTGAATATATAATTCCGTCACAGAGACACAGAGTAACAGAATTCAGATTAACAAACCGAACCAGCCAGCCGACAGAATATGTCCGCGGTGAGTCAGTCTCACACGCTATTGTGTGAGTTGTTCACAGCCAGGTGAATGACTCATACACACCTTATGAAGCACGGATGAGAAACCAATTAACATTTAGATGCACATTTGGAAAACATCTAACGTTTTCTGGTTCACAATAGGATGGTTGTTGATAAGAGACTTGCCATGGCAGACTAGCCAATGGTTTACAAATAAACTGGTAGTTTCAATTCCGTACGCAAAATACGCGCGCTTTGAGTAATTTGCGGCCTACCCAAATGTCCTTTCTTGGCTTTCTTTGGTATCGTTCGTCGAATCGTTGAGCTCCTAAGTTCTAAATTGAGCTGCACGATTACTGGGGGCCAAGTCTACTAATGTACAAACGTTGCAATGGTCTCTTCATTGTGAGTTTTTGACAGATTTGCCATACAAACACTGTCAAATACAATGGCGAGACCATTCTGACACTATTGTAATAGCAGACTTGAGGCCCTGACAAATGCGTGCACTGACTGGACAGGTCCAATCAATCTGTGTGTAACTTATAAGTTCAAAACTTATAGGTAGAATAGATTCCCACCAAAACCCCTCAAGGTTTTACCGACACAATCAACCTACGTAAGTGTCAATAAAAACTTCAGGGCAAAAATATAAGAATAAGGCTCATTGTTGTTCAGAATTCGAAATATGAAGCATTTCAGAAAACATTGACCTCGACATTGAAAAGGCATAGAAGGTTCCACTTCAGAAAAAATACCACGAATTTTCCGTTTAGCTCTTCTCTTTTATGTTTAAAAATATATTAAATCAAAGTAAGTAAGGTATACGATTTCGTACGAGTTTCGCATGAAATTCAAGGCTTTTTAGATTGTATGTATGTATGTATATTTCTTTGGCACGTTCTGTAGCCTAAACGGATTGATGGATTTTAATATACGAGGTATCATTAGATTCGTTTTAATTTCGGGAGTGACATCCATACTAATATCCATACTAATATTATAAATGTGAAAGTAACTCTGTCTGTCTGTCTGTCTGTCTATCTGTCTGTATGTTACGTTTTCACGCCTAAACCACTGATTTGATCGTCATGAAATTTGGCAGAGATATAGCCTGGGATACGGGGAAGGACATAGGCTACTTTTTTACGCGATAACCGACATCTACGCGGGCAAAAAGTAGTTATCTATAGAAACGGCAAAAAAAGTCACGTTTGTTGTACGGGAGCCACCATTAAATATTTGTTTTTTTTTTGTACTTGTTGTTATAGCGGCAACAGAAATACATCATCTGGGAAAATTTCAGCTGTCTATCTATCACGGCTCATGAGATACAGCCTGGTGACAGACGGACGGACAGCGGAGTTTTAGTAATAGGGTCCCGTTTTACCCTTTGGGTACGAAACCCTAAAAAGACGGGGAATAAAAATATATTTTTGTGTTATAATAATATGGGTCCGTATCAAATAAAAACCTAGTAATAGCTAATTCCAAATATACATATTATACAGGATTTAAGGTAAAACACTTAAACGGTTTAAGTTACGCAAATATCATGTGTGATGGAATTGTTCCTCTTTAAAAGTTCTAAAAAAAAGTCCGCGACAGCATATATCTATCTTTTAAGATTGACTCACTATAACCTTTATTTATCAAATTTGTTCGAAATTAATGCATTATTTGCGAAGGAGTTTTATCAACAAAATATTAATACCTATCCAAATAAATATGTTATTAATCACAAGTATTTAAATGTAAACAAAATTGTCCTTGACATCACTTGATTTCAATCAACATCTTAGGAGGTATCATAATTTTAAAATAACTTCGCAACTAAATAAGTGTATAGGCTATTTAACATCACGCTACGCCCCTAAGGATCCGAGCAAAACGACAAAAAGTCGGAAAAAACGCTAAGCGAAAACGAAGTAATTGCGCGGACGGGAGATGCGATGCGATGGGGTGGGTTGTGGGCCGAAATTTTACGCGGACGAAGTCGCGGGCAGAAGCTAGTAACTATATAAAATAAACATACATACACATATAAATATTACCTATAATATACATACATATATATTATATGTAGAATATTACTGTATAGAAGAGAGATAATGCTCTTTGACTTGCTTTTTGAAGAGAAATACGATTAAAGTTTTATAAGCTCGAATATTAGGCGGAAGTGAGTTCCACAAACGTACTGCGTGAACAGAGAAGGAGTAGGAATACATTTCAGTTTTATGGGATGGGAAATTAAGATGATGCCTGAGGTGGGATCTACACAGAGCATCAGAAGGACGGGTAAAGGAAAAACGATCGCGCAGGTAGCTGGGATATGTAGGGTTATAAAGGATGTTATAAAGAAGACATAATATCCGATTATTGAGTCATAGAACAAAAGTTATTGTTTATGATGTTAGTCCTAAGAGGTTGTTAGGGTTTTTTCAACACATTTGCTCAAAAAATGCATATACGAAGCTTGTATGTCACTGTTCGAAATTTAAAAATGACGCACCATAAACGGAACGTGAAGTAAAATAGGTATTCTCACCTAAGTACCTATTTTATCGCATACCCCTTGTATAGCACCGTGCGTATACTTTATGTTTTTTTTTTCCATAATTGTTATTTATGATACTAGTGCGGTAAGTTGGTTTTTACAAACGAGTAGACGAATATACTTACCATAGTCACGAGTTTGTAAATACCAATTTCTGCACGTGTGTCATACAATGTTTTTCAACACAGTTGCGAGAAAACAGTACAATATGTAATGAAACAAAATGATAATATAAAAAAATAACGTTAATAAATTATAACATTATGATAGATCATTTATGTTTTTTTTAGTCAAGAGACTCATTCAAAATTCGTCTCGGGCTTACATTCGTCTACTCGTTTGTAAAAACCAACTTACAGCACTAGTATCATAAATAACTATTTCAATAACCCTGTATAGTATAAGTATTTATTATAGTATAGATTGTAAGGTATCTTTCCTACAGCGAATACGGCTTTCTAAAAAGCAAGAATCCGTAGTTTAAAGCAACAACCAGACCATTAAACGATATTTATCGCCGCCTATTCTTAGAAAAAGGTGAAATCTATTGCCAATTATTAGGGTACTTGTCCTTTTACGCGCGTTTTCAGAGGTTGTAAAAAAATGTCTGTAAGAAATATGTTATTTATGTTCGTAAGTCGTAAAGAATGGGTCAGATAGCTGCAAGACGGATAAGGTTATCGCGTTGGTTCATACATAAACTATGACCTGGTTGTTTCATGTTTATTATACTGTTAATTCCGACTAATTAGTAATCACACTAACATGCAGCTATTGAACTAACTTCTTGGAGATGTCTGACACACTTAGTTTGATTCAGGTGTTTTTATTGACACTTGACATAGACTAAAAATATACAGTAGGATCAGATGGGAGTATGTATAAGAAACGAAAAATACATGTCTTTTTAGGGTACCGTACCCAAACTGTGCCAATGGGACCCTATTACGAAGGCTCCGCTGTCCGTGCGTCTGTCACAGGACTGTATCTTTTGCACCGCAATATTCATATTCATATCTTTATTTGCATTCCATAATGTTTAAAGGTGTTACAATGGATTAAAGCTAAGGTACAATTAAGGAACTTTTAGGGCATAGCAAAAAAAAATATATCAGAAAAAAAAATTACAATCAATCATTAATAGGTAGACACATGAAATTTTTACAGTGTCTACTACTATGGCCGCTATAACAACAAATAATAAAAATAAAATGAATTTTAAGAAGTATCCTGTACGAGAAATGTGTTTTTTTTTTCGGCGTTTTTAGCTCTCTTAAAGGCTCGTACAGACTATACCCAAAGTCTCTAATTCAGATAATTTTTGTAAACAAAGTAATGTCAAGAAATGTCACTGTTAAAATGACAGGACAGTGTACAAAACATTTTATCATGATTTTTTTTTGTAAATAATAATCTATAAAATTAAAGTGAATTAATTATAAGAACTATGCAAACAAAATACCGTTGCCAAACATTGTTTTGTGTAGTGTATCGGAGACACGGCCTATAATCGTCATAATCAGCCCTTTAAAGTCCACTGCTAGACGTAGGCCTCCCAAAATCGATTTCCACTCAAAACAGTTTTCATACAAAATGTGGCCAGATATGCGGCATACAATATGAATCTATGAATGAGAGTTGTAATATTAGTGTTGTTGAAGATGTAAAAAATGTGAAAATGTTTGGATCCCCTGCATTATTACCAGTATCATAAAATATTTTATACCAAAAAGAAATAAAAATAATAAAAATCTCCTTTTTTTAATAACTTACTTTAAAACCGAAAATTTATAAAAATAATTACGGTACGATTATTTTTCAATTATTATTTCTTAAATTCAGTACTTAAAAGAAAATGGAACCTTTTTTCACAATTTTATGTGAATTCAAAATAATGTTATCCCCTTTGTTTACATAAATTATCTGAATTTCAGACTTTGGGTATAGTGCGATATCGCGAGCGCGACGCGACACTTGTAGTACAATTTCTTTGTAGCTGCTTGTCGCACCCGCGATATCGCGCGAGTCTGTACGAGTCTTAATACGGAATGATTTGTGTGCGAGTCCGACTCACACTTGGCCGCTTTCTATTTATTTCGCCCGGAATATAGTCCTTATTTCCAACCGGAAGAAATAACAATATTACGTAGAAACATTTTAAGAATCCATTGACCTGATAATGTCTGGTATGCTATCATTGGCTGCAGCCAACAATGTTGTGAAAGAGAAATACCATTGTGGAGTTGGTCGCGTGACGCTGGTAGTAGTAAATCGGTCGTGACTACGTATTGCTCGACGTGCCCACTTCTACTCAAATGTGGAGGAACTTGCCAATGATTACGAAATGTTTGCACGATCGAGTAATAACTCGGTGACTATAGAAAATTGTATGTGTAAATCAGCGTGCCAGATTTTGTATCGGGAAACTCGGGATTTTGAAACCTTTGAATAAAAAAAGCGGGATTTTGTCTTCGAAAGCGGGACAAAATAAAAAATTCTAAATAATTTCGTTTTTTTTTTAACACTACTTTTTACTTAAATTTCGAATTAAGTTTACAATGATGATAAATAGCCATAGAAAATCTATTTTAAGGTTACGATAACAGACTTTTAATGATTTTATATTGAAGATCACGTCTAAACGTGGTAGTGTTAATGATTTGGAAAAATATATGTTAAGTTAGAGCATTTTCTTAATAACATAACGTATGAATATTTTAGATTATGTTTATATTTACATAGTGAAATTAATTTGTAAAGTTATGTCTAACGCGGATAAAAAACTATAGTGTCAGGCAGAAATATGTAATAAGTACATTACTTACAAATTACTTATTTATTTTACTATTCCTGAAAAGCGGGACTGAGCCTATCCCGCACGGGATTTTTAATTTTGGACGAAAAATCGGGACGTCCAACCAAAATCGGGACATCTGTAAATGCACCTGCTTATTCGCTAGTCACTACTTACGAAAATTGTGAGTACTGTTAATTGCTAGGGTTTACAAATTCGTGTGTTCTAACTTTGACACCTTGGTGACGCACTTCGCACTGCAATCCGACACTTTCATTATGCTTATGTCTATTCAGTCTTTCGACACATTTAGAGCTATTACGCACTGTCGACTAGTCGTCAGCGACTCGGTCGACGGCAACTGTGACTTACTATAGTTTAAATAGGTGTTTGCGCACTTGGTCGCCGGTCGCTTGCTTATGTTTTGGTCGCCGAGGGATCGAGTCGCCGGCGACAAGTCGACAGTGCGTAATAAGCGTATTAAGCCTTAAGGCTCCTACGCGACGCGACACAAAGACACCGCTCGTCGCGCGACGATCGGTCTTGTGTCGCGCCTGTTTGTAAGAGCCTTATGTAGTTTCTATACATACAAATACATCTACACAAATAAATAAAATTGAAGTGTCTGTTCGAAATAACAGCTTTCTACTAAATGCATAATATGAAAGTATATTATTATACGGTAATTATAAAAAAATAAAAATTTCCGTCTGTCTGTTTGTTTATTTCGGCTAATCTCCGAAAAGGCTGGACCGATTTTGACAGGACTTTCACTGGGAGATTCAGATA
Organism: Dryobota labecula; assembly: GCA_947523025.1. Classification (NCBI taxonomy): domain Eukaryota; kingdom Metazoa; phylum Arthropoda; class Insecta; order Lepidoptera; family Noctuidae; genus Dryobota; species Dryobota labecula. Next base: position 12,407,537 of record OX383303.1, read on the forward strand.
GCTGATATTATAAGGAGTAACTTTGACTTTTATTCAGAAAAAGCCAGCCGCGGCCAGCAGCTAATATATATAACGAAATATATTAAAATAATATAAATAGTAATAATATAATATCAATTGTAATAATCCTTACTTCCTTACTAATATTATAAATGTGAAAGTAACTATGTCTGTCTGTCTATCTGTCTGTCTGTCTGTCTGTCTGTATGTTACGTTTTCACGCCTAAATCGCTGAACCGATCGTCATGAAATTTGGCAGAGATATAGCCTGGGATATGGAGAAGGACATAGGCTACTTTTTTACGCTATACCCGACATCTACGCGGGCGGTGCCGCGGGCATAAGCTAGTATAATATAAATAACGAATAATAACGTTAAACGCCGTTGAAAAAATTTATACTCCATTTACTATAACATTAGACAAATAACTGTTCTCACCCTTTCGTTATTTCGATGTAAACGTTTAATAAACTCCGTTATTTCACGATAAATACAAAGCACTGTAATCTATTTACCATTTACATTAAAAAAATAACTCTAAAATACAGTAATTTCAACAATATTACACAATAACTGTCGTTATTTAGGCGTTATTTGTCTAATGCTATAGTAAATGGAGTATAGAGTTTAATAAGTCAAGGCCAACTAATTGCATATTATAGAATACCAAGTTTGTTTCAAGTACAAAAACTCAATTAACTTGCTGAGCTAACGACCGACATCCTGGTACACATGCTCGTGAAACTGCGCGTGCGCCACCCACGTGTCGCACTAACCTTGACGCTGCAACTGTCACCTTTTGACATAACACGCGAACACACCACACTAAATTAACCTCAACAACTACTGGCACACATTTCGAAAGATAAAAGAAAGAATATCCTGTTGTTTTTAGAGTTCCGTACCTCGAAAGGAAAAAACGGAACCCATAAAGGATCACTCGTGTCTGTCTGTCTTTCCGTCTGTCACAGCCAATTTGCTCCGAATCGACTGGACCAATTATGTTGAAATTTGGTACACATAATATGAACTTCTGTGACCCACACACGGACGTGTAACGTAAATAATTTTGAATATGGGGTCACTTAAGGGGGGCAAAATGTACCGTGTGGAATAGGTATCAAACGAAAGGGCTTATTTGTAAGGATTACATTTTCAGATATATTTTATAAATAATTTTAAAATAAATACTTTTAAAGTTATTTAAGAAAATATATGGAAATTGACCACCTTATCTCTTAAACTAAAGAGCCTTCAATTTTGAAAAAAAAAAATAGTTCTTTTATTCTAGATTACAAGAAAACCTATAAGAAGTCTATGGTCTTAAAATAACATGGTAAATCTCTCAATATTGTGCGTACAAACTTATATTTTCAATTGGAATGTATGGGAGAACTTGTTTTTCAGCTACAATGTTAAGTTTGTTCTTTTTTTATAACTTTTTGGGCCTGCTCTTGACCTCGATCTCGCCTGATGGAAAGCGATTGATGAAGTCTATGATGGAACGAGCGTGCCCAGAAGACGCCTGTTCATTAAGTTTGTTCTTGGGATAAATTTATCCCAACTACGGAACCCCTTCATTGTGTGTGGTCCGACTGCACTTGGCCGGTTTTTTTTTTTTTAATACAACAACTTTGACAATCGTCACACTGTTTTTTTTTTACGCTGCAAATAACTGTGATAAACGAATTACAATATTTATTATTGTAAAAAAAAAATACAAATTCCTTCGATATTTTGATCTACTGATTTTTTGTATGCTGTAGGAAATCCAATCCAAACAAGTTTCGATGAGGAAAAATAAGATCTTTATTGCATGACTAAAGGTTAATTAACTACACATAAACTGTAGATTAACCCAACTCTCGCGCATAAACATCGAACAACGTGGTATTATGTATTTGTTATTTATAATTATGATAAAATTAGTATTGTGGAATATTTTTGGCGAGAAATAACCTTTTAACGACCGGAAAAGCAATTAGGGATGCACATCATTTTATGAGTAGTTGCTAAGTCATTTTCCTAAACACAATAGATCGTCTAGCTAAAACATTTAACTTTCGCTGTGCTCTGGGCTAGTCTACTAGGCTTTCTATAGCCTTTTGTCCTCCAAACGGAACGCAGAGGAAGCCTTTTCAGTGCTTCTTCAAAACAAGTTATATGAACAAAGTATGACTTGAATTACTTGCAGGTGGCGTTCTGTATCTGCCTACACCTATGGGAAAAAGGGGTGAATGTACTTATATCTATGTAACTATGTATACGACGTGTCCCGGAATTAACGCGGTTAGAAAGGGTTAGAATATAATAAAACACCCCAATTAGAATATAATATTATAATCACACTGAAATTTTACTATTATGTATAAAACGATGTTTATTACTTATTTTTTTGTTTATTGTTTAGTTTTAATGTGAGAGAAAATTGTGGTGACATTGCAAATCTACATTCGCAGTTCGTACTCGTGCTGGGTGCTGCATAGTAGTAGGTACCTACTTCGTCCATTTTGGTTTGTTTTGATTGTAGTGTGACTGTAATTTACGTGTATAGATTAAATAACGCTTTTTGCCTATTTTAAAAATGACAGATATCAGATTCAGTAAACGATTCTGAACAAACTACTTTCATAATCTGAACTAATTCAGTTATACATTATATGACATATTATCTTGCAACAGTTGTACATATGGCCACGTTGCGACTGTATCGATGCATTTAGCTTCTAAAAAGCGGCTAAATCGCCAATCGCCGATAAAAAGTAGCGTGTGTGCTGTGGCCATTGATGTATAAAAAAAGGAAGATTAGATACGCGCTCCTCGACGTGGATCGCATAAACTATGCCGACCGGCACAACTTACCTTAGTCACAATCGAACTAGCGTTTGTGTAGCACATGTGCAGCACGTTAAGTAAAATTAACGTAATCGTCTAAATATGCAGCAACAATGCCTTCCTGTAGTTTCAAAACGTGCACAAATAATTTACAAACCAAAAACAAGTTCCAAGGGATTACTTTCCACTCGTAAATACATCAAAACTTATTTTCATTAAAATTCTTCTGAATAATATTGCTTTCTAGGTCGCCATTTGTTTCTGAGTTGATACGGGTGCGTAACAGTGACAATTATTGGTATCTCGTTCCCGCTACAGCCCGCGTCATTTATCCTCTTTTTCGGTTGTTGATGCATGACGAAGTACATCGGGAAATGTAGTTGTGTGGGTGTGTTTACATGTAATTGTTTCTATACCCAAAGTCTCTAATTCAGATAATTTATGTAAACAAAGTAATGTCAAAAAATGTCACTTTTTTTTTTGTTGTATATAATCATCTATGAAATTATAGTGAATTAATTATAAGAACTATGCAAACAAAATACCGTTGCCAAACAATGTTTTATGTAGTGTGTCGGAGACACGGCCTATGATCGTCATAATCAGCCCTTTTAAAGGCTTGTACAGACTCGCGCGATATCGCGGCCGCGACAGGCAGCGACAGAAAAATTGTGCTACTAGTGTCGCGTCGCGCCCGCGATATCGCACTAGTCTGTACGAGCCTTAAGTCCACTGCTAGACGTAGGCCTCCCAAAATTGATTTCCACTCGAAACAGTTTACAGCCGTTTTCATCCAAAATGTGGCTAGATATGTTACATACAATATGAATCTATGAATGAGAGTTTTATTATAAAATGTTTATATCTCCTGCATTGTTACCATTATCACAAAGTATTTTATACCAGAAAATCTCCTTTTTTTTAATAACTTTGTTTTAAACCGAAAATTTATAAAAATAATTACGTTATGATTATTTTTAATTATTATTTCTTAAATTCAGTAGGTACTTAAAAGAAAATGGAACCTTTTTTTTTTCGCCAATTTATGTGCTTTTCATTACGAAGATATTTTTTTGATATATTATCCCCTTTGTTTATATAAATTATCTAAATTTGAGACTTTGGGTATAGTCCAATAATGTTTACGTGACATTAGAGCAGTGCCATATCTTCCTTTTTTTATACATCAATGGCTATGGCCCTTAAAATTGTGGTCTATTTACTTGATATCTCGAGACTAGTTTGAAGTTTCGTATGTAGAAAGGCTGCAGCTAACATCTAGTTATTCTTGGTACTAGACCCTGTATGATGTGATGTGTCAAGTGTCCAACATTACGCTCTTTGCTCCCTCTCTGTACCCTATTTACATAATGACTTGAATATATTGAAGTACAATATACAAGAGTAGATAGGTTGGTATGTTTATTTCCTTAAACACGTAGGCACATCATATAGGTAGAATTAGTCAGAAAATAACTACAGTTGAGTCACTGTTATTTTAATTGGTCCGTCTCGGATACGGATAGTGACTGATGCAATGTCATGTTACAAACAGCAATACTTAATTGTATTTACTCAACAATTCGATTTATATTTCTATGGATGTTGCTATGCTGAAAATGCAAATAAATGGTGTTAAGACGCAGTTAATAACAATTACCGTATGTAAAGTAAATAGTTATGTATAATACGTGGAATGTACGGTGGCCAGCCTGCAGATCTAGTTACAAAAACTGTCGAATTTTCTCGTTCGATTTTGAACTTAATTTTCAACATTTTAAAGTTTAAAATCGTATGGAGAATTTTTTTAGTTTAGTGTAGCTTGATGTGCTGGCCACTGTACCTTTGTTAAGTAAAATAATAATGAAGTAGAGATAGAAGAAAAATACTTGCAAAGTACCTAATGTATACTGCACTTTATACATATACTTAAAGCTTTTTATACGTATGAGGCAGTTTACTACAAAGAACAAAACTCCATTCTTACTCTTGAAGAAATAACATCAAAAAGCGAGAAAAAGGTCGTTCGGTACCTACATGTCTATGTGTATGTCAAGACAGCGAAATCACTTCTCGAGTCGAGTGACCTTCGTTCGCTAACAAACAGCCGGCTGGCAACGCAGCGTAACGTAAAACCGACGTCCGTACACATGCATAGACACGTTGTATAGAGATCGGATCAAACAACGCTATACATACTGTATTTATACACATTTATAAGCGCGATGACCTGCGCGCCACCCGCCCGCGCGTCCGCCATTACGTGTGACGCATGCACACACCGAACGAAAGGTCACAATCGCTAACACGCAATAAAAAATAACCAATCTTATTACAAAGACGTAAGATTCAAATTCTAATACGAAGCGTTTGTAGGTTAAGTTGCAATTGAAGTGCAAAGCGGCGGGAAAGCGTTCAGTATTTTTTACTTTTGTACTGCGTGCAACACAAGTGCAGTGCAGTGTACCGAGTAAACGAAAACAGATACTGTCCGGTTTGAGTTTAGAACTGATGATGCGAAATGCAGCTGGCCGTCTGTCGTTCGTAATTATCATGTATTATATTGTCATGCCAAGAGCTAGGCACCGAGACTGAACGTATAGGAATGTGATTCTAACCAGCCAGCCCACTTTGCAGGCTTCCTCTTGTCTAAAATACTTCTTATTTAGGGTTCCGTACCAAAATGGTAAAAATGAACCCTTATGGTGCGACGTCTGTCTTTCCGTCTGTAACAGCTGGATATTCCAAGAACTACTAATGCTATCATCAACTTGAAATTTGAAATAGTTTTAGATGACGTTTGCGCAACTATTTTGCAAATAAAGGCTCCCACACACTGGCGCGATATTGCGGGCGCGACAAGGGTCGCGTTGCCTGTCGAGCCTTTAGAAAGGAATATAGTTTTTTTTTTTTTGCAACATGGTCTGAACGGGCGTCTTAAACATTCGAACTATTCGCCATTAGGCCACATAGTTTTCGACTTATGACGAACAATGTAAAGAAAAATACCTTTCTCCTCAATTATCTCCGAAGTTTGCATAGAGTAAAATCTGAAATTAGTCTATGTGATAGAAGTTTATGTTAAAATTACGGGAAAAATAAAACGATGTCTCTAAATAGCACACTTTTTCTAATATTGCAGTTTTAGGTCAGCGTCTCTTGACCGATAGTGGAACTAATGATTTTTTTTTAATGATTTTTGATGGCGCGGAACCCTCGGTGCGCGAGTCCGACTCGCTCTCGACCGGTTTTATTATAAGACTTCACATTCCTACGACTGCTAGACGAAGACTTTGAAACTTCAATCAATGTAACATTATCTCGACTTTTGCGTAGCATACTTTATTCTATTATTCTTTCTCGTGAGTCGTGAGACTTTCTTTACGTATTTTATTTAAACACCAGCTGTTGCCCGCGGCTTCGCCTGCATGGCTTTTTCTAAAATAAAAGTAGCTTAAGTTACTCCATAAATCATCAGGTATCTGCCATTGAAGTGCCGTCAAAATCAGTCCAGCCGTTTCGGAAATTTGTCGGAACAGACAGACAGACAACAATTTAAACACTTGTTTTTTTATTAATTAAGTACCGTATACACTTTCATATGCAGTTAGTAAAAACCTGTTATTAAGGTAAATTACAAACAGAGACCTCAATTTTATTAACATTTTTGTATGTATAGATGTATAGATTTTGCGCACTGAATGGCACAGTAAGCTGTTTGCCTTGGTTGGCTTTAAGATTATAGTAATATACTTTGATCACCGCATTCTTGTTCTTTCAACTGTTTTGTGAATCGTCGAAAGAATTTTTATACAGACATCTCCACTTTTTCTATACGTACAAATTATAAACTACCTTAGATATTTTCTGCGGAAGCCTAAATGTTCCAATTAATCTTTTTCTATAAATGTAAGTTATTGTAACACATCTCTTCATTGTGAGTTTTTGATAGATTTGCCATACAAACACTGTCAAATACAATGGCGAGACCATTGCAACGTTTGTAAATTAGTAGACTTAGGCCCCTGGGCCTCAAGTCTGCTATTACAATAGTGTCAGAATGGTCTATCATTGATTTCATAATTGTTAATTTTGACATGTTTGGTAATCTACTAATATAATGGCGTCATTATGACTTTCCAATGGTCAGACACTGACACTCCATTGAAAAAATTGGTAATTTCGTACATAATGACAAATTAAACTTCCTACTAAACTTCCAACTTCCTGCTACTTCAGATTGTTTATAACACTAATAAATAATATGTAAAAATATGTATAAATGAAATCTGGCATGAATAAATGTTCAAAATGACATTGTAATACAATTCTATTACGAGACCATTGACCGACCAATGATCGACCATTATGAATTTAGCAGATTACGAACTTTTAGCAAAATGACAATGGGATCGTGTTGGAGTGACGAATTTATAAAAATAGCAGACTTGGGCCCCAGGTGTATTCCCGCTGTCCCCATCCCCATTAATGGTAATTCACATAAAAAGGCGAAACAAAGGTTCCATTTTCTTTTAAGTACTGATTTTAGAAATAATAGTTAAAAATCAGTACAAAAGTAAAATGTAAGTCAAATGGAATCTTTTTCTCGACATTTTAGGTGAATTACCATTAATGGGGACACGTATGAGCGATGGGAACAGTGGGAATACACCGGTAACTAACCCGCATTGATCAATTGTCGAGTAATTTAGAACATGCACCTCACGACTCATTATAACCCATTAAAGTCATTACGAAACACAAATTAGCATACAATAATGGAATATATTAATCCTTAGTCTTGTTTACAATTAATCAAATAGTTTCTGAGAGTATATTCTGTCCTTGAGAACGTGAGACCATTTTAAAATTGTTAATGGTTTAATTATGGAGTTTAAATACGGAAACTTAGATCTTAATATTTCTGTAACTATGTACCAGCAGGTAATAATTACAGAAATATTGACATCTACCATCCAAGATTCAGGCTTGCGTTCAGTCGGCGCAGTGTTCAATCTATATATTTTTACGTCAATGCCTTTCGGAAATAAATAATATTTTATCTTATCCAATATACTTCGATGAAATAGTAAATAGATCAGATAAATAATTAATTATATTAATTATTATAATTACAATTAATTATTATTCAAATAAAAATTATGTCGCTTGGCCCAGCCATCTTGATGATCACAAAAATTTTACTTCGTTTGCAATTTACTTTGATTGAATTTTGAGGAGTAGCTAACATTGTGACGGAGGAACAGATTTAGATGACATAGATAACTTCACAGTCGTCTTAAATTACCCGCATAGAAACCTCGTGCAAAATCAAGCATTTTTTAATTATTCTCTCAGCATCCGTAAGTTTTCAATGGCTAGTCATTCTAGTGACGCAAATATTTGGAGCTTAACTGTAAACGGTCCTCGATTCAACCGGTGAATACCGAAGCATAATAAAATTGAAAAAATATGTCAGCACAATGAATAAATGAATTAACAATGGTGACCATGGTCTTCAACGACGAATGGATCCTATAGTATTGCCTATTGACAGATTTAGAACATAGTATCGAAAGTATCACAAGACATCGACACACAAAATATTACTCTGAAAACCTGGCTTGGGTCTTAAAATAAGCATTTTCAGAGGTTCGTGCGAAGGTTAAATCAATGGCATTCTGACAGTCAGGGAAAATAATGTATTTTTTTTACATGCAACGGGGATTCTCTTGGCCTTCATTTCACCTGATGGTAAGTAATGATAAGGCCGAAGATGGAAGCGAGCTTCACCCGGAATCCTCAACCACAGAAGAACTGGCTAATCTTACCTCTAACTGAAGAAACACAACAAATGCTGTTAACATTGTTGTTTTGGCGACAGACTTAGATAAGATGGTGGTAGCTAGCTAGGCGGACTTAGAACAAGCCCTACCACCAACCAAACCGAGCAGAAATTTTTGCTCCCGCTGGGAATCGTTTTACCACTAGACCACAGAGGCGGTTAAATAAACTGTAGGACCTTTCAAAAATTACATACAGACCTACATAATTATTTTCATTTTAATACCAGCCATGCCAGCACATCAAGCTACACGAAACTGTCAAATTTCTCCAAACGATTTTAAACTTTAAAATGTTAATGATTAAGTTCTAAATCGAACGAGAAAATTTGACAGTTTGTGGTAACTTGATGTGCTGGCCACCGTACTTCAATCATGAAATCATGGACCTTGTCGGGCAATCAAAATAATGTTGAAACAACAACAATTATGCCCATATGACAATGACCTCGTTGGTAACAAAAATAAGTTTTGCACCTTTTTCAGTAAACCAGTTTCCTTTACTTGTATTGTAAACTTCCATTTAATTGGTATTTCTTGCCGAAATTGGCAATACCGTACCGCCATCGTGAGCGTGGACAGTTAACTGAAGTTTTACATTTTGGTTTGTTTGTTACCTAAAAACAGGAAACTGTATAGGGTTGACCAAATATTCGTTGATGTAGTATGGAGATTCGAGATTAGGAACTCAGGAAGGAGGGAGTGAAATATATCAGGAAGGTAATTTATAACCAGCATTTATTATGAAAAGTAATCATCAGCCGACAGACCAGATATCATAAAAATAAGTTTTGTCATGGAATTTTTTAAGCACTTACGAGTTTCTCAGAACACATTAAACGATTTTACGACCGTACAATCTCTGTTTGTATTTACTTACTAAAGAAAGAATCAGCCGCAAAAACATTGCTTAATATTGTGCAATCACATTTATTTATGGTGAATGGGAAACCACTTACGATAATATCTTAGTATGTTCAGTGGATATAAGTTGAATGATCTAATAAAATCTCAAAAAACAATAGAAGGCCGGATACGAGCAACCCTAGCAGACCGTTTTAAAAGTCAATAGCTCAGCTTTTGTGCCGTTTTCATGTTGTTAACGGTCTCATGCAAATGCATGCGAAAATGCTTACAGAATACAGTCGTATTGAGGTCGTGTAAACGTGGCGTGTAGCTCTTTCAGTTCTCTCAATAACATCCGTAGTTCCCACTATAGAGATGAGGTTTTATGTTGTTTTTAAGAAACTTTTTATTCGTTTTCAATTACAGAGATAAAGGAGAAAATAATGGTTTCGGTACTAAAAAGCTTATTAAAGTCATATCACAGAAATTAAGTACTGTTACAGCGCTGTTTTTCTTTTATCTATAGAATCCTTGTATCTAAAGATAGCAAAAACCATTAAAACTGGACAGTCTACAAGCACAACCAATCTGCAGCCGATAACTTCACAAAGTAATCAACTTTCGCAGGAAACAACACGTAACTCAGTAACGCAATCAAAACATTCTTTCGTGAGACTGGCGCGTGGAAAAACACAGTATTTCTCTCCTTCCTATCAGATTGACATTAATATGCGGCTCGTATAAAAACAGAATCTACGTGGAAACACTACTCGAGGTTTCATAACAGAGTTCCAATACAATATTCACGTCATTACGATTATTCTTCATAACAATAACTTCTTTTATAAATATTTTGATTCCCGCGACGAATGCCGCGATGCAGACATGTAGTCAATCAATCTAAGATATACGTAGGTAGGCGCACTACGGTGATATTGATATCTAGAACCGAGCTAGACTACACATAGTAGGTAGTGGTTGCATAGCAACGCATAGTCGGTGTTTACAGGAAGCGGGCCGGGCGGTCAATAATCGCATAGTTCTGAGAAACACCGCGCAACGCGCATCCTGCTGATTTTACTTTCATTGATGACGTATTCATCAACTACACACATAGTATCAATACCTGTAACTATTTTATTTGCTTCCAGCTTTCTACGGTGATAGGCTAACGTGGCCTCGAAATAAACCACTCGAAATGCCCAGAGATTGTACTGTACGTCTATACAGTTCTATATTTGTGTTACACAAGAACACTGTGTACTTGGAAGATGCCAAGTACATACATATCCTAGGCTATCACTTCAGCAAACATACAAGCTACTGCTATAGCGCCTACAAATAGTTAAAAATAGTTGACAATGGACCTAACGGAACTGACTGTAGAAAAACGGGACGGGGACGGGTTGACTGGTAGAAAATGCCTATGGCATAAAGTCCGCCTCTGTACATTTTTTTGTGCTTAAAGTATTAAATAAATAAATAACTATGGTTGGCTAGAATCCATTTCTTGGCTGGAATAATTATAACGATGCGTATAACATCTTCATTGCTTAATTCTCCAAATGTTACTTTCGTGCATGTTGCCAATAAGCTAAATGTGACTGAATATAAGAACTTTATAGAATCAGCAGCATCATCTTATACTTGGAGTAGCCAGGCGGCTTCATGTGTTAACCGGTTATAGACGTGGGTTGTGGGATAAGCCCATGGCCAACATTGAACATAAATACTGTCATGCATGATGATGACTCAACAATAAAAGTAATTAAATCGGTCGTTACGGCAACAGTTCTGAAAACTCAAGATTTTTTTAAATTTTCTACGAATGTTCACGTTTTACGTACTCTATTTCCGTGAAACTACGAGGAAAGGTTGTATACAATTTGTATCTGGGTTCTAAAATTAGATTTAGGGACTCTCGAAAGTTGGAAACACGTTATTTTCAAGCAATTTCAACACAGTATTTATGGGGTTTCTTGCAAGCTCTGGTGTTTAGTAACAGTTCTTGAAACCAGATCGAATTCCATGAGTCTTTTTTTGCAGACTATACGGATACTTTCATTTTGGCGAATGTAACTTTTCACGCAGGTTAAGCCAGTACAACTAGAGGGACTATATTAAGCTTTATGATATTTTCAAGGCCTTCTGGGCTCACAGTTCATCCATCCAGGATATAGTCTCTATTGGTTACCCAAGGTGTAATAATTATGAGGTCACACAGACGATTAGAACCTCGTCGCAAGTCGATCGATGTGTCATCGACACTGCGCCACCACGGCGCGTGGTTGGACTTTGTATGGCATTATTATTTGTCAATTAGTAAGCAATAACTGTGTTTTAATTATAAGGCTTCATGAATATTCATTAAATTATCTTCAATAAATATTTTTTGACTGACCTTTATTCTTCAGAACACCGTTCTGTCCTCAAAACTGAAAAAGGTCCCACTAATATATACGTGTGATTGTTGCTCAATCACACTAACGGCTGAACGCATTTGGATGAAATTTTGCACATAGGTAATCTATGACCTGTATTAAAACATATGATACTTTTGATCGCGGTATTTGTAGTAGTTTACATAGGATACGAGTGAAACTGCAGACAACAGCTATTGCTATCATAGATCTTTAGTTACATAGGTACCCCGAGGGTGGTATTAAGTTCCTATGTACTAATGCCTAGAGGACAAGCTTATCAGCAAACTGCACACTTTACATAAACATATGTACTATGTATCTTAAGTCTACGTTTACTAGAAAGGGGTTATCTGTATTCTGTAGCTAAGTATATATTTTGTGTTTGTAAGGGCAAGTAAACCAGTTTTACGTGATACTGATAAGTCTCGGGATTTGCGCTCTATTTATATCAATTAAGATCATTAAAGCATGATCATATTTACTGCCATTTAAATGCTGTATAAAATGCACTATCCCTAATCTAATAGCAATAATAAATTCAAACATTCTCATTTATAGGTTGTGCTGCACCATGTAAGGCGTATAAAGGCTGTTTAATTCCCCTTTTTTATGCAGCTTCTTCAATCTAGGTTATCTACAAATAAATACTGATGCATATTATAGCGCTTATTAAAATACGACATGCATGTATGTTATATGACCGTACAATGCAGCCTAGGATAAAAGTTGCGCAGTCAATTCAATTTCATTTCCACCGATTTCCCTAAGGACCGTTGGGCTGCAAAAGTATCACGCAATTTCTGCCTCCCTGCTGGTACAAGCAAAATGCTGCATGTTAAAAAATATTGTCGACTCAGATATTTTTAAATGTAAGTCCATTTTGAAAAAGATTTTTGTTGGATCCTATCATTGTGAAAATTACTCCATAATATCCACTTTGATGAACCCGATTTTGATTAGTTTTTTTTTTTAACTTTTTCAACCTATTTTTTGCAAAACAATTCTAAATTGTATTACGAGTCACCTAGCTGAAATTACTGAAAAAACCTTCAATACAGCCAAAATTCTTATCTAAAAAGATTACTTTCGACTCACTAGACTTTAACAAAGACACTATATCAACAGAGTGAATCATATTTGATTACATACATGCCCTAAATTGCTTCCACTGCATGGTTTTAGTACGCAAACCGCTAAAAATGGTAATTTTATTCCTATTAATAAATCTCGACATTAATAACCAAGTAGTTAAGTAGAACCAGTTTCCCATTCCGCCATGTATATGCTTATAGGGAAAACTAAAGTACAAATATTTTCAACATAAATAATATTCTCTGCTCATTTCCATAGACTAACATGGCAGGTTTATATAAGTTATGGTTTTCCTATTACCACGAAGGTATTAGTTATGTTTTCCTTCCAAAGACTGTTCGACATTCAAAATGGGAGACCTGTACTTTATTTAAAGCTAAATCTGTCAGCACAGACGTGCAAGCGCATATAATTCGGTTATTTATCGCGATAGGTATACCAAGGGCATAGTGTCAGAGTACAGTGACGGTCGACTGGTCAGCCCAAAATAACCTTCAAAGCCTAGGCTTCATAAACAGGTAGAGCTAGGGGTGACCCTAGCTAATTCTACCTGCATCGAAAGAAACAATATTTTAATTAAAGACCAAATGTTATGTTGATAACGCGTTTGTGAGTAGAAACGTTGTTATCAGCTGCTGTATTGCACGTTCAAGCAGTAGGTAATCGATAAAGATTGGAAATTATTATAGCACACTTTGTATATATGTGACTAGGTTCGTGTTTGTTTGGCGTGAATACGTTTGAGTAAGTTTAATCAAGTATAATGTAGCAGCTTGATGATCTAGTGGCATGCTGAAGTCTGGTATATAGACTGGATTGAAGCTATTGTATCGCAAGCAATAGCAGCATTGTATTGTCTAGCAGCGCTCTTACTAAGCTTAGGCTAATATGACTTTAGTCAACTGATAACATCGGTACATTAAATCCCGATACGATCGTGCTTGCTATCTCACGTCTGATCATCTCTCGTAGATGGCACCATTCAATTAGCAAAACGCAGACTATCACAGTCTAAAGCTGGACCGAAGCCTTTTCTAAGTTACACTTTTATAAATTCTAGTACACCCAACGACCTCGGAATTGCTTTAATCTGGACATTTGAACAGTATTCTAGACAATTAATAACAGTCGTCAAGTCGAAATCCTCCACATTCGACAAGATGGCTCTCAAAACAAATGCTGTATAAGAACATTAATTAAGCTATCAAAATGAAGTTGATAGAATGATTGTGATTTCATAACGCTGAAAATATCAGCAAACTAATTGCGTAACACATTTTCAATCACAACAACAATCCAAGGATTTTGAAGGAAATTCCTAATCCATTGCTTCATAAGTTTGAAAAATTCGTCTGCTCAACAACGTAAATAACGCAATGAACGTGGCTTAACTGTCAAAATTAAAGGAATTCCGAGCAATTGTCGATTTATGTGTGTATGCAATTACTCCACAAGTCTTGGTTCACCCTTTCATTCAATACTTGAAGTCACTCATCGGTAGAAGGCATCTCACGTTAGGTAAGAGTACATAACGAGTTCTTTGTGTAATTTAGTTAAATTGACCACAAATTGTGATGACGTAATCCTATAACATAATGTCTCTCGGTCTCATGAAATGTTTGCAGCAGCACATGGCCACAGCATACATAACAATAGTGCTGACAACGAGGCTCCAATAAGTAGGTTAGTTACGATTGTGCATACCTACTGTGAACCATATTTTACTTAAATGCTTTCAGGAAATAAATAAAGTTTTATCTTATCCTAAATACTTTGATGATTATAGTAAATAGATATAGAATGAACCCTACATATAAAATCGAATAATAATTCTGTCAGTTGGCCCAGCCATCCTGACGATCACTAAAATTTTAGTTTGTAGGTAGTTTAATAATTAGTTGTAATTTTGAGAAATCTTATGCAAGGTACGTTTGCTACATACTCTGCGATGCATACTGAACTGTTGATTGAATAAAAGTGGACGTGGTATTATAATATTTGGTACATGTGGGTGTACTATAAGGACACATCTGCCTAATCTTTCGGGGAAACAAGGCGTGTGTTATGTTATGTTATATTGGGTTGCTAGTATACAACCCAGGGTCCATTCCCGTATCTCCCCCAGCCGGGGGGGGCATGCGGGGCCCGCCAGCTAGGCGGGTATGCGCCGGGAGGGTTGTGGATGTAAAGGCTGAGCCGATTTCCCATGACCCTCCCATCAAGGCGATGAGGGAAAAAAAAAAGGGTCAAGAGGAAAGGACTTAGTTTTTCTGAATAAGCTGATGTCATGATACAGAAAGCAGTCGTACCACAGATCATAAAAACACAGTCTGTTTCTTTCTATAATCTGTCGTACCAAGGCATACTGGCAGCTTCACCCAGTATACTTAGGAAGTCAGGAAGTCTACGATAGTGATGCCGTATTGACGAAGTATCAACTTTTCATACTTTTATCTAACTCAAGTTATAGAAATACTGTAATCGAAACATGTATCTTGTCGTTTAAATGACATGTTAAAGACAAATAGGCCACTCCAGACATTTTAAGATTAGGATTATTGATGTTTTATGGTGGCATGGTAAATAATGCCAAAAACTTTAAGACTAGGAGTCTTATAAAGGTATAACTCTTATAACAGCTGTAAGTGATGCTTTGTTTGTGTTATGGCATCTAAAACTTAAAAACATGTCGTAACTATCTCAATTACTAGGTAGGTACGTATTGCAAGTGGGGCTATCAGTGTGATATTTTATCATATAGTTAATCCTATGAGATCAAATAATTCATCAGTTATTGCTAACAAGACCAAACTAACTTTGATCTCGTTCGTAACTTCCTAAGTTGGATTAGGAAGGGATATGCATGTGGTAGGAGTTACCTTTCATGCAGATATCACCATTGCAAGTCTTAGGTAGGTATCTACCTTCCTGGAAGATAGCTATGGTAGGTACGTTCGGTCCTGCTACAGTGTCATTTGACACTGAAACTGCAGACTAGCTAACCTGCAATAGCTATCTGACTAAAGGTAAATTGAAGAAGCAGAGATAAAATTCCTTACTGGCCAATAGCAGGCTAGCTATGAACCTATAATGGTTGTTGTCGTTTGCAAAGTTCATGTTACAACACTATGCTAGATGCACTGGTAGTGTCATCGACCTCCACAATGCAAGAATGCAACATGAGCATACAACTTCACGTCCCATCTCAAATGAATTTGTGATATAAGCGTCAATAACCTTTGATACGTAGTTACACTAAATATACGATACTTATCACTAACTTTATTTATTCAAAACATCGAATTAAGCGATAAACAGTCACTAGCTGTGATAATGGTCACGCAGTTTAGTGAATGAGGTAACTGTAATGTCACATGACTCAGCCGTGTTTTACGTACACAATAAAAATATAACGAATTATGTATGTACAGTACCTCGTTACGATGTCAATCAACACTTCGCCAGTTTGCGTGGACCACACCATAATAAACTATAACACAACACAACACATCCACCTGCGCAGAACCATCTCACAAACGGATAAGGACTTCAATACACGTTCCCGAATGATAACGCGGCCAAACAAAAAAAAACCGGGGGTCCTAAGAAGGTCGAATCTGGTATTTTTTTTTTCTGGTAAAAGCTGGCAACGTCGCACGTTCGCCGGACGGACGCGCGTTCGGCTCGCGCGCCGCTCATTGGTTGAATGCGACGGCGGCCATCACTGCGAGTCGCGAGTTCGCCCAATGACGCCGCGTCCCGCACGCCCCGCCCACATCCTGTCGATCTGTTGAATGGATTTCGCGGCAGTCGTGCTGCGGATGTCGAACGTGTTGAAAGTGACCAATACAACATAGACTAAGGATGATTGAAGCTTTCGAGGATGTGTTCGGAGTGTCCAGTGACCTCTTGAAGCTAAATAATTTAATAACATCCATGTTATCGCTACAAATACAGTAGTGTTGTAGATTTAAGGTAAAAAAATAGAGAAATTCGAATCATAACCTAAAAATAGAGTATGAATATGCCGAAAAAAAAAAGAAGAAAATAGGAGGTGAAAATTGAAGAAAATATAATTAGTGAGTTACATGTGTTGGCAACGTGTCTTTGAATATTATAATTTGTCGCAAATATTCTGAAAGTTCCAGCCTATTTGGTCCAAATATTCAAGTGAATAAACGGTACCTCTCCAACGAGAATTCAGTGAGAGCAGCAATATTTAACTATACCTGAAACAAACAAAATAATTTCATAAAAAATCGTGAAAAACAGTGATGTTTTGGAAACATAAACAAAGCAACCATAATTTTCTGACTAACACGTGTGACATACTAATTTTCAAACGATTTTAATGCTTTTGCCAGCAGTATTTTCGGTTATTTACAATAACAGTTTTAAACATCAACAAAGAAAATCCATTTTTCTACAAATCAATAAACATAACCTAGAAATATACTTAGTGAAAATTTGCTTACAATATAAAACAAATAACATTAATAATTTAGTCTTAGGCGTTTTTTTATCGATTTCAATTGAATTATCAAGATTAAATACCTAGCTAAATTCCTATGTAGGTGATAGTAGAACTTGATAGTGCTCGTACTCAAACTCATTGAAATTAGTTACTGAACGTGTGCAAACAACAACCAAGCATAGATTTTCATGTGAAATATTTATAAGTTCATTAGCTTTATAGTAGCACTATAAGATAGGTTCGTGATTAAATTTTTCGCTTAGCAACATGGTGATTCTTATCTGAACTCGATACCGTTTTTAACTGAATTAAAAGAAAAAATTAAATATATATACCTGATTATTTTTAAGTTTTTTATTTTATTTTCTGGGTTTGTATTTTCTCGTTTCGTAACAGCAGGTATGAACTTTGGACCGATCTTCACCGTAAGTATGGCAAAAAGTTTCAGAAATAATTTTAGACTGCCGCGCGCCTTTAGATGGTTGTAGTAAGGCAGAGTAAAAATGATGAATGCTAAACAAATCTGAAACATGGGGTTTCAAATATTTGAGAATTTCTAATTGGTTATATCCCTAAATTAGTTAGTAGTAATCAATACGTATCTACAATGTAGGTAGGTCTTAGTTACACAAACTGTAACAGGTTCACTAAGATATAGAACAGCGAGAGTAAGAGCGAGATAGTCAACTAGAACAACGTAGCAAGAACTGAAGAAAACACAGATATTTGCTATAAATCCAGCTAGACGTCACATGTTTACAACCGACCGACACTCGATGACGATTCTCGTCAAATATCAGATGAATAGAATGTAAGAGTCTCCCATGCAGCTGAAATCCTGCTAAAATGGAACATTGACTAAATCCAGAAAGGTCTCAACAAGACCTTTAGGAAGGTCGATGTTATATTAGGTACATCGGTTTACTTCATAGGCTGATTAAATTTAACAACGTAATGGCACCTTAAAAATAGTTTTAATATCCAAAAAATTCATTTTATTAGACAGATAATTTGATGGCATTCATGTTTGAATATGATTTCGGACATGTGGCCGCAGCGGCTGGCGCGCTGATGACGTAATCTGGAGGTCAAATTTTCACACACTCTTCTCAGTAAATCAGGCTGTATTTCGGCAATAATACGTCGAATGTTAATACAATATAAGTGCTCAATTTTTTCTGGTATATCGGCGTGGACATGCGACTTTACATTATCCCCAGAGAAAATAATGTAATGTGCCACATTTCGTGAAATTAGTCGTTTGTCAAATATTTCTTTCAGTAAATTAAGTTATGGAGTTTTAGCCTTCGCGTCAATTTCATGGATGTTTAAAAACATTTTTCTGTGTTTTATTTCAATTTAAAATTATCTGTCTCTAAAATAAACACCCGATAGTTAGACAAGAGTCGGGTCTGGGAGTTCATAGACTAGACATTAATGTAGCTAAGATTTCGGAAATTGACCACAAAGCTGATGCAGCCAGGGATAGCTAACCAATGAATTTCATCTAAGTGAATAAAATATACGTGGGTACGATTTTTACACAAAATGTGGCAATAGTCCCAGACAGTCAACCTAGGGGCCAAGTCTACTAATGTACAAACGTTGCAATGGTCTCTTCATTGTGAGTTTTTGACAGATTTGCCATACAAACACTGTCAAATACTCACAATGGCGAGACCATTGCAAAGTTTATAAATTAATAGACTTAGGCCCCTGGTTAACTGAACACTATTACAAAGAACTAGAAAGTTGCTACCGGACGGATGCCAGACGTGACGAAATTATAACAGTTCCCTCTTTTACGAATTCAACATATTACGCTTTCGATAAACTTAACCAGCGGTAAACAAGAATATAAATTATCAATATCCGCCTCCGAGATAATTGCTAGCGTATCATTTCAACGCAGACCAAAAGAATTTGAAAATGAGAGATCTCGCCTTTCAGGTTTACTCTAAATAAACATGCACGATGTGACATTTAAATCGTGATCCTCAGCTAAGAATAGTTGCAACGACTAGGTCTGATCATAGGTCGAGACTAGGGAGGCCACACTGAATTATAGTATATCATCACGTGGATGTACCGCGCATGACTAATAGATCACATCGTTACATCAAAGAACCTCTAATATCTCCAAGCTGTTACGAGTTCACTGTGTGGTAGGAATCTCACTGTATCATGGCCACAAAAACAAAGCAGCCATGTGCTTGCTAATAAGCGCAGTTCCTCTCAACAAAGCCGACTCTGGCAATAGGCCAGAAAATGTTGAATAGAGGACGATAAAACATGTATTGCATGACCATTTCCAACTTCTACGTGCTCCAAGCCTTCGAGATTCTCAGACGCTTGAGGACAAACACGTCCGCGACCAAATACTTACGAATAAATGTCGAATTTAACTCGCTATATCTATTTGGGTTACAATTATGTATGTATGTGTAGGTGGCTACAATGTAGGTGTATAGTATCTGTGGAATTCGAGATAACGTGAGCGTCTGGCGAGCGCGGGCGCATGAGGGCGTTGCGCACTAACGCACACACGCGCAAAACGAAAGTGCGCACAACACACACTCTTGCATGAATCTGTATGCGATGCAAAACAAACTTTTCCTGTTTAAGGCATCGCTCTCAGTAAATGACGTTTTCCTTGCTAGCTATCTGCAATTATGCTAGACATTTGCATTATTCAATAACTGGGATATTGACTGCAGCAAATATGTATGCGGTACAGACTGATTTTATTTATGCAAGCAATTGATTCGGGTATGAGTTTTTACTCTTCTACGGAAATAGATCTTACGAAAAAAATAAAAGGTGTATTCAGTTTTTATCGTGTTTAACGTTTAGCAAACACTTCGCGAGCTTGTGGTTTTATAAGAGCTACAAAGCCAGCCCTAAATATGTTATTATCATTTCAATTGTAACTTTTTAATAATGCTAAATTGCGTTCGTATATTATATAGAGTTTTAAATGCTCTATTATGGGTGTTATGCGTCAATGCGCAGCCTTTTTTTTTTTTTTTTTTTTGTGCATGGCATCTCGGAGTTATAACCACTGGGGGTTCCGACTCCTTAACCGGGCTATCCTGTGGTGCCGCAAGCTCCTAAAAGAAGTTTACGTCTCCAGCCAGGGGAGTTTTTACTAAAGCTACTTATAAACTAGACGTCTGCTCGCTAAGGGCACCCCAGGTGGGGTTCGAACCTCGGCTTAGGGCAGTGTCGGATGCGCAGCCAACCTTATTATGACTTTTATACCACCGTTACGAGACATTAAGTTCCATTTTAATGGCTTTATTGTTATTTTGGACCTCAAGAAAAAACCCGATTTTTTTTTCTTAGTTTGCCGTATCATTTGTTTATTGACGGTTAAGGCTCCTACAAACAGGCGCGAAACGCGACGCAACGCAAAAGAACCGCGTGTCGCGCGACGAGCGGTGCCTTTGTGTCGCGCCTGTTTGTAGGAGCCTTTACACGTTAAAAGGGAGGCAAACCAATAAGAGGATTAGAGGAAACTAGGGTTTAAAGCTGTAAACCCAACAGCTAAATAATATTCTACCTGCTACCGATGCACGATGACGTAATATTTCCTATTCTGTTTTGATTTTAAGTGCTGGACTAAAGAATTTGTTGTCTGCCTATAAACGTAATTTGATAACTACCAGACACATTCCAAAACTTCACATGTACGGTTTGTTTTAGATCTAAATAGAGCTCCGTGATTAGTTTTGATCAAATAACTAAGTCCAGTCTTCTAAATGAGAACCAAGTTTCTATTTTCATAATCAAAGTGAGCTGTTCAAAAAACTATTGCTGGTTGGTGAAATAAGCTGTCAAAAGAATTCTTCAAATGAGAACAAAAAGAAGTTAAAGACATAGGTACCGTATATAATTTCAGGCAGAACCACGCGCTAAACAAGTCTAATTAATTCACAAAAGAAAAACTCTTCATCTACAGCCATTTTTGCGGCACAAATAACGGTCAAAATGAAACCAGCAGGGCAAGCAAGGTCGGCCCTATTCCTGGAGGGTTCGCGATTAATTGCGTTGGGAGGGCGCGTCCTCTAAGGGCGACCGTTGCCTAGCAACCAGTGTTGCCAGCCTATGATTTAGGGTAGGGCTTTTATACCTACCCAACGTAGCTTTATTCATTCCTTTTTTTTTTTTTGAAAGTACCTACTGTACTAAAATATGTCATGTAGGTACAGTGGGTATACAATGTGTAACTGAATTATGAAAGTATGTAGTTTGTTCAGAATCATTTACTGAATCGATTTCTGTCATTTTTAATAATAGGGATGATTTCTGGGTAAAAAAATGAAAAACTGTTTAATCCGTCAATCAGATAATAAAAAAATATTAGACACGTATTTTTTGCTTGATCATATTAATAAAAAATGAGTGGGGCTCGGTAAAATCTACTGAGAAGTGACGTCACCACATATGAATTCAATGTATCGCCGTAGGTAATGTTTTGATTACGTAAAAAAAGAAAAAATACGTGTCCAATATTTTTTAATAATCTACATAACGGACATAAAATGTATTTTAGTCATAATCCCTATTATATACGTTTTCTTTTTGTCCCAAAAATTATTAAAACTACGTGAGTAAGTAAATTACAGTCACACCTCAACTGTACAGTCAAAACAAACCAAAATGGACGAAGTACCTACTACACTAGACACATATACGTGTACGACTGTGTGCGTGCGTAGATTTTGTAATGTGACCACAATTTTTTCCCACAATCAGTACTTATTAATTTAATTAATAAACAATAATAATAAATTTATTATATTATGTTGTTGTTATGGTTAAAATTAGGTAAAAGATGGATTACAACTGGTTGGCATAAGAGTAAAGCTACCCGCCAGTCTGCGCGAGTCTAAAAGACAGGTATTAC
The DNA here is from genome assembly GCA_947523025.1 of Dryobota labecula. Taxonomy (NCBI): domain Eukaryota; kingdom Metazoa; phylum Arthropoda; class Insecta; order Lepidoptera; family Noctuidae; genus Dryobota; species Dryobota labecula. Next base: position 12,429,960 of record OX383303.1, read on the forward strand.
ATAGTTATACTGTAACCACAAGGTATGTACATGAACTGGGTGTGCCCTGCCTCTTAAACTAGGATGACCTGCCGGTCGATTCTGTAAAAATCTCACCGTGAGAACTTAAGTGAAGTGAGCTGTCAACAGTGTAATTCCCAATAGCATCATATGGAATAACAGCTCACTCCACGCTCACTTCACCTAAGTTTTCACCGTGATATTTTAACAGAATAGATCGGCTGTATCTTAAGATACAGTGATCAGCTATAAAGCCATATTATAAAATAAACAAAACTTGTGAAGTGTGTTAGTTGCCATGTATGTGTGTGTAATATAATGCACAATACAATGTTTTATACTTAGTAATAAAAAGATCTGTGAAGTATATAATTATAACATAATATTCTAATCGGGGTGTTTGGTGGTGTGCGTTAATTTCGGGACATGTTGTATAATTTATCTATGAAATTAAATGGAACCGGTTTCTATTTGGTGATTGATTGATTCATTCATATGACATGTTGGTTTCTAACGTGACTATACAACATTATTTTTAGTATATGCAAAACCTGAATATAGTTTGTTCAGAATAAGCAACTGAATCGATTCCAATAGTTTTTACACCATGTTATATTTTTTCCCAAAAATATTTAAAAAAGGTTACAAGTTGGACACCGAGCGACACTAAGTACTTGACCATTACGAAAAAGTCCAAAGCCTGCAAGTGTGATGGAAAATATTATCACCAGTTAATTACAATACAATCGTCGTACGGTTAGATACCTACTGCCAAATTAATATTATTATTAATGAACGCAAGGCGCGGGCGGCGCGGGTGCGTCGCGTGGTGAGCATGTTTTTGTACGGACAACCAGGTAACATAACAAGCTTATAACTTTGTTATTTTTCATGATACAGTTTTGAAATTTTGTACATAAATTCTTTACATAAAAATACTAGACACGTGTTTCGGGTTTCGTATAAACTAAAACTAATGTTGTATAAATAAAAAAATAAAATTCATTTATTTCAGGTTCTCCCATATTACATTCACAAGTTACGAAACACTAGATAAATACAAATTACAATATAAACATAAATACAATATCATCAAATCATAAATACAATGTCAAATAAAAATACGCAAGTCAATGGTGCCGATTCCCTTGTTCACAAAATAAACTAAATTTAAGTTCAGTGCACCTTTTTAAGTTAACATTATATTGCATACCAACTAGATATTACAAAATTCATTATTACAACTAAGAAATAAACTTTTTCTAACATATATTAAATTTATAATGATTAAAGTCATTTGAATAATTAAAATATAAATAGTAAAATAGATATTAATAAAATTATTTTATGCATAGATATAAGACATGTGTGCTAAGTAATAATTATTTCCATCTGCCTAGTAATAAGTTGTTTATTTTTATACCAGTGGCCAAGTACAAATCTAGGCTTCAGTATTATATAACTAAGTCGAGTTAAGGAGTTAAGCATTTACACTTAGAAGTCTGCAGCAAAAAAAACATTAATCACAAGAACAGCTTTTCATCTAAAAATCCAAATTTTTATTGGTGTCCTATTACTAACCATACCTACCACCACTTCTACTTGTATATTTAGATATTTAAACTGTTTTATACTATGAATGTAGTATGCGGCTACATATCAAACTATACATTTCCAGTATAAGCTGACCTCTCATTGTACGGAAATCCTACACAATGCGAGATCAGCTTTTACTGGACATTTAATAGCTGGATATAAGCCGTTTGTGCACCATGCCGACTATTGTTTTAACTGTTAATACCTACCTCAAAAATAATAATAATTTTTCATGTTTAGGTACCTACTTACCTAACTCATTTTACCTATATTAATTATTTAATTCAATAATAATGTTTGCATGCCTAATACAATAGGTAAGGTAGATTGAACAAACAGCACCCATTTAACTGTTACTTATCTACATGTAATTTTATGTACGGTGGCCAGCACAAGAGGTTATACGAAACTGTCAAATTTCTCCAAACGATTTTAAACCTTAAAATGTTGAGGTTTAAGTTCAAAATCGAATGAGAAAATTTGACAGTTTGTGGTAACTTGATGTGCTGGCGACTGTACTATCGCGGTCAGCGGAATCGGATCTCTTTAAAAATAAAACCTGTGCTCACGGTGCCCACATCTGTTTGCCTCCCCTTGTTGCATCGACCAATAGGAATAGCACAATAAAAGACCCAAGGCCATGAAACCGACCAAAGACCGAGCGCTGCAAGCAGAAATAGTCCTTACGGTGATCCTATTCAGCTGTCCGCGATAGTACTTACCTACCTACAATCTATGCAAATAAACTTCACTGCCAATGTAGTTATGCAAACAAATTTTTCACAACCCACAGCCACGATCCCCGACACGTGCGACTTTGATATTTACCTACCAATAACGTGAAACTCAGCGGGGTACATGAACAGCTGATTTTGTGGCACGGAGTCGCCTCAAGGTCCCGGGAAGGCGCACCCCGGCACCCCGGGAGAAATCTAATTTAGCACCCCTGTAACCCCCGCGCCCTATCCCCCCCTTGCCTGTCTCGCTCTAAACCGGCCGAGTTCGTCGACAAACTTGTTTGAACATAGAAATCAATGTTTGTTGATGAATTGGAGAGTTAATTGAAAATATGGTGCTGTGTAAACATAGGTACCTAATACATAGTAATCATATCAATGTGCATTTTTTTTAGTATCTTTAAAATATACCTATCTGCAACCTACCTACAGTAGGTAGTACCTACCATAAACAATATTCAATCAGGCGATCAGGGCCTCAAGTCTGCTATTACAATAGTGTCAGAATGGTCTCGCCATTGTGAGTATTTGACAGTGTTTGTATGGCAAATCTGTCAAAAACTCACAAGAGACCATTCTGACACTATTGTAATAGCAGACTTGAAGCCCAGGCGTAACAAACACCAAAGAAAGTAACTGCTCATAAAGAAAAAAATTCGACGTTATTTCTGTATGCATAGTGGTTGTCTTTTGAACGAAGTCGATAAAAATAAATGGCTATGTCAAAGATTTTCAATTTGACGAATTATACAAAAAGAAATGCTCGTGACAGATTAAAACAAAAGTCGATTCTTTGCATTTTTGTTTCCTTCATTTTATCTAGAAGCCAAGATAATACCTACTATCATATTCGTCCGAGAATTTTCTAAACAACGTCGTAAAATTCGCATAAATCTAATAACATCCGTTTTATCATTTATGTAACTGAGTCAGCCCAGTCCCGCCACTTTGTTGTTATTTGCCACTGAAGATATTTTAGCTTGAACTGTGCCAAGAGTAATTGGGGTACGAAAAACAGTTGTAGCGGCCACCACTCGACCGACCGAGACGAACACCACAATAGCTCTTGATAACAGATAACTCCGCGATTGTTGCTTTGATAAAAATACGCACGAAACAACGTTGCCGCTCTGCAACAACCCACCCATGCGACGTTGCCGCGTATCCACGCCGGCGGCCATTTGCAATTCAGATGAGAGCTAGGAGCTAGTCAGTTGTTAACTTGTTACGGCACACACTCAAAATAAAAACAATGTTTTAGTAATAAATTATGGCGGATCTAATGTGTGTTCCTAATATAATCAGTCTCGCGTCATTGCACTTGTGTTTGACTTAGGAAATAATTAATTACATCGTAATCTTTTTCGCACAGCACATTGCTGCTGCTCATAAAACATTCAGTTGACATTGTATGAAAACTACCTAATAAAACATCCTGAGTACCTACAGAATTATAATCAGCAACATTTTATACTCAATTGAAGACTCTACATCCGTCCCAGACGAAACTAGAAGTATTATATCTTACTTTGTTTACCACCCATAATTAAGGCATATAAAGCTATTAATGATCACATAAAATGATTAGAAATCACCTGCCTAGTGCTTAGGAACCGCTATAAATATGTAAAAAATATGTAAAAACGAAGTCTTACATTCTCACGATTAAAGACAATGCTGTCAAGCAAGAATAAGGAATAGGATACAAAATAACAATATAATTGATTGGTTGTTCTTCTATATTCACCTATTCTTCTGTTATTCTTATTCAAATGTCAGTCAATGTGCTAAATTCTTAAGTTCATAATATCCAACTATCACTTTGAGGGCGTGGCGATGCAAGGCCAAGTTCTTGATCTACAGAAACTACGCAGTTAGGTAATTTAGAGATACGTATCTACCTAAGATTTTCATCGTCAATAATTGTTCTCCAGCCCTTATCCCAATTTATTTAGGGTCCTAAAGGTTCTTTCAAACAGGTGCGACTCGCAACGAGAATCGCACGACACAAAGGTACCGCTCGTCGCGCGACACGCGGTTCCTTTGTGTCGCGTCGCGCATCGCGCCTGTTTTTTGGAGCCTTAACATGGATTTGTGCCTGTTGGGATTAGAAAATATCTTTTTCTTCTCAAATATTTTACGTGATATGACTATACATACAGTTTTTAGTTTTTATGTAAGTTGCATGTCTACATGTTACTTGTTTAGTTGCTTGCTGCGTGTCATTCTAGTCGTGGCCGACAGATCAGGTTTCTGCAGGCCCAACGGACGTATAGACTTTCACGAGGCCATTCAAAATTCGCACATACATGCTATATTTTCATGCATACAAATTATTCACTTGCTAACCTATTATTTAATTACGTAGAATTTTATATTGCACACATGTATTATGCGACTGTAAAACTAATATATGCATACTCATTATCCCTATTATAAACAATTGAATTTTAAATTCACAGCATAAGCCACAAGCAAAATAAAAGTACTGGCTGAAAGCAACGAGAAAAAATAAAAAGGGCAAAAAAGTTATGTTGCAAAAGCTTTATGTTCCGAACGAATACTTTCATTTCTTTCCTTTGGCAAAGAATGCCAATTTAAAAAAGGCAGACTCGGTAAAAATGAATGAAACGGAAATATTGTAACAGACCATGGCATAGTAAGCCGCATGGTGGATATGTGCCAGGAATAAGTGCTTTAGTTATTTGTTATAAACATGGAGCCTCTGCCAACACTCGATCTGAACTGATCTTTATACATATATTCTGGCAGAGCCGCAGTAACTGAAATAAACATCATTATATGTATATACCTACACTTACAGTATTACTATTACTGACAGTCCTTGCACGTGTGATGTTAACGAAGTATACATAAAGAAAACGTTATTTCGGATAAGTAATATCCATAGCGGATTGGTGACAAGAAATAAAGATTTTTTACCTACGTTAGTTAAACATAGGTTTAATATACTTTTTATTGGAGAACTGCTCATAGGCCGAAAGAATGGCAACTCTTCTAAAATTCATCTTTCACTCTGAGCTCGGCCAAATTTGGTACATATGTTACTTAAAACCTGATCATATTCTAAAACCCATCCAACTCTACGTAACCTTAAACATCTCAATTGGCACGTTATTTTTATGTTATGCAAGGCTAACTACAATATTCAAAGAAATAAGTCAATCTCCGTGAAAAAGAGATAGTCTTTTCAATTAGAGTACTTATGTGTTTTGATACTGTCCTAACCTAAAATTATTAACGATCTTCGAGGAGATCTTCGTCAGTTATCAGGTTATCTTCATTCGGTTGACTACAAAATACTATCTGCAATCTCTGCATGGCTTAGCGTGTGTTGCAAGCCTGCAATGCCGTCAGTTTGGCTAATAGCTTGGAATCAACGCAAAAATACCGCAATATGTGAATAAATTTCACCCCGAGCGCAAGCGTGGCAAGGCAAGGGATATTTAGATTTGCGTCATAAATTGCTACCAGTGGGTACTTCAAGCTTTATTAAGATTTTATGTTCGCTCTCGCATAGTTGTGTCGTGTATCAGCGAAGTAATGAAATATGTATGCCGTGACGCCGTAAAAACACTGAAGGTATGATGTCCTTCTTGGAAACTCGAACAATATGGTTCTATGTCGAAAAATACCCGTTTTGGCTTGATAAAATCCTTAGAAGCCAAAATAAAGTTTTTATGTAGTGCAGGGTGAAATGATTTTGCGACGATATGGGGCGCCGGGACTGTTCGGGAGGGTTGGGTGAATGGATTTTGGAATGGGCATAAACCCTTCCGCTGACACAAATAGGAATAATCCAGCTTAAAACGGGTTTGGAGCGGCTAGCGTCCTATGTAAGGACGAAAGGATTTAGAGCGGAGATAAAACGAGACGAAGGGGTACGGAAATCGCGCAATCAACGAAATTCCGGCCTATTAACGCTACGATTGGTCTCGATTCTCGAATCACAGGCAGGCAGCCAGCAACACTAAGAGCTGGAAAATATTTTAAAATAAAAGTTTCCAGCTAGCTTCTATTGATTTTACTTTGTGCCTACTGTAGTACATACTTTTGAGACACTGATGGCGACAACGGGGTAACCTGAGTCGGAGACGATATCTAAAATGATGAAAATCACTCTAGAGAGCTTAAGTCAGTGAACGCAAATAAAGATTTGCGTTCACTGGCTTTAGTTGATTGCCAACTTACTGCAATTATTTATTTCAGAGATGTAAATATACGTGGCAGCGGCTGCAGTCGGCACAGTTTGATGGAAGCGAAAGTTAACGACAGTTCTTGTAATTTTACAAGTGTATTAATTCGGATTTGAGACATGTCACAAACGCGTGTTGATAAATAAATGTTTGTTTACTCATAACGATGATTTGTAATGGACTTGGCGATGCACTTGAACCATAGAACGAATGCCCATGATAAAGTTACCTTTTTTTTTTTTCAAATAGTTCGCACTACTAAAACGCACTTGATTACATTAACATATCGCGTTCTGACATTCGCATGTAACTTTTGTGAATTCATTAAAAGTTTGATGTTGCTATTGCTACACACTAATTGAATGAATGGTATTTTACGGTTTATACCGCGCTGAACGGCAACGGCGCGTGGCGCCCGCCCGCACCGTGCGAGCTGGCAACGTGGCGCCTCGTATCCGTCAGAGCGGCAACGCGCGCTGCAGAACGGCAACGTCTCGCACTGATTCAGCAGTTAACATTCAACGGAGATAGCATCGATTTGTATATAAGTTGTTGTTTTAATTTCAAGGGAAGTGAAGGTTATAGTTATTAATAGTTGAGTAATCGATGTTATCATATATATATTATAGTGAGAGTGCAATATTTTCAGATTTCAAGTTTAGGGGGGGGGGGGGGGCACTGCCAAACATTTTATTTACTTTCTGTGTTTTTTTTTAACTTAGCTAGTTAAAAACTGTTTAGACTGTAGAAAGCAGCATGACCTAAAATCAAGATAATCTTGGAATTCTCACTGTCAATAATCACGTAGGCAGTTAGGCACTCGCTGCGCAGATTTTGGCAGTTCAGGGATAGTAGGTTAGTTTTTAAAAACTTTGCTCGACTGGGTAAACAAAGTAACTACCAAGCCTAAAACTTTCATGAATTTAAATTAAGAATAAAAGAATATCCAGACAACGTGGAATGAAATAAACAAATACAGCGTGCATATTATTTTTTTTTTTTCGTTATTTCAGAATAGGTTGTTGTAAGTGCCTACACAGATTTTTCCATAGAAGGCATTATCATTTACCTGCTTGCTTATCGACTGATTGAGTTATTACAAAACGTCATCCTTTTTTAAAACCTATTGTTCTCAGCATGACTCAGATCTTACATGCAACGTTATGTATTTCCCTCGATCGATGCTTCAACTATTCGATATGCGTTTTTGAATGTTATAGTTTTCCATAAACCGATTAGATTTCAATATAGCGTAAGTAAGTAAGTAGGTAGGTACCTACGTTTTTATGACATGTGTTTCCGCTAAAAATAATGTAATAAACACCAACCTAAGTAGGTATAACTAAGCGTTATTGCTTTTTTTTTTAATTTTTGCTTATAGTGATTACTTTTTCGCCCACCAGGCACTTAGACGTTGGTTAAGGCGAGGTTCTTCAAGTTACCCTCTAGGAAATGTAATTTTAATGTCATTTTATTTAGAAACCGTAATGATTAAACACGTGGAAAAATTATATGTTGCTGTTGAGACCTTTCTGTACGTCGGGTACTCGTTACATAATTGGATAAAGTTCACTCTATAGAAAAAAAATCGAAACATACCCTTATTTTGTAGATTAAAATCATTTTATTTCAATATTATACCACATTATGTATTGAAAATCACATCAAAATAAACGTCTATGATAATGTAATGTCCGTCGGGTTTAACATTGTTAATATCGTAAAACATATAATTTTCAACCCAAAATTAACGAAATTCACGGCACAATTTACTTGCGCCCAGCTGCCACCTCTAGAACAAAAATGCACGCTCGAAGAACCTCGCCTTAATGGTTGACATGAAATTGAAAAACCAGAACAAGCTAAGCAGTTTAAGGCCAAACCTATGTTATGCAGTACTGTGGTTTGCTTCTCTCAACAAGAATTTGGCTAACCTGCTTGCTCTGCGCATTTTCAATCAAATGCAAAATGCATTTACGGCTATGATAATAGTTTTTGAAGTGAAAATTTATTTAGGCGCGTTGAGCACTTTTTGGGTGAACAAAAATCATGGAACTCGCGTCATCGTCACCGAACGCTTTCAAGTTACTTAGTTTTCATTTCTATCAGCAGTCCTCAAAGACTGCCCCGTTTTTTTTCTTCCTATTTCGTACCGAGGAAACTTTCTTTTTACGATCCAAATTTTTCTGATTTTCCGCATTGTAAATGCGTTCTCTTCGTTCTTTGTTACTTTAACCCTTTCTGTAACTGACGTTTCCACACTCCGTTACACGGTGTAACAGTAAAAATCAGGGCCTCAAGTCTGCTATTACAATAGTGTCAGAATGGTCTCGCCATTGTGAGTATTTGACAGTGTTTGTATGGCAAATCTGTCAAAAACTCACAATGAAGAGACCATTCTGACACTATTGTAATAGCAGACTTGAGGCCCTGGAATTATGTGTGGTGTAATTTACACCATAGTTCCAAACTGCCAATTTACCCGGTTATTTTAAATATTTATGAGATACCGTATTTCAAACTGGATTCCTTTGATCATTACCCAGAATACTTATAGCGCAAAATTGCGAATTTCACAACCAGTAGCGAGAACTTAAAGCTAATTCCATTTGCATGTCCCTTGGTAATTAAATTAGCATCGTATCTTCATCCTAGTTGTTAAGTAGTTCAGATAAAGAATAACTATAATGTCATCTACGTAGACAGTCAAACATTCTTACTAGTGAAGGTCAATGTCATTTGCCGAGTAAACATGTTCGCCGCTTCAAAGATAAAATTTTTGGGCATAGCAAAAGTCATAAAATTGATTAACGATGTCTTTTGATAGAATCAGATAGCAATAAAATAACGCATAAGTATGTCATACTTCCAAAAAAAATCATACCTATTGCGGGAATTTTTGATTATGAACCGCATCAGAAAAAAAGTCTAATGGTTTGTCTGCATTTCGTTAATTAAATAAATAAGTACTTACCTACTTAAGCTAATTGAATAACGTATTATAAAACAAGTACATAATGGCTAATATCGTTGATTGCTTGGAAACATTTATTTCCGTACACAGGCTATATACACTAGAACTAAAAGACTAACAAACTATATATATAAAAACAAAAACAAAAAAAAAAAACGAAAAAAAAATACAAAGAAAAACAAAAAGGACACTTAATAGGCGTCGAAGTACTCGTCCGCATCGCTGTCACTCGGAAACGTGCCCAGAAGACTGGCAGCATTGCCACGTTGAATGGCAATGCTAATTCTTTGGCCAAAGAAAGAGCCTGCCCTCTGGTCACGTGAAGTGTCGACCACTTGGAAATCAATAGAATTATAACTAGAGATCGGATAATCGGATGCATATTTACCTAAAGTTGATTTTTAGCTATGAATGTATGGAAGCGGCTTCTTAAAATATTTCTTTCGTAAAAAAAAACCCGGGATGCCAGAAACACCCGGAATGCATAACTAGACGAGTGTAGGTGTAGTATGGAAGCAACTTCTAAAATAATATTTATTTAAAAAAAAAACCCGGGATTCTTGGATTGCATGATTGATTCAGATGCATATTTATTTAAAATGAATGTTTAACTCCCGATGCAAACGTGTATGTAGGGTGTAAGAGGGGTGGTGCGTGTTAGTTAAAACAAGAAAAAAAAACATAAATTAAAATAATATTTTTTGTTAAATTAAGTATTATAATAACCTGTTTAGGCGTAAAAATTACCTCGGCTACTTAGTTAGGTTAAGGTAGGATTCTATAGTAAGAAAAAACAATAAAGGACATTGACCAAGTGACTAAGGAACCTAGTATCGATATGAAACATGCAGTGACTCAAAGATTTATGGTTTAATTTAAAGAATGATTTTAGGGTTATTTATATGTTATTTACTATTTTATCATAATTCTCAGCATTACACAGTAATTAGGTATAAAAATCTAAGTTTCGAATCGAATCTCCTGGTTTTTTGTCACAATGTATGCTGGTAAATTCAAAATAAGAATTAGTAAAAATGACGATTGATCATTTTTAATATTCGTTAATTTCGCTCGAGAAATCTTGGATCGAAAATGTAGTCTGTTATGAAATATAAATCGCTTTCAATGCTTACCGTTGTTTTCAACTTAATTTATATACTATTAAACAATTACCTACGTTACAACAAGGTCACAACAATATCATTAAACCGCTGAACATTTTTGGTCTAATAAATATTCAGAAAACACACAAATAACGTGTCAAAAGCATTTCATTGAGAACTGCGTTACCACTAAAACCCTTTTTTTAAGTGTATGAATATGTTCCAGTTTCTACTCACCTTTAATATGGAGGCTTCTTTTGAGGTGTTGTTTCACTTTACAAGAGAAAGGCTAAACTAGGAATGCGTAATGCAGGTTACAGACATTGTAAATTAAAACTCCAGTAAATAATATACACAAGTTCCTCTATAAAGCAAATAAGAAAATGAGCATTGAATTCTATGGCGCGCGTTTGTTCTGTTTTCAAAGAGTTTTTAATGATGAATCAAACAGGCTAAGGTCTCGAAAACATTCTGCCTTTCTATTAACCAAAAGTTTTGCTTAGCTACTTTTAACACTTTATCAGATTGTTATTACAATGTAATAATAATAATTAGTTGTTATTAATATCTGTTCATACTAATTATTCTATAAGTTAAATAATCGGATGCGTAATTTAATTATTTTGCGTAAGTCAAGGTTTTATTATTTACATACTCTTTGAATGCCATGCCAATGACATGTGACAATACTTGCGTGAAAAAAAAACTATGTATGGGTAAAATAGGAAATCGAAATAAAAACTAATACTTTTATGATGTTTTTTATGCGGAGAATTTAAGGATTCGCATTACCAGATAAAATCGTTATATTTAAAAACAAGAATTATCAACATTATAAACTTAAGTCACCACAGAACAAATAACGATACTAGGTCCTGTCAATCTCCTTTGACGATTCCGGAATCGCGGGATTTTTACGATCGATACAAAAGCGCATTCCATATTAGCCAACATCTCAACTTTAGGTGAATATGGATACGAATATCCGATCTCTGATTATAACCTAACCACACAATCTAGAAAAAAAGTTTTTCATTTTATAAAACAGTATTTTTTTGCAATATAGTTTTCAAAAGTTACTTTCTATTTAGAGCGCATTGGGAACTGAAGCTGCACAAGTCCTTGAATGCTTTTTAAAAGCCTTTGGACTTACGTAATCCAATTTACTGCACGTTCACGAATCCAATTACTGGCGTTGATGAGTAGACTGGCGCTCGACCGCATTGACCTGTGCTGCGACACACGACCAAGATTATAGGGAAATGTTCAGAGATTAGAGGATGCCAGGTGCCAGGTGTAAATAAATTTCTAAAAGATGGAATATTTTAGAAATTTATTAACACCTGTATAGGCTTTTATACATGGAATGGCATCTAAGTATCTCATCTTTTGGAATAAAAACAAAGTTAAAAGTTAAAGAAACCTTGACTGTATCAGGACGCTTTTTCCATTGGAGCTCAATTCAGTGTTTCTGCAATAGAGGATTGCGATGTGTCTGATTGAAAAAAACTATGAAATAATTTTTGCCCATCCTGAAGAAACACTTTACTGGCAAGGTTCTCTTCCCAAGCTCTTGGCACCTTAATCTTATTAGATTGGCGAATCTACAGTTGAAATAAAGGCTCCATGGCTTTGTTCTATAGTTTTTCCTGAATCTTTGGGTCTCTAGAGCTGTCTGTTCTATTTTAAATGTCCATAAAATCTATGTTCTATTCTAAAAATAACCTTGCGAACGTTTCATGGCAAGTGGCCGTCCTACGCTTGCATATGCAAGGGAGCATTAAGATGCAGATCTGTGTGGCACCGACAATGCACCGGATGTGCATTGTGGCCGCAACTGATGCTAACACAAAAACACCGCACACATGCACATTAAGCACATGCATATAGCTAGTGTTGAATTCTGCGATGTCTGCAGTACACGAAATTGTATACGTAATTCAAATAAAATTCTTGGGTAGATTTCGCTAATGTTTTGATTTATGAACAAAGTACCCGATGATTCAATTGAAGATTAATAGGTTTATGTATATCTTCATATTTAAATGAATATTTGTTCCTCAATTCTCTCTATTGCACCTATGTTTGTCTCTGCATCACGCAAAGGTTAACTGGTAGAAAATACCTATGGCATTAAGTCTGTACATTTTGTGTGCTTAAAGTATTAAATATCTAAATAAATCAATAAGATTTAAATAAATTACGAGCTCTCGATTTGGGTTAGTTAATTCAGATGTAATTTATCGCTATCTTACATCCCGCTATCAAAACGATGAGTGTGAATATGAATCAAAGTACAAAACTTCAAACAGAAGTTATAATAAAGAAATCCTCGAGCTGTTAACATCTGCATAAGGGTTCTAGGAACCGATGTATCCGGTTGTTCGGATGGGCTCTGTCTGTATACAACACTACGCATTTGCGTCACTTTAGCATATTTCCCGGGATTCCGATACGAGTTATGCATGAAAAATAGAAAAAGACACAGGATGGGTGAACTGAAATGTCGTTAAGAATGTCTTAGCTTCACTGCCAGGTTGCTTCTTACTCTTCCCTTCTATAACCGGCTGTGATTTAGTAATGAGCTGTTTACCTAGAGCTTTTTTCACAATATAGCTTTGCCTAATGACTGTACCATGATGTTTTTTGCCCCAGGCAATTTATTTAGCCCCACGATGTAATTTACTATGTGATTTTGCGCAGACATTAATTTAAGATAATATCTCCGCGTTTTATGTTGGGGCCGACGATGGTAAATGCGTTGGTCAGCTAGTGAGAACTAGGCAATAAAAGTATAGTACACGTCTATCTTACGGATTTTAATTAACAGCATTTCGCAACAGAGGCACCTGGGTCTCCAATGCGAACTGTGAAATCCTAACTCAATATTATAAATGCGAAAGTAAGTTTGTTTGTTACCTTTTCACGCCTAAACCACTGAACCGATCATACTGAAATTTTGCATATACGTTGTCAGGTGTACAGAAACGGACATAGGGTACCTTTTATCCAGAAAAAAAGTACTGTTTCCGAGGAAAACAACAATACCGTTCTTAAGATAATAGATGGCGCCACGTGTGTTTCGTGAAAAGGCCAAACAACAAGCAAATTGATTGTCAAATTCTAAATTAACGCGAGCGAAGCCGCGGGCAAAAGCTAGTCCTTTATAAAGCAGTAAGCACACCTACACATACATACATAAACTCACGCCATCTTCCCATAGGGGTAGGCAGAAACTATAGAACGCCACCTGCTACGGTCCTTACATACTAGTTTTGCTTCGTTTACAGTCATACATCTGGTCATACACGCACGCCGGTTGCGAGTACTACGCACCTGACCTTGCTGAAGAACATCACCAATTAGGTCACTATATGTCCTTCTAGGGCGTCTCCTCCCGGGCGGCGTTTCCACTCACATCTGCCTTGTAAATACCTTTTGTAAGTCGCCTTTCATTCATCCTCTCAACATGACCAAACCATCTAAGCATAGTCTTTTAAATTTTTGTCAATACAGATCATCGTTAATAAAGAATTTAACAAGTTTATAATAAATCATCATAATCTTCCTGCTCTTGTCCCATGTTGGGGTCGGCGCAATACATTTTCTTTTTCCATTCTCCCCTGTCAACCGTCACTCTATCATTCACTCCCTTCTCTTTCATATCATTCTTCACACAATCCATCCATCTTTTTTTTGGCCTTCCTCTCCCTCTCCATCCATCCACATTTATATCCATCACTCTCCTCGTCACATGCGTTTCCTCCCTCCTCATCACATGCCAAGTTTATAATAAATAAAGATAATAAAGTTTTGTAGAAATTAGCATATTATCGTTTAGATAAACGCACATAAAGCCCATTGCTATATCTATTTGCACGGTAGCCATGACAAATTTATCTTTCCGCAGTGATTGTTTTATTCTATCAATGTCTTCCTTGCTAGCTTACGGAAATTATCCTCCCACATAGACTACTATAGGAAAATCCAAATTACTCTAACAGACTTGAAAAAAGTAAGCTTCATTGATGCTAGCTAAATTTTGTTTGGCTCCATGAAAGTTACAATTGCAGAGCTAAGTAAGTGCTACAGATTCAGGAACAAGAAAACGAAATGGCACCACCGCACCACCAATATCTCTCAATTCCGGTTTAAAATCCAATCTGTCACTTTTGTTGGCACCCTAATGATCCAATTGAAATGCAGATATCTTTTCTACGTGAAACGGTGGCGGTGCGAGCCCGGGGCGATGACGGGCGAAGCTCTGGGATGTTGTATCTTACCGCTTCGAGGCTTCGACCGCGCTGCCATATCCCGTCCGACTTGTTTCAAAGAAAGTTGGACCATACTAAGAAACCCCGAGAACAACTTTAGTAACCAGTAGTGACGCACGTTCTGTGTATAGCATGGATACACATAAGTGTAGCCATTTTGATAATCCATACTTTAATATTGCAGCAAAGGAGTGGAACTCTCTGCCTGCGTCTGTTTCCGAACGCATACAACCCTAATCTATTCATAGCGAGAGTGAACAGACTTCTTCTGAGTAAGCTCACGCCATCGTCTACTTTGTCTCTGTCACCCAGACCTAGACTAGAGTCAAGAGCAAACCCATAATAAAATAAAATAAAAAATTATATCAAAATGTGAAAAAAACACTCTTTTCACGCCTTAAGGCTCGTATAGACTAGTGCGATATCGCGGGCGCGAAGCGACACTAGTAGCACAATTTCTTTGTCGCTACCTGTCGCGCCCGCGATATCGCGTGATTCTGTAGGAGCCTTTAACCACTGAACCGATCGTTATGAAATTTGAGAAGTAGGTAGCCAGAGACCTGCGCGCGGCGGGGTAATTGCGAGTAGAAATGGGTTTCATTTTGACAGTTAAACAACATTCATTGCGTTATTTTTCGAACATATGAAGCAATGGATTAGCAATATCCTTCAAAATCATTCAGATTGTGATTGATAGTGTGTTACGCAATTAGGGTGTTAGAGCATAGGCTACTTTTTATTCTGGATATTTGTAAAAAATATGAAAGACAAACACACGCAGACATGTCGCAGGACTCGCAGGCAAAAGGCCTACAAGGAGGCGCGACACGCAACGCGACACAAAGTCCGCGTGCCGCGCGAGGAGCGGTGTCGCGTCGCGCGTCGCGCCTTTTTATAGGAGCCTAAAAGCTACATAATTTTGAATACATGCAGTACCTATCAAGTTCTATTATTATATCTCCGGATTTAGCAGATGTTCGTATTTAACACTTTCAGTTTTGCTTTTTGCGGATCCCGTGCTGATCAAGTTTCCGTAGGTAGGTTTGAGAAAAAAAGCGAAGTTTGATAAATGGTGAACCAAAAACTTCAATTTATTATTGTTGCGAACTTGGGGCAAAGAATGGCTGCTTTTTTTATCCAAGACCGTAAGTTTTGTGAAGATCTAAGGCCCCTTACGCACGAACGACATTATAATATGAATCGGTTAGTACCCACATCATGTAAGTACATGATGTGGGTACTGTAGATACAATTTTAGGTACGTATATAACTAAACTAAGCAGGTAGGGGAGTAAGCTATTCATGGAAAGAATACAGAATTAGAGATCCTTAATTTAATATACGGTAGGTTAACACCCCAAAAATAATAGAAATAGTCTAGTAGAAATTCACCCCACCTCGTGTATAATTTTTGTTCTATTTGCAAATTATACAGGCCGATCGCTCATTCTTTCCAAAAAGGTTAATAATTTTAAGTGTCCCAAAAACACAGCTGTGATGATAAATAGCAACATTATGACAAAGCACAGGAGATGTATTTAGGACCCGTCCCAAGCCTCAGTCTTAAATAAAATGCAGCTATAAATACCCGTAACAATTTTAGAAGGGTAATAAATCGAAACTAGTCCCAACTCTGAATACTCTAAAAGCGTTTCAATCTGAATTACTTGCGCTCACGACGTAAACAACAAAAGGAAAAGTAAAGGTCACGAATATCGATGGCTTTGCTACCAAACAGAACTTTGATATCTAAAAATTGCAAGCAATTAATGCTATAATAATATAAACTCCGACACTTTGGCGAGTGAAAAAAGTGCGCCTGTTGCCGCCTTGGAAGTGGGTCGAGGCGGCAACGTCGCATAGCGGTACCGGCCGCGGAACGGCAACGCCGCGTGGTGCAGCGCTGCCACATGTATCGTCGATAAATTCGGGCTCAATACGTTCAAGTAAAGGGGAGCCATTCATATTTCATTAAAATTTTTGCGATTCTTTTGAACAGTCGGTGCTAATCAATCATCCTGCTCAATGAATCAAACTTTTTATCTAGTACCTACTGACACAAATGGTGGCATTAAATAGCCAGAAACACATTACCTGCACGTGAAAATGTATTTGCTAAGCTGAAATACTGCACACCTACCTAATGGGTGCATTATATCTAATATATGGGTGAGTAATAAATGTAGTTAAATAGGACGGGCCGCGACTATAAATTACTTTAGCGATTCACATCGTGCTACAAATCATAGCAACGAACGCCTATTACTGCATCAGCAAGTAACAAAAACAATCAAATAAATATTCATACAAATCAAGCACCAAATAATTGTCGATGTAGGTATCATCGTTTTTAAATATATTGTTATTAACTTATTCATAATATTTGTCGAATATGGAAACTTACACTTAAAAAGCAATTTGGAATCTTTTGATGGACCTCTACAGGCAAGTTTGTCTTTAATCTAAATTACTTATTTCGAGTGTTCTTAATCTTTCAGACACATTGGCTTTGCACCATACAGTAATACTGATTACGGATGTCGTCTGAGGCTGTGATGATGACCTTGAGAAGAATTCTTCTTGAGGTTGAGTCCTCAGAAGAATTTTGGCTGTACCTAATGGTCTTCGTGATGGTGAAAAAGAGTGGTCCATGAAGTTAACACTCTTTAGGTGTTTAAGGTCGACGAATTACTGTGTTGACCACGTAAAAAGATATTTGGTGCGGCTGAGTGTCTTTGGAACAGAATTTTGGATGTATAATTATGATCAGCGTGATGAAAGGATTATACAACAATGTATAAACTGCGTTACCGAGGGCTAGCTGTCCAGGGTCACAGATTAATACAGATGGGACACTCCGCAAAATCATTTAAATGCAAAAAAGGACTCTTGCTTAGGGCTGCCATCCATCCGGGTTTCCGGATTTGTCCTAGTTTACAGGGCGTACGGTGACGGCAGCCCTACTTGCTACCGCGTAAAGGCTCCTAAAAACAGGCGCAACACAAAGAGACCACTGGTCGCGCGGCACGCGGTGTCTTTGTGTCGCGTCGCGTGTCGCGCCTGTTTGTAGAAGCCTTAAATCGTATGCCGACGGCACGCGGCAGTCCTACTGAATTCGCCCAGTGAGATGGGCCCGCCGCGTACTTGTAACTTCATACCTAAACTGCGGAGTGTCCCATCTGTATAAATCTGTGCCAGGGGCGCTGAAAGATTTGCTGTCTGTATATATGGGGCTCTGCTTATACATACTAAGGCAACAAACATCAAAGTCGTGAAACAGAGCTTAGTAAAACTAACTTTGTTGGAAGTCTGCGGTCGAAGGGCCTCAAACTAAGACCAGTGGGCAATTAAAGTTGATGCTGCAGCCAGCAGTACTTAGTTATAAGCAGTTGAAGAGAAGACAGGTACAAGATTGGACAAAATTTGAAAGGAATCTAATGCAAAAAAGCTGCTTAATAATCTGAAACTCCATTCTAGATTCCTACAAGACACTCAACTATCGTTCAAAGCTCATAGAAGTGATATGAAAGGAAAGAAACAACACATTTCGTGGCAATTTCTAGAATAATGGTAACGTTACAACGCATAAACATTCTATTTCTGCCATGCTCTTTCATGTGTTAAAAGAAAAATATTTAAAAGAATAGAAACAAGGAATGTCTGCAGCTTGCCCGTTCGCGCAGCAAGGAACGACAAGTAAGAGTCGACCGAATCGATACTTTGTAGGTGAGAAGTGTTTGACTGCTAGTAATTTAATTCAGCTCTGAGTGTCTTTAGATCCCTCCACTTCACTTTGGAAATGACTGAACACTTGGCCAGACTATTTGACAGATGTCAATGGAAGAGCCCTCGTATTCCTAATACAGAATTACGTAGTCAAATATTATCTTAGCAAAAAATACAACAAAGCGCAATACCTCATCTGTTTACTCAAACGAAACAGTGCTACAGATAAAACGTAATAATCTAGAAGTCAATTAAAATTATGCAAGTTCCGAAAAACCACATACTTTGTGTAATAGTTAGCGCGTCGAAGGTAAGGCTAGCCTTTAGCGTGAAAACACGAAAAGTGCATCAAATTAAAAAAATACAGAAAATCGGGCCGGGGACCGTGCGTGCACGATTTGGCAACGTCGCACGACCCGGCCGCACGCTGGCTGGCTGCAAACACAAGACGCGTTGCGGTTGCTTCGTGAGTCGTGCCGACTGCCGAGCCACAAAGGGTTATTTTAAATGTTTTTATAAATACCTGCAACATGGGCTTATGAATAAGCTCACATTCCAGATTTAAAGCAGGTGTGTGGGTAGAGTAAATTGGAATCTTATCTTTCAGAAAGTGATTTGTTTTCAATCTTTTATACATGTATAAAAAATAGGTATTTATTTACAAGTCTTGAAGTGGAAAATAATCCATGGAGTCAAGCGTTGGTATTCATCAAATCACATTACTTCATTGAATATAGTAAAAAAACGGTTTGGCTTTAATATTTCCAAGTAGAAATTGTTCACAAAAGTAATTAAATAAATTACCTAAATAATAGTTTCATTGTTTACTAACACATGTGAGCATTTATTTATTTTTCACGGACATCTGTCGTGCGAGGTATGAAACAATAATATAATTTATCAATAACTATAAACGAAAATAACACAATTTCTTATCGTGTTAAAATGAATCGATTCGACAAAGTTTACGACACGGCGACACGCCAGTCGCAGTGGGCGGGCATTCCGTCAGCGGAGTCGCAACGCGGCCAAGCACGAGAGTCGAGCGTGCGCACAAACGCGCGATAATGCGTCAGTCGCATCGCGCCCCGCTGCGAAGGTGGTGCGTTTTTTTCGTCGCAATCGTAACTACGCCTTTATTTCGACGATTGAAGTGATTTGTCAAAATGTCAATCTTTAACCCTGTTCAATTGATAGATGAAGTCAAAAAACGACCCGGGTTGTACAAAGCTGACCATCCCGCCGATCGTGAGGAGAAGTTGGCGTTGTGGAAGGAAATAGGATCGGTTATTTACCATGGTTGGGAAAACTTCAACAAGGCGACAGCGTATGACAGAGGTTAGTATTGGAAAATACACGACCCTAACCTCTGTTATGTCAATGTCAAGACTGAGAATAACTAACAGGAAATGAGTCACACACTATTTTCTAATAATTTTTAACTCGGTTTGTAATAGCTTGTGTTTAAATATTGATTTTAGCAGAAGGAACGCGTAATGATTATTATTGCTAACTTTATTTCTGAAAAAGGAACAAGATTTTTTTTGTCGAGTTACGCAGCGACAGCTTTGACGTATGGTACAAGTCAGTCGTTCAATGTCTCGCATGCAGCGACGCAGCGCCATTATGATAACCGCATTCCGTAATCGGTTTCCCGCCCTTTTGCCCTTGTTGTTACATTGTTTTTACGATTTAATAACAAAACTCAATAAGGAAATAATGTAACGTAGGTACATCATAATAACAATTCGTATTATCATGCCATGCATGACTCTTAAGTATTAGTGCGTTTCGTGAGAATGAAACGCAATTGAGAGTTTATCACAATAATAAATAAAGGTGAATAAAAATAAAAAAACATCATTCGTACTCTTCTCATGGACATGACACTGAACTTTCTACTATTTTACATAGTTACGGTATTTCATGAGCATATTTAACATTCATCTATCATTATTAATTATTATTCGAGTTAATTACTCTCATAAAGAAATTGTTTAACATTACGATGTTCAGGTATTTGACCGCATTAAAATAGTCTGGCGTACATTATAATAATGGGTGCCTACAACAAACAACATGTAATTTGCATGCCGTGACGCGTGTGTGAAACGGGTGAAGTTCGTTAATATGAACGCAGTATGTTACGCCATTTAGTATGAATCACAATGTTCATTACGGCCAGATGACGGCGGAAATTTCTAGTTACAGCCAGCACTTTGATTTAATGATGCGTAGGTTTTTTTAGCTTTTCAATACAATCATGTTCATTTAGTCTTCGTAACTGGTAACATGACCTTCATATCAGCTAGCATGACTGACAACAGCACCTCTTGGGTTTAAATCCCAAGGCTCGCTTTCGGCTGTGCTACAGCGTAAATCCTAATGGAAAAACTCCATTATTACACTGACTATCCCGAGGCTCGAACGAAGTACCCTACGCTACGCTGTCGCATTTGCGACCACTAGACCTTTGCGGCTCTGGGACTGGTTTTTTACTGAGAGACACGCAAAACTTTCTGAACGCGCACTCTGATACAAGACAAAATGGTCTTGCTCGAGCAGACGTGTAAATTTGCGACAGCACGTTCAGTCGCAGTCTTAGGGCGTCTTGTCTTGAAAAAGAAACCTATTAGATGTTAGGTTAGAATTTAGAATAAGATATTAAAAATAAGAATTCTAAAGTTTTCTAGGAACTAATAAATTTTTTTTTCTTCACAGTTTTACAGTTACAAAGGAAATGGCGGTCGTTGAGGGACGCATACAACCGGGAGCTGCGCGCGCGCCGATCTGGAATCAGGATCAACAGGCGGGTGTACCGCTACTTCAAGAGGATGAGCTTCCTCGGAGGATTCGAGGGAAGTCTCAGCGAGGACGAGTATGTTGACTTTCTTCCGAATAAAAAGTTGGTTCATCCTTCATTAACGCAACTTCTAAATTTTAAGGTCTAGTCTGATAACTTTGATAAGTTAAACATTTTCCTGTCACTTTCGCACAACTGTCAAATAACAAGTGCAAAATAGAGACGGCAATATATCTTAGCCAAAATTTATCATAATCGACCTTAGACTTCAGTCTTAACTAATAATTTGAAAATGTATGCCCTTCATACTGCTAACATTCATTATTAACCATTTCGATAAAGATACGTGGAACTTTATAGTACGGTAATTAATGTCTCTTGTCACCAGGGAGCTGGATGAGGACATCTTAGAAGGGCCAAACCCAGAAGAAGAAATACACATCGAGCCTGTCAAAGTGAAGAAGGTTAAACGAAAAAAGAGGAAACGGGAGTCTAGTGAAATCAGTCACCAGCCTCCAGAGGAGTTGGAAATGCCTATGTTTCCCGTCGAAATGGCTGAGAGTGAAACAGACAGCGATAGACTATTTCTACTATCCTTTCTTCCTGAAATGAGACAGCTACCGATCAATATAAAGATGTGGGTGAGAGCCCAGATAGCTAACGTCATGCAGGAAGCAGTCTCCTGCCATTATAACAACACCAGGCCAGGAACTTCAGGGGATAAAAACTTCATTGATATCAAACGGCAAAGGCATGACAGTACGGAATAAGCTTCGGATTCACCCAAATAGTTTTATTGGTGCTCTTGTCATAAATAATAATTGTTTTTCGTTTAAGTTTATGATATATATTTTTGTTGGTATTTTTGAGGCTGGTTTTAGATAGATGGGAAAGGTATTTCTGAAGTAAAAAACAGTTTAGATTTGGGACGGATTTTATAGAAAAAAGTTCAGGTCTTAACACATATCCATCGATTATTTGGACACAAAGTTCTTTCAAAAATATAGTATTCAATGAAATAAGTATGTAGTCATTGTTTAACATTATGTGCAAGAAAATATAGGTTCATACGACGATATGTTATGCAAACTACTACATTACTTATTCCCATAACGGTTCGCCAAGTTCAAAATAAAAATATATATCTGATATATGGACAATATCCAAGTCTGTTGGCAAAAACATAGTTTACGAGTGTTGCTTTGTTTTGTTATTAGTTACGCTAATATAAACGGACCCGTTTTTGGCAATGGGTCAAATAAAAAATGTTTCGCTATGATTTACTACTGCGGTATAAAACGTCTAGATCTTATCTTGTCTATGAATGCAGTATCTGATTGTGATTTGTTTTCAAGTATTTATTGGATTGTCCATCCATTTTAGTTTGTAAGATGTTGATGTTTTTAGTACTTTAAATTTATTGTTTTGCAACGAAGTCAAGTTACCAAAAGTTGCAGTCAGTAGTGGACGATTAATAACTTAGTTATGTTACTTATCTTTGAGAAATGAGTACCTATTGTTTTGATGATATTCTAGGAAGTTAAGGACATTTTTTCTAGTCTAGTTCAAAATCGTCTGTCTAGCTTTTTCTCACTCTGTTGAGGTCGGCTTCCAGTCTAACTGGATGCAGAATATTTATAGTCATAGATAAATTAATACTAGGTATATTTATTTAATAGGGATTAATCAATTATGAGATAAAACAACATCAGAGAGTTCAAAGAAACTGATTTTCGTTTAGTGGTTTTAAAAGAATTTTCTTCTAGTTTATCCAGCATTGCTTCCAAAAGGATTACCTATTTTTATGTTTGGAACTTTGTGTTTGTGTGAAAGAACATTAGTCACGAAAATGACTATTAAACCAGGGCCTCAAGTCTGCTATTACAATAGTGTCAGAATGGTCTCGCCATTGTGAGTATTTGACAGTGTTTGTATGGCAAATCTGTCAAAAACTCACAATGAAGAGACCATTCTGACACTATTGTAATAGCAGACTTGAGGCCCTGGTTATTTTCCTCTGTTACATTAGGACCTGCCTATAATAATGTTATACTTTTTCATATCCTTGTTTCCTGTTTAACTACTTAATAAATATTATCGGATTATTTAAACAACGCTGTATTATTTTACCTCAATGTTACACACCACTGACGACCATTTCATGGGTTTTATACCTGTAACAAAAATAGCATACGTTAGTTTATTTCGCATTTTTATTAACAGTGATTATAGGAAGGTCAAGTTAGCATAGTAATACAATAGGTATTTTTTGTCAAATAACTAGCAACCTGCCCCTGGTTCGCATGGTTTTTTCGACTTCCACACAACAGAGATTTCGTTATTATTTACTATTAACACAAACGGGATATTTACCATGTTTACTTTTTGATACGAGTTCCCGATATTTCGGCGCTGTTGCAAGCACCATGATCACATGATCATGATCGTGTGTCGGGAACAGAATCGAGTTGTGACATTGGTAGTGGTACTGAACGCAAAAAACGAACATGATAGAGGGTAAACTGTTTTGTCTGATCATAAACACCCACCCGCAATGAGTTCAGTTTATCCGTGATCATGGTGCTTGCAACAGCGCCGAAATATCGGGAACTCGTATCAAAAAGTAAACATGGTTAAATATTCCATTTGTGTTAATAGTAATGTTACTTACATCGTTATTTGTATAGATATAGATCATCATTCTCCTGCCCTTATCCCAATTTATTTGGGGTAGGCGCAACATGTCTTTTTTTCCATACATTAGTCGTCATCTCGGTAGTAAATCCCTTTCTAGCTATATCATCTTTTACACAGTACATCCATCGTTTCTTTGGTTTTCCCCTACTCGTATAACCATCCACCTTCATACTCAAAACTTTCCTGACAACATTTCCCACATTTCTCCGCATCACATACCCATACCATGACAACCTATTTCCAAACACCTTTTCAGTCACCGGTGTCTCTTTCAGACTTCCTCTTATATACTCATTTCTTATTCTATCCATTCGCGTAACACCACACATCCCTCTTAGTTAGGGCTTTCAAATACCGGATTTTTACAATACCGGTATCTATACCGGTATTGGAAGTCAATACCGTGATCACGGTATCAATACCGATATTGAAGGCACGTTCAATTAGGACGTTAAAGCAACAACCGAATTAAAAAAAAAAACAAAAAAAAAATAACTTTAATTTTGGAAGTCGGTGTCTTTGGTTCCGTATTTTCATTTTTAACCACCGACTTCCAAAATTACAGTTATTTTTCATTATTTTGTGTTTATTTTTTAAGTCGGTTGTTTTTAGTTGTGGTACAGCGGGATGCTTGCGCTGGTGAAAATAAGGAGATCACATCGAATGTTTGTAATACCGTAATCACTGTATTGGGGCGTTAATACCGGTATTGAAAAAGGTCAAAGTAAAATCCGTGATCACGGTATTACGGGATCCCGGAATACCGGTATTGAAAGCCCTACTCTTAGTATTCTCATCTCAGCTGCATGCAATTGCATTTTATTCATTCATCCCTTTGTATAGATATAGATATTGTCTAGGTAAGTAAATAGGTACACAGTTCAATTCAAAGCGAACCAGAAAAATAGTACTAGGAATTCCTTAAGCAAAGCGAAGTTGGCACTATAAGTGAGAAAAAGTTATGAAAACGCGGCCAGTTTTTCTAGCTTCCGCCATACCTTTCGGTGAAATGCAAAACTTCGCGTTTGGAACACACAGTTCGCAGGAAGTTCGCGCCCTAAATTGTAAAGTTGTGCGATTATTCTAAAGTTTCGTAATAATTCTTGGAGTTGTGCGCCTTGCCTTATACATTAGTGGGATATTCTCATTTCCCTAACGCTATATCTACGGTTGACGCGGCTGCTGAAGTAAAATTTGCACCTCTTCTAGTTAGGAAGAGACTGGAAGCACTGGTCTTTTAACTGTCAACAATTCGGGACAACTAACATAGCTGAATTTGGTCAAGTTTCAAATATATCGTCATAATCGTAGAACAGTGACGGATCTGACATTTATGTTAAACTCTGTCGCGCATGCAATAACAGCAGTAAGTATAAGTATAATTTTTGTCCAAATTTAGTTGAGTATTTATTCGGAATCAGCTCATTGCGCTGATTCCGAATCTATGTTTGACTCAATTTGGACAAAAATTATACTTACTACTGTTTTTGCACGCGCGGCAGAGTTCAACATAAATGTCAGATCCGTCACTGTTCTACGATTATGACGATATATTTGTAATATCTCCATTCAACTGCTGGTCAAATGGTTTGGTTACTCCACCACATCGATATATAAAAAATCCTTTGCAGAAAACGAACCCTAAACATATTTGAAATAATGTGAACTTCGTCTCGTTCATTTTCAAACTTGCTCTTTTAAACAATTAACCAGAATGACTCATTATTATGTAAAAAACGAAAATCATATAAAATTTAGGTACACATTTACATCAAGTGTTTGGTTGCTTTGTTCACTTTTGTGCTTACGGCTTACAATAGGTGTCTGATTAAAACTTTGGCACATATCTGGAAAGACACCTTTATTTACATGTCTTACTCAATTAATATTGCGCACTACTATTAAAACCGTGTAAATAATTTCGAACCAGTTAAAGGAAAAAACAAGAATATTAATTAGTATTGCAACTCTTAAATATTATGTCATACCTATAAATGCATATCAAACTAAATCGCAGTGTTAAATTAATGGAATAGGTAATATTTTACGTGTCTCAGAGTAATTCAATTAAATAAGACCACCCACGGAGCAGAGGTGTACCTAGTTAGAGAACTAACTTATGCTAGGCACGAATGATTTATCAGGCGAGGCTACTGTACCATATTATAAGTTAATATAATTAGGACAAAGACACTTCGAAAACCGGATCATTATATCCGGTCCGGTGTTAACATTGGTCCTAAAATAGATCCCCGAAGTACGCCTGCGTAAATGCTGAAAGTAGAGGACGACAGATTTTTTTGCTTGAAATAACCTTTCAGAAAAATGTGGTTATGAAAATCAAAGACAATGTGGCACCATATGCGTTATTTCGTTTTTCAAAGGAGATCATCATGCCACATCTTGTCAAAGCCCAGGGCCTCAAGTCTGCTATTACAATAGTGTCAGAATGGTCTCGCCATTGTGAGTATTTGACAGTGTTTGTATGGCAAATCTGTCAAAAACTCACAATGAAGAGACCATTGCAACGTTTGTACATTTAGTAGACTTGGCCCCCTGTTTAATTACAATCAGTGCTTTGCTTTAGTTAAATTATATAAATCTATAGTTTTTCTTATTTTTGTAAAAAATAAAACTGGTAGCCTCGCGTCTTATGTGCCAATATTGGTAAGTAAACTATTAGTAGAAGTCTTTTAGCGACTGTATGTAAAAGTACCTATAGTATATACCTTGGACTAATCCGGTAAACCCATTGAAAAAAAGATACTTAGTACGGTAAAGTTAATAAAAAATAACCACCGTTATTATATCGTCATGAAAATCTTAATATATAAAAGAAGAAACTGACTGACTGACTGACTCGACATATCAACGCACAGCCCAAACCGCTGAGTCTAGAGATTCAAAATTTGGCACGTAGGATCTTTATAAAGTCTAGGGGTGCACTAAGAAAGGATTTTTGGAAATTCCAACCCTAAGGGGATAAAATAGGGGATGAAAGTTTATATGAAAAATCTTATTAATTTGTTTGATTAACTTGAAACTTGGCACAAATATTTGCCTAAGTAAGTAATAACATTTTTCATGATTCGTTTTTCAAAACTACCCCTCAAAGGGGGATTGCGGGGTGTCAAAGTTTGTATGTAGGAATTTTAACGCGCGGTTCGATTAACTTGAAACTCAGTAGAAATACTTGCGACCAAAAATAAAGAATAACATGTGTCAGGGTTTTTCAAAACTCTACCCCTAACGGAGTGAAAAGGGATAGTCAATTTTACAGAAGAGGATTTTTCTGGACAAAATACGATTCAACTAGGGAAGTATTGACATCCACGCGGGCGAAGCCGCAGGCAACAGCTAGTAACAGAATAAACTGACCTAGACAAAATCACAAAACACAACATAGGTCATAGGTATGTCATATTTTATAAAATAGCAATTGGACATGACCCCGGTCCTTACATAAGTAGGTATTTCCTTTGATGTTTCCTTCATTGCCTGTATCGTATCTATATGTGCGTAATCGACTATCCACTGTGGCGGCATTGACAGTGGAATAACTGTACATTACATTACTACCAATAAGGCCGTAATAAGACTGACACACGAGGAATTACAATCACGGAGATAAAAATAAACCTTTGAAAGCTAATTGATTCATTTGATTATATCATGTAATAATAATGACTTAAATTACCTACGTCATTCAAAATACTACTAGACAATACGGTAAACAAATACATTACAATAAATTAAAACAAAAACTGAGGACGACCGGCGGATCGGCGTGCGAGCGTGCGACGTTGCCAGATCGTGCACGAAACGCTGCTGAGGTGCGGCGTGGCGGCGGGCCGCTGCGACCCCGCTGCGTCATTCCGCGTCGATCGTCCGTACCGGCTGCCGTGTTTGTTTGTCGCAGTAAAATCGCGGCGTTTTCCCAAGTGCCAATCATGAGCTCATACTGTCTCGACGTTGAATCATTTATAAGTGAAGTGAAGAAGTATCCAGAAATATGGGACATAAACAGTGAAGGCCATCGATTCAAGAGTAAGAAGCAGAACGCGTGGGCGGAGATAGCTCGGGTATTTATATCGGATTTTGAAGAAATTCCCGAAAAGGAAAAAATCGATGTTTGTAAGTATGACGACACTTTCCATGAATACAATACCTACGCATACAAATCAAATAGAATAATACATATTTATCAGCTCTTCAAGAAGTGTGTAACAAATAACAAGTAGCTAGATAAGATAGTGATACATTATGTAGGTTTAGGTCTTAGTAACGGCCCGGTTTTAAAGTTTTCTGATCCATTAAATATTGACGAACCAAAAAATTTCGTAAGCATAAACACGTTTTAAGAATCATCGACAGTGGACATAGCTCAGTGGCGCAATATTCAAAAAGGTCTAATGGTGAATAGGCAATTTCGATACTTTATTTACATAAAAACAACGTGCGCCATCCAACGTATACCTGTGAAATGCGTCACCTTGAAAGCAGAGGTCGCGACTCGCGTTGGGCAACTAGTCGACCGATCGATTGCGTTGGTGGTCGCTCTGAAGCGATTGCCTTTCGCCGTACATTGTAACTTCAACGCATACATTCACTTCAGGTTATATCTCGGTGCTTGCATTAAGGAAAATACTTACATGCTTACTTTGAATATGTGCTTCTACAGCGTTTGTTGCTTTGATGAGTGTTCGACGATTACAGAAGTGCGTTAGTTTTAATAAAATCTAGTTCATGAGTCAGACTCTTGAATTGTACAAGTCGATAATTCACTTCTTATATGGCAATTCTCGTTACAGTACCTTTTATTCAAGGGTTAAGTCAACTTTTTAATTTCTATAGTTAGGCTGGTTGGTTGGTTGGCTCGTAGGCCAATTTACCATCAACCTGGTAGATGCCAATCTCATAAGAACGCCAACGCTAATTCTGGGAGTTTGGGGATTTTCCGTGTTTCTAGTGGAGCAAAAATACAAGCACCTAGACTCTGATTATTCAAAGCCGATGCTATTATTTTAATAAAGAGCGAAAGTTCTTAGGGTTTAGTAAAATGAAAATCCTCGAAATTGTGTTCATCATATCTATGTGTTGGGTACATTCGTGTCCAAGGTAGAGCATAGTCAGGAAGTTACCATAATAAACACCCGAAGGCTTTCACAAATACTCAGGACAAAAATAATAAACCTTTATGTTAAAACCATTGAAGAGAAATAGTTGGTATGCATACAAGATGACAATCGTAGATTTCCAAGCGATAAAAATAACATTAACAAAATTGTGATAGGAAATCCATTCTGACTTAATTTCAATAAGTCCAATGAGAAATTGGTGCTAGAAAAAAACATATTATTAGCATATATTTTCTCCTGCAGTTATGATTTTCAATATCAAATTGTGATACCCAAGACTTATTTTCGCCTAGCAATGACTCTTTTAGTAGACGAATCAAATGAGTATAATTGGAATTACATTTTTTGCGTTTTATAGAACCGTTTTTGCATTTCGTTACATCTTGTTCAGACATGATTTTTGGGTAGTATTTTCGATATGAGCGGTTAGTGCGTAACAGATTTTTGATTGCAACAGGTACCTATATTGGTTGTTTGCTAGTCTTTCTTGATTAGTTACCTAGATTACGTGTCAAACTGATTGTTTGCAGCCGAGTCTTCTCGATGAGTAATGTTACTATGTTATTCATCTTGTCATGCCTTGTCAAGACTGGTATATTCAAGGTTTTAGTGTTCTCATTTTTTCCAAACTGCTGTGACGATTCGTACTTATTATATTAATATTTTATTTATATAGACATAAGTATCAATAGAATATTGTATAAATAAAACCTAGCGAATGTTATAATAATATTATGTGTGAAGTAAAATTTTAACATAAAAAAAAACATGTCTCTACCTACTAACATATTTTATCGTATGATAAAAGATAAAGAGATCTTCTAATGTAGGTAACATATTAAAATAACTGTAAAATATAAATATTCCACTTTCCAGATCATAAACTGCACGGAAAATGGAGAAATATCAGGGACTCATTCGTGCGTCATCGTAAGAGGAAATATGGCAAAAAGGGTTATGTGTACGCGAAACATTTGACGTTTCTTAGTGACTTGTACAATAATAAGAACAGTCAGTCGGGAAGCGACGTGGAATGCGATAACGACGACCAAAGCGAAGAAGAAGATCCTAAGCTGAAAAAAATTGGTGTTAGAACGAGAAAATTCGATTTGTTAAATGACTCGAGCATCTGGGGTAGTGACCCGGAAGATTCTCCATCCACTATAGAGAATTTAAAAAGGAAAAGGCCCACGAAACAGGAAACTGACATAGAATATGTAGATACGCCATTCCCGGACGCTACAGTTAGTTTTAATACTCCTGCTGAGGATGAAGACAGGTCTTTCTTCGAATCTTTATTGCCTGCAGTTAGAGAGTTTAATATGGACCAAAAACTAGAATTTAGAAGTGAAGTGCTGTGTTTAATTAAAACTTTAAGGTCGTCTAATGGTAAACGGAACTATATAAAGTTAGACCCATCGACAGGTGATTTCTCCTAACTGATGTTCTGTTGCTTCATCATTCCATTTTTTATATCAAATAAACGTAATTTTTTACAAAGATTGTTGTATTCTTTGATAGAAATGGTGGGCCTCCTCTAAAACAGGCTGGTCATTACTTCTCAGTAGCTTTATAAACAGAGAGAAGTGGAGAGTACAAAGGAATACCCAGTTGTGGGAAAATACACGCTTACAATAATAATATACTTTGTCATTGAGATCATCTCCTTCTCCCTCTGAATCCTTCTCTTTGTCATTGACATCATCTCCTTCACCGCCTGAATCCTTCTCAACCAAACCAATACCAAATTGTTTGGCGCAGTATGTGTTTTGCTTCTTTTCTTTATCGCTGCCATCAATCCATCATCATCATTATTATTATTAACTTCATCTTTCTGTAATTGATCTGTTTCAATAATAATATTGCTCTGAATATTTAAGTGTCTGAACAATGTTACAGAATTACATACATACATAAACTTACTCATGCTTCTTGCCATGGGGATAGGTAGAAACCACGGAATGCCACGATCCTAACCTACTCCTTTTGCTTCATTAAAGTTCACAATGAAAGTTCTAAAAATTACGTAATATTCAACTCCATTATTTACCTATTGAAGGTACTCGTATCGTATTCCAGATATTTCAAATAAGAAAGCAAAATTTATTTCGAAGAACAACTCAGTCAAGTTGAAATGCTAAATTAGATACGACACACCATCTGTTTAGGTAAGTACAGTCCAATACGAAAATATAAAGATGAATGAAACGAGTTTATAAACATCAGGAATTATAAATAGAGCACTGACGATACCTAAATATTTAGAGCAAGTGAAATTACGTTGCCCGTTAGTCGTTCTATCGCTGAAAAGCTAAACAGACAGATCGCTAATGTAATAAACAAAATAATACGAAAATGCCCGGGACTAGGAGAAATGTATTTTAAACTTAGACGAGCAAAAAAGGCTAAGATGGAGGCTAGCTTACAAAGTATAGCTAATTTGAACATGGTAAACATCCGAGGGATGCCAGTCCCAGTTCTAACGTAGGATTACAGAGAGGAGCGCCGGCAACAGGCAACAAGTAATGATACACCAGTCAGTCTTGTTACAATAATCTGTCTAAATAGTAACCGCGAGCTGGCAACGTCGCGGGGAAAGTAGCGGGGCGGCAACGTGGCGCGATCGATAGAATGCGGGGGAGCGGCGCAGCGCGGGGCGGCTGACCCTTCCGACAACCACATACATTATACCTACTGCGTATATCATTGAGCGTACTGAAGCACGTGTTTGGTTGACATCGAACGTGCAGCCAACGGGTTATCATGGAGGCGGAATGCGACATCTCAAAATGATGCTGTCTATTTTTTTCTTCACAAATAAATACTTATACCTTCGTATTATCGTAAGATGTTTCTGAAGTAGAATCTGGATTAGAGTAAGATTTTCAAAATAAAATTATAATAAATAAGCCACTCTTATCTGCCGCTAAGTTTGAGTATAGATTAGATAACTCTTCAAAAACGTTCGACTTTCCCATTATATGTAAGTACTTGTAAATAGCATTTTGTTGATCGAGGAGTTTCAGGAATGATTAAATCATCAACATAGATAACGACTATTGCGAGATATTTTTCAAACTCGTTTTTTTTTTTGTATTACGTAGTTATTGACTGAGTAGTTGAACTATTCAGAAGTTTAAACAAATAGATTTTCTCGTCAATAAGATGGAAGTTCTAAAGACAAATACATAGGAATATTTAAATAAGGAGCTTTGGCAACGTCACGGCTGATTTTGAATGAAGAGTAGAAGAAACTCCAAACAACAGTGAATCTCGATTTAAATTAATTTTAAAGTTACTAAAATTTTATTTTTGCTGGTACATATCGCACCCCCCTGCAACACTATTACTTATGCAAAAGGTAACTTTTTTAGGAAAAGTATTTCAAACTTTAGTATCCTATCCTGTATAATAGTTGATGACACTTTCTGATTTAGGGAAGATGGATAGGTTATATCCTGACGTGTTCTTTTAAGTTTATATTAAAAACAAAATAAATGAAACCAAATAATTAGAATTAATAATACACTTCTGAAAAAGTTACTTTTTGTATTTAAAGTGACAGTCTGCACCGGAGGTGCGATATTTACTTAGCTCATGGCGGAACACCTTAAAATGGTGTATTGTGCAGGATTCATTATTTTGGATATATAAAAGCATATACTAAATTGTAATAATTAAGTCGTCATACTCTATTTTCATAATATCATCTTTAATTTTCTATCATACACTTCACAGATAACTTCATTTCTCGATCCAACACTGCTGCGTGCCAAAATGTGCTAATAACGTCCAATTCTAATTAAGGAAGACCCCTCATTTCTGGAATTAAAATCGTTCGATGAAGCGTGTCCTTCCACGAATCAGGGACATTAGGGCCTCATTAACGTTTAATGAATGAGAGTTGAAAATATACCTTTTAGAAATAAATGACAAAGTAGTTTAGAAGATAATTACAAAAGTACTCAGGGATTATTTCTTGTTTACAAACCAAAAACATGTTCTATAGGACAACCAGCTAGTTGGAACTCTTAACTAATTACTAATCAGGTTAAGAGCCGCTAATGAATTGCTCTACTAATTCGTTTTAGCAGAGCAATCAGTACCGTTGAAGCTAGGCACCCGATATGCGCAATACTGGAGAATTGAGTAACCACAGACGAGTGTCTATGTCTGTTTTGTTTATGAAAAAAGGTCGTGTGACATAAACATACATTACTCTAGCCCAAATGACGCCAAGGCCTTTACGAGACAGGCGGCACATTACGGCCTCGCCTCTATTGCAGTGGCAAGGAACCCTATCTAGTCCATGAGTCACATAAAACTTGATGTCAGTATCGCGTGAGAGTGCTCAATCAATAAGGTTGCTTATAATAAAGCCTTTTCCCGTGAAACATTGCACCGCACAGCTGATTACACCGTACGTGCTTTAACGGGTTCAGCAATTATAAGATTGCGCAGGTGTTTTAAAAAGTTAATAAATAATTCTTGGATTTTTTTCGCTAGAACCGGCCGGCAAAATGCATACTCGTGCGAATGAAATAACAGCTGGTACATATTTATATTTCTTAGATGTAAGTAAACAAGTATAGAAATAGGTTAGTACATAAATTTTAGCTAAAATCAAGCTGCACAGACTCGTGAACGGATATGTACAAAGCCGCAAGCGAGGTACGAGTAAAGGCACAACAAACTGGGTGTGCCTGGACTAGATCTCGGGCGAGGCAGAAAATCTATAATGTTTATAGCGCGCTGGGCTGGGCGTCCGTCACCCTCCGAGGACACTACACTACCTGCCACTTAGTGCTTTGTTTGCCTCACAACAGGCAGACTGAGAGGCAGGGTGTTCATCGCAGCTGCGTAATAAGTAGGATGTATTTTTTGTTCGGAGATCGCCCTTAGACTTTTTCATGCTCACCGGGCGTGGAACATCCGGTTTGAGAGCCCAGTAATAAAACGTTGGAAACAGGTGAAGACTTTACAGTTACCAGCATTCCTAATGGCGGATTAGGGATCACGCTACAAGCTACAATACAATGTTATTTTGCAGGTAAACGCAATAATGCACCCATTAATATAAACGTTTCTGCTAGAAAATTAGTAGACCCTTTCAAAGTTTTAGTTGGAACCTATTACAGACTATCGTTGTAATGGTTCTTTTTTTTTTCCCTAATCAGATAATATGGAAAAAATCGTTACTTGAAAATAAACTCCTTAACACTGCCATTATTGGAAACAATATGCATGCTGTTAAAAAAGCACTAATCACCACATGTTTTGCAATATCCCGACAAAATATAAATATTGTCATTCATAACAGCAGGCAAACACTAACAAACAAGGCCGATTTTGCATATATTTAGTATTTTGATTGTCGTGTCAAGTCGTTTCTATTCAAGTATTCAAAGCAGCTGATTCGTTCTACTTCTGAAGCAAATCTTTAAAACATATTTGACCTGTATAATTATGGAAACAACTGTCGGTGAGCAAAGATAACTTGATCATTTTCTTTGTCTGTATTTTGTACCTAATCTACTTAAGTTAGGATTTTATATTGTTATTTTTATTTATTAATTAGGAATAAGTTGTTATTTATATACATTTCATTTTAATTATGAATAAACCATCTTCTAACGATATGAGATTGAATGATTCCCGAAGAAGTGTTGTAGGAACATATAAAATGATCAGTTTTTGTGCGAAAATAACAAGTACCAAGTGATTGGCATCACTAACTAGCAGCCAGTGTTCGGATAGCTCGAAATTAGTCAGACTCTCCGTCGCTGAGAACCATCCACCACAAATTCGAGCAACTTCGTCTGCTTCAAATAGAATAGGATCGTAATTTATTTCATGGTTTTCATCGCTAATTTCTTTTGGTACCGCTGGAGTTTTATTGATCATGGAAATTTGGAGTCCGGATCCGGACATAGCGGTTAATAAATACTGGTGCTAATGTCTGACTACATTACTTTAGCTAGATGGAATCTCCAATCCAAATTATTTAAAATGAATCAACCTCTTTTACTGTAGTTTGTATCATCTACAAAATGAAAAGCGACTATGAAGTAAAAAAATATGTTGAATTTGGTTCTATCTTAATCTTCCATATTTTGTTCTTAGATTATTTTCTTGCTGTCCTAGGTCATATGTCAATCCCGATTAGATACCAGACGAAAATAACTGCTTCTAAGTTCTCTGATATTAATTTACATTAAGAACAACACTAGCCATTATGTCGACATCCTCTGATTGATAGGCCAGCAGTAGTGATGTAATTGTGATGTATTATTAATTACCAATCAAGCGTTTAGATCATTTGTAATACAATAACCTTCTAGCATGTTCTTTAATCAAAAAGTCCAGAGCTGTTTACGTTTAATTAGAGTTCTGTTCCGAAAAGGTCTACTAAAAATGCCCCGGTTTTTAAATGAAATATTTTATATTATAGAAAAAAGGATTTGGATTTTAAGACCTAAAATAGCAAGATCAAACCAGCACCCTAATTGCGTAATGACCTTGAATCACAATCTGAATGATTTTAAAGGATATTGCTAATCCATTGCTTCATATGTTCGAGAAATTTGTCTGCTAAACGACGTAAATAATGAAATGAATGTTGTTGAACTGACAAAATGAAAGACATTGCCAAGCCTGTTTATATCTGTTAAAAATCTATCTCCGCCGACTGCTGCTGAATAGAGATTAATGGACGAAGACTAAGCGAGGGAGGTATGCAAGGTCACACCAAATTGCCGTGTTTGTCTCTTTTAACAAAGACAGACTGTCGAATTACGAGAAAAAATTACGATGATGTATGTAAGTGAGACAAGTTTTATGAGATGTAGATGTTGAAATTTGAGATTTTGAAGCAAGAAATCGTCAAATCATTACAAATTTTTTACGAGATTTGCCTTCAATGTATCCAGTTCCAGTCTTACAAATTCATTGGGTAGGCGCAGGTAATATTGTATTGAATGAGGTGTCTTTTGTTGCCAACTGGCGCTATTATTATTTTTTGTGTTTGAATTGTAAAACTTGTTTTACCCCGAATATGATTCGCGAATGGAACCCCAATTGATTTGTCGCCTTGCTCATACGACGTTAGCGAAAAATTTCTGATAAATTCTAGCAGAGTATTTCCTGCAGTCATGATTGCATTGGATTCTTCGATCGAATATTGTACTTGCGCAAAATGACTTGAAATCATTTGCACCATACACTCCACGACTAATCATTTAAACAATTTAAGAAGAGATCTCTCGTTATCGATCAATGATCAGGCTGTTGACGGATGCAAAGATGCACTTACATCGCTGATAATTGGTTCTCCAGTTGTTTTACGCTAATTCTACTTTCCAAATCCCAGCCGATGCAGCGACCTTAGAGAGAGCCCAAAACAGACTGAAAATCACTAAACCAAAGATGAAGACAGCCTCCACGAGATTATTATTTTCCAATGTGAAAGCAAACAAGACACCTACGTAGCCTTGATTGAAAACACACCAAGTTTCAAATCATTCACAATAATTTTCGTTGGACAAAAGTGAAAGTTACATTAGAATGTTTTTCATCGTTGTTGACTACTAAAAAGATGTCTAGCTGCAAATAGAAACGATTATTTGAAGCCTTTCAGCAGAAGAAACGAATTCTGCTGGTCGAAATAATAAAGTTTTAGCTTTTCTAGGACGGCTAGACGTCGTCTTGTGTTTATACTGTTGTTTCTAACAGATCTAGGTCACTGTGGACTGAGTCATGTCTAGGATTTGCTGTAGCGACTGTCCCTCCAAGTTCTACATGTAGAAGTTCTCCATCATCCTCTTTTCTGAAGACCGGCCATAAAGACTCGAGTCCGGGCAATGCACGAGTGACGCAAGCCGTGCAGCGGCCGCGCGTAACATAATAAATAATAATAGGCGCGCGGAGCGGCAACGCGCAGCGCTAGCGGAACGGCAACGTCGCCGATCGATGCCGCGCCACGTTTATCGGCTGGCTCCAACTTTGTTTTGTCGGCCAGCCAGGCTTGCCCGACTGCGATGTGCGAATACTATCGTAAGCTCCAGCTTCTTCATGTTTAGAAGAAAATTTATTCTTACTTTCAACCTCAAATATATTAAATATCTTTGAGGTTGAAAGTAAATAGAGTAAGTCAAAATATAACAGTTACGAGTACGAGAAAGTAGGCATTTTTGCTCAAATGCTAAGTCGATTGTTAACGAGCACTTTTATTTCAGTCCACTTTTATTACTTCAGACTGGCACTTCTTTTCTTCAATCGTTCTATTTTTAATTTCTAAATGCATCTCTAGACATAAGTAATTGGAATCTTGATAGCTTAGACATCCTCCTAGACGTTTTATTTAGTTCTCCCCAATTGCATCATTTTGATTCCACGACAAGGTATTGGATAAAATAGTTTCAAAGCCTTGTTGATCTTGTCCTTTCTATTTTCGTAGCTAGAAGGTAAGACCCAACCAAGTTTCAGTTCATTCGTGCTCAACGAACATTCAAAATGAATACCGGACTCTTCTTGGAGGATTAAAGACTCACACACGTTGATCATATTAGTTGTTAACTTGCCATATCATGCAGTTCATAGATGAAGGGACTATTCGTGCGATGGCTTCGATAGCAAATGTGTGCATGACTTGTTTTGATCACATAAGCGTAGGCTTGCCTTGGACGTTTGCTTGCACGGAATTCATCAGTCATTCTTGCGTTTTCCCGGCAGGCACACGCAAGAATGAGGACGATGCCAAGTATTATGGTAAAGATGTTATATAATATGTGGAGGTAGGTATATAATATACTTGTTTACGTAAACTGTAGTGTATCAATGCTATCTGGCTATGTCGGAGAGGATGACCATTTTTAGGGATCCGTAGCCAAATGGCAAAAAACGGAACCCTTATGGATTCGTCATGTCTGTCTGTCTGTTCGTCCGTATGTCACAGCCACTTTTTTCCGAAAGTATAAGAACTATACTGTTGTAACTTGGTAAGTAGATGTATTCGGTGAACCGCATTAAGATTTTCACACAAAAATAGAAAAAAAAAACAATAAATTTTGGGGGTTCCCCATACTTAGAACTGAAACTCAATTTTTTTTTCCCCATCAAACCCATACGTTTGGGATATCTATGGATAGGTCTTTAAAAATGATATTGGGGTTTCTAAAATATTTTTTTTCTAAACTCAATAGTTTGCGCGAGAGACACTTTCAAAGTGGTAAAATGTGTGTCCCCCCCTGTAACTTCTAAAATAAGAGAATGATAAAACTAAAAAAAATATATGATGTATACATTACCATGTAAACTTTCACTGAAAATTGGTTTGAACGAGATCTAGTAAGTAGTTTTTTTTTAATACGTCGTAAATCGTAAACCGCAATCGGAACCCTTCATGGGCAAGTCCGACTCGCAGTTGGCCGTTTTTTTTTTGGTGGGATTTGTCAGACTTATACTGAATAAAACCCATCCGTGTTCCTTCAGTTGCCTGTGTGCCAGGGCCACGGTATCCCTTTCGGACAAACCCGTAACTCTGGCAGGGGAGAGGATAACCAAAGAAAAGATAGTTGGACTGTGTAAGGAATGATTATAAAGGAAAAACAGTGAATAATAGCGTGACGGCTGACAGGCCTATTGGAAGAAGAAAACGTATAGCGCCGACCCCAAGTAACATGGGACAAGGGCAGAGCAAGGGTCTCTATTATGAATTTATGAGTGTATCCATGCTTTAAATCTTAGTTGATTTATTATCGTACCTAACATAATTACAATTGGGATTGGTCTTTTTCCCCATAATATCCCAATCTTTGTTATGCATGTGAGATTTGGAAAAGGCAACCTACAAAGACAACTTTTTTAGCTCACTCTTATTAGTTTCGACTTTAAAGATAGAGGAAGGTTGGTTTGTAGTATAGTAAGTAGGTAGATACAAATATTTGTCCATGACTACTTAACAAGCTCAAAGTCACGATTAGCGGCAGCTGCTTATATCATGCACGTGACCATATTGTTATTGTTAATAATAAATTGACAATAACCTTGACTAAGTTCTGCGCACTTTCTAAACTTATAACTTTATTAGTCACCACAGCTAAGGTCGTTCAGAGGACCAATTTTATAGCTGAAAAAGAAAATGTTTTAAAGTAATCCCTTTAGCATTCGTAGCGTCGATAAGGTCGGTAGGTACTTAAATATAATTTAGTGTAGATAGCGAAGGGGTTTTTAACCTAGATGACACGATAGTTTACACTTTAATCATAGCTGAGTAAGATGCAGTAGTGTAAACAGCTTGTAAACACGATCGACCAAGAAAATAAAAGGCACCAAAAGCTAACAGAAGGTATAACGTGCCTAATCCGAAAGCTCAAACATGGCTAGGGACTAGGGCATGCAATATCGGAAGGGTCTCAATTCCGGAACTGAGTTCCAATATTGGAGATCTGATTCCGGAATTCTGGAACTGGTTCCGGAACTGGTAACTTTTAAAGTTTGTTTCAAATAAAACAAGATTTATAATTTATATCAGTCTTTTAATCATTTTTAGTAACAAATTAAACGTCTTTCTCCCTTATTACTCTAATTAAACATTGGCCGTCTAGCGGCTTGTGGAAAGTTCCACAGACTAGTTTGGTTGCGTTTAGATAAAATAATAATCAAAAATCAAAAAATTATGAATATCGGAATTCCGATATTACTCCTCTCAATTCCGGAATTGAAATATCAGAAAAATTGTTACGGAATTCCGGAATGCATGCCCTACTAGGGACGCTCAAGGGCCTCAAAATTGAACAAACGGGAGGAGAATCCAAACAGTTTCAACTCATCATCTGCCTAGCCATGCAGCTAACTACCAGTATTTTAGATGGAGCGACTGCTTATCTGACCTCCACAACCCAGCCACTGGGTAACACGATACCCCTTGGTAAGGCTGGTTGTCAGACTTTCGGGCTTCTGACGACCCGTAACAACTGTCAAAGGTCGATCAAATGGCAGCCGGCACCAACGGCTTAACGTGCTTTCCGAGGCACCTCGTCTTGGTATGTAAAGATGATCACCGTAGCTTAACCTGACCGATCGACCCATGATGCTGTTATTACTTAGCCCCTCGGAACAGTTTCATTCAACTGTGTCATAACGACAGTTATTGTGTAATATTGTTGAAATTACTGCACTTTATTTTATTTTTTTAATGTAAATAGATTGCAATGCTTTGTATTTATCGTGAAATAACGTTTATTAAACGTTTACATCGAAATAACGAAAGGGTGAGAACAGTTATATGTCTAATGCTATAATAAATACAGTATAGTCAATTTGGACACTGGGTATCGAAAACTTAAAAAATAACCAGTCGAGGTGGCCCAGTCATCAAGCAGACTGGTTTGCCATAAAATTTCTGATCACAATTTAATGATCTTGCATTTTATGCCCTGAAAGTACCGAATCTTTTAACAAACTTACAAGAGATACTGCAACCGAGTATAAAAAAACCTCATTAAAACGCATTCACGTCCGATGTTGTTCTTTTTACCGTCCAATTAACAAACGCCCA
Organism: Dryobota labecula; assembly: GCA_947523025.1. NCBI lineage: Eukaryota > Metazoa > Arthropoda > Insecta > Lepidoptera > Noctuidae > Dryobota > Dryobota labecula. The sequence continues at coordinate 12,470,782 of OX383303.1, forward strand.
AAATTAAAACCAGTTTCGGCCCATTTAATTGGCAGGGAACCGTTACTGAATACCTACTTAATATACATGTATACCTACATACTTACACCAGTCTGCACGTTATCCAAATCGTAATGCCATCCAAGTTCGAATTTCGAATATTTACTTGTGTTGTGTGGTGTGCGGAGCGGCAACGTCGGGCGCACGGAGTGGCAACGCCGCACAACGCTATTTCGCTACCCGTCTCGAAGTGATCGGGCGAGATCAGCTGTACCTTGCGTTTGTGTGAGTGTTTACTATATTACAGCGCGCGTACGAGCTGTGTATGTTTGTGTGCGTTAGGACTGGATTCTGTTTTGTGGGGATCCTGTTCGGGGCTCGGGGCATGGTAGGTACTACGTATAAGTTTAGTGAGTGGGAGATTAATGTTTTCGTTGCTAAAAACTTGGTTCGCTTAAAACTGCGGAGGAGTTAAGTAATCTTAATTTTTTTTTTTTATAAGAAATATATTGGTGACCTTACACTTGGCACTCTGACCTGAATAACAGAATTAATATAACTACATGCAACAAGACGAAGTCCACAAAACAATTTTGAACTTCTATCATTTCTATCTAAATGGACCTGATTATATTTTCAAAAATGAGTTATAAGACCATTTCAATATAATTCATTTGACTTTTCCGAGCGATGTTATAATCGGAGTATTCGGATGGCCATTATAAACCTCTGCGCTGCGTAAATTCGAACGTGAATTATTTTCCGAACGAAATGTAGATACCTATTTGACGATGGAAATATGGAAATTGCCAAAATGTTCCGTAATATACGGAACATTTTGGCACTTTTACTGTTTCTTTGCTTCATTTCATATATACGGTTTAAATAAAATGAAGCATAGAAACAATAAAAGTGGTTTTAACGTGAGTTTGTCAGTATGTAGAAATCGAACATGAAACACATCATGAAACAACGCATACGGTATAAACTTCTATCTTGGTGACTAGCGAACAACACATATACGAGTGACCTATTCTCAAATGTTTTGTCCTGAATCCTGATACGAGGGAAAATATTTTTTTTTTCTAGTATTCTATGGAGTACTTAGGTTTAGGAAAACTAACGTCTACTTATTAAGAAAAGATTTATTTGAAACTGACTGAATTGGCTTAAAAAATAATACTTGAAAGAAATGCTAGAGTTACATTAATTCCTCTTTAATAATATCTATAGCATGGTTTTGTTCATCCTCATCATCTTGAAAACAATAATTTTCTGTTTCGTCTCTTTCCATTTTAATAAAATTAACTGCACTTTCTGTTTCCGCTATTTCTTTTTTGACGAGATCTTCTGTGGTATTGAGTAATTTGCAGCTGGACGAAGATTCTTGTTCACCGTTATCAAGAGCTGTATCTGTGTCATACCAAGATGGTCCTGCTGTAGGGATCAAAATATTAACTTGATCATCTGCAGCCTCTTTCACATCAATAGTTGTGTCCAATGTCAACTGGTCCATTTTCGCGTGGTATATGACGTCAGAGATAAGTTTTTCTGCGATGCATCTCTGCATTTTGGACAAATGGTGCAGCTGAGCTCCTACTGATCTTCCGAATGCTGCTGCGGATGCGTCTATAGATGTATCTGATTCTCCTTCTTGAGAGATTGGTGTTGTTGCTGGCCTTTTTTGACCACGTGGAAGTTGCACGTACACAGTCTCCTGAAAATTATATGCGAGGTTAGTTTTCGAAATAAAAAAAAGACGGGCTTGACAAATTTATCACAAGTCTTGGCAAAGGTACGGTAGATAGCAAGTACTTTGGACTCCAGGATCTTAAAGGCTCCTACAAACAGGCGCGACCAGCGACGCGATACAAAGAGACCGCTCGTCGCGCGGCACGCGGTGTCTTTGTGTTGCGTCGCGTGTCGCTCTTGTTTGTAGGAGCCTTTATTTAGGTTTTCTACTAGCGAACCTTCTACTAAAAGGGCAACATAAAACTGACTCTAATCAATATATACTACGACAAACCTGGGATTTTTACCCCCGACTACTTTATCAGGGAAAATGATGATGTGAGCAAATGGCACATACCCAGACTATATTTTTTTTTTTTGGTACCTAATCGAGTTGTGTAATTGATTTTAATTTTAGAATTAGAGTTATCTTAGACCATAATAAATTGTATAGCTCTCTATTTTCGTTTTTTCTTTCTCACTTTGGTTACTTTAAACACGCTTTTTTCTATCACTGATACCTGCTCTTGACTTCGATTCACCACAAAATACTTGTACTATGTAATCTATTGGCATACCACCTTAACTATGTAATCTATTGGCATACCACCTTAATTATAATTGTTTGTTTATGTTCATTCTGTACGCCATATATTGTCAAAACATAGTGCACATATTTTAAACAATATCTATCTTTAACCATACATAATGTTTAACAAAATAAATGTTTAATTGATTGATTGATACGTATATTATTGTGCTACTTACGTCATTATGGTCTGAATCCGAATCGTCAGAATCGGGATCCTTGTTGCCGGACAGGAAATTCAGATGCTTATAGTACCATAGTGTTGGTTTGTAGTGAATTGAAGCCGCAGCACTCGATTCAACCTAAAAAGAAAACTAAAATCAGTATTCTCTTCCCTTCTATGAATACTACTACGAGTCCACCACGGCTACGCGTCGAATCTTTCAGGGATCAAAGTAGCGTATCTATACTCCATTAGAAATAATATTAGACATTAAAATAAGCCATTTTTATAGTCCGTTCAACCGATTTTGACTTATATTGCGTTGGTGGCATGACAAATGGCAACTGCAGTAAACAGTTGGTATTGTAACCACTTTTTTGCTTGTCATGCCATCCTTATGCCTACGGAATAGAAGTCAAACTCGGTCGAACGGACAGTAAAAAAGGTTTATTTAAATGTCTAATCTTATTTCAAATGGGATATAGATTACTCCATATCCATATCTATAGGTACATATTAAAAATTAAAGTCGCTTTTCGTGTCTGTGACCGCGTTGTTAGCCTAAACTACGCAATTGATTTTGATGCGGTTTTAACCACCATTTGGAGAATTTGTTCCGGAAGATTTATGTGTAATATCACATACACTTATTAATTAAATACATTAATATTAACCTACATATTCTTAAGAAAATCTCGATTTTTTGTCAAGTTATAAAAACAGTGCGGAGAAGAGGCGGGTCGCTAGCTCAGAATATTTCTAAGCTGCTAGCTTAGCGGTTTTTTAGTGTATTAAGACTTCACTATTACAATCATAATTGAATGTTCGTAGTTGCGCAGAGGTGTGAATACGACAGAGATAAAAACACCGCATCATTTAATTTGAAATAGTTTCAAACATTGTTGATAACGGCACAAACAACAGATGATTCGGACTCCATTATTCATTAAAAAAAATTAAGTATGCTAAAATGTTTTTCAACTCGTTACAAGTTTTAAATTAACATGCTATCTCTCACTTTTTTCCTTTCTCTTCTATATTGTGACCGTATACCCTGAATTTTTACTTTTAGACCTTTTAATGTCATATATTCATAATTATTCCATAGTTTTAATAAAACTAAGAGAGCGTTTTCCTTTGCAGGTTTATGGTAATAGTAAATATTTTCAGAATTCCACAAGCACTGTGATTTTTTGAACTGTTTAACGAATTTATATAAAAGTTCACGTTTTTTTAGTTTATTCAACATATTGATTGAATAGCACACAGCTGTACTCTCGTAGCTCAGCGCGACGTTCGACGCGTCAAGCCGACGGAAGCGCTGGCGTGGAACTGGCGAGTCGGGCGGCTCGGGCGACATCGCAGACTTAAAACCGTGCCACATTCGATCAACGGCACCTTTTTTATTTTCTGGCAGCTTGACTTTTCGTCATTATTATTATTATGTGCATGATACTCTTCTGCCTATCCCGGCAGCAATAGTAGGCCTGACGTTGGTCAATTCTACATAACCTCAATACAATAGGGATGTGTCCTGGGTAAAAAAAAAAAGAAAAACTGTTTAGTCCGTCAATCAGATAATAAAAAAATATTAGACACGTATTTTTTGCCTTATCCTATAAATAAAAAATGACTAAGATAAAACACATTAAACTTGGGGAGTCGGGGCTCGTTACGTCACAGCATACGTATAAAATCTACTGAGAAGTGACGTCATGCCACATTTGAACTCAATGTATCGCCGTAATGTTTTGATTATGTAAAAAAAGAAAAAATACTTGTCCAATATTTTTTTAATAATCTACATGACGGACAAATTTTTTTTTACTAATACACGTAACTATTATAGCTGCTGCACCCCGGGGTTCCTTCCACCCGCATCGAGATTACCACAGAAGCCATTATTTTACAGAGATACGCTCTTTACACTCAAAATAGGGATGATAACTAAAAAAAAAATTTGTCCGTCATGTAGATTATTAAAAAATATTGGACACGTATTTATTCTTTTTTTACATAATCAAAACATTACGGCGATACATTGAGTTCAAATGTGGCATGACGTCACTTCTCACTAGATTTTATACTGAGCTGTGACGTAACGAGCCCCACTCCCCAAGTTTAATGTTTAGTTTAATGTCATTTTTCATTAATATGATAAAGATACGTGTCTATTATTTTTTTATTATCTGATTGACCGACTAAACAACATTACTTTTTTTTTTTACTTAGAACACATCCCTATTAGAAGATTTACGTATTGACTCAAAGGTATTCGGGTAGAACTTACGAAAGCATTCCGCTGTGGTCGTTCAGCGCTTGATTCTTTAACGCGAGCACGGCTGGTTCTCGTACTTTTCTTGATAAGACTATGCAGCCGCTGTAAGCGTTCCTTGTTTAACTTGCGAGCACGTGTAGCAGAGGTTAATTTTCTTGCTCGAGCTAACCGCTGCAAGCGTTCAGCACTAGTTTCTCTAGAACGTACTTCTTTTACGTACTCTCTTCCACGTGCCAGACGTTGTTCTCTCTCGGTGGAAGATTCTCTCATTCGGCGCAATTTATTCCTTTTCGATGAGGTTGACGCATAAGAAATTCTTGTTTGTTTTCTACTGGGCATAATATGGTTGTCACTCGGTTAGCACAGTTATTTATGCGTAGTTTGAAACAACAACACCATAAATTATTTTTAAGAAAATATCTTTGGACACAAGCGCTGCGTGAGGAGTCGACCGTGCGAGTGAGCCGCGCGACTATCTATCTCAGATTGTAGAGGCCCCGCCTTCCACCGCTGGCAATGAACTTTAGCTCGCGTATTTCCATCTTTCACCACAATTATGAGTATTCCCACAGGAATCGTGCATTTTTTTGCCATAAAAAATATGCTATGACCCATAGGCATAGTATAGCTTTCTATCAGTGAAAGTAGTTTTGCAATCGGATCTATATTTCCAGAAATAACTAGTTACAAACATACAAACAATTTTATCTATACACTAGTTTTTGCCCGCGACTTCGTCCGCGTGAAATTTCGGCCCGCCCATCGCGTCGCATCCCGTCGCTCGAACGCGCTATAATTTCGTTACCGCTTAGCGTTCTTTCTGACTTTTGTTCTTTTAGCTTGGCTCCTAAGGATCATAGCGTAATGTTATAATAATAGCCTATAGCCTTCCTCGATAAATGGGCTATCCAACACTAAAATAATTTTTCAATTCGAACCAGTCGTTCCTGAGATTAGCGCGTTTAACCAAACAAAAAAAGCTCAGCTTTAAGATGTTGATTGATATCAAATGATGTCAAGGACAATTTTGTTTACATTTCAAAGTTTAAATACTACTAATAACATATTTATTTGGATAAGGATTAATATTATGTTGATAAAACTCCTTCGCAAATAATGCATTAATTTCGAACAAATTTGATTACCTTTAAAAAAGGTTATAGTGAGTCAATCTTAAAAGATAGACATATGCTGTCGCGGACTTTTTGTTAGAACTTTTAAAGAGGAACAATCCCATCATACATGATATTTGCGTAACTTAAACCGTTTACGCAGCGCCCGCAACGGAAGCTCTTAAAAAGGAAAAAAAAACCGTTTTTACAACATTTTTCATTTATGCTCCACTTCTTTTAGTCGTAGCGTGTTATATAGCGTATAACCTTCCTCTATAAATAAACTATCCAACACAAAAATATTTTTTCAATTCCAACTAGCAGTTCCTGAGATTAGCGCGTTCAAACAAACTCTTCAGCTTTATAATATTAGTATAGATAGATACAAATACAAACAAATTGAAAATTGAAGTGTCTGTTTGTAATGTCAAAATAACAGTATTTTATTAAATGCATATTATGAAAGTATATACAGTACTTTAACAGAAAAACAATTTTAAATTTTTTTGACTCTGTCTGTTTTTTCCGGCTAATCTCCGAAACGGCTGGACCGATTTTGACGGGATTTTCACTGGCAGATAGCTGATGTTATAAATATTGTTACTAACGACCCGCACTTGCTTCGCACGGGTGCCATCTACTGATGTGGCGGCCGTGTTGTTAAATCATCAAGATTTCGGTCTCGGACTCAAAGCATTTATCTATACTAATATTATAAAGCTGAAGAGTTTGTTTGTTTGAACGCGCTAATCTCAGGAACTACTGGTTGGAATTGAAAAATTCTTTTTGTGTTGGGTAGTCCATTTATTGAGGAAACTTATAGGCTATATAACATCACGCTACGACCAAAAGGAGCGGAGCATAAATGAAAAATGTTGCAAAAACGGGAAAAAATATTCCTTTTTGAGAGCTTCAGTTGCGTGCGCTGCGTAAACGGTTTAAGTTACGCAAATATCATGTATGATGGAATTGTTCCTCTTTAAATTTTCAAAAAAAAGTCCGCGACAGCATATGTCTATCTTTTAAGATTGACTCACTATAACCTTTTTTTATGGTAATCAAATTTGTTCGAAATTAATGCATTATTTGCGAAGGAGTTTTCATAAACATGGTATTAATCCTTATCCAAATATAAACGTTATTCATCACAAGTATTTAATTTTGAACAAAGTTGCCCTTACATCATTTCATTTCAATGAATATCTTAGGAAATATAACTGTTTTATAATAACTCCGCAGCAAAATAATGATCAACTCTGCGAGGTAGTCTATTCTAAAGCTGAAGAGTTAGTTTTTAGGGTTCCGTACCCAAAGGGTAAAATGGGACCCTCCGGAATGGAAAACTCCGCTGTCCGTCTGTCTGTCTGTCTGTCCGTCTGTCACCAGGCTGTATCTCATGAACCGTGATAGTTAGACAGTTGAAATTTTCACAGATAATGTATTTCTGTTGCCGCTATAACAACAAATACTAAAAAACAGAAAAAAAAAAATTTAATGGGGGCTCCCATACAACGGACATGATTTTTTTGCCCGCGGCACCGCCCGCGTGGATTTCGGTTATCGTGTAAAGAAGTAGCCCATGTCCTTCTCCATATCCCAGGCTATATCTCTGCCAAATTTTATGACGATCGGTTCAGCGGTTTAGGCGTGAAAACGTAACATACAGACAGACAGAGTTACTTTCACATTTATAATATTAGTATGGATGGTAAGGAACCCTTCGTGCACGAGTCCGACGCACTTGGCAGGTTATTTATTTTTGAACGCGCTAATCCCTGGAACTGAGAGTTGGATTTGAAAAAATCTTTTTGGATTTTACAGCCCAATTCTTGAGGAAGAATTACATTCCTATTAACTAGGACACATTTTTTTTTAAATGAAAGTTTAAGCGAAAACGAAGTAAAAGCACGGGCAGGCAATGTGATGCGACGGGGTGGGTCGGGCGAACAAGAAATTTCACGCGGACGAAGTCGCGGGCAGAAGCTAGTTTCAAATAAACCAATATAGGCACTTTTCAATTGTCAAGGGGTCGGTCAGTCAGAAAGATGAAGTAATGAAAGTTGAAGCTCATTCCAAAACGCATCTCAAAATTTCTTCACACAAGAACTTTTCAAATAGTCCTAAAACCACAACTGGTAAGCTGTCTCAAACTGAGCAAATACGTCCAAAGGAGTTGTCTATAAATTTTAATTCTCAGTGAGCTTTATCATGACGAAAGAAAGAAAATATGTTCATTCGCGGTGAACATGACGCAAAGAACACGAACATAAACAGGAATAAGTTGGAAGAAAATTTGCGTCATATCCGCGCAAAACGAACATCGCTCAACATCGCACCTTTGGGAACAAAGCGTCACTTCTGCAAGTATTTGCAAAAACAACTTAAATATCCGCGATAATCGACTTTATATACACAGCACGCTTGTCCGTGAAGAACTAATCAATTTAAGACTGTGAGAATCGCGTTAATACTCTAAAACAGTACAGAGTTATTAAAAAATTAGTTAAAAAATAAAATAAAATGCTCTTCCTGTAAAGTTGGAAAACATGCAGAAATGACCCTTTGTTCCCAAAGGTGCGACATAATGTTGCGACCCTATGCGAGACAACTCGAGCGCTGGTTTTCAGCGACGGCCGGCGTTGACGTGATGACGTCAACTGGTGCAGTATACGAAGAGATAGGTACAAATAACAAAATAAAAGATTGTATTCACTATAACTATTAGGCACACATGAATCAGCGGTCTGAATGTCATTCGTAATATCATCAACTATCAATGTCGTTACAGTATCAATGATGTTGTACAGTATCAATGATGTTGGTCGTAGGATTTGTGACTTTTCCTTCTTTAAATAAGAATTATTTTGTATTAAAAATATTTCCTTTTTCTTTTCCTTTTGTTAGAGGTACACACGGCTACATATCAAGCTATACAAATCTGGTATAAGCTGATCTCGCATTGTTTGGGATATACGTACAATGAGAGATCAGCTTATAAAGGAAATGTATAGCTTGTTATGTAGCCGTGTGTACAAGGGCAATATTTAACAAAGAAGTTTTAATTACAATTGGGGTAGAAACAAGGGCAAATTGTAGTTACCCTTCTAACAACTTACTGCTGCAGTAGTAAGAAATGAGAAGAAATTAACAGTATTACTACTGGTAATAATTTATTGGTAGTAACAACTGTAACAAGGGCAAATTGTAGTCACCCTTCTAACAACTTACTGCTGCAGCAGTAAGGAGATCAAATTAATACTACTGGTAATCATTGGTAGTAAGTAACAAGGGCAAATTGTAGTCACCCTTCTAACAACTTACTGCTGCAGCAGTAAGGAGATCAAATTAATACTACTGGTAATCATTGGTAGTAACAAGGGCAAATTGTAGTCACCCTTCTAACAACTTACTGCTGCAGCAGTAAGGAGATCAAATTAATACTACTGGTAATCATTGGTAGTAAGTAACAAGGGCAAATTGTAGTCACCCTTCTAACAACTTACTGCTGCAGCAGTAAGGAGATCAAATTAATACTACTGGTAATCATTGGTAGTAACAAGGGCAAATTGTAGTCACCCTTCTAACAACTTACTGCTGCAGCAGTAAGGAGATCAAATTAATACTACTGGTAATCATTGGTAGTAACAAGGGCAAATTGTAGTCACCCTTCTAACAACTTACTGCTGCAGCAGTAAGGAGATCAAATTAATACTACTGGTAATCATTGGTAGTAACAAGGGCAAATTGTAGTCACCCTTCTAACAACTTACTGCTGCAGCAGTAAGGAGATCAAATTAATACTACTGGTAATCATTGGTAGTAACAAGGGCAAATTGTAGTCACCCTTCTAACAACTTACTGCTGCAGCAGTAAGGAGATCAAATTAATACTACTGGTAATCATTGGTAGTAAGTAACAAGGGCAAATTGTAGTCACCCTTCTAACAACTTACTGCTGCAGCAGTAAGGAGATCAAATTAATACTACTGGTAATCATTGGTAGTAACAAGGGCAAATTGTAGTCACCCTTCTAACAACTTACTGCTGCAGCAGTAAGGAGATCAAATTAATACTACTGGTGATCATTGGTAGTAACAAGGGCAAATTGTAGTCACCCTTCTAACAACTTACTGCTGCAGCAGTAAGGAGATCAAATTAATACTACTGGTAATCATTGGTAGTAACAAGGGCAAATTGTAGTCACCCTTCTAACAACTTACTGCTGCAGCAGTAAGGAGATCAAATTAATACTACCGGTAATCATTGGTAGTAAGTAACAAGGGCAAATTGTAGTCACCCTTCTAACAACTTACTGCTGCAGCAGTAAGGAGATCAAATTAATACTACTGGTAATCATTGGTAGTAAGTAACAAGGGCAAATTGTAGTCACCCTTCTAACAACTTACTGCTGCAGCAGTAAGGAGATCAAATTAATACTACTGGTAATCATTGGTAGTAAGTAACAAGGGCAAATTGTAGTCACCCTTCTAACAACTTACTGCTGCAGCAGTAAGGAGATCAAATTAATACTACTGGTAATCATTGGTAGTAACAAGGGCAAATTGTAGTCACCCTTCTAACAACTTACTGCTGCAGCAGTAAGGAGATCAAATTAATACTACTGGTAATCATTGGTAGTAACAAGGGCAAATTGTAGTCACCCTTCTAACAACTTACTGCTGCAGCAGTAAGGAGATCAAATTAATACTACTGGTAATCATTGGTAGTAACAAGGGCAAATTGTAGTCACCCTTCTAACAACTTACTGCTGCAGCAGTAAGGAGATCAAATTAATACTACTGGTAATCATTGGTAGTAACAAGGGCAAATTGTAGTCACCCTTCTAACAACTTACTGCTGCAGCAGTAAGGAGATCAAATTAATACTACTGGTAATCATTGGTAGTAAGTAACAAGGGCAAATTGTAGTCACCCTTCTAACAACTTACTGCTGCAGCAGTAAGGAGATCAAATTAATACTACTGGTAATCATTGGTAGTAACAAGGGCAAATTGTAGTCACCCTTCTAACAACTTACTGCTGCAGCAGTAAGGAGATCAAATTAATACTACTGGTAATCATTGGTAGTAACAAGGGCAAATTGTAGTCACCCTTCTAACAACTTACTGCTGCAGCAGTAAGGAGATCAAATTAATACTACTGGTAATCATTGGTAGTAACAAGGGCAAATTGTAGTCACCCTTCTAACAACTTACTGCTGCAGCAGTAAGGAGATCAAATTAATACTACTGGTAATCATTGGTAGTAAGTAACAAGGGCAAATTGTAGTCACCCTTCTAACAACTTACTGCTGCAGCAGTAAGGAGATCAAATTAATACTACTGGTAATCATTGGTAGTAACAAGGGCAAATTGTAGTCACCCTTCTAACAACTTACTGCTGCAGCAGTAAGGAGATCAAATTAATACTACTGGTAATCATTGGTAGTAACAAGGGCAAATTGTAGTCACCCTTCTAACAACTTACTGCTGCAGCAGTAAGGAGATCAAATTAATACTACTGGTAATCATTGGTAGTAACAAGGGCAAATTGTAGTTACCCTTCTAACAACTTAGAGCTGCAGTAGTGAGAAAGGAGATCAAATTAACAGTATTACTACTGGTAATCATTGGTAGTAACACGGGCAAGAAAGATAGATATGTTTCACTTGTTAGAACACAATTGTCATTATATACCACACTGTTTGAAGATCCGAAAGTGGATGGACTGGATGATGGTTCGACAACATGTCCGTATAGTCGTTTTAGCGCTCCGCATTGTCGACTACGTGCAGTTGAGGTTCCTACGTTGATTGCTTCTTGAGATACTTCTTCAAGCCCAACTGTGTCAAAGTGTGAATGAGATGTATCGATCATGAGTTGTTGATTGGTTGGATTCTTTAAAGCTCTTTTCCGTTCTCTATAAGCGCGAGCACGTTCTGCTGGTGTTTTAGCAGTTTTCGAATGTCTCTTCAACTTTGTCACTTTTAGAGTGCTATACTGCATTTGCATAGTACTAGTTGACGGAGCCTCCGAATGCAAAGGCAAATCATGTGGATGTACATCAGCTTGAACGACAAATTTCCGATGATTGTCCCCTGCTTTCTGGTCATTTTGGCTGCTTTGTCGATTAAGGGCCTCGTAAAGTAGTGAACGTTGATTTTCACGCATATCAATTTGGTTATCTTCCAAATTTTGTTGATATGCTGTTTGAATTGCCATACCTTCAACATTAGTTGCAGATCCAGCTGCTGCTGCATTCTCAAGAGCCATTATTCGCGCTCTGTATTCACGAATGCGCTCTGCTCCTGTTTTCGCTACTTTTCTCACCTTCGGAACATTTTTTACTCCTCTACTTCCTCGGGATCGTTCGGTCACTTTTTTTGACATGGCGAAATCTGTGGAGTAAAGAAACCGCATGAAAAGGTATATGTAATTTAAACGCATGTTATACATACAAAGCTTGGAATCACGGGAAAGTACTTCCTGAGTTTTATACCTTCATGTTGGTCCTAGGAACACCACTGTATGTGTCGCAAAGTTGCAAAATTTTTGGTTCAGAAGTTGAACTTTCATAATAAACTAATTCATATTTTTCTTGAGTCCAATTCTAAGAGACCTTTACGCACGCAAACACGCATGTGCAGACAGTCTCCCGTACACACAGTCACGCCGCCTACCGGCCGCCGGATAAAACAGATAGCCGTCGATATACCAACAGATAGGCAGGTAGGAAGGTCCCTTTACTTATGTGTCTACCTACTCCTGATGTTTCACACCAAAAGAGACTTGAAATTCGCAAAAATGCAGCAGCTATGCGTTCCCGGAAACAGCTCGGGCTGAACTGATCTTCTATAGTTAAAGCGACGATAACCGACTCTTAATGATTGTATACTGAAGATCACGTCTAAACGAGTAGTGTTAATGATTTGGAAGAAATATAATTATGTTAAATTAGTGCATTTTCTTAATAACTTAATATGTGAATTTTTTAAAATATTTTTTATATTACATAGTGAAATTGATTTGTAAAATTGTCTAAAGAATTTTGTGTAAATGAGTCAATAAATATTTTGATTTAGAAAAATAGAAAATACATTGTATTTCAATAAAGAAATATATGACAGATAAAAAGTCTATAACAAGTGTTTTTTTGGGTTCCGTACCAAAATGGTAAAAAGGAACCCTTATGGTGCGACTCAGTCTGTCTGTCCGTCTGTCATAGCTGGATATCTGAAGAACTACTAATGCTAACAACTGGAAATTTAGAATAGTTTTAGATGACGATTGCCCAACTATTTTGCAAATATGTTATTTTTTTTGCAGCCGGTACTGAACGTGGTCTTAAAAATTCGAGGTGGGGCTTCTAGATCATGTAGGGTATCATAATGAAAGACTGCTATTTGAACGTTCTCAAAAAAAAAAAAAAAATATATTATAGGCAACATAGTTTTCGACTTTTGACGAAAAATGTAAAAAAAAAGTACCGTTCCTCCGCCCTTATCTCCGAAGGTTGAATAGATAAAAATCTGAAATTATTCTATGTGATAGAAGTTTAAGTAAAGATTATAGGAAAAATAAAACAATGTCTCTAAATAGCATACTTTTTCAGAAATCAACAACAAAAATTACATTAGTTAAGAGATGGCACTGACCTAAAACTGCAATATTCTACACCGCAGTGTTAAAATTCTCTGACGAATATAGGCCTCGCCGATGAAAATTTCAAAACATGTCCTACCTACCTTCTCGCAATTTGCTTTGGGTGAAACTCAGTTGTAGTTTTTTCTGGAAACAGAACTATTTAGGCACCTATACGAATGAAGCTATATATGATGGTACGGAACCCTCGGTGCGCGAGTCCGACTCGCTCTTGACAGGTTTGTTAATATTGGCCCGCATAGAAAAAGTTTGCATCTTTGCCTTAAGGCTCGTTCAGACACGCGCGATATCGCGGGCGCGACAGGCACCGACAAAGAAATTGTGCTACTAGTAGTGTCGCGTCGCATCAACGATATCGCACTAGTCTGTCTGTACGAGCCTTTAATCGGTCCGTTACATTCCGAGCAAATTGTCTGTGACAGACGGACAGACAGACAGACACACGAGTCATCCTATACGGGTTCCGTTTTTTCCTTCGGACACACGGAACAGGACGTTAACAGATTCGAATATAATATTAATTATTGAAATTAGTATCTAGATTATGTAGGTCAGTTTATACATTAAAAAAAAATACTTTTTCGGACAATCCTACGCAAATTTATTTATTTATTGTATAATACACACATTTAGTTAAAATGCAAATTTGAACCTCGATTTACGGCTAAACTAGTAACATAAAAAGCACGGGACCAACAGCGATATTGTAATCCACAGACTTTCGGAAGTACTTACCCGTAATTCCACGCTGTATATTTCTACTTTAGAGAGAAATTTTATTAAAAAGAGCAGTTTTAATTGTCATATTAAGGCTCCTACAAAAAGGCGCGACACGCGACTTGACACATTGGTGCCTTTGTGTCGAGTCGCGTGTCGCGCTTGTTTGTGAGCCTTTAAATTCACATATTTATTTATTTATTGAGCTAGGTAAATTCAAGCCGATTGATGAATGCTCACCGACGCACATAAGTGATGTGTGTCGCTCACACAACAATAAGGTACATGCGTCGGTGTACGTTGGCGCTGGAAAGTCCTCATTAAGGCTCCTACAAACAGGCGCGACACAAAGGCACCGCTCGTTGCGCGACACGCTGTGCCTTTGTGTCGCGTCGCGTGTCGCACCTGATATAGGAGCCTTGACTGTCCGATTAAAGGCTCCTACAAACAGGCGCGACTCGCAACGCTAATCGCGCGCAAAACAAAGGCACCGCTCGTCGCGCGACACGAGGTGCCTTTGTATTGCGTCGCGTGTCGCACCTGTTTGTAGGAGTCTTAACTTAAAAATTTGAATAGCCTCATGACATAAATATTAATTGGTATATATTACCTACTTACATAATTAATATAATTATACCACATTGACGAGTAGATGTATTGTTTGCTTGCTCGAAAATAACACCTCTCTCACCGATCGATGCGTTATAGTTATGGACTATCTGTGACCAAACACGTGGCGTAAATCAAGTATTTATATTTTTGATGCAGTATTAGCTTAGAAACGTCATTATTGATAAAATTAAAATATACTTACATAATAACTGTTCACTGATATTAAAAAAACCACAGGCTAAGACGTAAATAATCAAAAAACACAATGATAAATATTAGTTAGGTACTTATCGCGTGGTTCCTCAGCTGTTCATAAATAGCATCTGACGCGTACATCTACAACGCGCGCTTGCGCGACACTATATTATTCTATCGCTTTGTATCGAGTGTATGTATACGTCGCTCTCTTTTGCTCCACTCCCGTGGCGTCGCAGTTATATCTTTCTTCTCTCTCATGTAACGAAATGTGCCAAAACGTGACGCAACCATTAAATTTTACTCACAAATTCTCGTCCAATGATTGAATCGCCGCCTAAGAAGTTTCACTTCAAAAATGTTAAAACCTTCCGTATCAAAATCCATTTGGTACTTTCGAAGAACTAAGGTAATGAATGACAGACAAACACGAAAAGTGACTTTGTTTTATACTTATTAAAAATACCAATAAAATCAAACATCCGTTGGCTCAGCACACGCCAATGAATAAACCAATCTGGGTTACAGAAATGCAGCACAGTATAAACATGTGCTTTTTATTCACAGGTACCCTGTGTCACTCGGTCATAGAGTAGCTTCACTTCTATCAATAAGTATTTCTAGAGGTTACCATTTACATAATGCCTCTGCCTACCACTTTTGAAGAATACAGGCGTGATTAAATGTTTTGGTTGCTATAATGGCAGTTTTTTTATTAGCAGTTGTTTATAGAAGATATTTAAAAATATAAGACAGTACAGTCAGAGAAATTAATTTTTGAGCAAATTGACACCATACCACCCTACATAATTTTCTTTACGCGATGATTTTTTATCGCGCACTGGATTTTCAGCTTCTAGCAATGCGTTGAAAACTCAGTACGCGATAAAAAAAAATCGCCCGTGTGTACCTGGGCTTCCATCTATGGAATTTGTATGTACGGTGGCCAGCACATCAAAATACCGCAAACTGTCAAATTTTCTCGTTCGATTTTGAACTTATGTATATAATAAATAAACGAAATATCTACAAAATTTTAATTTAAATTAAAATGCAATAAAAAAAGTTTCACTTACTTTTCTTCTCTGCCGTGTGTAATTCGTCCGCATATGAAATATTTTAATTTTTACATCGTGCAGTGTTGCGCTTGGCTGGCATTTCCGCCATAGTTGTAATAATGAGTCCCAAGCTTCGTTTTTGACTGGTTTATTATGGTAATATTTATGAGTGGTGTCCCACAAAGAAGGATTTTTTTTATACTGTTTTAAAACTTTAATTAAAACGGTGTCCTCTAATCCTAAGCGATTGTTCTTTAATTTAGGAGTCATGGTATCGCTCGAGCTGCACGTACGTCAGGACGCGACGAGCTAGCGATCAATACTGCCGGGAGCTGGCGAGTTTGTGAAGCGGTTTCAAGCGCCTCGCCGACGGACGGCCGACGCGAGACGACACGATCGTTCTATCGCATTTAGCCACAAAATAGACGTGCAGAAGGTCGACTCCATACAACAAGAGAAAACGCATGCACACGCGCTACGCTAGGTGCAGTGAGTAGAATAATTGCTCTAGAATCTCGACTTCTAGGATTCGGTCGAATTTGAAACTGCTGTTAGTACTGCAAGTGCGCATCTGTGTCCGTTCGCTTGTTTTCGCTCGTTGTGTGGAGCTGGGCTTCTGTACTGTAGGTACCTATATATTTTGTGGCAGAGAAAAATGTCTCGCATAATCAATTTTTGAGTTGTTTCATGAAAAATAAACGTAGGTATGTAAGTATGTCTATTTACTATAATACCCTCTTATGTCTGAATAGAAAATTAAAATATTATTGCACGTTAAGACGTTGGTCCCGGCTGTCATTCGTGGATCTTTGACAGTCGTTACGGGTCGTCAGAAGCCCAAAAGTCTGACAGACAGTCTTACCAAGGGGTATCGTGTTACCCAGTTACTGGGTTGTGGAGGTCAGATAGGCAGTCGCTCCATGTAAAATACTGGTATTCAGCTGCATCCGGTTAGACTGGAAGCCGACCCCAACATAGTTGGGAAAAGGCTAGGCAGATTGATTTTGTCTGAATAGAAAATGGTCAGCTCCATTCTATGTTAAAAATATTAAATTAATATATTATAAAAACATAAAAAATTAAGATGGTAACAAGACTAAAAGGGACTTCTCGTATCTTATTTCGTTGCCCAAAAGCCAGGGCTTTAAATACCGGTAAATTTTTCATAACGTTACCTTTTATTGACAGAGTTAACGTTAATATTAAAATAACGGTAATCGATTTAACGTTATTTATGCTACATTTTATCGTTAATCTTTACTAACGTTAATTGTATCACAAGGCTCGTACAGACTCGCGCGTAATCGCGGCCGCGACAGGCATCGAAAAATAAATTGTGCTACTAGTGTCACGTCGCGCCCGCGATATCGCATGAGTCTGTACGAGCCTTTAACATTAATTTTATCGTTATTTTAAACAGGTGAGATGTAAGTAGTGGGGCCTGTGGCGCGCGGCGCGGCGGGAGCCCGCCCTCGCGCCTCGCTGATGCCGGCCGTGCCAATCAAAACGTTGCCTGAATCTGCCTGATTCTTACCTACAGAACGGTTTGTTATCCTATTTTTGTTAATTTTAATTAACGTTATATTACTGGTAATGTTATCAAGTAACGTTAAACTTTTGTAACGTTAGTAAAGTATAACATCGAAATTTAACGTTACGTAACGGTTATTATTTTGTTATTTGGTAACGTTAACACGCCCTGCTAAAAGCCCACAGAAAGGGCGGTTTTCGCAATCAACGTGACTATACTCCATTTACTATAGCATTAGACAAATAACGGCTAAATAACGACAGTTATTGTGTAGTATTGTTGAAATTACTGCACTTAGTAATTTTTTTATGTACAGTGCTTTGTATTTATCGTGAAATAACGGAGTTTATTAAACGTTAACATCGA
Source organism: Dryobota labecula (assembly GCA_947523025.1). Taxonomy (NCBI): domain Eukaryota; kingdom Metazoa; phylum Arthropoda; class Insecta; order Lepidoptera; family Noctuidae; genus Dryobota; species Dryobota labecula. The sequence continues at coordinate 12,488,772 of OX383303.1, forward strand.
AATAACGAAAGGGTGTGAACAGTTATTTGTCTAATGTTATAATAAACTAGCTTTTGCCCGCGGCTCCGCCCGCGTAGATGTCGGTTATCGCGTAAAAAAGTAGCCTATGTCCTTTTCCATATCCCAGGCTATATCTCTGCCAAATTTCATGACGATCGGTTCAGGGGTTTAGGCGTGAAAACGTAACATACAGACAGACAGACAGACCGACAGACAGACAGAGTTACTTTCACATTTATAATATTAGTATGGATGGAATATAGAGAGACTGATGAAAGATTAACCGTACGTAGGTATACGGTATTTAAAACTATAGATATCTAAAACATAAACTGTTTTTCCTCTCATGGAGGCTATATCATAACAGCCTATAACGTTCCCACTGCTGGGACATAGGCCTCTCTATGAGAGAAGTGGGTCGTGATCCACCATGGAGGCTATAAACTCAAATTCACAATGAAACATTTCCATATTGGAGCAATGTGCAATACAGTAAACAAATCTGTGAAATAATCTTCAATACCGTTGACGCCGTTTTTAAGTACACGACAGCACATCAAATTACTACAAACTATAAAATTTTCTCATTCGATTTTGAACTTAAACAACAACACTTTAAGGTTTAAAATCGTTAGGAGAAATTTGACAGTTTCGTGTAGCTTGATGTTCTGGCCACCGTACAAGTACTTAAAGCGCTAATAACCGTGTATGTACACACGGCTACAATCAAGCTATCAACATTTCTGTGTGGCGCCGCCGGACGTAAAGGATAGCGACATCCCATTTCCTCCCGTGGGTGTCGTAAAAGGCGACTAAGGGACTTTCTAGAGAATGGGCAGCAGCATTCTCTATGCATTTTTAACACCATACTGCTATCGCCAACCCGCCTGCCAAGCGTGGCGATTATGGCAAACCCTCCCAATTGGGGGAGGCCTATGTGCAGCAGTGGACGTCTTTCGGCTGTAATGATGATGATGTAGTGTAAAAGCTGAAAACAAATTTACTTTTAAAAGAAAAGTTCGTAACCACTACTTAAGTCAGACTAAATAACTCTCAAATGATAGTCTAGTCATAGTAATTATTATTAGGTGGTATTTGTTAAAATATCTATTAGTTTATTTTATTTGTATATGTGTATTAGTATCAATAAAACTATATAAATTCTCTTAATCAAGAAGTTACTATTTTTGTCATTATTTTTGTACCCTACCACTGTTTTTATATTTAACCCAAAGGTTGACTGGTAGAGAATGCCTTGTGGCATTAAGTCCGCCTATGTACCACTATTGTACATGAAGTTTAAATAAATAAAATGCCATTTTAAAATGGCATGCAAAATAGATTTAAAAAAATTAATAGTACTTATAGGTCTCGTATTTTGTACATGGGACTGCATGGCCAATACAAATAGAGCGCCTACGTCACTATACCAAAAATATATTTGCTTGCATCAACACTAATATTCAAAGCTTGGTTTTAATATGTTAGTTAGAGCGTTCTAGTTTACGAGAGCGCTCACTGCGACGAATACTGCTCAGCTTATTTTAATTCAAAATCGATAGCAATTCAGTTGGTGGTTGGTACATAAATACTGGTGACCTGACACCCGCCTAGACAAGACTGGTTTATTTCTATGCAGAATTGCTCTGCTATCTATTTTACCTATAGATACTCTTTGAACTTTTCGCGTAATGTCGTACATAACTACTGACTTCATCACTACATCACTACATATTATAAAAGTCCGCCGCGTCTGTCTGTCTGTTCGCGATAAACTCAAAAACTACTGCACCGATTCTCATGCTGTTTTCACCAATGGATAGCGTGGTTCTCGAGGAAGGTTTTAGTATATAATTTGTTAAGTTTTTGTATGCATTTTTGTATAACTTAACGATATTTGTTGGAGGTGTCGGAAAAAAATAAGCCGTCTGGGAGCTTTCAACGAAAACGCTCCCTTAAACCCTTTGAGATATAACAAAAAAAATGTATGGTGGAATTATGTATCTTATGGATCTTCAAAACAGTCCGCACATATGCCATGTCTATCTCTTAAGAATAACATACTATATCCATTTTATTGTCTTTTTGTAGGTATTTGTTTGCCGAATTTTACTCTTGGAAATACGATTACGATAACAATACGCTATAATATCAGTAGCTATTAGCTAAATTATGTTCGTAGATAAATAAGCTAGCTACTTACGTGTATTTCAAACAGTATACAAGAATATTTACACGGCAGCCATATGACTAAAATTTGTGTATTAAAAAACTTTCGTTACGTTTTCACTGACATAATGTATTTATCACTTTTCGATAAACTAACACTCAATACGAAATCTACACATATTTCTCAGTAATTCTGTATAAGATGCTTCATTGAATCCATTACTTTACGCACGTATAACCTTGATGAATGTTTACAAATAAGCATCGCGATCGCGCCACACCGCCGCACGACCACAGAGTAACAGACGTATTTTGTTTTCTTTTTTTTTCCTTCGTTTAGTGGTGTTCCCGCTAAAATGTCAACCGGTCAAGTATTAGTCGATTAATCGAATTCTACAGCCAGATCGTGTTGCAAGTACAAAATAAATGTCAAATAATTCGTCCAATTGCGAACGTGACCCTGAGAAAAGTTATGCACTAATGGTGTTCATTAGAAATTTCGAGTGTTTTCTCAGCACAAACGGTGTATCATGCGACATTTCGGAGGATTTCGTTTTGTTTTCACATTGTTGGTACTTACGTTGGTATTTTTATTTCGTGTTATAATTTAGTACAATTGATTGCTTTAAGAATTTGAGTGAAATTTCGTATTTTGATTTTGTGTTTGTTATCTTTAGGTAAAGACTCATTAGACGTTCAGAACATAAGTACTTTTATTATATTAAATCATTTGTTTTGGTTTCTATTCACATAGTGAATCACATTAAAATTAATATTAAGTTAGAAATTTGAGTTATAGCCTGGGATATGGAGAAGGACATAGGGTACTTTTAAAAGCTAGTATAATTATAAATTATCACATTTATCACATTGAGAGACGGAAATTATTGTGGTTTCTTTGTTTCCTTTTAATAGTAAGTAAAAAGTAAAAAAAATATTTTGCATAAAATATGGTACACAAAAGGTCTTTTTTTTTTTTTTGAAATGGCATTTCATATGTAACCACGAGGGGCTCGGACTCTTTAACCGGACTATCCTGTGGTGCCTTAAGCTCCTAACGGATTTTAAGGCCTCCAGCCATAATACAGCATACTTATAAGCTAAATTTCCGGCTGCTCGCTAAGGGCACCTGCGGGGTATGGACCTCGGCTTAGGGCAGAGTCGGAGGAGGGGGGAGGGTGGCAAGGGACCGTCGGTGGCTGGATAACATCAGTGTTTTGATTACCTATTATCGTGTGGAGTTTGGACTAAATGCTGCTCAGCTAAAGCGCGTGCTGGCGCTTCACTTACAGTCAAGGGTCGGGGAGGACTATTCGTTAGTCGGGGATTTCGCGCGGGGCCTCGGCGGCGAGGTCGGAATGACGATCTTGTAGTGTGTACTCTTTTTCGAACTGTACGTAGACCTGACTCTCCTGGAGGAGAGTGATGTGGTCGTCTGGGTCGGTCAGTGCAAAAAGTCTTAAATATAAATTTTATATAAGTAGTTTCACATATTTTGCTTACTTATTTCAGCATGCAAAAATCTATGAAAATAAAAATATAAGTACTTAAATAAAAACATTTCAATCGTTACTATTGTGATCATGAGGTAAAAAAAAATATTTTTAAAATTACATCATATTATTATTATTATATTGCTAGTGAGATCCTATTTTGAACTTTCCTTATATTAACTGGTAGAAAATGCCTATGGCATTAAGTCCGCCTCTGTACATTTTGTGTGCTTAAAGTATTAAATAAAAAATTAAATAAAAATAAGGCCAAGTCAACGTTCTTACAGAAATAGTTGCAGACTTTACTTGATCGAAGACGGATGTATTTCAAGCTCTCCGCTGACCGCATTTCGCTAAATGAAAAATCAATAGTCTGCTATTAGGGCCGAGGACGACAACGCTAGATTGTTGTTGTTATTTACAGTTCTATAGCCTTGAAGGTAGTACAAGTAGACTTTAACCAGATTATGAATTAACATAAGGTAGAGAGAGGGCATTGGTGGCGCAGTGCTATCGGCCCCGACTCCAACAAACAGGCGCGACAGGCACCGCGTGGTGCGCGACGAGCGGCGCTTTTGTGTCGCGCCTGTTTTTAAGAGCCTTTACGAGTTGTAGGTGTAGTAGGCGCTTTACTTATTTAAGTAAACCTTGTTTGACCGTTGACCGTTTTGAGAGCACTAGTGATGAAATTATTTAATTTCATCACTAGTGCTCTCAAAACGGTGAAGGAAAACATCGTGAGGAAACCGGCAAGTCCTAGAACCAGGGTTCGAAAAAATCCGATTTTTATAATAAATATCAAAAATCTGATATTTTATATATATATATATATATATCGGATATAAATATCCAGGCCAAGAAAAAGAAGCGAATTTCATTCTGTAAGGGGATTAAACACTTAAAAATGTGAAAGGAATTTGTAAAATAATATAAGTGTCAAATTACCACATTTTTTATTAAAAAAAGTAACAAAAGAATTAGTGTTTTTTTGAGAAATATTTTTTTAATGAACACTTAAAAAAACAAGTACCGATTATTATAATAATCTTCATTTGTTTGTGAGATAAATCAACAAATTTTAATAATAATTTGTAATCATAAAAAAGTAAAATGTAAATTATTCTGAATGTAGTTTTTCGCTACGTGTTGCCAGGGTTTATTAATCTACAAAATGTTTAATTCAGAAGACAAAAAAAAAAATCTTTTGATATATATCAAGATAAAACTCAATTGATATAATATATCGTGATATATATCCGCTGATATATATCGGCGAACCCTGCCTAGAACAAAAAAATCGAAGACATGTGACATCCACCAACCCGCAGTGGGCCCGCGTGGTAGATTACAGCCCACTCCCTCTCATAGAGCGGAGGTTTGAGTCCCAGCAAAAAAATAAAAATACCAGCCAAGTGCGTGTCGGACCACGCACAATGAAGGGTTCTGTAGTTGGAATTTTACCCCAAGAACAAACTTAACATTGTAGTTGAGAAACATGCTCTCCTGTACATATTGTATGAGGGAACATGTTTTTCAACTGCAAATTTAAGTTGGTCGACAAATACTCGTAAACTTGAAAAGCCTACTTAGCTGTGATAGTTTTCCTTTTAACTTCGTTATATATACTACTATCGTGAATTTTTTCACCTTTGCAAACTAACCGTTTAGCTGGCAGGGGGGGGGGACACTTGACTCTAACAAAAATTAGCATTTTAAAGCCTAATATTTCAGAAACGTATCCCTTAATCGAAAAATAGTTTTCACAAACCCGCAATATTTTTGAAAGACCCATCCAACAATACCCCACAAACCATAGGGTTGGAAAAAAAAAAAACCTCCCACTTTACATGTACAGGAGCTACCCTAAATAACTATTTTTTTCATGATTTTATTTTACTACTTTGTCGGCGTGATTAATATGTATATCCATGCCAAATTATAGCTTTCTAGTACCAAGAGTCTCTGAGCTAAGCTGGAGATGGACAGACGGACGGACGAACGGACATGGCGAAACTATAAGGGTTCCTTGTTGACTACGTAACCCTAAAAACATAGGCTGATTATGCTATTAAGGTACTAGAGGGACCTAGACTTACGAACTCATAATTACGTTGATTTCAAATTTGGAACCTGCGGCTTCAGCCAAGGATATTTTAACGTAGAAGACAAGATCCAAGACCGATTTTGACAGACCGATTCAGACAGGACTGCCAAAAATACGCCTCATTCAAAAGGAAGTATGTACACAGCTAAAAGAATCATCAAAGAAGTCAGGCCACATAAATATAGCAAGTCGGAATCTGTCACTCAAATGTAGTTAGTTAACTAAGTCATTTGATACGAACGTCGTAGCGCCTGGCGTTGGCACGGCAGTTGGGCGTCATGCCATGGGCACGACAAGCGAACGCGAGGAAAAACAATGTTTCAGTGATCACTCGGCAAATGTCACGAGTTCACAGTTAATACCTAAAGCTTTATTGCAGCAGGAAATGTATTGATTACGCATTTAATACGCACATTGGTTTGCGAAACTAATGAGTTGGCGACTAAGCAAGATTTATAATATGAAGGCTTTAAATGTGCACATGACATAAAAGTGATTCCAATATCCTATTTGCAGAATAAACAATTTCATTTCATTTATTACATTCGAGACGTATAAGAAGGCATTGGTTTATATACGAGTATTATGGTTTATATAGATTCTGATACCGTCACTCGTGACGTCAGAAACATGTTTAGAATTTACAACAAAGCAATCGTAAGCGCCACGCGGCTCCAACGGGTGTCAAACATTTTCTCGCGCTCGCAGAGGACTCTGCTAAGGCTTCCATTATTATACTTCATAAAAACATCTTAATAAGTAGTGCAATCTTGTTCGAAACTCGTTTCTCGTTCCTTAATAAGCAATTTCTGATTCTGCAAAACACAAACACTTCAGTCTTCATAATCAACTTCCAGCGCGTTTTAACAAGAATTTCTAGGAAAAGTAACTACTTACCAAGCGGAACATTTAAACAAATCACGTGTAATAAACTTGAATCTTAGCAAAAGTTTCAATGAGTGAGACCTTGACAGCCGTCCGGAGTCACGGCCAGGCGCGCTGCTCAATAGAAATCGGTGTTGTGTAACTGATAATAAACATTTATGTATTATTTCGTTCGTGAAATTAGTCTAGACCACATTTTAGACGCGGCTTTATTTGTGGCTGGCATAGAAATTTCCTACTTTAAATTCTCCGAACATTTCCGAGTTTTCTTATGCAATCCGTATTTCCGAAAGCTATAGATAGCTAGCTAGCGATCGAGGGAACGTTGCCATGACAGTCGTGACGATGTCAAGGTTTTTCAATTTCCTTTTAAAAATATTTACGTGACATACTTACTTACTTTTTGTATTTTGGGGTTATATTTTTGGCTTGTACACTGTTACTCGTAAAAAAATTATACATATAAGGTGACGGTTTGTAATTTTTTTTTTTTGCAAAAATATATTTTAGATAGGAAAAAAGATGCATTTAAAATAAAATTATAGGTATAATATTATCGTAGCAATAAGGCCGCCCAATGTATATTTTGTAGTGTTTGATATTTTTTTTGTTATGTATTTAATAAAGTACATAAATAAACATAGGGACTAGTCAAGAATTTGGCTGAAGTTATCAAGAATATTGATTGCTACAAAGCCGAGCAGATAGTGGGCGAGCTTCGGACAATGCAGTTATTATTATAATAACATCGTCAGAGTACCTGGCGACTTACTGATGTCATAACTACCTGAGAGATATTGAGTCAAACTATATTCTAGTTCGTAGAACTGTCTCTCCCACAGCGATCATATTTGTAAAGCATGACATAGACTCTACATCATGCTTTATTGTAAGACACTACATTGTAGTGTCTTAAAGCAGGATTCTTAGAAATAATTATATTGAACTGACCGAAAACAAGGCCTAAAGAAGACACGAATTTATTAACTTGAGCGCTTTCTTTATTAAAAATATTGTCTTTTAACACTTTCTATATTAAGGGTACTTAGAAACTACACTTAAGAGTTTAAAAATCATAGCAAAATATGGTGAAATCAGTTCTTAACGGACTTATTACTCTTATCGACATTGAACCTCACTCAAGCAGAAATCTTCCAATCATTCGCAAACAAATGCACCTTAGTATACATAGGTATTTTAATATCTATTTCAAACATATCAAGGAACAACTTCTTTTCATGAATCCGACTTTCAACGCCTACATTGTCATTTTTATTTGGAATCTGCGCGCGTTACCCAATTACTGCTTTCGTGCCAATATTAATCCCACTGATCTAGGGGCATATTATTGGTACGTATAACCAAAAATTCTATTGTAAGACTGCAATAATATATAGGTATCACTTTTGTGGTTTAGAACTACGCCGCTTGCGTTTAGCCGAGTTCACTTCTGTGGCATCATTGCTAAATCCTCTCAACATTTCTGATTCGCCTTTGTCAGTATATTCCGTTTTAATAATGATGGGTAAACTTTCTGCAACTTCTACCGTAGATTGGTCCGCATCATCCAATTGTTGCAGTTCTGCGTTTGCAAATAACTTCGCAAGTTCTAACTTCATAAAGGTTTGCTGCCTCGCTGGAAACTTTTTAAAAATCATAGCAAAATATGGTGAAATCAGTTCTTAACGGACTTATTACTCTTATCGACATTGAACCTCACTCAAGCAGAAATCTTCCAATCATTCGCAAATAAATGCACCTTAGTATACATAGGTATTTTAATATCTATTTCAAACATATCAAGGAACAACTTCTTTTCATGAATCCGACTTTCTACGCCTACATTGTCATTTTTATTTGGAATCTGCGCGCGTTACCCAATTACTGCTTTCGTGCCAATATTAATCCCACTGATCTAGGGGCATATTATTGGTACGTATAACCAAAAATTCTATTGTAAGACTGCAATAATGTATAGGTATCACTTTTGTGGTTTAGAACTACGCCGCTTGCGTTTAGCCGAGTTCACTTCTGTGGCATCATTGCTAAATCCTCTCAACATTTCTGATTCGCCTTTGTCAGTATATTCCGTTTTAATAATGATGGGTAAACTTTCTGCAACTTCTACCGTAGATTGGTCCGCATCATCCAATTGTTGCAGTTCTGCGTTTGCAAATAACTTCGCAAGTTCTAACTTCATAAAGGTTTGCTGCCTCGCTGGAAACTTTTTGAATGTTCCCGAGTAGCTCAGGAATAAAAGGTCAGTGGCGTCAATTTCCTTATGTTTTGTTATTGGATCGCCCTTATTGATTCGTAAGTCTTGATTAGATTGAAACGATGCAGAGCTAACTTCCGCCAGAGTTAACGATCCCAACGGCGCCAGAGGCGGTGGTAAAGCCGATATTTCATATGTTAATTCATCCCGAACCTGCAATGCCGGCTCGGGTTTCCGCACTGTATGATAAAAACTTCTCCGGTTAACATTGTGATTATCTAAAAACTTCAAATTGCTACTCCAAATATAGTCGATCTCTTTTGTACCATCTGAATTGTTTAATAGTCTTTTGTACTTGATATAGCTATCTCTTACGGTCTTCCATTTGAGTCTACAAATCTCAGCTGAAAAGATACAGATAACATGAGAATTCATGGTCGTGATCAAGTCAGAAACAGAATGTCCGTTAACAAAGTTTGTGTAGAAAATAACTGTAGGGAAAAATATTTTAACATAAAAAGCCGTCTTTATCATAGTTCGTACCTAAGTATTGTACATTTTTCTGTCACATGGCATCTAGTTAAGACAAAATATTAAGTACACTATGTTGTAAATTTGATGGACATAAAATGTGCACTTACCTGTTCCATTCAACTCTCTTGCAATAAATTCCCATGTCGCAGTTTTAAGGCTAGGGTTTTTGTAATCCTTATGACTTATTTCGTACAGGAACTCGTGCTTTTTAACAAGTTCAATTAATCGTTCTATATCAATCATTTTTGGCGGGAAATCGTAATTGTGATGTAAACTAGCCAGACGGTGCGCGTATCCCGCACTCTTCGAGCTAACTGTGACGCTCACGCTAGCGACCCGCCCCGCGCCGCTCTGCCCCGCCACGTCGCGTCGCGCCACTCGCCACCGCCCGTCGCGTTCAAGGCATTCGGTTAGCTTCGTCTACCTTCGGTACAAAGCGACGTTGCCAGATCGTCATGTAGGGACGATTTGCTTTGACGGCGGATATTTGTTGCAGAACTGTAGTACGGTCATAGTATTTATGTAGCTCACTTTCACTCAACCTTGTTGTTTATTAAAAAGTGTAAGGGCAGGTTATTTTTAAAGTTCGATGTCAATTATCATGTATTAATTTGGTTGGAATATGGCTCGTTTGTTTGATTTTGTTAATTGAGACGATACAACCTGCTCAAATTAAGTGCGAGTGCTGTTTACATTAAACATTGCACTTATGTTTCCTACTTTATTATGATTTTTGTCAATATTGTGAGCAGAGTTTATGAAGAGCCTAGTAAGTACAACGAAACTATGCTTAAATATTCTTCTTTGGTCTGATAGAATATACACTCCTCAGTGCAGTTAAATGCTCGTCGCGCGACGATCGGTACCTTTGTGTCGCGCCGCGTGTCACGCCTGTTTGTAGGAGCCTTAAAACAACGGAGAATATTATAATAGAGAAAAGTACTTATTTTATTTTATGCTGACATTTTTAGTTTTGAATAAGTAATTATAATGCTGGCGATAGTTTTGCCTATTCAAATCAACCCAGCAGGCGTCTCTGTCCGTTGTCAGTTTGTAATGGCGTCGCGTCGTCATACTCGACACTCGTAATCGAGCCGGCAACTCTTTGGTTTTCTGAACTAGTGGAATTTAGTGACGTAGGTAGATTTCAAACAAATATGTAATAGAAAAAAAAAAACCATCGGCATCCCCGTTGCACGCCACGAGCTGTATGAGTTATGACAGCCTTTCAAACACAGATAACTTTCGAACCAGTGTCTTTGGGCCTGTCTACTACGTCATCGTCAGCCAATCAGCGGGATAATTACGTAACAAACAGTAGCAGTTCAACAACAATTCATTGCGTTATTTACATTGTTGAGCAGATTTTTTTTTTCGAACATTATGAAGCAATGGATTAACAATATTCTTCAAAATCATTTAGATTATGATTCATAATGTGTTACACAATTATGGCTCCTATAAAAAGGCGCGGCAAAAAGGCACCGCTCGTCGCGCGATGCCTTTGTGCCGCGTCGCGTGTAGCGCCTGTTTCGTAGGAGCATTTATGGTGCTTGGGAAGGCGAGAAGGGTAGATTTTCTTTTGTGGATCTTGAATATCAAGGGTCTATGTACCGTAAAGGGTATATAGGGTGTATCTATTCAAACACGAAATATTTTAAGACATACACTTATAGGTGGTAAAGAAGCCATGGAAACGACTTTTTTTTTTAAATCTGAGTATATTATTTAAAAAATTTAATAATTTAAAATTACTTGATTATGATGATTAATTATCAAAAAACAACCCGCTCGTGCCGCCACCGTCACCGCATCCGGGCGGGTCATTCATAGAATTAAAAAAAAAATGTAAAGGTTATTTGCAAAATGTCTCAAGCAATTTTAAAATTATAATATAAATTATAATTAATTTAAAATAATTAATTTAAAATTATAATTAATTATAATATAAAATTATAATTATGTAAAGATATAAAACAGATTAAAATTTTTTTTCGCTGCTATGGTTAATTTACTACTTTTATATGTTTCTCTTAAAATATTTCGTGTTTGAATAGACCTTATAAAAATTTGCGTTGTGCCTTTTAAAATGAAAGTGATGAACAAACCAATTAATGTTTATCGAATGTCATGTTGATTGAATGTCACAAGAAATCGATACGCTCTACGTAATTTTTAAACAATTGAAAATAAATTATTGCCCAACGGGATTCTACTCTGCAGAGGCAGTTTGAGCACCGTTCCAATTTCTGCGTGAAACGTATATATAACATGAATGGAAGTAAATAATTCAACGGAGGATTTGTCGGTACCACTCGCCGTAAATCATCGCCCGAACGGTTTTATTCTGATAAAATGGTAAATAGTTAGTGAATATACAGCATGTATATTTTTGGCAACTGCGTTTTCAGTTTATACTTCACTGGCCGGTATGTTTAGCCTATCTATTCTACCTATGCAAAATCAGGTAAAATAGTTGCTTCACAAACGGTATTGTGAGTCGTATGAAGATTAAAATGCGGCAAATTGGCGTATAGTATGTCAAACTGCTTAATAACTGTATAGAAAAAATATTGTAACACCGGTAACACCCCAATTAAATCAAAACGATTTGAATGGGCAAAACTAGCTAATACAAAATAAATGTATATATATACAAGGTATATTGTGTATAATAATTAATTCTCTGAATGTATATGTATATCTCTCTGCTGATCAAACTAATCTCGGTCAGTTATTTATTTCGCTTGACAAAGTCTTAACAACGTCCCTTTTCAGCGATGTTATTTAGTATCAATATTTGGCATACACTCAAAATCCTACTATTTTATTTATAATAATATTATTATAAATGTGAAAGTTTGTATGTTTGTTACTCAATCACGCAAAAACGACGTTCTGAATAAAATTTGGCACGCAGATAGTTTACAGGATACTTTTTATCGTGGTAGTATGTTCCCAAGGAATATTTTCCGACATCAACGTGGGCGAAACCGCGGGCAAAAGCTATTTCATAATTAATTTTACTTACCACAGACTAGCAAAAAGTATATATTTCGGTTAAACTAATCCACGAATTCCAAGATGGCACGTGCCGTTATGTCGTCATTTCACGTAAGGTCAACGAACTAATGTTTATCCTAACTAGCGCAGCTCTAGCTAGCCAGACATATTGTAGTGTTTACAAAATATGAGATAAAAACGTTGCGTTGTAGTTCCATTCCAAATGCATCCATTTTTTTAAAGATGACGAACTGACCGATTACAATTTTTGAAAGTAGAACGAAGAAAGGCTTGTCGAAAATCCTGTCAGACTTATAATAAAATGGAAACACAGAATAGAAGTTCAAATCAAATCAAATCAAAATCGTTTCAAAGTCAACAATATTACGTGATTACTAGTCTTATTCCTTAATGCCAATCTACCTTCGTCTCTTCTTTTTGCATCTTACACTTTACATACTTCTTTCTGCTGGGTTCTTTTATTTCCAAAGGAGCATTTACCTAGTATGTGTTTTTTTCAAGGTGTTGATTAAGTTTGTAGAAAAAATATCGATGTATCGATACATTGATATAAATTATATCGATATAAAATATCAAGTATCGAAAATTTATCAAATACGATATATTTCCAATAGCAACACCGTTGTCTCCACTGGCTAAAACCGTTGGAATTCAAAGCCGTAAAAAAGGTTGGTATTTATATGAATAAAAAACAAACAAGTACAATTTTCTGAAAACTCGTAAAAAGAACATCGATATCGGTGAAAACTCACCGATATCGATGTTCTTTTTACATATATATATTTTTTAATAATATCGATACTTTTTAACACTGATGGCCGCCTCACGAAACAGGTTCTCCGACTAAGGAAACAACAGCTGCGTACAGTTACAGCAGCTATAACTGGCCATGGGTCATTTAATAAACACCTCTTTGTCATAGGAGTCACAGACAGTCCGCTGTGCAGGGTCTTCATGAAGGACGACGAGACAGCGGCTCATGTGTTGCTAAACTGCCCGGTGGTCACCACATACAGGGCCAAGTACTTCGGTAACCCAGGTACCCTACGTGAGATTGTCAGTAACACCAAGGCGTTGCTGGCCTTCTTTGAGGAGCTGGGATGGATCGAATAATCGAATGGGCATCCGTACGCAAAATACGCGCATTGTCGTGGAGTTGCGGACACCAGCCCGTATTACCTATTACATATTACTTTTTAGCACTTCTAGCATCCCTAGTGTTGATCAAACAGAAGCTGGATAAAACGTAGTCACTTAAATTTGAAATTTCGCATGATTCACCATGATTGCCAGAAAATAAAATATGAGTAAGCCCATAAAATTCAATGATTAATCAATTTAAGTAATTGGACCGAAAAATATAATTTAATTAATGTTATTACAACAAAATTAATAACTTCCATCAGTAAGTAGGTATTTATCTGCTCGTATTAATTAAATTAAATCAAATCATCATGCTGAAAATTATACGTAGATAACTACGTGGTTAACGCATGTAGGGAAATGTGGCATTAGTGTGAATCAAAACAAATCATTATGATATTGAATAAGTAGGTTATTTATATAATAATCATGTTTTTTAATAAACGTCTGCGGGGTATTGATTACGTGTTATCTGGATTGTAATATTATTTTAAATCCTCTTACAAACAGGCGCGACACGCGGTGCCTTTGTGTTGCGTCGCGTGTCGCGCCTGTTTGTAGGAGCCTTAAGCCACGAATACACTAGGGAACAAAATCTACCCCAACATGAGGCGCAGCGCTCAATCTGCGTGACGCTGCAAAGTTGCGCTGTGTCCCGCAACATGCCAGCACCCGCGAGCGCACGTGTTGCGCGTCAGTGCCGCGCTATTTCTCACATAAAATAATATTTATTTATTCTGATTGTAGAAATAAAGTAATTCCGCATCCATCACCTCCTTGTTCGATTACATTTCGCTAAACTGCTCGAAATAAATACGTAGCACAAATTGCCACAACCTCCTCGGGCGACATTTCTATAAACACCGACTAGTGTGGCCTGCAACGCAAAATGTTCCGCGACATTCTCTCGGGACATTAAAGTAGTTGTCGAGCGTCATGTTCCACAACATGGCGCTCCATTTGTCCCCTAATATATTCGAGGCTTTAATACAACGCAATGATTGTTTCAGCAACACTGAAATACGCATCACTGATAAGCAGGATCTTATCAAATTCGATTTAACAGTTTTTATAAAAAATCCTACGTAAACTACCTAGCCTTTTGGGGTTGGCTTCCAGTCTAACCGTATTGCAGCTGAATACCAAGTATTTAAGATGGGGCGACTGCCTATCTGATCTCCACAACCCAGTTACTGGGCATTTGGGCAACACGATACCCCTTGGTAAGACTGGTTGTCAAACTTTTGAGCTTCTGACAGCCAGGACCAACGGCTTTAACGTGCTTTCCGAGGCTCGGAGGGGTCTCGACTGTAAGAAAAAAAATCCCACGTACAAAACGAGTAAAAAAAAAACTATAGGTAAGTACTTACAGGAACATTTCTTTAATCAACACCTTCCTACATAATTCGTATAGATTAAACGGCATGTGTTACGAACACTACTTACGTGGTGACGTAACGAGCCACCTGCCTTTTACGACGTCACTTCATATACGCCAACCATAATGAAGACATAAAAATATTGCGTGCTACTAATAATTGACAGCTGCTCGGGAACAATGGACGGCGAATACCTAGGACCAAACCTGCACGTCAAATTAGCTGTCCAAGCAAATTGCATTAAAATATAATAATCATAAATAAATATTTTATTGCGTACATAACGTAAACGTGTAATACAAAAAGTTTAAGAAAAAGCGTTCATGTTTTAGTTCAGAGAATTTATTTATTTTTAAATACAGGCTGTCTGGCCCAACGTCCAGCCAGACGGGAAAAAAAAAGAAAACAAAATGTTTCTGAATTTCACTTTGTTAGTTCAGCTATTTTTTTCGGTTATTTATTAGGTCATCCTGTATAATGTTAAGACTGCATCGAGCGCACAGTGGCGCCCTCATCGTTATTTCGGTGATTTCTTTTATTTTAGAATGAAAATGCAGAAAATAAGCTCGTCAAGTTGTGCTTCACAAGACTATACGTTATTAAAATAGTGGCCACTAAGTTCAGTTTTAATGATTACAATAAAACATAACAATTTAAAACTACTGTTTGTAGTAATAATAACGTATAGTCCTAGTACTTGACGAGCTTATTTTCTGCATTTTCATTCTACAATAAAAGAAATCACCGAAATAACGATGAGGGCGCCACTGTGCACTCGGTAGCCTCTTAAGGTATACAGAATAAAAAAACACGGTAAATTGGCTAGTTAGGTAGTCTTCAACTGACTTTCATAACATTCATCAAGGATCTTGGGATGGGATCTTCAGGATTTCATGATCTGGAATATAAAAGGATTCGATAAGGATATAAAACGCACACAAAAGGATTTAGCAAGTTGCTAAACGGTCTCGATCCTCGATTTCGTTCCAAGGTCAAAATATCTCACGTTATAGAATCATTCGATGGCAATTACGAACTTGGATGAAAGGTTAAATAATAATAACAAAAGATTCCTGTTATAAAAGAGTACCCAATTTGTGAGAGGGACTCAAACTATAATACAGTATGGGTGCGGTACCTGTGTCGCCACTTCGCAAGTCAGCAACAATGCCGGTCTGGCTCAACGCACCGGTTTTACTGTACTTTCCAATACCTGCCTAGCAGTAAAACTGAGATGAACAGATGAGCCAACCAACGAGAACATTATTGTTTAATTGAAATTCAATATGGCATGCCAGTTAACTCTGTACGTCAACCGTTATTAATCTGCCGGTACAGTAATGATTAACGCAAAGAATTTTCTAGACGCCGTCGATGAAAAGTCACGGTTGCCTAATTATTCGGCTTTTCTGCTCATAGTTTTTAAAGAGAACGTATTCAAAGGAATACCATTAACCTGTTCAAGTGGAGATAATATGAAAATGGACCCAATTTTCTGCGGAGCAAAATTTAACCTTTTGACCGCCACGGTCGGGTATAGCCGACAAATGAAAACATGTCCAACAAGCCACCATCGGCTAAGAAAAGAAGAATAGAGTCAAATTACATTAAATAGTGATTTTACGAGAAACAGGGGATGAAAAGCAATGACTTGGTTATCGATATTGGATCACATTTTTTTTTTTTTGTAGGTATTTGCGCTGAATCATGCCACAGATTCGTTTACGCTCTGGCGGTCAAAAGGTTAACGGAATCAATTTTCGTTCGATTCGATTTGACCGTGGCTGTACTTAACGTCATACATGTAGGTGAATAAGTAAAATATACGTATTTGAATGTATAATACAGTTTCAATAATATTTGTACAAAATCAGCAACAAAGTTATATGCCGTCCTAGAGAAAAGAATGGCCTTGACAACAAAGGTCGTCTCACACTAGGTCTACTTAAACTTTAGGATGAAGACTATGGTGCCTGTGGGCTCCAGTCAAGTCGGTGCCACTTTAAGGCCACAGCTTCACAATCTATGACTATGTACCTGTGCATTGGCTGTGTCCGTTGCGAGTACTGCGCCATGTCTCGTGTTGCACAGCAGGCATGGCTAGGCGGCGCGCATGCCGCGGCAGGCGCGGCTCGCTAGCTACGCGCCATACCGGCGCTACCTCGCACAACACACACAAACACGGATGCACACGACACACCACTGCACACGACCGACACGACCGACGACACTGCACCGATAACCTGCCGACAAAAGAAACATGTCAGAAAAGAAAAAGCGAAAGAAAATTTTACATTCCCAGAAACTGCACAAGGTCCTTTCAAACCCATTTACATTACACGAGGTGACCTGAAAGCCTCCACTCCCAGCACAGTACTGATACCGAATAACATGATAGGCCGATACATCTTTCCTAAAGCTTCATAAAGACAGAAGACAACACGACAGTCTATAAAGAAAAAGTTTTTTTACACATCCAGAAACTATACAAGGTCTTTTAAATCCCATTTACGATATTAGAGGTGACTCTTGCCCCCCAGCATAGTACAGAATCACCCGAAAGGCCAACACATCTTTCCTATATCAATTACATCAGGGGATTGAACTCAGGAGTTCAGTTTGACAGCCAAGCATCGATCACTAGATTGATAAGGCAGTGCCATGTCAAAAACTTTTCAGTGAGATGTCTACAGTGACTTATGAGGGCCTTGCATGCCCTTCATTTATAAAATAAAAGGTCTTTGGCTCCTCGAGGGAGGTTTACATGTTTAGTAAGGTTACATTATAGCAAGGTCATGAAATATAAACAATAAACCGAGAATTATGTATGGGACATGCCCAGCCAGATTTATTATAAAAGCCGTAGGTGTTGGCTAAACCAGAAATCCGGGAGAATCATACAATTAGGTATTGTTACTTATTTTTCAGAAACGTTTCAACATGTCTAGTGATTATTTCGTACGATAGTGTCTATAGAGAGAAGTCTAGCGCGCCTGGCTCTTTTAAAAACGATTACTAAAGATTTTCCTGCCTTTCGCTCGGATGACTCATACCAAATTGGTTTGATATTTTTAGATGACACCTGAATGTCGAAGTCGAGACGCTTCCAAGTTCCAACAATCAGGTTTGTAAGTGCTAAAAAAAAGCCTTAAAAAACCGGCAGTTTTTTGGCGTGCAGTCAAGGCTTGGGAAAATTTTAAGGAATGAATCGTGGGCATACTCCGGAAGGGATTCGGGATGTGTGCATATATCCTGAGAATGGGTACAAATCTTTTCTATAGTTTATATAAAGTGCAACGTTTGTTTATTTTGAACCTTTTCCCCTTATCTATGTTATTAATACCAACAGTGTCAATGGACGCAAAAACACAGTCTTTGTGGGCAGGTGGGGGAGAGAATAGATAGGAAGCAGTTGGCGCGAGTATTTTTAGTATTAGAACCACGTTATAACAACGGTAAAATAATGGTTGTCTTGTTTCATCTTCGTAACGATAAAAAAGAGATACCTCTTCTCTCTCTACGATATTAACTATTTTGAGATCTGAATCAGTGTTGTCAAAATTGTAAGCTTTAATGGTTTTTTCGAAACAAATATATTTCAAAATCAGAAAGATGTAGGTAGGTAGGAAAGCAGACCCAAAACTTGAATACTGATGGACCAAAACAAGGATTGGGCCTCATCATACTATAATTCTACAACTGCCATACAAATACGTGAGTCACATCACGAATATAGGGCTATGCATTGCTGCGACACTGACATTCCGCAAGGTGAAACTTTGGCAATCCAATTACACAAACCAGTGGTGTCGTTTGTACACGTGTTTGCAGGTCATTTTGCTGCTGTCGAGTTTGTATGTCGCCCATTGGACAGAAAGGTGAGCGTGTTTAATACTAATGGTTGTCTGCTGACGTGCCCTCGGGTATAAAATCATAAACGAAGTCATGGATTGCGGCGGTCCCGGTAGTATTAATAATGGACATTGTTACCGAAAGACAGCGTAATCAGGGTAAATTCAGATAGGAATATTAGGAGCCTCATGTTCAACTATCCAATGATGGTCATACTACTGTTTCTATTGTCTAAATTTCTTTGTCGTCTGTATGGCATGGCGAATCCTATTTTTACCGAGAAACTGCATGTTCAAGGTTCTATGTTAAGGTCTCTGCACACAGCGGGCGCGGCGCGGCGGGACGGGACGCCGGCGCGACGCTGAGCAGTTGTAATGTACTAGATATTATGAACGACGCCACACAGAGCGTCGCGTCGCGTCGCGTCGAGCCGGACGGCTCTGTGTGGCGTCGTCCGTAATATCTAGTACATTACAACTGCTCAGCGTCGCGTCGGCGCCCCGCCACGCCCCGTCCCGCCGCGCCGCGCCC
Organism: Dryobota labecula; assembly: GCA_947523025.1. Classification (NCBI taxonomy): domain Eukaryota; kingdom Metazoa; phylum Arthropoda; class Insecta; order Lepidoptera; family Noctuidae; genus Dryobota; species Dryobota labecula. Next base: position 12,508,101 of record OX383303.1, read on the forward strand.
GCTGTGTGCAGACACCTTTAAGACTATGACGTTTAGTCGATTGAAGATTTTATATGAAGATTCTAGGCCTGCTGTAAACGAAATTAACAACGGAGACCGCACTGACCAAATTTACCGAAAGAGAACTGCTGCTGAAACGTTTTTAGAATCCAATCCAAATGAATTTCGGTGCTAAAATAACGAAGTAGTTGAATAACAGCTATATGGCAAACCAATAATGGATATGACTGGCTGAACATAAAATATAGATCTTTCAGACGAAAAGTAGGTCACGCGGTATACCTACAAACTTTATTTTTATTTGTAGCCAGATAATTGGGGAAATGGATCACGTACCTACACGCTCGTTTTTCTCTTTATGGGGTAGACGGTTTAAATCTAACGGTTCCGAAGTTTCAGAACTGACGATTTGGGTAAGTAGTAAGTTTTAGGTTTACTCAGCTCTCGTGGGATGACTTCTAGAAGTAGATAGAAGTGATAGAACTGGCATAAGTCGTACCGTGGAGATTCTTTAGATGAAAGTTCCTAAGAGCCGTGTATGAAGAGTTAGAGAGGTATAATACAACATGTCCTGGAATTAACGCACACCACCAAACACCCCCATTAAAATTTTATATTATAATCATAATACATACACTGAATTTTTATTATTATGTCTAAAACCTAGTTTATTTATTAAATTGATTATACTTATTGAGGGAGAAAATTGTGGTCACATTACAACTCTACGCACGCAGACAGTCGCACATGTATATGGGCCTAGTGTACTAGGTACTTCGTCCATTTTAGTTTGTTTTGACTGTACAGCGGAGTTTTAATAATATTGGGGATAAAAAATTATTAAACATCGAAAATCAGTCAACGATTCTGAACAAACTACTTCCATATTGTGCATTAATTCAGTTACATATTGTATATGCCTGAGAAGATCTTGCTAGGCCCATGATTAACTAGCAATCTCTGAAACCACGACATTGGTAAGTTGGTTAGAGGCAGGAGCAGCAGTCCTAGAGCATAATATGCCCAAGGACTGACGCTACTTCACATGTGGTAATCATGGGAATATATTATGTTCCCATGATTACCATGATATCAAGGTATTCTGTTCAGTAAAATAAATTTTCCCTAGCTTTATTTTACACTAAAAGAAAGAAAGAAAGAAAAAAAAAATATTTGAGACACGCACAAGAAATACAAATAATTAATAAAATGTGAGCATTTAAAACAACAACAAAAAAAAAAAACATAGAAAAAATCCTGTGGGAGGCCAAAAAGGCCACTATAGCTACCTCAGCATACTAGGTACTAGCTGTTGCCTGCGGCTTCGCCCGCGTGGCTTTTTCTAAAATAAAAGTAGCCTAAGTTACTCCTTATAACATCAACTATCTGGCAGTGAAAGTTCAAAATCGGTACAGCCGTTTCGGAGATTAGTCGGAACAAACAGAGAGACAGAAAAAAAAATGTTTTTTTTTTGTTATGAGTACCGTGTATAATTTTATAAGCATTTAGTAAAAAGCTGTTATTTTGACATTACAAACAGACACTTCAATTTTATTTATTTGTAATAGATTACACATGATTTCCTTGAGAGTTGAGGAGTTCATACAGAAGTAGTTGTGAACAAAATACGAATCTCGCTATAACATGAGATGCAGATGCGATTGGCTTTACCAATGGTACACTCGCGATTAATCAAAAAACTTCTCAGCCTAAGTAGAAATAACCTTAGAATAATAATAGGTACAATTACGGGCCATAATCTCCTTAACAAACATCTTTTTAACATAGGCGCCACAGACAGCCCCCTTTACAGGGGCTGCCTTGACACCGAGGAATCAGCCGCCCGAGTCATCCTGGAATGCGAGGCTGTGGCTCCACAACGTGAAGAAATCCTCGGAACAGTGAGGTCGCTCCGTGAAGCCTGTGAAGCTCCCAGGAAGATTCTGTGCTTTTGGGCGGAGCTAGGCTTGCTCTGTCAGCCAGAATCCCCACGCACAACGGACCAAATGGGAGTCTAAGTGCGGAAAGGGGAGCCTCATCATCATCAACATGCGATGCAGGCATAGTGCATGGTGTGTTGGCAAGCTGTGTGTCACCTTGAGATCATCAAACTGAAATCAGTATGTTCATATACATGGTAGACATGTGTATATCATGATCTATTAACTGATCTAATCTGATTGCAGAGATAATATTGTATAGTTCAATAGATTGCAATCACGGGTGACGAATCTCGGGGGATACCTATCATTAATTTAGTGACATAACACAATCCTGTAATCCCTGGAGGCAAGACAGAGCAGTATCATCAACTATCGTTAACCTACAGACTGCTTGTTCATTGAGGCAGTGAAAATCAGAGAAGGGCTGAGAAAGCAGGGGTCTTAAAAATTCGAAGTCGAAAAAAGAAGAGGAAGGCTACTGGGCATGTGGGGTAAATGATAAATTATTTTATTTTTGTAAGTAGGTTTTTACAAACACTTTTACACGTCAATCATATTTTAAAACTAGATGAGGTCGGCGTTTCGTATCTGACTGCTCTGAAAAGAAAGAACAAACTCAGAGGTCACAGTCTCTTTTAAAGTCCAGACATAATCTTATCGTATCATATGAAAGAGCGCTATTTGCACATTCTCAAACATTTTTTTTTTTAGGCCGCACAGTTTTCGACTTTTGACGAAAAATTAAAAAAAAAATACAGTTCGGAGATAAGGGGGCCCCCGGCTTATCTCCGAAGTTTGTAGAGAAAAAAAATCTGAAATTATTCTATGTGATAGAAGTTTATGTAAAGATTACAGGACAAATAAAACCATGTCTCTTTCTAAATAGCAGTGTTTTTCAGAAATTATCAACAAAATTACATTAGTTTCACTATCGGTCAAGAGATGGCGCTGACCTAAAACTGCAATATTCTACACGGCCTCGCCGATGCAAATTTAGAAACATTTCACGATTCACAACTAAAATGTCCTCCTTCCTACCTACTGCAGGTTGCTTTGGGTGAAGCACAGTTGTAGTTTTTTCTGGGCACAGAACTATTTATGTAGATAACAGGTAAAATAAAACGAAGTCTCTTTCAAATTATAGAAATTATCAACAAAATTACATTAGTTCCACTACCGGTCAATAGATGGCGCTGACTTAAAACTGCAATATTCTACACGGCCTCGCCGATGCAAAAGAAACATTTCACGATTCACAACTAAAATGTCCGTCTTCCTACCTACTGCAGATTGCTTTGGGTGAAGCACAGTTGTAGATTTTCTGGGCACAGAACTATTTATGTACCTACACGAATGATGCTATATAAATGATGGTAACGGTTTTATATACATCAATGCCGTAAATGGTTTAATTGAAATAAATGCTTAAAGCTTATGTTTTGAGTTTGCACAAAGTATATTCATCATCATATCATCCTGACTACATCCAGAACTTGCCAGGGTCACCTTCACCCATAACATAGTTATCATAATCGCTCGTAAGGTGATTTCGCAACAACTGCGCTTGGCAATCGCCCATAGGTAAACAAATTACGTCTTTATTTCCATAACATTTTTAGTGGTCATGCATGGCATAGGTAAACAAACTATTGCAGTGGCAATACTGTCACTCAGAATAATAGGCGATTATTTTACCTTCATAATATCAGGTTTTGAGGGGACTTGGGGGATTACCAATTCGTTATACTGCAATGCAACGGCTGACAATGATGAATTGAAGTTGGACACATTATATTCAGCATATTAACATTATAAAAGACTAGCTGCTGCTCGCAGCTACGTCCATAATAAAAAAAAGACCTGTGCGAGGCCAAAAAGGCCCCTATCTCAGCAGAGGTACTAGCTGTTCGCTGTGGCTTCTTCAAAAAAAAAAAAAAAAAAGTTGCCTGCAAGCTATCTGCTAGTGAAATTCCCGTCAAAATCGGTCCAGACCTTTCGGAGCATAGTCGGAACAAACAGACAAACACAAAAAAAATAAAAATTGCTTTTTTGTTATAAGTACTGTATATACTTTCATTATGCATTTAGTTAAAAGCTGTTATTTTGACATTATAAACAGAAACTTCAATTTTATTTATTTGTATTATATTAACATTATAAAAGATCTCCGAATGGTAATCGAGGGGTTAGCTACACTTGGAAAGTACGTAAAACGACTTAAATTCATCGTGGATTATTGACAGAGTACAACATAGGAAACCAGTTCTTCTCCGTCGTAAAGCTCGAAAATTTTGCTTACGTCATTCGCTAACCCCACCTGTAAATAATTGCCAGGGAAGCAGGGGGAACTTCAGAACAACAAAATAACAAACGCAGTTTGGAAAACTGAAACTAGTCAATATAGACGGATTTATATTACTGCGCAACGTAGGTACCTAACTACCTAAGTAGTAGGTTGTTGTAGGTTCCTATCGGTATTATACATAATATTACGTGTAATTTTGTTCCTCACATTTACCCATCGACAAGATATGCGATCATGTTCGGCTTGCATAGGTTTTCGAAAAAGACTTACTCGTACTGTATCTAAGTACCTTTAATATTATGCTAAAAATGTCGGTTTCAAGAATTTTGTATGTTGAAGATTTGCAGTTCACATTTTGCTGTTTAAAGGTTTGACTATCCTGTTTTGATCCTGTTTTGATTTTCGAACGTCCAAGAATAAATTTACGAATCTGCCATGGCATTGTGGAAGTCAATAACCTGCACCAATTTAAAAAAAAAACAATATTACTCATTGAAAAGCTATAAAAATGAGGTCTATGGAACGAGCGTGCCCAGAAGATGCCTATTCATGCTTGCTTTTAAGGCAGACGGGTTATATGTGGAAGGGAACACAGACGCTGCCAGAGAGTTCTACAATTTAGCTGTGTGCATAATAAATGTGGAGGAGAAGCGCCGAGTACGACTGGATGGGGTATCATCTAAGTGCGGATAGTACCCTGCAGTACGTCGATGACCTACGTGATTTAACGATGTATATTTTAGTAGTACCAACCTACTAACTTAAAAGAATAACATATTCTCACCAACTTGGTACCCTACCTTCTTGGTGAGAATTTGAGTGTTATTTCAATCAAATAAAGTAAAATTCTGTAAAGAGGATATTATCGACTGAGAAACTTGGAAATTGAGAAAAAATTTGAGGTAGACACTGGCAATCACCTGCTGATCAAACATCAGTTCTCATGAGGAGCAACCGTGTACTGTTTATTGTCTGTACCTACTGTGTGGTTTCTTTTGAGGAGTAGGTAGTTATGTTAGGTAGGTATACCTACTGACTTTGTTTACTATTATTTTATTTATATATGTGCCTAGCTTGATGGTCAGCACAGAGAACAGAGTAACTTAGTACTATGATAGGCTTTGCGACGACGTTAAAGGTAGGTATTATTAGTACTGAATTAGGTATTAAATGTACTGAGTACTGCTTTGCGGATTGGTGACCGACAATGAGGCGAGGTCGAGATATGAATATACATACCTATCTGCATCAGGCGAAGATAAGCCGTCTTACTTGATATTCAAGAGATAGCACTTTTAACCACATCTTTTTTAATAGGAAATCTATTTATGAGTGCGACTTGCATTGAGAAGGGGTTTTGAGTGCCACCGTGCACTATCTCACAGTAATTTACGCATGAACGAAAATAACCTGGCATGATCTTGACAACACTGGCTGTTTTGTGAGTGGGAGTGTTGTGTTTAGAAACTACTTTTCTCAACCTATTTTTATGTTTTAACTTTCTTTGTTTTCTTTTCACTATTTTGTAACTGGCCAGACATTTTTGGAACGTAGTTCGAGGACTACCTACTCTGCCTGCAGATTTATATTAGGAACGGGTAAGTGCGAGCAGTGTGTTTTATCGTTAGCGCCGCGACTCCGCGAGCCCTGAACAGAAATATAGGCCTACGGCAGCGATCGAGGCTGGCCGGTCACACCACAACCCAATTACACACGCACTACTGATCGACACATGGTGCTGGTGTCGGATGCACAGCTATTTTAATGTTTAGCCAAAGGGCATTCCAAGATAAAAATAACGATGCGTGACCCCCGGCGGTGGTAGCGTCAACTTATATTGAGCTTATCATGGCTTACATAAGCTGGAGCCAGCACGTGCACCACCAGGGCACTACGCCGTGCCTCACGCATTTATGTAACTACACTTTACCAACACTTTAGAAAACTGACGCCGCGGTTATTTGCGCAGTTACCTAGAAACTTGATTTCGATGACGGAATAGAAAAAGTAGGGGAACTTTGAAATAGTTTTTCACCAGATTCTACCACTCCTAACGGTCAATGTGCATGAACCTACGCTGTGTTTAATAAAAATAACGTTCTAGTACTCACCTTAGAGCCGAAAACAGACGTGTGAGCTCCCAACGGGACTTTGTTCACGGATTACAAGCACGGACACGCAACTCACACTCAAATATCACAAGATAGAAACAAAACAGACGGTCACACACCACTCCCTACAATAATCTATGTAACACAGGACTTTTTACGTAAAATGACACGTTTAGAGTTTTCGAAAAGTCCATTGAACCGTTTCGGTTGAAATTTACGTCCAGCGAAATTATAGGTACGGAATGGCAACGCTGTATAGGCGACGTGTACATTGCGCGGCGCGGCCGCTACGCGGCGCTGCGGTCGGAGGGGGGCGGAGCCGAGCGGGACGCGGCGGGCGCGCGAGCGAGACGCCGCTACGCACCACGACGCCACGTCGCAACAATATTTTTTTCACGGTGTACTTATGGGATTCTATGTCGAAACTGCAACTGTTTAGATGGCGAAGACATTAGCGGATGGTGGCGAGTGGAGTGGCGACTGGTGACCTTTTCAGCGTATCGCGTCACCGCGGGCGATAACGCGAGGTCGTCGGTCGAGCGCGCGACGTTGCCAACTCGCTGCGGCATTCGAGCCCACGTTTCCACAGATTACGAAAGTCGGCGAAATCCCCGTGGCCCTTTGATACCTGCCTAACGAACCTAGCCCTAGACACGCGAAACCATGCGCTAACCTACATAAAGACAAGCAAACGGTCGGCAACTCGGCATTACACAACACGAGGCCAATTCGACTTTACATTGTAACTTTCATGCGAATGGTGCAAAATGAGAGTTATTACCATGGCTTACCCCCTATGGCGTCGTTCCAGGTTTCAAAATTTTTGCGAACTAGGATACCCCAGGGAGGAATTAGGTAGCTTCAATGCAGCAGTCTGTGCTTAGTAAGCTGGGTTAGATAGGTATAAAGTCCCTATGTGCTATTGCGATTTGCGCCGTACCTAGCCATTACATTTTACCGAGCCATGCTATGGGGATATATAGGTATAATAGATGTTTTAACATCAGTGCTCACGAAGAACTTTGTGTATGGAACGTGCTCGCCAGTTGGTAATATTTTATGAGCTTATTGGTTGGATCTAGAGAGCAGTTAGCGAAGGGGGCACTCCACAATGTATATTATAGGTGGAGCACACTGTTCAAGAGCTTTGACAACGTATTGTGTCGAACACAGACACAGGTGTTAATCATTGAATATTGTGTTATGTGGACTCACCTATATACCCAGGTATATGTATGTTGAAAGTAGGTACCTAAGTTATATCAGACAAAAGCATATCGGTAGATACGGCTACGAGAACTATTGTAATCATAGAGATAACAAGCGAAATATGCAATAATAGATGACGTAATACGTTATCAGATAAAAATATGATTCTTTGCGATAAATTAAAACTGTGAATTCAAATTGTACCGTAGCAGCGCAGATGTGAACTTATTTAATTATTTTGATTGTCTTTCCTTGAAACAAGGATGAGTCAAAGAATATAATAGGTACTTATGCTTATATACTTAGGTAGGTATGCAAATTGTGCCAGTTTCCTTATTGTATTAGAAAATATTTACGACTAGCTTCTGCCCGTGACTTGGTCTGCGTGTTTTTTTTTTGTTTTTACCATTTTTACCTAATGTTTTTACCATAAAGTTTATTAGGTATATCGTACAATGAAACTCGGGAATACTGTAGCTTCCTATTAGTGAAATAATTTTCGGTATCGGATCAGTATCAGTATAGTTCCGAATATGGGTAATATTACCCTACATACAAACTCACAAATTTTACTTTTTTTATAATATTAGTATAAATTAGGGCTAATTAGGGTTCCGTACCAAAATGGTAAAAAGGAACCCTTAAGGCTCGTACAGACTAGTGCGATATCGCGGGCGCGACGCGACATTAGTAGCACAATTTCTTTGTCGGTGCCTGTCGCGCCTGCGATTTCGCGCGAGTCTGTACGAGCCTTTATTGTGCGACTCAGTCTGTCTATCACAGCTGGATATCTCAAGAACTACTAATGCTATAACTTGAAATTTGGAATAGTTTTAGATGACGTTCGCCCAACAAGAAAGCTTTTTTTTTTGCAACTGTGACTGAAATTCGAAGTGGGGCTACTAGGTATGTGGGGGTATCATAATATGAAAGAGCGCTATTTGCACATTCTCAAACATTTTTACGAAAAATGTAAAAAAAAATGCCGCTCTCCCCCCGCCTTATCTCCGAAGTTTGCATAGATAAAAATCTGAAATTATTCTATGTGATAGAAGTTTATGTAAAGATTACAGGAAAAATAAAGCGATGTCTATAAATAACACACTTTTCAGAAATTATCAACAATAATTATATTAGTTACACTATCGGTCAAGAGATGGCGCTAACCTAAAACTGCAATATTCTACACCGCAGTGTAGTGTTAAAATTCTCTGGCGAATAGGCCTTACCGATGAAAATTTAAAAATATTTTACGGTTCACAACCAAAATGTCCTTCTTCCTACCTATTCGCAGGGTGCTTTGGGTGCAGCATAGTTGTAGTTTTTCTGGGCACAGAACTATTTAGGTAAGTACTTACCTATATGAATGGAGTACGGAACCCGGATACTATGCATGATGGTACGGAACCCTCGGTGCGCAAGTCCGACTCGCTGTTGTTTTTCAATGCAGCTTGATAAATTCGTCAGTCAAAGCTGGAATAGCCATCTGTGATGATGAGATTCTCCTTTGTGAAACACTAATGTCTATTTTCACTAACACTTGGTCACCCCTAAAAAACCGGCCAATTGCGTGTCGGACCACGCACAATGAAGGGTTCCGTAGTTGGGATGAATTTATTTCAAGAACAAAAACATTGCAGTTTAAAAACATGCTCCCCATATATTCCAATTGCAAATGTAAGTTTGTACGCAAATTGTATTGTGTATTATTTATTTGGTACACCACAGCAGTACATACAAAAGATTAAAACAAAACAATAAAATAATAAAAGTACTAGTATGTATGCCTATTATAGGTGTACATAGCGTTCACCACAAAACAACATCCTAATTAACTAAAAATAATAATAATCCATAATAATATTATAAATGTGAAAGTAACTCTGTCTGTCTGTCTGTATGTTACGTTTTCACGCCTAAACCGCTTAACCGATCGTCATGAAATTTGGCAGAGATTATAGCCTGGAATATGGAGAAGGACAAAGGTGCCGATTCTCTTGTACACCGAACTAAACTAACTAAACTATCACTAAAATTCCTTACTTTTGGCTATGAGAATCTTAAAGCTATTCTGCAAACAAAATTCTCTAAATTTAAAAATAAGTTTGACACAACTAAATCGAATTTGACAATCGTGACTCCACGTGGTATTTTTTTTTTTGGCTTCGCAACGTTGTACTTGTTTGCCTATGATTTATTTTAGAGCCGGAGGCGCACATGGGGGGCAGCCGCGACGTGTTTTTTTATGGAATTTTTCACTTTTTGTGTGGAAAATAAAAAAAAGATTACCTACATGTAGCGTAATAGTGGTTTAAGTGTTTCTAAAAGGGGGTCGAAATTTTCATTATTTTTGCGATAGGATGCACCATTTTGGAGATATAAGCAAAAGAAAAGGAAAAAATATATAGGGATAAACACGAAATATTTTAAGTGATACATCTATAAGTGGTAAAGAAGCCATGGAAATGATTTTCTTTTTTATTCCGAGTATATTATTTAAAAAATTAAATAATTTAAAATTACTTGATATGATGATTAACTATCAAAATTCACCGCGCTCGTGCCGCCACCCCACCGCACCGTTCGGCGTCACCGCGTCGAGGCGGGTCATTCATAGAATATGTAAATAAAGGATTTTTTCGCTTTTTTACGACATAAAGATGTTTCTCTTAAAATATTTCGTGTATGAATAGATACACCTTATATACAGTACTGGTTTTGCACCAGAAGTCGAGGTGATTGGTGTGAATTTTAGTTCATGAAAACTAATTTTATTCCACACCTTTTTAATCGCGATTAATAATAGTCAGATTTAGTTAGAAAATCTAAATTTTAGTTTAAAAACGTCAAATTCAGAATAGCAAAATTGCCATTTTCACTAAATTTAAAAACTCAGTACTATCTTAGAGCTGTCAAACTAAAATATAGTTAAGTTGTGTCACTTTAGTCAATTTCAGAATAGGAAATGGTCGTTTGACAGGAATAAACTAAATTTTGGTGATTTTTAGTCTAGTTTAGAGAATTTTGTGACAAGAGAATCGGCACCAAAGGCTACTTGTTTACGCGATAACCGACATCCACGCGGGCTGAGCCGCGGGCAAAAGCTAGTACTAAATAAAATTATTTAAATGATATCACGAAAGGTGAAAAAGGGTGTGTGAAATGATATCTTAGAATTAATAAAAACATGAATTTACAAAAAAAATATAAAAATATTGGTTAGTATGTACTCCCGTACATCAGAGTACGAGAATACATACTACCTACCTTATTTTAATAAAGTACATAGTAGTAGTACCTAGTAAGTAAACGTACCTAGTTACCTACTTTCTGCTGTAAGTATTATCTATTTATTGTGCAGGTAGGTAGTTTATTTCAGAACATTATTTCAGTGCATGTATGACTGCAATGCTGTAACTAAAAGAGGCTATTCTTGTGAGAGCAACAGACCACACACGATTTTCGCAGAAAAGCTGGCACCAGCTGGGTCGTTAAAACCAAAGATCAACCATAGACATCACATTGTAGTAGCTATAAAGTAGAAGAACTCCTGTGTGAATATGCTTTATATTGAGCTGTGCTAGAAGCCACCATGAGGATATATGAAATAGATGTTGTCAGCATTTTCTTCATGTGGACAGCTTATTTGATGCTGTCAGCATTTCCTTTATGTTTTCAGCATTTTCAAAGATCGATGCGTTGTAACGTAACTAACAATAAGTTCGTATAAACGCATAACGAGAAAAAGAACTCTTGAAGGCTTGAGGGTTTGAAGATGGCTGAAATATCTACTTTTTAAATTAAATGTTCTATTAAATGGCAGTAGGTTCTAATTTAAGGGGGATGCGCTAAGGTAGTCAGAGAAATTAAAATTTTCTTACGTTTATTGCTATTTTCTGGACAGTGTCAGGTTGTATGTTCATTAAAATATGATTCGCGACCGTAATAAATATGGCTTTACGGAATTATAATCATAAGAATCAGCAATACAACTCGTTAAGTTAGAATTGTATTTTTTATGCTTAAAATTATAACTATGAACGATCCATGTGCTCCCGATTATCTAGAGTTATTTCAAAGTGTTGGGCAGTTCTCATAATCGTAACGTACGAGTTTCCAAGAATCTACTTCTCCAAATTCCTTCACACCGTACCGGTTTTATGTCAAATTCTTACGCTATCTCTACTATAAAACTCTGGAACGCGCTACCTTTTGTCATTAAAAAGGCTGAAAACAAAATTTTTAAAAGAAAAGTTCGTAACCACTACATAAGTCAGACTAAAAAACACTCAATTAGTAGTCTAGAACTAGTAATTATTATTAGGTGGTATTTGTTAAAATATCTATTAGTTTATTTTATTTGTATACCTATGTGTAGGTATTAGTATCAATAAAAGTATATAAATCCTCGTAATCAAGAAGTTAGTATTTTAAACATTATTTTTGGCTTATTCCACAAATCCCCCCTGAAAAATCCCCCTTAGGAGGAAAAGTGGAATATATAAAAACCAGTCTAGAATTCACCCCTGCTTATTTCACTAATTCCCCAGAGAATCCCCCGCAGTGGGGAAAACTGAACCCTAATGTAAAATAAATCACTTTCAGGGGGGTCTTGGAATAAGTTTTTTTTTCAATTCTATTTTTCCCCCTAAGCGGGATTATCAGGGGTGAATTCTAGACTGTTTTTTATAGGTTCCACTTTTCTTTTGGGGATTTGTGGAATAAGCCTTATTTTTGTACCCCATCACTATGTTTTTAACTGGTAGAGAATGCCTTGTGGAATTAATTAAGTTCTCACGCCTATGTCCACTATTGTACATGAAGTTTAAATAAATAAATAATTGGCCGCAAATGTTATGATTTCATGAAATAGTCATTCAGTAGGGTAATATGAATTTATAAAGTTTTATTGATGATTTTTATGAATATGATTCTATAAATAAAAATATTTGACATGGCCGCGAATCATATTTAGATCAACATAGGTTGTATGTTGATCTAATGATATCTGAAATATACATAAAATAAAACAGAGTGCTGTCTCGTAGTACCTAGGTGTACCATTACATAAAATGTTAAAAAAATATTAAATTAAAAGTGCGCGCATTTTTCTCTTCCGTTTTGACTTTTGAGTAGGGTAACCACGAGACAGGCCGGTATCGGATTTGATGGACATCCCGCGTTCTGTCAGCCGGACGGTCACAGTCAACTGTCAAAATGACGTTCGAAGCGAACTGAAGTTTCGATTTCCTGCTTGCACGCATTCTGTCGAGAATTAAATATGTAGATGTATACGTAAACCTATTTGAATAATAGTAAATATTGAAAAATGTCTACCAATTTGATATCTTAGTCCTTATTTAAAATGTCGCATTGCGTAAATGAATTACCTGAGGTACACACGGCCACAAATCAAGCTATACATTTCCAGTTTAGGCTGATCTCGCATTGTATAGGATTTCCATACAATGAGAGGTCAGCTTATACTGGAAATGTATAGCTTGTTTTGTGGCCGTGTGTACGAATGATGTTAGACACTCCTGTAATAAGTTAATTATGAATTTTATGCTTAAGAATACTCTAGAGTACACTATTATTATTGCTGACTTGTAGAAGATTAACGATAGACTTTAGGTAAGATTTTTTTTTCTTGCAGACTGGTTCGGTGGTCACATCAAGTTACCACAAACTATCAAATTTTCTCGTTCGATTTTGAACTTAAACTTCAACAATTTAAAGTTCAAAATTGTTTGGACAAATTTGACAGTTTCCTGTAGCTTGATGTGCTGGCCACTGTACAATGGAAATTGCATTTGCCGTAATTTATTAAGTAGCCATTGATTCTGAGAAAAGCAGTTCTAACCGTAATTATTTTTTTTTTAAATATCTCCAGACCGACTAGCGCCATCTACCTATTGCCACAAACAGCTCGATTATTCTTCGTTACGAAATACTGCGTACAGAAACTACGAATGATATTAATTACAATGTTGCAATAAAACCATATCTAAAACAATTCAAACAAGTTGGCTTGTATCCAGAGCGTTGTGTCCCTATCTGTATGCACAAATAAATAAGATTGTGCTATCTGTTTGTAATCACAGTCTCAGTATGACTTGTGTTAAAAAGCAAAAACTAGACAGTGCTTGTAATTATTTTATAGCTGGTCAAGAATGGCCTAACTTGCAAACAAACCGACGACTCTGATTGAGTTGCTGTTCCCAGGTAGAAAAATGACGTCATCTCAAGGTCATTTTAGGGTTCGTAGTTTATTCGTCGATTATGTACGTCACACTAACGTCATTTTAACGTCTGGTACTCAACGGAACGTCCTGGTGACGTCGATTTAGCGTCATGTCTTCATCTGATGGGACCCCCCGACGACGTCAAGACATGACGTCTCTTACGTCGAGCAGTACCGTAAACGGACGACATAATGACGTAAAAATGCTACCTGGGTTTTCCATTAGCGAGGTACGACATTAGAGCATAATATATACGTAGCTAAATAAACCGGTAAACTAAAGCAGAACAATAGAAAACATGAGAAAGTTTAGAAGCCTATCATCAGTTGAAATCAGCAACCTGCTTTATCTAAACTCTCAAAACAAGTCTAACATAGCCAGAACTTCACGTTCTAACAGAGCTAGCCTACTTAAACTTTTTCTTCTTATCTAAACTCCTCGTTAACTGAACACAACGCGGGCAAAGTCAAAGGAACAGCCTGCATGCCATAATTATATTACTCCTTTGTTTACTTTCGACCAAGCGAACACTCTTAGTCATCTATGCTGTTTATAGACATACATACAATCGTGTTTTATTGTTATATCAAAACAGAAGCTGGAAATACAAATAGAAAGGACATCGGTAGCTTGTATAACTTGATCTTGTATTACCACTAATAAAATCCGGTCAAGTGCGTGTCGGACCACGCACAATGAAGGGTTCCGTAGTTAGGGTGAATTTATACCAAGAACAAACCTAACATTGTAGTTGAATAACATGTTCCCCCATACATTCCAACTGCAAATGTAAGTTTATACGGACATTATTTAGTGATTCACCATGTTATTTTAAGGACATAGACTTCTTATAGGTTTTCCTGTAATCTAGAACTATTCTCTGTATTTTTTTCAAAATTTTAGGCTCAGTATTTTCGGAGATAAGGGGAGGGGGAAGGTAAATTTTCATTTATTTTCTTTAATAACACTGGCCCGATATCGCGGGCGCGACAGGCAGCGACAAAGAAATTGTGCTATTAGTATCGCGTCGCGCCCGCGATATCGCACTAGTCTGTACGAGCCTTAACACGTTACACGGTCGTGTTTGGGTAACAGACATTCATATGTGTACACACGGGTACATATCAAGCTATACAAAACTAGTTTACGCTGGTCTCGCATTGTAAAGGATTTCCATATAATAATAGATCAGCTTATACTGGAAAAGATGGCTTGATAATATGTAGCCGTGTGTACCATTCAACTCAATCGGTCCAGTAGATTCGAAGCAAATCGGCTGTGACAGACGGACAGACTGAGACAGACAGACAGACACACGAGGAAAGGCTCGTACAGACTAGTGCGATATCGCGGGCGCGACGCGACACTAGTAGCACAATTTCTTTGTCGGTGCCTATCGCGCGTTGTCTGTACACACAGCTACATATCAAGCTATATATTTCCAGTATAAGCTGATCTCTCATTGTACGGAAATCCTATACATTGTGAGACCAGCGTAAACTGGATTAGTATAACTTGATATGTAGCCGTGTGTACGAGCCTTGATCCTATAAGGGTTCCGTTTTTTCCTTTTGAGGTACGAAACCCTAAAAAAACATCTCGTATAAGTGGGGTGACCGTGTGAGGATAGGAGATGACTCGCACTTTAGTCTTTTTATAAGCAGTCGTAAAAAGAAAATGAAGTTATGGTGTCACTGAAGCCATTTCCAACATTGCAGTAAATAAATATGGTCGAGAAAAATTCCTTACTTAATTAATCTTCCATCCCAACATTATCATCTATTAGTAGATGTTTGTATTACTATGTCTTGTCCAGGTCGTTTGGAGGCCTGGAGACCTGCAGCACAGGTATTCCTAGTACAGGCTCCAGTCTCCAAACTAAAATCTCAATGTATTTTTATATGTACACAATTATATATTGTATATTGAAAAAAAAAAGTATTTGCCTCAATCAAGATTTTTTTTAGATTGACTAAGTACCTAACTTGTTTGCATCTGAGCCTATCAAGCACAACGATCACAGCTACTACTTTTATTTGATTGAGATTTGTAACGGGATCTTGATTGGAGTTATCACAAAACCTATTTGCAGCAATCAAGTCGAAACATAGTTGCTCCAACCAAGATTATTAGATTAAAGTTTCAATGATCTTTGTTGAAGTAAACAAAATGCTTGATTGACATCACACAACTAACTTAATTTGTTACAGTTAAAAAAAAAATAACTTGTCTCTTTTTTAACTCTTCTACAATGATGTCATGTTATGGGTAATCGAGAAACTTGTTTAAGCGTTCAATCATTTGAACTAGTATTGCTGCAATCATGTCGTGAAGATCAACTTAACTAAGATTTTGATTAATCTAAACAAGATTATCGTCAATCAAGCTAAAAAGTCACTTGATTGGAGTGAATTTTTTTCAGTGTACATAATTTTTCATTATGTGGTGGAGAAAATAAACGTTTTTATTATTATTATTTATTTTTACAACTTTTATTAAATTCTTCTTCTTGATTGCGTTGAATATGGAGACCTGTAAATCTTGTGGATAATTCTAGACCAGTATTATTTTTGTTAAGAAATATTTCTTATTTTTCTATAGTTGTCCACAGTCCACGCCCATTGCCAGATCTGGCTTTCTACTAAGTTATCCATTTATCTCTAGTTCACTTGTTTTTGGCATCCTCAACGATTAGATATTTGGCTCTTGTCGGATATCATGGTGTTTTGTTCCTGCCAACTATCAAGGCGTTTTGATTTTCTAGCCTTAAATAGCATTTAAATTCACAATATGTAGCCAGTTCAATTGACTATTCTGCGGAAATTAAAACATAAATATAATGAAGAGACTGTATGTCGCTGGAATACTCGTCTCTGCTTTCTATTTGCATAAATAATTACGAACACAGTCCGTACGTTGTACACACGGCTACATAACAAGCTATATATTTCCAGTATAAGCTGACCTCTCATTGTACGGAAGTCTTATACAATGCGAGATCAGCTTATACTTATAGCTTGATTATATAACCGTGTTTACCTATCATAGTTGCATGTTTCCATAGAAACTAACCTCAAAGCATGCATAATTGCTTAAGCTAAACTAGAACTCCTTTCAATTCCTCTCATAACATATACATATTTAAAAGTAACTACGGCTTATAACTCGTGGAGGGTAGAAACTGCTGAACATTATAATTATTTATAAAGCATGTATAGTTAATTGTATGTAACTGCAAGCAAGACCAATTAGGTGAGCGGAAACGTTATCACATCTTCACGCTGAGTTGGATGCAGTATCGTGTATTCAATTAAATACAAGAACACCACACCTACATAAATGCCTAAGTGTGCAAGTAGCCTGTTTAAAAATCTGAGATTCTATCGCACAATGGACAAGCAGTTTTATTTATTCTTCAAGTAGCCTGTTTACTTACTTTTACTACTCATGGAAGATTCCCAGTAAGTTCAAACACTGTTTTTGATCCAACTTAGCTAAAAGGCTAGTTTTCGCTTGGCCACGAATGCTGTTCTCTTTGGTAGTATTCCAAACATTTACTATTGTACCGAAGCCATAGGCAAACTCTTGCCAAGCTTAATAAAAACAACTTATTTATTTTAATTGGTAATGGCAGCGGCCATACCGCATATTTACGTAACGGTCGCTTTAAAATGCGTAGCATTATTAACAACAGATTTTTCATCCACTCGAACAGCTAAATCTTTAGGTTTCCTGTGATGATGTAAGTTGCGAAATCATAACTAAGTTTTATTCCAAAAACAATTCAAGTGAAAACTCTACCAGCTGATTTTCTTATTTTTCTACAAAGATCAACAGGGCACCAGGCACGAGCGTAAAGTAGTACATGTCGCTCGCGTTGCCGGGTGAAAATCAATGTAGCCCAAAGAAAATTGAGTTGGAGGGCTGCTGAGGCCGTTTCAGTAATTACAACTGCGAGTAGGACTTCCGCGAAGGTCGTCACCCTGGGCCGCCCCACACCAGGCAGCGCCCCGCCCGCCCCGCATTGCCCCTCTTTCACCCCCATACCACACTAGAATCACCAACATTTACGTATACGTTAAGACTAACATGACACGTGGATTTGCGCCGTATAATTTAAAGCTCGGAACATTGAACGGGACTTTGCAGGTCTTAACTTAGGGATTTGTTTACGTCATAACGAGTATATTGTTAAGGTATTAAAATGATTATAAGAGAAAATTATTTTTACAATAAAAATGTTCTCGTTACTCAATCTAATTATCTAGGTACTGTATTATTTCTTCATAGTATTTTCATAATCGAGTTACAAAAATCTAAAAATGTCCGCAGAAAAAAAGTAGCATGGCTACAGTAACCGAGCCCGGGGTGTGGAAACTGGAAGGTGCTTTCATTTCTAAAATAAACAAACAAATAGCTGTCCTTTAGAATTTACGCAACCCGTTCGTGATGGAGAACTTTTTTAAATATATTTTTTAACGTAAGTATCTCGGCTACGTTTCCCAGAAAACGGGTGTAGCATGTTGGTTGGCTCATAACATAACGGTTAATTTCCGAAACCAGGTACCATCTACTATACCTTATCATTTTAATGTAGCATGTGGCGTGTGGGTGTGTGGTATGTGTGTGGCTTTGAGACGAATACTGGTATTTAGCTGTATCCAGTTAGACTGGAAGCTGGCCCTAAAAAGTTGGGAAAAGGCTGGTCAGATTGATTGTTTGGCTTTGCAACAATTTTTTTTAAAGTACTTGGTCACCCAGTGGAAACGGCCGCGACTTACCGAGTTTGTAGGTCGTAGGTTTGAACATAAAAATGAAAATGAAATTACAAAATAAGTACCTGCCTACCTAAGATTTATTAATAAAAAAAAATTATTTTTATTTTAATTCATTTAAGTTAAATACTTTAAAAAATACATAAAAAAGCAAATTACATACTAAAACCATAACACAAAAAATAAAATATTAAAGCTAGCAAAGACATTTATACTTTTTAGGATCAACCTGTACCAATTCAAAAACATTCCTCTACCACTTCTGTTTTAAGGACGGACCGGACGGTCAGGGCCGCAAGTCTGCTATTACAATAGTGTCAGAATGGTCTCTTCATTGTGAGTTTTTGACAGATTTGCCATACAAACACTGTCAAATACTCATAATGGCGAGACCATTCTGACACTATTGTAATAGCAGACTTGAGGCCCAGATTGGTCACCGATGTTCGCTCGTTAGTAATAGGTAACTGTTATTATTTCGCTTACACCCTCGTTATATTTTTGTTATCTGTTTTGTTGAGCAAGTACCTTCCTTAAAATTAAATGTCATTTAAATTATGTAGTCGATGTTTTTGGTCCCGGTGAAACTCTAATGAGTTTATGTTGGCATCAACTACTAAATGTATAAATAAATAATAATAACAAAAAAAAAAAAAACTAAGGCAGGCGCTTTTTTGTGTAAATTATTTCATCACCATGCCCTCAAAACGGGTAGTTCCACTGCGCTCCAGGAATGCATTCTACTGCGCGCCAAGTTTTTATTACCTACTAGCTGCGCCCCGCGGTTTCACCCGCATAAGTGTCGATCCCGAGGGATTATCGGGATAGAAAGTAGCCTTTATGGTAATACAGGGTGTCAGCAACGTCCATACCAAATTTTATAAAAATTGGTCCAGCCGTTTGAGCGTGAAGAAGAGACAAACGTACACACACACTCACAAAATTTCGCCTTTATAATATTAGTGGGATGGGATATTATTTCAATAATTGTAAGTACTTACTTACAATTATTGAAATAATATAGGTAATAACTAAATGGTTCGACGTTCCAAAGTGCATTTTATGTGCCTATTCAATCAATCAATGTCAATCTTTTATTGCTTGAATAAGAGGCTTTTGGCTACTACAATGTATGTATTTTATAATTTTATTTTTTATTAAGTGCGTTTTGTTTGTGCAGAATAAACAATTTTTCTTTCTTTTTTTTTTTTTTCCTATTTGAAATAAATGACTTTGATAATATGACTTTAATATTTGACTTTGACTTTGTTCCACTTCCACAGCGCTCCAAAATAAAATAAGTAGGGTCAGCATAATTTTGTTACTAACACAATTGACAATTGACACAATTGACCAGTGTAGTCTGAATAAATAAAAATAAATAAATAAAAGGCAAACCTTAAGTTGATTGTTATACAAAAATAAAAATATCGGTAGTATTTTTTTGCCGTGGATACATCTCGCGTGTCAAAAATGCCCACGGCCATTTCGCACTTTGGCGCTCGTGTCGCATGAAGTTGCAGGATAACGGGCAAAAAAAAAAGCTTTTCTAAAGTTTTTAAATGCTGCATTAGCTGCATATCAAAAAGTTTTTTAGGAACTTCATGTTATCGTAATAGTCCAAAATAGTTTTCAATTCTTTGTCATATGCAATAGATCGACGTGTTATCAACTTCAGTGGTATGTTAAATCTGAAATTCTTCAATTTGCAATTTAGATGTTCAAACTCGTTTTTAAGTGTATCAAGAAGCTGTAGCATTTTAGTTTTCCTTTTATCCATTTTGTTGTTCAAACGTTAATGCCATGCTTCTGCTAGATTTATTGTCCTATTAGGAGCCCCATGTACATTCCAAATAAACTCTATACTATACCCAAAGTCTCTAATTCAGATAATTGATGTAAACAATATAATGTCAAGAAATGTCACTGTCAAAATGACAGGACAGTGGTACAAAATATTTTATAATATTATTTTTTTTGTAAGTAGTCACCCATAAAATTAAAGTGAATTAATTATAAGAACTATGCAAACAAAATACCGTTCCAAACAATGTGTTGTATAGTATGTCGGAGACACGGCATATGATCGTCATAATCAGCCATTTTAATTCCAGTGCTAGACGTAGGCCTCCCAAAATCGATTTCCACTTTCAAAATTAATAAAAATAATTACGGTATGATTATTTTTTAATTAATATTTCTTAAAATCAGTTCTTAAAAGAAAATGAAACCTCTTTTTTCGCCATTTTATATAAATTACCATTACGAAGATATTTTTTTGATATGTTATCCCCGTTGTTTACATAAATTATCTGAATTTGAGACTTTAGATATAGTGTTTTCTAACCACTGGGCTACAAAATAGTCGTTGAATTTCGTGACTGCTTCGTTCTGTGGAGCATCTTGTATGATGTTCAATCAAGCGTCTTATGTCCTGTTTCTTTATGCGGGCCAATGCAGCACACTTGGCTAAGTATCTCTTCTCTTTCTCTTGGATGTCAATCAATTGTAAGATTTGTAAGGCATGAGCTTTTTTGGCCAGTGCTTGTTTTAAATACAAAAGTATTACCTATACTCAATTATCGCACAGGTAATATGCAATTTAAGTAAAACGATAAATGACCTAAAAAAATTTTTTGAACAATATTTTCATATTTTTGTGTTATGATTGGTATCCTAGTTTTAAAAAACTTTCTAATCTGTAGCTGTGATTTTTTTCTTTATTTTGAAGAATAACGTATTATTAGATGTGACGTTGTGATTATGAATGAATCGCTAAATGATTTTAAAAAAGCAGTTACAATATGTTGTGATTTGTATTAATAAAAATAAAAAAATTGTTTAAATTATTATTTAACTAATTTAATTTATTAATTTTAATAAATTTATATATATTTTTTATTTTTTTTTATTTTTTATTTGTATTAATAAAGAAAACTTTCTAATCTTATGCTGTGATTTTTTCGTTGTTTTTACTTTGTTTTTAAGAAAAAAATATTGTTCGATGTGACGTTGTGATTATCACTGAATAAACATATTTGATAAGCATTTAATATAATGTTTCATGCTAAATTTATTTTTGGTAACTGTACTAAAAATTTCTTGGAGCGCGGTGGAATTAAAATATTGAAATATTTTATTGCTAAAAATTCTTGGAGCGCAATGGAATCAATGTATGAACATTAAAATTATGAGAGCAATGGGTTTTGGAGCGCAGTGGAACTGCAAAACGGTGAATATTGTTGAAATGACTGCACTTTAGAGATATTTTTTTAATGTAAATGGTAAATAGATTACAGTGCTTTGTATTTATCATGAAATAACGAAGTTTATTTAACGTTTACATCGAAATAACGAAAGGGTGAGAACAGTTATTTGTCTAATGTTATAAATAAATGAAGTATAGGTAATATAGAATAGAGCTTCTGAAGGACCATCAATGCCTTCTAAATTCGGCCGCCGTCTAAAATTTTAGGTTTCGGGCAGGGACTTAATACCGATATAATTTGGATACATGATACCAAAATATCGCTATAAATACCGGTATTTGGGTATAGATATATTACCGTTATTATTAAATTTTCTTGCGGTTTTTGCAATTTGCTGGTCAGTGTCAGGTTGTATATTGATCAAAATATGATTCGCGACTGTAAATAATATGTATTTACTTAAGAATCATCAATAAAGATTCTGTGACGCCACATTGTAGCCTGATATCAGTGTTGAGTATCGATATAATTATCGATATTTTATACCGACGATACTCAAATTACTGATATAAAATACCAGTATTTATGCCAGATGTCGATACTGTTATAGGTATTTTCTTAAAAATTTCGGTATTCTTCGAGTATCGATATCGGTCCCTGGTTTCGGGACCATAGATCCAATTCTATAGTTACTTCAAACTAAAAAAGTCGATACTTACCAACCGAGTTATTTAAGCAAGCGAAGAGAGCGGGGACATAACCTATAACTAGCGGCGGGTGGATACAGGTTGATTAATTAGCAAAGGGGATCACTGGGATGAAAAGGGGTAGAACATTCTCGACTCGCCGAGAGGCGTTCTACTATGACATGAAACGAACATACAGCCTCAAATTTTAAAATTTTCAAGACAAATAAATCATTTCTAACGTATTTGCGGGCTATTTTTGACACAACTTTCGTTTATACATTGAAACACTGCCTTTCGTGACGAAAGAACGGCAGTTTGAAATCAACTTCGTGTTTTTTTTTTTTAACGGGTCAATAAAGGAGCATTTTACCGTCATTTAAATGACATAATTAGATGTAATTATTGAGCCCTTTTATTTCGTGTACACGACACGTGTTTCATTGTGAAAAGTGAAATGTGTGCAACGTAGCGAGCGAAGGCAGGAGAGTCGTGTTCGAATTTTAAAGCACTGACAAGTGCGCCATTTTGGAAATACATTCTGGTGACGTGACGCCATGCCAGGAGTGAGCGCGGCGAACCGTAAAATGATTGAAGAAACTGTTCAGTACTTTCGCATTTAATCGTCAGTTTTACTTTGTAAATCTTAGCAAAACATCTTTCTCTTCATGCATACAATTTTATTCTGAATTAGCTTGTGAGTAACGGCGAAATTCTGTTTCGTGTTTTGTAGCTCTACGAACTAAGTTAGAATTAGAATCATCGTTAGGTTTTATGGTGTAGGTAATCTTAGCTACAGTAAGATAACTAAAATATGCAGGTATTTATGAGGTATTTTCGGGAATCATGCTTTCAGAATCTAAACTACTTATTGGCTTTACATAAGTCGGTAGTTAGGTACTTAGTGATAACAATTAGTGGTACATCCTGGTCCTTATCTTA
Source organism: Dryobota labecula (assembly GCA_947523025.1). Classification (NCBI taxonomy): domain Eukaryota; kingdom Metazoa; phylum Arthropoda; class Insecta; order Lepidoptera; family Noctuidae; genus Dryobota; species Dryobota labecula. Next base: position 12,531,526 of record OX383303.1, read on the forward strand.
TCATGCTTCGGATTTGTCAACAGCTTTCATTTATCTTGTCAAGCATCAAAATCAATAACGTAGGTACCTACCGACAGAAATGAACTCACTTATTATCACTTACATAACTTAATCAGCCTATAACTTAGCACTATAGTATTCCCACTGCTGGGAATCAAACCGCTCCTCTGTGTGTGGGAGTGGACCATCCACAGAGTGCAAAGAAACCAAAATGACAGTTAAATCAAATTCGCTTTTTAGGGTTCCGTAGTCAACAAGGAACCCTTATAGTTTCACCCATCTTCAGCTTAGCTCAGAGACTTAGTACTAGAAAGCTATAATTTGGCATGGATATACATATTAATCACGCCGACAATGTGGTCAAATAAAATCATGAAAAAAATTGTTATTTAGCAGTAAAATCCGTTCCAACCGATGCGGTTTCACGTTTGGTGGAAATCATCCTTAATAGTATTTCTTTCCCATCTTTTATTTTTGTTTAAAAACTTAAATAATATCGTCGATTTGAACCCAACGTTAATTTTAGCCTATTTATTATATGTTAAAAGCAACAGCACCACCGCCTAAAACTACTTGCCTTAACGAAAAATAGAACTAAAGAATCTTTGTCTAGGTACTTTTTTATGTAGACTATTACGGAAGACAGTTTTCTACCCCAAACTGTCAAAATCGGAGAAAAGTTGCAAAGAGAAGAGACTTCAATTTGTTCACTGAATACAAAAGGGCCACAAATCAAAAAATTCTGAAAATAATTTAGACCTCATTTTTGCAATAAAATTATTTTCAGAATTTATTGATTTGTGGCCCTTTTGGATTCAGTGAACGAATTGTCTACAACGCGTTGTAGACAATTGAAGTCTCTTCTCTTCACATTTGATTTTGTAATCGCCATGCTAAAGACAGTAGAAAAGTTTCTACTGTCTACACGGAAACGTCATTTTTGTCTACTCTTCCGTCGACAAAACGCTTCTCTTCGGTTCTCGTGCTAAGCTTGCTGGAAGATTCCTGGAAAAATTAACTGAACAAAAGCCGAAGCTAAGACTTGAGTTCATCTTAGTGGCTACATCATGAATAAGGCGGTCGTTTCTTCCTTTTCTGGTTACCAGGAGTATATCAAACCAAGCTAAAGTATCTGGCAAAATCCATGGACTACCTAATAGCGCACTATTCAAAGAAAACAGAGAGACACTTCACATAACCACTATACGTAAGTAGAACATTATCGTTACCACGCCTAGAAGTGCCATAGAACGTAGCCACTAGGACCATAGACTACCCAGACATATCAGTACGTAGTATATAGTGGCCGGTCACATGCAGCAGTAACGCAACCAGTTTATTGATTTCAGACTACACCGAACAGTGACCCATTTGAGTTGACTCCAGCGGTTTATGTTCCGCACTGACGCTAAAGTTAGGTTTTTATTTCTGATAGTAGGCTAGGACGTCTATGTTTTACGTAGGAGTAAAGATTTACGGTACCTACCTATATTTCTATATAACAGTTACTTCATTAGGTACTACTCGTGTACGTGACATGACGTGGCGCTTCAAAGTACTTACGACTCTTCAAGCTTTGACACTTTCCATTTTTAAATTTTCGCACTCTATGAGTGCTCGTGTATCTGTAATATTATAGGTACACACGACCACAAATCAAGCTATACATTTCCAGTATAAGCAGACCTCTTATTGTACCGAAATCCTATACAATGCGAGATTAGCTTAAACTGGAAATGTATAGCTTGATTTGTGGCCGTGTGTACTATCGTGGTCTCGGACATCGAACCACTGGCACCGTAAGGACTATTCCTGCTTCCAGCGCTCGGCTGCTATAGTAACGCTTACTTACTTTCATCAACCAATAGCATCACAGCATCAGATTTTTTCTGAGCCCCTTGTTTTTGGAAAAGAAGAAGACCGTAAAAAAACCAGCCGAGGTGGTCAGACTGTATCTGGTCATATAGTATATGATCATTGTAACAGAGCCTTAGAAATTTATTTAAACAAAAGTTTATTTATTTATTGGTCATCGCAAAAAGTGCCGGTAAACAGTAAGGGTATTCTGTAAAAATATCACCGTGAAATTTTAGGTGAAGTGGGCTGTCAATCCCAAGATTCCCTAGCGACAGGTAGGAAGAAAGTTCACTTCACCTAAGTTTTCATGGTGAGATTTTTACAGAATAGACCGGCAGATGTGGTCACCGTGTGCACGGAATTTTGTTTACAAGGTGGTTAGATTTTCGTGCCCGCGATAGTACATAACTACATACCTAACCGTGACAGTATTGTGCACTGTACAAATAATGAAAAATAAAAAAATCCTAAGTTGATACTGCGTACCGAGAACCAATTTCTTTCATCGTAACAGCAGACGGAATTAGACCGAGGTATTCCGACTACGGTGTCACCAAGCTAGAGAAAGCCTTCAGACTGCAATCCTCAGAAAGGAAATAGGATTACTCAGGAAAATTGCGGTGCCTACGAAACTTCCAACTTTATATTAGGTAGGTACCAAAGAGTTTTTACAACAGAGTGAATGCTTTTTTTGTTCTGCAAGCTGTTCAGGAAACCTGTAATAGTAAAATACAGCTAGCTAGCTATCTGTTCCTATGTGTTTGTTATATGCCTCTATCTCTAGGTATGGCAGTTTTTGTTAGCTCTTTGCAATACAAATAAACTCAAGAGCTCGAGATAATGAATTAGGTTCCCACCGAAGATACCGACGGAGTATTTCAATGTGTGTTTGAAAATGAATGCAGGCATCTCATTTGTTCAACTGTTTATTTTTAAATCATTAGAATAGATTTCAGACAGCGATACTGTAGGCAAATGAACGCTAACATACTTTTCAGAAATCATATACTTCCATCCGAGATTCATGTTTCAAAGTACAATGTTGTTATCGTAAAAAAATACGCGACTAAAATTGTGTCGTGGAATGGAGCAGGCATACGCCCTACTGCATCTAGGCCCGCGCGCCGAGTGCTGGCCGAGCCGAACTCGGCACAAGAATGTCGGGGCTGCCAGCTCAAAGATAAATATCCCCAGAAATTAAATAAAAATACTACTCATACTCATGTCATTTGCACTACAAAATTTATAGATCCTGTTTACGTTATTGGGGTTTTTGTGGTACGTAATTATAGATTTTTTACACTGCTTTTTTTTACTGCTACTCACCATGGAATCATCAGAGTTGCAGCATGACTTTTTGACATGTGCCGCAAGACTTTTGGCCGCAGGACGTGGTGTTCCGTCGCTTCCGCGGACAAGTTCCACAGGACAGTACAAAGTGCAGCTAGTGCTAAGTGAAGTACTAAGTTTTATATTAAAATATGTATGTTTAGGTTAAGGTATATTTCTATGGGCCTATGTTGCCTGAAATAAATGGTATTATTATTATTATTATTTCCTTTATTTCATTTTTATACATATAATTTACATTTTTAAATATTTCTATAAAATCATACAAAAATAAAAACATTTAAAAATATAAAAAATAGCAGGCCACCGGTATCGGGAACAGGGTCCAAGCTACCGGCGGTCAAGACTCCAGAGAGAGGAACCTCCTAACAATGCGAGCCGTGTCCAGAAGTACCGCTCTCTGAATCAAGCCCTTGATCCAGCCGCCCAACGAGAGCCTCCTTAGATGTTGGTCGAGGCTCTTGGCAATTAAGCCATTGGCTGATTATTATTATTATTATTATGTACTCTTATTAAGAATTTGTGAATTCTCGGGTTTGAATGCTGTTGCAGCTGGACCTATAAATATCGTCTTCCTAACTTCACCTTTTACCTGTAGAACTCATTGATGTCCTTTTTCAGCTATTTCATTAACTGCATTACGTTTCATTCTCTTCTTGTTTAGTACGCGTACGGTATAGAATCTATTGTAGCAAAATAATGTCAGAGCATAAGTGGCACGACCTTATTATAAATACCATATTAGTAACCCTTACCCACAGCCACATACATACATATTTTTGGTTTTGTACAGATATAATCATATATGTATTAAGAAGGGATTGATATTGTCTATTCTTTTACTTATTATTTAAAAGTATAGAAATGTCTACGTACATAATCTATTTCTGTTCGTTTTCTCTTAAAATGGGCAAGTTCTGCGCGCTAGCAATAATACCGGTTCACGTTCGAAATTCAAAGTGCTCGCCAGCGGGTGCGAGCTGGCAACGTCGCGGCGACCGACACAACGCGGTATAAATAGGTGGGTGGTTCATAACTGCCAAGATAATCTTCGGCCTGACAAGACGCTTTTCATTTTTTACATTTATGTACTGGCTGACGCCTGAGTTAGACTGTCTTCTAAACTATTCATATCCCTCAACTGGATTTCATTGCTTAAATCAATATAAATGAGTCCATTCATGAAAACATAAACTGCTGCTGGGCTATGGGAAATAGAATATCTCATAAAATATCTTCTGATCCCAATTTCACCAATTACAGAGACTAAAAACTTTGTTCACATAGCTCATCCATCATTTAACTGCATATTCGCGAAGTCGTGACTCGCTGCAATTATCCCATATCTCCATACAATCTATATGATACTGCGTAGTAGCTGTGGCGTATACATATATAAATATATGATATTTTGGCATTCGTTGCTAATACCGTGTGCTTTTAAAAGTGTGTCGGCAGCATCAGGATCACCTGTCATTTCGAACGACAAAAGGGAATCTGGGCAAGTGACAAATAACTTATCGTCATGATTTCCCATCATAAAAAAAAAAGGATTCCGTTTAACTTTAAGCCACGTCATCTCGATTTTCGTCAACAAATCATCCTTTTATTTTGTTTCTCACCTCAAAAGCAATTTGTGATCGGTAGATGGCAATCGATGAGTCATCTCCTAATGTTATTTTAAAACCACTGCATAGACTCATTTGTGTCTTTGTCATTATGGAAATGATTTTAGGCGTTGGAATTAAGTAGTTATTTACTCTCATTAATTCTCCATTTGACGTCACAACAGTGTGAATGGAAACAATGGATTCAAATAATCTCATTCTTTCGCTTATAATGTCTGTTTTACTTCGTTCTACTAACTGTAGAGATTTGTAACTTTCACCTACCAGCTTCCCACTGAAGTTGCAACCAGTTGTCGGTGCAAAACGCGATGTGGGCGCGTTACAAGGCACGTTAGCTATCGTCGATCGACAACATGGGCTACCGTTGTTACCTTGTTACTAACACTTAAGATCTGTCTCAGGTAGAGAAGGGAACAACGCTTGGCTCTGTCCTTGCGTTTACGGCCTCTTGCGGCGTGCATACCTCCTTTCGTTATGCACATTCAATGATCTCATGCGACTCTTCGATTGGAGGTCATGAAATTGATTTGGTGACTTCTAACAAACGAAGTCCTTTCATTCAGATTTAGAGGTGCAAAAGCTGAGATTCTGCCAGACATTCTGTAAATTATTACCTGATTAGTTTTTTACGCAGAAGCATATATAACGCAAATGCTGAGGACAGTGTAAGCATGAGCTCTAATTGGTAGCTAGTCACAAGCGGTCATTATCAATGTATACATAATTACAGTTTGTGACTTGTAAGACTTGCAACTGACTCCGGTCTGACAGCTTTGTTTAGTGAGTTTCTACCTTATGCTAAAAGCTGATCGAAAATATACACAGAAAATGTCTGCCTTCTCAACTCACACTGCATGACTTTTAAAACGTTAGAAAATTGAAGCCAGAATAAATTCCAGCCTAGCAACTCATGCAACATAATATCCGACATTTTCTTGATAACTTATTTTTTTCACAGCCAGTAATTGAATGAACTGTCCATAACGTGGGCGAGTTATTTATCTACGACAGAATAATGAATGACGGATTTCTTCGACGTCGTCGCCACATTATAAAGTTGTTATGTTTTCCATTTTAGCCCAATGAAACATTTTATGTATCGAGCAGAATTTCGCAATATTCCCCAAGCTAATTTTGTCCAGGCTGTCCAACGAATTGAAATTGAGTACTTAGTTGCGTGAGAAATTCGAAAAGAATATTGTTAGACTGATACTGAAGGAAGCCGAAAGTTATTAGTATCAAATACAATTTGTGCACGTGTAGATCGATCAGGTTAAGCTACGCTTGTCGCGGTTGGTACGTGGATGGGTGACCATCTTTAGATACATACCAAGACCCCTCCATGCCTCGGAAAGCAAGTTAAGCCGTTGGTCCCGTCTGTTATTTGCGGTGTCATCTTTGACATTCGTTACAGGTCGTCAGAAGCCCGAAAGTCTTACAACCAGTCGTACCAAGGAGTATAGTATTATATTACCCATTTAGGGAGTCGCTCCATGTAAAATACTGGTTTTCAGCTGGATCCGGTTAGACTGGAAGCTGACTCCAACATAGTTGGGAAAAGGCTAGGCAAATGATGTGAGTGCTAATTTTAATGAGTACAAGGATGCTTTGATTTTACTAGATGGGCGCTCAGTTTGATATGAAGGCACTTGAAGTGTTTCTACAAAAGCGAATAAACGACCCCTCTATCCCCCTCCACGTCTCTTCAATTAAATGTTTTTCAACTAACTTCCAACTTGTCCAGAATTTCTGAGAAATGTTTTCTCAGCAAATAAGTAGGTATTTACGTAACACTCAACGAAAGAAGTCTGATTGTAAAGAAACTCCGAGTGTATTTCTCGTACGGGGAAACTCCTGTTGGCCTTAAACGCGGCGTCGATCGATCGTGCGACGTTGCCGCTCTGTGGCTGGGCCCGCCGCCCGCTCCGCAACACTTACTGTTTATTTTTATTGTTGCCAATCAATTATTACGAAGGAATAATTACACCTGCCTTCTTACTTTGTAACCTCTCTGCTCTCAATGAGATCAACAGAATAATAATCGTTATCACTTTTGAAAAGTACCTAGGTAGGTATTTAGATAACGTTAGAATTAGAAAAAGTTTTCTTCCAGCCTAACCAAAAGGGGTTACATTAATGATTTACGGAGCTGGAATCTGTGGTGAGTAATTCAGACTCCATTGCAAACTTAGACCACTAATAACCTATTGTCACTATGACAATTCTGAGAATCGAAACTCATAGATAGTCTATGTAGATGACATACTTGTAAGTGGTTGATTGTCCTCAGTCAAGCCAAGGCTAATGACAATACAGTCAGTCATGACTTGCATAGCTAAACGTTCATCTCTCCGCATAATATTGTCTCGATGACCTTTCAGCGCCTCGGCAGAATAACCATAGTAGTTGTCAGTTGGTCACCGGCGACTGAGAACTATGAAGAAAAGATGGTAAAAAATCCTAAATCTGTAGGTACCTTTATGAATAATAAAACATAACGATACAGTGTCGTACCAATAATTGTGTTGTTGTTGTCGTTGCCAAAAAGATTTCTGTTGTCAAATACGTATTTTAATACGAAACTAATTTTAAATGTTGAGCCAAATCCGTAATTTTTATATAGGTACATAAATAGAATGGATATAAATAGACATAAAATAAAAAATAAAAAAATAGAAATCAGGATCAGTATCTCCCTACGTAGGTAGGTAGTTCACCTACCTACGTAGGGAGATACTGATCCTGATTTAATTAAATTACCCTAATTTGAGGGAAATTCTTATATTACAATGGCAATATTTAGTAAAATCGTGCGTGATTCATATTATGTTTCACGTTGAGTTCCCTTTAATTAATTTTTAATGTTATTAAAATAATTCAGCCAACCAATAAAGATCCGTTGTGTGTGTCTGATCTCTAAATAAATAATAAGAAAATTTATATTCGCACAAGGTTAAAGTATGTGATTTCCTTTTGCGTAATAAAAAACTCGAATCGCTGCACTTGTGTGGCTAAAGCGTGTCACGCACACAAACACAACTCTCTGTTTACACGGAATTTAGCGGGGGGAATCCAGTCGGGTCCGGAACTTTGCTTGCTATGAACGTACGGCAGCGGTTTAATTTAAATTAAAATGGCGAAAAAAGTTTGTTCTGTGTTTGGCTGCAGCAACACAAATGTCAACAAGCCCAAGATATCGTTTTTTTCGCTGCCATCAGAAGATGACAGGTAGGTAGAGAAAAAAAAAAAAAACTGTTAGTCACTAGGGACTTTGATCCTATTCTTTCAAATTCGCAGTATTCTGAACTCGAGCTTTATGCACTTTACCTTTTGCATTCCGTTACTTAGTTTTTTGAACATTCGTCTTTCTACGTTATATCGTCGAACACATACGTTACATACACATTGCTCGTTTTACACGGTCTGCGGCGGGCGTAGGCCGGAGGGGTCGCCTCACTCGCGTGACGTGACAGCCATTTTGCAGTACAAATACGCACAGATAATGTAATAATTATACATGTATAGTTTGAACAATAGACTCCCCCTGCTGCACCAGAACGCGTTAGATTATTATCATTTTGTATCTACCTACGTACAAGGTGCTATATTAGTACCTAAGCCAGGGGATCATCGACGTTTTTAATAGTAATAGAGGTCTTCATGGATGATGTCGTCTGGTCGGGGTAGTCACATTTCATGATGCTGAAAATATCGGAGAAAAAATCTAACAAAAACTTAAAAAAAAAAAGGTTAGAAAACCTAAACCTCATGGTTGCGGACGTAGTGGTCTGTCAGACTCTTACTGGCAAAAAACCACCCAGGTGTTCCATCTAACACCTATGTACGCCGGGGGTCGCAGGAATGTACTTACGATCCGTCCGCAACCCCCGACTGGCCCACCTCGGCGGGACTCCTTAGGTCGGGTCACGTCTAAGAGGGGCGCGTGTGGAACACTACGCGCCGCCACCGCGGGTCCTGATGTATGGGGGGCGACGAAAGTCCCCGGGTCCGTCGCCCCTGATCTCATTTAGGGGGGCTGGAAGAGAGCTTTGTCCGCCCTCCGTTGACGCCCGGTGCGCCTGCTACGGGCCGGGCCTGGTGAGTGGATGAGATCTGTCTCTCCCTTTCCGCAGCCTCCTGCGAGATTACTGTTTCGCAGAATGATATCACCGCGAGGCCGGGCACGGCATGGGTCCTCCCAAGTGGCAAACTCTGCCAGCGTATGCCGCGCCCTGTCATCCCGGCAGTCGACGCATTGGTGACACCTGGGGGCCAAGTCTACTAATGTACAAACGTTGCAATGGTCTCTTCATTGTGAGTTTTTGACAGATTTGCCATACAAACACTGTCAAATACTCACAATGGCGAGACCATTGCAACGTTTGTAAATTAGTAGACTTAGGCGTCCGGCTTCCTATTAATACGACACATATACTTCCCGAAGCAACCATGCCCAGAGAGCACCTGCGTCACCCGAAACGACAGGGAATCGTGCCTCCTCCTGAGCCAGAGGTCGAGCACCGACCAAACCACCTCGATGGTGACGAGGTAGGGCGTGAGAGTCTGACCTGCCATCCCGCCATCAGGATCTCGCATAGCTGCGACCGACACTGCTCCAGATGTCGCTGCATCGGCCGCTCGCCCCGCGCCCTCGCTTCCTCGCGCCACCGATACAGTGACGTGAGCACCTTCGCCTTCAGGTCCCAGGGCTGAGATCCGGGCAGTGCACAAGCCGCCTCGTAGGAGATCGTGCGGTACCTTCTGATGACTCTGCCGCCCAGATCAGGGCTCCGTAAAGGGCTATCGATTGGTATACTTTCCAGGTGTTCCCATTGTCATCAGGTCAGGATCTGCTGATGGAATCCTGGAGAAATCGAGGGAACTCTTCAAATATTATTGGCACACCTATAGCGATTTAGGTATTTTTTATAGTAACTCGTGCTCTCGGAAAGCTCCATTTGGTGAAGTGGAACTGATGATGAAGACCACAGATGGCCAACGGAACTACTCAATAATAAGTGTTTCACGGGTTGCGATTCGATTACTTTAATATGGTTGCTAAGCAATTTATGCTCGTCACAATGTGAATGGTGAAATGGAGCTGATGGTTAAATACCAGGAGAACCCTTCAACAATTAACGTCCCATAATCCCATAATGCATCGGGAAAAGCAATATTTTGTAAAAGGCGATGAGCAAGTTGACTTTAAGTTATTGTAGCTTAGATAAATTATAAACAGACCCACTAAAAAGCGAGAAATAATAACTTTTTAAGGGGCCATGCACGAAATCATCTAATTTTGATCAATTTTGTTAATTGTTTGTGAGAAAGGGAATAAGAATTTAAACAATATTTATTGACTTCCAAAAAGTGAAAGATTACATTAATATCGGAAGTCGGTGACAAAATACTAAAATACAGATCCAAAGACACCGACTTCCGAAATTAAAGTTATTTTTCACTTTGTAGTGTTTTTTTGGGAAGTCGGTTTTGTTTTTGTTAAAAAGCTTTTTCTAAAATAAAATGTTATTTTTTTGAAACAGTAATAAGTCGAGTCTTTATTCATGATTATTCTACTAATGAATAAAGACTTTTCGTTAATGTAGGCTTTTGGAAACAGAAAAAATAAAAAAAATAAAAAAACTGTTCCTAGAGGAAAATGTATGCTATTTTATCTCCGCTCTGGTACGCTATAGTACAATGACGGAAGAGGAGAGAAAAAATAGTTTTGATACAGATTTATAATTTATATTAGTATTATCACAGATTAATACAGATCGGGCATTCCGCAGTTTAGGTATGAAGCTACAAGTACGCGGCGGGCCCATCTCACTGGGCCAATTCAGTAGGACTGCCGCGTTCGCCGCCGGTATAAGAGTTACGCGACAGAAAGAGATGCAACTTGTAGGTGAATATATCTGTAGGTAATAAGCGCCTTGCGACCTGAATTGCACTTTATTGTGTCGTAGCAAGAGGCGCTTTTATTTGAATGATTTTGCGGAGTGTCCCATCTGTATTAATATGTGGTATTACGTACTAATTGCATTCTTTTTGTCTATCCAAATACAGTTACCGCAACTGGGTTTCTTGATATCCAATCTGAATTCCAATGTTTCTGCTTAGGTGTCTACTACGTGTATTATCGTTTTCATTTTTAATAATGGCGGTCGTCAATAAGTATCTAAGTAGATATATGTAGATTAGAGGTAGATCGCATCCGCTGTGGATATCTTGAAAGTCAGTAAGTACGGATGCTGCAGAACCTCAAAAGAGCCGTAGCCGTGATGACGATATTTTGATTGCCTTCCCTGCCAATAAGGCTCCTGTGGCTTGCTTCCGAAACACAGGGTATAAGCCTACTTATATTTTAGGTTACTCTTAGGTAACCTGTCATATACGAGTACCCTAGTATATGACAGGTTACCGAGTCGAAAATTACACATTTTCGGTTACCTGATTTGCCAAGTCCCCGACAGCAGATAGCTGTCGGAAGAATAATGCGGGTTGCAGACCAAGAGCTAAGCTAAGTTAGTTTAGCATAGCTCGCATAGCTGAAGTAATTTCTCATACTTCGTTCATAGTTTTCGGTTTGCACACAAGTATGAGAAATTACGTCAGCTATGCGAGCTATGCAAAACGAACTTAGCTTAGCTCTTGGTCTGCAACCCGCATAATAGCGCTCGTCTATTTGGTTTAATTAAATGTCAAAATTAACGCGTTTCGGATTTGTGAATAGCGATTCCTACTACTTCGAAAACATTGATTGATGTCCGTTTCGGGATGGAAGCGTATCGATTGGTTGTGAATACCTATGCAGCAACCTAAGGCCCCTCGCCCACGGCGGCTTTTTGTAGCGATACTGTCGCGCGTTAGTCGCATTTGCAACGCACTACAGAAGCGATGCCAACGCGCTACTAATGCGCTACAGTATCTATGACTGTATCGATGCAACCGCGCGACCGTGTCGGATGACATCGGGGAGAGAACGGAGGGAGGGTGGCGCGTGAGTGAAGAACCGAGCATCAGTGCAACTGTGGCATTTTTGTGCCGTTACTGAATCGCGTTTGCATCGCGACAGAAGCGCGACAGTATCGCGTTTGCATCGCGACTGAGAATCGTGGTGTGGGTGAGGGCAAACAGCTAGCGGCCGCATCGCGGCTGTATCGATGCGAACGCGCGACAGCATCGCTACTGCATCGCTACAAAAAGTCGCCGTGGGCGAGGGTCCTAATTGCGTAAAATGAATGATTTTGAAGGATATTGCTAATCCATTGCTTCATAATGTTCGAACTGCACAACAACGTAAATAAGGCAATGAATGTTGTTAAACTGTCACAATGAAACCTAATGCTACCGTCAGTATTTTATGCAATTACCCCGCAGGTCTTCTAGCTTTGTAGAACGAAGCCGTGTCTTGCTACGGGCCGAAAGGCGACTGTGTAATCTCGGTTGTTGAATATACGAGTATGTGCGCGCAGCTGCATTTTGCAGCCTCCCCCGCCCACGTTTTATTTCCGCTTCCATTAATTTTATAACGTGGAGAATTCCAGCTGTCCTCCACGAAATAGTTCAACGATATCGTAGCCTCGGTGTTTCATAGCCGATATTAAATTACATATATGTTACGCGGGCTTAACGTTTGTGTACGGACTTGCCTGTATGAGCGGTAACGGGAGACGACATTCCCGCCTGCGACCTCTCACCCCGGCCAACTGACAGTAGACGCAGGGTAGCGACTTAGCGAGTCAGTACACCACGCTCGCGTAGTCGCGTCCCGCTCACGAAAGTTAAAAAAGTTTCCATTGTTTTAATATTTACCTGTTTGTGACCTTTATACTGTGTTTTTGCAAAATACTTTGTACTGTTAAACGTGCGTCCGAATTAATTGAATAGACCCAACACACCCTGAGAATAACTCTCCTACACATATTATTATTATAAATGCTGAATGGAGAACTGCGCCCGAATGAGTTAATAAACTAATGATCGCTTCTTTTTTTGCAATGCAAATTGTCGTAATGAGATCGTGCATCATATGTTTAGACAGGGTCAAGGGTGTAACAAGACCAATCACATAGACGTTTAATTAAACTATTGTTTTTTTTTTATTTTCAGACGTGCCATTTGGCTGCACTTAATTTCAAGGGAGGAGTTGCAGGACAAGCAAGCTCACAGCTATGTAGTCTGTGAAGAGCATTTCGACCCTGGCAATATTCAGGGAACCCCTGAACGAAAGAGACTGAGGAGATTCTCTGTTCCCTCCCTAAAGTTACCTGCCAAGCAGTCCGTAGCCAAACATACACAAACAGAAATAAAAGAAACTCTCAACAAATTCGTACAGACAGACTTTTATGTATTGAAAATAGAAAAAGGAGCGCAAACGGCGAATTTTCTTACAACGTCCCTGCCATCTGTGAAAAAACTGAAGGAAGAACTTACAACGTGCAAGAAACAAATGAAGTCAGCCGCATCAAGCAGCCTCACCAAAGACACCTTTCACAAGCTTTGCGACAAATTCCTGACAAAACCCTTAGCAGAAATTGTAAAAGCACAGACAAAATTGAAATTGCATGGCAAAGGGAATAGGTACTCGCCGAAATATAAACAATTTTGTATTAATTTGTATTATACAAGTCCACAGGCGTACAAATTACTGGAGCAAGCTCTGTGCCTGCCAAACGCTACGACTTTAGCCAGACACTCATTACCAATCAGCACGGAAGTTAACGAGCATCTGATGACTACCTTGAAGGTGAAAGTCAATAACATGACGAATTCCGAAAAAGTTTGCTCCGTCGTAGTTGATGCTATTAGTTTGAAAACTAGTTTGTTTTACAATATAAACTTGGACAAAATCATTGGACTGCAAGAGGTTAACGGACTTCAAACCCCAGTGCTGGCAAAAAAGGCTTTAGTAGTTATAATAAGGGGCATATTCGGTAACTGGCAACAACCTATTGGTTTTGCACTCCTTGGGGAATCCAAAAACAGCGATGACGTATCTAACTGGATTGAGCAATTATTAGAAAAACTTATTGATGTTGGACTAGATATTAGAACATTCGTTTCTGATCTTGGATCCGATCTGCTAACTGAAGAAAAAAGGAATATGATTTCAACTGAAAGACCTTATTTTTTCATCAAAAACAGAAAAATATTCTACATAATTGACGCTCTGCACTTGATTAAATCATTGAGAAACAATCTGATGACGAACGATTTCTATTTTCATGGATCAGTTGCAAAATACGAACATATTTTACAGTTTTATGAAAGTGAGAAGAACAAAACTTTAAGACTTGCTCCAAAGTTAACAGAGAGTCACATTAAACCCACAATTTTTGAGAAAATTCAGGTCCAGTTTGCTACAGAACTACTAAGCCATACTGTTGCAACAGCTATATCGTGCTATATAGATTTTCAGGCTATACATGAATCCGCGAAAGAAACTGTAAAGTTCATCAAACTGATAAATGACTTGATCGACATTTTAAATTCTTCATCCGTCCACTCGACGTGTGAATACCAGCAGGCGTTCTGTGGAAGTGTTACACAAATAACATTTATGAATGAAATGCTTCAGTTTTTTAAATCGTTGAGACTTATTAATTCAACGACAGGGCGCGATGTGACCTCAACTGCTAAGTTCATTACGGGGTATCAAATTACGATAACATCCATTCTGCTTTTGTTTGATGACCTTAGGGTGGAGGGGTATAACAATCTACTAACCAGACGGTTGAATCAAGATGTTACAGACATTTTCTTTGGACAAGTCCGAAGCAAGAGGAAAAAGCCGACTACCAGACAATTTGTGTCAGCATTTAGGAAAATTTTCTTTACCAACATAATAAAACCAGGTAAGCAAGGAAAAAGTTCAGGGGACTTGTCACAATTACTTGTTAATAGAGAAAAATTAGGATTTATGTTGAGCACTGAAACAGAAGAGAATGTTCAAATGGAAGAAGATGGCAATGAAACAATCATAGAGTCCAGTACTCCTTCAATCTCAAGTTCCGATTATTGTAAAATTGAATTGCCTGAAGATAATAAATTGAGATACATTAGTGGTTACTTGTTTAACAAATGTGTGAGCCTACACGGAGATTGTCATCAGTTGAAAGCGTGTTTATTTCCCGATGATAAAATTGAAATAGTTGACATGCAGGAGGACGGTTTGGCGAACAACGAAGCTTATAAAATTAAATTTATTCCACCGGAAAACTTCGTAAATTTTGTAGAAGAGATGGAAAGGCATTATCAGAGCTTCTTCAATAACTTCTATATAAACTGTAAGATTGCGAAATCCATTTTTGAAAGCATGAATCAAATAATTTACATTCCTCCGTGTTCATGTTTTCCAATTAACTACGCCAAAAAACTGTTCATTAGGATCAGAATTTACATCACAGTCAAATATAACAATGAAGAGTTTAGCAAACATCGTTCTGCAAATAAATGTTTTTCTGTTGCTAACTTGTAAACTTTCGAAGTAGGTATCATGGTATACCCGCACCCTGAATTGCGTAACACACTCAATCACAATCTGAATGATTTTGAAGCATATTGCTGATCCATTGCTTCATAAGTTCGAGAAATGTGTCTGCTCAGCAACGTAAATAACGGAATGAATGTTGTTGAACTGTGTCATGCTCCGCAGCAGAACCACTTTGACTATATTATGTAAAAATTACAGGATAAAATGTAGATAATGTCTATATTTTTATAGTTTAATATCAAAAATTATATATTGAAAGTTTCTTGGAAAATATCAATTCAAAGTGGTCATGCTACAGAGCATGGAGAGTATGCTCTGTAGCATGACCACTTTGAATTGATATTTTCCAAGAAACTTTCAATATATAATTTTTGATATTAAAAAAGTAAATTTTTCATGGTGCCGATTCCCTTGTTCACAAACTAAACTAAATTTAAGTTCAGTGCATCTTTTTCTTTCTATTTCATTAAGAAAAGGACAGAAGATAAATTATAGTTTAGTCCTGTCAAATTAATCAGCGCTTATTCTACTCCATACAAGTTTAGACGTTTAGACGTGATTAAAAACTTGCCGACTAAAATTACGATAGTTTACGTCGAGCGCTGGTTAATTTGACAGGACTAAACTTTTATCTTCTGTCCTTTTCTTAATTTAAATAGAAAGAAAAAGATGCACTGAACTTAAATTTAGTTTAGGATGTGAACAAGGGAATCGGCACCAATATACAAATTTTGATATTAAGCTACAAAAATATAGACATTATCTACATTTTATCCTGTAGTTTTTACTTACATAATATAGTCAAAGTGGTTCTGCAGCGGAGCATGGCATGTTGAACTGTCAAAATGAAACCCATTCCTACTGATAGTGTGCTACGCAACTACCCCGCTGGTTGGGACGAAGTCCCTTTCGCTGTATACAACATTATTTTTAGTATATGCAAAACCTGAATATAGTTTGTTCAGAATAAGTATCTGAATCGATTCCAATAGTTTTTACACCATGTTATATTTTTCCCAAAAATATTTAAAAAAGGTTACAAGTTGGACACCGAGCGACACTAAGTACTTGACCATTACGAAAAAGTCCAAAGCCTGCAAGTGTGATGGAAAATGTTATCACCAGTTAATTACAATACAATCGTCGTACGGTTAGATACCTACTGCCAAATTAATATTATTATTAATGAACGCAAGGCGCGGGCGGCGCGGGTGCGCCGCGTGGTGAGCATGTTTTTGTACGGACAACCAGGTAACATAACAAGCTTATAACTTTGTTATTTTTCATGATACAGTTTTGAAATTTTTTACATAAATTCTTTACATAAAAATACTAGACACGTGTTTCGGGTTTCGCATAAACTAAAACTAATGTTGTATAATTTAAATATTAAATAACAGGCACAAAAACGACTTCATTATTCTACTGATGGTCCTTTATTTCACACGAACCCAAACATACTATAGTAAAAGTGTAGTGTCGGTCAAATTGTTACACTTTTAAGGCGAGCCCCGAGCGTGAGCGTTCGGTCCTTCTCTATCCCGTCACAGCGGGGACGCTCTGTCCCGCTCCCTGCGTACGCCGAATTCACACAATTTTTGGAATTATTTTAATAAAAAAAAGAAGAGTGATCTTTTGAAATTAAATAAAACGTGAATAATTAAGATTTTTAAATTATCTATCCATTAGTGTAACTCTCAAATTAATGGAACGTCAACTTTAGCAAAAGATGCATGCAATTTTTTACACGGAGATTTCAAATGTAATTTCAACACATAAAAATAAATAAGAACGTGCAATGTGATGATAGGATATCGTACATTAGTAATGTGTTTTTATTTATCTTAATTAATGAGTTAATAGCCTCTGAAAAACGCGTTTTGCTCGGGGTAGCGCCTTATGTTGTTAAAAGTGTAAAGAAAATGGAACCTTTTTTTTCGCCATTTTATGTGAATTACCATTACGAAGATATTTTTTTGATATGTTATCCCCTTTGTTTACATAAATGATCTGAATTTGAGACTTTGGGTATAGTGTCGCGCCGTCGCGCCCGCGATATCGCACTAGTCTGTACGAGCCTTTAGATGAGATATTGATTTTTAAGATTTTAGCGATATAATTCAATCAGCAGATTAAGTGCCTACGCAAGTTCAATTATTTAGCCCAAGACAGAATGGCTGACATGTTCGCTGCTATGTAACTGCATAAAATTTCTGTCTTGGCCTAGATAAATGCTCTTATTCGAGTGTAATTCCTGACTAATAGCGTAAAAGTTTATCTGTATGCAGCATAAAGCATTAAATCTTCGGACGAAGTTGCGGGCAGTAATGTTATTAAAACCATAAGAATGAATAATTTTGTTTTATTTGGTCTAGTAAATATTCAGTTAAAATCTAATACCGTATAAATACAGAATATACAATAGGTAGGTATTTACGTTATAAAGCTTAAAAACTAAACAGATTAGGCTAATTAGGTAGGTACTATCGTGGACATCCGAATCGGCACACTTTCAAAATAAAATCCCGTGCTCACGGATGTCCATATCTGTTTGTCTTTTTGCGACGACCAATAAAAAATCCTTTTTTTTGTATACATTTCTTAGGCTCTGTTACAATGATGACAGGTGTCTTGGTAAGATAAAAAAAAAATAACGCAAAAAACACTGTTTTAAAACGGTTTTTTAAAACAGTGTTTTTTCGAATTCGAATGTCCGTGATAGTACCTATCTGCCTGACTAATGTTGAAAAACTACTAATCATACAAATATCATAATATTTTAGGTATTATTCCAACTTATTGTACATGATATTTTTCTACATAATATCTAACGCTATCACATAATATAATAAGGTATATTTCAGACAAATTTCATAAGTAATTCTAAATCTTAGGCATTTATTTTATTTGTTCTACATGATATATTTCTAGTAAGTAGGCTAGTAAGTAGTAGCACGTATTAAATTTTCCGAATGTAGTCTTTCACTTCCCAATTTATTGCTGGGAAATCCCACCCTTCAATTGAGAACGTAGGTACTGTCTATTGCTGTCTAGGTAATTAGGATGTGGAATGATAACCTAGAAACAGCAAACTATAAAAAATCCATGTTTTCGTTACGCCGCTGCCGCCGCAGATAGCTAGGTATTCAAACACCCCAAACGATCACAACAAAACCAAAAGAACTTTTTAACAAAACGAATTATGAACGCAAAAAAATAGATTTATTTTAACGATATTGAGATAAGAGGCTTTTAGCCATCATTTCTTAAGGTAGCGTTCATTAAAAAAAAAAAAAAACGAATTATGGCACTGACTAGTCTGAAAATACAATTTTGTTTTCATTCACTGTTTTCCTACGTGCGAGCGATTTCACTGGTGTTGACATTGTTGCGAGGTATATTCGTGGGCCTGTTTATGTAGACGGTCGGGTTGTCGTGCGGGGGTCTCTGGAGGCGGCCAGGCCGCGGCGGGGGTGGGGGCTGCCTCCCCTGCTCTATTCTGATCGGCTGTGGCTGGGCTCCGGTGTCCTGCCGAGGCGCCATCGCTGGAAATCGATTGATGAACTAGTTAGTAAAGAAAAAAAACTGTACATTGTTAACAAAGATAAATGGAACTTTGTAGTTTGTAGGGTTCCGTACGTCCATGAAAAAAAGGAAACCCTTATAGAATCACTCGTGTGTCTGTTCGTCTATCTATCCGTCTGAAACAGCCATTTTGCTCCGAATCTATTGAACCGATTACGTTGAATGTTGGCACATAATTATGAATCCCAATCACGGTCGTGATACGTAAATAAATGAATTTTGAATATGGGGTTCAATTTTGGGAGGCAAATAAGTTTTTTTTTAAGTTTTCCGAATTGTCCTGTGTGACATATCAAATGAAAAGCGTACCGTATTGTGACTGTGAGAGCAAATTTTTTTTTTAATAATTTTGAAATAAATTGTTTATAAGCTGTTTAAGAAAATTGATTTGGTAATACATCTGAATCCCAAACACGGACGTGACACGTAAATAAATGAATTTTGAATATGGGGGTCAATTTTAAGAGGCAAATAAGTTTTTTTTTTTAAGTTTTTCGAATTGTCCCGTGTGGCATATCAAATGAAAAGCGTACTGTGAACTGTGAGGGTCTCATTATTTTTTTGTATAATTTTAAAATTGTTTTAAAGCTGTTTAAGAAAATTGGTGAAAATTGACCTCTCCACCCCCGTATCTCCAAAACTACGGAGCATAACATTATGAAAAAAAAAAAAAAATAATCTGAAGATACTATTATATTATATTTCTATACTTATAGATTAAAGGGTAACCTATAAAAAGTCTATGGTCTTAAAATAACATGATAAATCTCTCAATATCGTGCGTTCAATTCAGGGGTGTAGCTACCGCAGTATCAGCCGTACCGCAGTATCAGCCGTATCAATGATACGGGGCCCCCAAGCTACCCGTTTTTTTTTTTTTAATTCATAATGGCAGCTTTACCTATACTCCATTTAAAATAACATTAGACATTTAAAAAAAACCTTTTTTACAGTCCGTTCAACCGATTTTGACTTCTATTCCGTAAACATAATGTTGGCATCAGAAGCAAAAAATTGGATACAATATCAACTGTTTACTGCAGCTGCCATTTGTCATGCTACCAACGCAATAGAAGTCAAAATCGGTTGAACGGACTGTAAAAAACGTTTTCTTAAATGTTTAATCTTATTTCAAATGGAGTATAGTCTCAATGCTCTAACTTTCGAGCTCGCATCGCTCGTTCTTGTATTTTCTTAGTAGAATTACAACGACAGCTCAACCTAGTGTCCGAGTCCGAGTGCTCAAAATTTCTAGCTCATCTGGCTCGTCCTTGCATTCTATTAGTAAAATTACAATAGAAACCTGCCATGTCAGTTCGCTATTTTCGCTGCAGTCGGGTAAATAGGGCCCCTCAACAAGGGGTTCCCTTTTTACTTTTCGATACAGGGCCCCTTTATGACTAGCTACGCCACTGGTACAAACTAACATTTGCAGCCGGAATGTATAAGATATGTTTTTCACCTGCAAAGTAAGTTTGTTCTTGGGATAAATTCATGCAAACTTCATCGTGCGTGATCCGACACGCATCTGGCCAGATTTTTTTATTATTGTCCTCATTATAGAAAATGGCAAAACAGGAGTAACTATAAATAATATTTGTATAACAACGTAACTGAAACTGTTTATTCACTTTATCGATTTGCATATGATACTTGATTATTTTATCCGATAAGACGGGTCGTCCTTGTGCGACGAACGTTACTTTATTATTCCCTCAAGCGATGCGTAAAATATTGTTATTTATTTGATTTGTATTGTGTTAAGTATCAAAACAATATCTTGGCGTTTACATAACGATGCGGAGTATGCGCTATCATATGCGATACAGGCTGGGGGTCTGCCGTATAATTTTGATAAATAGTTTATTTGGTTAGCGTGAATGAGTTATAGAAATTTAGAGTGAACAGTAAAAACTCCCATTGCTTAGTCGCATAGTTTTCGTCACTGGATTTATATCTTTAATGTTATTGATTTAAAGTTGAGTGAACAGTAAGAAGTCCCATTGCTTAGTCGGCTGTAAATATTGATAGTTACGATGTAGGAATATGAAACCTACAATAGGTACAATCGCGGGCATATGAATCGGCATACCTTCAAAACAAAGTTCCGTGCTCACGAAGTTCACATCTGTTTACCAACCCTTTTTGAAACGACGAATAAAAAAATAAAAAACTTTTGTTTATATAAATTTCTCAGGCTTTGTTACAATGATCACACATTTAAGTACAAAAACAAGGGGATCAGCAAAAATCTGATGCTGCGATGTTATTGGTTGATGAGCGTAGATAAGCGTTAATATAGCGGCCGACCGCTGCATGCAAGAAAACTCCTTATTACAGTGGTCCGATTCGGATCCCCGCTCTAGTACTTACATATCTAACGAGCGCTAAATTATTCTAGGCAACCATTTCTTTCAGATCACAAAAAAAAATTGTAATGTGAAGAAGTAAATATTCTAAAATACGTTTCGTATCATGCTGTTGTCTTATCATTTTATCAATCATGTCGATAACTACGCTGTTATTTAATATTTTCGTTGTTATTTTGTTAATAAGATATGGAATATGAAGCCAAATAAATGCTATCAACTCCAGAGTCCTGTTTGTTACAATTAGGCTCAAATCCTGTATTGTATGCATGTTTATTAGATTTATTTGTCTACCTTTTAATAGATTGGTAGTTACTGCAAATACGTAGTATCCAAAAATACTCCAAGGTGTCTTTCTACTAGTATTTTTTTGTATATAGATCACACACTACTTTTCATTTATGTCTACTGTAGTCGGATAAAAATAAAAACATCATAATAATATGATCACTTACCTGTTTGTGATAAATACTTAGTTCAACTAATTCCGACGACACTTTCGACCAACTTATGAGCTTGGTAAACGTAATTAAGTACAAAGAGTTAAAAAAAAAACACACCACACGTTATCAAATTTCACCGGAATAAGAATTTTAAATGTTAATTTCTAAAATAATTGTGTTTCGTGAGATCTCCCGCTGCGTGGGATGTTATTGTGAAAACATGTTACTTCGCTAAGCATTATCTTTGTGATAAGTTATCTGAAGTGATATTTATCATACTCGGCAGCAAATAATCCAGGCATTTTATTATCATAGTAACGACTTTAAATAACCTGAGCCTCAGCTCTCAAGTTGAGATAGACTTGTTGAACGATCATAATTATTGTTTTATCTCGATTTTAAAGTCACAAAGAAAAAGTAGTCAGCAGTCAGGAGACATAAACAAACGGATCAATATTTGACATTATTTACCTACAAATCGAATTCCAATTCTTTATTAGTGGCTTTTGTGGACATGATATTTATTCAGATATGTTACTGTAGTTGTAATTGCAATCATGTCATTAATATTTTATATACTTAGATTATTTTATATTTTGTGAATGTGAGAACGTTGTAGGCCTAGTAGAGTGTAGATTTGTTGGCGGTTTTCTATTATGTTAAGTACCTGGTAATTGTTGAAAGGCCTACACTGTCCTCCCATACCTATTATCACTGTTATTTAATAATATTGTAAAGCCAATTATTTTTAAAAGAGTAACCGTGGAGTTTCTTGCCGGCTCTTCTCCATAGGAAACGACTAACTCGAACCGTGCACCTAGCTTCTGACGTTTCATAAGTGCCCATGTAGGTTTATGTGAAATAAAATATTTTGATTTTGGAATAAGAGGATCAAAATAAATACCATTGTCCAGCGATGGGGTCAGGGTCGGCTTTCATACAGGCTAAACAATTAAATTAACAGGCGAAACTTCACAGATTCAGACACCAGAATCTGTGATGTTTTGCCTGTTAATTTCAGCACACGCTGTGATGTGATTTGGTAATAGGAATCAATATCAATCATGATAAAGGAGAAAAAATACGACGCATCCGGTCGTTGTTAAGTCCATGTTCGGGGGCGAAGCCATGCTCGCAAAGGAGGTGACTGAAGGAGCGTGAGGCTACAACATCTCCATATACGCAGCAAAAGAGCCAGCCCTAGTAGCATTTTCCGTTGGCATTTAGTTGGGCCACCTTCAGAGGTATGTGGCCCAACCAAACGCCAACAAAAATGCTACTAGCTAGGGAGGCAGCAGAGGGGTTCACTGATCTCCGGCCGCTATAGGGTGTGTGGCCTACAGGTGCCTCTCAAGAGGAACTGCGGTCGTAGGCGGGTGTCGGCCAATAGCTGCAGGGGCAGCGAGAGGAATTATGCAAGTGCTCCGCCCTGGGGGTCTACTACCTAAGCAAGAAATCTATAGTTTCGACCGATGTTATGGCTGTTTCCTACTCCGTATCACTTACGGATTAGTTCGGGGCCCGAACTAAGAATACGCGGCTTATTCCACTAATCCCCTCTGAGAGAATCCCCCTCAGTGGAAAAAACGGAACCCTAATGTAAAAAAATCACTTTCAGGGGATCTTGGAATAAGTTATTTTTTGTTTTTTCAATTCTAGTTTTCCCCCCTTAGCGGGATTATCAGGGGTGAATTCTAGACTGTTTTCAGATTCCACTTTTCCTCCCAGGGGGGATTTGTGGAATAAGCCAGAATACACGATTTGACAGTTGTTCGTAATCCCGATGTGTTTTCGCCTGTCCGAAAAGTTAAGTTGTCACTTGTTTTGACGGCATAGAGAATAGACCCCCAGGTACTAAATCAGTAAGAATCTTACAGTGTTCTGCGTCCGACCCAGTATGGACATCCATGTGGATTTAAAAAAACTGTTACTAGCTACCCACCTGTTTTATACACATAAACCGTCTGAAATATATTCTATTCTTTAAATGATGGTGAAAAACGCATCAAAATTCGTTGCGTAGTCAAGAAGAACAACGCAGTCACACAAACAGATATGTACGGAAGCAAAAAGACTATGCTCTGTACTAGAAACAACAATTGTCAGTATAAATTGTGAAACCAATTTTTTAGTTTATGATTTATGCAAATGTCATCAGTGTCAGGTTGACAGTCAGTGTTCCCACCTTATGATATTTTCCTCCAAACTTAGGGCTTTTTTATGTTTATGGGACTGTACATTATTCAGTGTTGCAAGTTGTATAATGTATGTAATTAAGGACTTCTAATGATGGATGCTTTTCAAGAATTTTTAGGGACATACGTTATTATTTTATAAATTAAAAAGGTCAAGTGCGTAGTACGTACTCGCAACCACCGCGTGCGTGTATCGGTGTATCCTATGATAAATGAACCTAAACGAAGCAAAAAGAGGATGATGGGATCGTAGCAGGTGGCGTTCTATAGTTTTTTCTTATCCCCATGGTTAATTTGTAAAATATTAATACGTAAAAGGAGAAACTGGCTGATTGGCAGGCCAGCCGAAACTACTGGAACAAGGAACGTTACATTTTGCACAAAGCGTCCTTTTATAATGTGGGCGAGCACTAAGAAGGGGTTTTTGGAAAGTCATCCTTTAAGGGGATAAAAAGGGGGGATAATATTTGTATGAAAAACTTATTACTTAGGTTAATAAGCTTGAATCTTAGCATGAATACTTGCTTACGTAAATAATAAAGGATGCCATTATTAGTTTTTCAAAACTAACCCTAAGCCTACCCCTACCCTGCTAAGGGGTTTTAGAGCTTAAAGTTCGATTAACTCGAAACAGATTCGGTACCTATTAATAGCTTTGTCAGAAAATCAGAAGTTTTTGGGTTTCTCGAAAATCGACCCTTTAACAGGGCAAAAAGGAGTAATTAATTATAAAGTTTTTAGGTTAGGATTTTACTACGAGTCTTGATTAGCTCAAAAGTTGTTATACATATTCTAAAAATTAAATAATGAAACACGTCTAAACATTTTTACAGTATTTTTTTTTTGTGTTGGGGTGAAAAGGTGAGATACAGTTTATAAGAAAATAATTTTTCCTTTAGAACAATGTACTTGGAATGTCGGGTAAATTAAGGTATCATTAATTTTTGAAAACTACCTTTTAAAGGAGGTGGAGCGGGTGTTGAATTTAGTAAGGGAAAATACAATATATACGCAGACAAAGTTGCGGGCGAAGTGCTAGTTTGTATTATGGATCTGATTCAGGGATTTTCGGGAGAAGCTAGGGGAAATCCGAAATCAGAGGGTGACATCACTGGACAGTTCAAATTGACGTTAGAATAGTAGTCTATGGTTTGTTCAATGTGGTAATGTGTGTGTTGCGTTTTCTTCTCGATAAATTCTTACTTCTTCCAGAACTTGTAGTCATATATTATGCTCAAAAGGTGATTCATCGCGTTCAATAAAGCCTTTTGGTCTGTGTGTACATTGTTAGTAGTGTAACATCAACCTATCGAGTGACTTGTTGTTAGTTAAAGTGAAGTTAAACTCGTGTATAAGAAAATCTTTTGGTTATTCAAAATGAGTTCAAATAACCCCCCTAGATATAATAACACGGTTGCCATTCCTGCTAATAGTCTGGAAAATGCCCAACCGGTACAAGGTGCAATTGCTGGAGCATTGAGTTTTCCTGCTGCCAGCAACCATCAGAATTTACAAAATGAAACTTTGTCGCTTGGTGGATCTTTGCAAACATTACCGGCTGGCTCAGTGAACCGAAGGCAGCCCAAAAATTTACAGGTAAGTGACTAAATAACAAGTCATAGTTTACTGTTTTCAGAAGTCTGTTCTTACATACTGTCATGTTGTGTGCTTTCAGGGTCTGTTGAAATTTGCTATGGAAGCAACGCAGGCGGAAGATGCGCGAGGGACAGCAGATAGAGCCCCTCTGGATGATCAGGTTGGTAAACATGGATGCTAATTATGATAATGTTAGATTTATTTTTAAACATGTTTCAGTAATATTTGAAAAGGCTAGTTATAGTATTTGAATACAGCATTATAAATATGAAAGTAAATGTTAAACTATTAGCTACATCACATTTAACATGACTTACTTAACATATGCAATTTTTTTAAACATTACATCATAACATTACAGAGGCGTAGATTTCTGGAAGAAGCATTGAGAAGTCTGACCGTGAATGTGTCAGAGGTGCTGGATAACGCTATCAAAGTACTGACAAACAGGGAATTGTTGGATAGTATAAAAGAGGGTGATGCGTTGCCTGAAGAAGTGAGGAATTCATTCACCGTACTACTGGATCATGTGGATGACTTAGATGTGGCCAATGGTAAGAAAACAGTCTTTAATGTTCAAATTTACATAGGATTATAGTCCTAATTGGACAGTGTTATGTGTAAATTAGGGATGCATCTGATACCGATACCGATGCCGATATCGGCGATACTCGAAGTTTGCCGATATATCGGCATCGGCGATATTTTTATGGCTGATTCAATGATACTTTTCTCATCAATGTTAATTTTAATTACAAAAACTATTAACTAATCTCAACCTGTCTATAGTTTTAAACGGTTTTATTTAATTTGTCATTAACCTGACTTTGTTTTATTTATTTTAACTTCATTTTTTAATTCAATAAGCGTATCGGTATCGGTATCAGTATCGCCGATATTTTTATAAGAGCATCGGTATCGTATCGGCAAAAAGGCGTATCTAGGCATCCCTAGTGTAAATGTATCAAGCATCAGTTTTTCAAAATGAGCTTCTGTGTTGCAAAACTTTGATATTTAGTCTAATATGTTACTAGTTCCAATTTCTTAATTTCAAGCAATAAGATTCCTTGAAATGAAGAAATTTAACATAGGTACACTTAGATTTTTAATAAGAACTAAGCTTATGACAAAGTCCGAGTGGCACTACAATCACCTACCCTGCGTCAAGTTTGGCTGTTGACTCATTACTACATAATGCCGTCCAATTAGCATGGTATAAAATAACAAATTAGCATTCAGAAGTGTAATTGCGTAACACATTAACGGTAGCAATGGATTTAATTTTGACAGGTCAACAAAATTCATTGCATTATTTACTCATTGCATTGTTGAGCGGACACATTTTTCGAAAATATGAAGCAATGAATTAGCAATATTCTTCAAAATCATTCAAAGTCAAATCATTTATTTCAAATAGGCACATAAGATACACTTTTGAACATCAAACATTACATAAATAGTTAATTGATTCTAGTTGCCCCTTCCAAAAGGTAGTTATGTATGGAGAAGAATGGGCAAGAAACTCCATACTTACTCTTTTAATAAAATGTTAGTTACAATATTTGGGCATAATTGTTGATCAAAGGCTATCATGGCACCCTCACATTGAGATCCTTATGAAAAGGATCCGAAAGCTCATTTGGGTCTTTAAAACTTTACGCCATGTTATGTCCACGCAACTTTTAAACAAGATCTATATAACTTTGGCGCAATCTATTATAACTTACTGCATTCCGATTTGGGGTGGAGCTACCAAAATTAAATTCCTCGATCTGGAAAGAGCTCAGCGATCACTTATCAAGGTGATGTACTTCAAACTATTTAGGTTCCCTACAACAGACCTCTATAAAGTTAGCAACTTGCTCTCAATAAGAAAACTTTATATTCTAAACGTGTCCTTAACCCTGCATAAGTGTCTTCCTTATGACTCGGCAACTCAGAGCAGAAGGCGTAGAGATATTGTGGCCCACTCCCCAGGGATTCGAACTGTATTTGCTAGACGTCAATATGTTACACAGTCCACCTACATCTATAATAAATTGAACCGTAAATTAGTTATATATCCCCTGCTGTTATACGACTGTAAAAAAGCAATAACCGAATGGTTGAGATCCCTAACATATGAAGAAACAGAAAACAATCTAACAAGAAAAAGCTAAAAAAAAAACTTACACCCACACGCACACCCTTGTTTGTACAGACATCCTTATGAGGACCTTGTTAGTTCTTGAACGAACCGAGGACCCGCCAAAAAACAGGTTTATGTACCTCGTTGGCCTTTTTACATAAGATAGAAAGAGACAGGTGAGTAAATCTATAGTGATGAGCTTATTGGGATAATGCTATCTCAACATTTTTTCGTATGAATTGCGGCTAACATACTGAGGACCTGAAATACACAGCTAAATGTGACTAGCGATGCACATACGAGGACTTTGTGTAGGCCAACCGAGGACCCCTTATATAAGCCCTGCGACGCCCTTCCGAGGACGTATTTTTACACAATATTTCTTATATCTTGAACAAAGTGCGGACGCTGTGTTAGACTTTATATTACCAAACCGAGGACAGTTTTTCGCGTAGAACTTGTACAAAGCGAGGACATGGAAAATCTACCGAATTCATTTTACGTGTAAGATAATTGATTGCAAGCAGAATGTTCCGATTTATTTCTTACACACATTTTCTAATATGAAGTACCAAGCGAGGATCTCTCTGTTTCTTTTAACGTAAACAGTGGGAGTAAAAATACGAGTATTATCCGGGTAGTTCTTCAAAAAGTATTCTCCGCGTAACTTTCATGGCGAATTTTTCTTTTGGAATAATCTACATATAAATGTACACACATTTAAAACGATGTAAAAATAATACATATTTTTTTTATTTTATGTAAATCGGTGCATAAATTACAGAGATATTCTGTTTTTAAATTTCTGTGCCCACGAAAGTTACGAAACACGGCACGAAAGTTACAGACGTATTTTCTACAGGCAAAATATAGTTTCATATCCTTATTTTTTCTCAAATTTCCAATTTATAAAATAAAAGACTTATTATTTATGAATCAACTTTTATTTGAGATCAACAATTATAGTGTTAACTGTTTTCGGTATTTATTATTTAATATTTTATTTTGAAAAAAATTGAAACACATGCATAAACACTTATACAAATACATGACCCCCTTTTTTGAGCTTCGCAATAATCGAGTAAATGCATCTGCAGCGTCACAAGTAATCTAAAGTTATCATTCAATGGAGATATGTAACTTTCGTGGACAAATAACCACGAAAGTGGTGCCACGAAAGTTACGAAAATTTCATATTTTTGAGAATTACGATTAAACTTATAGGTAAATAAACAAACAAAGTACTTGGGAATAATCTCGAAGATCTATCTTATTCCTTAATCCAAAATGAGTTGGAAAATTATAAGCATTATCCTTCAAAATATGCGCATGAAAGTTTTTAGACCAAGGCTACTTGAAAATATTCAAAGAATAACTAGCCTCGTATTTTTTTGTTTAGAAGCGATGAACGTACGTGTCTCCCCCTCTGAAGCCGGGATACTACTGAGCGTCCGCGCAGCTAAAACGTGTAGCGACATGTTGGCGCTTTTGGAAGATAGGTGCAGTTTTGTTGCGCGCTCTCGAAACTAACAAAATCGTGTGACAGAGACATAATGCCTATTAACTATTGTAACTTAAGATATAAAATTAATGTTATTGGATAATTATGATGCATAGTTAAATACGATTAATTTGATGTATTACATTATATGCTTATGAATTGAATACAAAAGTTATCAAAGTTTGCCGTGAGCGCGAACAGAGTGTGACGCGCGAAGAACACCGATTTTGCTCCCGTTTTCGACATTAGATATTTTTTTTTATAAACATTATAAATAATTTTAGATGTTTAATGTTTAAATTATGTACACATATCAATAAAGATTAATCTGTATTTGGTCCTAAGACTGAATATTTAATAGGTTACGAATTAAGACCGTGTGACCGCGTTTTGAGGGACCTCGAAGAACTACCCATCCAATATATGTAGATGTAAAGCCGTATTACTCACAAAATAATAAAAGTGAAGCACACGTTATTATTTCCATGATATTGTGATATCTAGCAACGTCCGGACCGCGAATAAGAAAGGTGTAATCACTGTGAAGGAGAAGTAAGTTTGTGCTGATGCTGCAGCTAGGGTCGTTTCTTCATGAAGGAACTCCTCAACAGTTAACAGCATCGTCTTCAAATTTGGCATACGCGTTAGGTTTATATAGCAAAATTAAGACAATACCAGTTTGTGCGGATTCTGTAGCCACGGTCGTATCTTCATGAGGGAACTACTCAACAGTACATAACATCGTCTTCCGATTTTGTATACGCGTTAGGTTTATACTCGTATAGCAAAATTAAGATAATAACCAATTTGTGCTGATGCTGCAGCCAGGGTCATTTTACATGAGGGAACTCCTCAACAATTGATAGCATTGTCTTCAAAATTAACACACGCGTTAAGTTTATATAGTAAAATTAAGATAATAACCAGTTGGTGCTGATGCTGCAGCCAGGGTCGTTTCTTTACGAGGGAAATCCTCAACAGTTGATAGCATCGTCTTCCAATTTTGCATACACGTTAGGTTTATATAGCAAAATTAAAATAATACCAGTTTGTTCTGATGATGCAGCCAGGGTCGTATCTTCACGAGGGAACTACTCAACAGTTGATAGCATCGACTTCGAATTTGGTATACGCGTTAGGTTAATATAGTAAAATTAAGATAATAACCAGTATGTGCTGCTGCGGCAGCCAGGGTCGTTTCTTCATGAGGGAACTCCTCAACAGTTGATAGCTTCGTCTTCAAATTTGGCATACGCATAAGGTTTATATAGCAAAATTAGATAATACCAGTTTGTGCTGATGCTGCAGCCAGGGTCGTATCTTCGTGAGGGAACTACTCAACAGTTGACAGCATCGTCTTCAAATTCGGCATACGAGTTAGGTTTATATATTGAAATTAAGATAATAACCAGTTTGTGCTGATGCTGCAGCCAGGGTCGTGTTTCATGAGGGAACTCCTCAACAGTTAATAGCTTCGTCTTAAAATTTAGCATACGCGTTAGTTTTATATAGTAAAATTAAGATAATAACCAGTTTGTTTTGATGATGCAGCCAGGGTCGTTTCTTCATGAGGGAACTACTCATCAGTTGATAGCATCGACTTCAAATTTGGTATACGCGTTAGGTTTATATAGTAAAATTAAGGTAATAACCGGTTTCTACTGATGCTGCAGCCAGGGTCGTTTCTTTATGAGGGAACTCCTCAACAGTTAATAGCATTGTCTTCAAATTTGGCTTATGCGTTAGTTTTATATAGTAAAATTAAGATAATAACCAGTTTGTGCTGATGCTGTAGCCAAGGTCGTTTTTCCACGAGGGAACTCCTCAACAGTTGATAGCATCGACTTCAAATTTGGTAAAATTAACATACGCGTTAAGTTTATATAGTAAAATTAAGATAATAACCAGTTGGTGCTGATGCTGCAGCCAGGGTCGTTTCTTCACGAGGGAACTCCTCAACAGTTGATAGCATCGTCTTCCAATTTTGCATACACGTTAGGTTTATATAGCGAAATTAGATGATACCAGTTTGTGCTGATGCTGCAGCCAGGGTCGTTTCTTCACGAGGGAACTCCTCAACAGTTGATAGCATTGTCTTCCGATTTTGTATACGCGTTAGGTTTATATAGCAAAATTAAGATAATAACCAATTTGTGCTGATGCTGCAGCCAGGGTCATTTTTCATGAGGGAACTCCTCAACAATTGATAGCATCGTCATCAAAATTAGCACACGCGTTAAGTTTATATAGTAAAATTAAGATGATAACCAGTTTGTGCTGATGCTGCAGCCAGGGTCGTTTCTTCACGAGGGAACTCCTCAACAGTTGATAGCATTGTCTTCCGATTTTGTATACGCGTTAGGTTTATATAGCAAAATTAAGATAATAACCAATTTGTGCTGATGCTGCAGCCAGGGTCATTTTTCATGAGGGAACTCCTCAACAATTGATAGCATCGTCATCAAAATTAGCACACGCGTTAAGTTTATATAGTAAAATTAAGATAATAACCAGTTGGTGCTGATGCTGCAGCCAGGGTCGTTTCTTTACGAGGGAAATCCTCAACAGTTGATAGCATCGTCTTCCAATTTTGCATACACGTTAGGTTTATATAGCAAAATTAAAATAATACCAGTTTGTTCTGATGATGCAGCCAGGGTCGTATCTTCACGAGGGAACTACTCAACAGTTGATAGCATCGACTTCGAATTTGGTATACGCGTTAGGTTTATATAGTAAAATTAAGATAATAACCAGTATGTGCTGCTGCGGCAGCCAGGGTCGTTTCTTCATGAGGGGACTCCTTAACAGTTAACAGCATCGTCTTCAAATTTGGCATACGCGTTAGGTTTATATAGCAAAATTAAGACAATACCAGTTTGTGCGGATTCTGTAGCCACGGTCGTATCTTCATGAGGGAACTACTCAACAGTACATAACATCGTCTTCCGATTTTGTATACGCGTTAGGTTTATACTCGTATAGCAAAATTAAGATAATAACCAATTTGTGCTGATGCTGCAGCCAGGGTCATTTTACATGAGGGAACTCCTCAACAATTGATAGCATTGTCTTCAAAATTAACACACGCGTTAAGTTTATATAGTAAAATTAAGATAATAACCAGTTGGTGCTGATGCTGCAGCCAGGGTCGTTTCTTCACGAGGGAACTCCTCAACAGTTGATAGCATCGTCTTCCAATTTTGCATACACGTTAGGTTTATATAGCGAAATGAGATAATACCAGTTTGTGCTTATGCTGCAGCCAGGGTCATTTTTCATGAGGGAACTCCTCAACAATTGATAGCATCGTCATCAAAATTAGCACACGCGTTAAGTTTATATAGTAAAATTAAGATAATAACCAGTTGGTGCTGATGCTGCAGCCAGGGTCGTTTCTTTACGAGGGAAATCCTCAACAGTTGATAGCATCGTCTTCCAATTTTGCATACACGTTAGGTTTATATAGCAAAATTAAAATAATACCAGTTTGTTCTGATGATGCAGCCAGGGTCGTATCTTCACGAGGGAACTACTCAACAGTTGATAGCATCGACTTCGAATTTGGTATACGCGTTAGGTTTATATAGTTAAATTAAGATAATAACCAGTATGTGCTGCTGCGGCAGCCAGGGTCGTTTCTTCATGAGGGAACTCCTCAACAGTTGATAGCATCGTCTTCAAATTTGGCATACGCATAAGGTTTATATAGCAAAATTAGATAATACCAGTTTGTGCTGATGCTGCAGCCAGGGTCGTATCTTCGTGAGGGAACTACTCAACAGTTGACAGCATCGTCTTCAAATTCGGCATACGAGTTAGGTTTATATATTGAAATTAAGATAATAACCAGTTTGTGCTGATGCTGCAGCCAGGGTCGTGTTTCATGAGGGAACTCCTCAACAGTTAATAGCTTCGTCTTAAAATTTAGCATACGCGTTAGTTTTACATAGTAAAATTAAGATAATAACCAGTTTGTTCTGATGATGCAGCCAGGGTCGTTTCTTCATGAGGGAACTACTCATCAGTTGATAGCATCGACTTCAAATTTGGTATACGTGTTAGGTTTATATAGTAAAATTAAGGTAATAACCGGTTTCTACTGATGCTGCAGCCAGGGTCGTTTCTTTATGAGGGAACTCCTCAACAGTTAATAGCATTGTCTTCAAATTTGGCTTATGCGTTAGTTTTATATAGTAAAATTAAGATAATAACCAGTTTGTGCTGATGCTGTAGCCAAGGTCGTTTTTCCACGAGGGAACTCCTCAACAGTTGATAGCATCGACTTCAAATTTGGTATACGCGTTAGGTTTATATAGTAAAATTAAGATAATAACCGGTTTCTACTGATGCTGCAGCCAGGGTAGTTTCTTTATGATCCCAACTCCTCAACAGTTAATAGCATTGTCTTCAAATTTGGCTTATGCGTTAGTTTTATATAGTAAAATTAAGATAATAACCAGTTTGTGCTGATGCTGTAGCCAAGGTCGTTTTTTCACGAGGGAACTCCTCAACAGTTGACAGCATCGTCTTCAAATTTGGCATACGAGTTAGGTTTATATATTAAAATTAAGATAATAACCAGTTCGTGCTGATGCTGCAGCCAGGGTCGTTTCTTCATGAGGGAACTCCTCAACAGTTAATAGCATTGTCTTCAAATTTGGCTTACGTGTTATTTTTATATATTTAAATTAAGATAATAACCAGTTTGTGCTGATGCTGCAGCCAGGGTCGTTTCTTCACGAGGGAACTCCTCAACAGTTGATAGCATTGTCTACCAGTTTTGCATACGCGTTAGGTTTATATAACAAAATTAGATAATACCAGTTTGTGCTGATGCTGCAGCCAGGGTCGTTTTTCGTGAGGGAACTCCTCAACAATTGATAGCATCGTCTTCAAATTTAGCATACGCGTTAAGTTTATATAGTAAAATTAAGATAATAACCAGTTTGTGCTGATGCTGTTTACTGATTGACAGTTGTACAATGTTTCCGTTTTTGTAATAAAGATCGTTTACCTTGAATCACAAAATTAACAACTAGAATTGAGGTTTAAAATAAAAAAAATTGGTCAGGATAAATTAGGTAACTACTTATAAAGTTTTAATATTTAGAAATTCACAAATAAAGTAATAACCTTTATAAATGAACACATAGCATGTTTGTATACTGCCTTCTAACCGTGTCGTGTTATATTGTCAGATGATTTATTAAAAAGATGCATATTTGATTTTACAAAGACAGGTATTTTGAAAATGTAAAGTTATGGGAATGTTAGCAAATTTAGAGACTTGAATACAGTTACGCAACTAATTGGTACTTTCATGTTACACATTGCCCTTCGTCTTGAGTCTTGAGTCTTGAATACCTGTTTTCTCAGACTAAAATTTTAATGACGCCACCAAACTATGGTAAGCAACTAATCTGGTGGGCATATTAACTTCCCTGGATAGATTAAAATGCACAAAAGCTGCTGTATTTAATTTTTTGCATACTTCTTCTGCGTTCTAACTAACCATTGTGTTAAGTAATGTAATGTTAAGTTTTTCGACCAAATTATGTCGATCTCTTTTAATTATAATTTCTATTTGTCGTTTTGTTTAAGTTTTTTTATAATAATTGTTATAAAAGTTTTCTTATCATGCTTCTCAAAGATGTTGCTACAACTTGGTTATTATTTCAATGGTAAAAGTTAGAAAATTTTAAATTTAATTAAATTAATAAAAATTTAATTTTTTGATCGTTGGTAAAAGTAAGTTAAATAATTCGTTTTATTTTAAAATAAACCTACTTCTATTTCAGCAAAGTTTATGTTGTTTTCTTTACAGCGGTGTTATGTACGTTTACGTTCTTTATTTCTTTATACTTTTTCTTTATTCAAATCCTGCTGCCCATATTTTCACCAAGAAAGGCATTTCTACTTTAGATTCTTCATAAATAGCACACGTATTCAGATTCCATGACAATACAATATTTTATAGTGCATATCATAATGTTGTGTCCCTCTATCTCAGCAGGCTACTTAGCACATACTGCAGAAGCCTACTCAATCCTCTTGCACCTAGTAGCTACAAAGGTTTTGGATAAGGATTCAGTCTACCTTCGATTTTCTCCGCCATAATTTGATTTAAACGATAGCACATAACTCGTCTTCTACACATAAGGAAAACTGTCGAAACGAGGACTAGAATACACACTGTTTGGAAAATCTAGCAAACCGAGGTCTTAAATACACGTTGTTTGGAAAAGCTAGCTAACCGAGGTCTTTTGTGTTAAAGTTAACACATAGGTCCTCGGATAATACAATGAACGTGAAATGAGTGTAAAGAGGCTGTGTATGAGGCGACAGTGACGCCACCTGGTGGATACACAATTTTTGTGTAAGATTATGAATAATCTTGATCAAACCGAGGTTCAGACAACTTTTTCTTATTAAGTATACAGAAAGACTCAAAATCGCTTGCAGAATACGAATCTTTGGTCAAGTCGAACCGAGGACCCTCGAAAAGGTCCTCGCTTTGAAAAGGTCCTCGGTCGTGCCTTGTGTATTCATATGCACGTCCTCGGATGGTACTTAAAACAAACACATGCATACACTCACGTGCAAATCTCATACACCGAGAGCTGCTAAATTAATGTTTTATTTCATTTTTATTTTTATTTTTTCTATGAATTCTTACTAGCTTCCTCATTGTAAAGCTACCACCTAAGGGAAGAGCGAGACAGCTCCGACACAAGTACTATTGTAACTTAATGGGGCTGCCTCAATTTATGTATGACACAATGCTTAAGTTGAAATAAATATTTTTGTATTTGTATTTTGTAATAGTTTGTATACATTCAGACTGTGATTGATAGTGTGCTACATAATTAGGGTGCAGGTCAGCTTTAAACCTTTTCAGATATGGGATACATTTGAGATCTATCGGGATTTTATGCAGTTTACAGATTTGATTTCAAATTAGTGAGAAATACTAATGCTATTGTCATACATTCATATCGATGCGACCAAACGACATGTTGGCAACTTTACACTTGTTAGGGACCTAACTAAGGACTTAATTATTAAGCAATGGACTGTATTTTAAAGTTAATTTGATCCAATAGATTTTACAATAAGATATAACGGTGTTGGTAAACGTATGGGTGCGCGCGCGTGCCGTCGTCCGAGATCGGTAGTGTAAATTGTTACTAATCCAATAACAATTTATTATAGAAAATCCCGAAAACAGTGAACGTTCAGTTTCACATTTTGACATTTCCGCACGGCAATTGATTTTTTTATACATAGGATCATTTTATCAACCAGCAGAATTCGTTACGCTATTGTATCTAACCAAACTTTCTTTTTACATATTAATTTGAACTTAAAATTCCAGACTTCTACAAAATGGGTGGTTTCGCTATGTTCCCAATGTGCTACAGCAGTCAGAATGAGGATTTGCGAGCTTATGCTAGCTCGGTGCTGGGCACGGCGTGTCAGAACAATCCATTCTGCCAGGAGAAGGCTCTGAACAGTGGTCTGCTGCCGGTGCTGCTCAGTTTGGTACAGACAGAACGGGGGACTGCACTTGCCAAGTGTCTGTATGCTTTATCATGTGAGTAACGGCAAAGCTACAGCTAACATTAACAGTATGTCAGATAAGTTTTATCTGAGGTATTAATTTGACAGTTTGAAATATGTCAAAATGCCGTATTTATTCTACAGACAAGCATGCAGCTTGTCACATATTTTATGTCCAACAGTTAATTTAAACAAAGCGCTCCACACTTTTTGAATTAATCATTGGAAAAGAAGTGACAAGCTGTATAAGTACTTGTAACGTAACAAATAAAAGTCAATTTAATTATTTTAAATTTTTAGTGCATGATTATAAGCGTGTTTTTTTTAAATCTCTATATTTATTTCATATGTTTTGGTTGTAATACAATTTAAAAATAAACTTTGATACTAGATCAATACGGGGCAGATAACATTATTGAAGTAGCTGGTCCGATTTACAGGGAAAATTGGCACGGGATGGAGGAGGCTTTTACCCAAATAAAATATATACGTAACTACGAATTTATAAAAACAGAATATGTGAAGAAAATGTGGAATGAATGAGCTTTATTATAATAATAATAAAGCTCATTTATTCCATATTTTCTATATCTAAAGTATTATTATACTAGATCAATACATCATATTGATCTAGTATAATAATACTAGATCAATACATCAGATGTGCTTATAAATTAATATTGTGGTCTTCATGATTAGCATAGCAATATTTTATTATTTCCTCTTTTATGTTATAGTCTAAATACACCGTGGCATTTTAGTTGCCTTACAAAGACAGCCCACTTCATGTATCCAATGACTACTAATCATGACTGTAAAAAAAAAATTTTTTTTTGAACATTAGATTTTTTTTTTTATTCATAATGACGCACGACATAGTTTAAAACATCCTGTTACGAGTTCCGAGCCTTGTGTTACAAGGGCGCCGCGGAATGGAGCGGCGACATCTTTATCACAGTTCATTCACCCTAACGCAAAAATGTGTTTCTTGCTGTTGCAACTTAAACTTAATCTAAATCCATTCTGCGGCGCCCTTGTTCCACAAGGCTCGGACTGCACTCGTAACAGGTTGTTTTAAAATATGTCATGCGACATAATAAAATAATAAATAAAAAAAACAATTACTATAAAAAAAAAAATTACATGAATGATTAGTAGTCATTGGATTCATGAAGTAGGCTGTCTTTGTAAGACGACTAAAATGCCACGGTGTATATGTATAATAAAATAGTAACACAACTGTACATTGCATATTCTAGAAAAATAAAAAAAATTGCTACGAGGTGTGGGCACGAGTTTGATGCCGAAAATATAGTTTATAGAATTTTTACCAGTAGTACGTTACCGTGGCATATTTTCCGACACGACGCGGGCGAACAGCGAAGGCTCTCGCTAAAGTTAGTAGTAAATAATATAATTTTCTTTACCTGCAGGTATGACTCGCGGGTACAACCCAGCTTCCCTGGAGTTTATCAAGCAAGGAGGCTATCCAGTCCTCGTTGAACTACTGACTTCGCCAGAACTATCTGCCAAGACAAAGGCGGCTTTTCTCATCAGAAATTTCTGCCAGAATTTCGTTGACTCTAGAAGTAAGACCACTACGCTTGTTATCTCTCTATGTAAGAATTTAAATGTCTCTCTGATGGTGGCGCGTGTGTTAGATCATTCGGTTCCGTACAAAATGGTTGAGCTGATCCACGCGTCATGTCCGTGAACGGACGCCGTCAGTTGAGACTGGTCATCTCTTAACTGCCAGGGCTTCTTTTTTAATCTTATATTTTGAATTGTTTTTAAGGTTCTGTACCAAAATGCTAAAAAGGAATCCTTATGGTGCGACTCAGTTTGTTTGTTCATCTGTCTGGCACACCTGGATATCTCAAGAACTACTAATGCTATCATCAATTTGAAATTTGGAATAGTTTTAGATGACGTTTGCCCAACTATTTTGCGAATAAGATAGAAATAAAAATATGTACTTACTTTTTTTTTTTGACTGATCGGGGTTCTTAAAAAATCGAAGTGGAGCTACTAGGGCATGTGGGGTATCATATAAAGAGCTCTATTTGAACATTCTTAAACATTTTTTTTGGGCCTTAGTTGTGCCTTAGTTGTGGCCTTAGTTGGCATAGTTGTCGATTTTCGACGAAAAAAAAAAAAAAAAACAGTTCCCGCCCTTATATCCGAAGTTTGCATAGATAAAAATCTGAAATTATTCTATGTGATAGAAGTTTATGTAAAGATTACAGGAAAAATAAAATATGCAATAACACTGTAAAAATAACGTTTTTTTGCATTTGCATATGCAAACATTAAAATGCATATAATCCGATGTCTACTAATAACATTTCGTTATATTTTCAGAACAATTCGTAAGACTGAACATCTTGAAGGTAATAGCAGAAGATATTCAAGCCGGAAGGAACGACAGCACAGAACATTTGCTGAGCATATTGCAAGTGTTAGTGAGTACCAAGGACCCCGCCATATTGCAACTGTGTCGGGACCCGAGGTATAATCTGAAGAATGTTCTACAAAACCACCTCAAGCGACCAGAACTAAGTGATGATAGGTTTCTAGAAGAGAAGGAGTATTGTCGAGATTTGTTAACGACTATTTTCACAAGCAATAATATGAGTAATACGTCTTTCAGGCAAGTCCATGTAGAGCAAGCGGATAGATAGTGATAACATGGTTTGTAATACAATCTCTTTTCTATACTAAATTATACAAGGTCAAATTAAATTTGCTAGCGAAACTCCGCAGATGTGATGGGTATTGGTATCTAAACACGATAAAACACACACAATTCACACAGACAATTACACACATATCAGACATAGAAACACAGTATAAATATAGCTCATGGAAAGCGTTCGGTGATGATGACGCGAGTTCTATGTCATTTTGAATTTCGACGAACATACTTCGACAACACACACCTTCGAAGAACACTACTTCGACAGAAGCCTTCTTCGATATGCACTTGTTCGGTGGATCTCTATTTCGACGGAACATATCTTCGACATAATACTGCTCTGAAATGTGACAATAATAATTGAATTTCGCTTTATGTTTTTAGGTACAAAATAAAAACATAAATAATAATCAATATTGTGTTTTTAATTATAAACAGTAACAAATCTTTGTAGTAATATTTTTGAACGCCTTAGACAACGATACCCCACACTCACGTCACGATACGAGTCGGTTTTACTGCTAAAGTGCGCCAATAGATGATTCACATCAAAATGATTTGATTTTCTGTGTAAAAACTGATTTTCTCAACTCATACTCCAGAGATACTTCCAGCGGTTGATACCCTGATGAGACAACATGATTTTCTGCGGTGTTTCGCTAACTTATTTAGGTTGACCCTTTGTTCATTAAATCGCACATCACAGTTCAAATTGTAAAATTACAAACTGTCTGAGAATGGTTTGTTTTACCTTCTATTACCAGTGTGCAACAGTATAAAGTTTAATATTTGAGTCATATACGTGCAAAGGCAGCAACATCCTATTTTTCAATGATAGCAGCTTTGAATGCAGTCTGTCAATGTCAAATCAGCTTCATTGTTTGACTTAATAATATTGTAGCAAAAACAGCTACATCTCCTAAAAAAATAACCGTTGAAATTATAGGTTTGCAGCAAAAACAACAGTATCCAATAGTAACTGTACTGCTCTGAAACCAAAAATATTGTTTCCGCCATTTTGCTATAACTGGATATTGCTTTCTTTGCATCTATATGACTCATTTATTATAAAACTTTATATTAGTACTCTTGTTTGAGCAATATTATTAAGTTTATAGAAGAGATACTCCATTTGTAAATACTATGTTGCAGGTGTAAATGATCGTAGATAATGTGAACTAATGCTAGAGTGTTTAATTGTCGAATATTGGCTATAAGCCGAGTTGCCAACATTTTTCCATTGTAATAGCTGATAAAATTTAATCTGTGGCCTGTGCTCTATGTTAACAAGGACCTATGCAATACGATTTATGTTAACACGCCTTATCGTAAAGAAACCGTGCCGTGTACATCTAGCCTAAGTCATTTATTCTCCTATCTCTCCGTCTCGTGTATTTGATTGTTCTTCTTTTGTTTCGGCACGTCACAGGCAAATGTTGTAGCATAAAAATTCTAGAGTGCGCTAGATTTATTAAAGTATTGCTCCTCATGCGTTGACGGTTTACTATGACCAGCACTTAATGATAAGTTAAAATAAATGAAAATGGTGATACGAGTTATTAACATGGACTTAAAATTATAACTATTATAAAATACATACCTATACAATGTGTAACTGAATAATGCCCATTATGAGAGTAGGTTATGAGAATAATAATAATTATTATTATTATTCAGAATCGTTTACTGCGCTAGACCCATAGACGTGTGCGACTGTCTGCGTGCGTATGTAGATTTGTAATATGACCACAATTTTCTCCTACAATTAGTATAAGTAATTTAATAAATAAACAATGTTTTATACACAATATTAAAAATTCATTAAATGTATTATGATTAAAACCGGCTTTAAATACCGGTAAATTTTCATAACGTTACCTTTTATTGACAGAGTTAACGTTATAATTAGAATAACGGTAATCGATTTAACGTTATTTATGCTACATTTTATTTTATCGTTATTTAAAACGGGTGAGATGTATAAGTAGTGGGGCCTGAGGCGCGCGGCGCGGCGGGAGTCGCCCTCGCGCCTCGCTTATGCCGTGCTGATCAAAACGTTGCCTGAATCTGTCTGATTCTTACCTACAAAACGGCAACGTAGCTAAATTAACGTTAGTTATCGTATTTTTGTTAATGTTAATTAACGTTATATTACTGGTAATGTTATCAAGTAACGTTAACTTTTGTAACGTTAGTAAGGTATAACATTGAAATTTAACGTTACGTAACGGTTATTATTTTGTTATTTGGTAACGTTAACAAGCCCTGATTAAAACATAATATTCTAACTGGGGTGTTGGGTGGTGTGCCTTTATTCTGAGACATGTTGTATATGTGTATTTATACATTTTTCTAAACAAGAAACAGTTATAATAATAATAAATAAAATAAATAAGTACTTATGTAATTGATGCAAGTTAATGTCCTAATGATGCTTTTGGTGGAATATTGTAATAATAGTTCTGTTGTTTCGTGATTTAGTTATGAACTCTGCTTTTAACTGCCTTTATAAGTACCTGATAGCTAACATTTTTTTTATTGCGTCGCTCTCTGGCCGTGTTATTAACATCATGATTCCTGTCCGAAAAAGGGATGGTTCTATCGGTCATGCATGTATAGTCCCGTCTCTGTCTCGCACTGGAATCATGATGGCATTTGACGTTTAATAATGATTACAACTGATACCGTGAAAATGTATTACAGTCAGTGTTTACACAAATAATGTATTTAGAAAGTACAAATCAGCTTTGTGTTATGTGCGCTTGGGTATATTATTGTTTTTTTTGGCCAATAGGTAAGTCCCGGTTCAAAACCGCACTCACATACGCAAAATGTTTTTTTTTCTCTGGATTAAATACATAATTATTTATTATGTATCTACCTACACAAAAAATATAACTGTAACCTACTACACAAACAATAACAACTCAATAATTATAATAATAATAAAGTTTTAAGTTATAAATTAGTTTTATTTTTTTATTTTTAACTGACTTCCCTAAGTTTTCACCGTGAGATTTTTACAGAATTGCTCTACTGAATCGAGCCATCCTGCATATTTTTGTTTATACCTATACTCCATTTATAATAGCATTAGACAGAAGTTAAAAAAGGTTATTTTTGATGCACACTTTATAACAAAAGTACAATAAACTTGTTATAGTTACGATTGACGCCAAATCGATTAAAATGAATTTATATATCAGCTATCACACTTAATTGTAATCATTTAAAAAAACAACCATATGAAATTAAGTAGCTTTCATTTAGATATATTATTTCATTCCAATTTAAAATTACAGTGCCTATGCTAAAAACCTAAAAGAAGCAGGAGTCAACAATACTGCAACGCTTTTTGTTTCACTATAATCCTACCAAATCTAAAATATTTCTTAATCCCTTCATAAGCTGTGACAGCCGGGGATTTCTAATTTTACTGGTTTATGTAGTCTGTGAAATTGACTTGACAATGTTCTAAGATTGTCATGTATGTCATTTACTTGTGAATACTTTGTTTGTTATTGTTTAATTTTCGTGATTTTGTTGTTATTTATTAAAATAATAAATAATATTTAGTTATTTCTTTATTATTGTATTGTTATCAGTGTTGTCATTGGGTTGTTTTTACAGAACGTTACCTTTTTTTTGAGCTATGAGTGATCCCGGTGCGGGACCGAGTGGCTTACAACATATAAGTGCTGAGTCTGACCAAAGCTAACGGCGAAAAAAACGTGGTCCAAAAGTTGACTCCGACGAAATAATAATGTCTCCCAAAAAAAAGAGAACGCTGCGTGCTGTAGAAAAACAACCTGTGATAAATATTTTTAAGCAATTGGAGCCCTGGCCTGCAGATACTCCTCATTATAGGACTGAGATGATAAACAAAATCGCAGAAGTTGCCGGTAAGGATGATTCATAAAATTATTACTATAAAAATATTTGAAACTAACATGCATTGTGATAAAATGTATTATATTTTAGAAACTCCGCACATGATTTTATTATTTACAGGCGTATCTCGGGCTACTCTGTCCAATATTCTCAAAGAGTACAACATAAAAAGTCGCCTGCAATCTCCCCCTCCCCAACAGAAGCACATGAAACGTGATGATTTTGATGACATCACATTTAGTGCAATATGCAGGAAAATTCATTCCTTCTTCTTTAATAATGAGTTGCCCACCTTGGAAAAGATGCTGGAAGCAGTTAACAGTGACGAGTCTCTGCCAGATTTAAAAAAAAGCAGTCTGTATAAAATAATTAAATAAACATTAAAGTTCACATAAATCAAACAGAGCAGAAAAAGTGCACTCATAGAAGTCATAGACAAGCAGGAGATCGTCCTTTGGAGACTAAAATATCTTCATGAAATAAAAAGGCTAAGGAATAAAGGAAGGAAAATATATTATTATTTAGATGACACTTGGCTAAATGAAGGTCCAGTGCTTCTAAATTTCTTAACAGCTATTTATGCACTAAGCAGTGTATGACCTCTTGCATTCAATAACATTATAATCAATTATACAGTTAAACATAATTTCATAAAATTGGTTCGTGAAATGAATGGTATTTATATTAATAACCTTTTATCATACAAACAGGTCACACGAAAAGCCTAATATGGCATGACACTAATAATAAGTCTTCAAAAGAAGCACATTGGGAAGGTCTATCTGCTGGTTTAAAAAATCCAACTTATAATCGGTCATACTGGTATGTATTTTATGGACTGT
Organism: Dryobota labecula; assembly: GCA_947523025.1. Taxonomy (NCBI): domain Eukaryota; kingdom Metazoa; phylum Arthropoda; class Insecta; order Lepidoptera; family Noctuidae; genus Dryobota; species Dryobota labecula. The sequence continues at coordinate 12,575,667 of OX383303.1, forward strand.
CCTCGCCATAAAAAAATGAACACCCCATTGTTATTGACTATTAATTAAGTAATACATATTATATTGTATTATGAATTAACGCATGCAAAGCGAACTTTTAAAGTTATACATTTTGTTATAGTATTTATCTATGAACTATTTCCAGCAGTGAAATTATATAGGGGGTACGGAATAATTGGCTTGTATTAATTTTATTTCACAGGGTTTGTGAAGGGTTTTTAATGGATGCTGCATTAATATTTGATGCAAAGAAAGGTGATGAAGAATGACCACTCCGAAATGGATGCCTTCAACTTTAATAATAATAATAATTTATTTATTTACACTTCAAGACACAATCATCTGTGTAGCCCTGACTCTTGTACTAGGATTTCCTGTTTCATAAGAGCCAGACCTCTCAATTTACAGGGAATATGTTATAGAAGCGCAATAGACAAAAGTGAAAATGGTTCAAGTTAATTTTGTCAAAAATTGAGAGTGGCGCTGTAATTGTTATGGACAATGCGCTATACCACTCAAGGACATTGGAGAAGCTGTCAACCACAGCTACACGAAAGGCAGATATACAGGAATGGTTTAAAAGCAAAAATATTCCTTTTGAGGAAAAAGATCTTAGGGCAACTTTATTAGAAAAAGCAAAAATACAAAGACATTTATACCAAAAGTTTGTTGTAGATGCCATGTTGATGATAGCCATCTGGCTAGAGAGAAGGGTATTTCAGTATTGCGCCTCCCACCCTACCACTGCGAGTTCAACCCTATAGAATTAATATGGGCTCAAATGATGGGGTATGTGGCTCAACATAACAAAACGTTCAAATTAGACAAGGAGAAACAATTACTCCCACAAGATCTGGATAGTATTACGCTAGAACGATGGCAGTCTTGCGTTGCTCATGCAATTAAAGAAGAGGAAAAGTTAAAGCATAATGGATGATGTGGTAGAAAGATTTATTATTAGGTAACGTCGGTGAAACTTCTTCATCTTTATTCTCTGATGATACTCGTAGTGACTAAATTATATGATGAAGACGAAGAAGTTACACCAACTATTGTGTGTTGAAAGTTGTTGTTTTAAATAAAATATTGTAAAAAAAAAAGACTTTTATTTCCTTTAATCTTAATTAAATTTAAATCAACACGACGTAATCGTTTGTTTCATTCATTCGTTTTGTTGTAAGTAATGTGTGATGAAGATGTTATTACGACCTATTTATCAAAGTTATGTTAAAACATTTTTAGTTTAATTGTTTAAACTTTTAACTTTGAATAAAATGTTTCGCACTCCTGCTTCTACGAGCCTCTTTTTTCTAATGTTATAGTAAATGAAGTATAGGTCTCTATAGTTTTACATAACGGTAGTACAAAGAAAAAAAAAAAGTATGTGGTTTTGAAGTCAGTCCCTATCATTTCCGTTTGTCATTGTTTCAAATTTGAAATCGGAATATTAAAAAAACCAGTTTAATTGCATTATGTCGTCTTTTCGCGTTTCTCAGGGGCAAAATTATCGTGGATTTTTTGAAGAAGACTATGGTTTCCATAGAGAAAACGTTTTTTATTAACTCGTGTTACCTCCAAGAGCATTTACGACGGCCATCGTGCGGTTAGGCATGAATTAATTAATGCCAGTCTCGAATTCTGACGTGCTGTGGAATGTTCTCCCGTGCTTCAAAGATGGCAGTTTTCAGCTCCTGAAAAGTTTCTGGAGCTGGTTGGTTAGTTCGAACACGCCTCTTCAGCTCATCCCATAGAGCTATTGTATTCATATCAGGGCTTCTTGTTGGCTATTTCCATTACTGCGATACTAAGGTTATGCAGGTATTCTCGAACAATTCTTGCAGTGAGCGCCCTTGCATTATCAATATCATGCATAAAATTTAAATCCTGGTCCACAAACTCAGTATAATATGGCATCATATGAGCCTCTAAGCATTGACGAATGTATCGGTTGCTATTTAGTGGTGGCAACCGTGATCCTGTCACAACTTCAAGGCCAGATTTTCCTTCGGTGGAAATTCTGCACCGGAATGTCCGGGACCCACCGCCGCAACTCCTCTTCAATGCAACATTGCATCGCTCTCTCTGTCTTCGGTAGACTTTCCTACGGAAATCATTGTCATACAGCATAATCTTGGTTTTATCCGTAAAAAGAACGCTCCATTGACGTTGAGTCAATTGCAAATGTTTGCGTGCAAAATGTAGGCGCGCCTTTCTGTAGCTCGTGTGGAACAAACCACATACGCCCATGTGGTTTCAGGCCACGTTCTCAGTATCCCAACAGTTCGAGTGCAAACAGTCCATGAAAGTCTCGAATCTGTTCTTGGACCTGTACTCAGATCAGGTAACGACTACGCAGGCTGTTGGTAAAGATAAACTGTTGAACTGAGATCTTGTCGTGCTGTAGTGACCCGAGTCGGTGGCAAAAATACGAAAATACAAAACCAAAGACTAAGCTAAGACTCTCCGACTAAATGGGTAAGGTTAGATTAGAACTGTGACAGTGTGACGATCCAAGTTGCTCGCAGTTACTTGGCTATTTAATATCTTACCCGACTGCCCCAGAAGGACGGTATTGTTTTTTTGAGAGTATGTAGGTATGTATATGTATTTCTTTGGCACGTGTCGTTAGATTCGTCTTATTTGTGGGAGTGACATAGGGTATATAAAATTTATATATTGCATTTGCAAATACAAAAAAAGGGAGGGACCTTTCCCTCCCTTTTAAAAATTACAATAATATTGGTATCAAATAAAAGCTAGCAATGAGTTAATTCCATATATTTTAATAAAACTAAAAAGCTTGAAATAAAACAAATTATTCAAAAAATAAAAAACAATTTTTATTTTTTTGTTTTTTAAATAATTTGTTTTATTAAAGGAATTATTCGAAGTTTACAAAAAGAGACGCATTCATTACCTATACCTACTAGAGCGGTCAATTATATTTTTAGGAAAGCAAAATGGGAATTATTTGAGGTTCTTTAAAATAAAACGAGTTTTGAAGTCATAAAAATACTTTTATTTTCTCCACATCAACTTAGTAGTTGACAAAATGTACTTTGTGACCTTCAGCGTCCTCAGAGACGGGCTCAATAGCATCGCTGTCCCAGTCAAAGTCGATACCGGTCACCTCTGTGAACCAGCCGTGGTAGTGGCCGGGACGGACGTAACCTGAGGAACGAGGTTTAGTGACAGTGAGTTTGATGTTCTTTGATGAGTATTTTCTATGGCATCTATTTTTTTGTCGTTGGTAATATAGCTAAAGGCTACAACCCTACAAGGTTTTTTTGGCGCTAACGCCGCCATCTTGTCTTGTTAATAAAATTTATGTGACAATATTTATCAAATGTTTACCAACAATGTCATTAAGGCGCCAAAACATCCTCGTAGCCATTGACATATATATTACTTTATATCAATGCTCGTAGCACTCTACGTTTCTTTTAAACAAATTATAACGAAAATTCAGTCGTCTAGTAGGCCAGTTAGGGTTTCGAGGAAGAGGATGACGTAAACGGGCACACCAAACATTATGTCACAGGCCAGTGATTAACGTTTAATCACCGCAAGTGAAAACCTCACCTCGTATAAAACATACGCGGCTAACTCTACCGAGATCTTACTTCCAGCCTTTTTTTTGGTCAAATATCTATCAAGTTCTGATTTGAATTTGGAACCCCTATGCTTTTTTCACACTATCAATAATCTGGCATTATACATAGAGTAAAGTTACACACATTTTTTTTTTCACATTAAATGGGTTCGATTTTCGATTCAGTCAGTCAATTATTTAAAATTCTTTGAATGCAGTTCGCATTGTTTTTAAAATAAAAATTAAGTCTTCATTCGGTAACTTTTTTATCTACAATATTTAAGGTACTTTCCCTCCATGTGGCAAAGTTGTGGGACGCCCTGTATAGGTGCTGAAACCCCTGAAAATGTTTCTATTCAGCCAGCAATTTTCAAGGCTATATCGCATCGACACAAGAAAAAAACCAAGAAGAATATTCTTGATCGATCTAACTTTGTTGATAGACAATCAACAAAGTTAGATCGATCAAGAATATTATCCTTCAGTCACGTCGTGAGTTTTGCTGCAGGTTTTGTGCTGATATAAAAGAAGAAGCTAGATGTATGTAAACATTGCTCACCAGAAGGCCAGGGGCTGTTGCATCCAGCGGTGGATCCGAAGCTCACAATACCGACCTGGGTGTTAATACCGTCAGCGTCTACGAAGGTCAAGGGGCCACCGCTGTCACCCTGGTGGTACAAACAATTTTTTTTTAAACCTATAATGAAGAAGGGGAAATAGAACATACGTACTATCGCGGGCATTCGAATCGGACCACCACCGTAAGGACTATACTTGCTTGCAGCGCTTGGCCGCTAAACCCCTTGTTTTTGAAAATTAAAAAAAAAATGGTTTTCTGTAAAGTCGGTTTACGGACGATAATTTTACGTGATAATGTAACACAAGCCGAACACTTGGGCGGATCGTGCCTCTATCGCTTGTTCCGCGCTTTCACTTGCACACTCGGCTCAGGCGGAACGTGACAAATGTGACTATGAGTCATGCTTTTTCGTGCGTGCAGCCGGCGTTCATCGATTTATAAGACGTTATCACGTCAAAAAAGAACGTAAATGTATTTAAACAAAAGTTTTCTTATTGGTCGTCGCAACTAGGGGCGGTAAACAGATCGATGGACATCGTGAGCACGGGATTTTGTTTTGAAAGAGTGCCGATTTGGATGGTCGCGATTGTACATTAGGTACCCGGGCGTTCGTTACAGTCACACAGATGAAATGACGCTCTGCAAAGCCAAAGTTTCTCCAGAACTCGATGTGACTCGATGATTCACGGCCGCAGGTTCGCATTTTACTGTACCTAATACTAAGCTGTGGCCTGAATCAGTGGCGGACTAAGCCTGTCTCGGCCCGGTATATAGAAATGTGTAAGAAGTAGCACAGTGTGTGCATATAGGATACAAAAGTGAGCGTAGCGAGCTCGAAAATTTTAGCACCCCACCTCGGATAGGTAAAGTTTCCTTTCCTTTTGGCCATTAATAAAGAAATAGGAGTTACTTCGTCGACTTAAGCAGAATAGATAGAACATTTAAACAACCTACGTTTATATTTTGAGTACATAGAACACATTTTGGTCTTGTTTGGGATTTTATTAGAAAGTACTTATCGAGAAACCGCCCCTACCGGCCCCCATTATTAATTTCTTTATTTTTACCTGGCAAGAGGACTGTGAGGGATTGTCGTAGGATCCTGCACAGATAGTCTCGTTCTTGATGACCTGGCTAGTGGGGTACCAGCTCAGGCAATACTCGTTGGACACAGCTCGCTGCAATGTCCACAGGAGGATCTCGGAGGCAGCACCACCTGGGGCATTTAATACAATATTACAGGACGATAGCAAGGGCTTCTGTCACCATCATCACGCCTTCGGACTAGTGACAAACAACGAGCTTTTTCAGCAATTTTTTGGTTTGTGCGAGAAATACCAATTTTTTTCAGTAAGTAGTTTTGAAGAAAACCCTAAAGCTGTCGTTTCAGCGTGTCAACTGTTAAGATTATAGAGTATCTCAAAAGAGAATTATGGACATGTATATTTTATCCATTCTCACATTTGGTGCTCAAACCTGGTCTTTAACACTTCAGCAGAGGTCCAAGCTCGAGGTTTGCCACCGAGCCATGGAGTACACTATCCTTGGGGTTCGAATTCCGAACCGTTAAGGAACACAACACTGCCCGCCAAAACCAAAATCACTGACGTTACCCAGAAAGTCGCTAAGCTCAAGTGGGAATGGGCTGGACATATCTGCCGCCTGTTATATGAAAAATGGGCAAGAGAACCACTGATTGGGTCCTACTATACTTACGGACGACTATATCGCGGCAGGCCGAGACTAAGATGGCGGGACGAGCTTTACTCCTACCAAAAGGACTGGCCGGCCGTCTAGTAAAAGACACAATTCTGTGGAAAAGGGAGATGGAGGCCTTTGCCATGCATTGGGACAAAACAGGCTAGTTTGATAGATAGATAGACAAGTTCTATAAGATACTGTCATATAAATGCTCAAAGCATTCCAAGCCACTACAATGAGTTGTATGAAACTTTCTCGAACATCAATATCCATGCCGTCCTGATTTCTGAACTTCTCCTTTTTCGCACGTTCTTGTCGTATATGATCCACTTTTCATCACCAGTTATCAGCTTCTTCAAAAATGGTTCGGTTTCATTACGTCGTAATAAAGAATCACAAATGAGTACACGGTTCATTAGGTTTCTTTCAGTGAGCTCGTGAGGTACCCAAATATCGAGCTTTTTTGTGTACCCAGTTTTTTTCAAATGTGCCAAAACTGTTTTGTTGTCAATTCCCAGTTCTTCAGCTACGTCGTAACTACTGATATCTTGCTCCACTTTTTCAAAAATGGCATCCATTTTATCCGTAATAGGGCGACCAGAGCGACGTGCATCTTTGACATCAAAATTTCCGGATTGAAAACGCTTAAACCAAATTTGTGCTACCCTCACAGACACTGCACTAGGTCCATAAACATCGCAAATTTATTTCGCGGCTTGCGTTGCATATTTACCTTTTTTGTAGTGAAATTTCAAAATGTATCGAATTTCTTCATTAGATTCACTCATCTTGACAGTACGAAAAACAAATGAAAATCACACATTTTCCTATTTTGAATTTGGAATTATGTTCTTTAAAATTTAAACTTTCAATGATACCAAAACCAGCCAGATACAAATAGTATAGCCAAAGAGATTTTATTACAAGTTCATACATAATATAATGCGAAAAGACTTTTTCCCCAACCTAATACTTCGGCTGAGTTTCTTTTTCTTGAGGTCTGTGTCAAAGCAGCTAAAACAGTTCTTGGCGTTGTGTATTGTCCCCCCTCACTTGATTACTTCACCGAGTTCGAATCGGTTCTAGAATCTTTAAGTTCGGAGTATGCTCGTCACATAGTCATGGGGGATTTCAACACCAATCTCCTTGCCCACAACTCCCATCGATCTCGTAAACTTCTACACCTGGTCGAGTCAGCTAGTCTGCATGTGTTGCCTCTCCAACCAACTCATCATTACGCTGCCGGTGATGAAACTTGGCTCGACTTGATCCTCACCTCAAATCCTTCCCTAGTCTCCTCACATGGTCAACTTGACGCTCCAGGTTTTTCCCATCACGACCTTATTTTCCTATCTTAATTCCGTAAATCTCCTAAACCCAAACCTACGTTCCAGTACAGGCGTGCCATTGCGCGGATGAATAGTGAAAAGCTTGCACAAGATGCTTCTAATATTGACTGGACACCCCTGGAGGAAGCCACTACAGTTGACGATAAAGTTGCGTTTTTCAACAATGTTGTAGTTAAGGTGTACGACACCCACGCTCCTATCAGGACAGTCAAGCTAAAGCGCCCACCTGCGCCATGGATAAATTTGGGAGTTTGGATGGCGATGCGACGAAGGGACCGCGCGTTTCGGAAGTTAAAAAAGGATTGGTCGGATGATAATTGGACCCTCTTCAAAACTGCTCGCAATCGTTGTAATCAGATGATACGCAACGCTAAAAGTCGCCACATTCTTGATAACATCACTTCTGCTTCTCCTGCTGATATCTGGAAATTCCTTGGAACTCTAGGTATCGGCAAATCGCGACATTCAGACCTTCCTAATACATTTGGCTTGGACGATCTAAATCGTTATTTCACCACTGTTCCCACCCTTGATAATCCAACCAAATGTCAAACCCTTGACTACCTTGCTGGTCTGACGCGACCCAATATTACCCGACGAGTCGACCCGGGAGAGATCAAAAAGATTATCCTATTCATTAAATCCAAAGCCGTTGGTTGTGATAACATCAGTCGACACATGATCGTGACAGTGGTTGATCAGCTTCTTCCTGCAATTTCCCATATAGTTAATTTCTCCCTTTTCTCCGGTGTTTTCCCTTCCCTGTGGCGGAAAGCCCATGTTCGACCACTACCTAAAATCCCTAATCCCACTCTTCTCAGTCACTTTCGCCCAATTTCCATCCTTCCCTTTTTATCCAAAGTATTCGAGGCCTGTGTACATAAACAATTCTCCAACTTCATTCACAAAAACTCCCTCATCAGTCCACTCCGATCCGGGTTTAGGCCCGGGCACAGTACCGCTTCTGCTCTCCTTAAAGTGACTGACGATATAAGGCGAGGAATGGAAGACACTAAGGTTACGGTTTTAGTGTTGATCGATTTTTCAAATGCTTTCAATACCGTCAGTCATGAAGTCCTTTTATCCATCCTCTCCTATCGCATGGTCTCTCACGAGGTTCTGGAATGGTTTTCTTCTTATCTTCGGGGTCGTCAGCAATCAGTTCTTGTTGGTGACTCTAACTCCAGCTGGTGTGATCTTGAAGATGTCAAGGCGGCATTTTATCTCCACTTTTGTTCTCTATCTTTATATATCAACTTAACTTCCGAGCTTCAGTGTGCGTATCATCTTTACGCTGACGACTTACAGCTCTACTGTCAGGCAGGTGTTGAGGGCTTATCCGGTGCGGTCGAGGAGCTAAACCGGGATTTACGAGTTGTCAAAAACTGGTCTGAACGTTTTGGGGTGGCGGTTAACCCAACCAAGTGTCAGGCTATCATTGTGGGGAGCCCCTATATCTTGAGGAGGCTGAATGGTTTAACGGTGCCACCGGTTACCTTTGATGGCACAGTGATTTCGTTTAGCTCCGATGTCAAGGATCTGGGTTTTGCATATTGACAGTAAGAAGGTAACTGGAACGCTGTGGTCGCTCTATCGGTTAAAAATATTCTCCCATCACACATTAAGACAATGCTTGTACAGTTCCTTATCTTCCCCATAATTGACTATGGTGATGTGTGCTACTATGACCTGAATGCAGATCTCTTTAATAAACTTGACCGACTTCATAATAGCTGCATTCGATTTGTTTTCAATCTCCGCAAGTTTGATCATGTATCGGCACATCGATCGCTTTTAAAGTGGTTGCCTATCCGGCAGCGCAGAGCGTTGAGGGCTTTGACAACCCTGTTTTCTCTCCTTCACAAACCCACTTCTCCTTCTTATCTGACTTCTCTTTGTCAATATTTATGCGCTGCACACAGCAAGAATCTTCAGTCCGAGAATAATCGTCTTCTTCGTTGTCCTTCTCATCGCTCTGGTTTTATAAAGTCTTCTTTCTTTGTCCAGGCGGTTTTCCTTTGGAATGCGCTCCCTCAGAATATCAGAACGGTAACCAATCAGTTCACATTTAAAGTGAAAGCTCGAGAACACATACACAAGAAGTTTACAGATTCGTCTCAGAATTAAGTTGTTGTAGGTTTTCTTTTAACTCTCATAACTTTTTATTTTTTTGTTGTATGTATGTATTCTTGTATCTTAGTTATAAATATCTTCTAAATTGTTTTCTATTATTTCACCTACTGTGTATTGTCTCTGCGTTGCCTTGGGCATTTTCTACCAGTCTACCTTAGGGTGACCTAAGGTGTAGAAAATGCCCAAGGCATTAAGTCCGCCTTTTTACAGTTTTTTACTTGTGCATAAAGTTTTAATAAATAAATACTGACCGTTCACGGGATCGTCGGTACGTCCAAATCCGCTGACGACCATCCTGACTCCATCGAAGTTGATGTTCTTTTGAGCGCTGCTCATGAGACGGACCGGCTGCACGTTGTCTGTGATAAAGAAAACGATGATAATGAATCTGAAGTCTTGAGTACATGGGCCCTTATTTGTTGTCTGTGTAGGAACGCTGACACATTCATCTTGTATTCATTTGATACGTGCAGCGATCGGCGACGTTAGTTCGCCCATAACCATCGCTCGCTTTAGACACGCTTACCATCCATCTACTCTATTGTAATACGTTTCGTGAGTAAAATAAATATAACAATTATTAACATTTATTCATAACAACCTTTAATATCTCTCCGTACACACCTGAACATTACAAACGTGAACACTCTAAATTGGTGCTAAGCGTTCCTACATCTGTATCAAAATGGTCGAACAGTGCGAATTTTTAGGAGGATCTTTAGCACACATTTTTTATTACCGACCTAGATTTTTAAGATGAAACTAGTTGATACTTTTTCCATACAAATTTCGGGGGTTCTCGGGGATATTACTCCACTTTGACTCGGTACATCCAAAGTTAAACGTGAAACGTTTTGTTTTATTATTAATTTTGTCTGTATGGAAGCAGAATATTAAAATAAAAAGCCATTAAAAAGTTATGAGTCAAAAAATATTCGTTTTTCCTGCTAATTTTAACGCAACTTTGGGCGTAAGTAATAAAAGAAATGTAAAATCTCCAAAACAAAGTTCGCTCCGACAAAGCTCAATTATCCAAGATTTTAATAAACTTTATAATTGATTTATTATATTTAGTAGTTCTTTTTATAAAACTCAACCTTCCAAAGGACTTTCGTAATTTTTTACGCACGCGGTTTACTATGAATTATCGTGCATTTCACTCAACACACGATGACAGACACGATGCTAGGTGAGACAGCGTGCTTTTTGGCCACGCCCACCAGTGAGTTTGAGCCCACGGCTTAAGGCTCTTAAGGTACAATTCCGAAGGCGGCCGCAGACCACCAAACCTTAGCGGCGAAGCCGTCCCAATTGCAATAAAAGACCGCAGCGACTGCAGCGACACTACAGTGGCCCTAAGACTTTTCCTATCGCATTTTCGCGTAAGGTTTTGCATCAACTACAATTAGCGTTACCCCATACAGGGTTATTGCTAAGGGCTCCCACACATAACTGCGAATTCGCAACGCATCGCAAATATCTGCGTGCAAGCTCGCACGAATGCACCGCAAGAATTATCGTACCGCATCGCATCGCGGTTTTGTGTGGGCGCCCTAAAATCACTAACAATCTTGCAGGCCCGTACTACTATCATCATAAACAAAAACTTTTGTTCTATGACTTTTTACAAAACATAATACATTTACCAAAAACAGACCTTCAAGATTTCGTTTTTCTAAACATTTAGAGCGTCGAAATTAAATATTTTTATTTTTGTATGAAAGTCTGATGAATTAAAATCTGATGAATTATTAAAAGTCATAGAATAAAAGTTGATAGTAGTATGATATACCTAGATGTAGAAGTATGATGTTAGTAGACTATATACCTATATAGTCCTGAGAGATTCGCAAACGCACCCACAATACAGGAGAAAAACCTAGTGTGTAAAAATATTGTGTGTGAAACGAGCATATTCAGTTTTGAAATGATTCGAATTTGAGTTACGTCTACTCCGTACGTAATCAAAATCATAATTGGCCTATATTGGTGCCGATTCCCTTGTTCACAAACTAAACTAAATTTAAGTTCAGTGCATCTTTTTCTTTCTATTTCATTAAGAAAAGGACAGAAGATAAATTTTAGTTTAGTCCTTTCAAATTAATCAGCGCTTGACGTAAATTGACGTAATCTTTGTCGGCAAGTTTTTAATCACATCTAAACTTTTAGGGAGTAGTGTCAGGCGCTGATTAATTTGACAGGACCAAACTAAAATTTATCTTCTGTCCTTTTCTGTGTTCGCACGATGTTTTCCTTTGTGGCGGCATCTACAACGCCACATGCGAAATACGCATCAAAGACCTAACGTCTCAAATCCTGCATCGCGCAATCAGAGTTTACCGCGCGACTATCATATTATTATGCAACATACTGACATCAACTGTCGGGCAGATGCCCACCAGACACGACACCCGTCTGGTCGGAGAATCCTCCCTTTACTATAAGAGTATGAGTGAACTTTACACCCTATTCCTCATACCTCATACCAGTTGATTCTTTGACTCTTTCTCATTCCTACCCTAGAGTTACGGGGTATCAAAAAAAAAAAACACCTTGTATAATAGGTACAAAAGAAATATTGTTCTCACTAACCGGAGAAGGCGATTTTCTTATCAAGCCCGATGATGGCAAGGTCAGCAGTCTGGACTCCAGCCCTGATCTCATCGTATTCGGGATGGATGTACTTATTGGTAGACTCCACGATGGCCTCAGGTCGGGTCAGGTTGGTCACGCCGAAGCGGACGACGAACGTGATACGGCTGTCAGGAAAAAACGTAGGAATATTCTTTTAGTTAAGATTGTACACAACAGAATCAGCTATGTGTCAGTCAGTGTAATGTGTAATATGTAATGGCTTGGGTGAGGACCTAACTACTACAAATCAAATCAAATCATTTATTGGTTTGCAAACATGGGTAATTAGTACCTACATACATAGATGTTTTACTATAATAGTCCTCCATGTTCTACAGTCACATGGGCATGCAAATATATTATTATTTAATTTACCTAAATTTTAAATAACAATTAGGAAAATTAAATAATACAAAATACAAATGGTTAGCTGAGATGGTTAGTAATACATTTAAGGTACGCGTCCATTGGCCCGCGCCGGACGCATCGCACGCACGGCACGCACCGGATTTTAATTTGCTTTGTATGATTTCGATGCGGGCGGCGCGGATAATGGACGCAGCGCTATGTAAAATACATAACTGCGAATTCGCAACGCATCGCAAATATCTGCGTGCGAACTCGCACGCAGATATTTGCGATGGGAATCGGCTACCGATTCCCGCCGCCCAGGGCGTCTCCTGCGGCGACTAGGGGCGTGAGGGCGCATAGACTGCCGCTCCCTCGAGGTGACTGCTTCCCATGCACTCTCGCTCCGGACCATAGCCTGGACCAGGGCCGGATGCGAGAGATCGCCGCCGCTAATCGCCTCCGTGAGGACACGGCGGTGCTCTGCCCAAGCCGGGCAGACCTCCACCGTATGCTCCACCGTGTCTTCCGGACGATCCACACAGTGGTAACACCCGGGCGTTTCCTCCCGCCTAATCCGAAACAGGAACCTCCCGAAACACCCGTGTCCGGTGAGGACCTGTGTCAGGCGAAAGGTGAGGACGTCGTGGCGCCTCTCTAGCCACTCCTCAAAGAGGGGACTTATCGCCACAATTGTGGCGTGCCCAGCGCTGGGTTGCGACAATCGCACCCTCCATGTCGCCATGAGATCCCGCCGGAGCTCTGTCCGCTGTGCCGTGATTTCTCGCGGCAGCGGAGTTACGCCCCGGCGTTTCACCTCCTCGCGCTACTCCCATAAGTGCGCGAGAATTTTTGCCTCCAGATCCCATGGCGGCAATCCGGCAAGAAGGCTCGCCGCCTCACCGGAGACCGTGCGGTATCCTCGTACCAATCTGATGGCCTTTGGGACGCGTTCAACTGGCGGGCAGGTCACCGCCTCAAGGAACGCGCCCACACCGGTGTCCCGTAAAGGGCCATGGACCGGACGACCCCAGCATAGAGCCTCCGGCAAGAGGCGTTTGGACCCCCTAGATTGGGCAGGAGCCGCTTCAAGGCAGCCCCGGCCCGCTCCAGCCTGGGAGCCAAACGTCTGAAATGCTCCACGAAGTTCCACCGGCTGTCGAGGACGAGTCCCAGGTACTTCATCGTCGGCTCGACTCCGATGTGAACCCCTCCTACCGTTACTTCGAAACCCGTCGGTGGCGCATTCCGAGGACCATGAAAACACATGGCCTTTGACTTGTGCAAGGCCATCTCGAGTCCTAGTTCCCGGATCCTATCGACGATTGTCGCAAACCAACGTGTCGCTAATTCGGCCGCCGCCTGGTGCGACCTACCCTGCGCCAGGACCAGCGTGTCGTCAGCGTAGCAAACTACGCTGACGCCGCTAGGCAGGTCGGCGCGCAGCACCCAGTCGTAACCGATGTCCCACAAATGCGGCCCTAGGACCGATCCCTGTGGGACACCGCACGACATCTCTCGCCGGTCCCACTCTCCCTGGTGACCGGAGTATATGACAGCCCTGTCCTTCAAATAGGCCTCGACCACTCGACAGAGATAGGTCGGCATCCGGTGATACCGGAGTGCCTCCCTGATGCAACTCCAGGGCAGGGTATTGAAGGCATTGGCGATGTCAAGCGACACCGCCAAGACGACCCCACCCCGGACCACAGCATCCCCCGTCGTAAGGGCTCGCACGTGCATGATGGCATCCACCGTGGAGCGCCCCCTGCGGAAACCAAACTGGCTCTCCGCCAAATCCGGCCCCACCCGCACGAGCTGCCCGACAAGGCGGTCTGCAATGACTCTTTCAAAGCGCTTGCCCACCTCGTCGAGCAGCACGTGTACCTACGTTTTTATTTAATTTTTTTACATTGTTCTCACATTTCGTTATAAATTCAATGTTATGATGTAACTAATAATTATTTTTGTAACAATTTAATTTAAAAGTGTCTATGGAGTTTCTTGCCCGTTCTTCTACACTGGTACCCTACGCTTTGGAATGGGCATGTAGCTTCATTTTTCTTACTGACCGACTCCTTGACAATTCAAAAGTGCCTGTAAATGGTTTAATTGAAATAAGTGATTTGAGTTTGAAACAGTTAATTACTACAATAACGAAACCATGGTCAGCAAGACGACTAGGCACCACAAGCAGCACCCGTCCACGAGCATAACGCAAATATTACTTTAAATACGTTGCCTGATCACGCGATATTTAAGGTCCTTTTGGATGCTATACAGCAGTACCTGCTCGTGGCACGCCGCGTACGAGACACACATGGCGGCAGAAGTGCTTTTTCTGAAAACTTACTGTACGAACCGACTCTTTTATCACAATGCATTCCACGTAATGAGTACTACTCACTCTACTCTACTTGCTGCAATAATTTATTTGATAAAAAATTTGCACACAGGCCTTATTTAGGTAATATTATGAATTTCGGAGCTAAGAAATTTTTATTTATTTATTTATTGTCTCTCATGCACAGCACATATTTTACAATAGATTGCTGTCGGTTTTTGTACATGAATAATGTCAGGGCACTGTAAAACATTAATGCTTTTATCTACACCCATGCTATAAATCCTCTCTAAAAATTTCTGAAGCAGTTCGCTTATTGCCAACATTAAAAAAACCGGTGTCATAGTAACCATAATATCATCCAAACCAGTGTTATAATGTTGTACTAAATTTCATTATGCAACTCCTTGGCGATTTCAATCCCTTCATTACTCATCAAACAGCCACATTTATGAATTTCAAAAATAGAACATTGTCATGCACGCGCCCTTTAATACCACAGCGCCGTAATAAAAATAAAAAAAACTTATAGGTTATTCGAGTTCACGTCGCATCCCGCCATTTTTGTTCGATATTAGTATTGCAAAAATTTATAAGTTTGTTGTTTACAAAAATGAGTGATACAAGCTTTGATAACACACCACCAGATATTTATAATGCGGCAAAGGACATTTCTAACCAATTATTACCAGAAAAGTCGAGAAAACAATATGAAAAGGCGTACTAAGATTTCATGAATTGGAAAACAGCAAAGAGTAGATAAAGTCTTGTATGCTATACAAGACTACTATAATTGTACATAATTAGGTATTAAAAAACTCATGTGATACTATTATACAAACCCACATTCGTGTTTTAATACCCCTTATTGTACAACGGTTGCATAAATAACTAATTTGCTGTTGAGTCCAGAATATTTAGTTTTAAAACTTAGTTTTAGTACTTACTTAGCCAGGCAGTGGGCGGCGGTGAGCACCCACTTTTCGTGGATGACCGAGCCACCACAGGAACTGACGCCACCAATGGCGCTCACCATACGCACACTGACCTGGTACGGGATCTGGCCATCCACTGCAGGCCAGCCAGCTACAATTCTTGATGATTGTAAGTCAGCTAAGGGGTGGAAGTGAAAAAAAATATAAAACTTCTATATCTCGTAGCAGCGTAGCGCTACGTCGTACCAGCGTAGCGCTACGTCGTACCAGCGTAACGCTACGTCGTTCCAGCGTAGCGCTACGTCATTTCCCGCTGTGTTTCCCGTAGCACAGCTCGTTACGGCGTGGCTACGGCGTAGCGGTTTTATACGATTTCCCATGAGTTACTTGTACATCTTAAATCTCTTTATAATTTTCAAACATTAAAAAAATGTGTCGGCGCTTATTTTGGATTGTCGCTTATGAACACTGCCAGTATCATAAGCGTAATATTTAAATTTTAACAAACAACTAGTGATGGGCCGAATCGGGTTTCACCAAATACGAATAATCGGCTGAAAATTTGGTTAAAAGTTTACCGACACGAATATTCAGCAGGATTTGACGCGCTTTATCGTGCATCTCAAACCTACCAGTTTTATTTCTTATACGAGTATTGCTTCGATTAGACTCAGTTCAAGTCTAAACTTTAACTGCTTCTAATCGAAACAATGTAAGATTACTACTATGTTTATCTTTACATAGACAGAATAAATGATAAGACAAACTTGTTATGGATACAATTATGTAATTGTGCTACTTCATAATATGCTTATTGACATATAGAGGCCACTTTTTAATACAATATTATTCGATAGAATATTCGGCATTTTAGCCGAATAATCGGACGAATACGAATGTTCGGTATACCTACCGAATATAATACCGAACATAAAACGAATATTCGGCCCATCTCTACAAACAACACAATAGAAATTCTTCAGTTCCAAAGCAAAAATAACACAATAATTTGAAAGAATTTAGAGGGAGTTGTTAAGTGCTGTTTATTTGACATGACATTTACATATCAATTTGATAATATTCACTTACGCAAGTCCTCGATAATGGCCGGCTCGGGATTGAGGACACCTCCCTAAAATAAGGGAAATTTGCTTCGTAAGTATTATATATGTATTTAAAATTCTAGTAAAGATTTTGTTTTTTTATAAATCGTTTTAAAGTTGTTTGAGAAAATAGATGAAAACTGACTATTCCCCCCCTCATCCCTAAAACTATCAAGCCTAATATTTCGAAAAAAAAAAAAAAGAATTGGTCCATTGGTACTTATATATAACAGGATAACCTATAAGAAGTCTACGAGCTTAAAATATCATGGAATATCAATATTGTGCGTACAAACATACATTTGCAGTTGGACTGTATGAGAGAATGTTTTTCAACTTCAATGTTAAGTTGTTCTGGGGATAAATTCATCCCAACTACGGAAACCTTCATTCTATATACATGTTTGTATGTCCGCGATTTTCTCAAAAACTACTGAAGCATTTTTTTTTTACCAAGAGTAAGAATGTTTTCTTAATTCTTACCTGCACATAGCCCAAAACGAAGAAAAGTCCCAACAGGTATGCGGCCACCATCTTGAACGAACGCCTAGCGAGTGATTTACATGGACTTAATTATTATATTATTAATCTATCTGTATCGAACATTAGAATTAATTGATAGTGTTTTCTCATTATCTGGGATTATGATATCAATAATTAATTAGGATTTTTATGGTAGGTACGTACAGTTGGGTATTTCGGCATTGTTAGGGTTACCTAACTTTGAATGCCTTGCATACTATGAAAAATATCAACAAGGTATTCCATTTTTGAATAATCAATACGCAGAAAACTTACTTTGAAGATTTTTAAATCATTGATTTTTGTTTCACATAAACTTTAATGTTAATAATCATATCATAGAATAAAAAAATCAAATATTCTTTATCCATATATTGTTTACTAGCTTTTGCCCGTGGCTCCGCCCTCGTAGATGTCGGTTATCGCGTAAAAAAAGTAGCCTATGTCTGTTTCCATATCCCAGGCTATATCTCTCCCAAATTTCATGATGACCGATTCAGCGGTTTAGGCGTGAAAACGTAACATACAGACAGACAGACTGACAGAGTTACTTTCACATTTATAATATTAGTATGGATTTAATATAAAACTTATTACCAAGAATAACATTTTGTCCATTTTCCATTTTTCAACAGCATTTTTAGGCATTTTTCTTGCATTTTGCAGTATGCAAGCATGCAACATGCAGCGTGCAAGCAAGCATGCAGCATGCAAGCAAGCATGCAGCATGCAAGCGAGCATGCAACATGCAGTAGGCATGGCTTCTGTCACGGCTCCGGCGCTGCAGGGTTCCGGCGGTCCCACGCGAGCTTATCGTCGCAGATAGTATTTACGCTCACCACCACGTTACGTCACGTTATAAAACCACCTGCTCCTCAGCTCGCGGGCCGCCTCGCCTACACGCTAAATTACACTCTAGGGGTAGCGCAGACAAGACTACGCGAAGTCGGTTTGCAGCGATTCGTTTCTGTCACTAAATTACACCGAACAAACAAAAACACCGAACAAATAATTTTTAAAAAATAATTCTACTGTTTGATAAGTTTGCTAAACTTAAAAATAAGATTAAAAATTCCTTGATTCAGTCTTTGTTTCTGTGAAATATGTTTCATTCAATAGTCTTTGAAACAATAATATTCGAAACAAAAATACAAGGATCAAATATTATATGAAACATTTTCTGGGAAACGAAATTCTATGTTTCTGTCTGCGAAACAAGGGGACACCCCTTAATGCACCATGTTTTAATACCTAGTTATTTATGCAACTGTTGTATAATAAACACTCATGTGATACTATTATCACACATTCGTGTTTTAATAATCTACACTCATGTTATCTACTCTTTGTTACTTTCCAGTTCATGAAATCTTGGTACGCCTTTTCATATTGTTTTCTCGACTTTTCTGGTAATAATTGGTTAGAAGTGTCCTTTGCTGCATTAGAAATATCTGGTGGTTTGTTATTAAAGCTTGTATCACTCATTTTTGTAAACAACAAACTTATAAATTTTTGCAATACTAATATCGAACAAAAATGCGTGAACTCGAATAACCTATAAGTTTTTTTAAATTACCGTGCTTTGGTAGTAAAACGCGCGTGCATGACAATGTTCTTTTTTTTAATTCATAAATGTGGCTGTTTGATGAGTAAGGAAGGGATCGAAAACGCAAAGGAGTTGCATAATGAAAAGTACAACATTATAACACTCGTTTGGATGATATTATGGTTACTATGACACCGGTTGTTTTAATGTTGGCAATAAGCTGTTTCAGAAACTTTTATAGAGGATTAATAAAAGCGCGAGTTCGAGTCGCTCCTTGATCGGTTTTTTTTATATGTGACATCTCCTAACCCGCACTGGACCCACGTGATGGATTACAGCCCACTCCCTCTCACAGATAGGAGGCCTGTCATGTGTCCCAGCAGTGGGAACGTTGTAGGCAAATTATTATGCTATGCTATTAGGTAAATTGGGTATAGGTCACCCAATTTATTATATAACTACCTAAGGATTCAGGATTATGATAAGTTAAAGATATCGCTAATCTACAATGTTAATGATTTCACCATTATATGCAATTAGCCTTTACCCGCGGCTTCGCCCGCGTGAATGTCGGAAATTCTCCTACGGAAATATACTATCTGGATAAAAAGGATAAGCAGCGCGTCGACTCCGAGTCGCAATAAAAAACAAGTCAATGTAAACCGAGACATTATGAAAACGTGTTAGTTAAAAAGTTCTAGGCGTGTTAAATCGTAAATGCCATATAACAATTGTGTTCGCGGTGACAGCAAGCTTACACCTTACTGCGAGCTTGCATCTCGCGGCCGGCGTGCGGACTGCGAGCTTGCACCTTGCGGCCGGCGCGCGGACTGCGAGCTTGCACCTTACGGACGCCGCGCTGGCCACTAGCAGTAGCCTAAATTCGAGGCGACGCCGTGCTGCAGCTGTGCAGTTGTCACTTATATTTAAATGTCGCAGCATAATGCTGAGATAGGAGCCTTTTGGCCCCCGTGCAGGACTTTGTTTTGATTTTACTTTTGATTATATCTCGAGAACGGATCGGGGAATCGGGGGATTTTACGTTGACAAAGTCGCGGTCTGAAGCTAGTAAGGAATAAAAACAAAATGTAAAATATATTCAATATTATATTTTATTCTAAGTACATTCTGTACAATCGCATTACGTACTAAATATCACAACAGATTTTAGAAATAAAAACATTTACTAGCAAAAAACTGCACACACCTGCTTATAAATACATACAAAAATTATTGTCTTTTAAAGTCTATCGGGAAAAGGTATATAATGCACTCCGCACTCTTAACCTTATAGCTAGTGACTCGGACCTATTTTGTTGTTCTCTGAGTGAGTTCACAAAGAATGCTTTATTTGTACTAAGTTACAAAATGTAATTATAAAAATAAGTTAATTATAAATCAGAATAAGATTAGATAAGTACGCTATCGCAATAGGTTACCCTGTAAGGATAGACGTAAGTTGAAAATAAATAAATATTAGATTCGTTTTAAAAACCAATTTAAGTACTTGTGTATTGCATTGAATACTAGGTATATCTACGTATCGCATTTTGATAATCTTATTTAGCAAAGTGAATATTGAGATGGGACTTCTAAATCGAAACTATGGTACAGTATAATAATAGTGGTAGTGTTATAGAACCCCGGCAAGAAAAAAAAATACAAAAAAAGAATCATTTTGTTTATGTAAGTATCTATTTACATAGAGGAAACTAAAAAAAAAAAAAAAAAAATAAGATACCTAGTGTTACTGCATTGAACTATCATCTAAAAAATTGTTGTAGCTACACCCTTTTATAAAAAACCCCATAGAAATATTAAATTAAAAAAATTGGTTCACATTGTGTGCAGTTTTTTTTGCATGTAATTTTAAGATTATTGTTAAATTATGACACTAGAAATTGTACAATAAAGTTAATAATAGGACTGTTACACAATAGAAACAAAATCTTGATCCAAGTGAGCTTTTCTTAAATAATTAACAAAAATCTTTAAAACGATTAAGTACCTTTAAGTACTTGATACTTCGCTAAACTAATTAATAAGAATAATATATTAAATGGGGCTGAGAATTAAATATACATATTAAATTAAATAAAAAGTGATCTAATACCTCAATATTACTGTCAAGTCAACCACTTTGTAACAGTTTATCTTTGTAAGATAACTTCAAAATTATGATAATTATTTCATGTGTTATTAATAAACTAATTAAGCTTAGCCAAGTTCAGTATACATAAATAGGTTTATTTTACATTTTATTTTTATATTTACCCTGCGTGTTTATTATTACCCGCCTGTGCGACAACAAAGACAGGGTTATTAAAAATAATGCTGCTAAATAAACAGTGTATCCGAAATAGAAAAAAAAAAAGAAATGCTAGCTGCCTGAAAAAGGTAAGTTCATATTATTACAAAATATACAGTGTGCCAAGTATACAAAGGGTAGCGGTCATTTTAAGCAAATACGCATTCTGTACGTCACACTATGTAACATTGAGCAAAAATAATAGGTGCGTGACGACTTTTGTTTTTGGTTACCACTGCGCTGTATTGCTTGCTAGCACGCAAACCAAATATTTCATTCAACATCGTTCTATGAGGAAACAAATTAAAGACGAGGCAAGAAAATCAGGGTAATTTAAATATAAATAAAGGGTAAAGATGATTGAGCTATACGACCTTACATTACTAAGGCATTCTTGGTATTTGAATACTACAAAATGCCCTAAGGGCGAGGTGATTCGGTCTCACGTAGTCACGGTGACCACATGTTTCTTAGATTCTAAATATTTGTAGTATACGACCGCGTCGTGTACTGTCGGAAACGTCTCCATTTGCAGTTGGTCTGTTTCTAAGGAGTTGTACCTGTCTATCATTTCTAGAACTGGACCTGTGGAAGAAAGAAGGATTATCATCATTAGGAGGGTTTTAAATTATAAAAAAGTAGGTGGGTGGGTGGTTATTGTTATTGAAAAAAACCGGCCAAGTGCGTGTGAGTCCACAAACAATGAAGGGTTCCGTAGTTGGGATAAATTTATCCCAAGAACAAACTTAACATGTTCTCCCATACATTCTGTATAACAAATTTGAGTTGGTCGACTATTACTCGGTAACTTGTAAAGCCTACTTAGCTGTGATAGTTTTCCTTTTAACTTCTTTATATACAGGGTGGAAAAAAAAGACCGTGGTTGGAGGAAAAGTACCCTTAATATTGATGATGGCAAATTTTACTGAAAGGAAACATTCCTTTATTTTCAAAAATAATTAAAACTGCATTTAAAGTATTTTTTAATCACCTGCTTGAGCCGGGAATAGAACCGGTGGAATGTGAAAAAAAAAAAACATTGTGTATTTTATTATACTAACCGAAAGAGTCATTCATAAGGATCAATTCCTTTAAAATAACATAGTATCTTAAATTAAAGAAAGACCTAGAAAAATATTTTTTTTGTTGTAAAACTTACTATCTTAAGAAAGTAGTTCTCTTAACTTATGAATTGCTCAAAATGAGACCCACTTTCACGTATGCACAGACGTATTCTTCGACTGAATTCGCTACGTGTCGCCTTTTATATCGAGTTTTTTATCGTGTTTCTTTATTTAAGATACTATGTTGTATAAAAGGAATTGATCCTTATGAATGACTCTTTCGGTTGGTATCATAAAATACAGGATGTTTTTTTTCCACATTCCACAGGTTCTATTCCCTGCTCAAGCAGGTGATTTTTCAAAAATCTTTAAATGCAGTTTTAATTATTTTTGAAAATAAAGGAATGTCTCCTTTCAGTAAAATTTGCCATCATCAATATTAAGGGTACTTTTCCTCCAACCACGATCTTTTTTTTCCACCCTGTATACTACTGCTGTTAATTTTTTCTCATATCTAAATACAACCATCTAGCTGGCAGGGCGGGGGAACCACTTGACTCTAACAAAAATTAGCACTTTAAAGTTTAATATTACGCAAACGGATCCCTAAATCGAAAAATGGTTTTAACAAACCCGTTATATTTTTGAACGGCCTATCCAACGATACCCCACACCATGAGATAGACGAGAAAAAAAATATCATCCCCATTTTACGTATATTTCACGATTTTATTTTACCGCTTTGTCGGGGTGATTAATATGTATTCCCATACCAAATTACAGCTTTCTAGTACAGTCAGTGTACACAATTAGCTGACCCCCCCTTGCATAAATAGTTGAGATTTTTTTACTAACAAATCGTACGATTTTAATTTTTTTTTCTAGTTTGGGTTGTCTTCGTATAGGTATTTAAATTAAGAATTATAAAATTCTATCGATCCGTAATAAAAAAAATCTCAACCATTTATGCAAGGGGTCAGCTAATTGTGTATACTGACTGTACTAAGACTCTGAGCTAAGCCACGGACAGACGGACAGACAGACAGACGGACATTTATTTATTTATTTATCACACACACTGCTATCCTTACAGGAAAAAATCCTAATGCGATAGCGTGGTCCTTAATTAAACTATCTTAAATAACATAACACATACAATATAATTTTTGTGAATTCATTCAGGGAGCAGGAAAATAAATCGATCCTGTCAGCCGTGTCATTCAGTGCGTGCAAGTCGCGCGTCAGTGGCGCTTTGCTGAGCAAGTTGGTGCACTGCTAGTAACATGGCGAAACCATAAGAGTTCCTTGTTACTACGGAACCCTAAAAATTAACGGGTTCGGTTTAAAGAACTTTATTTCTCATTAAGACAATCGTCACTTACATGAGAACAATAAATCTTATTACTAATTATATTAGATCAGTGCGGGTAGAAACAAGACAAAAAATAAAAGTATGATCACCTACAAAATTGGAAGCGAGTTCACTGCATTCCTAAGATAAGGCGGTGGCACAAGTTATAATATGTTGCTGTTTTAGAAAAAGTAAACAACACAATCAATATTATAGTGTTTCGTCGTTGTAATTAAAAGTAAATAATTAATTTTTAAATATGTTGAGTGAAGTCGCTTCTTTTATATCTTTTGGAAGTTTATTATAGAGCTGTGCTCCCCCATAGGTTAGGTTGTTTTTGCCGTAGTTAGTTCTTGCTCTAGACAATAGCAGGTGACTGGCTCGACGAGATGAGTATTTGCTTGTTTCACCTTCTGTTGTGAATGTAATGCGTGAGTGAATAAGTTTGTGGATAATTTTATAGATAAGTGTGCATGTGTTATATATATAAAGTTGTTTGATGTTTAATAGCTTGGTCTCTTTATAAATAGTTTTTGTCGGTGTTAAGAAGTCATAATTGTGTAGTATTTTGATTATTTTATTTTGTAGAATTTGCATTGGTTTTAGACTAGTTTTAGGTGCGTTTCCCCATATTTCGATGAGATATAATAAATAAGGCTTAACAAGGGAGTTGTATATTACTAGCCAAACTTTTTTTGGAATACATCTAACAATTTTATGCAGTCTGCCCGCCAATGATGAAAGTTTGTTTTGAATGTGTTGAAGGTTTACATCATCATTAACTTAAGCCCAGAATAATAGATAATAATACTGCTGAGTGCAAGCTTTCCCTTTCTTCTGCCATAATTCCTGGTACCATGCGTTCTCAATGAGAACTCATGGTACCAACTCTAAAACCTAACTCTTGGATGAGAACTTCTCATCCAAGAGTTGGGTTTTAGAGTTGGTCCCTCAATAAAAGCTGATATTTTTCTGTAGTACAGCTTTACTAAGGGACAAATTCTGCAATCTGGAAAAAAGCTTCATGAGCCTTACGCGTATTCTATATTTACCATTGGCTCCCGCCAGTAGCACAGAAATATGACTGGACGCTAGTTCCTTCTTGATGGCGACTAAACTCTTGATACCCGGCGCGTCTACGTAGGACAGGGCTGTCATATCTATTATCACACATTGCACCTGGAAACACAATGATAACAATCAGATAAATGACCAGAAGAACAATTTTTAGAGATGAGAACCGAAATCGTCGACAATGCACATACATTTAATAATTAGATTAATACTATGTACTTGCAATACTTATGAAAATCACCTAAAGAATACTTGTGTCGCTTAACTTCAAACTTGGGTAAATCTAATTTTGAGAATTTTTAAGATTTTGGTACTAAATTAAAGGCCAAAAGAGACTTTTAAAACCATTTTATCAGTTGTATATAAATCCGCATAGTTCTTGAGAAAAAAACCGTTAAAATCATAAAATTTTATCTAATTCCGATAGATCCATGAGACAGTTTTATTCAAATGCAGTTAAGTCCATGAGAGCCAATCAGCTAACCGCGTCTGTTCAACATAGCGGTCAGTCGTCTCAACTCTGCGACGTTAACACCGTGCGCTCCCGTTTTTTATTGTTTCTTTTTAATCAAAGAAAATTCCCATGGATAATACCATTAAAATAGTTACACCGAGCAATGCCCGCAAGCAGCCTAATATAAAAATCCCCACTGAGTTTTTTCAAAGATGGATAAATTGCATTCCATTAGATCAAATGAAGGTAAATCCAAACTTAATTTTACATTTTTGAAAGAATGTATGGTTATAATACTAAATTTGCTTTATAGGAACGTTATCTTCAGTATTGTTGACATAATAAATAAAAAACCGCCTTTTAATTCATGGAATTAAGACTGTTATCACTTTTTTTTTAATATCTCCCAAGAGGGTAAAGTGGATTTACCCGAGTTTGAAGTTAAGCGACTCACTTATCAATTATATAAATTCTATTGCTTGGCACTTAAGTAGGTATGCTTAATTACCGAGTTTACAGCTAAAAATGGAAATGCGTTCTATTACTGGTACTGAGCCATCAAAGAAAATTTGCGCTCAGGTTAAAAACCTATCCTATAAATACCTATTAAATACTTACTCTTTGACTAAGATTAGGGTCCCACTCGAAAGACTCGTTCTTGGTAAGGTTGTTGTCCTCGTCGTGAGCCGTCTCAGAAGGCTTCAGGTACCCGATCTTACGGAACAACTTGGTTCTAAACAGATTCTTAGTGGCGAAGTTCAGGCCGCCGCAGTAGTGGAAGATTTTGATGCCTGGGAGTTCTTCGGCCTGGAAGAAGAATGCAATATTTTTAGAATTTAAAGGAACACCAAGTCTTGCAAATTATTCGACTTAAAAGACGAGGAAGCAGGTAGTAGTAATTAAGATTTAAAAGGCTTTGACCACGAGTTGAACAAAGGGTAAATTTTGTTAACGTCTCGGGTAAAATTGATCCTGCTAGGGTTGCGGATTTGTCCGAAAGGGGTACCGTGGCCGTGGCACACAGGCAACTGAAGGAACACGGGGGGGTTTTATTCAGTAAAAGTCTGACACGCCCTAGCTCCGCCCAGAGCGAGAGAAGTTATTTGATAATTTCCCACCCAAAAAAAAAGGGTAACATTGATAATGAAGGGTTTAAGCGAAAAAAATTAAGTTAGTTTTTAAATATTGAAAATGAACATAACACGCATTTTTCAAATCACGATTTATGAACTTTGGAAATAAAAATTAATATCAGATTTTTTTGGATGTCCAAAAAGATTCTATCGAAACCAAATAAAATCTAAATCTTGAAAAAATAAATAAAACCATCATGTCAACAGACCTGTCAGGTACTTCATTACAAATGTCACGGAAAAGTAACTAATAATCCTAAGACGAATCTACAACAAAACTAAATAATATGGTGCACAATCCTTTAAAAACCCTTATCCCAAAATAAGAGGGTTAAAATGCGACTGTGCTCGGACAAATCGTACCCTTACGCTACAACCTACGACATTGGGGTATGCGACTTTATAAAATGGATCCTATTCACGCTAATCTACATAGTGGTCATGTGTTTCACCCAGTTCATTATCCTTGCTATGTACAACCCTGAAATGGACATGGCTACTCATGGGATGCTGTCCAGTGTGAACAATTGATGACCATGTATTACTATTGCTGGGTATGTGCCGAGCTCGGCTTGACAAGTGATTTCATTTATCAGAAGTAATAATGTTATTTAAAAAAATAGTTCATACCTTTGTATTGAAATGTGATTCTTGTTGTTTTATTTTGCACTTTATAGTAAAGAGCCAGATATAAGACTTTAGAGGTATGAGGAACAGGGTGTAAAGTTCACTCATACTCTATAGTAAAAGGAGGATCCTCCGAACAGACGGGTGTTGTGTCTGGTGGGATGTTGGGATGTTGTATATATGCTAGTCACGCGGTAAACTCTGATAGCGCGATGCAGGATTTGTGACGTCAGGTCTTTGATGCGTAGTTCGCATGTGGCGTTGTTGATACCGCCACAAGACCTTAAAGCGAATTCAAATTGGACCCTTTCATGCAGAAAATCTTTTCTGCATAACAGGGTCCAATTCAAATTCAAAAGTCATTTATTCAAATTAGGCTGAGAATCAGCACTTTTCGATCGTCAACATTACATATAAGACAGTCCCCCAAAACGCCCATCACCACTTCCTAGTGCTTTAGCTGGGAAAAAGAAGTGGCGCAACAAACTCCCCAGCAGCACATCTGTCTGTTCAATTAGACAAACCCGACTCTATACAATAGTAGGTATACCAATTAATTAACATTACGAGACACAGAACAGTAAAAATTTTTTTTGCCCTATGTCAGCTGACACACGCCA
The DNA here is from genome assembly GCA_947523025.1 of Dryobota labecula. Taxonomy (NCBI): domain Eukaryota; kingdom Metazoa; phylum Arthropoda; class Insecta; order Lepidoptera; family Noctuidae; genus Dryobota; species Dryobota labecula. Next base: position 12,603,085 of record OX383303.1, read on the forward strand.
ATATCCCCTCGGATCCCTTCCTAACCGAAAGCTAATGTTGCGCGAGTACGCAATCGTCGCGCTCGTTTATATGAATACTAGCTTTTGCCCGCGGCTCCGCCCGCGTAGATGTCGGTTATCGCGTAAAAAAAGTAGCCTATGTCCGTCTCCATATCCCGGGCTATATCTCTGCCAAATTTCATGACGATGGGTTCAGCGGTTTAGGCGTGAAAAGGTAACATACAGACAGACAGACAGACAGAGTTACTTTCACATTTATAATATTACTAGCTTTTGCCCGCGGCTCCACCCCCGTGGATGTCAGTTATCGCGTAAAAAAGTAGCCTATGTCCTTGTCCATATTCCAGGCTATATCTTTGCCAAATTTCATGACGATCGGTTCAGCGGTTTAGGCGTGAAAACGTAACATACAGACAGACAGACAGACCGACAGAGTTACTTTCACATTTATAATATTAGTATGGATAGTATGGATGGATAGTATAGATGACATACTCGCGCGATCAGGGACTGAATACCGAAATAATTTGGATACATGATACCAAAATATCGCTATAAATACCAGTATTTGGTTATACATTTAATACCGTTATTATTATTATTTTTTGCGTTTTTGCAATATACAGGTCAGCGTCAGGTTGTATCTTGATCAAAATATGATTCGCGACTGAAGAATCATCAAAAAAGATTCTGTGACGTTACATTGTAGCCTGATATCAGTACTGAGTATCGATATAATTATCGATATTTTATATTGATACTCAAATTACTGATATAAAATACGAGTATTTATGCCAGATGTCGATACTGTTATCGGTATTTTCTTTAAAATATCGGTATTCTTCGAATATCGATATCGGTCCCTGCGCGCGATGAATCAAGTCGCGTATGTACGTCATCGCGTATGTACTATCACGAGCTTCCGAATCGTACGATCATACCATAGAGACTATTCTTGCTTGCAGCGCTCGGCCGCTATAGTAACGCTTACCTACGCTCATCAACCAATATCATCGCAGCATCAGATTTTTGCTAAGCCCCTTAATTTTGTAAATAAAAAAGAAAGATCGTATGAAACAAGCCGATGTGGTCAGACATATGCTATCATTGTAACAGAGCCTGAGAAATTTATTTAAATAATTTTTTTTTGGTATTGGCCGTCGCAAAACGGGCGGTAAACAGCAGGTTTAGCATGAGCACCGTTTTGTCGACGGAAGAGTAGACAAAAATTAAGAAAGAAAGAAAAATAGGTTTATTTGTCACAGAAACACGTGCATACATAAAGATAAACCTTTCCGTGAAGACTGTACGACGGTAGCAAAGTAGTGTACTTTTACACTGTACTTTTTACGAAATTCACTCTTTTACATAATTCGACTCGAAAATCATTGTTTTGTCGTAGGATTTTTTTTTTGTTTGATTTTCAATTTTTACTGATTTTAAGTCACGAATATAAATACAACTACAAACATTTTTTCTCAAAGTGTCGAAGTACCGTATTTTGGAACAAAAAATATTACAGTAATATTGGCCTAAACCATTTTCTTGGTAATGCCCTAATAACTAAATGATGTAAATTAGGAGAAGTTAGCTTTTGTTCTTCTATTATAATTAATAGATTAACGTTGTTTTTGAGTTTTGCGTCCAAAACGCTCTCCTGTAAAATCATGATTTTGTACATAACCGTATACACCTTGTGGCTGTCGAGTAGAAAGTTTTCTACTGTCTTTAGCATACATGGCGATTACAAAATCAAATTGTCTTCACTACCTTAGACAACTGTTAGTTGTCAGTGTGATTTAGACAGTTTGGGATAGAAAACTTTCTTCTGAAATAGTCTACATAAAAAAGGACCTAGACAAAGATCATTAGAAACGAAAGACGAAATGACAGATTTAAGAAGGATTTCTACGATGCAATGTCAAAAATGGAGAAATGAAATGTCCCTTTTTATAGAAAGAGCTGTGTCTATTCTTCGTAGAAATAGAAAGCGTCATGCTAAGCCTTCTGATGTGGAAATCCGTGAGCACGAGATTTTGTTTTGAAAGTGTGCCGATTCGGATGTCCACGATAGTACCTCGTCGCGTCGTCGCGCGTCGCGCCAAAGGTTGCGTTCGGGTCTTCCGAACAAATGACTGCGGCGACCGAGTATTGGCGTGACGATCGCTTATATCAGGACACGAGGTCATAAAGTACGTATAAATACTATAGAAGAAGTACTTACAGCTCTGTATCTCTTGATGTCCAGGTAAAGGTCTGTGTCCAACACTTTGCCCAGGAGGCAGACGTACGGGTTCTGTGAACGCATGAACAGCGCGCCCAAGCTTGCTAGCAGACCAGCGCCAAGTCTGAAAGTAAATGGCAAGGTGTTGATTAGAAACACTACCACAACACTGCATCCCCCCCTCCTATACCTCCGGTTGAAAACCTCGTGGCTAAATAATAAAAAACAGCCGCACGGATCGATTAAGGTATTATTATTTAAGGTATGTAATGGATGGGTGACCACCAGGCATTACCCTAAACAAATTGACATGCCATAAGTGGTGGACCTATATGCCAATTTGTTTGGGGTCGGCGCAGAATGTATTTATTTCTTCCATAGATCTGTACCAACTATTCCCCCCCTTTTTTACTAAGGAATCTTTCACACAATATGTTTATAGATTCTTTGGTCTTTTTTAGGGTACCGTAGTTAACAAGGAACCCTTATAGTTTCGCGATGTAGTCTGTCTGTCTGTCTGTCCGTGGCTTAGCTCAGAGACTCTTAGTACTAGAAAGCTGTAATTTGGTATGGGTATACATATGAATCACGCAGACAAAGTGGTATTTTTTTTAAAACGGCATCTAGCAGTTCATCCTAGGAGGTTGTCTACTGCTTAACCGGACTTTTCTGTGGGTGCGCTCAGTAAATTAAGGCCTCCAGCCAGGACATAAATCTTAAAAACTAAGCAACTACGCTAAGGGCACCCCCCGCGGGGGGTACAGACCTCGGCTTAGGGCGTCGCTGGGGGAGGACAGCAAGGGACGAGCTAGATCGGGTTATGATTATTTAGGGACGAATTTAAAGCTACAAAGTGGTAAAACAAAAACTTGAAATATATATTTTTTAGGGTACCTCCCCTACACGTAACTCTAGTAGCATTTTCCGTTGGCATTTAGTTGGGCCACCTTCAGAGGTATGTGGCCCAACCAAACGCCAACAAAAATGCTACTAGGGAAAGTGGGGATGATATTTTTTTTTCTCGACTGTCCCATTGTATGGGGTATCAATGGATAAGTATAAAAAATATTACGGGTTTGTGAAAACTATTTTTCTATTTAGGGATCCGTTTGCGTAATATTAAGCTTTAAAGTGCTAATTTTTGTTAGAGTCTAGTGTCCCCCCACCTGCCAGCGAAATGGTAGAATTTAGATATGTGAAAAATTCACAGCAGTAGTATATATAACGAAGTTAAAAGGAAAACTATCACAGCTAAGTAGGATTTACAAGTTACCGAGTAATAGTTGAACAACTTAAAGCAGTTGAAAAACACGTTCTCCCATACATTTCGTATGGAAGAAGGCACGGTTGGCGCAGTGGTTAAGCGATGGACTGCTGCGCTGCGTGTCGCTGGTTCGATTCCCGCATTGAACAAATATTTGTATGACCTACAAGTAGTTGTTTCGGGTCTGGCTGTTGTATGTGAGTTTAAATGTTTGTAAACGTACCCACAATACAGGAGAAACTCCTAGTGTGGGTCAAAGTTTTCAATAAAACAAAAATTACTGACCCAATATCAATATTGATGAAAAGCGTGATCAGGAAGGTCACCATCCACACCATGGCATCCAATTTACTTAATCTCCAAAACCTGGAACAAATAAACGAATTTTACGAGACTTCTCTTGCGATAAATATAGCAATGTATCAGCGGCGAGGTGTGAATTTTTATAAGAGAGAAACCGAAGCGAAGCCGGTTTGAAGTTGAACTTAAAAATAAAAGTCTACTGAATTGAACACCATCCATTTATCGTCAATTAGCAGAACCAAAAAGATGCTATTAATACACAAACAAAACTTTCAATGTTTTACAAAAATAAACTTGACAAAGTTAGGTACTATCATTCAAAAATTATTATAGGAATATAAAGAATCGAATACAATACAGTTGAAAGGGTGGAAACTAAATGAAATGTGTAAATTCTTCCATCTCGTTCTTGTCTCATTCATGTTCGTTCATTTCGTGCGTCACTGACGCATTTTTCTACATCTGTTTTTATCGTAACCCGTTGTACAGCGGCTTGGTCTCGGCCATATCAGGAGATGACACTTGACCTACAGTGACATCATGCCGGGATCGCTATTGTATGAATTTGAGTTCCCGATTATGACGTTTTGGCGCCGGGTTATTTTAGCACATTTTTTTGTTATTGTTGTAATTCAAAGCTAATTATAGGCGTTTTTGTTGTTTGAATGTTATGGTGAATAGAATAGTGTGTAACTATATTTATTGGCAATAGTAGACAATATTGACTGTGCCATTTTTCAATAGCGGTAGAGTTACTGATGTTTACCTCCGAAGGGAAGCTCGTAGGAATCGTGTTGTATGATGCTTTCGCTACTGCAATGTATATGTCTCAGGCAGATTGTATGATTTGTCATTTTACAAACGCGCAGCGTTGTGCAAAATGTAAATCCTATTTCTTAAGGCGCTCGCCGTCCGCTACCGCGGTTGGTCACAGTTCTAACCTAACCTAATCCATTTGGTCGGGGTGCCTGGATGTCAAAATTATAATCATTGAACGAGTTGCCAATTATGGCGGTCGGCGGAATCGATACGACGTGATATTGACAGCATAGACAGGGTAATATCTATTCTCTATGTATCTTTGTATGTGGGATTCTTTATACCCTAGAAGCATCCTAACGGCTGGATGGATTTAAATACATGAAGTGTCTATCGACTCATCCAGATCGCGAGATGGTTATAGATATTGCTTTTATAAAATCAAAATTGTGGTTTTTAGAAGGCATAAAGTAGTCTTGAAAAAAAAAAAAAAACCATGGCCATGTGGGGTATCAAAGAAAGGGCTTGAGGAGACAATTCCAAATATACATAATATAGGTAACACACTAAAAGGTTTAAAACAATAAATAATAACTTTTTAATATATGTTTTTGCTGTATTTAATTACAAAAACCATAGACAGAACCTAGAGAGAAATGTACATAAAAAGGGTAGGTATACTCGTAAGTAGTGAACAAAGGAGAGAAATCTGAAGGAAACTCTCATGAGTTTAATTTAACTTAAAACAAGTACATGATAATACTTTACTAGTGCTAAAGCAAATATTGTTTGTATTATTGTTATTTTGTTTTTTAATTAGTTAGCTAAGTTAAGATTCTATAATTTTATACCTACACCTTTTTACATATGTACCAATAATATTAATTAGATGTGATTATTTAATCAATTAATGTTACCTCCAATCGCCTGAAACACAGGATTACCTAGTTCAGGCACAAATAATGGGTGAACTTGAGATAGATTTAAGAAAAACTGTATTTAACTTTATACCTTATATTTTTGAATAAATTTTATTATTTTATTATTATTAATACTAACTTGTCAAGCTCCTTGATTTGCATGAACATGCCTTTAAGAGACACGACGATGATGGAGGCCAGTACACAGCGCGGCAGCTGCTCGAAGAATGGCCCGATCCACAGCAAGACGAACAGGATAAGTACCGCACTCACCACCGACGTTATACCGGTCTTGGCACCTGCCTACAACACATCAAGAGACGTTCTAGAGGAAGGCTGCCCAACCAATTTTGAAGGAGGGCCAAATTTTGATTCCATGTCAGCCGGCGGGCCATCTAGTACCTAAATGCAACTTGCGTACAGTTATGGTAGATACATAGGTAGCTATTAAAATGAAGCAAAACTTTAAGTTAATCAAATATTGAACGACCAAAACAAAAAACAAAAAAACTTCTCTGATACATTTTCAGAGGATTTATGCTATCAATATAAGGTCTATAATCAAATTAAGTCTGAAAATATGTTTTATTGATTGAGAATGGGTTCAAAAGAAGAAAAAAGTGTTTTGACCTCTTTTGAATTCCTGAACTCTGTTCTCAAAAGACTATATCGCCAGCTTTTGGCAACCCAATTCAAATGCGCTGGCGGGTCATTTGGTGGCCCGCGGGCCTGGGGTTGAGCAGCCTTGTTCAAATGTACCCGGTACAAATGTACAAGGATCTTTTGGTGCGTGGTAAAAACCGGAACTAACGCCGCCATCTTGTCTTTTCAATACATTTCACAAATGTTTACCAACAGCGCCTCCCTGTCAATGTCATTCAAGCGCCAAAACATCCACTATAGTGTCAGATGACTCTTTCGAAAGAGACTGAGACACACACGAAAGAGTGATAAAGACGTCGCTTTGCAATAACGAACTTATTAGTAAGTATTGGCATTATAGGTACCTATAGAATTAAAAGTATAGTCATAAAAAAACAATAAAATCGATTATTATTATTATTATTATTCGCAACGCAAGGAATTATATAGACCTAAAAATGGAAATCGAGATCAAAAATGTAAACAGAAGTGTTGTCAATTTAAAATAATAACCACAATCGTGTAGTTTGTCGAAAAAAACAGCCTACAATTTTGACACTATATTATAGTACTATAATATAGTGTCAAAATTGTAGGCATATCTTAAACAGATAAAATATAATATTGCACACAGTTTTCAGCTTTAAAGTGACGTGAATTACGACCCAAGAATAAAATATGACTGTCTGAAATAAAATCGTGCAAATTATTTTTATTATATTGGCAATAAGGCAGAAGCTCTAAACATTTTGACTTCCATTTATTATTTTCCATTTATAAAAGGTTTTTCCTTCTAAACAAGACTAAACTGACAAGACTTTAATTTTTAAATATGTTCGATAACAATTGAAATGTAAATTATATCAAATAATAAACATGAGCAACTTGTTCAAAAGAATATAAATATTTTATTTTCATTAGTTTACGACGGGACCTTAGGCTATAATTGATTTCCTTTTGACACGCCGCTTCAGTGTGCTTTCAGAAGCACGAAGTATAAAAAAATCAAATAATTAGAATGACTAGGGAAATGTTGTCTACCCCTGAAATGTCACTTTAACAATGACATTTCTTTGTTTACATTTTTGATCTCGAATTCCATTTCCAACCGTAGATGATAAAACGTCACTCGTTTCAGAGTTCATAACACACACACAACACACACACAGCACATTACACAGAACTCACCTGGTACTGTATGTAAGATCGTGACAGACTGGCGCAGAAAGGTGCGCAGCTGAAGAATGAACCGAAAATATTGCTTGCGCCCTGAAATAAAGAGATTTCGTTGTTTAGTGCTTTACGAGAACACTGTTATTTATTATAATAAGCTTGCATTTTCCCACTGCTGGGCAAAGCCTCCCTACTATCCTTCCACTTCTCTCTATCTAGGGCTAGGGCTATTTTGGGACTGTAACCGTCGATAATTCTATTTTTTATCAATCTAATATTATTACTCACCAAGAAATATATTCCACTGTTACATACAAGATTTTGTCCCCCTAGTTGTATTGGATCAAAATCCCAGATGCAAGGTGGTTATGTATCGAAATACAAGGAAACAATAAACTGTTTGAAATAACATATATTAATAAAAATACTCCTCCTTTTAACAACAAACGGTAGCCTTTAAGGGTCTACCGCCATCAATATTTATTATATCAAACACTTATATTAAGTATCAAACACTTATATTAAGTATCAAACACTTATATTAAATTAACCTTTATAATAGGTAGGTGACTATAACTGTCACTTATTAATGCCAGCAGTGAGAGAAAGAAACTCACCAAGGCCAACAGTTCCTGGTTGGCATCGATCTCGTACTTGTCTTTTCCCGCGAAGATGAGCGCCATGGACATCGTGATGGTGTACGTTACCATCGTTATCGTGAACGCGTCTATGGCAATTTCTGGCAGCAGTTCCAAGGGAGGGAGTTGTGGCTCGGGGAGCCTGGAAACATTATTAATTATCCTTTATTGACTGCATATAAATGATACACTGTTACAATAGGTATTACAAGGACAAGTGCACATTAACCAAAAAATCTGTTAATAGCAATAGCAAAACATTAAAAAAAAATCGGGGTATGGCTGTGTCAAGGATACGCCTGCGTGAAGGTCGGAAATTATCCTACAGAAATGTACTACCCATAAAAAAGTCCTATGTCCTCACTCAGGTCACGGAGTACCTCTATGCCAAAAGACGTTGGGCGAAAATGTATGGGGCATGGTCTAAATGTATGGGGCATGGTCTAAATGTATGGGGCATGGTCTTAATGTATGGGGCATGGTCTAAATGTATGGGGCATGGTCTGAATGTATGAGGCATGGTCTAAATGCCCACCATTTATGAGCCTTATGTCAATAATTTATTAAATAAGGAGCAACTATTACACTGATATTCAAATCTGTCAGTGAAAATACACACATACAGTACTAATATACATATATACACTAATATATTAACGGGTTAATTCGCGGGCAAGCGAAGGTAATAGCTAAATAAAAATGGTTGCTTTTAAAATAATTTTAGCCTGATTCATTTAGACAAATGAGGTATCGTTATATTTGTCTTGAAAATCCACGAGTGTCACAGGCTATAAGCATTTTTTTTTAACTTCACGCATTTTAGCCGCCAATTAACAGCCAGTCCGCAAGGGCTCTGGCTTTCCAGAGCACGCTAGAAAAAGTAGTCCTAGCTATGAAAGCTTGGCCATTTCTTGGTAGGACACTAGGGCAGGTTTATACTTTTCAGAAACCTTTACATAATAGTAGATTGTATAGCTAGTGCATAAAACAAGCCATTTTACCCAGAGACGTATATACTTGAGCCGCAGTCGAGGGTGGATAGTCAAGTCGAGGGGTAAAATGGCTTGTTCGTGCCGGGCGAGTTTTACATTTTGCTTTTCACTTCGATTGCGAGAAAATGAAACAGGCATAAAGTATATAACAGTATTTTTTAATTTTCTTTACTTTTACTTCATACTGCAACGTCATAAAACGTTTAAATACGTTTTTTAAATACCTAATAAAGACAACTATTTTATCTGGTTTTATTAAATAAACGATAGAAAACACGGAAGTGATATAAATTAAAGCAAATGAAATAAAATAACGACTTTAATCTGCGACGTTTTATTCTGTTGGGCCTGATTATCTTAGTCTTAAAAAAAAAAAAAAAAAAAACTTTATGCACTAGAGCATAAAAATCAACTTTAAGTCGCCTACGCACAACATAAAGACGAACTACATAAACTTTATTATTAACTTTTAGAGCATGAGAAGTGAAAAAGAAATTAACTTACCCGGTAGGTATTTCGCCAACTAGGCTGATGCCGAACGTTTCATGCAGGCGTCCAAATCTGGAGGCACATGTACCGATGACAATGGCCAGTAACTCTATGGGGACCGGCACACGGGACCGTTTGCTTACCCACGGCTGGAAAATAAAGATGTGCTTTTAAGGTATTTTGAAGGAGGTAAAATGGCGTTTCGTCTTTTATCTATCACTGTGTGGCTGTCTTTGATAGCTGACTGCAGATAAACTCGTGTTCCAAGTTTAACATCCATATTAGACAAGTACACGGTACCGTGTGGTGCCGGAAGTAAAGAATAGCACCACCCCATTTCTTCCCATGGGTGTCATAAGAGGCGACTAAGAGACTTACTAGAGAATGGGCAGCAGCGTTCTCTATGCATTTTTAATACCATACTGCGATCGCCAACCCGCCTGCCAAGCGTGGCGATTATGGCAAACCCCCTCAATTGGGGGAGGCTTATGTCCAGCAGTGGACGTCTTTCGGCTGAAATGAATGAATGATGATGAATGGCGTTGTTTACATTAAGGCTGGGTGTGTGTTGATAAGAAAGAAAATAAGTTTTTTTATTTTTTATTTATACAGGTTTATTGGTAAAACACTAGCAACCTTGCAGAATTGTATTACTAACATCATAAACAACACTTTTTGTTCTGTGACTTTTTACAAAACATAATACATTTACCAAAAACAAACCTTCAAGATTTCGTTGTTCTATCTAACACATTTCAATTCTGTATTTTGTTGTACCTACAGTGCCGGATTTAGCATGACCGGCGTCTTGGGGTTTCTATGGCGCCCTCTTTCTAGAGTAGAAAGTTCCAATGCACAAATTAAAAAAAAAAACAACCATTTATTTCAATAAATAAACTTATCTAGCCTTTGTATCGGCAAACTCTCTTATTAAGTCATCAAAGTCTATGTTTTTTGCGATTTCATTTTCGATTAAGAAAGTTGCCAAATTTATCAATCTCGATTGTTGATCGTAGATAGGTTTTTGTCAGCTTAAGGCTTAGAAAAAAATCCTTTTCCTCGCTACTGTTACAGGTATGGTGATCAATATTTTCAATGGAATGACGAGACGGAAAATCAGACATGAAGGACCTTCGGCGCCCATTCATGCCTGGCGCCCTTGGGTGGTCGCCCAACCGCGCTCAGCAGTAACTCCGCTACTGTCTACGCCTTCTATGCACTGTCGCCCCTGCCTTTGGCACTAGACACGGCAGTTTGTTTTGCTACGCATAGTTCGTAACATTTAGAACGATAATCATAATCATAATCATTTAATAATTTGATAATAGGTACAATAGAATAGTTGTTATAAAAAAATTACAAGCGCGCTATGTTATACCAGAAGGCGTACAAATATTCATGGATGTCATTGATACTAAAAAATTGATAACATAATTACAATAATCAAACGATATTACTTCATTGATTTTCTCAAAAATAAAAAAATAAAAAATATGAAACAAATATATATACATGTCAAAAAATGGTTGACTACGTCAATATTCAAATAAAGTTTAAACAAAAAAGAGAGAAAAAGTAATATAATAATTAAAAAAATACACAAAAATGACACCTGCAATGTTAAACTTAAACATACCATGTCAATAAGTACCAACTAAGGTCATTACTCATTGGATTTTGTCTGTCAAAAATTCTGAATTTGAATTTAATCACTTTATTTTTTGCTTCCCCAGCCTCAAAGATCATACCGTAAAAGTCCTGATGCAGTACCGCCTGTATTACTTTATGGTACACCTTTGCAGAGAGTCTACACCTACAGGTTTAAGTATCTTGGTCATATATTGACTCCCAGCCTCAAAGACGATGATGACATTGAACGGGAGCGGAGAGCGTTGTCGGTTAGAACGAACATGCTGGCTCTTAGGTTTGCACGATGTTCACTTCCTGTTAAAATCACGCTCTTTCGAGGCTACTGTACTGCTTTTTACACGTGGAGCCTGTGGGCTAGATATACGCAAAGATCGTACAGCGCTCTCCGCGTGCAATATAATAATGCGTTTAGGATACTAGTGTGGCTGCCCCGTTTCTGTAGTACGTCAAGGATGTTCGCGCGTTGATTGCTTTTACGCAACAATGAGTAAAAGGTGCGCTTCCCTGGTGAGCAGGGTGTGGGGCGGCTCCAACAGTATCATAAGCATGGTTGCGAGTCGCCTGGACTGTATATACGTGGGTCACTGTTGTGCCGTCTCTCGTGGGATGTCGCAACGGTGACCAAACGTTATTTCTTGTTAACCTTATTGTTTTCCTTGTTTTTGTTTAGTCTGTGCTTAGATACTAACATAGTTGTAAGTTTTACTAACATTCATGTTGAGTTTTGGGTTACTCGAATAAAGAAATTTTTATTTTTATTTTTTTATTCTACTATGAGTTTGCTCTTGACTTTAGTCTAGGTCTGGATGACAGAGACAAAGTCTACGATGGAGTGAGCTTACCCAGAAGAAGCCTGTTCACTCTCACTTTGAATAGATTAGGGTTGTATGCGTTCGGAAACAGACGCAGGCAGAGAGTTCCACTCCTTTGCTGTGCGCATTATAAAAGACGTTTGAAAACGCTTAGTGCGAGTTGGTGGAATATCAATTATATTATAAATTAATAAATTCTATTCTACGAGTATAATCCCAAACCCACGAATACGATCAGGGGAAACAACGTGTTTTTAACCAAACATCTTTTACCTTTAGCCTTTCGTTATTGAGTGCGATGATTAGGCACGTGATGAACGATATCACGAACGCTCCCCAGTTGAGATTCGGCAAGTTCTTGCACACTTCTATGAATGTCTGAAAACAATACAATAAAGATTTAAAGTTTAATAAAGGAAGTTGGTACCTGTACAGTTGGTGTACGACGATTCAGTGTGGACTGAATATATAGGTAAATGAAATGAGTGGACTGTATAAATATGAACACAAAGTATATTACTGTATTGCATTTAGACGGTAAAACAAGTAAAATGGTTAGGATGCGCGATCGCGACCGTTCGACGTATCCTGTTGCTTGGCACTGCTCCTGGTCCGCTCACTCGCTCCGTTGAGCCGATGACTCAACATACTCCCCCCGTTGAAGTGTCTTCAACAGTAGTAACTGGGCGGAGCTAGGCTGGCTTTGTTAGCCAGAATCCGCACGCACAACGGACCAAATGAGAGTCTAAGTGCGGAGAAGGGAGCCCCATCATCATCATCATCAGTAGTAACTACTGGTAAGGGACAGATGGTGTTGAAGGCTCGTCGAATGATACCCTTGCGCGTACGGATGTCAGCTACTCGAGCGATACCATCTCTGCCAGGAAGACACTTCAACAGGGGGAGTATGTTGAGTCATCGGCTCAACGGAGCAAGTGTGCGGACCAGGAGGGGAGCGAGACGAGAGCGGCGCGGCAACAGCTGCGTCATCGCGCCCCGCCAGTGCCAAACAACAGGATGCGTCGAACGTGGATATGTGAACAATTTTAATGAAACGGGGTTGTCAGCAAGCGGCGGGCGTTATTTTTTTTTTGTGGAAAATTATTAAATAACTTCTCCCGCTATAGCCCACCCGTGTTCCTTCAGTTGCCTGTGTGCCAGGGCCACAGTATCCCTTTCGGACAAACCCGCAACCCTCTGACTAATTATTTTGGTAATCGCAGCTCAAGGCCATCTGCCAAGGTAGTTCGCCTCGGGCCTCCGGTCCTGGGAGGCCTCTAAATCTTGAGAAGTCTTTTTAGATCAAATCTAATAATGCAAGCCATAACAAGAACTAAAAAAAAAAAAACTTGGAAAATCCAAAAGTGCACGACTCATAACGCACATTAAATATATAAAAAAATAAAAAATCCACGCACGCCTATTTGTCGTCGTTAAAATTAAACTACATTGAACTAGACTGTGATTTTTAATAGGCCTTAATTTATGAGGCACTGAAGCGTATGAAAAAAAAAATGAACTCTATACGTTCAGTTTTTCGGGCGTTATCGTGACCACATACATGGATTGAATCCATGTATGTGGTCACGATAACGCCCGAAAAACTGAACTTAAAAAAAAATCCGTGGACGTCGGTTTGTCTGTACAAACCGATATCCATGGATTTTTAAAACAAATTAGCTTTTTCTTTTATTATGTCAAATTTGTTTCTTAGGAGTATCTTATATTAAAAAAAAAGTGTTCCTCTTAATGTACGTGAACTCATATATTACCTTGAAAGTGCAATATATAATATATAATTATGATAGAAGCAATTTAAGTCGAGAGAATTGCTTGACCTTTACACATTGGGAGTAAAGCACTACCACAAACGCTCCGCGTTATGAGGCGTGCAATATTTTCATTATAAGTAAGAGGCAGTTTGGAGATGGCATCTCCGTAAAGCTAGAGTTTTCGAGCTCGTTACTACTTCTGTCCATACTCACAAATAAAACTTTAAAGTTTCCGGAGAGCTTGATTAGCTTGATTCCGAACAGGTCCTTGAGCTGCGAGGCCAGCACGTTGAAGGAGGCTGCCGTGGTGAACCCGGACACCAGCGGCTCCGACAGCAGTGTGGACACGCAGCCTAGCCGAAGCATCCACATCAACACCTGGGGGAACGGATTATGTTGTTCTTTTAATAGGAAACTTGAATCTTGGCACGAGTACTCATCTAAGTTAATCATTATTCTTGTATCAAAACTACACCTAACCGAACCGTGCGGCTGTTATCATTTAGCCACGAGCCCCTCCCTCAAAACTACCCCTTATACAGGGTGTAAGGAACAGCCCTCCGCAAATTAACAGAGTGCCTTCAGCTCCTTATTTTGAATCATATTCCACCAGAAAAATTCTCAGGAAATTTTATTTTTTTATCGTTTTTTTCAGTTACTATTACTTTATTTCAATGTAAAACCATGTTCCTCCACGTATGTAAATAAAACAGCTAAAAAAAAAAAAAACTGCAATGGATGTTGAAATACTCTAACGAACGACGCGTGAAATCAGCTGTTCACTTTCTGCCTAGCTACAGAGTTCATTGAACTCACCGCGCGAGCTGCCGTTCGCCATGTGCGTTTTGCCACAGTACGGTGTTTTATTACCTCACACGCAATGTACGATACATTGCGTGTGAGGTAATAAAACACAACATAAACATAAACTCACGCCTTTTTCCCATGGGGGTAAGCAGAAACTATAGAGCGCCGCCTGCTACGCTCCTTACCCTAGTAATATTTTCCGTTGGCATTTAGTTGGGCCACCTTCAGAGGTATGTGGGGGCAACCAAACGCCAACAAAAATTCTACTAGGGTACATATAAAAAAAAAAATACAAAACAAATCAGGTTTATTGGACTCCCATAACGTTCCTGATATAATTTCATGTACCGGTCATCTTAGTATGATATACTGAATTCACCCCATCAGTCTACGGGGGGCTGTCCGTTACACCCTGTATGTATATGTTAAGTGTATTACGAGTATAATTCTATAAATAAATATTTGATACGGCCGCGAATCACATTAAGATCCACTTACAATCTCATTCTGACCTGCAAATAAAACACGTAAGAAAATTTGAATTTCGCGGGTAACCCTGACGCTTTTCCCTAAAAGAAACACTAGCTTTTAATGAAAAAGTAATTACCTGAAATATTCCCACGCACAAGCACACTACACTTAGCACTTGTAAAGGCGTGTATTGCACAGGATCTCCTTCGCCTGGTATTAACGCGGCAACTGTAAAACAAAAAATAATATAATTCAAAGAGAGTGCGAGAGATACGTATAATGCGGTCTGCCGTCGACATCGATGTTTTCAGTACTATACTCCATTTACTATCTATAGCATTAGACAAATAACGGCTAAATAACGACAGTTATTATGTAATATTGTTGAAATTTAGAGTTATTTTTTTAATGTTAATGGAAAAAAAGAGTTATAAATAATGGAATGAATAAATGGAATAAAAGAGTTATTTTTTTAATGTTAATGGAATTTTTTAATGTTCACTTTAGAGCTATTTTTTTAATGTTAATGGTAAATAGATTACAGTGCTTTGTATTTATCGTGAAATAACGGAGTTTATTAAAAGTTTATATCGAAATAACGAAAGTGTGAGAACAGTTATTAGTCTAATGTTATAATAAATGGAGTATAGCATTTCAAAATGAAAAAGGACACTTTGTAATTTCTTCTTTGATAACGTAAACTAATTGATTACAATTTACGCTGTTTGAAACACATTTACTTATTTATACACATACTGTTTTAACTTAAAAAAAAACTGTCTACCTTCTCAAATATTTTTGTTTTTGTTTATATGCTCTCCTATCTGTGAAAACTTATGATTGGCCTTATTTTTGTTACTCTTAATCGTTATTATTCGGTATTCGGCATTACTCGATTTTTTTTTGTTATTCGTCGAATATCGAATAAAAGTGTCTATTATTCGACATTCGGCGAATAGTTGTCTAAATAAAAATAAACTATTAATGAACAGAAAAACTATAGACTTAAAAGTAAATTAACTTTTATTAATCTTTAAAAACAAACACACATAATAATATTATCATTAATATAAACAGTTTGCCAAAAATCAGTCATGGAAGCTTTTTAATTAATAATTTAATATTTAAAGTTCAAAAGGGCCAGATTATGGTGCAGAAAAACTAGTTTTTCTGCACCATAATCTGCCCCTTTAATCTAATAAAATCTGAAAAACTAGTTTTTCTGCTCAATAATCAATAACTTCAAGTGTAATATTATTATTTGAGAATAAAATAAACAATTTTATATTCCTTTTTTTATGTCAAATAATAATGGCGAGTATTCGATTATTCGCCATAGGGAATGGCGATTAATCGATATTCGACTATTCGCTATAACAACTATTCGCGGCATCTCTAAAAATAACCTATTCATGAAAACAAATAGGAGAATTTTCGTGGGGCTCGTGGCTAAATAACAACAGCCGCACTGGTTGATCGAAGGGTAAGCTGAGCTTGTCGCGGTTGGTCCGTGGATGGTTGACCAACCATTACCCAAAAAAATCCATTATCTAAAAAATTACATCCATTCATGCAAGGGGGGGTCACTTATTTTGCTGTGCCCGACAGGGTCCATAATGATCTAATTTATAAGTTTACCACCTAAGAATACCTACATGTGGAATGCAATAAAAGTATTGAGTATTGAGCTAATTGCAGTAACTGACTGTACTAATTAATGAATCTAATCATTAATAATTAATGATTTCGAATTTAGTCATTTAGTCATAAAAGCATCAATTATTGATGCTTTTATGACTAAATTCGAAATTAAATACCTACATAACATAATTCTGTGGAAATGCGTTCCTTGCGAAGCATGTGTGGCGTGACTATTATGAATGATAGTCTTCTATATTTTATACGCTGACCTCTCATTGTACGGAAATGCAACAACCTAAACTGGAAATGTATAGATTGATTTGTGGCCGTGTGTACATTCCTAGTGTAGGGTGGCTTATTCCACAAATCCCCACTGAAAATCCCCTTTAGGAGGAAAAGTCGAATCTATAAAAACAGTCTAGAATTCACCCCTGATAATCCTGCTTAGGGGGTAAAACTAGAATTGAAAAAACAAAAAAAAATATTCCAAGATCCTCTGAAAGTGATTTTTTTACATTAGGGTTCAGTTTTCCCCACTGAGGAGGATTCTCTCTGGGGGGATTAGTGGTATGAGCCATTTAGGGCAACGATAAAAAAAAAAATATACAGAAACGTCACATACCTGACAAATCAGTCACATTGTTATGAGGTCCATCTACATGCGTCGCGTATTGTGTTACCACCTGAAAATAACAGATTAATATATAATTCGAAGAGGCCTTTTTATGCCGCTTTATCAGCTCTGACAACGTTCCAGAATAGGATAATTCTATGCCCCTAATCAGTCAACACAGCCTGTCGTAATCTACTGCTACAGGTAGGCCATGCCTTTACAGATTCGCAATTTTTAGGGTTCCGTACCTCAAAAGAAAAAACGGAACCCTTATAGAATCACTCGTGCGTCTGTCTATTTGTCCGTCTGTCACAGTCAGTTTGCTCCGAATCTACTGAACCGATTAAGTTGAAATTTGGTACACATATGGATTAACTTCGATTAACTCTAAAATTGGTATAAATAATCTTAGGAAAATACTACACGATTTTTCAAAAATCAAGCCCTATTTCGGTTAAAAGGGGGGAATACAGTTTGTATAAGAAAAATCTCATTCATTCGGCTTAACTTGATACTTGGCACAATAATAAAGATCGTAATTATTAGTTTTCCAAAACTACCCTTTACAGGTAGGGAGGGATTTGAATTTCTAAGGGATAAGTACGAAATCCACGAGGAGGAATTCGCGGGCGAAAACCTGTCCTATATCAAGTGTCAAAAATAATGGTATTTACCTTTCCAGCCATGAGACAGGCTACCGCGAAGGTGCCCATGGACACGTGAGGAGAAGTTCCGAGTATGACGTAGATGAGGACCGGGAAGAATGCCATGTAAAGTCCCACGATAGGTGGCACTTCTGCTAGGAGCGCGTACGCCATACCTAGAAACATTAATGTTGTGTCGTTGATAAATATTTATTTATTTATTTCACACTATATAGATACACATACAAGTACACACAATCGATATGGTATTAGTAACAATGACTTAAAAACTATGTTAGTAAAACTAACAAACAACTAAAAATTTAATGGCCCAACACACGTTGGCACGTGCCTCCGTTCCCAGTGCCTTATGAAGGGACTGTCCACCTTGTCTAATAATGTTTTTAGGATGTTGTTGGAGCTTCCGCGCAACCTACCCATTATTGACTCTGTTCTCTTCCTCATAAGGGCATGAAAATCGTCAACACGGGCTCCAGCGAACATCTGCGAAGCGCTGCAGTAGCGCGGAAGCCCCATCAACATCCTAAATCCATTATTATATTGTACGCGCAGGACGTTGTAGGCTTAGTGCGTAGGTACTACTGCATATTACGGACAATTTTTTTGTAATTGGTTACTAAATGGTTTCGTACGGTGAGGTAGGCCGAACGGCAGTTGTAAAGAAAACCAATACTTGACAAGCTAGCCTCTTATTCTATTGAAACTCCGTACTATGCTAGGCCAGCTCAAGGCCAAACTTTTTTTTCAAATAAACCATTTACAGGCACTTTTGAACTGTCAAAGAGTCGGTCAGTTAGTCAGAAAGTTGAAGCTAGTTGCCTATTCCAAAACGTAGATCTCTATGAAGAAGCACAGACAAGAAACTCCAAGAACACTCTTTTAAACCATGATATTACAAAATCCTGGGTATTTTATTCCAGTTGTTGCTATTGTGAGAATAATGTAAAAAATTAAATACTTAAAAAAACAATTCAAAATATAAGATTAAAAATAATTCCTGGCAGTTAAGAGATGATCAGTCTCAACTGACGGCGCCTGTTCATGAACATGACGCGTGGATGAGCATTTTGTAGGAACCGAATGATCCAACACACGCGCCACCATCAGTAAGACATTTAAGTGAGCATGACATTCTCTCAACTGCACATGCTCTTTCAATCCAACGATGTATGTGGGCTTGAAAGAGTGTGTGCATGTGCAGTTGAGAGTAGTATAATAACAAAATAAACGGCTAAAATTGAAAAAATGCTTGTAAATTATACAAAACTATGTCAGTGTGCCAGTATTACCACCGATGTAAGGTCGACTGTACCAGTCTAGGTAATAATTTCCCATATGGAAGGAATTCGGATAATGTAGGTATCGCATCTAAGGGACTTCCTAGAGAATGGGCAACAGCGTCCTCTATGCATTTTCAACACCATGCTGCGATCGCCAACCCGCCTGCCAAGTGTGGCAGGGTTTTATGGCAAACCCCCCCAATTGGGGGAGGCTTATGCCTAGCAGTGGACGTCTTTCGGCTGAAATGATGATGACGATGATTGTATGAAAGGGCTCGAAGATTTGGTTTTAAGCCTGCTGAGTTAAAAAGGATCAGCAGAATCACATTTAGGAACATTATTTTACATTTATGATTTATTATTCTGTTTCAAGCCGTGAGAACCTGTAAATGGTTCTGTTACTTATAGTACTGTAATCCTTATTTTATAGCTGTTAGTTCTCCTGTACTTCATCATTTCAGCCGAAAGACGTCCACTGCTGGATATAGGCCTCCCCCAAGCACCGCCACCTCGACCGGTTTTGTGCTTCCCGCATCCAGCGGATTCCTGCGGCTTTCATAAGGTCATCGGTCCACCTTGTGGGAGGCCTTCCAACGATACGTCTTCCGGTACGCGGTCGCCACTCTAGAACCTTTCGGCCCCTCCTGTACTTAAATAAATAAATTAGATGTTTGTTTATCCTTTACCTTGTGGTATGTGCATGACAGCTGTGGTCGCGCCTGACACCAGGTCGCCCACCATGTTTTTCTGAAAACTGTACTTTGGAAGCCATCGCATCAAAGGGATGGAGTTCAGCAGACATTCGCCAAAACCACAATCTCTCACAATTTTTTTGCACCGTTGGCTTACTGCGAAAAAGAAATACAGACAAATGAATATTTTTTGACAAAAATCAATCAATATAGGTAGTGATGATGTGCTGTCGTGCACTGCTGGGGCATTTGGAATTCAGTAACAAGTTTTTTTTTTCTGGGAACATATCCCGAGTCGCATTCTTCTAGAAATCTCGTGGCCCTCTCCAGATAGAGTATTTAAGAGGGTTTCTTTATTCATACCGCGATCGGTAGCAGAAACTGAATTTGAACCGAGCCCGCGCCACCGCCGCCAAGGTGTCTTCGTGCTCTGTGGTCCGACCTACATAATTAGGATCCCGCCAATACGAGAGGAAAAATTGTAAATGAAACTTACGCGGACTGTCAGGTAATTTATAGTCAGCATCTTTATTGAGGGTTTCCTGATGGTACACGCGTCTGACTATGTTGAGTTGCTGCAAACTGGTCCTGGGAACAGTCTGGGCCCTGGGAACAAACAAGACAATCAACGTTATTCTCGAGTCTTGAAGATTGAATCACAGGGCGAAGATCGTAAAGGCTTGGCTACTGGAATCGCGACCTAGCCATGAGGGCTTTGTGCTCATAAATTATGGTTTTTATTAGGATTGTCTATAGAGGGTTTTTTTTGCAGTTGTATTTCGGGGCCTCAACTGATTTCGCACTTGATAGAGCCTTTGATCATGATACCTATAATCTGGCTCTGTAATCATCCTATCAACGTGAGCTCTGGGTAAAATTTATTTCTACAGAAAAGGTCTTATAAACATTTTTACCTAATTTTGAAAAGTTTGATAAACTTTATCAAGAAGAAGGTAGTTCATTCTCTTTGGAGTTCGATAAGATTCAACTTATTGCGATAATTGTTTACGTTTCAGCGGAAATATTTTAAATGAGTGAATAATTTTACCAATCATTCCAATTTGTAAGTTTAGCACGTTGCAGCATTCTCACGTTTACGTACAAAGTAATCGTTTGTAGGTATATATAGCATAGTTCCGTGTCTAGAAGTTTGCATTCGGGTCAAACGAGAGTATCTTTGACTGATTCTTGATAAGAATAATGATGTATTATCAAGTCTGCTGAAGATATCAATATAATTATGTTTCATCATTATTATGTTTTACTTGTACGTATACATGACCCCCTTGTTAAAAAATATATAATTTCCCAAAAGTTTCCTTCGAGGGACAAGTGCGATACAGGGTCCAATATTACTCATCTAGACTGACTAAAAGACTGTCTTTATAACACTGACAAAGTAATTGGGTCCTCTGTTCTAGCGCGTCGGGTCGTTGGAGGGATAAATTCTATCTAGCTTAAAAGTTGAATAGAATAGAATAATCTTTATTATGCATGCGAATTACAGAACACAGACAGATTGCTTATACTTGTCTAAGAAGTCCTAGAAGCTATGAAAATACTGTTTTATTAAAACACCAATAAGAGAACTTGTATTTGGATCAGAAAGTATCATAAAATACCATACCACTGATTTGGAAAGCCTGAAGATGATACCACAAAAAAAAAAAGACTACGAAGTCACAATTTTAATTGATACATAATTCAAAATACTTCATAAGCTCTCGTCATAAGCATAGCACCGAGTAGAGCGTAAATAATTTGTTGATTAATTCATAAAATGTTACGGACATGCAATTTGTTTATTGTTTACAGGGATTCATCGCTGCAACTGGAATAATTGACATTGACTTGACAGCATCTGCATAACCACAGATTGTTTTTTTTTTAAATTTATTTTTTACGATGTTTTGCTCTTGACTCTAGGTCAGAGGTGACAGAGACAAAGTCGACGATGGAGTGATCTTACCCAGTTTCACGTTAGTGGATGAGTTGGAGTTGCGAGTTGCGGTTTTTACGCTGGACAAGCATCTCTCTAAAACAGTACTGTCATCCGCGTACCCAACAATACCAGGCAGAAGCAGGTCATTGATGTGCAGCAGGAAAAGAGTTGCAGAAAGAACAGATCCCTGAGGAACTCCGGCATCAATAGCCATAAGCTCACTCCATCTTATCAAAACAGCGAGTTGTCATCACGTTCGCAGTTTCACGTTATTAAATAGATTATGCATAGATTTGTTGATTATTTTTGGACCTTATTGTGTTTAAATATACCTGGCTCGTGAGGGGCTCGTGGCTGGGTAATAACAGCCGCACGGCTACGTTTGGCGCGGTTGGTCTGTAGATGAGTGACAATCTTTACATACCGAGACCCCTCCGTGCCTTGAAAAGCACGATGAACCGTTGGTCCCGGCTGTCATTCGTGGATCTTTGACAGTCGTTACGGGTCGTCAGAACCCCGAATGTCTGACAACCAGTCTTACCAAGCGGTATCGTAGTACCCACAACTGGGTTGTGGAGGTCAGACAGGCAGTCACTTTAAGTAAAATATCTGCAAATGGTGCAGATTCCCTTGTTCACAAACGAAACTAAATTTAAGTTCAGTGCATCTTTTTCTTTCTATTTCATTAAGAAAAGGACAGAAGATAAATTTTAGTTTAATCCTGTCAAATTAATCAGCGCTTGACGTAAATTGACGTAATTTTAGTAGGCAAGTTTTTAATCACGTCTAAACTTATATGGAGTAGTGACAGGCGCTGATTAATTTGGCAGGACTAAACTAAAATTTATCTTCTGTCCTTTTCTTAATGAATTAGAAAGAAAAAGATGCACTGAACTTAAATTTAGTTTCGTTTGTGAACAAGGGAATCGGCACCAATGTCTGCATCTGGTTAGACTAGAAGCCAACCCCAACATAGTTGGGAAAAGGCCGGGCAGATGATGATTGTGTTTTGTAGGTATACCTACGATAAAGGCATTATTTTAACCTATTAACCGCCCCGGTCGGATTAAAACTTACGACAAATGTTTAAGAGCCCGTGCCGGCTATGTTCGTTTTGCGCTTTTTATACCATTTAAAGAAAAGAAAGAAAGAAAATACGTTTATTTGCGGTAAACATGACGCAAAAAAGAACATAAACACAAAATAAATAGGAAAACTATGGGGGAAAAATGCGTCACATCCACGCAAAATGGCTATCGCTCAGCATTATGCTGCGACCCTATGCAAGACAGAGCCCCAGCGCTGGTTTTCAGCGACAACCGGTGTTGACGTAATGACCATATTTCTCGTAGATATTTATTTGTATATTTATGAGCCGTGCATTGGTATAAAACCAAGCGGTCAATAGGTAAAGGAACCCTTCATTGTGCATAGTCCAACACGCATTTGGCCAGTTTTGGTTCTAGGACAAGCCGGTTTCCTCACCATATTTCTCTTACCGTTTAGAAAGCAGTAGTGATGAAATAAATTTCGCAAATTGCCAGCTTGGGTCCGAACTACGGTTCCCAACCCTCCCGGATTTCCCGGGAGACTCCTGTAATAATGGTTAAGGCGAGGTTCTTCGAGCGTGCATTTTTGTTGTAGAGGTGCAGCTGGGCGCGAGTAAATTGTGCCGTGAATTTCGTTAATTTTAGGTTGAGGTTTTAGGTTGTTACTTATGTTGTTATTACTTAGCCACGAGCTCCTCCTTACGATAAAAAAATCAAGCAAATCATTTAATATCGTAAGGAGGAGCTCGTGGCTAAGTAATAACAGCCGCACGGGTCGATCCATCAGGTTAAGCTACGCTTGCCGGGGTTGGTCAGTGGATGGGTGACCATCTTTACATACCGAGACTCCTCCGTGCCTCGGAAAGCACGTTAAGCCGTTGGTCCCGGCTGTCATTCGTGGATCTTTGACAGTCGTTAAGGGTCGTCAGAAGCCCAAAAAGTCTGACAACCAGTCTTACCAAGGGGTATCGTGTTACCCAGTTACTGGGTTGTGGAGGTCAGATAGGCAGTCGCTCCATGTAAAATACTGGTATTCAGCTGCATCCGGTTAGACTGGAAGCCGACCCCAACATAGTTGGGAAAAGGCTAGGCAGATATTTTACGATATTAACAATGTTAAACCCGACGGACATTACGTCATCATAGACGTTTATTTTGATGTGATTTTCAATACATAATGTGGTATAATATTGAAATAAAATGATTTTAATCTACAAAATAAGGGTAAGTTTGGTTTTTTTTTTCTATCGAGCGAACTTTATCCAATTATGTAACGAGTACCCGATGTACCTACAAAAAGGTCTCAAAAGCAACATATAATTTTTTCACATGTTTAATCATTACCGTTTCTAAATAAAATGACATTAAAACTATATTTCCTAGAGGTTAACTAGAAGAACCTCGCCTTAACCTCCCGACCTCACGGGATGCAATAATTTCTCCGATTTTTCTATGAGAGTGAGATGCAACCCTTGCAACCACATCTCGTTGAAGAAAATCGAGTGGATTTACGCTGGGTTGACATCTTTTTGAAATCGAAAGACAGAAATCCCAGTCCTGAATCGAAAAAACTTATCACGTTTGTTCTTTACATTCCTGTCTCTAATGCTTCTTGCGAGCGCATATTCAGCATGATGGAACAAGTATGGATCAAGGAAAGAAACCGAATGAATATTTCTTTAGTAAAAGCAGTTACAAATACTAACAAACTTAGTTTTTGTGGTAAAAAACCGTCAAATATTAGATGCTGCTCGAAAGCAAAGTAAATATAAATTAAAAAAATAATAAATGATCTCGATACTTGATTTCTTAAAATTCTCCCGGGTTGGTCCTTTCGAGAGTTGGCAACCCTAATTCGAACCCACGAGGCCACGACCTAAGAACTCGAACATCGGGGCCGAAACTACTGGGCCACCGCTACTCAAAGATTTACCCGAGTTGTTATCAGCCTATCAGACAAATTTAACCATGAATCCTTGATTCATCCGCTACAGATAGGTTTGCCGCTGATTGCAATGATTTGCGACACGCTTCTATGCCACGCTTAGTTAGTGTTATTGCAGACACTCACTCAAGCAAAACATGATGTTTATCTAAATCTACAACTTATTTATTTTGACTGATCTTTTGTTGTATCATCAGACCTTTAGATTGATGTATACTCCATTTGAAATAAGATTAGAAACGTCTGCTTTGTAAAGAGGTAACTTTGGGATTTTTTCTATCCAGCAAAGTTAATCTAATCATGTTATTAAAAGCGATTGCATGTCGAGCGTTTTTTTTTTTCAGAATTTTATAACACTGTTTTTATGTTTCACATCGATTAAAAAAAACTAATAGTAAGCGCGATCTCTGTCGGATCATACCGCCTTAAGAACCTAGGCTACCTAGGTACTTAATCGTCCTACCAACAATACAATTGAAAACCTAGTCTTAGATAGGCAATAGACTGCCAGGGTTGCGGGTTTGTCCGAAAGGGATACCGTGGCCCTGGCACACAGGCAACTGAAGGGACACGGGTGGGTTTTAGTTAGTAAAAGTCTGACACGCCTTCTAATTTTTTGATAAACTCTTACCCAAAAA
Source organism: Dryobota labecula (assembly GCA_947523025.1). NCBI lineage: Eukaryota > Metazoa > Arthropoda > Insecta > Lepidoptera > Noctuidae > Dryobota > Dryobota labecula. The sequence goes on from OX383303.1 coordinate 12,628,466, forward strand.
AAAAATGATAGGCAATATAAAGTTCTTTCTTGGAAGGGTGAAATGATAGGGATTTTATCAGATTTTCCCAGGAGTAACGTAGGTAGTGAGTAATTTGTAGTTGGGCCGGCCGTATTTTGTTTTATGTCAGACGTTAGGCCGATACTTAAAAACTTCAACATTATGCTGTATGGTAGCAATATCTATCACACAGCATGATGTTGAAGTCTGTTATCGAACCTATAACCATTGATAGTTCATTTCAAGTACTTTCACCTTGTGAACACTAGCAGAGAGACTGAAAATACATTGTATTATAAGTGTGCAATTAGTTATCTCATAGGTACAGGCAGGGAAATTAATTTTAAAGCAAATTGCGTCAATCAAACTTTATGCAAAAAAAAAAAAAAAAACGTACAAAAGCGGACATAATGCCTGAGGCATTTTCTATCAGTCAACCTTAGGGTGATGCAGAGAGGAAACATGGTAGGTGGAACGTAAGGGCTAGATAACACGAAAATATCTATAAAATACAATAATAAATACGTATACATACCTAAATACATATGAATAGAATTAACTTTTTCAGGAGAAATGACGATAGTTTAGGAGGAAATAACGATCAGTAGAGGAGAAAACGAATCCAGCAAATCAGCGCTGGGATATTTCTGCCAACTTTTTACGAGGGAACGCATTCCAAAGAAAGACCGCCTGGAAAGAAGATTGAATTAAACCAGAGCGGTGAGAAGGACATCGAAGAAGACGATTGTTGGTGGAACGAAGATTTTTACTATGGGCAGAGCGTAATAAGTATTGGGAAAAGTCAGGACAAAAGACAAAAACGCTAAGACAAAACAAAAGACAAAAGAGAAGGCTAGGAGAAAATAAACACGTTCTATCTTTTTTATTTATTGGAGGATCTACAAACATCAAAAAAAGTTTGCAATCAGTTTGAAAAATCGAAATGTTTTTTTGTTAGGTACGGTAGATTACATTATGATTCGGCTCGCCTAACTTAAACCCAATAGAGCTCGCGTGGGAGCGAGCTGTTTGGAACAGTCAGCAACGTCCCCAGGCAGTGCCAGAGCTCAGGGAAGAATGGGACAGGTTACCCCAAAAAATACTGGATAACTTGATTCTCAGCATGCCCAAGAGGATCACCGCATGTTTTCGAGCCAGGAGAGGAGTTATATTATATTGAATATAAACCATTTATTAATAAATTTTTGTTTAAGTTTGGTTAAACAGTCTTTTTATTTCTATTGATTCTCAGCATGCCCAAGAGGATCACCGCATGTTTTCGAGCCAGGAGAGGAGTTATATTATATTGAATATAAACCATTTATTAATAAATTTTTGTTTAAGTTTGGTTAAACAGTCTTTTATTTCTATCAAATTTCTGTTACAATTACATTATGATTAATTACTCAATTATTTTTTATAAAAAGTAAAATATAATTTTATTTTTTAATTTCAAACAGGGTATTTCTATTTAAAGAAAACCCACAACAAAGAATTTTTCTTGATATGTTCAATTTTTATTTTTTTATCTTCTTATGCTAGCGATCACAAACTTTTTTTGATGTGTGTATGTATAATTCATCGGAAATAAATGATTGAACTAAGTAAGTACCTACTTAAAAATCTTAAAGTATTTTAAAAGTGGTAAAAACAAGCTTAATTTGTTTAAACTCTATTTTTTTTTTCACACTGAAATATTTAAAAGAAAAACTTACCAGTTCTCATTAATATCGTCGTCCTCATTTTCATTTAGCAGAGGTTCTTGTTCATCATTACGTTCAAAATCTTTATCGAATATCAGAAACGTCTTTTTCATACGCATTCTTAAGTTATTACCCAGAAATTATCACATGAGATATTCACAAACACAAACTCTCCTGGACAGTCAACAATAGCACTGTTAACACATTAAAAACAAACAAATATCGTAGGTATTGTATTTTAAAATATCCACATGGAACGGACGGAACAGGATAACCATTAACAAATCAATGGGAAATAATGATATCACTAGTTATTCTTAATATTAGATTAACTGCTTTTCACTGAATCCACTTTTTACAAAAAACTATTTTAGCACCCAAAAAAGAATCAGTACTCTTTTTTTTTAGACACACTTTTCCCAACTTTAATCACAAATTGTAACAACAGTTGTGTTCAAAACATTAATGTAATGTTAAAACTGTTTATTTAATAACTTGGTGGACGTTTAATAAGCCAATCGGTTAGTTTCGAACTGAGTCTAGTTGGTTGAGATAACGCAAGCCGACATGGCTGGGCGCCCAACGATTGGGCACAATATTAGAGAAATTCATTTAAAAATGACCTCGCACTGATGAAATTATACAGTGGCAAAAGTTTCAGAATGGTTTTAAGAAACCTTATCTATATTTACTGCTACAGGATAAATCGTTTAAAAAAATAAAAATAAAACAAATGGATTGTTTAACTACGCTAAAATTTTTAGAATCAGTATTCTTTCATTTTACCCGGCTCCTAAGGGTCGTAGCGTGATATGAAATAGCCTATGACCTTCCTCAAGTGGGGACACGGCGCGGGCGGTGCTCTGCCCAAGCCGGGTAGACCTCCACCGTATGCTCCACTGCGTCCTCCGGGCGATCAACACAGTGGTAACATTCGGGCGTTTCCTCCCGCCTAATCCGAAACAGGAACCTTCCGAAACAACAGTGTCCGGTGGGGACCTGTGTCAGGCGGAAGGTGAGGATACCGTGGCGCCTCTCTAGCCACTTCTCAAAGAGGGGACTTATCGCCACGATCGTGGCGTGCCCAGGGAGGGGACGCCCTAGGAGGACATAATAGTGTTTAGAGGTATGAGGAACAGGGTGTAAAGTTCACTCATACTCTATAGTAAAGGGAGGATCCTCCGACCAGACGGGTATTGTGTCTGGTGGGCAACTGCCCAACGGTTGATGTCGGGATGTTGTATATATGCTAGTCGCGCGGTAAACTCTGATAGCGCGATGCGGGATTTGTGACGTCAGGTCTTTGATGCGTAGTTCGCATGTGGCGTTGTTGATACCGCCACAAGTGAACTAAATGTGATGTTCTTCAGAAAGGTCGGGTGCGTAGTACTCGCAACCGGCGTGCGTGTATGACCAGGGGGCCAAGTCTACTAATGTACAAACGTTGCAATGGTCTCTTCATTGTGAGTTTTTGACAGATTTGCCATACAAACACTGTCAAATACTCACAATGGCGAGACCATTCTGACACTATTGTAATAGCAGACTTGAGGCCCTGATGTATTGAACGTAATCGAAGCAAAAGGATTATGTAAGGGGCGTAGCAGGTGGCGTTCTATAGTTTCTGCCTACCCCCATTAGAAGGTGTGAGTTTATTTATGTATTTGTGTATTGGACATTAATCACTGTGTAGGTTGTGCGAACTGGGTTATATAAAATGATAACTTTAAAACAAAGTGTCAATACTTATGTTTTGTAATTGGAAGTAGTTAAACGAAAAGGAAAAAATAATGGTATGGTATCCACAAAATGGTCAAAATTGACTTAAGTGTAATGCTAAAATCGATGCTATCGGCTAGTAAAAAGATCCAAGCATGAGACAATAATTTATCATTTTGATCACCCTCAGAACCAGCCCACATGCATGGAAATATAAAATATATCTTCTAAACTTCAAACGTCATTGGTGCCGATTCCCTTGTTCACAAACTAAACTAAATTTAAGTTCAGTGCATCTTTTTCTTTCTATTTCATTAAGAAAAGGACAGAAGATAAATTTTAGTTTAGTCCTGTCAAATTTATCAGCGCTTGACGTATTATGATGTAATTTTAGTCGGCAAGTTTTTAATCACGTCTAAACGTGTATGAAGTAGTGACAGGCGCTGATTAATTTGACAGGACTAAACTAAAATTTTATCTTCTGTCCTTTTCTTAATGAAATAGAAAGAAAAAGATGCACTGAACTTAAATTTAGTTTAGTTTGTGAACAAGGGAATCGGCACCAATATCTCTAAAAGGACTTTGTGTGGATTGGATCCTTTTCGTTTAAATATGTCCAAATAAGTAGCTTGATTTTACATCTACCGACATTTTATGATGAAATTACAATAGGTAACTTGTAATATAATATGAATGTGCATGACTTTTACTTCTTATATGTAGGAAGAATTAACTATAGTTTTATTTTAACAACAATCTATTGCTGTTGCAACGTTGTGCTCTAGTTTTTATTGCGTGAATGCAATAAACTTCTTATTACGTACACACGGCTACATATTAAGCTATAGATTTCCAGTACAAGCTAATCTCGCATTGTATAGGATTTTCGTATAGTGAGAGGTCAGCTTATTCTGGAAATGTATAGCTTGATATGTAGCCGTGTGTGCACACGGCTTCATATCAAGCTACAAATTTCCAGTATAAGCTGGCCTCTCATTGTATTGAAATCTTATACAATGCGAGAAAAGTACACGCCGAGAAAAAAAAAAACGAATTCTATAACGTGAAAAATAACTTTAATTTTGGAAGCAGAAGACAAAAAAAAAAATAAAAAAAATAGATCCAAAGACACCGATTTCCGAAATTAAAGTTATTTTTCATTTTATACCTAGTGATTTTATAAAAGTCTGTTGTTTTTTTTTGTATAAAGTTTTTTTTCAAGACTATTTATTGTGTTCACACACACCTCATCTTACCTTTGAAAACCTCTGGAATAGCCGAGGCTACAAAAGCCAGCAAAACTGGAAACCGTTTGAATATTTAGTCAGGGAATATTAATTGCTAAACAAATTGACTACCACTTTAAATTGTCCGTACATTCAAATCTCAACTGTCATACTTATGCCCAAATACTCAAACGTTACTTAACTTTAAGACGTTCTTATAAGTGTTTCTGTCGCTACAAAACAGTTTAAAGTGACAGAGACAGCATTAGACTTAACGGCGACTTAAAATTGAATTGCGTTTGAGTATTCGGCAGTTAGACAGTTGTATAAAATGGGTTTAGTACCTACGGCGAATACGGATGACTAAAAAAAATGTTTTGTCCGTCATGTAGTTATATTAAAAAATATTGGCCACGTGTTTTTCTTTTTTAGGAATCCGCTGGATGCGGGAAGCACGGAACCGGTCGAGGTGGCGGTGCTTGGGGGTGGCCTATGTCCAGCAGTGGACGTCTTTCGGCTGAAATGATGATGATGATAAAAAGGTAATAATAAAATAATTCACAATTAAAGGCGCCCGCGATTTCACGGGCGCGACTAGGGTCGCGGCTGTTCTACGGCTCGACGCCGCTACAGCGTCAGCCGAGAACAGCCGGCACCCTACAACACCTGGGCCTTGTGGGCTACTACTGGCTCCCACGTGGCCGCTACATCTACTGCCACCGCTCCACCTGCACCTAGGACGGTGAGCACTGTCTGCTCCCTGCCTACACTAACTCTGCGGTGCCAGCCGGATGGTCCAGCCCAGGGCAGTACTTCTTCCTCTCTAATCTCTGCCAGTGAAAGAACTCTTAAGACAAGAACTTACACCCTGAACCTATGTAAACTAATAAACGTGATAATAAGTGGTATTTGTCGTATTTACTTCCTTACTACAAAATCCACTACGTCACAGTGGCTGCGCGAGCCTTAAAATACCACCGTTACAATAAAATAAAATAAAATACGATATTACTAGCAGTTGGGTGCTGTGTCCCTGACCCCTTATCACTTACTTCTGGATACTTGGATAGTCATGTGATGTTTGTAGATAAGGGACATTATTTATTTATAGTGTAACGACCCTAAGCCCGTTGCTGATAATCGGGGAACATACATTAAAAAAAAAAAAAGATTCCGACGAACTGAGAACCTCCTCCTTTTTTGAAGTCGGTTAAAAATAGGGGGGAATTAGAGGGTAAGTTATACAGGCTGATTGGTAAAACAGAAATTGGTAAACCTTGCAGGAACATCATAAACAAAAACTATTGTTCTAAGAATTTTTACAAAACATAATACATTTACCAAAAACAAGCCTTTAAGATTTCGTCTTTTTATACGTTTAGAGCGTTGAATTTACAAATAGTACATTATTGCACAGGCCGTGAAATAGGCAATTGCAAGTCGAGTATGAGATTGAAGGCTGAGCCGTTGGCGAGGACTTCACTAATACGAGACAGGCAATTGCCTTTTCCGTCGAGGCATATATGTACAGAGCTTTTCTCAAAAGAATGCAGGAAAATAAAACAATTTTTTAATATTATACATTTAATTTAATTAATATTAAAAGTTACATTAGTCATAATGGGGATTCATCATCTGTGCCGAAAGGCATTTATGGGTATACAGCCACGTGAACGCAATTCGTGCTAAGCAAACAAAAAGACTTACTTTGGTATGCCAAGAATGATAAAAGAGATCTAATCAAAGAGTATTTAATAACCCCATCACGCCGTTTCATACAACATTGCTGGAGCGTTGTAATGTTCCAAATTCAAAAAACTCTCCTGCAATGTATTTGGTTTTCTTTGTCCGTAAATTCGATACTTCGCGTGTTCTTTTTTCGAAAATAATGATGAATGTTTCCATGCATGTTTGAGAAAATATAATTATTAGTCTGATGAGTTAAAATCTATCATACAAAAATTAAAATATTTTAATTCTGTTCATTCAAGATTTTAATCCATCAGACTTTTATACGAAAGACGAAATTTTGAAGGTTGAATTATAATTCATCAGACTTTTGTTCTATGACTTTGACTTTAATAAAAATTGTTTTTTGTTAAGGTGATAATAATATACTTAGGGCGGGTTGTTTCACGTACACTTGACGCACGCGTATCCGTCATAAATGGCGCTAACTATCGTCAAACCGTTGTTTCACAAAATTATGCCCTTGACGTTCGTTAAATAATAACGATTACAGTGACCCACTGGTTAACGTCATTTTATTCTTCGACATTTGAAGTTTGACGATCGGTTTTTTATTCAGTGAAACAACGCTTTCTATTTGACGTACGTTAAACATCATAATGTAATCATTAATATTTGACGTACGTATGTTACGTTAACGAACTGTTTGAAACAACCGGCCCTTAGTCCTGACTGGTTTTTAGTGTTTTACCAATGACCCTGTATACACCGCTGAAAATATTTTAGACTTTTTGTAATAGGTACTGTTTCAATTAGTCCAACATCTGAAAAATCAACACCTTTTTCGTAACAGTCATTAACGGTCCTATTTTCCATGGCTTATTTTGTTGACTCAAGTTTAGCTAAATTCAGAGTTATCTTCTCGTTATATCGTGACCGATAATCAGCTACACACGACGTGCTTGTAAAGGCGGATACAGACATTGCGAGGCATGCGCAGCGCACGGCACTCATCGCATGCTTCACAATGTGTGGACGTTCATATTGGTGGTGAGGCACGATAATTAATAACATAAAGTCGAATTATTAATTCACTGGAGGAAACTGATAGATGCTAGCTGTCACATTTTTAAATAAGGAAATATGTATTGTATTCTATACTTTTACACTTATACAATACATATATCGACGGGGAAGTGCTGTCAACTCCTAACTTACATTTTTTCCAAAAAGACTTATGAATGCAGTTCGATAGAGAATTTAACTTTTTTATTTATAATTTTGAAATTCCGAAAATTGAATTAGTTAGGTACCGAAGAGATATCTCCTATATTCAGGTCCAGACAACCTGATTAATTTTGGCAGGAAATATATTCTAACTTACTAATGGAAACATCTCGTAACTTCATTTCATACAAAACTTTGAGCTAATATCTTCTATCTTCATGCGAGCGAGACAAAAACGGTGCGTTTCGCCTGTTTTGATTAGTTTCGTCTATTTTTAGTAATTTTTAGATTCCTTTGTTATTTTATCGCCGAATATGATTGAAAACTTTAGCGGGAAACATTAATTTTCAATGATTTCTGTTACTTTTTTGAAGTGTGGAAATTATTCCTATCTTCAAATTTTCAGCCACACCAGATTGGTGATACCTCCTATCTTACATCATCTCGCTAATTACTTATTCCAAGCAAATTTTGATTATTACCTGACATGCGGGACCATTTAAGTATAAAATTGCCATTTACACTTTCTTTTTTTTTATTCTGAGAAAATTAAAAAACGGTTTTTTTTTGCCTCCTGTAAAATTTGATTTTTGTAAGTTAGGAGTTGTCAGCACTTCCCCGTCGATATTATACATTTATTTTACACTTTATAAATCAATTAAACTAAATGATCACCATTACAATAAAAATGACCATTTTATTACACAAAGTGACAGCTAGCACACGTCAGATTACTCCAGTGGATTAATTATTCGACTTTAATTAAACGCATAATTTGTATCGAGGCGTGCGTTACGACTGTTGCGAGGCGTGCGCGGCGCATGCCTCGCAATGTCTGTATGCGCCTTTAAGTTATATTTTTAGTTACTACTTATAATTTATTTATTTAGGTAAGTATCTATCTAATATTTGCCACGGCATCGGTATACGTGCAGGCGGTGATGGTCCAGTAGTAAGGTGTTGACTTACCTGTCGTGTACGGATGCAAGAAGTGCCAAAAAGTATCGATATTTAAAATAAAATAAAAACGATATAGGTACAGCTTGGCCATATAGAGTAGAAATTAAATAATAATAATAATAACCCCATCGCCGTATCTCTACGTTGACGTCGTGGTGGGGCTTGCGCGCTCCGAACTCTGGGTCTGTGCCGGTAGAGTTTACTTTGCCGGAACATGTCTAGGGTGAAGAGCCAGACCAAGAGATATACAGAAACCTGCAGGGCAGCATGTGGCGAGCTGTTGGGCAGTTGCGACCCCACGGACCCTCCCACGTCATGTTCCTCATCTCTGGCTTGCCTTTATTGGCCGGCTGGAGTGAACACTGACGAGGAACTGAGCTCCCACCTCATTCTTGCCTTTATTGGCCGGCTTGAGTGGAGATTCGCAAGAGCAAACGTGCTCGGAGGAAGGAAGTATTCCAGTAAGTGCTTGTAGGGATCTTGACCATCTTCCGGGCTCTGGGATTGTTCTGAGAGCCTTGGAATACCTCTCCACTCCTCGAGCACCTCAGGACATGTTGCCCCCTTGTCGCTACGTCACTATGTGCTAGCGACCGTTTTCGGGGGCCCATTATTGAGTGTGCAAGTCACCCCCTGCCATCTTATCCGTGTGTAAAAAAACATTGATCGGGCAGGGGCCATAGTCCTTCCATAGTTTTAGGTAACCAGTCCATTTTAACCACCCAAACCCATAGTCCAATATATTTGTTTCCATATCTTGCAATAGGCCTACACCAACCGGGGGTTGTCCTTGGGTGCACTTGCATAGTGCGTACAGGGATAATCGTCGGTTGGTGCCTCATTTAATTAAAAAGCGTCTAACAGGCCTCTGCGAGTTGGCTTCGGCCCCTCGTACGCCTTCCAAAGGTCCGGGACCCCAGGGTCCCGAGATATGTAGACATATATAAACATAATAATAATAATAATAATCATTTATTGTCCAGATCATACAATCCACTTTGTTAGTAATTACATACACATCTTAAAACACTAGTGTTAGTTCATACATTTGGCAAATTTTGGTAAAAATGACTATTAATGTCAAATAAAATGGAACTAAAAAATTTCCAATTTTAAAAATGTGACAGTTACGTAGAAAGTGGCGCCCTCATTTAATTTCTACTCTTTTATGTTGCACTGTTGTTTATAATAAAAGGTAAATGTCTATTAACTGCTCCCAAATAATGATGTTTATTTTTTTTACTAAGTACCCATGTAGGTTTATGTGAAATTAAATATTTTGATTTTGTTATATCGAAAAAAATATCGTATAAGTGAAATTTTCAAAAAAATGTTTTTTCTAGAATTTCAATTTGTTTATTAAGCTATTGCATAGCTTCTATCGCGGGCCTTGAGCGCGGGGACCGAATCCAGAAATTCCGTAACGAAAAAACCTCACGCTCCCCACTCCGACGGTTATTTTACTACAACAGTACCCTCTAGTGATCTAATAATTTCTGGCAGTTCCTTTTTTCTGTGTACTGCGTATTTTATTCTAATAAATATTAGTTTATAAAATTATGATCTTCACAAAAAGTGATTGCTGATAGTGGGGTTTGAACTCACGACCGGTCGATTATGAGTATATTCAGTTCCCCTGTTGCACCGCAAGGCTACAATGACTTAATTAAAGCTTGCCAAATAGTTGATACCATTCCAGTTGAACAATTTTTAAACTGGACTAGACGGTTGGAAATGACTCATGTACATGGAATTTTTTCGCTGTCAAAACAGTTTATCACTCTTTTTTTATTTAAAATTACTTTAGGTTCAACACTTTCGTCTATTTTAAAGTTGTTATTATGCTTATATTTGAATAGTATTTGACTTTGTTTACGTAGTTATACACTTTTACGACGTTCAGCACTTATTTATTTTGTTTTTAAGCTATTGCATAGCTTCTATCGCGGGCCTTGAGCGCGGGGACCGAATCCAGAATACCGTATATCAAAGAAAGTATATAGAAAGTATATCAAAGAAAAAGAAATACTGCATAAATAAAATAAATTAATAATTATAATTGCATAAGTTGATACAAAATGCTATGCAATAGCTTTACCGCGGCAGTCCCCGAGTGCCACACGTCTTTTTTTTGTGTGTTTTTTTTTATCCATAACAGCGTAGCTCTTGGCCTTCATAGTTAGGTCCACTTGCAATGCATTAAAATTATTTAATTTCCGAGCAAGCAGAAACAGACATTTAAAAAAAACTAATTTTTTTTACGACTTTTGAACTCCAGCGATTTTAGTCAGTGGCGACTACGGTGTTGCTTTTGGAAATATATCGTATTTGATACATTTTCGATAAGTACACACGGCTACACATCAAGCTATACATTTCCAGTTTACGGTAACCTCTCATTGTAAGGAAATCCTTTAGAAATCGAGATCAGCTTATACTGGAAATGTATAGCTTGATTTGTAGCCGTGTGTACTTGATATTTTATATCGACGTATCGAAATAATAAACTATCGCCAAAAAATATCGATATATCGCCAAAAAATATCGGTTAATCGAACAAAAAATATCGACATATCGATAGATCGATATTTTTTCTACAAGCCTAGGTAGCAGGTCGTGGGTTCGTACCCAAGCAGGCACATTACTTTGTGTAAATTATTCCAGGTTTTAGTAATTAATATTATTATAAATATTAATTACATTCTTTTCATGCATTGGAACACGACATGTTCCAATGCATGAAACGAATGTAATTTCAGGGAGTCCGCTGCACTAACCTACTGACACGACTTGATACTGAGTTCACAGATAATGAGGGTCACATCAAGTCACATGATCATATCACATAAATTCTTGAGTGACGTCTGCGCAGCTTTTATCAATTAATTATGACGTCATTATTCACGTTTTATGTGGTTATAAGAGCTTTCACGTGATGTGATTTACCTTGTAGGTACCTAAAGGACTATTGTTACTTGTGTTTTCGGCCCAATTGGGTTTTCTAGGATATATATACAAACAACCGACTCCAAAATAAACACTACAAAGTGCGAAATAACTTTAATTTCGGAAGTCGGTGGCACAAACGAAAATACAAAACCATAGAAACCGTTTTCCGAAATGACGCAATTTTTTTTTTTTTTATCGGTTATTTTCTGTGCCCCACACAAATTCTTATGCCACTACTAGCTATTTAAATAAAAGTGACAGCAGGGTAACATTATTAACATAAAAGCGGAAAAAATACGTAGGTACTTATTATAGAAATAAATAAAAGTATTGAAATAAAAATTGATAATTCTGCACAAACAAGAAGCATTTTACGAAAAAAAAAAAATACCAAATACACATAGGTACTAATAGAAAATAACCAAAAGCCTAGTATTCAAAACCTTAAAATTAAACCTAAATAATACTAAAATATTATAACCTCCACCTTTTTTTAAGTAGGTTAAAAAAGTGACTACTTCCATCATTCGCCATATACTAGGTAAAAAGCCAATGAATATTGTAGGACATGAGGAAATATGTGTACCTATTTAACTTTGTGTACCGGGGTATTTCCTCTCATCTTTACTTTGCAGACATTCCCTATTTACATGTTTCCAGATTTCCGACCAGTTATTCCTATTTCAGATTCATTCTAATTAGCCTAATAGCGATTTTAATAATAATAATAATACATTATTTATTGGGAGTAACCATGAGACTCACATCAAATGGTGCCGATTCTCTTGTTCACAAACTAAACTAAATTTAAGTTCAGTGCATCTTTTTCTTTCTATTTCATTAAGAAAAGGACAGAAGCTAAATTTGAGTTTAGTCCTGTCAAATTAATCAGCGCTTGACGTAAATTGACGTAATTTTAGTCGGCAAGTTTTTAATCACGTCTAAACTTGTATGGAGTAGTGATAGGCACTGATTAATTTGACAGCACTAAAATAAAATGTATCTTCTGTCCTTATCATAATAAAGTAGAAAGAAAAAGATGCACTGAACTTAAATTTAGTTTAGTTTGTGAACAAGGGAATCGGCACCAATGTTAATAACAATAAAATAAACTTACAACTATGTTAGTGATACAATTAAAACAAAAATTATACAAACACACACAACAAAATAATCACTCCTGCAGCATTCAGCTGAGATACTGGAGCAACGACTTACAATACAGCAGTCCAGGGGCCCAAGTCTGCTATTTTTATAAATTCGTCACTCCAACACGATCCCATTGTCATTTTGCTAAAAGTTCGTAATCTGCTAAGTTCATAATGGTCGATCATTGGTCGGTCAATGGTCTCGTAATAGAATTGTATTACAATGGCATTAGTAGAAATGATTTTCGAAAAACGACTACTAAAATTGAACATTTATTCATGCCAGATTTAATTTTATTAAGTAGTAGGAAGTTTAGTAGGAAGTTTCATTTGTCATTATGTACGAGATTACCAATTCTTTCAATAGAGTGTCAGTGGCTGACCATTGAAAAGTCATAATGACGCCATTATAATAATAGATTACCAAACTTGTCAAAATCAACAATTACGAAATCAATGATAGACCATTTGGACACTATTGTAATAGCAGACTTGAGGCCCACCCTGTCAGCAATAACTCCCAGGATGCTGTTGGAACTGGCTCGCACCCTGCGTACCAAGGACGCACATCTTTTACGCATTCATGCTTATAAGCAATCAAGCGAGGCAGCCCCATCAACACCCTGAAAGCGTTTTGGTGCTGCACGCGAAGGGCACTGTACGATCTTTGCGTAAAATGTACCCACAGGCCGTAAAATGAGGAATAGAAGGCTTCTAAAAGTCAAGTTCTGATGTTATGGCGAGAGAAGCGGAATCCTTTAAAAGAACTTCTTTAATCCTAAGATTTACTGTACAATACTGCACAATAATAATTATGATAACAACAAAGAAGTATATTCACAAGTTATCTTTTTGATTAATCAAACCGTGCAAATGTTATGAAACAGTGACGAAGTATCCATTAGTAAGTTATTATTTAACTCCAGTCAGAATTACTAAGTTATGTATGCAAACGTCCTCCTGCTCGTGTAGGCAGAAATTATTATAGTACTAGTACTAGCTGTGCCCGCGACTTCGATCGCGTGGATGTCGGAAAACAATAATGTGCCGCTTAGAGAAGGTCCATAAGGTTGCTTATAGGGTGTCCATTTATAAATTTAGAAGGGAGAATATTTCGACCAGGCCTAGTGATATTTCCTGGTAAGAGGCTGCCAAAAACCTTGTGTTATTTAGGAAAATGCTTCTCTTTAATAATGTTCGCGGTGGAACTACCAGGAGCGTACACAAAAAGGATGCTAGGGTTGCTCACACGCGAAAGAGCTGCTTGCTGCTCCCAATACTAAGATCCACAACGGACAATATCTGGCCCTGAGCTTTGATAACGGTCATGCATGGTGTAACATAGGCTGACGGGGAATTGCACACGTTTAAAACTAAACGGGAAATTATTAGGAATTAGGGAATTCTGGGAATAAAAGCAACATCACAAGCGCCGCAACATGTTATGATTTCGGCTTCGATGACGTAGTGTTGGAGATTGGTGACTATGAGCAGAGTGCCGTTGCAAAGTTTGGGAGGACTTAAACTGAGAAGAATAATATTGGAATAACGACTTTAAAAAAAAATTGTGTGCTGGAAGACCGGGTGTGTTAAGGGATTCTAAGAACTCTAGTGTAAATGTATGTAATCTTTTTCTTTCGTAACCATGTTTACCGAATTATATTGCATACTTTCTCCATAAACATGTACCAATATTTGTGTATTTATTGCTGCCGCTCGGTCGTTGCGGGGGTCTAAATAGCTCGTTGGCACAGCCAAGCAGCAGCGTGGTTCCCGATATCTGTGGGATTCCCATACTCAGAAGAAATGAATTCCACCTGTGAAGAAACGGTACAACATAGGTTCTCCATCAAAATTACCATCTTGTGTGGGATATGTGTCGTCACCAATTTTCAAAAGTGAGAACTCTGGTGCGTTTGAGTTCCCCTCCCCGAGATGTGCTCGCATATTTAAACTCAAATGAGTTGCCATAGAATAGAACTCTTTAGGCATGCACTCATTTCATCGGCTCTCGTTCCTAAGAACGAGCGCCGATGAAATTATTATTATTAGTAACTAATGTGGGTATTAATGTAATTATCTAATAGTAATTTCTAATAATGATTTGTAATTTGTAATTTGTAACCCCTAAAATACCTACTTAGCATAACTTAATAATAATAATAGTACCTACCTAATGTTTACTTATCTATGACATGTAGTCACTATGGGTGAAATGTATTTGTATTTTTTTATTTTTTGATTATCGGGAATGTCTGTTTAAAACCACCACATAAAAGTACCGTAATGCCTCCCACCGGCGGGTAATTTTTCCTAATGTCCTGCAAAGTTCGGTCTACTGCTTCCACAGCCTTGGGGTTTGCCATCGTGCACTCTTCTCAAATTATTAGGATGTCACAATCGAGTAAAACCCTAGCTTTGTCGCTATTGCGTGACACATTGCAAACCGGGCTTTCTGTTCGTTCCAAGTCAATAGGGACTTTGAAAATTGTATGTGCGGTTTGCATTACACATACAACTTTTCGGCTTTTTGGACCTACTACCTAACCCAGCGAGGTTAGCACCATAACGCCTGAACGTTTAGAATATCAAAAATAAATGCGCCTTCGTTAACTATAAGAGCAATATCTTTCGTTTTGCTGCTATGATAAGTATATCAGGCGTTCATAGAGGCTTCCTCCAGCATTTATCAATTCGATAGTTTGTCGATTTTATATTATTCGACGCGGGTCCAGTGCGGGTTGGTACATGTCACATGTCTTCGAATTTGTTGTAATTGTTGTTCTAGGACATCGGTTTCCTCACGATGTTTTCCTTCACCGTTTTGAGAGCAGTGCTGTATGCGGTGATGCATTATAACTATGACCGCGGTCCGCCTGTTGCTGACCGTTGGGTTAGGATATTATATTTTTATTTTAGTAATCTGTTTGTATGAATAAACCTACCTAATCTTCTTATATATAAAATTCTCGTGTCACAATGTTAGTTACCATACTCCTCCGAAACGGCTTGACCGATTTTTATGAAATTTTATATGCATATTCAGTAGGTCTGAGAATCGGCTACTATCTATTTTTTTTTTAAGTTTTAGATAGGTCGGGTCAGCTAGTAACGTATAAACATTCCTAAGTACTTGTCTAATATACGAGTATATGTTAAACTTGAACACGAGTTTATCTGCAGTCAGCTATCAAAGACAGCCACTCACTGATATATAAAAGACGCGTATTGATTATTTTATCTTTATCGTATACTTGAGTCTTTTAGGTACCTTTAGCTACCTACTGTTATTTATTTTATTTTAGATGGTATCATTGACTTTGATTGTCTAACCAAAGTATTGGTTTCCCTCATGGCTCGAACTATCTCAGCACTCCAATTGCGTAACTCACTGACAATATCACAATGGGGCGTATCGCTTTGTGCTCACCAGTTGTCGCCACTGTCGAGTAAGGTCTCACCTATTTTACCGATAGACATATTTTTATCGAGAAATAACACTAAACAAGATTTTCCAATTTTCCTCGTCACCAATGTTCAAATAAGAGGCGGGCTTACATTAAGGCCCAGATATATGCCAGTGACCTTGAGTGGTTAGCTTGCGTGTTCTGTACTGAGTTCACGCAACGCGTCGTACGTCCAGCCAGTAATTGGACTTGCCCATCCAGGGGGCCAAGTCTACTAATGTACAAACGTTGCAATGGTCTCTTCATTGTGAGTTTTTGACAGATTTGCCATACAAACACTGTCAAATACTCACAATGGCGAGACCATTGCAACGTTTGTAAATTAGTAGACTTAGGCCCCAGGAGCGCTGTCCCAAATAAGACGCATTATTAATTTATTATACATAAAACAAAAGGTATTTTAATAAAACACGTATATTAAAAGATCAATAATCAAATTATCTATAAAAAGGTGAAGGTTTCAGGAAAATACGCTTAATAGATTTTGCGTGATTCTCTGTTTTTTGTCCGCGTTAGACATTTAGAGGTATGAGGAACAGGATGTAAAGTTCACTCATACTCTATAGTAAAGGGAGGATCCTCCGACCAGACGGGTATTGTGTCTGGTGGGCAACTGCCCAACGGTTGATGTCGGGATGTTGTATATATGCTAGTCGCGCGGTAAACTCTGATAGCGCGATGCAGGATTTGTGACGTCAGGTCTTTGATGCGTAGTTCGCATGTGGCGTTGTTGATACCGCCACAGACATAACTTTACAAATTAATTTCACTGTGTAATATAAATATAATCAAAAATATGAATGTATTAAGTTATTAAGAAAATACTCTAGTTTAACATATATTTTTTCCAAATCATAAACACTATTCGTTTAGACGTGATCTTCGGTATAAAATCGTTAAGAGTCTGTTATCATAGCCTCAAACATTTATTGTGAGCTGACAGCAGATGTTATGGTATTGATATCGGTTGCCATATACAAAAATTCACTTGTATGGATACTATACTAGAGTCTACCTGTGATATGCAAAAGCAAATGATCGTATTTCCTTTAAGTCCGCTCTGAGGGCCTAGACAAAGTAACATTCGATTAGCGATGACGCTAGTAGAAATTTCAAATATGTATGGGTTTGACAGAAGCTATCGAAATGTCACGTGATCATAGGCCAATGAATAGAAATTAGCTAGACATTGATGCCGATTCCCTTGTTCACAAACTAAACTAAATTTAAGTTCAGTGCATCTTTTTCTTTCTATTTGATTAAGAAAAGGACAGAACATAAATTTTAGTTTAGTCCTGTCAAATAAATCGGGTTAGTCCCGCTATGGTATGGTCCCGGTATGGCACCCTCTTAAAATACCTATCAAAAAGTCCCGCTATGGTACCCATCTTTTAGATCTACGTTAGACAATAGAAGGTACAACTGAAAAGAAAAGTGTATCTATAAATAAATACTTTTAGGAGTGTATCAATAAAACGTCTGTTTGCGATATTAAATCAGTCTTTTATTAATTCAAAATATTTATAAAAAAAATATCAAACAGTAAAACGAAATATTAATTGCAATGTAATTTTTAAAATAATCAACAATATTAATTACCAATAATCAACAATAAAAAAAATATAAAAAATCCACATCTCAGAAAAGTATTACTGTAAATATTATAAACTACAAATAAAAACAACATCCAGACATAAATATTAGTTACAAATAATCAACATTGAGAAAAGGCAGTAATTGTAAATTTATATAAACTACAAAAATAATCAACAACCAACTAGACAAATATATTAATTACAAATAATCAACATGGAGAAAAAGGCGCAAATTGTAAACATAAACTACAAAAAATAATCAACATCGAGAAAAAGTATTAAACATTTTAATAGGCTAAAAACAAAATTAAAATAAACTATTTTTTTAAATGTTCTGATCGAAATATTGACTTTGATATGTTAATCAGAAAATCACCAATGGAGATAGCTTTATTTTCGTAACTTTTTGTTAGCTTTTGAATCTGGCGGTCGATTTCTATACTTGTTCTTTTTCTTGAATTTATAGGTGATCTTTTTAGTCGAAAGCTATAACAAAAATCATCAGTTATTTAAGTTAAGCTATATTTTTTTCAGTAACCGTCTGTAATAGACGGCGACAACCAATAATATCTACCAAAATAAATAAAATCAAATCCATTTTCAAATTCTTCTATGTACTCGTATTATGTAAAAAAATATATATCTGCTTTTAAAAATATTATATCTGCTTAAAAATATTGTCTAAAAAATACAACTTACTTGGCTTGTTTTATATCAAAGTGACATGTGTCGTTGCCAATTGTTTGCAGAAACAATAATAAACTGGGATTTTTTCCAATAATTTTGTTGAATCTGCCATTCCATGATTCCGCCAAGTTAGTTGTTCTATGGCGTTCATTATGGCAACACCAAATGAGGGCTGGATATTCAAGCCACTGAGTGACAAAATAGTCATTGAATTTGGTCATAGCTTCATCGTCGAAACTGAAAAAAATACTTATTAAACGTTCGTACTTGTAAAGCAATGAAATTAACAGGTCCTTACTGATATTGTTGTTCTTTACTTTTTTGCCATATAATTAGAGTTAAGTACTCAAACATCAATTTTGGAAAGTAACCAAGATATTATACCTATTTTCCATTATATGCAGCCAGCCGTCTTCAATATCTTGTTTTGGCAAAAACGCCAAGCCTATGCATTGCTTAACATGGTTCGAGGACTCTTCGTGTTCCATGAGATTTAAAGATTTCGCTTTTTTGATAACGTTCTTTTGAAAATGTACGTTACATCCATTTATTTTGATATCAGGAAAAATCTTCGCTGCTGCATTTATTACTCCTATTTCATAATCGAAGGTAAATTTCGATGGACGCCATTCAGGCAAAGTTTGTTTAATCAATTCGAAAACTTTTTCATAAGTTTTCCCTTCTTTGTTTTTTAACAGAATATAAAATAATGGTGCTACATTCGTGGATAACTCAGTGCTTCCCATGTCTCCATGAATGACATAAACTTGTTCGAATGGGTTTGGGCAGCCGTCGAAAGTGCCATCACCAAAGTAATGCGTTACACATTTTATATATTCCTTTACTTCTGTCGAGGAAAATATAATTATTCGATTACAGTCTTCATTACAATAATCAGCCAATACATACTTATTAAATTCTTCTGGTATTATAATTTCTTCCACATTCTTAAATTGTGTTTTTGGTACGTTCAACGACTTATTTCTGTGTCTGTATAATACTGTTTTTAATTTTTTATAGTCAGGAACATTTCCTGTAAGGTGTAACCCTTTGTCTTTTAAGTTACCCATGTGTTTTTCGAAAATTTTCTGTACTGATCCGTAATTTGAATTTACTTCTTTTTTGCACTCACTTATAGCCATTTGAACTTCATTGTCTTCAAAATTTGGCACGCACTGATCACTGTGTTTATAATCTTTAATTATTGTATTATTGGTATTCTCAATAGTTATATATCCACTACATTTAATACTATTTCTCCTATTTACACAATGCCAAGTACTTGAATTTTTATTTTCTCTGCGTTTAATATATTTATGTCCGGCACGTAATAAAGTTTTTCCACCGCGTCGACTGTCAATAATTATTAAATTTACACCACGTGAACTACTTGACCCAGACATTGCAATAGATAAACTAACAAGCTATCCTAATTACTCATATCGCAAAAGTACAGCTGCAAATAGCAAACTAAACCCGGAATAATACTGTCTCTCTCTATTTTCATAAAAACAAAAGGGAAGAGCTAGATACGAATTCGAGGAAGGGCTCGTCTCTATTGTTTTACGAAAAAACCGGTTGGTCAGGTAACTACCTGAAGTGAAACGACAATTACCGAGCGTGATTTGTTTAAAAAATAGTATTAATAAATATTATCTTGCTTAACTATAATAGTTAAGAAAAGATATTTTTTATTAATACTATTTTTTTCTTAACGCATTGTATAACTTTTCTTTACAACAGTACCAAAAACTGAAGGGTACCATAGCGGGACTTTTTGATAGGTATTTTAAGAGGGTGCCATACCGGGACCATACCATAGCGGGACTAACCGAATAAATCAGCGCCTGTCACTACTCCATACAAGTTTAGACGTGATTAAAAACTTGCCGACTAAAATTACGTTAATTTACGTCAAGCGCTGATTAATTTGACAGGACTAAACTAAAATTTATCTTCTGTCCTTTTCTTAATGAAATAGAAAGAAAAAGATGCACTGAACTTAAATTTAGTTTAGTTTATGAACAAGGGAATCGGCACCAATGTTACCATCATTCGATTCCATGAAACGAAGCGACAGCGTCGAACGATATCTTCCATAAGATGCGTAGCCAAGTGGCGCTTTTTGACAAGCGTTATCTATCTATATTAGTTGAAGCTTGAAGTATCGATCGACAAAGTATAGGTACTCATCTCAAACGATAATGTTTAAATATAGCTACACAGACATTCGTGGCACTGTTGGACACTTGAAGCCATCATTATTATCTTAGCCAAACTAACAAACACATTTCTTTTGCCTGCGGTTCATCCCGCATGGATGTCGGTTATCGCGTAAAAAAGAAGCCTATGTCTTTCTACAGAAAAACGTTCTTAGGAGATCATCCTTCACCGACTTTGGAAAAATGATAGTCAGTTATAAAAACGTTAATTCTCACGTTTAATTTTTATGCTGTCAGATTATAAGACTTTTCTGAGTCAACTGAGGTTAATACCCAGGGGCTTATTCGACAAATCCCCCCTGAAAAATGCCCCCTTAGGAGGAAAAGTGGAATATATAAAAACCAGTCTAGAATTCACCCCTGCTTTTTTCACTGATCCCCCAGAGAATCCCCCTCAGTGGGGAAAACTGAACCCTAATGTAAAAAAAAACAATTTCAGGGTAGTCTTGGAATAAGTCTTTTTTTTTTCAATTCTAGTATTCCCTCCTAAGCGGGATTATCAGGGGTGAATTCTAGACTGTTTTTTTATAGATTCCAGTTTTCCGCGTAAGGGGGATTTTCAGGGGGGATTTGTGGAATAAGCCATACCCAGGCAGGCGCTTTAGGGCATTAACACACTGGTGATTTGCGAGCGTGATTCCAGCGAGCCGATTGTTCAACGTGAACGCATCGTGTTCGCCGCGTTTGCGGAACGAGAGCGATTGACATGACTGTACAAGAGAGAGTGAGACAAGCGAGTGTAAAATTTTGTTAAAACGCGAAGATCACGTCGCGTAGTCGCGGCTACTTCGTTTCGCACCCGCGGCAAGCCCGCTGCGCTTTGAAATCGCTCGCAAATCGCCAGTGTGTTAACGCCCTTACTTTGTGGAATAGACAATTGTGTCGCTTAACTTCAAACTCGGGTAAATCCAATTTTGAGAATTTTTAAGATTTTGGTACCAAATTAAAGGCCAAAAACAGACTTTTAAAACAATTTTACCAGTTATATTCAAATCCGCATAGTTCTTGAAAAAAATACCGTTAAAATCACAACATTTTATCTAATTCCGATAGATCCATGAGACAGTTTTATTCAAATGCAGTTAAGTCCATGAGAGCCAATCAGCTAACCGCGTTTGTTCAACATGACGGTCAGTCGACGTCAACTCTGCGACATTAACACCGTACGCACCCGTATTTTATTGTTTCTTTTTAATCATAGACAGTTCCCATGGATAATGCCATTAAAATAGTTACACCGAGCAATGCCCGCAAGCGGCCTAATATAAAAATCCACACAGTTTTTTCAAAGGTAGATAAATTGCATTCCATTAGATCAAATGAAGGTAAATCAAATCTTAATTTTACATTTTTGAAAGAATGTATGGTTATAATACTAAATTTGCTTTATAGAATCGTTACCTTCAGTATTGTTGACATAATAAATAAAAAACCACCTTTTAATTCATGGAATTAAGACTGTTATCACTTTTTTTTTAAATCTCCCAAGAGGGTAAAGTGGATTTGTTTGAAGTTAAGCGACTCAATTGTTATCTATTTTTTTAAATAACTTTAAAATCTGATTTCCTTACAATTAGCCCTTCTATTTGATATGTCACACGGTACAGTCTGCGAAACTTTTTTTTTCTAGTTTGTCCCCCAAAAGTGACTCCCGTATTCAAAATTTATTTATTTACGTTACACGTTCGTGTTTGGGTCACAGAAGTTCATATGTGTACCTTTCAACTTAATCGGAGCAAATTGGCTGCGTGGCAGACGAACAGACAGACACACGAGTGATCCTATATAATAAGGGATACGTTTTTTTTCTTTTGAGGTACGGTATCCTAAAAATAAGTAGGTGTGTAAGTGCATATCGCTCCAATACAAAAGCAACACAAGTCAAAATAAGCAAATTATACAGGAGCGGCATTTGATAAAATAATTTGGATTATTTTATGATTTTTGTATAAACTATGTGTATTACGTAGACTTTTTTTGTATCAAAAGATGCGTAATTAAAAAGCCTATTTTTCAATGAAGCAATCTTAACCATACCTCGAATGGACTCTGGAAAAAATGACTGAATGCCAAATGACTGTTGACAACTGACAATATGGTACTTTTGCGCGGAACTCAGTTACAGAAACGGTACAAAACAAAACTAACGTGTGTGCGTGTATGGGTGTTTTTGATCATCAAACGACGGCTGTTTTAGCGAAACATTAAAGTTTCATCGTTTAAGATGCATTTTATGCAAAAAAATCAATTTTGTTATTTTTTGAAATGTGTGACTTTTGTATTTAAGGAACGATATTATAATAATATAATTGCAGTCGATTCTTATAAAGAAAACTTAATCAATTCAAGAGGCTACTCTTGAATTGATTAAGTTTCAATAAGGGAAAACATTGTCGTGTATTGTGAGTAGTTATGAAAAGATTACGTGCTCATGTGATATCTTATCATTAGTATGAATAGATTACGAGATCACGGGATATCTTATCATCATTACCTACTTGCCTAGTTTTTTTTTGGTTTCAAAGAATCCACTTTAGTCACAGTTTTGTTAAATTAGTGTGTACACACACACACACCACACACCTACACTATGTAGGTAGGTATATCAATATAAAAAAGTTTAGGTAAATGTTCTTCATGAAATATAGTCTTTGAACGCAAGCCAGCGCTGTTTTAATCGGTAATGAGCCTGCACATTCCATATTCCAAAATATCAAAATATATAAATAACAAAGTCAAAATAATTGTTTAAAAAATATATGGCCGTCGCGAGATGCCCGGCAGTTGTCAAACATGGCGGAGAGGGGGAATGACGGCATAAGAGAATGTCATGCCTTTTGCCGTCACGCCACACGAGTCATAATTACCCCCAAGGCGCTCCTATAGATGTTCACATAAAAAAGAGTGGCCATCGAAATCGCAAGAAAAATAAGCAGGTACTATGGGGGACATCCGAATCGGACTATTCTTGCTTGCAGCGCTGGGCCGCTATAGTAATTAGTAACGCTTACCTACGCTCATCAACCAATAGTATCGCAGTATCAGATTTTTGCCGAGCTCATTGTATTTGTAAATGAAAAAAAAAAAAAAAAAAAAAAAATTGCCATTCATATGGACTGCCGGCTGACAGAAATGAAAACACAAAATTTGGAATAACTGTTCTTTTATACATATAGCTCATGGAAAGCATTCGGTGACGATAACGAGTGTTCCATGATTTTTGTTCACCCAAAAAGTACACATACATACACAGTATACCTACATATAGCTCATGGAAAGCGTTCGGTGACGATGACGCGAGTTCCATAATTTTTGTTCACCCAAAAACTGCTCAACGCGCCTAAAGAAGTTTTCACTTCAAAAAGACCATACAAAACCAGCCGAGGTGGTCAGACATCTGTGATCATTGTAACAGAGCCTGAGTTATTTAAACAAAAATGTTTTCTTTTATCGGTCGTCGTAAAAAGGGGCGGTGTTTACCGCTCCTTTCCCGCGCTCAAGTCCGCTCAGATCCCGCGCTCATGGATGTCCACATCTGTTTAGATGTGGACATCCATGTGCGCGGGATTTTGTTTTGAAAGTGTGCCGATTCGGATGTTCCCCATAGTACCTATTAACAATTTTGTTATCTTCGTTATTTGGTCAACGGCTTAATTTTACAATTGCGCTGTTTTAATAAGTTGTAAGACGTAAGAGATCCTATCGATAACATTATAACTTAGGTCAATAATTGGCAAAATTCACGGATCGTAATTTGACTTAATACGTTTAAATGAGAAGTTATATTCTAAGTATAATATCAATAATGTTGATATTCGTATGAAAAGCCTACTTTTCTTAGCATTGTAAAGACTCAGTGCAGTCTGTGAAGCCTTCTAAACATAATCTAAGCAAAAAAAAAAAAAAAAACAATCATTTCAGAAATAAAACATCTGTTTGTTATAGGTTTCGCAGTCGACAGTCGGAAGATTTAATTCTAAGGAAAAGAAAAGCGGTCTAAAATAAACCTTATCGTAAAAAACTTACCATCCATTTGGGTCCAGCTTTTCATTCTCCCAATCAGCTCCTTTATCGCCGTTCCTCATGTTTATCACTTATTTATTTTCACACTAAAGGTCCACAACATCGTCACACAACGCTTAAAAATATTAATTTTTAAGTAAATAGAGCTTATAAATAAATCATCACATTGTTCATCCACAATAAGTACGAGTAAGTATATAAAGTAACTCTGTTGTTTAAGTTAGGTAAAAAATAAGCTTCAATGTTCAAATTGGTTGAAGTTAAGTCTATGTTGCACGGTTCAACCAATTTGGCTGAAAGGAAAAAATAAGAATACACTCGGTTTTTGTTTACACGATTCAAATTTGTTCCAAATTCCCAAAGGCGAACCTTGTCATTTAGGAGTAACTTGAAAAGTGACGTGAGTTTAAGATATTTTGAGATTTTTAAAGCGACACGATAAGTAAAATATTGTCTCATCGTCATCAGAAATTTGTTTCTCACAATGGTTTTTGCTTTCGGCAGCAAACTTATTTGTATTAACGTCATCAAATTCCAGTTTTTCATGCAAAAATTATGTTAGGCACGTTCACGCCATTTTAGCAATTTGACAAACGTTCTCTATTAGGTACCTAAACTATGTTATTATTTTAGAACAAATTCCGTTATTATGTTACGTAGCATGCTGCATGGCCTGGTATTTTCATTGTTGTTGAATTTTTTATTTATTTAATATAATATATTATAGATGGTACAGGAGAAATTTGAGTTTCATGTAGCTTGATGTGCTGGCCGCTCATCAAGCTACACGAAACTGTTAATTCCTCCAAGCGATTTTACACTTTAAAATGTTGATGATTAAGTTTTAAATCGAACGAGAAAATTTGACAGTTTGTTGTAACTTGATGTGCTGGCCACCGTACACACAGCTACACATCAAGCTATACATTTCCAGTATAAGCTAATCTCGCATTGTATAGGACTTCCATATAGTGAGAGGTCAGCTTATTCTGGAAATGTATAGCTTGATGTATAGACGTGTGTACAAGCAAGCTGTCGGAAGTGTAAACACAGAGGACGGAGACAAAACCAATGATTCAGAAAGTAGGTAGGTACTCGTACTAAGTCAATGTAATGGTCGTTACGGCGATGGAGAAATTAAGAATGAATGAGTTTTTCTATCTTAATTCTAACGCACATAGGTACTTTATAGAATGTTTTATCTTTCGCCTAGCCCCAAGTCATGTAATTAGTACTATTATACAATTTTAATACACTGTTTTACCAAAACAATACTGCAAATTCAAAATTCACACCGCATCCCACTGATCAACCGTAGACCTTAAAATTCGTCCAAAATACCGCGAATTATAATAACTGTGAAATCTCACTGTATTCTCGTCATTTTAATGTTAATTTATACCATACGCTAAGAAAACCGAAACAATCTATAGTAACAAAACAACTACATTAATTTTAAACACAGCACTTAGCGTGACTTAGCGGCAGAGGCGTCACTAATTACTTTGTTCAGAAACAGACTGGCAGGATAAAAGGTAATTACACTAGATTATACTAGCTTGATATTATCTTTTAAACAAATACTTGAGAAATGCAAATAGAAGATAAGTCCTTTAAGAGCATGTTTCAAAACTATATAAAGTGTAATCTATTCATACACGAAATATTTTAAGATACCTATCTCGTACATCTTTAAGTGGTAAAAAAGCCATAGCCATTTTTTAAATCCAAATGTTCCTATATTTACGTAATTAGGTATTATAATTTTAAAATAGCTTGAGAAATTTTGCAAAAAACCTTTACTTACGTAGTCTAAGAATGACCCGCCCAGACGCGGCGACGGCGATGGTGGCGGCGCGAGCGCGGTGCCTTTTGATAATTAATCATCATATCAAGTTTTTTTTTTATAGTAAATATTTCGTGTATGAATAGATACACCTTATACATGTATATATATATATATAAATTTTACTAACATTGCTATAAGTATTTACCTAGTAAAATAATATGGACTTGTATCAATTACTGTGTGCTTGGTCTGTAATAGGGCTTTCATCCCGGGAATCTCGGTCTCGAAAATTTCGAGAGTCTCGACGATTTTTTGGTATTTTCGAGACTCGAGACTGATATTTTCGGTCTCGGGAATAACGAGACTTTCGAGATTTGTTCAGTGGTTATGGGAAATACCTAAACTATTGTTACAATTACTTAATATCTATCCCCCTACTAGCGTCGAAGCAGAGAGAGCTTTTTCTAACGCGGATTACTTTTTTAATACATTCAGGTCCTCGCTGTCTGAAACTACATGAAACGCTCTTTGTTTCTTACGGTACTTAAAACATATTTATGAGCTTTTTCATTTTTATAGTGCCCACTATAAAAATGAAAAAGCTCATAAATATGTTTTTTTAATTTTATTTTATTATTTGAGTTTTTTACTGTATGTTTTATTAAGTATTTTATTGAAATATCTTGTTTTGAATGCCTTAAAGCCTAGTCTGTAAGTATGAAACCTAATCCATACTAATATTATAAATGTGAAAGTAACTCTGTCTGTCTGTCTGTCTGTATGTTACGTTTTCACGCCTAAACCGCTAAACCGATCATCATGAAATTTGGCAGAGATATAGTCTGGGATATGGAGAAGGACATAGGTTACTTTTTTACGCGATAGCCGACATCCACACGGGCGGAGCCGCGGGCAAAAGCTAGTTTTGAAATAGTCTCGAAAGTCTCGTTTTTCCCGGGAATTTCGAGACCGCATCTAGTCTCGATTTTTTTTCCCGGGACTCAAAAATACAGCGAGACTGAAAGCCCTAGTCTGTAATAAATATTTTCAATTTCAACAGTTATGTCTCCATCATCAGCCGGATAACTCCTTAAGGATGCTCGTGATTTTGAATAACCGAGAATAAAGGAAATACCTAGCCGTCACAAAAACGAAATAGGTAAAACATAATCGTGGTTTCAAATAATATACTTACTTAGCTTCTGTCTTTCAGTATCAAAACATTATCCTAAAACATTATCCTTAGTCATAGCCGTAATAGTTATTAAAAATTTAACGATTTTTTTTAACTTTATGATAGTAGTACGCAGTTCCTTAAAATGTCTTTCAATTTGGATGAATCAACCAAATTGAATCGTGTTACCTTTTTCTCTATGTCTTTTAATCTGGAGAACGAATTTGGTTAAACCGTGCACCTTTATGACTTTTTTTTGACATGACTAACAAAGATTGATAGATGTGCATTGGGCAAGCGTAGTCAACTAATTACGTTCTATCACGCGGGATATTCAGCAAATTATTTGATTGAGAGTCAATAATATTCGAGAATGATTCGATGCAGTCAGTACTCTGCATAACCCGACCCCTCCTCCATTCTTCTTCTTTGTATGAGGGCTCAGGTACACTGAAAGAAATAATTTGCCGAACTAATTAAGTTACTTCAAAAATAAGTCAACTTTAGTTATAAGGAAATAAACTTTGCTTAAATTAACAAAACTGATTTTGTAGTATGCAAAACAAATTTTGTAGTGTGCAAAACAGGGTTTTGTAACAGATAACATCTATATAGTTCGCAAGACACAATTTTAGTAAATTTTTGTTACAGTTATGCAAACATTTTTTTCAGTGTAATGCAGAGTACTGACCGTACCACCAATGTGGTACCCACCCGGGTTAAGGGGCGAAAGTTTACGTGGACAAAGTCGCGGGCAGTAGCTAGTTATTTTATGATATTAGTGGAATAGGCACAGTTTTAAAATCTCGCGCAATTTTCTTATTATTTTACGGCTTGACAATTCTAGTTTTATTTGTAAGTACGGAAGTCGCTGATATCTTCTCGGTATCACGTGTGATATCGTATGTGACGTTGCGCGGAACACGCGTGGTCGAGAGCAATCATAATGATTATTACAGCGGGTTGCCCGCGCGCAGAGCTCTCGTCATAGCCCTGACCTTTGTGGAAAGATACTACTCACAATGTTGTTAATTTTCATTTATGGTCTGCTCCGTGATCGTGATTAAAGAAGACGTACTATCGGGGACATCCGAATCGGCACAGTTTATTTATTTATTTATTATTTATTTAGTACATGGAGGACTTATAGCTAATAAAAACAAACAAATAAGGAAACCATAGTCGCCAGAGAGCCAATTACAAATTCTCACTTATAGACAGAATAATAATTTATGGTGTGAGCTGTGAGCACAAAAACAAAAAAAGAATTCATATTAAAAAAAAAAAAAAGATTAATTATAGTTAATTGAAACGGTACAACACCAATTACATCAACATAAAAAATATTAATATTGACAATCTTATATATAAAATTCTCGTGTCACAATGTTCGTTCCCGTACTCCTCCGAAACGGCTTGACCGATTCTCATGAAATTTTGTGAGCATATTGAGTAGGTCTGAGAATCGGCCAACATCTATTTTTCATACCCCTTAGTGATAAGGGTTGTCCACCCTTAACATTTTTTTGACAGAACGAAGTCTGTCGGGTCAGCTAGTTTTTGTATATAATTTAATTAAAACTAACATGCAACAGTAGACTCCCTTGCATACTTTCTCTCACAGAACACCAGACATACTTATACGCATAATTTTACTCCATTCATCCGCAAACACATCACATTCAGGGTTGGCAGTCAGAAGGGCGTTGAGCATCTTCAACGTTCGACACACTGGGGATTAAGCTCTGGCGACAGTTTTGGTTGACGGTTGTGCAAACAGATTGTGCCGGCGGACGATGTCCGATGTATTTGTCGGGCACCAGTAGTCGGCAGAAGAGGCCATGGAGATCTGGGCAGTCTATACGCCCCATACATCACAGTACGTTACAAGCTACCGTGAGCTGATCAAAGCCTCTTTTCACCTCCAACGAGTTAAGGCCCAACATCCCTAAAAGATAGTTGGTAGGGTACATACAGGATAAGTTATTAGATAGTGCGTAATTTTTTTTTGGGTCACTTGAAATCAGCAAAATATGGATACAATCTATTCGTAATAATATCAATGGGCGAGCGCACAGCTGATAAGTACCTACTACTGCGTTCCGCTTCACTGACCGCGCCGCGCCGCGTTGCGTGACGAGTATCCATTATACCAGTTTCAAAATAAACATCTTTCGTTAACAATAACTTATTTTTTTTGTACTAAGACATATCAAAATAAGAAATAGGCTTATAATAAAACACGTTTAAGTTTAATTTGTCAAAATTTGCGCACTCATTAAAAACTTTTCCTGTATAGGGAAAGAAATTGTATAACCTTTGGAAGAGGTATCTATTTCAGTTTACAAAACAAAATCCCGTGCACATCTGTTTACCGCCACTTTTTGCGATGACCAATAAAAAAAAAAAAAAACTTGTTGATGCCAATTTGTAGTGTCACTTACAAATTGAGTGCTTTGATTTGTTTATTTAAATACTTAAACATGACATTCTAATTTTAAATTCACTTCAATTACGATTTAATGTTAATTCAAATCTTCTTTCTTTTTGGTGTGGTTAGTGACTGATCAGGGCCTCAAGTCTGGTATTACAATAGTGTCAGAATGGTCTCTTCATTGTGAGTTTTTGACAGATTTGCCATACAAACACTGTCAAATACTCACAATGGCGAGACCATTCTGACACTATTGTAATAGCAGACTTGAGGCCCTGGTGTCAGAGTTTCTCGCTCATAGGCCTCTGACGTGACTTCACATGCCGTCGCGAAATATCTCTCAGGTATAAACATACCTGAGAGATATTTCGCGACGGCATGTTATCGGCATGGCACCGTTAAAAAACGGTGAAGGAAAACATCGTGAGGAAACCCTCACGATGTTTTCCTTCACCGTTTTTTAAGCAAAGTCAAAGTCAAATCGTTTATTTCAAATAGGCACATAAAAGGCACTTTTAAACGTCAAAATTTACAAAATAATGAATTGATTCTAGTTGCCCCTTCCAAAAGGTAGTTACGTATGGAGAAGAATGGGCAAGAAACTCCATACTTACTCTTTTAAAATGTTAACAATATTTTGTATACATTGATAATTATTATTAATATATAATATAATATTATAATTACTATTAAGGTATTATAAAATTATAGACACACTTACCGAGGCAGCTGATTGAGCCGTTTTTCATAATTCCTTCTCAGTCACGAGATATTTTTTTTTTTTAAAGAGTGGCGTTAGTGGACCCGAGACAGCCCTCTTAACTGCTTACGTTATAGTTAGGGTTGCCAGATACAGGCATTTCAATTCCGGGACAATTTGAGGGTCATAAATACGGTCGGTAGGAAAATATACGAAAATAGATAATTAATAAATATTTTTATAAATCACTTTACTTGTAATATTTTAAAAACATACTATTTTCTGTTTCTTAGAATACAGGCTATCCTAGTCTAAGAGACAGGGTTATATACATTTTGTACAGATTTCGCAACTTGTTACGAATTGTAATGTACATTATAAATGTGTTTCTGTATTTTTTGTGAATAAACCTTTATTATTATTATTATTTTGATATTTACTTCATATTCTCGGCTAGCCGGAAGCGCTGATAACACGGGCCATACTGCTGAATACTCAAACGCAATTCAATTTTAAGTCGCCGTTAAGTCTAATGCTGTCTCTGTCACTTTAAACTGTTTTGTAGCGACAGAAACACTTATAAGAACGTCTTAAAGTTAAGTAACGTTTGAGTATTTGGGCATAAGCCAAGTGATTATCAGCTGGATTAAGTGCGGCCACGTGCAGAAGATTGCACAGAAGATGTTAGCGTATTTGGGTTTGGATGTGGGTTTTCTGATTCACATTGCAGAAACTTTCTCACGAGTCTGCATGTGTTTAGTATCGCTGCCTTCTGCAGCAGATGGTAGGTATTTGGAGATAAGATAAGGAAGTTAAGGGACTGGTGAAGTTGTGTTGGTATTACTCCTGTTGTAGACAGTACTATTGGAACTATTGTAACTTTTTGTAAATGCCAAAGTCGGACTAGTTCATCTTTTAATTCAGTGTATTTATTATTATCTTTGGTAAAAACTAACTCACCTACCTACATTACTCATACAAAGCAGTGTATTTTTAAAGGGAGGTATACAAGAGACAATACAATTTTTTTATTTTTTTTTATTCCTGACTACAAGTTTCTATGGGTATGGAACTCGATTTTCAGACCTCTGTGGACCGGCCGCGCATAAACAACGTGAAGCGCATACGGCAATCGGTATGCACGTAGCGAATAGTACCTACTCCTAACAAAATTACAAAAAAAAAAAAAAAAAAACTAGTCGTTGTGCTTCCAGATTCGAAATCCGGGACTATAAAGTGTAATTCCTGGACACGGGACAAGAGACATAATTCCGGGACAATCCCGGATTTCCCGGCCATCTGGCAACCCTAGTTATAGTAGTTCATCTGTTCTTTCATAAAATGCAACAGTTTTAAAGTACACACATGGACTTTCATTAAAAAAACTGCATTATTTGTGTTCACAAACATGTGCTCTTGCAACTGATACTGCACTATTAATCGTTCAATAACAGTGGTATCTGTGGCGTGTGTGTGGTGCTTATTATAAACGGAAAAAAGCTTTATTTTAAGCCTCGTTTTTAGGGTTCCGTACCAAAATGGTAAAAAAGGAACCCTTATGGTGTGACTCAGTCTGTCTGTCTGTCACAGCTGAATATCTCAAGAACTACTGATGCTATCAACTTGAAATTTAGAATAGTTTTAGGTGACGTTTGCCCAACTATTTTGCAAATAAGAAAGAAACAAAAAAGTTATTTTTTTTTTTGCAACAGGGACTGAAAGGTGGTTTTAAAAATTCTAAATGCCGCTACTAGTGCATGTGGGGTATCATATGAAAGAGCGCTATTTGCACATTCTCAAACATTTTTTCTTTTTTCTGTTGGCCGCATAGTTTTCGACTTTTGATGAAAAATGTAAAAAAAAATACCGTTCCCCCCTTATCTCCGAAGTTTGCATAGAGAAAAATCTGAAATTATTCTATGTGATAGAAGCAAGAAATGTAAAGATTACAGGAAAAATAAAACTATGTCTCTAAATAGCACACTTTTTCTGAAATCATCAAAAATTACATTATTTCCTTTATCTGTCAATAGATGGCGCTGACCTAAAACTGCAATATTTTACACCGCAGTGTTAAAATTAACTGACGAATAATCGCCGATGAAAATTTAAAAACATTTCGCGGTTCACAACCAAAATATCCTCCTTCCTACCTACTCGCAGGTTGCTTTGGGTGAAGCGCAGTTGTAGTTTTTCTGGGCACGTAACTATTTAGGTCCTATTACGAATGAAGCTTATCAAGCTATATATAATGGTACGGAACCCTCGGTGCGTGAGTCCGACTCGCCCTTGACCGGTATTTTTCTATACAGCTGTTGCAGCCCGAGCGAACTATAAGATAAGATAAGATAGGATAATCGTGCATTTGCAAACATGAGTTTATTATACATACAGTAACACAAATTGTCAGCATGCAAGACACGTTAAAAGTACAGATAAAAACTGATCATCACGTTTGCCTTAATGACATGCAAATATTAATAAAACAAAGTACAATGATACTCAAAGTATAATTGAGTAACATTGGTGCCGATTCCCTTGTTCACAAACTAAACTAAATTTAAGTTAGTGCATCGTTTTCTTTCTATTTCATTAAGAAAAAGACAGAAGATAAATTTTAGTTTAGTCCTGTCAAATTAATCAGCGGTTGACGTAAATTGACGTAATTCTAGTCGGCAAGTTTTTAATCACGTCTAAATATGGTGTAGGGACAGACGCTGATTAATTTGACAGGACTAAACAAAAATTTATCTTCTGTCCTTTTCTTCTATCTTAAATAAAGTAATTTTTAACTTTTTTTTTTTTTGAAAGTCGGTTGTTTTTTTTTTTTGCAAAAAAGTTTATTATTTTTCACTTTTTGTTATGATACCTATCCCACAACAATTCGATTACCACTACTTGCTACACCGCACAAACAAAAGTGACACAAGATACCTATACGAAGTGGATTCATAAAACTAAAAAAAAAAAGCTCCATAGTCGTTTAACTATCTTAATCGAGATATCTTATCGCCACCCGTGAAATACTTATCATTGAGGAGTTCCGGTGGCCATTTGTGGTCTTCTTCATCAGTTCCACTTCATCAAATGATACTTTCTGAATGCAAATGCTTGAGTTGTTGATGAAAATACAAAAATCGGTATATGTTTGCCTATAAAATTTGAGGAGTTCCCTCAATTCCTCATGGATCCCAGCATCAGAACTGGATTTAGAAAAAAATGGGACCAATCTGGAAGTATATACTTTCAAATAAAAAAGAATTTTCCAAATTGGTTCATAAACGACGGAGTTCTGAGGTAACAAACATACAAAAAAAAAAAAACAACCGAATTGATAACCTCCTCCTTTTTAGAAAATCGGTTAATAAAACCATCATTAAAAATCTCTCATCTAAAAACTCATTTAAATTATAATAGCTAGCATAACTTTCTTTCTGAACGCTACGTCACTTAACTGCTTCCAGCTTTTAGGTAGTTTAAAGCTAATAAGCCGTTATAAATGCTTAGATTGATCCTGTGGACCATAATTATGTGAAAACATACAGACCGTTTAAAAATATAATTGCGGATCTATGAAAACCATTTGTCGATTCAGGGAACCGTTTGCGTAATAAACGGACACTTAACTCTAACAAAAATTTATTATATACCCAAAGTCTCTAATTCAGATAATTTATGTAAACAAAGTAATGTCAAGAAATGTCACTGTCAAAATGACAGAACAGTGGTGCAAAACATAATATCATATTTCTTTTTTTGTAAATAGTCATCGCTAAAATTAAAGTGATTTAATTATAAGAACTATGCAAATAAAATACCGTTGCCAAACAATGTTTTGTGTAGTTTTTCGGAGACACGGTATATGATCGTTATAATCAGCCCTTTAAAGACCAGTGCTAGACGTAGGCCTCCCAAAATCGATTTCCGATCGAAACAGTTTACAGCCGCTTTCATCCAAAATGTAGCTAGATATGCTACTTACAATATGAATCTATGTATGAAAGTTGTAATATTAGTGTTGTTGAAGATGTACAAAATTTGAAAATGTTTGTATCTCCTGCATTGTTACCAGTATCATAAAATATTTTATACCAGAAAATCTCCTTTTTTTAATATCTTTGTTTAAAACCGAAAATTTATAAAAATAATTACGGTATGATTATTTTTTTATTATTATTTCTTAAAATCAATTCTTAAAAGAAAATGAAACCTCTTTTTTCGCCATATTATGTAAATTACCATTACGAAGATATTTTTTGATATGTTATCCCCGTTGTTTACATAAATTATCTGAATTTGAGACTTTGGGTATAGCTAAATGGTTGTTTTTGGATATGTGAAAAAATTAATGGCAGTAGTTTAAATAACGAAGTTATTATGGAAAACGTAAAAACTAAAAAAAATACGTAAAACTGCGTCTGTGTTTCCGAACGCATACAACCCTAATCTATTCAAAGTGAGAGTGAACAGGCTTCTTCTGGGTAAGCTCACTATTGTAGACTTCGTCTCTGTCACCCAGACTTAGACTAGAGTCAAGAGCAAACCCATAATAAAATAAAAATAAAATACTATCACAGAATAGTATAATAAGTTAACTAGTAATAGTTAAACAACTGACATTTGCAGTTGGAATGTAAGGGAGAACATGTATTTCAACTGCAATGTTAAATTTGTTCTTAGGATAAATTCATCCCAACTACGGAACCCTTCATTGTTCGTGGTCCAACACCCACTTGGCCGGTAATTTTTTTTAAATGAGTTTATACTTTGTAGAAATCAAGACGACTTTAATCAGATTTCTTATTCATTTTATGAAATTACTAGCTGACCCGACAGACTTCGTTCTGTCAAAAGCTATTTGACTGTGGCAGTTTGTCTACGCGCAAAGGAAACTACCTACCTACCCTACCCTACCTTATCCTATCCTACCCTACCCTACCTACCTATCTACCCTACCCTACCCTACCTACCTACCCTACCCTATTCTACCCTACCCTACCCTACCCACCTACCTACCCTACCCTACCAACCCTACCTACCCTACCCTACCTAACTAAATCTTCAATTTTTTTTTTTTTTTTTTTGATAAAATCTATTCTCAGACCTACCAAATGATGACTGACACGTTATGTCAAACGCCATAAAGTTACATTAGAAGATAGAGTTACCTACTTATTATTACAATAAAAATGTAAATATGGTCGTTTTCTTACAATTTTTTTTTTTTAACTTTCTTAAATTTTTCTTACATAAGAACTTTCTCCTGGCAATAACAAACACAACAAAAAAATAATTAGCGAAATCGGTCCAGCCGTTCACGCGTGATGCCGTGACCAAGGGAAATAGGGATTCATTTTTATATATATAGATAGATGACATGATACGACCATAGTGCATGCATACCTTCGAATCCTACGATAGAGGTTTGGTAACCAATTCTGCCGCACTAACGAAAAATGCAATAACTCGATTTTGCCGCTTCCGAGAATTGTATTTTTGATTATTGAATTTGTTATGAAGTTTTAGTTATTGCATCTTGCTTACTGAAAAATCGAGTTCCTGAAGGATCAATAAAAGGTTGCTTATAGAGAGTTAATAGATTTCGATGCGCAGACTCCAAATATATAACTCAACGAATATATAACTCAAAATCGTCCAGAATCGAGTTATTGCATTCTACGTTAGCGCGGCAGAATCGTTTTACGCAGATAAAAAAAAAAAAAAAAAAACAATGATGCTTCTAAACTATTGTTATTTTTTTATCATTGTTTGAGCAGTTTTAGTGCATTACGCAAATAACTACGACTGTAGTTGTATTTATCTATCTATGTTACCTACTTTGCTAACAAACTATCCAAACATACGTACATTACATACATATATACAGAAGTTGCTAGACGGATTTCCCCGTACGAAAATGTTGTTCTTGTAGGTAGGTATCTACCTAGTCACTTACCAAAAATAAGACAAGGATAACTCAATAAATTTTATGATAAATGTACCAACTATTACGAACGTCGGTGCCGAGTCAGTAATAAATTAAAATGCTGGTCATTGAACTGGTAGCGCAACGCGCTGCAATTAGCAATCTTATTTTTGAGAATTCAACCACCTAGAATCTCTGAGATGAAGTTCCCATGACGGTCATAAAACTAAAAAACCGGCAAGTGCGTGCCGGACCACGTACAATGAAGGATTCCGTAGTTGGGATTTTATCAAAATCAAAATCAAAATATTTTATTTCACATAAACCTACATGGGCACTTATGAAACGTCAGAAGCTAGGTGCACGGTTCCAATTAGTCGTTTCCTATGAAGAAGAGCCGGCAAGAAACTCCACGGTTACTCTTTTAAAAATAATTGGCTTTACAATATTATTAAATAACAGTGATAATATGTATGGGAGGACAGTGTAGGCCTTTCAACAATTACCAGGTACTTAACAAAATAGAAAAGTGCCAACAAATCTACACTCTACTAGGCCTACAACGTTCTTACATTCACAAAATATAAAATAATCTAAGTATATAAAATATTAATGATATGATTGCAATTACAACTACAGTAACATATCTGAATAAATATCATGTCCACAAAAGCCACTAATAAAGAATTGGAATTCGATTTGTAGGTAAATAATGTCAACTAATGAAAAGATTATGTCAAGGAAGTATGTAAAAAAAAAAAAAAAAATCTAAATAAACATCGTTATTTGGGAGCAGTTAATAGACATTGACATAGTTATGTTGTTTATGAGGTACCAGGGAAGCCACATGTGCAGAAGGAATTATTGCCAAACTTCCTTGTCTTTAACGTAGTCTTTTATCTTATCCCAAGAATAAACTTAACATTCTTAAAAGAAGAGTAAAAGATCACTATCTTTCCACTTCGTCATAGTTGCATATGATTATGTATTTATTATTTTACACTACATTGTAGTTCCAAGTATATATTTGAGTGATATTTATTTTAGAAGTATGTATTTATATATTTTCTCTTATTGTATGTTTATAAGTATTTGTATAGCTATTTTGATTTTGTGTATATTTTTTTATCTTCTACTCTTACACACGTTGTCTACATCTCTTATCTAATTTCCTATCGCAGGTTTGCTGGAAGAGATTTCATTAGAAATAAGCATCACCTTTGTAAACACGGCTACACATCAAGCTATACATTTCCAGTATAAGCTGAGCTCGCATTGTATAGGACTTCCATATAATGAGAGGTCAGCTTATTCTGGAAATGTATAGCTTGATGTGTAGCCGTGTGTACGTATTTTCTGTTACTTTTTCTTGTCTGTTTATATGTGTGTACATAAAGTGTTAAATAAATAAACACTGTAGTTGAAAAACATGTTCTTCCATACATTTCAACTGCAAATGTAAGCTGGTCGACTATTACTGTTAACATGTAAAGCCTTAGCTGTGAATCAATAGTTATTTTTATGCTACTGCCTTGATTTTTTCACATGTCCAAAAGCAGCCATTTAGCTGGCAGAGGGAGAGGGGGGGGCGCACTTGACTCTCAATAATTAGCACTTCAAAGCCTAATATTACGCAAACGGATCAAGTAGTCGAAAAATGGTTTTTACAAACCCGCAATATTTTTGAACGGCATATCTAACGACAGCCGCAAAACCACAAAAAAAAAAAAAAAAAATATTTTACCACTTTCTCGGCGTGATTAATAATTTGTATACCCATGCCAAATTCGAGCTTTTGTAGTACAAAGAGTCTCTGAGCTAAGACGCGGACAGACGGACAAACATGACGAAACTATAAGGGTTTCTTATTGACTACGGAACCCTATAAAGGTTATAGGTATGTAACCTACCTATTGGGATTGAAAACAATTATCTTTACCTAAATAGGTAACTACTATAAGACAAGGTTTAATTAAAAAACTTCAGAGCAAAGTTATCGATCTATAAGACAAACATACCGACATAAATTATGCCTAAGAAGATCAAAAACCGGCCCTTATGTACAAGAGCATACTTTGCATGGCTCCGATTTTTTTTAATAAGCTACCAAATGACATAAAAGATTCCAACTTGACTCAATTTAAACGCAAACTAAATATTTTTTTAATAGACAAATGATGAATATACCATTGATGAATTTCTTGTGACTAATCCTGTATTTATGATTTATAATTTATTTATTTATTTATTTAATTTAATCACAATTATAACACCTTTACAGAATAATCCAATGCGATGTTATATGTAACAATGTCTACACAGAAACACAAAAAATAAAATGACCTGTAAGCAGAATCACAAAGAATTGAATAGATACTAATAATTATAACAATTACGAGTATAACAATTTTATTATAAACATGACAACTTTTATAATAATGTAATATTCCTATAGATTTATTAGAATAATTGTATTGAATTTGCTAGAATTGAATCGTTTATGTCTTGTGTAATTTCTAATATTGTTAAATTAATAGTGTATGCCATAAAGGGTAGATTTTTGAGTATCTATTAAATATCTGTAAGACCTGTTACGAGTATATCACCAAAAATCGCACTAATAAATACTTTGACTTTGAATTGCAATTCATTACAAGTTTTAGACCCTGAATAAAGTGAAAAGGAAACGCTCTCATGGTCAGTCTTTGCGTGTGTAATGAACAGTTTCTGTCATTCATTCTTTTTATTCAAGGAAAATCGATTGGAGTAGGATTATTAATACTTGTTGTGAAGAAAGTTATGGGTATGAACGTAGAGGGCTATAAGACTAGGGAAAAACCAAAGAAACGATGAATGGACTGTGTCAAAGATGATATTATGTTAATGTGACTGCGATATACGAGTGCTGTTAACACCAAGTAGGCATCCACCAGGTATGTATGACGTATCATGCAGTTATTGTTAAGTATCACATTAGAATTCCAGGAGTTCCCTGTGTGTCGCGACGCCCCGGAGCATTGTCGTGGCGTTGTCCCAGGATCGCGGGTCCTCGCGAAACGGTATGCTTCAGCCCCGATTTGAGAAGTTATACTCAGAAAAACAAGCTCATAAGTCTCATTATTTTACCTACTGTTTTTCCTAGCTTAGCAAATAATATTTTTTGATTCTATATTCTTTGGAGTTTTCTTTGTATAAAATAATCTAGCTATAGTCCAGCTGGATTGCTTTAATGCATCTAGTTGCTAGAGCTTAAGACTCTAGATTCTAGAGCTACAGGTCTGATTTTACAAGAAAGGTCCCAAAAAAAAAAAAAAAAAACGACATGTGAAGGGAGTCGCAGTATTAAAAAGATTGGGAACCCCTGCTCTATAATATAGGGTAGAAAATAACTGTGACAGTTAGTCTTGGAAAATGATTTTCTAAGAACATGACTGTTCAAAATATACCGCTGTGTTAAAAGTATTCAAGAATTTAAAGGCTCGTACAGACTCGCGCGATATCGCGGGCGCGACAGGCACCGACAAAGAAATTGTGCTACTAGTGTCGCGTCGCGCCCGCGATATCGCACTAGTCTGTACTAGCCTTTATTCGGCAAAACTCCTGGGCCTCAAGTCTGCTATTACAATAGTGTCAGAATGGTCTCTTTATTGTGAGTTTTTGACAGATTTGCCATACAAACACTGTCAAAAACTCACAATGGCGAGACCATTCTGACACTATTGTAATAGCAGACTTGAGGCCCTGCTTCGTTACATAAATATCATATATGTAACGAAGCAGGAGTTTTGCCGAATTAAATTCTTGAATACTTTTGACTTCCTTCACATATTGAATTTTTTTTTTTCACATTTCCTTGTAAAATTAGACCTGCGTGTACATAGCTTTAGAATCTAGTGTCTAGCAGAGATCACGATCCCAAATAAATTGGGATAAGAATAGCGTAAGTAGATGGATTGTATGCTTCTTTCTTATATCTATGATTGATGATCAGTCGTATCTATTTATAAACGCCTCTTAAATTTTTATCAATTGGTAAGTAACTGATTAGCAAAATTAACACAGGGACACAGATAAAAATGAAATTTTATTGAGATTTTCCTCGTATTTGAGGTTATTTACTTGAATCAGGGTCAATGTTGTAAAATGTCATTAAAGGACTGAGTAAGAAGGTGAAGGAAATTTATTATGCTGGCTTTTATTGATTAGTTATTGGCGTTTTAAAATCAAAAAGATCAGCAAGAGTTGTCAATTGGACGGTAGTTTAGAGGGCGTCCGGGGAGCGTCCGGGCGCGGGCGGGGTTTCATTTGTAGTCCGGGTTTAAAAATTTAAAGTCTTGGGCCGTCGCGCCGCGGTGTGGACAACCGACGAACCGACACTGGCTCGGTAGGTACTTTTAAAGATTTTTTGTTAAAAAAATTGAGTTAAGTTTGTTGAAAGTGGGTTAATATTTTAGTAATAAGGTTTTGTTTGCATAATAGAGTAGGTGCCTATAGTAATTTATGTTATATTTAAAAAATAAAAAAAATAAAACTGATAATTAAAACAATTTGTAACACACTGTAAGAAGATTTTGTTTTGTTACATTTAAAACGATAGTAAAAGATGTCTAAATATAATTTTAAAATCTTTCAAAATAAAAAAATAAAATATGTCACTTTAAACTGTTTCTTATTATAAGTACCTACTAAGTTTCAAAAAAACCTGTTGATGTCCGGGTTCTGGGTTTCAAAATCCGGGGTTTTCACGCGTCTTGCTTGTCCTGGTTGCCAAATTTTAGAGATGGCTACCCTAATTGGGGACCATGTTCACAAATAGAAATAATTTTTCTGGGGTTTAAGTTTTAGAAGTTTACGTAGAGCTCTATAATATTTAGTGTTTGGCCAGCTATGTATGTTTTTAGAATCAATACAAACGTGTCGTGCTTCAATAAAACGCTCACAATCTGGACTTTGATCATTACTCGATGATTTATAGTCGGCCCAAAAAACCCAAACGGTATTTGTTACGCGAATAAATCATTATGTGAGTCTTTGTGTATAACATTTTTATATAGGTACTAGCTTTTGCCCGCGGTTCCGCCCGCGTGGATGTCGGTTATCGCGTAAAAAAGTAGCCTATGTCCTTCTCCATATCTCAAGCTATATCTCTGCCAAATTTCATGACGATCGGTTCAGCGGTTTAGGCGTGAAAACGTAACATACAGACAGACAGACAGACAGACAGACAGACAAAGTTACTTCACATTTATAATATTAAGTATGGATGTGACAGATAGTTCCTCAAATTCAGATTCAAAAGAGAGCCTATTATTAAATGACTAAAAATTATATGATTAAAACATCCATACTAATATTATAAATGTGAAAGTAACTCTATCTGTCTGTCTGTCTGTCTATCTGTCTGTCGTCTGTTGTCTGTATGTTACGTTTTCACGCCTAAACCGCTGAACCGTCGTCATGAAATTTGGCAGAGATATAGCCTGGGATATGGAGAAGGACATAGGCTACTTTTTTACGCGATAACCGAGATCCACGCGGGCGGAGCCGCGAGCAAAAACTAGTTTGAAATAAAAGGTTTAGCATCTATGAGTCACGTGGTTTGTTTACTTTTATTTAACTACCTAAACCATTCTAGTATATGTAGGTTTGTCTCTGTAGAACTTGACATAAATTAATGGTGCTAAATAGTGTTCTTAGCGCCTGGTTCTCATAATTATGATCCGTATTCTAACTACAATAATTTTTGTATGAAATGTACGTACACACGGCTACATAATCAAGCTATACAAATCCAGTTTACGCTGGTCTCGCATTGTATAGGAATTCCGTACAATGAGAGATCAGCTTATACTGGAAATGTTTAGCTTGATATGTAGCCGTGTGTACTATAATCATGTGTTCCTATTAATACCTACATGAGAAAAAATATCTAAGTACTCTGTTATTATGACTTTTATATCTACCTACCAAATCAAATTGCTACTTTTTAGGTCCAAAAGGCTCGCACAGACTGGCGCGACAAGGGTCGCGCT
Source organism: Dryobota labecula (assembly GCA_947523025.1). NCBI lineage: Eukaryota > Metazoa > Arthropoda > Insecta > Lepidoptera > Noctuidae > Dryobota > Dryobota labecula. Next base: position 12,671,136 of record OX383303.1, read on the forward strand.
GCCTGTTGCGCCCGCGATATCGCGCCAGTCGGCGCGTGCCTTAAATAAATACTCATCTTGGTTGAAACTTATTATCGCAATTTTTTTGCTTGATATTTGCATTACTTGTTGACATTGCTTGGGGACTGGGGTATGTACAATTGTACATATTGTATTATGTAAAACTACCTTTGTATTGAAGCTTGAACGTGTGGTTGTGGGCAGTTAGGTACAGTGGTCTGTTTCCGAACGCATACAACCCTAATCTATTCAAAGTGAGAGTGAACAGAATTCTTCTGGGTAAGCCCACTCCATCGTCGACTGTGTCCCTGTCACCTCTGACCTAGACTAGAGTCAAGAGCAAACCCATCGTAAAATAAAATAAAAATAAAGAAGTGGCCAGCACATCAAGCTACACGAATCTGTCAAACTGCAAACGATTTAAAACTTTAAAATGTTAGTGATTAAGTTCAAAATCGAACGAGAAAATCTGACAGTTTGCGGTAACTTGATGTGCTGGCCACCGTACTTATCGTCCCTGCTGACTTGACTGAATGATCTTTTGACCACGCGGCGTATAAATCGTGCTAAGGATGTTGTCACGAGCCAAGAGATTGCATTTAGGAAGCATTATAACTAAGCATAATATACTTTTTTATTGCTTACTAGCTTCTGCCCGTGACTTCGTTCGCGTGGAAGTCGTAACACGACACAATATACTAAAATACAAGCCACTGCCAATCTGCTCTATTCGTTTCCTATTCAACCCAGCGAAGTAGTATTGGAATAATTCGACTGTTGTCATCTCAGTATCATTCCTACGAACTGTATGGGAAAAGTATGTATTTTTTTTCGATTTTTGACTTTTCTAGTACTCAAACCTCAGTTGGTCCTATAAAGTTTTTTGATCCTCGTAAGAAACAGGATCGATTGGCATCAAAAAACTTTTTTGTGAAAATTGCCCATTTTCTTGCTGACTGTACATTTTTTTCAAAGTCTGAATGCAGATCAATTTTTCTCTAAAAGTTAAGGATAGTCTCTTAAGACCATTTTCTTGTAGCGACCACGGTTAAGGTACCTGCCCTTATGGACCCATCTCAAAACATAATGCAATACTGCTCATCCCCTATAGCAAATAGCGTGATAATTTATACGTAGTAATTTGACCAGACCTATAGGGAATATCTATACAAAATTTGAACAAAATCTGTCGGGTAGTTTTTGCGTTTAGCTGGAACATACATTCAGACAAACAGACAAACCGACAAACAGACAAAAATTCTAAAAACTATATTTTCGGCATCAGAATCGTTCCCAGACCTCGTGGCAATTACTTTTTTTCAAAAATATTCAATGTACAGTTTTGACTTCGCTACGATTTTATTATATGTATAGATAGATAGATAGATAGATGTTGTAGTATAGAAAGAAAGAGAGAGAGAGAAATTACTGTTATTTTAGAGATTGATATTAGACATGTCAGTGTAATATTCATTGATTTAGACGGTATTGTAAACTATTTTGTTTAGACTTACGCTGTGTTCCGTAAACAGATTTTTGTCTTTACTGAAAACTTGTAAAATTTAACTTGCGCGGTATTGTTACGTAAGCGACGATATGGGAAAATGCAGCTCATTACTAGTTTATGTAATGTGGAAATATAACACGTACGGTACACTACCATAGGTACATAATTATGAGGAAAAGTAAACAAACTACGTATATAAATTGCCTGTATGATTTTAACCTATTACTCCAAGTCTCTAATTCAGATAATTTATGTAGGTAAACAAAGGGGATAACATAAAAAAAAATTGCTTCTTTATGGTAATTCATAAAAAATGGCGGAAAAAAGGATTACATTCTCTTTTAAGTACTGATTTTAGAAATAATAATAAAAAAAATATATACCATTATTATTTTTATAAATTTTCGGTTTTAAACAAAGTTATTAAAAAAACGAGATTTAAAAAAAGAAAAATGGAGATAGATTCATATTGTAAGTAGCATAATTATCTTGCCACATGTTGTATGAAAACGGCTGTAAACTGTTCACAGTGGGAATCGATTTTGGGAGGCCTACGTCTCCCAAAATCGAGCCAAGACTGAAAATGAAATTGAGACATAATAGGGCTGATTATAATAATCATAAGCCGCGTCTCTGACACACTACACAAAATATTACAGTATTTTGTTTGCAAAGTTCTTATAAGTAATTTACTTATTTTTTATGATTACTGTCATTTTGATAGTGACATTTCTTGAAGTTTTACATAAATTATCTGAATTAGAGACTTGGCTTGCGGTGTATTTGTATCACTTTGTTAACATCAAGGAAATGAGTATGACACATTACACTTTATATTATAGTAGTTTTATCATCTAATATTCCCCTTCTACCATCGGACATCTAGACGCACTGCAAGTTACCACCCCTACCTAGTTGATATTCCACCAACTCGCACTAAGCGTTTTCAAACGTCTTTTATAATGCGCACAGCAAAGGAGTGGAACTCTCTGCCTGCGTCTGTGTTTCCGAACGCATACAACCATCAAAGTGAGAGTGAACAGGCTTCTTCTGGGTAAGCTCACTCCATCGTAGACTTTGTCTCTGTCATCCAGACCTAGACTAAAGTCAAGAGCAACTCATAGTAGAATAAAAAAATAAAAATAAAATATTATTTCCGTTTATGAAATAATGCAGTTTCCCCGATAAAATTTCGTAGGTAAACACGGCTACATATCAAGCTATAAATTTCCAGTCTATGCTGACTTCGAAATCCTATACAATTCGAGATCAGCTTAAGGAAGGAGGTCGAAAGAATATCGCACAAAGTGCACCGTAAAAATTATTAATGTCACTACTGTTACTCTTGATTAGGCCAGTGATGTGCCGTGGCGTGTCGATAAAGTGAAACTCCATGAAAAAGTTTTCGTATAAAAATGATTCCGAACTCCGGAATAATCCGGAGTTTGGAATAAATTTTTTTAGACTTTTCAGGCTATGGAGAGCACCTGGTCGCTACTGCTTGTTGAGGCGTCTATTGATAGTAAGTAGACCATGCAAGATTAACAGAAAAAAATATTAGTTACTTGACTAGCTTTCGTAGCATTCGCTGACTCGCTCCGGGGCTGTTAGAGAGTAATTCTTAAGACAGTCTATCTCTATCACAAATTGCTGAAGAATACAAAATGCTGGCCGATAAATACCTACTCGTCGCAGAATATGACTGCCGAAATGATTAACAATTATTTGAAACCTTTTATTTATTTATTTATGTACACACAAAATACTTGACAGGACTGATACTTTACTACTACTGACTTTTACTTCTTTAACGCCGCGAATAATGCAAGCCCTACAAACATTCATTGTACTTTCCATTCCCAGAATATCCAATGTATGTATATTCTGGGAGTACGCTATTGTCTGTCCGTATGTGAAGACAAAACAACATACAAACGGACACATGGCCGACCGCAGGAATCATAAGTACTTTGTTATTCATAAACGTTATTATTTAGTACGCTACGCATGAATTGGTACACTGTATTCAGTAATTGTCAATTATTATTTACATGACAAAAATAATAATGTTTGGAATTTTACACCAGCTGAATGATAAAGGCTCGCGCAGACTGGCACGATATCGCGGGCGCGACAAGGGTCGCACTGCCTGTCGCGTCCGCGATATCGCGCCAGTCTGCGCGAGCCTTTTCGATCTCTGTACCATGAATGGGGATGTAGATGGCTAGAAGAAAAGAACCGGACCATAAGATAGTTGTGTGAACGATGTAATAACAAGGAGGAAAGAAGGAAAGGAAGCCTATCTTTCCTATCTAGCACCCTAATTGCGTAACACACTTTCAATCATAATCCGAGAGTTTTGAAGGATATTGCTAAGCCATTGCTTCATAGGTTTGAAAAATTCGTCTGCTCAGCAACGTAAATAACGCAATGAACGTGGGTGAACTGTCAAAATGAAACCCATTGTGATCAATTTTCATTTTATGTGTATTGCGCAATTACCCCGCAGGACTTCGGACATCGCGACCCCCAAATAAAATTGGGATAACGGTAGCAGGAGAATGATAGAAATGTCACTGTCAAAATGACAGGACAGTGGTGCAAAAAAAAAAGTTTTTTTTTCTATATAATCATCTATAAAATAAAAGTTTATAAAAAAAAAAAAAAAATTAGGCACTATACAAACAAAATACCGTGGCCAAACAATGTTTTGTATAGTGTGTCGGAGACGCGACTTATTATCATCATATTCAGCCATTTTTAGACCACTGCTAGTCGTAAGCCTCCCTAAATTCCGCTGCCGCGAGAAATCACGGCACAGCGGACAGAGCTCCGGCGGGATATCATAGCGACATGGAGGGTGTAATTGTCGCAACCCAGCGCTGGGCACGCCACAATTATGGTGATAAGTCTTTGAGGAGTGGCTAGAGAGGCGCCACGGCGTCCTCACCTTCCGCCTGATCCTCGACGGAAATGTTTGTTTCGGGAGGTTGCTGTTTCGTATTAGGCGGGAGGAAACGCCAGGCTGTTACCACTGTGTTGATCGCCCGGAGGACACGGTGGAACATACGGTGGAGGTCTGCCCGGCTTGGGCAGAGCAACGTCGTGTCCTCACGGAGGCGATCGGCGGTGGCGATCTCTCGCGTCCGGCTCTGGTCCAGGCCATGGTCCGGAGCGAGAGTGCATGGGAGGCGGTCACCTTTTTTTGCGAAGCAATTATGCTCGCGAAGGAGGAGGCGGAACACGTGTGGGAGCGGCAGTCTGTGCGCCCTCACGCCCCTAGTCACTGCAGGAGACGCCCTGGGCAGCGGTAATCGGGCCGAATCCCGGCCACCGTAGGCGCGGGCTTGCGGACGGCGAGCTATGGGCAGCTCGCTGTCCGGTAAGGACCAGGCCCGGGTCGATGGCGCATTGTGTTCCACGCACGCCTCAAAGAGATGAAAGCGCGCACTGACGGGGTCCGCTAGGACCGGTGCCTGCCAGGGTTGCGGGTTTGTCCGAAAGGGATACCGTGGCCCTGGCACAAAGGCAACTGAAGGAACACGGGTGGGTTATAGTCATGGCACATGGCAGTTATGGACTCAGACTTGCCACAGTTTTTTTATATAAAAGTATGGTAAGTTCGACCTACTCTTGCTAACGAAAATTGCGCTAATACATTATATCATACGTTAGATGAGGAACTCCTTGGAGTTTTAGAAATAAAAGGATTGCTGGTAGTCCGGCGGTGAGATGGGCGGATCGTGGGCCGAACTTGGTTGTATGAGGATGGCATCGTGAAGATTGGCACAACCAAAAAGTCCGATATCATGACACATGTAAAAATCATCGATATTTTAAAATCTTTTAATCATGCAATGACAACGACAAAATCATCATTGCCTAAATCATTACTTGAATGAATGCGAACTTCGGTGATTCGGACGGGGTGCGGGCCGTCTCGGGCCGACGCGGTAGTTGCGAGGCTGCGCGATCGGCGACACTGAAGTCACAGAACCACAGAGTTTCGATAAAATGGGCGCATAATTATAATTTCACTAATAAAGCCTTTCCTGTTCATTTTAGAACTCATATACTCAAATAAAAATCATTGATGATTTATTCATTGTTCCCGTCATCGATATTTTTTTGTCCTTGTCATGCAGTCATTGATACCTACAGAAAAATCATCACTCAGCTCATCTCTACCTTATTCCCAGCAGTGGATGAAGTCAGGCTGTGAATAAATGATGATGAAGAGGGTGCGGATACTACGGGTGTGTGACCAGACCAAGTGCCGTTTTTTATACCTACAAGCATATATATATATATAAGCTTATACATCGCCACATAGTATCGCCAGTCGAGTTTAGTACTCTAGTAACATAATTTTAGATCTATGAGGAGGTACCTACGCAATTAGTTAAATAAGCAAATAATTATCTACTTGCTTCGTTTTAAATTGACTTGCTGCGGTTTCGAGGACGCGGTGTTTTATGGTAGGTTTTGTACGCATGGCTACAAATAAAGCTATACATTTCCAGTATAAGCTGACCTCGTATTGTATAGGATTTCCGTACAATGAGAGGTCAGCATTTAAACTGGATTTGTATAAACTATCAAATTTCTCCAAACGATTTTAAACTTTAAAGTGTTGAAAATTAAGTTCAAAATCGAACGAGAAAATTTGACAACTTGATGTGATGGCCACCGTACTTACACGGTGCGAAATAACTATGGGATTTATAAATAAATCGTTCTATTACGTCACAATGTTCAATGATAAATTAAACATTACACCGCAGAACTACGGAAAGTTACTTTTTACTTTCCTTTTTTTCAATATAGTATTCAAACAAACTTGTGTTTTTTTGCAAATCTAGAAATCTCCAGTACAAAGAACTTTATTTTTGGCCCCTTGGTCCAAACTTTCCGCTTGGGATATTGGAATAATATGGCAAGTAAAAAAAAAAAAAAGTTATGGTAAAATAGAAATAAATCGCGTTGATTTTCAATTCTATTATAAAAATGTTATCGCTTTTTACTGAGTTTTTACCAAATCGAATAAGCCGTCAATGTCACATCACTACTGATTTTGGCATTTGTATTTTTGCATTTCTTATTTTCATAAACAAAACAACAGAGTTATTTATTACCTACCAATATCGTGTTAGCAGCAGCAAACACAGCTCATCAAATTGGTAATATTTTGATGGCAATTTCGTGAATACACAAGATTAGGTATACGACACGATTAATGTCCTTGACCACTTTAACTTTCTTCACATTTAGTTCACTTCACCACACAATAATGCGTGTAACACAGAATTGTTTGTTGCTATAAATATAACCTAAATACACGTCTTACTTCACTCAGTGTGAGTGTGAGTGAACAGCTGATTCTGAAGTATTTGAAGTAAGCTAGCGCCTCACGTCACTTTACGTTGTCTACATTTCTGCACGACTGTACAGTCGCCAGCACATCAGGCTACGAAACTGTCATGTTTCTCCAAACGATTTTAAACTTCAAAGTGTTAACACTTAAGTTCAAAATCGAATGCGAATATCTGACAGTTTGTGGTAACTACTTGATGTGCTGGCGCCTGTACTCTGTTATCATAATCTATCTACGGTACTTTGCCAATAACAATCTCTCTTGACATTGAATGTTTAATAAAAGCAAAATAGACTTTATAATTGACCAATTCAACTTATGAATTTTAATTAGGCATCTGTGTAGAATCTCCTTGAGTCGCGCAAATGATCATTATTTCGGTTGATTTAGTTAAATTACTGAGTAATCGCTTTTAGGCATTGCTAATCATTGTTGCATAATTAATTAATTAGGTAGGAATCTGCGCGTACCTACCTACGTAAACATACCTATACTCAAAGTCTCAAATTCAGATAATTTATGTAAACAACGGGGATAACACAACAAAAAAATATCTTCGTAATGGTAATTCACATAAAATTGCAAAAAAGAGGTTCTATTTTCTTTTAAGTGCTGATTTTAAGATATAATAATTAAAAATAATCATACCGTAATTATTTTTATAAATTTTCGGTTTTAAACAAAGTTATTAATAAAAGGAGATTTTTTGGTATAAAATATTTTATGATACTGGTAACAATGCAGGAGATCCAAACATTTTCACATTTTTTAATCTTCAACAACACTAATATTACAACTCTCATAAATAGATTCATATTGTAAGTAGCATATCTAGCTACATTTTGGATGAAAACGGCTGTAAACTGTTTCGATTGGAAATCGATTTTGGGACGCCTACGTCTAGCACTGGGCTTAAAAGGGCTGATTATGACTATCATATACCGTGTCTCCGACACGGTATATGTTTGCATCGTTCTTATAATTAATTCACTTTAATTTTATCGATGATTATTTACAAAAACATTTAATGACCAAATGTTTTGCACCACTGTCCTGTCATTTTGACAGTGACATTTCTTGACATTACTTTGTTTACATAAATTATCTGAATTAGAGACTTCAGGTATAGGTACTTATTTTATTATTTAGAGACAAAACTCAGAGTAGCCTTTCATATTAGATTTTTTTTTTGTACTTTTATTACTAGTACTTTACGGTAAGTAGTTACCGTACCGTACCTACCAATTGGATTACCTACTATAGTGCCGATGATGTGTTTACCATAATCTTATAAGTGAGTTATAATAGTTGTGGGTTTATATTTGATTCACGGAGACTACTAACAGTAAACGGACCTGTCTTTGAAGCATCAGTTATCTCCTGTTTTTCTTTTTTTTTTATCGCAACAGCTGATAAGAAAATGACAAAGTTAAAAAGTTATATTTTCAGGTATGGCAACTTTGCTCAACTTTTGTGTTACCACGTTATTATTTTTAATTAACCCAGAAGATAGGGAATTTTAATGAGGACCATTCATATTAGGATTAGTACCTCTTGTTCGTTTTGGTATCTACAATCGTTTCAGTCATGAATCTTTAAATTCAAAATATTATGAAGACCAACGATGTTTTAGATTATTCATCTTCTGTACATACTGTTTCAAGGAAGTATATACGGTACGTATCACAAAAAAAAAAATATATATATATATATATTGGTTGTCTGTAAAGTTGGTTTACGGTCGATAGTTTAACGTGACAACGTTATAATAAAACATTGATGCGGCGCAAGCGTACAATGAGCATAACGGGACAATGAGTGCAACGGGACAATGAGCGTAACGGGACAATGAGTCATCCTTTTTCGTGCATGCAGCCGGCGTTCATCGATTTATAAGACGTTATCACGTCAAAAAAAAAAAATAACAATTTTATAATTGTTGTCTGTCTGTCTGCCTGTTTTGCTGTCCGTTTGTTCCGGCTAATCTCTGAAACGGCTGGACTGATTTTGACGGGCCTTTCACTGGCAGATAGCCTGCTGGTAGTGCTGATGTTATAAGGAGTAACATTATGCTCATTATATTTTAGAAAAAGCCACACGGATGAAACTGCGGGCAGCAGCTAGTAATTTATATAAGATTAGAATGATAGAAAGAATGAAAGAAAGAAAAAGAAATCTTTCTATTAGAATGATAACATGATTGATTGATGATTAATGATTTATTAAGTACACTTGACCATAGAACAAAGTTTTTGTAAAATGATCCAATGGGTTAGATCAATTTGCCAAAATCTTCATGACTGGGAGAGTTTTATTATAAGAAACGTGGGGAAAAACTTGTAAACTATTTCAGTAAAACGTGAATAAATAATTTATTAGAAACGTGGGGATTTTTAAGTCAAATGCTGGCAGCCCTAAATAGAACTGTCACTACTGACAGCAAGGAATGAAGGAAATGGTGTCAGTCAGTATTTGAAATGTCAATGTCAATATAATCAATAGGTCGTTTTGGTTTGGTTGATGTTGTGAGTGTTGATCAGTGTTTTTCTCAAAATTAAAAGCAGAGCTGCATATTTTACTGGTATTATAATGGGACGAAGATGCAGAATATTATGTTGAACCAGTTAATTTATCAGATGGCAACGTAAAACATTCCATTTAATGTGGTAGCAGTAAGATCTGCCCCAAGCTACATTGTTACCTAATAGTTTTATTTATATATTATTACTTCCGTATGTCCAATTAGCGACCTGTGAATTAACGTACAAACACGCTTAGTCCTATGTATTTCCTCACAAGGTACTTTAATTTATAGTGGGTTTGTATTCCTACAATGGAATAAAATAGGTAACGTAATTGTTTTGGGTCAAGAAAATCGCTAAATTGCATTAATTATGCCCGAACCAGTTGAAAGGGATATCTGGAGGGACACATGGCTGCGATACCTAGGTAAATATAACATTTAATTTCTTTTGAAAAACTTGGAACATTATACTCTGATCAATATTAGAACTTGAGACAGATTGACCCATTTTCGATGTTATATCGTGGCCTTATAGATCTTAAAAGGTAATAAGTAAAAGTACTCAAAACTACATTCCATGATGTATAGTACCTAGTTGTTTGTTGAAACTAGGTGCAGTATTACAGCTCAATTGAAACACTTAAAGGGAACAGTTCTCAAGGGCAAATTTATACCAAGTCTATAAAATTTCCATTCCACTATGTTATATTTATCATCATCTTCCTGCCCTTGTCCCATGTTACTTGGGGTCGGCGCAACACGTTTTCTTCTCCATTCCCCCCTGTCAACCGTCACTCTATCATTCACTCCCTTCTCTTTCATATCATTCTTCACACAATCCATCCATATTTTTTTGGGCCTTCCTCTCCCTCTCCATCCATCCACATTTATCTTCATCACTCTCCTCGTCACATGCGTTTCCTCCCTCCTCATCACATGCCCATACCATGCCAAACGACGTCCTTTCAACTTTTCTGTCACCGGCGCCACTTTCAAACTTCCCCTTATATACTCATTTCTGACTTTATCCATTCTCATCACTCCACACATCCATCTCAACATTCTCAGCTCCGCTACATGCAATCTTTTTTTATCCGTCCTCTTCATGGCCCAGCATTCCGATCCATACAATACGACAGGCCTTATCACAGACTTGTAGATTTTCCCTTTTAACTTAAGGGGCATGGCATAATCCACTATGTTATATTTATATTTTCTGTAACTCCATTAAAAATGTATTACTTAAGTCATCATAAACGGAAAGTTATCATAACAACATAGCTGACGGTCCCTTCAAAATCATCATAAATGGTTTTGACTGTATATGTCTAAACCTATTATGATGACTTTGGCTATGTCGTTTTATAAGGTTTTAAGAGTATAATAAAGCGTAAATTTTTTTTTTTAATGTCCAAGGCCAATTATTAAATTTATATTGTGGATTTTTAGATGGGGCAGTAAGGGCAGGTACATTAACTGTTGTAGCTACAGGAAAACGGTGTTAGGAGACTGTCCTTATTTGTTAGAAAAATTTTGATCCACAATAACAAATTTGGAAAAAAAAAAAAAAAAATCACTAAAACTTTTTTTGATGCTATTCGATCGTGTTTCTTATAGGGATCAAAAAGCTATCAGACCAACTGAGATTTGAGTATTAGAGAAGTCAGAAATCGCAAAAAAGACAGACAAGACTGGCCGCTACAATAAAAACTGGCCAAAAATGAAGATAATATTGGAAACTTCAGATTTCGAACGAAAACGCGTTATAATTTTATTTACTTTGAGAACAGAATTTAGATAGTTTGTTGCTTGTGATTTCGGTAATTCTGAAAAAAAAAAAAAAAAAAAAAGAATGTCTTTCAATAGTTTAGAATGTTTAAGACTGTTGTGGGAAATGTTTTTTTGCGATTTCTGACTTTTTTAGTACTTATTCAAACCTCAGTTGAACCCATATATATTTTTTTTATCCTTATAAAACAGGATCAATTGGCATCAAAAAAAGTTTTTGTGAAAATAGCTCATTTAGGTCCCCCATGTCATCAAAAATATAATCAAAGCAAAGACCACCCCCTTTTTGGTGCTTACGTGATACTTGATTGACCCCTTATAATATATTGGGTATAATATAAATCTGAGATCGCCAACCAGTCTTGAGTAAGCGTGGTGTTCAATGCTCATTCATGCCTTCTCTGTACGAGAAGAGGCATTTGCCTTGCAATGTGGCAATCATAGGCTAGTATTATTATAAGTTCTTGTACTCACCCTTCATCCCGCGTTATGTATCGGTCACTGAACAGGTCCATGTTTCAGGGTATGCCAACGAGGTCGGGGAGTCCTTCCGCCCGATCTTCTCCAGTAATGTTGTACGGGCCTCCTATGCTGTCGCCTTTGGTTATACTATTGCTGATACTGTGGACAAAAGTTACAAATCATATAAAGTACGTAGGTATAATCTTTTACGTCACACCTGGCCATAATGTGAGTTTTACCGCACGCTACGCGTACAGTAAAACTCGCATTGTGGCCAGGTGAAGACGTTAAATTGTGTACTCACCACGGGCAGTAAAAAAGAAAGCCCTCTATCGCATATTTACAACCCTCGTCTGCGGCTCGGGTCACAAATACCTGCGATTTCGGGCTTTCTTTCTTTTACAGCCCTTGGTAAGTAATGTACTATTATTTAGTATTAATTACACAATCCTCTTATTGTTTCCTATATTTACACTGTAAGGTACTAAATACAGTCGACTCTCGATAATTTGACACTTGTTTATTTGAATCTCTCGATATATTTTTTCCTTAAAAAAAAAAAAAAATTTAATCATCAAAAAATCATCGGGCCATGAATCATATTTAGATCAACAAACAACCTGATAGTGACCTGGAAATTGCAAAAAACGTTTAAAAAATTTGAATTTCGTGGGCTACCCCGACGCTTTCGCCTTTATTAAGTTTTTATTGTTTTAAAACTTAAAAACAATGTATCTTAGTGATGGACATAAAAAAATACCATCGATGTTTTTTTCGATGTAATGCATCGGATAGTGGCATCGATTTAATATCGATATATAAAAAAATACATCGATGCTATCAAAACATCGATTGTTTTTACACGACTGCGCAAAAGAGGAGAGTAATGTGTTCAAAGGATACACAATTGCCCAAAATCCGAGCTCATCCGAGTGTCTTTGACTTGACTTACCCACCATCTTCTAAATAGCTGAACAGATTTCTTTGAAAAAACTAGTTTAGATATATAGTATAGTATAGTACGGCCGCCGTAAGAAGTCCTTTTTGACAGTTGTCTTATGTAAGAAAGCACTGTTAAAAGTAAATAAATACTTAAAGAATTAATTAAAAATAATAATTAAAAAAAAAATCGATGCATCGAGTAAAAAAACATCGATGTATATTCGATGTTGAAAAATTAACAATACATCGGTTCGATTCGATGCATCTTTACTATACATCGGGTGTTTTTTAATACATCGATGTATATCGTCCACCACTAATGTATCTGCCATATTATATCTTGACTACACTTAGTTGAGTGGTAGAGACAGCCTAAGGCATTAAAGAATATTCAGCTTAATTTGACCTTTTGACCGCCACAGTCATGTATAGATGACAAAACAAGACGTGCCCAGCACGTCACGGTCACGACTATGTACATGACAGACTTTTTATACGTAAATCTGTAAATAAAGATATCATTATTTTATTATTATATCATTGTTTTTTTATTTATTTTGCTATTTATGTTTCTTGACTTATCCTTATTTATTTTAGTTGTACTTCTTTATATTATTAACATAAGATGACAAAAATTGGAAAGAATGAATTCGTATCTTGCCGCCGAGGTCACGTTTTTGTTTTTTTGTCGTGGCAGTCAAAAGGTTAAAAAAAAATAAACAGTGGCATGACAAGCTGACACGCTTGACGTTGTTCTGTCCAAACAATAAATCATATAAAAAAGGATGTTCAGTTTTTCCGAATTTTAACATTTTCCAGGAAACTTTACCAATTTTTCTTTCCATAAAAATCTGAGTCGGATTATTACGAACATATAAAAAAAAAAAAATGCCAAATTGATCCTGCTGTTCTCGAGTGATGCACTCACCAACGAACAGCATAATTCATTTTTATTATATTAGGGGTTAAAGTATGAAATTGCAGATTTATACTGCAAAATTCAAACTTGTTTTTTCCCAAGATTTAACATATTTATTTAATCAAAATATTTACCCTCATTATCTATACATTGCTGCCATCTAATCGGAATCAGGATCATTTATCCCTTTCCGATAGAACTCTGGGGATCTAGCTTAGATTATATACTTATATAATCTAAGGGATCTCTTGGGAATAATTTTGTTTTTAATTTAAAAATCGAATGTTGCAAATTTTTTTAAAGAAATATCTCACTGGTATAATGTAAAAAAAGTTTCATACAAATATTTCACACCATGAAGGTTTAATAATGTCAATCCAAAGTATCTATTACTATAAAACGGCAATTTCATACTTTTAACTCCTATTATTAGAAGATTACATACATACATACATACACTCACGTCTTCTTCCCTCGGGGATACCTACGCAAAAACTATAGAACGCCATCGCCACCTGCTACGCTCCTTACATCTTTTCCCTTCGTTTACAAATTAAATATAAAATTAATTAAATAACGAAGCGAAAAGATGTAAGGAAACTAATCTCTAACTCCCCACGACCTTAGTTCTTTAAACTGAAGTTTGAGCTGGCTGGCATTAATAAGTGACAGTTTGTCACATACTTATTATAAAGGTTAACTTAGTTTATGTGTTTGAAATAAGTAATTAATTATTAATGCGGTAGACCCTTAAAGGCTACCGTATATTGTTTTAAGGAGTATTCTTTTTAAATATATCGCACCTTTAGAATTATAGAGACCTTATTTGAAATCATCAATCACATCATCAGTTAATGACATCATCAATTAATTCACAATATTATAGTGACCTCATTGGTGATGTTCTTTAGAAAGGTTGAAATCTTAAAATTTCAAATATAGGTCACTATGATATTATTATAGTGACCTAATTTGGTGATGTTTTTCAACTTCTGAAGAAATTAGGTCTCTATAATTCTAAAGGTGCGATATGTTATTTCAAATAGTTTATTGTTTCCTTGTATTTCGATACGTAACCACCTTGCATGAAGGCTTTGTTCCAATACCTCTAGAGGGATAAAATCTTTTATGTACATCTGGATGTATGAATGTGAACGAAGCGAAAAGATGTAAGGAGCGTAGCAGGTGGCGATGGCGTTCTATAATTTGTACTCGCAACCGGCGTACGTGTATGACCAGTCATACACGTACGCCGGTTGCGAGTGCTACGCACCTGACCTTTCTGAAGAACATCACCAATTAGGTCACTATATCGTCCCCGTAGAGCGAAAAGTCATTAAGTCGAAAAATCGTGTTTTGAGATAATGAGAGTTAAAGTTTTTAAAATAAAAATCGTTTTAACTTTGGCTTGCCGTTACATATTTTTGTTTTTAGCTTTAATTTGAAGGAAATAAAATACAATTTATATTATAAGAGTTTAAACACGTGAAAACTTCTAATAATTGAGAAAATTTAAAAACATCAAACCAATTAATTGTTCTCTTTTGTAGTATTGTACAAATAATTTAAAAATAAAGAGTAGTCAATTAGTAAATTTTCGCTTTTGTGTGTTTTAGCAAACAACTGACTTTAAAAACTCAGTAAATCATCTTAGTGATTTTGAGACTACCTAAAGGCGTATGTATGCATTGATAATTCAAGAGAAAAAGTAATTAAGTCGTTTTAATTTCGGGTGATGTAAATTTTCGATAAATGCATAATAATTTGACTAAATTAGTTATTTGTCCCATTACGCTGTGGGGTACAAAAGAATGACTTACTTACTTTTCACATTTCGTAAAACAAAAGCGTGAGCAGCTACAAAAATGACGAATAGACAGATATTTAGAGAAGAAAATGTTGATTTTAGTGACATTGCTAAGTCATATTGGGCATTTTTCGACTTAGTGACTTTTCGCACCACGGGGACGATATATTCTCCTAGGGCGTCCCCTCCCGACGTTTTCACTCACTTCTGCCTTGTAAATACCTTTTGTTAGTCGCCTTTCATTCATCCTCTCAACATGACCAAACCATCTATACCCAAAATCTCTAATTCAGATAATTTATGTAAACAAAGTAATGTCAAGAAATGTCACTGTCAAAATGACAGGACAGTGGTACAAAACATTTTATCATATTTATTTTTTCGTAAATAGTCATTGCTAAAATTAAAGTGATTTAATTATAAGAACTATGCAAACAAAATACCGTTGCCAAACAATGTTTTGTGTAGTATGTCGGAGACACGGCATATGGTCGTCATAATCAGCCCTTTTAAGTCCAGTGCTAGACGTAGGCCTCCCAAAATCGATTTCCACTCGAAACAGTTTACAGCCGTTTTCATCCAAAATGTGGCTAGATATGCTACTTACAATATGAATCTATGAATGAGAGTTGTAATATTAGAGTTGTTGAAGATGCAAAAAAATTGAAAATGTTTGGATCTCCTGCATTGTTACCAGTATCATAAAATATTTTATACCAGAAAATCTCCTTTTTTTAATAACTTTGTATAAAACCGAAAATTTATAAAAATAATTACGGTATGATTATTTTTTAATTATTTTTTCTTAAAATCAGTACTTAAAAGAAAATGAAACCTCTTTTTCGCCATTTTATGTGAATTACCATTACGAAGATATTTTTTTTGCTATGTTATCCCCTTTGTTTACATAAATTATCAGAATTTGAGACTTTGGGTATAAGTATACTCTTTTCAATTTTTGTCATGTATCTTCTTTTAAACCATACCTGCTTGCCTTATCACATATTATTAGAAGATTAATACCTGAAAATTAATGAATGCAGAGAGATGGGCGACCACAAGCGGTGGTGATAGAGGGAGGAGACGCGCTGATATGGCAGACGCTGGCATCTGTTGTTATACCCGGATATGTTATTAACAGGTACATCTATCCATACTAATATTATAAATTTGATAGTGACTCTGTATGTTACGTTTTCACGTCCAAACCGCTGAACCGATCGTCATGAAATTTGGCAGAAATATAGCCTGGAATATGGAGAAGGACATAGGCTTCTTTTTTACGCGATAACCGACATTCACGCGGCCGTAGCCGCGGGCAAAAGCTAGTACATATTATAAATTAAAGTCACTTTTTGTGTCCGTCTGTGCGACCGCGTTGTTCTTCTAAACTGCGCAACGGATTTTGATGTGGTTTACACCATCATTTAGATAAACTATTCCGGGCAAAACCCGAACGACGCAGGGGCGGGCCGATCTATCTTCTATACAAATAAATAAAATTGAAGTGTCTCTGTTATGTCCGCGTGGATGTCGGTTATCGCATAAAAAAGAAGTCTATGTCCTTCTCCATATCCCAGGCTATAACTCTGCCAAATTTCATGACGATCGGTTCAGCTGTTTAGGCGTGAAAACGTAACAGCCAGACAGACAGAGTTACTTTCACATTTATAATATTAGTATGGATTTAACATAAAGCCGAAGTAGAATTAACGTGAAGTGAAAGCGTCGACCAAAGGGTGCCAAAAGACAATCTCGCTCTACCCTGATCAAAGGCTAGGGCCGGCGCTGCTTAAACTTAGCTGGCGAAATGTGGTTATGGGTATACCTGTACCTTATTTTTTTTTTGGGTGGGAATTTTTAAATAACTTCTCCCGCTCAGGGCGGAGCGGGAGAGCTAGTCAGACGTTTTTTGCACATTGCTCGCCGTTCGCAAGCCCGCGTCTACGGTGGCCGGGAATCGGCAATTGTTTCCCGCCGCCCAGGGCGTCTCCTGTGGCGACTACGGGCGTGAGGCACCGCACAGACTGCCTCTCCCTCATGCGTTCCGCCTCCTCCTTCGCAAACATTACTGCTTCGCAGAAGTAAGTGGCAGCCTCCCATGCACACTCGCTCTGTACCATGGCCTGGACCGAGGCCGGACGCGAGATATCGCCGCCCCCGATCGCCTCCGTGAGGCGGTGCTCCACCCAAGTTGGGTAGACCTCCACCGTATGCTCCACCGTGTCCTCCCGCCTTATCTGAAACAGTGCCCGGTGAGGACCTGCGTCAGGCGGAAGGTGAGGACGCTGTATCGCCTCTCTAACCACTCCTAAAAGAGGGGACTTATCGCCGCAATTGTGGCGTGCCCAATCGCACGCTGCTGGGTTGCGACAATCGCACTCTCCATGTCGCTATGAGATCCCGCCGGAGCCCTGTTCACTGTGCCATGATTTCTCGTGGCACCGGTGCCCCGTTAAGGGTCATGGACCGCACGACCCCCGTATAGAGCCTTCGGAAGGAGGCGTTTAGACCCCCTAGATTGGGCAGGAACCGCTTCGAAGCAGCCCCGGCCCGCTCCAGTCTAGGAGCCTAACGTCGGAAATGCTCCACGAAGTTTCAACGGCTGTCGAGGACGAGTCCCAGATACTTCATCGTCGACTCGACACCGATGTGAACTCCTACCGTTACTTGGGAACCCGTCAGTGGCGCGTTCCGAGGACCATGAAAACACATGGCTTCGGACTTGTGCAAGACCACCTCGAGTCCGAAGTGCCGGATCCTATTGAAGATCGTGTCGCTAGTTCGGCCGCCGCCTAGTGCGATCTACCCTGCGCCAGGACCAGCGTGTCGTCAGCGTAGCAAACTACGCTGACGCCGCTGAGTAGGTCGGCGCGCAGCACCCGGTCGTACCCGATATCCCACGGATGCGGCCCCAGGACCGATCCCTGTGGGACACCGCACGACATCTCTTACCGGTTCCACTTTCCCTGGTGACCGGGGTAGATGACAGCCCTGTCCGTCAAATAGGCCTCGACTACTCGACAGAGGTAGGTCGGCATCCGGTGATACCGGAGTGCCTCCCTGATGCAACTCCAGTGCAGGGTATTGAAGGCATTGGCGATGTCAAGAGACACCGCCAAGATGACCCCACACCGGGCCACAGCATCCCCCATCGTGAGGGCTCATACGCGCATGATGGCATCCACCGTAGAGCGCCCCCTGCGGAAACCAAACTGGCTCTCTGCCAAATCCGGCCCCACTCGCACCAACCGCCCGAGTACACTTCTGCCAAACGCTTCGGGGAAACAAGGCGTCAAATTATGTTATGTATGTATGTTTAATCTTACTAGCTTCTTAAATTTCTTGTTGCCCTGACCTATAGCCCGCTCGCGATATTAAATATAGTATATTAGTATAGATGAACGAAAACTATTTGTTGAACTTAAACACTTTCATTACCTACATTTCAGGTTATGCTTCTACTCCACAGAAGTTTTGAGAAAGTACACTAAGGTGCCTCGGAAGACTAGGAACTGGGTCGCTGTGGGCGTGGGGCTGGCTTCCATACCCTTCATTGTTAAGCCAATCGACGACGGCACCACGTGGCTAATGAATGTTACGTATCGACGAGTTTTCAAGGGACACTGAATAGTTGAGTCTATTTATTTAGTTAAGATGAAGTCTTTAGTTTACAAACTTTTAGGTGCACTTGTACCATAAATTATTAGGGTTAGTACTGATTACCCCCGTTCTTGTTTCCCCCGAAAAGTTATCTACTTTATAATTCCGTTTTAACTGACGAAATAGATGTCTACCACCTCGATTTCGTCAAAGAAAAAAAGTACTAAGCGATTATATTTAATTATGTTTAATTCAGATCAAATTATTCTACATTATCACAAATTAAATCACAGCTTTCGTCAATTTTACAAATTGGTTTCTTCACAATTACAAATTGCAAGTTGAAAGTGGTTGTGACGAGCTAGATAAATACAAATTAGGTTTTATAGATAATTTGTATAAAAATTGGTTCCTAAAAATTATATTTCGGTGGTTGCACTTTCTCGCTTAGCAGTATTTAATTTTTAAATTTCTGGGGGAATCGAGAATGTAATTAAACGATATTTTTATGATAACTTTCGGGGGGAAACCAAAACGGGGGGAGTAAGCACTAACCCAGTCACTAACGCTAAACGAATATCCATACTAATATTATAAATGTGAAAGTAACTCTGTCTGTCTATCTGTCTGTCTGTATGTTACGTTTTCACGCCTAAACCGCTGAACCGATCGTCATGAAATTTGGCAGAAATATAACCTGGGATATGGAGAAGGACATAGGCTACTTTTTTACGCGATAACCGACATCCACGCGGGCGGAGCCGCGAGCAAAAGCTAGTAAAACATAATTCTGTCTCTGTCATCTTCAAACAATTCACAAAAATAGAACGATATTTTAAATTAGATAAGCGTTAAATTAATTTAGTGATTTTTGGTGAAAGTAAGCCTTAGTTATATGTTTGTTGGATGCCATAAAGATATTTTGATACTTTTGTGCCATATAAAAAAATATTAACGTACAAGCAAAGTTCCGTGTTGTGTCCTAGGTTAAGTAAGCGGCTCATATGAATACTAACTTTATTCTTACGCGTATAATGTCCATATTCGTATAAGCGAGCGATGCGATCTGTGAATCTTGCCCCAGCAGCAAAATATACGGGAAGAATGGCTTGGACTGCGTGACGGAAATTTTATAAGTAAGAATAAAGTGATATTTCTATGAGATTACCCATCTTCTTATTCCATAAGCAAGAAATAATACAACGTATAGAAGCTAAAATCCTGTTTCGAAAGCGTTCAATTCCGCGCTTTTGCAGTTTACCATTTCGGGGCAGCATTGCAGTGGCTACAATCTTGACAATGACATGCTCTTTGGCTTCTATTACGAAGTATTATTTATTTTTCTATACATTTTCTTCCATTTATGCCAGTGTCCAAAAATTGTTTTCCAGCAGTAATTATAAAATTTACAATAAGTAGATACCTACCTATATAGAGGGATATTACCTCGTTACCAAATACTGCCAGATATTTAGTGTAAGCTAATCAATTACTACTTACTTGTACATAATGGTGCCGATTCCCTTGTTCACAAACTAAACTAAATTTAAGTTCAGTGCATCTTTTTCTTTCTATTTCATTAAGAAAAGGACAGATTTTTTTTTTAGTTTAGTCCTGTCAAATTAATCAGCGCCTGTCACTACTCCATAGAAGTTTAGACGTGATTAAAAACTTGCCAACTAAAATTACGCCAATTTACGTCAAGCGCTGATTAATTGACAGGACTAAACTAAAATTGATCTTCTGTCCTTTTCTTAATGAAATAGAAAGAAAAGGATGCTCTGAACTTAAATTTAGTTTAGTTTGTGAACAAGGGAATCGGCACCAATATCTAAGTAGCCGCATGGTTCAATCGATCATGGTCAAACTACGCTATTCGAGGTCGGTCCAATGATGGGTGACAATTTATTGAATAGCGAGACCCCTGCGAGTCTCGGAAATCACGTTAAGCCATTGGTCGCGGCTGTGATTCGTAGATCTTTTGACAGTCGTTACGGGTAGTTAGAAGCGAAAGTTTGACAACCAGTCTTACCAAGGGGTATCGTGTTAGGGATCATTCAAATATTACGTAAGCACCAAAAGGGGGGGGGGGTCTTTGCTTTGATTATTTTTGATGACATGGGCGACCGGGAGTCTGGTGATTATGTCAGCAATATTTATTTATAAAAAAATTCATATTTTTATGCAAAATTTAGTTGATTTTGATTTGAACAAAGATGGCAACCCCATGTTCAGGGATTCCCCAAAATAATTGATATCGCTTAGTACTCGCTCTCACGCGGTGTTTTATGGTTAGAAGGAACCAAAGTAGGGTAATTATTAAATGGGCATTCAATTACTTTATAAATTCCTTATTTCTAGGCTCATGAATATAAAGAAACCTGAACAGATTAAAAACAATGTTTACGTAAGCATAGGAGGGGGGTATGAGCTTAGCTTACTCTTGTTGACATGGGGGAGGTGGGACTAAACGACTTACTAGGTAATACAAGGACGGACTAGTAATACAAGGAGGCCATGCGTTTAACAGACTGTGTGCGGCGGCCTTAGCAGGTGGTGGATCCCTTCAGCAACCGATAAAGAATCTGAGCTATTTTATCTCTTAACACGTATGATGCCAAGTAACGAGCATATGGGTTGAAAAATAATTCGTTCGTGTGCCCACAACACGCATCCGAGTCGTCGCTATACGTAGCTATGTATATATGACTTTTGTTCATGCCCAGGACCCGACTAGTGAGACCAAATCTAGTGATAGTTGCAAATATGCGGCAATTTTTTTTTTTTATAAGCAACTGTAGTAGGTATAATAATGTATGAATCTGTTAACAAGATCTGTAGTTTCGGATCGAAAAACGGTTTGTTTAGCCCCTCACAAAAGTGTAATAGCTTATTAGTTTGGTCCCAGTCATAATGCTAAGTTACTTATTTGTGCATATCGCCTAAAAAACGGTGTAAGTAGCTGTACATCAATGACGACAACGAGATTTTTTTGCAAGATATTGTACGGCGCACTTTTTACGCGTTACATAGTAATATGTTGGTTTATTTTATTTCTATGTTGTCCAATTTGATGGACAAAAGTGTGCATGGCTTCTTGTTAAGTATTTATATCACACTTTTAGTACTTGCATAAGTTTGGAATCACGAAAAGAGAGCATAACGTTTGTACTTAGTGGTTTTCAATTAGAAGTGTTCATGCAAATTATGAATGTAAGTAGATTGTAATATTTGTAAACCGATGTTTATGTGTTAGGCACCAAAAATTATACCAAATTAGATTTGATTAAGAAAAGGAAATTGATTTCATCAGTGAGTTTATTTATCACATGGCAACACTGATGAAATCGTTATCCTAAAAGATCGGAAAAACGTACAATTATTATTGTAAATTTTTATAGAACTGTTTTTAGATTTATAATGTTACAAAGACGTAAACGTCGTTTGTTATAATAATTCTGACAGTATTATTAGACCTAATAATTATACTGGAATGGCTATAGTTACTAGCAAAGCTTTGCATTAATATTTGATTAATGGCGGTCAAAGGATCTGTAAAGTGTCCTTACATTATGATACAAGTGTGCTATGTTGGTCGTAACACTCGAGGCGGTATTATTCGCGCGAGCCGCAGGCGAGCACGATAAGGGAGCCGAGTGTGTAATATCATGTAATGATCAATGCACACGAGTTTCATACGACGTTTTTCAACACACTTGCGAGGCAAAAAACAAACTTTGTCTAAGAACTTATGCTACGATGACGTAATTATAGAGATGATACATTTAGCTTTATAATGTTCAACTGACCTTTGTTGCCAGGTACTATCCGGAGCATTTTTTTTTTTTAAGTTTTCAACGTCTGTTGGTTACAAACTGACAATACTTTAGATTTAATATGTTTGATTTTGAATTTACCACACAACGAAAAGGTTAAAAAATATTTATGAAAAATGGCGCGCTGGTTTTGTTTTTAATTTCAGGTGTAAATAAAGGCACTGACAAAACCGTTAAACAGCCTATATTAAAAAAATTAGAAACACAAAATGATGTTTTAAATACGCCAATTAAGGTGTAGTGAAAAATATATAATTTGATGAAATATTATGTTAATTTATCATATTTTATTTATTTACACAGTAGGCATAAAAAGGCATGAAGCCTTTTTGATGAGATTTACTAAAGCGCACATCTTCGACTATATAGTAAATAGTTATTTGTAGCGCACATTACCGCACTAATGCGGTAATATAAAGTAAAAGCACGCGTGTTTAATACACTGCAATATGAAACTAAATCGGTGTAATAAGAGCCACCTTGTGAGCAAGTGTGTTGAAAAATTTGTTAAATATTTTAAAATTAAGTAAGTATATATATTTGGAGAGCATTTCAAAATTTATTGGATTTGTTATCTCATCCTATTTGACATGTGCACAGTTT
Organism: Dryobota labecula; assembly: GCA_947523025.1. Classification (NCBI taxonomy): domain Eukaryota; kingdom Metazoa; phylum Arthropoda; class Insecta; order Lepidoptera; family Noctuidae; genus Dryobota; species Dryobota labecula. The sequence continues at coordinate 12,694,501 of OX383303.1, forward strand.
ACCTAGTTCTGTGCAGATTATTCAGTGCAGGTTGCATGGCTTATGATGACAAACAATAATTTATTATGGTAGCTTCTCCGTGCTTTAAAAATTTAAAACCACAATACAAATGCTTATTTAGATACGTTTTTATAGTCTGTGATATACAATTCCAAAGTATACTAATTAGAGAATCTTCTTCTTTATTTTGACGAAAATAAAGTTTATTTTTTGTTGGTATTTGTATCTATGTTTGTGTTCATTTGAAATGGTTAGTAATTTAATGCTGTTATTGTTATTTATAATTTATCAGCTCTTGTTAACTGTTTAATAAAATCTGAATTATGTCTATGGGTGTTGTTTTATTTTTGTTACTTGCTGGAAAGCCTATGATATATTTGGAATTAATAATGAGATCGTGGCACTGGTGCCGATTCCCTTGTTCACAAACTAAACTAAATTAAAGTTCAGTGCATCTTTTTCTTTCTATTTCATTAAGACTGCATCGAGCGCACAGTGGCGCCCTCATCGTTATTTCGGTGATTTCTTTTATTTTAGAATAAAAATGCAGAAAATAAGCTCGTCAAGTTGTGCTTCACAAGACTATAAGTTATTATTACTACAAACAGTAGTTTTAAATTGTTATGTTTTATTGTAATCATTAAAACGGAAAATAGTGGCCACTAAGCTCCGTTTTAATTATTACAATAAAACAACAATTTAAAACTACTGTTTGTAGTAATAATAACGTATAGTCTTGTGAAGCACAACTTGACGAGCTTATTTTCTGCATTTTCATTCTAAAATAAAAGAAATCACCGAAATAACGATGAGGGCGCCACTGTGCACTCGGTAGCCTCTTAATAAAAGGACAGAAGATAAATTTTAGTTAAGTCCTGTCAAATTAATCAGCGCCTGTCACTACTCTATACCAGTTTAGACGTGATTAAAAACTTGCCGACTAAAATTACATCAATTTACGTCAAGCGCTGATTAATTTGACAGGACTAAACTCAAATTTATCTTCTGCCCTTTTCTTAATGAAATAGAAAGAAAAAGATGCACTGAACTTAAATTTAGTTTAGTTTGTAAACAAGGGAATCGGCACCAATGCCTTGGTTATTACAATTAAACTATTATCCTATTTATGTGTTTATGAAACTTAGAATAGACACACGCCGAAGCGAACTCTAGTGTAAAAAACCTGAACCATTTTCCGACCGGCCTCTTTTGATGTTTGAAAATAAATATTTTCATTTATTTATTTACATACATCAGCTACCATTAGTGTCTCAATTTGATGGTGTAGTATGAACAGTTCATAAAATTTACAACAAATCCATATAATCCAATATCCATGCCATACAAATTACAAACAATACGTGTAACGTTACAATTGCGAACTCGCTCAGTGAACATGAGAAAAGATCGATTCTGTCGGCTACCAAATTAAGGCCTGTGTTCACCAACATTTAAATCAACTGTTTAGATATTTAATCAGTTCTTTACTTAGGAAATTTGACATAAATCAACTGTTTAAATACCTAACCGGTGGTTTGAATGTTGGTGAACACAGGCCTTAGTGTGCATATTGCAATCGCAAACTAAACAGCTTTACATATTTTCCTTTTTTATTTATTGAACCGGGACCAGATTTGATTTAGCAGCACTGGTTCCACAGGAGGAAAGAGCTGTCTTACTTCGTTAGATTTCCATGCAAATTGATTTCTGACAACTTGTAGTTAAGAACATTTTGTTAGGTGCTACGTTTGTTTTATTTTTAGCAATTTATAATGACCGCAGCTTACTTATGAGTTGTAGGTTGTAGGTTCGAACCTATAGTCAGCATTGGTGTATCTAGCGCTATTTTTCATGAGATGCGATGGCTGATGAAGCCGAGTCGAGGCCCAATGTACAGTCAGTGAGGACAACTAAGAAACAAGGAAAATTAAGAATTATAAAAATTGTATCGTTTTGTAAGTACCTATTCTAAAAAATCTCAACCATTTATGCAAGGGGGGGCCAGGTAATTGCAGTAACTGACTGTACCTTGTCGCTGTAACGTAACATCATGTTTGAATCATAATGAACTGTGAACTGCCACACGAGTTACCTCTATTTTTTTATTCATCATTTTCACGAATCCTTGACGTACCAGATACAGCACAATGGTGCCAATTCCCATGTTCACAAACTTAACTAAACTTAAGTTCAGTGCATCTTTTTCTTTCTATTTCATTAGGAAAGGACGAAGAGAAATTTTTGTTTAGTCCTGTCAAATTAATCAGCGCCTGTCACTACTCCATACAAGTTTAACGTGATTAAAAACGAAAATAGGGATGATTTTCGTACCTATAGTGAGAGGTCAGCTTATTCTGGAAATGTATAGCTTGATGTGTAGCCGTGTGTACCAACCCGCGCACTGGGCCTGCGTGGTGAAATCCCTCTCACCGATAAGAGGCCTAGGCTGATTATGCTATACATATAATTACCTAGCGACTATTAGATACAATGTCATTGTTGTGATGACAATATTGGATATTGTTCCTTACATTTACAAGAGGAAGTGAAATACACGATACACTATTATTATGTCTCAACCTATTCATTACTTGCTTTGTTTTTTAGGAAAAGCAAAACATGTTTTAAGTTCGTTTGGTTCTCACGACATTGGTAAACACCTGTTGTATGATGTTTACGCGTTTATCGACATTTGCACAGCCGTACCTAGATACACATATTTTACTTATGCGCGTTTTCACTACCTAACACTAGGCGACACCTAAATATTATTGTACCTACTTGATTTCAACTTTTTCTGCGCTAAACCGAGCATTGAAAATTAAACAGTGGTGCAGATTCTCTTGTCACAAAATTCTCTAAACTAGACAAAAAATCACCAAAATTTAGTTTATTTCTGTCAAACGACACTATTCTGAAATTGACTAAAGTGACACAACTTAACTATATTTTAGTTTGACAGCACTACGGTGGTACTTATTGAGTTTCAAATTTAGTGAAAATGGCAATTTTCCTATTCTGAATATGACGATTTTCACCTAAAATTTAGATTTTCTAAATAAATCTGACTATTTTTAATCGCGATTAAAAAGGTGTGGAATAAAATTAGTTGTCATGAACTTGCCCTAGACTTCGAGTGCAAAAACAGTACTGTATCTTTATTTTAGTGAAAGTTTCGTTTTTTAAGGGGGAAGCGCTAAAGTAGCTCGCGAAATTCAAATATTATACTAACGTTTTTTTCAATTTGCAGATCACAAGTAGGTAATGTATTTACATAATTATAAACATTAGAACAGTGTTTTTCAACGTGTGGGTGGCGACCCCCTAGGGGGTCGCCAAGCTTCTTTACCTGCTTGCCGTTACTTTAAAATTTAAAGCTAATTAATATAGAATCATATTAGTTCAAAATGTTATATTTGTTAACAATTTTTTTTTTTTAAATTAAAGGTTAACACAAATCAACAAACACCTAGTAGTCACATGAATTATTAATGTGAAGTTGAACATACGCACCCATCCACATTATTAGATGGTTGCGCCTGTTTCTCGCTAACCAACTTTATTTTTACCTACACATTCGATTAACTCGTTCTCTAATTTTCGGCGATTTCTCTATTTGCCTTTTAATTGAACCATCGATGAAAACGTTATCTCGCGCAAGTAGGAGGTTCCAAGTGGAATCAAACACTTCGAAGCTTCTGTGGTTAATTGTGGGTATTCTGCTTTTCTGCTTAACCAAAAAGTAACCAAAGTGACACACATGAATTCCAAGTTAGAAACCGCGGAGGGTAGGGGGTCGCGAAATTTTTCTCCGTACTAAGGGGGCCACACCATGAAAAAGGTTGAAAAACAGTGAATTAGAATAATTAGTAATACAACTCCATAAGTTAGAATTGCTCTCAATTGTAATTATTTCATGAAATAGTCATTCAATAGGGATTGGTAAATTGGTCTTAGACAGTTGCATTGGTGATTTTAATTATAATAATTTTGTAAATACATACTTGTTACGGTCGCGATTCATATTTTGATCAACATACAACACAATACTGACCAACAAAATGCAAAAAACTTAAGCAAATTTAAATTTTTTCGTCCGTATTGGCCGGACATGTCCGGCTTTTTGCTCTCCCGTCCGGATTTTTCGACTAAGGTATTGGCATTTCTTTTAAAATATAACACTATTCGTTATTATTACTACAAACAGTAGTTTTAAATCGTTATGTTTTATTGTAATCATTAAAACGGAGCTTAGTGGCCACTATTTTCCGTTTTAATGATTACAATAAAACATAACTATTTAAAACTATTGTTTGTAATAATAATAACGTATAGTCTTGTGAAGCACAACTTAACGTGCTTATTTTCTGCATTATCATTCTAAAATAAAATAAATCACACAAATCACTCCCATCCCCATCAATCAAATGTATTGAAGCTCTATTTCTGTCGTTCCACCACTTAGCATTCATCACTCATTCTGAGAATACTGAGGTGGCAAAACTAACTACATTTTATACTAGATCCAAAAGGTATTCTGACTGCAATTATTTATTTACTATGTCCCGAAAATTCGGGTCATTTACCAGTTTCATTCTGAAATTAAGGCTGGCTGAATCACCGCGCCCATGCCCAGGTGCATGCACGATGTTCTAAAGTTATTATTTAGGCATAGCTCTGGATATCAGTGAAAACAGTATATTCATATACTTTATTTTTGTTGAACAGTAAACAGTATTTTAGAGTGGATAACTGTATATTACTGTTTTTAACAGTATGGTTGGCAACCCTAGTTGTACGTCCTCTTTCATCGAACATTTACATGGATTAGTCCGTTTAGTATCTAGGTATTATTTATTTATTTATTTATATAATCACTTACAACTATTATTACAGGTACAAAACCCAATGCAATAGCGAAGCAAACCCAACACTTATTTTCTAAAACTTATTACATAAAAAGTTATCCTTTTTTTTTTCATGATGGGAAATCAGCAAATGACCCCTCCCGCTCTGGGTGGAGCGGAAGGGAGTGTCAGACTCTTACTGACTAAAACCCACCCGTGTTCCTTCCTTGGCCCTTTATGTTCCAGGGCAGCGGTACCCCTTTCGGACAATCCCGCCGACCCGGCAGGCTTGGGCCCTAATGGGCCCCCTCGTCGTTGCTGACATCTCTTTGAGGCGCGCGTGGAACACGTACGCGCCGTCCGGCACGGGCCTGGTCCTGATCGGACGGTGAGCTACCCATTACTCACCGCCCGCAGGCCCGCGCCTACGGTGGCCGGGAGTCGTCACGCGGCTCCCGACGCCCGGAGCGTCTACCGCGGCGGCTGGGACGGGAGGCTCTCTCCGCTCTCTCCCTCTCCCATCCCGCTACCTCCTTCGCTAGCATGACTGCTTCGCAGAAGGAGGTGACTGCCTCCCATTCCCTCTCGTCTCGGACCATGGCTTGAACCAGGGCCGGGCGCGAGAGGTCGCCGCCGCTGTTGATCGCCTCTACGAGGGCACGACGGTGCTCCGCCCAAGCAGGGCAGACTGCCACTGTATGCTCCACCGTGTTCTCGGGGCGATCCTCGCAGTGGTGGCACCCGGGCGTTTCCTCCCGCCTGATAATGTGCAGGAACCTCCCGAAACATCCGTGTCCGGAGAGGACCTGCGTTAGGCGGTAGGTGAGGACGCCGTGACGCCTCCCTAGCCACTCCTCAAAGAGGGGTCTTACCGCCGCTATCGTGGCGTGCCCTAAAAAGTTATTCTTGTGAATTCACTCAGTGTACAAGCAAAAATGTCTATCTCCTCTGCTACAAGGTTAAGGGTGCGAAGCGCCCGCGTCAGGGGCGCCTCATTTACCAGATTAGTCCGGCCACGAGGTACAGCCAGCAGCTGAGGCCGCCGTCGTCGCCACACATATCTGTCGGGCACACTCAAACACACCAACCCCAATATGTAGGCGTTATGTATCTTGCCTCTAATTAATACTACTACTACTACTTATTTCCCAAGAAGCTTATACCTATTCAAGTACTTCTGGCGCCAATCTGACCGACTGCTTATAAATATTCGCTTGAGCTAATTTTAAAACTATTTGAGGTAAAGATACGAATCTCGCAAGATTTTGTAGAAAAACAAGATTTTCTCTGTTGGTTTTGAATATCTATTTGTTTTAATTAATTAATGCCATAAAAATTTGTTATAATCATAAAAAGTATTTGATTACATTACAGATTACCGAACCGGTGTGATTTTTATTTTTAACTAGCTTTTGCCCGCGGCTCCGCCCGCGTGGATATCGGTTATCGCGTAAAAATGTAGCCTATGTCCTTCTCCATATCCCAGGCTATATCTCTGCCAAACATGACGAACGGTTCAGCGGTTTAGGCGTTAAAACGTAACAAACAGACAGACAGACAGACAGAGCAACCTACTTTTTACATTTTTAATATTATTATAGATGGATTCCTATCCATAATAATGAAGGTAGGTACACCGTATTGACAAGGCTGAGGACAAAAGTTAATTTTAGCTGAAGGCAATTACCAAATCAATAAAATTGATTATAATTGGGATTTTGACAAAAAAAAAAAAAAAATTGTACCATTCCCCCTCTAAAAAGCTTATTTTATTCACTGAAAACAGTGAATAAAAATCCTTTTTAATCACTATTTTGGTGTTTGAATTGAGAACACACCAATACATATATTCGACCTCCATCTCAATGCTATACAACCTCCTTACGAAAAATAGGTACTCGATACAAACAATACTCGACGGCACGGTTGAAGCGATTGACTGCTACGCTGCGTGTCGCGGGTTCGATTCCCGCATGGAACCAATATTTGTATGACCTACAAGTAGTTGTTCCCGGTCTGGCTGTTTGTGTGTGACTTTAAATGTTTGTAAACGCAACCCACAATACAGGAGATGTTACCAGTGTGGGGAAACGTTTTAAAAAAAAAACTCCTTGTGCACTCCATGCCCTTCAACGTCCAAAGATGCCCCAGAATTTCCTCCAGCAGAAAGTTCTGACCATCGACATGAAATAAATATCGCTTTACAGGTTGACCAAATGACCATCCTAATAATAATAATAATAAGAAAATTACTCCAAAACCTTCCTTTTTTCTTCATTAAATGTCTATTTTCACTTAAATCTTTCTTTTTCTCGTAGTCATGGTATAAAGTATAGTATGCAACACTTGAATAAAAAGGATTTATATCGAGGGCCATGAAACACTCACTTGCTCGTGATTCATCTATGGCCCTCGCTTTAAATCTGTTCTTTATTCACTAATTGCATAATATACTATTTTTAATAAATGTAAATATCATAAAGTACGTTTTATAGTTTTTTTTTTAAATGCTGGAACGCGTACAGAACAAGTTCACGCGCTACTTGTACAAGAAACTATATGGTGTATATCCGTTTTACCCTTTGATGTACCCTACTCTGTTTGTGCTCGGTATGGTCGGATTGGTCGGGTACAACCAACTGAGGGTAAGACGGGAATTCACACTTGTCGCGTATCTGGTTAGGTTGCTTCGTGGCATTGAACATAACCCAAGAGTACTGCAGCGCCTGAGTGTATGTGTACGGGACCGCTATGTGTGGAGGCGGCGCCGCCCGCCGCTGCTGGCCGTACCGGTTGCCAGGGCCTCAAGTCTGCTATTACAATAGTGACAGAATGGTCTCTTCATTGTGAGTTTTTGACAGATTTGCCATACAAAAACTGTCAAATACTCACAATGGCGCGACCATTCTGACACTATTGTAATAGCAGACTTGAGGCCCAGGACCCACCTTCTCCATTGACCCGCTCAATTCGGGTTATTAACGATCTTCACGAAAAGATCAATGTATTTACATGCCATTTGAGTGAATTCGCAAAAATACTGTTGTTTATTTTATGTTATAGTGTAGATTAGAATATGTAGTTGTTTTTATTTTTATTTTTTAAATATTGTGTTTTTTATATATATATATATATTTTTGATGTTATTTTATGTACAGTAAGTAGTAGTAGGTGGACGAAAATCACCACCAACTGGTACCCACTGAACAAAAAGCGCAGACAAGGTAGACCACAAATGAGATGGAGCGACGACATTGTAAAAATAGTTGGTAGAATTTGGAGCAGAGTAGCTACAGACAGAATAGCATGGAAACGAATGGAGGAGGCTTTTACCGCTATTGAATAGCGGTCCTTGTACATAATATTAAATAACGATACATAGAAATCATTAGTTAAGTAAAACAAAAATTGTAGAAGGAAAAATAAAGCTAATAATAATAATAATAAAGTAGTAGTAGTAGTTTTTTACATATTTCATAGTTTTTAAATTGATAGGTACCTAGTTAATTTGAAGACCACGCTATCGCATTAGGTATACACCTGTAATGATAGTTGTAAGGAAGATTAAATAAATAATAATAAAATAAAAAGTATTTTTAGTTTTTTTTTTCGCTCTATTTAACAAGTTATATTAAGTATATTAAAATAAAAAAATAACCCAGTACTGAAAACGCGCCGACAGCGACAGTTCCCGACTTCCCGTACAACAAACCCGAGCCCGTGTGACGTCACAATGTTAATTTCTACTCATCGTAGCATACTTATTTATTTTATTTTATTTATTTATTTATACAATTTTAAGAAAGCTTACAGACTAATACACGTAAATGGTAACGAAGTAGTAAACATCTGACAATTGCTAATTACAAGCTTCCACATATATATGACAATGTTGTAACACAAGATTAAAGGGGAAAACAAAAAAAGACAAAAGGAAAAGGTATGGAAAAATAGGTAGGTATGCCGTGATAAACCACAAAATATTCACCCATTGAAATATTCCTTGCTCAAAATTGTTCTGATTCTTAACGCACTTGTGCAGAATAAATCAATTTCTAAATACGATGGCAGGTTGTTGAATGTTATTGCACTGCGTATACAAAAAGCGTTACGCCTATAATTTGTCGTTGTAAACGGTACTTGTAATAATGGTCGCAATCTTAGGTTATTTTGATTAGTGCGAAGATAGATTTTACGAAGTAAATCGGGACAATCGATTGTTCCATTTGCAATGTTAACAAGAAAACAAATATCATTAATATTACGCCTTAATTCTAATGGTAAAAAATGATAACGCTTACACCGGTGTGCATAGTCGTCTGAAAACTTCTGCGCCTTGAAATCTAGGTATCTCATAAATTTCCTCTGAACTAACTCAATACGAGATTTATACGTCTCATACTGGGGGTTCCATACTTGGGAAGCATACTCAAGGGTACTGCGCACGTAAGAACAATAAATTACCTTTACTGGTTTTAGAGTGTGAAAGTCGGAACAAGTTCGCATTATGAATCCCATAGCTTTGGAGGCTTTCTTTATGATAGATTCTATATGTTCGTCAAAAATCATTTTACTGTCGTGTATCACACCAAGATCTCTAACACTATGCAGTTTATTTATGTAGTGACCATCTAATTTATACGCGGAATCAATTAAACGCCTCTGCCGTGTAAACGGTACATGAAAACATTTAGACACATTAAGCTGCAGGTTATTATCCCTACAATATACCACGAACCTGTCCAGATCGGACTGGAGTTGCTCCGCATCAGATAATGTATGCACCGATTTAAGGATCTTCATATCGTCCGCGTATAAAAGGATGTGTGTGTTTCTAAAACAGGTTTTAATGTCTGAAATAAATATAATAAATAATACAGCTGATACAGTGTTTAGACTTTTAATCGGTTAACACACATAAACATAACATCACGCCTTGTTTCCCAGAAAGGTTAGGCAGAGGTGTACCCATAGTAGAAACACCCACATTTCACCAGTTATTTTTAAGTCCCATGTAATAGGGGGCGAGCCTATTGCCATCAACCGGGCACAAATCCAGACTCCGGGCTGCTACTGAGATATTCCTGATGGAAAAACCCAATAATACTTGGCCCAACCCCGGAATTGAACGATTAAATCTTATTAATAATAATAATAACCCCACCGCCGTATCTCTACGTTGAAGTCGTGGTGGGGCTTGCGCGCTCTGAACTCTAGGTCTGTGCCGGTAGAGTTTACTTTGCCGGAACATGTCTAGGGTGAGGAGCCAGACCAAGAGAGATACAGAAACCCGCAGGGCAGCATGTGGCGAGCTGTTGGGCAGTTGCGACCCCACGGACCCTATCTCCCGGGAGAAATCATGTTCCTCATGTCTGGCTTGCCTTTATTGGCCTTTAGTGAACACTGATGAGGAACTGAGCTCCCACCTCATTCTTGCCTTTATTGGCCGGCTTGAGTGGAGATTCGCAAGAGCAAACGTGCTCGGAGGAAGGAAGTATTCCAGTAAATGCTTGTGGGGATCTTGACCATCTTCCGGGCTCTGGGATTGTTCTGAGAGCCTTGGAATACCTCTCCACTCCTCGAGCACCTCAGGACAAGTTGCCCCCTTGTCGCTACGTCACTTTGTGCAAGCGACCGTTTTCGGGGGCCCATTATTGAGTGTGCAAGTCACCCTCTGCCATTTTATCCGTGTGTAAAAAAACATTGATCAGGCAGGGGCCATAGTCCTTCCATAGTTTTAGGTAACCAGTCCATTTTAAAATGGACTGGTTACCTAAAACTATGGAAGGACTATGGCCCCTGCCTGATCAAGCCCCACCACGACGTCAACGTAGAGATACGGCGGTGGGGTTATTATTATTATGATTTTTATGTTTTTGACATATCTCGGGATCATGTGGTCCCGGGCCTTTGGAAGGCGTACGAGGGGCCGAAGCCAACTCGCAGAGGCCCGTTACACGCTTGTAAAGAAATAAGGCACCAACCGACGATTATCCCTGTACGCACCATGCAAGTTCAGCCAAGGACAACCCCCGGTTGGTGTAGGACTATAGCAGGATATGGAAACAAAGATATTGGACTATGGGTTTGGGTGGTTAACCACTCAAACCCATAGTCCAATATCTTTGTATCATATCCTACAGTAGTCCTACACCAACCGGGGGTTGTCCTTGGGTGCACTTGCATAGTGCGTACAGGGATAATCGTCGGTTGGTGCCTCATTCCATTTAAAATTGTCTAAGGGGCCTCTGCGAGTTGGCTTCGGCCCCTCGTACGCCTTCCAAAGGTCCGGGACCCCAGGGTTCCGAGATATATAAACGTATATAAAATAAAAATAATAATAATAATACGTTAATATGATATACGAATACGTAGTAATAGTAAGACCTATAAAGTGTAATTTTGACTTCTGTCGAACAACGTGCAAACCTGCGAGCTAATATCATGTTCGCCCGCACTGCCAGCGCCCTCCATTCCCTCTCGATGTAATCACTGTCCTTGAGGTCAGAGGTCAGCATATATGTCTTAAGTACTTAAATTTGGACACCCTACGCAAAGCTGTTTTAAGCTTAATGCTGGGGAACATATTACCAGGGGCCCAAGTCTGCTATTTTTATAAATTCGTCACTCCAACACGATCCCGTTGTCATTTTGCTAAAAGTTCGTAATCTGCTAAATTCATAATGGTGGTAAGAACTATCTTTCACCTGTGACAAACAATAAATAAATGAAATATGAAGTACGAAATATGAAATTTAGACCGCTCAGGCAACACTACGCGTATCGCACATATCCGCACATACTCGTTTTATTACACTGCACCACATTAGGGAACACTTTTTGCCGCCAGAGTATTCCGAGACCGCCGTGAGGACGTCCTTGTAACATGCCCGACGACATGTCCACCGCCGAGGTCCCCGTGCAGCTAAACTCGCCATCAATACTGCTCAAGTATGAAATATCACTGGGCAACAACCATGTCTCCTGAAGAGCTATTCTGTCACATGTTTTACACAGCTCACGTATTGCATCTACAGAGCGATTGACACTCTCTTACAATATAAGTAGCAAAATTGTAAACGTCACTAGCAATTTAATTTCTTATAATGACCGTTTATCAGAAACTTTTACTGTCTCTGTCGAAGATCTTTTCTTAAAATGTGCAAAGCGTCTGAAAATGATACCACTTCGGCCATAGTTTCTCATCCAAGAACATCTGTAATATAGATGCAGATATGTATAAAGAACTTATAAACGTTATGGTCACTGCTTCTTCATTGCAATTTTCTCTAAAGTAACTTCTTCACACGTTTTACTGTAAATATATTTGCATATATCTGATTCTGACGTTCCTTTATGTACATACGTTAGTAATGAATATGGGTATTTTTCGGTCGGCCGCCTTAAAATTATATTCGGTATCTACCGTACAGTTTCCCATTTTTCTCTTTAAACGGTTATTCCTCATAGGTCTACTCGTACGTTTTTGTACTACCGTCCATCCTTGTTCATTGTCATCTTTATTGTCCTTTGAACGCAACAGTGCAATTGCAAACGTGCATTTGTCTGAGTCAATCAGCTGTTTGCATACATCGTTATCAGCGACCACTCGTGCAGTGCTACACGACCCGAGCAACTATATATACTTAATAATACTTAATTACACTTACATATCCAAATGATTTTTTGTTAATTTACTTCTAAATCTATTTTTATTTGTTTCACTCCTTATGTCTGCCGGTAGACTATTCAATAGGTATGGTATGCGTTTTTTTAGGGTTCAGTCACCAAAGTAATTGGTGACTCTGGGTACATTGAATCTGTCAGCAGCAATAGATCGTGTGTTATGGTTGTTGAATACGTGATTTAAGCTATATTCTTGGGTATTATAAATTGTTTTTATTTTTTTTATTTTTTTATTCTACTATGAGTTTGCTCTTGACTTTAGTCTAGGTCTGGATGACAGAGACAAAGGCTACGATGGAGTGAGCTTACCCAGAAGAAGCCTGTTCACTCTCACTTTGAATAGATTAGGGTTGTATGCGTTCGGAAACAGACGCAGGCAGAGAGTTCCACTCCTTTGCTGTGCGCATTATAAAAGACGTTTGAAAACGCTTAGTGCGAGTTGGTGGAATATCAACTAGGTAGGGGTGGTAACTTGCAGTGCGTCTAGATGTCCGATGGTAGAAGGGGGCCGGTGGAATGAGGTAGTGGAGTTCATGGGCACACTCGCCGAAGTACAATCTGTAGAAGGCAACCTTGCGGATGAGCCAAGCTGTGAAGCTTGGCATCCACCAGTTTTACGTCGCCAATGAGCCTCTTAGCTCTGTGTTCCACCGTGTTTATAATATATAATCTTTTTGTTTATTTTATTATTGTTTTATTATTATTTTGTATCATATTTTGCAACTTTAAGAGGCCACCGTGAAAATGTTGAATTATTTTTTTGAAGTAACTCATGGTCACCGTTTATTGTTCAACAAACATGGCATTACGTTGCAGTGACAAGGTACATAGGAGTGTAAAGCTAGTTAAGAATTATGGTGCTAATTGCGCTCACTGACTGTACATTGGGCGTCGACTTGGCTTCATCGGCCATCGCATCTCAGCGGCCAGGCCCTGGGAAATAGCGCTAGATAAGCCAATGCTTATGACTAATAATAGGCTAGGAGTTTTAAAGGGCTATTGGTAAACAAGTTTTGAGAGTATTACTACCGTAGGCAATGCTTGATATAGCATTACCGCGGCGGCGGCGCCCTGGGCGAGGTTTCTATGGCATCCCCTTTGTACTCTTACTTAGGACTTTTCAAAATAAGAAGCGATTTCCATAATATAAATACACGTAGTAAACATGAAATTGTGATACCCACATTCAGATTAACTAAAACTAGCAAGTCATTTCTTATAAACAGTATCCGCTTTTATAACAAGTTGCCAAAGTCGGTTACAGAACTTAGCGACGGAAAGTTCAAAACCCACATCAAACGTGTCCTTATCAAAAAAGCATATTATAAGATAAAAGACTACGTTGAAGACAAGGAAGTTTGGCGATAATTCCTTCTGCACATGTGGCTTCCCTGGTACCTCATAAACAACATAACTATGTCAATGTCTATTAACTGCTCCCAAGTAACGATGTTTATTTAGAATTTAATTTTTTTTTGTTTTACATACTTCCTTGACATAATCTTTTCATTATTTGACATTATTTACCTACAAATCGAATTCCAATTCTTTATTAGTGGCTTTTGTGAACATGATATTTATTCAGATATGTTACTGTAGTTGTAATTGCAATCATGTCATTAATATTTTATATACTTAGATTATTTTATATTTTGTGAATGTGAGAACGTTGTAGGCCTAGTAGAGTGTAGATTTGTTGGCGGTTTTCTATTTTGTTAAGTACCTGGTAATTGTTGAAAGGCCTACACTGTCCTCCCATACCTATTATCACTGTTATTTAATGATATTGTAAAGCCAATTATTTTTAAAAGAGTAACCGTGGAGTTTCTTGCCGGCTCTTCTCCATAGGAAACGACTAACTCGAACCGTGCACCTAGCTTCTGACGTTTCATAAGTGCCCATGTAGGTTTATGTGAAATAAAATATTTTGATTTTGATTTTGACTCACCAATTTTCAAAAAAAAAAAAAATACTTTTACAATTTATAATTTTTTTTCTAGACTTTCTATCGGCAAACTCTTTTATTAAGGCATCGAGTCTTAAGTTTCCTGCAATTTCATTTTCGATTGACAAAGTTGACACTCTCGATTGAGATATTGTCGATCGCAGATAGGTTTTTATCAGCTAAGCTTAGAAAAACTCCTTTCCCCACTCGCTACCATTACCAGTTATAGTGACCAATATTCTCAATGGAAGGACGAGACGGGAAACCAGATATGAAGGGGCTTCGGCGCCCCTTCATGCTTGGCGCACTTGGGCGGTCGCCCTGCCACCGCTACTAACCGTAGGTAGGTACATAACTGTTTCCTTCCAATTTGGAAAATTGGGAAACACAACCCTAATAGCATAACACAGTTGGAATCACAATCCGGAAGTTTTGAAGGATATTGCTAATCTATTGCTTCATAGATTTTAGGGTTTTTTTTTAAATAAATTTCAACAATATAGGTATCAAATAAAAGCTAGTAATGAGACAATTCTAAATATATTAATAAAACTAAAAAACTTGAAAAAAAAAGGTAATTATTTATTATATTGCCAGCTAAATGGTTGTATTTGGATACGTTTTTTTATGCGTTCATTACCGAAATTCTTTAATTATCAGCATTAAAACATCGTTTACCTGTTCAATCGGTCATTAATTAATTATAACAATATTTATTTATTCTACTTGCTATTCACACAGTGGGTACCTGAAGACGGGTGTCCACAGTGATCGAAAAAAGGCTCTCGAAGACATAGGAAATTAAAAAAAAAATTGACGGTTTTTGTGCTTGAAATGGCTTCTAACACCCAATGGTGCCGATTCCCTTGTTCACAAACTAAATTTAAATTCAGTGCATCTTTTTCTTTCTATTTCATTAAGAAAAGGACAGAAGATAAATTTTAGTTTAGTCCTGTCAAATTAATCAGCGCCTGTCACTACTCCATACAAGTTTAGACGTGATTAAAAACTTGCCTACTAAAATTACGTCAATTTACGTCAAGTGCTGATTAATTTGACAGGACTAAACTAAAATTTATCTTCTGTCCTTTTCTTATTGAAGTAGAAAGAAAAAGATGCACTAAACTTAAATTTAATTTAGTTTGTGAACAAGGGAATCGGCACCAATATCATGTTTATGAATATCATATGATACAATCTGGTAAGCAAATTGGCAAGATTTTTTTTTTTTTTTTTTCAATAAATTTATGAGGCTGTTGTAGTTCCGGAGACATAAAAATGCTTGTTTCCAGAACTACAAGAATAGCCGTTACATACGGTTATATTAATATTTATTTATGCTTTTTTGACACCCATTCTAATATTATAAATGTGAAAGTAACTCTGTCTGTCTGTCTGTCTGTGTGTTACGTTTTCACGCCTAAACCGCTGAACCGATCGTCATGAAATTTGGCAGAGATATAGCCTGGAATATGGAGAAGGACATAGACTACTTTTCTTACGCGATAATCGACATCTATGCGGGCGGAGCCGCGGGCAAAAGCTAGTACTTCATATAACGAGAACTAGTACGGTTTTAACTAAACGAAATTTAAAAGAGAATATCTTAGTGTTTATTCCGCTCGAAAACTTAAAAATACCTCAAATTAGTAGTATTTTTAAGTTTAAAAAAACTGTAGGTACTAGATCTTGTTTTATGAAGTACTAGCTTTTGGCCGCGGCTCCGCCCGCGTGGATGTCGGTTATCGCGTAAAAAAGTAAGCTATGTCCTTCTGCATATCCCAGGCTATATCCCTGACAGATTTCATGACGATCGGTTCAGCGGTTTAGACAGAGTTACTTTCACATTTATAATATTAGTATGGACTAGCTTTTGCCCGCGGCTCCGCCCGCGTGGATGTCGGTTATCGCGGAAAAAAGTAGCCTATGTCCTTCTCCATATCCCAGGCTATATCTCTGCCAAATTTCATGACGATCGGTTCAGCGGTTTAGGCGTGAAAACGTAATATACAGACAGACAGACAGACAGACAGAGTTACTTTCACATTTAGTATGGATAAGTATATATCAAAGAATCATAAATAAACAGCAATATTACCGTGTGCAAGGATATTACGGTTATTTTTGCGGTTCCGGAGATAAAAGCCTTTTTTTTTCAACAGCTCCAAATATATTTTTTGTAAAAAAAAAAAAAAAATGCCAATTTGCCTACCAAGATAACTAAGATATTGGCTATTAGAAGCCATTTCAAGCAAATAAACCGACACTTCTATGTCTTCGAGAGTCTTTTTTCGATCCACTGTGCATCGCCGTCGTCACCGGGGCAGGCCTTGGCAACTGAAGGAACACGGGTGGGTTTTAGTCAGTTAAAAGTCTGACACTCCCTAGCTCCGCCCAGAGCGGGAGAAGTCCCTAGTAGCATTTTTGTTGGCGTTTGGTTAGGCCACCTACCTCTGAAGTTGGCCCAACTAAATGCCAACGGAAAATGCTTCTAGGGGTTATTTGATAATTTCCCACCCAAAAAATAAAAAATATAAAAGGGCTAACTCTGGCGCGACGATTTGGACTCGTTCTTGACTGATTGGCCGGAAAAGGCGAAGTATAAAGAGAACTAGCTTTTGCCCGCGGCTCCGCCTGGGTGGATGTCGGTTACGCCTAAAAAAAGTAGCCTATAACCTTCTCCATATCCTAGGTTATATTTTCTACGTTCAGCGGTTTAGGCGTGAAAACGCAACAGAAAGACAGAGCTACCTTCACATTTATAATATTAGTATGGACTGGAAGAATATGGGAAGACTTTTGCCCAGAAATGGGACAATATTTGTAGAATAGAATAGAATGCATTTATTTGTCAGAATATTGTACAAAGTTGTTAGGTTCATTATGTAATACGATCATAATATTCTGCCGTTTCCGGCGTACAAATATGGTTTGTAAAATTATGGGTCATCATGTACATCAAAATTAAGTTATTAATTATTAGAATTAGAATTACAAATAATTTAAAGAAACTGAACAATAGTTGTAAAAGAGATTAATTATATAATTCAAAATTCAATAAGGTCAAGGATAATAATGTCAAATATTTAGGTAAATTTTTCATTCATAAAATCTTCAGTAGAGTAATAACATTTGCTTGAAAGAAAGTTAAATAATTTACATTTAAATGCTCTGAGGCTGAGAGTTTTAAAGCCATCAGGTAATTTGTTATAAACAGTAATGGACATGCAGTATACATTATTAGAAAACAATTTTATTCTACGCCTAGGAACATTAAGCATATGCACTTTGCGGCTGGCTCTGGTTATAAAATCATTAAACAAGTCAAATTCATGTCTGTTTTTGTGTACAAAGATACAAATTTCAAAAATGTATAGTGCTGGAAGTGGCAGTATTTTAAGTTTTTTAAATAGTGGAACACAACTGTCCATTGGGTGCGCTCCGCAAATTGAGCGTACGCATTTTTTTTGAGCTCGAAACACTCTTTTAAGTTCAACCGAATTACCCCATATTATAATGCCATAGCGCAGAATTGATGAGACATAGCCATGGTATGCACATAGTGCCGCGTTAACACTAGCCACACGTGTTAGTCTATATAAAACGAATACAAATCTATCTATCTTCTTACATAGATCATCAATATGAGATTTCCAGTTACAGTTTTTGTCAATTATTATACCCAAGAATTTTGCGTAATCTACCTCTTCTATTGTCTCATTTCCATATTGTATTTTAAGCCGTGGACGCGTACTGTTATAAGTCTGGAATTGTATCAGTTTTGTTTTATTAATATGTACTCATCTATACATTCATAAACATACGGTTTCAAATGCTTTATATTTTGGATTGTGAACAACAATGATCCTTATTTTATCAAATTTGCTCTGAAGTTTTTATTGACACCTAAGGCGGTTGATTGTGTCGGTAAAAAATCTACCCATAAGTTATTTATTACAGATAAGGTATGAGAGTGAAACACTTCAAAAAGATTACTTAAACAAATAAATAAAACTGAAGCGTCTGTTTGTGATGTCAAATTGCAGCTTTTTACTAAAATGCATATCTATAAACGGTACTTATAAAAATCGGCCAAGTGCGAGTCGGACTCGCGCACGAAGGGTTCCGTACCATCCTTACTATCCTTAATCCTATATATATATATAATATTATAAATGTGAAACTAACTCTGTCTGTCTGTCTGTATGTTACGTTTTCACGCCTAAACCGCTGAACCGATCGTCATGAAATTTGACAGAGATATAGCCTGGGATATGGAAAAGGACATAGGCTACTTTTTTACGCGATAACCGACATTTACGCAGGCGGAACCGCGGGCAAAAGCTAGTGATCTATAAAAACGGCAAAAAAATCATGTTTGTTGAATGGGAGCCCCCTTAAATATTAATTTTATTCTGTTTTTTAGTATTTGTTTTTATAGCGGCAACAGAAATACATCATCTGTGAAAATGTCAACTGTCTAACTATCACGGTTCATGAGATACAGCCTGGTGACAGAGGGACGGACAGCGGAGTCTTAGTAATGGGTCCCGTTTTACCATTTGGGTACGGAACCATAAAAAACCGATAAAAAAAAAATTGTCTGTCTAAAATTTTGTGCCGTGTGGTGCCAGACGTAAAGAATAGCACTACCCCATTTCCTCCCGTGGGTGTCGTAAAAGGCGACTAAGGGACTTACTAGAGAATGGGCTGCAGCGTTATCTATGCATTTTTAACACCATGCTGCGATCGCCAACCCGCCTGCTAAGCGTGACGATTATGGCAAAACCCCCAAATGGGGGAAGCCTATGTCCAGCAGTGGACGTCTTTCGGCTGAAATGTTGAATGATTTATCTGTCTGTTTGTTCCGGCTAATCTCCGAAACGGCTGGACCGATTTTGACGGGACTTTCACTGGCAAATTGCTGATGTTATCAGGCGTAAGTGAGGCTACTTTTATTTTAGAAAAAGTTACGCGAGCAAAGCCGCGGGCAGTAGCTACTCGTAGTAGTAATATAATACAGCCGAAGAGTTTTTTTGAATGCGCTAATCTCTGGAACTACCAGTGGTATTTGAAAAACTATCTTTTAATATTTGATAGCCCCAATTCTTTTTATTTTTAAGGGAGCTTACAATATAGATTCTTCGAAGGATGATTAATGTTGCTTTTAGGAGTGAGAGGAAAATGATCGATCGATCCTATGCGAGACAGAGCGCCAGCGCTGGTTTTCAGCGACAGCTGGCGGTGACGTGATGACGTCGACCGGTGCAGCATACAATGAGATGAACTCGCAGCTGACGTTGCAGAACAGTACGAAATAGGTTAGTTTAACAGTTTTAATCAATAGTTATTTGTAATGTAAGGCTGCAAAGTTGTTTTTTGGCGCGAGTACTTTTATTGAAACCTGACCAAGCGAGTGGTTCAATCTTATAGTCCTTCACTTGATATAGAATCCTGAGCGTAGCGAGGGTTTCAAACGTACGAGCTGAAGAAAAAGAAATTCACCTCACTACAGTGAAGAAAATGCTAGGTGCAACAAAAACAGCTTCAATAATTTATTAAATTAGTGTTTGTGTTGATCGTGGCTATTAGCATCGGGTAAATGCCCGAAGTGTGCTTGATTTCCTTCGCACCTTTAGAATGTCTCCATCCATTGAACAAATTGTACGTTTTTATGTACTTTTCAAGCGATTTATCCGGAAGAAAACTCAATTCAGCATTATGTACCGGTTGCACTAACTCTGCAGTAGTTAAATTTATAATTTCGTCGCTGTTGGACTCACTCATATTTTCTCATTTCTTACGATTTTATCAAAACACGAACCAAAATGATGGAAATTGAATTGAATAAAGAGTTTTTTTTAAGTTTTTTTCATGCAGTCGTTGTGCTGGACAGTGCGATTATTCTAAAAATGAGGTTGGATTACGTACTGACATGAAATAAGTATTATATAATAAATTATAAAAAAAGGATTAAATAGAGAGGTTCTTTTAAAAACTCTAGTGGATAAAATGCAGTTTTGCACTGATTTCGAATGATATGCTAAACAGTCTTTCCGAGGTTGTGAGGTGAAAATAATATTAATGCATCATAAAAAGGTACATAACATAATACCTCTAGATTTATGGTTATTTATTTAGTGTTGAACAATCGCAAATAATCTGGCATGGGCATAGTATAAATATCATTAACCTTGAGACTATAACAACTGGTGTGCCGTTACCTAAGTTATTGAATTATTATTCTGTAACAATGAGTTTATACAATGGTCTTAAGAAAATACAATATATTAGAGATGGGCTGAGTGATGATTTTTCTGTATCAATGTCTGTACGTTAATGACAAAAAAAAAAAAACGTTGACGGGAACAATGACAAAATAATCAATGACTTTTATTTGAGTATGTATAGGATCACAACACTTCAATTACGAGTGCTGTAATGATCACGGAACGGCTTATTGAAATTATCATTATGCGCCCAGCACCGGGAATTTTATCGCAACTGTCTGTGGTTCTGTGACTTAAGAGGCCCTAGTGTGAGTTTATTTTAACCATCTCGAATTTACGCATCGAGCGCGTTCAGCACTCAGCAGAGTTTGGTAAAGGGCCAATCGGAGGCCAATCGGAGCGCCGCGCCGAACGCGCTCGATGCGTAAAATCGAGATGTTTAAAAGAAACTCACACTAGGGCCTCGAGTGTCGCCGACCGCGCAACCTCGTAACGTGCGTCGCCCCGAGATGGCTCGTCTGAATCACTGAAGTTCGCGTTCATTCAAGTAATGATTTAGGCATTGATGATTTTGTCGTTGTCATTGCATGATGAAATGATTTTAAAATATCGATTATATCAGACTCATCTCTACAATTTATTATGTATACCCAGTCTCAAATTCAGATAATTTATGTAAACAAAGGGGAAACATACCAAAAAAACATACCAAAACCACAAACATACCAAAGACATATCAAAAAAAAATTCTTCGTAATGGTAATTCACATAAAATGGCGAAAAAAAAGGTTCCATTTTCTTTTAAGTACTGAATTTAAAAAATAATAATTAAAAAATAATCATACCGTAATTATTTTCATAAATTTTCGGTTTTAAACAAAGTTATTAAAAAAAAGGAGATTTTCTGGTATAAAATATTTTATGTTACTGGTAACAATGCAGGAGATCCAAACATTTTCACATTTTTTACATGTTCAACAACACTAATATTACAACTCTCATTCATAGATTCATATTGTATGTAGCCACATTTTGGATGAAAACGGCTGTAAACTGTTTCGAGTGGCAATCGATTTTGGGAGGCCTACGTCTAGCACTGGACTTAAAAGGGCTGATTATGACGATCATAGGCCGTGTCTCCGACACACTACATAAATCATTGTTTGGTAACGGTATTTTGTTTGCATAGTTCTTATAATTAATTCACCTTAATATCATAGATAATTATATACAAAAAAAATAAAAAATGTTTTGTACCTCTGTCCTGTCATTTTGACGGTGACATTTCTTGACATTACTTTGTTTACATAAATTATCTGAATTAGAGACTTTGGGTATAAGTATGTCATGTATGACTTCTGGTTACAGACGCCTCGTTGATCTTGTGGTTGCAAGTGTGGCTGTTGTGCATTGCGGTTCTAGGTTAGCATCCCCGTTCGGGCAAAGTTTATTTGGTCTTACCATTAGAAACTCTTTATTGATTGCTTTTGAGGACATGATGTTTATTCAGATTTGTTACTGTAGTTTTAATGGCAACCATGTCATTTTGGTTTAAATAGGTTTTTATTTTTAATTTATTTTTATCTTTTATATGGATTCTTTTCTATATTGTGAATGTGAGAACGTTGTAGGGCTAGTAGACTGTAGATTTGTTGACCATTTTCTATTTTGTTAAGTAGACCATTTCAGACACGGATCTACATGGTCCTCACAAGATTTGACCAAGATTATGTCTGGACTTTAACACTTTCACTGTCCCATGAATCATATGTGATTCACGTTGATTGTTTAACTATTGTGTCTACTTTGTGGACAGTGAATTGAGAGACTTTGACACCTGAGTTTTTTTCGCCATTTCTTCTCAGGGGTAGTCTGATAGGAAATTTCGACTTAACCAAGCTTGTTTTTTATTTTTTTTAATTGACGTATAAACGTGTTTCCGATATCCTATTTACAGAATAAACGATTTAATTTAATTTAATTTAATTTCAGTAGTAGTAGTAGTCCTCCCATACCTATTAACTCTGTTATTTTAAATATTGTAAAAGTCAATTATTTTTAAAAGAGTAATCGTGTAGTTACTTTTGCCGGCTCTTCTCCGTAAGAAACGACACATCGCGTCACGACACGTCGTTCTGACGTTTCCTAAGTGCCCATGTAGGTTTATGTGAAATAATATATTTTAAATTGATTTGATTTGAAACTTCTCAGAAATAGTCCAGTGTCGCTTAGAGCCCGTTATGGCAATAGTCTTCAATATTTAGATTTAAAAGAAACCCTATGTTTCTTGTCCGTTCTCCTCCATAGGAACCTCCTACTACGCTTTTGAATGGGCAACTAGTTTCATCTTTCTGACTGACCGACTCCTTGACAATTCAAAAGTGCCCGTAATTGTTTTAATTGGTATAAATGTTTTGAGTTGAGTTTAACTTTTGTGGTGTCCATAGATTAGTAAGTTAAGCTTAGTCAAGCTCTAGGGTAGTTTGTACATCCAGTCAGTTTATGTGTCTTGAATAAAAGTCGTGGTCTCAAGAGACGGCTGTTTTACTGGATCTGATATCCTGCAAGCGAATCCTAAAATTCCTGGAGCATCTCAAAGTATAAGATTTCTGACTGAACCAAAACACGATAACTTTGAGTTCTAATAACTTGCAAATAGACTAATAGTAATATGTCATAAAGGGCGATAGAGATATAGATAAGAATAAAATAAAATCCTTTTCATGTTGATATTGAGTTTCTTGCAACTTTGGGGAGCATTACCTTCCTACTCATTAGTAGACTATCAAACGAATTTGTTCAGTTCTAAACAATGAATGGTTACGCGCACAGTGGAAGTGCATCATGCGAACTTGTGTGACGTATCGATAACTAATTATTATTACCGCAGATAAAAGAAATAGTTGAGAATTTGAGATAAGTCTCGTCTCTCAACTCTGTCTTTAAGTGATTGACACCAATTAACAACACTGTGTAATTGAATAGCAAAAGAGCGTTGAGATTTTTCGTAAACAGCAGAGTATTTGAGTCGGGACCATAATTATGGCAGCTGAGATCAACTTTGGACAGTCTTATGTCTAGTATTTAGAACTATACCAACTCAGTTATGTAACTAAAATGCGAATGAAAATAAAAATAACACTTAAATCCTAACACTCTTCTGCTTCTGCTGCTAACGTGTCAACAAGATGTTGTCAAGAATAGCTCAGCATGACTAGGAATATCATTCTAAGAATTTAACTAAACTTTGTAACACATCTGCCATTTTCTATGATGAGTGGATACAGTTAAGAATGTTCAAGATGTCAAGGGATCTGTACATTCTCTAATCTCGAGGCTAAGACCATTATTCCGAATAACGAATGGTTTGTTCAAACAACAATTTGTTATTATTTTCAAGTTCACACACTATATTTCTAAACATGATACTGAGAGCAATATATATATTATATAATATATAACAATAATAGCACAAATATAATGTTATTGTTGACAAAACACGATTCACGCTATTGACAAACCAACGCATGGCGAATTGTTGAAATAAATGGAATCAACAAGAATATCAATATAACATAAGTAATTCAAGATTGCACGCCAATTAAACAATACAAACATTGGTAAAATTTTAACAATTGCTTAAAAAGTCATCAGTCCACTCTAATCATAACTTTATTTGATTATTCACTACGTTTTAATAACAGATTTTAAGGTTCCAAATTCTACAGGGCAAGAGAAAAGAATATAGTAGGTACAGACCCTTGGGGTAAGCCGCGTCAATTTAACAAAAGCTTTCGACTCTGTATAGCATCCGTTACTGACTTCTTTAAGAGGCCATCAACTTAGCCTCTCAATTTGGACACGAACCGTATAGGTATACTCTAAAGATTTCTACTTAGAAACGTTCCATTGTCAAAGACGACATTAAAAATGTTCAAGACGAGATTGATAGAATCAATTAATTATTTTTTGTAAAATTTGAAGTTCAATAGTGCCTTTTATGTGCCTATTTGAAATAAATGATTTGACTTTGATAGAATTTTTTATTGATTACAAGCTATCCTTAAGAGCCATTTCACAAAATTTTAACGCTCGAGTTTAGGTAAAAGACGGCAGCGCTGTGTATGTGAGCGTAACTATCCACACATACACAATTTAAGCAGTGTAACGCGAGTGTCGAGACGGACTAAATAATCTTGAGCCATTATAATAATAATGCGGTATTTAGAGATTGATTAAAAAAGTTATTTTATTTATTCAGTCTACTAAAGCTTTCTAGACTAATAAAAAAATACAAATATATGTTTTGAAAGTATATAATAAAAATGAACAGGAAAACAATCACATCGTACAAAATATAAGTGTTGGTCATTATTATTTGACAATAATGTCAAGTAATAATGACTATCACTTACGTTAAATAAATATTTGTCGTAAAGGCATTGATCTTGCTTTTCTAGGGTCTATAATTTCCGGCAATACGCAATCTTCGTAAAAACGAGTCAATTTGGGAAGCATCAAAATGTTGTGGTCGTAGTATAATATCACGGTTACGATATGAGCACTCGACAATTGAGATGCGGGAAAAAGTAGCACAGGTCCATCCTCGATGGGCGCTCGCGCTGTACTAAACTGTGCCCACTTGTGCATCGCAATTTATTCTTTTTTAGAGTGTTTAAAAAAAGGATATTGTGGCTAATTAAATGAAGGGATTTTAATCAAACTTGAGAATTCGATTTGTTAAAGAACATAGTTCATTTTGAGATGATTTTTAAAATGTAATTACGCTTTATTCAAACAAAAAAATCGCAATATAATTGCGAATAAATCGTAAAAATTGTCCTAAGTCTTTATTTTTTTTACCTATTAATGTTATTAATAATCGAAATTCTAGTACGTCATTTGTCGACAAAACTATATGTCTGATGCTTTGTGTATTTTTTTCAGTCAAATTTATAAATATTAATTATAGAAATAGGAGTCTGAAATTGCCTCTGCGCTGATTTTTCAGTAAACTAGTTCTGGGAGATTAATAACTACAAAGTACACAAATAAGTTTTTGTAAATGTGTTACATGAAGTGTCAATACGAAAGAATGATCTATTATTTACATATATTCACCAATACCAGAGAATTAACTAAGATGGTAAATTAGGCGACTAAAATCTTAGATATTCGCGCGAAAACGTAAAATGGCTCTTAAGCTAAAACAAAGTAATTAGCCCACAACGCGGATGTTCCCGCTATTGGAACACAGGCTTTCTCTCTGTGAGAGGGAGTGGGTCGTAAACCACCACGCAGCCCATTGCAGGTTGTTGGAAGTTACATGTTTCCGAATTTTAAATTCTAGGACATTGTTTCTCTTAAATCTTATATATAAAATTCTCGTGTCACAATGTTCGTTCCCGTACTCCTCCGAAACGGCTTGACCGATTCTCATGAAATTTTGTGAGCATATTGAGTAGGTCTGAGAATCGGCCAACATCTATTTTGCATACCCCTTAGTGATAAGGGTTGTCCACCCTTAACATTTTTTTGACAGAACGAAGTCTGTCGGGTCAGCTAGTTATAGTATAATTTTATATCGAGGGACTAAACGAAGCCATAATATACCAGAGGTGGTTTTAATCCCGAGCGTGCGAGTCAATGAAACCGAGGATATATTAAGTTGGCGTTTAGTCTCGAGGTGCAAACTGTACTTTTCAATTTGAGTGCGAGAAAAATAGTCAATTTAGTACAAAAACATTTAATAAATATTATTCCTCCAATCCATAAAACTTTCATAAGTTTTTAGGTAAATCTTCCGCGATTTTGGCGGCAAAAGATTATCTATTATGCTCTTTGCTCGACTTCAAATTCTTCACTGTCACTGGACATTCTTAATAAATTCATTGGACAAAAATTCTGAAATTTTCGCGGTCAGTTTTTTCTTCTAAACCAGTCACAGATTAACAATTTAAAACACATGGCACCATCACCTTCTTTGCGGAAAAACCATGGAACTAAAACTTTCAATATTTTCGCAATGAAAATGGTCCAAAGTCCACAGATAATTGTATATTTACTGGCTGTTTGAGTTTGTCTATGGCACGTGAAGGAAATTAATAAACTAATTACTTTACACTCCCTAGAGACTAAAGTGGTCACTTTAGTCCTGCTTCGTAGGGCTATATTGGCATACTTTTAGAGCATGAGAAGTGAAAATGATATTTTTGAATACCTATGCATTCTATTATGTTATAATAAATAGTTCCCCATTGAAGTTGAAATTCTGGTCTCACTAGAGTTCCAATAACCTTTAATCAAAATGAATAGGTTATAGCAGGTATGCAAATTTGGAACTCTCCTGGTTCTACACTCTTTATTTTTAGTCTATAGTATTAATATAAAGTACATGTATTCAAGTCGTCCTGAAAACTAGATGTAGAAAGCCGACCGGTTGTCGTAACCATTATCAACATAATCACACATAAAAATGAGACTATAAAAGAAAAGGAAATAAGTACCAGAATTTTCAATAAACACGCTTTAACTAAATTCTGAAATCAATAATATAATGTGTGTAGACGATAGATTAACGGGATTACCTACGAAGGGGCAATTCATTAGTAATTGAAAAACACAAACCTGTTTTAATTTAACAAAGTAACTCAATATCACTTTACTAGCACTAAACAGTAATTTTTAACAGAAAATACTTCGCGTGTTTTTTCTATTAGCACTTTATGTAACTTCTGCGCGTGCGCACACCCCTGTTGCGTTTCTTTACTGCGCGGGCGCCGATGTGTGGCGCTGGCGACCGGGCTGCCGTGATAGGTGATAGTACTTGGCGTAAGTGACGAGCGGAGCGATTTCTAGTAATCGTCATGTAATCTTCATTACATTGTGAATTTTATCAATAGTTGTTTAATAGTAAACAACTACTGATGAACAGCTATGATTCTAATGAAGTTCTATAAATACAAATGACTTTTTTCTAAATAGAACAAGGATGGGATGGATTTTAGATTTTCTTATACGCTCAGCAATTTAATGCGCAATATAATGGCTTAAGGATGATTTCCACCAATTGGCTCGCATTGCATCGGACCGGAACGGATTTTACAATCTTTAAACGATAATATATCGTGTACATAGTATTTAAAGTCTACGAGTATATTACCAAGCCGCGCACAGCAACTTGACCGCGTGCGTCTGCCGCGACACGAGATCGTAGCCGAAAGTATGCTGCGACGCGCAATCGGCTCCGTTCGCCTGTTGTCGTATCCGATCGGATCCTTTCGGCTGTCGTTTTTGCCATAAATTATCAATCCAAGTTTTTCTTTTCCTCTTCTGTGTTTTATGATTATTTTCTTCTTCTTCGAATGCAATAGCCAACAATAGTACGTCAACTTCAACCATTTTCAAAAATTTGAATACACTTAAATGTCAACACGGTAGGAATGAAACTATTTGACTAGGCGCAGAAAAGGATACGTTCGCAAGCGACGGTACGGAGCCGATCGTATGCGTCGACATCCTGCCAGACGCGATCGACTGTCGCCACATCCGTTCGTATCCTTTCCGATCCGATACCATGCGAGCCGTTTGGTGGAACTCATCCTTTAGTGAAATTCTTACTTTAACCATGTACGGTGGCCAGTAAATCAAGTTACCACAATCTGTCAAATTTTCTCGTTCGATTTTGAACTTAATCATCAACATTTTAAAGTTTAAAATCGTTTGGAGAAATTTGACAGTTTCGTGTCGCTTGATGTGCTACTGTACTACCATGCTATTATTTAAAAACAGTCGGTCAACCGTTGTTGGTTTAGATTAATTAAGCTATCGTCCTTTTTATCGCAATATAACACCCGTCTTCAACACATAGTAAATTATGTTAGAATGCGTTCAAATACTCGTGTTTAGGTAGACAGTACATAGTCATGTACTGTCTACATGAACATAGTAAAAAAATAAAAGGTATTTTTTTTTTCAAATGCTTTTTTTTGCTTTTTGAACGTCAAAATGACATAACACAGTCTCTCAAAACGGACCAAACTTCACTACTTCCTGTTGCTTTCACTGGGAAGAAGAATCGGTGCAACAAATTCCAGCAGCACAGCTGTCTGTTCATAGAGAAGAACTTCTACTTGAATAAAGCCTGGAATACACATGCTATGCAGTAGCATAAAAGCATGCGAATTTCAAGCACATGCTACCTACTAGCACACAATACGCATGTCACACTTCTAGAATTAAAGAGACCATTTCTTTTTTAAACTTTGCCCCACATTTGGAAATTCTCCTGTATTGTGGGTGCGTTTAAACTCACTCACAATTTCTTCAGAAGTTGGAGAACATCACCAATTAGGCCACTATAATAATATTATAGAGACCTAGCCATATTCGAAATTTTAAGATTTCAATCTTTCCGAAGAATATCACACCTAACTATGTGTCTATAATTCTAAAGGTGCGATGTGTCTACGAAAAAAGCATGATCATTTCGTCATAATCGTAGAACAGTGACGGATCTAAAATTTATGTTGAAATCTGCCGCGTGTGCAATAACAGCAGTAAGTATAAGTAAGTATAATTTTTGTCCAAATTTTGTTGAGCATTGATTCGGAATCAGCTCATTGCGCTGATTCCGAATCTATGTTTGACTCTATTTGGACAAAAATTATACTTACTGCTGTTATTGCACGCGCGGCAGAGTTCAACATAAATTTCAGATCCGTCACTGTTCTACGATTATGACGATTTTAGATTCACGGAGAGCATGCTATATATTTATAGCATGCTCTCCGTGTATGTAAAATAATCATGCTTTTTGTATGCAAGTAGCATGCTTATTAGCATGCTACTTACTAGCAAACAAGCATGATTTTTAGTAGCATATTATGTATTCCAGGCTTTATACTAGAAAATAGCAGTGATAGCATATCATAGGTCTCGATTTCGAACCCAAGGCACAAACCTCTGACTTTTCGGATTCGAGTGCGTATTGTATAATTATCACATGCTTAAAAAACGGTGAAGGAAAACATCGTGAAGAGATGAGAGGCATGCCTGAGAGATTTTTTTTTTTTTGCTCTCTTGTTTTAAACAGATCCCATGGCTGAACACTGACCCACAAAATACAGGCCTAGGCCTAGTTTGGGAGTTAGGATCACATTTGTAATACATAAATTTTATTGTAAGAGATTCTGTCATATTTTTTAATCTATTTTGTTGTGACAAATAAACGTTTTTATTATTTTATTATTATTTATCGACGGCATGTGTAGCCAAGTCAGAGGCCTATGCGCGGAATAAAAACTCTGACACCAGCAGTGCTATTCTGTAACCATCTCACCGTGAAAACTAAGGTGAAGTCGCCACTGAAAAGCACACTAATCGGAATCGTAACGTAAACGATTCGCCTCGGGACAAACTCACGAACCGCGGTGTGGCGCGTGGTCAACCAGCGGTCCCCGTGCTTACGGCTTGTCGTCCCCGCGCTTACGCCTCTCCGTCGCCGCGTTGGCGTCTCTTCGTCCACCCTTGTCCCTCCCACCCCTCCCGCGTTCGGATTAAAACTGATCTGGTGCCAGTCAGTTCAACCAGCAGCGGTCAGCGAGCCGTAAGCGCGGCGTCGCCTAGCTGTAGCTGAGTCGACGTATCGGAGCTGTTGGTCCGCTTTGGTTACGTGCTTACGTTAGGTTGACGCCTGTTTGACGGCGAGGCGAAAGGCGATACGGTGACGATCCCTTTCCGAGTTGATATGTGTGCTACGACCTTTACACGTCACTTCAAGCTCACTTTACCTAAGGCCGGTATTACAGAACGTCACTCAATACTCAAGCATTACTTAAAACTTGTTTCAACCAATCAAATGGCTTGAATCTAGTTTTAAGTAATGCTTGAGTATTGAGTGACGTTCTGTAATACGGGCCTTAGTTTTCACCGTGAGATTTTGACAGAATAGAACTCCTGGTTAGTCACTAACCACACGAAAAGAAGAAGTCTAGAAATATGAATAAATATCGCTGTAATAATTCATTTACACCGTACCCTAAGTTCCGTTACATAAAGTGGCCTACTACAAGGGTTTAGCAAGTTCACTGCAACTACCTTCACCGCAGTGCATTTCTAATAACCTTGATATTGGTGCATTATCGTATTAATTCTTTTTTTAGTTACCGAAATTGCAGGGTTTTTGAGGGTCATTGAATACAGGATTGGCTCCAAAGTTATTGTGTTCTTTCGATTGTACCTATAAAGGAGTTTAATCTTACATATTCTTTGGAACGCAATAATTCTCCTCTGGAATTCAAGTGTATACGTGTATGCTTCAGTAGTGTCGTCCTCATTTCTGGTTTCATGTCTGTCTAAATAAGAATTTCCTTGGAGTGCTAAATCATATTGTGCTTCTCAAGTGTCGATGTCAGGAACGCAGGGCCCGAATTTTGCAGTCGAAGTATCTTCGCCAGAAGTGAATCCTTTCATTTTGAGAGGGAGTTTAAAAAAAAAAAATGTTATTCATCTCTATTAAAAAGCCTCCTGTTTTAGATGAACCGTTTTTTGCTATTATTTCCAACTAGCTTTCTGCCCGCGACTTCGTCCGCGTAAAATTTCTTGTTCATTTCATTTCTTGTTCGCCCACCCGCGATTTAAACAAAAATATATTTTGTTTTCACTTAGCGTTTTTTTATAACTTTTTAATTTTTACTCGGCTCCTAAGAGACATAGCGTGATGTTAAATAACCTATAACCTTCCTCAAGAATTGGGCTACCAAATGCAAAAAGAACTTTTCAAATCCGACTGATAGTTCCAGAGACATACAAACTTACAAACAGAACCTCTTTATAATATTAGTATAGTAAGTATATATATAGATTTGTGTAATTTCTGCATACTTTACCTATACTTTACTTATCCGATTCATCTTCTTCTTCCTGCGCTCGTACCAATATTTGGTTCGGTAGGGTCAGCAAGAAATTATTTTTTTCAACCAATATCCACTGTTATAATCATTCAACTAGGAACCCTTATACTCGTAGTTTCACCATGTCTGTCTGTCCGTGGCTTAGTATATAGTGACCGATAAAGTGTTAAAAAAATCTTGTATTTTTTTTAAGGGTACTTCCGCTACACTTAAAGTGGGAATGGTATTTTTTTTTCTCGTCAATCACATGGAGTAGGGTATCATTGTATACAGTGCCGGTTTTAGCATTACCGCGGCGCCCTGGGCGAGGTTTCTATGGCACCCTCGTTCTAATTTCCAGTTCACACATGTTAAAAAAAAATCTTGGTTTTTTTTAAACAACAATTTATATCAATAAAACTTAAAAAAAAAAAATACTTTTTTGTCTTTCTATCGGCAAACTCTCATATTAAGGGTTAAGGGAAAGGCATCGAAGTCTATACTTTCTGCAATTTCATTTTCGATTGACAAAGTTGTCGATCGCAGATAGGTTTGTATCAGCATAGGCTTAGAAAAAGTCCTTTCTCTACTCGATACCATTACAGGTATAGTGTCCAATATTCTCAATGGAAGGACGAGACGAGAAACCAGACATGAAGGGGCGCCTCTTCATGCCTGGCTCCCTTGGGCGGTTGCCCAACCGCGTCCTACCCTAACACCGCTACTGGTTGTATAGGCCGTTCAAATATATTGCGGGTTTGTGAAAACTAATATTTTTCAATTCAGGGATCCGTTCGCGTATTATTAAGCTTTAGAGTGCTAATTTTTGTTAGAGCCAAGTGTCCCCCTGCTAGCTAAATGTTTGTTCTAGGATATATGAAAGAATTCACGACATTAGTATATACACCGTGGCATTTTAGTCGTCTTATAAAGACAGCCCACTTCATGTATCCAATGACTACTAATAATTCATGTAAAAAATTTTTTTTTTTTGAACTTTTTTTTTTTTTTTTTATTAATTATGACGCATCATCATCATCATCATCATCAGCCTATAGCAGTCCACTGCTGGACATAGGCCTCTCCAATTGCACGCCATTCAGCTCGATTCTCGGCAACTCTCATCCAGCTGCTACCAGCCACCCTGCGAAGATCGTCGCTCCACCTAGCCTGAGGGCGTTACGTTTGCCAATTCGCGGTCTCCACTCAAGAACACGTCTACCCCAACGGTCATCGGTTCTACGGCTAATATGGCCGGCCCATTGCCACTTCAGCTTGCTTATTCTGTGAGCTATGTCGACAACTTTGGTTCTCTGCCGAATCACCTCGTTCCGGATTCGATCTCTCAGAGAAACTCCAAGCATAGCCCGTTCCATAGCTCGCTGAGCGACCTTGAATTCATGGACCAGCCGTACCGTGAGTGTCCACGTTTCGGCTCCGTAAGTCATAACAGGCAGGACGCACTGATTGAAGACCTTGGTCTTTAGGCTCTGTGGAATACGCGACGAGAAGACTCGACGAAGTTTCCCAAACGCTCCCCAGCTGAATTCTTCTGTTAGCCTCCCTCTCAAAGTTGTTCTTACCAAACTGCAGAGTTTGCCCGAGGTAAACATATTCCCGAACAACCTCAAGAGCACCGCCATTGACTGCAATCGATCCCGGAGTGACGTGTTCATTGAACATAACTTGGGTTTTGTCCAAGTTCATCCGGAGACCAATGCGTACAGAAGAATCAATTAGGCCATCCAGCATCATTTAGCGATTCAGCCAGTATGACAATGTCATCTGAAAATCTCAAGTGTGAGATGTACTCGCCGTTGATGTTGATGCCACGTCCTTCCCAGTTTAGCATCTTAAACACATCCTCCAATGCGTTAGAGAACAATTTTGGGGAAATTACGTCCCCTTGTCTCACGCCTCGACGCAGGGGGATATGTTCAGTTCGCTGATCCTGGGTTTGGACGGTCATTGTCGCGTTGTCATAAAGACATCTCAGCACTTGGATGTATCGCCAGTCGACTTGGCATCGCTGCAGAGACTCCAAAACAGACCAGGTCTCGATAGAGTCAAAAGCCTTTTCATAGTCCACAAATGCAAGACATAGGGGCCGATTATATTCCTCGGACTTCTGTACAATTTGCCGCACTGTGTGGATGTGGTCTATGGTGCTGTATCCTCCTCGAAACCCGGCCTGCTCCGGTGGCTGAAACTCGTCGAGTCTTCGCGCTAGACGATTCGTAACGACTCTTGAAAACAACTTGTATACGTGGCTAAGGAGCGAAATGGGTCTGTAATTCTTTAAAAGGGTCTTATCACCCTTTTTAAAGAAGAGAATGACCACACTCCTTCGCCACGCTTCTGTAGTTCTCCCAGAGAACAGGACAGAGTTAAAGAGCTCCCTAAGCTCTTTCAGGACAGGCCTTCCTCCCGCCTTCAGGAGTTCGGTCGTAATCCCGTCCTCACCAGGGGCTTTTCCATTTTTAAGTTGTTTAAGAACCGCCTCGATTTCATCTTGGCTGACTTCTGGCAGGTCTTCTGTGAACTGGCGGACTAAGGTGGCTCTGGAATCCTCATTTTCGGGATCAGGTCGAGATGCGTGCGATGCGTATAATTGGCCGAAAAAGTATTCTACATCCGAAAGGATCTCCGGCTTCGAAACGACGATATCCCCACTGGATTTAGTCAACTTCGTCAGGTGGCTTCTCCCAAGTACAAGAACGAACACTTTCGACCCCCGATTTTGCTCAATCGTTTTCTCTATGGAGCGCGTATTGAAGCGACGTAGGTCGTTGTTCCATCGAAGTGATAGGTGGGTTTTCACGTCGCTCCGTCAAAAAAAAAAACCATTCCCCCCTTATCTCCGTTGTTTGCATAGAAAAAATCTGAAATTATTTTATGTGATAGTAGTTTATGTAAATATTACAGGAAAAATAAAACGATTTCTCTAAATAACACGCTTTTTCAGAAATCATCAACAAAAATTACATTAGTTCCATTATCGGTCAAGAGGCGCTGACCTAAAACTGCAATATTGTATACCGCAGTGTTAAAATTCTCTGATGAATATTGACCTCGCCGATGAAAATTTAAAAACATTTCACGGTTCACAACCAAAATGTCCTCCTTCCTACCTACTGGCAGATTGCTTTTGGTTAAAAACAGTAAGTTGTAGTTATTTCTGGGCACATAACTATTTAGGTACTAATACGAATAAAGCTATACAATTATGATGGTACGGAACCCTCGGTGCGTGCGTCCGACTCGCTCTTGACCGGTTTTTTTACATTTTGTTACTGTAATTGTGATAGTTCGAAGAACTTTATAGGACTTTTTTATTTGGATGGGAAATTATCAAATAACTTGTCCCGCTCTGGGGGGAGCGGGAGGGCGTGTCAGACTTTTACTGACTAAAACCCACCTGTGTTACTTCAGTTGCCTTTGTGCCAGGGCCACGGTATCCCTTTCGGAAAAACTCGCAACCCTGGCAGGCATTGGTCCTAGCGGACCCCGTCACAGTTCGTGCTGAAATCTCTTTGTGGCACGCGTAGATCACAACGTGCCGTCAACCTGGGCCTGGTCCTTACCAGACGGCGAGCTGCCCATTGCTCGCCGTCCACAAGCCCGCGCCTACGGTGGCCGGGAATCGCCAATTGATTCCCGCCGCCCAGGGCGTCTTCTGCGGCGACTAGGGGCGTGAGGGCGCACAGAATACCTCTCCCTCACGCGTTCCGCCTCCTCCTTCGCAAGAATTACTGCTTCGCAGAAGAAGGTGACGACGTCCCATGCACTTTCGCTCCGTACCATGGACCATTATGGGACACTGCACGCAAAACAAACAATTCCACACAGTAGACATATCGGACAATCCTCTGTGCTGAGCTTGTATGGAGGCTGAGGAAAACGTCGAGCATGTGCTCTTTGAATGCACAGGCGTCACCCAGATTAGAACAGAGACCCTCGGGGCACCCTGATCTTTCACAGATGTTCTAAACATACCGGGAGACGTAATTAACTTCTGGAGGGAGGTGGGCTGGTTGGAATAACCACTGATGGCCGCCATGGCCCATGTACAATGGTCCACCTGAAGGACTAATTGCGGAAACCAAGCCCTTTACCATAGAACATAGAACTGTACGTCGCTTGCTCCCGCGTCACCAGCCCTGACTCTCTGTATATTTTGACTGCTGTGAGAAAAACTACAAACGTAGTGTTCAGGGAAGTTTTATTAAAATGTGGCTGGTATTTTAGTATATTATGGTGTTTCACGACTTCCACGCGATCGAAGTCGCGGGCAGAAGCTAGTGTTATAATAAATGGAGTATAAGCATACTCTTTTCAATTTTTGTCACTACATCTTCTTTTAAACCGCACCGCTGCCTTATCACATAATTTTTCAGCCTATCATTCATAGTCACGCCACACATGCTTCGCAAGGAACCCATTTCCACAGCATTTATTCTACTTTCATGTTTCTTTTGCCATAGCCAACATTCACTTCCATGCATAAGCGAAGGTACCAGCACAGCATTGTGAACCAGTCGAGCCTTTTTGAGCTTCGACTGGTTTTTTAAAACACCTGGAGAAATGGCACAATAAACATTGTAATCTAACCTTCTGCCACTGTTGTTGTTAAAACAGAAGGTCATGGAATATACGTCCTATAAAATGATCTGTCAACTTATAAATAATATGATTGTTTACTGTGTGTCTACTGTATACAACTTTACGTTGTAAGTATGTGAATTTTGATAAGGAGCATCAGTTTGTAAATTTGATTGACGTGAGAGCAATGAATTATCACGAATTTCCTTAATGAACGCTTTATGTAATGTTCGGTGGTTTTAGTTATACTTTGTTGTATACCTTGTAATCTCAACTACTTGACGTGATTAGGAAATATTGTAGGAGTAAGTTTGTTTTTCTGTTCTATTTTTAGAGACCTAGGGACTGTTTTGAATTCAGTGCAAACACTGTCAGAATGTCACTGTCACTTTTGTGCAAACAATTTAATCACCACTGCTCTCAAAACGGTGAAGGAAAACATCTTGAGGAAACCGGCATGTCCTAGAACAAAAATTAGGGATGGCCCGAACATGGGTTTCACCGAAAACGAATATTCGGCTGAATGTTCAGTAAAACTTTTACCGAACCGAACATTCGGCATTTGATTGCCTTACGTGAACAGTATACAGGTCTGAACTTGTTCACGCAAAGCGCGCGGATTGGTTAGCTTTGCGTCCGGCGACCTTCCCGCCCGCTACCCCGCTGTACCAATGCTGTTATTGCATCATCTAGTAAGGACTTAAGGAGTAAAACTTCTCCCGAAACAGCTGCGACTATCTTTTTATCTACCTACTGTTATTGGAAATAAGGGTCAGTTCATACTGAGACGCGACGCGACGCGACGATACTGGAAGAGGCCAGTGATTTCGCGTTGCGCCGCGCGCCGCCGCGAGACGCATCGCTACGCCGCGAGGCGCATAGTAAAATCGTTGGCAACTCGACGCCTCACTGCGCAGCGAGACGCCGCGCGGCGCAGCGGAACGTGTCTACATTATATATAAATTATGCACCCAAATACTCCTGTGTGATGTCTTCTTTTTAATTTAATTTTTGTATTCTTCTTCCTCTTCCTCTTCTGCAAGAAATCCGATTATAACAAGATTCCAGTCTATCATTATAATCTCACTCGAGCACTCGACCGAACTGCATCAATTCTACACGAAGTCTGGACGGAAATAGTAGAGACAAGTCGCAATGTGGCGCAGTGTCACGCGGCGTCGCGCGGCTTCGTAATGTGCAGCGCCGCTCTTGCACGCCGCGCGTACCGGCGAAGCACCGCTGCGTCGCAATGCGTCGCTCTACGCCGCGAGGCATCATGAGGCGCAGCGCTGCATGGTGCAACGTATTCTAAATTCTCTCAATGAAATGTGTATCTTTTCGTGTAGAAAATAAAGTTATATTTTGAGTCGCTCTTTTAAAGTGTGCGCGCAGCGTCGCCTCGCGTCGCGTCTCGGTGTGAGCTGACCATAAAGCTACAGTGTCGATAAAAACATAAAGCTGCAATGTATATTACTTACCTAATAAAAATAACACATTAACACTCAACTCATGATAAATCATACACGGCTCAATACAGTAAAAACTTTGAGTACCACTTTGCCGATCATTCGGCGATAAGCCGAATATGAATATGCGGTAAACCTGCCGAATATGCCGAATACCGAATATAAAACGAATATTCGGCCCATCCCTACTAAAAATCGAAGACATGACATCTACCAACCCGCACTGCGCCCGCGTGGTAGATTTACAGCCCACTCCCTCTCACAGAGAGGAGGGCTGTGTCCCAGCAGTGGGAACATTAGGTATAGGCCGATTATGCTACTGTCAGAAAGCCTGAGATTGTTGTATCAAGGTACCGTTGCATATTGTTAAGCTTTGGCGGCATCTACAACGCCACATGCGAACTACGCATCAAAGACCTGACGTCAAAAATCCTGCATCGCGCAATCAGAGTTTACCGCGCGACTAGCATATACAACATCCCGACATCAACCGTCGCGGAGTTGCCCACCAGATACAACACCCGTCTGGTCGGAGGATCCTCCCTTTATTATAGAGTATGAGTGAATTTTACACCCTGTTCCTCATACCTCTATAAAGCTACTAATGTGATGTACTTGTCATTACGTCTTGATAAGTATTATCTCCAGAAATATTTACACGTGTCTGCTTCTGTAATCTATTATTATAAATTGTGTAAAATATTGCGGATGACTATTTAAAATTACCAATACTTCATTGTTTTAATTGATCGCGCGGGAAAAACATGTCATTCCACATAAAAATGTACAATATATTGTTTCAGGTCATAAATAAGTCTCATAATAAATGATGATAAAGAAAATATTTTTGTTCTAGATTTATTTTCAACTAGATTTTGTCTGTGGTATCGCCCGCGTGGATGTCGGAAAATATCCCAAGGGACGGTACTACCGCGATTAAAATTACTACCCTATGTGTTAATCCAGGTTATAAACTATCTGTGTGCCAAATTCCATTCAAATCCGTTCAGCCGTTTGTGCAACAATCCGGAATTTTTGGCATAAGAATCTTTCCCACAAATTGTAGCAATAACTTTTTTTTTTTCAAAAATATTCATTGTACAGTTTTGACTTCGACTATTTTATTTTACGTTTTCAATTTTCAATAAAACGGGGTTGGATAAACAATAGTATCTTCAGAAATTTCCGTGGTAAATATCAATATGAATACTCGGTCATTTATGTATGAAGCTCGTGCATATTAGTTTAGGGATTATGTGTACATAAAAAGATGACTTCTTTAAAACTAGAGTGACGTGCTTATTTATCTAGGTAGCATCATACAATTCAGACAAGTAAGACAATCATTTTTATCTTAAGACGTAAGAGTTTGACGTAGGTAAGTAGATAGGTATATAAGTAGTATAAGGAGAGGTTTATGATGATAAAACTTTGTATTATATCAGTTAGGATGCGATTCCACGTGTAAAAGAGGCACCTTTCCATAGACTTTGATTCAGAATGACTTCAGAGCGTTTATCCGTCGCGGGCTGGCAACATCGCATTTCTTGTGGTTTTTCGTGATCATTTTATTAAATTTCAATCAACTGTAGTTACCGACTGAAATGAAATGACAAACATGAAACAATTCGGCCAATGTCAGATTTGACATTGGCAGAATTGTCGACAACGGCAATTCTGCCAATGGTAAAAATATTACCGACAAAACTTAAGTGACGCGAGCTTGAAGTAATAGTAAGCCAATAGTGTCAATCCTTATTTATTTATTTTTACACAGGGTGGATTTTTTAGAAGGAGCAGTAAGGGTAGGTACCTTATCCGGTGTAGTTACAGAAAAACGGTTCCAGGAGATCATTCATAAATTTTTGAGAATTTTTTAGCCCCATTCACAGATTTTGAAAAAAGTGTACAGTCAGCAAGAAAATGGTCCATTTTCACGAAAACTTTTTTGATGCCAATCGATCCTGTTTCTCATAAACATCAGAAAACTCTATTGGACCAACTGAAAATGGCCCATTTTAGGTGGAACGTGTAGGCTTATTCCACAAATCCCCCCTGAAAAATCCCCCTTAGGAGGAAAAGTGGAATATATAAAAACCAGTCTAGAATTCACCCCTGATAATCCGGCTTATTTCACTAATCCCCCCAGGGAATCCCCCTCAGTGGGGAAAACTGAACCCTAATGTAAAAAAAATTACTTTAAAAAGGAAAAGTAGAATCTATAAAAACAGTCCCAACCAACAGCCCTAATGTAAAAAAAAAAAAAACTTATTCGTAAGCTAAGTTTTTTTTTTCAATCCTAGTTTTTCCTTCTAAGCGGGATTATCAGGGGTGAATTCTAGACTGTTTTTATAGATTCCACTTTCCTCCTAAGGGGGATTTTCAGGGGGGATTTGTGGAATAAGCTGAATGTGTACAGTCAGCAAGAAAATGGGCCATTTTCACGAAAACTTTTTTGATGCCAATCGATCCTGATTCTTGTAAAGATTAGAAAACTCTATTGGACCAACCGAAAATGGCCCATTTTCAGGTGGAATGACCGCTCACATCAACCTCTCTATACCTAAGTTTTCACAATGAGATTTTTTACTAAATATACCGGCTGAAGTCAACTGACCGATGATGAGTCTTCGAGGTGTGTATGAATTGAAGCGTGCCTTATTAATACAAGGAATTCCTCTTTCACCTAAAAGAAAGCAATTATCTATTACTTACTTACAGTTGCGTATATCTACTGTTTAATATTAAACAAGTATTTGAGGTTTTCTTTACGGTTTTCCCACATGTTTGTTACGGAAAAATACACACGTGCCTCTGGGGGTATCTACTGGTCCAGAAGGATGTTTCAGTACTAAATAGGTCAAGCGAGTATAAAAAGTATTCGTCTTTCTTGTCGTCCACAGATACAGTTCGAATTTCAACTACGTTTGGGTAGAATGGCTTGGACGGTGACTTGATTAGGGAATACTAAGGCCTGTGTTCACCAACATTTAAATCAACTGTTTAGATATTTAATCAGTTGTTTACTCAACATTTCTTAGGAAATTTTACATAAAAGTAAATTGTATTTATTTCTAATAGATAAGGCGTATTACTCTATCCAAGAATTTTTTAATGATAAAATTTGACATTACCAACTCTTTAATATAATTCACCATTGACATGCATGTAAAAATATACCATAATAGATTAATTATTTATTAATAATACATTTAATTGACATTATTTACTCGAATGTGACTTTGTATTGTATAGATTCAGACCAATTACAAAAAAACGAATATATTAGTACACCAATTTAATTGGTAGGACATAGAGCTCAACTAAAATGTATACATAAGACCTTTATTGTAATACCTATGTTCACAAATAAAGATTGATTGATTGAAACCAACTGTTTAAATACCTAACCGGTGGTTTGAATGTTGGTGAACACAGGCCTAAGGGCCGGTTGTTTCTAACGGTTGGTTAACGTAACATACGTACGTCAAATAATAACGATTACGTAATTATGATGTTTAAAGTTCGTTAAATACAAAACGTTGTTTCACTGCTAAAAAACTGTTCGTCAAAGTTCGAATTTAAAAGAATAAAATGACGTTAACCAGTGGGTATGACACCGGCTACTGTAATCGTTATTTTTTAACGAACGTTAAGGGCATAATTTTGTGAAAAAACGCTTTTATTTTTTATTTTTTTTATTTTACTATGGGTTTGCTCTTCACTCTAGTCTAGGTCTGGGTGACAGAGACAAAGTCTACGATCGAGTGAGCTTACCCAGAAAAAGCCTGTTCACTCTCACTTTGAATAGATTAGGGTTGTATGCGTTCGGAAACATAGACAGACGCAGGCAGAGAGTTCCACTCCTTTGGCTGTGCGCATTATAAAAGACGTTTGAAAACGCTTAGCGCGAGTTGGTGGAATATCAACTAGGTAGGGGTGGTAACTTGCAGTGCGTCTAGATGTCCGATGGTAGAAGGGGGCCGGTGGAATGAGGTCGTGGAGTTCATGGGCACACTCGCCGAAGTACAATCTGTAGGAGACCGACAAGCAGGCAACCTTGCGGCGATGAGCCAAGCTGTAAAGCTTGGCATCCACCAGTTTTACGTCGCCAATGAGCCTCTTAGCTCAGCATTCCACCGAGTCAAGCGCAGCAAGTTGGTACTTAGCTGAGCCATCCCAATGGTTTGACGATAGTTAGCGCCATTTATGACGTATACGCGTGCGTTAAGTGGACGTGAAACAACCGGCCCTGAACGAGTAAGTTTGTTTTTCTGTTCTATTTTTAGAAATTGGGATTGTTTTGAACTCAGTGCGAACACTGTCAGAATATCACTGTCAAAGGCATGCGATTGACTTTGTGGAAAATAATCTCATCACCACAGCTCTCGAAACGGTGAAGGAAAACATTGTGAGGCAACCGGCATGTCCTAGAACCAAAAATTCAGAAACTAGTAGCGTAATATACCTATTTAGGTATGTGACTAAGGCCACTTATGACGGCTACCACTGGTCAGAGGCAGTTTTCAGCACTTTTCATACATTTTGTAAAGCGGTTGCCGCTGACTTCTAGCGGTTGCGACTGGCCCATGTGAGTTGTCCCTTGAAGATACATCCCACATAGTGGATGCTAAATTTATTTTTACAAAATTACACACAATAACACAGTGTAAGTATATATTACGTCACACCTGGCCATAATGTGAGTTTTACAGGTGAAGACGTAAAATTGTGTACTCACCACGGGCAGTAAAGAAGAAAGCCCTCTATCGCATATTTACAACCGTCGCCTGCGACTCGGGTCACAAATACCTGCGATTTCGGGATTTCTTTCTTTTACAGCCCTTGGTAACTAATGTACTATTAACTTATGATCTTTCGCTTACTTAATTTTGGTAACGAACTCCCATTAAAAACACGGATTTCGGTAAAGAAAGGTTATTCGTATTCTATATACCTTTGCCAGAATTAATTTAAGACAAGTTTTTATCATATCATCTAGCTGCTGCCCGCGGCTTCGCCCGCGTTGCTTTATCTACACAAATAAATAAAATTGAAGTGTCTGTTTGTAATGGCACAATTTTTTTTTAATAGCGTGTGATCCCGCGCGCAGAAACTAGTCGAAAATAAAAGTACCCTAAGTTACTCCGTATAAAATTAGCTATCTGCCGATAAAAGCCCCCTCAAAATCGGTCTAGCCGTTTCAGAGATTTGCCGGAACAAACAGAAAGACAAAGACGAAAAAAAAAGTTATAAGTGCCGAAACTGTAATATACATTTAGTAAAAAGTTTTTATTTTGACACTTCAATGTCATTTATTTGCTTATATGTAAAGGTGAACTTTTTTGTAATACCTACTTTTAATCCGAAAATAATTTAATTGGTTTTAGTAGGTACGTAGTAAGAAACTTGGTAAGATAATAGGTACTTCAACCAACTCAGCTTATCGCAGTCCACTGTTGGACATGCCTATCCCAGGCTGCGCCATAATACCCTGTTCTCCGCCTTCCGCATCCATTCTGTCCCAGACACCTTTTTAAAATCCGTCGGTCCATCTAGCTGAGGGGCCTCCCACACTACGCTTGCCGATTCGCGGAAATAATACCTACTAGAACTAAAAATAACAAAATCTACCCATTTAAAAAAAAAAAACAATGAATAATTATTCCCTTGCCAGACTAGGTAGGATAATTATTACAAAGGATATCTAATATATTTCATTTTCCTGGTTGAAAACATCAGCAAAACATTATGCTGTAAATTGGTGCCAGGGACATGACTAGATGCGTGTTATATTGATGTATCGTTTTGAAATCAATGAAGTATATGTATGTATTATCTACATATTTTCGACCTTTGTTGAAAATTACAGAGTTAAAAGGTATCTCATAGGGCCAGTTTCTAGAACGAAAAGTATGTAGGTAATAGGGATGATGACAAACAAAAATTTTTTTTTTGTCCGTCATGTACCTAGACTATTAAAAAATATTGGACACGTATTTTTTGTTTTGTACGTAATCAAATCATTACGGCGATACATTGAGTTCAAATGTGGCATGACGTCACTGCTCGCTAGATTTGATACGTAGCTTTGTAACGAGCCAACTCCCCAAGTTTAATGTGTTTTATATAAGTCATTATTTATTAATATGATAAAGCAAAAAATACGGATAATATTTTTGTGTTCACCAAAAATCTTAAGGTACATCTATG
The DNA here is from genome assembly GCA_947523025.1 of Dryobota labecula. Lineage (NCBI taxonomy): Eukaryota > Metazoa > Arthropoda > Insecta > Lepidoptera > Noctuidae > Dryobota > Dryobota labecula. The sequence continues at coordinate 12,738,382 of OX383303.1, forward strand.
TATGCATTTCTAAAATTTTATTCTTCCCCGAAAAATACTGATCGTGCACCAAATATTAAAGGTTAGGTTAGGTTAGGTTATATTTTGGTGCACATTCAGTATATTTGGTGGAACACAGGCAAAATTAGGTAAATGAAATGGGAGTACTATTAAATAAAATTGAAGTACTTTTAAATACCATCCAAAAAATACGTGTCTAATATTTTTTTATTATCTGATTGCCAGACTAAAAAGTTTTTCTTTTTTTTATCCAGGAAACACTCCTATTGTTAAGCGCGCGTATACTGCTACGATTGGTTGAATTATTTATTAACAGCCAATCGCAGCAGTTTACGCGCGATTGACAGTCTGTCACACGATTTTTGCAGTAATTGTCGATCGAAAAACTAGCCCTAAGGCTGGTAAAAAAAAAATGGTTTCAGGGTTAAATGCTATCTAAATAAAATAAAAAACATTTTGTCGTGTCGGATGTTTTATTCTGTACTAAATTAATTGACTAAAATTCACTAACAAACAAAATGAAAAAGTAACAGCACTTACGTACTTACAGGCTGCCCGACTTGGCTCTCTTAATATTATAATTATGAATATTTTTATTTTCGCATTAGCTGAAAAGATTCCATTAGAGTCGTCCAACACAAAATATTGTTTTCTTTGATCTTTATAGTTTACTTTTAAACTTAATTCACTCCACAATTTAACTTATAAATTTTAGGTACATACGTAACACTAATGATTAGAATATAATTTGACATAATATGACACTATATATAAAATATTTTTTACGTCACACCTGGCCATAATGTGAGTTTTACCGCACGCTACGCGTACAGTAAAACTCGCATTGTGGCCACAATGCGAGTTTACCTGGCCAGGTGAAGACGTAAAATTGTGTACTCACCACGGGCAGTAAAAAAGAAAGCCCTCTATCGCATATTTATAACCCTCGCCTGCGGCTCGGGTCACAAATACCTGCGATTTCGGGCTTTCTTTCTTTTACAGCCCTTGGTAAGTAATGTATTATTATTTCACATTCACTCAGCCATTGTAAATACCAAAATATTTTCACAATACTTTTCAACTATATACTGCTTGTTCATAATTTTTTCTGACTCTAATTCTATTGCTTTACTTTATTTTACCTGCCGACCGATTCTATAAAAATCTCACCATGAAAACTTATGTAAGTGAGCTATGTCATCCCACCGAAGAAAGCCGTAGAAAGATTATCAGGGACTTTCGTATAAATCTCGGCAAGTGAAGAAAGATTCGACGCATATTGAGCCCGACTTTCAGCTACATTGGGGCTTCGAGTCTCACTATTCGCTCGGGTAGAATCCCTTTGGATCTCCCTACCAAATATAAGCTAGGGATTGACACTTGTCATCTCACTTCGCTAAGTTTTCACGGCTTTAGGCTTCAAGGCTTTATCTGAATATTTCGAGGTCATCTAAGTATCCAGTCTCACCCAGATGCAGTTAAATGTCAATGTTTACTAACGTCACAGATTTGCCAACCACAATATTCTATTTATATGCGAAAATAAAAATATCAATATATTTTTATGAACGATTTAACAATTAACATTGAGAAGGCGTAATAATAAGACGGTGAAGATATTCGAGAAATTATATAACCTCTACATATAGTTTGTATTCATGAATTGAATCTGTTGTTCGCACGTTTTACTTAAAGATTATGTTTCAAGGTTTTCTCTGAAGATAATTGATGCAAAACTAAGAGATATTTAAAGAGTCTTAAAGTATGATTGTTCAAATAGAGTGCACGTTTAAGACACTCGTTTGACATTTCATTTTATGTAAGTTTCTCAGTTTCTTAGCAACGACAGTAATCGTTAACCTTATTTGACAGATTACCTTTCACAGAACCAATTTGACCCTGGATTTGCAGTTAAATTAATTACCCTGGCTTAACGTTAATTGTTAAATATTCACATTTAACTTATCATTAAAATAAGCGTAAACAACGTCTATCTCGTTCCAGCTTCGAAAGCTAAAATCACACAACAAATTGTAGTCTTTTTACAGTTTCTCTAAACATCAAATCTTTAACACATCTGATATTAGGTTTGTACCATTACTTTAGGAAAACTAAATAGTAAATGATATGAAATGCTTAAAGCCAAGAGGAAATTTCTCTATGAGGTTTCGGAGTTTGATAGAGAAAGATGATCTTAATTAAAACTAATATTATTCTACTATACTTTAACATAGGTTCGAGGAATTTAATTCTAAGTAAGGGTCGCTAAGTTACACGAAATGGACAGACGTGATTAGCTTGTTTCACGATGCAAAGTTTTAATCAGCTTGTTAGGAAAGTAGAGGAACATATTTTACTAAAATTCTGTAAATATTTAGTTAATTTAACGTGTTAAAGTATGAAGAAAACGGTTAGTTATCTTACGCATATTTGTTTTCTGTCACTATCAAAGTAACCCACACATACAATGACATGATTAATAACCCTTTACAATAATAAACATGATATTTAGACTATTTCCTCTCTTAAGTAAACGAGTGGACACACGTCGTGTTGTTTTAAGGATTACAATAGGCTTCCTTTTAGATCCATCACTAAACAATATTCTTGAATGTTTAAAGAAAAACACAATAACCATGATATAAACAATATTAATTCCTCTGGCTTCATAAGCAACAAAATACTTTGTTTATGACCAATAACGATATAACAAAGAGGTTTACAAACAAACTATCAAAAGCTGTTGTTTATTGTCTGTGAAAATTTTATTTGACATTTCAAGGCGGGAAAAAAGTAGGCACCTTACATTTTGTTAACTAAATGAAATGGTCGCTTATTTAAAATATTAAACAGCAATAAAAGCAACAAAAAATATAAGATTCGATAAAAATGAAGAGTTTGTTCGAAAATAACTGATACAAAAGCGATCTTAACCTAATACTGATATTAACCCTAGAATGTTTAACCTATCAACAGTAATATTAAACTCATTCCTTGGAGTAACGTTTGTTCGAACATTTACAAGTCCATTCATTATATTTAACAGAATATTAAAATAGCTATAAGTATTCATTGGCTGGGAGATTGTTATAGCTGGTTATCAAGATATAATCTAACCTGGGTATCATAAATACTGTAGCTGTTGATTTGAAGGAAAACTATGCCAGTGATTGTTAAATTAGTAGGTAGGTTTATTATATTACAATCTTTTGATTATTTGACATTATATACATACAATTCTAATTCCAACTCTTTATTAGTGTATTTTGTGGACATGATATTTATTCAGATTTGTTAGTGTAGTTTTAATGGCAATTATGGCATTTGGTTTAAATAGGTTTTTATTTTTATATATTTAAAAAATATATTTTATATAGGTCCTTTTCTATTTTGTGAATGTGAGAACGTTGTAGGCCTAGTAGACTGTAGATTTGATGACCATTTTCTGTTTTGTTAAGTACCTGGTACTTGTTCAAAGGCCAACACTGTCTTCCCATACTTATTAACACTGTTATTTGAAAATATTGTAAAAGCCAATTATTTTTAAAAGAGTAGGTAACCGTGGAGCTTCTTGCCGGCTCTTCTCCACAGGAAACGACCAATTGGAACCGTGCACCTAGCTTCTGACGTTTCAGAAGTGCTCATGTAGGTTTATGTGGAATAAAATCAGGGGTGTAGCTATCACACAGAAATTCTAAAATTCTCCAATTTTCGAGCTCATTTCTGTCATGCTCATTCCATTTTCTTTTATAATACAATCGCAGTGAAAACTACCTACCCTGCTACTCCCTACGCCGCAGTCAGGTAAAGAGACCCCCAAGAAAATTTTGATACATGGCCCCTATAGGACTTGCTAATACGCCACTGAATAAAATATTTTGATTTTAATTGAAACGAAGTTCCTTATCGCACGTTATACTCTGCACACTTGGCGAATGAAAACTAGACCGAAAAAAGTGTAACATTTTGATCGACAAGACACATTAACTTACTCTCAAACGTTGTTAATTCATTTCATTGTGCCTGCTATTTTTATTTTTAGTCTTTGGCAACAAGAAAAGGATTGGATTAGGCATTATTTATTAAATGAATACGAGTATAAATGCAGTTAGATTAATGTATCCTTGAAAACATTAGATAGCGAGGCTGGGCTTAATAAATCTAAGGCCAAACTTGCACCACACAGCTGTAATTGCATTTAGCACTAAACGAATTCAAAAGAGGTCTACCGGAAAGGCTTTGGATAAGGAATAAGGAGAGTTATATTTTTACGCCTACTTGCACTACTTACAAAGTCAAACCACTAAATGCATTTAACGTTAAATAAAAAAAAAAAAAAAAAAAAAAATATTAATTAATATGAAATTTTTATTTCTATAAACATTCTATTCCTGTTAATAGGGATGATGACTAAAAAAATTTTTTTGTCCGTCATGTAGATTATTCAAACATATTGGACACGTATTTTTTCTTTTTTTACGTAATCAAAACATTACGGCGATACATTGAGTCCAAATGTGGCATGACGTCACTTTTCACTAGATTTTATACTGAGCTGTGACGTAACGAGCTCCCACTCCCAAGTTTAATATGTTTTATCCAAGTCATTTTTTATTATGATAAAGCAAAAAATACGTGACAATTTTTTTTTTTTTCTGATTGACGGATTAAACAGTTTTTCTTTTTTTTTACCCAGGACACATCCCCATTGTTTGAAGATGAAAGAGACGGAATGATGTTTTAAATAAATTTTGCGTTAAATGCATTTTGTGGTTTGACTTTGTAAGTTGTGCAAGTGAACTTAAAAATGTAATTCCTTATTCCTTATCCAAAGCTTTTCCCGTAGTCTTCTTTGCCCTCTGCATGGTTATAGCCATTCTATTTTTTCAAGTACCTGGTACTTGTTGATAGGCTAACACTGTCTTCCCATATCTATAAACAGTGTTATTTGAAAATATTGTAAAAGCCAATTATTTTTAAAAGAGTAACTGTGGAGTTTCTTGCCGGCTCTTCTCCATAGGAAACGACCAATTGGAAGTGTGCACCTAGCTTCTGACGTTTCATAAGTGCCCATGTAGGTTTATGTGAAATAAAATACGAATATTGATTTTGAAAAAAAAAAAAAAAAAACGATTACCCTGCCATACCAGTCTCCAGCCAACATTACAATAATCTTACACCCGACACGGCGAATGTAATCGAAACTGATCATAATACAGGGTCAAATTAAATTAGCTAGCGAAACTCCGCAGACATGATAGCTATCGGTAACTAAGGAGGATAAAAATGGGTTCATGATTTTTCGGGGTCAACGACCGGAGATGATGTTGTTACTTGAAATACCTATCAGTCTAAGTTGAGTAAACTTCACCTTGTAGACGTGATGGCTGTCTTTCTCAACTTCTTTCTTCAAGTATCTACAATACTAGCGGTCGTTCAAAATCAATCTAGCTAGCCTTTTCCCAACAAAGTTTGAGTCGGCTGAATACCAGTATTTTACATGGAACTGTGGCGGCATCTATAACGCCACATGGGAACTACGTATCAAAGACCTGACGTCACACAAATCCTGCATCGCGCAATCAAAGTTTACCGCGCGGCTAGCATATATATATATACACAACATCCCGATATCAACCGTCGGGCAGTTGCCCACCAGACACAACACCCGTCTGGTCGGAGGATCCTCCCTTTTCTATGGAGGATGAGTGAGAGGGTGTAAACACCCTGTTTCTCATATCTCTATAAAGTGACTGCCTATCTGACCTTCATAACCCAGTAACTGGATAATATGATACCCCTTGGTAGGACTGGTTGTCAGACTTTCGGGCTTCCGACGACCTGTAACGACTGTCAAAGATCCAAGAATGACAGCCGGGATCAACGGCTAAACATGCTCTCCGAGGCACGGAGAAGTCTCGGCAGTGGTCACCCATCCACGGACTAATCTCGGCAAACGTAGCTTAACCTAATGGTTCGACCCCTGCTGCTGTTATTACTTAGCCACGAACTCGGCCGTTAAACCCAAAAAATATTTAAATTAAGACAATTTTTTTTTGTTTTCATGTTATGATATCGGTACCCAGCACGTCTGCGTAGTTTCACTATCAAATTTATTTTGACACTGTATACTTTGTAGTCCGTATTACTTTAAGACTAGGTTTTTAGACAACTTGTCAACAATCGCAGTATAATATACGTAGTTTCGACATTATGAAACATAGCAACATATATGAAATTGTAAAATTCTATAAATTAATCTAACATTTTTTATGTTTACGTCATTTTGTATTTGGGTTTGTGCTGTTGACTTTTTAAAGGCCTTTAAAAAAGACAGACAGACACGATGCGACATAGCAACGCGATTGTAGTCGAACATTTTCTATGAAAACTTCATGGGAATTAATCTACCAGAATTGCGTCGCACTGCATGTCGCGTCGCGTCTGTCTGCGGGAGCCTTAAGTCACTTCCCCGACGATTATTAACATCAAGAAATAGCATAGAAATTGCGATGATAATATTTTTTAGATATTAATTTGACAGGGGAATGAGTACATTGTCAGATCATAACATTTCTTAGGAATAGGTAATACAAAATGACGGAGTTTTTACAAGGTCATAAATTCACTCTACCTAGCTTGTCTACGACGTACGCATCACTACATAAATTCTTACTAGTTATTTTTACAAACAACAGACTGACATTGTAAAGTCAAACTTTATCATATTTACTCTCGTTCCAAATACAAAATGAAGCACACAGTGTTGCCGACTAGAAAATCAATCACAAAAGTTCCTTCTAAAACTAAAAATCACATATTTTGTTGTTAAGATTTAAACTTTCACATTTGGTTAGACAGCAATATGTTCTTAGGCACTGTTAGACCGTATGCAGTGAATGATTTTATACTATTTGAGTAGTAAGCATTGTGTTTGTTGGTTAACCTAAACAAACCGATGAATGCTATGATAAACTACTCAACATGACAATTCTTCGGTTAACGGATTAAAATGTTACTAGAGTAAAAATAAAAATAGGTTAAATGTAAAACTGTTGACGTAATGTTTTGAAATTGTACAATGTTAAATTCAAACCCCGGAATCATGTTAGACTCACCAGATTTTTACGTAGGTATCTATTATACTTACTTACAGGATTGTTTCTATTCCATAAATGGGGATTTACTATCATTATGGCGACTAATTCATGTTTCAAGTCCACAAAAACGTTAGATACCTAGGTTTTAAACAACCAACACAATGCTTACCGTACCACGTACCTAATATAATATAAAACTGGCTAATAAACGTATCAAATCATTATAAAACGTCACACAGTCAACATGTCCTATGTCTACACACCTAGGTAATATTCTCTCATCGACCGGTAATATTACAAAGCTTGTAGCCTTGACGTCATCGAAAACTTTTGGCGCGGAAATTTGACAGGGTAGAAATAATTTTCCGTGTCAAATTATTGTATTTTTTTTCTAAACTGTTTTTCTTTGAAATCGGCTATATAATAAAATTTTAGGCTGGAGCAGAAAGTATTTTACGTCACACCTGGCCATAATGTGAGTGTTACCGCACGCTACGCTTACGGTAAAACGCCAGGTGAAGAAGTAAAATTGTGTACTCACCACTGGCAGTAAAAAAGAAAGCCCGAAATCGCAGGTATTTGTGATAGAGGGCTTTCTTTACAGCCCTTGGTAAGTAATGTACTATAATAGTGTTATTAAGGCAATCATAAACATTTAGTAGTGTTTACGTTTAAATGACGAAAGACGAATGCATCAATATGAAGGAATACGAAACACGCACCAAAAGTTCCTCATCAGTCCTTAGGCTATAAACAAAATTCAACTAAATTAACTACACAATATTGTAATATCAGAAGCGATTCTTATTTTACATTTTCTTTTCAAAAAAGCACAAAATACTTCACTGTTTTGACTTGGCCGTCCTTCAAAACCAAAAATGCTTTAGCATTCATGTTCTTCTAAGTTATTATTAGCTGCCATATTTAGGAGAATCTTATAACATTGTAACAGTTAACAAGTCAAAAATATATCTTTGATATACTTAGCTCAATAAGTTAATCAACTAAACTAGCCAGGGAATGAGATTTTTATTTTATTTTAACAACATTTTTACTTGTCAATGTTTTTTAATAGCAAATTACAAATCGCCAAGTCATAAAAGGTCAAACATAGACCGTTTTTTTTACTCATATCTACACTTTTTTTCTACCTTTCAAGTGAAGCGAAGTCAGAACAGTGATGTAATACTTACAATACTATCAACGGCTTAATGTTCTTAGTCTGATGAATCTACGTTCTCAGTTTGTGCGAATTTCAGGAACACTTGCTCCAATGTCGTTTGACTGAAGCTGTACTCTACTATGTTAAGTTTTTCTTTCGCTGTAAATAAAACAATGTTATAATAATTATATGTGGTGCAAACCTTTACATTAAACTTGTACAATTATTCTTTCCTGTAAAGGTAAAAGAAAAACTCTTATCCACAGTCATGGGCAATCAGAGCATTTAATGGCGCCCAGCATGGGACCGTTGTATAATCCTACTGTCTCCAATCTGTTAGAAACACTAGCCCAAACGAACAGAATTATCTATGAAGAACTTCGCTACACAAATTGTTCTTCATCATTCATTCCTACTGACTAGTCGGGCAGCAGCAAAGAATATAGCTCTAGTCAGAGCCAAGTTCTTTTTGGCCCCCAGCATGGGACTATTAGATTCGCTTACGGTTCTTTATCCGCTGGAAATAACTGGCGGTTTTCGGAACAATAAGCTATGAAATGAAGAACTTTACCCATTGTACCAGTTTCTTCTTTACTAATATTGATCAACTGGAGGAAAAAATATTGGCGCCCTACATGGGACCAGTAGATTAGCTTACGGTCCTTAATCTGCTAGAAAATTCAGGCATCGCTGAAACATTACTTTGTGAAATGAAGAGCTGTAGTCACTTCACTAACCTCTCTTCCATACTTCTGACAACCTAGAACTACATTTTGACTGGCGCCCAACTTGGGACCAGTAGTAAAACTTACCGTCTTCAATCTGCTGGAAACACCTGGCAAGACTGGACACAGCAGACTGCGGCACGGAGAACACTAGCCTCTCCGCGAAGCTTTCTTCTAGGACTGCTGCCGGGAATATCTGGCCAACTAAAGCTATCACCGCTTCTGAGTTTGCACCACCACCACCGGACTCCGTCCTGCAAGAAACAAATTTGTAAGTTGCGATACCATAATTATTCATAATAATAGTGCATAGATTTTGAAAACTATACTTGAAGAAAAAAATGGAAGTAAAATATTTGATTAAAAGCGTCCGAACTTAAACAACATCACAAGAATACTTCGGGACACTTTACCATAAATTCATCTAAGATAGACTAATACTAGATTTTGGTATAGGTTTGTATATTATATGTGTTCTAGGTACCGTTGATGCTGCAGTCTCGGCGGCGGCGGCGTGCCTGCTACAAGTGGCGTGTGTATACTCGCGTCCACCGCCTCCGCCTCCCCCTCTGCTTCCGCACACACTGAGCCCACACCCGAGCCAGCTGCCGAGAGAAGACTCATATGAACGACGGTATCTCTGAACATCGGTATACTGGTCTTCAATTAATGCAATAGTAAAGGCTTTTTTGGTTCAGTCAAAATATTGGCGATAGTAGTTTGTAGGAAAAGATTGAGAGTTTTTCATTATGTAGGTACTTGGTCTTGGAAGAAAGAAAATGTAACTTACCCTCATCTGCTTCTCCTAATGATGGCGAGTTTTCATTCGATCGGAGCGGTGATGGTGACATCGACTCTGACTCCATCATCTGATTATAGAAACAAATCATTATTATTTTTGGAGAAAAAAATCAAAAGCAATCTGCCTAGCCTTTTCCACCTACATAATATGTTGAGGTCGGGTTCCAGTCTAACCAACTGCAACTGAATACCGGTATTTTACATGGGTAGCCTGCATATCTGACCTCTACAAACCAGGAACTGAGTATCACAATAGACCTTGGTAAGCCTGTTTGTCAGACTTTTAGGCTTCCGACTACCCGTAACAACAGTCAAAGATCTACGAATGACATTTGGGACCACGAGTTAACGTGCATTTCAATACACGGAGGGGTCACGATATGAAATGGACGGCCACCCATCCACGAACCGAACGCGACAAGTGTAGCTTAACCTTCGATTGACCCGGGCGACTGATATTATTAAGCGACGAGCCAAGAAATATAAAAGAAACATAAATTGTTACAATATTGAGTAGAGTACTGGCGCCTATCCTGGGACCTGCCTACTCAGAGAAATCATTAACCGATGGAAAACTGTATTACTTACGTATTTTATTGAATAGTTTCGTTTATATAACAAATTCCAATCCAATATATTACAATAACCTCACAGTTTATCTTGGGGCCTCAGTATGGGCGCCATTCTACCAAGGAAAATGTCAATCATCATGGGACAAGGTTGTTAATGTTACTTACCTGCTTTTGATTACTTTGCCCAATCTTCATCTCCAACGTGTATCCCGCACCGTACAAATTCTTCAAGTGTTGTGTTGAGCCAATACATCTGAACAAAAATAAACAATATTATAAGTTGTTTTGAGATCTTGTCTTGCTAATCGTATCAAACGTTTGCTTGGTTACCTTAGGCCACCTTTGACCATGATGCCGACTCTGGAACATAAAGCATCAGCCTCTTCCATGGAATGTGTCGTTAGTATAGCACCTTTTTTGCCCTGCAACAAATAACAGGAACAGTCACAAGCTGTTGATGATTTTTGCCTAGAATGAACTTTAAAATGGTAGTAGTAGGACACGTCTTCACATCAGTTTCACTTCGAAGATTTTCTTTATGAAAACTTTGGGGTACCTCCCATAAATGTACGTCCGCATCTTGTTCAATCATCTCTGCTACCAACTTTGTCTGACTTACTGAATTTTACTTATTTATTTGTATTTTTACCAAAGCTTAAGAGTTATTCCCTCAGTTCATGCCTTCACGCTGATACGAGAGAAGAAAACTGCTCAGGCTAGGTTATTTCTCCTGAGCAAAGAATGCTCATCTGTTTGTCTCACCTGGAAACTAGCCAGGATGGTGTCCCAGAGGAACCTCTTGCTCCTCGGGTCCATGCCCGTGGAGGGCTCGTCCAGCAGCACGACGCGCGGGGAGCCCACCATGGCCAGCGCGAATGACAGCTTGCGCCGCGTGCCGCCCGAGCACTCGTCCGCGTTCTTACTCGCGTGCTCCATTATCTGTAGACCGTTTAGATACGCGTCTACTATCCTGTGTACAAAAGTAGATTGTTAATTCGCTATAAATCATTAGACGGCTGAATTGGCCGACGAATTTTCGCTCGCTACATTATATTTGAATGGCCACCATGGTTTAAACGATGAGCGTAAACACATGAGTGTATCCTTTGGCGAGTCTCGCTGCCGATTCTCCGTTTGACGTCGAGAAACTCTCCTTGAGTATAAAAATTTTAGTTCGGGATGAGGTGCTCTCGTGCATGGGAGATTCGTGTCTGATAACGCATAAATAAATGAGAAACTAATGTTTTTTTGATGTGCATTCTCGTTTGTTTCTCAATTTTCACAAACCGCATCATATGACAAAGGCACGGTGTAGTTAATTTACCGAGGAGTGTCCGCCTTGCTGACGCCCCGGATGGCCGCGTAGCACTCGATGTGCTCGCGGATGGTGACGTTCTTCCAGAGCGCGTCGTGTTGCGGGCAGTAGCCCAGCATCATGAACGCGGACGTCTGCGAGTCGTCAATGTTCTGACTGCCCAGCATTACCTGCAAAAAACACACGTTCAAACAAATTGAGACCTTGAAAACTATACTGGGACTTTAGACCTAGTGGTGTGTCTTGCGACAGCCAGTCTGCTTGGCACAACTAAACTTCAACCAGATCACCAGTTACTCAACTTCTAAGGCGAAACCATACTACAAACTTTTTGCTGGCAGCTTTCAGATCCATATTCCACAGATAACTGCTATCTTGTTTCTAAAGTTAATGACAAACTAGCGAACCGCTCCTGCTCGCACGTTGTCTACGACTTGACCAAATATCGATTTTTCTTAATTATATTTGAGTTTGTTGTGAATGTATTAATAACATATAAAGCTTTCGGAATAAATTCTATAAACGATGGTGAAAACCGCATCAAACTCCGTTACGCAGTTTAGAAGATATACGCGGTCACACAGACAAGACTTGAAATGCGACATTAATTATAGACATAGATAGAAGTAGCGATACTCACACTGCCATGTGTGGGCCTCTCCTCGGCCGTGATGATCTTCATAGTTGTGGTCTTCCCCGCCCCGTTGTGTCCAAGCAGACCGAACACCTCCCCCCCCTCCACGGCCAGGCTGAGTCGCGCCAGTCCCACGAAGCGGGACCGCACGTGGGATGCTGTTTCTTCCTGATGCGACCAGCACGAACCACCACTGCCCGTGCCTCGCACTTTGTATTCTTTGCGCAAATTCTGGAAAAAAAAAATTGGTAAGTCATAAACCAAGATCGATAGTGGTAGGCATGCTGTAATTAAAAAATATGGTTTCCAGGAGTATTAAGGAATAAAACGACTGAAATAAAATGAGGAACTGTAGAATCTAGTTCCTACCTCGCGGCGAAGCTGTTTCACGGTTTCGAACTAAGAGTAATTGGACTGGTTCCGTTTCGAATTTGGTTTCTCCATAAAGATAATGGTTTTTATTATATCAATATACTTGAATCTTCGACATCATCATTTTTTTATTATTCTATTATTATTATTCATTTATTCATTCAATTTACATGACTCATACACAATATTTACCTAATACATTACACACACAATAGACAATACATTAACATTTCAATGTAATACAGAACAAAAACCATCGCACTATCAGCACTTACATTAGTCACCAACGACTGTAGGTGAAGTGAAAGTTACTGCAGTGTCTAATGTATGGGGGTAGTTCTTCAGACAATATTTTTAAAGTTTAGTTTTATCCCTAACTGGGACAAATGATATTTTTTAACTAATTGCTGTCTAGGTACAAAATAAAAATATTTGAAGTTTGTTCTTCTGATTCATATAACGCGTCAGTTTGACATTTTCCAGAACAAAATGGTCGATGTAGCATTTTCCCTTTGATACATCAATATAAATAATAATTATATCGAAAGGAAACGAATAGTCCACTCACAAAAAAAAAATGTGTATTAGTTATAACTACGTAAGTGTGTTTATAAATAATTAAATAAGAAGTGTCGTATAATACTGATTTATGTGGTATGAGCCACAGATTACTAATATGTAGCAAGCTAGTATGAGCTGCGCTTGACCGTACTTGGTCGGGTAATGAGAGATTGGATTCCCGCGCGGGGGGAAGCCAGTCATGCAACGAACGAGCTAGAAGAGACTTGCGGCTGGTTGGCTTAGATCCCGGTGTTACGAAGATAAATATCTGATTCATCTGTGCTTGGTTAAGGTGGCATTCTGATTACAATGCCTACTTTATAAAATTTCTATTCTAAAACTTCAAACAATTCTGATTCATCTGGGCACAAAATAGTTGAACATCGATATCTTGAAAATCACATTATAAAAACGAGTCCCTCATTCAAATATATGTTTTTTTGTATTCCTATTTTCATATGAACATGTGTTCCAGAGCTGAAACTGAAATTAAATTTTGGCCATATGAATCAATCGAAGAACTACCCATGGACAGTCGAGCCTGTCCGCTATCATCCTCAGCACGCTGTTGGGGCTGCCATGCACCCTGCGCACCAGAGGCGCGCTCCGCTTACGCATCGTTGCATGGAACATTCCTTAGATTTTTATTTAAGAAACTGTTCGGGTACTATCCATTCCATTCCATTTAACTCTCTTGAAGTTAGGCGTAATTACTTTTTACTCATGATCACTTGTCGTGTTCTTCGTGGGGAGTCTGATTGCCCAGAACTAGTAGCTCAGCTTGTGAGACTTTTTTCCTCCTATACCCAAATACCAACTTAGACCGCGACGACACGGATTGCTGGCCGTTCCGTTCAGCAGGCACAGTTTCGCATTCGCCCTTGGTTCGCTGAATGCTGAATGCTCTACTGGCATCGAACCAGGAGTGTGATTTGATTGCTGCGAGATGGATAGACGTATGTCGAGCATGTTTGAGATTCTGTGAGATGATGGATAAAAGATGAGTTTTTTTTTTGCGCCATTGATATTTGTTTGTTTTACTAGTTTTTTTTGTCTTTTTCTTATTGTTATTCCTTCCTTATTGTAAATATATCTGTTTTTATGTAAATTTAACTGTGCAATAACTTGGACCTGGGTCTGTAATGTTGTACATGTTTTGGCTACTATCTTCTGACGTTGTCAGAAGATTGTTGCTTACGGTAGCTACTATGTTCTGAAATTGTCAGAAGATGATTGCTTACGTTGGCTTCTATCTTCTGACGTTGACTACTATCTTCTGACGTTATCAGAAGATTGGCTGACGTTGGTTACTATCTTCTGACGTTGTCAGAAGGTTATTGCTTACGTTGGCTACTATCTTCTGACGTTGTCAGAATATTATTGCTTACGTTGGCTACTATCTTCTGACGTTGTCAGAAGATTATTGCTGACGTTGGCTACTATCTTCTAACGTTGTCAGAAGATTGGCTGACGTTGAATACTATCTTCTGACGTTGTCAGAAGATTGGCTGACGTTGGCTACTATCTTCTAACGTTGTCAGAAGATTGGCTGTCATTGAATACTATTTTCTGACGTTGTCAGAAGGTTGGCTGACGTTGACTACTATCTTCTGACGTTGCCAGAAGATTATTGCTGACGTTGGCTACGATCTTCTGACGTTTTCACAAGATTTTTGCTTTCGCTGGCTACTATCTTCTGACGTTGTCAGAAGATTGGCTGACGTTGGCTACTATCTTCTGACGTTCTCAGAAGATTATTGCTTACGTTGACTACTTTCTTCTGACGTTGTCAGAAGAATATTGCTGGCGTTGGGTACTATCTTCTGACGTTGTCAGAATATTATTGCTTATGTTGGCTACTATCTTCTGACGTCGTCAGAAGATTGGCTGACGTCGCCAACTATCTTCTGACATCGTCACCAAACTATCTGACAACATCGCCAATTATCTACAGACTACGTCAGCAACAATAGTAGTCAATGTAAGCAATAACCTTCTGATATCGTCAGAAGATAGTAGTCAACGTCAGCCAACCTTCTGACAACGTCAGAAGATAGTAGCCAACGTAAGCAACAATCTTCTGACAACGTCAGAAGATAGTAGCCAACGTCAGCCAATCTTCTGACAACGTCAGAAGGTACTAGCCTACGTGAGCAACAATCTTCTGAAAACGTCACCAATTAGCTGACAACGTCGCCAACTGTCTTCTGACATCGTCACCAACTATCTGACAACATCGCAAATTATCTACAGACTATGTCAGCAACAATCTTCTGACAACGTCAGAAGGACTAGCCTACATGAGCAACAATCTTCAGATAACGTCAGAAGATAGTAGCCAACGTCAGCCGATCTTTTCTGACAACGTCAGAAGATAGTAGCCAACGTCAACCGATCTTCTGACAACGTCAGAAGATAGTAGCCAACGTAAGCAGTAATCTTCTGACTTCGTCACCAACTATCTGACAACGTCGCCAACTATCTTCTGACATCATCACAAACTATCTGACAACATTGCCAATTATCTACAGACTACGTCAGCAATAATTCTCGAAAAAACCGTACTCAATAGTGTGCACAATAACTATAAGCCGCTTATTTTAGATTAAAGGAATATATTAACGTATTTGCGTATAAAATACGACAATATTTAGTACAATATTTTTGTGTATACGTACATCAAACGTGTTTTTCTTTGAATACCCGTTTCCTAACATGAAGGTAAGTATTTATAATAAATAAATAAAATAAAATAAAATTCATTTATTTCAGGCAAGTTTTTTACACATACACAATATTAGAAAAAAAAATTGTATTAGAAAAATTAAAAGAATTAAAAATGAAATAGATATTAAATTAAATTATATTAAATTAAATTATATTATATTGAATTAAATTAAACTAAATTTTTATTATTGTATTATACATTAATTAATTAATTAGTTTTCTTATAAATGTCAGGTAGGTTTAAATTCAAACAGTCATAATAAGATAAAATACTTTAGTCGGGTCTCCCTTGTTTTACCGAAAAGAAATTGCCAAATTATCACTTCCCAAACAAATTTTCGCATAATTTCATTTGCCAAATTATTACTTACCAAAAAATCTCTTTACAAATAATTGTTACGAAAACCTATGTTTGGCAAGTGAACGTTTGAACAATAACTTGTTCACCAACTAGTACTTTTACCATTTTTTATTTAGTCAAATATTTCAGTTGGAATAACAGTTTTTACGCAAAATCAAATAAGTCAAATATTTAGTATCGTCAGTAAATAAGTAATTAACCTAATCTAAATAGTTCAGTTCCGGGTAACCTACTAAAAACAATCCCTTTTTTCTATTAATGCAAGTCGTTTCTGGCACTCGCCGGCCGCTGCCGCGGCACCGCTCGCTTCGCTCGCTCGGCGCGTGCGTATAGGTCACAGTTTTAACCTAACCTAACCTAACCAATTTTTTTAATAATATATTTATAATATATAACTAATATCAAGTAACCATAAATTTGACTTGTTTCAGACAAATTCAAGCACAAAAACTTACAAAGAAGTACGCAAAAGACATCAAATTTTACCAACAAGTCAAATGTTTAGTGGTCATTTAATTTCACCAAACGTTTATTGTCTGAAGATTGTTTGATGTAATAAATCATTTGATTAAAGACCAAATGCCATATTGACATTATATTTGGTAATATTTTGCCAAGTAAACATTTGACCAAATGAAAATGTGCGTACTAAAATTATTCCAAATATTACATTGGTATAAAAAAAGGTTGCTAAAATTTGTTTGGGTAATGAAAATTTGGCAAAATCTTTTCGGCAAAACGGCAGGATCCCACTTTAGTCACGTAAATGGTGCGAAATACAGTAGTCACAATGTCGTTTTGACACTTAATCAGTCTCAGGTGAAATGATGCTTTAAGCCTACGTAATACAGCATAAAAATCGTCGACCCCTGCTTTCGGCAAACATACCAGACGCACTACACCGCCAGGGCAGATTAAGCATGGCCCGGAACGCGTTGTTGTACTGTACACGAAGAGTATTATAAGTACTCTTCGTGTACTTGCACCAAAGTTATTACTTTTTTGACATGACATTGACATATTGGCAATTATTTTTTGCTTGCTTTGTTTGCATTGCAGTTCCAAGTTGCGTGTATGCATTTCTTGCGTAACTGTGCGATTATTTTGTGTTACTGATAATTTATTTTAGTGACCATTGCTATTCTACACGGACTAATATCATCTAGACACGATTTCTATTGCTATTCTTATTGGATTCTGCTTTTCCCTTCGATTTGGATATTATGATGAGGCGAATCAATTGTGGTGTCGCTGTGCTGCGGATTCGCAGAGATATCGTGTCAAGGCTGGCGTTACCCCTGCAAGTGAGACTTGCTCGATGGTTAGCAAATCATGTACACCTCTATACTACGGCAGTCGCGTAAACCATGCAGTAAACTCGTAAAGGCTACACTGAGCAGTTGTGTGCAAAGACGCCGACGTTTCTATACTGTTGAAGTGGACAACCCTTTAGTAGGTACCCAATTTTTGAACAATGTTTTGGTGTCTCTAGAAGACATTTAATTTTTTTTATCATTTTATTTATGCATGTTGTATCTACAATAAAAGAATTTGTTTGGCAAAAAATACATACATAGTTTTATTTATTATAATCCCAATTCAGTACCAACAAGTAGCTAAACATAAATAGTATTATGGGTATTGAAGATAGAAACCAAATACGGAATTAAAAATGATACCAATGTCGGTTATCGATTATGGTATACTCACAGAAGAACGATGTGACTACTCAGGCCCGAAAGAGCTGAGAGTATACACCGACGGATCAAAAACCGACTCCGGGACCGGAGTCGGAGGTTTCTCACAAGACCTTAACATAAACACAACCAGCCCGCTGGGAATGTTCAACACCGTATACCAGGCAGTGTGTGGGCATCTAACAAGCGGCGCACGCCATAGAAGCCAGGAGAGTCACGGACACCCATATCATATTCGTATACTCTCCGACAGTGCTTCAGTTCTCCAATCCTTAGGGAAAAGATATATCACCTCAAAACTGATACTAGAATGTCACAATGCACTAGAACGAGCAACGATGCTCAACCGCAACATAGTGACACTGCAATTGATAAAAGGACACATTGGATCACTGGGTAATGACATAGCTGACGAACTGGCAAGAAGGGCATCCAGCACGTCAGTCTGTGGATCCGAGCCTATCATACCCATCCCCTTCAACCAATGACGGAGGTGGCTACAGGATTTCACCCACACACAAGCGGAGAACTGGTGGACCTCTACACCGGGCTGCAGGCAGTCCAGAGAGACTATGCCATCCTTGGATGGTAGGCTGACCAGGCGCTTTTTACGCCTGGACAGGAACGGTCTGCGCCTGGTGACGGTTCATAAACGACGGAGTTACGAGGTAACAAACAAAAAAAAGTCGCAGTCGGAAGTCGGAATCGGAACTGAATAAATATTATGTTTTGTTGTGTGTGTGTGTGTGTGTACTGAAGATCGTAGTGGGCGTTGACGTCGCTCGTCGTCGCACCGCGCGTTGTTGCCGTACTGTGCAATTATACCTAAAACTGCTAAAACTTTTCATATCGGTTACACATATTAACACTTATAAAAGGTTACAGTTTCATTCGGTAACATTATTGTATCTGTTACAAGTGTTTTACTTTTAAAACTGTTTCAAAAAACAGTGTTAAAACCCTTATTTCGGTTACAGGTTTGAGTCCCTGACAAGAGGTACCCTAAATAACGTTTTTTTTATGATTTTATCAAACCACTTTGTCGGCGTGATTAATATGTATATCCACGCCAAATTATAGCTTTCTAGTACTAAGTCTCTGAGCTAAGCTGGGGACGGACAGACGGACAAACGGCCGGACATGGCGAAACTATAAGGGTTCCTTGTTGACTACGCAACCCTAAAAAGGGTCCCCTGTTTTATTTTTCATCACTGGCACTAAAACTTAACGAGGTTAGAGGTCAAATATGCATGACTAATACAAAAATTAAAAACCGGCTAAGTGCTTATCGGACCACGCACAATGAAGGGTTTCTGAGTTGGGAGGAATTTATCCCAATAACAAACTTAACATTGTACTTAGTTGAAATTCAAATGTACTTTCTGATTTTATCTTGGACATTACTGACGTCGGTAAAGGATAAAGTGAGGAAACCCCGACATAAAGCTTAAGCTTATATGAGTCTGAAATCGCCATCCCGTCTTGAGCAAGCATAATGATCAATGCTCGTGCCTTCTCTGTATAAGAAGAAGCCTTTGCCCCGCAGTGGGACAATAATTGGCTGGTATTATTATTATAACACCTATTCTGCCGTGCTAAACGCAAAAGCGGTATCTCAGGGAAAGCTAGTTTCGAGAAAATGTAAGATTTGTAATGTATTATATATATTGCTTATTAAATGGAATTCGGGAAGCTACGCAATATCTTCTCGTCCCACATATCGCAGTGTCTCAAGACGAAAGTCTTTGACCAGTGCGTGTTGCCAGTGATGACATATGGCACTGAAACGTGGTCGCTCATAAATACATACTCTATAAATACCTAGCGGGATGGCAGTATCTCATGAAAAAAGTATATACATGGATTTTTATATTTTAAACATATGGCAAAAAAATGTACCTAATATAATATATTATATAAATTCCATTACATCATCATCATTTCAGCCGAAAGACGTCCACTGCTGGACATAGGCCTCCCCCAAGCACCGCCACCTCTACCGGTTTTGTGCTTCCCGCATCCAGCGGATTCCTGCGGCTTTTCCACCTTGTGGGAGGCCTTCCAACGCTACGACTTCCGGTACGCGGTCGCCACTCCAGAACCTTTCGGCCCCAATGGCCATCTGTTCTGCGCGCAATGTGCCCTGCCCATTGCCACTTAAATATATTATTTTTATATTTGACGTACATGAACCACTAAGGGCGGCGCGCTGTGTTTGGGCTGCTGCAGTATGGCGTGCACGCGGCGTCGCTCGCGCCGAACGTCCTCGTCCTCACATGCCTCACCGCCCACCTCCTGTTCCGCGTCACCGCCACTCTCTGAAGTGCTTTTCTTGCGCTGGGTAGGAAAGGAAGATTTAGGGCTTCTTCCAGAATATCCGTTTGAAAAATGTCACAACGAAACGGTCATTTCTGATGGAAAAAGGAGATAATGGAAGCTGGGACTCTGTTCCGTCAAAACTAAGCCAGATGACGTTTTGCCAGGTCAAAAGATCTGACGATCAGTCGGTCGATTCTTGTAAAAATCTCACCGTGAAAACTTAGGTGAAGTGACTTTTTTTTACGATAGGTTTGTTTTTGACTCTAGTCTAGGTAAGAGGTGACAGAGACAAAGTCGACGATGGAGTGAGCTTACCCAGAAGAAACCTCTTCACTCTCACTTTGAATTGATTAGGCTTGCTTTCTCGAAGTGAACTGTCATTCCATCTGAGACTAGGGATTGGCACTATTGACAGCTCATTAATTCAAGCTCACTTCAATTATTTTCGGTTTTCACGGCGAGATTTCTACAGAATAGCACTGATGGACCTCAAGTCGGCTATTACAATAGTGTCAGAATGGTCTATCATTGATTTCATAATTGTTGATTTTGACAAGTTTGGTAATCTACTAATATAATGGCGTCATTATGATTTTCCAATGGTCAGCCACTGACACTCCATTGAAAGAATTGGTAATCTCGTAAATAATGACAAATGAAACTTCCAACTTCCTAGTACTTCAGATTGCTTATAACACTAATAAATAATATGTAAAAATATATATAAATGAAATCTTGCATGAATAAATGTTCAAAATGCCATTGTAATACAATTCTATTACGAGACCATTGACCAACCAATGATCGACCATTATGAATTTAGCAGATTACGAACTTTTAGCAAAATGACAATGGGATCGTGTTGGAGTGATGAATTTATAAAAATAGCAGACTTGGGCCCCTGGTCTGTTGTTGTGCGGAGTACAGTACGCTGCCTTTAAAGTGGCACATCGAGTTCTACAAAAAGTGCGATTTTGTACAGCGTCTTCTCAGTCTATCACACCTATGACAGTCTCTTTTGGGTGCTGTACCAATTTGTATAGGTAATACTGTCACTCACCGGACATATCCTGCCACCAGACTTGAGCCGGTCAGCAGCAAGAAGCGCAGCTCCAGAGACGGGCACGTGAAACAACATGGCCGCCACTAACACCCACACCTCCGCCGTGAAGTAGCTGCTGAGAGGCGGCGTTGTGCATAGGTCGCGGAGATTACAGGTTAAATATACCCTGAGGACAATACAATCATGATACTCAACGGATAATGGAACACTTTGCAAACGCTCGTATGCTTGAATGAATGAATACTGCATCAAGAAAGAAACATACCTATCAACGTAGTAAATGATTGCGTAAGGTATGTACATCACGTCTAGGAAACTGAACGCTAGGTGCAAGTAGAACGCGATGTCGCTACCTGGAAAAAGAGATTTCTATAAAATAAAGTGTTAGTTATTATTCGTCAGTAATAGGGAAGATGACTAAATAGTAGATTGT
This sequence comes from Dryobota labecula, assembly GCA_947523025.1. NCBI lineage: Eukaryota > Metazoa > Arthropoda > Insecta > Lepidoptera > Noctuidae > Dryobota > Dryobota labecula. Next base: position 12,760,224 of record OX383303.1, read on the forward strand.
ACATCAAGTGCATAAAACGCACCATTTTACGCGCGACGTTTATAAAGTAGAGTGTAAAATGGGTTTTATGGACGAGTTGTACACTCTACTTTTCATTTCGATTGCGAGGAAATGAAACAGCAACATGTAAAATAATAAATGGACGAAATAAAAAATATAAGTTTATTTCATGAAGTTTTATTGTGTACTTTGGCTGTTGGTATCCTTGCCTTGTTCTTAGAATACTAACGAAACCAATTAAAATAAAGAGGTTATTCTATGAAGTTGAAGTTGTTCGTGTGGCTGTTGGACCGACTGCCTTGGTCTTCCACGAAGATTTTACTTTATGCTATAGAGCATAAAAAGCGACTTATATCTCCTACGTACGACATAAAGACGAACTTTTAGAGCATGAGAAGTGAACAATTTTTTTTTGTCCATCGTGTAGATTATTACAAAATATTGGCAACGTATTTTTTCTTTTTTTACGTAATCAAATCATTACGGCGATACATTGAGTTCAAATGTGGCATGACGTCACTGCTCGCTAGATTTTATACGTATGTAGCTGTGACGTAACGAGTCCAACTTCCCAAGTTTAATGTGTTTTATCTGAGTCATTTTTTATAAATATGATAAAGCAAAAAATACGTGTCTAATATTTTTTAATTATCTGACCCACGGACTGACCACTTTTTCTTTTTTTTTACCTAGGATACATCCCTATTCTCCCAAGCTGACAAAATGCCCATTCACAAGCAGATAAGGAAAGAATATTTCGATCAAGTAAGTCCAAGTTTACTTCATACTTTACCATTGTACATATAAGATCAGCACATATCTACAGTCATACAAAATGGTAGTGTATTTTTCTTAAGACTACGCCGAGCGCACAGTGGCGCCTTCATCGTTATTTCGGTGATTTCTTTTATTTTAGAATGAAAATGCAGAAAATAAGCTCGTCAAGTTGTGCTTCACAAGACTATACGTTATTATTACTACAAACAGTAGTTTTAAATTGTTATGTTTTATTGTAATCATTAAAACGGAGCGCTCCGTTTTAATGATTACAACTTGACGAGCTTATTTTCTGCATTTTCATTCTAAAATAAAAGAAATCACCGAAATAACGATGAGGGCGCCACTGTGCGCTCGGTAGCCTCTTAAGAAGTAGTGTTTAAACCCCACACAACGAAAACTCCGACATAACCAAATAAAGTTCCTGCAAATAATGAATTCTGACTGTCTTCTTAATCTTTACTGGTTCCCTCTCTCCTCTTTATAAGAAATTAAAGCCTAGACGCCAAACTTACCAAACTTGCCAAACTTACCCCATTTGAAAGTATCCAAAACTGCAACCAATATGAACGGTATTACTCCAACCCAAGTGGTGATGTTCGGCATAATACTCTGCGCGGAGTCCATCTTGTCGAAGATGTAGGAGAGGCACGTGTTGAACAAAATGGCGGACGGACTGTAGAGGAGGAGGAGGCCCGAGAGCATTGTGATCGCTGAGCCGTTGGTCAAGCTGGGAATGTCGTTGAGGATGACCTGCGAATGAGTAAAATACACCTTAATTGAAGAACATTTTCTTTAAACTTGGTTTATGATCCTGTCAGGGAGTCTAGCATTTTTTATATATTAATCTTAATTGGTGTGAGAGAAAGATATAGAAAGATAGAGATATACATTACAATAAAGGACAAATAGAACCATCACTTTTTTGAGAACAGTGATGTCTAAAACTTTCATATTATGGCCCCTGATCAGTAAAACTGTGGTTAAATCTCCTGTTATATGTATAGTGGACCACCATAAAATATATACAATCAAACTGTGGTCATAGTTTAAATGAAATAGGCTTCCAAAGACCAAAGGCTAGATAATTAGACACGTTATTTAACAACGCTATTATTAAATAAGTAATAATAATTTATTTATTTCAGACATTTATAGTCCATAGACACACACTCATACAATAAAATTATAAATTAAAATTATACTATTTTAAACAGTTAAGAACCCAAAATAAAACTGTGATTAATAAAATTTCAATACTCAGTTCATTAAAAAATATTAAATAAAATTGTCAAAAAAAAAAAAAAAAAATATCGTATCGTAAAATAAAATATCCAAATCGTAAAATGTTATAAAAATTTCAAAATATAAAAAAAATACTATATAATCTATATATTTATAAACTATATACAGTGAAATTAAATCAATGTCGGTTGAAAAGATAACCTCAAACATTATTCAAATTGTTTGAGGTTATCTCTGCAACCGACTTTTAACCTGTTTATACATATCATCACAACCAATAATTTGATAAAGTTATACTTACCAACACGAGTACTCCGATGCTGGTGAGCACCATGATGAAGATCAGCACCGTGAAGTAAGTCAAAAAGTACATGCTCATTGACAGCCCGTTCACTCGCAACTGGTTCTTGGCTTTTATCTGAAGGGAAAAAGTTTGATTCCATTAGACCTAGATATTATCATGCTAATAATTCCTCCATGTTATTTTCTTTTTTTATGTTTATTCAGAAACCATTCTGGGCGGTTTTTTTTAACCTTGAACTCACTCCCTGGGCATCCGAACCAATGAATTGAAGCACTGAATCACTTGTCTGAGTCTTGGTCAGTCATCTTCAAAGGCAAACTTTTAATACACCAAGCTGTTAAACGTTGATTGATTCTAGTTCAATTAACTATCGGCCTAGGCATCCAATTGGATTGGCGTTTAATGAACGGCCTAGGCGTCCAAGGCTGCGACAGCTATATAGCTGATAAAGATTCTCACTCAATGGTCGAAGGTGGTGAGACGAACTGGTTATATATTTGCAGGATAGACATGGTTAGATACCGATCGTAGAAAATTGAGAAATTTGGATAGAGAAAAACGAGGTATTTGCACAACAATGGGACACTTAATGAGCTTGGCAACAACATAACACTACGGTGCTATTTTATAAAAACCTCACTTGAAAATTAGGTGAACTTTCATCCCACCTGACTAGGGATTGACAGCTTAATTCAAATTTACTTCACCTAAGTTTCTGGTAAGCTGGTCAGGCGCCGTAGGTGATTTGGACGTGAAAATTACTCGGTATTGTTTTTTTAAACATACGTACGGTGGCCAGCAAGTTACAACAAACTGTCAAATTTTCTCGTACGATTTTCAACTTAATCATCAACATTCTAAAGTTTAAAATCGTTTGGATAAATTTGACAGCTTCGTGTAGCGATGTGGTGGCCACTGTACATCATCGACCAACCTATCCTCGTAAATAAACGATTAATGTTTTTCTCATATACACCGTGGCATTTTAGTCGTCTTACAAAGACATGAAGTGGGCACTTCATGTATTCAATGACAAATTCATATATAAAATAAAATAAATAACATTAGAATTTTTTATTTTTATTAATTATGACGCATGACATAGTTTAAAACACCCTGTTACGAGTACAGTCCGAGCCTTGTGCTACAAGGGCGCCGCGGAACGGAGCGGCGACATCTTTATCAGAGTTCATTCACCCTAACGCAAAAATGTGTTTCTTACTATTGCAACTTAATCTAAATCCATTCTGCGGCGCCCATGTATCACAAGGCTCGGACTGCACTCGTAACAGGGTGTTTTAAACTATGTCATACGTCGTAATTAATTAAAAAAAAAAAAAAAAAAATCACATGTTCAAAAAAAAAAAAATTTTTTACATGAATTATTAGTAGTCATTGGATACAAGTGGGGCTGTCTTTGTAAGACGACTAAAATGCCACGGTGTATTTTTGTCTCAAATTTTTATTTCCTATACAAATTCTAATTTACCTCTCGATCGTACACGATATCCACAGCCAAGGTAACAGGCACCAACGCGAAGATCATGCCCATGAAGATGGCACAGACCACGTTGCCCAGGTTGAACTCCTCCTGTTGTTCCGTCTGTTGGAACGGGTGGGCTAACACTTCGATAGGCTTGAAGCTTTCTATTAGACCGGATGCTGACATTAGGACCCTGAGGAGAAATCGTGGAATTCTTAGACCTTGTATAGCATAGTCTGTTGTATAGTTGCACAATTGAATTCATTGATTTGAAAAGGATCTTATAAACGCAGAACAAAGAACATATTATAACTACTCAAAACAAAATAAGAGCCACTCGTTATTTTCACATTTCAGTGTAATTTAATGAACGTTAAGTAGTTAATAAGTAGCAAAATATTGATGTTACAAACTCTTCGATATTTAACCTCTTTGATTTTGTACTTGAGCCCAAAATACTGGCCATCATAAAAAAAAAAAATGAATTTGAAATTTCTTGTTATTATCTTTACAGGAGGGCATAGCCAAAAGAGGAGGGCATACCCGTTATTAAAGAAGAGAAAAATAAATAAAAAGTGAAGTTTTTTTTTAGTTTTTAGTGACTTTTTGTCATTTGTGTTTTTTATCCTCAATTGTCATTTTTTATCAAAAGTTAAATAAACATGTTTATTAATCACTAATTTCAACAGTTACTAGCCTAAACGGTAAACAATTAATATAATAATAATAATATATTTAATTGACGTAAAAAGTAACACATACAGAGTGACACTTAATTAAACATGGGAATAGCCTGGTAAAAAATATTGATCAATGACCCATATGTTAGGAAAACACTGCAACCTGCCTGAATTACATTGTTAATGCAAATTGAACAATGTGTTAATTTTATATTTTTCATGGTATACCTTAAATACCTAGTGGCTCTTATGTTGTTTTGAGTAGATCTGCTAACAACAATAATTTTAACAATCAAATAAATCCATCGTATAATAATAGATAGCCGTTGGATGAAAGTCATCTTAACACGAAATCGTTGCTTATTATTACGTTTAAGATCCAGACAAAGGTTTGGAAAACCACGCGAAAGAAGGTGAGTCTCTAATAGACTACCTAGTGAAGTTTCAGTTTATGGTTTGGTACTCCAACTCACCTATAAACACTATTATCCAATAAATTTACGATGATAGGTAGACTGTGCGTATAAGTACTGTTGTAATAGGCCATGAACTTTCCATACGGTATCAAACTTTCTCTTAAACTGAACGCTCCAAAATTCTCCATATCTAGAAGACTTGAAAAGTTCCCATCAAAGTCAATTATTGGGAAGGCTCCTAATGACTCTAGGGAGTCCCTAAGGTCAGTTATTTCTTTGGGATTGTTCTGTTCACTGAATATGGCTATTGGGGTCTTGTTGAAGTACGCGTTGGGGTCTAGCTTGAGCGGCTGCATGCGAAAGAAGACGATCTGTCGAGACTTCATGTAGAGACCCAGGGCGCAGGATACTGAAAATAATTCAGAAAAAGGTTTAATATTAATTTTTAAACAAGGCAATATTTACATAGACTTAAAATAATAATAACAATATGTACACATGGCTACATATCAAGCTATGCTCCAGTATAAGCTGACCTGTCATCGTATGGAAATCCTATACAATGCGAGATCAGCTTATACTGGAAATGAATAGCTTATAAGTAGCCGTGTGTACATGTATATTAAAAAAAACCGGAGAGACTGTCACACACGTATGGGTGATATGGGTCAACAATGCCGAACTTTTTCTAAAACTAAAATTACACTAACGAAAAATGCAATAACTCGATTTTGCCGCTTCCGAGAATTGTATTTTTGATTATTGAATTTGTTATGAAGATTTAGTTATTGCATTCTTGCTTAGTGAAAAACCGAGTTCCTAAAGGATCAATAAAAATTTGCTTAGAAGAGAGTTAATAGATTTCGATTCGCTGACTCCAAATCCAAATCACTACATATTATAAAACAAAGTCCTCCGCCGCGTCTGTCTGTCTGTCTGTCTGTCTGTCTGTCTGTCTGTTCGCGATAAACTCAAATACTACTGCACCGATTCTCATGCTGTTTTCACCAATGGATAGCTTGGTTCTCTAGGAAGGTTTTAGTATATAATTTGTTATGTTTTTGTATGCATTTTTGTATGAATTAACGATATTTGTTGGAGGTGTCGGAAAAAAATAAGCCGTCTGGGAGCTTTCAACGAAAACGCTGTCTAAACCCTTTGAGATATAACAAAATAATGTATGGTGGAATTGTGTATCATAAAAAGGTCTTCAAAAAAGTCCGCGATGGCATATGTCTATCTCTTAAGGATAACATACTATATCCATTTTATTGACTTTTTGTAGGTATTTGTTTGCCGAATTTTACTCTTGGAAATACGATTACGATAACAATACGCTATAATATCAGTAGCTATTAGCCAAATTATGTTCGTAGATAAATAAGCTAGCTACTTATGTGTATTTCAAAGAGTATACAAGAATATTTATCATAAAAACATTACTAAACACGGCGGCCTTATGATCAAAATTTGTGCATTCCATAACTTTCGTTACTTTTTCACTGACATATTTATCACTTTTCGATAAACTAACACTCAATACGAAATCTACACTTATTTCTCAGTAATTCTGTCTAAGATTCTTCTAAGATTAAACCGTTTTCTCATTGAATCCATTCGCACGTATAACCTTGATGAATGTTTACATTAAGCATCGCGTCACACCGCCACACGACCACAGAGTATAGACGTATTTTGTTTTCTTTTTTCGTTCGTTTAGTGGTGTTCCCGCTAAAATGTCAACCGGTCAATTATTAGTCGATTAATCGAATTCTACATCCAGATCGTGTTGCAAGTACAAAATAAATGTCTAATATTTCGTCCAATTGCGAACGTGACCCTGAGAAAAGTTAGTACTTACGTGAATTATTCTAAAATTATTATTTGTGTCGCAATTTTATTTCGTGTTGTATTTGGTACAATTGATTGCTTTAAGAATTTGAGTGAAATTTCGTATTTTGAATTTGTGTTTGTTATCTTTAGGTAAAGACTCATTCACGTTCAGAACATAAGTACTTTTACTATATTAAATCATTTGTTTCGGTTTCTATTCACATAGTGTTCATGAAGAAACCATAAAACCATAGTTATTATTGTGAAATGTTAAAAGTTTGATGTCAAGCTCGATAGATGGCGTTGACGTCGAAATAGATCTCGCTATGGTTTCGTTACCGCGATTTGGTTGGGGTCTCGCAATTTTAATTAAATATACCAGCTTAGATCTGTACACAATTGTGGTTTTATTTTCAACCCTATTAGTGTGCACATTAGTTCGATAGTTCAACTCATTACCAGCTCGGTAATAAACACATAGTGAGTCACATTAAAATTAATATTAAGTTAGAATTTTGAGATATAGCCTGGGATATGGAGAGGGTAGTACATAGGGTACTTTTTTATGCGATAACCGACATCCACGCGGGCGAAGCCGCGGGCAAAAGCTAGTATAATATATAACTCAACGAATATATAACTCAAAATCGTCCAAAATCGAGTTATTGCATTCTTCATTAGCGCGGCAGAATAAAACAAAAAAGTCAGCCAAGTGCGCGTCGAACCACGTACAATGAAGGGTTCCGTAGTTGGGACGAATTTATCCCAAGAACAAACTTAACATCGTAATTGAAATACATGTTCTCCCATACATTCCAACTGCAAATGTAAGTGGGTTGACCTACTTTTCTGTGATAGTTTTCCTTTTAACTTCGTTATATATACTTACTACTGCCGTGATTTTTTTCACATATCCTATAATTATCAGTCATTTAGCTAGCAGGAGAGGACACTTGACTCTAACAAAAATTAACACTTTAAAGCTTAATATTATGAAAACGGAACTCTGAATCGAAAAATGGTTTTGACAGACCCGCAATATTTTTGAACGGCCTATCCAAAGATACCCCACACTATGGGATAGTCGAGAAAAAAAAATCGCTCCCACTTCACGTGCAAGGGAGGTAACAAACAATTTTGCCGCCGGCTAATATACTTAAAGCAACTTAATAATAGATAATGAATCATTCACTACACATAATTGACCAGCAAATCGTAACTCTCACTCTGTCATATTTTTCACTGACAGAGTTTCAATATCTGTTGGTCAATTAAAATAATATACTTAACTTTGTAAGGACGGCTTTTGATGACGAGAAACCATTATAACAACGAGGACGTCTCGTTATTATAATGATTACTCGTCATCAAAGGACATTTCTGAAACAAGGGAAAAAAGGAGAAAAAGGAAGTTACTGAGTAGGTATATTAAAATTACTTATTGGCTAATAGGCTAGCAATGTGAATAAAGTATCGTCGACGGTGATACTATATAGCACACTTGTATTATAATGTTCTTTTATGAACATTAGCTTTTTATTTTTATTTATTTATTATATATACACTTGACGTAGTTTGAAACACCCTGTTACGAGCGCAGTCCGAGCCATGTGTTCCAAGGGCGGCGCGGCATGGAGCGGCGACATCTTTATCCGAGTTCATTCACCCTAACGTAAGTATGTGTTTCTTACTTTTAATCTAAATCTCAATCTTTCTTTTTTTATCGCGGCTAGACGTTTTTTATGTCGGATAAATTGAGTGGAACACCTTTGTAAGACGACTAAAATGTGACGATGTATAGATTTAATTTGGTGGTCCGTATGTATTCGTCTTCCACATCTCTATAAACTACAGAACAGATACTGTGCTATACACTGTCATCTCAGCAACCCCTTTCTAGCCATAAACTTTCGCACAAGCCATTCTTCGTTTTTTTAGTCTTTTCATACTGTTGGCGCGGCAGCTAAGCTATATAGGTTGAGCGCGCCTCCAATGGCGGTGGACGGATGGCTGGTAGAAGGGTACCTAGTGAAAGAAACTTGGCGACTAATCTGGTCTCCATGCAACTACAATCGCCTTGGTTCGGGTCCTGTAAATCCGTCTCCAAGATTCATATTCCTTCAGGATGTTGTGAGGTTCGATGTAGTGCACTGTATTTTTGAGCGGTTGGTGCGTGTCGGCAAGGAGCATTTACGCGGCGGTATTGTAGCAGTTTTGGCTATATATCTACGCGTCGAATTCGCGTGGATCACCACAAAAGAGCAGCAGATCCAGCACTTTTGGATTCGGGCGAGGAGCGGCAGCCGCGAAGTTCGAGGATCGATCGCAGACTACTTGCGGCGGCAAGCAGTGTTCTCATGGATGCCACGATAGGAGCGATAGAGATAGTCGCTAAAAATGATAGGAATAGGAGGGTAGAAAAATATTATGAGTGCCAATATAAGTGACGCGAACACAATACTCTTGAAAAAAATCATCTTATAAATACTTACTGATAGGCATCAAGATCATGACCCACAGTTTATAGGGGTCTCTGATCATTCGCACCATCCTGATGTAGACCAGCGCGCAGAAGGTTCTCCAACATGAAGGGTTGGTTTTCACCGTCTCGCCTAACGCGTCTACTGATATCGGCACCTCGGGAGCAACCTGGAGATAGGAGCTTGAGTTTAAAGCTGGCTGTTAGAATAGGGAATTAAAAGATCGAATCTATATCTCTCTTTATATCTATGTGTGCAATTAGTTCTTTTTTAGGGATTTTCACCAACAGATAGCTGATATTATAAGGAGTAAATTAGGCTTTTATTATTGACTAGCTAATGCCCGCGGCTTGGCTCGCGTAGATATTTTTTTATTTTATTACATTACAAACGGACACTTCAATTTTATTTATTTGTATAGAAGAAGCCATGCGGGCGAAGCCGCGGGCAGCAGCTAGTAACTACATAAATCTCGATGTTCTGACATGATGCCATAACAGTAGATTATATCTATGCGGAGAAGGGTTGGGTTGCTAGTATGAATATAAAACAATGACCGCTGGGCTAGAATCTCTACACGATGAAGATGAAGATAGACAGCCAATGAAGTCGGTCCAGAGAAGATGTGGCGAGATGATTTGGACGTGTAGGAAACGCGAGATCTGATTCGAAACGCGCGTGATTAGAGTACCTGGAAAGGTTTGGAGGTCATTGCCCAGCACTGGGTCAGCAAAGGCTAGAGAAAAAAATGTACATAAAATAATAGATAAATAAATATAATATAAGGAAAATTCTGTATTATACAGGAAAAGCTATTAACCAGTGCGCAAATTTTGACAAATTAAACTTAAACGAGTTTTATTAACCACCTATTTCTTATTTTGATACGTCTTAGTACAAAAAAATCAAGTTATCGTTAACGAAAGATGTTTATTTTGAAACTAATTTATTGGATACACGCCGCGCGACGGTGCGTGCAGTGAAGCGGGACGCAGTTGTAGGTACCTATCAGTAGTGCTATTGTTAATCTCACGGTGAAAACTTAGGTGAGTTTTCTCCCCTTAGCGGGATTACCAGGGGTGAATTCTAGACTGTTTTCAGATTCCACTTTTCCTCCTAAGGGGGATTTTCAAGGGGGACTTGTGGAATAAGCCTACAAATCCACCAACAAAATTTGCGCATTGAAAACTTATCCTGTATTGGAGATCTTGCAAATAAGGAAGCTTTTTCTTTAATGTTCATATTAATTTGAACTTTAATACCTTGACATGTTCGACACCGTGGGTGGTGGAATGTAGTGCGTGTGATGCTGGTGGAGTCGGAAGGGATGTCGCCTTCTGACCGTCCTTGTCGTTTAGCTCCTAGGAAAACAACAGCTGTATTTAGAGGTCACAACAAACACCGCGTCTGTATTATTTGCCCCCTATTAATAAACGCATAGTATAGTGTTATGAAAAAAAAAAAACTTTTTTTTTACATGAATGATTAATAGTCATTGGATACATGAAGTGTCTTTGTAAGACGACTAAAATGCCACGGTGTTTACTCAAGATACACCCAGACGATGACCAGGTAATTGCAAAAATCGTAAGAAAATTTGAATTTCGTGGGCTACCTTAGCGCTTCCCTAACACCTAATAAATGTTACGCATATCTACAAAATAAATGTCTATTCTATTCTATTCGCGTTTAAGTTCCATATAATATTGGCAAGCCTTTTGCCAAAAAGGGACACAAATTCAGATACCGAGCTGCTCCGGAGAAAAAATAAATAAATTGGGCAGTCTTTGGGGACTGCTGATAGAAGTGAAAACTAAATAACTTGAAAGCGTTCGGTGACGATGACGCGAGTTCCATGATTTTTGTTCACCCAAAAAGTACATAATATATTATACACCGTGGCATTTTAGTCGTCTTACAAAGACAACCTACTTCATGTATCCAATGACTACTAATCATTCATGTAATTTTTTATTTTTTTATTGTATTTTTTTATTTTTATTGAATGAACTCTGATAAAGATGTCGCCGCTCCATTCCGCGGCGCCCTTGTAACACAAGGCTCGGACTGCACTCGTAACAGGGTGTTTTAAACTATGTCATGCGTCATAATGAATAAAAAAAAATATCAAAAAAAAAAATTTTTTTTTTTTCATTAATGATTAGTAGTCATTGGATACATGAAGTGGGCTGTCTTTGTAAGACGACTAAAATGCCACGGTGTATACAGTGTACATATAGCTCAAGGAAAGTGTTCGGTGACGATGACGCGAGTTCCATGATTTTTGTTCATCCAAAAATTGCTCAACGCGCCTAAACAAGATTTCAATTAAAAAAAAAAAAAAAAAAAAACGAATATAACAACACTGCTCAACCCGAAGAACTAACTCAGGCTAACTCTCAGTAGTTACACAAAAACACTCAATAGACAGATTAACTTTTGAAGTATAGATAACGTACCTGGTAACTCAATGTCTTGCTTTGTAGCGACAGACTCCTGGACAGAGCTCGAGCCCTCACCAGCTTCACAGAGGACACTCCCTCAACTGCCTCCGTCTCTTCAGCGTTTTCTCCTTCCAAACTAAGAAACACCTCCTCTAAGGTTGTCATTGATACACCGTAACTTGTGATACCTGGGGGGTTTGAAGAATCATATCTTAGTTAACACGTTCCGGGACACACCGTCGAGAGGCGGTATCTATCTGATTTTTCATAAAAATTTACACATGAATCTTCAGTACCTAGTTCCTGAGATTAGCGCGTGCAACCAAACAAACTCTTCAGCTTTATAATATAATATATATGTATAGATATTCATTTCTGCAACAATACACCCGTTATTCAGACCTAAACCAAGGGTTGCCAACTTTTTTCATGTCCAATAAGTATATATAGTGTTTTCAAAGCCATTGGTGCCGATTCCCTTGTTCACAAACTAAACTAAATTTAAGTTCAGTGCATCTTTTTCTTTCTATTTCATTAAGAAAAGGACAGAAGATAAATTTTAGTTTAGTTCTGTCAAATTAATCAGCGCCTGTCACTACTCCATACAAGTTTAGACGTGATTAAAAACTTGCCTACTACAATTACGTCAATTTACGTCAAGCGCTGATTAATTTGACAGGACTAAACTAAAATTTATCTTCTGTCCTTTTCTTAATAAAATAGAAAGAAAAAGATGCACTGAAATTAAATTTAGTTTAGTTTGTGAACAAGGGAATCGGCACCATTGCCTGTAAAAATATTGTAGATGGCGAAAAAATATAGTAGAAATGATTTAAAAAAATTAAAAACTTTTAATGCATATTTTTTGCTACTATGAACCTTTATTAACAGGAATTTTAATTTTAATGTCTCGTTACTATTTTTAAACTCTAAATTAAGGTTATAAAATAGCATTACTTTATGAGATGAATACTGGCCCCATTGCGATCATCTCGACATTTTGTATTGAAATAAAAATATTGTAGTTACGCCTATTATATTTTTTCTTCAGATATATAGTGTTTAGGCCTCTAATATAGCAGGATACTATATTATATAGTAGGATTGGCAACCCTACCTACACCAGGCATACCCTTCAAACCGGAACAAAGGTGTCGGTAGAAATACTTGGTACCCCGACCATTTCCCGTATTCCCCACCGCGCCCCCTCCAAAGAGTTCCATTTCTACTATTAACTACCATATCTTTCTCCATTCATTCTTAAACTCACCAAGTCTATTGGTCTTTTCCTTGACCTCGTGTTCTATAGCGTTGAAGAGCGGCGGGAACAGATGTACTGCGTAGTGCGGCAGGATATAGGAGAGTTCTCTGCCGTGACGACGAGCCTTCTCCGCGCGGGGCACGTGACCCCGGACCAGGCGGGTTATCTGGTGCTCACGACATACTCCTGAATGGAGCGGATTATTGATTAAAGGAAGTTGGGTTAAGTACTAATAAAAGAGAAGCGGATCTCGCGGTGGGTGTCTTCTCAGAATATCAGAACGGTAACCAATCAGTTCACATTTAAATTGAAAGCTCGAGAATACATAAGTTGGCAGATTATACATAATATAATATATATTATACATAATACAAGAAGTTGGCAGATTCGTCTCAGAATTAAGTTGTTGTAGGTTTTCTTGTTTAACTCTCATAACTTTTTTATTTTTATTTTTTGTTGTAGGTATGTATGTATATACCGTGGCATTTTAGTCGTCTTACAAAGACAGCCCACTTCATGTATCCAATGATTACTAATCATTCATAAAAAAAATCATGAACATTTGTTTTTTTTTTTAATTTGTATTAATTATGACACATTACATAGTTTAGAACACCCTGTTACGAGTGCAGTCCGAGCCTTGTGTTACAAGGGCGCCGCGGAATGGAGCGGCGACATCTTTATCAGAGTTCAATCACCCTATCGCAAAAATGTGTTTCTTACTATTGCAACTTAAACTTAATCTAAATCCATTCTGCGGCGCCCTTGTAGCACAAGGCTCGGACTGCACTCGTAACAGAGTTTTAAACTATGTCATGCGTCATAAGACTCATAATTTCTCACAGTTTTTGTGCTTACTGTAAATCCTCGAACTTCTTGGAGCCTCTTTTTTATCTCAGAAGAAGTTAAGGTCCGGTTTCTAAGCACGCTGGTAACAATAAACCGGTCATCTCTGGCCACAGTTTTCCGTTAACGTCCCTGTCCTGCGAGTCTCGTATACTATCCGGTCTGCCGATACCTCTTGATAGCTTGATGTACCACAGATTTTGATATTTGTAATGTTTGGGACACATGTTTGTAGGTGTGCCTAGTTTCAATTAAAGTAACAGCCCTAGCAACTTGAGTGGCGTTTAGATCTGGCATTCTCAGTTTATTTGCAGTAACGATTCACACACAACACGATAAACCCGACAGTCAAGGCAAAAATGTAAACAAAACCTAAATTTAAACTCAAATTCTAAAGTTGGCAAAAAAGATCGCAGAATGAAAGAACTTACGCAATAATTACATAAAAACAAATGAAATTCGAAAAAAAAAAAAACATTTCAAAACTGTATATTTTTATTAGCATTTACTAATGTTTGTGGCCAGTACGCACGATAAATTGCAACAGGAGAAATCAAACCTTTTTTTGCCTTCCTCTAAATTTGTCCATGAGTGTAAATGAAATCCGGCATGAATAAATGTTCAAAATGCCATTGTAATACAATTCTATTACGAGACCATTGATCGACCAATGATCGACCATTATGAATTTAGCAGATTACGAACTTTAGCAAAATGACAATGGGATCGTGTTGGAGTGACGAATTTATAAAAATAGCAGACTTCGGCCCCAGATCGTTCAAAATGTTAGAATGGAATCTGATCCTTTCTACAACGTTGATTGCTACATCCCATATAAATGATCGGAATAAATGACCGCGCACTAAGTACACAACTGTAACTTTGAGGCGTCAACGATTGTAGAGATTCGATACGAAACGTTTGTAACTTGGCTAGGCCTACAGGTCAGTTTGAGGTAGCTCCGAAGTTTCTAGTAGACCATGTTATGCTTAATTACTCAAAAATGCTTACCGTCCAACACCAAAGTTAAATGATATCCGATTCCGAATTTGTTTTTCAAGAACAGTGAAGTTCCAGCGCAGCGGACCTGCAAAATAAAATCACAATTTCAACACTTCATACATTTTCCTTTATGAGAGTGCGCCTTTATATATATATATATACATAATTATATTTGTAAGTATCTATATGCTTTATGTATGTATGTATTTATTGTATATGTAAATGTTACACCACTGACTACCTGCAGTATTGTCTCTCTTTCTACTTTTTGATCCATCCAAAGTTTGTCTGAAAAGATCGCTTTTAGCGATAAGACCGCCCGTTGTGACACCCTATGTAACAGTTTCTACATTTATATCTGTAATTTTTATGGTGTACATAATAAAGAGTATTCTATCTATCTATCTTTCTATCTATTCTGTCTCTCTATTTCAGTGGTTCCCAACCAGTGGTCCGTGGACCGCCTGCGCTAAATATGGTCCGCGAATGATTTTTAAACTTCGAGAAATCGCCTTGCGCTATTTTATGATTTTCTCAACAACTTATTTATGTCAACAAGGATTTTCTGCTTTGTTGGTAATTAAAAATAAGGCGAGGAATCGTTTGAAAGTAAGTGATGATTTGCCTAGTGTAGCTTTGAGTAACAATATTAGTCCTAGGATAGCCGAACTCGTGAAGACGATGCAAGCTCAGAAATCACATTAATACAAAATTACAGAAGTTTATCCTAAAAATATTATTATTTCTTGTTATGTAATTTCCTATTGAGTTGTTAATTAAAGTTTCAGTTTGATTATTACAGTTTATTTTTATTATAACTACATAGTAGTCCCTGCTAACAAGAATAATATAAAAGTGTTCCCTGACCAAGAAAAGATTGGGAACCCCTCTGCCGCACTAACGAAAAATGCAATAACTCGATTTTGCCGCTTCCGAGAATTGTATTTTTTATTAATAAATTAGAAATAATTAATAATTTAATAATTATTAATAATTTTAAAACTATATAGTTTTAGTTAGGTTAAGTCATCATATTTTTATTTTAATAGTTTGTTTGTAGGAAGTATTTTTGATTATTAAATTTGTTATGAAGTTTTAGTTATTGTATCTTGCTTACTGAAAAATCGAGTTCCTGAATGATCAATAAAAAGTTGCTTAGAGAGAGTGAATAGATTTCGATTCGCTGACTCCAAATATATAACTCAACGAATATATAACTCAAAATCGTCCAAAATCGAGTTATTGCATTCTTCGTTAGCGCGGTAGCCCTGCTCTATGTATAAGTCCATGAATCTAAAGAAAGTCTAACTTCTAACTAAAAAGTTCTTATTGAACTAGTACTCACTCTGCCTTTACTAATGACAGCTTTCCTATCCCCCAGTATGTCTGCCTCGTCCATGAAGTGTGTCGTTAGAAGCAACACTTTGCCATGTCGAGCTCGCTGGAGAATCCGCCATGTTTGTCTGCGGGACACTGGGTCCACTCCTGCTGTTGGCTCGTCCAGGATTATTATCTAAAAGAAGTTTATTAAAATGTAAGAGATCTTATAAATATAGGTTTGGTGGAGTGACGTTCTTGTAGGATGGCTAGTAATAGCTTGATAAAAGAATCCGAGGTACGAGCTAAATGAAATGCGATTGGAGAGGCCATTAGAGACTCTTGATATCAGAAGGTTGAAGAAAATACGTTTAGAATATACGTTTTGAACATCTGATAAAGAAACACGGAAGCAAACAGCCCTGAGAAGAACTGACACCACGTTTTGAGAAGACGTTAAAGAAACACGAGTATCAGATGCCACACGCCGACATCGTGTTCTCTGACAGTCAGTTCACTGACATAGATCTCCACACGACGGTGGCCGCCTCGGAAAGTCTTTTATCTTTAACTTTTGATTTTAAACACTCTTGTGGAAATCAGAGAACTGTGGGGTAATTGGGTATTGCCGTAACAGTAGCAATGGGTTACGTTTCCACATTCATTGCGTTATTTACGTTGTGATATGAACCAATGGTTTAGCAATAACTTTTAAAATCATTCAGATTGTGATTGAAAGAGTGTGTCGCAATTAGGCTGTTGGTGGTTACGTGCAAGAAGTGGAACATATGAAGCAATGGTTTAGCAATATAAATCAAAATCATTCAGATTGTGATTGAAGAGTGTCGCAATTAGTCTGTTGGTGGTTACGTGCAAGAAGAACGTCGTCAGTCTTAATATTAGCAAACTTTAACAAAAATGTTGAAGACTGATCTACTGCAGATTGACTTACCTTAGGGTCCCCAATAAAGGCAATGGCAATGCTAAGTTTCCTCTTCTGTCCGCCCGACAGATGTTTGGCAAACACATTCGTTTGGTCAAGTAAGCCGACATCCGAAAGAGCTTTGTGAATTTCTTCCGGCAACCTTTTACGAGGAATACCCTGAAATGGAACATTTTATTGTAATACAAAAGGCAGGATTTAGCTTTCCTAAATGTCATTCATTCCACATCGTATGGATGACGTGAAACCCGGTGGTTTGAACAGGGAGTGACGGATCTGATATCCTAAGTGGCGGTATCCATTCCCAAAAGAGTAATGAAAATAAGCATGAGTCGTGAGCACAAACTGACACCTGCGCAGTAATAAATTTTTGGGTCTCTTTGGCCGAATGAAGAAGCCGGGGGGCGCCGAGCTGCTTGCGATTGGTTCGTCAGTCGATACTCGTCGTCTATTGGACTTTCGCGTGTCATTAGGCTACTGTACTCTTACGTGCAATTTTAATAGGCACTTTTGAATGTCAACATTTTGACGGAAATAAAATTGATTCTAGTTGCGTCTTCCAAAAGGTAATTTCGCATCGAGAAGAATGGGCAAGAAACTCCACAGTTACTCATTATTACAACATTACTGTACCAAAGTAAAATTTCAAGTACTACTATAGTTAGTTAGTGAAGTACCTATCAATAATTTTCGTAAAAACGGTACTGAATAAATTTGGCCGAAAGTGTACATGCGCGAGCTTGCTCCCACTACTACCCATCTGTGCTCACGACTCGTGCCGGCTATTATACCAGACATGGATTCACAGCCTATTAAATTATATCCGCCATCTAGATAACCCCAACGCATTTCAGAAAAATATAGAGAAGTATCTAAAGCAACTAACCTTAACAGCAGCAAAGAACTGCAGATGCTCCTTGACAGACAGCAGGTCGAAGAGCACGTCTTGCTGAGGACACACGCCGATCATCTGCCGGATCTCGTGCATATCGTTGGGATCCCTGTGATCGAGAACTCTATGTTTATGGACATTTCAATAGGCGAAAACTATAGAAAATTTTAGAGTATAAGACTCACGATTCTACCACAGTATACCTATATTAGTTGCTAACAGTCGGTCAACGCAAGTGTACAGACGAAAGTTACAGAGCAATAGAGCGAGAGGAAGTAAGGGAATGGTGGCGGAACAAAACTGCAACATTTTGGGACATAATTTTGTGATGTCATAAATTCGGGCTATTCCACTAATCCCCACTGACAATGGGGAATAAATGGGGGTGAACTTTTTGTTCACGAATCCCCATTGATGGGGATTGTCAGTGAGGATTACTGAAATAACCCATACATTCCTTGCCCACACTTAAATGGTGGATAATATATAATGTGACTGCGATCTCGGTTTTCGGAAACCTGATAAATTCTATGCTGTTATTTTACGTCTTCACCTGGCCACAATGCGAGTTTTACTGTACGCGAACCGTGCGGTAAAACTCACATTATGGTCAGGTGTAACGTAAAATCATAAATGAAATTGGCCAAAACACATAAGTACATAACTATAGTTTTAATTACATTTGACCACCGATTTAATCCATTGGGTGTATGAAACAGTTACTTACCTAACATCAAGTCCATAAACATAGGCAGTTCCATTAGTGGGAGCCGTCAGTCCCGTCAGGATGTTGAAGAGCGTGGACTTGCCAGCGCCATTGTGGCCCAACACTGCCGTGATTTGGCCTTCGTAGATGCTCAGGTCGATGTTATCAATGGCCTTGATTTCCGGCTTTCTGCAGTGCCGGAAGCTTTTCTGTAGCCCCACGATTCTGATGGCTTCTTTGTCTTGAAGCTCCCTGGAGAAAATTTTACGCAATTAATCAGACGTGAGACGTGTGACGTCGCTTACACTTGAGCTCGTAAGGAAGCGGGCATGTGTGGGTTACGTACCACTACAAGTTTTTTATTATTTTTTATTGTTGTGGGACTAAAAATATTTGTTTTGGAATCACAGTGATATTTTTGTGGCTGACAAGATCTTGATATATGTAAATGAGATATTCTTGATGGTTTGTATTTCGATCAGAAAAGAGGGAAACCAGGCCAGATCGCATTGATAGAAAGCACATCGAGCACTAGAAATATAGGAAATAATAGTAGAACCATTCGATCCATTTGTCATCTGAATTTGTAGCAGTATCCAGATTCTTGCATTACTATTAATCGAAAATGGATTTTGTCAATCCATTTAAAATAGTATAAGAAGAAATGTCGCAAACTATTCTCGGAGCCCCATTCGACTGATAGTAAATTAATTGTATCTAATCATAGAAGGAGCAATACAATAGTCATTTAATGGCGCTTTGGCACTTAGTTCTAATGCTATGGGCAATGGCGCTTCAACAATTTGGCAGGAAGCCCAAACATCAGCATCTACAGCTACATATGCCATGTAATTGATTGTAAATACGACGACGATGTTTTTGTTTTGTTTCGATTTAGACTCACTAAGAGCATGCTTTGTCGTGTCGTCTTTAGAAGTACATAATATAGCATATTGCCCGAAGATGACAGAATAGGTGCAGGCCTACAGACGTTGGCACAACTGCATTTCACCGGTTATCTTTCAGTTGCATGTCATAGGGAGCATGCTTAGTCATTACGCTCACACTACGACTCCGTGCTGCTGCTGATAATAACCTAATAGAATAACCCAGTCATTCTTTGCCCTACGCCGTTTTCCAAATCTTGGTAGCTATGCGTTCTTGTTTCAACTTGATCTTCCTCTTGATCTTCTTTATGGTAATCCTAGTAATTGGAATTTGCTTCTACATACCTGGGCACTGGTTCTATATCCTTGTTATGAGATGCCGCTTCGCCGTTGGAATGGAAGTGAACTGCGGATACCCTGCCTCGCCTGCTGCCAATCCAGAAGGATGGTAGTAAGCAGAACCATGGCTTCTGCTTGATTCCGTATTCGCCTGAAAAGAGGTTCATTAAGTTTAACATCCTTATTGGACTACCACGAGTACTTGATTTGACAAAATCATCATCTTCTTCACCATCTTTCGTCCTTATCCCAATTGGTTTGAGGTCGGCGCAGCATTCCTTTTCTTCCACACATCTCTATTAACCCACATCTCAGTTGTCATTACCTTTCTAGCCATAGCATCATATAAAATAACGATAGAAAATTTTAGAAGATAGAAAAGATACTTGATTTATTCTAAGAAATTAAGATTTTTAAGACATTTATTCCAGGTAGCAAAATGACGTCTGCAGCAAAAAATGACGTCACCCCAAGGTAATTTTAGGGTCCGTCGATTATGTACGTCACACTAACGTCATTATAACGTCTGGTACTCAACGGAACGTCCTGATGACGTCGATTTAGCGTCAATTCAGTGACGTCCTGACAAATTGACGTCATCTTATGGGACCCCCCGACTTCAAGACATGACGTCTCTTACGTCGAGCAGTACCGTAAACGGACGATATAATGACGTAAAAATGCTACCTGGGATATAAGGAGCTGCAAAGAGCTTTAGGCTATGACTAAAGAACTAAGGGAAGGCTAGGGGTGTGGGCTTTAGGGGAAGACTTGCAGTGCTTTTAAACCTTAATTATCAACATACAATCTATTACAGGATATGCAGTGTTCTGTTCAAATAGGGCCAGAAGTAGAAAAATAAATAAATAAATCTAATCTATTTCCTGACTTACTAGGTATAACAGCATCCAGCCAATACGCGGCCAGGCCGTACAGCACCGTATCTAGGGCCATCATGATGAGGCTGCCGCCGAACGGAACTCCTGGACCACTCCACAGATTGTCCCATGTGACTCCCACGCCTGCCATGTCCAGGACTAAAGCCTGTAGACAGGACATGATAGTATCATATTGATTTATTAAAACTTCTCGCACACAATGCTTTAGGCATTCTCTACCAGTCAACCAAGGGTGGTGAAGAGTTGATAATAATAATAAAAATATTAAAAAGATAACATAATGAATAATAAATAAAATACGTACACAAGTACATTAAGTTATAAACTTATAATACACGTACATACATTTTACTTTAATCTATACCTATATTATATACATATATAGTAGTACATACATACAGGGTAATGGGTAACAGATTTTAATTTATCATATTTTGATACAAAAACAAGAATATTTAAATTCAATGCTCTATCTAAATATTACGAACTCTACGCGTAGCAAAACAAACTGCTGTGTCTAGAAAAGGACAGAAGATAAATTTTAGATTAGTCCTGTCAAAGTAATCAGCGCTTGGCGTAAATTGACGTAATTGTAGTAGGCAAGTTTTTAATAACGTCTAAACTTGTATGGAGTAGTGACAGGCGCTGATTAATTTGACAGGACTAAACTAAAATTTATCTTCTGTCCTTTTCTTAATGAAATAGAAAGAAAAGGATGCACTGAACTTAAATTTTGTTTAATTTGTTAACAAGGGAATCGGCACCAGTATAAAATAATTCTTTCAATTAAAATTAAAATTATAATTGTACACCAAAGCATGTCATTGGTGCCGATTCCCTTGTTCACAAACTGAACTAAATTTAAGTTCAGTGCATCTTTTTCTTTCTATTTCATTAACATAAGCAATACTACGTCAACTTCAACCATTTTCACAAATTTGAATACGTCTAGGAATGAAACTATTTGATTAAGCGCAGAAACGGATACGTTCGCAAGCGACGGTACGGAACGGATCGTATGCGTCGACATCCTGACGGACGCGATCGGCTGTCGCCGCATCCGTACGTATCCTTTTCGATCCGATGCGATACGAGCCGTTTGGTGGAAATCATCGTTAATTGAATTAAGTTCTTATGCATCTGAGTTATTTATGTTGGCTGTTTCTTATAAGTAGATTATTACATAGGGTCGGTCTATATGGCTGTTTAGCCCACACATACTTTTAAGGAGCGAAATTTGCAGCATTATTTTAGTCTAGGCTAGACATAGCAAAATAATATTGCTTTGAAATACATTTTCTATGGAGGTAACCTTACCTTATCCATAGCGAGTGCGTAACAGCTGGAACTGATGAGAGACACAAACCAGAAGGCGAGCGAGTCTGCGTTGGAGACGAAGACTTGGATGAAGTACAGGCCACTCATTAGGTTCACTGCAAAACTGCCCAGGATGCCAGCAGTCTGGTGGAAAAGGTTTTTATAAAGTAAAACACCGCTGAACTATCATTATTGTGGTTAAATAGGTATGTGGGTCTCCTATAATGTCATCTTTTCAATGGCTTTGTGTACATTTTTATTACCTACTAGCTGCGCCCCGCGGTATCACCCGCATAAGAGTCGATCCCGTGGGAATATCGGGATAAAAAGTAGCCTATATTTTGATCCAGGGTGTCAGTTACCTCCATACAACATTTTATCAAAATTAGTCAAGCCGTTTGCGCGTGAAGAAGAGACAAACATACACACACACTCACAAACTTTCGCCTTTATCCATACTAATATTATAAATGTGAAAGTAACTCTGTCTGTCTGTATGTTAAGTTTTCACGTCTAAACCGCTGAACCGATCATCATGAAATTTGGCAGAGATATAGCCTGCGATACGGAGAAGGACATAGGCTACTTATTTACGCGATAACCGACATCCACGCGGGTGGAGCCGCGGGCAACAGCTAGTAATATTATATAGTGTGATTATTGTGACTAGCTGGTGCCCGCGGCTTCGACTGCGTGGCTTTTTCCAAAATAAAATTAGCCCTAGTTACTCCTTATAAACATCAGCTATCTGCCAGTGAAAGTCCCATCAAAATCGGTCCACACGTTTCACCATCCACGGAGCTTAGCCGGAACAAACAGACAGACAGTTAGACAGACCGACAGACAGACAAGGACGCTTAAGCGTTTAATAAATAGCTATTATTTTGACATTACAAAGAGACACTTCAATTTTATTTATTTGAATAGATGTATAGATAACTCAGCCATAATGGCAGTACGGACGTAATATGGGTAATTAAATTACAGTTAAATGGTTAAAGTTCCTTACCCTGGCTCTATCGAAGAACGGAGTCAACATGAAAGCGAATGTAATAATCGTGAAGCCAAATAACAACATCAGCAGAAATATCAAGATGTAAGATGAATGCTGGAACACCTGAAATAAAATAAATGTGATTGTTAAGCATAGAATAATCTTAATATTTTATATTTAGCTAGCCGTCATTTGTTTTGTGGAACGAAATAAAACGTTTTTTCTCAAACATGCATGGAAATGTTGTCATTATTTTCGAAAAAAGAACACGCAAAGTTTCGAATTTACGGACAAAGAAAATCAAACCCATTGTAGGAGCGTTTTTTAAATTTGGAACGCTCCAGAAATGTTGTATGAAACGGCGTGCTGGGGTTATTAAATACTCTTTGATTAGATCTCTTTTATCATTCTTGGCATACCAAAGTAAGTCTCTTTGCTTAGCACAAATTGCGTTCACGTGCATATACGCGGCTGGAATGAAACTGGCGCGGCGGTGCGTGGCTGTATAGCCATAAATGCGTTTGCCTTTCGGCACAGATGATAAATAGAAAATTGGCGGCAAAGCGGAAAATTCAGTCTTGAATTGTTATTTACATACAAGTTCCCGGCCTTTGCAAGTACTATTAACAGAATAGTTTTTTTTTTTTGGCCAGCGTTATTTATCAGCTTTGTATTTATGATATCGAAACTTTTTTGTTGCACCGACTTTGGATCGTTTTGAAGCATGGATTAATTTAACTTAATTTAAGCTAGGATATTATTAAAAATGTGTTAACCTTTAGAGTAAAAAGTAGTACGGTACTGACGATGGACAATATTGTAACGAAGACAGCGTAAATAAGGAACCAGGAACCCCTGAAAACAAAATTAAAACATACACAAACTACGATACAGACTTATATTCCACAGTTTTCATAATTCAAACAAATGATCGATGATTATGGCTAATAACTTTTATCTAGATCGAATATAAATATGCTTATTTGATCTCGCCAACTGAACATGGAGGAAAAGGGAGGAAATCTTGCTTATTATGTCAGTGCAGCCGCGGAAAGTGAGCCAAAAGATCATTTCAAAAGCCATCAGCCTCCGTCCTTCCTGGAAACTCTTACAAACATTGCAAGTCTCCAAAGAGTCTCAACTAACCAGTACACCGATTCCTTCAACCCCATAATCCTCATTCCTTCCCTGATCTTCTTCTCCTTCTCCCCCACGACGAACATCAGCAGGTAGGTGATGAACTGCGACAGCGTCATCACCATATACATGGGCATGATGACTCTGAAGATGACCAGCCAGTCACCGGTGTGCTGGCGCTTCGGGAACTGGCGCAGGTCTATTCTCGGAGGCGGGATTGCTGCGTCGGTATCATACTGTGGGGAAGAAGGTTTTTTGACGTATATAAGTCTTTCAATTTGCTTCCATAGTGAGAGGCAATTCAGAAATCGGGGCATACAGTTTGGTGAAGCAGCTAAATATGAAAGAAAAAAAGACAGAAAATACGTTTATTTGCTGTAAACATGACGCAATAAAGAACATAAAGAGAAAAAAAATATATAACTGGGAAAAGCGTCACATCCACGCAAAACGGCTATCGCTCAGCATTATGCTGAGCATATCATATCTATCATCTACATACAAAATTTGATTACACCACACGATATCTAAAGGATCAAAGAATTCGTTATGATGAGTGAGGACAGTGATACATCGCGCGTGGCGGATGGGGAAGCGCCGTCGCACCGTCGTTTCGCTGCTTCACATAATTTCCGTTTAGTATAGATTTGTCGGAGAAGCTACGACGTTCATTTGAGTTGCAATAGTCAACTCTCGTCAAGATCTACCGATATAAAACATTAGTGTGTATATAGTTTTAGTAAATAATTAGATTGTGCTAAAGTAAAAAAAAAAAAAAATTATATTGCAATGTCGACCTATATTTGTCAAAAAGCCAAATCAGAGTAGAGAAATCGTATACGGTTGGAAAGGGCTTCTCAAGAGCAACCCGGTGAGCAACCCAGTGATACCCATAATACACCTTATGACAGAGTGAAGCAGTGCCGGGAACGTAAAAGAATGAAGGCGTCCGACCGGATCAACGGAGGTGCCAGTACATCTGGCCAAAAATATTACCCGTTACGTACACTCATTGAGGAGCTCGTGGCTAAGTAATAACAGCCGCACGGATCGATCCGTCTGGTTAAGCTACGCTTGCTGGGGTTGGTCCGTGGATGGGGGACCATCTTTACATACTGAGACTCCTCAGTGCCTCGGAAAGCACGTTAAGCCGTTGGTCCCGGCTGTCATTCGTGGATCTTTGACAGTCGTTACGGGTCGTCAGAAGCCCAAAAAGTCTGACAGCCAGTCTTACCAAGGGGTATCGTGTTACCCAGTTACTGGGTTGTGGAGGTCAGATAGGCAGTCGCTCCATGTAAAATACTGGTGTTCAGCTGCATCCGGTTAGACTGGAAGCCGACCCCAACATAGTTGGGAAAAGGCTGGGCAGATTTTGTACACTTATTTACGTAAAATACACAGACACAGCCACACCCGGATTTTTTTATAAAGATATGAAGTCTGAAGTACTGACGATTGATAGATATTGATGAAGTTTTCGGGAGAATCTTTAGAGTAATAACTAGGACTACTAGGAGCTTGTGAAAAGCTAAGGGGCACCCTAAGGCCGGTTCCAATCACGTTTACTTCGTAATCAGAACCGACCCCAATCCCCGGCCTTCCAATCTCCAGCCTCAGCGCCAGGACAATCTCGCTCTACCCTGATCAAAGGCTGCCTTTGATCAGGGTAGAGCGAGATTGTCTTTCAACGCCTTTTAGTTGACGCTTTTACTAAATAATAATTGCCTTCCAAAAGACGCCATCAACATTTTATTTTGCGCTAGTAATTTTTTTCGCATTTGGATTTTTGGCTCCCCTTGCCATCTGGCGCCTAAAGCGACCGCTTCGCTCGCTCAACCCCAGGGACGGCGCTTCCCAGCCTCATCATCATCAGACAATGAACAAAAATATCACAAATAAAAGATGTATTATTTTTTCATTGTACCGGTTGCTCTGAACCATTATCATATGACTTTACATCGAGGATTATGGGTACGTGCAGGAAGAAAGCAACTTACATCTCAAGGTTTTCTTTCGGTTACGTCATTATGTCTTAAACCCGATTGTAAGTAGGTATTGTCAAATCAAATCAAAAATTTTTTTTTGTTTATTTAATATGGGTTGTACATGAAGTGATAGGTAGGTTGTTTAAATTTTTTAAACCATATCCTACCTTAACAGGTGTGCAAATATCTATTACAATTCAAATATTTCTTACATTAATCATTCATTTTTCTATTGGAAATATAAAAATTACAATATATGTATGAATTTTATTAACTATATGATTTTTCCATGGTGGGTTTTTTATGACTAAAACATGAACCCTACATACCTTAATCTTGATATAATCGATGAGTGTCTGCAATGCCAGGAACCCTGAGTAGTAATACTGCAGCACAGGACAGGTGTCTTCGCCATGCATCTCCGACAGTGGTATAAGCTGACCCCCTCTCGACCAGTCAGATGACCAGTCTTTGGAGGCAGTTCTCTCCCGGCATTTGGCTGGAGAGGTCGTGAGTGTTCGAGTTGACGGTGTGCCTATGTGCGATGGGTTGGTTCGGATGGTGTATCTGAGAAAAAGGCATCACTAATTAGGTCATTATATGTCCTCCTAGGGCGTCCCCTTCCCCGGCGTTTCCATTCACATCTGCCTTGTGAATACCTTTTGCTAGTCGCCTTTCATTAATCCTTTTAACATGAACAAACCAGATAATTAATTCCGTCTTTCTATTAATTTGTGTTTAATTTTACAATAGTAGTTTCGTTGTCTTTAGTTTAAGTCACTATAGAAACCTTTTAATAACCATTTATGGATCCGAAATCATTTTATCATCATCATCATCAAAATTTCAGGCCGGAATTACTAACCGAAGGGTATAGGGCAATCATTTAGTAGTGAGATAGGAGTACCTAACGATTTATAGGTGAGATAGCCAAGAGCATCCCAGTTGTAGAAAAAAAATATTGTATAGAAGTTTGGAATCTACCCGGTGACCCCTTCGTTTGAGTTGAATTCAATAACTATGATGACCATGTGTCACGGACATTAAATTTTTGTGTCAGTGACGGATTTACACATTTTCCAAGTATAGGCTGTAAATTTTTTGCCGCCCTTTTACCTCTACAATTATCAGTTTCTAGATAATTTTTATAATACAACAATTTGGTTGAAATTGCACAAGAAATTGTTTATTGGTACATTTCTGAGCTACTCAAAGCTCAATCATGTACCACTACAAAGGCGGGGTCATGTAAGGCTGCAAAACAAAATGAGGCCACCCCAGTCTTTTGAGTTTAGACAAGAAAATATTACTATTCACGGACATTTTTTTCATAGAAAATCAAGAATGTGGGATGTAAGAGCGAGTGCGTCGAGCTCGAAATTGAAAGGGAAGGGACGAGGGAAAACATCAGCGAAAGAATAAAAATATAATAAAATCTGCCGCCCTAGGCTCAAGCCTACTCAGGCTACTGGTAAATCCGCCACTGTTAAATGTGTAGGTGGCACGTGGTCATCGCAGTTATTGAATATACAAAACATATTACTCTCCTTAGGGTCTTCACCGCAGTCGGGTCAAAATATGATATAATTATGATATTTCTAGAGTGTTTACCATAACATCTGTTAGTGTCATTACGTCTAAACTCGTCTTCACCTACATAACTTGAGTCATGAACACATTGCAAACAGCTTTCTTGGCATAAGTAACATTGTCCATTCCAGCGCTAATGGTTTTCATGTCCAACCTACGCTTTGTCTATTTTATCGAAAAGAACTAAAGACACGCGCCATTTTTATTTATGGATAGAGTAATTACTTGTATACGAAATATTCTCCATGTGAGAGGGTAATTCCCATATTTATAAGAAAATAAATAAATAAATAAAATACCTTTATTTGCAATAAACATGATGCAAAGAAAGAACACAAACACAAAAAATAATAAATTAGGGGAAAATATGCGTCACATTCACGCAAAACGGCCTTCGCTCAGCATAATGCTGCGACCCTATGCGAGACAAAGCCCCTGCGCTGGTATTCAGCGACAGCCGGCGTTGACGTGATGGCGTCGACCGGTGCAGCATACAATGAGATATAATGCTAATGCTATGGCCGCCCCGC
The DNA here is from genome assembly GCA_947523025.1 of Dryobota labecula. NCBI lineage: Eukaryota > Metazoa > Arthropoda > Insecta > Lepidoptera > Noctuidae > Dryobota > Dryobota labecula. The sequence goes on from OX383303.1 coordinate 12,788,531, forward strand.
GCTACGCGACGGAGCGCGGTGCAGTGGTTCCGCGCGCATATTGTATGCTAGTGCCGCCCCGCGCTACACGACGGAGCGCGGTATATCGGATAGCGGATAATCATCGTAATTAATAACGGGGATTGGTCTTCTGATTTGAAACGCAATTTCGACACTGCGCCATTTTCCCACGTAACATCAACTTTATGCGTAGTTGGGTGATTGTCATCTGTTCTTTATTGTTGAAAGTAATCAATGCATAAAGTGCATCTTTCATGAATTGAACGATTGTTGTGATACCTACATTTAATGGTGCTGTAATTTGGAGGTTACTGCACCATTGTTGTCAGTCATAAGCAGTTTCCAATTAATTAGTATTATAATTAAATTTTAAGTACTATCAAATCAAAATATTTAATCCATACTAATATTACAAATGTGAAAGTAACTCTGTCTATCTGTCTATCTGTCTGTCTGTCTGTCTGTATGTTACGTTTTCACGCCTAAACCGCTGAACCGATCGTCATGAAATTTGGCTGGAATATAGCCTGGGATATGGAGAAGGACATAGGCTACTTGTTTACGCGATAACCGACATCCACGCGGGCGGAGCCGCGGGCAAAAGCTAGTTGTTTTATAAAGTAAAAAATTCGAAAATATTAATTAAATACATATATACGTACGCCTCTGAGCAAAACATAGAGGACCTACCAATCTGCAACATCTCGCACACTGTTGTAATTTGACCTATAAATACAAATAAACCATTTTTTTTTTTGAGCCTGTAATTATTACAAAGTTTAAGGTAAGGTAAGGTTATTACGTAAATACATTCTAATATGCATGTGTCAACCCCTCAATAAAACCTTTGTGGCTGGCCATTGTGTACTTACCAAGGCACCGTGCAAGCTGTATCATCACTTTATCCATACCGACAGGAGCCGAGGAGAACCAATCTTCTTTGTTATTGTCCGTGTCTATGCTACAATTTTAATCCTCAAAATGTTCCCTCACCTAAGGGCTTCAGTATTCGACGTGGGATCAGTATGAAAGATGACGGCGATGGGGAAGTTCTTTGCGTCGTTGTGGTACGCGTCGTTCAGCTCCGAGTTGTTGTTGTACTTGATCCAGTGGATTGGGTGCTGGTGGGACTCCGCTAGCAATGAGTTTATCTCCTCCAGGAAACCCTGCAATGGAATATAGGGATATAGTAGAATGTCAGAATAAAGTTCTACACACAGTAGTCTCAGCTTCGGATTTAGGCTTAATCGGAACCGAAAGCATAGAGCAATGGGTAGGCTAGACTAGATGCCAAGGAAAGACTTAATTATAAAAAAATGTTTAATTAGCTACAAACCGCGGCTTCGCCCGCGTGCCTTTTCTAAAATAAAAAAATTAAAACGGTCAAGTGCGTGTCGGGCCACGCACAATGAAGGGTTCCGTAGTTCGGATGAATTTATCCCAAGAACAAACTTAACATTGTAGTTGAGAAACATGCTCTCCTATACAGGTTGTATGTGGGAACATGTTTTTCAACTGCAAATTTAAGTTGGTCGACTATTACTCGTAAACTTGAAAAGCCTACTTAGCTGTGATAGTTTTCCTTTTTACTTCGTTATATATAGGTACTACTACCGTAACATTTGAATTTCTAACTACAACCGTTTAGTTGGTAGAGGGGGGGGACACTTGACTCTAACGAAAATTGGTACTTTAAAGCTTGATAAGTCACGAACGGTTTACTTAATCAAAAAACGGTATTCCCAAACCCCTAATATTTTTGAAAGACCTATCCAACGATATCCCACACTATGGGAAAGACGAAAAAAAAAAATATCATCTCCACTTTACATGTAGGGGAGGTACCCTAAATAATTGTTTTTTTCTAAATTTTATTTTACCACTTTTTTGGCGTCATTAACGTGTATACTCATGCCAAATTACAACTTTCTAGTTCAAATATTTTTTGAGCTAAACCGCGGACAGAAAGACAGACGGACATGGCGAAACTATAAGGGTTCCTTGTTGACTACGGAACCCTAAAAAAGAGAGTTACTCCTTATAACATCAGCTATCTGCAAGTGAAAGTCCCGTCAAGATCAGTCTAGCCATTTTGGAGATTAGCCGGAACAAACTAACGGATAGACAAATTTTGTAAAAAAATGTATTTTTTTAGGTACCGCATTTTCTTTCGCATGCATTTAGTAAAAAACTGTTTTGACATTACAAACATACACTTCAATTCTATTTATTTGTATAGATGTAGCTCAGAAAAGCTATTTACATACATCATGACCGGGATAAGGGTTAGATCGAGTTTAAAAAAAGGGATTTAAGCGTGTAGATAATGTTTAACATTTGAAGAATACTTTTTCATACCATAGTTCCGTTGGCATTGAGCCAGTCAGCAGCAACGGCGACGGAGTGGTTCTCCGGGAAGGCGTCGTGATGTATCCTCAGCAGGCGGCCTGGTTTCCGCACCTCCGGGAAATTGGGGTTCGGCACTAACATCTTCAGGAAGATCAGCACCCCCAGAGAGTACAGCGGAACCAGCACCTCCTGGTAGTGGAAAATGAGGAAGAAATTAGGACTGACTTGTCTCTAGTTGACTGAATTTAGGCGTCGTTAACTGAAATTCTAAAGGCGAAGACTGACTAGTAACGTTTGTTTGTAATGTATCATTCGAGACTTGGTTACAAAACGGCGACACATATGACGCGGTGAACGCTCGCGTCAAGTTCATGGCTTATAGGTCTATGCACACAGCCGGCGTGGCGTGGCGCGGCGCGGCGAGGCGGGGTGGCGACGCTGCGCTGGCGCGGCGGCATCGTTCACATTGCGGGCGCGATCACGTCCGCCGCGCCCATTCACGCCGACCGTGTCGCGACGCAATTCATTCATCAAAAAGATGTTGAGCGCTTCAGACGTGGAACCGGTCTTGCTCTTATTTGCGCTAGCTAAGAAAAAACAACGTAAACGGAAATGAGTGCATGAAATACCGCCCCGCCGCTTCTGACTTGTATTCCCGCGCGGCGCGGCGCCGGCGTGGCGCGACGGTTACCGTCGCGTCGAGCGGGACGGCTCTGTGTGGCGTTGTCCGTATTATCTAGTACATTACAACTGCTCAGCGTCACGTCACCGTCCCGTCCCGCCGCGCCGCGCCCGCTGTGTGCAGAGACCTTAAGCATTTCCTCTTACAAAACGGTGATACACTAAACGTTGCGAACGCTCGCTTCGAGCACTTGACTCAACGTGCTCCATTTTTATCCAGAATGGCCAAAGAGAAGGCTATATAGTCATTGAGAATGGCGGACGTAGAGGTTGTGTGTGCTATTTAATTTTATTGAGTTATTGTTGGAAGAAGAAGAAAAAAACAAATCGTCTGCACTGGCTTGTTTGTAAACGCGCTTGCAATGCTCGCATTGGCGAGCGCCTCGACTCGCTGCTCTGACTACTGTAACGCTTTTCATAGGAATTCACGAAAAACCCGACAGTGTACTGGAGAATCCGGCGCTCGCATCGAGAGCGGCAAGGCTCACTGCACTGACTAGGTACACCTAATGAAAACTCGATACATTACAAGTAAACGTTACATGAGTCAGTGGTGCCGATTCCCTTTATCACAAACTAAACTAAATTTAAGTTCAGTGCATATTTTTTCTTTCTATTTCATTAAGAAAAGGACAGAAGATAAATTTTAGTTTAGTCCTGTCAAATTAATCAGCGCCTGTCACTACTCCATACAAGTTTAGACGTGATTAAAAACTTGCCTACTAAAATTACGTCAATTTACGTCAAGCGCTGATTAATTTGACAGGACTAAACTAAAATTTATCTTCTGTCATTTTCTTAATGAAATAGAAAGACAGTCATTCATTATATGTAATGAATGACTCTTATGAAATAAGAGAGTTGTGTTGATGATTTTAATGATTATAACTATAAATACATATTTGTTACAGTCCCGAATCATATTCAGATAAACATATAACCTGATACTGATCAGAAAATTGGAAAAAAATTAAGAAATTTTGAATTTCGCGAGCTACCCTGTCGCTTCCGCCTTAAAGATTCAGACGCGTCCAATCTGTCCAAGTATACACAGATTGTTGTTGTTCTTTGTTCCAATAAACATTTGATTTGTTTTCAACAAGGATTTCATATTCAGTTGTTCAATTTGATTATTATCATATTGAATATCGGAATATGAAATTTAAAGGATACAATCTCGCTGAGAGGAGTACAAGAACAGATCTGCAGTGCTATTCTGTAGAAATTTCACTCTGATAACCTAGGTGAAGTGAGCTTGAATTAATGAGCTGTCAATTGTGACAATCCCTAGTCTCAGATGGAATGACAGTTCACTTCGAGATCACTTCACCTAAGTTTTCACGGTGAGATTTTTACAGAATCGACCGGCAGATCGTCCATAACAATGTTATAAGGTGCCGTAACTATAGTAATGTCTAAATGATTCTGTGCAAAAACCCTACATTTTTAGTAAATTGTCAACATAATTAAAAGTTAATATTCTTAAAATAATAATTATAATATGTACAAGTATATTAAAAAGGGAGGGGAAAGAATCAAAGGGCATCAAAAAATGGAAAATTGCTTATTAAAAATTTCTGCAAATATATACATCTGATTATGTATATTTTTGCAGATTTTTTTTACAGCGATTAGTGGGATCAAAGAATACATACGGCAAGAGTTTTCCTGGTATCCCGTTTCTTGAGGAGGAGGTTTCTGACGACGGTGGCCCATAGTTGTGGCCAGAACTTGGCCGGCCGGCGGGTCCCCATCGCGCCCCGCAGCCGGCTACCTATCGCCACGCAGTCCTGGTCGCTCACCTCCTTCTCTCCGCATTTTCTGGAGACGAGTGCAACTGGTAAGGAATCGTTGTGAAGAGGTTAACGATTATGGAGTAAAAATAATATAGTTTTAGTAGTTTCATTGGTCTTGTTGACAGAGCGCAGCCCTCGGTATCATTAGGTTCTAAGATTTGAGCTTCAAATTGAGTTATTCGGTCAGGAAATCGTAGTCATCGGTCATCGGTATTAACAAACATCTTTGCCAACTCTTCCGGGCATCTCAGCCGTGACTGAGAAGGTGTTTTATGTATTGTGCAAAATGTAAGGCCAAATTCAAATACTCACAATCCTATCCTATCCTAGTGAGACATATAGATTTTCGTGTGTCCTATGGTATTACTGCGGGCTCTATCAGAATACCAGCGAGCAACGCTGTGTTATTTATTTTTTAAATATCGCAGCATTATGCTGAGATAGGTTTAAAAATTATGTGATAAGGTAACGGTGTGGTTTCAAAGAAGCTGTAGTGACGAAAGTTGAAAAGAGTATGCTTAGATGGTTTGGTCATGTTGAGAGGATGAATGAAAGGCGACTTACATAAGGTATTTACAAGGCAGATGTGAGTGGAAACGCCGGAAGGGGACGCTCTAGGAGAACATAGTGACCTAATTGGTGATGTTTTATGCGTAGCACTCGCAATCGGTGTGCATGTATGACCAGATGTATGAATGTAAACGAAGCAAAAGTATTTATGCTGAGACAGGAGCCTTTTCGGCCTCGTACAGGTCTTTTTAGGGTTTCGTATGACTACGGAACCCTTATAGTTTCGCCATGTCCGTCAGTCTGTCCGTACCTAGCTTAGCTCAGAGACTCTTAGTACAAGAAAGCTATAATTTGGGATGGATATACATATTAATTACGCCGACAAAGTGGTAAAATAAAATCACGAAAAAAAATGTTATTTAGGGTACCTCCTGTACATGTAAAGTGAGGATGTATTTTTTTTTTTTCGCCTACCCCTATGGCGTGGGGTATTGTTGGATGGGTCTTATATTGCGGGTTTGTGAGAATAATTTTTCGATTAAGGGATCCGTTTCTGAAATATTAGGCTTTAAAGTGCTAATCATTATTATTTATTTTTTTAATTTATTTATCATTTATACAAAAGAACACAGAATTACTTAATAAATGGCGACCAAAAACCACTAAGGTTTAAACTTATGCTATCATGAGTCTATCTCAATATCTAACTATACGATGAAGCATTTTATATGTACGCGTTATTGCCGATACAATTAATAATATCTTTAGTTCCATAAATAGTTACAATCATTCCTACATAATACTTAAATAATATTGCTTAAGTTTACATTTGATATTTTTATGTGTAATACATTTGTTTATTTCTGAGGGTAGACTATTAATAAGTCTCGGTATAATATAACCGGTAGTTCGCTCGCCATACGTATTGTTGGCGGGCTGTGTACGAAGCTTTTTCTCAGAAACTGCCCGAGTGCATACAGGATGTTCGATTTTGATTCTTAAAGATTCATTGAAAAATTGTTCTTTCAATAACAAAAAATTTAATTGTGTATGAACTGGTAAGACATTACAGTGTTTAAAGAGACCATTTAAATTGTAATTGTGTTAAAGTGCCCCCCCCCTGCCAGCTAAATGGTTGTACTTGGATATGTAAAAAAAATCACAGCAGAAGTATATATAACGAAGTTCAAAGGAAAACACACAGCCAAGTAGGCGTCACAAGTTACCGAGTAATAGTCAACCAACTTACATTTACAGTTGAAAAACATGTTCTCCCATACCTTCTGTATGGAAGAACATGTTTTTCAAGTACGATGTTAAGTTAGTTCTTGGGATAACGCACGCACTTGGCCGGTTTTTTTTACTGTTTTTATTTCCTGTGCGTGTTCCAATTTTTTTTTCTTTGAATCATTAAATTGTTTGAGTATCATCATCTGCCTCGCCTTTTTCCAACTATGTTGGAGTCAACTTCCAGTATAACCGGAAGCAGCTGAATACCAGTATTTTACATGGAGCGGCCTATCTGACCTCCACAACCCAGTAACTGGGTAACACGATACCCCTTGGTAAGACTGATTGTCAGACTTTCGTGCTTCTGACAACCCGTAACGACTGTCAAAGATCCACGAATGATGGCCGGGACCAACGACTTAACGTGTTTTCCTAGGCTCGGAGGAGTTTTGGTATGTGAAGATGGTCACTCATCCACGGACGAACCCCGGCAAGCGTAGCTTAACCTGATTGATCGAACCGGGTGGCTGTTATTACTTAGCCACAAGTTCCTCATGAAACTCATAATACTGAGAAATAATGGTCATTATCGTTTTTATTTTGATTAACATACACAGTAGCGTGTTGGGGCGTAACTCCCAACAGTGAAAATGTTGTTGTTGTGTATTGGGATGCTATGTTGAACAAGTAAAGTACTTTCTTTGGTATTGTTAGTCGAATCGTTGAGCTTATGTTCTGAGTTGAGCTGCATGATTACTGACAAATGCGTGCACTGAATAAGCAGGTCCACTCAATCTCTGTGGTTCTTTCTTCAAAAGACCATTTCAGACACTAATCTTCACATGATTTGACCAAGATTATGTCTGGACTTTAAAAGAGACTGTGACCTCTGAGTTTGTTTCGGCTTTTCTTCTCAGAGTAGTCAGATACGAAACGCCGACCTCATCTAGTTTTAGGGCTATATTTCACCGGGACACCATGGCGGCGCAACCAGTCGTCGCTCTATAGAGAGTTACTCACCTGGTGTCCGTTTGGTTGCGCAACCAATTTGGCGGCGCGACCAGCTCGGACGCGTGCACAGAATGTTACTAGTCGCGCCGCCACGCTGGTCGCGCCACAACTTGCCTCTGACTGATTTTCTTATTTGTGTCTTGTTTCAAGAAATTATTTTCACACAAATTCAGTAACTCATCAAAGGACCTCACAGACATCTTCACATACTTAACTAAAAACTTATCCGGATATCTTCTTAGATCGTCGTGTATGTTGACGAATTGTCTTTTCTTACAGCGATCGGCTAAATAAGGATGAACCCACCACTATTTCTTTTTTCTCTTGAAATCTCTTTTCCTAACCATACAGCAGTAGTGCTATCTCTTCGAGGTCCATTTTGATACTGTCTCAGTGTGGTGTGGCGCTCTGGGGCCTTACTCCCGAAAAAGTGTGGAATGTGTTGTGTTGGAATCAAGAGTATGGATCGGAATTTAATTCGAACCCAATTCGATTGATTCAGAATTCGATGCTGTCGGGAGTAAGGCCCCAGAAGCGAGTTCGAATCGGAATCAAAATCAAACTCGAATCGTTTTCGGGAGTAAGGCCCCTGGTCTCTGTATGGTGTCTAATTTGGTAGCTTATGGACACCACGGAGGCGCGACTGGTTGCGCCGCCATGGTGTCCCGATGAAATACGAGTATAGCCCTTAAAATATGATTGACGTGTAAAAGTGTTTGTAAAAACCTACTTACAGAAATAAAATCATTTATCATTTAAACAACCGATTGTTATAAAGTTTAGTCTTATCGAGAGGTAGTCATAACGCTTGTAACCCGGTTTTATTACTACTAAAAATATCATGTTATAAGGTAATAATGTACAATTAATGTTGTATTAAACAAACTGCAACGTTTCACTGTAAATAGGTCAAGTTAGTTGCATGTACAGCCAGAGTTGTGAGTTTGTTCGAAAGGGATACCGTGGCCCTGGCACACAGGCAACTGAAGGAACACGGGTAAGTTTTAGTCAGTAAAAGTCTGACATCGTCCCGCTCCACCCAGAGCGGGAGAACTTATTAGATAATTTTCCACCAAAAAAAAAAGGGACCAACGGCTTAACGTGCCTTACGAGACACGGAAAAATGTTTGAGTATACACTTAAGTCAGTCAAAAGTTATGATGAAATAAAACTAATGGACGCGGAGAATCTTAATTGGAATCTGTTCATGTAATGAGCCGCTGAGGCTTATCACACTGTCCACAAGAGCTGTAATTAAAAACAAATATTGGTTTATGAAGATAAACTACTGCTGTTGAACTGCCGAGTTTGTTCGCTTCAGTGTGGTTACAGTACTAAGTGGCTGATGTTGCTCGGCATTATTAATCTTCTAAATATCCATACTAATATTATAAATGTGAAAGTTACTCTGTCTGTCTGTCTGTCTGTTACGTTTTCACGCGTAAACGGCTGAACCGATCGTCATAAAATTAGGCTGAGATATAGCCTGGGATATGGAGAAGGACATAGGCTTTTTTAGGCGATAACCGACATCCACGCGGGCGGAGCCGCGGGCAGAAGTAAGTAAAAATTAAAGTCGGGTTAGTTACACCATTTATAACTCAAGAGCGGCTGGACCGATTTTTATGATCTTTGATTTGTTCGAATTTTCTCCGCCCTGAATAGCAGAATAACTATTAAAACATGCGAAAAATTCACGAAAAACATATTTATGAAAAAATTCAGCTTTTCATACATTTTGTATGGAACGGCTTTATGATGATATCTTTTTATTTTTTTTATTTTATTTAAAAACACAAGTTGGTTCCTAATAATTAAACAAAGCACACTATTAGACCCCTGGGGTCTGTATGAGACCCCTGGGGTCTGTATTAGACACCTGGGGTCTGTATTAGACCCCTGGGGTCTGTCTTAGCATGCCATGGTCTAGAATTTACTCAACGGTATCTAGAGAACGAATTAACTGATAATATCAAATAATAGCGCGTGTAGGCGATGCGATGCGACGGGGTGGGTTGTGGGAACACGAAATTTCACGCGGACAAAGTCGCAGGCTGAAGCTAATTAGGGCACAAATTACTACAGATGGGACATTCCGCAATATAGGTATGAAGTTAAAAGTACGCGGCGGGCCCATCTCACTGGGCCACTTCAGTAGGACTGCTGCGCCCCGCCGGCATAAGAGTTACGCGATAGAAAGAGAGGCAACTTGTAGGTGAATATAACTGTAGGTAATAAGCATTGTGCGACCTGAATTGCACTTTATTGTGTCGTAGCAAGAGTCGCTTTTTATTTAAATGATTTTGCGGAGTCTCCTATCTGTATTAATCTGTGGTTAGGGTATAAATAAGACTTTGTTATGCTTGTTAAAAGGCAAATATTTTCATATTTGTGGAAAATTAAGCCATTCATTAGATACTCTACGCGACATTATATACACATAATATACCTTTACACCTTTTCCTATGAGGGTAGGCAGAAACAACAACCTGTTGTGATCCTAAGATAATACCTTACTCTTTTCGCTTACGCTACATTAATTATACAGGGTTCTTTTAAATTTGCTAGCGAAACTCCGCAAACGCGATGGGTACCGTTACCTAAACACAATAAAATAAAACACACAAACACAGTACTTATCATAGAGCGACTGCCTATCTGACCTCCACAATCCAGTTACTGTTTGTCAGACTTTCGGGCTTCTGACGACCCGTAACGACGGTCAAAGATCCACAAATGAAAGCCAGGACCAACGGCTTAACATGCTTCCCTAGGCTCGGAGGTAGGGCATGCAATATCGGAAGGTTCTCAATTCCGGAACTGAGTTCCAATACTGGTGATCTGATTACGGAATTCCGGAACTGGTTCCGGAACTGGTAACTTTTAAAGTTTATTTCAAATCAAACAAGATGTATAATTATATCAGTCTTTTAATCATTTTTAGTAACAAATTAAACAACTTTCTCCCTTATTACTCTAATTAAACATTTTAAACCGTAAAATCAACAAGACTTATTTATCACACAGTAGAAGTCTTTTTATTGTGTGATAAATAAGCCAAGTTGATTTTTCCTTTCTTTGGTCCTTTCTCCCTTATTACTCTAATTAAACATTGGCCGTGTAGCGGGTTGTGGAAAGTTCCACAGACTAGTTTGGTCGCGTTTAGATAAAATAATAATCAAAATATCAAAAAATTATGAATATCGGAATTCCGATATTACTCCTCTCAATTCCGGAATTGAAATATCAGAAAAATTGTTACGGAGTTCCGGAATTACGAAACTCCGGAATTTCGGAATGCATGCCCTACTCGGAGGGGTCTTGGTATTTAAATATGGTCACCCATCCACGGACCAACCGCAGCAAGTGTAACTTAACCTGATTAATCGACCCGGGCGCATTGAGGTAATTTATGTAAGTACATATTACCTCAATGCGCTCGGGCGGCTATTATTACTTAGCAACAAGCAAGTAAATTCCTAATCAAAGTATGCATAAAATTTCTTTATCTCAATAGACATCCCGTGTCTTTCTACAGCTTCTTTCTGAGAATACAAATACATAGTTCAAAGATGTGACTGAATGATTAAAGTCCACTTGGAAATAGAGGAAAAAATTAAGCATTACTGTCAAAAACAGATGATCTGTGGGAGTCACCACATGACAAAATGGACAAAAATCCACAAATAATATAATTGGCAGCATTTTTAGAATGGCTTTGATGCCAAAGCTATGTTTTTGAAGGAACGCCTCAAAGATATGTGTCGTCATTGTGGCAACAGCTGTTCGTCTATTTCAAGTTTTAGTTGACACGTTTGCTGACGTAGAGAGACCGTCAAACGGACTGACAGAGAGTAACGACTAACTATAAGAGCAAGGTTACACGCTCAGTTTGGCGTCAGTCTGGTCAGAATGACTGGAGAATGATCGCGTAACCCACGGATTGACAGACTGATGGTCCAGACTGATGAAAATTAAATATTTTAAATAATTTTGTCAGTCCGTTTTGAATGATGAAAGACTGATGGGGAATTAACGTGTAAACCGCTCGTATCATTCTCGAGTCAGTCACCGTCAGCGACGCAATGCAGAAAAACGAGTCAAGCAAAAAAAAATATCCATGACTAAGCACTGATTTAAATTGACAACCGACGGTCAGCTCCGAAGTATATCGGCCACTGGCGTACTTTTCATCAGTCTGCTGTCAGTCTAGATTGACCGTGTAACCGTGAAAATCATCCATCATTCTGACTTCAGTCAAGTCAATCCATACTGATAGACTAAACTGACGCCAAACTGAGCGTGTAACCTTGCTCTAAGATATTATAATTTTCAGCGAAAGTTAAACGTTCAGTTGAACGTTGTAATGAAGACTTCATGAAACAACATATAACACACACACACATTTTATATTATATTTTAGTTTAAGACTTTGCATATTCATATTTTCCTCTTCTAGTTCTCACACACTATTGTCTACATTTCTTTTTCATTTCTCCTTTCGCAGGTCTGCTGGAAGAAATTTCTTAAGAAATAAGCAGTACCTTTGTACTGAAATTATAATGATATCGTATCTCTATGTATTTAACTGTGTGTACATAAATAATAAAATAAATAAATAAATATCATCCAATATTTTATAATCTCGATAGATATTTGAGAAACTGTGGAAAATAAGGTTCCAATGTAAATATTACCCCATTCAATATACCGAGCTTTGGTTTTGTGTGAGTTTACTGAAAACGAGTTCGAATTTAAAACATAAACACAACCACAGCACAACAGAACATATAACAACAAAACAAACAACAACACAACATAATTGGCACGAAATTTGGGTTTACTATACAACAGGACAACTCTGGTTAACCTTTCGGGGAATTCAGGCGTGATGTTATGTATTTTGTAACTTCGAATTTATGCACTTCATATTCTGCTGTCCTAGCTAGATTCTCCCGTCTAGCTTATAGACTGCGTGCCGACGCATAAATGAACATTTTTCAATCTCTTTCAGTATTCATAACTTCAAAAAATATACCTAGTGCTTGAAAATACAGCTTGCTTTTTTAAAGCTGTACACGTTATGGCTTAGGTCTCCCCTTTCCGAGGCTAAACGTAAAGCAGTTTGCTTAATTGTTTTACCGTGTTTTTAATTCATTTTATTACGCACTGCTTCGTACATTATTCACGCTTAGAGACGGGAAAATTTTGAAGGAAAATTATTTAATCCCTACAGACTTTGAATACTTTTATGCTCCAGCATCTTCATGAAAAGAATTATCATATTGTGTTGCTTCTGCGAAAGTTAAGTAGTTATGCAATTTTAGGGGAAGCAAAGGTAGAATAGATACTACACTGAAAAAAATGTTTACTTATACATAACCAAACTTTCGTCAACATGTAACACAAAAAAGTGACCACATAACTTTATGCAACATGTAACCAAAACCTGTGCTGGCTGTTGTGTATCACTTTTATTAAATCAAGTTAACTTTTATATAGTCTTGTCAAACTTTGATTATTCCTGAAATAGCCGAAGTAGTTAGGCTAAATATTTTTTTCAGTGTACATCCTAAAATAGAACTTGTTTAGTGTACTTATTATTTATTTAAAAAGCTCTTCGCTCTATCTGACTTTTATTGACTTGAATGTGCCCTGGCGGCTGAGAGTATGCCATGCTCACTCTAGTGTCTCGCTGAAGGTGGCGCGTGTGATGAATCATTTAGCTCCCTTCAAAATTGTTGAGCTGAATGGTGCTAATCCATGCGTCATGTTCGTGAACGGGCGCCGTCAGTAGGGACTGGTCATCTCGTAGCTGCCACGGCTTATTTTAATTGAATGAAATTTTTAATTGTTTGTTTTTAATATATTTATTGCGGACACTATTATAGTCACACACACACACACACACACCCACTCTCACATACCCTCACTCACACACACACATCGTTCACACATGTATAATTTCAATATGAATGATGTAACCAATATTTTGTAACCATACTTTGATTTAAAAGAGTGTCCGTTGAGTTTCCTGCCCGTTCTTCTCCATAGGTACCTACTACGCTTTGGAATGGGCAACAAGCTTCATCTTTCTGACTGACCGACCCCTTGACAGTTCAAAAGTGACTGTAATTGGTTTATTTGAAATAAATGCTTTGAGTTTGAGTTTGAGCCACTGGTTTAATTTAGATTTGTTATAATGACATTATCATACATGAGAAGCTGGGGAACAGAACCAGATTAGTCCACTATAATTCTAACACACATTTTTTTCGAATCATGATGACTTGGACCCCTTTGAAAGAAAGAAAAGTATTTATTGGGACTCATACAGGAAGTTCACATTTTAAACTAAACACACTCATAGTAACACAAACAAAAACAAAAGTAAAATGAAAACAAAACCTGTACGGGGCCAAAAGGCTCCTATCTCAGCATGATGCTGCGACATTTAAAAATAAGTGCTTCGATCCCTGTTAATATTTTCAATCAAAACCGGGTCTAAGTAGGGAAAAATTGCTTTAAAAAAAGGCATTTTAAAACGAAACAAAATATAAATTCCATCTATTTTTCATTCTGAAGCGGACTAGTCCCATGTAGTATCCATATCTTCAATACATTTTTAATCAAAAGCGGACATGTGCAGCAAAAATAAAATATATATTGTTTGCGGTCACAATCGGACAAGTCCTAAGTCCCAAGACAAAAAAAAAAACAAAACCTTTTTTTTTTTTTCATAGTTTTTCAAACAAAACCAGATTAGTCAATTTTTATTTCTTGAATAACGTCTAGAGTATAAAAGCAAATTAAAAATGTATTACTCATGCAACAATAGATCTAATCCACCTATCTATAGTTATGCAATGTTGTTTTATTAATCTCCTCCATAAATTATTATTAGTTTTTTAGCGATCCTGTAAAATTTAATTTCACGGACTAATCCGGTTCTGTTCGCCAGCTCCTCACATTGCTCTTTTTGCCCATGTTTAAGGAATATACCTACATTTTCACGAGCATCCTTCAAAATTAAACTCAGTGTAGTGTGCCGAGTTCCTTTTTAGGTGTTCGTTTCACCAAAATAGTAGGTATCATGATACTACCTACCTACTTATTATGTTAATAAAAAACAGTTTGTTTGTTCCATGTTCAAATTTCACCGGAAATGACGGGTCGATGGCGAGGTAGGGCAGCAAGCCCGCGATACCGAGGGTGCGCGCGGCGCCCAGAAGTCGCTGCATATTGTATTGCAAGGGGTTCTTGTAGGGGCTGCTTTGAAAGTGTTGCCATGCACTACCCCTTGTTTATTGATCAGTTAATTTGTTCTGATTAGTCAGAAATTTCTGGTACACGTATTGGCAAGTTCACACGAAACATTTGTAAAGCTTCGCACCTATTTCCGATAGCACAGTAGCATAGCTGGTTGGTTCTGGCTATGTGTTTTATATTTTTATAATCGGATGGGTATATTGAGGAGCTCTATACACAATTATTCAAATATTATTATACTCAGAACATATTTGAGTTCATTTTACATTCTATAAACTTGCATATTCACATACAATAGAGTTTTGAACGTTTTCGTCAAGCAGTTTTAATGAGTGACAGCAGAAATATTGAACAGAAAACAGAAATATTGACCTCTTTACTAGATTCAAAATTGTTATATTTCAATGCAGTTACATTTAAAATACAAACAATCAATGCAAATTGTAAGCTAAATACATATTTAATAAAGTTTAGTTAAAACTTAATTAATTTTGGAAGAAAGTTTTCACGAAAAATATTCAACTTTGAGTGACAGCTACAGCTGAATAATAAGGGTACTCATTATTTTTACTGTCTGTCTGTTTGTTTGTTCCGGCTAATCTCCGAAACAGCTGGAGCGATTTGGACGGGACTTAAACTGGCAGATAGCTGATGTTATAATGCTACTTTGTTTTGAAAAAAGTCACGCCGGCGAAGCCGCGGGCAGCAGCTAGTACACACAGCTCTATTAAGTGGTTACCCCCCCAAAAGACATGTGCGTTCAAATCTTTGATATGGGCTCGCTGGCTAGTGCATCAAACTGTCGGTATGAGTATGACGACGTTCGGTAATGCGACAGTTCGAATCTAAGACGAACAAATGAACTCTTTTTGAAGTAATCTTTAGATTATTCGTAACGAATTCAATATTCAACATTTTTAAACTTGAGGGGTTAGCACATAATGACGCTGTGTGTACCTAAATAAAGGCAGGCATAAAGGGTTGTGCCCGCTTATATATGCAATGCTGGAGTATGTTTATATAGCTGTAACAACGGGCACATGCCTCACCCAGAAATGGTAAAAGCTTATTTACGGTCTAATTAGTGACGATCCAAATGGGTTTGACCGATATCCATGAGAATCAAAGTTCCCTTTCAGTGACTTATATGACGCACCCTGCCCGTCTTCCTAATGAGAATTAAACTGTCACGCCCTGACCTGTTGGTAAACCCCGCGTCCCTACGTAAAATGGTGGACCAGTTATATTAAGCCGGGTTGGCTGCGCCATATTTTCGTGTTTTATAAATACATAACATAGTTAGATAACCGTATTGAGGGCGTAGCCTAACATTTTTGTTAGCAAAAACTTTTACTAACATGTTTTAATACTTTATGTTTAAGAGCGTTGTCACCGATCCACTAGCTCCATTCTTTAAAAACATATTGTCTCGTGACTGAGAAGGAACTATGAAAAACGGCTCAATCAGCTACACGCCATTTCTTCTCAGGGATAGTCAGATAGGAAATGTCGACTTCCTCAAGCTTGTTTTTATATTTTTTATATGACGTGTAAAAGTGATTCCGATATCCTATTTACAGAATAAACGATTTCATTTCATTTCACATATATCGGTAAGTGTGTCTAGAATTTACTAATACCTTTTTTAAAGTTTCATATTGAGACACAAAGCAACCAAATTCGATCTAAATAAAAACGACCACTTTCCTATTGAAGTCTAGTATTTTGTTGCTTCGTGTCTCAATATCCCCACCCCGCAGGTTACATTTACAATGTAACCTGCGGGGTGGCTGCGCAACACACTATCACATAGTTTTTAGATATTCCAAAAATAAAAACTGGAAAAAATGCGCCCAAAGATGTTCTATCAAATTATATTTATATAAAATAAATATCTTGGACAGAATTTATTTTAATTTTTTAAATGGAAAGATCACCTAAACTTCGAGATTTAAAAAAAAAGTATTTGAAATGGACACGTGGGTGTTTTACTCGTGCATTATAAATGCATCCCTTGATCGATAAATACCTTAAACAGCAGAGGGTTTTTTTTTGATCAAATGGAACACTGTATCAGTAGAAATGGGTTTAAATTTAACAGTTCAACAACATTGACACACACAGCAATTGATTAGCAATATACTTCAAAATCATTCAGATTGCGATTAAGTGTGTTACTGGTTAAGTGGGCTCTGCTCTGGATATGTGAGCAACCCTACTAGTGATAATTACAATGAGATCCCGACACTTTTGTATTGGAATACCTCTGTGACTGGGAATAATTAAACCTTTATAACTAAGAATGCATTTAAGGGGCTTGTGGCTTAGTAATGAACTTTTGTTCGTGTGCAATTTTTTTTTTTAATTTTCTTATTTTTCTCCCAAAAGTAACCCCATATTCAAAATTCATTATTTTATTTAGGTAACACGTAAATAAATGAATTTTGAATATGGGGTTACTTTTGGGAGACATTTGACGATTGTTTGGGTCACAGGAATTGATATGTGTACCATATATTTATATATGTTTACATAGAATAACATGCCTACGATATTTAAACGTCAAAATGTCATACCAGAATTTTGTAATACCGTGGCCCTGGCACACAGGCAACTGAAGGAACACGGGTGGGTTTTAGTCAGTAAAAGTCTGACACGCCCTCCCGCTCCACCCAGAGCGGGAGAAGTTATATGATAATATCCCACCCAAAAAAAAAAAAAAAAAAACAGAATTTTCACCTAAAATGTCTTATATCTCGTCACCACGGACTTTTGGAGTAATAAAATATAAACAGGACTATTAAATACAAATATTCCTTCATGATATATATTGTTTTATTTATGTCCGTGCTAGGCCATACTTGTATGGGAGCGTTATCCATCTCCTTTCAAGTTAATCGGTCCATTAGATTCGGAGCTAATTGACGAACAGACAGATAGACAGACACACTATTGATCTAATAAATGAATGAATTTAAGAAAATATGGCGAAAGCTACACTTACCAACCCAGCTACTGCTCTAGGTAAAGATATAAACTATTTTTGTTTGTAAACTATTTTTGCATTGTATAAACTCAATGTCCTTGAATTATATAATTGCATAGCACAGGTGTGAGTACTATGTACTATAGAGCTACCATTTACCGGGTAATATGTCTTTTATTGACTTGAATGTGCCCTGGCGGCTGAGAGTATGTCATGCTCACTCAAATGTCTCGCTGGTGGTGGCGTGTGTGTTGGATCATTAAGTTCCCTTCAAAATGGTTGAGCTAAATGGTGCTGATCCATGCGTCATGTTCGTGAACGGGCGCCGTCAGTTGGGACTGGTCATCTCTTAGCTGCCACGGCTTATTTTAATTTTTGAATTGTTTCTATTACGGACGCTTCTAACGTGCACGTCTTTCTACATTGTTCTCACATGTATAACTTCAACATGAATGATGTAACCCATATTTTTGTAACAATATTTTGTTTTAAAAGAGTGTCCATGGAGTTCCTTGTCCGTTCTTCTCCATAGGAGCCTACTACGCTTTGGAATGGGCAACTAGCTTCATCTTTCTGACTGACCGACCCCTTGACAATTCAAAAGTGCCAGTAATTGGTTTATTTGAAATAAATGCTTTGAGTTTGAGTTTGAGTTTTATAGCTTTTACCTAAGTGTTACTAATTATGTCACTCAAGAGATTTTGTAGTTTATTTCCATAATATCATCCCTGTCATTCTCTCTTGTGGGTTGAGCAATTACTTACCACTTAAAATGCAGAACAAACTTACTTTATAGGCCACACATAAACGTAATTAGGTGCGTCTCTTCAAACTTTTATTGCGTATAATTACTTCTCAACTTTAATTATATAGATACGTATGCAAACAACGTTACTTTATTATGACTTCATTAAAATAGTTTAGGTACTAGATTTTACACCGACTAGAATGAACCTACTTAACTCACTTACTGAATTGTATATTTTTTTTTTTTTAGGAAAATCGTTTATTTTATAACGTTTGTAAATATGTGAGCACCATGTATCTAAATAATTAGTCATTGCTTCGTTTTCAATTATTTTTACCTATTGTGGTATAGTAATATTATTCTAAGTGCATCGTCTTCACATATAATTATACAACTAATATATACAAAGTATTGTAAAACATTTTAAAAGATTAACGGTGGAGTTTCTTGGCTTATTCCCGAAATCCCCCCCTGAAAGTCACCCATGAGGGGGAAAAGTGGAATTTATAAAAAAGTCTAGAATTCCCCCTGAAAATCCCCCCTAGGGGGGAATTTTGGAACGAAAAAATACTTATTCCACAAATCCCCCCTGAAAATGTTACTTGAGGGGGAAAACTGGCCTCTGAAAAAAGAGAAGTCTAGAATTCCCCCCTGATAATCCCCCTTAGGGGGGGAATCTGGAATCGAAAAAATACTTATTCCACAAATCCGCCCTGAAAATGTTCCTTGAGGGGGAAAACTGGAATCTGAAAAAAATAAGTCTATAATTCCCCCCTGAAAATCCCCCTTAGGGGGGATATTTGGAATCTAAAAAACCAACGTCCAGAAATCCCCCCTTAAAATTTCCCCCCCTTAAAATTTAAGGAGTGCTTCTACGGCTTATTCCACAAATCCCCCCTGAGAGAATCCCCCTCAAGGGGGAAAACTGGACACTAATGTAAAAAAAGTCCAGAAAGTCCCCCTATAATTTTGAGTTATCCAATTTCGGGTGCTCCTACAGTCACACCCCCAGAATTACACTTCAGACAGCTGAGGGGAATCCCCACTCAAGCGACTAGGTGTGCAATAAAGCACTCCCACCTCCTCCCACGAAAGGGGGAGAAAACCCAACGACGGGTCCCCAGTTATGGGGACCGAGAGACAAATGCCTCAGGCAAGGGGTCAAAAAGCCCCAAAACCGATTCCTCGCGCCCCCTTCGGAGGCGCAGAGACGACCACCGACGTTATTGGCCAGTTGCCCGCCAAACACAACACCCGTCTGGTCGGAGGATCCTCCCTTTTCTATAGAGGATGAGTGACACTTGTGAACTTTACACCCTGTTCCTCACACATCTAAAGGTTTGACTGAGCTGACTACCAAATTCAAGTTGTTAGTATTCGTTCGCACATTAAATTTAATTATTTAAAGAGTGGTATCCGTTTGGAATCCATACTTAATCCATACTAATATTATAAATGTGAAAGTAACTCTGTCTGTCTATCTGTCTGTCTGTCTGTATGTTACGTTTTCACGCCTAAGCTGCTGAACCTCATGAAATTTGGCAGAGATATAGCCTGGGATGTGGAGAAGGACATAGGCTACTTTTTACGCGATAACCGACATCCACGCGGGCGGAGCCGCGGGCAAAAGCTAGTATAATATATAATAAGAGGTGGTACACGGACAGCGCCGGCCCTGGGGTAGATCGAGAGGAACGGTCGCTCTAGGCGCTAGAAGGGAGCCAAAAAGCCAAATACGATAAACTATTTCCAGCGAAAAATAAAATTTAAGCAGGAGTATACTAATTAGAGCTACTTAATTGAATTTAAATTCAATTAGTGTTGATATTTGCAATAAAAGTTGATTTTCGAAAAGAAAAAAAGAAAAAAAATAAAGAAAGAAAATAAATTTATTTGACGCAGTTTAAGGCACACAATACTGATACAGAACACAAAAAAGACAGAAAAAACTTAAAATAGAAATGTGTGCCTCGCGGCTACGCCAAATAGGCCCAGTTCAGCATAAATGCCAGCCAACTAGTGCCTGACGCTGGTTTTCAACTGGACCTTGTGTTGACTATTATATATTATATTTATCTTAGAACCGAAGTAGAATTAACGTGAAGTGAAAGCACGTTAAGAAGTGGGTCCCGGCTGTCATTTATAGATCTTTGACAGTTTTACGGGTCGTCAGAAGCCCGAAAGTCTGACAAAGTAACTGGGTTGTGGAGGTCAGCTAGGCAGTTTGCTCCTTGTAATATACTGGTATTCAGCTGCATCCGGTCAGACTGGAAGCCGACCCCAACATAGTTGGGAAAAGGCTAGGCAGATGATGCTCTTTTGAACAAAATGTTTTTGAAGTGAAAACTTCTTTAGGCGCGTTGAGCACTTTTTGGGTGAACAAAAATCATGGAACTCGCGTCATCATCACCGAACGCTTTCCATGAGCTATAATTATGCATACTGTGTATGTATGTGTACTTTTAGGGTGAACGAAAATCATAGAACTCGCGTCATCGTCACCGAACGCTTTCCATGAGCTATATAGTATACTTTGTATGTATATGTATGTGTACTTTTTGCGTGAACAAAAATCATGGAACTCGCGTCATCGTCACAGAACGCTCGAAATTAATAATCTAATAGCTCGACGATATAATTCACAAGTTACTTAGTTTTCACTTCTATTGGCAGTCCCCAAAGACTGCTCCGTTTTTTTTTTTTTTTTTTAATATGTTAGGAAGACGTAGAAGACTTGCCGCACTGACCGAATAAATTGGGATGCGAGCAGGAGGATGATGGTAAAATAACAAGAGGTTACGCGACGCAAGCAACGAGTACTTCATACTTCGCGTTGGTACATGTCTTCAAATTTTTAGTTCTAGTACATGCAGGTTTCCTCACGATGATCCCCTTCACTATTTTGAGAGCAGTGGTAGTGAAATAATTTACACAAGTAAAAAAAAATCTGCTCGGTTTGGTTGGTGGTAGGGCTTGTTCTAAGTCCGCCTGGCTAGCTACCTCCATCTTATCTAAGTCTGTCGCCAAAACAACAATGTTAACAGCATTTGTTGTGTTTCGGCAGTTAGAGGTAAGATAGCCAGTTCCTTTGTGGTTGAGGATTCCGGGTGAAACTCGCTTCCATCTTAGGCCTTATCATCACTTACCATCAGGTGAGATGAATGCCAAGAGCTTC
The DNA here is from genome assembly GCA_947523025.1 of Dryobota labecula. Lineage (NCBI taxonomy): Eukaryota > Metazoa > Arthropoda > Insecta > Lepidoptera > Noctuidae > Dryobota > Dryobota labecula. The sequence goes on from OX383303.1 coordinate 12,810,286, forward strand.
CAAGTTGTACGAAAAAAAAAAAAAGTAAAGCGTATAGCAAATTTCATCACGACGAGTGACAATGTCGTGTCTGTCTTTAAGTAACATGTAAAATGAGTAGTGGGCAGTTTTCCGGCACTCGCTAGACGTGTAAAATAATACAATATCGTATTAATAGAGTGCACATTTCAGACACTTTAGTTCTATCGCACAGCTACTAATAGAGTGAATAATTCAGACACTTCTGTGACGTCGAAAAGGTCAAACGAAATCGGTTGACACATTCAAACTCAAACTCAAAGCATTTATTTCAAAATAGCTTTTGCCCGCGTCTCCGCCCGCGTGGATGTCGGTTATTACGTAAAAAAGTAGCCTTTGTCCTTCTCCATGTCCCAGGCTACTATCATCATCATTTCAGCCGAAAGACGTCCACTACTGGACATAGGCCTCCCCCAAGCACCGCCATTTCGACCGGTTCTGTGCTTCCCGGATCCAGAGAATTCCTGCGGCTTTCACAAGGTCATCGGTCCACCTTGTGGGAGGCCTTCCCACGCTACGTCTTCCGGTACGCGGTCGCCACTCCAGAACCTTTCGGCCCCAACGGCCATCTGTTCTGCGAGCAATGTGCCCTGCCCATTGCCACTTAAGTTTGGCAATTCTTCGATCTATGTTGGTTACCTTGGTTCTCGTGCGGATCTCTTCATTACTGATTCAATATGTACCTATTTACAGAGTTATAATAATTAGAATCAGTAATACAACTCCCTAAGTTCGTACCTATAATCTGATGAATGACTAGGAGTTATACTAAGGATATAATAGGATACTGGACTTACTATAGGATACTGTAATTAATATGTAAGTATATCCATGCCAAAGTATAGCTTTCAAGTTTTAAGGGTTCCTTCCTTGTTAACTACGTAACCCTTAAAACGGTTTACCCTGCTAAAATTCAACACACTAGATATACAAAAACTAAACAATACTTAGTAAGTAAGGCCAAAGACCTAGTACCAACGTTCCGTTCCTTCTTCGCAAATCAAAAATACAAACAAAGGAATATCGCTGTGGACACTAATAGACTGAACTTTTAAACAAACCCTTTGATTTGATCCTTTCATTTATACATAGTGTACTCTATACTAAGACTATTCGTTTTTCCTTGATCATACCAACTCAGTCCCTACTTGGTATGAAGTATCTACAGGTAGAAGGAATCCACGCCGCCGCCGCCGGTACAAAGGTTAACGAGCTAAGTCTGGAATGTGTCTAGAACGGGCTTCCACGTAAAACTATGCCAGACTGCGCACCGTCTACCGAGAATGAACTAATTTTAATAGAGTGCCCACCGTACGGCGCTGCGCAAACGTGGACACTTTTGTGTCTTGTGTCGGATAAAAACTACCAATGAATATTTGATTTCTATATGTCGTCGCAAGCTATTCTAAGACGACAACATTATCAAAATATTACTTCCCGTTGATTTTCATAATATTGGTCAAACTGTAACTTAATTCTGATTGGTTGATCGGTAAGTACAGTGAACGCTGTGAGGTGGCGCCTTGATTTCCCGCCATACCTACACGTGGACAGAGTCGATCGAAAACGCGAGATAATCACATTGCTGTAGCTGACGCCATAGAATACTGATCATACGATCTATACTGTCACGTTCACCGTACAAGCCTTTATTTCTTGATACTACTTACAAGTACAGTAAATTGCCGAATAAACGTGACTGTGATTTTGTGCTCCAACCTAAGTTTTACTGGCTTGCCTGAGTACCCACCTACCACATGGAACCCGCACCAAGAAACGATGACGGTCACCCTATTATCGGTACGCCCACGCTTCCGCCGTCATCTAAATAACCAGTATGAAATCAGCCACTACAGAACACAGCAACTACGGTTTCCTGTGATGGTGTGCCGTGGCAGTAACACAAAGTGTCTACGTTTGCGCAGCCCCTAATTGTATACCTCCCAGTGGCGAATTTAAAAACATTACAAAAATGACTAAATTTTTTGATTAAACAAAGAGTGCCGACCAATAGCTGGCTTTAAATTTCGAAAAGTAATAGAATGACAAAAAAAATTGGGTTAGTCAATTTTAACTCCGACATCCGACTTCGACTCCAAACATTAGAGACTGCCAAACTGCCGTCATAGTAAACGAGTGAGTTCACTCCTGAATTTTCACGGCACCAAGACAGTTAATTCAGTCAGACTGTTTGAAAACGTCCAACTGAACATAGTCATAAAAAATACCAATGACAACGTGCACAATGAACACGTGTCACTCCGAAATACCACAATACAATTAATTACAGAAGTAGTTTTGTCTATTTTCGATCCTTGAACGTAAATAAAACATCAATACGTACCTACGTATCTTATCTATGTAAAAGCAATCGATAATATTGACCACCTACACATGTAGCTCGCAGGGGTTTCATCTTCTTGCACCGTGTACCGGTGAAAATTTAATAAGCTGAGAGCTCTTTGCAATTCGAGTCCATTACGGATACCCCTTCACAAAAGGTTAAGGATACAGCTGGTATTGGCAGACGTCGTATATCTAAATATCAGGGTATAACTGAAAGTACTTCTCTTCTAAACACGTGGGGTGTCACGAACGGTATATACAGGTTGAAATTGAAAACATGCGACAAACCGAAATGGGAGATTGTACTCATCATTATGAACAAATTTTACTGCTGAGGGATCAAAGCAGCAATCGCAAGAAAATATATCTGTTCCCTAAATTTTGACGAGTTATGCGAACATAAATGTAGGGAACAACAGATTTTTTTTTCTACGAGAAAGGAAACTTTCTCGTAAAGTGGGGATGTGTTTTCTTTTTCTCGTCTTTCCCATGGTGTGGGGTATCGTTGGATAAGCCGTTCAAAAATATTGCGGGTTTGTACACACCATTTTTTGATTCAGGGATCCGTTTGCGTAATATTAAGCTTTAAAGTGAAAATTTTTGTTAGAGTCGTGACTTTGGTTGTATTTGGATAAGTGAAAAAATTCACAGTTAAGTAGGCTTTACCAGTTACCGAGAACATGTTTTTAACTGCAATGTTTATTCTTGGGATCAATTCATCCCATCTACGAAACACTTCATTGTGCGTGGTTCGACACGCATGTGGCCGGAATTTCCAAATTTTTGTCTGTGTTTGTTCCGGCTAATCTCCGAAAGGAAGTAAGGAAGGAAGGCCTCCCACAGGGTGGATCGATGACCTTGTGAAAACCGCAGGAATCCGCTGGATGCGCGAAGCACAGAACCGGTCAAAGTGGCGCTGCTTGGGGGAGGCCTATGGCCAGCAGTGGATGTCTTTCGGCTGAAATGGGGACACGGGCGTTGGGGACAGCGGGATTACACGGTCGTTATTGGTTCACCGACAGCGCCGCTGCGCGCCGTCACTGGGTCAGACGGGCTAATGGGACTATAGTAAAAAACTGTTATTTTGACATTACAAACAGACACTTCAATTTTATTTATTTGTATGTAATATAGACAATTAGTCTACATTACTGCTGCCAGTGTTGTATTTACGTCGAGGACTGATAATATTTTATTATGTAGTGGAGGTAGTGAGTGGGGGTTCCAAATATCTATGAAAAACTCCCCTTCCACGAACAGGTGAGTTTTATATCGCTTTTAGTGAACACGACTTTTATATGGTAAACAATAAAGATTAGATATTTTATCTATCAATACTGCGAATGCCAAAATGAACTCGATATTGATATTTTCCGTACTAACTATCTGCCAGTATAGTGTATACCAATCTATCCTATCAGTAATTTGGCAACTAAAGGCCGTTTGACGCAGAATCTTGTGCTTATATGGCATTTCTATGATATCGAAGTTTTAGTATCGCACTGCTGATATTCTAGTATTCCAATCTATCTTTCTGATCAGTCCTGCCTCGTCCCTGACCCATTCATCAGTAATTTGGCAAATAAACGCAGTTTGACGCAGAATCTTATGCTTATATGAAATTTCTATGTCATCGAAGTTTTATTACGAATAGGATAGCACTGCTGATCTTCTAGTATTCCAATATATCTTTCTCATCAGTCCTGCCTCGTCCCTGACCCATTCATCAGTTATTTGGCAACTAAACGCAGTTTGACGCAGAATCTTGTGCTTATATGAAATTTCTATGTCATTGAAGTTTTATTACGAATAGGATAGCACTGCTGATCTTCTAGTATTCCAATATATCTTTCTCATCAGTCCTGCCTCGTCCCTGACCCATTCATCAGTTATTTGGCAACTAAACGCAGTTTGACGCCGAATCTTATGCTTATATGGCATTTCTATGTTATCGAAGTTTTAGTATAGCACTGCTGATTTTCTAGTATTCCAATCTATCTTTCTCATCAGTCCCTCCTCGTCCCTGACCCAATCATCAGTAATTTGGCACTGAACGTCGTATGACGCAATTACTTGTGGTTATATGGCATTTCTATGGAGTCCGAGGAAGGCGCGCCCGCTGCACCCTGCGGTCAAGGCTAACGAAACGCCATCAGCCATGCTTGAATTATACATGAGGAAGTGTAATAAACTTTAGGTTGGTACTGCAGTTCGTTCATCGGTAAGTACCTAAGTAAGTAGATACAGTCATCATCTGTCTATTCTTTTCCCAACTATGTTGGGGTCAGCTTCTAGTCTAACCGGATGTAGCTGAATTCCACATGGAGTGTGTGCCTATCTGACCTCCACAAGCCAGTTACTGGGTAATTCAAATTCAAATTATTTATTTCAGACATGAGTCCATAGTGTTAGTAAAGAATTGCCAAACTTAAGTGGCAATGGGCAGGGCACATTGCTCGCAGAACAGATGGCTGTTGGGACCGAAAGGTTCTGGAGTGGCGACCGCGTACCGGAAGACGTAGCGTGGGAAGGCCTCCCACAAGGTGGACCAATGACCTTTTGGAAGCCGCAGGAATCCGCTGGATGCGGGAAGCACAGAACCGGTCGAAGTGGCGGTGCTTGGGGGAGGCCTATGTCCAGCTGTGGACGTCTTTCGGCTTGAAATGATGAATGATGAATGGCTGAAATCATAATCTTTGTCAGTCGACACGGGTCGTCAGAAGCCCGAAAGTCTAACAACCAGTCTTACCAAGGGGTATCGTATTGCCTAGTTACTGGGTTGTGGAGGTCAGATAGGCAGTCGCTCCATGTAAAATACTGGTGTTCAGCTGCATCTGGTTAGACTGGAAGTCGAACCCAACATAGGTGGGAAAAATTCTAGTCAGATTGATTAAATGGCTGAAATCACAGCATCAAGTAATAACACCTACATTTATTTGAAGTTTTGTTCTTTTTTCTGGAAGACCGCAAATGCATTGATGGGACAGCACGGGCGTACCCACGGTGGGGCATCTGCCTCACCCTGGGGCTTTACTCCCCACAGCATCGAGTTCTGAATCGATCGAATTGGATTCGAATTAAATGCCGATCCATACTCTTGAATCCGAAACTAGCGCACGATCGTGCGATAGTTCGAAGGGAAACTATATGTTATGATTATGTTAGGATTGAAAAGTTTTTACTCCGCACGCCATCTGACAGATAGATATCGAGTTGTTGGATCAAAACTAAACGTCAAATTACACGTTAACAAAAAAAACTACTTTATTCAGATCGAGTGAGATAACTACCTAAAAGACATAGAGCACTTGACGATGACGTAATCCGCCGGATACGCATAAAATGACGCTGATATTACTCGAAACTATGTCGATCTTGGTTTATGATTTGAATTGGTTCGGGAGTAAGGTTTTAAATCGAGTTCGGATCAGAAACAAAATCAAACTTGAATCGTTTTCGGGAGTAAGGCCCCTGGTCCCTGACACGAAGCTAAAAAATTAGGTTTATTAAGTAGCAACATTAATTATTCATATAATCGATCTGTTTGGGGATGTCATTAGAGACAATATCACAGCTGATGTAAAGAATGCACGTGCCTTCAGTATCCTGGCAGACGACAGCTGTGACACATCAGGAAAAGAGCAACTTCCCATTGGTATTAGATTTTTTTACGAAGAAAAATGGTGGTTCGTGAAGAGTTTCTAGGTTTTGTGGAATTTACTGCTATGGATGCAAAATCTATGTCGTTGTAGCACAAAAATGTAAAACGAATTTTTTTGCTAGATTTAGCCAGAACCCTTGCAGGTTAATATTGAAATAAGGTTAGTAAATAAAAAGCATTTTTAAATTCCTACTACTTATCGAGTTTATTTACTTCTGCCCCACCTCAAAAAAATGCTGGGTACGCCCATGTGGGACAGAGTTTTAAATAAGAGTAGACATCTTTGGCGGCAAGTGCACTTTGAAAATCAAAGGGTACATACAGCGTTGGCCGCGCAGTCGGATGTTTCAGGCTGAAATAATCTTTCCTGATGAACCATGACAAATATTGAAGAGTAATTTTGACATTGAATCCATAATATCCATACTCCATACTAATATTATAAATTAATGTGAAAGTAACTCTGTCTGTCTGTTACGTTTTCACGCCTAAACCGCTGAACCGATCGCCATGAAATTTGGCAGAGATATAGCCATTTTTTTTTTTTTCTGGGAAATTATGAAATAACTTATCCCGCTCTGGGCGGAGCGGGAGGGCGTGTCAGACTTTTGCTGACTAAAACCCAACCGTGTTCCTTGAGTTGCCTGTGTGCCAGGGCCACGGTATCCCTTTTGGACTAACCCGCTACCCTAGCAGGCAGAGATATAGCCTGGGATATGGAAAAGGACACAGGCTACTTTTTTACGCGATAACCGACATGGTGGGCTTATCTATTTTACAGTCTCGAGTTAAATAAAATGTTCATCATCATCATCATCATTTCAGCCGGAAGACGTCCACTTCTGGACATAGGCCTCCCCCAATTGGGGGTTTGCCATAATCGCCACGCTTGGGTTGGCGATCGCAGTATGGTGTTAAAAATGCATAGAGAACGCTGCTGCCCATTCTCTAGTAAGTCCCTTAGTCACCCTTTACGATACCCACGGGAGGAAATGGGGTGGTGCTATTCTTTACGTCCGGCACCACACGGAACAAATAAAATTTTAACCTCACTAAACACAGTTTTGAGATTTTCTAAAATAACGAATGAAAAAGGGTTAGTTCTAAAAAGGAATCATAAGGTATTTTTAGTCTTTAATTAACGTTTTATGCTATGTAACATAAATCGCAATTTAGTCCCACGGTGGGCGCCACTAATGATTTTAAATTTAATTAAAACTGACATTGTTCTGGAACTTCAACGTTTCTGACACTGTATCAATCAAGTTAATTAAATATGTTTTAATTATATTGTAAGTAGTAGTGTTTGAAGCACAATAGGAAAAACAGTCGTTCTAGCAGGACATCTCCTTATTACGAAAAGTTACAACTACCTTCATTTGTCATAAAAATTGCTGAACTTGAACAAACAGACGAAAGTTACCGGTTTTCATATAATAAAACTTTATTTGTGACGCAGTTATCTCACTCGCGTCATGAAACCTTACTATAGGTAATTTGTGAACAACGAATAATCACTACAAAAAGACGGAACATAAAAACCGGCCAAGTGCATGTCAGACCACGCACAATAAAGGGTTCCGTAGTTGGAACTATGAATTTATCTCAACATTGTAGTTGAAAACATTTTCTTCCAAACGGAATGTATGGGAGAACATGTTTTTGAACTATAAATGTAAGTTGGTCGATATTACTCCGTAACTTGTGAAGCCTACTTAGCTGTGATAGTTTTCCATTGAATTCCGTTATAATGGAATTAATTAAATAATAATAAATATAATTAATTATTAATTCAATAACACCGCGTGCCGCGCGACGAGCGGTCTCTTCGTGTCGCGTCGCGTGTCGCGCCTGTTTGTAGGAGCCTTTAGGGGTTTTTACCATAAAAAAGGCATCGTTCAATGAGATTTTGAAGCAATTTATTCAACAAAAGTTTACTAGTATGAATTTCATATCTAAGATGTTACTAGAATACTTTAACCTTCCAAGTTCAATGCTGGACATATGTGTCATACCAACATTAAATCATGAACTATTTTTCTCCTAATTTTAACACGGTCTGGTCGCTAGAAACTCGAAAGAAACATCTTGTTCAAAATCTTAACTTCTGAGCTTTTGCATGAACTATTTGAATCTATAAATTAATTATGTCGCTTCATCAAAGAAGCCGTATCCACGCTAAACAATGTGAATCTGGAAAAAAAATTACACGGGCTTCATCTGTTAGCTACGTCATGAATGTCGTCTATTAGCGTTATGCCAACCGCTCCTGCTGACGTATGTAACGAGAATCGCCCACGGATATTATCAACGGTAATTGCGTAGGTCGCCGAATGCAACGCATTTAGCATTTTGGTTAAGTAAAATGGATGAAACGTCACAATACAGTACCTGGAAGTGACAGGTCCATTTTTGGATGTAGGTTTGCCGCTTTCAAATTTGAATCACGGATAAGCCAAATAAATGTCAATTTCAATGGTCCTTACGCATACAATAGCTCACACGGTTTTGTTATTTGTATTTTGTGTTTCACGAACAAAAATAAAAATTATTCTTTCTTTATTTATTTACTGTTTCCGAGAAGAGTGGTGGCCGCTTCGTAACGTCCGCAATTTACGTCACTAAAACATTATCTATGAAAGTAGATAGTGTGTTTTCCATAGAGAGTTTTTTGACGCCGTTAAGTCCACTCTGTCCGCTGCCATCACTTTCATGACGGCTGTCACTGCGGCAGTTATGTGGCGGCCCACGCATTTCTAGCAAACCGTAGCTTTACAGTAGATTTTGTATATTTTTACAACTACCCGACCATTTTTATAAACAGAGATTTTCGTTTATCGTATCCTTTCGTTTTGCGATCTAAATACATAATTAATTAACCCCTGTTGTGTACTTGGTAGAAAATGTAAACTCGAACAGGAATCTCTTTTTTTTGACTGGTTTAGTTTTCTAGTTTCGTTTTATTGCTTTACCATAATGGGAACTTAGGTGATAACTAAATCGGGTTAATAAAAATAAAATAACAAATGAAAAAATCCTCCTCATCGCTGTCGACTGGTGTACCCAAGAGACTGGCGGCATTGGCACGTTGTATGGCAGTGCTTAGCCTCTGGCCAAGGTAAAAGCCAGTCCTTGAGTCACGGGAAGTGTCAACCAGCCTTTTGGAGATTTCATTAAACAAAAAATGAGCACGGCCCGAGGGTTTCAACCCCAAACGGCTCGAAAATAAGTTACCGATAAGGTTACCATACTTTCGCCGCTTGAGGTTTTCAGCAGCCGCAGCAGCAGCGCCAGCACAGCAACTAGAATCTCCCAATAGCAAGACAACATTAATGTAGGCTGATTTTACAGTCCCAGCCATCGTGCTACATCGCTTTAAAAACATCGACATCTTTCTTCCATTCCCCCAAGTTTAGTAGCCCCCGATTGTCAAGATAATGTCAAGGCAGGTCTATAAAGACGGTGATCAGGTAAAATAAGCTATGGCGTTCACTTGGTGTACAAAATCGATAGCTTGAAAGGTCGCTATGAGTCAGTGTGCGTCGCACATTACATTTTGGTGCCAATGTCCAGGTTAAACAGTAACTCAACTACGATCAAATATGTGTGTGGTGTGTGTGTGTGGGTGTGTGGGTGTGTATGATGAAAATTCGGACTAAAATATCATCTATACTTTATCTAGAAGTTTTTCCTTGAAATGGAATTTACTATGTTGATGAGTAAATACCAGCTAACGAATGAAATGATCGTCACTTTCACCGATACCTATACGTACCAAACAACATAGATAAACTTAGTTTACGTTAAGAACGTCATACGTAACATTCAAAGATATTGTTATCGATAATTTTTTTCATACATTAATTACTATGACCTTTATAAATGAAATACCATCACGAGGCTATTGTCCCTACAAAAATAATTGAGTAACATTTCCATAAAATTGTCTAAGCCACAAAATAACAACTTTCCTACCAAAATCTAGTATTTAACAATAAAACCTAAAGCTACAATTTACTTAGTATCGCGACTCCGCATCACGATTAGATTGATCACTTTCGTCTATTTTTAGAACACAGTTCAGTGCCTCCATCGGAATTATTCTACGTTGAAAAACCTTCGAGTTAGGAATGAACGTATTTCATTTGTAACATGCATAATATGCGTAATTAATTAATGATATTTTAGGCAATATAATATTTAAGGTGCGTTGTACGTTACATTATTTTGTTAATAACCTTTCATAGCTGCTATTAACCTCTAATAACGTAAACCGTTGCTTCTACAAACATGAACAAATATCTTAAGATTGCAACACATTGCAAACATATTTTTGTAGGATTTATATTCCGTAGTTAGGTAATTAATTGCGTTACTTTCATTGTAGAAAACAAAATGCTTTTTACATTCCAAAATCTATAAATAAAATAAAACAAAGTCGCTTTTCGAGACTTTCTATATGACCGCTTAGTTCTACTAAACTCCACAATGGACTTAGTCGCGGTTTTCACTATCATTTGAGATTTTAAAGCTATTTCTAAGTTAAATATGTATTATTTAACTTAGAAATAGGATAAAATCTCGATGTTTTAGTTTAGGTATAATAAAAAGGCAATTTGCCCATGTCTCACAAAGCCAAAATTATTTAAACTTGATCCACTGTATTCTTTCCACTGTATACCCGTTTATCATGCGCCTGGCGTTATAGCTGATAACAATAAATCCAGCCAAGTGTAAATCAGCTGTGTAGTTAAAACGCTATTCCACCCCACATGCTTATTGTTTCAAACTGCCTCCGATAATTATGTGAATTTAGGGTAGCTATAGATTTTTATAATAGTAATAGTGTCGAATATTTTGACGGTAGGTCGAAATGTCAGAAGAATTAAATGTAGTTGGGAGCTCGTCACCGCTAAAGGCGCGACACGCGACGTGACACAAAGAGACCGCTCGTCGCGCAGCACGCCGTGTCTTTGTGTCGCGTCGCGTGATGCGCCTGTTTGTAGGAGCCTTAAATATGATATTGCATTATATGCGGAAATTTATATATAACTTCAAGACTACTCTATCTCTTGGATATAGAAAAATGTGACCGTGTTCCAAATAGGGTAATTGAAATAGTTATCTCAACTGAACCTAGAGACCCTTTTTTTTTCTTTGGGTGGGAAATTATCAAATTACTTCTCCCGCTCTGGGCGGAGCGGGAGGGCGTGTCAGACTTTTACTGACTAAAACCCACCCGTGTTCCTTCAGTTGCCTTTGTGCCAGGGCCACGGTATCCCTTTCGGACAAACCCGTAACCCTGGCAGGAACAGAACCTAGAGTCCTAGACTATAATTCTTTCAACCTTAAACAAGATATAATACTAAGCTCATCCATGTTGATTCCGTGTAGGATTTTTTTAAGGAACAGTATTTTTTTTTTTTTTTTTCATTTATACCATTTTCAGGGTTGTACGTTGTTTCATAGCTAATAGTTTTATAGAATTTCGTTTCACATAATTTTTTTGCTCATATTTTCGTTTCATAGAATAATCAATACGCAGAATACTTACTTTGAAGGTTTTTAAATCATTGATATTTTTTTTCACATAAAGTTGTGAAACAAAAATTTGTTAGTTATTTGTTAGAATAGTCATATCATAGAATAACAAATCAAATATTCTTTGTCCTTATATTGTTTATTTGATATAAAACTTATTACCAAGAATAACGTTTTATCCATTTTTAATGTTTCAACAGCATTTTTTTTTTTTTGCAATTTGCAGCATGCAACATGTAGCGTGCAAGTAAGCATGCAGCATGCAGGGTGCAAGCAATCATGCAGCATGCATTTTGCAGCATGCAAGTAAGCATGCAACATGCAGCAGGCATGGTTTCTGTCACGGCTCCGGCGCTGCGGGGCTCCGGCGGTTCCACGCTAGCTTATCGTCGCAGATGGTATTCACGATCACCACCGCAGCTTCGGCTTGCTCAGCCTCAGCCGCGGCGGCGAGCGTTAAAACCACCTGCTCCTCAGCTCGCGGGCCGCCTCGCCCCTCCGCGCCTACACGGATTTAAATTACACTCTAGGGGTAGGGCAGACAAGACTACGTGGAGTCGGTTTTGCAGCGATTCGTTTCTGTCACTAACTTATACCGAACAAACAATATTCGTTAAAAAATAATTCTACAGTTTGATGAGTTTGTTAAACAAAAAGATGTGATTAAAAATTCATTGAATTGTGTTTCTGTGAAATATGTTTCATTCAAGTAAATAGTCTTCGAAACAATAATATTCGAACTAAAAATACAAGGACCAAATATTATATGAAACATTTTCTGGGAAACGAAATTCTATGAAATTTCTGTCTGCGAAATAAGGGGACACCCATTTTCAGACATCGGTATTGTACCTTTTATACAATAGTTATTAATTTAAATAAATACAAGTCAACCCTACTGTAACAGTTACCTAACAAAAGCGTAAATTGTTCAGAAGCCGGTATTATTCTATTATGCTTAGCAGCTTTGTAAAAATAAATGTCAAGGTCCTCTTTTATAAGAACGAGTAGGACCCTCCCATGTTCGAGAGGGGACATTTTTGAGGGACAATGGCGGCGCAGAATTTTGAAGGCTACTTGATTTTGAGCACAGATATCACGTCTAAAGTAGCTGGTAAACGTTTCTTAAAAACTGTACCGGTTACATAATAATATGTGTATTATACAGGATAAGTTTAAAAGGGTGCGTATATTTTTGTTGGTAATCAGGTGCATAAAACTAACAACTTTCCCCAAGGAACATAGGTCGAAATCTAAAAAATAAAACTCAACTTCTCATACAAACATAAGTCACGTGACCAGTCACTCCATATGAAAAGTCGATTTTCAATTTTAAGAGATCGACCTATGTTCCTTGGGGAAAGTTGGCCAGTTTTATGCACCTGATAACCTCTTAAAATATTCGCACTCCTTTTAAACTTATCCTGTATAAACTCCCCACTTCCCATGGGGATAGGCAGAAACTACAGACCGCTGCCTTTTACGATCCTTACATTCTCATTTTGCTTCATTTACGTTCAAACATGCACCGCGCCGGTTGCAAGTCCTAAGAATAACGTGTTGTGTAATGTAAAGCCTTGAAGTTGAAGAGAGCATGTTCACCAAATGGCTGCTTCGTAGTTCGATAGAGGTTTAAAATTAAGTTGTTGGGTTGACGTAATGGATAACACAATAACTACTGACAATGGCCGTTCCAAAATCGCAAACTTTGTTTATACTTTTACAACAGCAGCAATTTTGTTCGTCAACGTCAGGCTTACCAACAATAATTCTGTAAAACCCTAACAAACCATCGGACATAACTTCGCACTTTGCAAAATTAAAACGCTAAACTCTAGCTAGCTGGTATACCTTTCAACCTCCTTCCAAGCAAAACTTTCCAGTGTTATAATTACTGAACTAATTAACGAGAAAGTTCGTGAAACTTACAAGTTAATTGAAATTTGGATGAGTGACGTTACGTCTGAAGCCGTAAGCGAGGGTCGCGAGTAAACACCGAAGTAGGGTAGTGGGTGTTGAGCTGAAATTAGTCCCCACGGCCGGACTGTTAAGCGAAGTAATGATGGCCGTTTAGATTGCGGGCTGGACTGATTGCTAAATGATTTTAGAATTTAAACGGTAAGAAATCGATGCCTACAAAAAGATCTTCAAGGTCTTGAAGATCTTGATGGACTTTACTGAACAGTGATTTGGTATTTAAAATAAAGAAATTATGGCTTCTGTAAACGATAAAATAGGTTCAGTCATTGAATATGATTATAACATCAACCTTGGATAATGCTGGTAAGGAAATATACTTATTAGAGGGTTTACGGATTAATTCCCACATAAAAATTGAATTTAGTAATGACCCACGCTGGGCGCCAAATACCTAAATCAGCAACCAGATTGGTACTAACAAAATGTGTTTTTATATTACAATATAAATTATTTTTTTTGAGCTGAAATAAAATTGTAACTGTTCATACTTTGCAGACGAATCTGAGTATGAACAATATACCTGTCCCACGGTGGGCGCCAAATGTCTACACTGGTCCCACGGTGGGCGCCAATGGGAAAATGATTCCTTATTCCCGACAATGTGTATGTTACAACCGACAATTATCCTTGAAATCGTTATAAAAGGCCTTGTTACAAGTACTGAAGGCTCATAACTCATTTACAAGGCAAACTTTTCTTTTAAACGCTCTCAGACATGTCGGCGTCGAACAAAACTCGTGTATGAAGTATGTAGGTCCATTTGCCTTGGCATGTGTCCCGACTCAGTAACCCAGTACAGTTTTATTTATCTCTATCCGAGACGTGGGTTAAATCTTTATAATAATATTTGTGTCAACTGTAATGGCAATGTACGTTTATGAATTTGTATTGGATGTGTCATCGATTCCATTTGACAGGTTTTCAGTTCGTAATCAAATGTTACACAAAGCACTTTAAATAAACAGAAAAGCTATAGTATTACTTCTATGCAAACCGATTTGTTCGGCTCACCCCATTATGAACAAAATCAATACAAATGTATAAATATAGACCTAATTTTTAATTCACGCACCTTATGCACAAATAGTATCGACTTGTTTCTAGATCGATTGCGGGTACATAAATAAAATACCTACGCGTTTTTAGTTTTACCTAGGTACACGAATAACAAGATCTAAAACCAAAGAAAGAGTGTTTGTGGGAGCATACACACTAATAAACCCTTTTGGAGTGAGTCATTTAAAATTCAATGAAATAATAATAATAATAAGTATTTATTCGCATCAAAAAAGACTATTTAACATTACATACTTAAGACTCCGATTTATAAAAGCATACTAAAAATTATTGTCGTAACTAGCACCCTTGCTAAGTTAACACTGTTATCAGGATAACTTGTATTAAGGGCACTAGTCCCAACCCTTGGTTCGCTCATTCTAAGGCATTACAAAAAGAACATTTTTGGGTCCAAATATTACAAAAAATAAAAATGAATTTAAACAAAGATTTAAAAATAAATAAAAAATAAATGAGAAAGCAAAAGCCAAGAAGATGTTGAGTTAAGTGTGCTATTGTAACGTGTTCGGGATGTGTAGATTGTAGATGTGTGTGTGAAATATTGCCAGTTTTAAAATGGTTTAGTAGGACTTTTCTCCAGAAAGAAGAAGCCGTTCTGTGTCAGTATAATTCTGTTTAAGTAGCCACTTTGTCACAATTTCTTTTAAAGTGTTAATTGTCTTTATGTAGATGTAACTATTTAATTAGTTTATTTATTTACTTTAAAACGTGGTACATTAAGGTCTTATTAAAACAGAAATATAATAACCTAAACTAAATTAAACTAGCATTAACAAAAAACTAAAACATGGCGTCGAAAAATTTCTCCGCGAAAAGTGTTTGACTTCATAATTATTCTTCTCATCATTCATAACGGACCTTACTTCATACGCTAATCTATACAAATAAATCAAATTGAAGTGTCTGTTTGTAATGTCAAAATAACAGCTTTTTACTAAATGCATATGAAAGTATAAACAATTACAACAAAAAAAAAACCTTCTGTCTATCTGTCTGATTGTTCCAGCTAATTTCCGAAACGGCTGAACCGATTTTGACGGAAATTTCACTGGTAGATAGCTGATTTTATAAGGAGTAACTTAGGCTAATTTTATTTTAGAAAAAGCCACGCGGGCAAAGCCGAAGGCCAGCAGCTAGTATTATAGTAGTTTATTCATAAACGTTGCTTAAAGTTATGTGACGTTCAAACGTCAAAAATGTATGATTAAACAGTCGCTAATCATTACTTAACTTTAAGCAGCGTTTATAAATAAACCCCATAATGGTGCCGATTCCCTTGTCACAAACTAAACTAAATTTAAGTTCAGTGCATCTTTTTCTTTCTATTTCATTAAGAAAAGGACAGAAGATAAATTTTAGTTTAGTCCTGCCAAATTAATCAGCGCTTGACGTAAATTGACGTAATTTTAGTCGGCAAGTTTTTAATCACGTCTAAACTTGTATGGAGTAGTGACAGGCGCTGATTAATTTGACAGGACTAAGCTAAAATTTATCTTCTGTCCTTTTCTTAATGAAATAGAAAGAAAAAGATGTACTGAACTTAAATTTAGTTTAGTTTGTGAACAAGGGAATCGGCACCAATATCTGTGCTTCAGTCGTTACGAAATACTATCATCCTTGAAAGACGACATAAATACGAAACTGGAAGTCGTTATCCCAGCTTATTTTGAAGACCACAAGCATCCGCTAGTCGCTCAGGGTCAACTGGGACCCAATATAAATAGCTCTATACTAAATATACCGGTATTGTTACTGAAATAAACTGATTTATATTTAGTTTCTCTTATGAGTGAATGTCGGCAAATATCCACCGGGAACCTACACACGGCTACATATTAAGCTATACAAAACCAGTATAAAGGCTCGTACAGACTCGCGCGATATCGCGGCCGCGACAGGCACCGACAAGAAATTGTGCTACTAGTGTCGCGTTGCGCCCGCGATATCGCATGAGTCTGTATGAGCCTTAAGAGTCTATACTACCTCAGCGCTACCTCACTCTGTATCTCGCTCGCACAGTATTGCTAACGGTCACGCGAGCAAGCGAGACAGGGCGGCAGGGAAAAGACTCCAAGGCGCCGATAGTTTAGGTAATTTCATTTTACGGTGAAAATAATGCTCGTTTAAAAAAAGTAAATAACATAAGACCTGCTTTATAGTTAGTTCAGTTAATATGCAAATTTTCGTTATCTAAATTGAAGTATTTTTTGAATACCAGCGGTTTATTGTCCGGTTTAGAGGTAACTTTCGATTTTTTTTCCATCGAGAAAATTTTATGGAATCGTGTTTTCGGCTAACATAGTACTTAACATTAATTAATGCTGCAGTATTTTCGACATAACGAAGGATCATGCTAAGCCATTTGAGGTAGTATAGGCCCTTAAGGTGATCTCGCATCAGCTTATACAAGAAATGGTGTAAATGAAATAAAAAAATGTAAATCCTATGTGTTAATCCTGTGTGTTGTGTTGCGTTCTATGTATTAACTATACATTAGTACTTTAATTGTAGAAAGTAGAACTTTAATAACATTTTTATATAACATGCCCCGGGATTAACGCACACCATCAAACACCCCAATTAGAATATTCTGTTATAATCATAATACATACACTGAATTTTTACTATTATGTATAAAACATAGTTTTTTTTTTTAAATTAAATAAGTTATACTGATTGTGGGAGAAATTTGTGGTCACATTACGCACGCATACTGTCGCACACGTATAAGGGTCTAGCGTAAAGAATACTTCGTCCATTTTGGTTTGTTTTGACTGTA
The DNA here is from genome assembly GCA_947523025.1 of Dryobota labecula. Classification (NCBI taxonomy): domain Eukaryota; kingdom Metazoa; phylum Arthropoda; class Insecta; order Lepidoptera; family Noctuidae; genus Dryobota; species Dryobota labecula. The sequence goes on from OX383303.1 coordinate 12,827,688, forward strand.
TAGCGGAAGCGTGACTGTAATTTACGTAGTTTAAATTATATTTTTGGAATAAAAAATTACCTATATTAAAAATTAAAGAAATTACCAGATGTATGAATGTAAACGAAGCAAAAAAATTGGAATGAATGTAGTCTCGTATACTCGTATATTATCGTCCCTGTCAAATTAAATACCCACAGCGAATGACTTAGTTTATGATCTACTGACTGCTAAGTTTCTCTAAAATAAAAGTAAATGACTCTTTATAACATCAGCTATCTGCCAGTGAGAGTCCTGTCAAAATCAGTCCAGCCATTTCGGAGATTAGCCGGAAAAAATAGTCAGACAGATAGCCAGACAGACAGAAAGACAATCAAAAATTTAAAAAATAGTTTTTTGTTATTAGTACCGTATATACTTTCAGATGCATTTAGTAAAAGGCTGTTATTTTGACATTACAAACAGACACTTCAATTTTACTTACTTGTATAGATAATTCCAATTAGGGTGTTACCACACCAATCAATCGATCGTCAATCGATGCCATCGATCGACGGTAGAATGGATTATTCACCAATTAACGGAGTAGATACCAATCGATCTACGTCGACCATGTCGATCGATGGGATCGATCGACGGTCGATCGATAAGTGTAGTAACACCCTTACCTACCTCCTTTTTACAGCACATAAAAAATTAACAGCGATAGCGGAGCATTTGGTGAAGGTAGCTAGGTTAAAAGATTTCTTGAACACTGATTTGTAAAATGGAGTACGTGATTGAACTCGAGGTATCAACAATAACAACAGAAATAATTTAGAATCTCATCAGCTATTTCATACGTATCTCTAGCTAAGTAATTACACACGGTACTACAAGAATAATCATCATAATGAGCTCTTCCTCAGAGTTGAGTCTAAAAACTGACTCGAGATAATGAGCCCCTTATAAAATGCTTTTAGAACATCGACAGTAATGATGTTCTGGAGGATAGTACTTATAAAATAAACATATATTTCGTACCTATTCGTATTTCTGGATTTTCGGCAAACAAAGAGAAGCTAAAGATCTAATGTTGGGCGACACATTATACGAGTAGATCCATGATGCCAAATTGGCTCAATCTCAAAAAAATGTTCTTCCGTATAAACTCTTGAATTTAAAGATAATTTCCTCTAATGGCCATCGCAGACTTCTCATAGTTTAGATGAGAGAGATAGTAATTTTGTCACCAGTTTTAGTCAACAATTGGCATTGTAAGATAACTCCCCTCTTGGCTTCAAAATTAAATTGACTTATTATCTTATCTGTGAAGATAGCCCCGAATCGCAGTGACGCTAGAAGCTGACAACTTTAAGCGTTACACAATACGTATGGATTTTTACGCAAAGATGACGTGGACTCCGACTCTGAGGCGTAACCGTCGTCTTCCTGGCATTGAGCCAACCTGACTGACACACTGGCTGAATTCGTCCGACAACAATGTTTTAAGGTAACAACTAGATGTCACGAATAGAAGGTTAATCTTTTCGGGAAAATTATGTCCTCCGTCTTTGCGTCTTTGGGGCTCGAGGACTTTTATTGGCGTTCGTTTTTGGTGCGGTAACATTACAAACTGTAGAAAAAACAATAAAGGAGAACCTACCGACACGAATCATGATTATAAGTCTTTAGGATCTGTTGGTGTAAAATAATTCAACACAAGGACACGATTTTGGAGAAACCCCAAAACTGCACTTTTTTGAAGTGAAAACTTCTTTAGGCGCGTTGAGCACTTTTTGGGTGAATAAAAATCATGGAACTCGCGTCATCGTCAACGAACGCTTTCCATGAGCTATATGTATACTGTGTATACAGGGTTATTTGTAAAACACCAACAACCTCGCAGGAGTAGATTTCTAACATCATAAACAACAACATTCTACGACTTTTTCGAAAACAGGGAAAAAAAATCGACTTTTCATACAAAACTCGATCAGCTGTTCGGACATATTATGTATGGAGAGTTAATTATTTTGGTCTGTTTTCGGAAAAGTCGTAGAACAAATGTTGTTATTTATAATGTTATTAATCTACTCCTGCGAGGTTGTTGGTGTTTTACAAGTAATCCTGTATATGTGTACTTTTTGGGTGAACAAAATCATGGAACTCGCTTTAGTCACTTAGTTTTCACTTCTATCGACAGTCCCCAAAGACTGCCCCGTTTTTATTCTCTCTTTTTTTTATTATTTAGTCAAAACCGAGAATGGAGAAAAGGGGTCAAAGCTCGAAGGAGAGCTTTGACCCCTTTTCTCCATTCTCGGTTTTCACTCTCAAGTAATCTCAAAATCTACCCTTTATTTATATCAACAACGATATAATTTCTAACACGAAGATTAGAATATATCGTCTACAATATTATGTGAGTACCTATTAAATGTGTAGACATCTCGTGACAAGTTGTTGTAGTTTGTATAGAAAATCCTGTTGACAGCCGGCGGCTTGTCGAACGCACGAAATAGCTTTCAACGCATCGTTAGAAAGAATTCATAGTTGAGTTTGTAATGACAAAGAGCCTATGAATGCGTCCTTCCTCGAAAATATAATAGATATGCATTTATATACTAATTATAATAATATTATAAAGAGGTAAATTTTGAGTTGGTATGTAGAAAGATCTTCGTAAGAAAATTATTTCACTGATGGGAAGCAGTATTGCAGAGTGTCATAGGATATATTTTATGTTAAAACAATAAATTTCACGCGGACGGTGTCGCGGGCAGAAGAAAGTATATAATAAGTCGCATATTTCAAGAAAGATATACACTTCGACTCCAGACAAAAATGTATGCTCAAGTCCGGTCAATGGATCGATTTTCCCCGAATTTAAAGTTTAAAAGTCGGTGAGGCACTTTACTTTTCGGCACAGCAAGACAAATATTAGGTTGGTACGCAACTACGTAGTGTGACTTTTAATATATTTTCACAAAATGCGATGAAAACAGATAAAGAAAAGCTGAGAACTTGTCTCGACGTATGAGTTCTTAGGCCCGTACACAGAACGTCACTCAATAATCAAGCATTACTTAAAACTAGATTCAAGCCATTTGATTGGTTGAAACTAGTTTTAAGTACTTAATTCTTGAGTATTGAGTGACGTTCTGTAATATGGGCCTTAGTATCTATGCGGATATTGTTTTACACAATAATTAAATAATTCTATATGAAAACACAAGGACACGATTTTGGAGAAATCCCAAAACTGCACTTTTCGCTTTTTTTTTTTTCTCTCTAAAATCGAGTTCATTATTCCTTTGAGCTTTGACCCCTTTTCTTCATTCTCGGTGTTCGCCCTGAAGTCCCGTCTCAAAATCTACTCTTTATTTATACCAACAACGATATAATTGCTAACCCGAAGATTAGAATTGCGTTTTACACAATATCTTTTCGTTGTTTCCCTTCCGCAGCCAACAAATGTTCATAATCTGACCAAATCACGACGTATTTATAAAAATGTTGCTTTTTCCTCGAAGCCATTAGATTGAAAAGCATTGTCAACATTTTCCACCAATTATCTACAGACCACACAAGAGTTCTCTCTATAGAATCACATATTGTTCCTATGGAAGGCTGCCATTAGGGGTGCGGTAAACCATCATTATGCATAGTACCTACCCAACAGTTCTCCACAAAAGAGTATTAAGTACAGCGAATTCGATCGAGGAAGCGTAGAAGTTCCGCTTGCGAAGGTTTCGTTAAATATTTGATTTTCATTTAATATTCTTACGTTAGCTGTTCGGTGCTGGCAGGTGAATCGCGTCCCTCGTCCCGTACGTCAGCCACCCCATGAGCGCCACTCATGCAATAAACAATAACTCACTGTATACACAAAATAATTCACTATTCACACCCGTAGACCGGACACTATAACATCTTATCCACGAACGATTGGTAGAAATAATAATTACGTGGTGAACTGAGAATGAGATTATCCGGTTGTTTTAAGAGACGAGGCGCGCTCCTCGAGCGTTCGCCATGTTGATTTGGAAGGGCGATTCGCGCGCGCGCCAAATGCAATCGTGTGTTGTCACGCTTTTTTGGTTTCCACTTATTCAAGGTAACTTTTCTGAGTGATCTTAAATCAACTGATTTCCGACTCATAGTTGACAGTGGCCAAAGTCTTATTCATTGCGGAAAAGCTCTGGTTTAAAATCTTTAGAAGTAGATCGAATTAAAATTGTCTTAATGTGTTGGTCTGCTGAAGTGAAACGCTTCTGTAATTCTACCCCGTTACATTTTCATTTACGCGAAGTCTCACAGATTTTAATAACCAACAATATCCTACTACACTACTATACACACTACACTATCCTCTTTATGTACTTTTAAAACAAAAAGTCCAATAATAATATATGACTCGAGAGTAAATTCATTCCTTCCCTGGCAACACTTTGACGCATGCGCGGTCGCTCGCCACTGCAATACGACGCTGTAGCACCATGCGCCTATTTTTATTTCCGTGCGATTTGTCGCCGCTACACGCGACCGGCGACTCGCACCTGCTTTGGCGAGCTTCCGACACAATATCTTATAAGAAAACCATGGAAAATTACATAAAAAACTTAAATTTTTACAAAACCAACATTTTCTATGATATTTCTTCATCCAATCTGCCTTAGTTACGTTGTTCTGTCTGTGATAAGTCAAACATTACAAGGCTCTAGATTCATAGCGACCCTTAGCGTTATAATCGATCTCAACCGGTGTCGGCAATTGGAGGGGTAAGGTTAGGAGTTGTACCAGACACTGTATTTCCATAAAGACTGCACAACAAAAAGTAGTTTAGCGGTTGTATTTTGTCTTTTAAAAGTCCTGTCATCTTACAACCAGTTTTTGAAAGCTTGATCTGTAAATCTTTTATTTGGGTAACCAAGATAATAAAGCATTCAGTTAAATAGGCCTTCAGGAACCGGTGTTTAGAAATATAGGTCACAAAAGTGTCATAAGAAACAGAACAGTGACCTGTGATGACCTCAACTTCTGGTTTGCAAAGCGATTCATTTTGGTAACAGCTTTGGGTTCAAAGATTCGGAAGCACTCCCTGAATCTACATAATGATGAATCACTAGGTTTTACGTACGACCGTATTTAAACTTTACAAAAGCTATTTTAAACCAGGCACCCATAGAACACAGTGAGATGACATGAAATATCACAGACGTTTTGACGCGTAAAGTATCCATACTAATATTATAAGTGTGAAAGTAACTCTGTCTGTCTGTCTGTCTGTCTATCTGTCTGTCTGTCTGTATGTTACGTTTTCACGCCTTAACCGCTGAACCGATCGTCATGAAATTTGGCAGAGATATAGCCTGGGATATGGAGAAGGACATAGGCTACTTTTTTACGCGATAACCGACATCCACACGGGCGGAGCCGCGGGCAAAAGCTAGTAATAAAATAAAAGGGATATATAAATATAGTTAGTTTTATTAATTAAATAGTAATATGTCGTCATGTGTTAAACATTTATTGATTGAACTCCAATAGGACACTTTATTGATCTTTAAAATTCTGTTGCCGAATCATCAGCTTTAGAAGGCAGAAGTTCTTAGTCAGAAGATTCAGACGATGCGCTAGATTCGGAAGACGAGCTTGAAGATGAGCTAGCATCGGAAGACGAGCTTGATTCATTAGATTCTTCGGGAGCCGCAGTAGTTTCAGGATCTTCAGTAGTGATGGGGGGGTACTCCCAGTCGAAATTGATGCCAGTCACGTCTGTGTACCAGTCGTGGTAGTAGCCAGCGCGGATGAAACCTGAAAATATAAAATATTAATAAATAGCTGATACGACATACGTCCTTCTGTCCGTCATCTTCCTGCCCTTGTCCATGTTACTTGGGGTCGGCGCAATACAGGGCTTGTTAACGTTACCAAATAATAAAATAATAACCGTTACGTAACGTTAAATTTCAATGTTATACCTACTAACGTTACAAAAATTTAACGATACTTGATAACATTACCAGTATTATAACGTTAATAATTAACATTAACAAAAATACGATAACTAACGTTAATTTAGCTACGTTGCCGTTCTGTGGGTAACAATAAGACAGATTCAGGCAACGTTTTGATCGGCACGGCATCAAAAGCGCGAGGGCGGGCTCCCGCCGCGCCGCACGCCTCAGGCCTCACTACTTACATCTCACCCGTTTAAAATAACGATAAAATTAATAGTCGCATAAATAAAGTTAAATCTATTACCGTTATTTTAATAATAACGTTAAGTCTGTCAATACAAGGTAAAGTTATGAAAATTTTGCGGTATATAAAGCCCTGCCAATACGTTTAATATCCACTAATAATATCGTCGACCGTAGGTTCAATCGAGGCAAGGGACAAAATACGATTTTAGAGGAGAGGCCGACAAAGTTTTTTTCCGGACTAAATCGCCCATAACTTTGTTTGTTATTAACCGTTTTCGGATCTGATTTGACACATAATCTTGTATTTTAGTGCTCTATCTACCTGTGTAACATTTATTTAAATAAGTAATCTATTTAAGAAAATAGACGTCCCTTACACCAACGTATTTTGTTAGTAATGTCCCTTACTGACCAAGTATCTTGTAGTCCCGTCCCTTACATTAAATTGACCCCTACGTTGGATCAAAAATAGTGTAAAGGACTTGTTGAAAAAATTTATGAAAACAAATACAGTGTAAAGAGATTGTTGACAGAAAATTAAGTACACACTTTTGGCGTACGGATACCTTAAATTTTGAAATCGTGACCTCCTTACCTTATCTTACCCTACTTAATTCGATTGGCGGCAGTAATTACACCATTTCAAGTTGCTATATTGCATAGTTTTTCAGATACATTGTTATTATGGGGCTGATTAGAAATTTGGATCCAAAAAATCAGTAAAGGAACATTTTTCTTAACCTAGAATTTTTTAATATACACCGAAAGAGTGAAAAATTCTGAACAAAACTGTATCTTAACTCATTTTGGGTATTTTGTCCCTTACGTCAATTGAACCTACGGTCGACGATATTATAAACGCGAATGTTTGTGAGAATGGATGGATGGATGTTTGTTACTCAATCACGCAAAAATGGCTGAACAAATTTGGATGAAATTTGGCACACAGATAGTTTATAACCTGGATTAACACATAGGATTACTTTTAACACATAGGCATACATCACCATCATTAATTTAAGTTAGTCATAAAACAGCCAATTGACCTTTTTGTGATAACCCTTTTGGATTTTGATCTCAGTACTTAAAAATAATTTTTTCGAAACCTATATTGGCCCAAATTAAAAATAATGTTTTTGTGGGTGATAACCCCTAGTATAAGGAATCTATTTGACAGACAGAGGTTCTACTTCAAGCAAGAAAAAAAAAAAAACATTTTTTTTTGTGGGTTTTATGGTCATTTTTTATTACATAAAAACGGGAAAATATGCGCCTAGACTTGCTTCATAAAATCAGCAATGCAAACAAAACTCAATCATATACAATTTTTCTTGTACGAATTATTTTATGTATTTTAACCTATAAAGTGACAACTTTAAGATTAAAAAAAAAAATAGAGTATACAAAATTGACACCTGGGAGAGTGCTACTCGTGCATTTTTAGTGAACTATTGAGTAGAAACATTCAATAAAAAGCTGATGCCACTTTTTTGGGCAAAAAAAAACATTGTGCCGCGGCTTCGCCTGCGTAGCTTTTTCTAAATAAGAGTAGCTTAGTTACTCCTTATAACATCAGCTATGTGCCAGTGAGAGTCCCGTCAAAATCGGTCCAGCCGTTTTCGAGATTAGCCGTAACAAACAGACAGACGAACAGACAAAAAAATAAAAAATGATTTGTTTTTGTTATATTATATGTACCGTCTTATATTTTAACTTACAAACAGACACTTCAATTTTATTTATGTGCATAGAATAGATAATAATTTGTGGGACAAACCTGAAACGGTGTACGTTTCAGGATTGTAGAAATAGTAGTTTGTATAGAAATTGATATAAAAAGAAAGCACTTTAAAAAAACCTACTTTAGACCTTCCATATGTAACATAGAAAGAAAGAAAAGAAGAAAAAAAAAATTTTGGGACTCGCACAAGAAACATAAAAAAATAAAAAATGAGCATTTAAAAGTAACAAAATTTACATTGTAAACCTATGCGAGGCCAAAAAGGCCACTATCTCAGCATAATGCTGCGATATTTAAAAAATAATACCGCAGCGCTGGTGTTCTGATAGGGACATAGAATAAAATTCACCAATTCTTTACTTACCAGCAGGGAAATCGGTGTGACATCCAGTGGCAGAAACGAATGAGGTTACTCCAACCTGAGTGATGGCGCCGTCGACGTCGATGGTGGTCAGAGGGCCACCGCTGTCACCCTGTGGAACGACAAAAGTCTTTGTGTTATGTATAGCAATTAAAATAAAATCTTAATCACTTATAAGGAAATTGTGTGTCAGTGCTTGGCTGAAAAAACAAAATTGTGTTTTGATTTAAATTTAATAAAATAATCACGAAAAACCTTTATAAACACCACTGCTACATAAAAGATTTTGTCCCTCTAGTAGTATTGGAACAAAGGCCAGATGTAAGGTGGTTATGTATCGAATATATATCCACGCACAACGGACCAAATGAGAGTCTAAGTGCGGAGAAGGGAGCCCCATCATCATCATGTATCGAAATACAAGGAAACAATAAACTGCTTGAAATAACATATATTTATAAAAAATACTCCTTCTTCAATCTACATGGCAGCTCGCGCGGGTTGAACGCTCTTATTAAGATTCGGAGCATGTTTTCGAACAATGATAGCGGCAATTATTTCCATTGCTTCCGTAATTTAACATGACCGGAGTCATGCAGTAGACACTCTTGCGCATTAGTGCCATTTTGGCGGGATGGGAACACACTTGGTTATTGTCCTAGGTTGTTGTTGCTTTATTTTCCCACTGCAAGTAAAAGGCCTCCCTTCCCTACTTCGACTTGTCCTTGTCTATGGCCATCTGAGACCAGAACCCTAATTGCGTAACACACTATCAATCACAACCTTAATAACGCAATGGATGTTGTTAAACTGTCAAAATGAAACCGATTGCTACTCTAAGCGCAACGCAATTACCCCGCAATCTTTTATATAGGAGTCCAATTCAAAAATTATTTAATGTGCTGAGTAAACAGGAGTAAGTGCTAGTAATTTGCAAACCTAGCACCAGTTACAATGACATTCTAAGTTATTTTTTGAAGTGAAAACTTCTTTTGGCGCTTTGAGCACTTTTTGGGTGAACAAAAATCATGGAAATCGCGTCATCGTCACCGAACGCTTTCTATGAGCTATATGTATACTGTGTATCAATCAATCTGCCTAGCCTTTTCCCAACTATGTTGGGGTCGGCTTCCAGTCTAACCGGATGCAGCTGACTACCAGTATTTTATATGGAACGACTGCCTATCTGACCTCCTCAACCCAGTAACTGGGTAACACGATACCCCTTGGTAAGACTGGTTGTCAGACTTTTTGGGTTTCTGATGACCCGTAACGACTGTCAAAGATCCACGAATGACAGCCGGGACCAACGGCTTAACGTGCTTCCCGAGGCACGGAGGAGTCTCGGTATGTAAAGATGGTCACCCATCCACGGACCAACCCCGGCAAGCGTAGCTTAACCTGACGGATCGACCCGTGCGGCTGTTATTACTTAGCCGCGTTGATATGTATACTGTGTATATAAGGTGTATATTCAAACACGAAATATTTTAAGAAAAACATCTATAGGTAGTACCTAAATATGCCATAGCAGAGATTCTTTTTTTTTATCTAAATGTTTTATATTTTTACATAATTATTATAATTTTAAAATTGCTTGAGACATTTTGCAAAAAAAACCTTTACTTACTTATTCTATGAATGACACGCCCGAACGCGGCCAAGGTGGCAGCACGATCAAGTAATATTTTTTTATTTAAATAATGTACTCATATTTAAAAAATATCGTTTCTATGGCTTCTTTACCACCTGGTGTATCTCTTAAAATATCAAAGACTGCCCCGTTTTTTTTTAAATCTAGTTTTTACCTGGCAGGTAGACTGGCTAGTGACGTTGTACCCTCTGGCACAGATGGTGGATGACTGGATGATGGAGCTGCCGCCGTATGCAAGCAAGCACTCCAAGTTGGCGGTCATGGACAGGTATACCCAGTTCAAATTCTCGGGAGAAGCGCCTGTATTCAGAAAGTTAAAATGAAAGGGTTGTGCAATTTGATCGCGGTTCATTGTGAGTTTGATGGTAAGTTCCCAGATCTCTTTTTTTTTACATACAACGGGGATGCTCTTGGCCATCATCATCACCTGATGGTAAGTGATGATAAGGCCGAAGATGGAAGCGAGCTTCACCCGAAATTCTCAACCACAGAGGAACTGGCTATCTTACCTCTAACTGCCAAAACACAACAGTTGCTGTTAACATTGTTGTTTTGGTGACAGACTTAGATAAGATGGTGGTAGCTAGCCAGGCGGACTTAGAACAAGCCCTACCGCCAACTAAACCGAGCAGAAATTTTTGCCCCCGCTGGGAATCGAACCCGGGACCTCTGGATCTGAGACAGGTGGTTTTACCACTAGACCACAGAGGCGGTCTTGCCTAGAAGGTGGGTACTCGTGGTAGACGACTCACTCATTCTGTTTTCTGCACGTTTTCCTAAAGTTCTTAATAGATAAGGCTAAGCGTATGCTGAGATGCAGGTGACGTAGGTCCACGCAGCGCAGTAGAGCAGAGCAGATTATTTAATGTATGAACGCTCTGTGTACGCTGCTGTGTCTCGTTGTAGTGCCGGCGACGCGTGCAGGTCAACACGTGTTTTTTTACCACTATCTCATAATTTTGTTGCAATAACCGAACATTTAATTGAATTAGTTCGTTGTGAACCTTGTTTGTATGATACTAATCATCCAGACTATTAAAAAAAGACATTAAAAGTCAGCTCTCACGCCCATTGTTTGTACTAGCTAGGACGCAAATGTGTCTGTGTATCTGCGTCGCAGGTCGCAGCATGCGCTTGTGGCGGTATCAACAACGGCACATGCAAACTACGCATCAAAGACCTGACGTCACAAATCCTGTATCGCGCTATTAGAGTTTACCGCGCGACTAGCATATATACAACATCCCGACATCAACCGTTGGGCAGTTGCCCTCCAGACACAACACCCGTCTGGTCGGAGGATCCTCCCTTTAATTTAGGAATATGAGTGAACTTTACACCCTGTTCCTCATACCTCTAAACACTCGCGGCCTATGTCTGCCTTGCCTGCCCTACCATGCAAAATCTGTACTATGCTGTGCTGCGTTATCTGCGTCTCAGCCAGTGACGGATTAAGCAAGCGCGGGGCCCGTAGCAAATTCTACCGAGGGGCCTTTGATCTACTATGGGTTCTCGAGTATAAACGGGTAAAAAAAAAAACAAGATAATATTTTACTAAAGACCCTGTAAAGTGTAAAAATGTGAGCCCTTAATATTGATACTTAGAAGTCACAAATTTTCCATGTTCCATTTAAATGACATGAGAAAAAATATATATTTTTCGCCAAAAAAAAAATCGGTTACCGATTGTCTGACGTGGATTGTCTTAGTCGGAAAGGGTGTTACGTTTCATGTTTTTGAGACATTAAGTAAATTCAATATTCCACGTCTTAATAAGTTTCACTAAAGAAATTACGTTCAGGCGGAGGTGGCCAGGTTTGGATACGCGGGGCCCGCAGCAATTGCTACTCTTGCTACGTGGTTAATCCGGCACTGGTCTCAGCATACGCTTAGCCTAAACGTAATTATAGGAATATTCAAATTTTCGTTCGCCTATACAATAACATAAAGAAGTTTGGCATTACCATTCGTCCAGGTACGTCCCCAACCGCTGGCGATGGCCTGAACTCCAGCGTAGTTAACATCCTTTGAGCCGGAGCGCTGGAGCCTGATAGGCTGAACAGTGTCTACAAAAGAAATGTTTAAAGTTTATTTGTATACCAAAGGAAGTTTTAAGGATATAATAGTCTATTCCAAAAGCAGGTAATGAAAGTGTAGCCAACCATAGGTAGGTTAAATTCTTGTACAATCACTCATTATGGAATTACTAACACATTCATCTGATTAATGAAGGTTTCATTATATCTCACCACTTTTTCAAACAAATATTGTTTAAATAACATTATTAAATTGTAATTGAAAACGAATCGACGAAAATTGAGATTATAAAAAAAAAATACCTCAATTTCTCATATAAAAAATCTGTGAGATGATTTAGAACGGAATTCTAATTTTATATAATCTCTCAGATTTTTTTTTTTACACAACCTTATCTGAAAATTTCAAAAAACGTAAGAAAATTTGAATTTCGCAGGATACCCTGACACCCTAAGTAAAAAGGTGTTATTATGACATTACAAACAGACACTTAAATTTTATTTATTTATTACATAAAGAGTATAGATTAAAATGTTCCACTTAATATAAGTAGGTATAATGTTTAGCGCATGGTGGACATATGACAAGAAAATTTAAATTAAGCTTATTACAAATCAGAAGATTAATATGGAAGATAAGAATGCTTGGAAACATCCCGGTCCTGCTCCATAGGACAACATAGAGCCTAGACAAAATTAAACAGGTTGCTAATTTAATTGTAGGTTTAGGAAAAGAAGCATACCGATTTATTATTTGTTAACATTTTACTTATATTTCATCATCATAATTTCAGCCGAAAGACGACCACTGCTGGACATAGGCCTCCCCCAAGCACCGCCACTTCGACCGGTTCTATGCTTCCCGCATCCCGCGGATTCCTGTGGCTTTCACAAGGTCATCTGTCCACCTTGTGGGAGGCCTTCCCACGCTAAGTCTTCCGGTACGCGGTCGCCACTCCAGAACCTTTACTTATTTTTACATTAACAATATTTGTAAATATGTGTGCACCATGTATCCAGTACATAATTAATTTTTGCGATGATGATCATCTTGGTCAAGGCAGCAATATTATTGAGGTGAACGTCATGATGTCTCTCTTCTAAATCGCTCTATCACTTCTGAGAATCGTGACTCCTTTTCAAATTATCAACGGTCTTTCTCCATCTGTTACGATCGGTGGCCTGGTGGAGTGCGGCGCTGATAGAGTACCTCTAGTTGCTCAGATATTTGACCGACCACCGTTTTGGTCATCGGCCCAACTTGTGGGAGACCTTCCCACGCTACGTCTTCCGGTACACGGTCGCTACTCCAGAACCTTTACTTTTTTTTTTTTCTCTAACTATATTTGTAAATATGTGTTCACCATGTATCCAACACAATTAGTTTATGTGATGATGATCATCTTGGTCAAGGCAGCAAATATTATTGAGGTGAACGCCATGTCTCTCTTCTCAATCGCTCTCTCACTGCTGAGAATCGTGACTCCTTTTCAAATTATCATATAAATTATCAAATATATCACCGGTCTTTCTCCATCTTTAACGATCGGTGGCCTGGTGGAGTGCGGCGCTGATAGAGTACCTCCAGTTGCTCAGATATTTGATCCGACCACTGTTTTGGGCTTCGGCCTCTCAGTCTTTTACCCTCTATTTTCCCTGAACGCCATGTACCTATGCCTTAATTGTTATGTGCATTATTGCTGTTTTGGGCTTCAGTTATTAAGATTGTTGCTAGCAAAAGTGTACGAGTATGTGATGTGGCTGTGCTTTGTTATAATAATATATAAATAACAACAATTTCTTACCGCTGAACGTGAGTTCCCTGCCGAACTCAAAAATACTGATGTCATTGGGCTGAACGACCGACGCCAAAGCATCGTTGTACAGAGGATGGTTGAAGTAATTCGTGGTCTCAAAGATATAGGTCGGCAAGGTCAGGTTGACGGTGCCAGCGCGGACGACGAGGGTGACTCGACTGTGGAAATAAGAGAACCAATTTTTAAAACAGTGTTCATACTTGTATTGTCCGTAACGATAGGCAGGGCTGTATAGTACCTACTTCTAGATTTTGACAGATATTAATCAGTCCCACAGAATAGCGAGCTTGTTGCTTATAATTGGGCTAAAACCCAAATACAAAGTGTAATTTTGTAACACAAGTGTGTGTGTACATATAACATAAGCACTTTTCTGACTAATCACTGACCGATCCAGACGATCTCACGACTCTCCTCCAGGAGGGCAGTAGGGAAACGAGTACAGTTCGAAAGAGAATACACAATACACGATCGTTATTCCGACCTCGCCGCCGAGGCCCCGCGCGAAATCCCCGACTAAATAGTCCTCCCCGACCCTTGCTCGTAAGCGAAGTGCCAGCCCGCGCTATAGCTGAGCCAGTAGCTTTAAATCCCCCTAATAATAATCATAACCCTGATTTTATCCAACCACCGTCGGTCCCTTGCGATCCTCCCTCCGACTCTGCCCTAAGCCAAGGTTCGTACCCCACAGGGGGCAGCAGTCGTTTAGTTTATAGTTTTTACGCCCTGGCTGGAGGCATTAAGTTTCGTTAGGAGCTTAAGGCAGCCACAGGAAAGTCCGGTTAAAGAGTCTCAATCTTTCAAGGTTAACACTGAGATGACATAGCAAAAAAAAAAATTTTTTTGACTAACTTACCAACTCTTTGAAAATTCAAAAGTGCTTGTAAATGTTTTAATTGAAATAAATGCTTTGAGTTTGAGTTTGAAATCTAAATGCATGACGCAGTTATTAATGAAATTTTGGTTGAAAAGATCGCTAGTACTAGAACAGCCGCTGTCAATAGTCTAAATCCATAGCATTCGGTGGAAATGACAGCTCTCTTCACCTTCCGATCCTGACCTGACCCTCCGTTTTTCCCAGACGGAGGATTACATCGGATTCCTACTTACTAAAACCCCACTGTTCCTTCTAGTACCATGAGTCGGAGGCCTGGGAGATACTTGTAAATTCGCCGCGACCCCGACTGGAATAGAGATGAGATTTTTACAGAATAGATCAACTGAACACCTACCCAGCAGTGCAGTGAGCGGCAGTGAGTCCCCATCTAGAATGGATTACAGAACCACCGCAGGAGGAGACGCCTCCAGCAGGGCTCACCATACGGAGAGAGAGCTGGTGAGGGAACTGACCGTCCTGCGCCTCCCATCCTGACACGATACGCGCAGCTGCACCTGTTATGGAACAGTCAAAAGAAGATTGGTGATTTTTTGGTTTTGATAATCTCGCTAAATATAAGTTTAAATAAAATAATATATATATATATACATATTAATCACGCCTATAAAGTAGTAAAATAAAATCTTGAAATATACTATAATATTTTTTTAGGGTACCTCCCCTACGCGTAAAGTGGGGATAATTTAATAATGGAAGAACATGTTTTTCAAACTACAATGCTAAGTTTGTTCTTGAGACAAATTCATACCAACTACGCAACCCTTCATTGTGCGTGGTCCGACATACACTTGGACGGTTTTTTTTTTTACTGTGGTTCTTATAGGGCTAATGGGTCAATGTGACATTCTAAATATTTGATTCTAGTTGCCTCTTTGACTTTGACTTTGTTGAAAGCCGTGGAAATAGAAAAACGAAACGCTTTAAAAGCAATTGCCACTGTCGGCCCTTTACTGGTATTTTGAGAGGTGTAATTTTTCCTGCTAGACAAAATCAAACAGGTTGCTATGTAATTTAATGTATAATGTATCATTTTTATGACATAATATTACATTCTGTGATAAGTTTAACTCGTACATTGACCTATTATTTGTATTTTTTTTTTAAATATAAAATCGTCTATTTTAACAATATTTGTAAATATGTGAGGACCAATGTATCTAACACATAATTCATTTATCCGTCATTGCTTCATTTTTAATTGTTTTTCCCTGTTGTAGTATAATAATTTTATTCTAGGTAACATAATTATAATGATAGATGTTACAAAGTATTAAAACAGTTTAAAAGAGTAACCTCCTTACTAATAAACGTTGTATAGCGTCTGTATAGTTACAGAACGCTTTGTCTTCTTCTTTCGAAAGTCAAATTACTGACGAGTGAAAGAGAGAAATCGGTGTGTAACTATACAGACGCTATACAACGTTTATTAGTAAGGAGGTAACAGTATTAGAGTTTCTTGTCCGTTTTTCTCCATACGAAACTACCTTTTGAAAGTAACAACTAGAAAAAAAATTATTTCCGTGTAAATTTTGACGTTCAAAAGTGCCATTTATGTGTCTAATTGAAATAAATGCTTTGACTTTGACTTTGCTGTTGTCATAATTATGATTTTTCTCAATCTTAAGGCTAGGTACCTACTGTTTTAGCATAGATCCGAGAAACTATGGCCCTTATTTCGTGAATCATATGACCAAATTAAATTGAAAGCTAACTCAATAACTTTTTTTTTTAAGACATTGAATACTACTTTTATAGTACGTTTGATTCATTGGCTTACCTCTCGCTACTTCAGGGAAGATTAGACTGGGATCGGCAAGAACCTGAAATATACGAAATAAGTAAATACACTTACGGCGCAAATATTCCTTTAGTATTGGTACATAAATTTTCGAGCCATTTTCCGAGTGCGCATTTAGTTTTTAGAGAAGTCTCCAAACGGTTGGTCGACTCTTCGGGTGACCAGAAGGCAGGCCTACTTTTTGGCCAAAGAACCAGCATTGCCACATAACGTGGCAATACTGCCAGCCTTTTGGGCACTTTATCCTGTTGAGAAACGATGCAGACGAATTTTTTGAAGCCCTATGATTGTAGACGAATTTCTTGAAGCCCTATGACTTATAATAGAATAGAATATAATATTTTTATTTCAGACAATTTAGTCCATATGGTTAGTAACAATTTTACTTAACATCTACTGTTAGTACAGACACACAAACAAACAAACAATTAAAATTCAGCGTGGATCTGCGTCCACCTCCGCCACATGCCAGCGATCTGCGAACACACTGAGAATACTGTTGGTGCTGCCGCGAACCCGCAACATCAGGGATGCACATCTTTTTCTAATAATGGCGGCAAAACCATCAATATTGTTGTCCGCAAACATCCCTGACGCACTGCAACGCCACGGCAGCCGCAGCAGTACTCTCAGTGCATTATTTTATTGAACACGCAGGTCGCAATACTTTAGCACACAAAAGTACATAGGCCAATAAATAGTTTGGGGTTATGTATGATTCCATTCCCTCCTTTGATACAGGATTTTTATTTAACCAGTGCGCAAAATGTTTTTGGTAATTCACAATAAATAATAACATTTCCATTAATCATTGTTCAATACTTTTTTTTGTCCGACTTGATATCAGCAAAATATATGGACACAATCTATTCGTAATAATATCAATGGGCGCGTGCGCCCGCCGGCGCTCGCGGCCATTGATATTAAGACATATCAAAATAAGAAATAGGTGTTTAATAAAACACGTTTAAGTTTTATTTCTCAAAATTTATACGCTGGTTAAAAAAAAATCCTGTATATATTGCGTGTCGGACCACACACAATGAAGGTTCCGTAGTTGGAATGAATTTATCCCAAGAACAAACTTAACATTGTAGTTGAAAAACAAGTTCTTTCATACATTCCAACTGCAATTGTAAGTTTGTACGCACAATATTGGGAGATTTACCATGTTTCAAATTTTTTGGCTCAGTAGTTTCGAAGATACAGGGGGAATGGTCAATTTTCATCTATTTACTTAAATACCTTTAAAATTGTTTGTTTTAAAATGATAAAAAGGTATATATCTGAAATTCTTACATTAAGACCTTTACTTTGATATGTCATGGTACAGTTTGCAAAACTTGTTTATTTTTTCTAATTTGTCCCCCATATATGAACTATTAATTCATTATATACTATATACTATATACATACTATATATTCCTATTAAAAAATTCATTTATTTATTTTATACGTCCGTGTTTGGGTCACGGAAATTCAGTGTACCAAATTCCAACATAATCGGTCCAGTAGATTCGGAGCAAATTGGCTGTGACAGACGGACAGACGACATGGTTTAAGGATATATAATGAACTAGGTTTTGCCCACGGCTCCGCCCGCGGGGAAGTCAGTTATCGCGCAGTAAAAAAGTAGCCTATGTCCTTAGATTATATATGTCCTTCTCCATATTTCAGGCTATATCTCTGAAAAATTTCATGACGATCGGTTCAGGGGTTTAGGCGTGAAAACTTAACAGACAGACAGAGTTACTTTCACATTTATAATATTAGTATGGATTACCAAAATCATATAGGGAATCGTCAATCATTCGTTTTAAAACAGCGTTATTCAAGGCTTCAAGAAAAATCATTTTAGTCTGTGAATGAATACCTAAACTTACGCGGCGTTTGAAATAGGTAAACGCGCGGTATACGCGGTATCCTAGGAATAACTAAAAAACAGTTTACTATTATAATTTGACAAATAATTGACATTCTTATTCTTAATTTAATAAATATGATTTATGTTCCAATTTTATTAGCTTCATATATTTAATTAATGTAATCAATTATTTTGCACTCTACTCGTAATTTTAGCGAATTGTTTTAGAAACTGTTAAAAAACCTTACCAAACGATGTTAACTTCAAAATCGAATGAGAAAATTGATAGGTTGTGGTAACTTGATGTGATGGCGACTGTACTACAATTCTTGCAAATAAATTTAATTTCGACAGACAGACAGACACACGAGTGATCCTATACGGGTTCCATTTTTTCCTTTTGAAGTACGGAACTCTAAAAAGTAAATCAAAACCATTCCTGTATAGTACAATCCGGAGTATTCAGGAAAGAAGAAGGAAGATTTTTCCTCGCTTATAAATGTATCCAAAAATTTCATGATCTAGCAGAATTTGAAAAATGTCAACGAATCTATATTTACCGTCGTCCCAGCCACAGCCAACAAAAACAGTGCACCCCACATCGCCATTTTATTCTCAAACTAACTAATGTAAATTTTTTGTTAGCTTATATTAATTCAGGGCTGGGAATTAATTGATAAAATATAATGATTAAATGATAACACATTAAGTCTAATCTTACTAATCCTACGTTTTGTTTTCGTAACTGATATTTTAAGGATTTACCTACTCAGATTACTAAGTAGGTATTTATTAGTAGTTTAGTGTAGGCACTTGATTAATTAAAGAACGTCCACTGGGTAAAAAATGTAGGAGTTCTATTTGGAAATATAGGTTACAGCCGCACGGACCGTAGCGTAAAGCATTTTCATACAAAAAGTGTGGTGGCCTTTAGTGTGGGTTGGTTCATAGTGTTAGCCTAATAATATTTAGTTGAGTAATTTTTCATGTCGGTGTCTCTTATAATCGATTATTTACATTGCATTTTAGTATCTGTATTCAACCGACATGTCGTGACAGTTGTCATTATACTATGACAACTGTCTATTATTTTGCTTTGGAAAATCCAAAGAGATTTAAGATAGTGTCTTTGGGAAAATCTCTCTTGATATTCAACGGTTGACCGGAATGGATTAAAATCATAATATTTCTGCGCAATCTGTATTTTATTCGAGTAAACCTGCTCTGTTCCATCAATATAAAATGTACGAAGTGATGAAGGAAGAGTTTTGCAATGCGTTCCGATGCGGCGCACGGTAGGCTGATAAGAAACCGTAGAGGACATATTATATGAATTGAAAATTGTTATGTTTTATTGTAATCATTAAAACGGAGCTCAGTGGCCACTATTTTCCGTTTTAATGATTACAATAAAACATAACACAGAGTAAATGGTGTTAGTTGTAACAACATCAGTTATGCGGATGACATGGTGCTGCTGGGCCCGTCGCCGGGGTCGATCGCGGAGATGCTCAAAGTATGTGAGACCTACGCTGCTGCACATGGACTGGTCTATAATGCCAAAAAATGTGAATACATGGTCTTTGGGGTCGCTGGTAAGTGCCGGGAGGATGCTCTCGGTCTTTCCATAAACGGTACGTCAATTCGAAAAGTCTCGAAGTTTAAATATCTTGGGCATTTTCTTACTAGCGACCTCAGCGACCATGGTGACATTGAAAGGGAGCGTAGGGCTCTGGCGGTCAGGGGTAATATGTTGGCACGAAGATTTTCTCGGTGTACTGATCAAGTAAAGATTACGCGTTTTAAAGCGTACTGTCAGAGTTTTTACACCGGTAATCTTTGGGTCAACTACTCGAAAAGGTCGCTGGATGTTCTACGCGTCCAATATAACAATGTTTTTAGGATGCTGTTGCGACTGCCTCGTTTTTGCAGTGCCTCTGAAATGTTCGCGGTAAATCATACCGATGGATTTCATGCGATCATCCGCAAAAAAACGGCCTCACTCCTGAGCAGAATAAGAGGCAGTCACAATAGTATCCTGAAGGCGGTGGCGGCAGACACTTCCTCCGCCATAATAAGGCAATTTGTGCGGAGACTTATACCATAGTTAGATCATTACCATTTCTCGTTGCGTCTAGATGTTGGGTGGTCTTCTCACAAATTCGTCTTTAGTTTAAGTTACTACTAACAATAGTGATTTAAGTGCAAACATGTTACTAACAATTTATGGATCTTGTATTATCCGAAATAAAATGATTTTATTTATTTATTTATAACAATTTAAAACTACTGTTTGTAGTAATAATAACGTATAGTCTTGTGAAACACAACTTGACGAGTTTATTTTCTGCATTTTCATTCTAAAATAAAAGAAATCACCGAAATAACGATGAGGGCGCCACTGTGCGCTCGGTGCAGTCTTAAATACTGTACCTTAGAGGTATACAACATTATGTGTTGAAACGAAAATTTTACAGGAGAGGCAAAAATGCGCGGAGTGTAACTTCGAAATCTATTGTTTTTTTATTGTTTTGCTAATGTAATACTGTTGAGTTCAACAGTATTTTTTATTATTATTAGATGAATCTTATCGTCATTTGAGGTCCTATACCCATTAGACGTAAGTGGATTATTTTAATGTCATATGTGCGATTGGATATTTTTTTTTTTATAGATGTCATAGGACTTAATACCAGTATGTAGAACTGGTTCTTGCGATTTTAAAGGTGCAAGAAACTAATTTTCGAAAACAAATTATATATTATAAATTTATTGTATACAATAGTAACTCCGTTTTTTTCGATTTTTTTTTACCTCTGAGGTACAGAATGTATGTACGTCCGGAGTTCCGGTACCACTTAGCCGGCCGTTTAATATTTTTACCATCCTCTCGTACAGCCTATTCAAATGCACCCCTAAAAGTGCGTGTTAATAAAAGAAGACAGAGCTCGGAAATAGTCAAATAGTTCTGGGAATGCTCAAGTCCAACTATAGTTATTCACTCCGGTTGGCGGGTTCGAATCGCAACTGGCTTGCATGATGAGGTGGTTGACTGAATTCTCGTGAACATCGGGGGCAAGAAGAAATGAAAGAACTGATGATATCACCTTAGTAATAGTTGTATTGTAATTATCAAGATTAGCACACTCAACTGACCGTAACTTAAACTTAATAATTATTGGTTTTATAAAATTTACAGGAGATTCGTTGAAATGAACCAGTCGCTCCGTGACCAGAGAGCAAGAGAGAGAGACAGACCATAGATTCACACAAGTAGTGAACTAGTGTTGCTCGCAATGAAAATTAAAGCTTCGATACAAATACAGATAAAATATGATCAAGCTATGGAAGCCAAAAACTTACAACTAACAATATTATAAAAATATGCAAACATGTTAATTTGAGTTAATAATAGTATTTTAACTCTGCAGTCTTCAGAAGGCAATGACTCAGTTTTTTTGCTGTTCCGTCACCCAAAGTTAACGAAGGATAAAATAAAAACAAGATATAGTCATTTTCATTTATTAAATTAATCTTCCTAATGACGAGTTCCGCTAGCTGGATATGTTTATTCATCCTTTTAAGTGGATAAGACTGCAGTGGCTGTTACTGTTTATGTTTATTTTGAAGAGTCGGATGAAACAGAGGATTAGCTGGATTCACACGATTCACTAGATTCGGCAGATTCTTCTCAAGCAACACTGGTATTTTCCTCAGATGCTTCAGTGGTGTCTGGTTCAGGAGTATCAGTGGTATCTTCTTCAATCGCCTCATTGGTGGTACCTTCCTCAGGAGCAACAGTGGTATCAAGTTCAGGTTCATATTCCCAGTCGAAATTGGCGCCAGTCACCTCAAAGAACCAATCATGGTAGTGGCCAGGACGGATGAAACCTGCAATTAAATTGAAAATTGTTAGTAATGGTGCCAACTGTAATGCAATTGTTTCTACATTAATAAAAAAACGAACAACTTACACAACAAAATATGCTGCTATATATCCGGCTGATAACTTGTATGTTGTGCTCAGTTTTTAGGTTTAAATATCTCTTGTCTTGGCTCCGCCGTCAATAAAATACTAAACTGAATCATCTCTCAGAGCAGTGTAGGTACTTGAAATACAGTTATCAGAGATCCCCCTTTAATCATTCTCTGCTAGTTTCATTTCCACACTACTAGATTTTTCACACCTCAAAGACTGACTATTTTTTTATCCCCTTTGTTTACATATTATCTGAATTTGAGACTTTGGGTATAGAATAATATTGCTATACCACACTAGGTAAAAGGAATTGAAAAGGAAGCAATGACAGATAAATAAATTAATGATTTGACAGTTTTTTTTGCTATGGCATCTCAGAGTTAACCATTATAGGTTGTGACTCTTTTTAAACCGGTCTTTCCTGTGGTTGCCTTAAGCTCCTAAAAACTTAAAGCCTCCAGTCAGGGCGTAAAACTTATAAACTAAACGAATGCGCGCTAAGGGCACCCCCTGTGAGGTACGAACCTCGGCTTAGGGCAGAGTCGGAGGGAGGATGGCAAGGGACCGACGCGACGGTGGCTGGATAAAATCAGGGTTATGATTATTATCATGGGAATTTAAAGCTACAGGCTCAGCAATGGCGCAGGCTGGCGCTTGGCTTACGAGCAAGTGTCGGGGAGGACTATTTAGTCGGTGATTTCGCGATGGGCCTCGGCGGCGAAGTCGGACTGACGGCGTGTTTTATGTTTGCGAGCTGTACTTGTTTCCCTACTGCTCTCCTGGAGGAGAGTTGTGGGGTCGTCTGGGTCGGTCAGTGCATGCCCTGGACGGTGGGTCTTACTGATGCGAGAGGGGGTGTAATTGGCGGCCTGCACAACTAGAATGTTGTGGTGAGTGGCTGCGGAATCAAAGAAGCGTTTTGAAATGCGCTTCATGAATTGAACTACATTGGGGATTTTGAGGTCTATAATGGTTTTGGTTTCGAACGAACCAGGGGGCTCCCGTGATTTTACGGAGAAAATGGTTTTGGAGGGTCTGCATCTTATGGATGAGATAGGGTTTTGCGTGTGCATAGACTGGACTCGCATAGGTCATGATCGGGCGGAAATAGACTGTCTACCTACACCTACTATAAAACGGTCACTACATGATTAAAAAGTTCAACAAAACTTTTTTTTAAGGCCGAGGCAGGTTAAAAATCATTGGAGTTACACTTACCAGAAGGTATTCCAGCATGACATCCTAATCCAGAGACGAAGGAGGTCACTCCAATCTGGGTTATTTTGCCGTCATCATCAATGATGGTCAAGGGGCCACCGCTGTCACCCTAAAAAAAATGTTTAGTGGCCTTTAGCTCAGACTACATGGAACAAGTACATAATAATCGATAATCGAGCTACCGACAAGCCTCGAATCTCGATGTACACACGGCTACATATCAAGCTAAACATTTCTAGTTTATGCTGACCTCTCGTTGTACGGAAATCCTATGCAATGCGAGAACTGCTTATACTGGAAATGTATAGCTTGATATGTAGCCGTGTGTACAGTGGCCAGCTTATCAAGCTACTCGAAACTGTCAAATTTCTCCAAACGATTTTAAACTTTAAAATGTTGATGATTAAATTCAAAATTGAACGAGAAAATTTGACAGTTTGTGGTAACTTGATGTGCCAGCCACCGTACAAAGGATTGGATTGATTGGAAAGGATTTGATATTAGTGGTTTTTATGCCTCCAAGCTGACAGCCCCAAAAAATATTTGGAGTCTTGGAAAACAAGATAACAAAAGATGTCGACAAAAAATAGAGATGTATGGATGAAGAAGACTTGCTGCGCTGACCCGAGTTAAAGTGAGTTTAGGGCAAGAGAAAGTTGACCAGCGCCCTGGAGTAGAGTGAGAGGAGCGGTCCCTCTAGGAGTCAGATGGCAAGGGGAGCCAAAAAGCCAAATGCGAAAAACAATTCCCAGCGCAAAATAAAATTTTGATGGCGCCTTTAAAGAGGCGCGGGAGCAGTGTAGCCAGATCTGACTTTTTTAAATCCGTAGACTGACGCTGAAAAATCCATAGATTGGCCTCTAGATAATTCCGTCATCATCATCATCATTTCAGCCGAAAGACGTCCACTGCTGGACATAAGCCTCCCCCAATTGGGGGGTTTGCCATAATCGCCACGCTAAGCAGGCGGGTTGGCGATTGCAGTATGGTGATAAAAATGCATAGAGAACGCTGCTGCCCATTCTCTAGTAAGTCCCTTAGTCGCCTTTTACGACACCCATGGGAGGAAATACGACGGTGCTATTTTTTACGTCCGGCAACTAAAAAAAAAAAAACTGTAGACCTGCAATTTGATCTGACTTATTGGAGCGGCTAGACTAGCCTTGAACCCTTAAACAGCGATTCTTGTAAAATTACATTGAAAGACCAACTGATTGAAATTAACACCTCTTTGTATATTTCTTTATTATTATCCTTAATTTTAAATATTTTACATATTCTTTTATTTTTTACTCATATTATGTGACATCTCATGTATGCACAATATTTGTACAAGTATATAAAAAAGGGAGGGGAAAGAATCAAACGGCATCAAAAAATTCGTCCGCATCGCTGTCAACAGGAAAAGTGCCCAAAAGGCTGGCAGCATTGCCACGTTGTATGGCAATACTGATTCTTTGGCCAAGAAATAGGCCAGCCTTCTGGTCACGAGAAGAGTCGACCAACCGCTTGGCGATGTCTCGAAATACTAAGTAGGCACTCGGACCCCATGGTCCTAGAGTTTCAACCCCAAACGGCTCAAACATACATATAGCTCCCAATAAGGTTGTAATATTTGCGCCGTTTAGGTTTTCTGCACCTGCAGCAGCCGACCCAGCACAGCCCGCCGTGCTAGGAAGATGGGATGGCGCAAGGGTGTCGACACATGTTGCACAATATTTTATAATAATATATTTCACTATTTGTTTGCTTATGTCTAAAAACATCAAATACTAATTTAATTATATACTCAGCAATATTAAAACTTTCTTAATGTTAAAGAAGCAGGATTATACTAATAAGAGCTACTTAATTAAATTCAATAAGAATTTAAAATCCAAATTTTCAAAAAACTACTTTTATTGCAAAATGACAACAACATTTGCAATAAAAGTTGAATTTTGAAAATTTGGGAATTTTTCAAGTTAATTTTGAACCTTGTTACCTGGCATGTGGATTGTGTGGGGTTACTGTATCCAATGGTACAGATGGTGGAGTCAACGATGATAGAGCTGCCACCGTAGGCTGCTCGACATTCCTGATTAGAAACGCCAGCCAGGTATACCCAGTTCAGTATTTCAGGAGAGGTACCTAGCAAATAAATATTATTTAGAAACATATCAAGTTTGTTTTCGGCAAAACAAAATTATCATTTCTCTCCCTCTCTCTCATTCCTCAGACATTTCCCCAGTATTCCTAAATCTAATAATACACACCTTGACTCCACGTTACCCCATCCGCTGGCGATGGCTTGCACACCTGCATAGTTCTGGTTCTTGGCAGAGGAGCGCTGGATTCTGATTGGCTGAACAAGTTCTACAAAGTAAAAAAAAGAATTAACCAAAGACAACATTTTATGAATCCGTCAAAAAAAAAGCTCGATGTGAGATTTTGAAATTGGACCGAATCCAAAAATAGGGTCGCTATCTATTGATATTTTTAAGATATTATTTCATCCACAAAACTTACAAAACTATTTAGTTCTACATTCATTTTGAAAAGGTGTGTTAGATCTAAAACTGGGGTTTACCGTTAAAAGGGACGGTCCTGCCGAACTCCAGCAGACCAATGTCATGAGGCTGGACGATGCCAGGGATAGTCTCGTCATACGACGGGTGGTTATAGTACTTAGTTGTCTCGAAGATCATAGCCGGCTGTGTCTGGTTGGTAGTACCAACGCGAATGACGACGGTCACACGGCTGTAGGGAAAAAAATCGAGTTATCTTTCAAATTCTAACAGCGTTGACGCAACTTGTGGAGGCTGAATGCGGGAAGCACAGGACAAGACGTAGTGGCAAAGGCCAGATTTTTTTTAAATAGAGGAAATTAAAAAAAAAGAAAAAAATGATCAAAGGTCCGATTTATAAGCATATTAAAAGTGTGAAAATCATGTGCATTAGCGAAATGTATATACACATGTACATAAAAAAAAAAAAAAAATATATATAATATAAAAGAATATTTATAAAAATAATTACGATATGATTATTTTTTAATTATTATTTCTTAAAATCAGTACGTTAAAGAAAGTTAAACCTCTTTTTTCGCCATTTTATGTGAATTACCATTACTAAGATATTTTTTTGTTATGTTATCCCCTTTTTTTACCTACATAAATTATCTGAATTAGAGACTGGGAATTTCTGAATAGTTCATACAACTCCTTGAATGCAAGGAAATAGTGTATAATTTTTGTAATCATAATATTCATAATCATAATCATTTATTAATTTTAATCGTATTTGATAGTACACATATACACCATGGCATTTTAATCCTCTTACATCGACAGCCCAACTCATGTATCCCATGACTAATAACCATTCATAAAAAATAAAAAATTAACATTTGAGTTTTTTTTTTTTTAAATTAATTATGACAATTGACGTAGTTTGATACACCCTGTTACGAGCGCAGTCCGAGCCTTGTGTTCCAAGCACATGATTAAATAATCGAGAAGATATAAAGCTTCCTACTAACGCCGTACGTGGTTGCACTAATGCACGCACAGCTGTCTACGTGACCTGTCACCGACAAGGCGCGGGGGCCGAGCGCCGGCGCACAGAGGTCTTGTTTCCTTAACTAGACGTTCAAAAGTATTTCGTAGAAAAATTTATTTTTTAAGTTATTGTTAAACTCACGCCTGTGTCTCAGACGGTTAGGTAGAGACTAGAAATCTATGTCTTTTACGATCCTGACACGCCTGTTTTGCATCTTTCTTTTTGAAAATAAAATAAAAGAGAAAAATTATTATGAGAATGAATTTTGTAATTAGGCAGGAGATTTTTTTGCTTGCAACGAGCACAATTAACTATGACATGTTTTTGAAGATGAATTACAATAAAAAATGTTTCGCTAGCCGGTGAACAATTTTCCTCGTTTTACTCCGCCCGTAAGCTTTAAAAAAATATATATTAAATGTGCAAATTCGCGCAGACAAAACCAAGACGTTTGTTGACCTGGATAAGTTTACTAAACAAAAATGAGAATTTAAAGACCAATCGTCATCAATCCCGAAATTCCGGATCGAATATCCAAACTAAATAAACGTTTTTTCCGTACAAAAAGTGGATTTTTAAATGTTCGTCAAATAACCTAAAAATTATGGCTCGTGCAGATTCGCGCGATATCGCGGGCGCGACAGGCACCGACAAAGAAATTGTGCTACTACTGTCGCATCGCACCCGCGATATCGCGCGAGTCTGTACGAGCCTTTAATCTTCAAAAATTTAATTGACATATTTTTTTTTACACACCTGAACGTGTCGACTCCGTACTAAGCAGATTATAATTTCATACACTGTATCAAGTTGCACACGCTTTGAAGTTGGAGCGCCGATTGACTGATACACGATACATAGCACGCGTAATAAAACACGTTACAGCTTGTCACTCACTCTGTCTTGTAGTAGACGAGTAGATAAATTAAAAAGCTATTGTCACTATGTTAAAGGCTCGTACAGACTACTAGACTACAATATCGCGGGCGCGACGTGACACTAGTAGCACAATTTCTTTGTCGGTGCATGTCGCGCCCGCGATATTGCGCGAGTCTGTACGAGCCTTAACACTTCTATTATGTGTTGTTTAAAGTTTGTTTTATTCAAAGATGTTTCCGACGTTTTCATGCTTTTTGAACATCTGGATTAAGAAAATGGACCTTTGTGCGGCGTCCACTCGGGTGAAAACCGGTTTGAGCCAGCTCAGTGCGGGGCTTAAGTGAAAGGGTGCCCAGGGGTGCGATGATAGATTATGTGCCAAAGGAAAATAACCCACGCAGCAGTACAATGAGCAGCAGTAAGACCCCACTCAGGGCTGAGGAGAGATCCTCCGCAGCCAAACACGCCTCCAGCAGGGTTCACCATACGAAGCCCTAGTTGGTAAGGGAACTGGCCCACCGCTGCTTCCCACCCTGACACGATACGGGATCCCGACACTGTTAGTAAAAGTCATATTTTAGTCAAGCAGCTGCAAGGCGTATGATACGCCCAGTTTATGTACAGACGCCAGCACATCAAGCTACTACAATCTGTCAAATTCCTTTAATAGATTTTCAACTTTATCACTACAGTACGAGTATAAGGTTCAAGGTTGATTGCGAAAATTTGACAGTTTCGGGTAGCTTGACCTGCTGGCGTCTGTACGAAGTACTTATTATTATTATTTTTATATGTGAATGACTTAAAGAATAAAATATATAACTAGCTGTTCGTGCCCGGCTTCGCCCGGGTTAATAATTTTTTTGTTGAGATTTTCATACAAAAATATATTTCTGACTTTTCCTGTGGATTTTCCAAACATTTTCTTTCATGCAAACCTTGTCCTGAAAATTAAGATCACACAAAAAAAAACTGTCATATCGGTCGAGCCGTTCTCAAATGACGATCTGCTATACATGTGGGAATTGGTTTTTATTTATAGATAGATAATTTCGGTTGGTCCGTGGATGGGTGACCATCTTTACATACCATGATCCTCGCCTCGGAAAGCACGTTAAGCCGTTGGTCCCGGCTGTCATTCGTGGATCCTTGACAGTCGTTACGGGTCGTCAGAAGCCCGAAACTCTGACAACCAGTCTTACCAAGGGGTATCGTATTACTCAGTAACTGGGTTGTGGAGGTCAGATAGGCAGTGGCGCTATGTAAAATACTGGTATTCAGATGCTTCCGGTTAGGCAGATGATGAGATAATTTAATTTAAATTTAATCTTCATTGCCTACTTGCTCTTGCAAACTTTTATGTACAACTTTGATGTTAAACACGGCTGATATAAAGGAATGAGGTATTCTCTACCTACTAGTAGGGTTGCCAACTTTCGAAAGGACCAAACCGGGAGAATTTTAAGAAATCAAGTTGAAAGAAAATCTCAACCATTTATTAATTTTTATATTTATACTAGCTTTTGCCCGCAGCTCCGCCCGCGTGGATGTCGGTTATCGCGTCAAAAAGTAGCCTATGTCCTTCTCCATATCTCTGCCAAATTTCATGACGATCGGTTCAGCGGTTTAGGCGTGAAAACATAACATACAGACAGACAGAGTTACTTAACCATGTATAATATTAGTATGGATTTACTTTGCTTTCGAGCACCATCTCATATTTGACGGTTTTTTAATAAAATCATAAAGTTTTTACATGAAAAATCGAAGTTTGTTAGTATTTGTAACTCTGCTTTTACTAAAGAAATATTCATTTGGATTCTTTCCTTTCTCCATAGTTGTTCCATCATGCTGAATATGCGCTGGCAAGAAGCATTAGAGACAGGAATGGAAAAAACAAACGTGACAATTTTTTTCAATCCAGGACAGGGATTTCTGTCTTTCGATTTCGTAAAGAAGTCAACCCAGCGTAAATGCACTCGATTTTCTTTATTGAGATGTGGTTGCATCTCACTCTCATAGAAAAATCGGAGAAATTATTGCACCCTGGGAGGTCCATTATTACCGGAGTCTCCCCGGTATACCCATACCGGGAGGGTTGGGAACCCTACCTACTAGCCAACGATGACTGGCAATGTATTGGAAGCATAAACGTCAACCTTCTATCCTAATCAGCTGTTCAAATAATTATAATTTAAATATCCCGTCCACTGAGAGAATGCTTTTCTGACGCAGCTGTCAGTTTCATACAAACGAATATATGTTTTACAAATTTAAACTTTTTTACTAGTTCGAAATCGTGTACAACTGACAGGTGTCAAAAAACATTCTCTCTGTGGACGGAATATAAGGTATCGCAGACTTATTGTATAATTGTATTTCTTTTATTTACTTACTTCTTGCATCTTCAGGGAAGATAAACTGGGAGTCGGCGAACGCCTGAAATGTAAAACAAACAATTTACACTGCCGTGCTAACGAAGAACGCAGTAACTCGATTTTGGACGATTATGAGTTATACATTCGTTGAGTTATATATTTGGAGTCTGCGAATCGAAATCTATTAAATCTCTCTAAGCAACTTTTTATTGATCCTTCAGGAACTCGGTTTTTCAGTAAGCAAGAATGCTATAACTAAAACATCATAAAAAATTCAATAATCAAAAATAAAAGTCTCGGAAGCGGCAAAATCGAGTTACTGCGTTCTTCGTTAGCACGGCAGTACAGACATTACATCTACATGGGATTTAAGGGGGAAGAACTAATGTAGCTCGCGAAATTCATTTTTTTAAGATTTTTGTTATTAGTCTGGGTGTGAGGAGCTCGTGGCTAAGTAATAAAAGCCGCACGGGTCGATCCGTCAGGTTAAGCTACGCTTGCCGGGGTTGGTCCGTGGATGGGTGACCATCTTTACATACCGAGACTCCTCCGCGCCTCGGAAAGCACGTTAAGCCGTTGGTCCCGGGTGTCATTCGTGGATCTTTGACAGTCGTTACGGGTCGTCAGAAGCCCAAAAGTCAGACAGCCAGTCTTACCAAGGGGTATCGTGTTACCCAGTTACTGGGTTGTGGAGGTCAGATAGGCAGTCGCTCCATGTAAAATACTGGTATTCAGCTGCATCCGGTTAGACTGGAAGCCGACCCCAACATAGTTGGGAAAAGGCTAGGCAGATTGATTTTTGCAATTAGTCTGGGTGTATGTAGATTAAAGTAGGTATGATTCGCGACCTTAACAAATATGTATTTGAAAAATTAGAATCAGTAATCCCACCAAAAACATTTTCATGTAAAATGTTACCAAGACGAGACCATAGAGAAAAACAATTTTGATACTCTTTATATGCAAAACAAAACACATAACGAAATAACAATTGGCATAAAGATGCTCTTATCAAAGCTTATTGTTCCTTTAACAGCGACCAAACTCCAATTATCTTCCCTTCCATTATGGAACAATGGATGGCTAGTATGTCAACTTCAAAACTGCATATTAAAGACTTTTTCGCTGACTTATCATTATTTTGATGTTTTATGCCTTCAAATATAAAAATGCACGGTGGATCGATTTAGAAATCCGGGAGTGTATTATGCTGTGTACGTTCTTCGAATTATCAAGATTACAGATTACAGTAACAAAATGTAAAAAGGAGAAGCACAAAAAATATCAATTCTTGGGAATCGAAGTCAGATTTTCATTGCTTTGTTGATAGTTGACTGAAATAGCATTCTGTCATGATTGTCTGCTTAGATCCATAAAGGTGTGATAATCATTTTAAAAAAAAGATTAAATCTGTAACTATCTGCTATATTCGTTTCCGATTCAACCTAGCGAAGTACCTATTGGAATAATTCGACTGTTGTCATACTCTGGTATATTGTGTTCGCTCATCTCAGTATCAAATAAATCATTCCAGCTACGAACTGTTATGTAAAAAGCTTTTTGCGATTTCTGACTTTTCTAGTACTTAAACCGCTGTTGGTCCCAATAGAGTTTTTTGATCCGTCAGAGACGGGATCGATTGGCATCAAAAAAACGTTTTGTGAAAATTGCCCATTTTCTTGTTGACTGTATTTTTGCATTGATGTATTTTTCAGGGGCGGGTCGCTAGGAAAATAAATATAAATATACATAGGTATTTACGGTCCCAGCAACAGCCAATAAAAATACAGCACCCCACATAACTTTTCACAATCACAAAACTGATTAAAAACTACAACGTCTTCATCTTATATAATTAGGTTGACTGATATTTCACGATAAATCAATGAATTAGCCGATAATATATTGCATTATCCGTTCCGTTGATATTAATTAAGGTTTTACCAATTTTCTGAAGGCGGAGACTGGCTTATTGCAACGTTTGTTTGTAATATGTACATAGATATCATTCAAGACGAGCTTGGTTACAAAACGTCGATTGGCATTGGCGACGATTAGCGCTTGGTTACAAAATATTTGCTTCGAGCACATGGCTCCAGCGCGCTTCATTTCTTGTTGCAAAACGGTGATACACTAAACGTGGCAAACGTTCGCTTCGAGCATTTTACTCAAGCGTGCTCCATTTTTATCGCCGTATCCCAGTAGTTCCATTCTCTAGTTCCATTATGGGACTACTGGGATTTTTTATCCCAGTAGTTCCATGGAACTGGCATACAGGATGTGGCGTAAATAGTGGTCCGCCGTTAAGAGGTCGTTACACCGTATATTCAGCTATCACATACCACAATTTAAACAACTCATTTACTAGTTGTAATTTCTAGAAATGACATAATTTTTTCATTATTTTTTTGTTTGTAATACTTTAACGTCATGTATAGAAATTACAGCCAAATTAGTAAAGCACGCAGCAAAATTTTCAAAAAAGAAAAAAAAAAATCGGTGAACTAAGATAAATAGTTCACATTGTGGTATAATACGGTGTATCGACCTCTTAACGGCGGACCACTATTTACACCACACCCTGTATGCCAGTTCCATGGAACTACTGGGAGAAAAAAATCCCAGTAGTCCCATAATGGAACTAGAGAATGGAACGACTGGGATACGGCGATTTTTATTATTCAGAATGGCGGACGTATATAGGTTGTGTGTGCTTCATTAATTTTATTTAGTTATTGTTATTGGAAGAAGAAAAAAAAACAAAGCGACTGCACTGACTTGTTTGTAAACATGCGCTCGCAATGCTCGCATCGAGCACCTCGGCTTACTGCACTAACGCGTTTGAAAGGAATTCGCGATAAAGCTGAAAGTCGAATGGAGGATCCGGCCAGCTCGCATCGAGTGAAGCCTCGTACAGACTCGCGCGATATCACGGTCGCGACAGGCACCGACAAATAAATTATGCTACTAGTGTCGCGTCGCGCCCGCGATATCGCACTAGTCTGTACGAGCCTTGACTCGGGTCGCTGCATTGACTACTATAAAGCCGGGTCCACTGGGCCAATTTCTCTAATAGAACATGTTAGTTTAACATGTCAGGAAAACAGCCAGTCCGCTGCGACTTTTGAGTAAAGTGAGAAAGTGTTAGAAAATCTCTTTTCAAAAATGAGTTCCGACGAGGAAGACGTGTCTGCTGTTCTAGCAATAGTAGATTTCGTATAGAAATAGAAATAGATTCCGAAAGAAATAGAAATAGATTTTATGACCAATTGATGTAACGTCCCATGGCACCGATCTTTGTTGAAGTAATTGTATAAAAAACAAAAAAAAAACCTTTATTTCACTCCTTAAATTATAACATTAAAAAATGTCACGAAACGTCTTCGTATGGAGAGCACTAAACACAAAATGAGTGATTTCAGTCAATGTCAAAATGTGCGGTTGATTGTACAAGCATAAATGGCCAATTAAAAATAAACATAAATGCATAAAGGCTCCTACTAACAGGCGCGACACGCGACACGACACAAAGGAACCGCTCGGCGCACGACGAGCGGTGTCTTTGTGTCGCATCGCATCGCGAGCCTTAACTATGAAACGTAGATAAATATTCCAAACACCAACGAAAATTAGCAATGATCTAAAACGTGAAAATGTGCTCAATTGGTGACGAAAAACTTTTTGGCTGGAATTTAAGAATTATTTTTTTGTACAACAACCAATCGCTCGCTAAAGAAAAAGTTTAGCTACAAGTCGTACTACACCTCGGTCGGTTTTATAACCGATTTATATCAAACGAGTAGGCATTATTAATTTAGATAAGTAGAATGTTAATCTAGCATAATTAATTAATGTTCTATCGGACTCTGCTCTATCTAATGATAAAGTAATCGAAGTGACGTCATACGGCCTTTCCTATAATTTAATATGATAATATTAATCCTTATATGGAAGTTTTGTAAGGGCTGAATAATCATTCATGGCGTCGAACCATCATAAAACCACTTTTTCAATATTTCTTCGCTCCTCTTCCTCAAAATCGGACTGCGTCACTTTTGTGACAAGGTAGTAGTTCTGTTGCTCGCGAGCGATACTCAATTGTTGCCAAAGAAGGATAAAATAAAAACCGGCCAAGTGCGTGTCGGACGACGCACAATGAAGGGTTCCGTAGTTGGTATGAATTTATCCCAAGAACAAACTTAACATCGTAGTTGAAAAACATGTTCTTCCATACGGAATGTATGGGAGAACATGTTTTTCAACTGAAAATGTTACTACTGTTAATTACTCGGTACCTTGTGACGCCTACTCGGCTGTGATAGTTTTCCTTTTAACTTCGTTATATATACTACTGCTGTGTTTTTTTTTTTCATTTCCAAGTACAACCATTTAGCTGGCAGGGGGGGACACACTTAACTCTAACAAAAATTAGCACTTTAAAACCTAATATTTCAGAAACGGATCCCTTAATCGAAAAATTGTTTGCACAAACCCCCCATATTTTTGAAAGACCCATCCAACAATACCCCACACCATACGGTAGGCTAAAAAAAAAAACATCCCCACTTTACATGTACAGGAGGTACCCTAAATAACTATTTTTTTTTTTTTATGATTTTATTTTACCGCTTTGTCGGCGTGATTAATATGTATATCCATGCTAAATTATAGCTTTTTAGTACTAAGAGTCTGAGCTAAGCTGGGAACGGACAGACGGACGGACATGGCGAAACTATAAGGTTTCCTTGTTGACTACGGAACCCTAAAAAACAGACATTTAAATAAAACATCCAAAAAAATCTAATTAAAAATAGGTATCTTCTAAAACACACGTCATGAAGAATTCACTCTGTAACTGTAACCGATGTTAATTGCTCCCCTTGACAATAGTGGGAACATAGAACATTAAAGGCTGATATGAGTTTCCATTTTTATCCGCAAAACAGGTGTCCAAGTCGAGGGCACCGAACCCGATTGTCATAAAACATTACAAAATTATGTTAAGGCGTCGATAACCGACTCTTTATGATTTTATTATATACTGAAGATCACGTCTATACGTGTCGTACAAATGATAAAAAAAAACATATTAAATTAGAGAATTTCCTTAATGACTAAATATATGAATATTTTAGATTATGTCTATATTACATAGTGAAATTAATTTGTAAAGTTATGCCTAACGCGGATAAAAAACTGAGAATCACGCAAAATCTATCAAGCGTATTTTTCTGAAACCTTAACCTTTTTAAAGATAATTTAATTATTGATCTTTTAGTGTACGTGTTTTATTAAAATATCTTTTGTTTTATATGTAATAAATTAATAATGCGTTTATTTGGGACAGCGCTTCTGGATGGGCGAGTCCTATAGGTATTGGCTGGACGTATGACGCGTTGCGTAAACTCAGTACAGAACACGCAAGCTAACCACTCAAGGTCACTGGCATATATCTGGGCCTTAAAATTCGATGCTTGGACCTTCATTCTTCGTGATCTGGTAATTGCAAACAGGAAATCCCTAATTATTAGGTTTTTTTGTAGGTAATAATTTGGGCCAAACCACATTAAGCCGTCCGATAAATGTATATCTACTAATCGGATAAGCTTTTTTAAATTATGGCATAAAATTACCCAGGTGAATATGGTGAGCTTAATTATAACAACAACAACTACAACAACAACAACAACAACTTACCTACATTTCGTCGTTTTGATCACACAGTCAAATCACACAAATATAAGTCTTCTTCGCAAATATACTTGTTTCGCAGTCTGGGCATGGTCCTTATAAAACCAACCAAGTGCATGTCAGACCCCGCACTATGAAGGGTTCCGTAGTTGCGATGAATTTATCCAATAATTAATCTAACTTTAAAAAATATTTATTTTAAAATTACTTATATAAAAAAATATTTGAGACCCTCACAGTTAGCTTTTTCATTTGATATGTTACAGTTTTTTTTTTTTTCAGTCAATTCTGTCCTACTGCTGGGCAAAGGCCTCCCCCAAATCCTTCCAAGAACTCTTCTCGCGCTGCCTCGAATCAGCCCTCGCGGTACGTGTCCAGGTCATCTCGCCATCTTTTTCTGGGCCGTCCTCGGCGGCGCCGTCCATCTACAGGCACCCATTGTATGGAGACTTTCGCCCAGCGGTCATCGTGCATGCGGCTGTGATCCGCCCGATCCCATTTGAGATACAGTTTGCAAAACTTTTTTTTTTTTAATTTTCTCTTTTACCTCCCAAAGTGACCCCCTTATTCAAAATTCATTTATTCTCGTTACACGTCGTTTTGTTCACATAAATTGGACGTAGTTAAGCAGAAAGGACTCAACCCAATTGTGGTCAGGGATCAGTTGTATATACCAAAGTGGTCCTAACGGTTGGTTCTTTCACTCAGCAAAAAATATCCGTGACTCTACAAAGAGAAGGTTGATTTTTTATGTTGACAACCAACCCACATGTAGCTGGGTACCTTCCATTAACTGTTAGGACCTCTTTGGTATATACAACTCATCCCTGACCACGATATGGGTTGAGTCCTTTCTGCTTAACTACGTCCAATTCATATGTGTACTTATCAAATTTCAAAATAATCGGTCCATTAGATTAGGAGCAAATTGGGATTACGATCCACTCCCTCTCCCCGAGAGGAGGCCTATGTCCCAGCAATGGGAACATTCATCATCATCATCATCATTTCTGTAGTAAGGTTTAGTAAGTAAGGACAACACCAGTCGATAGAGACGAGAAGGGACAGCAATGGCGGCCGGAGAGAAACTAGAAACTCATGTAAGAAAATAGTTTTCCCAAGTAAAATATTGTTGTCACATAATTGTTTTATTAAAAACGCAATGATACAATTTCAGTCGAAAGACGTCCACTGCTGGACATAGGCCTCCCCCAATAGGGATGTGTCCTGGGTAAAAAAAAAGAAGCTCCACATTATTACAAATTACCTAATTAGGTACTCGTTGTTTTTTTTTTTTTCTTTTTTACAAACTACTCGTACTTCTTGACAAAACAACTGAAGATCGATTTGCCACATTCCCGCTTTTTTATGTTTCTTTTTCCGTGTCATTCGAACAGCCAGTATTTTATCATTGATGATGGTAAATATTTAGCTCAAATCTATGTAAATTAAATCATAATTTAGTGAAAAGTAAATTATAAGTCATATTCAGTGTGTCAATGTCATGTTACAAAATTGTTGATAGTATATTTAATTACAATTTTACGCCGCGATTTAATAGGTTGTATAGAAAGATGGAACATGGTTTGGTTTTTTAATTAGTTGACAGCAGGGAAAATCGTTTCCCAGGGACGAAAAGTACTGTTTTCATCCCTGTGATCAGGTAACTTCAAGCGTACTTTCCAAGTATAAGAAATGAAAGTACTTATACATTTAAAATCTCCTTGTAAAATATTACTAAAATTATTGATTGCATGCATGTTTTGTTAAAGACGACGTTCTAATTTGAGGATTACACTAATGGATAGATAATTAAAAAATCCAAATAATTTACGATATATTTTATTTTTAAAAAATCGCTTTTATTTTTTTATTAGAGTCCAATAATTGTGTCAATAATTTTTTCACGATTTCAGTGTTGGTGTACAGTAAAATTTGTTCTAAATTATGCGTACAATTACCTCGATAAGAGGTTTTCAGTTATCCCTAGTAGCATTTTTTGTTGGCATTTAGTTGGGCCACTTACAGAGGTAAGTGGCCCAACTAAATGCCAACAAAAATGCTACTAGGGATTACAATAAATTACACCTTGATATTCCATTCAGATGAAATAATAATCTTGAATAAGTATTATAGACATGGTTCACGGCTTCTATCTCCAAAATTAAAGAGCATGTCTCTTTGATTCTCCAAATACTTTTAACCTTTTTCAGACTGTTCCAGTTCATATCGGAATATGTAAAAACGCTGAGCTTTGGAGTACGTTTCTACTGAGCTATGACGTTCTTTAATTACATAGTTATTGTTTCTTTGCCTTGATAATATATTGGCAACGGTTCTGCGTCTGTTTCAGTCAGGACATCGTCAGCTACTGACGAGCGCTGGTCGAAGTTGATGCCGGTCACCTGGCGGATCCAGTCGTGGTAGTGGCCGGGGCGGGTAAAAGCTATGAACACAAAGATGTTTAAATAATAATTAGGTAGGATATCATTTGAAAATGAAAAAAGTTTTGCTGTACCTAAAATCTCTGATTAAGATTTTTGATTTTGAAAAACGTCATATAAAATCTATACTAATATATAAAGCTGAAGAGTTTGTTTGTTTGTTTGTTTGTTTGTTTGAACGCGCTAATCTCAGAAACTACTGGTTGGAATTGAAAAATTATTTTTGTGTTGGATAGTCCATTTATTGAGGAAGGCTATAGGCTATATAACATCACGCTACAACCAAAAGGAGCGGAGCATAAATGAAAAATGTTGCAAAAACGGGAAAAAATATTCTTTTTGAGAGCTTCCGTTGCGTGCGCTGCGTAAACGGTTTAAGTTAGGCAAATATAATGTATGATGGAATTGATCCTCTTTAAATTTTCTAAAAAAAAGTCTGCGACAGCATATGTCTATCTTTTAAGATTGACTCACTATAACCTTTTTTATGGTAATCAAATTTGTTCGAAATTAATGCATTATTTGCGAAGGAGTTTTCATAAACATGGTATTAATCCTTATCCAAATAAATACGTTATTCATCACAAGTATTTAATTTTGAACAAAGTTGCCCTTACATCATTTAATTTCAATGAATATCTTAGGAGATATAACTGTTTTATAATAACTCCGCAGCAAAGTAATGATCAACTCTGCGAGGTAGTCTATTCTAAAGCTGAAGAGTTAGTTTTTAGGGTACCGTATCCAAAGGGTAAAATGGGACCCTATTACTAAAACTCCGCGGTCCGTCTGTCTGTCTGTCTGTCTGTCCGTCTGTCACCAGGCTGTATCTCATGAACCGTGATAGTTAAACAGTTGAAATTTTCACATATGATGTATTTCTGATGCCGCTATAACAAAAAATACAAAAAAACAGAAAAAAAATAATATTTAATATATGGCTCCCATACAACGGACATGATTTTTTTGCCGTTTTTTTTGCTCTGCCCGCGTGGATGTCGGTTATCGTCTAAAAAAGTTGCCTATGTCCTTCTCTATATCCCAGGTCGATCGGTTCAGCGGTTTAGGCGTGAAAACGTAACATACAGACAGACTGACAGAGCTACTTTCACATTTATAATATTAGTATGGATAGCTTTTGCCCGCGGCTCCGCCCGTTTGGATGTAGGTTATCGCGTAAAAAAGTAGCCTATGTCCTTCTCCATGTCCCAGGCTATCTTTGCCAAATTTCATGACGATCGGTTCAGCGGTTTAGGCGTGAAAACGTAACATACAGACAGACAGACAGACAGACAAATAGACAGACAGACAGTTACTTTCACATTTATAATAGTATGGATAAGGATTTGTATGGATGGTACGGACCCCTTCGTGCGCGAGTCCGACTCGCACTTTGCCGGTTTTTTGTTTTTTGAACGCGCTAATCCCTGGAACTGCGAGTTGGATTTGAAAAAATCTTTTTGCATTTTACAGCCCAATTCTTGAGGAAGAATTACATTCCTATTAACTAGAACACCATTTTTTTTTAAATGAAAGTTTATGCGAAAACGAAGTAAAAGCACGGGCAGGCAATGTGTTGCGACGGGGTGGGTCGGGGGAACAAGAAATTTAACGCGGACGAAGTCGCGGGCAGAAGCTAGTGTATAATATAGGTAGGTACCCACTTTAAACGTATAAGACATTTTATACGACTTGACTTAAAATAAAACAAATATCCAAGTCAAATGAAGCAAAATGAACATACGAACAAGCTTAACATTGGTGCCGATTCCCTTGTTCACAAACTAAACTAAATTTAAGTTCAGTGCATCTTTTTCTTTCTATTTCATTAAGAAAAGGACAGAAGATAAATTTTAGTTTAGTCCGGTCAATTAATCAGCGCCTGTCACTACTCCATACAAGTTTAGACGTGATTAAAAACTTGCCTACTACAATTACGTCAATTTACGTCAAGCGCTGATTAATTTGACAGGATTAAACTAAAATTTATCTTCTGTCCTTTTCTTAATGAAATAGAAAGAAAACGATGCACTGAACTTAAATTAAGTTTAGTTTGTGAACAAGGGAATCGGCACCATTATCTCATTCGTTATTTTTTCTGTCATATCACTTACCTCCAGGCATACCCACGTGGCATCCCCAAACAGAGACAAACGAACCGATTCCTATTTGAGTCGCTACTCCGTCTGCTTCGACTGCTGTCAGTGGTACGCCGCTGTCACCCTGTGATCATAAATAATACATAGCATTATGCTACTCGCCAGTGCCGGATTAACCACGTAGCAAGAGTAGCAGTTGCTACGGGCCCCGCGCAAAAGAGGGCCCCGCGTATCCAAACCTGGCCACCTCTGCCTGAACGTAATTTCTTTAGTGAAACTTATTCGTGGAATATTATATGTCACAAAACGTGAAACGTAACATCCTTTCCGACTAAGACAATCCACGTCAGACAATCGGTAACCGTATTTTCCGTTGGCGAAAAATACGTATTTTTTCTCATGTTATTTAAATGGAACCTGGGAAATATATATAAGGGCTGACATTTTTACAGGGACTTTATTTTGGCATTATCTTGTTTTTTTTTTTACCCGTTTATACTTGAGAACCCATAGCAGATCAAGGGCCCCTCGGTAGAATTTGCTACGGGCCCCGCGCTTGCTTAATCCGGCACTGCTACCAGCTAACAATGATCTTACTGCTGGGTTATAAAGGCCTCCTCCTTGTCTCAATTCCTCCACGCGAGACCCAGTGCGAGTTGGTGGATGAAAATTAAGTAATAACTATTTAATAGGTAGGTACAGTACAACTATTTGATAAATTTCGTGTTTCGTCATTCATCGGATTTCTATCAGTTGCCCTTTGCACTTGGTGCAGACCGGACGCTCTGAATTGACTTGGAAGTATAAATAAAGTTAATAATCTTTTAACTTAATCTAATTTGTTTTTAAAAATGGGAGGGAAGCTGCTACGACTGACGAAACACGATGTTTGCCGAGGGACATTAGGAAAATAGTTGTACTGTACTTGGATGTTTTGTGCCCCTTATCAGATTGTCAATTATTTAAATGACACCTTGTACTTAATGAAGAAACGAATACTTCAAATTGTATTCGTTACATATTATAAAGTAGTCCCCCCCGCAGTGTTTTAATGTAACACAATTATTTTATCTATGATATCATTAATAAAACAGTACCGTTTACTCCCTTTTTTTTTTTTTTCATGAACAAAAATCAAAATCAATTTTACTGAACCTCATAACTTTTGAACGGGCAAGTATGGGCGCGAGCTAATAATGTAGAATTATAGCCAACAAGCCAAAGAATAATAATAAAGTAGTTTTAAAGCAAGACCTGTCAAGACTTGGCCAAATTTTAGCAGTTTATGTTTCATTCCATACAACAAAAATTGAAATTATTTTTTTCCGGGCAAACTATCAGTTTTACAGAAAAAAGTTTTCTAACAATTATTCATCAAAATGACAGATCTTTCGATTAGTATTAAAAAAAAATGGAATTTGTAAAAAAAAACCCAATGTCCCACATATAGCAGTTTCGAACCACCGTGTGGCGAGGCGCGGAGCCTGGCGGGGCGGCGACACTGCGCTGGCGCGGCGGCATCGGTAATCACACTGCGGGCGCGATCACGTCCGCCGCGCCCATTCACGCCGACCGTGTCGCGACGCAATTCATTCATCAAAAAGATGTTGAGCGCTTCAGACGTGGAAACGGTCTTGCTCTTATTTGCGCTAGCTAAGAAAAAACAACGGAAATGGGTGCATGAAATACCGCCCCGCCCGCTTCTGACTTATATTCCTGCTCGGCGCGGCGGCGGCGCGGCGCGGTGACGGCGTGGCGTGGTTACCGTCGCGTCGAGCGGGACGGCTCTGCGTGGCGTCGTTCGTAATATCTAGTACATTACAACTGCTCAGCGTCGCGTCACCGTCCCGTCCCGCCGCGCCGCGCCGGCTGTGTGCAGAGACCTTTAGTTTGTTCTTAGGACAAATTCGTTCCAACTACGGAACCCTTCATTGTTCGTGGTCGGACACTCACTTGGCCTGTTTTTATTATTCTTACCGCGCATATAGACTGGCTGGGGACGTTGTAAGGGGCGGCGCAGATGGTGGTCGGTCTGATGAGGTAGTTGGAGTTGAAGAGCAGCAGGCACATGAAGTTCGAAATCCCTGTCAGGTGTACCCAGTTCAGGATCACTGGAGTAGGACCTGGAAATTTAAGACAAGATACCGGGCTATATGTCTTTCATTGACTTGAATGTGCCCTGGCGGCTGAGAGTATGTCATGCTCACTTAGATGTCTCGCTGATGGTGGCGCGTGTGTTGGATCATTTAACTCCCTTCAAAATGGTTCAACTGTATGGTGCTGATAAATTATGGTTAAAGAGAGAGATAGTGTTTTTATAGCATCAGGATAAGTGCCCAGTCATACATCCCAACAACTTACAGTCAAGTTCGGTGCAGGTCCAAGTGGTGCCCCAGCCGCTGGTGGTCATCACCACGCTGGTGTAGTCACGGTCCCGGTCCGCCGCGCGCTGGATCCTAATCGGTTGGATGTTATCTGAAAATATAATATAATTGTAAATAACAGCTCTAGTTATTTAAGTTAGAATACTTGTACTTATTGTCATAAAAAAAAAAAAAAAATGTTCTTTGTTTTTAATCTAGTTAGCCTGTAAGATTCTAGTTAGATTGTAAGTTTTTACCCTAAAAATGTTAACGCAAATTATGAAAATAAAAGCTGAAATTTACAGACTAAACACGTACACCCGCTTAGCGGAAAAAGTATAAAAGAGGCGCGCGCCTGCACTTCTCCAATCACATCAATTTTTTAGTTCATAAACTTGAAACTCAGCACAAATACGTTCTTAAATAAGACACAAACTTTGTCATAATTCGTTTTTCAAAACGTCTTCTCAAAAGGTGCTCATCTTTAGACAGAAAAAAAAAGGATTAGGTAGGAGTATATGGGGTTTTTGAGAGTTGATCCCAAATGGGGGAATGAGGGGTAATTAAGTTTTTAGAGGAGAATTTTACTGCGTGCCTTGAATAACTCAAAAGTTTTTATTTTTTAGTTTTTGAATTAATCATAGGGTACTTTCAATCCCGGTAGTGCGTTCCCGTTGGATTTTTTCCGACATTCACGCGGGCGAAGTCGCGGGCAAAAGCTAGTTTATACATATAGCTCATGGAAAGCGTTCGGTGACGATGACGCGAGTTCCATGATTTTTGTTCACCCAAAAAATACACATGACATACACAATAGATATACATAATTATAGCTCATGAAAAGCATTCAGTGACGATGACGCGAGTTCCATGATTTTTGTTCACCTAAATAGTACACATAATATACAAAGGGTATACATATAGCTTATGGAAAGCGTTCGGTGACGATGACGCAAGTTTCATGATTTTTGTTCGCGCCTAGAGAAGTTTTCACTTCAAAAAACCTTACACAAAAAACCCTTACTCAAAAATCCGTTACTCTAAAACATTTTAGATACTGAAAAAATATCTTACTGTTAAAAGTGAGGTCTTGACTGAACCTCATCAAACTAATGTCATTGGGCTGGGTGAGGGGTTGCAGTAAATCGTCATAGCCGGGCGGCCTGAAGGACTCACGGGCCTGCATGGTCACCTGCGGAGTGTTGCGGTTCACGCTGCCAGCGTGAATAATGATCTCGATGCGTCTGTAAAAATTAAAGC
The DNA here is from genome assembly GCA_947523025.1 of Dryobota labecula. NCBI lineage: Eukaryota > Metazoa > Arthropoda > Insecta > Lepidoptera > Noctuidae > Dryobota > Dryobota labecula. The sequence continues at coordinate 12,871,875 of OX383303.1, forward strand.
ACTTCAGTATCCCATTTCCAGATTTGAAGTTCTAGAAGCTGAAATTACCGACCTGTGGGCAGGGGCGTATTTACCCTAGGACCAAACAGGGACTCAAACCTGTAACCGAAATATGGGTTTTAACACTGTTTTTTGAAACAGTTTTAAAAGTAAAACACTTTTAAATGTAACAGATACAATAATGTTACCGAATGAAACTGTAACCTTTTATAAGTGTTAATATGTGTAACCGATATAAAAAGTTTTAGCATAGTTTTAGGTATAATTGCACAGTACGGCAATAAAGCGCGGTGCGACGACGAGCGACGTCAACGCCCACTACGATCTCAGTACACACACACACACACAAACACACAACAAAACATAATATTTATTCAGTTCCGATTCCGACTTCCGACTGCGACTTTTTTTTGTTTGTTACCTCGTAACTCCGTCGTTTATGAACCGTCACCAGGCGCAGACCGTTCCTGTCCAGGCGTAAAAAGCGCCTGGTCAGCCTACCATCCAAGGATGGCATAGTCTCTCTGGACTGCCTGCAGCCCGGTGTAGAGGTCCACCAGTTCTCCGCTTGTGTGTGGGTGAAATCCTGTAGCCACCTCCGTCATTGGTTGAAGGGGATGGGTATGATAGGCTCGGATCCACAGACTGACGTGCTGGATGCCCTTCTTGCTAGTTCGTCAGCTATGTCATTACCCAGTGATCCAATGTGTCCATTTATCAAATACAGTGTCACTGTGTTGCGGTTGGGCTTCGTTGCTCGTTCTAGTGCATTGTGACATCCTAGTGTTAAAACGCTTATGTCAAATAATACCAAACGATTATAAATCTGGTTTCTTTTCAAAAATTATGTTGAATTTTAATAGGTAACATTGGATATTTTACACACTGTATCATTTAGTTTATTTAGTTGGTAACATTTATGTTTATTACGCTATTAAAAATTATTGTAAATTAAGATAAGATTATTCTATAACTAATTCAGCTGGTAACATTTATGAAGCAATGTGTTTATTACACTAGTAAAATTATTGTAAATTATGATAAGATTATTCTATAACTAATTCAGCTGGCAACTTTTTCGTGAAAAAGGATCATTTTTATATCGATGCCAAAAAGATTGTTTTCATGTATGCAATTTTTTTATGTTACCCTCATATATTTGTTTTGCTTAAAAAGAGAGATTGAAAATAAAATGAATTATGGTCGTGTTTTTAACAGGCAAGCTTATTCGCGCCTTCGAGTAGGAAAAAAAGGTTGAATTATCCCTTGTGTTAATTGAGTTAAGTAGAAGTGTGATTGTAATACATAACTAACAGTGAAATAAACAGATTATCCGTAATACGTGGACTTATTTTATCAAGTGATCTAACAAATCCGAAGCGGGATCGCTGCGCGCCCTTCTCGGTCAGACATAAAGATTCAGGTTTGAATTTTTTTCGCGGATTCTGGTAAGTGCTAAGTTTTTAATAAACTCAATGGAACGTGATAGAATATTACGATCAAGAACGCAACGTACATCGCGTTCCTCGCGTAGTTCATTGTCTCCCGTTCAATCACGAAGGAAATCCCGAGGTCGACACTACAGAAAACCTAGCCGGACACGTGTTGGAAAACGGCAAACACGTTCTGGTTCACGCAACCGTTCTCGTATTCGACGCAAAGAACGACAGCATCATGATCCATCACGTAAACGTACTTCACGAATGGAATCTTCTCGAAGTTCGTCACCCAGTGCGAATAATTCGATCCGAAGCTGCTCTCGAGGAGAGGAGGTTAGCAAAAACCGACGTAACAAACGTAAAAGATTGCACCGCTCGCGAGATATTACTGTTGTGTCTCAGTGTGGTGATACTGGTGCACGTTTGACTGGTGAATCGCGTTGTGTGAAGGGTCATTCGACTAAGGATGGTCGCAACACCAGGCCGGTACAACAATCTTACACGCCGCCGCCGACTAAAGCAGCTGAAGTATGCACATCATGCACACCGAAGGACAACAATTCTCAGAATATTAGTGTTGATTTTTTAGAGACTCTTAATAAAACTTTACAAGCTATAGCAACCGTAAATCCTCAGGTGAAAAATAAATATACAGCTGTTAATGTAGTACCCGAATTCGACCCTAAAGTTAAAAATCAAACAATTCTAACTTGGCTGAACAAAGTTAACGAATGTGCTGATATTTACGGTTGGGATAGTAAACAAACTGCTCATTATGCTCTTCCAAAACTAGTGAATACTGCTAAACGTTGGTATGAGGGTCAGTCCTCTGTTATTCATTCGTGGGACATATGGCAGGAAAAACTTAAAGCGGCTTTTCCTACCACTGAAAACTATGCACATTTGTTAACTGAAATGCTAAACTTGAAAGCTAAATTTGGAGACGATTTAGAGGAATATTATTATGAAAAGTTAATAGCTTTGAATCGTTGTCGTATATCAGGAAAAGATGCAATTGACTGCATAGTGTATGGTATAGAAGATAGGTCGGTCCGTTATGGCGCAGAGGCTGTAGGGTTTGATAATATTGATAAGTTACTAGGATTTTTAAGAAATGTTAAGCATGAACGTGTTGACCGAAATGCTAACAAGAAAATAGTGAAACCTGTATCAGATTTATCGCGACGTGGATCCAAGGGCGATATCAGTAGGGTTGTAAGATGTTTTAACTGTCACGAAGTCGGACATATGGTTGCTAACTGCCAAAAACCAATCGTTAAATGTCAAAAATGCATGAGAGTAGGTCATGACGATCCAAACTGTACAAGAGAGCTTAGAAAAGATAGGACTGAGTTTAAAACTTTGTGACTAAATGAAAACAAACAAATGAACACAGATGAAAAATTTAAAAAACCTGTTACGATCAACGGCAAAACTTTTACGGGCTATATCGATTTTGGAAGTCAGTGCTGTTTGATACGTGAATCAGTTGCAAGGACATTAGTAAATCCTACTAAATGGTTATATAGAGATTTACCCATATTACGGGGGTTTGGTAATTCAACCATAACTCCAATAGGTATTTGTAAGCTGCAGTTGTCTGTGGACGGGGTTCTAGTTAAGGTTGATTTAATCATAATATCAGACGTTTTTTTGAGTTATGATGTTTTACTAGGACAGACAGCTACAGAGCAATCTCACGTAGAAGTTCTTAAAACAAGCAATGAATTGGTTTTAATATCTAAAAATAATAGTGCCAATAGACATGACACATTTAATCTGAAATGTCTTAAATCAATACATATACACGGTAGTGGGTCGATTAAATGTTACACCAATAATTGCTTTTCGGGAATACTGGTTATAGAAAACGGTTATCGAAAATCATACAGGATTGAAGTTGGGAAATATAATTTTTTGAACGGGCTAGGATATATTACGATAGTTAACACAGTTAATCAATCTTTATCGTTCAGTAAAGACGAACTTATTTGCCGTGGATATATATTTGCCAATAACCAAGTTGAAAAGAAATGTTTTAATATTTTAAAAATAGATAAAGAACTTACACACATTACATTTAATGATTTAAATATTGGACCCATAAATTATAGTCAAAAAGCAAAGTTAAAACAACTAATTGATGAATATCGTGATTGTTTTGCAATGAATTTGTCGGAATTGGGTCACACTACCGTAACAACTATGGATATTCAATTAAACGATAATAATCCAGTAGTTTATCGCCCCTATCGGCAGAGTCACACAGAACGCAACGAGGTGAGACTCATGGTGGACGAATTATTAAAAAATAGTATTATTAGGGAATCAACTTCACCTTATGCTTCACCCATAATAGTAGTGAAGAAGAAAACCGGGGACAAACGATTATGCGTGGACTATCGGGCCTTGAATAGAAAAACTTCCAAGCAACATTATTCTATTCCACGAATAGAAGACCAAATTGATAGGCTAGCGGGGAACAAATATTTTTGTGCGTTAGATATGGCCTCAGGTTACTACCAAATAGGTTTAACAGAAGAGTCAAAAACCAAGACAGCGTTTGTTACACCAGACGGGCAGTTTGAATTTAATCGAATGCCGTTTGGTCTAGCAAACGCCCCTGCTGTATTTCAGCGTGCTGTCAACTTGGTGCTAGGGAACGCTCGTTTCGACACCGCGTTAGCTTATATGGATGACATATTGGTCCCCTCTGACAGTTTTGAGCAGGGTATCGATAGACTAAAAATAGTATTCGAAAAACTCCGTCAAGCAAATTTGACACTAAAACCTCAAAAATGCCATTTCTTCCAAGAGCGTGTAGACTATTTAGGATTTGAGGTATCGAGTGAAGGGATCCGACCAGGTTCTCGTAAAATTGAGTCTGTGTCCAATTTTCCACACCCTCGTGACGCTCATAATGTAAGACAATTTATAGGATTAGTCAGTTTTTTCAGACGCTTTGTTAGAGGTTTTGCTGAAATTGCCCGCCCTTTGACAAAACTATTAAAAAAGGACGTCACGTGGGTTTGGGGTGACGAACAAGAGACTGCATTTGTTAAACTAAAAAACGTTCTCACTTCACGGCCTATTCTATCGTTGTATGACCCAAAGTTAGAGACACAAATCCATACGGATGCAAGTAAACATGGGGTGGGTGCAATACTATTGCAGAAACAGGTTGATGTTTTTTTTAAACCTATTGCATTTTATAGCAGACAAACATCTCCTGAAGAATCTCATTTTTCATCCTATGAACTAGAAGCACTAGCAGTGATATGCGCTTTAATACGGTTCAGGCCATACGTTCTTGGATTACACTTTACCATTGTCACCGACTGTAATTCTTTGCGTGCAACTTTTCTTAAAAGGGATATGGTACCAAGAGTCGCTAGATGGTGGAGTTTAATTCAAGAATTTGACTGCGATGTAGTGTATAGGTCTGGTCAGGTTATGCTGCATGTTGATGCGCTTAGTAGAAACCCAACGCCATCGCAAGAAGTAGGTGTAGTCAAAGAAATTGAGACTTATGACGTTCTTAATATTAGTGATGATTGGCTTGCAACTGTACAGTTAGGTGATTCTGAAATAAAACGGATTAGGGATATTCTTTCAAATACGGACTATAATGACATTGTAGAGATTCGCAAAAATTTTATACTAAAGAAGGATCGTATCTATCGTATTACAGAACACGGGTTGAGGTGGGTTATACCAAAAGGGTGTAGATGGCAGATTCTACAAAATAATCATGACAAAATAGGGCACTTTGGTTTTGAGAAGACGCTCGAGCGAATTAAAGATCACTATTGGTTTCCACGTATGCGTAGATTCACAAAAAAATATGTGACCGCATGCTTAGAGTGTGCACATAATAAAATTCCATCGGGTAAGAAACAAGGTTATCTGCACCCTATTCCGAAGATTTCAACGCCTTTTCATACAGTTCACATCGATCACGTCGGACCATTTGTTACAAGTAAAAGGAAGAATTCGTATATTCTTGTGATTATAGACGCGTACTCAAAGTTCATTGTTTTAAAAGCGGTCAAAAATACAAAGTCAAATACATCTATCGCGGTTTTAAGGGATTATTTCGGTACGTTCGGTGCACCAACGCGATTAATTAGCGATAGGGGTACATCATTTACGAGTATTAAATTTAAAGGTTTTGTAAGCGAAGTTGGTATAAAACATATTTTAAACGCTGTTGCTTCTCCAAGGGCTAATGGCCAAGTGGAGAGGTACAACAGAACAATTTTAGATTCTCTTGCCGCCCAAAATCATGGTAAGGATGAACGTTTATGGGATGACCGTTTGCTTCAGGTTCAATGGGGCTTGAATAACACCGTCAATAAAGGTACGGGAAAGTCTCCATCAGAAATATTGTTTGGTCTTAAACTCACTAGTACTAATGAAGGTCATATCATACCCGAGATAGAATCAGACGTGGAAGACAATACAAATAAAAATAGTGAACAGGACAGTATTACTAAAATAAGAAAAGAAGTAGAACAGTATGTTGATGAGTCGCAAATTAAACAAAAGAAGTGTTACGATAAGAAAAGGAAGGAAGCCCAAAAATTTAAAGTAGGAGAACTTGTTAGAGTAGCAAGAGAAACTCATAGTGTAGGTAAAAGTAAGAAACTGTTGCCGAAGTTGTCAGGTCCGTATCGAATTACAAAAGTATTTGACAATGATAGGTATGAGGTGGTTGACACTCCATTAACTAGGAAAGGTTCGAACCTTTACAAAGGGGTTTATGCTGTGGATAAAATTTATCCGTGGTTGTGTTTTGGAATGGGTCAGACTGACGAATCGTCAGAAAATGAAATGAGTGAAAGTTAACAGGTTAAAGAAAATATGGAGGCAGATGGTAGTAAGTCTGATATTGTATAAAAATATAATGCCAATGAATAAATAGCCAGCTCTATAAGGCCTGTTGTACATTTTTGTATTATAATGTAAGTATTGGGTTATTTTATATACATACTACTATTGTAAATAAATAGGCAATGCACTAGGTGCGTAACGAATTATGAATAAGATTCACAAGGTGTGCAATGCAATGCGCAAGGTGCGCTACGCATAATTAATAGGATGCACAAGGTGTGCGATGCAATGCGCAAGGTGCGCGACGCATAATAACTAATATGCACGAGGTGTGCAATGCAATGCGCAAGGTGCGCGACGCATATCGAATAGGATGCACAAGGTGTGCGATGCAATTCGCAAGGTGTGCGACGCAAAATGAATAGGATGCACAAGGTGTGCGATGCAATGCGCAAAGTGCGCGACGCATAATAACCAGTATGCACGAGGTGTGCAACGCTACACAAGGTGGGCAATGCAATGCGCAAGGTGCGCAACGCATAATGCTAAAAATGCGCGATGCGGAGTGCGCAAGGTGCGCGATGCCGAGTGCGCAAGGTGCGCGATGCCGAGTGCGCAAGGTGCGCGATGCCGAGTGCGCAAGGTGCGCGATGCGGAGTGCGCAAGGTGCGCGATGCGGAGTGCGCAAGGTGCGCGATGCGGAGTGCGCAAGGTGCGCGATGCGGAGTGCGCAAGGTGCGCGATGCGGAGTGCGCATGGTGCGCGATGCGGAGTGCGCAAGGTGCGCGATGCGGAGTGCGCATGGTGCGCGATGCGGAGTGCGCATGGTGCGCGATGCGGAGTGCGCAAGGTGCGCGATGCGGAGTCCGCAAGGTGCGCGATGCGGAGTGCGCAAGGTGCGCGATGCGGAGTGCGCAAGATGCGCGATGCGGAGTGCACAAGGTTTGCGATGCGAAGTCAAGGTATGAAATACACAATTTGTGCAATGGGCAAAATGAATGTTGTGCGTGCAAGACGTTTTCGCTGTATGAAGTACAAGGTATACGGTGTGGCAAAAGCCTACCTACCTGTCGCACAAGATGTGTTTAATGTTATGCTATGAAATTGCAAGTAGGTAATCGAAGAAGTGTGTATCATTCTTGAACATGCATAAGAAGTATAAACGTATTATATACTTTTTTTTTTTTTTTATAATATACACGAGGACGTGTACGATTATCAGGATGGACGAATTGTTAAAACGCTTATGTCAAATAATACCAAACGATTATAAATCTGGTTTCTTTTCAAAAATTATGTTGAATTTTAATAGGTAACATTGGATATTTTACACACTGTATCATTTAGTTTATTTAGTTGGTAACATTTATGTTTATTACGCTATTAAAAATTATTGTAAATTAAGATAAGATTATTCTATAACTAATTCAGCTGGTAACATTTATGAAGCAATGTGTTTATTACACTAGTAAAATTATTGTAAATTAAGATAAGATTATTCTATAACTAATTCAGCTGGCAACTTTTTCGTGAAAAAGGATCATTTTTATATCGATGCCAAAAAGATTGTTTTCATGTATGCAATTTTTTTATGTTACCCTCATATATTTGTTTTGCTTAAAAAGAGAGATTGAAAATAAAATGAATTATGGTCGTGTTTTTAACAGGCAAGCTTATTCGCGCCTTCGAGTAGGAAAAAAAGGTTGAATTATCCCTTGTGTTAATTGAGTTAAGTAGAAGTGTGATTGTAATACATAACTAACAGTGAAATAAACAGATTATCCGTAATACGTGGACTTATTTTATCAAGTGATCTAACACTAGTATCAGTTTCGAGGTGATAATCTTTTCCCTAAGGATTGGAAAACTGAAGCACTGTCGGAGAGTATACGAATATGATATGGGTGTCCGTGACTCTCCTGGCTTCTATGGCGTGCGCCGCTTGTTAGATGCCCACACACTCTGCCTGGTAGACGGTGTTGAACATTCCCAGCGGGCTGGTTGTGTTTATGTTAAGGTCTTGTGAGAAACCTCCGACTCCGGTCCCGGAGTCGGTTTCTGATCCGTCGGTGTATACTCTCAGCTTTTTCGGGCCTGAGTAGTCACATCGTTCTTCTGTGAGTATACCATAATCGATAACCGATATTGGTATCATTTTTAATTCCGTATTTGGTTTCTATCTTCAATACCCATAATACTATTTATGTTTAGCTACTTGTTGGTACTGAATTGGGATTATCTATATACTAATACTAATACTAATAATATATAAAGCTGAAGAGTTTGTTTGTTAGTTTGTTTGTTTGAACGCGCTAATCTCAGGAACTACTAGTTGGAATTGAAAAATTATTTTTGTGTTGGATAGTCCATTTATTCAGAAATATTATAGGCTATATAACATCACGCTACGACTATTAGGAGCGGAGCATAAATAAAAAATGTTACAAAAACGGGAAAAATTATTCCTTTTTGAGAGCTTCCGTTGCGTGCGCTGCGTAAACGGTTTAAGTTACGCAAATATCATGTATGATGCAATTGTTCCTCTTTAAAAGTTCTTAAAAAAGTCTGCAACAGCATATGTCTATCTTTTAAGATTGACTCACTATAACCTTTTTTTATGGTAATCAATTTTTTTCGAAATTAATGCATTTTTGCGAAGGAGTTTTATCAACATAACATTAATCCTTATCCAAATAAATATTTTATTAATCACAAGTATTTAAATGTAAACAAAATTGTCCTTGACATCACTTGATTTCAATCAACATCTTAGGAAATATCATAATTTTTAAATAACTCCGTAACAAAATAAGTAGTAAATTCATTACGCGAAGTTGCGCGGGTCAGCTATATTATAAAGCTATACAGTACAGTATAAAGAAGAGTTTGTTTGTTTGGTTGAACGCGCTAATCTCAGGAACTAGATACTGGTTCGAATAGAAAAAATATTTTTGTGTTGGATAGCCCATTTATCGAGGAAGGCTATATAACATCAAGTTAGATCCTTAGTTCCGTGTGGTGCCGGACGTAAAGAATAGCTCCATCCCATTTTCTACCGTGGGTGTCGTAAAAGGCGACTACAGGGATTTACTAGAGAATGGGCAGCAGCGTTCTCTATTTATTTTTAACAGCATAATGCGATCGCCAACCCGCCTGCCAAGCGTGGCGATTATGGCAAACCCCCCCAATTGGGGGAGGCCTATGTCCAGCAGTGGACGTCTTTCGGCTGAAATGATGATGATGATGATGAGATCCTTAGGAGCCAAGCGAAAAGAACAAAAGTCAGAAATAACGCTAAGTGATAACGAAGTTATAGCGCGGGCGAGCGACGGGATGCGACGCGATGGGTGGCCCGAAATTTCACGCGGACGAAGTCGCGGGCAGAAGCTAGTAATAAATAAAACTATGTATGTATTTTTTGCCAAACAAATTCTTTTATTGTAGATACAACATGCATAAATAAAATGATAAAAAAAATTAAATGTCTTCTAGAGACACCAAAACATTGTTCAAAAATTGGGTACCTACTAAAGGGTTGTCCACTTCAACAGTATAGAAACGTCGGCGTCTTTGCACACAACTGCTCAGTGTAGCCTTTACGAGTTTACTGCATGGTTTACGCGACTGCCGTAGTATAGAGGTGTACATGATTTGCTAACCATCGAGCAAGTCTCACTAGCAGGGGTAACGCCAGCCTTGACACGATATGTCTGCGAATCCGCAGCACAGCGACACCACAATTGATTCGCTTCATCATAATATCCATATCGAAGGGAAAAGTAGACTCCAATAAGAATAGCAATAAAAATCGTGTCTAGATGATATTAGTCCGTGTAGAATAGCAATGGTCGCTAAAATAAATTATCAGTAACACAAAATAATCGCCCAGTTACGCAAGAAACGCATACACGCAACTTGGAACTGCAATGCAAACAAAGCAAGCAAAAAATAATTGCCATTATGTCAATGTCATGTCAAAAAAGTAATAAATACCTTCATGTTAGGAAGCGGGTATTCAAAGAAAAACACGTTTGATGTATACACAAATAGTAGATTCTACTTTTCATCACCCACTATGAGGAAATAAAAGGCGCCTCATATTTTATTGTAATACTAGCTTTTTCCCCTGGCTCCGCCAACGTGGATGTCGGTTATCGCGTAAAAAAGTAGCCTATGTCCTTCTCCATATCCCAGGCTATATCTCTGCCAAATTTCATGACGATCGGTTCAGCGGTTTAGGCGTGAAAACGTAACATACAGACAGACAGACAAACCGACAGACAGAGTCACTTTCATATTTATAATATTAAGTATGGATTATTATTTAATTATTTAATAAAACATAGAGTTACAACGAAATTGAATTTAAATGGTATCTAATAATAAAACAACTAAAAACTTATATTTAAGAGTGGAAGGTTGTTTAGTTTTGGCTAAGTACTGGAAGTAGGCCAAAAACACAGATTCTGTAAAATTATTGGCGCCTCTTACATTTATTTCTCCATTCAATTAAACCATAAGCTTTCATATATTTCTCCCGGGATTTTGCAGATTATCCATCAAATTTCTTGCGTCGGTTCTAATACTTTCAGGAGTTAATTCTATACTTTCACTGTCACTTGAAGAACTCATTTTTCAAAACAAAACCATGAATTTCTAACAATCCGTGAAAATTGACGAAAACGCGGGCTTGTTCGCGCGTTTTTAATTTGATTTCTTTTTTTTTATATTCAGCCGGTGGCGCGACTATGGGCCGTCGTACCAGCCAGTCTTTATTCAAAAAATATTTGCTTTCGATTTCTTTGACGCTGAACACTAAAATGTTCCAAAATCAAAAAGTGCGCGGCAAAGATAATTGCGGCGCACTTATATAGAGGATTAAAAACTCATTACTGCCCGCTAAAAGTTTCTTATAGAAAACACCACCTTTGGGTGCACTTAAAGGCGAACCAAGTCGTCCTTTTCGAATAGATAGATGGGTTGAAAAATATTTTACTAAATATTGTCGTATTTTATACGCAAATACGTTAATATATTCCTTTAATCTAAAATAAGCGGCTTATAGTTATTGTGCACACTCTTTAAAGGTAATTACGGGATAAAATGGAACGTCAAAAATATTTTTAGTACTTCCCGTTAAAAATGGCAAAACGGAAGCTACGATTGAGTACTGTTTTTTCGAGAATTATATAACGCAAGTAAGACTGAATTTATAAATCCATAGTAATTTAGATCTAAATTTTTTAATCTTACTGTAAAATCTTAAATCATGAACATTTATCGATACCAGAATTACCAGAGGGCAGAAACTGGACATGTCCTTTGAATAGTTTTTACATAAGTAATGTGAAATGTATATGTTTAAAATATAAAATTAATACATGGCTATATAAGTAGCAAAGAGAGTGCGTTTTTTTTAAAGTACGTAGTAGTAGTTAGTTACAAATTTTTTACAGTAGGTAGGTAATATAGCACAACTGTGCCATTTTGTATGCTTACTTGTCTTCAGTTTAGAATCTTCGTCGTTGAGTTTCTGCTCTTCTGCACCTACATAAAGCGCATATATCTAGACTACGTCGCCTAAAACTTCCTTCCAGTTGTCGGTCATTATTTTCAAGATTATGATCATGAACGTTTGCTACAATGGCACTTAATATTTACAGAAAGAAAAATCATGAAGAGGGCTGCCGAATAACGATGTAGATGATGTCGATTCAGCGAAGGCAAAATATGTAGAAAATAAAAAATCTGCTGGTGATAAATCATCTAATGGTTTTCTTTGCGTGCCACTGACGGAAGCACTGCCAAATGCAAAAAATGCAGCAACAGGCAGTTCTACATCAAGCTTATGAAACACACATTTTTAAAAACACATTTTTTCACAAAATTACATTCTGTTGAATCAAAGATGGCCGCTTTGGATGGCCTGCTCTTCAAAACATTTTGTTCTTCCGAAGAGCTTCAAAATGGTGACGTCAGAAAAAAATTGGCAACGTTGTCAGACATTTAGTTATGTCGTCAGATAGTTGGTGACGTCGCAGAAGATAGTTGGTGACGTTATCAGAAGATAGTTGGTGACATTGTCGGAAGATAGTTGCTGACGTGGTCAGGAGATAGTTTGGCGACGTTGTCAGACAGTTGGTGACGTTGTCAGAAGATTATTGCTGACGTTGGCAACTATCTTCTGAAGTTGTCAGAAGAGTGTTGCTGACGTAGGCTACTACCTTCTGACGTTGTCAGAAGATTGTTGCTTACGTTGGCTACTATGTTCTGACGTTGTCAGAAGGTTGGCTGACGTTGACTACTATCTTATGACGTTGTCAGATAATTATTGCTTACGTTGGCTACTATCTTCTGACGTTGTCAGAAGATTGGCTGACGTGGTCAGAAGATTATTGCTAACGTTGGCTACTATCTTCTGATGTTGTCAGAAGATTATTGCTTACGTTGGCTACTATCTTCTGACGTTGTCAGAAGATTGGCTGACGTTGAATACTATCTTCTGACGTTGTCAGAAGATTGTTGCTTACGTTGGCTACTATCTTCTGACGTTGTCAGAAAATTGGCTGACTTTGACTACTATCTTCTGACGTTGTCAGAAGATTGTTGCTTACGCTGGCAACTATCTTCTGAAGTTGTCAAAAGAGTGTTGCTGACGTAGGCTACTACCTTCTGACGTTGTCAGAAGATTGTTGCTTACGTTGGCTACTATGTTCTGACGTTGTCAGAAGGTTGGCTGACGTTGCCTACTATCTTCTGACGTTGTCAGATAATTATTGCTTACGTTGGCTACTACCTTCTAACGTTGACAGAAGATAGTTGCTTACGTTGGCTACTATGTTCTGACGTTGTCAGAAGGTTGGCTGCCGTTGACTACTATATTCTGACGTTGTCAGATGATTATAGCTTACGCTGGCTACTATCTTCTGACGTTGTCAGAAGATTGGTTGACGATGTTAGATGATTCGCTGACGTTGGGTACTATCTTCTGACGATGTCCGAAAATTATTGCTTATGTTGACTATTATCTTCTGACGTTGTCAGAAGATTGGCTGACGTTGGCTACTATCTTCTGACGATGTCCGAAAATTATTGCTTATGTTGACTATTATCTTCTGACGTTGTCAGAAGATTGGTTGACGTTGTTAGAAGATTCGCTTACGTTGGCTACTATCTTCTGACGTTGTCAGAAGATTGTTACTGACGTAGTCTGTAGATAATTGGCGATGTGTCAGATAGTTAGTGACGATGTCAGAAGATTATTGCTTACGTTGGCTACTATCTTCTGACATTGTCAGAAACTAGTCAACGTCAGCCAATCTTTTGACAACGTTAGAAGATAGTAGCCAATGTCAGCCAATCTTCTGACAACGTTAGAAGATAGTAGTCAACGTCAGCCAACCTTCTGGCAACGTCAGAAGATAGTAGTCAACATAAGCAACAATCTTCTGACAACGTCAGAAGATAGTAGTCAACGTCAGACAATCTTCTGACAACGTTAGAAGATAGTAGCCAACGTAAGCAACAATATTCTGACAACGTCAGAAGATAGTAGCCAACGTAAGCAATAATCTTCTGACAACGTTAGAAGATAGTAGCCAGCGTAAAAAACAGCCAATCTTCTGACAACGTCAGAACATAGTATCCAACATCAGCCAACCTTCTGACAACGTCAGAAGATAGTAGCCAACGTCAGCCAATCTTCTGACAACGTCAGAAGATAGTAGCCAGCGTAAGCAACAGCCAATCTTCTGACAACGTCAGAAGATAGTATCCAACATCAGCCAACCTTCTGACAACGTCAGAAGATAGTAGCCAACGTCAGCCAATCTTCTGACAACGTCAGAAGATAGTAGCCAACGTAAGCAACAATCTTCTGACAACGTCAGAAGATAGTAGTCAACGTCAGACAATCTTCTGACAACGTTAGAAGATAGTAGCCAACGTAAGCAACAATATTCTGACAACGTCAGAAGATAGTAGCCAACGTAAGCAATAATCTTCTGACAACGTTAGAAGATAGTAGCCAGCGTAAGCAACAGCCAATCTTCTGACAACGTCAGAACATAGTATCCAACATCAGCCAACCTTCTGACAACGTCAGAAGATAGTAGCCAACGTCAGCCAATCTTCTGACAAAGTCAGAAGATAGTAGCTAACGTAAGCAATAATCTTCTGACAATGTCAGAAGATAGTAGCCAGCGTAAGCAACAGCCAATCTTCTGACAATGTTAGAAGATAGTAGTCAACGTCAGCCAATTTTCTAACAACGTCAGAAGATAGTAGCCAACGTAAGCAACAATATTCTGACAACGTCAGAAGATAGTAGCCAACGTCAGCCAATCTTCTGACAACGTCAGAAGATAGTAGCCAACGTAAGCAATAATCTTCTGTCAACGTCAGAAGATAGTAGTCAACGTCAGCCAATCTTCTAACAACGTTAAAAGATAGTAGACACCGTAAGCAATAATCTTCTAACAACGTCAGAAGATAGTAGCCAACGTAAGCAACAATATTCTGCCAACGTCAGAAGATAGTAGCCAACGTAAGCAATAATCTTCTGACAACGTCAGAAGATAGTAGCCAGCGTAAGCAACAGCCAATCTTCTGACAACGTCAGAAGATAGTAGTCAACGTCAGCCAATCTTCTGACAATGTCAGAAGATAGTAGCCAGCGTAAGCAACAGCCAATCTTCTGACAATGTTAGAAGATAGTAGTCAACGTCAGCCAATTTTCTAAAAACGTCAGAAGATAGTAGCCAACGTAAGCAACAATATTCTGACAACGTCAGAAGATAGTAGCCAACGTCAGCCAATCTTCTGACAACGTCAGAAGATAGTAGCCAACGTAAGCAATAATCTTCTGACAACGTTAGAAGATAGTAGCCAGCGTAAGCAACAGCCAATCTTCTGACAACGTCAGAACATAGTATCCAACATCAGCCAACCTTCTGACAACGTCAGAAGATAGTAGCCAACGTCAGCCAATCTTCTGACAAAGTCAGAAGATAGTAGCTAACGTAAGCAATAATCTTCTGACAATGTCAGAAGATAGTAGCCAGCGTAAGCAACAGCCAATCTTCTGACAATGTTAGAAGATAGTAGTCAGCGTCAGCCAATTTTCTAACAACGTCAGAAGTTAGTAGCCAACGTAAGCAACAATATTCTGACAACGTCAGAAGATAGTAGCCAACGTCAGCCAATCTTCTGACAACGTCAGAAGATAGTAGCCAACGTAAGCAATAATCTTCTGACAACGTCAGAAGATAGTAGTCAACGTCAGCCAATCTTCTGACAACGTTAAAAGATAGTAGACACCGTAAGCAATAATCTTCTAACAACGTCAGAAGATAGTAGCCAACGTAAGCAACAATATTCTGCCAACGTCAGAAGATAGTAGCCAACGTAAGCAATAATCTTCTGACAACGTCAGAAGATAGTAGCCAGCGTAAGCAACAGCCAATCTTCTGACAACGTCAGAAGATAGTAGTCAACGTCAGCCAATCTTCTGACAATGTCAGAAGATAGTAGCCAGCGTAAGCAACAGCCAATCTTCTGACAATGTTAGAAGATAGTAGTCAACGTCAGCCAATTTTCTAACAACGTCAGAAGATAGTAGCCAACGTAAGCAACAATATTCTGACAACGTCAGAAGATAGTAGCCAACGTCAGCCAATCTTCTGACAACGTCAGAAGATAGTATCCAACGTAAGCAATAATCTTCTGACAACGTCAGAAGATAGTAGTCAACGTCAGCCAATCTTCTGACAACGTTAAAAGATAGTAGACACCGTAAGCAATAATCTTCTAACAAAGTCAGAAGATAGTAGCCAACGTAAGCAACAATATTCTGCCAACGTCAGAAGATAGTAGCCAACGTAAGCAATAATCTTCTGACAACGTCAGAAGATAGTAGCCAGCGTAAGCAACAGCCAATCTTCTGACAACGTCAGAAGATAGTAGTCAACGTCAGCCAATCTTCTGACAACGTCAGAAGATAGTAGCCAACGTAAGCAATAATCTTCTGACAACGTCAAAAGATAGTAGTCAACGTCAGCCGTTTAGCTATTCTTAATATAGAAGCTGACTTAACAAATCCCTTAATTATTACAGTGTCATTGAAGAATTTGTTAACCAATCTGTACATCGGATAAAAATGTAAATATTTAATTTATGGTGTTTATTGCTTTGTATGACCTTTTTATTTTTTTCATTCATTATCATCATTCTCACCCCACATCAACACACACTGCTGGTTTTTTTTTTTAATTATTAAATGTTTTGCTCTGTTTCTGTTCATTTATGGGGCGGCAAACCCTACAGGCCCGGGGCGCTAAATCTTAAAATACGCCACTGCCTGTGGGCAATAGCTCAGTAGGCAGTCAAAATTTAATAAACTATCATGCCATCGACATGAAGAAGAAAAAAAACCTGTCATTATGCGTGTCGGACCACGCATAATGAAGGGTTCCATAGTTGGAATGAATTTATGCCATGAACAAACTTAACGTTTTAGTTGAAATACATCGATATACGTGACGGTCAATTCTCCAACTGCAAGTGTAAATTGGTTGACTACTGGGTACTTATTATCTTGTAAAGCATATGTTTCTGTGATAGTTTTCCTTTTAACTTCGATCTATGTATATACTACTGCCGTGAATGTTTTTACATATCCAAAATCAACCATTTCGCTAGCAGACCCTGCCAGCTAAATGGTTGATTTTGACATTTGACTCTAACTAAAATTTGCACTTTAAAGCTTAATATTTCGCAAACGAATCCCTGAATCAAAAAATGATTTTAACAAACTTGCAATATTTTTGAACGGCCTATTCAATGGTACCCTACACAATGGGTTAGACGAAAAAATTAAATATCATTCCACTTTACGTGTAAGTAATAATTAGGGCTTTCATCCCGGGAATCTCGGTCTCGAAAAATTCGAGAGTCTCAACGATTTTTTGGTATTTTCGAGACTCGAGACTAATGCTTTCGGTCTCGGGAATAACGAGACTTTTGAGACTTGTCCAATGGCTTAGGGAAATACCTAAACCATTGTTACAATTACTATCTATCGCTCCCACTAGCGTAGAAACAGAGAGAGCTTTTTCTAACGCAGGGTTACCTTTGTAATAAATTCAGGTCCTCTCTGTCTGAAACTACATAAAATTACGCTTTGTTTCTTACGTACCCATTATAAAAATTTAAAACACTCATAAATAGTTTTTGGTTTTATAATGAGTTTGTAACTGTATGTGTAATAAAACACTTGATTGAAATATCTTTTTTGACTGCCTAAAAGCTTACCCTATAAGTAGGAAACCTACTTTTGAAATAGTCTCGGAAGTCTCGTTATTCCCGGGAATTTCAAGACCACACCGAGTCTCGATTATTTTTTCCCGGGACTCAGAAATGCAGCGAGACTGAAAGCCCTAGTAATAATTTCATGATTTTATTTTACCACTTTGTCGGCGTGATTAATAAATGTATATCTACCCATGCCAAAAGGGACTCTGAGCTAAGCCGCGGATAGACAGACAGACAAACGGACATGGCGAAACTATAAGGATTCCTTGTTGACTACGGAACTTTAAAAAATAGTTAGTGGAAACCGGGTCTCGAGCAGTCCATTAGGCTGAGATATTGAATACCTACCGCTGAAATCTGCAGGCTATCACTGGATACCTGTACCTACTCTCCTGTTGCTATCGTCGATTTGTAGTAATGATTTAAACGATAAAAATTTGTAAACGTTCAGTACTTAAATATTTTCAATCATAGTGTTAGTGGCTCCCCAACAAATGAATACTTACTGAGCAGTACACCTAGCTGAGGTGAGCCCCCAACTGCGATGTATGATGGACCCTCCACATGCTGTGATGTCGCCAGTCCATCTGACCGTGCGCAGCCATAGCATGTACGGGAACTGGCCCTCCCGCGCCTCCCATCCTGATACTATACGGGAATCTACGAATAAAACGTATGGTCTCATCATTATCAGCCCAGTCGGCCACTGTCTATTGGATATTAGGCCTCTCCAATGGAAAGGAAAGTTTTGAGTATGAATGTGGGTGGCTACAAGAGTAGAGGAACACCAAAGAAATTATGGATGGACTGTGTGAAAAGGGGTGACTATATATGTTGCGCCGACCCCAAATAATTTGGGATAGGGGCAGGAGAAGCGTGAGAAGCTCCAATCTTATGCCACTGAGCCAGGGCCGGATTTAGGGAAGGGCAACAGGGGCTCTAGACCCGGGCCTCCACAAGGAAGGGGCTTCCGCAGTATGTTTTTTTTTAGATTAAAAAAAAATACATCCTTTGTGTCCATCAAAGAGAAAAAAGTTCACATTCACAAGCTACCTTTTTAATTTTCTCATTTTTTTTCAAATTCTGTGCATGTCGATCAAAGTTTCTCAAAAAGTTAAGGACAGTCTCCTAGACCGTTTTCCTGTAGGAAGAATGGTAAAGGTATCTATTTACTGCCCCGTTTCAAAAATCCAACCTGTTTGTAAATTATAAAAAACTGTGAAAAAAAAAACACGTTTGTTCCAAAAGTTTTTCGAGGCCTCGACTTCTTGGTCGCCTCAGGGCCTCCACACCTTTAAATCCGGCCCTGCACTGTGCTCAATCCACGACCACTCTCACTCAACCATTCCTTACTAGCGTTACCCACTTCAGTTGGTAACAGTTTTTTTTTTTTTAACTTTGGCATCTCCTAGTTGGCCTTGAGAGGTCATGACTACTTAACCGGCCTGTCCTGTGACTGCCTTAAAGCCAGCCAGGGCATAAAACTTCTAAACTAAACGACTGCACGCTAAGGGCACCTCCTGTGGGGTTCGGACCTCGGCTTAGGGCGTCGTTGGGGGTAGGACAGCAGATCAAATCTGGATAATTATTATTAATCGGGGAATTTAAAGCTAAAGGCTCAGCTGAGGCGCAGGCTGGCGCTTCGTCGAGCAAGGCTCTGTTAAGTCGAGATCGTCGCGAGGGACCTCGGCAGCGAGGTCGGAATGACGATAGTCTTTTGTTGGTGGTATAGCCGTGGCCCGTGGTAGATATAGATATTATGGAAAAGGGCAAGGTGTTGTTTGTGGCATAGGTATGTGAAGCTATCGAATCCATGCTAAGGCGATTAACACACTGCCACGCACCACGCAGCGTAGCGCGTGAATGCGTGTTTTAACGTTGCTTGTAAGTATCTCCGTTTGTATAGAAAACACGCACAGTCCAACACACAGAAAATGCATCCACGCGCGTTAAAACGCAACGTTAAAACACGCATTCACGCGCTACGCTGCGTGGTGCGTGGCAGTGTGTTAATCGCCTTAAGGTTACGTATAGCATAGCGTATACGAAAAAAGCGTCACATCCCGTTGGGACTCGTTTCAGACTGGCATGTGTAAGTACTTTACCATATTGAGATACTTCCGGAGATCCCTGTAGAACATCGGCAGTTGCCTGAAATGCACAGATTTATAATAATTATGTAAGTAAAATGCTTGCCTTTTTTTTTTGGGTGGTAAATTGTCAAGTAACTTCTTCCGCTCTGGGCGGAGCGGGAGGACGTGTCAGACTTTTACTGACTAAAATCCACACGTGTTCTTTCAGTTGCCTGTGTGCCAGGGCCAAGGTATCCCTTTCGGACAAACCCGCAACCCTGGCAGGCATCGGTTCTAACGGACCTCGTCAGTTCGTGCTGAAATCTCTTTGAGGCGCGCGTGGAACACAACTCGCCGTCGACCTGTAGTGCTATTCTGTAAAAAAACTCACCGTGAAAACACAGGTGAAGCGAGCTGTCATTCCATTGATGCTAGGGATTTACACTGTGTATTGATGCTCACTTCAACTGAGTTTTCACGGTGAGTTTTTTACAGAATAGATCGGCAGGGCCTGGTCCTTACCGTACGGCGAGCTGCCCATTGCTCGCCGTACGTAATCAGATTGCCTCTCCCTCACGCGTTCCGCCTCCTCCTTCGCGAGCATTACTGCTTCGCAGAAGGAGAAAGTACAATGTATGTATATCTGATTACCTACAGGTATAGTACGTGTCAAACTTTATGGCGACTCTGAAGTGCGGTACTCGCTGCGCGGTACCACACCCCTCACCCCCGCTTACACGTGAATTTGTTACTGCGCAGCGACTCGCCTCATGTTGCGAGCTGCCATAAAGTTAACTAGCTAGAATAGCTATGCCTACTTGGTGCCAACACAATTGAGCAACTTCTACCTAGGTTCTTGACGAATTTAAATGAAACATTAACGCCAAATCGTAATAAAAAGTAATAATTACCGAAATTCCAGCTACAATTGCTAAAATCACGACCGCACCCCACATGACTAAAAGTTAATTAACCAATCAATAAAAATTAAAAACTAATCTATATGATAGCGTTTTTTTTTTATCATGGATCTATATTACATTCGCTGCATTATTATCTGTACCTGTTGATTTAGACCCAGTGTAATCTGTGAATTTTGCATGGTCCAAGGTCCAATGCATTTAATCAAAAGCATTTCGAAAGAGACCACGGAACAGCACAGAAAGAGACCAAGCAGTATCAACTATTAAAACTTTTTTAAGGCGAGGTTTTTCAAGTTAACCTCTAGGAAATGTAATTTTAATGTCATTTTATTTAGAAACGGTAATGATTAAACATGTGAAAAAATTATATGTTGCTTTTGAGACCTTTCTGTAGGTACGTTGGGTACTCGTTACATAATTGGATAAAGTTCGCTCGATAGATAAAAAATCCAAACATACCCTTATTTTGTAGATTAAACTCATTTTATTTCAATATTATACCACATTATGTACTGAAAATTACATCAAAATAAACGTATATGATGATGTAATGTCCGTCGGGTTTAATATTGTTAATATCGTAAAACATATAATTTTCAACCCAAAATTAACGAAATTCACGGCACAATTTACTCGCGCCCAGCTGCCACCTCTAGAACAAAAATGCACGCTCGAAGAACCTCGCCTTAAACGACTTTCCAAAAAGAAGAAAGTTCTCAATTCGGTTGTATTATTATTAGTTTATTTTTATTTTTTTTATGTTTGTTACTTCAGAACTCCGTCGTTTATGAACCGATATGGAAAATTATTTTTTTATTTGAATGGAAAAAACGGCATGCAAGTGCCTTATGCTAACACAGCTAAATACCTTGGCATAACTCTTGACGCCATACTGCGTTGGAAATCTCACGTCAAAAAGAAAAGACAGGAACTCGATATACGTTACAAAAATATGTATTGGTTACTCGGAAGGAAATCCTGCCTATCAATACATAATAAAATTATATTATACAAGCATATTCTTATGCCAATTTGGACGTATGGCATCCAACTTTGGGGCTATACTAAACGAAGCAATGTTAAAATAATCCAACAATTCCAAAATAAAGTACTCAGGGATGTTGTTAATGCACCATGGTACATTAGAAATGATGACCTCCACCGTGACCTTAAAATGGAACTCGTCACCACCATCACCCAAAAATATGCTGAAGCCCACGAACACAGACTTCACCGACATGTGAATGTCGAGGCAATTCAGCTGCTAGACAACACGGACATAGTGCGTAGGCTAAAGAGAACTAAACCTTTTGAGTTAGTGTAGTATATAAATAGTGCATGCATAATAGTAACAATGCTGTGCTATACATGTAACACGTGAACAAAGTGTTTTTATTAATTATCAGACTCTAGGAAAGTGCTATGTAAAAGTGCAAATTGACACTATTCTTAGTTATGTAATCTATCACGTAAAATAATAAGTTAGAGTTAAATTGCTTATTAGTCTATTAGGCTAGATTGTAATAAATTATTAAGAACGTTAGTTCTTATTAATAAAGGAAAAAAAAAAATATTGATAGGATATACTTCCAAATTGGTCCCATTTTTTTCAAAATCTAGTTCTGATCCTGATCTGAGCCATGAGGAATTGAGGGAACTCCTCAAATTTTATAGGCAAACATAATAGCGATTTTTGTATTTTCATCAACAACTCAAGCATTTGCATTCAGAAACTATAATTTGATGAAGTGGAACTGATGAAAAAGACCACAAATGGCCACCGGAACTCCTAAATGATAAGTATTTCACGGGTAGCGATAAGATATCTCGATTAAGATAGTTAAGCGACTATGAAGCAAATTTAAATAAATAATTCTGATGAAAATGGTACCATCCAACTGATCTGAAGATGAAGCCGGAAGGTATGCACCGGAACTGCGTAATAAAACAACGTATCCTAGCCGTGTTTGGGCTTATTGGAATTGTCACGAGATGCACTCGGGCTATCTATGGTTTTTAACCGATTTTTATTAACTTTGCTTGGGTAGTTTTTGAGTTAGCTTCGATAATAAGTATTTAATCCACTTCGTATTTATCTAATTGTGTCACTGTTGTTTGTGCGGTGTAGCAAGTAATGGTAATCAAATTGTTGTGGGGTAGGTAGGTACCATAACTAAAACATGAAAAATAAAAACTACGGACTTTCAAAAAAAAAAACACAAAGT
Source organism: Dryobota labecula (assembly GCA_947523025.1). Taxonomy (NCBI): domain Eukaryota; kingdom Metazoa; phylum Arthropoda; class Insecta; order Lepidoptera; family Noctuidae; genus Dryobota; species Dryobota labecula. Next base: position 12,894,677 of record OX383303.1, read on the forward strand.
GAAAAATAACTTTAATTTCGGAAGTCGGTGGCAAAAAACGAAAAATACAGAACCAAGGACACCGACTTCCGAAATTAAAGTAAGTAATTATTTAATTTTTATGGAAGTCGTTTGTTTTTTTGTTAAAAAGTTTTTTTTCATATAGCTGACGATGATATGGTTCTATAGGTACTATACGTAGGTACCTATCGCCACTCATGGCAGCACAAACAATCACCTCATAGGGATAGCAATGGACACATTCTCACTCATTCAGATGTACCTAACCCGTAAGGGCGGTAAATTGGTGTCAAGTATTGTGTGAGCAGCACGGATCAAGTAATAATGAACAGTAAAAGTAACACCTTCTGTAGTTTCATTCATGTAAAAAATTCTGTTTCAATAATGATTCCTCATATAACATTAGTCAGAACGCTTTAGATGATTGTCTCATCATCGTAATTCGAACCAGCATTGCCAACTAGTAAAATAAACCCCGTTTCTCAAGATACTTGTTATTATTTGAGTAATTAACCAAAAGATTCTGATTTAGTGAATAAATATTTTAATAAGATTTTTGTCCCTCAGCGTTGTTTGGCTCGATTGGAGTCGATTGTTAGATCAAATAATATAATTATATCATCATACTCATAATATGATTTTTTAATACATATTGGGTTGACTTGCAAACTTATTTCAATTGAAGATTAAAAAATTATATAATTTTCCTTTTACTGCTATTTTATACACATAATTGGGGGATTTCAAAAAAAATTGTTGGCAGCACAGCACCTTTTTTTGTCACTGTCAAAATTGTCAAACAAAAGTCATTTCATTTGATTTTTCTCTCATGTTTTCTGTTTGCAACCGTCGTGGCGCGCGTTTTTACTAATTTAATTCTTATTTGATAGCTATTCAACTGCGTAGACGCTACTCCAAATTATTTTACTAGTTGGCAACTAGTAAAATAAACCCCGTTTCTCAAGATACTTGGTATAATTTGAGTAATTAACCAAAAGATTCTGATTTAGTGAATAAATATTTTAATAAGATTTTTGTCCCTCAGCGTTGTTTGGCTCGATTGGAGTCGATTGTTAGATCAAATAATATAATTATATCATAATACTCATAATATGATTTTTTAATACATATTGGGTTGACTTGCAAACTTATTTCAATTGAAGATTAAAAAATTATATAATTTTCCTTTTACTGCTATTTTATACACATATTAGGGGGATTTCAAAAAAAATTGTTGGCAGCACAGCACCTTTTTTTGTCACTGTCAAAATTGTCAAACAAAAGTCATTTCATTTGATTTTTCTCTCATGTTTTCTGTTTGCAACCGTCGTGGCGCGCGTTTTTACTAATTTAATTCTTATTTGATAGCTATTCAACTGCGTAGACGCTACTCCAAATTATAATTTTGTTATAAAAATGAGTGCGTGGCCTGAGGTAACGACTGCAAAGTCAGAAAATCGCCATGAAATCAAATTGGCGGGTGCGGCTATTTCGAAACGTATTTCGGAAAGTGGTTTAGACAAAGGTATATTTCAATTAACAAATATCAACCTTCTAAATATCAGTGACACATGTCTATCAGCTATACCGGACGATATAAGTCGTCTAGTAAACCTGCAATCCTTGCTGTTATTCGGTAACAAAATAACAGATTTCAATAAAAACATAACCTCTTTGAAGAAATTGAAAGTGCTTGATTTGTCGAGAAACCAGCTGAAGAGTATCCCGGAGAGTCTGAACGACATGAAAGAGTTGACGAGTATCAATTTAAGTTCTAATGAAATAGAAGAAATGCCGAAATTCACAGATTTTCCCAGTTTGCTTACTATTGATGTGTCAAATAACAAATTGACGAGTTTCTTGGACTTGGAGAATGCTGTGTTCCTTCATGTGACGGATCTGAAGATTAAAGGGAATGCTATTGAGGTGTTGCCGAGCTACATCGTCCGTAGCTTGCCATCTTTGAAGAATTTCGACATTGGAGACAATCAACTAAAGACTGTTCCTGGGGAAGTGGCCACCATGGGTAAATTGAAAGGTAAGTCATTTATTATACCGCGTACTGTTATACATCATTTTGTGTTTTCATAAAGTTAATGTTGACGTTACTTATATAACAGTAGATTGTACAGCTAGTGCATAAAAGAAGCCATTTTCCCTCGAGACGTATATATATCTAGACGAGCCGCAGGCGAGCGTGTATAGTTAGTTCGATGGGTAAAATGGGTTGTTTATGCCCAAATACTTTTACTCTGGTTTTCATTTCGCTTGCAAGAAAATAAAACAGGCATAATTTTCGAATTAAGGACAAACTCCATGAGAAGTGAAAAATATTAAAATATATGTTGAACTATTGCACCACAGTTGGCAAACCTGAGGATCAATAAATTCATATTACAAAACATTATTGTGCAAGCAAACGCACATCAGAATGACTCATTTTGTGTCTTTCTTTCAGAAATTAACCTTAAAGGCAACAAATTCACCGACAAGAGATTCATGAAGCTCGTTGATCAGTGTCGTACCAAGCAAATATTGGACTACATCCGTGACCACTGCCCCAAGGCTGATCAAACCCAGCCTGCAGGCAAGGGTAAAGGAAAAAAGAGCAAGAAGGAAGAACCCACACCTGAAGAAACGGAGTGCGATCTCTGTCATTCTTTGAATATATTACACGTAGAAGATGATACTCAACGAGTTAAGATTATTGAATCCCAAGTAGCAGTGGTCCGTCCGTATATCCTGTGTTGTATAGTGACTGACCTGTCCTTCAATGAGGCGTCTTTCAAGAAATTTATACAGCTGCAGACGAAGTTGCACGACACGGTCTGTGATAAGAGAAATGTTGCTACAATTGCTACGCATGACTGGAATAAAATTGCACCAGGTAAGTTCTTGTAATTTTACTGTCCAAATAATTAAAGAAATAATAATTCAGTATTCTATCCAAATTATTTACTTACTAGCTGTTGCCCGCGGCTCCGCCCGCGTGGCTTTATCTAAAATGAAAGTAGCCTAAGTTACTCCTTATCCTACCTGTCAAGATCGGTCCAGCCATTTCGGAGATTAGCCGGAACAAACAGACAGCCAGACAGAAACTTTTTTTTTTTGTTTTTTGTTATAAGTACCGTTTATACTTTCATAATTATGCATTTTCTCAAAAGCTTTTATTTTGGCATTACAAACAGACACTTCAAGTTTATTTATTTGTATAGATATAGAGATTGTCTCTATAGCATTTTGGTACAGCCACAATCTAAATATGTTCATCGCTGTACAAGTTTATTACACTCACACACAGTTTATTCTATAAAGTGACTTGAGCTTAATGTAACAGATTCTACCTCATTGAACTACTGACTAAAAAGATCTTCAGTGAGACGGAAGAGTAGACAAAAATGACGTTCCGTGTAGACAGTACGACGGCGGCAAATTAGAAAGAATCAACTGCACTTCAGGTGCAAAAACAGTACTGTATTATTCTTTTTTTATTTTTGTTTACTTATATTTCGAAAATGGTGTATCCTATCTCAAAAATAACGAAAATTTCGACCCCCTTTATAAAACACATAAACCCCTAAAACTACATGTAGATAATAATTTTTCATATTTTCCGTACAAAAAGTGAAAAATTCCATATAAAACACGTCCGAGGCTGCCCCCCCAATGCGCGCCTCCGGCTCTAAAAAATTCACAGGGTAGGGCAAACAAGTACTACGTTGCGAAGCCAAAAGAAAAAAAACGCGTGATTTCAAAAATGGAGAATCGAAATGTCACTTTGTTTGTATAGAAAGAGCTGTGTCTATTCTTCGTAGACATATAAAGCTTCATTAAGCCTGCTGTAGCAGTCATTCATTTCATTTTCAAATATCTTTATTAACAACGGAACAATCAACAATATGCACTTAGCAAAAAAAAAATACAAAAAAAAAATGAGGCACTTTATGAGGCTAGCAATTCACCTTTTAAAACTTGAGACAGATATTTCTTTAATAAACATGGGTACATGATGACAATTACACAAATCAGTAATATAGCACCACACCAAGCTTGCTAACTCAACTCATTCTTAATATTCCCAGGTGACCTAGTATACACAGCAAAAGCCCCAGCAGCCCTGAAGCTGATCCCGCTGTCGAGGCTGCGACCTTACTCCGGCGAGCAACTGTTCCAGCAGCTTACAGCTGAGGCTGAGGCTCTGCGCAAGGAGAAGAAGAGGAATGTCTACTCTGGGATACACAAGTATGTAAAATTCATATCTCTATTGAGACCATTCCTACTATAACGGTTAGGGCTTAATAGGCTGCGCAGGCCGTTAACTGTTAGGTAGTAGGTAGAGAGATAATTTGAAACTAGCAGGATGAATTTATTATACAGGGTGGATTTGTGAGACACAGTAAGTGTAGGTACCTTACCCGTTTTAGTTATAGAAAAACGGGTTCAGAAGACCGTCCTTATTTTTTTGAGAAATTTTGATACCCATTCACAGATTTTGAAAAAATGGACAGTTAGCAAGAAAATGGGCCTTTTTCACAAAAACTTTTTTTGATGCCAATCGATCTTGTTTCTTATAAGGATCAAAAAATTCTATTGGACTCCCAACTTACTTTTTTATGATTGAGATCTATCCAGCCAGTCTATCATTTCTTAAAAGTAAGTTGGAGTCTAATTTCTTACGAAATGTATGGGAAAAGTTTATTGCGATTTCTGACTTTTCTGGTGCTCAAACCTCAATTAGTCCAATAGAATTTTTCTCTGATGTAAAATAGAGTCTCATTTCTGATGTTAAATTCAGTGTTATTAAATCCACTCAGATTTAATAACACTGAATTTTACAATGTAGCTCCATATCTAGCCAGTAAATAAGCCATCAATCTTTTTACACATGATTTTATTGCAGATACTTGTACTTATTGGAAGGCAAGCCAGTGTACCCTTGTCTGCAAGACGCTAGCGGAAAGGTCATTAGCTTCCCCCCAATTACCAACTCAGAGGATACTAAGGTATTGGCACTATGTTGTTGAATCTATAAATTCTATACTAAAGTTGAAGAGTATGTTTTTTTTTGTTTGTTTCTTTGAACGCGCTAATCTATGGAACTACCAGTCAGATTTAAATAAATCTTTTTGCATTTGATAGCCTAATTCTTGAGGAAGGTTATAGGGTATTTAACATCACGCTAAGACCATCAGCGCTTGACGTAAATTGACGTAATTTTATTCGGCAAGTTTTTAATCACGTCTAAACATCTAAGGAGTAGTGACAGGCACTGATTAATTTGACAGGACTAAACTTAAATTTATCTCCTGCCCTTTTCTTAATGAAATAGAAAGAAAAAGATGCACTGAACTTAATTTTTTTTTAGTTTGTGAACAAGGGAATCGGCACCAATGACTAAAACACAACACAATTTTCCTCAGATGTCTCAAGAAACCAAGTCAATGTTTGTGGAAGTGACGTCACACACTTCACTCGGCGCCTGCAAGACTGTGATGAACAAGCTGCTGCAAGAGTGCCTCCTGCTAGGAATAGGACCCCAAGAGCCTGACGCTGCCTACCACACCCTCACTGTGCAGCAGGTAAGATAATGAATAAAAATCGAGATATTATAATCCTTAAAACGGAGCTTAGTGGCCACTATTTTCCATTTTAAGGATTACAATAAAACTTAACAATGTAAAACTACTGTTTATAATAACAATAACGTATCTAAGTCTTGTGGAGCAAACATAACATACATATTTTCTGCATTTTCATTCTAAAATAAAAGAAATCACTAAACAAACGATGAGGGCGCCACTGCGCGCTCGGTACATTCTTAATTAAACCATTAAGGGCCTTAAACTACCTCAAATGGCTTAGCATGATCCTCCGTTATGTCGAAAATATTGCAACATTAATTTTGAAATAAATATATGGTAAAGTTGAGGATTAGTGTTAAGTACTATGTTAGCCGAAAACACGATTCCATAAAATTTTCTCGATAGAAAAAAATTCCAAAGTTACCTCCAAACCGAAAAATAAACCGCTGGTATTCAAAAAATACTTCAAATTAGATAATGAAACTTTTCATATTAACTCATCGATTTAGAATACCCTAGATACACTATCACCTACAAATCAAAGTCGCAAAAGTGTCCCATCGCTAAGTTACAAGTGTGTGCGTCTACTAAGGCAAATCTAAAACACATAATGTCCTTAAGAACATTTAAATTTTCCTTACATACAACCTTGTGTGAATGGAATTAAAGTGTGGTTTCGAGTGTGCGCGATGGGCGGTTATGACATTACAAAATTAGACCATCGCGCAAGTCGTAAAATTTTATTGCTCTCAGCTGTAGGTAAGATAATTTTAAACGATACTATTCCTTAAGCAAATGCTTATTAAGTCAAATTCAGTTTACGCCGCGTGACACATCGTAAAAAAAATTTGTTTTGGAACAGAAGGATAATGGAGTGGTCTTGAAATTTTACTCAGTACTATGTGCTTATATAAAACAGGTTGAGGTGGTTAAAATTAACTTATTTTTATTTTATTTATTAAGACAATTTAAAAAGATTGATAGATAATGGTGCCGATTCTCTTGTCACAAAATTCTCTAAACTAAGACTAAAAATCACCAAAATTTTGTTTATTCCTGTCAAACGACCATTTCCTATTCTGAAATTGATGAAAGTGACACAACTTAACTATAATTTAGTTTGACAGCTCTAAGATGGTACTGAGTTTTTAAATTTAGTGAAATTTTACTATTCTGAATTTGACGTTTTTAAACTAAAATTTAGATTTTCTAACTAAATCTGATATATTTATAGTCGCGATTAAAAAGGTGTGGAATAAAATTAGTTTTCAAATTTTTTTTTTTTTTTTTTTAATAAAACGTTTCCCCACACTAGGAATTAAATTAGTTTGCAAAACCAGTACCGTATTTAAGGTGTATCTATTCATACACGAAATATTTTAAGAGATACATCTTTAAGTCGTAAAAAAGCCACAGCAGCGATTTTTTTGTTTTATCTTAGTGTTTTATATTTCTAAATTATTATAATTTTAAAATTGCTTGAGACATTTTGCGAAAAAATCCTTTATTTACTTATTCTATGAATGCCCCACCCGCCTCGACGCGGTGACGCCGAACGGTGCGGTGGGGTGGCGGCACGAGCGCGGTGAATTTTGATAATTAATCATCATATCAATTTTTTTTTTTTTTAAATAATATACTCTGAATAAAAAAAAAAATCATTTCCATGGCTTCTTTACCACCACAGTGTATCACTTAAGATATTTCGTGTTTATCCCAATATTTTTTTTTTCTTTTGCTTATATCTCCAAAATGGTGCGTCCTATCGCAAAAATAATGAAAATTTCGACCCCCTTTTAGAAATCCTTAAACCGCTATTACTATACATGTAGGTAATTTTTTTTTTTTTTCCACACAAAAAGTGAAAAATTCCATAAAAAACACGTCGCGGACTCGCGGCTGCCCCCATATGCGCGTCTCCGGCTCTAAAAAAAATCATAGGCAAACAAGTACAACGTTGCGAAGCCATAAAAAAATACCACGTGGAGTCACGATTGTCAAATTCGATTTAGTTGTATCAAACTTATTTTTAAATTTAGAGAATTTTGTTTGCAGAATAGCTTTAAGATTCTCATAGCCAAAAGTAAGGAATTTTAGTGATAGTTTAGTTAGTTTAGTTCGGTGTACAAGAGAATCGGCACCATTAACTCAGCACATTTACTCAGTAGTCACAATATTTTATGTAAAAACTTACTGCAATACATGGAATAACCCCTTTCTTTACTTTCCGAAAGCCTTTCTTCGTATAATACATGTCATTTTCTGAGAAGTGACAAGAGCGAACCACACTATTTTATTTTTATAGAATCATTTGGCTTAAAAAAATCTTCACTCCTCTCATTAGCTATAATTTTTGGCCATTTTTCCCATTCAATTAATAATAACTATAATATAAAAAACACCAATCACCATTCAAATAAATTTTGCTCATCTCCGGACAGGCTATAGTTATTCTATGTTAATTCCATATTATTGACATACCGCAGAAAGAAAAAAACAATAAGCGACTCTATTCATTTAATATTTGACTATGTTCTACTTTATACATCTTCCATCTCCTTTCCACTTAATACAAGTGCTGCGCGAGGGAAAAAGCCAACTGCGTAGCGTCAAATGAAGAGACGTATTGAAATAAATTTAAAAAAAATATGTTTTTAATGAGTTTGAAGGCGTATTTTGCCACAAATTCACTACATTATAAAACTATTATCTAGTACTTACCGAAAATACGATATGCCATGCCTTTTCAACGTGGTTAAAGTATTATTTTTGCACTTTTTTACGGAGCACTTTGGCATGTTCACCCGACAACGAAGCGCGCGTTACTGAGAGCGCAACTGTGCTTAGAAGTAATTTAAGCACAGTTGTATCGAGACACATTTCAAGCGTTGACGGTGTATCTAGGGTATTCTAAATCGATGTATTAACTGAACTAACTATAAAGCAGGGCCTCAAGTCTGCTATTACAATAGTGTCATATGGCAAATCTGTCAAAAACTCACAATGAAGAGACCATTGCAACGTTTGTACATTAGTAGACTTGGCCCCCTGGTCTTATGTTATTTACTTTTTTTTAAATGACCATTATTTTCACCGTAAAAAGAAATTACCTAAACTATCGGCGACTCGGGAGCCTTTTCCCTGCCGCCCTGTCTCGCTTGCTCACGTGACCGGTAGCAATAGTGTGCGAGCGATGAACAGAGTGAGGTGGCGCTGAGGTAGTATAGACTCTTAAACCCGTTTTTTTCCGCATCATTCGCAGTATTTACTGTGTTCCGCCAATAAATACTAATGTATCGTGGTATTTATTGAATGTGTAACTAGCGTACTGATGAATGTCAATATTTAATAATGAATTTCTAAATTTATTGATTCCGTTTTGACAATCCTTTGGAATGTAATAGCTTTTCTCATCACTGTATCTTGCATTGTTAAAAATGGTGTTACCATTGTTAGAAGTTCTTCAAAGCAAATATCAGGCATTCCAAAATAATTTCTCGTAATCATCCATTTCTCCATGTAGTTTCATTTCGGCCATTGGATTCAAATGGGTATACCTTTCTCTTTGCAGGTACCAGTTTTTTGACCACCGTGTTCTTAATTTTTAGCTGTATGTCCATTTTAACGTGTATTCAGCAAGAAACCGGACTAAACTGACGTAATAAATATTGAACGTGTGTCTGGTGTATTAATCCGTCAATAAATACAGACGTCTATCTACTGAACTGACGAATCGCAGTAAATGCTTTACGTGTAACAGGCGCCTAATATTTTGTTTCCTTCCCCAGGTGAAAGTAGTCGATCTTGAAGGAAACCTCAAGAATGTATACCCATCGCGAACTGACTGCGTCTTCGAAGGCACTAACATTAAGGTCGTACGAAATAACAAGAAGTAATTCTACAATGTTACTTATCTGAATGCCATTGCCGAGAAATCATTGAAGGAAAATGCGAAAGACTTTAGTTCCACTGACATACGGTACGATGCCGTTAATATGGCACCTCGAATATTAGTAAAAGTTGGTCGTAACGGGACGCCCGGTAAAGGTGAAACATCTATTATTTATGAATTGTAATATTAACTATCATAATTCATTAATAAACGAAATATGGAGCAAAATAAGGAAAAAATTGAGTTTCGTTAATAAAAACAATTAAGTTTTCCTATTATTTTAATTATAATAATATTTACGCAGCTCACACAGAGAAGCAACAAAGTGTATAGTATACGCGCGCGCAAACAATGGAGTCGAGAGCGGTGGCGTAGAGGGCATCACGGCATGACAGCGTCATGCCGTTTGCCGTCACGGCACACGAGTCAGTTTTACTTCCAAGGCGCGCCTATAGATGTTTCACATCGAAAACCGGCCAAGTGTGAGTCGGACTCATACACGAAGGGTTCCGTACCACCGTATTATAAAGCTCGAGCAAAAATATTCCGAAAAAACTCCTATACAAGAAACGTGTTTTTCAACTAACTAACGGGTTAACTTTATTTTATATTCATGATTTGTTGTTCTAGCGGATATAGTACTACACACTCTTAGTCCACCTATTACGGTTCAAAAGATACAGCCCTGTTACAGACGGACGGTCAGCGGACCTTTAGTAATAGGGTTCCGTTGGCACCCTTTGGATGCGGAAAGTATTGAAGTAGAGCGTCATCTCTTTCTGTCGATGTGCCATATTAACGACAGAGTACTACAACTTGGTCCCTCGCGATTATGACGTCACAGTATAGTACATGGTGTCAAGTTATGTTAATGGGCTTCAAAAAACAATGATCTGTCCAAAAAACTTAATTCCTATACTATAATTCTGTCTAATGGAATATTTATGTTAACAAAAATGCAATGAACATTAATGCCTTGTGATTACATTTAATAGCCAAAATATATGTACCTACCAGTTATAGCACAAAAATATTTTAAAAAAAAACAAGCCTTTTAGGCTATCTTAGTCCACTGTTGGATATAATTTGCATGTCCGCAAATGTGAACTTACTTTTTTTTTGATCAATGAACGATTTTATTTTTTTAATAATTTTGATAGAGGTTCACTTCTTATGTTAATAAATGTTGTGTTTACAATTAAAATGTATTCGCTCAAATGCGTTGCTTTGTGTGTCTTAAGTTTTAGAAACTTTATAATTAATTGCTTTCATAAATTTCTGATGCAAAGAGGTTATTAAAATCATTTAAAATTTTCGAAAGCTATAATCGCATATCCCAATACTATTATTTCTCGGACTTAAAATCAGCTACATGCTATATGTTAATAAATTATCTGTGATGAATCATGCTAGTACAGTATTGATGTGACATCGATAAGTACCGATTGTAACTTAAAAAGTAAGAGAAAGTTTTTGTTAAATGTTTTCATTTTAATACTAAGTATTTTTGTAACCTTTCTTTTGTGTTATTTCATCAATTTCTACTTTACGTCCCATGTGATTGTGAGTATTTGACAGATTTGCCATACAAATACTGTCAAATACTCACAATGGCGAGACCATTCTGACACTATTGTAATAGCAGACTTGAGTCCCTGATAAGCTGAATTCTGCATGTCCGTGACCACCTTCAAAGTCGATATTCTCGAAACCTAATAAAGTACTAATTAGAACCAATTGAGTACTGATTATTTACCAAATATGGAAGTGATTGGCGTTGGTGGTCCGGCGGTAGTCACAGACATGATTTCTGCAGTAATGCTGGTTTTCTGGCACCCATTACCCGGATTGAATAACAAGAGTGCCAAGTTCTACGCATAGTCTTTGCTGCCAAAAATTCCTTATATCGGTATTTCCTTGTGTAGGTCAGATGGCAGTCGCAAAAATATTCAACCCGCATTTGGTTAGACTATAGCCGATTCTAACCATTATCCACATTATAAAAGGCCAAATTGATGAAAAACATCGCCGAATTACTTATTCCTTACACTGCTTGGAAGCATTTCATGTAGTATATCTAAAAGTTTATTAACTGTTTTAATCTTTGTCGATACAAAGAAATTGTGAATAAAAAGAAATAATAGGTCGGGGAAAAAGTTTCTTCGCATTTTTTAAGAAAATTCAAAACATTTTTTAATATAGTTTATTTACATTTAACTATAGTATGTAGGTACCATTTTGTTCGATAACTTTTTGCCATCTTGTAGGTAGGGACATGATCCCATTGCTATAGAAATTTTGGGACTTTGATCAAAATACCGCGACTAGTAGTTTTTTAAATTTATTTAGAGAGCTTTGTCGCATAGCGACCACATCGCCCAGAGCAGAAAACACAAAATTGTTGATTACGGTCTATCTTTTATCTAACTTGTACAATTCTTTAGCCTTATCTGACACTGGAAAAGCAAGGATGGTATTACAGTGAGAGAAACACATACTGTGACGTAAACTTACTTGTTGACATAAGTGACATAGACATTTTGTTGACATAAGTGACATTGACATTTTGTTGATTTTTTATTAGCGTTTTTAATTTGTCTGACTAATGCCCAAATACTCAAACGTTATTTAACTTTAAGACGTTCTTATGAGTGTTTCTGTCGCTACAAAACAGTTTAAAGTGACAGAGACAGCATTAGACTTAACGACGACTTAAGTTGAATTGCGTTTGAGTATTCAGATACGTTTTGTTAATGGAACTTTTTGTCTTCAATACTCAAAATTATCGAACGTTAGGCGATTAACACACTGCCACGCACCACGCAGCGTAGCGCGTGAATGCATGTTTTAACGTTGCGTTTTAACGCGCGTGGATGCATTTTCTGTGTGTTGGACTGTGCGTGTTTTCTATACAAACGGAGATACTCACAAGCAACGTTAAAACACGCATTCACGCGCTACGCTACGTGGTGCGTGGCAGTGTGTTAATGGCCTTAGACATTCAATATCGTACATCGTACCATTGCCATAATTATCGTACGGGTTGGCAACACTGATCACACATGTTCCTAATTTGAATTTGGAATTATGTTCTTTATTTAAACTTTCAATGATATCAAAACCAGCCAGATACAAATAGTATAGCCAAAGAGATTTTATTACAAGTTCAAACATACTATAATGCGAAAAGACTTTTTCCCCAACCTATTATGAAGGTTTCATCAATTTCTGTTGTTAACTTTATAATCAAACTTCAAGCATCTTCACGTATATGTATAGCCGCCTTTAGATCCAAAAAGAACTATGCGTTCAAGTTTTTAAATTGCAACACTAAAGTTAAACGTCAATGTCAAAAATCCCGATTAGTTTTCAAAACAAGCTTCAACAGGTGTTCGTAATTTCGTATTGTTTAATTTCCGTAAGTTAAATGGTGTAAAAAGATTTAAAATGCGGCGCAGCCTGGCGCCAAGCCAAGTCGGCTCCAGCGACAATGTCTTCAAAAGCCCGCTGCTAGAATCTAAACGAAATAAACGTCGGGAATGTACGAAAATACCACTGACTCAGAAATCTGCTTCTCAAGCATTAACTGCTTCTGAACACGAGAATTTAATCAAGCAGATACTGAACAAGCCTTTCAAGGTTCCCATACCGAACTATGTGTCCTCATTTTGTGGTAAAAGCTTGGGTCTAAAGAGGACGCAGGTTAGACGAGCCTTACACGATCCAGATGAACCGAATGCTTTGGTATTGTATCGCCCTCCTTATATCCCTGAACATGAGAAGATGAAGATGAGTCCTAACGACATCAGAGTGGCTGTGGTCGTGGATCCCGTCCTGGGGAACGTCTTACGACCTCATCAGAGAGAAGGAGTGAAATTTATGTACGACTGCGTTACTGGACAACAGATAGAGAACGCCTATGGCTGCATCATGGCCGACGAAATGGGTCTAGGAAAGACTTTACAGTGTATTACTCTATTATGGACACTTTTGAGGCAAGGACCAGACTGTAAACCTACTATCTGTAAAGCAATCATTGTCTGCCCCAGTAGTTTGGTGAAGAATTGGTACAATGAAATACATAAGTGGTTAGGGCAAAGAATCAATGCTCTGGCCATGGATGGAGGGTCTAAAGCCGACATAACTTTAAAACTACAGCAATATATGAACACATTTACAACAACGCGAGTAGCCACCCCAGTTCTAATCATCTCATATGAAACATTTAGAATTTACACCAATATTCTCCATTCATCTGAAGTGGGATTAGTCCTATGTGATGAAGGACATAGACTGAAGAACTCCGAGAACCAAACATACCAAGCTTTAATGGGTTTGAAGGCTAAAAGAAGAATTTTGATATCAGGAACTCCAATCCAGAATGATTTGACAGAATACTTCAGTTTAGTTCATTTTGTTAATGAAGGTATCCTTGGAACTGCTCATGAATTCAAGAAGAAATATGAAAATGCAATTCTAAGAGGGCAAGATGCTTTAGCAACTGCTTCAGAAAGAGAAAAAGCACAGGAATGTCTGGCAATTTTAACCTCTATTGTCAACAAATGTATGATCCGCCGAACAAGCAGTCTACTTACTAAATACTTACCAGTTAAGTTTGAACAAGTCATATGTGTGAAGATGACTCCCCTTCAGACACAACTGTACAAAAACTTCATCAATTCTGATGCTATCCGAAACAAGTTCAGTGGCAATGGAGACAAGAACACCCTCAGTGCTCTTTCAAGCATCACTACTCTTAAGAAACTCTGTAACCATCCTGATTTAGTTTATGACAAGATAGTGGAAAGATCTGAAGGTTTTGAAAAGGCTCTAAGCCTGTTACCAAGCAATTATGACATCAAAGATGTGAAGCCAGAATTGTCAGGAAAGCTCATGATCTTAGATTGTATCCTGGCTAACTTAAAAACCAATACTGATGATAAAATTGTACTGGTTTCTAATTACACACAAACTTTAGATTTATTTGAAAAATTATGTAGAAAGAGATCTTATTTATATGTGAGACTTGATGGCTCCATGACGATTAAGAAGCGAGCTAAGGTAGTTGAGAGTTTCAACAACAAAGAGAATAAAGAATGGATATTCATGCTGAGTTCCAAAGCTGGTGGTTGTGGACTCAACCTAATTGGAGCAAACCGACTAATAATGTTTGACCCTGACTGGAACCCTGCCAATGATGACCAAGCCATGGCAAGAGTGTGGCGTGATGGACAGAAGAAACCTTGCTACATATACCGGCTACTAGCAACAGGAACCATTGAGGAAAAGATATTCCAAAGACAAGCACACAAAAAGGCGTTAAGTGACACAGTAGTTGATCAAAATGAGGAATCTCTTAGACACTTCACTTCTGATGATTTGAAAGACCTGTTTAGATTAGAAGAAAACACATTATCAGATACACACAGCAAGTTCAAATGCAAAAGATGTGTCAACAACATCCAAGTTACAATTCCCCCAGAAAATTCTGATTGCACCTCAGATTTGTCCAACTGGTACCATTGTGCAGACAAGAAAAACTTAGCAGATTTAGTCTTAAAACAATGCTGGGACTTAGCAAAGACCATTTCTTTTGTTTTCCACCATAGATCTGCCCAAACAGAAGCCCAGAAGGCTATAGAATCAGAGAAAGAGAATGTTCCAGAACCTAAAAGAAGGAAGGTAGAAATTGATGAAGATTACTCTGAACCTGATGATAGTGGGGATGAAGATTACAAGTGAATATTAATATTTAATGCTGGTCATTTTTATACCAGAAAGGAAATTATGTTGATTGTAAATAGGTTTTTCTTTAAGTTTAAATGCCTACATTATGGAAAGAATATTATTTTAATTACAGTATTTTTTTTGTATATTGTGTTTTGTTTGAACTCCAACTACCTGGCTTTGAGCCAGTCTTCAATTGTCACCAAAATGTTTATAATGTTTTCTGTTAAAATAATTCCATGGATCACAATATTGGGGTAAATTAAAAGCAGAAATAATAACATAACATCATATATTAACAAATAAATGGGTATAAAAATAATAATTAAATACATACTAAATAATTAACCATGATCCGTATATTCATAAAACTACCATCTTATTCTAATACATTTCAAGATATTATTGCTTACATTACAAAAGTACTGCCGATTTTAACTTCGTGCAAAAACATCATTGCCACCACTCCTCTATGAGCAAAAGTAGCATCACGCTGTAGGTGCATTTGCAGTGAACCAGCCATTACAGAAAGAATATCTTATACCTATAAAGTTTTGATATTATTGTTTAATAATTGGCTAATTTACGTAGCATCGTTTCACGACACTAATATGTACTTTAGTAGTATTTTATATTTAACTGGAACAGCTAAGCTTAAGTCCATAAGACCAGCTCGGTGGTTGTGCTGAATATCCTCGCTTTTCGGCTTCCTCGTTTACTTCATAGGGGTTTTTGAAGAGTTTCAGCAAAAATCGTACCTGTAATAATTAATGGATATTTATTATAAAAGCAACCGTTATTTGGTCTGTTCTTAAAAGTTGCTAAATTTCGGCTTGTTTCGAGTCCACAGGAAATCTAATGATTCGCAGTTTCTTTCAACATTTACTAAATAGGTTTTTTTTGTTGTAATTCTTCAGGGTATGTACATATATGCTGTGGAAATCAATTTATTGCACATAATACCTTTTCAAAGTCATTGTTCTCAGCATCTTTGATAGCTTCCTCTACGATCCAATTCCTCGGCACATAAACTGGATTTACTTTGACCATTCGCTCGATTCGCTCTTCTTCAGACACTGTAATTATGACAAAATAATAATTTACTTTAACTGAACTTATAATACTTGCGCAGGCTAAGTAAAAAACATTGTGCTGATAGAGCAACGAAACGTGTTCTTAAGTGGAGACCGCGAATTTCATCATCATCATCATCATTTCAGCCGAAAGACGTCCACTGCTGAACATAGGCCTCCCCCAAGCACCGCCACCTCGACCGGTTTTGTGCTTCCCGCACCCAGCGGATTCCTGCGGCTTTCATAAGGTCATCCACCTTGTGGGAGGCCTTCCAACGCTACGTCTTCCGGTACGCGGTCGCCACTCCAGAACCTTTCGGCCGAATTAATTTATAGAATAAATTAACTACCTATATGCTAAAATAATTGGTTAATCTACAGAAGGATTTAAAATAAGAACCTATAAGAGTTCCCCTTTAGATAAATGTCACACTTAATCGAGCTGATTGGCAAAAAGGAGGTTTTAAATTTTGACTCGAGTCTTTAACCTATTAGAAAATGTTGTTTTCCCTAAAACCATCTTTAGACAGCTCATATCTAAACACATACTACAATTATAGTAGGTTTAAGGCTCATAAGAAATGCCCCTAGGGTAACTACTACAAAAAAAAAAAAACCGACCAAGTGCGTGTCGGACCACGCACAATGAAGGGTTCCGTAGTTGGGATGAATTTATCCCTATATGTCAGACTGCATCGAAGAAGATTGGGGTTTTAAAAAATGACAGAATTTAACTTTAAATTTCGCATTAAAAGTACGTACTTCATTGAAATAAATATAATGAAAATGTTGGACTTTTTTAAGTAAAATAATAGCTACCTAAGTATGTTGGTACTTGTTTATTACAATTTTTTTTTCTTCTGTAATATGCAATTTCTATGGTGATCAATAAGTACTCGATACTTAGTAGTATCGATATTCTTATCGGTATCGATACATTCTTCGATCGATTTTCATTCGGACAAACAGTAACCTCCCATTGAGTCGATATGACTATTAATGGTTAAGTATACATAAAGAAACACTAGCTTACCGTTCTCTTTGTTCAGTCTAGTATTGTATTCATGCGACCACTTGTCCCAATTTGGTGCCTCGGTTAACTTATTGAGGGACCACTTCGTCTCTAGTACTGTCTTATCTGTCAACTCATTTGGCGCTACCTGAAACAAAAACAGATTTTAAAATGGCATATAATATTCAATCGAACCCCAAATAATTCCCATTTTGGTTTCTTCAAAATACTATATTATAAGGATTGCGCCTCTTTTTGTGAACCACAAATAATTCCTGTTTGGGGGTGTTGCGAGGACGTCTTACGGATGTAAATCAGTTTTAAAATGTGTGTAATATATAATGTGTATAAATATTCAAGTAAAAAAATAAATAAAATAAAAAAAGCTAAGTATATAAATAGCTAAGTATCTGGGACCAACTTGGATGTAGCGCTCGCCGGCCACTGCCGCGGTTGGTCACAGTTCTAACCTAACTCATTTATTTTGTCGGGGTGCTCTAGCTTAGTGCGAACAACTCGGCCAGCGCGTGGTTGGTCAAGGTTCCAACCTTTTTTTAATTTTTGGTAAGGGGTGGTAATCTCCATGGATGGCTTCCGCCCTGGAGCGGACGGAGGAGTCTGTCAGACTTCTACTGACTAAAACCACCCCGTGTTCCCTCGCACACATGCACTGGGGGCTACGGGGGCACTTAAGCACTCTTCAACACAGCCCCCGATTGGTCCCCGCCTCTGCGGGCTCCGTCTGGGCAAGCGGGGGGAGTGAGGTGTCTGACTTCCCCACGACGTCTATGAGTCTTTCAGGTTGGGGAAAAAGTCTTTTCGCATTATAGTATGTATGAACTTGTAATAAAATCTCTTTGGCTATACTATTTGTATCTGGCTGGTTTTGGTATCATTGAAAGTTTAAATTTTAAAGAACATAATTCCAAATTCAAATTAGGAAAATGTGTGATTTTCATTTGTTTTTCGTACTGTCAAGATGAGTGAATCTAATGAAGAAATTCGATACATTTTAAAATTTTACTACAAAAAAGGTAAAAATGCAACGCAAGCCGCGAAAAAAAATTGCGATGTTTATGGACCTAGTGCAGTGTCTCTGAGAGTAGCACAAATTTGGTTTAAGCGTTTTCAATCCGGAAATTTTGATGTCTAAGATGCACGTCGCTCTGGTCGCCCTATTACGGATAAAATGGATGCCATTTTTGAAAAAGTGGAGCAAGATCGGTATATCAGTAGTTACGACGTAGCTGAAGAACTGGGACCACAAAACAGTTTTGGAACATTTGAAAAAAACTGGGTACACAAAAAAGCTCGATATTTGGGTACCTCACGAGCTCAATGAAAGAAACCTAATGAACCGTGTACTCATTTGTGATTCTTTACTACGACGTAATGAAACCGAACAATTTTTGGAGAAGCTGATAACTGGTGATGAAAAGTGGATCACGTACGACAAGAACGTGCGAAAAAGGTCGTGGTCAAAGGCCGGTCAGGCTTCACAGACTGTGGCGAAACCCGGGTTAACTCGCAACAAGGTGCTGCTGTGTGTGTGCTGGGATTGGCAGGGCAGTATTCATTATGAGCTGTTACCACCAGGCAGGACCATCGATTCTGAACTCTACTGCGAACAACTGATGAAATTAAAGCAAGAAGTTGAGAGAAATCGGCCGGAATTAATCAACAGAAGGGGTGTGGTTTTTCATCATGATAACGCTAGACCTCACACATCTTTAGCCACTCAGCAAAAATTAAGAGAGTTTGGCTGGGAGGTGTTAATGCATCCGCCGTATAGTCGTGACCGATTCAGATCAGATTTCCACCTGTTTCGGTCTCTTCAGAATTCTTTAGGCAGTGTCAGATTAACATCACGAGAGGACTGCCAAAACCACTTGTCGCGGTATTTTGATCAGAAGTCCCAGTGATTGAAATCACTGATTAGATTCAGGTGATTTTAATCGCGATTTTAATCACTGATTAAAATCATCTTAGCCCTGCTTTAAAGCAAAATATTGTAACTTAGTAGGTAATTAGGTACCTCAGCAAGTTGTCTGAATGTAGCTGTAAAGTCTGCCATTTTCAACTGCATCATCTCAAGCAGATCTTCCACCAATTTCTCGTCGCCATCTTTAATTCCTTTGAGTCCAAGTTTTAGTAGATATGTTTTCCTGAAACATAACATTTAATTAAGTAGGTATGAAGTCGTTCAAGTTCGTCATACTTAAACGTGGCTAGGCAAACATTTAACATTTAAAATCATATGTATAACGGATTCGCCATCCTTAATGCAACCGTGGCTGGGCAAAACAAAATATACCCTATGCTTATTCTCATACAGTTCATTTCACGATATAACACGCTGGCCAAAAGATTTACTTACAATACTTTAGTTTTTACATATTCTTCGAGGGTAGCTTGAATTTCTTTGATCTCTTGCTTCTGCTGCTCCGACAGAATAGGCTCCAGAGCTTGAGCGAACTTGTCCAAGTTCCATAAAAGAATCTGCAATAAGTTCATCTATACTTCTATACTAATATTATAAAAAGGTAAAATTTGTGAGTTTGTGTAGGAGGTAATCTTCAGAACTACCAGTGGCGAAACGAAAGCACCATATAAAACGATTCCTATTGAAAAATGGCTCAATCAATAGTGTCTACTACCTAATATAGTTGAGTTTATTACTGTAAAACATTGAAAGTTTTGTTTTTGTAGCGATGGGATCTTTTTGGTTCTGCTACTGTACGATAGATGGTGTTAAATACAAAAGGAAAGTGTTTTTTTTTTTTTTCTTCATTGATAAGTAAGTGAGAACGGCTTCGCCGGCTTGTTAGAACTCTTACAAAAATTGACACTTCGCCGCTGAGAACTACTGATCTGATTCTGCAAATTCTTTCACTATTGGGGAGCTACAATATTGCCGAGTGTCATAGGATATATTTTATGTTAAAACAAGAACTTTTGCGGACGAATTTGCGGGCACAAGCTAGTTTTCAATAAGGTACGATCGTTATGCTGTATGCATTCACATGCCGCTGAGCCCCACTCAGCGTTATGAGTCGCGGGTTCTATTCCCGAGTTATTCCGGGTCTAGTGTTTTTGGATAACCAGGGGCCTAAGTCTACTAATTTACAAACGTTGCAATGGTCTCGCCATTGTGAGTATTTGACAGTGTTTGTATGGCAAATCTGTCAAAAACTCACAATGAAGAGACCATTGCAACGTTTGTAAATTAGTAGACTTAGGCCCCAGGTTAGTTGTACCCACGATACAGGAGATAGGTATTTCAAATGTGGGTTGATTAAACTGCAAGTCAACTTGCCCGTAGTAGGATTTTAACTTGTGCAATTTCGAACTTGCAAATAAATAAGAATTTATTCATCAATAGGGATGATACAAAAAAAAATTTTTTAGTCCGTTATGTAGATTATAAAAATATATTTGACAGGTATTTTTTCTTTTTTTTTTACGTAATCAAATCATTACGGCGATACATTGAGTTCAAATGTGGCATGACGTCACTGCTCGCTAGATTTTATACGTAGCTGTGACGTAACGAGCCCCCGGTCCCCAAGTTTAATGTGTTTTATATAAGTAATTTTTTATTAATATGATAAAGCAAAAAATACGTGTCTAATATTTTTTTTTTATCTGATGACGGACTAAAAAGTTTTTCCTTTTTTTTACCCAGGACACATCCCTATTACGCTTGTATGTGATGAGATATATTTTTTACAGTACTACTAATGCTATTCTATAGATACTATGGACTCACCTCGGGCTGCCTGTTAAACGCGTATCGCCCCATATCATCCGAAGTATTGGGCACATAATGGTGGTAGTAATGGTCTAAGAACCCATACGGGCCATAGTCTATGGTCAGGCCTAACAGGCTTACGTTGTCTGTATTTAAAACGCCGTGAGTGAAGCCTACACCTACAGAATAAAAATTGGTTGTCTGTAAAGTTGGTTTACGGACGATAGTTTAACGTGACAACGTCATAACAAAACATTGATGCGGCGCAAGCGTACAATGAGCGTAACGGGACAATGAGCGTAACGGAACAATGAGCGTAACGGGACAATGAGCGCAACAGGACAATGAGTCATCCTTTTTCGTGCATGCAGCCGGCATTCATCGATTTATTAGACGTTGTCACGTCAAAAAACAGTTTATTGTATGGTTAGTATAATCAGAATATAATGTTCTCGGACACAGATTAAGCCTCCAGTCTGTTAGAGGGAGTGGGCCATAATCCACTATGTGATGGCTTTGCGTCACCCTTTTAAATTTAATTTTTATTTTTACTTTATTGGGACATAAAACAGTTACACATTACAATTTAAGTGTGACAGAATAACTTAAAAACTAGGTAAATGTGTAACCCACACAAATGTCCGCGAAATAATGGTTTCTACATAGGTACTTAGTTTAATGCGTGCGTTGCAAGTACTCATACATATTTTGGAATAATAACAGGGTTGTCACCGGTCCACTAGCGCCACTTTCTTAAAAACATATCTGTGGCTTGGTGCTAAAAGGGCCTAAGTACGTTTTTGTGAGAAATGAGAATTTACTGCCAAACTATTGAAAAACTTATATATTTATGTGTGCTAAAGGGGCGTAAGTGTAACGTCAATCTATCAAAAGATACTAAGTTAAAAAGGCCAATGTGGTGTGTGTTTCCATACTGTTACATAAAAATTATTAAGTGTTAAAAGGGCTGCAGTAGTACTTAAGCCACTAGAAAATAAAAATAAAACACTATGCTAGTATTAGAGTCGGAACTAAAATGATCAAAGTTAACTTATGCCCTTTTAAATTTTATACATAATTTGGAACTAACATAGGATTCTTGTTAGTGTTAAAAAGGCTTAAATAGCAAATATTTTCAAAACTACCAATTTTTTCTTGAATTTGAATTTAATTCTTAAATCAACCTACAAATATGTATCAAACTAGCTTCTGCCCGCGGCTTCGCCCGCGTGGATGTCCGTTATATCGCGTAAAAAAGTAGCCTATGTCCTTCTCCGTATCCCAGGCTATATCTCTGCCAAATTTCATGACGATCGGTTCAGCGGTTTAGGCGTGAAAACGTAACATACAGACAGACAGACAGACAGAGTTACTTTCACATTTATAATATTAGTATTCTACAATATAACATGTAAATAATAACTATCAATGCTGGTTTAATGTTCTAATGCTTATTACTGAAAATAAGGATTATTGATATTGGCCTTTTTAGCACCAGGCCACAGATATTATCTCGTGACTGAAAAGAAATGATGAAGAACGGCTCAATCAACTATATCGGTAAGTGTTTCTAGATTTTTCTAATACCTTTTTTAAAGTTTCATATTGAGACACGAAGCAACAAAATTCGATCTAAATAAAAACGGCCACATTCCTCTAGGTCGTATTCCCTGGTAAGTGATGATAACGGCCGAAGATGGAAGCAAGCTTCACCCGGAATCCTCAACCACAGAGGAACTGGCTATCTTACCTCTAACTGCCGAAACACAACAATGCTGTTAACATAGTTGATATCGCCAGACTTAGGTAATATGGAGGTAGATAGCCAGGCGGACTTCTATGTTCTATATTATAGGGTTTGGTTTCCGCACTTAGTCCTTAAGATGGACCATTGTGCATGGACCATGGCGGCCGTCGGTGGTTATTCCAACCAGCCCACCTCCTTCCAGAAGCTAATCACGTCTCCTGGTCTGTTCAGAACATCGGTAAAAGATCTGGGTGCTCCGAGGGTTTCTGTTCTGATCTGGGTGATGCCTGTGCATTCGAAGAGCACATGCGCAACGGTTTCATCCGCCTCCATGCAGCCCTGCACATAGGGCTGTCCGTTATCCCTATTGTGTGGAAATGTTTGTTTAGCGAGCAGTGTCCCGTGATGGTCCCCGTCACCAGGCGCAGACCGTTCCTGTCCAGGCGTAAGAGGCGCCTGGTAAGCCTACCATCCAAGGATGGCATAGCCTCTCTGGACTGCCGGCAGCCCGGTGTCGAGGTCCACCAGTTCTCCGCTTGTGTGTGGGTGAAATCCTGTAGCCAGCTAGGCGGACTTAGAACAAGCCTTACCACCAACCAAACCGAGCAGATTTTTTCCTCGCTGGGAATCGAACCCGGGACCTCTGGGTTTGACAGAGGTGGCCTTACCACTAGACCACAGAGTTGGTTATAATACACACTTATACCTTTATAAATAACTGATCTCTCTTTAACATACCTTGCCAGGTCGCAACCATATCAAGATTCCTGTGTGCCACTTCTGAAAACCATTTTACGTATTTTTCTTCACCAGAGTTCTCAATTTCAGGGAAATGGTGCTGAAAACGAAAGAAAACATACAGTTCCTGTAAAATATTGGCTAGGCGCATCACTATAGCTACTACAACACAGCACTTACCTTTATAATAAAGTCGGCTAACGTCTTCAAAGTATGCGGCTCCCATCGCTTCACCCGTATCTCTAGCGAGCCGATGCGGTACCACGCTTTGGCTAGGCGCATCAGTATAGCTGCTACAACACAGCACTTACCTTTGTTATAAAATCGGCTAACGACTGCAAAGTGAGCGGCCCCAGTCGCTTCACCAGTATCTCTAGCGATCCGATGCGGTACCACGCGTTGGCTAGGCGCAACACTATCGCGGCTATATGTATTAATAACTTACTTTTATTATAAAGTCGGCTAACGTCTTCAAAGTATGCGGCTCCCGTCGCTTGACTAGTATCTCTAGCGATCCAATGCGGTACCACGCGTTGGCTAGGCGCATCACTACGGCGGCACGTTCTTGTTTCGCTCGACCGCTGTAGGTTTTGTCTCGCCAAACTTTGTGGTCATCGCTCACTAAAAAAAAGCAAAATATTGCTCAGCAAGGTGGTAGCAGGATGGACTGCCTACCTATATTTCTATAATAATCGGTGATTGATTTTTGAAGTAGTTTCATTTCCATTTTCGCTAACACTAGGCGACACCTAAATTAATGCCTACAAAAAAGCGCGCTGTTGGATTGTCAACGATCAGCTCAGCGCCGAAAGTTCATCAGATATACAACTTAAGAAACGTTATCATATATGATACCGGAACATGGTTCAATTCACAGAATAGATAAAAGAGGTTAAAAAGGAAATAGTTCCTGATTTGTATTGGAACGCGTGTCGCCGCTTGTCTCCCACTGGTAGTCGTTCTTGTCATACGATTGTAGACACAATACTGTTGTAATAATTACAAATATCACTTGTATTTTTAGGTTTTTGGATTTATTAGTGAAAATAAATCGTTTACACACTACACACCTACCTACATCTTTTCCCACACGTTATAATAGCGCAAGACGGCAAAATTCTTAATTTTTCGCTGAGCTTTGTAAGCTGTCACAATATGAGCGCGATTTTTTATATCTTCCGCATCTCAGAATTAACCTTGAGAGGTTGAGACTCTTTAACCGGACTTTCCTGGGGTTACCTTAAGCTCTTAACGAAACTTAATGCCTCCAGCCAGGGTGTAAAAACTTATACACTAAACGACTGCGCGCTAAGGGCACCCCCTGTGGGGTACGAACCTCGGCTTAGGGCAAAGTCGGAGGGAGGATGGCAAGGGACCGACGGTGGCTGGATAAAATCAGGGTTATGATTATTATCTGGGGGATTTAAAGCTACAGGCTCAGCTATGGCGCGGGCTGGCGTTTCGCTTACGAGCAAGGGTCGGGGAGGACTATTTAGTCGGGGATTTCGCGATGGGCCTCGGAATGACGGTCGTGTATTGTGTATTCTTCTACGAACTGTACTCGTTTCCTTACTGCTCTTCTGGAGGAGAGTCGTGGGGTCGTCTAGGTCGGTCAGTGGCCGGTGAAGCAGATTTCGGTTGACTTATGAGCGTTTGCCCATAAGCGCGGCGCGCCTGCCTCGCCCACAAGGCCTTTCTAACCTCTTTTATCCGATCTGTGGTTTAATAAGAATGTTCCATTGCCAACATAATTAAGGTACCAACACAACAAAGTTTTTACTATAATTTAAGCTAAAAACGTATACAACTTCAATCCTCCTTACCCACCAAAGCTGCAGCCCTAGTAGTTGGCATCCCGAGGTAGTAGCACGCTTCAGACGCGATCATCTCTCTGATTGAAGACCGCAGCACCGCGCGACCATCGCCGAAGCGAGAGTACGGAGTTTCACCTGAGCCTTTTAATTGTGGCTGCCAGGATTCACCTTTGCTGTAGAAAAATATAAATTGGTTAGGTTTGGTTTTTTGGTTTACTGCCAATAAATAATAATAATCTAATGATTATTGACAGAACGGTCCCGCATGACGAGAACCTCATTAAAGCCGAGAAAGATAAACAAGTATCTCGGCTTAGCTCGGGAGATTGTCGACTTGTGAGATGTGGACTCAGTGATCATTATGCCGGTAGTCGTATTAACAAATGGCTTAATTGCCAAGAGCCCCGAGCAACACCTAAGGGCGCTCTCGTTGGGCAGCTGGATCAAGGGCTTGATTCAGAAAGTGGTACTACTGGACACAGCTCACATTGTTAGTAGGTTACTCCCTCTGGAGCCCTGACCGTCGGTAGCTTGGACCCTGTTCCCGATACAGGTGGGCTACAATTTTTTATATTTTTAAATGTTTTTATATTCTAATATTTAAAAATATGATTTATAATGAAACTAGCTTTTGCCCGCGGCTCCACCCGCGTGGATGTCGGTTATCGCGTAAAAAGTAGTCTATGTCCTTCTCCATATCCCAGGCTATATCTCTGCCAAATTTCATGACGACCGGTTCAGCGGTTTAGGCGTGAAAACGTAACATACAGACAGACAGACAGACAGAGTTACTTTCACATTTATAATATTAGTATGGATAATGGAAATAATAATTTATTTCTTTTCACTTCAAGACACAAACATCTGCTGTGTAGCCCTGGCACTTTGACTAGGAGTTCCAGTATCACAAGAGCCAAATGATTTTGACATTTAGGTGATGCAGCTATTTGTGTAATCAAAGACCAGAGATTGCCTTTCTCAACAGCGGAATACAGAAAACTCAATAAAAACAATTTGCAGTGGAGAAGAGGGAAAAAATAATATTTTTGCTATAAATTACCTCTTCAACCCCTTTAATTATTCCTTCTAGGCAACCAGCATAGCTATTCACAACAATTCGATACACTTCTGTGCCAAGTCGAACATCAATCAATGTTATCGAACGAGTCTTTTAAACACTGTTCACAAATCCGAAACACCAAAAGTTTGACAGTTTAAATCATATAGACTACCGCTATTCTTCAGATAGCTCTTTACTGTTGGGGGCTAGGCAAATCAGGTAACCGAAAATGTGTCATTTTAGATATGGGAGCCTATCAAATGGTTGTGAATGCAGTTATTTTGTTAAATATTCAAATTAACACCTGTTCACATATTCCCCAAGGATATGAGCTCTTCCATCACCCAGTTGATCAGCCCAATGTCCAAATTGGTAACCGCCATATCTGGAAAAATTGCATCATTTTAAAGACGAAAGTCAAATCATTTATTTGAAGTAGGTAATAAGGCACTTTTGCACATCAAAATTTACAAGAAAATAGAATTGATTCTAAATACACCTTCCAAAAGGTTCATAAAGAGAACAATGGTCAAGAAACTCCAGTTACTCTTTTAAAATGTTTTACAATATTTTGTACACATTATTTATAATTTTATGGGAAAACAATGTATGTACCTGGAATAAAATTACTATGCTACAATTAGTACAAAGTATTAAAAATTAAGCAATCTAATATATAAAATTCTCGTGACTCGGTGTTTGTAACAAAACTCCTCCGAAACGGCTTGACCGATTCTTATGAAATTTTGAGGTTTTTTTTTTGGTAATTTTCCACTAACCAACCCTTATTTTTTAATAGCGGTATTAGTACTTTAATAATTAGAAGGAAAGGAAGAAAGGTCAGATTCAGGGAAGGTTTTAGGTAGGTAGGTAGGTAGGGTAGGGTAGGGTAGGGTAGGGTAGGGTAGGGTGGGTAGGGTAGGGTAGGGTAGGGTAGAGTAGGTAGGTAGGATGGTAGCGTAAAGGGTAGATAGGGTAAAATAGATAGATAGATAGGAAGGATAGGGTAGATAGAGTAAGTAGAAAGGGTAGGTAGGTAAGTAGGGCAGGGTTCTTTTCTAATTATTTTATTAAGGAAGGTATGGTAAGGTAGGTAGGGTAAGTAGGGTAGAGGGTAGATAGTACTACCCGTGCGAAGCCGGACCGGGTAAAGCTAGTGAAATATAAATTATTTATACATGAATAAATATTAATGGATAGAGAAAGAAAAGATGGATGTATTGTGTGAGGAATGATAAGAAAGAGAAGGGAGTGAATGATAGCGTGACGGTTGACAGGGGAGGATGGAAAAAAGTAAATGTGTTATGCTGACCCCAAGTAACATGGGACAAGGGCAAGAAGATGATACATACTTACATTAACTCACTCCCACCTTCTTCCAATGGTGGTAGCCAGAAACTACAGAATGCTACCTGCTACAATTCTTATGTATGTACTCCTATTGCCTTGTTTACTTTCATACACTAATTAACTTAGATGATTTTTCCTAGCATTTTAACAAATAATGAATCAGTGTGTGAGTTCGTATTATTATATCAGACTCTAAGAAAGTGGAACAGACTTGTGTAAAGTACAATAAACACTGCTAAGTTTAAAATAATTATCATGTAATTTAAATCAGATTCAAATTGCTTATGAGTCTTAAAGACTAGATTGTAATTAATTATTAAGAACCTAGTTCTTTTAAATAAATCATTAAAAAAAAGTGTCTTAGTTAAAGTACTCACAGAATGTAGAATGAAATATGGAAGAACAGTTTACAAAATACTTTTTTTTATACTGTAAATTTATTTTAAATTATATGCAAACTTACAAATTCATTTAGATTATCATAAACATTAAGAATATAATAGTACTACCTGTGTGAAACAGTCAGGCCTCCATCAGGCAGGTACCTGCCAGCAACAAAGTTGATAAACTCCTCAGTCTCCACCACAGCAGGGTCCAAGTCCAGCACGTCTTTGAGAGCATCATCAGAAGCACATACTAGATGTAGCTTACCAGCTAGAGGCTCCGTTGGTACCTATACATATAAATAGTTTGAAAAACAAAACACTGAATAGTTAGCCACCGTCGGTCCCTTGCCATCCTCCCTCCGACCCTGCCCTAAGCCGAGGTTCATACCCCACATGGGGTGTCACAGTCGTTTATTTTATAAGTTTTACGCCCTGGCTGGAGGCTTTAAGTTTTTAGAAGCTTAAGGCAACCACAGAAAAGACCGGTTAAAGAGTCTCAACCTCTCATGGTTAACAGACTCAGAGATGCCCTAGCAAAAAAAAAAAAATACTGAATAGTGTCATTTTCAACCCAAACCCCTCTTGAGATGACCTTCCGACCAAGACAACGCTTATTATATGATGTACTTACTGTTGTTACAAAACCATTCAGGCAGATTCCTACCTTAGAAAACACAGCATCCTTTACAGCCGTCGGCACATTATACTCCGGATTCTCATCAATGGGTAGCGCGGCGTAGTTCGGGGTATCCCTGAACTTCCACTCTTTAAAGTTAGTCACTGGTTTCATCTTTCCAACTAAACTAGGCTTCTGTTCGTTCATAAGAGCTGCTAGCATACAGAAAGCTCGCTTCATCGAGCAGATTTTATAAAAATAATTAAACCGAATCCTGTGTAATTATTGCGAAATTTTAATCATCTCTTTATTGTTGTAAATATTTTTAAGTTTTATTTATCTTTAGAATGATGAAAATAAAGTTGATTTTCCCAAAGCAAAAAAAAAAACAAGGTTTTTATCTGTCATTTACCAGACACCATGACAAGAGAATAAATTGACATTGACAATGACATTTCGTGCGTCTGCGTACTCTTCACACGAGTCGACTATAGAGCTCCTCAAGCGTACCTCAAGGCTCGATACCTTAGAATAATAACTACTTATTATTCTAAGCTCGATACCGATAGCGTTTTCGTGTAAATTAGCCCTATGGCATTTTTTTATCACATAAAGTGGCCAAAAAGCAGGCATTATTTTTTTATCTAACTCAGGCTCACAGCTTATTTATCGTTGGCTATAATGAGTAGTTCAGACAGAGGCGGTGGTAGTGGTGGGACGGTGGCGGACGGTAGGAATGCATACCGCGTATGTTTGAACAGCTCCGTATGATAAATAATTTGCATTACAAGTTACAACTGTTCGACACCGTCGCCCTTATATATACTTATCATACTCTATGATACGCACACGACGACGGTATCAAGCATTTGTCGTTTGACCTCTATTCTTTGTTCAATTCGATAACTATTTAAAACGGCCAATGCTTGTATTGTTACAATATAAATGTTCAGGTTTATCACCACCATGCAGCACATGATTATTGTTTCGCAAAAAGTAGCGTTAACCTTGCAAACATAACCAGTTTTAGAAATTCAAGACGTGCCTTGCTCTCTATCCCATATCACACTAGAGGTATATTAAGTGGAAATAAAATAAGAAACCCAATTTTATATAAAATAAGCAAACTACAAAAATGAAAAATAAATATTTATTTAAGACCCAGAACATTTAACTGGAACAGCTAATCTTGAGAGCATACGCCCACTGAGGCGGCTGTGCAGAAAAGCCACGCTTTTCAGCCTCGGGCTGAACTTCAAACGGTTTCTTAAGGACGTCGAGTAGAAAATTTACCTGAAAAATAAGGCCGTATTAAACAAGACCACAAATTTACAATAATAAGTTAAGTAGTAATGGATTTGGTTCAAGATTGTGTATGACTACACCAGTCACAGGAAGCAGTTGGTTTATGAACCCAAGTCCCCATGAAACGTGTCATTTTTCAGATATTGTGCACTAAATATTAAACTTTTCTTTGAATCAAACCCTGAAAACCTAAACATGATTTTTTTTATCTTAAACCTTCTGATAATCATCCTGCTCAGCATCAACAATGGCCTCATGCAGTAGCCAAGTCCTAGGCACGTAAACGGGGTTGGCACTCAACATGCGTCGGCGCCGCTCATCCTCGAACAAGCCCGAAGAGCTCGCATCCACTGCAGCTACCCCACAATCGCGACTGTTCACGGGAAGAACACCTAAGCCAAAAGAGGAGGATGACTAAAATTTTCTGAGCTGAAAGCACCTCACCTGAACAAGTATCTTTTATGTACAGTGGCCAAGCACATCAAGCTACACGAAACTGTCAAATTTCTCCAAACGATTTTAAACTTCAAGTTCAAAATCGAACGAGAAAATTTGACAGTTTGTGGTAACTTGTGCTGGCCACCGTACGATACTAATAAATAGTAGGTATTAAATAAAGTCGCTTTTCGCGTCTGTGTGTGACTGCTTAGTTCTTTTTAACTTCATAATGGGTTTTGATATGGTTTACACCATAATTTAGATACTACACAGAATTCACGATGCTTTAGCAACATGTCACCGCATCAGTAGTTTGCACCCGTTCGAAGCAAGGGGCTGGTCGCTAGTGCCACAATAAAATGACACTTGTTTAAGTATTGAAAATCTTTTTGGACTAAACGACTGAAAAGGATACATTTTTAATATGTCAGAAAAAGTCAGATCACATTCTATTAGTTTAATTTCAAAGGGGACCCAAATAAAAATGTCTACTTATGATTCCTCACCTTCCTTGTCGAGTCTCTCGCGGTACTGGTCTAGCCAGCAGCCCCATGACGCGTGAGATGACAGACGCTTCAACGACCACTTTTCCTCCAATTTGACCTCGCTTACCATCTCACAGGGTTCCAGCTGTATCATAAAAAGTCGTTTCGTCGTTTTCTTAGACCTCACAATGAAATTAATCAGAAAATAACCGTGGGTTAAGAAAAACATAGTATTATTTTCCACAGTGTACTTTACTATTGACTATATCACTTACTTCACCAAGTTGTCTAAATGTAGCAGTGAAGTCAGCTCCTGTCTGCTGCATCATGTCCAATAGCTTTTCTACCAGCTGCTCGTCGCCCCAGCGTTCTTCTTTCAAGCCTAACTTCATAAGGAATGTTTCCCTGAAGGATTTTATGTAACATTTTATAGGAGTGGCATGAATAAGATCGTAGTTGATAAAATTATTAATAGTTATTACTAACAATATCTTGTTTTTACAGTAAGTATCCAAGGTTTTCAAGATATGTGACATGTGAACTTGTTGCGAGGAAGACAGAAGAGGCTTCAGAGCATTTGCGAGCTGGCCTATGTTCCATACCACCACCTAAAATGCCGTGATTTTAATGAGATACATTCTCGCTAAGATAAATAAGAAATCGCTTCTACTTTTAGGAACTATATAAGCATCTCACATCAGGTTGCTTAGCTAGTGCATATCTCCCCTCTCCGTCTGAGCAATTGGGAACAAAACCACCGTCGTAAGAGTCCACGAAACCGAATGGTCCAAAGTCCACAGTCAGGCCCAGAAGACTCATATTATCCGTGTTCAGGAGTCCATGAGTGAAACCCAGACCTGAATTATAAGACCACGCTAATAATTATAGTGCCTTGCTTTAGTGTCCAACTTCAGTAAGAGACTAGCAAAAGAGTCCAAAAGTCATAAAAATCGTAAATAAATAATTGTAGCTCACCTTGCCACTTCGCAACGAGATCCAATGTCTTATGTGCAATTTCCGAAAACATTCTGATGAAACGATTCTCATCAGTCAGCTGAATGTCAGGGAAATACTCCTAGAATCATAACATAAAGCTGTAAATGTGCTTCATAGTACTAAAGATGAGGGGGTAACTTGGGAGGGTTGACTTGACCTACCTTTATAATAAAATCAGAGAGCTGCCTCAACACAGCGATCTCTCCAGTCCTAGAAAGGATCTCTAAGGATCCGAAGCGGAACCAATTCGGAGACAAGCGGAGTATAACCGCCGCCCGCTCTCGACGAGGACATCCGTTGTAGAATATGTCCCTGACGATAAGTTCGTCGCTCACTGTAATTGTAGGTATTATGAAATTTTATATTCGTCGTCGGAAATTAATAAGTTCCTGGACATTGGACATAGTGCGTTAGATAATTTAGTGGTGAAGTCGATCATCATGGTTATTTGTAACTGCGTCCTTATGTACCGGATACATTACAATAAATAATGCCTAGACAAAAATGAAACAATGGTAAAGAAAATATGGAATATTCTAAAGGTACAAAAAGATAATAGAAAACATGCCTTATAATTAATTAAGAAGTTGGCAGATTCGTCTCAGAATTAAGTTGTTGTAATTTTTCTTATTTAACTCTCTGAACTCTCATAACTTTTTATTTTTTGTTTTATTTATGTATATATGTATTTATTCTTATATCTTAGTTATTAATATTTTCTAAGTTGTTTTTGTTATTCCACCTACTGTGTATTGTCTCTGCATCACCCTAAGGTAGACTGGTAGAAAATGCCCAAGGCATTAAGTCCGCCTTTGTACAGTTTTTACTTGTGCAAATAATTTGAAGAACAATAGCATTTCGAAGATCGATTGAGGTGTTCAAGGTTCAACTTACCTACTAATCCCACAGCTCTTGTAGTAGGTATGCCTAGGAAGTAACAGGCTTCACTTGCTATCATCTCTCTGATAGCAGAACGCAATACAGTGCGACCATCGTGGACGCGCGCATACGGAGTTTGCCCAGAACCCTTCAGCTGGATCTGCCATCTTTCACCACGTCTAAAATATCATTATTGATCTATCGAATATTTATTGGCCAGTAATTTTGTCATTTCTTGTAATATTAATAATTGTGCCTAGACAGGCAAGTTGACATTAGCAGAGCTAATGTTCTTATGGCAGACGTAGCCTTACAGAGTTCACGCTCTTGAGGTGTACGATCATCAGAGCCCTGATTGATTAGAAGCTAAAGAACCGCAGTGAAGTCGTATAGTGGTGCCGACTCCCTTGTTCACAAACTAAACTAAATTTAAGTTCAGTGCATCTTTTTCTTTCTATTTCATTAAGAAAAGGGCAAAAGATAAATTTTAGTTCAGTCCTGTCAAATTAATCAGCGCTTGACGTAAATTGACGTAATTTTAGTAGGCAATATTTTAATCACGTCTAAACTTGTATTTGACAGGACTAAACTAAAACTTATCTTCTGTCCTTTTCTTAATGAAATAGAAAGAAAAAGATGCACTGAAAATAAATTTAGTTTAGTTTGTGAACAAGGGAATCGCCACCAGTGTGCAGCCTGAAGCATCTTACCTGTTAACGTATTCTCCAAGAATATGAGCTCTGCCATCTCCCAGTTGTCCTACCCACAGTCCATACTGATGTCCACCGTATCTGAAACAATAGGTACAGGAAATTAGTCTTATGTTTTAAATGGAGAGATAGCGAAGTGTATTCAGAAGCTGTAAGTAAATACTCTTGATAATAATTCACCTATGTGCAACAGGCAAAGCTCCGTACGGCAGTTTCCGTCCTGCAATGAATTCTGCGAATTCCTCACGGTTCGCCATGTCAGGATCCATGTCCAGGATATTGGTCAAAGCATCTTGTGACGCGCATACCAGCCTAATGTTTCGTTCTAGTGGCCGAGGTGTTACCTGGTAATCATGTTTTTTTTTTAATGTTAACAGTTTAGAATACTGAATAAGTACATGACCTTCCGATGTTCAAAAATAAAATTGGTAAATTTCTGTCAACCTATCAGGGGGCCTAAGTCTACTAATGTACAAACGTTGCAATGGTCTCTTCATTGTTTTTGACAGATTTGCCATACAAACACTGTCAAATAGTGAGTATTTGACAGTGTTTGTATGGCAAATCTGTCAAAAACACACAATGAAGAGACCATTGCAACGTTTGTAAATTAGTAGACTTGGCCCTCAGGTTCTATCGATTATGCTTATTACTTAACCTTTGCGCTTTGCTAAATATACCCACCTCGGAAAAAACGACGTTCTTTATATTGGATCTAATTTGGTCATGATTTTCATCAATCGGTAACAAAATATATTTTGGATATTGACTGAATCTCCACTCGGTCAAATTTCTCTTTAACGGAGTACTTTCTCCCTCCATTTTCATAACGGAATTATTATCCTACTTATTTATTGAGAACTAACAAAACAAAACATGAAAAAATACATCACGAATCAGAAAAGATTGAATGAACCGCCATTAGTAATTATGGTGAAACTATAGACATTATTTTTTTCATTTCGCACTACTCGGGCAGGCTAACATCTTGGACCATACCGCCTCGTCTTCAGTGCTTAGAAACTATAGACAATGAAAGATAATGCAACCTATTCACCACCGTTTTTCGTTCCGCAACTTATTGAAAAAAATCTTGGCATGAATGGAGCGCTTTAGCACCACCATTTTGTTTTTCGTGGAAGACATTCTCGTACATAGGACACAAACAACATTCTCACTCACGTTCGTGTAAATTTTCAAAAGGAAAGTTTACTTTTTATTTATTTTATGATTATGAAGAATACTGCGTAATACAAATAAAACACTTAACCTTTGTTGAACCGTAGTTTGATCGCTAATTGTTTTAATCTTGTCAAGAGAGATAATCGGTAAAAAAAAAAAGTGATATCGAATAATCCGAATATTTCGATGTAGTAGTGGTCAAGGTCACGGTTAAGCTACTAAATTCTATCACCCTCGTGTTTTATTAACTTTGAGCAGCGAACGGAGATGATCTAATTTTGTAGGTATACACGCCTGGGAACTCGCCCGGTGTGAAATTCGTCAGTTCGGCGACCGCAATTTCACTTTCGTAAGGCGCTTTCTCGTTTTGTCACTTTCGAAAAAATTCATTACTTGTGTGAATCAAACCCGTTTCTGTTTGTAGTAAATTCCATCGAAGTGTTCAATAATTTTCGTGAACCGTGCATGGTATTTGTTTCACGTTAAATGGATTTTTATCAAAAAATATGGTGTATACAGAGGGATATTTGAAGGAGAAGCTGACCAAGGATTTGGACGCCGTTCACGTCGTAAGTAATCTGTCAAAATTTTATCGAATAAGCTGTGCCGCGTTGTAGTTTTCATGTAATTTTTGAATGAAAACAAGTGTCCGTATCGAATTAATAACCTCATAAACGGGCACAATGACAAGAAGGGCAGATCCGGATAAATTTACCGTGACAAAACAAGCGTTACTACCCGGTTTATTATTCTCTTTGCTTGTGAGATGGTGCGTGGCTGCTTATCCGTATTCCGGATATAAAGCACCACCAATGTACGGCGATTATGAAGCGCAAAGACATTGGCAAGAAATAACAGTGCACACGCCTGTCAATAAATGGTATCATAATACGACGCAAAATGATCTTCAGTACTGGGGTTTGGACTATCCACCGCTAACTGCATACCACAGCTTACTCATGGGGCTGGTTGCGGACTGGCTCGAGCCAGAGTCGGTGCGTCTCTTTGCGTCAAGAGGTTACGAAAGCGACGCCCATAAAATTTTCATGAGGTGGACTGTTTTCCTTAGTGACATTTATTTGTATGTGACTGCAGTTCTGTGCATATGTATAGATGCCGAAAGAGTGCTGGGTAAAGATCCCAAAGAACCAAAGTGTGTTCTCAAAAGAACAGATATTTCTACTACTCTATTTCTATTGTACCCTGGCATTATATTGATTGACTATGGTCACTTTCAATACAATTGTGTGTCTCTTGGTTTCTTTTTATGGGCTACTTTTTTTATAATAGCCATTAGGAATGATACTTTAGCTACAATATTTTTTGTTTGTGCTCTAAATTATAAACAAATGGAACTGTATCATGCTCTGCCATTTTTCTTTTATTTGTTGAGAAAATGTTTCATAGGTATGCCACTGGGGAGAGGCAAGTTGTCTCATTTTATTTGCTGTTTCAACAAACTCGCTATTGCCGTTATTGCTTGCTTTGTTATTATTTGGTATCCATTCTTAAAAGGATGGGATAGTGTATTCCAGGTTGTACACAGATTGTTTCCATTGAATAGAGGAATTTTCGAAGATAAGGTTTCAAATGTATGGTGTATGGTAAATGTTTTTGTCAAACTCAAGACTATTTACAGTAACCAAGAGATGGCTAAAACATGTCTGTTGATCACTGCAATGGCTGCAGGACCAGCATGTGCAGATATGTTCTTCAGAATAAACATAAAGAAGTTTGTTCTATGCTTGATCAATGTGTCTCTGGCCTTCTTCTTGTTCTCATTCCAAGTCCATGAGAAGACTATTTTGTTAGCAGCTATACCAGTTGCTCTACATTTCCCTGAAGATCCTTTTATGTGCTTTTGGTTCTTACTGGTGTCCACCTTTAGTATGCTTCCATTGTTGATGAAAGACGGCCTTCTTTTGCCTTTCATTGCTACTACTATGATCTACACATCTTTCTACAGCATTTGCTTAAAGTTGTCACAGCCAAATTCTAGTTATTTCTCGATTTTCAATGCCAACCGAGTGGCTAAGATTCTGCAGCCAAATAAAAAAGATTCCTCTCCATTTTTGACATTTGTGAGTCTTATTTTTGCGATATCTGTGGTAGGTATGATCCTGTTGACTGTGGGCACTGTGTTTGTGGAGCCACCTCCACAGTTACCTGATCTGTTTCCGCTACTGATAGCAGCGTATTCCTGTGGACATTTCCTCTTCTTTTTCTGCTATTTCTATTACCAACAGTTTTCTCTCCCAGTGTACTTGCCTTGTTTTACTAATGCTAAGCAAAAAAGAAAGTAGCATATAAAATAGCTCTACAATTAAACTACCTTAGTTAAGGGTTTTAAATCTTAAACATTTTAAACTTACTACACTATATTTGGAGGTTTTATATTCTGTACTTTTTCATACACTTTTTAGTGTTTCTTACTATTTTAACTAGTGCTTGTATTTAATAGAAACTGATAATTCTGTTTTGTGTTAAGTAAACAAAGATTAGTATAGTACCTAATACTGAAGGTAGTACATTTATTTTTAATTTTTAAATTGCATTCCAATAAAGATTTTAACAATTTAGTAGATTGCACAAATATGGTTTCATTTATCCTACATATTTAAGAGTAAACCTGCAAGACCACCTGACAAACATAGATAAGTCACATAAGGTTAGTACATAATGTATAAGGGCCATTAGATAACTTTAGTAGGTTACTCCTAATTAGAACCATTGGCCTAGGTGTATGGCTTTCCAATCACTGCTGACCTACAACGTGCTATGACGTCATAGTACTACAGCAGTATTAGATAATATTGTTGTACGATTTCATCACAAAATAGACTGGTAGATAAATTTCTAGGTCTAGATAAATTTTGGCTCATAGAAACCGAAACAACGACCGCGACCGTATCGGTATCAATACCTTACATATTAAGGCTAAAATAATTAGGAGACTTCCACCGACCATCATTGAAGCTACCATAACATAATATCACACCTGTAGACCACGAAAGGTTAGGCAGAGGTGATTTATGTAGTTCACCCGCCGGTTATCTTTAGTTAGGGCTGCCATCAGGGCTTTAAATACTGGTAAATTTTCATAACGTTACCTTTTATTGACAGAGTTAACGTTATTATTAAAATAACGGTAATCGATTTAACGTTATTTATGTGACTATTAATTTTATCGTTATTTTAAACGGGTGCTATGTAAGTAGTGGGGCCTGAAACGTGCGGCGCGGGGAGCCCTCCCCCGCGCCTCTCTGATGCCGTGACAATCAAAACGTTGCCTGAATCTGCCTAATTCTTACCCACAGAATGGCAACGTAGCTAAATTAACGTTAGTTATCGTATTTTTGTTAATGTTAATTAACGTTATATTACTGGTACAGTTATCAAGTAACGTTAAATTTTTGTAACGTTAGTAAGGTATACATTGAAATTTAACGTTACGTAACGGTTATTATTTTGTTATTTGGTAACGTTAACAAGCCCTGGCTGCCATCCTTC
Source organism: Dryobota labecula (assembly GCA_947523025.1). Taxonomy (NCBI): domain Eukaryota; kingdom Metazoa; phylum Arthropoda; class Insecta; order Lepidoptera; family Noctuidae; genus Dryobota; species Dryobota labecula. The sequence goes on from OX383303.1 coordinate 12,932,930, forward strand.
CAGATTTGTCCTCGTTTATAGGGCGTCCGGGGAGCGTCCGGAAGGGAATGTCCTGATGGAAAAGAAAGACATTTAGCAACAATTTGAAAGTCTGAAATGTACCAAAATGAGTAAAAAAAAATAAACCAAAAATTCAAATTAAAACTTGATGATTTGATGCAAAAAAGAAGAGTGTTCCTAATTATTCTGTTACCAGATTACTTACGGTGATCTTCACTCTAGGTATTCTGATTACATCAGAAAGATAAGTCTTTATTTGTTATGCTGTAGTCGTCTTTGTTAATTTTTGTCTAACATTGTTAAATAAAGCGCCATCAGGCAGCTGAATAAAAAAAAATGAATGTAGGTAAACTTTGTGAGCAAAAAAATTTTTTAGCGGTGTCCGGGAAAAAAACTTAATTTCACCCATTGATGTATAAAAAAAGGGAGATAAGGCACTATTCTAATGTCACGTAAACATTATTGGACTAGAAACAATTACATGTAAACACACCCACATAACTACATTTCCCGATGTCGTGTAACAACCGAAATAGAGAGATATGACGCGGGCTGCAGCGGGAACGAGATAGCAATATTTGTCACTGTCACGTTAACAATATTATTCAAGAGAAGTCTGGATTTGTGCCCGGTTGATGGCAATAGGTTCGCATCCTATTCATCGACGTATCTAGCGCTATTTTCCAGGGCCTATTTTCCTGGCCCCTGAGGTGCGATGGCCGATGAAGCCGAATCGACGCCCAATGTACAGTCAGTGAGCACGATTAGTACCATAATTCTTAACTAGCTTTACACTCCTATGTACCTTGTCGCTGTAAAACGTAACGTCATGTTTGAACAATGAACTGTGAACTGCCACACGAGTTAGGTGCCTCTATTTTTTGGTTCAGCATTTTCTCGGTGGCCTCTTAAAGGAAATCCTTGGGGTACCTACCAGATACTACTATAATTTTCTACTACTACTAGTTTATTTCTTCGTTGAATATTATTTCGTCATAATCGTAGAACAGTGACGGATCTGACATTTATGTTAAACTCTGTCGCGCATGCAATAACAGCAGTTAGTATAAGTATAATTTTTGTCCAAATTTAGTTGAGCATTGATTCGGAATCAGCTCATTGCGCTGATTCCGAATCTATGTTTGACTCAATTTGGACAAAAAATATACTTACTGCTGTTATTGCACGCGCGGCAGAGTTCAACATAAATGTCAGATCCGTCACTGTTCTACGATTATGACGATTTATTTGATTGAACTTGTTTTTGTGTGAAGTTATTTAAGTGTCCAGCCTAGAATTTCGAATAGGTAACCAAACATCCTGGGGTGGGCACCAGACCAGTCTGGGCTGGGCACGGCCCAGTTAGAGCGGTGCCTTGTCTTCCTTTTTGTATACATCAATGGCCCCACCGAATAAACGTATAAGAGAAAAATAACAACTTTTCAGCAAACAATAAAAACATTTGAACTTCAATAACGCTCATTTCATTGTAAATATGTATAAATAATGTATAATCGAATTATTGGTAAAAAAATAAGCTATAGACTTGTATATTTACTTTCTTGGCGACTCAAAAAGCATGTAATTACAACATTAAAAAAAAAAAAACATAGGACTACATAGGCCCACATTGTGTTAGAGTCTAAGGCCCGTATTATAGAACGTCACTCAATACTCAAGCGTTACTTAAGACTAGATTCAAGCCATTTGATTGGTTGAAACTAGTCTTAAGTTACGCTTGAGTATTGAGAAACGTTCTATAATACGGGACTAAGGCCCGTATTACAGAACGTCACTCAAGCCTCAAGCATTACTTAAAACTAGTGACAACCAATCAAATTGCTCGGATCTAGTTTTAAGTAATGCTCGAGTCTTGAGTGACGTTCTGTAATATGGGCCTAAATTAACGTACAAACTATGTTAGTTAGGAAAAAAAAAAACTATTATTCCTATAATTTTAAAATTAACTATTTCCCTAGAATAAAGAAATTCACTATTATAATAGGCGTGTTTTGAGTCTAAAATTCATAAAAAAATTAAGTGGGTGCAGGATAGGGGAAAAAAAAAACGAAAAATGTAAAAAAAAAATTGTGTAAGAAGCATTGCATGTTTATTCGGTGGGGCCATCGATAAGGCATAAAGTTGTTAGGTGTCCTTATTTATCATTAAGAAGATTTCAGACCACGCGATCTCTGAAGTTTGGGGTAGGAGCCTCACAAGGACTTCATCATAAGTTGAGCAATTAGATTTATAGGAAAGAGCCCATGAGACTCAAATGAAGCTTGAAAAAGTAAAGTGTGAGTATAGGCCTTAATAAATACTATAATGATAAACGGCAAGTCGTTCAGCTTATAATAGTCCGGGTACACGTTCACTGTCGTGTATTCGTAATTAATAGGCAATATCACAAATGTCGACAGAACTTATCACCACGAAGGTTAAGGTCATTATTATCATAATAATAGTAAGAAAACGACTCGTACTATATTAATTACAAAGCTTGGTGAAATGGTGTAATGTCTGCGATTAATTTTAATACTGCAGGGAATACCCTGACTTGTTTCGCTTCCGCATGCAAAAAGTGTAAAAGTGCTCAAGAAATGATAAACTGATAATGTTATTAACATTTAACCGGCATTTCCTTGTCTTGTCTGTCAGATAATTATAATAAAATATATATGGTGCGCCTAAAAATACCTATCATTCAGGTTCAAGAGAATCTGATTTCTGACTTTGTACCTATAAACTAGTGAGTATCAATAATTTAAACAACACGTGCTCTACTAGCTAGGCTAAGCTAATTAAACCTGCGAATAAAAGTTTATAAGGTCGTTATTAATTAATTAGTTTATTCAATTAAGTGTTTTAATCATTCCGACCCTACATTTCTGATGCGGTGCATCATCTATTGAATTTATTGTAACCGAGCTCGAGAGAAAATCGATTCACCCACTCCGCATTAACAGACAGTAGGCAAAATAATATTTTTTTTATTAATTATCTTTTACTAAAATGTGCTATTCAATTACTTAGTAATACATTAAGCGCGGCGAGAAAGTTTGTTGAACTCACACTGATTCGAAATATGATGAGAAAAAAATAATGACCGAAAATGAGGCCAAGTTCACACAAAACAGTCATAATGTAAATAAAAATAAAAGTGTGAATGAAAGTGTGGAATGTATAAGAGTAAATGGGAATAAATTAGGAGCACCTCGTGATACATGTATATAATAGTTTATTGTTAAACAAAGTCACGAGATTGTTACAAAAGAATTCTATTTTAAGAACAGTAATGTGATCTGAAAACTGGAGCGAATGTCCGACTTTTTGTCGTAGTAGACTATTCCCAACATTTCCAGACGTTACTTAGGAACTACTGGATGGAGCAATTGGGTACAGTTGTAACTGTTCTGCCAATTTGCAGCAGAATTGTCAGGGTAGAATATAATTGAACAGTTGCTTATCGAATCGTGTTTTATAAGCATAAGCAAGCCCATAACGTTCCCATTGCTGGGACACAGGTTTCCTCGTGTTTTATATGAAAGTAAAATAAAATACAGGTCACCAGATTTTCCATTTCTACACGTAAAAGAAAGTTAAAACAATGTAACCCAGATTACAATGTATGTATATCGTAACTCAATCAGAGAGGCTTCCTTCCGTCTGCACCGGTTTAGCACAGTTCGGGCTGTTACTTAGTTATTTAGACATGATTATTAAATTCATGTTTGGCCTGGGCGACTTTTGGCTAGTATGCCACAGGGAATACTGTCACAAATCTAACCCACAAACGCTCGGTATGCGGCGTGCGTGCTGTTTTCACTGTGCGTTGCATAATTTGACGCATGATTTCACTGGGCATGCACGTGCTCGAACAGTGATGTGAATCAATTTACTTGCCCATTTGTCAATCGTTAGATAATAAAAAAAATCTACGCGGGTAGTCCGATGTTATCTGGAAGACAGGTTTGCGTTTGGTTCAATGGCGCCAATGCATTCGAATTACATGGGCGTCAAAAACTGTCAAAAAGATTAAATGAAATAATAATCTCATTGAGAATATATAGATGTCGATGATTCCTATCGTCTATGCTCCTTTAAGGGGCATGTCCTGAGCACAACATATTTAATCAAATGAAATCCCAAGCCAAAAAGCATGCACGCAAGGTAAACCTTGACATCCTGAAATTATGCAAAAAGAAAAGTGTTCAGATAACCTGAAATTAATTAATACCAGCTTATTTCATTCCAAGTAATCCGTACTTATATACTTATTATACTTATACTTATACATAAATTACTTATATACTTATTTACTTTTACTTATCCGTACTTCCGTACTAAATATTATAAATGTGAAAGTAACTCTGTCTGTCTGTCTGTCTATCTGTCTGTCTGTCTGTCTGTCTGTCTGTCTATATGTCTGTCTGTCTGTCTGTCTGTCTGTCTGTCTGTCTGTCTGTCTGTCTGTATGTTACGTTTTCACGCCTAAACCGCTGAACCGATCGTCATGAAATTTGGCAGAGATATAGCCTGGGATATGGAGAAGGACATAGGCTACTTTTTTACGCGATAACCGTTATCCACGCGGGCGGAGCCGCGGGTAAAAGCTAGTGAACTATAAATTCACGTCATCAAAAATATCAATCCAAGGCACACAACTGAAGCAAATTCGCATCATTAGACCGGTGTGCGTGTGAGACTAGCCACCATAACGATGCGCTTGCGTCGCGCCGCGTTAGCTAGGCTAATGAGGAGGTGCAGCCATTACGAGTAAATTGGAGATATTAGGACTGACGCTGTGGTTAGCTGCAGCCTTCGCTTCTTCATAATTAGGTAGAGAAATTAACTGTTTCGGTCAGTGCACCTACTGATCATTGCTGTTAGTAATTATCTGCGTTGTTAACAATCTAGTCATTCTTTTCCTGTAGCCGATTTGTCTTTGACTATCTTGGCTGTACATCTATCTACTTGGATGCATGTGTCACTGTTGTTATCCGTTTCATTTGCAAAATCGCTGGCATCGATCTATCAGTGCAGTTTTATCTCTAAAATCGTTGATTCTATTTCAATGGTGCTTCAGATAAGATTAACGAAGTGGCGCTCCCAGTATGGGAGAGGCCTATATCAAACGACTTTCTTTTTCTCTTTTTTTGAAAAATTTTGCCCCACACTAGGAATTTCTCCTGTATTGTGGGCAGGGCTTTAAATACCGGTAAATTTTCATAACGTTACCTTGTATTGACAGAGTTAACGTTATATTAAAATAACGGTAATCGATTAAACGTTATTTATGCGACTATTAATTTTATCGTTATTTTAAATGAGTGAGAAGTAAGTAGTGGGGCTTGAGGCGTGCGGCGCGGCGCCGCGCCTGCGGGAGCCCGCCTTTCTGACGTTGTGATCGGCCCGGCGATCACAACGTTGCCTGAATCTTACCCACAGAACGGCAACGTAGCTAAATTAACGTTAGTTATCGTATTTTTGTTAATGTTAATTAACGTTATATTACTGGTAATGTTATCAAGTAACGTTAAATTTTTGTAACGTTAGTAGGTATAACATTGAAATTTAACGTTACGTAACGGTTATTATTTTGTTATTTGGTAACGTTATCAAGCCCTGATTGTGGGTACATTTACAAAAATTTAAACGCACATACACAAACAGCCAGACCCGGAACAACTATTTGTAGGTCATACAAATATTTGTTCCGTGCGGGAATCGAACCCGCGACACACAGCGCAGCAGTCAATCGCTTAACCACTGCGCCAACCGTGCCCTCTAGAAGTGGACTGCGATTGCCAGAGTTTGAACAGAGTTTTTTCACTGGAAAAGCGGTACAAAGTAGACCAAAAAGAATTATGACAACTGGTACATTCTGCTACAGTAGTCATACAATTAATTAAAGTGTCACTACCGTTATCATGAATGCTAATCTTGTTTTCATTGAACTATTTCTGCATTATAAGCGCGATAGCGGTTAAACAGATAACAAACTCGCCCTGGGGTCCAAGTCTGCAATTTTTATAAATTCGTTACTCCAACACGATCATTTTGCGAAAAGTTCGTAATCTGCTAAGTTCATAATGGTCGATCATTGGTCGGTCAATGGTCTCGTAATAGAATTGTATTACAATGGCATTTTAAACATTTATTCATGCCAGATTTCTTTTATATATATTTTTACATATTATTTATTAGTGTTACAAGCAATCTGAAGTAGTAGGAAGTTGGAAGTTTAGTAGGGAGTTTCATTTGTCATTATGTACGAGATTACCAATTCTTTCAATGGAGTGTCAGTGGCTGACCATTGGAAAGTCATAATGACGCCATTATATTAGTAGATTACCAAACTTATCAAAATCAACAATTATGAAATCAATAATAGACCATTCTGACACTATTGTAATAGCAGACTTGCGGCCCTGACTATTTGCAGCAGTGATGAAGGGCAATGGTAATGAGAATCGGACGTAAACGTCCTAGTACAAACATTTGCAGACGCATAATCGAAATTTATGGCTAAATTGAAATCAAACGTGAAGGAAAACAAAGAGGAAACATATATTACATACGTTATTGATGTACCTGTAGCGTGTACACACCCTAAATTATCGGTGCATTGTAGATTATACACAGTGCCAGGCATTCCACGATACCGGAAGGAAAACAAATAATAAAATACCAGTAGATACTGTGTAAAACAATATTTTTGCACGTTTGCATTACTTTCTGCCAACGTGATATTATATGATATTATATATTATATGAATTATCTATACATATAATAAATCAGTAGTCTATACTAATATTATAAAGCTGAAGAGTTTGTTTGTTTGAACGCGCTAATCTCAAGAACTACTGGTTGGAATTGAACAATTATTTTTGTGTTGGATAGTCCATTTATCGAGAAATATTATAGGCTATATAACATTACACTACGACCAATAGGAGCGGAGCATAAATGAAAAATGTTGCAAAAACGGGAAAAAATATTCTTTTTTGAGAGCTTCCTTTGCGTGCGCTGCGTAAACGGTTTAAGTTACGCAAATATCATATATGATGGAATAGTTCCTCTTTAAAAGTTAAAAAAAAACTCCACGACAGCATAATTATGTCTATCTTTTAAGATTGGCTCACTATAACCTTTTTTTATGGTAATCAAATTTGATCGTAATTAATGCATTATTTGCGAAGGAGTTTTGTCAACATAATATTAATCCTTATCCAAACAATTATGTTTTTAATCACAAGTATTTAAATGTAAACTAAATTATTCTTGACAACACTTGATTTCAATCAACATTTTAGGAGAAATCATAATTTTCAAATAACTTCACAACAAAATAAGTGTTTAAAGGCTATTTAACATCACGCAAAACATTTCATTACATTTTTATTTTGCATTTCATTAGCAAAACGACAAGAAGTCGGAAAAAACGCTAAGCGAAAACGATGTAATTGCGCGGACGGGCGACGCGATGCGACGGGGTTGGTCACAACCAACCCCGTCGCAAATTTCGGCCCACAGGCCGAAATTTAACGCGGATGAAGTCGCGGGCAGAAGCTAGTAATATTGTAATCCTGATACTAAAATAATCGGGTTCATGAATGTAGGAACTCTAAGTGCTGTTTACTGAGTATAACTCTTTGGTTTCAAAAAAAAAAAACAACTAAAAGAACAGCTTTACGTGATCAACATCTTAAATATCAGATGTGTCACTGCATTTCTATTACAGTTACAGCTAATGGTTACATCATAGGGTGAACTTCGTCACTGCTGTCCGAAATTCCCCAAATGGATTTAATGAAGCGTGCCGTAGTAGGAGTGAATACTCCCAAACTTGCGTCACTCAGTCTTACTAAGAAACAATATCGTATGATGATCATGATACAATGGGAATCATTTCTGGGATTCCCAGGAATGTTTGACTCACGATAGACAAATCGGCAACCAGAACAATGGAACTAATTTGTGTGTACGTGAGCTGATTAAAAATAACCCTTGCTCCTTTTTCGTTAGTATGTCGTAAGAAAGAGATGGCCGATGCAGATACATCAGTCGAGTCGATACGACTGTTCCATTTATGTTTTAAAAGATTTTAAGTTACGATACTTGAAATCTTTTGAAAGCAGTTTTATGTTGCCGGTTACTGGTCCCGTTTCATTATTCTTATTGCTCTTTTATTACTACTCTATAAATGACGTCTGCGTCACTTAAATTGTTGTTTGTTAATACGGAGCTACAATAACATTTGATTGATCCAATTTGGTCCGGTATTTTATCGGCGATATTAATAATTTTCTTTCTTGGAAGAATCTGTGCTAATATGTGGTTAGAAGAAACTCATTTCGTTAAGAGATCGACAAATTTTGATCGGCACTGGTCACAGCATTGGTATTTTACCAACTTGAAATACAAACAGACGTGAAATGGCAGAACCTTCTAGTAGTAATGGAATTTTATGATTATTGTACTTACCCGGGCACCCATAACCAGTTCCACCAGTTCTGTTCCACTATAATTTTTCAACAGAACATTTAACCTTATCAAACATGACATTCTCTTTCCCTAGATTCCTCTTGTGAATACTTGACCATCGGTCTTTTAAACCTTGAAGATATAATACAATTTTGTTTCAATGTTCATCCATGTTTTCTTGAGAGGCTATTGGACAATGACTGTGCGCAATTGCTTCTCGTAATTCATCGATATTTCAATTAGATGAGTCATGAAAATTGGGTTGATCAATATTGCAATATTCAAGATAGTCATGCTCAATGTTAATACATACTTTGATGTCGAAATTGATGTTCTTAGAAAGGAACGTCATATCTAAATACATCTCAATGGAGTATGATCCATCCGTCAAAATCTTCATAGGTACCTATCAAGTGGTTTGATGGCCAAGCTACCTATAGCTTGGCCATCATACCAACTTGGCATGGCTTAGTTTGGTTGGTTGGCTTGGTTAGCTTGGTCTTGGTTATTTGTTTTTATTGCAACAGCTGAACCTATACAGCTGTTGCAATAACAACAAATAATCGATGTAAAACAAATCCATATGATAGAACATTTTAAATCCAACATCAACGTCCACAGTATTTTCGTACAATAATAACTCAGAATTCTGAAACCAGATGTTTTCGAGTAAACATCGAACAACATTAAGACATAAATAATAAACTGACAAGCAGATATTAATGAGGTAGTTAATGAATCATTCCTTTTAATAAAAAATACCTAAACCACGATTATTTAATTTTAATTCAGTCCTCAATTCCACCGAGTTGACCGCAACGCGTAATGAATGTTTGAATAATATATGTAACGCATTTTAAGTAATAAATAAACACTGAAAATAGAAGCGAAGTAACTGGATGACGTAATGCCATGTTGGTGTCAGAATTCTAGGCTCGTACGATTCTTGTTGCGGGCTAAATATCGATTGGCTTCAGTTTAGGTTAAGGTAAATTCTTTAGAATAGTAGATATATGTCCTCTTTGTAAGTAGATTCGGTATCTTTTTCTTCATTTTCTTTCCCGTCCCATGTTACGTGGGGTCGATCGGGGCTAGAAGTTTTTTCTTACGTTCTCCTCTGTCAACCATCGCGCAGCAGCATCCCTCCACGTCACGTCAGCGTCGCGTCGTTGAGTCAGCATTCAAGTGCCCTTTGCACATGCAGATTATCTCTTACTCAATCCATCAGTTTCTTCTTTATATTTTGATGCACCAGCTGATTTGATTTTCATTACTGCGAACATGTGTTACGAAACACCATTATTGCAACTAGTCGGTACATTATATCTAAGACAATGGTGCCGATTCTCTTGTACACCGAACTAAACTAACTAAACTATCACAAAAATTCCTTACTTTTGACTATGAGAATCTTGAAGCTATTCTGCAAAAAAGCCACTAAATTTAAAATTAAGTTTGACACAACTAAATTCGAATTTGATAATGGTTACGTGTTATTTTTTTTTAACTTTTGGTTTCGCAACGTGGTACTCGATTTCCCTACCCCGTGAATTTGTATTTAGAGCCGAAGGCGCGCAGCCTCGACGTGTTTTATTGCACACTAGCTTCCGCCCGCGACTTCGTTCGCGTGGAAGTCGTAACACGACACAATATACTAAAATAGGTACTAGCCACATTTTAATAAAACTTCCTTGAATACTACGTTTGTAATTTTGGCCACAGCAGTCAAAATATACACAGAGTCAGGACTGGTAACGCGAGAGCAAGCAACGTACAGTTCCATGTTCTATGGTAAAGGGTTTGGTTTCCGCACTTAGTTCTTCAGGTCGACCATTGTACATGGGCCATGGCGGCCATCAGTGGTTATTCCAATCAGCCCACCTCCCTCTAGAAGATAATTACGTCTCCCGGTCTGTTTAGAACATCTGTGAAAGATCTGGGTGCCCCGAGGGTTTCTGTTCTAATCTGGGTGACGCCTGTGCATTCAAAGAGCACATGCACGACGGTTTCCTCAGCCTCCATGCAAGCCCTGCACAGAGGATTGTCCGATATTATGTGGAAGTGTTGGTTTCGCGAGCAGTGTCCCGTGATGGTACCGTCACCAGGCGCAGACCGGTCCTATCCAGGAGTAATAACCACCTGGTTAGCCTACCATCTAAGAATGGCATAGCCTCCCTGGACTGTCGGCAGGTCGGTGTCGAGGTCCACCAGCTCTTTTCTAGTGAATTATAATTGAAGGCCTGTGTTCCTGGATATACACTAACGGCACAACACTGATACATTGAATGTTTCTTATTGTCATTCTTACTGATAATTCTTGACGAACAGCTATCACTATTATAATATAACAGTACATTGTAATTGTTAACACACGGGAAGTCAAGTATAAGTCCCCTTTTTGAGGAGTGGCTAGAGAGGCGCCACGGCGTCCTCACCTTCCACCTGACGCAGGACCTCACCGGACACGGTTGTTTCGGGAGATTCTTGTTTAGGATAAGGCGGGAGGAAACGCCCGGGTGTTACCACTGTGTGGATCGCCCGGAGGACCCGGTAGAGCAAACGGTGGAGGCCTGCCCGGCTTGGGTAGAGCACCGCCGTGTCCTCACGGAAGCGATCGGTGGCGACGATCTCTCGCGTCCGGTCCTGGTCCAGGCCATGGTACGGAGCGAGAGTGCATGTCACCTTCTGCGAAGCAGTAATGCGCGCGAAGGAGGAGGCGGAACGCGTGAGGGAGAGAGGGGTGGAATGGAATTTTTTTTTGGTCAAAAGTCGAAAACAATGCGGCCTAAAAAAAAATTTGTGATTGTGCAAATAGCGCTTTTTCATACGATACCCCACATGCCCTAGGACTTCGAGTTTTAAAACCCCCCGTTAAATCCAAGATGCAAAAAAAATCTTTCTTATTTGCCAAATAGTTAGGCAAACGTCATCTCAAACTATTCCAAATTTCAATTTGATAGCTTTAGTAGTTCTTGTGATATCCAGCTGTGACAGACAGACGGACAGACAGACTGAGTTGCACCATAAGGGTTCCTTTTTACCATTTTGGTACGGAACCCTAAAAAAAAAACACAAAAAATATAAATTCTTTGAAATCGTAATCAGATTTGCATTGCTTTATTGAAAGTTGATTGAAATAGCGTAATATGTCATAATTGAATTTGAATTTTAGCATTTTTTTGTTTTTTTTCATTGAAAGCCATTTTGAACTTAGTTTTATTTTAAAAAGTTTATTAGCTTATACCCTTTCTAAGGGTATGCTACATGTCATAGAAACCAATTTATTATGTAGTCAAAATACTAGTTAGAGATGTTTAATTCGTAGTAATATCCAATAAAATTACAGAGTCAGTAGTTACCAAAAAAGTTCGTACCTTTACAGTTTTCTTAATGATTGTATTTATGCCGTAAAACGAATCTTCCATAAAAATAATCTGCCGTAACCAGAATCTGCCTGCGTCTGTGTTTCCGAACGCATACAACCCTAATCTATTCAAAGTGAGAGTGAACAGGCTTCTTCTAGGTAAGCTCACTCCATCGTAGACTTTGTCTCTCGTCACCCAGACCTAGACTAGAGTAAAGAGCAAAACAATAGTAAAAAAAAAAATACTGTTCTTAACCGAATAAAGGTGTCAGCTCACAAATTCAGGGGTGATGCTGATGATTATTTATTTGCTAGACAGCAATCCATTTGTCACAATTCGCTGACTTCATAATTTATGCTGTGTATCATGTATGCAGATGGGGCAAAACCAAGTAGTTCTGATTACTATGATGACATAAGATAGTGAGTTAATAGCTTCCAAGAAATCTGTTAATTTCATTTTCCGATGACTACGCTCCTGAAAATTGTAATGGTGCTAATTATTCATTCTCATAATAATGGATATTGACTTTCCTTATTTGCATACGGTGAAAACAGCGTATGCAAAAGAGAACAAAGGCGACACGTCTGCCTTTGATGTTGGTTGATTGAAATACTGATGGGTTTCAAGATTCCAAGGTCAACATTTTTCAACAACCTATCGTATCTAATCATCATCTTGCTCTTGTTCCATGTTACTTGGGGTCTGCGCACCACGTTTTTTTTTTTTTCTATCCTGTCAACTGTCACGCTATCATTCAATCCCTTCTCTTAAAGGTCATTCCAAAACCCAATCCATCCATCATTAAGAGGGCTATCTCGGGTCCACCATCGCCACTCTTTAAAAAAATGTTATCTCGTGACTGAGAAGGAATTATGAAAAACGGCTCAATCAGCTCAAAGTCAAAGTCAAGTCATTTATTTCAAATAGGCATGAAGATGCACTTTTGAACGTCAAAAATTACATGAATAGTTAATTGATTCTAGTTGCGCCTTCCAAAAGGTAGTTATGTATGGGGAAGAATGGGCAAGAAACTCCATACTTACTCTTTTAAAATGTTAACAATAGTTTGTATACATTTATTATAGGTGAAGACGATGTACAGACGCCAGCACATCAAGCTACTACAATCTGAATGAAATCATTTTCGGGTAGCTTGACCTGCTGGCGTCTGTACAACATTAAAATAGTTAAAACATTAAAATACGTATACCACACCACACAGAATATTTGGGGAAACAAATCATAATTTTATATTATTGTGACGGATTAATGTCATCAGCGCCACAAGCAGTTCAGAAGAGGGATAATTATGTTAAAAGGGAGGGGAAATTAATTGGAAGACGAATTTTTAATTTAGGGAGACGGCTATACCAATTTGTGAAATGTCATTTAATCCCGCAAGTGTTGTCAATCCGAAAAAAAACTAAAGGTTTTCTTTCGACATCATTCTTAAGTTGATTGACTAGCCGCGAAGGTCATCAGCTTAAAAGGAACTGGTCTCTTGCAAGGTGGTCAACTCATCGGTCATTCCTTTTGTGACAAAATCAAATGAAAATTCAAAAATTTTGAAATACCCGCGCATTAATTATATCGCCAGATTTTCTTATTTATTTATTTTATTATTTACTAGCTGATGCACGCCGCTTCGCCAGCGTGGCTTTTAAACAATTTAAAATAAACAGCCTAAGTTACTCCTTATAATATCAGTTATCTGCCAGTGAAAGTCCCGAAAAAATCGGTTCAGCCGTTTCGGAGATTAGGCGGAACAAACAGAGAGACAGACAGACAGACGGACAAAAAATAAAAAATATTTTATTTTTGTTGTAAGTACCGAAGATACTTTCCTATGCTTTTAGTAAAAAAGCTTCTGTCGTTACAAATAGACATTTCAATTTTATTTATTTGTGTAGATGTATACACACAGTAAAATATTAGAGATACGCATAATTAATAATTATGCAAGTACCAATGTGACTTTTTCAATTCATATCGATGCCTAACAGCCAAAAAGGGATAAGCGACATTATTTTGCGAAATCGACAAACAATAGACGCAGAAAAAAAAGCTGTTTCTAACCATAAAACAAAAGTCGATTTCGCAAAAAAAAAAAATGTCGCTTATCCCTTTTTGGCTGTTAGGCATCGATATATACTTTCTGAGTTTATCTTGGACATTACTGACATCGGTGAAGGAAAAACATCGTGAGGAAACCTGGACTGATAGTTAATATAAGTCTGAAATCGCCAACCCGTCTTGAAAGTCAAAGTCAAAGTCAAATAATTTATTTCAAATAGGCACGAAGATGCACTTTTGAACGTCAAAAATTACATGAATAGTTAATTGATTCTAGTTGCGCCTTCCAAAATGTAGTTATGTATGGAGAAGAATGGGCAAGAAACTCCATACTTACTCTTTTAAAATGTTAACAATAGTTTGTATACATTAATTAATATTTATAGGTGAAGACTATGTACCTAGAATAAAAAAAAATAAAAAATATAAAAAAATTCATCAAAATTACTTACCACAATTGGTAAAAAGAATGAAAAGTGAAGTAATAACAGAAAAATTAATAAATGCGATAGGTACATGGTGCTCACATATTTACAAACATTGTATATGATTTCCCAAAAAAAAATAAAAAATAAAAACAACATATAATAAGTCAGTGTGTGAGTTAAAATATTAATCACAGAAAATAAAATTAATATCATAAAAATTATAAATTATACAGTTAAATTAGCAACCAGTTTGATTTTGTCTAGACTCTAAATTGTCCTATGGAGCAGGACCAGCATGTTTCCAAGCATTCTTATCTTGGATATAATCCTCTAATTTGTAATATGCTTGTTTACAAAGTGTACTTTTAATATGAGTTTTAAATTTTCTTTCATTTAATTGTAATATATCAGAAGGTATTTTATTGTAACATTTAACACAGTACCCCATAAAAGATGTATGTACCTTAGATAATCTGAAAAATGGTTGATCTATTTTATCTTTATTTCTAGTATTAAAATTATGCCTATCACTGATTTTATTAAAAATATGTAGATTTTTTCTTACATACATAATATTTTCATAAATGAATTGGCAAGGTACCGTCATTATATTAATCGTTTTAAATAGTTCTCTAAGAGATTCGCGGCGATGTAGATTATAAATGGCTCTGACAGCCCTCTTTTGTAAAATAAAAATGGATTCAATGTCGGCAGCCCGACCCCACAGTAAAATGCCATACGAATAATGCTATGGAAGTAGCTAAAATAAACTAAACGCGCGGTTTCTATATCTGTTAACTGTCTTATCTTTCGAACAGCATACGCGGCCGAGCTTAGCCGCCCCGCAAGAGATGTTATATGAGGTCCCCATTGTAATTTCTCATCTAGCGTGATTCCTAGGAAAACCGTTTGATTAATAAATTCCAGTTTTTCTCCGTTCAATATGATGTCACATTCGCTACTTCTAACATTAGGTAACTTAAATCGAATGCATTTGGTTTTTTTATTATTTAGTACCAAATTATTTACAGTAAACCAATTTTGGACCTGAAGAATAGAGTTATTCACGTCGTCAAGTTTTTGTGACCGTCGATCTATTTTAAAAATCAATGATGTGTCATCTGCAAATAACACCATCTGCGGTTGATTTTGAAGTAATTGGGGTAAGTCGTTAATGTAAACTAAAAAGAGGAATGGACCCAATATCGAACCTTGAGGAACGCCCATTTTCATTTCAGACCCTAATGAGTTTACGCCGTTTACCTGAACTTTAACCTTCCTATCCGTCAGGTATGATCTAAGTAAATCAAGAGCGGTATTCTTAATTCCGTAGTGCTCCAGTTTCAGCAGAAGTGTCTCATGGTTTACGCAATCGAACGCCTTAGAGAGGTCGCAAAAGATTCCAATGGCATCTTGTGCTTCTTCCCAAGCATTAAAAATGTTCTTTATTAGGGTGACACCGGCGTCAGTTGTACAACGCCCCTTGGTGAAACCATACTGTTGTTCATGAAAGATGGAGTTTTTATTAAAGTGACGTAACATTTGATTGAGTATCAACTTTTCAAACACCTTACTGAGAACTGGAAGAATTGACACAGGCCTATAGTTGTTAGGTTCCTTACTATCACCGGATTTGAACAATGGAACTACTTTACTGTGTTTCATGAGATCTGGAAAGACTCCTTGGTCTACACTGGTGTTAAATATGAAAGCTAAATAGGGCGCAATGGTTTCGATAATAGACCTACAGACTTTTACAGACATTCCCCAAAGATCTTCTGTTGATTTAATTTTAAGATCTTTAAAAGCTTTTATAACAGCCTGGGGGTTTGTGTGTTGAAACCTGAACTCCAAAGGGCATGCCTTTACATTCTTTCTAAGTAAAGCAGCAGAAAGCGCGGGTGAGGAATTTAAAGTTTCTGTAGTTTTAAAGGGAATATTACCAAAAAAGTTTTCAAATTCCTGAGCTATTTCTACATCGGAGTTGATGGGGCCATGTGCAGTCTCTAAATTAAATTCAGTATTTTGCTGTTTTTTCCTACCTGTTTCATTATTTATTATTTGCCAAGTAGTTTTTATTTTATCATCAGCTGATTTTATTTTATTGCTAATATAAAGAGCTTTAGCTATTTTGCATACATTTTTAAATGTTTTTGAATATTTTGTAACATATTTATGAAAGTTAGTATTATTCATATGTTGCTTTAGGCCATAAAGTTCAAATAGCTTTTCCCTGCTTTTACGAATACCTGGAGTTGCCCAATCACTAAATAAGAACTTTGTATAAATACTTTTAGTCTTTAGTGGAAATGTGTCATTAAATTGCGTATTTAATAGTGAAAAGAACTCGGCGTAGAACTCATTTGGGTCATATACATTATTAAAACTCTGAAGACATAATTTACTGGCCAAAGAATTATTTAATTTTTCTAAATTTTTACATGTAATTGAGCAAGCGTGGTGATCAATGCTCGTGCCTTCTCTGTATGAGAAGAGGCCTTTGCCCAGCAGTGGGACAGTAATAGGCTGGTATTATTATTATTATAATAATTATTCATTGTTTTTTTTTTGCAAAATCTTGCGTTTGAATTTTGTGACCTTGCAAAATCTTATTTTCAGTATTTTCATTTTGTAACTATGATTAATCATAACAATTTATTATGTTAATTGGTTCCTTAGAAAAGTATATTCCTGAATAATATATACATTATTTATATAATTATTAGTATTTTGTTGTAAGTTATTTAATTTATTTATTGTACCTAAACAATTCATGTGTCTTTGGTAGAATCATAAAACGTGATTTACTTTTGTAAATGTGAGTTCTGGCTTTCCCACAAAACATTTGATTTCAAAATAAACAGTACAAATGGTCTGCACTTCGTTCATTCTCAGCTCATTAAAAATGAAGAATACACCTACGACTAGCATCTTAAGGTGCGTCCAGACCTGCCGAATGCGCCGCTCGCGAGCAGCTTGCGAACTGCGCGCGTGCATTTCATGTTCGTACGCAGCCCCTGCGCCGTCCGCGCGCCGCTCGCACGCAAGCTACGCGCCGTACCCGAGCAGCGCAGGAGGTGCGCGAAGCAAATTCACAACTGAGGCTCATAGTTCACGCGTATGTGCGCACGAGCTACGCGCGCGCTGCACTCTCGCCCCACTCGAGCCTTGTTATGGGTGCACCAGAGCGGCGCACCAAATGTAGGCTGTAACCGCACGCGAGCAACACGCGTGCAGTTCGCAAGCGGCTCGCGAGCGGCGCATTCGCGTGGTCTGGAAGCACCTTTAGAAACATTTCTTTTTAGCTTTTTCTTTAGTGCTTACCTTTTTCCTCAGCTGATTATCTCTCATAACCTACTGTAGTCGTAAGAACCACGTTACGGTACAGGTTATCCATCACAAATGTAGACTTGCTTGTCGTACGCTCCATCGAGCAACACCGGTATTTATCTCGCCAAGATACTTCATAATAATCTGCTGAGTTCGCAATGAAAACTGCAGCGATAAGAAACTGGTCAAGTGCGTGTCGGACCACGCACAATAAAGGCTTCCGTAGATGGGATTAATTTATCCCAAGAACAAACTTAACATTGTAGTTGATAAACATGTTCTCGCATACATTCCAACTGCAAATGTAAACTTGTACGTACAATATTGGGAGACTTACCATGTTATTTTAGCACCACAGACTTCTTATAGGTTTTCCTATAATCTGTAAGCATAGAACAAATATTTGTAATTTTTTCAAAATCTTTGGTTTTGGAGATAAGGGGGGAATGGTAAATTTTCATCTATTTTCTTCAGTAACTTTAAATTAAAAGTATGTGTTTTAAAATTATAAAAAATATATATCTGAAATCCTTATATTAATCCCTTTCATTTGATATGTCATACGGTACAGTTAACAAAACTGTTTTTTCGAACTCTCTATTTTGTCCCCCAAAAGTGACGCCTATATTCAAAAATTAATTTATTTCCGTTACACGTCCGTGTTTGGGTCACAGAAGTTCATAAATGTGTACCAAATTAAAACTTTATCGGCCCAGTAGTTTAGAGACACACGAGTGATCCTAAAATGGTTCCGCATCTGCCTTTAGAGGTACGGAACCCTAGAAATAGATACAAAATATGTTGCTCTACTTAGGCTAACCTTCAACAGAATTGCACATGTGCTACATGCTTACCACGCTTACAGTTATCCTAATGTGCACACATCGACGGCCATTACATTTGTCCAGAGACAATGGCCGTCTTGCAACCAATTACGAAACAGTTTGCGGGTACCTGACGATTTAGATAAGTATTATTCATATTTTCATAGCAGCTTAAATGTTTTAGAAGTCTTTTATTACGTGTAATGTCAAGATTTAATCATAATTGCAGTTGCATCAGCAGATATATGCGAATTGCACTCATCGCACAGTGGAACGAATGTATGGGAGCGGTTGGACGTAGACATGTCCGAAAAAAAAGAGTAAAATTATGCCAAACGAATGATGCCATCTTATTCGATTACTTAATGCCTTCATAACTTGTGGTGATGAATTTCTTCATAACTCCCATATTTCGGGAGTAATTTGAGAAAATGTGAAATTTTACTATGAAAATGAGTGTATCGAGCTCATTCCCTCCTGATTCCGGGCTTGTTTCAAGTAGCGGTCTCTAATATCATAATGCTAATACTAAGAGCTATATTTAATACTAAGACACATAGTGCGCCAAATGTGCACTTTCTGGGATAAAGAGTGATGTTTATTTTATAACACAATTTTTTAATTTTTTGTTTATTTTGTTGATTAAAACCGTTTTTCTAAAGGTTTACCTTATTACAATAACATTTCTGAGCAGCCAATTAGAGAAGATATAAGCTAATTAGGATATATAATTAGGGACTTAAGGTTTACATATAAAACTGATGCACTAATGATTACTGATAAGAACATTGCTATTATTTAATTACTAAATGGCTCTTAATACACTAATTTAGCATGCATCATTTACTAATTATCACAATAACTAATTACCTTGCAATATTTAACAAAGGATACCTGGGATACCTGGATTTTATATAAATAGGTCACTATTAGTAACTTTAAAATCAGTGTTGATTTACACCTCGTTGTATCCAAGCTAATCTCGCAATGTATTTTCCAAATTTTAATACAAATCTTGATATTCACGTTGCTTTATGCGCACGCGCACATAAAGATTTACGCGACTTTAACTATTTGTTCAGTGTTTTAAAAGATAACAGTTGTGTTCAGTTATGTGAAAGTGCTGAAACAAGTTTAAAAGACTGGTGTCGTCGATTTTGCTACCGCATTTATGCAAAATGGACACAGTCTGGAAGAAGCACAGATAAGTTTCGGAAGAAACATGAGATTTGGCTACAGGCTGCAATTCAATGGCCGGAATTACAGAATGAAAATATGGAACCTTCTACAGAAAATATAAGTGACGTCATCGAGCCCATAATTTCTCCTGCTAAATCTGATGCTTCAACTTGTACACATCCTAGTCCTCGTAAATCTTTTGAGGACCTTAGTAACCGGCAAAAAAGAAGACGCACTGAAGATAGTCTTTCATGCAGCAGTAGCAGCGCTGAAATTATGTTTTCGGCCGAAAGGGCGCTTCAAAAGGCAGGACAAAGCGATACAGCTTATGTTATGAAATACTTGACGGAGAATCCAGAAGAGGCCTCAAAAATCAAAGCCTTCATTGAAGGTAAATCAATTCAGGTACGGGAAATATCCCCTTTGAAGGCATTGGCTCTTTATGTATCGATGAACTTATCGAAATGGCGCTATAACACTCTTCGGGATTTCAACACTCAAGAAGGAGCTCTTCAATACCCGAGTTACTACATGTTGGTTAAAGAAAAAATTAAGTGCTATCCGGCCAAAGAAGATCTCACAGTTACAGAGAGCTCTGCAAAAATCAAATTACAAGCCTTGATGGATTTAACCTCAAGAAGACTTATTAGGTCGTTAGAAACCCCTGTTGATCCCAATCAACAGCTCGTATTGACCAGCAAATGGGGTTTTGACGGATCATCTAGCCAAAGCATTTATCATCAAAGGACGAGTGAAGATGAGCAAATCGATCTTGCTAGTAATTTTATGATTAGTCTTGTACCACTGCGGCTCGTCTCAAAAGGTGTAACAATTTGGGAAAACGAGCGACCATCTTCCACTTCATTTTGCCGGCCAATATTGTTTAAGTTTATAAAGGAAACCAAAGAAAATGTGCAGAGAGAGATGGCTGAAATCGAAGCAGAGATTGAAGCCTTAACTCCATCCACCATCACTGATGGAATTAGTGTCAAACACCAACTGCTGTTGACAATGATTGATGGTAAAATTCATTCCATTATATCCAATACAGCAGCTTCAGTGTGTGACATATGCAAGGCTTGTCCTAAAGAAATGAATAATTTAGAGTTAATCAAAGATAAACACGCAAACGAGGACATGTATAAATATAGCTTAAGCACCCTTCACGCTTGGATTCGCTCAATGGAATGCTTATTACACATTTCCTACAAATTAGACAAAATCATGGCAAGTAAGGGGTGATATAGCAAAAAGGCAAGTTGATGACAGGAAGAAAAGAGTTCAAGAGGCTGTAAGAAGAGAAACGGGCTTACTTCTGGATGTTGTGAAACAAGGCAGTGGATCCACCAACAATGGCAACTCGGCAAGGAGATTTTTTGAAAACTACACTAAATCTGCTGAACTGACCGGAATAGATGCTATGCTTTTAAGAAAAATCTGTGTGATCTTGCAGTGTATTTCATCAGGAGAGAAGATCAACGTAACTAAATTCCGAGAGTTCTGCTTTGATACTGCTAAGCTTTACGTGGAGTTATACCCATGGTATTATATGCCTTCTTCACTTCATAAAATTTTAATGCATGGGCCAGACATAGTTCAGAACATGTCAATTGTGCCCATTGGTTTTCTATCCGAAGAGGCATCTGAGGCTAGAAATAAAGATTTTAGAAAATATAGAGAGGGGCATTCTCGAAAGCATAGCAGTATCTCATGCAATGAAGATATTATGCACAATCTTTTACTGTCTTCTGATCCACTTGTTACAAGTATCCGTCCAAAAGGAAATAAGTTTGTAAAAAAATCTTCTTTTAAGGAATTTTATGAGCTTACGGATTCTGAGAAAAGTGATATCGAATTTGTTAACATAAATGATTTAGCGGACATCGATTCTGAATTTGAATTAATTGATGATGATGATGATGACGAAGATAATTAAATGATGTTATTGTTTTAAAATGTGTAACTTAGTAAATTAGAGCTTACATCTTAATTATTTATTGTACTTTTAATGAAACTAGGTAATTTATTATCAACTTACTTAAAAGTCATACTCTCATCAGTTCTTGTGAATATTTTTGTTAATATATATTTCTGTATATATATAATATATTTATAGACCTCTTAATAAGTCTGTCTGCGGTTTAAAGTAAATACAAATGGGGAAAAAACGTTTTTTTTTTTAAATTTTCATTTCCTTTTATCCCAGAAAGTGCACATTTGGCGCACTATGTGTCTTAGTATTAAATATAGCTCTTAGTAATAGCATTACGATATTAGAGACCGCTACTTGAAACAAGCCCGGAATCAGGAGGGAGAGAGCTCGATACACTCATTTTCATAGTAAAATTTCACATTTTCTCAAATTACTCCCGAAATATGGGAGTTATGAAGAAATTCATCACCACAATTTATGAAGGCATTAAGTAATCGAATAAGATGGCATCATTAGTTTGTCATAATTTTACTCTTATTTTTCGGACATGTCTACGTCCAACCGCTCCCATACATTCGTTCCACTGTGCATCGCAGTAAAAAATAATACTCAGTTGAAATTCCAACGCGTCCGTGATGGAACTTCGCATTTTGCAAACTATACAAAGTTATAACATTTCATCTGTTTTGATATAATAAAAGCACTTAATAGAAAGAGAGCGTCTGCGGCTTGGCCTCAAATTCTCAAAATAATAATGTAGGTTTTCGCAACCGTGCCGTACTTGAAGAAAGTTCAACCATATTTCTTCATAAAACGACCCGCAAATGATATGGTAATCAAAGATTTGGTCATGCAGGATCTTGTGGTTATTGAGGAAAATGAAACTGGTGTCGATTAAAGTCAATGACAGTGACGTATGTATTAAAATAATATTATATAGGCTAACTTTACCCGGCCCGGCTTCGCACGGGTAACACTATCTACCCTCTATACCCTACTTACCCTACCTACCTTACCGTACCTTCCTAAATGAAAAAAAAAAAAAAAAAAACTATACTCTACCCTACCTACCTACGTACCTACCCTACCCTTCCTACTCGTTTGTTCCCGGTCGTCCCCACCCCGTCGTCCCCACTGTGTACGAGTGGGGAAAAAAAAGTTTCGTTCCTCCCCAGTGGTGACGATTGGAACTTTATATTTCCCACAAGCAATGTTCCTAAAAAGCAATAATAATAAGTTTTTTTTTTGATATAACAATTCGGATATTGCGAATAAACCTTCCTACTTACTCTGTCTACCCTAACCTTACCCTAACTACCCTCCCTACCCTACCTTACCTAAAACCTTACCTGGCGCATACAACATTGGCATTATGACGTATGGTATGTTTGAATTTAACAACTCCTAGCTGAACAACTGAACGTATAAAAAAAATAAAATATATAAACCGTGTCCTGACAATAACGAACACAAAAATAAAAGAATTATCTAATTTGGTTCAGCCGTTCTCGAGTTTTTGTGAGACTAACAAACGTCAATTCATTATTATATATAGATCGTGACGTGGCACGTGGGTGCTATGCGTCATTAAAAGATGTGGGCAAGAGGTAATTAACATAAAACTTAACTAAACATTAATTATTAAAAAATAAAGTTTTGTTAAAAAATAAAAATTGTATTCTTGATGAAGTCAAACATAATAGAAAGAGGTAATCGATGAAACCGATTGCGCAAAAAACCGATCTCCATAATCGATGACTGTCTATGTTTATAAAACGCAAGAAAGTAAGAACTTTCCCTTTCAATATTCGCCGATACTTTCTTTGAAGTGTGCCAAAGTTATCGCCAAGTTCATTGGCTTTATATCTCACACTGGGCCATCATTATCTAGGTCGTCAGCGATATCTCCAAGGTCTTACTAACTTGCGAAGTTGTCTTCCGTAGTAACTTTCTTGTCTCGTTTCCCGCGCCCATCAGATTTGCTAATAGGAACCAGGCCTATCCGGTTCGTCTTGCTAAACCTAACTTATATGTCGCACACCTAGATGAAGGGTGGCACAACTCAAAATAATCCAAAATCGAGTTATTGCGATTATCGGAATCAGTGTTGAAAACTACATTAACTCCAAAGACACCGGTGTACAAACTCCATTCATAAAAGACTAGATTGCGCTGTAAGTCAGTCTTTTTGAGTAGCTCCACGGTCACCCCCCATCAACAACAGTAACGCATCACCAGTTACGACATGTCAGCTGCAGGGAAAGATGCTGTCAATACGCTCAAAGAGTAAATTATTTCGACTTAGTTTTGTATTCGTGGCTAATCGCAGTAATCAAGCGTGAATTATTTTGAGTTGATTTCGTATTCGTGATTGAATCGGTCTTGTTTCTTGTGTGTTCTTCAAATTATTTCCACTTACCCCAGTGTTGTTGACAAATGAAAGTAACTGTTGTTTTACTAAATTAATATAAAAAATATATATATTAATAGCAAATTAATATCTTAGTAAAATAATATACAACATCATACAACAATAATTTAAATCGGTCAAATAGAAAATGAGTAGAACGTTTTTTGCTGTTCCTGAAAAAAGAGGTATTTTGAGTTGTGCTACTCTTTATCTAGGTGTGCGATGTCATAACATTCAACTTTGTACTTGCTATTTGCAGTCGTCTATTAAATTAGAATTCATTCATAGTGCGCATATTAAGTGTCTAATTTAGCTAGATCAGTCTTGTCAGCCTTTGTAACTGCCTTGAATTGTGATTGGAAAATGTTGCGTTTCCTACGATGTAGACTGATTGAATTAGTAGCTTTGTGATTTCAATGGTTTATGACGTTTATGTTGATTCTTTTGTATTTTGCTCTATCTGAACGTTAAAGTTATCTGCACACAGCGAGCGCGGCGCGGCGGGACGGGACGCCGACGCGACGCTGAGCAGTTGTAATGTACTAGATATTACAGACGACGCCACACAGCCGTCCGGCTCGACGTGACGCGACGTGACGCGACGCGACGCTCTGTGTGGCGTCGTCCGTAATATCTAGTACATTACAACTGCTCAGCGTCGCGTCGGCGTCCCGTCCCGCGCCGCGCCCGCTGTGTGCAGAGACCTTAAATGTCGGGAGCTTTGTTATCGTTCGTTAAACTTGACAATTGACCTTACTTTCACATGTCATTTCTTGTTGAGCTATTGCATTTGCTTGCAGCAACACAAAAAAACTAGTAAACAGTAAAACGTTTAACATGGCAATCATAATATGCATTAAGCGTGTATTTAAGAATAATAATTTTGTTATTTTTCTGAAGCAAATAATGGCCACCTTGGCAATTAATATTGTCTAATCAATCTTGTAGTAAAATTTTGTAAACAACAAGAAAGTCCACTTTTGAAATATTGTGAATCGAATTATGAACGAATGATATGCACCGACTCCAGTGTGGTTTGACAAGACTCGATTACTCAAATAGACCCAAGATTGACACTAGCCCCTGGAGCCTCATGTTTCATGGGGCTACAGAGACCATTGCATGTCAAGGAGTAGAACGGGGGGCGCGATAATGGTAGGGAAGACGTGCCCTTAGGATATGGAAGGATTATTAGAGCCGTACCGGATATGCATCCTAAAGTAGGCAATGGAATTGTGGAGAGACGGGTGATACTTATCGGGAGGGCGGGCTTCTTTTAACGACGCCGCTGCCAGGTTGGCTCACGACCAGCTGCTTTCTCGACTCTTCTATGTCACTGCTATGTTGTGTTACACGTTGCTGTATCCAAAGTCTTCGTCTGAAGTCTCGTTAGTTAAAATTAAGGACTCATCAGCAGAGCAACACTAAGTTTAGAAAATAAAAGAGAACTTATGGGAAAATTTTAATTATTCTTATCTAAAGTAGTTACGATTGTTATGATTTTGATAGAGTAAGTATTAGAAGATTTGCTTAATGATAGTGTCCATAAAATCAATACAGCTGCTAAGCAAGCGACATCACGTACAAAAATATTAAATGCGCAAGTTTCCACATTCATCCAAATTAGTTAATTGATCTAACAAGCGTATTTGATGTTATTGAACGGGAAAACCAGGCTGATGACCAGTTTTTAATCTGATCAACGTCAACTTTAAATTTTATAGAATCAACAGTTATAAAGATGGTTTCCGAGTCCTTTGGATCGTATACTAACGAACGTTATAGGTATGAAGATATAAATAGAAAGCTAGTTGTTTTAGCCATCTCAGCTACTGCTACGCAACGTAGACAAAGTAATTACGCATCAAGAATTTGCCCCAAATCTCCTTTCACTGTGTAAAAAGGAGAGCGACATACCTCCTCACTTTCACATGTTTTGATAATTCTCTTAACATTACAAAGTCCAGCTATTATCATGAATCATAAATTGGCGATAGATATTGTAAAACCAAGGTAACGTGTAATCATTTCGTCAAGGTCATAGATTGCTAAATATTTGATAGAAACTTAGCCTTTTGATTAGAACCGACATTTTTCTATTACAATAGCTTTCAGCAATAAAGAAAGTTCTAGAAACTGTTAGGTATATTTATAAATTAGTCAGTTCGTTTTTTGTCTCTAATGAATAAAATAAAATACTTCATATTTTTCTTTAGGGAAAATCATTATGTATGATCGATCGTAGGGAAAATGCAGATATGAAAATGATCATCGGTTGCAAGTCGCAACAATCGTATTAATTTATAATATTCTGAACTTTGATATAATGCATCAGGGCTTTTCCATTAGGAATTTCTTAGCAGCAGTCTAGTTTCTAGATTTGTGCCCAGTTAAGGCGCTTCCCTTAGCGAACGACCTGGAGCGTTCGGTCCTTCTCAGTCCCGCCGCGGCGGGTGTCCCGATCCCTGTGCACGCCGTTTTAACACAATTTTTGAATAAAATAAGCGATCTTTTAAAATACCTAAAAAAAAACGTAAATTATTTAGATAAGTATTTAAATTATCGATCCATTAGTGTAATCCTCAAATTATTAGAACGTCACCTTTAGCAAAAGATGCATGCAATCAATAATTTTAGCCATTATTTACAAGGAGAATTCCAACATTAAAACAACCGGTGTCATAGTAACCATAATATCATCCAAACGAGTGTTATAATGTTCTACTAAATTTCATTATGCAACTCTTTTGCGTTTTCGATCCCTTCCTTACTCACACAACAGCCACATTTACGAATTAAAAAAAAAAAAACCACAGCGCTGTAAAAAAACTTATAGGTTATTCTTGTTCTATATTAGTATTGCAAAAATTTATAAGTTTGTTGTTTACAAAAATGAATGAAATTATCCATAACTGGTTAAAAATCTTTTTATTTACTGTTTTAATCGTTTTGGCATGCGATGGAAGTATAATGGGCCGGATTAATATTAAATAATCAAGTAATATAAAGAATAATAAACAATGCAATCCCACCACGGTATGCACCTAAGAACTGTTATCGTGGAACCCAAGGTCTCGAATTATTTCAATAAATTCACGTACCACATCTCAGCTGGATGCCAGCTTGAATCATCATTCGTGCCCTTTTGATGCCTTTGTTCCATATTCTGCTCTTTGGTCATACTATTAGTGGCTTTAAGCAAAACCATTCATACTGTTTCTGGTATTTTTGCTAGTAAAGCATACTCGGTCCGAGTATGCTCCCTGGGGTACCCCAAGCTTCAATAATGTCCATATGAATTTTTGATTGGAAATGATTACCTTTCTTAATAGTAATATTGTCTTGCATCAGCATGGCATCGAGAAAGTGGATAATCCATTCATATACTCGTTATCTATTTGGCCGAATTCTTGATTGGCGTCTGGTGTCGGTCATAAGAACTTGGCATAACGTAACCACTTCTTATCGTTCGACGTCAGTAGGCCTTGAACGGCGCAGTGCGGGGGCGCGTAAAAATTGTCGTTTTATGTAACACCTGTGAGAAAATTTATTTTGCATTGTGCAAGAGCTTCGGAAGAAATTTTCGGGTTTTTGACACTTGAATCCGTGTTGAGTTATACAAATTGTAGAGGAAAAATGATTACTGCAACTTTATGTGTCTCGAACAACCTGTTAGCTAAGATTTAGTAAAAGTTGATCTTGTGATAAAAGTATTTTTGGCTTCAAGCCAAACACGTTGAGCGTTTCGGTCTCCATAAGAACAACAGGGAGTAAGGACCGACCGATAGAACTCAATAACAATATGGCGATAAATAACATACCCACAATGCCTTCATATCAGTCTTTAACGTAGTAAAATGCCGTCGCCAAGCTAGTTTTTCCGAATTGTAATAATGTAATAGCTTGTACGCAATTGTTTGACAGGTTCTGTTGGTTAGTTCATAACAAATATTTGCTACAACAAAAACTTGAAATCGATCTATATAATTAACTATAAGTATCTAGGTCAAGCCGTTAAGTAGGAGTGCCTATCATAAGTGCCCTTGTAATTTCAGCTTACTTGTAATATGAGTTTTTAAGCTTATTTTAATCGCTAAAGCTGATACAGATAGTGCAAACGCAATAACTTACCTTCAGTTGTAAATGACTAATATGCTAATTAGGGTAACTAAAAGTCACGTTGACACTTTGACTTGGTATGAGTCAGGACTGCATATTGTGTATTCTCTAGCAACACATGGCTTTCTACGAAACATCAAAGAAAATAAACATGTAAAAGAATGATGGATCGGCACAGATGCCAATGTCACGTTTATCCGGCGTCCTAAAGCAAACAAAAGAGTTAAGCAGTAGAGTCAACATCAAGTGTATGCTAAAATACGCTTCTTTGCATTGCGCAATATCAACACCGGTATTGCGGCAAGGTCCCGGCAAATTATAACGTATTATGAAACCGCGCGACATCTTCCAAGTTAATGTATTTGTTTTACAAATGAATTGGTTTTATGGTATGTGGTTTAACGACCATCAGGTAATAGATTGCGAAATGTGGTGGTGCAAGAAGTTGAAACATAATTGGTTTTGTTAACGTCAACTACAATTTGGTCTAGAACGGAAGACGCGATTTGATACGCATCCGCTTCATCTAATTTACGTCCTTGAGTATCTAATATAACCTTGGAACACCTGCGCGGTGTCAAGAACAGTATTTTGAAAGCTGATTTATGTCGATACCCTGCAATTTGTTTTAATAGACGTTAGTCGTTCTGGAGATCGTTAGATTGATTTCTACGTTAGCGAAAACATCATCAACGAAATCGTAGTTTAGCAGAATCGTGTCTGACTCAACTCGGACGCATTGGACGCATTTAAAAGAGATGATAATTTTAAGGCAAAGATGACAATAATAAAAAGAAGCATGGCTTTATTACTGAAAAGGAATGTTTCAAATATTTCAGTCAAGCTCTCATATATCGCGTTTTTTAATAACATCGGCAGTCAGCAATTTTGGATTGCTTGCGTTACTAAACAAATTAAATCCTAATACAAAGTAATCTAATCGGTTTTCTTCCGGCCCACAAATGAGTATCTTTGATTATTTTCCGTGCGTGCGAGCACACTTTCCTGTGAATGGTTTTGTGTTTCGTGCGTGCTACTTATGTTGATTTAGGTTCTACACACGGTAAGTTAATGTAGTCTACTCAGAATCTACACTTTTTGTAACAAGTTTTTGTGACGCAAGATATATTTGCGCACTTTGGCCCTTCAGCGCCGAAAGTAATAAATTGAGAACGGCACGTCCTTGTTTTCCTATTTTTGCTGGCAAAAAAGTCAAGGTGATGCAGATGCAGAAGCACCGTCTGAAGAATGAATCTTTTCGTAGGATTTTAAGGTTTTTTATTAACCTATCATTCATCTGACAGCTGAGTCTCTTCAACTGATGCGCGTTGTACCTACAAGTGTAAAATATTTAGGGGTTTATTTATAAACGTTGCTTAAAGTTAAGTGACGTTCAAACGTCAAAAATGTATGGTTAAACAGTCGCTAATCATTACTTAACTTTAAGCAACGTTTATAAAGAAACCCCTTGAAGTAAGAAACATGACAAGATCGTTACATGTGGGTTACAGTCATCCAATGCCACGTAATAACCCAAGTGACACCTACTCGAAAACTAGACGGCTCGTCTTCACCGAAGCTGATGATTTACGAGCCAACAAGACACTCACAATCGCGCAGCCGGTCATTCAGCCGCATCCGCGAGTAGCGCGGGAAGTCAGTCGGTGGACTTAGCGGGCCGTGGTCGGTGCACGCCGCTGCATAGACTATCCGAAAGCGTTCTTACAAAAAAAAAAAACTCGTACTATAGACAAAGTGATCCGTGATTTATGAGTGAAGTTCTTTTTTTAAGTGATAAGAATTAGGTACGTGTATTTTAAGATTGTTTTACGTGTCGTTGGCCTCAGTGTAATTTACGCTTATATTAGTTTTTCTTCTAATTATTTTTCGCTTGTTCGCCGTTCAAGGTTTATGATCAATAATATTAGTAAGGTTGTGTTCAATATTTAAATTATTGGTAGTTTAAATACGATTGACGATTTATTTAGGCATCTATTGAGCAACGAAGTGTTATTGATGACCTATGGTCGCGTAATTAATCGCGCCGGAGATGAAACTTCATATAACTACACATAGAAAAAGTTATTTTTCAATATTTTAGTAATCAGAAGTATCGATACCGACTTACACGTTTATTAAATTTAAAAACAGAATAGACAGAGTAAACAGCAACTAAAGTTAACTATCTAGGCCTGCCAAACCGGAAAGCTTAATATAAATTAAGTAAAAGTTCCAAAATTAACTTTTAACAGAGAAATTATAAAAAAATAATTATTATTCTAAAAACTGGTGTTTGGTGATTTCTAAAGTCCGGCTTTCACTGCGTGTACACGATCGATGTCTGCCGTACAAACTGCTAATACTTTAGATCTATGTTTACTTCGAAAGTTTATTTTCTAAAAGAAAACATCCGTTTGACTTGCTGAGACTTCGGTTGAAACTTTTAACTGTTCAAATCATCCACCTATTAATATGGTAGCATTGCCTAAATTGCTTGCAATAGTAACTTGAAATTATAAATATGGATTGTCTTTGCGCTGAATGAGCACTGAAGCGAGTATCAAACTCCAATGTAAACATTACTATGAACTGTAAACATTTTTCTTCATACAAACAACAGTTTGTAGTGGTTATAAGCAAAGCAAGCATAGCGTCCAGTTATACTTGACCAAAGAGAAAGTTAATAAACCTTATCCTCTTTCGTAGACGCAAATGAAATTGTTTCTCGCGTGTATCATCTTCACGTTCACAGACGGTTCGAAAGTTTAGTAGGTCGACATTGGAAGCCATATAGGTTACATGTTAGTCATGTTCCTCTTCCGTAGTCGGTTGTATCATGACAGAATTGCTAATGCTAATGCACTCGATGTATCGTCGCAATCAATCTTTGTCAGCTCTCTGGAGCACTGCGCTTGATCACATTTTATGCTCCTAAGCAGTCTCTTCTAAATAAACTTTACATTAAGCATTAAGATCTGACATATTGCAAGATTTATCACGTATAAGTAGAAGCGGAGTTTTCTCAACTTCACCACCTCAAAAATCAAGATAAGCAGTCTGCTTATTGTCTGAAGCATCAGTACCAGCAACCTTTTATAATGCACGCTGTAATTGTCTGTAAAATGATTTACGCGATCTGTGAGTTTAAAATAACGGCGTGAGCTTCACGTTTCGTCGGTACCGACTAATGGTAAAATTACACGGATTTTATCTCAACTGGGCCGCACCATTCCGGGACGAATTTCTTGTGGGACATTGTCTTTAACTGGAGAATTTATATGCATATTATAAATTAATGTCGCTGTGTGTGTGGCCGCTTTTTTTTTAACTGCGCAACGGATTTTGATGCGATTTTCGACATCATTTAGAGCATATATTCCGGAAGGTTTATCTGTGCGAAGTAGGGGCCGGTCACTAGTTTAGTAAAATGCTTAAAGAAAAGTAATTTAGCATTCTCAAGGTATTTTTATTGAGAATAATTCATGCTCAAGTCATTACAGTTATTTATCAGAATTGAATTGATCAAAAGATTTTGGCAGTCTCAATATTTCGACGGTTAACTAGTCCCCAGCAATGAAGTCGTATCAAATAAAAATGACGCTAAAATAGATGTACGAGTAGATGTAGACCAGTGCAACCGCATTGCTAGCATGATTGCTTGAATAGTAAAAGTCAACAGGGAGACGAAACAGGTCACTATAACCTGCTCACTTGACAAACACTTATATATTAGATACATAAATACAATCTGCTGTTCCCACTTTCTTGACTTCGAATTTTTGAGACTAGTACTTAAATTGCCTCGCAAGAAACACTTATATATCTCATCAACAGTATCTTTGCTCCCAAAAATAATCTTTGCCGTTTGCTGTCATAAAATTAACACCTTAAAGATTATTATTTATTTAACGTTTAACTTTATTAAGCGTAGCGATAATCTTGGATCCGACCTCAGTGTAACCTATAGGTCTTTAATTTTATGGTCATCGTTTATTTTTGATCACTTAAAATATTTGAATACTTCAGTTCTAACTGGTTCCAATGCACTGAGCATAGTAAGCATGATGGCACTTAAATCCATCGCCACTTTGATCGTCTGCAGTTCCTTGTTTGATCAACCTATAAAAGACATCAGTTACATCAATTAAGGCGAGGTTCTACGAGCGTGCATTTTTGGTTCTAGAGGTGGCAGCTGGGCGCGAGTATATTGTGCCGTGAATTTCGTTAATTTTGGGTTGAAAATTATATGTTTTACGATACTAACAATGTTAAACCCGACGGACATTACATCATCATATACGTTTATTTTGATGTAATTTTAAGTACATAATGTGGTATAATATTGAAATAAAATGAGTTTAATCTACAAAATAAGGGTATGTTTGGATTTTTTATCTATCGAGCGAACTTTATCCAATTATGTAACGAGTACCCAACGTACCTACAGAAAGGTCTCAAAAGCAACATATAATTTTTTCACATGTTTAATCATTACCGTTTCTAAATAAAATGACATTAAAATTACATTTCCTAGAGGTTAACTTAAAAAAATAAACATCTCAAACCAAAGAGTATATATTTTATGTGTATTCAAACTCCTTTGTTTTGGTCTAAGAAAACTCTTCTGATATTTTCTATCTTAAACAACATGTGAATCTTGTTATTGTGATTAAAACACCAGTAATGCGTGATGCAAATGTATTATTCTGATTAATCCGAATAATTATACTAATAGGTTGGTTAAAAGAGTAGATTTACCATATTAGTTGGAATGAGGTTGTAGTTCACGACCTTCCTAATGGGGTTATTCAGTTTGCACGTAATTACTGGTACTAATTGTTTGGGCAATAAATTACATTCTTCTTCATTTGCTTGTGGCTACCCAATGTCATATAAACAGTTATTTTTAATGATAGTGATTTTTAGGGTTCCGTAGTCAACTAAGAACCATTATAGTTTCGCCATGTCCGGTAGAATTTTTTGTTCCTTATAAGAAACAGGATCGATTGGCATAAAAAAAACTTGAAAGCGTTCGGTGACGATGACGCGAGTTCCATGATTTTTGTTCACCCAAAAAGCGCTCAACGCGCCTAAAGAAGTTTTCACTTCAAAAACTTGTTGTGAAAATGGCCCATTTTCTTGCTGACTAAATTTTTTTCAAAATCTGTGATTGGGGATCAAATTTTCTCAAAAAATTATGGACAGTCTCCTGAAACCGTTTTTTTGTAACTACAACAGTACCTACCCCAAATGCCCCGTCTAAAAAATCCACCCTGTATAACGAAGTTAAAAGGAAAAGTATCAAAGCTAATTAGGCTTTACATACAAGTTAACGAGAAATCGTCGACCAACTTACATTTACAGTTGAAAAACATGTTCTCCCATACATTTCGTAATGAAGAACATGTTTCTCAACTGTATTATTAAGTTTGTTCTTGGAATAAATTCATACCAACTACGGAACCCTTCATTGTGCGTGGTCCGACACTTGGCCGGTTTTTTAAAGAACTTGTTTGCTAATGAACAGAATAGACTTGTCATTAATATGACAAGTCTCTTCTGTTCATTAGCAAACATGTTCACAAATACGAACAGACATGTTAAGAGGGTTGTCACCGGTCCACTAGCGGTTCATAATTCCTTCTCAGTCACGAGATAATATGTTTTTAAGGGAGTGGCGCTAAAGGACCGGTGACAACGCTCTTGATACATGTCTGTCTGTTCGTATTGCAAGTAAGCAGTAATATTTATTGCAGTTATACTCAGACCATTCCTGTATGGTTTCTGAAATAAAACTTCTTGTTTCATTTGATCCAAACTTTGCAATATTTTCATACAATATTGCAAAGTTTGGATCAAATGAAATATTTCACGCACGCCTGTACATAGTCCTTGCTGGGTTAGGCAAAGTGCAAATCTAGAAGGCACACCTTTCGTCACTAGGTACTTATGTAAACTGAGTTGCTGCCAAATCAAATACTTGATAACAAAGTCATTGCTTGATCAGGATATGAGACATTGAGATAACCGTTTTGCCAGTTCTATACAGCAGTAGTTAATTTTTTTAAGTAATTAAATAATTAAAGAGATAGTATAGTAGTTTTCGATGTTATAAACAGACCAGGAGACGTGATTGGCTTCTGGAAGGAGGTGGGCTGGTTGGAATAACCACCGACGGCCGCCATGGCCCACGCACAATGGTCCATCTTAAGGACTAAGTGCGGAAACCAAACCCTCTAATATATCGCTCACCTAGCAGTATAATGACACATCTACTTTTTTCTTATTTTACAGAAATGAGGGTCAAAGATTTTATAAATGTTTGAAACGAAGTTATGAGTTCATTTTACATTTTATCATGGATTCTATGGTTTTAGCAACTAGTATAAACCTTAATAGATACTTAGGGATAAAAAAATCCACTTCAGCTTTCCAGGAGTTTCTTCATAACAGTCAAAGAAGAAGAAGAGCCATGCAATTGTGCCGTTATACTTTTAACAACTTCCAAAAATGTCATATATGCCCCCAACGCCATAATTATATAGGATGTGAAAACCATGAAATAAAGACAATTGGTTAATAGAAAACAAAAGTTTTTATTTGAAACCAACATACATTAAAAAGTTTTACTAAAATATTATAATAACCTATATTTGGCTCGTGAATCGTTGAGAAATAGTCATCATCAAACTATAACAAATAAAATAAAGTATAATCACGTATCTTCTCTTAATTGTAAAGGTTAAGGTTTAGTTCAGTTTAAGTTTAGATAAAGGTACGATGATAATGAAATCCAGATTCAAATCAAGTTTTACCTTATCACTCCGAAATTTTAAGGAAGTTTACTTTACCTTTAAGTATTTTTATTAATTGACTACGCAGTAAACAAAACTATAAGCATATTAGGCAATATTAGGAACTTGCACAGTAGGTTCAAGATTTTGACCTTTACTATTCGACACGGAGCTTTTTCTCTCTGCAGTTAACAGTTGGATGAATTCGAATAGTCCCAGTCGCCCCCACATGGATTGCCACCCGGTGGCAACTGGGATCTTATTGCCCCCACATCACATCCGAATAGTCCCAGTCATCCCCACATGGCTTGCCACCCGGTGGCAACTGGGATCTTATTGCCCCCACATCAAATCGCTATACATTGCGGCGTGGATCGCTTAACCCCCTCTTCGCAGTCTTACGGCGGCGATGACGGGGTTGGCAGTCACATTTCCAATGTGGTTTTATTGGTACCTAGATAAGTGATATGTAACTTAAAAAAAAAATACGATAAAATAATAGTGAAATTTGAATCATACGCACCCAAATTTCAATATTTTTTATTGTTATACTTCCGAAAAAAAAGCCATAGGCTTCTACTCCGTTCACCTAATATAGCAATTTTTTTTCGAGACGGTAAAAAATTTGCTCTGACATGATTATAGATAGAATAATATGCGTTACAACGTCATAGATGCAAAAGCCGGTAAAGGGAAGGGGGAAGGGAATGACACATCTGTTGTGTAATATTTTTTTAAAATAAATGTACAGTGGCCAGCACATCAAGCTACACGAAACTGTCAAATTTCTCCAAACGATTATAAACTTTAAATTTTTGACGATTAAGTTCAAAAACGAACGACAAAATTTGACAGTCTATGGTAACTTGATGTGCTGGCCACCGTACACTACCGTCCAAAACTTTGGAAGCACACCTGTCTTCAAACAAAACAAATGAATACCGACTATAGGCAGCAAAAATTAGCAATAAACTAACGTTTTACAAGCTTTTACTATTGTTTACACAAAAATAAAAGGATTGTTATTCCACATTCATGAAGTTTTAACTAACTCCTTAATTTTGACGAAACACGTGTTTTATGACTTAATCCGTCGGGTAGTTTATGTGTGCAATGGTGTGGTTTTATTGATAATATTTGGTGGTTTTCTTTAAATCTTGTTTGTATGTCCCTAAAAATATCACTAATCTACTAATAATACCACATTGGAAATGTGACTGCCAACCCCGTCATCGCGGCCGTAAGACAGGTAGCGATGAGGGGGTTTAGCGATCCACGCCGCAATGTACAGCGATTTGATGTGGGGGCAATAAGATCCCAGTTGCCACCGGGTGGCAATCCATGTGGGGGCGACTGGGACTATTCGGATGAGTTTGTGCATGAAAAACTCACGATTGTAACGCTTGTGATGCATAACTTCGCCTTTTAGATCTCTTTAAATACCTACGTAAAGCTTTTAATCGCGAGTATTCCATGCGCAAATCTAACCCACAGCTAACTACAGAGAGACATAGATCCTAGGGGAATAGTTACGTAGGTTTGCTTAGTTACGAAGATTTAAACCACGTATCTTCTTTCATTACCTAGGTACTTAATAAGAATGAATATAATAAGAGTATGAATATAATTCATAAGAAAAGGTAGGTATTTCTTATACTTATTTAAAGATTATTATAAAATCCTTCATAATAGCTGGGCACTATGTTAGAACGAAGTAATTGTAACAAATACTTTTTCTTTGAATCAGAAATATTCATTTTTGAATCATAAGCTGCTTTTAAATTAATTTGTGATGGTGGCTTTCTTTTTCGTCGTACCAATTTAAGCTTAGCCTGGACCCATTCTCCTTCAAAAGATGTTTTAAATTCATAGAAGTCACTATTTTTAGTAAATTTAATCATTGTTAACTCAGTAAGTTTTATTATATCCCCATAAGTGTCTTTCTGGTAATTAATGGCTTGCTCTTCAGTCAGTGCTTTCAAGTCATAAAAGTTACTGAAATGCATGTCATGAACAATGAAAGGGTTGCCTCTTTTTTAGCATCTCGTATCAAATTAACATATTGATCTGGTTTTTGGTCACATTTGCCACTTATGCCAACACAGATTTAGAAGCGATTGCACCTCGCGGAGCGCCCCGCACAACTGACAAATAAGCCGTTGTTATGCGCGGAAGCGGGGGGAACGTACCAAGTGCTACAATGACACTGAACGCCCTCTCTCAACATATAGGAAAACTAACAACGTGCCATTTTACCGCTTTATAAATTATCTACTTTTAAACACTTAGGCCGTAAAAACTCAATTTCGCTTTTTTTGTAGATGTGTCATTATACTGCTAGGTGAGCGATATATAAAACATAGATAGTATAGTATCTGAAAATTATTTACGTCATGTTTTTGTGTGAACCGGAAAGACGACTCTTGACTTACGTGCTACGTATTCCGAAGGCTGCAGATAGAATAGATCCATACTTATAATATTATAAATGTGAAAGTGGCTCCTACAAACGGGCACCGCGTGCCGCGCGACGAGCGGTCTCTTTGTGTCGCGTCGCGTGTCGCGCCTATTTGTAGGAGCCTTAACTCTGTCTGTCTGTCTGTATGTTACGTTTTCACGCCTAAACCGCTGAACTGATCGTCATGAAATTTAGCAGAGATATAGCCTGGGATATAGAGAAGGACATAGGCTACTTTTTTACGCGATAACCGATTATGCTGCGGGCAAAAGCTGGTTGTTTATATATCTAAAAGTGTTTCCCATGTTTTGTACAGTCGTTTATATCCAACAAGGTTTTCAATTATACAAGTTTGTAGACTTCAGTAAATATTTTAGCTAAGTCTCTGCTTGCATATAGAATTGCGTGATTATGTATAATCATTTCGGTCAAGAGCGTATCCGTTTAATTCAAATGTATCGTAATATATGCTACTGTAATCTTTATTCACCTAAATATTATTCAAGGTTAAGTCGAAAGAACTATTAACCTTACAATTGTGTGGTCAATATGAAATAACTTTGTTCGCTCTGCCGGTCGTTATGAGAGACCAATGTCGCGGAGTGAAGGTTAGATTATGATTTAATTGATTTTGATTTATTTGGAACTGTCAAACGCAAAATCATAAAATGTCACTTTATTCATTATAAAACACGAGTTGGGAAATTGTGATATTATTAATTTGTATAGTGGGTTTGCCTCTATAATATTTGTATAATTATGTAGATATACACACACATTCATATCGGAATAAATTCTCAAAGAAATTGAATAATTTTGTAGTGTTATTGCAGCAGGAAAAGATTTGGATAATGCCGTAAATTTCGTCCACAGAGAGAATGCTTTCTGACACCTGTCAGCTGTACAAGATTTGGAACTAATAAAGTTTAAATTCGTAAAACACTTAATCGTTTTTATGAAACTGACAAGTGTCAGAAAAGCATTCTCTCAATGGAAGGAATTTGTCAACTTTACTTTCCTCTTACCTTTCAGGATAATGCTTTAACAACAATTATTAATAGTGCACTACTAAATAAAATTAATCCTAAACCATAAACTGCAACTTCTTTTAATTCGCAGCAGATCATTACCTGAATTCTACATAATGTATGTGGAATTGTAGATGCAGTTCATAAAACAGTGATTCGTAAGAGCTACTTACTCTGCACTATATCCATTTATCTCAGTTGACGGTTTCAGCGTGGGAAGGTAGACACTATCTGTTTTTTCTTCATTCGCACTTATGGATAGTAATCGGAATAAGTATAAAACAAAGTGATAAATAAATAGCCTACAAGCATACTAGCTACGTTCCAAAAAGTACCTACTGATAAAAGTTTTGTAATCTCACTGTAGGTGAGGGTATCATTTTCAAAAACCTCGTATGATTGCTTAATTGCTTGAACTGTAATTACGAGTCCGTTACACATATCATACAAATTGCTGACATCACCCAAAAAGCAGCCAAGCTCAAGTGGGACTGGGCCAGACGTTTCGGATGTATTGTGGGCTAAGACCACCACAACATGGGTTCCTGAAAATGTTCAACGGTATCGCGGAGGACCCAGGCGTCAGACGTAGATGGCGGGACCAACTTGACGCTTATAAGGATTGGTCCACATTGGCTCAGGATCGAGTTGAGTGGAAAAAGGAAAGGGAGGCCTTTCCCCTGCATTGGGACAATACGGACTTATTATTTATTTTATTAACGTACGCCGACAAGGAGGAGTTACACTTTTTTTAAAGATATACTGTCACACTGTCAGTGGTGATAAAGTTAGGAATGGATATAAGTACCTTAGAAAAGTTATAGGTAACAACGGTGCCTGAACGGAAGAACTTAATACTGATCAAGTGCCGTGTCCTCCCAAAACTGAAGTTTCCTTGAATATAAATAATACTCGAAACCCTAAAGCTTAAGCTTCTGCAAAGTGTCCAGATTGTCTGCATCTGGCTAGGAAACACGGATCGTCTCATATTAACACTGGAGTTACTGACCTCCAAAGACCGGATAAAGAAAGACAGATGGTGATAATATTTCCGACTATGCGACTACACGTAAACAAGATTTGGTACCGAAATCAGTATGTGTTGTTTGAACTGAACCGCGTTTGGATAATCATCAATCTACATAATTGTAAAATATTGTAATCATTATAGGTAATTAAACTGTTCCTACGTGTTAGATTCAGATGGGTAATCTTCTAATGGATTTGTTATTTGATTTATAGGTTTCGTTGAAGAGGATGTTTACATCATTCTTTTATTTACGGATGTTTAAAAGATATATTATGTTTAGGGACTGGAGCATTTTTGTTTAGTTTGGTGCTGTTTCTACCAAACAATATTTAATTTTGAGTTGGTCTTCCGGCCAATCATCTCTTTTCTCTTTAACATGAGCACATCCAGAATTCATAATATTCCAAAAAATTCAATGGTTCAATCTTTAGTTGCCACCCTGGGGCTCAAGTCTGCTATTACAATAGTGTCAGAATGGTCTCTTCATTGCGAGTTTTTGACAGATTTGCCATACAAACACTGTCAAATACTCACAATGGCGAGACCATTCTGACACTATTGCAATAGCAGACTTGAGGCCCTGGGCTGTTAATGAAAACAATATGCCTGCGTTTTCATGTAGTCACGTTTCTTGAATGATTTTTAAATTATAGCTGTAAATGAACACCGACCTTTGATTTATTTATTGTCACTAAAGTACTTCAGTACTTTAGTGACAATAAATAAATCAAAGGTCATCAGTCCGCTATATATTTGCTCCAATTAATAGTATATCTTTGAGGAAGCACTCTTCTAGGGCAATTGTGTTCAATTTAAACCAATTTCTCTTGTCTCGACGCCAATCAATGTCAGGGCCCCCGTAATGTATATGTATACTATGCTCTAGAAATATCTAACCGCTATAGTCTAGTCTCTGACCGTTGTACAGTAACGTAGGTCAGTTGGTAAAGCATAAATCTTCGGATTATGTTGTTCGTCCTCTGTAGAGGGCGTGTTGTTGTTAAGTTGTTTTGTTGGTGTAAAAAAATCTTTTGTTTTGTCTTACAATTGTGTGGCGTTTTCTTCATTAGTAACGCTATTATCAGCTCTTTTTTTTTAAAGAGGTGTCCGACCTCAGCTTACCTTTTACGCCTACACACGGTCGCGGCTTTTGAGTTCGAGAGATTGCTATCCCAAAATCTGATTATGCCAATCTCATGTTTGTTTCATTTCCAGTAATGCATTCACGATACAAGGAATTCTCACGTGTGGTATATGCCTGTCTACCGTTTCTGTTGAATAATTCTATAATTGACGTAAATATTTCACAAGAATGGCGACGGGTCTAGCCCGTTTTCCCGCGCAACCTAGCTCGTTCGCCCCATTACGAGTTGCGTAGGAAGTTACGCCAAACAAATAGTATGTAGGTGCGGTTTTATTTAGTATCCTTATAGAAATAATAGAAAACAGCTCAATTTACATGACTGTGATTCTCGACAGCTTAAACGCTTTTCTTGGACATTATTATGAAAGCAGACTATTCATGCAAGATAGTTGTCCTATCTTCTAAACAAAGTTGGCGCCAGTCATATTATCCAACGTGTGTTGTAAAATGAGGTTTGTTTTGTTCAATTTTATGACCTGATTATGCCTTGATGACATTCTCTTGACAACTGATGGAGACTGGTAAGAGCCGCCCGCCATATGGGCATCTAATGCATCTCCTATACCAGGAAGTTTTCCGATACGTTGGCAATCTGAAACAAAGTTAAAATGGCTCATGGAGTTAGTTGCCCATCATTTTAACAGCACTCGTGCCCTGCAAAGCAGAACACAGCAATTCTGCTTGAAGGCAGAAATAGGAACATCTTTTATAAATCGGCGGTAATTCTTTACCTACTTCTAAATACAACATGACTAATTATGCTGAAATATCCTTTTTGGCCTCGCACAGGTCTTTTTCTATTATGTTTTTTGCTGTTGTTTACAATGTAAATTTTGTTTCTTGTGCGGGTCCCAAATAAAATATTTTTCTTTCTTTTAATTAACTAATGATCCTGTCGGTATCTTATGAAATAATCGTGTTTAGTCCAACGGCCCATGACGCAACGTATTGTGTGTGACATAATGCTGACGTTCTGTCTCTTTGCCAACAGGAGGTGACGGATGATAGCGACGGCTGTGGCGCAAAGTTTTCTGTGCTTATCGTGTCTGATAAGTTCCAGGGGAAACCGCTGCTTGCCAGGCATAGGTGAGTCCAAATGTTTTTTCTAAAAACTATGAGCACATTTTAATGTTAGGTTTTCCTGTATCTAATTCGTGGGGGAAAAAATTGAGAACTGCCAAAATCCACACGTCGAGTCGACCTTTTGTTTCAATTATAGATTGCAATCGTGGTTTTTAGTTTTTGAGGAAACTATCAAAGTGAGACTGCTGTAAAACATTTCAGTTGCAAGTGTCTAGTATGTGGGTGCTAAGCACGTGCCTCTTCGAGTTGAAAAACAGTGTGAACGATCGTTTGACATAAAACAATAGATTTTGTACTGCGCATCTAAATATCCTTGTATGTACTATTGGATTTCGCGTCTAGACAGCAAAACATTTGAATTAATCATTTCTGGGTACATAACGCGCATCTCAAGTTAGTCTAGTGGACATAATTTTATACCGATAAATAAAACACAGATAACAAACATAAGCGAAAGTTACGTGTAGGCGATAATTGACCCTATAAAATATCGGCAAAGCATTAATAAAACAATTACTTTAAAGTGCACAGACCATGAACACAAATTAGAACTCAATGGTGGTGCACTGATTGTAACACCAACACCGAGATCAAACATTTAGTGATTCAACGAAGCTCCAAAGCTATAAACTATATGCGAATCAGGAATTTTGATCCATGTACGTATCTGGTTCAAAATTAGCAAACAGTATGTAATTAAATTACGTTGGCAGGTTGGCACCCGTCGTCGATGCCATTCAAACGTTAATAATTGGAAATCCATTTCTCCAGGTCAAATCATAAAAGTGTTACAATGGGTCTGGTTGATTAATCCGCACATTATATTGTATTGATCTACAACAACGATCAATCAATATTTCTTCGCATATGAGCATGCTGCTTATCCTCTTGATACAATTCCTAATCAACTTTTGCGATATTTGCGAAACCTCTGTGCACTTTTCTCGTAAATCTCGCCATTTAAAAATATATGCACAGAGCTGAGGAAAGGTTGAAGGTTGCAATTTGTTTATTGCAATTAAAAGATATCGTGAATAGGCGTGGGATGCACAAGACACGAATCAGTATCGATATTTTCGCTTGACTTTCCTGGTACAATAAATTCGATTATTACACACTGGTATTCCTAAGAAGACCACTTTATAATCCGACTACGTGTCCAAAGTCATATACAATCAAACAATATAGCATAATAGTAGCATTGTTACCGATATTGAGTCGTAATGAGACCATGAGAAGGTCATTGTGCAT
This sequence comes from Dryobota labecula, assembly GCA_947523025.1. NCBI lineage: Eukaryota > Metazoa > Arthropoda > Insecta > Lepidoptera > Noctuidae > Dryobota > Dryobota labecula. The sequence continues at coordinate 12,975,870 of OX383303.1, forward strand.
ACTACGTGCGTGCAAAAATTGCAATAAAAACCGTGGCTGAATGCCAAGAGTTGATAAAATGGATACAATGCATGCATGTGTGATATCAACGGTAATACGCAATCGTAGTCGTAGTACGGCGTTAATGCATCGGGTTTTGTTAGAATTCTGACTGCCCCAAACCCCAAAGTCGAGCGAAATTATAAAAAGACTTATTATTCTGGTATGCAAAGATAGGGTTAGAAAAGGCATATTCTCAAAAAAAAAAAAAAAAAAAGGATTCAAAAAAATTTCAAAAAAAAAAAAAAAAACACAAATCCATCCAGACTGACAAGCTCCGGTTTTGGCCCTTAGGTAACAGCAATTTCATAATGATAGTAGATAATTTAACCCGGCGAAATAATTAATCTTTCCTGTTTTGTATGTAAATCAATATCGATGAATTCATAGCCACTTCCTCTTAGCTTAGACAAATCTCAACCTCTTGAGGAAAACCAGCGCAAAAATTCAAAGATAATCTTGCTGAATATAAATTCAAAGAGAATGCAAATAAGGGCTTATCTTAGACGTCATCAGACACTGTGCACTTTTAGACAAAGAACTTATGAAAATTCAGAGCACATTTTTTCAACATTCAAATAAGTTAGAACTAACAATACGCAACCCCTGAGTGATGACGTAGGATGATGCTTGCAACTGAAACTGACACAAAAATACTAAGAGTTGAAAAGTCAATGAGATGCGGAAAAAATATTCATAAAAATTAACTCCCGAACGATAAGATGACAAAGCCGTTTTGTATTCACCAAGATTGGTATCTCCAACTAACACGTTCAAACGTCCCCATTAGAATAACAATCGATCTATTATACTTATTATAGTATAATAATTCGCTCCACAGATTGGTGAACGCAGTGCTTCAAGAAGAACTGAAGAGCATACACGCATTCACGCAAAAGACGCTAACGGTAGAACAGTGGGAGGCACAAAAGTCTTGAAATGTAATTTGGAAATAATAATGAAGTAGAACAAAATATATGTTGTTTTTATTAGTTCCTTGCGTGTAAAAAGACTATTATTAAAAATGTTGAACGGAATAGATAATTTGTACACAGTAAGTGTATCTGCTCCCGGTAAAGTGATCCTGCATGGGGAGCATTCGGTTGTGTACGGGAAGACTGCAGTGGCTGTCAGTCTGGGGCTCAGGAGCTCGATTGTTATTAAGGTAATCTTTTTATTTAATAATCTTCTTTGTTATTTGTTTTTTTTTGTGTTGAATTTTTGGCTTGCTTTGTTTTATTATTGGTATATTATTTTTGATTTTGGCTTTGTGTTTAAAAAAAATACTTCCTGTAGCCTTATATTTACAAGACTACTTTTGTTTTTCTGTTAGGCCAGTATGTTTTCTTATATACACACATCAAAAAAGTCGCAACATGTACGATTTTGATCTTTTTAACGATTTTTACTATTGTTAATATATTTATTTATATTTCTTTTATAAATATAACTAAGCATTTTTTGATGCATTAGTGACTAAAGCAACAAAATCCGTCATTACAATAATTAACAATATGTGTACCGTAACATACGTAGTATAAAATAAAGTTACAACGAAATAAAACGTTTCTTGTTTTACAAAATTAAATAACGACTTTTTTTTGTAATATTTGGTAATTCAACACAAAGTGTGACCGCGTCAGTTGTTTAAAACTTGTCGGAATTTATAAGATTGTTTATCTGATCCTGCGGCAATCGCTCCCAATGGAATTTTAACAAGTCTTTCAGTTGTTAGGTTGTCGACACTCCATCCAGTTTCTTTATAACACGTCTCTGGAGCATGTCCCATGCGTGCTCGATGGGATTGAGGTCTGTCGATTGTGCAGGCCACGGCAATACCCGGATGTTTTCCATTGCCAAGTACTCTCTGGTCCTCCGACCTGTGTGCGAACGCGAATTGTCATGTATCAGCGTGAAATCTGAGCCAAGACTTGTGCAAATGGGTAAACAGAAGGCCCGAGGACATCTTCAACGTAACTTTCAGCGTTCATATTGCCATCTACAAAAACGAGCTCAGTTCGTCTGTTCTTCATAATACCCGTCCATACCATCACTGTGGAGCCACTGTAAGGGTGCACTTCCTGGACGCATCTCAGCCGTTCAGTATTTCCGGGACAACGATACATTCTTACCCTTCTCGTATCAGACTTAAATCCAAACCGGGACTCATCGCAAAATAAAATTATATCCCATTGCTCCTGGGTCCATGTCAAGTGTTCCCTACACCATTCGTTTCGACGGGTGTGATTCCGATGGCGTAAGATGGGCACCTAATTGGGCGTCGTGCTCGTAGGCCGTATTCATGCAGTCTATTTCTCACGGTTTGGTCGCTAACAACAACACCGCTTGAGAATTGTAGCTTTAAACCTAACAGGGCGGTCAACATCGGCTGACCTCTTGCAGTATCAGTCCTGTAGAGCAGTTGTAGCCCATCCACGTCCTGGGTGCTGCTCAGCAGGATCCTCTGTATTACCGTAATGCTGCTAAAGACGACAAACCACGCTCCTCATCATTCATCATCATTTCGACACAAGCCTCCCCCAATTAAGGGGGGTTTGCCATAATCGCGACGCTTGGCAGGCGTGTTGGCGATCGCAGTATGGTGTTAAAAATGCATAGAGAACGCTGCTGCCCATTCTCTAGTAAGTTCCTTTGTCGCCATATACGACACCCACGGTAAGAAATGGGGTGGTGCTATTCTTTACGTCTGGAACCACACGGAACCACGCTCCTATTGACACCAAAATGCCGAGATACCTGGGACTGATTTTTTCCCGCTTGTAGCATTCCTATAGCTCTCTGCATTTCATCAGCAGTCAAATGGCGTCGCTCCATGACATAAAAATGACTCAAGAACGATTTATTTCAAAATTATAAAAGTGAAATAAATACCAAATTTATCAGGCAAAGAAAACAGATGAAATCGGGAAAAAATGATTAGCTTTTCTTTTAATAAAAACAGAACACAATTGAAAAGTTCCTATTTTTTAAATCAGCCGGTATGTTTCCGAGAACAAAAAGAATCTCAATCAAAATTTGTTTAAAAAAAAAGTCATTATTAATAAAACATGCAGTTTCTGTAAATGATGCGTGTTGTTTAGACTTTTTTGATGTGTGTATTTTTGGATAGATGCCATCCTACAACATAGCTGTTTATTTAGAAGTTCTGTTCTCTCAGTCAGAGTAAATAAAATATATTTACTTGTGAAGATTTAAAGGTAGTTTGTGATCTGCTTGTGTGTAAGTAATACGATTACTGGTCATGTGTAAGGTGTCCCTATATGGCGTCTAAAATATTACCAATGTATTGGCTCATATAGCTGTTAGGTGCATAGCCTACCTACTTTGTTACTTAGAGAGCTGACTTTGGCAATAGTTAGAGTAAGTAAGTAACTTGTATGTAGGAAAGAAACAATTTTTTTTTCAGTTCGGGTAGGTATTTTTTTTATTTTATTTGACTACATAGTTGTTGTTTGCCTGCTGTTCTATATAGGGTTTACTAAAGTCCCAAAGAATAATCATAATATACGTTATACAACATAAACGTAATTTAATATTTATGAAGACACCTAATTTCCTCATTTAAAGCCTAACTTATGTTTAGGTTATAATAGTAAAATAAATAATAATATTAGGGTATAATAGTAATATACATGATCATTTAATTTAATAACTTCAGAAGCTATTTACGTAACGAAAACAATTCATTTTGTATAAATTTAAGGCACTCAGTCAAATAAATTGATCGTCATTATTCTAAATGTGCCTATTAATATTAAAATATGATGATGTACGGTAGCAAATAACCACGAGAATTATGTGTTATGAATATGTAAATATTAGAGAAATAATGTCCCATTAACTTGAATAGACTTCATGAAAATCTTTTTACGAGGATAAATCTCTTTGAACTGCAATATTTTACGTTCTTTATAAGAAACATGACTTATAAGAAAAAAAGTATTTCCCATAACGGTAGTAGATATATTAGATCATAATGTAAATGAAAGCCACAAAGCCGCCAACTGATATTTTAAACCCAGATCATAATGTAAATGAAAGTCACAAAGCCGCCATCTGATATTTTAAACCCAGATCGTAATGTAAATGAAAGTCACAAAGCCGCCAACTGATATTTTAAACCCAGATAATGTAAATGACATTCACAAAGCCGCCAACTGATATTTTAAAAACAACTTAAATATTATCGTCAAAGCTTTGTAAGATTAACACGCCGTTTTCCTCCTTTACAGGAAGTAAATCATCACGTTGAACCGACGATACGGATCCACTTACCATGCGTCGGATTAGAAGAAACTCTACCGCTGGAAACTACAGTCAAAAGCCTCTTCCATCCGAAGCTGGCACCAGGCATCACAGGCAAATTCTCGTGGAGATTACCAGACAAACTGGACCACGACAACCATCTGCGAAGAGTTGACGAGTTCCTGCACCTCATCAAGCCAAACTTCGACGCATTACAAAATAACCAGAAGAATTCCCTACGCAGTTTCCTATACGTCTATTCCGGAATATTTGGAAGTACTAATCTTCCTGTCAGATCGTTGGAGATCTCATTAGGATCTGAACTAACTATTGGAGCAGGAACTGGCAGTTCGGCATCCTTTGCTGTGTGTTTAGCAGGTGCTCTAATCCAGCTCCTGAAATTAAAGAGTTCGACGTCATTTGACGCGTTCTACGATCAGACCAGTGAAGATTTTAGTATGACAGAGAGAGAGATTATATCGGAATGGGCGTTTAACTGCGAGAGGATAATGCACGGGTCTCCATCTGGTGAGTTATCCTAAATTAATTATCATACATTTACCTTTTATTTGTTTCCAGTACAAACTGTTTAAATTGTATCAAAGACAATAAACCAAGCTTTTGCCTTTGGCGCAATCGCGACGTACATCAACTTTATATAAATACCATCATCCATTTGTAACAAAACTGCTCGATAAGCTCCCAAACTATCAGATAACATAAATATTTTACCTGCTTCAACCTTAGGCGACCTCAATTCTATATCGTACCTTCAATTTAAAAGCTTCCATGTTTTTATTTGCATATACTCTAGTATGTCTGTAGTAAAACGTATATTAAGCTGTCTAAATCCAAATGTGTTAATCGTTTAGTCTGTCTGGTAAATAAAACTTTGAAATCATTGAAATCTTTCATCTCCGGTGTTTTGGTTTCACTGGATGCGTCGATATTAGTATATTCTACAGTTTACACAAAGTTGTTAATGACGTCAGAGGAGCTATCGAGAACCTCGAATACTTTGTAAGAGCTGATAGAATTCAATATTCGATTTCCTTAAGACATTAAAATGAAGAAATATTAGGTAGTTTCGACAAGTTCAGGGGTCGATTTATTCCCGTTGATAAGGTTTCGAAAGTTATGTTTAATTTTGAAGAAACTTATCGTATTTCTACATAAATAAGTTTAATTAAATTTTTTATCGGTCATTTTACCTATGACCCTGAAACTCAGAAACTAATCTGTGTTCTATGGCAATTAATAATTATTTGACCAACATCTTGCTGAAGTAGTGTACAAATCACACTTTTAATTAACTTTCAAATGCCACAGACCATTTTTTGTCTCAGAATGGTTAACGTTTCCCAATACTAAATAACCCTGTCATTTAAAATTTGCCAATGAAGGTTCTATACTCTCTCTGTGCTAAAACTTCGTTTTAAATTTGGATTATCGAAGGCTCATTTGTCTGCGGACCAAAGGACCGTTTACTTTCTTGCAGAGGTTTTTAGACCTAGAGACATTAAACCTTAGTTTTCGCTGCTATAAAATCACTGACCTCGACTTTGCCGAAGATGTATCGAGCAAGGTCTCCACTGCCCCAAAGATATGAATTCCTAAGTTCAAACTAGAATTTCCGATGAATTGCCGAAATATTATATAAGACCAAATTGCCAGTAATTTTATTGTTTGATGTTAAAGCACCTTGACCGCTTGAGATGTACCTTGGCCATATTATCAAAGATTAGGGGCCATACACTTCGTCTACATTGACCTCAAAAAAGATGTAAAGTTATTTGAGCTCCTTGAGATGATAAATGCCAAAGTCCACCGAATTTTGAATTAATATTTTACTTTCCTTATCTGTTTTCTTAAACATTACAAAGTTTCATCAGTTCTTATTATTCGTTATGCTTGGCTTATAACATGATCTTTGGATGAGGTGTTGATTGCTTGTCATTGTGGGAGGACATCTCAACGATAATTTTGCTCCTATCAATACAATATTTTAAAACACACGAGACTTTGCTATGCGTCAATTTTCACTGACTGATATAAACAGTCAATCGTATCTAACAGTTTTCGTGTCAACATATAGTCAAAACTTTCCTCTACAAATATTTCCGTTTATACCGATGTCTTTATCTTCAAGTCCTAATTGAAAGTCTCGAGTTTACCGTCTACGGATCAACTGGATCTATTTAGTGAAGTAGGCCAAGTTCGCGGCTTGGACATCTCCATATCCCTCCGTACGGCGTCGATAGAAAGCGACACAGACCTTGACACAGTTAGGGACCACTGTCCAATATGTGGTTGGTAGAACGCAATCACGAATGTTCGACTGTTGAATCTAAAACATGAAAACGATATCGATGTCTTCGTACGAGGTTTAAACTAGACTCGTTATTGCTATAATAGTCGCCGACGCACGGCGCCACATGGCAAAAATGTTACCACGAATAAATTCTTTTTTTTTCCAAATCTCGGTTGTGCTTTGAATGTATTTTGTTTTAACGTTTTATAGTAAATATATATTTTAAAATAAATTACATAATAATAATAAAAAGAACGAGATTTTTGCCATGACACTGACCTAGTCATGCGATACTGACATAATTACGAGTATGTCACTCGCACCATGCTACACCGCAGACAGCGTAGACCGTTGAACCTCAAAAATATGTAAAAGGAAGGAGATTTTCACCTTGTATTTAGTAGAATAGATAAAAGTGGTATAATTTGGTGGGTAATCCGACTCGAAGGACCAAAATAATGGCACCTAAAGTATTCCTTTTATTTCGTGCGTTAAATTACGCCTCTATTGTTACGGGGAAATCTTTCATCTTACTAAACTGTTCCTATGTTCCTTGCGCCTTCTACAAATATTGATCCATCGTTTTGAAGGCATAAATCCCCACATTGTTTAATGAACCAAGATAAATATTGCTAAGTGGTCCATCCTCAAGGTAGCCAATGACCTATTATCTCATTAACTCTTAGCTAATGTTTGTTGCGTGTTTAGATCTTCAACGAGGTATAAAATATTCCAATAGATTCTCTTCGAATCTGACTTCTGCTGACTGCTTCGTTGGTCGAGTCGGGCAATGTATTATTGGAATTTCCATTAAGGATTTCTCAGTAGCAGCCTGGAGTCTGGATTCGTGCCCGGTCGATGGCAATAGGATCGCCCCCTATTACAAGGGACTTAAACATAACTGGCGGAATGTGAGTTTACGTACTATAGGTACACCTCTGCCTAACCTGCCTTTGGGGATTACAGGCGTGATGTAATGTCTTCGAATCAGATTCAGTAGCCAAAACACGTATTTCCCTAAACTCATTTTCGGCAAACATTTGTTCGGTTTTGGGGTACTGAAACATTTGACCTTATAAATACGTGTAGGTATGCAATGAACTTGAATGAATTTAAAAGTGTAAACAAATTAACAGTCTTTATACATTATTCATAATTGATATGTACGAGTCAGCGGCGAGGTGTCAATTTTTGTAAGAGAGAAGTCGAAGTGAAACCGGTTTTAACTTACCTATCAATAAAGAAAAATATTAATTAATAAGTGAAGGAAATACTTTCATTTTTAAATTAAAAAATAATGGTCTTTCCTTTACTTAATTTAACACCATTTATAGTCATGTAGCAGAACCACAGAACATTTGACAGTTTTGTTTGTATAGTACAAACAAAACTGTCAAATGTTTTACAGAAATAAACTCAACCATAAACAATCTAGGAATATAAATAATCGAATATAATACAGTTGAACAAGTGAAAACTAAATAAAATGTGCAATATTCATCTATCTCCGATTTTTCCATATCTGTCTCTATCGTAACCCGTTGTACAGTGGCTTGCTCTCGTCCGTATCAAGCGATGCCACATGTCCTAAAATGCCATTTTTAATAGCAGTAGAGTTGCTGATGCGAACCTCTGCAGGCCTAGACAAAAAACTTCTGTAGCGTGAAACGCCAGACGCTAACGACAAAAGGTATGGCAATGACATTAGGTGTGGAAAGGACACGTAACGTCACGCTAAGTTCGTAGACAATTATACATTTGTAACGAAACGCTGCCGCTAACGCAGCGTTAGCGTGACGTCTCTCACTGAAGGGAAGCCGGAAGGAATCGTGTTGTATAGTTCTTTCGCCACTGGTACGAGTATAGCACGGCGGCATGGCAACCGTCTAATATTGAAATTACACATTATAAATATTGACTTCAGAAACGTTAAATAATTATAATTAAAACAAAACCAATACATTATGACACCGGATCCTTTTTATTATTATTTTAGTTTGTGTAATTACCACATTTTAATATTTATACAAATATGCCGTGGTTTTGCGATCTACGTCATTATGCGCATATATTGGTTTATAAAATATTGTAAAACCCTGTATTGAATACATAATGCATCTTTTAACATGAATATGTTAATTAAGATGTTTTAATATTGCTTGAAAAATTACTTTGGTAGTAGGTGTATAGCCGTCATACAAATCCTTGCTTCAAATTGATGTTATTTCCAATCAAACTCAAATAAACCAATTACAGGCACTTTTGAATTGTCAAGGGGTCGGTCAGTCAGAAAAATGAAGCTAGTTGCCCATTCCAAAGCGTAGTAGGTTCCTATGGAGAAGAACGGACAAGAAACTCCGCGGATACTCCTTTAAAACAAAATAGGGTGAAGCGATACTTTACGCCTGGACAGCTTTTAACCCTTTACAAAGCACAAGTCCGTTCCTGCATGGAGTATTGCAGCCACCTTTGGGATGGCTCAGCAAAGTACCAACTTGCTGCGCTTGACTCGGTGGAACGCAGAGCTAAGAGGCTTATTGGCGACGTAAAACTGGTGGATGCCAAGCTTCACAGCTTGGCTCATCGCCGCAAGGTTGCCTGCTTGTCGGTCTTCTACAGATTGTACTTCGGAGAGTGTGCCCATGAACTCCACGACCTCATTCCACCGGCCCCCTTCTACCATCGGACATCTAGACGCACTGCAAGTTACCACCCCTACCTAGTTAATATTCCACCAACTCGCACTAAGCGTTTTCAAACGTCTTTTATAATGCGCGCAGCAAAGGAGTGGAACTCTCTACCTGCGTCTGTGTTTCCGAACGCATACAACCCTAATCTATTCAAAGTGAGAGTGAACAGGCTTCTTCTGGGTAAGCTCACTCCATCGTAGACTTTGTCTCTGTCATCCAGACCTAGACTAAAGTCAAGAGCAAACTCATAGTAGAATAAAAAAATAAAAAAATATTGTTACAAAATTAAACAAAATAATATCAACTTTATGATACTGTACATTAAGTTTAATTAAGAGTAACTAGTACTGTTTCAAAAGTCTTAATAATAAGTAACTGTTGAAGTGGTAGTGCATATACTGAACTTTAAAGTCAGTTAAAGATATTTTTCCAAAAACACACATTTATTTATTTAAACTGCATGTACAATAGTGGTACATAGGCGGACTTAATGCCACAAGGCATTCTCTACCAGTCAACCTTTGGGTTAAATATATAAATAGTGAGAGGATACAAAAATAATGCCTAAAATCCTAACTTCTTGATTACTAGAATTTATATAGTTTTATTGATACTAATACACATATACAAATAAAATAAACTAATAGATATACATATTTGTTTACATTTTTGGAAACTTATTTGCGAATGCAGGATACCTTATAATTATAACCTAGTTGACCGACCATGTCGTTCGTTTAAACATCCGTTGAGTTTTCACAGAACTACATCATAGGAATAAACAGGCCCCTCGGGTCTTTCATTCGTATACAGAGTCAAATTAAAAACGCGTTCCCTATTTATTGAACAGTTTGCCTGCTGACATCAGACAAGAAGATAATAAAGTAAAATTCGCACGTATTCTTAAAACATATTTATTAGAATCTATGTAAATGTAGGTACTAAGTATGAATAGGTTATAGATGTACCTGACAATATGTTTATTGAAAGAGAGACTCAACGATCTCACAGTTAAACTGCGTAAGCAGTTTTGTGGGGCAATGTATCTAGTGTTAAGAAATTTAAGTGAATAAATCATTCATTCATTCATTCAAAATTAACTAGCGAAACACCGCATATGTGATGGATATCGATATATGTAAAGAAGATAAAACAACAATAAGGATTTTTTAATCTCAATATTTTATTTAACTACTACCAGCGGCCGTCGACCCCTGTACCGTTGTCCCTGCAGTCAGCTGTAGTTACTTGAAGACGTTATATTATTATTTTTTTAATTATTTTATATATTTAATTTGACTCTGTGTTATATTTATAGTATTCGTTGCGTGCCAACATTTTATTAACACGTTCAAAGCAATATGACGTAGTGATCTTCAGATTTGTTTACCCATTACTCTACCGTATGTAATTGAACAAGTACACAAAAAAACCAGATGTTTCGTGAATTTCCCACTCTCTGACTTGTCTGTGTTTTTTTTTTTTTTTTGTGATATCCGAAATGAAACTTAGAGTCAAGTCTGAGCTCCAGAAATTGTGTCGGCGTCCGACATGACAATCAGGACGTAATAATTATATTCCATCCACCGAGAGAATGCTTTTTTGACACCTGTCAGTTGTACAAGATTTGGAACTATAGTTTAAATTTGTAATACACCTTATTCGTTTGTATGAAACTAACAGAGGCCCTTGCAGAGAATGCTTTTTTGGCACCAAAGGCCTTAGTGTGAGTTTATTTTAACCATCTCGAATTTACGCATCGAGCGCGTTCAGCACTCCGATTGGTGAAGGGCCAATCGGAGGCCAACCGGAACGCCAAACGCGCTCGATGCGTAAAATCGAGCGTTAAAAGAAACTCACACTTAGGTCTCTGGTGCCAAAAAAGCATTCTCTCGGTGGACGGAATATAATAACAAAATGCAAATAGTGGGTGATCCATAAGAGGGCATATATGGCTCCACAAGCGCCACTCCTTTAAAAAAATATTATCTCGTGACTGAGAAGGAATTATGAAAAACGGCTCAACAAATAAAAGTCAAAGTCAAAGATCTTTATTGTGAGACAGTGGTTATAGAGTTGTTATTGTGTTATTTTGGTGTGCGTTTGCATTGCTCCACCATGTTAGGCATACAATAGTAATACCTCGGTAAGTGTGTCTAGAATTTTCTAATACCTTTTATAAAGTTTCATATTGAGACACGAAGCAACAAAATATGATTGAGAGGAATGTGGCCGTGTTTCTTTAGAATGAATTTTGTTGCTTAAACGCTAAATGCGCCCTCTCTTTTGGCTTAGCGTGACCATAAGTCATTCTGTCATTACTTTCCAGAGGAGTTTTAGTTACTAGCATAATCAGCCTATAATGTCGCCACTATTTGGGCACAAGACTCCTCTCCACGAAAGGGTGTGGGTTGTTATCTGCCACGCGGACCTAGAGCGAGTTGGTAGATGTCACATGTCTTCTATTTCTTGGTACTAGGACATGCCGGTTTCCTCACGATATTCTCTCCACCGTTTTGAGATCAGTGGTGATGAAATTATTGACACAAAGTAAAGCTGCCTGGGTTCGAACCCACGACGTACAACTCGTATGTCGGGGCTGTTACCACTAGGCCACCACTGCCTCTCACCACTGTTATAGTCAGGGCTTGTTAACGTTACCAAATAACAAAATAATAACCGTTACGTAACGCTAAATTTCAATGTATACCTTACTAACGTTACAAAAATTTAACGTTACTTGATAACATTACCAGTAATATAACGTTAATTAAAATTAGCAAAAATACGATAACTAACGTTAAATTAGCTACGTTGCCGTTCTGTGGGTAAGAATCAGGTAGATTCAGGCAACTTTTTGATCGGCAAGGCATCAGAGAGGTGTGAGGGCGGGCTCCCACCGCGCCGCACGCATCAGGCCCTACTACTTACATCTCACCCGTTAAAATAACGATAAAATGAATAGTTGCATAAATAACGTTAAATCGATTACCGTTATTTTAATAATAACGTTAACTCTGTCAATAAAAGGTAACGTTATGAAAATTTACCGGTATTTAAAGCCCTGGTTATAGTTACTAGCAAAATTATCACAATCTATCATCTATACTAAATGCAATCGAAAGTTTATACGGTACTCATAACAAAAAAAATGTTTTTTTTCTCCCTCTGTTTGTTCAAGCTAATTTCCGAAACGGCTGGACCGATTTTGACGGGACTTTCACTGGCAGATAGCTAATGTTAATGTAGTGTAAGGAGTAACTTAGGCTACTTTTATTCGGCTAGCTGCTGCCCGCGGGTTCGCCCGGGTGGATGAAAAAATAACTTATTACAAACAAACAATTCTATTCTATTTATTTGTATAGAAAAAGCCACGCGGGCGAAATATTAATGCGGTTTATTCTTTATCAGTAGATAATTACAATTTCATATACCTATTCTATAAGTTACTCTTATGCTAAACAGCCAATTTTTCGTCCATTTACAATGACATCATAGACTCAATCAACCAATTTTCTCTCCCCAGGCATAGACAACGCCACTTGCACCTTCGGCTCTCTGGTCTCCTTCAAGAAAGGCAGCAAGCCTCGTCACTTAGACATAAAGATGGACTTGCGAGTCCTGTTGGTAGACTCTCGCGTCTCCAGGGAGACTAGAGCCCTGGTGGTGAAGGTCGCCGCCTTGAGACAGAGGAACACCGCCGCAGTGGACCATATAATGGATGCATGTGATGATGTTGCTCATACAGCCACGCAGGTTGGTTTCATTAAGGTATTTTGATTTGGTTTAGTTGTTTTTGCATAGCGATAGATATAAGCTATGTTTGCTGTATAATCACCAGAGATCGGACCATACCAACAAATATGGCGTTTTACGAATTTAAACTTAGTTCCAAATCTTGTACAACTGACAGGTGTCAAAAAAGCATTCTCTCGGTGGACGGAATATAGTGTCATATCGTCCCCGTAGAGCGAAAGTCACTAAGTGGAAAAATGCCCAAAATGACTTATCAGTGTCACTAAAATCAACATTTTCTTCTCTAAATATCTGTCTAATCGTCATTTTTGTAGCTGCCCACGCTTTTGGTTTACGAAATGTGAAAAGTAAGTCAACCTTTTGTACCCCACAGCGTAATGGGATAAATAACTAATTTAGTCAAATTATTATACATTTATCGAAAATTTACATCACCCGAAATTAAAACGACTTAATTACTTTTTCTCTTGATTTATCAATGCATACATACATCTTTAGGTTTATTTTCAAAAACTTTAACTCTCATTATCTCAAAACACGATTTTTCGGCTTGATGACTTTTCGCTCTACGGGGACTATAATATATGTCGTTATACAATTTTCGCTATCCTATCATTCAAGGCAAAATATCAAAGTCGATTAAATAAGTAGAAGATAGTATACCTTGAATATAAATCGCACATATAATATTAAGCAAGTGTCAAGCGTGTATTTCTATTAGTCAAAATGACGGCGCGTAATTTGCCAATAAATTAATACGTAAGTACTGCATTGGCAGGTTGCTTACCTCGCAAACAAGCCGTTCCCCTCAGTCAGATACAACTTGCGTAGTATCGTAAACATTGACACACTCTGGGCTATTTTAATCCTAGCACCGGCTTCATAGATTATAACTATACCCAAAGTCTCAAATTCAGATAAGGGGATAATATAACAAAAAAATATCTTCGTAATGGTAATTCACATAAAATGGCGAAAAAAAGGTTCCATTTTCTTTTAAGTACTGAATTAAAAAAAAAAAATAATAATAATCATACCGTAATTATTTTTATAAGTTTTCGGTTTTAAACAAAGTTATTAAAAAAGATTTTCTGGTATAAAATATTTTATAATACTGGTAACAATGCAGAAGATACAAACATTTTCAAATTTTTTACATCTTCAACAATGCTAATATTACAACTCTCATTCATATATTCATATTGTATGTAGCTTATCTAGCTACATTTTGGATGAAAACGACTGTAAACTGTTTCGAGTTGAAATCGATTTTGGGAGGCCTACGTCTAGCATTGGACTTAAAAGAGCTGATTATGATGATCATAGGCCGTATCTCGGACACACTACACAAAACATTGTTTGGCAACGGTATTTTGTTTGCATAGTTCTTATAATTAATTCACTTTAATTTCATAGATGATTATTTCCAAAAAAACATAATGATAAAATGTTTTGCACCACTGTCCGTCATTTTGACAGTGACATTTCTTGACATTACTTTGTTTACAAAAATTATCTGAATTAAAGACTTTGGGTATAGCTGACCCGACAGACTTCGTTCTGTCAAAAGCTATAGTATAAACTCCACTACTCTACCCTACCCTAGGTAGGGTTACCTACCTACCCTACGCTACCCTACCCTACTACCCTACCTATTTACCTACCTACTGACGGCACGGTTGGCGCAGTGGGTAAGTGATTGACTGCTGCGCTGCGTGTCGCGGGTTCGATTCCCGCACGAAACAAATATTTGTATGACCTATAAGTAGATGTTCCGGGTCTGGCTGTTTGTGTATGTGAGTTTAAATGTTTGCAAACGCACCCACGATACAGGAGAAATTCATTAAAACTTAAAAAAATCATAGAAAGTAGCCGATTCTCAGACCTACTGAATATGCATATAAAATTTCATAAAAATCGGTCAAGAGGCACTTCAAACTCAAACTCAAAGCATTTATTTCAAATAAACCAATTACAGGCACTTTTGAATTGTCAAGGGGTCGGTCAGTCAGAAAGTAAAGCTAGTTGCCCATTCCAAAGCGTAGTAGGTTTCTATGGAGAAGAACGGACAAGAAACTCCACGGACACTCTTTTAAAACAATATTTTGTTACAAAATAGGTATAGGTTACATCATTCATGTTGAAGTTATACATGTGAGAACAATGTAGAAAGACGTGCACGTTAGAAGCGTCCGTAATAGAAACAATTCAAAAATTAAAATAAGCCGTGGCAGCTAAGAGATGACCAGTCCCAACTTACGGCGCCTGTTCACGAACAATTCAATTTTATTTATTTGTATAAATAAACAATTAGCGCTTAAAGTCGCCATTTAAAAGCATCCACAAATTACCTGCAATAAATAATTAAATACTTACTATAGTGAAATAAAATATGGCGATGTATGGCAACGCGTTTATTTGATTCCTATACAACAATATAAGAGTAGGTTAGAATTGGGGGTTCTGGATCATGTCTATAGAATTGGGGATTCTGAATCACGGCTATAGAATTGGGGGTTCTGCATCACGGTTCGAGCACAGCGAGAACAGCTGATTCAGAAACCCCAATTCTATAGCCGTGATTCAGAATCCCCTATTTTATAGCTGTGATTCAGAACCCTCAATTCTATTATGGGTCTACGATATAATTTGCAATGCAGTTTTATCTATACAACCTCAGATATCACTTTTCATCTGATTAGAATTGAAATGTCTTTCAACCTAATTCAAATCCAATTCTATAGACATGATCCAGAACCCCCAATTCTAACCTACTTATAAGAAAGACAAAACGTTTATTTGCGGTAAACATGTCGCAAACAAAAAAAAGAACACAAACACAAAAATAATAACAAGTTCAAGTTGTTTTTATTTTTGCATATGCGTCACATCCAAAAACGGCCATCGCAAATATGAACAAGCAGCTCGATATTTAATTCCTGTAGTTCACTTCTGAAGAAACTTAAATTATATTAACAAGTAAAAATAAATGTTATGATAATATAAAAGTATTTTCTTTTTACACGTTGCCCCACACTAGGAATTTCTCCTGTATCGTGGGTGCGTTTACAAACATTTAAACTCACATACACAAACAGCCAGACCCGCAACAACTACTTGTAGGTCATATAAATATTTGTTCCGTGCGGGAATCGAACCTGCGACACGCAGCCTAGCAGTCAAACGCTTAACCACTGCGCCAACCGTGTCGTACCTACCTACGTACGTACCTACGTATGTATGATACCTATATTATGTAATTCTCTGAAATCCAAAGTAGCTCTTAAGTGAGAACACTACCAGTATTAAATTTGTCTTCTTTATTTCTAGGTTTTGGAAAAACTCTCCAGTGGCAAGTGTGAAATTGATTCTGAAGCAGAATACCAGCATTTAGCAGTAAGTACCGTTTGTTATTAGTCATACACATACAACATCAAATGAGAGGGGATTGTGGCTAAGTAATAGCAGCCTCGCTTGCCGCGGTTGGTCCGTGGATAGGTGACAATCTTTACATACCGATACCCCTCCGTGGTATATGATCAGAGTGTCTAACTTTCAATTCTTCTACGAAGCAAAATGCCTAAAATTAATGTCTACACAGCAAATTGCCTAAGCTGTAAATCGCCTAGAGATCAAAACGTTTAACAAGCAAAATGCCTAAAATGCAATAATTTCTAAGTAGTCGAGATGGTTAAAATGGACTCACACTAGGGCCTCTGAACTGTAGGTTAGGTTAGGTTAGAACAGAAAAAATGCCTCTAAGCATTTTTGAATTGTCAAGGAGTCGGTCAGTCAGAAATATGAAACTAGTTGCCCATTCCAAAAGCGTAGTAGGTACCTATGGAGAAGAACGGGCAAGAAACTCCATGGACACTTCTAAATTATATTAGTTACATCTGTAATGTTGAATTTATAACTACCTATATGTGAGGACGACGTAAAAAAAAGAAAAGACGTACACCTTAAAAGCGTCCAGAGTAGGTACAGCAAATACAAAAAAAACATAACGGGGTTTATTCATAAACGTTGCTTAAAGTTAGTGACGTTCAAACGTCAAAAATTTATGGTTAAACAGTCGCTAATCATTACTTAACTTTATGCAGCGTTTATAAATAAACTCCTAAAAATATAATAATTTAAATAAGCCGTGGAAGCGAAGAGATGACCAGTCCCAACTAACAGTGCCCGTTCACGAATATGGCGCATGGATCAGCACGATTCAGCTCAACCATTGAAGGGAGCTAAGCGAATCATGTCAATATCCCAAAAAATCATGCTAAACCAATCTAAGGGGAATTTCCAAAACTGCTGACATTTATGGGTCGATAACAAGATGAATGATGAAAAGTGTTATTATAGCTATTTTTACAACCTAAAGTAAACTTAGTGACGTCACCCGCACTAGCAAATTTTTGTTGTGAAATACAGTGTGAACGTAAGTTTTTTTTTCGACGCATCTAAATAAACGTATTCGGTTGATGCCACGTCACTATTTTATTACAAGACTAGCTTTTCGCCGCGACTTCGGCCGCGTGAAATTTCTTGTTCCCGCGTCCCACCCCGTCGCAAAAACTAAGTTTATAGAAACTTAGTTTTTGCAAATTTTTGCTCGGCTCCTCAAGGTCGTAGCATGATGTTAAATAGCCTATAATTTTATATTATATTATTATTATTATATTTTTTTTTAAGTGAAAAAGATTTTTTACATAATTTTCGGAGATTAGCGCGTTCAACAATTAAAAAAAAAACAAGTATAGATTTTTCTATTACGATGTGAAATTTTGAGTGCTTACATTTTGTATTTATAGCATTGCGTGCGTATGCGCCGAGTAAGGTACCTATAGAAGTAACTAAAATAGCTGTGTTGTTTTGTTTTTGGATTATGACAAATCTGTTGCTATTTTCCGCATCGCTTGTAAGGATTTCTCGTAAGTTTCCAATGCCTACTCGGATTTTAAATAAACATGAGAGTCATCATTAGAGATCGGATATTCGGATGCATATTTACTTACAGTTAATTTTTAGCTGTGAAAGTATGGAAGCGGCTTCTTAAAATATTTTTATAGTAAAGAAATCCGTGTTGCTAGGAACAACGCGAATGCATAACTAGTCGAGTGGGTAACAGGTATGTAAGCGACTTCTAAAAAACTATTTATAAAAAAAAAACTCTAACCAAACCAACTTAGATCAAGCAATAACGTTCCAACGTCTAACCTCGCTTCCAATTGTTTCAGGAACTATGGGACATGAACCACTGCCTGCTGTCAGCTCTGGGGGTGTCGCACCCAGCACTGGAGATGATCCGAGCCGCTGCACGCGCTAAGGGACTCGCCTGCAAGCTTACTGGCGCCGGCGGGGGCGGGTAAGATAATACTACCCTTACATAGCATAATCAGCGTAAAATGTTACGTATCTGTGACGTTAGGAATGTATAGTACGTTAGTTACGCCCACATGATGCAACATTAGTCCAAATAGTGTTTACACTATGAAATAAAAAAGACCGTAAAAGAAATCATATTTTCCTTTTTATTGATAAAATAGTCGTAACATTGCTGTAGTGAAGTGTGACTTGATGTCACACTATGCCACATACGCAAACGTAACGTAACTTGGGTCCAGATAGTGTTCAAACTATAAAATAGTCCAGATAAGGGCATAAGAAGCACTAATATTTTCAGTTTTGTTAATAAAATACTCATGGCATTGTTACAGTGAAGTATAACTTGATGTCACACTATGCCACTTACGTCAATATGGTGCATCTTGAGTCCAATAGAGTTTGTACCATGAAATAAATAGTATAGGTAACTCATATTTTCAGTTTTCCTAATTAAATACGCGTCATAGATTAGGGTGCATAACTCGAGACGGATGTACTTTAGAGCTGAGCTGCCATAGTAACTATTGTTTGAATGGAAGTACTCCACACATCTAACAAGGTGGCGATAGTGTGCAATCAAAAAAAAAAGGCACCAAAATTGGGCATGGCCCTTTATGTACTCATAACATAACGTAAATAAAGCAATGAATGTTTTGTTGTTGAACTGTCAAAATGTAAGCTATTCCTACTGTGTGTTACGTAATTACTCCGCTAGACCAATTGTTAGCCACCACTAGCAGCTGAGCCCTGTTCCTATTGGCTCGCAGATAGATTAAAAACCAAATAAAAAACTATAAACCACCATGTGTCGTGATGGCCCAATGGTTAAAGCCTCGCCTCTCATGCATGAGGTTGTGAGTTCAAATCCGGGCAAGTACCAATGTGACTTTCAATGTACTTTCTGAGTTTATCTTGGACATTACTGACATCGGTGAAGGAAAAAAATCGTGAGGAAACCTGGACTTATAGTTAATACATATAAAGTCTGAAATCGCCAACCCGTCTTGAGCAAGCCTTGTTCTCTGTATGAGAACTGGCTGGCTGGTTGGTAAACCATCAAATCTTGGTTGGTTTGGTGGTTTATGGTTTTTTTATTTGATTTTTTATTTCTTTATCTGCAACCACCAAGTTGAGCGTTGACAGTTGAGCGACAAATCCTTGCACTGACTGGACAAGTCCACTCAAAATTGTGTACTTCTTTCCTCAAAAGACCATTTCAGACACGGATCTACATGGTCCTCACATGATCTGACCAAGTTTATGTCTGGACTTTAAAAGAAACTGACCCCTGAGTTTGTTTCGCCATTTCTTCTCAGGGGTAGTCAGATACAAAATGTCGACTTCCCCAAGCTTGTTTTATATTTTTTATATGACGTGTAAAAGTGATTCCGATATCCTATTTACAGAATAAACGATTTCATTTCATTTCCAACCATGAATTCAAGTTCAATGAACTCGTGAAAGTCACGCAACCAGTTTCACACAAAACTCGAATTCTTTACATAAACAGGTTATACATGAATATAAAAATACAGGTTTCATTGAAAAGTATTTATTTTGTAAATATTATGAGATTTACAAATCTTAGACTTCATGTTATTTATTGGGCGTTGTTTCATCTTGGATTTCATATATTTTGACAAAAACCATGAAGTGATTCGGTGTACTTACTGTACCGTGCTTACCATTTCGATTCATTGCAAGTTTTTAAAATATCATGAACGCATTTATACTAAAAGGTTTAGGTACGCTCACGTATTCCAACTTCGTACAATAGTTGGAAAACCTAATTTAAGGTGATCGATCTGCGGCTTTCATTGTTAGTTTATCATTTTAAAAGAGTAAGTGTGGAGTTTTGTGCCCATTCTTTTCCATACGTAACTACTTTTTGGAAGGGGCTACTAGTTTTTTTTTTTTTTTTTTGTTCTAAATTTTGACGTTCAAAAGTTCCTTTTATGTGCCTATTTTTGACTTTGACATCTACATATCTATTTAATAAATCTATAAAGCGCATTTAACTGCGGCATCACTGAAATATACAGGGTTATTTATACAACACCAACAACCTCGCAAGAGTAGATTACTAACATCATAAACAACAACATTTGTATTACGACTTTTACGAGAAAAAAAAAACAACTGTCCGTATATATATATGTCCGAACAGCTGATCGAGTTTTGTATGAAAAGTCTTTTTTTTGCCTGTTTTCGAAAAAGTCGTAGAACAAATGTTGTTGTTTATGATGTTAGTAATCTACTCCTGCGAGGTTGTTGGTGTTTTACAAATAAACCTGTATAACGATCAGCTGTAGTCTGTGGCTCCGTTCGAAAAGAAATATCAACCATTAGTTTTGCCCCGTTTAGACGTTATGAAAAATCCTTTCTTAGGCCTCAGTCACACCAAATGATTTATAGCTGCTGTTTTTTGCTTGCGATTACTAGCAGCAATAAATCGCCGCTACCGTGTGACCTCTGCGGACTACATGCAGTTTTTATCAGCTAAAAACTCATTCGATTGGTACCGTGTAGTCGAAATGTCGTCTATCGTAAGTCGACGCGCTGTAAGACAAATGATTCGGTTGTGCTGTATTGATCTAGCAGAGCAAATATTAAAAAAGCTAACTGCTCAGAAAAAAAAAATGTATCCGCAAATGGATTGGTCGAAGAGAAATGCTTGAAGCTTCTAATAACCGATTAATGGAATTTGCTGCAGAAGAACCAAACGATTATAAAAATATTCTACGCCTAACGGAAGCGAACTTTAATGAATTACTTGACTTAATCACCACAAACCACAGAGTAAAAAAACTGCTTCGCAACACTGACGTGTTGAAGGAATGGCTCCTCGCGTTAATTTTAGCACTGTCCTCACACGTAGCTAATTATCGCTCGGCTATTTTTCGCAAGCGAAAAATTTATATTAATTAATATTTTTTTCGGTCAGCAATTATTAGCTTGTGCACGTTTACACGTAGCTAATTTTCGCTGGCGGAAAATAGCAGCTATAAATAAATCTCTACGTGTGACTGAGGCTTTAAGTGCAATTAATCTTCAGTTGTTTAGGCTGTACTTTGTCCGTCATCTGTTTCATAATTATGTATAAATATTCTAATCTCTACCATCTTTGTTACAGATACGCAATGGTACTAATCCCCCCGACGACGCCTCGCTCCATAGTCGACTCCCTCTGCGGTGAACTTTTGGAAAATGGCTTCCGAGTTAAAGAGACGCGCCTCGGCGGCTCCGGTGTCTCCATAGAGATGTGACGTCGCGCGCCCGGCAAGCGTCCGCGCATCGCATAGCCACGGTCACACTCTTTATGCTACATTATTTAAAAAAACAAACAAGTGTCGCACGACAGTTGCGCCACAGCTGCGCGATTTTTCACCGATTCTCGTGCGACACTTGCTTTGCTCATGGCAGCGATTGGTAGTTTTAGTGTTAAGTAAGCCAGTTGTATAATCAAGCTATTGCTTATTATAACAACTGATGGGACTGTCCATAGGGAAGGGAAGGGATTTGGTTAGCGTCATGTACCTGGGTACGTTTAGAATATTTGTAGTCACTACAGCTACAGTATTATTGGCAGGAGTAGGTCGGGAAGAGGGTTATAGTGTTCCAATGTGCAATGGTTGAGTGACTGTTGTATTCTTCATGAAGTAATCTCTTTTGTAGATTCAAGGGAAAAGAAAAACTAACGCTTGAATCAATGAAATCGGCTATTCTAGTAAAGCCATTATAGAATTAATATTTAATTCAACCCTGCGAGTTTACAAACTCAAATGAGAGTGAATTGAAGAACTGGATGTGTGTACGATTTGTGTCTTTCCAGTTTATGATGGGAAGTTTATATTATGACTTATATTGTCATTCAAAGGTCTGTGTAAACTATCATGCATGATATTTTCTACCTCCAAAACCTTTTTTTTAGGGCTTGTACACATTTTTTTTTTTGTGTCGCTACATTTGCGCAACACTCCATTGCTGGAAAAAATATTTTATGTAAAAATAAGTACATAGGGCGGCACACTAAATAACGTAATATTGTAATTTGACACTATATACGACACGTAGAAGTAGAACGAAATGTCATAAATTATCGGGAACGAAAATAGAAAATCGTATGTTGCTTCTGTTAACACCGGCGCGACACAGGTAAGCTCGACTAACTAGCCGAGTTTGAATGTGCCACTTGCGGAGAGCGTATAACCTATCTACGTCCAATTACTTGTAATATCATTAATTGCGGGGTTATGGGTAAGAGGGAAGGCTGAATATTTTTGCACATTTAGGCAACTGTAGCGCAACTGTTTGGCTCCAAAAAATGTCTGTATAAGCCCTTAAAATCTTGCATTTGAACTTATCACAAGTTTCAAGAGAATTAGCATGTCTTATTGACTCTAAAATATTGTTATTTTATATCTATCGACAGGTTGTATTTATATAATATATAGGTACGTAGTACAATACGTAATTATTTTTATAAAATTGTCACTGTTAAGACTTGAATTATCATCGAAATATTTTTACAGTTGATTGTAATTTTGTTCCTTAATAATTGGCTCGGTCATTATAAATAATTACTTCAGTAGATACTGGGATGTTGTCCAATTAAGATTTTTTTACTGAGAATGATTAACTCCTTTGTATAAGTTTATTATTTTGAATTATAATAAACACATTACTCTCCTCAGTCGGGTAAAAAGGATACATTTTATTATTTTCAACAACAAAAAGGTAAATAAGAGGAAAGTTGCAATAATAACATCAAAAGATACCGACATTATTTATTAAAAAAATGTTTGAGATGTGGTTTGATTCACACAAGTTACATAAAATGTAAGAGTCCAACGCATTTTCTAATTCGTGGCAATTTTGACTTACCGTCGAACTACTTCGGTTCCAATTATTATTAATTATTATTATAAATTATATTATGTATTTTATTTATTATAGAATAATAGTTATATTATTAGTTTAATTCTCTATAATACCCACCTTTTTTCTTCGCATAATTTATTATTACGGGTGTTTAATGTAGAATGTTTGTAGACTCAAACTGCCATTTCTATTATTATTTCACGTGTTATTTTAATAACATGTTTTATATTCAAAATGGGTTTTTTTTTTTTTTCATGTAGCTTCATAAATAAAAAATCTAATGTGTAATGATGGCTTTTTGGATCCACAAATTAAAACGTTTTACATGTGAGTGGTCATTTCTGAACATATTTTCATATAAATGTTGTCTTTATTAGTATACTACATTAAAATTAAATGAAGATGGATTATTTGTAAATAATAATCGAATAATAATTTAATAGGTATCATGTATGTCGTTATTCATAAATGACATTAGAAAAATAGAAAAAAGTTTCGCATATTCTTAACATCCCCAGTATTGCGTAAATTAATTATTCTGTTGCTATTTAATTATGTTTTCTTTAAAAATGTCTGAAATTATTTTATTCACTGCAAGTGCTAACGCGGCCAAATTATAATTTACTCAACGCCGGAAAACAGTCTGATCTACTTATAAAATAATGCACACATCATATAAAAGAGTATTTAAGTTTAATATAGCTTCTATATAATATTAATATAAAAATATCTCAGTGTATGCATGTGTGTCAATCGGGACTTAATTAAAACTGTATATCATACGCCTGTCTTCCATGAGACTGCTTATTCGTTATTATTCCAGTGTTATTGTGATAAAATTAATATATCTGATCATTTGTGTTCACTGACTCTTATGTAATAAAACCTTTTTGGTAATGGGCCAGTGTTGCTATCTGTTAAAAAGTCTCATACTACCCGCGTTTTTGACTTGTGTTTAAATTGATTGTCATTAGTTCTTGGAAAATTACTTGGCAATACTTGAGATCAATCTTTGTCTCGCAATAGGACATTCCTAAATATCGAAAGATTTCAATCTTGGGTATTAACTTTCATAGTTATTATTTAATTACATTAAGTAGGTATGTGTTTATATTGTCGCGCTCAATAATTTAGTGTTAATTGGTGCT
This sequence comes from Dryobota labecula, assembly GCA_947523025.1. Classification (NCBI taxonomy): domain Eukaryota; kingdom Metazoa; phylum Arthropoda; class Insecta; order Lepidoptera; family Noctuidae; genus Dryobota; species Dryobota labecula. The sequence goes on from OX383303.1 coordinate 13,000,343, forward strand.
GAATAAAATAATGAAAAATGTATTTTAGAAGAGTTGAGTAAATAAAAAGTTTAGTAATTTTGGAAACAGAATAAAATGTTTGAATATTATACAATCTTTTATTTATAACTGTATCAACTACACATCAGATACCCTATATAGTTATAACCAGTGATAGGATATTCGGATGCATATCTACCTTAAAGTTAATTTTTTGGTAAGAAATTATGGAATATGGCCGTCTTATTTTTTTTTTCTTAATACATTACGAAAAAAAAATGGGAAGGCCATATTCCATAATTTCTTACCAAAAAATTAACTTTAAGGTAGATATGCATCCGAATATCCTAACACTGGTTATAACAGATATTTTCCTCCTCCATGGTAAAAGGAAACAAACAAATGCATACATTTCCACCTAACACATACAAATGCATCCAGCATAATTATGCATCAAATAAAAAGCAAGGCATGTACTTAAAAGTGCATTTATTCATAATAAATTAACACATCTTTACAACTACAGTTGCACGTCAACAAAGTGAGTTCTAAAACATTACTATAAAGCCATAAAGCCAGTGTCGCAAACTCATCGATTAATACTGCTAGACGACATTGAACCTTGTCGCCATACAAATAAGACTTCAATCTGACTTAAATTATTTTACAATGGTGGAGGCGCCTCAATTCAAAACTAATATTTTCTAGTTCGATCACAGTTCTAAACTCAAAACATGATACTTAATTTAAAAAAAAAGGTGGTAAATAAGTGGAAGACAAAGGAACTTTTTAAAAGGGGTTTTGGTATTACTTCTTGCTACTACCTATTTACTTGAAATATGTAAATCTTCATAAAAATAAATTTTGTCTTCGCGGAATAGAATGGAATGAATGATCAGAAACATTTCGAAAAGACAACTAAAGTACTTAAATATTTGAACATAGAGTGAGAAATACCTTTGACTTATAAACCCTGCATCTCCTACATTCTAATATAGCATGTAACCAAACTTAATAAAATAGTCTACTGGCCATCTACTTGTGTTTCTATATAAAAACTAAAAGATACTGCAACTTTTGCTACGTACAATTCTATTTTATATGGACTTGGACAATCAATTAGCTATTTATATAAGTAATGAAGATAGGACATGCGATAGTAGCTCCCTCTGTGCTTTTTATACAATAGGTAAATATCCAGAAAATACAAAACAAGTCCAGTTTATTAAAAGAAATTCAAATTCCAAGCTTAGGCGAATATTATCGCTATAAATCATCATTATCATTCTCTTGCCCATAGCCCAATTTATTTGCCAAGTTTAACATGTCCTTTTCTTCCATACTCCTCTATTAGTCGTATTCTCTAGTCACTCACTTTCTAGCCATATCATTTTTCACACAGTGCATCCATCGTTTTTAGGATAGCCAATCAAAACTTTCCTGATGACATTTCCCTCGTTTCTCCACATGATATGCCCATACCATGAGAACCGATTACTACACAACTTTTCAGTCACTGGTGTCACTTTCAGAGTTCCTCTTATATAATAATAACAATAAAAGCTTTATTAATTTCACACAATAAAAAAATTAAAACATAAAAAAACATTTAAAATTATAAGTAACATTAAATAAAATAAAAAAATAGAATCAACAAATATTTACATTCATAATATTATTTCATTTCAAATTAGTTGAAAATTATAGAATTAAATTTAAAATCATGCATTCATATAAATAAATATATTGATTCCGAATAAAATAAAATAATTATGATTAAATATAAAATAACATTAGTGTGTGAACCCCCTTCGGGTAAAAGCCTCCTCCAAAGAATTCCACTTATCTCTATCTGACGCGTTGACTAGCCAGTCTCGTCCAACGTTCGCAATAATCTCGTCCTGCCATCGGGCGCACGGTCGGCCCCTGTTCCTGGTACCTCGTGGACCTTCCCATTTCCATTCCTCTTATATACTCATTTCTGATTCTATCCATTATCGCAATAAATATGGGTAATTTGTACAGTTTAGCAAAACCCACACTGGGTCCACGAAGTGGATTAAATCAATTGGCACCTCTCAGTCCCCATCCCCACGGGCGAATTTTTATCGCGCATCTGAATTTTCAACGCACTGCGTTGGAAGTAGAAAATCTAAAATTGTATTTTTTGACGCGCTGGGATGCACTCTGTTGGATGCTTAATGCTGGGATCAAAACCGAGAGTTGAAATTACAGTGCGCGATAAAAAATTGTCGCAATAAAAACCGCCCATGAGTATCACAGAGACCATGTAATGCCAATAATAATATTCGCCAAAGCTTTGTGACCACATAATAAGCGAAATAGCAGACTTTAACGCTTAATCTAACATTAAACTATTAATTGTCTAGCTAACTCCAACATTGAACATACAAGCGAAAGCACCATTTAATATCATATCTCCTTCGCGTCACTCTAGTGTTTAAATGAAAAAATGTATGAACTAAAACATTAAGGGTCTGTTCCACAACCTTCGGATAGGAAATTCTATGGAACAGTTTGGGACTTCTAACTTTCATATCTGCGTGGTTCTTTTAGGTTTGAAGAAACTTTATTCTCAATAAAGACATATGTCACCTACTTGAGAACAATACTAGTACATACATAAATTACACAAAGTTCGTTGTCATCAGTTACAAACTAGATATACAATGCCTTAATTTCTCCAGAAGTGATCGATCCACTTAAATACTAAGTTGAGTATTGAACGCATTGAAAGAGTGTTGATTTCTTCTAACAGAGCGTATTCTATTATAAAGTTGTGCTTCTTCAAAAGTATCTAATCATTTTTTTGCCATAGTTAGTTATTTTAGGGTTGCCAACCATACTGTTAAAAACAGTATTATAGGTACTGTTTTTCGGTCTAAAATACTGTATACTGTTCAACAAAAATAAAGTATTATTATTAACATAAGCGGGATATTTACCATGTTTATTCATTGTTCTGAGTTTCCGATATTTCGGCGCTGTTGCAAGCACCATGAACACGGATAAACATACATACAAAAGTTTATCCGTGATCATGGTGCTTGCAACAGCGCCGAAATATCGGAAACTCAGAACAATGAATAAACATGGTAAATATCCCGCTTATGTTAATAATAATATTAGTGACCATGACAGTTTAAAAACTTATAAAAATAAAGTATGTATATCAATGTACTATTTTCACTGATTCCAGTACTGCAGTAGAACATCATGTATGCACCTGGGCATGGGCGTGGTGGTTCAGGTAGCCTTAATTTCAAAATGAAACTGTAGTGCTTTTCTGTAAAAATATGTCTGTGAAAACATAGGTAAGTTTGTCTTGAATCTTCGCGACATAGTGAATACATAATATTGTTATCAGAATACCTTTTAGATTCTAGTATTAAAGATAGTTCTGCCACGTATTCTCAGAATGAGTGTTTTCAGCTATGAATGCTGGGACGACAGAAATAGAGCTTCTATACATTTAATAAAAAAATGCTCCTTGTCTATTTTCAAAATTGGTGCTAAATTGATGAGTTATGCAAGTAGATTTATTATGTATAAAGCTTAAAAAAAAAAAAACTTAAAATATTGTTTATTTTTCCGAGATACTGTTTATTTTCCCACTCTGACCATAAAATACATACTTTATTTCTTACTAGCTTATGCTCGCGGCTCCGCCCGCGTGGATGTCGGTTATCGCGTAAAAAAGTAGCCTATGTCCTTCTCCATATCCCAGGCTATATCTCTGCCAAATTTCATGACGATCGGTTCAGCGGCTTAGGCGTGAAAACGTAACATACAGACAGACAGACAGAGTTACTTTCACATTTATAATATTAGTATGGATACAAAAAGTTGGCAACTCTAGGTTCTTTTCTTAAAGACCATTTAAGACACCAATCTACACGGTCATCAATCTGACCAAGATTATGTCTGGACTTTAAAAAAGACTGCGATCTCATGAGTTTGTTTCGGCTTTTGTTCTCAGCGTAGTCGGATAGGAAACGCCGACCTCATCTAGTTTTTAAAATACTTATGATTGACTTGTAAAAGTGTTTGTACAAACCAACTTACAGATATTAAAATCATTTATTATTTATATAACTAACGCTTGAAATGTGGGTGTCTTGAGTTATCTACCTTCCGAAGGTGGTGACACAGGCCTCAAAAGAGAATTATCTTCGAATGTTCTAGTTTTGGATGAGGGGGGCGATAGCTTTCTACTACACTTATGTAACATTATTTCAATATTTACAGAGATTTCTTATCTTGCTGTATTGAGGCTCCTACAAACAGGCGCGACACAAAGGCAACGCTCGTTGCGCGACACGGGGTGCTTTTGTGTAGCGTCGCGTGTCGCGCCTGTTGTAGGAGCCTTTAGGCTGAAGACACATCTGATGTAGAAAGGTATGGGATAACACCACGTAGAATACTTTGTAGGTATGTGTTGTTTGAAATATACCTACTATCACATCGACTTAGAGCTGTTAGAGTAGCACGTAGCCAAATCCAAAAAAAAAAACAAAAGGATTTGGGCGTCGCGATTGGCTACACGCTACACGACTCGCGCGTAAAATGCCTCATGTGGACAAGCTCTTACAGTAACTGGCCGTAAATATTGCACATAGATTTATAGAAAATGTTCAGCTTTTTAGGGCGTCCGTCGTATTCGTCACTCGTAATTGTGTGAAGTCTTTGTAATGCTCGATGTGTCATACTTATTACTTGTTTCATGTGCTATAATTTATAACATGTGCCTTCACCCTAATGGTATAATATATATAGTGATTTGTAACGTACGTATTCGATTATTTTTTAAACACTCGTATTTATATCATTATAGAATCAAAGTATGTTTATATCGGTAGACATTTATTATCCATATAATTAATCTGAAATTCGGTTTATCTATTGTTTTTCTTTTTTTTTTAATAATATTTGTTTTGCGCAATCAAAATTAAACATTCAATAAAATTGATTAATACTTAAAAATAAAGTTTCGATATTAATAATTACAATCTATAAATAAGAATAAAAATAGAATATTGTATACAACAAAAACCGAAAAAAAAAAACACAAGTTCTCAAATTGTTAATACTGAGCAGCCAAATAAATGAAAAATCACAATGAAATATTTGGTCAAAAGGTAAATAAATTAAATTAGGTAAAGCGTATAAATAATTCGAGTTATGGTCCATATTTTTTTTAGTTATCACACTAAATGACTATTTCTCTATTTTATTTACAACTCTTGAAGGTTTAAGAAATAGGGCCTAAAGCGCAAGCGGCACTACTCAATCATTTTCGAATTATGAATTATTTATTCCGAAATAAAGCTATCTATGAAAATTCGAAGGTAAAAGGTTAGTCCGCATAGGCTACAGCCCCTAGCGTCGGTAATAGTTATGAAACAGTGTATAGTTACCGTTCTATGGAAGATATCTTACGGAATAAATATACAGAATGGATTTTTTAGACGGGGTAGTAAGGGTATCTTATCCGATGCAGTTACAGAAAAACGGTTTCAGGAGACTGTCCTTATTTTTTTGAGAAACTTTGATCCCCATTCACAAAAAATTGCCAACCAGAAAATGGGCCATTTTCGTAGAACTTTTTTTTGTATCCAATCAATCCTGTTTCTTATAAGAATCAAAAAATTATATTGGACCAACTGAGGTTTGAGTACTAGAAAAGTCAGAAATCGCAAAAAACGTTTACCATACATTTCGTAGGAAATGAGAATCCCAACTTACTTTTTTTACTATGTATAGAGTGGCCGCTACAATAAAAATTGGCCAAAACGAACAAAAAAAAAAAAAAAAATTATTGGCACCAAAAAAGTTTTTGTGAAAATTGACCATTTTCTTGCTGACTGTAATTTTTTTTCAAAATCTGTGAATGGGGATCAATATTTCTCGAAAAACTAAGGACAATCTCCTAGACCGTTTTCCTGTAGCTATAACGGTTAATGTACATGCCCTTACTGCACCATCTAAAAAATCCAGCCTGTATTTAATGCCACTACTGTTTCATAATCTAATCTTCAGTTATAGTTATAGTAACCGGCATGAGTCGTGAGCAAAAACTGACACCTGCGCAGTAGTAAATTTTTAGGTCTCTTTGGCGGAATGAAGAAGCCGGGGGGCGCCGAGATGCATGCGATTGGTTCGTCAGCCGATACTCGTCGTCTATTGGACTCTCGCGTGTCATTTTTATTTAGCCGAAAGTGTACATGCGCGAGCTTGCCCCCACTACTGCCCATCTGTGCTCACGACTCATGCCGGTTATTATACTCTGTTCTTAATTACTTGTTCAATACATAATGGCAAATGAAACAAAATGGCTTTAAACCTCTTTGGCAATACCTACTATTTGTAAAGACCTAGGTACCTATAATACTGTACCTAACTACTGTATAAATAATTTTATCTCTTTAAACTTCGTTATTTTTACATTGCCAACTTTAATACTAGCGTTCAAACCATAATAATCATCAAACATAAATAATTAAAATAAATCATCATCACATTTCATTATTGGTAGACTTTTCATAATTTTATGTCTTTACAGTTTATTTTTTTCAGGAGCCGACCATTTTTAATACATTTCTACCTAACCTACGAAGGCGATTCATTCATAATATCATTAAATTGTTGACTCCACAATATATTATATTACAGTAATTGTAACATTCTGCTCCATAACCCAATATCTACCCATATTGGGTTAGGGACTGTTCAAATATTACGTAACGCAATTTTTGGAGATTTTTGACCCCCCCTCCACCCCATGTAACGCGCGGTAACGTTTTTCTGTATCCCCTCCTCCCCCCTAGTAAAAAGTTACGTAACCACCAAGTGACCATTTTTACCTAAAAGTCACAAGTATTTGGCGTAAAGTACCGGAAAGTCGCTAAAATACCTTTGTTATTGTTTTAATCGCGTTAATATACTACCTATGTGAAATATTGCAAATGAAATTTAAAAAAAAATAAGTTTTAAAAAATGCGTCAGAGAATCCACGTGACCGTTCTGAAGGGGTTCGTTTTACAAGACGCCCCCCTCCCCCCAAATTCGTTACGTATTAATTGAACAATCCCTTAGGCGCCATCTCCACGGGCGAGACAATCGCCGCGATATTCACGCTGGGCCTTCAAATAATCGCCGCGATGATAACGCCGTGTGGAGATTGATTCATAGAGCTTCTATTGAATTTGATGCCACGGCGAGACAAAATCAAACTGGTTGCTAATTTAACTGTATAATTTATAATTTTTATGATATTATTTTTTATTTTCTGTGATTAATATAAATTTAACTCACACACTTATTATATGTTAATTTTTTTTTTTTTGGAAAATCATATACAATGTTTGTAAATATGTGAGCACCGTGTACCTATCGCATTTATTGATTTTTCTGTCATTACTTCACTTTTCATTCTTTTTACCAATTGTGGTAAGTAATTTTTATTTTTATTCTAGGTACATCGTCTTCACCTATAATTATTAATTAATGTATACAAACTATTGTTAACATTTTAAAAGAGTAAGTATGGAGTTTCTTGCCCATTCTTCTCCATACATAACTACATTTTGGAAGGCGCAACTAGAATCAATTAACTATTCATGTAATTTTTGACGTTCAAAAGTGCATCTTCGTGCCTATTTGAAATAAACGATTTGACTTTGACTTTGAGACTATCGCCGCGATTTTCTCACCCGTGGAGTTGGCGCCTTAGTAAAACGATTAAATTACATATAGTGTACTTTCGCAAAATCATGCTTAGTTCATTTAGTAAACGAATACAACCAAAAATAACAACCCAAAAAAAAAAAAAAACGTTCATCATTAGTAAAATCCTAACTGTATTCATTATTCGATATAGTCTGTGGCTCTACTGTTATTAACCTTTCACTATTCATGTTAAGTGAGAGTGAGAGGCGAATAGTAAAGCTGCCATTTCTACAAAATCAACGTGATTGTTACTCAATAATAGAAATATTTTTAGACTAAATGAGACAGTCTAGTTTGTCTATTCACACGTATAACTGCCTGTACAGTCGAATTACACCCTCATAATTAATTTCATAAAATTCTATCACAGATGTTAAACTAACTCTCAGAATATATTAATTTAGTATACATAGGTACTACTCGGTAATAATGTCCTAACTGGCAGAGTATTATTAATAGCTGGCGGGTAAGGAATGCTTCTAACTACAACAATATTAGGTACGCATTTTACATAGAATTCCTACGAGAAAATCCTTAGACAACAATTTGGAGTACACATAAACATGAATCATCACTTAAATCCTTGTTTAACTAACATTAATAATGGAATTTCTTTGGTATTCCATTCACTTGATTCAGCTATACAAAATACCTTTGTTTGTTCGATTACAATTAAAAACTATAAAACTATGGAATAGTTCGTTCGGATACATTCACAAACAAATCACTGCATTAAACATCAAATCCAGTCTGTCAAATCCATAAACAAAAGTTTTTTTTTCCCGTATCGCGACATTTATGTTTGTTCAGCGTCCTGTACCCTTGGTCAAGCGTGAAGCCAGCTCAGGGCCCATCCTCAGAAGGCCCATCATAAGCTCTTAAGTGCGTCCCAGATGAACATTAGCCTGTGGTACAGAGCTAATTGTATTATGTTCTACAATTGGTAGCCTGTTCTAACCTGGTGGTTGTTCTCGCTGTCAGGCTGGTGAATGAGAGGTGGGGATAGGGGGTCCTCGCTTGATGTTATTGTCGTTGAGGGCGGTACACCTGGAGACATAAAAGGGATCCTCTAAAAACAGTAAACGATCGACATGAACTGAAACAGCTTCAAATAACTCCTGTTATTGAGACCTTTTTTTTTTGGGTGGGAAATTATGAAATAACTTCTCCCGCTCTGGGCGGAGCGGGAGTGTCAGACTTTTACTGCCTGAAACTCACCCGTGTTCCTTCAGTTGCCTGTGTGCCAGGGCCACGGTATCCCTTTCGGACAAATCCGTAACCCTGGCAGGGTTATTGAGACCCTGACTCTACTAATAAAGAAATCATTTTTAAGTCACAAAAAAGGTGTATTAGGGCTATGTTTGGATTGAAAATAACTGATAGTTGCAAACAGTATTTTATGAAATATAACATTTTAAGTCTGCCTTCCTTATTTATTTATGAAATGGCTAATTTTATACAAACCAATCCTAAACTATTCAAGAAACTATCAGACGTTTCTATTCGTAATCGACAGGATAATAATAAATTATGCGTACCAAGATCAGCCACGGCATTGAAGCGTAAAAGTATTTTTTGTTTAGCACCAATCATCTATAATAATATCCCAAAACCTATTAGACAAATGCCTACTGCACTGTTTAAAATACATTTAAAAAAATATCTCATGGCCAAATGCTATTATAGCATATCAGAATTTTTAAATGACCGCAATTAATTAAATGGATTCCTAAATTACGACGTTTTCCCAATTTGACCCTCAAATGTTTTCTTCTCCTTTTTAATCAACATTAGGATTAAGTTATCAATTTCCTAGTTTGTTGTATAGACTCAATTTTTTATGGTTTATTCTAAACCAAAAATATGTTGTTTTGTACGTCATAAATGGCAAAACATGCAGATCTACCTGTTTTAGCCCTCGCACATATTATTTGATGTATACTCATGTTTTTACAATAAAATATATTCTATTCTATTCCTGTGGTTTCTACTCTCGGATTACATGATCGGGACAGCTTTACCCACCCAAATAGCCTCCTGATACTCGATGAAGCAATTTCGCACAGCAGTAGTCGGTATACTAACCTTCATTCTCATCCTCCTCTGCGAGCCACTTCTGTATGTCAGTCTGGTACATTCTCCTCTGTAGTACCTCCTTCGTACGCGGACGAGACCCGATGAACGTTACCTCCACCTGAAAAATTGAAATATATGATATCTTTACATATTTGCCCTCATTGTGCTCAAAATAATTTTTATCTTGAATTATTTCCAGCAGAACTGAGATTGGTTAAAACGTGAAAGGATTGTCTACTTCTTGCCAAATGACACAATCATGGAGATAGCGAGACAGATTTGGTGCTGTTGTTTTTAAAGACCGAAGATTGAAGAAATAGAGGCCTTTGGCCATTCGTTCCAGTCATCATCATCTCAGCCTAAAGACGTCCAACTGCCAGACATAGACGTCCCGCAATTGGAGGGTTTGCCATATTCACCACGCTTGGCAGATGGGTTGGCGATCGCAGTATAGTGTTAAAAATGCATAGAGAACGCTGCTGCCCATTCTCTAGTATAGGTCCATTAGTCGCCTTTTACGACACCCACGGGAGGAAATGGGGTGCTGCTATTCTTAACGTCCGGCACCACACGGCATTCGTCCCAGTACAGGTTGACAATAATATTATACAATCACAGTATAAAACATATTTTACCCCAGGTGGTAGGTTAGGCCTCAGCTCATCAGCCAGGTCTCCATTGGCGCCCAACCGCTGTGATTCCTCCCAACTCGTGTGCACTTCTTCGTGTAGAAGCTTCTCCTCTGTGAATGATCAAACATTTGGATTAATTCCTTTTTACAATGGCTACGTTATAAGACCAAAATCTTCCCGTTAACCTTTTGGTTAATGTGTAGAACTACTAAGAGGGAGATTTTGCTAAGTTATGTGAGTGATAATGCACTCAAACTTTAGCCCAGATTCTATACTCTGAGTCTGGGCAAATGTTTAAGCAGTTTTCGTTCTTATTTTCCCAAAAATTCTGGCAATATTGTAGGAGTTACTAATTTGTAGTTACTATACTGATTTTCAGCCACATCTTTATGAATACGGCTTCTTGAATGGGTGAGATTATTTTGGCACAGTGATATTCTTACCGTCTCTTTTGCTGGTGCTGCGTTTGTACTGTATCCTGAATCTGAAGGCCTCCAGTACGCTCGCCACCACGATTGTCAGTACCACCATCGTGAATAGATAAAATACCTGGAATTTAAGACAGTCGAGTTAAGATGGCAGTGGAGTACTTTGAGCACCTTTCTCATAAATTTATTTATGTAAAAGCTTACCAACTAAACAAACACAGCAATAACCCAAAGTCTTTAACATAATATATAATAGATCTAGCATGTATCTAAATTATAGGAAAGCACAGCACTATCAATTAGCGTAGGTACTAGAACATTGTAAAAAAAATAAATAATAATAATATGACATCAAATAATAATCCATACTAATATTATAAATGTGAAAGTAACTCTGTCTGTCTGTTACATTTTCACGCCTAAACCGCTGAACCGATCGTAATGAAATTTGGCAGAGATATAGCCTAGGATATGGAAAAGGACAGGCTACTTTTTTTACGCGATAACATCCACATTACGACACCCAGCCTTTAAGAACTTCTCAGATGCAGCTTTGAGTCTGGATTTGTAATTAATTGCAGTAGGGAGCTAATCTCTACCCAAATATAGGGCATAACTGGCGAGATATAGGTTTCCCATTCAGGGAATATATCCGTGATGAAATACAGGAGCTCGTCTAACGAAGCTGTCAAAATTGTTCTCCCTAGTCCTTCAAAACATCTCAGCATAAAATAAATCCTGCTAAACTGTGCCGCGACTGCGGCATACGCGTTCATAAGTATGATAGGTTTCCCATTCAGGGAATACATCCGTGATGAAATACAGGAGCTCGACTAACGAAGCTGTCAAAATTGTTCTCCCTAGTCCTTCAAAACATCTCACCATAAAATAAATCCTGCTAAACTGTCCCGCGACTGTGGCATACGCGTTCATGAGTATGAACCAGTTGTTGACGACGGTCAGCTCGAAGAGGGTCACCCCACTCGTCACGATGTTCTCAAAGTTGTTCAGGTAGTAGTAGCCGAGGGCCGTAGAGCTGTTCAGGGAATATTTGTAGAAGTCCTCGACGGTTGTATTGCTGGAAAAGAGGAAGAAGAAAGGAGGTTTTAGTTAGACGTACAAACGGGAAAAATCCCGCAGTTACGTATGAGGAGATGAAATCAAATTGGGTGACACCCATGTTTCAAAATTACCCCATAAAATATTTTCTGTATGCCCAGTTTCATATAAAAATTGGTCCTGATGTTAATTTAAAGTATACTCACACACAGCAATTCCTAAGATCATATCCAGCGAAAAGCTCCATCCCGATGATGGCGAAGAAGTAGTACATGACCAACATCACGCACCCAGCTGAAGACATGAGGGGAGACAGCAGGACCAGGGTGCCGAACACGTCACGGTAACGCTTCTTTAACTTGTACAGACGCATTAATCTGGAAGAGAATTTTGTAGAATATTGAAGAAAAATGTGGGGTTTGAATGATAAAATGATAAATGATTTTATTTCTGTAAGTAGGTTTTTACAAACACTTTTACACGTCAATCATATTTCAAAACTAGATGAGGTCGGCATTTCGTATCTGACTACTCTGAGAAGAAAGACCGAAACAAACTCAGAGGTCACAGTCTCTTTTAAAGTCCAGACATAATCTTGGCCAAATCATGTGAAGACCATGTAGATTGGTGTCTGAGATGGTCTTTTGAAGAAAGAACCACACAGATTGAGTGGACCTGTCCATTCAGTGCACGCATTTGTCAGTAATTGTGCAGCTCAACTCAGAACATAAGGAGCTCAACGATTCGACGAACAATACCAAAGAAAGGACATTTGGGCAGGCCGCATAAATTACTCAAACTGCCATACCATGATCAGAAAAAAAAAAAAAAAAATACTGAGATGAAAAAAAAAAATAAACAAAGACCCACATAGTCTTCACATTCACAATAATTAAAATAATAACATTATACTTCACAAGTAAATATTCATGTCAATGTGTATAAAGCAATCACAATAAAAAAGTTTCAATATGTAAAATTTGGAGCAGCTCAATCCCAAGAACCAGAAGAACTAAGACCTCAGGTAGGTATTTAAATGCCTTAATATGTATGAGCACCAAAGTAGCTTTGACATTGTAGATTAGCATAACCCTTATTATACCCGGCATGAGTTTAGAAAAAACCGGCCAAGTGCGTGTCGGACCACGCACAATGAAGGGTTCCGTAGTTGTGATGAATTTATCCCAAGAACAAACTTAACATTGTAGTTGAGAAACATGCTCTCATATACAGATTGTATGGGGGAACATGTTTTTCAACTGCAAATTTAAGTTGGTCGACTATTACTCGTAAACTTGAAAAGCCTACGTAGCTGTGATAGTTTTCCTTTTAACTTCGTTATATATACAACTATCGTGAATTTTTTCACCTATGCAAACTAACCGTTTAGCTGAACATTAGCATTTTAAAGCCTAATATTTCAGAAACGGATCCCTTAATCGAAAAATAGTTTTCACAAACCCGCAATATTTTTGAAAGACCCATCCAACGATACCCCATAAAACAGGGGAGGCGAAAAAAAAAACCCACTTTACAGGAGGTACCCTAAATAACAATTTTTTTCATGATTTTATCTTACCACTTTGTCGGCGTGAATATATGTATATCCATGCCAAATTATAGCTTTCTAGTACTAAGAGTCTCTGAGCTAAGCTGGGGACGGACAGACGGACGGACGGACGGACATGGCGAAACTATAAGGGTTCCTTGTTGACTACGAAACCCTAAAAACACATTGAACGTTTTTGATAGACCTATAAATCTGTGGCTGGTTCTTAGCTTGTGTTAATTTACCAGTTGTAAATGACTGAAGACGTAATAAACGTTACCGGACAATTTTGGTCAAACTGAGTCATCATTATCATCATTTCGGCTAAAAGACAAGAACTAGACGTGTTTCGTTGCTACCAGTAACACTACCACAGACTTGAAGGACCAGATTTAGACGTAACAATAATTGCTTCAGCACATACCTCAGTGGTCTAAATATAACAACGATGAAGAGCTTAGGCGCTATGCTGAGCAGCACAGCCCCCATGAGAGCCAAAAGCGTCACGCTCAGGTCGAACACGTTCCAGCCGCTCTCCAGGTATACTTGCAGGCCTGATGCCATCATGCGGAGGGCTGCTTCCATTAGGAACACTGAGGAGGAACATTGTTTTTAGGGCTATTGTAGACCGGCAAGAGTGAGGAGACATGTTTCGTGCAGCCATAGGAATAATATGTAGGTATCATCTTTGTAGACGGAGTCACTTATAACAATTCAAATGTAATTGGCAATGCCAAAACTGAGTATCGCAAGTTACTTTATATATCAAATGATTTTTTCCTGTCTTCTGAACTAAAAATTTTGGAGATTAATGTTTACCCTGGCAAAACGAAGCGAAAAACTACAATTCAGAATAATTTACTTATTATTTTTTTATGATTACAAATTATTATTAAAATTAGTTGATTTATCTCACAAACAAATCAAGATTATTATAATAATAGGTTTTTTTTTTTAAGTGTTCATTAAAAAATAATTTCTCAAATAAACACTAATTCGTTTTGTTACTTTTTTTTAATAAAAAATGTGTTAATTTGACAATTATATTATTTTACAAATTCCTTTTACATTTTTAAGTGTTTAATAAGAAAAAGAAGCGAATTTCATTCTGTACGGGGACAGAATGAAATTCGCTTCTTTTTCTTGGCCTGGATATATATCCGATATATTATATTTAAAAAATCGGATTTTTGATATGTTTTAATCAGATTTTTTCGAACCCTGTTTTAAATACACAGATACATCATTATTTAATTAATGGCATAGATAATTACTACGAGTACGCAAACAAAAGAAACAGGGCTTGTCAAACTACATACAGTATTATTTCCTGATTTGTCCTGATTATAGTTATAGAAAACGAAGTCTTGAGGATAAGTATTAACTTACATGTTAGGAACAACCAGGTGTCCCATGATGCGCAGAGAAGACGAGCACTGTCCTGTAGGTCGCCTGCCGCTTCACACACGCGAAGAACCATCGCCACTCCATTACCAATTATTAGAGCATCTGAAACAGAACACTCTAATTTTAGAGCTCCTCAAAATGTTCCGCCAGTGTGCATTGGGGGGCAGACGGTTGTGGAGAGGTTCAAGTACCTTGGTCACGTACTGACGTCTAACATGAAAGACGATGCGGATATCGACCACCAGCGTCGTGCCCTATCGGTTGTGGGAAACAAGCTTGCCACGAGATTTTTTAAGGCTGATGTACAGACTAAAGTGCACCTTTTCAGAGCGTACTGTCAAAATTTATATACGTGCCAGCTCTGGACTGAGTATACACAGAAGTCTTGAGATGGCATACGTGTTCAGTACAATAACATCTACAGACACCTAATGGGATTGAAGCGATACTGTAGTGCGTCTGGAATGTTCGCGGAAGCAAGGCTGAACGCGTTCAATGCCATTCAGAGAAGCAGAATTGCATCATTCATGTCCCGGGTTGGTACGTGTAGAAACAGTATAGTTAAGGACCTCGCTGATAGGATGTATGTTATCAAGACCTACAAGCGGTGGTTAGAAATAGCTGCGTAAATGTTTGTATGTCATTTTATTGTATATATTTATTTTTTTTGGTTTTATGTAACTTTTTTATTTTGTTTTTTATGGACTATGTGGTCTGCAATAAAGATTTATTATTATTATTATAGACATCGGTCTACTACGGATTACTGGGCAGACTTAGGTCCTGGATATCGATCCAGGACCTAAGTCTGCCCAGTAATCCGTTTAAATACGAGATGAAAATTGTTGTCAAAACTCCAATAGCCTAACTGCCGTCTCATCAAAACTCTACTATAGAAATAAACCGGCCAAGTGCGTGTCGGAACACGCACAATGAAGTGTTCCGTAGTTGGTATGCATTTATTATAAGAACAAACTTTACATTGTAATTGAAAAACATGTTGTTCCATACGGAATGTATGGGATAACATGTTTTTCAACTGTAAATGTAAGTTGGTCGATTATTAGTCAGTAACTTGTAAAACCTACTTAGCTGTGATAGTTTTCATTTTAACTTCGTTATATATACTACTGCTGTGATTTTTATCACGTATCTAAATACAACCATTTAGCTGGCAGGGGAGGGGGGGGAGACACACACTTGATTCTAACAAAAATTATCACTTTAAAGCTTAATATTACGCAAGCGGATCCCTGAATCGAAAAATGGTTTTCATAAAGCCGCAATATTTTTAATCAGCCTATCCAACGATACCCCACACCATGTAATAGACGAGAACAGGTCTACAGAACCCACCCGCTCTTCGTTTCAGCAGTTTTTGAGTTCGAGTATCGAAGTGCTTTTCACGACCATTGGAATTGTGGTCCATTAGACTAGAGACTTCGTACCAATGTCTTTAGTTACCTGATCATAGGTAAAAGTGACCACATAAACTTACAGATAAGATATTCGAAGTAAGGCCACCGCACAGCCGCTGCAGCAGCCCTTCCAATCGGCTCCAGCGGTGACTGTGAGTACCACGGAGCCCTAGACTGCTGGCCGGCCCATCGTAACGCGAACACTTCGTATAAGTTCGCGAACTCGCTGCGGGAGAGACCGCCTGTGGATGACTGGTTTAGCTGCTTGAACATCAGGTACACGTCTAGACCACCTGGGGAAGAAGAAATTTTCGAAATTTTATAAATATTGGGACTGACCCACTTGTATATCTCTTCATTTCATTCTTCTATTGTTATTGGTGCCGATTCCCTTGTTCACAAACTAAATTTAAGTTCAGTGCATCTTTTTATTTCTATTTCATTAAGAAAAGTACAGAAGATAAATTTTAGTTTAGTCCTGTCAAATTAATCAGCGCTTAACGTAAATTGACGTAATTTTAGTAGGCAAGTTTTTAATCACGTCTAAACTTGTATGGAGTAGTGACAGGCGCTGATTAATTTGACAGGACTAAACTAAAATTTGTCTTCTGTCCTTTTCTTAATGAAATGGAAAGAAAAAGATGCACTGAACTTAAATTTAGGTAACTCTCTGAGTTTATCTTGGACATTACTGACATCGGTGAAGGAAAAACATCGTGAGGAAACCTGGACTTATAGTTAATATAAGTCTGAAATCGCCAACCTGTCTTGAGCGAGCGTGGTGATCAATGCTCATGGCTTCTCTGTAAGAGAAGAGGCCTTTGCCCAGCAGTGGGACAGTTATAGGCTGGCTGGTATTTATTTCAAGCGACGCAGGCCCATAGATAAATACCTAAACATCATCATCATTTCAGCCGAAAGACGTCCACTGTACATAAGCCTCCCCCAATTGGGGGGTTTGCCATAATCGCCACGCTTGGCAGGCGGGTTGGTGATCGCAGTATGGTGTTAAAAATACATAGAGAACGCTGCTACCCATTCTCTAGTAAGTCCCTTAGTCGCCTTTTACGACACCCACGGGAGGAAATCGAGTGGTGCTATTCTTTACGTCCGGCACCACACGGCACAATACCTAAACATACATATTTTATTTTAATAACATTAAATTATTGTTCACGAAGTGTTGACTGTCGGCGTCGTGTTGCGTTGTGTGGTGTCGCGTAACCTTCCACGAAAACGTCGGTACGCCACAGCTTTTAGTCAAAACTCTTCTTTCATGACTGTTTCTAGGTACCGGTCAACTGTGGCATCTTTACTTTCCATGAGTAACTATACCAATGAGTACTGTACTTAAATATCTCTCGATTACTAAAAATCTGTTGCCGCCTTTTATGGGTAAAGTTGCTCATGGAAAGTAAAGTTGCCACAGTTGACGGTACTGAGTTGGAACCCACACCACAAACGACTTGAAGTTTATTTTATGGAGTGACTCCAACTTTTTTACTCTCAAGGTCCACTTGGTCTTGATTCTGATGTATTCCACGATGTTTTCAGTCATCGTGGAGTGATGCAGACACGGCAAGTGGGCTTCCTTCGCTTTGACTCAACCGTCACGGAACCCTCCTTGTCTGGCTGCCCTTTCTTAGGGGCTGGATACAAGATGCTGGAAGCCAGGTGTTTTGCGATTTATATTGGTGATGTGCTTAGTAGAATTTCACTTAATACTTACTGTAATGTGGTGCATAATGCCTCATCAACCCAGCGAAGTGCCTCAACCGGACGGCATGTGGAGCTCTTCGGGATACCAGCAGTCTGAAGGCATGCCGCGCGGCGCGTCGTCTGTGCAGTAAGAGAGCGCGGCACTTCTCACGCTCGATGCGAGTAAACGTCTCGTATACTACGGCTAACATCTGGAAAAGGTGCATATTGTGTCATCAGTATACCTATCTGCATGATGATTTTGAATACCTAAGCTAAAAGCCACATAAGTTGTGCTTATGAGTTAACCGAAAAAAAATGGTCCTTCGAGCCGAGAAGATGAAAGATTTATGTATATACGTAAGATTTGTGTTTTTAATTTTTTAGTTTTATTTAAATTATGTTTTATGAGCTTGATTGTAGGTGTACACTTACCAGATTCATAAGCACGTAGAGAACTGTAATGATGTACAGTATGAAAAACACGGCGTACCATTTAGACTTGGCGTATGATGGCATCATGACATCAGGGAAACTGCAAATAAATATTACAATTTTATTATATCAACCAGTGACCTTTAGGTGGGTTTAAATTTAGATTCATGTCACCAAAGCGATGATAAAGAAAATGGTTTGAGCTTGGTTTACCACCGATCCTACCATACATTAGATTTGAATATTCGATAGTAGTAAAACCACGCACAATGAAGGGTATGAATGTATGCCAAGAACAAACCGTAAACCATAAATCCGTAGGTGGTATGAATTTATCCTAAGAACAAACTTAACATTGTAGTTGAAAAACATGTTCTTCCATACGGAATGTATGGGAGAACATGTGTTTCAACTGTAAATGTAAGTTGGTCGTCTATTACTCGGTAACTTGTGAAATCTACTTAGCCGTGGTAGTTTTCCTTTTAATTTTGTTATATATACTACTACCGTGAATTTTTTCACATACCCAAATACAACTATTTAGCTGGCAGGGTGGGGAGAAACTTGACTCTAACAAAAATTAGCAATTTTATTACGCAAACGGATCACTGAATCGAAAAATGGTTTTTACAAACCCGTAATATATTTTTCATGATTTTATTTTACCACTTTGTCGACGTGATTAATATGTATACCATACCAAATTACAGCTTTCTATTATAGTACTAAGAGTCTCTGAGCTAAACCGCGGACATACAGACAGACAGACTGACATGGCGAAACTATAAAGGTTCCTTGGAACCCTAAAAATTGGTAACTACTTATGCTTTTAGAGACCTCAGATGTCCAAAGTTCATTAAAAAGTTACCTATATTGCAATAAAACACACTTACTTGGCGGTGGTTAATAAGACGAACATGCTGACGAAAGAATCACTGATGGTCTGAAAGTGTCCGTTGTCAACGTGTTCCGAGAACAGGTAGTAGCCCAGAAGCGAGTATGTTGCCACGAAAAACATCAGTAACCCTGGAAAGAGAATGAGCCATTTTAGAAGAACGATTCTGAGCAGCTCTCTTCGCAAATTCTATTTATTAATCGAGAATTTTTCTGGATTGAGGTAGTGGAAGATTTCTAGTATCAAGCGAAGTTCTTGTTGGACGGAGTAGACATAATATTCAAAATATGCGATCACAGGACAGAGAACAGGGTAAATTTTTCAGGAAAGAAGCAAAGAAATATCTTTGTCTTCTTCCTGCAAGTTATTTTGTGTTTTTCACTCTATACATCTGCCTCTATCTGCTTACCTAACATATCAATAATAGGTGGAAGCGACTGCAGAATCTGTCTGATGAACCTCCTGACTCCTCCGCAATGCCTGGTGTCCACTAAGAAGATAGGTCGCAGCGCTCTGGTGACGCGGAAGTGCGATGACTGCCGGCATAGCACTACCACGGCTTCTAGCACCATTATGAGTAGCGTTATACCCTGGAATTGCGGAAACAGGAAATGAGATGCCAATAAGCTAACCAATGTGTAAAAAGTCTGACCTACCGTGATACAGTTTCTACTAGTACGGAGGTCAGTGTGAATTACTCTCTAACAACCATATTTCTACGTACGACATGAGATCTTATTTTTTATTTTTCTTCATTTCTTTATACGTATAAATTGTTTTCTTAAGGTTTTTATTGCGATGTTGGAACTAAATGTATTTTTTTTTTTTAGTTTTTTATTTAAGATAGTGAAAAACCGGCCAAGTGCGTGTTAGACTACGCACAATGAAGGGTTCCGCAGTTGGGACGAATTTATCCCAAGAACAAACTTATTTGTTGACTATTACTCGTTATCTTGTAAAGCCTACTTTTCTGTGATAGTTTTCTTTTTAACTTCGTTATATATATTATATAATTGCATAGCACAGCTGTGAGTACTATGTACTACTCGAGCTACCATTGACCGTGTAATATGTCTTTCATTGACTTGAATGTGCCCGCTGTGGCGGCTGAGAGTATGTCATGCTCACTTAGATGTCTCGCTGATGGTAGCGCATGCTCCCTTCAAAATGGTTGAGCTGAATGGTGCTAATCCATGCGTCATGTTCGTGAACGGGCGCCGTCAGTTGGGACTGGTCATCTCTTAACTGCCACGGCTTATTTTAATTTTTGAATTGTTTCTATTAAGGACGCTTCTAACGTGCACGTCTTTCTACATTGTTCTCACATGTATAACTTCAACATGAATGATGTAACCCATTTTTTGTAACAATATTTAGTTTTAAAAGAGTATCCGTGGAGTTTCTTGCCCGTTCTTCTCCATAGGAACCTACTACGCTTTGGAATGGGCAACTAGCTTCATCTTTCTTACTGACCGACCTCTTGACAATTCAAAAGTGCCTGTAATTGGTTTATTTGAAATAAATGCTTTGAGTTTGAGTTTGAGTCCAACAAAAGTTAGCACTAAAGCTTAATATTACGCAAACGGATTTCTGAATCGAAAAATGGTTTTCACAGACCCATATTTTTACCATGGGATAGACGAGAAAAAATATTTCATCCCCACTTTACGTGCAAGGGACCCTACGTACCTTAATCATAGTCCTCTTGTGTTTGAGTATGGTGCCCCATCCGATCCACTTCAGCTTCAAGTGCAGTTCCACGCCAATCACTGTCAGTGCTAGTAACTCTATCGTGCCGTGTGCCCATACTGGTAACTGGAACGAGAACAGGACATATATTTATTAGGATGATCAAAAACTTGGTATAGTATTTGGCTGATGGTACAGGGAATTTAAAGAAAAAGTTCGGCTCTCTTTAGAGCGTCGTCCCTTTCACTCATACCTACTTGTGTGACAGTCTTTTTCCAAAAGTCAATGTGTCATATAAGCGCCTTGAATTCATCTCTATTCTACGAAAAATAGACACTTCTTTCTCATCTCTTTTCTTAAGGTGCTATGATCCAACCAACTAACTGGCTGGCTGGCTTGCTGGTTGGATGTGCGAGCCAACTTAAGTAGGCGCGAAGTCGCGAGTGGTTGATTCGCGCATTTGGTAGGTATTTAAACATAGGTAGTAACTATTTGAACATTTTATCAAGACAAACTCGGCGAATTGTGCTAAACAATCTTAGCTTTTCATATATACAAAAAATAAGAAAAAAACGTCCGTTTTGTAGAGTGAGATTGGTTAAACATTACGAAAAGGGGTAACTATGTTTTTTTTTTTTTTTTTTCTCCAGCAATGTTAATCTAAGTGTTATAAAAAGCGATTGCATGTCCGCCAGATCCTTATAATTATAAGAAAATTATATATTTTTTCAGAATTTTATAACACTGTTTTTTATGTTTCCCATGTATTCAAAAAACTAGTAAGCTTGTTCTCTGTAGGATCATACCGCCTTAACGTTGATCGTGATTTCAGCTGTCATTTTGACTTTCATTTCTTTCGTTTGTACGATGATCATGCTACACGTGAAAGATAGTCGAACACTCTATATTATATATAGATGAATGTGATGATTACCTCAAACGTAGGCACAGCGGGGTCTTCAGTAAAAGCTAAGAGGATGAGCACTAGGGAAGCCAGCAGGTCCAGTCCATGGTACCAGGGGTTGTGGACTCTCAGGTAAGCTGGCAACTCTTCGGGACTCGACGGATGAGAGTCGAACTTCTCATTGTTTAAACCTTCCTAGAAATAAAAGAACATGATGTTACTGTCTTGAATCTCAATACTTAATATCTTTATTTCTTTAACATAATGTGTACTTAGGTTTCGCTTTGCATATGCTTTTGGTATTGCAACGTGGTTAGCTCATGGCTTTTAGTAGACAAACAAGGTGCTTGTGGCGCTTATCATAATCAGCAGTGGATTGCGCTAGTCGGTTGTTATATTTATTATAATAACATGTTCAATGGCTCGCTGACCTTATGAAACTCATGGAATACGGGCACTATCGCGTAAATTTTCTATACTTAGATCTTAGTTAAGGCTCGTACAGACTCGCACGATATCGCGGGCGCGACAGGCACCGACAAAGAAATTGTGCTACCAGTGTCGTGTCGCGCCCGCGATATCGCACTAGTCTGTACGAGCCTTGAGAATCTAACGGGTGTCTTTTGGATAGCGTTATATGAAAGCGGTCCCACTGTGAATGTTCTTAGGGAAAACCTCAAATACTTTGCTGGACCATCCGATCAGCTGATCGGCCTCAGAATCATGGTCTGCAACTGCAATTTGCAAAACACACAACTCCCACAGAAACACGTCTATGAAAAGTAGGCTATTATCATTTCAAACAATAGTGTGAAATTAGACATTATTATGTGTCCTTAGTTACGCAGCTGGTCTTTTGTGTTGTTTCCATTGAATTTAGAATTTCAGAGTTACTTTATTGACGGCTGCCTCAAACTGCGTGGCTAAAGGTACTTCGTCTACTGACAAATTAATGTCTCGTCATTAACTTGCCAATTTATCAGTGTCGGTTGAATTTATGAGTTTCGAGTGCTTTTTCCCGAAAATTCGAAGGTCTAATAAGAATAACAGGCAAGCAATTCACTTTTTACGGTGTCCCTATTTGGGCATCGCCTTGATAGCTCACTTTAGTTCGACGAAATTACGAAACAAAACATAGCTTAATTACTGCATTCACTGGAAACAACCAGCCGAAGTATTTACCGTTTCAGGTTTATATTAATAAATGTCTGGCTGTACCTAATAATGAGCGATTACAGGTGGTCAGTTATAATAGTCAGGGTGTAAAAAGACCCATCACATAGTCGTTATAGTACGCATTCTGAACATCAAACTAAAGTACTCGTAACATTGATCGAAAATTATTGCGGGAAACGACTTTTATTTTTGGTGCGGGAAATCGCTGTTGGCGGCAGCGCTTTTTTTTTAACTATTGCATCTCGGAGTTGACCTTGAGAGGTCTTGACTCCTTAACCGGACTTTCCTGCGGCTGCCTTAAAGCGAAAACCTCCAGCCAGGGCATAATACTTAAAACTAAACGATTGCACGCTAAGGGCACCCCCTGTGGGATACGAACCTCGGATTAGGGCAGCGTCGGGGGGAGGACAGCAAGGGACAGGCTGGATCAGATCAGGGTTATTATTATTATAAGGCTAATCTAAAGCTACAGGCTCAGCTACGGCGGCGCGGGCTGGCGCTTCGTCGAGCAAGGGTCGGCGGGAATCGTTAAGTCGGGGTTTTCGCGAGGGATCTCGGCGGCGAGGTCGGAATGACGTGCGGCAGCGCACGTAAAACATTTTACTTATACTGCATGCAACGGTACAGGGCCTCAAGTCTGCTATTACAATAGTGTCAGAATGGTCTCTTCATTGTGAGTTTTTGACAGATTCGCCATACAAACACTGTCAAATACTCACAATGGCGAGACCATTCTGACACTATTGTAATAGCAGACTTGAGGCCCAGGAGTTGTGGAATTGTGGGAGGGTAGCTATTAAAAGTTAAGGCGAAAGCGCTAGGGTAGCACGTAATTGCAAAAATCGTAAAAAAAATATAATTTCGCGGGCTACCTTCGCGCTCCCCCTTTACCTTTTAACATTCAAATTTTTTTTCGTGAAAAAAAGTTGGAACTTTGATCTTCAATAAGAAAAAAAATAACATAATGACGGAGAAAACAAATGACTTTCGGCTTCGTTACGCGTTTTTTTACACTTACCTCTAAGTAAATAGCAGCCTCATGATAGTTCATCTCCCAATGCTCATCTTCCGACATGTTGAGGCCGGTGTGCAGTGAGGACCGGCTGCCCATGTCCAGGGTGCCGGAGTCACCAGCGCCATCTGAGCCAGTCCGGGTATCTGCACGACACATGATTGAATCCCGTTATTTAACATCCAATGTTAAAAAGTTTCTGGTCCTTTGATCCGGATTCCGGAGAGCCGGAATGGCAACACAAATAAATAGACAAACTCAAGCTTTGTGCAAAAAGGTTTTATTCTAGGTCACAATACTAAGGTTGCTGATCGCTGAGTCACACACACACTGTGTAAATCGTTAGAACTAGTGTTTCGAATTTTTCTGGAGTTTTTAAACAGTAACGCGGTCCTTAGCTCACAGAGAATGAAATAACACACACAGTAAACTTGGAGCTGACTTCACTGATTGTTGAATTCCGACTCCGCGTGAACGGAAGAGGTGGGAGGCGGACTGGTTTCGTTCGGATTTAAAAATTCAGACGTTCAGACTCGGTTCAACGGCTCAGAGAAACTTTCGAAACTGGGTGATTAAACTTTGTGAGCTGCAATAAGGTATTAATAATTTGATGGACGACCTAATTAAATAGATCATTATACATAATACCGTGCCGTTTTAAAATGAATAATTAGTAAAGTTCTGTTAATCGATCTTGCCGATTCTCTCCACTCCCTGACCAACTGTGGTCCCAAGACTGACAAATTAAAACCGAAAAAAATAAGGAAAGGGTTAACTGGACTGTGTCACAAACAAAATAACGTATTTCTTTCACGCACTGTTATAAAACTGTCTCTATTAATGAATTAAATCGTACCTGTCTCGATTTGTTTATCCATGAGTGCTGTACATATCACACGCGGCACTCAGCTGGCATGGAAACGGAATGCATCGCTCTACTGAACCTACTAACCGACTTACGACTACGAGACAGGGCTGTCACGAGACAACGGTAGCACTAACTAACGGAACTAATAGAATCTGCGTCACGTCATAGTAAAGTATTCTAAGGTTATTCGATAAGGAAATATTGTAAATCTTGGTGCTGTATGAATTCCAAATGATTTGACAAGTTTACATAATATTGATGTCGATACATGTTTAGTACCAAAAACGCTCACATGGCGCTGTATCTATTTTTTATTTCTGTTTTTAAGTATTTGCAATCATATTTTGCCAAAATCTGCTAGATAATCGTGGCCTGATCATTCATGGAACGTGATATAAAGTCCATCGGCATCGATGTCTTTTCTAACATTAGCGATTACAAAACTTTGTGAGTCATTTCAAAGAACACGCACTACCATTTTGGTGTTTATAATTACCATTTAAAGTTTTATTTTTAGCTTCGATACATATGCTATACTTTTGACGTCACTCGTAAAAACTCGCGTTAAATGCCTATAGTTTTCATGCCGACCCTAGATACACACCCAAAATGTTGGTCCTTCGAGCATTATTTCAAACTTTTAAAAACCAAAGAACACGGCGTGGGTTACGTTAAATATTTAGGATGTCTATGCCCGAATTGCGCGCGCAAAGGTAATATTAGCACATGGTAAACACGCGCAGTCGTAACCTCATATTGTCTGGTTTTACGATCAACACAAGAATATAAACAAACCAACATTGTAGGCAGGTATTTAGATTAGTACTGTTTTTTAAATTAAAAGATCTTTTTACGTACAATTTTCAGTTGACACGCGGAAGACAGAAAGGCGCGTGTTCTTCTGTCAAAATGGGACCTCTTTATTTCATGAGTACCTAATGGAGAAACTGCTTTGAAATGAAGAGTTTTTGGTCTCCGATGTTAATAAAAGCTAAGTAAAGAAGAAAACAAAAGCCCAGAAGAATCCTGCCGGGATATTTCGCGGCAGTATCCCTAAAACAGTGGTGCATAAATTGGTACTTTTTAAAGTTTGGCGATCAATTTCCTTAAAATCTCCTTGCTATTTCACGCCAGAGCCCTAGAGCCATTTTATGCTCGTGTAACTCGCGTTAGCAACACATCCCACATCTCCTTTTCACAATACATCTCAGACACTAATCTACATGGTCTTCTATGGCGTGTACGATACAACAATTTTTTTATGTCCCTCAGCAAATTTCGACTTTAGCAGTTTTCCTCCCATTTTTAAAATAAATTACCTACATTAAGTTAAAAGAGTATTAACAACTCTATATACTTCCAAGCGATTGAGAGCGTCCGGTCTGCACCAAGTGCAAAGGGCCACTGATATGAATCCGACGACTGACGAAACACGAAGTTTGCCGAGGGACAATAAGAAAATAGTTGTACAGTACGCACGGCCACATATAAAGCTATATATTTCCAGTATAAGCTGATCTCTCATTGTACAGAAATCCTATACAATGCGAGATCAGCGTAAACTGGATTTATATAGCTTGTTATGTACCCGTGTATACAAGATTGTCTGGACTAAAAGAGACTGTGATCTCAGAGTTTGTTTCGGTATTTCTTCTCAGATTAGTCAGATAGGAAACACCGAACTCATTTAGTGTTAAAACAATATTTATTTATGTCTTGAAAAGGTGTTTTTTTAACCAATTTACGGAAATAGACTGCCTCCTTGATTTAGTAGTTACAAGCGCTATACTTCTGAGCATTGTCCTGGGTTCAAAGTCAAAGTCAAAGTCAAAGTCAAATAATTTATTTCAAATAGGCACGAAGATGCACTTTTGAACGTCAAAAATTACATGAATAGTTAATTGATTCTAGTTGCGCCTTCCAAAATGTAGTTATGTATGGAGAAGAATGGGCAAGAAACTCCGATTCTCCGATTCGAAACTCCGTTCGATTCCCAGATCGGGCAAAGTGTGATTGAATTTTTCAGTCAGTGATTTCTCAGTAGCAGTAGGGAGTATGGATATGTGCCCGGTTGATGGCAATAGGCTCGCCCCCTATTACATGGGACTTAAAAATAACTGGTGAAATGTGGGTGTTCTGTACACCTCTGGCTGCAGTATTCGTTGATTACATGCATGATTTTATATATATTACTAGCTTCTGCCCGCGACTTCGTCCGCGTGAAACTTCTTGTACCCCCGGCCCACCCCGTCGCATCGCATCGCCTGCCCGCGCTATTACTTCGTTTTCGCTTGTTCTTTCTTACTTTTTGCTCGGCTCCTTGAGAGTCCTAGCGTCATGTTAAACAGCCTAAAGCCTTTCTCAAGAATTGGGCTATCAAATGCAAAAATAATTTTTCAAATCCGACTGGTAGTTCCTGAGATTAGCGCGTTCATACAAACAAACAAAAAAACAAATATATATTATGTGTACAGAAATAAATGTCATTTACTTAACAATAGCTTAAAAAAAAATAGGCAGTCATAAGAACTGCCGACAGAAGTGAAAACTCAAAACTTTGGAATAACTGACAGTCTGGCGCTATCCCTAGTAGCATTTTTTGTTGGCATTTACGAGTAGTTGGGCCACTTACCTCTGTAAGTGGCCCAACTAAATACCAACAAAAAATGCTACTAGGGATACGTCACGAGCATGTCGCGCATTTCGGTGACGCGAATCCATAAGTTTTTCCATACCAAAAATGAATTTAGTGTGTATGACAGCCCTATTATCAAGTTTAACACAAGTTACGTTGGCCTTATGTCAGTGAAAATATTATTTTAAAGCAGGAAACCGCAATGAATGAGTCCAATTCATTGTTAGGTAATGCTAAGAATCAAGGTTCTCGTAATTAAATGTAAAATTGTAATTATTATATAGTTAGAACATGCTCCTAGCTTCCTTGATCGTGATGGGAGGTATCATTATTCATACATGCGCATTGTTCTACAATTAATTAGTAATTTATACTGCCTTTCTGATGTAAGTTCAAACATATTTGAATGTTTTGCCATCGACATCTGCTTGAGTAGTTTTCAATGTTTTTGTTCTTGTAAATTGGCGTGTGCCAGCTGACATAATGTCAAACAATGATTTGACATTATGTCAGCTGGCAATTTTTTTTTAATGTTCATAACTTAGCATATTATTGTATACGTATAACCAAGTTCTTCTAACTTATCAGACAGCTGGGGAGTTTGCTCCACTTCTTCCCAGCAAAAACCACTCGAAAGTGGTGAAGGACAGGCGTTTTGGGGAACTGTTTTAAATGTAGTTTCAACGTTCAAAAAGTGTTGATTCTCCGCCTAATTTGAATAAATGACTTTTGATTTTGATACGCTAAGATGAAGAATGCGAAAGTGTGTTTGTTACGCAGAGACCTTAGCCCCTGAAGAAGGAAGTCAAATAAGGTGTTAAAGTTTGTGCCTAGCTATGGGAAAATCCGAAATACAACGGGCTATGCGCTTAATGTAGGTATCACACACACTGGACACACACTACCTGTATCGTGTCCACCACCAAGTCGAGCAAAAACAAACAATAAGGCACAGCCGTACACGTCTGTTCTCGAAGCCATTCAGGACATTTTCGACCCCCCTGTAACTTAGTTGTGGATACCACTGCACGCTGGAAGCCTACATTTTCAGTAACCAAGAGGATGCCCTCTTGGTGACTGAAAATTCAGGCTTCTAGATTTATTCTTTATTACTTAATATAACTAGGTAGGTAGGGATACTCCCAAATTACATTCAATTTGAACCTGCTTAATTACTATTGCAAGTCAAAGTTCCATAATGTCACTGACACACTCACCGATCATCAAAATTCTAAGGTACTTCTAGCCGACACTGATTACAATTACTTTTACAGGTAGAGTGTCAAATAAACAGAAATAAAATGACGCACATACAAAGACACATGGTCCTAATGGCTGAGTTAATAGTCGAATCAACAATATCAAACGTTAAACATGCATTTCTTTTACATTCTACAAACAATCCACAGGGTATATTGTCATAAATATCACGCTCGGTAGATCGATTCAATCGACCATGACCAATCGGTTATGAATACGATAGGGATATCTAGGACTCCATCTTCAGAGTTATATGTCACCTATTGCTACTGTAATGGAAGAGGGAACGAGCACGGAAAAATTCACAATTGAATGAATTTAATTTCAGTTTTGCACTTTTCAGGAAAGTTTACTAGGTACTGATGAACTTAATTTGCCATTATTATTGCGAAGGATCCTACAAACAGGCGCGAACGCGACGCGACACAAAGGAACCGCGTGTCGCGCGACGAGCGGTACCTTTGTGTCACGTCGCGTTCGCGCCTGTTTGTAGGAGCCTTTATTTTTCCACTTGTATTTAGAAATAGTAGTGGGTAGGTAGTTTTTTTTTTTTGACGTGATAACTTCTTATAAATCGATGAACGTCGGCTGCACGCACGAAAAAGCATTACTCATTGTCACGTTCCGCCTGAGCCGAGTGTGCAAGCGAGAGCGCGGAACAAGCGATAGAGAGGCACGATCGGCCTCAGCGTTCGGCTTGTGACGCAATGTTTTCTTATGACTTTATCACGTAAAATTATCGTCCGTAAATTGACTTTCAAATCCAAAAACCGTTTTCGAATCATAAATGAAGAGCAGGAGAACCAAGGTAACCGACATAGCTCGAAGAATTGCCAAACTTAAGTGGCAATGGGCATGGGACATTGCGCGCAGAACCGTGCACCTAGCTTCTGACGTTTCATAAGTGCTCATGTAGTTTATGTGAAATAAAATATTTTGATTTTGATTTTAGAACAGATGGCCGTTGGGGCCGAAAGGTTCTGGAGTGGCAACCGCGTACCGGAAGACGTAGTGTTGGAAGGCCTCCCACAAGGTGGACCGATGACCTTGTGAAATCCGCAGGAATCCGCTGGATGCGGAAAGCACAGAACCGGTCGAAGTGGCGGTGCTTGGGGAGGCCTATATCCAGCAGTGGACGTCTTTCGGCTGAAATGATGATGATGAAACCGACTTTACAGAAAACCATTTTTTATTTTTGTTACTGATTGGGCCTGCTCTTGATCTCGAAATCGTCTAATAGAAAGCGACGGATGAGGTCTATGATGGAACGAGCGTGCCCAGAAGATGCCTGTTCACGCTTGCTTTAAAGGCAGACGGGTTATATGTGAAAGGGAATACAGACGCTGGCAAAGAGTTCTACACTTTGGCTGTGCGCATAATAAATGTGGAGGAGAAGCGCTGAGTACGACTGTGCCTGCAGACATCACGCCTGTACCTATTTTCCTAAGGGGTAGGCAGGCATAGGAAGGCTGACCGCACGCGAGTCATGATTAAATTCCCTTAAAAAGGGATCGAACCCATTTCCATAACCGCGCACGAATAAAGGATTCGGACTGCTCTGTCTAGAAATTCGGAAGAACACAAAAACACTTCGGTTGACCCGGGGAACTGAGGACTAGGGATGGGCCGAACACGGGTTTCACCGAATACGAACATTCGGCCGAATATTCGGCATAATTGATTCCCTTACGTGAACAGTATACAGGTCTGAACTTGTTCACGCAAAGCGCGCGGATTGGCGCCGGACCCTCCCGCCCGCTACCCACGCTGTACCAGATATTGTTATTGCATCATCTAATAAGGAGTAAAACTTTGCAAAATAGCTTTTGAATACGAATATTCGGCTGAATACTTACGAATATTCGGTAAACCTTTTGCCGAATACCGAATATAATTCGGCCCATCCCTACTGAGGACCACACACTCATCGATTGCGCTAAAATCACA
The DNA here is from genome assembly GCA_947523025.1 of Dryobota labecula. Classification (NCBI taxonomy): domain Eukaryota; kingdom Metazoa; phylum Arthropoda; class Insecta; order Lepidoptera; family Noctuidae; genus Dryobota; species Dryobota labecula. The sequence continues at coordinate 13,031,159 of OX383303.1, forward strand.
CGCAACAGAATCTTACAATAACCAATTTACAGTTCATCATTGTCCATTACACCACATTTCGGCAACCGTATAATGCAATGAAAATATTTGAACTAGCAATATGATTAATAATTATTATGTTTCCGGCAATTATGAAGCCGAATGTCTATGTTACCTATATTAACGGCCGAATTCGCAAACGCAACTCAATTTCAAGTCGCCGTTAAATTCAGCGTAACTTGAAAGCTAACTTGAAAGCGCCAGCCAGCGTAGCCTACGAAATTCTCTTAGGTATTTTGCAATTTCCAGGACATTATTAGGATATATGTTGATCCAAAGAGAGTTGTAGATATTGATGATCTTAATAATTATAATTATGTACAGTACAACTATTTTCTTTATGTCCCTCGGCAAACTTCGTGTTTCGTCAGTCGTCGAAAAACGTAGGAGAATTTAAATTTCGCGGGCTACGAATTCGGGGGGAAGAGCGCTCTAGTTAATTCAAGCCAAACAGAGATTAACTAAGACTTACTAGAATGCATTCATCTAAATCTCAAAGTTTTAGTACAGCTAGTAGAAGCTTTGTTGAAGCGAAAGTCCCGCTGGTTTATTCCGTTGGAACGTTCTCGATTTGAATCAACTCGAATTTGATTTGGATTAGTTTGACTGTATTACTCGTTTCATTATTTTGAAGCGCTACTGCTGAGCGGTCCTGAGTTCGATTCCCGGGTCAGCAAAAGTGTTAATTCGTTGTTTTTTTATTTTTTGTATCGCTCAGTAGCAGTCCGTATAGTCTGAATTTGTGCCCGGTTGATGGCAATTTATAGGCTCGCCCCTTATTACATGGGACTAAAACTATCACTGGCGAAATGTGGGTGTACCTACTATCGGTAGGTACACCTCTATCTAACCCTTCGAGGAATAACAAGCGTGATGTTATGTAGTTTAACTATGATTGAGTTAAATTCTATTCGATTCAGCACTCAAAGATGTAGAGTAAGTGTAATTCCGCTGTTTGATATAAAGGAACAAGTCTCGGAACAAGTTGGAATACTCTTCATGCCTCCGCTATAAAATTTCCCGAGTTTCACGATATGAGGAATTCTTTCAAGTATTGGAATCTTGGCAGAGCTTCGTGGCTTTTACTTATTCTCCTTTATATTCCGTAAACAAGGTATGGTATGTTACGAAACGGATTATTTTCTTTTCTTGTTCCTTTTTCAAGATAATGGTGTCTTTTTTTAATACAGGAGAAATTCCAATTGTGGGGCAATGTTTAAAAAAACACTTTTTAGTGTTCCGTAGTCAACAAGGAACCCTTTTAGTTACGCTATGTTCGTCTGTCTGTCTGTCTGTCCACGACTTAGCTCAGAGACTCTTGACTAGAAAGCTGTAATTTGGCATGGATATACATTTAATCTAAACGTACGTCTCTTGCACGTAAATTGGGGATGATATATATTTTTTTCGTGTCCCATGGGTATCGATGGATAGGCTGTAGACCGATAAGACTATATTATGAGCAGTAGCGGCGTCAGGGCAGGGTACGATTGGGCGACCGCCCAAGGGCGCCAGGCTCTGGTTTCCCGTCTCGTCCATCCTTTGAGAATATTGGTCACTATACTTGTACGAGATGGTAGCGATATGGTTGTAATGGTGGTTTTTCTAAGCTTAAGCTGATAAAAACCTATCTGCGATCGACAATATCTCAATCGAGATTGACAACTTTGTAAATCGAAAATGAAATTGCAGAAAACTTAAGACTTCAATGCTTTAAAGTTTGCCGATTGAAAGTTTAGAAAATATTTTTTTTATTGAAATAGGTTTTTATTTTTTTGTAAATTTTAAAGTAGAAAGGAGGTGCCACAGAAACCTCACCCAGGGCGCCGGTGGCGCTGGTAATGCTAAAACCGACACTGATTATGAGCTAAATGCCTAAGGTAAATACTCGCATTTGTAGGTGGGACCCAATTGCAAATTATAATCCAAAGGAAAATTAATGGGTTCCGCTTGCTACTAAACTGTATTTAACTTAGGCTTTCAGCTCATCCACAAGGTGGATTTTTAAGATGGGGCAGTATAAGGGCATTATACATTATAACCGTTGTAGCTAAAGGAAATCGGTCTTAGGAGACTGTCCTATTTATTTATTTTTTTTGAGAAATTTTGATCCACATTCACAGATTTTGTAAAATATGTATTTTTTTGTCAGCAAGAAAATGGGCCATTTACACAAAAACTTTTTTGGGGTCAATCGATCCTGTTCCCTATAAGGATCAAAGAACTCCATCGGACCAACTGAGGTTTGAGTACTAGAAAAGTCAGAAATCGCAAAAAACTTTTCCCATACAGTTCGTAGGAAATGAGACACCCAACTCCCCCCCCCCCCTTGCCAGCTAAATGGTTGTATTTGGATACGTGAAAAAACACAGCAGTAGTATATATAACGAAGTTAAAAGGAAAACTATCACAGCTAAGTAGGCTTTTCAAGTTACCGAGTAATAGTCGACCAACTTACATTTGCAGTTGAAACATGTTCTCCGATACATTTTGTATGGGAGAACATGTTTTTCAACTACAATGTTAAGTTTGTTCTTGGGATAAATTAATCCCAACTACGGAACCCTTCATTGTGCGTGGTGTGACACGCACTTGGCTGGTTTTTATTTATATTTTGAATGCTGATGCTGAACATAACATGAGCACAAAAGCATTTATTAGGTACAATTAATACGCTCGCCCCAAGGTGTTAAAGGTCGAAGGGTCTATGACTAAATGACGCAAAGACCCACTTTTTACAACATATTCGTACCCAAGGCCTTAGGACTACACTACGAAAGGACCAAGCGTTAGTTTTACTTGGATCTTGATCTGTTTAGGTAGAGAGGAGACACAATTCATTATTGCAAGACTCAAGGGAACTATGAAACAATAAAGCTTTGATGTAGCCGTCTCCTGTGCTGAGGTACTTACTTAGATACAAAGACATCTTTACCGACATTCCTAAGAGACGTATAAAGAGAGGTAAGAAATTAGAAATGTTGTTAGTGGTGTCGATTCCCTTGTTCACAAACTAAACTAACTTTAAGTTCAGTGCATCTTTTTCTTTCTATTTCATTAAGAAAAAGACAGAAGATAAATTTTACTTTAGTCCTGTCAAATTAATCAACGCCTGTCACTACTCCATACAAGTTTAGACGTGATTAAAAACTTGCCGACTAAAATTACGTCAATTTACGTCAAGAGCTGATTAGTTTGACAGGACTAAACTAAAATTTATCTTCTATCCTTTTCTTAATGAAAAAGAAAGAAAAAGATGCACTGAACTTTAATTTAGTTTAGTTTGCGAACAAGGGAATCGGCACCAGTGTACGTAATTGACAAGCCTCTCGAATCTTTATTATTTACGTCTACTCTCTATAAAAAAAATTCCTTTTAATTGTCTATTCGTATTCTAATTTCAAAGAAAAACAAGGGTGATGTGCCTGCAGCTACACAGGGAAATTCTTACAATATCAAGGCAAATTAATATTTTTAACTGACTTCACAAAAAGTAGGAGGTTATCAAAACGGTTGTATTTTTTTATTTTTTTTTGTGTTTGTTACCTCAGATCTCCGTCATTTATAAACCGGCTAGCTTTTGCCCGCGACTCCGGCCGCGTGGATGTCGGTTATCGCATAAAAAGTAGCCTTTGTGCTTCTCCATATCCCATGCTATATCTCTGCCAAATTTCATGACGATCAGTTTAGCGGTTTAGGCGTGAAAACGTAACATACAGACAGACAGAGTTACTTTTGCATTTATAATATTAGAATGGATTAGGAAAATATATTTTATTATTTGAAAGGATATCTTTCATATTGGTCCCATTTTTATCAAAATCTAATTCTGATTCTGGGATCCATGAGGAATTGAGCGAATTCCTCAAATATTATAGGCATATGTACATTATAGCGATTTTGGTATTTTCATCAACAAGTCAAGCATTTGCATTCACAAAGTAACATTTGGTGAAGTGGAACTGACGAAGAAGACCATAGATGGTTTAGTCCCATCTCGGCACCCATAAATTTATTTATCATACCCACGAAAAATTCCATCTCATAAGTAAATTCATGGGTGCCGAGATGGGACTAAACCACAGATGGCCACTGAAACTCTTCAATGATAAGTATATATATTTCACGGGTGGCGATAAGTATACCTCGAATGACGAAGCAAATTTAAATAAATGGTTCTGATCAAAATGGTACCACCAAAATGTTCTGATGATGAAGCCGGAAGGTAAGTAGGCACCGGAACTCCGTAATCCGTAATACAATAATGTATCCTAGCCGTGTTTGGGGTTATTGGAATTGTCATGAGATGCAAATGATTTTTTAACCGACTTCAAAAAAGGCCCCTCTTTGTTTTGAAGTCGGTTAAAAATCACTTCTCAATTCGTCTTTATATATATTATTATGGCATAAGTAACTTATTTGTTAATGAACCGATTTTTATAATTCTTTCATTTGGTAGAGGAAGCTTTTGCGGTGATCCTGGTCCCATATAAATTTTATTAACTTTGCTGGGGTAGTTTTTGGGTTACCTTCAACAATAAGTATTTAATCCACTCGGTGTATGTTGAAGATGTTTTAAAACTTCCTGCCACTGTTGTTTACATAGCAAAAAGTGGTAAATGACTTGGTGTGGGGTAGGTACCACGACTAAAAAGTGAAAAATAAAAAACTTTTTATTTTTATAAAAAACACTATTACGTGAAAAATAACTTAAATTTTTAAAGTCGGTGGCACTAAACGAAAATCCAGAACCAAAGACACCGACTTCCAAAATTAAAGTTTTTTTTTTTCAGTTTTTTTTAAATGTTTTTAAAAGCTCCAATGGCCCTCGAGAGAATTAAAAATTGAAGCCCGTACAAAACAATATCATGCTTTATGCCTTTGAACACTGAAAGAAATGTTTAGCAAAAACTTGGTTACTGTTTACACAAAAATTGTGACTTGCGAACTAGATGTTATCTGCTGTTACAAAACCCTGTTTTGCACACTATAAAATCGTTTTGTTAAATTTAAGCAAAGTTTATTTCCTTATAACTAAAGTTGAGTTATTTTTGAATTAACTTAATTAGTTCGGCAAATTATTTTTTTCAGTGAGCCCTCCTGAAGTTCTCTGAGGGCCCTAGAGGGTTTAAATGTTCTACTGAGCTTTAATTTCATTTTCAATTACGTAATTTTTAGTTCACAGACATTAATTGCCCTTCACGGTTTCAAACTCGAACTCAAAGCATTTATTTCAATTAAACTAATTACAGGCACTTTTGAATTGTCAAGGAGTCGGTCAGAAATAAAGGTAGTTGCCCATTCCAAAGCGTAGTAGGTTCCTATGGAGAAGAACGGGCAAAAATCTCCATGGAAACTCTTTTAAATAAAAATATTGTTAAAAACAAAATATTTGTAATTTGACTTTCGAGTTTGCTAAAAGACGAAAAGTCTGTCTCTTAAGTCTAAACGAGTACCTAGTGAGCATTAGAGCATTTTTTTTGCATGCATGTATGCAAATACTACACAAATATTTTTATTTTTATTTTAATACTTTTCATTCTCTTATACCTAAGTAAAGTTTACACATTATAAATTGATAAAATGATTACGTACAAGACAATTACGAAATGTAAACGGCTATTATATATTATGTGTAGCATTCGTGGGGTTTGGCGCTGATAGCCTAAATACAGGGTCTGCCTAGTTCGGCTACAAATGAGCACACCATTTACTGACCTAACTTAGCCTGTTAAAATATTTTATAATTTATCTAAGTCTAAGTTTTCCTTAAATAAACGTTATTATTTATTTTCTAAATAACTTAATATGTGAGTATTTTAAATTATGTCTATATTACATAGTGAAATTAATTTGCAAAGTTATGTCTAACGCGGATAAAAAAACTGAGAATCACGCAAAATCAATCAAGAGTATTTTTCTGAAACCTTCACCTTTTTAAAGATAATTTAATTATTGATCTTTTAGTATACGTGTTTTATTAGAATACCTTTTGTTTTATGTGTAATAAATAAATAATGCGTTTTAACTCGCCCATCCAAGAGCGCTGTCCCTACAGCGCTCTTGGATGGGCGAGTCCTATGACTGGCAGAACGTACGACGCGTTGCGTGAACTCAGTACAGAACACGCAAGCTAACCACTCAAGGTCACTAGCACATATCTTGTCCTTAAGGCAAAATATGGTTCACTATACCTGTCTATTACGAGTATAGCGCACTACGAGTATACTCTTTGGAATAAGATTAGACATTTAAAAAACCTTTTTTACAGTCCGTTCAAGCGATTTTGACATCTATTCCGTAGACATAAGGGGTAATTAAAAGCAAAAAAGTGGTAAAAATACCAACTGTTTACTGCAACTGCCATTTGACATGCCACCAACGACTTTTTAAATGTCTAATCTTATTTCAAACGTAGTATAGTTAATTTCAAATTAGGTTTCTGCAGAATCATAATTAATCAGCATAATATAATGTTCCCACTACTGGGGCACAGACTTCCTCTCTGTTAAATGGTGCAGAATGGTTTTCAGTAATTAAAAACTTACCTATAAAATCATTAACAGTTAAATAAACATTCCGAGAAACACTTCTAACACTGCTCACAAACCTATCAATCTTCATTATTACATTTAATATTAAAATAATAATTAATATTATTAAGAAAAGTCACCGGACGGAAATCAAGCAAGATATGAACTGAATTAATGGGCACATTGGAAGCAGTATTGTTTGCAAAGTTGTGACAAGATAATAGTGAAATGTAGGTAGTGGTGTACGGTCAGCAAAACCACTTAGAATGATTATAATTATTAAAGTAAAATGGGAAGGAAGGACAATACCGATCAGAGAGAATTAAATGATTGAATCGAATATCACTCATGCAAACAACAACATGTTTTTATACCTAATGCAAATGTTGTTGTATTTTTATAATATAAAAAAAAATATAATAAAAAAGGAGCCTTAATTACTCCTTGTAACATAAGCAGTGAAAGTCCCGTCTATCGGTCCACCCGTTTCGAAGATTAGCCGAAACAAACAGACCGTCAGACAGACAAATTTTTAAAAATGTTTTTTTTTTTTTTTGTACCGATTCTTTCATATGCATTTAGTAAAAAGCTGTTATATTGACATTACAAAAAGACACTTACATTTTATTTATTTGTATAGATTGTATAATAGTGTTTTGTATTGTTTATTAGAATATAAGTCATTGGTATAAGTAGTATAGGTTTTATACCTATGTGTGATTTCATTGTGAGTAGGGAAATTGTAAATATTAGTACGCCGCTTTTAGCGGCAGATGTGTCCTGAACATAACCTGCTCTACATACGGTAAGTACGAGTCTGTAATGTTCAGGAGGTAAGTTACCAACCTTGTACCATATCGTACGAATAAATAAATTTGTCGTTGTCTTCATGAAGTGTTTTTCTTTATGGAGTTGGTTCAAAGACTGGACTCGTATCTATACCAAATGTTTTCGGATGACGATACGATTTTCAATTTTTGATTTAAAAACTTCTTTAGCCACGTTGAACGTTATTTGGTAGCGAAAAAACGTATAGTTTCGCGTCACCGAAATGCGCGACATGCTTGTGACGTTTTGCGCCAGACTGTCAGTTATTCTAAAGTTTTGAGTTTTCACTTTTGTCGGCAGACCTTATGACAGCCTATTTTTTTAAATTCATCGATCATGACTAAGAGTCGAAGAATTCTATACTCCATTTACTAAATAACGACAGTTATTGTGTAATATTGTTGAAATTACTGCACTTTAAAGTTATTTTTTTAATGTAAATACTAAATAGATTACAGTGCTTTGTGTTTATCGTAAAATAACGGAGTTTATTAAACGTTTACATCGAAATAACGAAAGGGTGAGAACAGTTATTTGTCTAATGTTATAATAAATGGAGTATAATAAGTACGTAGGTATCACTTTTACAGTTGGGTAACTGTCTCTTCCATAAAAGTTTCTCCTAAGTTAGGTTTTCTCTCAAAGGTCAAACAAAATGTTCTGAATGTCTGATTACTTCTCGTCAACTTGCAAACTACATCCTTATCTCGGTAATAGAGTAAACTTATCCCTTTGCACCAAGTTAGTTCTAAGTTAAAGCTCACTTTTCTAAGCGAGAGAGATTCAACCACTTTATAAAGATGTGATAACATGATGTCCCTAAGTGGAAATTGATAACGATTAGGTACTTTGTAGTGTGCATTAAGCATTGGTGGCGTGACTACGAGTATGAATGGTAGGCTGAAAAATTATGTGATAAGGCATTGTGCGGCTTAAAAGAAGATGTAGTGACAAAAATTTAAAAAAGTATGCTTAGATGGTTTGGTCATCTTCAGAGGATGAATGAAAGGGATTAACAGAAGGTATCAACAAGGCAGATGTGAGTGAAAACGCCGGGAGGGGACGCCCTAGGAGAACATAATTATAGTGACCTAATTGGTGATATTATTTAGGTATTATTATTTTAAGACTTTTAGCTTTTTATTATCATCCGCATATACCCATGTTGGGGTCAGTTTCCAGTCTAACCGGATACAGCTGAACACCAGTATTTTACATGGCGCGACTGCCTGTCTGACCTCCACAACCCAGTTATTGGGTAATACGATATCCCATGGTAAGACTGGTGGTCAGACTTTCGAGCTTCTGACGACCCGTAACGACTGTCAAAAATCCACGAATGACAGCCGAGACCAACGTTAGCTTTTAAATTACGTAAATATTATCGTAAAGGGGTTAAATACATAAAAGTTTGTATGGGATGTGAAGTCCCATCGGGCGTGGTTTATAATGTATAAATGCCAAATCTGAATAACGCATGTGCCCGGACAGTGGAGCAGTCGTGAAAAGGTGACGCTATCGATCCAGACTGATGTCATTAGGTGGCGGGGTGCCATATCAGGCTTCACACTGATTCTAGGACGACCGGAAACTGCTCATACAGCTGCGTAAGTTACGTCGTTTACTTTTCAACCATTTAGTAGTTTTGTACCTCTCAGCTTATGCTTTTGAAATAACAGGGAATTTGGGAGAATCTGTAAAATGTGAGATTTTTTTATCTCGACTGTTATGTAGGTATATTGTTTTATAGTTTACTTAGCATAAGATTCAGCACATTCATTTAAAAAAAAACCGTTGCTAGACGAGAACAACTACCGACAAACTGTTATGCTTGGCAGACTTTAAGTTTGTTATTGCTAAGTAAAACAGATTTTGAATAAATAAAAAAGGTACTTAGATTAGTATCTAAGTGTAGGTACACTACCTATACTCCATTTACGGCTAAATAACGACAGTTATTGTGTAATATTGTTGAAATTACTGCACTTTAGAATTATTTTTTTAATGTAAATGGTAAATAGATTACAGTGCTTTGTATTTATCGTGAAATAACGGCAATTTATTAAACTTTTACATCGAAATAACGAAAGCGTGAGAATAGTTATTTGTCTAATGTTATACTAAACGGAGTATAGGTACATCCGTATATGTACAGTCAGGGAAATTAATTGTTTATCAAATTGACACACTAGGTACATAGGTCAATTTGCCGTGATATAAATAGCCATTTCATACAACTTTCAAAGAATGACGATTGTGCTTGCGATATAAGGACAACTTAAGTTGGTCGTCAGTTTGATAAACAATTAGGTACCTAAGTTATTTCCCTTTACATTATATCAGAATTCACGTCTTTATTTTCTAATGAGGCACCTAACGAACATATGAACAATTGAACATGACGGACATAAAAAAAATGTTGAGACAGTAGATAATTGCGTGCAATATTCAATTCAACATTGAATCGACGGGTCATTGACCGAAACTCTTGTTTCGATTTGCAGAAACACGAAACAAAATGGCAGTAATCTACTTATTGGTTAAAAGCTTTGCAAAACAACGGCTTAATCAATTCAATTCAACGGAAGTGACAATGACAAATAGTGACTAAATATTATAGAATTGTTGGGGTTTTTGCCAATTCTTCAGCATGTATTGAATTAACGTCATCATTATCACTAGGTATACTACCTGTACATATTTGACGTAAAAGTACTTCCAAGTTTTCTCCCCTAATTCGCTTCAGGTCTATTTTTAGTCTGAATATAAGGATTTCAGAAGTCTAAAGAGGTCATTCACTATCGGAAACTTTTCGTAGTCTTAAAGTTAAGCATATTAAACTCTCACAAATAAATATAGGTATAGTTAGGTACCTATAAATTATTATACCTACATTATTGTACCTATACATACAGTATATTATTTTAATTTCAAAAGTTTATTCCTATTTTTCTCCTATCCGTACATCCAAAATGGCGACAATAATTCACAGGTGCAGTTTACTTAATAAAGCCTACTTTGTAGTGTTATCTTAGTGTTGCAAGATAATTTATTATGATCATAACGAGGAGATGAAACTACTCGTAGTCTGTGACTAATAATAAGGTGCAACTAGATTTTAAGCTAATAAAGTACAGGAGTGCGATGCTGTTAAAATCTCACGATGAAAACTTAGGTGAAGTGAGCTTGAAGTGAACTGCGATTCCACCTGATGCTTGGGATCTACACTATGGACAGCTCACTCCACCCTCACTTCACCTACGTTTTCACGGTGAGATGGTTACAGAATAGCACTGCTAGATTGTGTTATGTGTAGGAGTTTGCTGGAGGTTTTTCCGTGAATAAAAATCATAAATAAAAATCTATTGCCGCATGTCTGAAAGGTCACATGGGAACGGTTCGACCGATTTGGATGTTTTTAGTGTTCCGTAGTCAACAAGGAACCCTTATAGTTTCGCCATGTCTGTCTGTCTGTCCGCGGCTTATCTCAGAGACTCGTAGTATTAGAAAGCTGTAATTTGGTATACATATTAATCACACCGACAAAGTGGTAAAAGAAAATCACAAAATTTTGTTTTAGGGTACCTATACTTACACGTAAAGTGGGGATGATATTTTTTTTCTCGTCTATCTTATGGTGTGGGGTATTCCTGATTATTACAGCATTTCAACTTTCATTTATTCATTCGGGCTAGCGTCATTACGGAGTACCTAAAGGTTTTAGCACACATATCAACTCGGAACGGATCGTAACCGTATCAACTCAAGCCGTTTAGTATTCTTTGCATGAAACTCCCTACTGAAAAGCACACTAATCGGAATCGTAACGTAAACGATTCGCCTCGGGACAAGCTCACGAACCGTGGTGTGGCGCGTGGTCAACCAGCGGTCCCCATGTTTACGGCTCGTCGTCCCCGCGCTTACGCCTCTCCGTCGCCGCGCTTGCGTCTCTTCGTCCACCCTTGTCCCTCTCACCCCTCCCGCGTTCGGATTCAAACTGATCTGATGCCAGCCAGGTTAACCAGCAGCGGTCAGCGAGCCGTAAGCGCGGCGTCGCCTAGCTGTAGCCGAGTCGACGTATCGGAGCTGCTGGTCCGCTTAGGTAACGTACTTACGTTAGGTTGACGCTTGTTTGACAGCGAAGCGAAAGGCGATACGGTGACGATTCCTTTCCGAGTTGATATGTGTGCTACGACCTTAATTCGGGGCAGCGTTATTTAAGGTGGAGGTAAGTAATAAATAGGATAGCTTTCATTACAGTGATTTGGCTTTTCTTTAAGTAAAAGCTAATCTAAATAAAAAACAGTGCAAATACGCATAAAGCCATATTTGTATACTATTCCCATTTCTGTAGCTTCATAATGAAAATAACCCACTTAGCAAATACACAAAGTATTCTGAAGCCTTTTACGTGGATAACTGAAAGAATTAGGTTAGTACGACAGAGCCGCGGTGGGCCGGTGAAGGGTAGGACAGGCGCCAGTCTACTGTCTACGTGACAATCACGGCACGGCAGCGGAAGTAGATTACGATGACGCTGAACTGCATGCAAACTTGAGTAAATTAAAACAAAAGGGGCAGTTTAATAAGTTGTAAAAGGTAAAATCATATCTGGTACGTTAAAAGATGTGTTAATTTTGCAAGGGCAGGGGACTTTTTAGTCCCAAAAGGTGAGCCTTAATGCCAGTCTAATTCCAGTATTGTGGTTTTAGGTGCATGCATCTCGCATCTACTTCATGATCAAGTTGGGTCTTGGAATCGATGAGGACGAGCCTGTCCAGGTCGAAGAGTCGAGCGTCGGAGACGTGCCCCCGCTAGAGGGCGATGCCGATGACGCATCCCGCACGGAAGAAGTGGATTAAAATAAAATCTAAAATCTCAGCTTTTAGCCATGTTGTAATGGTGTGTTTATGTGATTGTATCGCGAAGTTATTTTGTGTACCGGTGTACAGCCAAAGACTGATTTAGTTCAAGTTCCATTATTAAAAATAAATTAAAAAATTATTGTCACCCATTCAGATCGTAACCATTTTGGCCAAAATGAATTATATAGAATAGAATACTCTTTATTATGTATGTATATATCGCTAGAAACCAGCAAAAAAATCCAATCCAGCGATGAATGATTAAATACTAACCTACTAACATATCACTCCTCATATCACACTTACACAACACAAAATACACACGTTTCCCATCAGTCACACACACACACTCACAAACGCACGATTCCCAGTCACACATCGACGCTTGAAAGGCAATATTTAACAAATGACATGTTGGCAACTTTACACAAGAGCATTTTAATTTATAATAAAATAAAATAAACTTGTACATTCAACCTCACAGTCACTAACGTTAACTTTTTAATTTGAAATCTGAATTCAACTTTTTAATTTATTTTTTTACTTTTATTTTGTTTCTCAATTTTTTTTTTCTCTTAACCCTTAAGGCGCTACCCCGAGCAAAACGCGTTTTTCAGAGGCTATTAACTCATTAATTAAGATAAATAAACTACATCTAAAACACATTATTAATGTACGATATCCTATCATCACATTGCACGTTCTTATTTATTTTTATGTGTTGAAATTACATTTGAAATCTCCGTGTAAAAAAAGTACAAAAATTATTGATTGCATGCATCTTTTGCTAAAGTTGACGTTCCATTAATTTGAGAGTTAAGGCTCGTGCTGACTCGCGCGTTATCGCGGGCGCGACAGGCAGCGACAAAGAAATTGTGCTAATAGTGTCGCGTCGCGCTCGCGACATCGCACTAGTCTGTACGAGCCGTTACACTATAGATAATTAAAAAATCACATTTTATTTAATTTCAACATTCACGTTTTATTTAATTTCAAAAGATCACTCTTTTGAAATTAAATCAATCAATCAATCAATTCGGCGTACGCAGGGAGCGGGACAGAGCGTCCCCGCTGTGACGGGATAGAGAAGGACCGAATGCTCACGCTAGGGGATCGCCTTAAGGAAATTAAGAGCTATACCCAAAGTCTCAAATTCAGATAATTTATTTAAACAAAGGGGATAACATAACAAAAAATATCTTCGTAATGGTAATTCACATAAAATAGCGAAAAAAGAGGTTTCATTTTCTTTTAAGTACTGCTTTTAAGAAATAATAATTAAAAAGTAATCATACCGAAATTATTTTTATAAATTTTCGGTTTTAAACAAAGTTATAAAAAAAAGGAGATTTTCTGGTATAAAATATTTTATGATACTGGTAACAATGCAGGAGATACAAACATTTTCAATTTTTTTACATCTTCAACAACACTAATATTAGAGCTCTCATTATAGATTCATATTGTAAGTAGCATGTCTAGCACATTTTGGATGAAAACGGCTGTCAATTGTTTCGAGTGGAAATCGATTTTGGGAGGCCTACGTCTAGTACTGGACTTAAAAGGGCTGATTATGACGATCATATGCCGTGTCTTCGACATACTACACAAAACATTGTTTGGCAACGGTACCTATTTTGTTTGCATATTTCTTTAATTAATTCACTTTAATTTTAGCGATGACTATTTACAAAAAAAGAAATATGATAAAATGTTTTGCACCCCTGTCCTATCATTTTGACAGTGACATTTCTTGACATTACTTTGTTTACATAAATTATCTGAATTAGAGACTTTGGGTTATAGTAATCTGATATTATACAAGAAGAATATACCTACCTAATATTTTTTTGTGACTTTAATATCAAACGTAGATTATTCATACGTACTCTTACATTTTAATATACAATATACTATGCGGCTTCACGTAAGCATTGAATGGGTGACCGTGACTCGGCTCCGTCACGCCTTCCACAATGTATTGCGAGTGAGCGAGACAAGACAATGGGAAGCCATTGAGAAGGTGCAAATACATATACTTGATTAGATGAGGACCGGCGCGACCAAAAGGCCTATAAATTGGAAATTGCTGCGCGGATGTTTGACATTCTGACCAGGTCAAGGTATGATGCTGTCAAGGCTTTATGAAATGAACTAGAATTGCAAAAAATAAAAATTTCAGCGACAAAATGACATAGTACCTACCTACCAGCTTATTGAGTTGGGAGAGAAGGATATTATGCGCCGGAACCCGTTTTGGGGTTGGCTTTGGTTGGATTTTGGCTCCGTCAGTATTAAAGTTTTAATCAGGGTTCGAAAAAGTCTGATTTTTATAATAAATATAAAAAATCCGATTTTTTATATATATCGGCTAAAGAAGCAAATTTCATTATGTAAGGGGATTAAACACTTAAAAATGTGAAAGGAATTTGTAAAATAGTAGGTATAAGTGTCAAATTACCACATTTTTTATTTTAAAAAAGTAACAAAAGAATTTGTGTTTATTTGAGAATGAATTTTTTAATGAACACTTAAAAAAACAAGTACCTATTATAATAATAATCTTCATTTGTTTGTGAGAATTAAATCAACTAATTTTAATAATAATTTGTTATAATCATAAAAAAGTAAAAAGTAAATTATTCCGAATTGTGGGTTTTCGCTAGGTACGTGTTGCTAGGGTTAACATTAATCTCCAAAAATTTTAGTTCAGAAGACAGGAAAAAATCAATTGATTATCCATACTAATCCATATTAATATTATAAATGTGAAAGTAACTCTGTCTGTCTGTCTATCTGTCTGTCTGTCTGTCTGTATGTTATGTTTTCACGCCTAAACCGCTGAACCGATCGTCATGAAATTTGGCAGAGATATAGCCTGGGATATGGAGACGGACATAGGCTACTTTTTTACGCGATAACCGACATCCACGCGGGCGGAGCCGCGGGCAAAAGCTAGTATTAACATAAAAATCAATTGATATCTATCGTGATATATATCATGAATTCATGATATATATCCGCTGATATATATCGGCGAACCCTGGTTTTAATGCATCTGATTTATTGGGAGGCGCTAAGATAGCTTGCGAAATTCAAATTTTCTTACGTTTTTTTGCAATTAGCTGGTCAGTGTCAGGTTGTATGTTGATTAAAATATGATTTACAAATATGGCTTTATAGAATTATAATCATTAGAATCAGCAATACAACTTCCTTTGGCGTCAAATGTCATGATTTCATGAAATAAGGTAATATGAACTTAGAGATTTGTATTGATGATTTTTATGATTATAATTTTATAAATAAAATATTTGATACGGCCGCGAATCATATTTAGATCAACATGCAACGAAAGGTAACTGCGTAACACACTAATAATAAATGACAAATAACGCAAAGAATGTTGTTGAACTGTCAAAATTAATCATCAATGATTAATTTTGACAGTTCAACAACATTCTTTGCGTTATTTACGTTATTGAGCCAGTTTTTTTTCATACATATTAAGCAATGGATTAGCAATAAGTTTGAGTGCGGAGCAGCGCCTACACCGTCCTGGCGATGATCGCCAACAGACTGGATTGCCCTTATATTCGCCAATTCTGCAGCGGACATATTGTTACCTTGTGTTTGTTTTTTTCTGTGCTCGTTATCCTGTTTGTATACTTTTATGTATCTGTTTGTATAAGCTTGTAGGTAGCTGTAATTTTGTGAACTAAGATTTTTACTCTAGTTGTCATCGTTATTATTGCTGTTGCTAGTCGTGTTGTGCGATTACGCTTTGGGTGATAATCAGGGGGCCAAGTCTACTAATGTACAAACGTTGCAATGGTCTCTTCATTGTGAGTTTTTGACAGATTTGCCATACAAACACTGTCAAATACTCACAATGGCGAGAACATTCTGACACTATTGTAATAGCAGACTTGAGGCCCAGGTCGAAACCTATAGTAGGCCTATAATAGAGTGTAGATTTGTTGTTAAGTACCTGGTAATTGTTGAAAGGCCTACACTGTCCTCCCATACCTATTAACACTGTTATTTGATAATATTGTAAAGCCAATTATTTTTAAAAGAGAAGGTAACCGTGGAGTTTCTTGCCGGCTCTTCTCCATAGGAAACGACTAATTGGAACCGTGCACCTAGCTTCTGACTTTCATAAGTGCCCATGCAGGTTTATGTGAAATAAAATATTTTGATTGATTTGATTGATATAATGTAATCCTACTGCTGTGATTGTTACCTGTTGTAGTTGCCTTGTGAATAAATAAATAAATAAGAGTCTTGTTACTTGAAATAGACTAATTATAATTATATTTATACTAGCTTTTTCCCGCGGCTCCGCCCGCGTGGATGTCGGTTATCGCGTAAAAAAGTAGCCTATGTCCTTCTCCATATCCCAGGCTATATCTCTGCCAAATTTCATGACGATCGGTGCAGCGGTTTAGGCGTGAAAACGTAACATACAGACAGACAGACAGAGTTACTTTCACATTTATAATATTAGTATGGATATTTATTTATTTTATCCTTCAAAATCATTGATTTGTTTGATTGTGTGTTAAGCAATTAGACCCACCTACTGATTTAAACCAAAAAGAGAAAAAAAAAAAAAAAAAAAAATTACCCTGACGCTTTCGCCTTAAAGAAGAGTCAACAAAAGGTATTCTATAATTAATAAAACTATTCGAATGATAAATTATTCAGTCGTTAAAACCATCGGTAAAACATCAGTCTTCCTCCTTTCCTCTAACGGTAGTAACTCCCAGGCCCGTTTGTAGTGTCGTAATCTACTAAAGTGGCTTCATACAAGACCCGTGGGAGACGTGATGGGTTGGTTTAATTGTACCAGACACCATACAACGGTACATATAAGTACCTACCTTCTTGACGAAGTTACTTTATCTAAATCAAGCAACCGTACTATAACGCATTTATCGATTACGTATATGCAGCATTCGAACCACTTTTAAGTATTGTTACGCAATTTAACTCATATTCCGATCTTCCGATATTTTTCTTACACATACTGATAGACTAATTAGTTGAGGAATATGGAATTTAATTTGTGATGATTTAAATATTTCCAGCAATGATCCAACGTATACCCAAAGTCTCTAATTCAGATAATTTATGTAAACAAAGTAATGTCAAGAAATGTCACTATCAAAATGACAGGACAGTGGTGCAAAATATTTTATCATATTCTTTTTTTGTAAATAGTCATCGCTAAAATTAAAGTGAATTAATTATAAGAACTATGCAAACAAAATACCGTTGCCACACAATGTATTGTGTAGTATGTCGGAGACACAGCATATGATCGTCATAATCAGCCCTTTTAAGTCCAGTGCTAGACGTAGGCCTCCCAAAATCGATTTCCACTCGAAACAGTTTACAGCCGTTTTCATCCAAAATGTGGCTAGATATGCTACTTACAATATGAAGCTATGAATGAGAGTTGTAATATTAGTGTTGTTGAAGATGTAAAACATTTGAAAATGTTTGGATCTCCTGCATTGTTACCAGTATCATAAAATATTTTTCACTTCAGTAGCTCAAACATGTAGGTTTTGCTGTCTGAGTGAGACAAAGTAACTTTTATTTTTTTTTCAGAAAGCCGCGTATATCTTATTCTGCTTTGGGTTAATCATACAATTCCAAACATTCACACTCTATCTCTTTCCCGCCATTAGAAAGAGAGACAAAGACCAGCCTTTTCGAAGCACCGATTTTGAATTCGACCTCAAAGACAAACACGTTTGGAATTTCGTACTAACTAAAGAAATTTTGCAAAAAGATAATTATGTCTTTTAATGTAATTTATTGAATTTTTAACTTATTGTTGTATTTAAACGAAAATAAGTATTTACTGCAAATAAAACTGATATTTAACCTCTAAATATTTATTATCTCCTTCTAAAGTGTTCTCGCGGTTTGTTCCCACTAGTTCTACTGAACAGTTCTACGGTAGAAATAATGGGTTTTTTTTTCTCACTAGTACTACGATATTAGGTATAACAAAATAGTAGAACTATTGGGATTCTCTATTCCTTCTATTCCCACTTGTTCTACTGAACAGTTCCACGGTAGAACTAATGGGAGTTTTTGTTTTGTTGTCACTAGTACTACGATATACTACTCGTATATTACAAAATAGTACAACTAGTGGGAGTCTCTATTTCCCAGTTGTTCTACCTGTTCCATCGTTAGAACTAATGGGATATCGCTCCTGAAGTGAAAAGTTATGTGTGTTACACGAGAGCAAAGTTTTTTGCATCTCGTATCTTTGAATCCCTCGCCACACTCAGGATTCAAAATCAGCACTCGCAGCAAAAAACGACTTTGCTCTCTTGTTGCAGAAATAACTATTATAGCTATATAGCTAGTTTCGTCTTCCGATATTTTTCTTACTAAGTAAATCGTCTCTGAACAAAACGGTATTTGTGGGAAACCTTACACAAAGAGAGTTCATGTTACAAGGTCATGGACTTGATATTTGCCGAGTAATACTATTACTTTAGCGCTCTTTTCAATGTATAGAGTTTATGATTATGTATTAGGCGATAAGCTATAGCAATAAGTCACTACTCAGTATAATACCGGAGGGATTCCTTTAACGACCTCGAGCGAGAGAAAGATGCATTAACAAAATGCTGAAACTTATACGGTATGGCTTGGTAACTGTAGGTATTCTAGGTATTATCGGGTTCCTCTCACCCATCGGCGGAACCCTTGGCTCATGGAACTTATCATACAGTACCAGTACATAAAAAAATTGGGAATCCTATAAGCTCAAAACTTTACGAAGTTTCACCATTGATGTATGAAAAAGGTAGATTAGGTACTCGCTCCTCGACGTAGACCGCATAAGTTATGCCGACCGGCACATTTGACCTTAGTCACAATGGAACTGGCGTTTGTGTAGTACATGTGTAGCACGTTAAGTAAAATTACCGTAATCGTCTAAATAAGCAGCTACAATGCCTTCCTGTGTTTTCAAAATGTGCACAAATAATTCACATTCACAAACCAAAAACAAGTTTCACGGGATTAAGTACTTTCCACTCGTAAGTACAATAAAATTTATTTTCTTTAAAATTCTCCTGAATTAGCTTTCTAGGTCGCCATTTCTTTCCGAGTTGGTATCGGTACGTAACAGTGACAATTATTGCTATTTCGTTCCCGCTACAGCCCACGTCATAAATCTCTCTCTATTCCGGTTGTTGATGCATCACACACGACATCGGGAAATGTAGTTGTGTGGGTGTGTTTACATGTAATTGTTTCTAGTCGAATTATGTTTACGTGATATTAGAGCGGGCCCATAACTTTCTTTTTTATACATCAACTAGCTTTTGCCCGCGGCTTCGCCCGCGTGGATGTCGAAAAATATCCAATTTAATCTAACAAAATAAAGAGCTTTAATTAAAAACAAAATTTCATCCCTCTTTTCACCCCCTAAAGGGTTGAAATTATAACAACACAGTTGCCTTAGCTTCCAACAATAAGCCTAGATTGTAAATTTAGTGATTTTTCTTCGAAAATTAAGGACATTTCAACATCATCCCCCTTTTTAACCCTTCGGGGGTGGAATTATCAAAAACGCTGAGACATGTATTTATATTAATTTTCAATCGTCAGCCTAAACACAAAATTTGAAGATCCTAACTTCAAAACTGACGGACTTTCATATAAACTTCCATCCCCTATTTTACCCCTTTAGGGTTGAAATTCCCAAAAATCCTTTCTTAGTGGATACTTACTCTTCACAAAGAACACACCCTCCAAACTTTATGTCTCTAGGACCAGCGGTTAGGGCTGTGTTGATATATCACCCAGTCAGTCAGTCAGTCAGTTGACCATTTTATATATCGCACCTTCATTTCGAAACCGTTATTAAACAAAAAAAACTAAATTATACAGGAGAAATAATTTACAATTATTCGTATAAAAAAAAAAAAAAATAATTTCAAAATTTCGTAAAAATTTCATTTAGTAACGGTTTCGAAATAAAGGTGCGATATATAGATAGATGAGATTCACCGATACATCTCATCTTTCGAAAGTAAAGTGTTCGTGGCATGTGCCATAAAATTTTGATAGATATTGCAACAATGAATGCTTTAAAATCCGGACAGTATCCGAAAGTTTCCAGAGAGCCTGTGGGCTAACTTTCACTGGTGTACTCCGCTGTATCGAATCTAGGCTACCTTTGTTTACTCCTTAGGGAAATAAATAATGTGTATTGTATTGTGTAGAAAGTTCAATCGTATTTCTGACTCGTAATGGCACTCGCAGCTGGCTAGAAACGAAGGATAGAGGACTAAGTGGTACCTGACACCCATTTTGAGCACCTTTAGTTACTATTGCATAAAAAAAGGTTTCCTTCGACAGCTACAAAAGTACGCACTATGTTGACACTAAAAGATATATCAAAAACTCCCATTAAAACCATAAAAAAATACTTGAAACGTAAAAGTGAGAAAAATATTTGGTTGTTTTTTCCTTTTTAAATGTTAAAAACAAAAAAACTATACCCAAAGTCTCAAATTCAGATAATTTATGTATACAACGGGGATAACATATCAAAAAAATATCTTCGTAATGTTAATTTACATAAAATGGCGAAAAAAGAGGTTTCGTTTTCTTTTAAGAACTGATTTTAAGAAATAATAATCAAAAAAATAATCATACCGTAATTATTTTTATAAATTTTCGGTTTTAAACAGAGTTATTAAAAAAAGGAGATTTTCTGGTATAAAATATTTTATGATACTGGTAACAATACAGGAGATACAAACATTTTCAAATTTTTTACATCTTCAACGAAACTAATATTACAACTCTCATTCATAGATTCATATTGTAAGTAGCATATCTAGCCACATTTCAGATGAAAACGGCTGTAAACTGTTTCGAGTGGAAATCGATTTTGGGAGGCCTACGTTTAGCACTGGACTTAAAAGGGCTGATTATGACGATCATATGGCCGTGTCTCCGACATACTACACAAAATATTATTTGGCAGCGGTATTTTGTTTGCATAGTTCTTATAATTAATTCACTTTAATTTTAGCGATGACTATTTACAAAAAAGAAATATGATATTATGTTTTGCACCACTGTCCTGTCATTTTGGCAGTGACTTTTCTTGACATTACTTTGTTTACATAAATTATCTGAATTAGAGACTGGGTTATAGACTGTCAACATGCCTTTTTTTTTACTTTTTAGTTATACTAAGATATTGTCAACAAAAAAAAAAGCCTTATTATGGTGGATTTGTCGATGAAATTGATCATAATTCTTCGCCTTAACGGGTCGGACACTGGGGACCAGAAACACTGTATAACCCCAAAAGGACCTGGGCCTCAAGTCTGCTATTACAATAGTGTCAGAATGGTCCCTTCATTGTGAGTTTTTGACAGATTTGCCATACAAACACTGTCAAATACTCACAATGGCGAGACCATTCTGACACTATTGTAATAGCAGACTTGAGGCCCTGCTGAAGAGTTTTTAATAATTGTGAAGCGAAAACGAAAACTCTTACAGTATGTAGGTCTGGGTCTGTAGGTGTTTATGCAACCTTGCAGAAAACGTTTGTGCATGCATTTCTAACGATGCTGTTATTTGCACATCTAGAAAAGGAAATGCGTCAACAAAAGCAAATAAACAAGTTTAGAAAATGGAAATCAATACAGTACGCTATGACTAATCCCGGGTAGGATAATAAATATTAATCAGGCACAATTAGCATCTATTCTATTCTGAGCGAAGGTCAATGTCAACGGTTATGAGCATGGTAGACTATAAAGTCTTATTTTTAACTTCCGACGAAAACAGAGGGGATCGTCAGGAGACGGCTTATGAAAATGCCAAACAGACGAGGCTTATACGTGCTTATATCTAGCAATTATGAATGTAGGTATGCTATTATAAAAAGGATAGCTGCTGTTAACTTCCTATTTTCGTTGGCCGACCCCAAACGCGACGCGACGCTTGGATCTAAATATTACCTACAACAAAATGTAAGCGTTATTATCGCTAATCGCTATGAGGTGGAAAAATTGGACAGAGGCCCTAGTGTGAGTTTCTTTTAACCATCTCGACTTTACGCATCGACCGAGTTCGGTGCTCAGAGGCCCTAGTGTGAGTTTATTTTAAACATCTCGACTTTACGTATCGATCGAGATCAGCACTCCGATTGGTGAAGTGCCAATCAGAGGCCAATCGGAGCGCCGAACGCTGTCGATGCGTAAGGTCGAAATGGTTAA
This sequence comes from Dryobota labecula, assembly GCA_947523025.1. Lineage (NCBI taxonomy): Eukaryota > Metazoa > Arthropoda > Insecta > Lepidoptera > Noctuidae > Dryobota > Dryobota labecula. The sequence goes on from OX383303.1 coordinate 13,053,707, forward strand.
AATAAACTGACACTATAGTGCCTTTGATTGGCCTCCGATGGTCTCTTCACCAATCGAAGTGGTGAACGCGGTCGATGCGTAAAGTCGAGATGGTTAAAATAAACTTACACTAGGGCCTCAGTTCTGAGAAGGGGCCTAATAAAACATCTAGTTCGGCCGACCAGATGAAGAGATGGCCTGAGCACGGTGGAATAGAGGATTTAGAAGACTAGTAAGTTGTGGTGGAAGTATGGGAAGTGTGAGTGATTATGATGATAGTGTATTGTTAACACTAAGCTAGGTTAAGTTTTGTTATTATAGGCATGTCTGAGGTAGGTAAGACGGTGATGGACGGCCGAATGTGGGAATGAATACGGAATTTCCTATAGGTACTACTTATAAAATAGAACGTAAGTGAAGTACTGAGTGAGGCGAAGAACGAAGAACGAATATGGCTACGGAGTGTGAGTATTTATGAAGTACGGTGTTGAAATCTTGTGTGATTTTAAAATACGTAAAATAAACGTTCGTCTCAGCATAGAAGTGATTTTTATTGGTCACTGTTACGTACCTACCCATAGCAACTTAGAAACAAATGGCGACCTAGAAAGCAATATTATTCAGGAGAATTTTAAAGAAAATAAGTTTTGATGTATTTACGAGTGGAAAGTAATCCCGTGGAACTTGTTTATAGTCTGTGAATTATTTGTGCACATTTTAAAAACACAGGAAGGCATTGTTGTTGCTTGTTTAGACGATTACGGTAATTTTACTTAACGTGCTACACAAACGCCAGTTCGATTGTGACTAAGGTCAGTTGTGCCGGTCGGCATAGGTTATGCGGTCCACGTCGAGGAGCTCGTGGCAAAGTAATAACAGCTGCACGGGTCGATCCGTCAGGTTAAGCTACGCTTGCCGGGGTTGGTCCGTGGATGGGTGACCATCTTTACATACCGAGACTCCTCCGAGCCTCGGAAAGCACGTTAAGCCGTTGGTCCCGGCTGTCATTCGTGGATCTTTGACAGTCGTTACGGGTCGTCAGAAGCCCAAAAGTCTGACAGCCAGTCTTACCAAGGGGTATCGTGTTACCCAGTTACTGGGTTGTGGAGGTCAGATAGGCAGTCGCTCCATGTAAAATACTGGTATTCAGCTGCATCCGGTTAGACTGGAAGCTGATCCCAACATAGTTGGGAAAAGGCTAGGCAGATTGTCGAGGAGCGTGTACCTAATCTTGTAATAAATTAATTTGTTAGGTACTATAATTTAAAAACAAATTACCTATCATGCGAATCCACTAGCTAGTTCTGTCTAAACGGGGCTTGGAACAGAAACTATTAAAGCCATTGTTTGGCGTGGGGTAACTCCGAGGTCGAGCCATTCAGCCTCGAGCGGATTTAATATCGCGAACTTGCGCAGACTCTGAGCAATGTCGGCTAATTCTTTTACTGGTTAATTAAGTGCGTTGGCTATAAGCTATAATAGACTTATTGTACGCTAATTGATTTCAATTAAGTTCTAGAGTATGTTGTTGTACCGTAATTTGATTTAGAATTTAATTTAACGGCATGTGTGCTTGTGACGTGTTTGTTGCCTTGGCTAGAAATTGGTCCGAATTATCTTAAAGACAGCTGGACGCTAATAAGTTGTCCGCAGTTTTATTATAGTCTAGTTGTTATATCCATGGTTTCACTCGCATCCATTAGGGCTGGCCTGTTTCAAGTACCCGGATAAAAAGGATGGTCTGTGTGTCAAATGTCATCCAGATCCTTTCAGCCGTTTATGCGAGGTTGCGTCACAACTTCACAAACTTTTATATAAGTTTTTTTACGTTCCGGTGAATGCTGCGAGTGGGAACTAAGGTCAGGGATAAAAGCAAATGCAGTAATATCCGCCTATATGAGTGAACGCTGATGACATCATGCATCGGTCATTGAACGGAGGTGATGATTTCATCATTTACGCTTTCCATTATATTTTTTAAGTGTTTCGTGGACAAGGTATGCTTATGAGTAGACCACATTAGCCCTGGGCCTCAAGTCTGCTATTACAATAGTGTCAGAATGCTATCATTGATTTCATAATTGTTGATTTTGACAAGTTTGGTAATCTACTAATATAATGGCGTCATTATGACTTTCCAATGGTCAGCCACTGACACTCCATTGAAAGAATTGTTAATCTCGTACATAATGTCAAATGAAACTTCCTACTAAACTTCCAACTTCCTACTACTTCAGATTGCTTATAACACTAATAAATAATATGTAAAAATATATACAAATGAAATCTGGCATGAATAAATGTTCAAAATGCCATTGTAATACAATTCTATTACGAGACCATTGACCGACCAATGATCGACCATTATGAATTTAGCAGATTACGAACTTTTAGCAAAATGACAATGGGATCGTGTTGGGGTGACGAATTTATAAAAATAGCAGACTTGGCCCCCTGGAATAGGTCGATTTGTCAAATATTACACCTATATTGCTACAGCAGGCGTCCAGGCGTTAGTGCGTCGCCGTCGTCGGTTCGACTCCCGGGTTAGACATTGTTAAGTAAGAGGAAACTCTTGAGTAGGTATCAGACTGCCTGCCTGTAGGCCACATTCAATTTCGGTACGTAAAGCTTTACGTGAAGTCTGCATATCTATTTATTCCTTCATAAGTTATCTTCTACTTACATACATACAAAGACATTAAATTAATTATATGTTGCATACAAATAAATAAAATTGAATTGTCCGTTTGTAATGTCAAAATAACAGCTTTTTACTAAATTCATATGATAGTATATAGGTACGGTAGGTACTTATAACAAAAAAAAATCTCTGTTTCGGCTAATCTCCGAAACGGCTGGACCGATTTTGACGGGATTTTCACTGGCAGATAGCTGATATTATACGGAGTAACTTTTATTTCATAAATAGTGTAGTAGTAAACACGGGCGATGCCGCGGGTAGCAGGTAGTCTACACTAATATTATAAAGAGAAAAGATTTGTTTGTATGTTATGAATAAACTTAAAAACTACTGGACAGATTTAAAAAATTCTTTTACCAGTAGAATGCTTTATTATCGCTGAGTAACATAGGCTATAATTTATAAAGATATCACGCGGGCGAAGCCGCTGGCGGAAGCTAGTAAGTTATAAGAGTGAAAGTCTTGGCAATTTATTTATCAGGGGCCCAAGTCTGCTATTTTTATAAATTCGCCACTGCAACACGATGCCATTGTCATTTTGCTAAAACTTCGTAATCTGCTAAATTCATAATGGTCGATCATTGGTCGGTCAATGGTCTTGTAATAGAATTGTATAACAATGGCATTTTGAACATTTATTCATGCCAGATTTCATTTATATATATTTTGACTTATTATTTATTAGTGTTATAAGCAATCTGAAGTAGTAGGAAGTTGGAAGTGTAGTAGGAAGTTTCATTTGTCATTATGTACGAGATTACCAATTCTTTCAATGGAGTGTCAGTGGCTGACCAATGGAAAGTCATAATGACGCCATTATATTAGTAGATTACCAAACTTGTCAAAATCCACAATTATGAAATCAGTGATAGACCATTCTGACACTATTGTAATAGCAGACTTGAGGCCTAGAAGATATGACATAGGTAGGTTAGGAACAGAATTCATAAAAAAACAAACCCACTTTCCAATACTCAGGTTAACGAAACGCTGCGGCATAAAAACCTGCTGAATATTTTATGACCCCGTATGTAAAGACAGCGAGTGTTTTTGCATTTCAGACTACATAAAAATGTAACCATATATAATAAGTGGAGATATGAATCAATTCATATCACGTGAGTGATATTTATATTGTTTTTGCAGATAAGGTGAGAATCTCTCATTTCTGAGTGTAATGACTGCTTCTGATTGCACCCGTAGAACATCCGGTGAATCACAAACATAGGGAAAACTTGCTAGTTATAGTTAAAGACAATATACCTAATATCTGGCATGTATTTATTTAGAGCCTTTTAGGAATTTCTAAATAAGTGGTGATAGTATAAGTGTTCTAGGATTAAGACTGTCAATAAATTTTCACACTTTTTAATGGGAATCTTTGCAAATATTTGTCCAATAGTAAAATTGGAGCTAAAAATAAAATTGTATGTTTTTAATGAAACACAAAGCCTTTATGTAGCTATGACTGTTCCGTTTCTCCCCAGAAAGAGGTTAATCAAGGCAGTTAGAAACCTATCAATATGCCAATCATGGGCCATCGTGTATAGAAGCCACTAACCAATAATTGTGTATCCATGGACAATCGCTTTCACAGATTGTCCACGCGACCTTGTCGGCGCATTTCATGATCAATGCGGGTGTTCATTGCAAACAATGGATTTCGCAATACAACGCTACCTAGGTACCAATATTGATCGAGCTATACATAACTCAGTTTCACGCTAAATTTAGATCTTCAGTGATCGATAGAAGGGTATATACCTAACTAGGTGAGAGATGTTTAGACCACACGTTATGTCCTATTCTTATGTAAAAGAGGACAAGGCTTTTGCACAAATCCAGAGTTCAGGCTGCTGATGAGAAATTCCTGATTGATAAACCCAATAATCAGTGCCGGATTAACTATGTAGCAAGAGTAGCAATTGCTACGGGCCCCGCGTATCTAAATCCGGAGATGTTTTTGTTTTATCTAATAATTATGGCGAAATTAAATAATAACTGATAATTTAGGTATGTTCAACTTTAACCTCGAATAACTTTTGAAAAAAAAAAAAAAAAACTTATTGAGAAAACATAAGAGACTTTTCTATAGAACGGTCAATTTGATAAAAAAAACGTGTATTGCGCACGTGTATGAGGTGGTAAAGTGCTTGTCAGACCAGATATAAAATTCCAAAGTTTGAAATAAATTGCCGGGGCAATTTCATCTCTGGCTTTTTGTACTTATCAGAGCCCAACAGGACCTATAGTAATCAACTGTACTATTAAACACCAACAAAATTGTAACCTTTATATGGCAAATATACGTGAGTCTTGATTTTTTTTACCAGTTTATAACTTTATACTTGAGAACCCATAGCAGATCAAGGGCGATAGAATTTGCTACGGGCCCCGCGCTTGCTTAATCCGGTATTGCCAATAATAATTTGACCGACTGGGGAAATTAACTATACCCAAAGTCTCTAATTCAGATAATTTATGTAAACAAAGTAATGTCAAGAAATGTCACTGTCAAAATGACCGGACAGTGGTAAAAAACATTTTATCATATTTTTTTTTGTAAATAATTATCTACAAATTAAAAGTGAATTAATTATAAGAACTATGCAAACAAAATACCGTTGCCAAGCAATGTTTTGTGTAGTGTGTCGGAGACACGGCCTATGATCGTCATAATCAGCCCTTTCAAGTCCACTGCTAGACGTAGGCCTCCCAAAATCGATTTCCACTCGAAACAGTTTACTGCCGTTTTCATCCAAAATATGTCTAGATATGCTAGGTACTTACAATATGAATCTATGAATGAGAGTTGTAATATTAGTATTGTTGAAGACGTAAAAAAAAAAAAAATGTTTAGATCTCCTGCATTGTTACCAGTATCATAAAATATTTTCTACCAGAAAATCTCCTTTTTTTAATAACTTTGTTTAAAACCGAAATTTTATAAAAATTATTACGGTATGATTATTTTTTAATTATTAATTCTTAAAATCAGTACTTAAAAGAAAATGGAACCTTTTTTTCGCCTTTTTATGTGAATTACCATTACGAAGATATATTTTTAAGTGATGGTACAATGGTGATCTTATAACGGATACCCTTATCTGCCAGGCAGACAACCGTATGGACATGAAGACAAAAAACTGAGTAGAAGCACAAAAGCTAAATTATGCACGAAGATCACTACGCTACTATTAGTTAGACTGAAACCGTGTAAAATTTTATGGATTACGATGTTTTCGCTTTTGAAATGAATTGGCATATTTATTCACGAGTATATTCCATAAATACGAGCCATTGGTCATTGGACTGGCTATTGAAGTTGCCGAAAAACTAATTTAGCGTAGAGAATTGATACGGAACTCCGGAAGGGCGATGGGTCAATAACCAGAGACTGGACTAATTATTCATGCTTAGCTGAAAGTGAGGTGTGGAATAGCGACAACCGTTGTATAAGTCCCGTCGCTGCTTTCTTACTGTTTCTTATGGCATTGATTTTTTGGAGACTGATATATGGGTTGCTTAGCTGTTGCTACGCATTCAAATATCGCAGACAGTCTGATATCCTTTCTCGACTTGTCTTCTACCCTATGCTGGGTTGACGCCAAAAAGACATACAGTACTTACTAAGGAGACATTTAAGTATACCTAATCATTCTTATTTCTTTTGTAGTACCTACATCATAATGTGGTATGTTGTGATTTGAAAACCGTTTTTGTAACACCCGAATATATATACTGTTCTCGGTTCATATTTAAATCTTCGCTGCGTACGGATATCGAACTCGCAACAAAAAAAAAAACGCAAAAGCGAAACGCACACGCGCAACATTCGAAACGCAACAAAAAAAAATATCCTACTGACATATTTTTGACCCAGAGAGGTAGGTAGTGTAGGTATGTTATTGTTACCTACTTTTATCTAGACCTTGACCCAAAAATAGGCCGAATCTTTTAAATCCTAGCTCAGGGACTCTAGAATTGTATTTAATGAAACTCACATGACTTCAGTCTGTACCACTGATATCTGATGCTGTAATACACTGTGTCAGCCACATTTCCCACTGCTTTCGACATTTTGATCACACTACACTGCTATGTATTGATTTTACAACTTATTTTTAGTAATTGACTAATAAATAACAGTCATTTTTCTTCCGCGATTTCCAACTGAATCATGATGGGAATGAAATACAGACTGATAATTAAGGTAGTGGTTAGAAACTTTTAATGCATTTTTGCATATCAAGGGTATTTCAATTAAAATTAGGCTTTCGATAATATATCTCCCTGCTTGGTTGATGTTCCATATAACTGTTTTTAATTGCACTCTGATCAAATAATATATCACAGATGGTCAAAAGATTGTTTTTAAATTTATATTCAATCTAACTATTTATTTTCAAAGCCAACATCACAGTACACTATCAAACAACCAAGACTTGATCACTACTGGCTGATAACAAGCTGTCAATAATGATAACATTGATAAAATATCTATTTTTTAGAACACCTCATGTATTTGATAGTGTTGATTAGATTCTACACTCTGTGTCAGTTACTACAACAGTGCGATTTTTGGTTTTTGAATAAAACATTAAGATTTTTCTAGAATTAAAATAAATTGGAATTCATAAAAAAAAAAAAAAAAACAACATTAAGCTTATTTAAAAATGTGCAAATAAATCCGCACTTACTACTTATTTTTGGGCACATTTTGAGTCATCCTGCCCAAGAAACAGTCAAATCTTTTGCAACATATGAATAAATTGTTCCATGTGGAACATAAGAATTACAGCTCCAGTTAGATGTAAACAGACAAATCAAATAATCTTGTAGGCATAATAAATTCCTACAGTAGTTATTAGATTTTTAGCACTAGCCTGTTATCATCTAGAAGCAAATGTTTATTATATTGATAGTGGTACAAATGGGATCACTCCAGTTTAGCCAATCAGTAGCATTGCAACTGCATGTAACTAGATAGATTATCTAGATATCTTTGTCTGGGGACACACCAAACAGGCCAGGCCACATAGGTATATTTGCTTCATTCTTTCATACATTATTTCTACGTTGCGCGTATTTTTTTGGTAGGTATACTAATTGGAAAATCACGTAAATAAGAGCATCAAAACAATCTAGATTTATAAATATTATACCTACAATATTGTTGTATAGAAAAATTATCGCCATGCAAAACAAGCAACTACTTCTTACTTACTAAGTGCAAAAGTGTTTAGAATAGGAACAAAGCTGAAATCTACGTATTTGGGGCAAGCTTGTAGCATCTTACTGTTTATTTTATGCATAGGTTAGTGTTTAGGCAGCTTTATGAGTCATTCTAATGCGTCATATATCAGATTTGGCATCAGTATAACAGTTAATCGATCTTGCTGGACCGCTTATGGATGTATTTATAACAGTTATTTCTCAAAACAAGGTGAAATAAATTAAAACAAAATGTTAAATGAATTACAAAATGTATTGTTAATAAAACAAAAGCGTACACATAATCTTGCGGCTACTGTGCATATAAAAATCATAGCTTCTCGTTTACTTGTGACGTTCGAGCCGTAATTGTTGATGCTGGTGTTTGCGAAATCATCACTGAACCTTTTATAACCGTCGGACGGCGAAGACGGGCTCCTCAAAGAAGCCATTTTTCAACACTGAATTTTTTTGACATTTACTTAATTTGACATTAAATTATCGGCGCGTTCTCTGTGATTGCGTTCATTTAATTATTTATCAACCAAAGACAATATTTTTTTATGCATTCCACCAACTTCACAATCTATTCTATTTTTTATTTGTATTCTTTATAGAATTTACTGAAAAATAATAAGCGTAACTAAATCTTACAGAACCATTTTTTCATGTTTCCAAGGCCATAAAAATCTGGGAATGCATATTTAATGCAACACTTAGGACACCCTATTGATGAGTTTCTAAACCGTTGCTGCTTAGTTGTAAGGATTTATAATTTAATAATTTTGTTCGTTCCTTCCATTCTCCACGACACAGAAATCGAAGTGTAAGCTAAAACAACAAAAACCCAGCAACTGTCGACAAACTTGATAAGACTGGGTATCGAACTTTTGGCTTTACACGATTAATCGAGTAAGGGCCAAAAGTTCGATACCCAATCTTTAGTGTGTATACTCTACAACCGCCATAGACAAATTCTTCTATGACAATTTCTTTTTTTCTTGATCCCGGTTGGAATGTGAGTTGATGTTGTTTTCAATGAAAATAAATCTAAAGGAATAGATTTATATTTAACTAATTTTCTCCATTCCATGTAAGAATTAGGAAAAGTATCCTGCAAACAAGTGATTGTGTGTTATATTTTTGTTTTATCCAAACTCAACATCTTTGAAATTTGCATTAAAAGTTTTGACGTTCTCCAAGTGATTGTGATAAAACAGTGAACGGATAGGTATTCGTGTGTAATTGTAACAGTTCCGCAGTGTAAAAGCTTATGAATCGTGTCTAAATCACTTGTTTGTATGGAGAAGTGCTGAAACATTTATAACCTCAAAGCTGGAAGTCAGGTGGTGAGTTTGTTGTTAAAGTCTGTGTTTCTGTTTGTGCAGATTCTAAATGGCTCCACCACAGCCTAAGGCGGCGGCCAAGCCCGCAGCGGCGCCCGCGGGCGGCGTATCCAAGGCCAAAGTTGGCAAACCAAGGAATTACGACCTGGGAAATGGAGTAGTTCGCTTCTCCAAGTCAAAGATGTTCCACAAGAAGGTTAGCTGTTTTCTTGACATATCATTGACCTAAGCATATAGTAATTAACAAATAGGCATTTACAGACAGCAAGTAAAGTGCAGTAACAACAAGTAACTGCCCATGTGTGAAATTTTTGTCTCACAACCAGGTGCATGGCTGTCTACTACTTATGTTCATCACGGAGTCATCTTATAAACGGCTACAAGTCTTTGTTTACCATGGCAGGCGTGGAACTTGATTTTTGTGCAATGTTATTTCTTTGTGGTTAAGTTGCAGTGGTGTGGTGAAATGTACTACAGTGAGCGTAGTATCTTTATCTGAGATATCTATGTCAGTAGTTGTTAGCGTGTATGAAACAAATTTTACTTTGTTTCAGTCAAAAATATTTACATTTCTAGTCTAATAAATTGTTACTTTCTAATTATAATCATGATTTTCTATTACAAACTAATGCAAACCAATTTCCTCCATTTCCAGGCTAAGTACAGGTTTGTGGGCAAAAAGAACCCCAAGCCAGAAAAGCCCAAGAAGCCCTCCGTGGCTGTCAAGCAGATCGGTGGTGAGAAGAATGGAGGAACCCGTACTGTGCTGCTGCGCCGTAGAAAGTCCTTCTACCCCACTCAGGACAAGTAAGTGTGCTCTTTTCCACATAGAGATCCTTTATGTTTTGTAAAACAAGCATTTCTTTTCTATCTACCCCAGTTATTTGCCTATTGAAAAAACAAAATTGAAGCAAGTATACCAGTTTATCATAAGATCTGATATTCATACAGTCTCTATGCTTGGCCTATTCAAGAAAGAAAAAAAAAAAAGGGATATGCGGATTTGATCCTAGTGATCAAATCCTCATATCCCATTATCAATTTTTTTTATTTATTATATAATAAATGTGGTCATTGAACAAGCATTTTGATGTTCCTACACAAACACAGTGACAGTAACAGTGTATTACGTAGTACTTGCAAAGGATCATGTGGATTATGACCATGTTTTTTTAGGGTTGTGTACCCAAAGGGTAAACGGGACCCTATTACTAAGACTGCTGTCCATCTGTCTGTCTGTCCATCTGTCACCAGGCTGTATCTCAAGAACCGTGATAGTTACACAGTTGAAATTTTCACAGATGATGTATTTCTGTTGTTGCTATAACAACAAATACCAAAAATCTCAATAAAATAAATATTTAAGGGAAACAAATGTGATTTTTTGCTTGTTTTTGCTCGATATTGATAATGGCAACAGGTAGATGCTTGAAGTATTCACAGAATATTTAGTTATATATTTACTTTAAAAATAAGTAATTAAAATAAAACAAAGGTTTAAGGGGGGCTCCCATACAACAAACATGACTTTTTTGCCATTTTTATAGATAATGGTAGGGAACTCTTCGTGCACGAGTCCGACTCGCACTTAGCCGGTTTTTGTTGCAACTACAGTTTAGAAAGATATGCAAGAGATTTGTCTGAATGGATAATATTCTGCTAAACAACAAATAACCGATCCCTCCTTCATCACTACATGACAAAGAGGTTGTAAGCAAGCATTTGGTTTGTTTACTGCAACAAAATCTGTGAAGATGAGCATGTTTGGTAGTGGATGATTAGTACTCCAATTTTATATGTCATGTTGGTGAACTATAAAGAACGCTTAGGCCCAGGCCTGTATTACAGAACGTTACTCAATACTCCAGCATTACTTAAAACTAGTTTCAACCAATCAAATGGCTTGAATCTCGTTTTAAGTCATGTTTGAGTATTGAGTGATGTTCTGTAATATGGGCCTTAAGTGTGATGAAGAAAGGATTCTTATACTTAAAGTTTTGTGTCTATCTACCCGTTCATTCTTTATTCATAATATTCATGCTAAAACAACCTGCCTTCCCCAGGATCCGCACTCGTCCCCACCACAAGACGTTCAGCAAGCACATCCGCAGGACGAGGCCAACCCTTACCCCTGGTACTGTGTGCATCTTGCTCGCTGGTCGCCATTCCGGCAAGCGCGTCGTGCTTGTAGGTGTACTGCCCAGCGGACTGCTGCTTGTCACTGGACCCTTCTCGGTAAGCATTAATGATGGAGCAACAGATCAATCTACCTTACGAACAGTGCCTCAAAGACCTTGGCCTTATCACACTGAAGCAGCGTAGACAAAGGCTCATTGAGACGTACAAGATACAAAACACTACGAAGTGCCCAGCCTTCAAGACCTTTACAAAACTGAATGCCAACAAACATTTGCGTGGACGTTCCATAAAACGTTGGGAAAGTTCGTCAAAGAAAAAACCTTTGAAGAAATTTTTGCCTAACCGAGTTGTAACATCATGGAATATGGAATTGTAGCACCCGTAAAATGTTGTGATGGCTCCCACACCAAACTGCTTCAAGAACAGATTGGACAGATTAAATATCTCCAAGCTATTTGAAAAACACGCATCAGCTAATTAGCTGCTAGTGTGTTAATAATAAGCCTATCTGACCTACACAACCCAGTAACTGGGTAATACAATAACCCTTGGTAAGACTATGGTTGTCAGACTTTCGGGCTTCTGATGACCCGTAATGACTGTCAAAGATCCACAAATGACAGGCAGGGCCAATGGCTTAAAGTGCTTTCCGAGGCACAGAGGAGTCTCTGTATGTAAAGATAGTCACCCATCCATGGACCAACCGTGGTAACTGTAGCTTAATCTGATGGATTGACCCGTGTGGCTGTTACTACTTAGCCACGACCTCCTCCCACAGATGGACCAATGGTCTGCATTTAAATAGTGATATTTTAATGATGGTCTGGTATTTTGAGTACTTTATGCGGCCTACCCAAATGTCCTTTCTTTGGTATTGTTCGTCAAATCGTTGAGCTCCTTATATCCTGAGTTGAGCTACACGTTTACTGACAAATGCTTGCACTGACTGGACAGGTCCACTCAAAATTGTGTGGTTCTTTCCTCAAAAGACCATTTCAGACATGGATCTATATGGTCCTCACATGATCTGATCAAGATTATGTCTGGACTTTAAAAGAGACTGACCCCTGAGTTTGTTTCGCCATTTCTTCTCAGGGGTAGTCAGATAGGAAATGTCAACTTCACCTAGCTTATTTTAATTTGTTTATATGACGTGTAAAAGTGATTCTGATATCCTATTTACAGAATATTGTTCGCTGTTGTGAAATGCAAGCATTTTCCAATTTGGGCTAAATATTGTTTGATGTTCAGAAAGTGGAATTCTTATTATAGAAGATAGATTTTTAAATAAGCAAGAAGCGTCACGACATTTCATGCTTCGTGAACCTAAACGCACCTAAGCAGTGAATTGGGCATGAACCAAGTTGCCGACCGACGACATTGGGCTATGATAATTATTGTTCAACTGACTCTTAGATTATACAGGAACTTATTGTGTGGCATGGTGCTGCAATCAAACATTAGTTAACACCGTAGAGATGAGTCCGATATCATGTCACATGTAAAATCATTTCATTATGCAATGACAACGACAAAATCATCAATGCCTAAATAATTGCAATGCATGAATGAACACGAACTTCGGTGATATTCGGACGGGCCGTCTCGGGGCGCCATTGCGAGGCTGCGCGATCGGCGTCTCTGAAGTCACAGAACCACAGAGTTTCAGTAAAATGCCCGGTCATTTCAGCACTCATAATTGAAGTGACGTGATTTTATACATATTCAGATAAAAATCATTGATAATTTTGTTATTGTTCCCGTCATCGATATTTTTTTGTCATTGACATGCTTTCATTGATATTGTAAAATCATCACTCAGCCCATCTTAGAGTTGGGCTGAGTGATGATTTTTCTTAACAGAAAAATCTTTGGAAATCGACAGATCCAATTATTTGAAGATTAAATAATTAATAACTGTTCCAGATTAAAAATAACCTCCTCAACTACTTTACCATAATAATAAAAGCGTCTAAAACTAATCGTAATCATTCTCCTTCCAGTTCAACTCGTGCCCCCTAAGGCGCATTCCCCAGCGCTACGTCATCGGCACGTCCACCAAGCTGGACCTCGGCGACTTCAAGCTGCCCGAGCACCTGAACGACGAGTACTTCAAGAAGAACAAGAAGAGCGCCAAGCGCAGCGTCAAGCGCAAGCAGGGCGAGGACATCTTTGCCTCCAAGAAAGAGGTTTGTAGTCTTCTTTATTATAAGGGTCTAGGGACCCCTACTTCGCACTATCTATCTCATTACATCGACAATGCACATAAACCTTGTGGAATAAATCTTTAAACAATGGTGAAAACCAAATCAAAATGCATTGTGTAGTTTTGAAGAACTAAGCGGAAAAACAGAGAGTCGACGGAAAATGGCTTTGTTTTTATACTATTTAGAGATTTGCCTGTCTATGTCTAAGTACCAGCAGTTACGATAAATCAAAATCATTGTTTATTCAAATTAGGCTGAGAATGCAAATTTTTAATGTCAATAAACAAATAAAACTTTTATTTAGGCCTAAAGGCCTTCGTCATTTTGAGAAACGATTCTGTGTGCACAAGGGAAAACCAGACCCTAATTCAAAAGTTATCGTACATCGATTGATGTTAAGTGTTGCAAACCAAAATGATGATTTCAGAGTATGACAATAATTATTATTATCAGAAGATTTTGGTTCAAGAGAACTAAACCATTTGTAATGCCCATCTTCATGCTAGGTACGCAGGTAAATAACTTGTTTCCAGTCATATTACAAAATTGATATCCATGTAAGAACATAGAATTACGTTGACCATACCATGAAACCGAGAAATGACTCCCAGCATACAAATCAACATAGAAAATAACTGTTTTCTCTTTCCAGAAATACGTTCCATCAGAGCAGCGCAAGACAGATCAGAAGTCAGTCGACGAGGCTGTGATCAAGGCGATAGGCAAGCGCGCCGACAAGAAGGTGCTGCGAGGCTACCTCAAGTCGTCGTTCGGCCTCCGCTCCAGCCAGTACCCACACAGGATGCAATTCTAGTTTGTAAGACACAATAAACATCTGTGACTAAAGCTTGGCTTTTATTTATTAGCTTATTTTCCCCAAACATTAAAATCGACGGAAGTGATTTAAACAAAGTAAGCGCTTTATCACACTAGCGAGTTGCGAGCGAGTGGAAAGTGGGGCGAGTACGCTGCGAGCTCGACGCGAGTTCGCAAAGTGTGCGCGGCGAACACCGCGAAGATGCCGCGGGTGCGCAGCGAGCTCGCGGCCCTGTCCATTTTATACATTCGCGTTCATTTTGTTTTCAATCCATTCTGGCAATGAATGTACAAAACGCGGATCGTACACCGCGAACTCGCTGCCCACCCGCGACAAGCTCGCTGCGCACCCGCGGCGTGTTCGCCGCGCACACGTTGCGAACTTGCGGCGAGCTCGCTGCGCTCTCGCCCCGCTTTCCACTCGCTAGTGTGATAAAGCCCTTAGATTGCGTTTGTAAACAATTTAATGTGCTTCACACACGCACACTTCATTAATGGGACACACCCTACAGAGTCCACACATGACGCGACACGTGTAGCGGGTCACCCCAAGTGGAATACACTGCTGACTATCGTGCTGCCAAAAGAAAATAATTCAATCAAGAAAACATCAATAACATAGATCCAAGATGCAGGTTTACCATCTAGTTCGGAGTCGGATAGTCCCACCCGGAAAGCTGTTAAATCTGGAAGTAGTGAAATTGGGCTAAACATGTCTTCAGCATGTCAGATTAGCTGTGAGCTAAAAAAACACTGATTGGGTCCCATTAAATGCTAGACGACATTGCGGCAGAGCAAGATGAAGATGAAGGGGCGAGTTATGGCTTGAAACTGCGTTAAAGCGAATGCCCGCGCGGCTCCTACAAAAGTGCTCTGTCGCGGGGACGAGCGCGTGTGTCTCGTGGGAGAGGGCACACCGTTAAATTAGAACTACGCGTAATTACTTGCGATGGGTATACGCGACGGGGACCGTCGCGTTACCACGGAGTCCACCCGCGTGTTCATGCGCGTACACACAACGGATGCCCATCGCGGGTGCACGCTTTAACACAGGGCAGAGGATAGGCTTGTGTGGGAAAGGGATCTATCAAATTAGATGAAAGTAAAATATATTTTTTATAAATTTAGATCAACTCTCAGACCACATCTTCGGACATCGATTGTTCGTCTAAAAATACATTTTAGTAAAAGAATTAAATCAAAGATTAATTTTATATGATTCTAGTTTCTACATATTTCGATAAATTCGGAATAAATTCCTAATCGGGAAATAAAACAATATAATAATACAATGCTTTTGGATGCAAATGTTTATTAGTTTTTCACTTGTACTTGTTGGCGGGCTGGTGAGGCCGTGCGCGTGCGGACACAGCGTTGCGTGATCGCTGGCCGTGACGCTCGCGCCATTCTGATTCCAGGCGAGCGTATACGCCACCTAGGAACAAGAAGATGCATGTATCACATTAATATCCTCCAAATGTCCTAGCAAATGCTGTATTGATGTGCACAGCAGCTAAGGCCAAGAAGACAGACTGCACGTTGACCGCTTACTTTACTTACCAAAGTAAAGTTTCGAAGCGCTCTGTGAATCTCGCCCTTAGCGTTGTAAGGTATTGCTCAGATATAGTTAACATATGATTATTCCTCAAAGCCTGTAGAAGTGCACGAACAGATAAATTGTAAATACACCAAAATCACAAGTTGATCATGTGAGACATGGCGAGGATCAGGGGCCCCTGAGCTGAAAGGTGGATTGGAGCCATCGCTTAACGAAAGGGTGAGAACAATTATTTGTCTAATGTTATAATAAATGGTGTATAGGTACGTTTTGATGCAATGACAAATGCTCACGCATTTCAAATGTTTTTCAACAAACTTGCAAGGGAACAAAAAAAAAAAACATAAAGGAGCATTTTTTTTTTTTCTACAAAATTGTACCTGTTTGTGAAAAACAAAAAAAGTTTGTGCCCCAGCTGCAGGTTCACACCGTGCTGCCGATAAATAAAGTATCCTGACTATTCCTGACCTGGTGGCAACTTGGACTTGGTGTGCTGATGCAGGGCGGCGGTCTTGGCGAGGGCAGACCGCATCTGTCGGGCGGCGCGTTCCTCGAACCGCCGTTGTCCGTCCTGGTTGCTACGTGCTGACAGACATGAGATCCATTGCCGACCCAACACGCGGGTTCTTCTGTGTGAGAACAAAATGTGAAAGATTAGAATCCTAATGAAATCAAATCAACTACCATATTCAGACAAGCCTAACCGCATCTTCTGCATCCACGCCTTTTTTTTTGGGTTGGAAATTATCAAATTACTTCTCCCGCTATGGGAGCGGGAGGGCGTGTCAGACTTTAACTGACTAAAACCCACCCGTGTTCCTTCAGTTTCCTGTGTACGCCAGGGCCACGGTATCCCTTTCAGACAAACCCGCTACCCTGACAGGCACCGGTCCTAGCGGACCCCGTCAGTGCGTGCTGACATCTTTTAGAGGCGCGCGTGGAACACAACGCACCATCGACCCGGGCCTAGTCCTTACCGGACGGCAAGCTGCCCATAGCTCGCCGTCCGCAAGCCCGCGCCTACGGTGGCCGGGAATCGGCTAGCGATTCCCCAGGGCGTCTCCTGCTGCAACTAGGGGCGTAAGGACGCACAGCCTCCCGCTCCTTCGCGAGCATTACTGCTTCGCAGAAGGAGGTGACTGCCTCCCATGCACTCTCGCTCCGTACCATGGCCTGGACCAGGGCCGGGCGCGAGAGATCGCCTCCGTGAGGACACGGCGGTGCTCTGCCCAAACCAGGCAGACCTCACCCGTATGCTCCACCGTGTCCTCCGGGCGATTCACACAGTGGTAACAACCGGGCGTTTCCTCCCGCCTAATCCGAAACAGGAAACTCCCGAAACAACCGTGTCCGGTGAGGACCTGTGTCATGCGGAAGCTCTAGCCACTCCTCACACTCCTCAAAGAGGGGACTTATCGCCACAATTGCGGCGTGCCCACTGCATCCAAGCCTGGATCTAGTTCGGAATTAAAACTAAATATTTGTAGATACATACTATTACCACATTCAGGAAGATATGGCGTAACAACTGATCGTAGATCTGTGAACACGTAGCACCAGGCAAGGTTTTGTAGCAAAAGCTACTCAAAACCCAGAGGTGTCCTCGTATGATGACTTTAGGCTCCGTTTTACAGGAGACTCAGCGTGGTCTAAGGTCGGGAAGTAAAAGGTTCATAACGCAGTTTCAGGGCTGAGCCAGAAACATCCGCCCGGATTCGTATTTTCCCAAAACTATATAGGATACTTGCGGGAAAATGCGAAGCCCTGTTCAGAAACATTCTTTATAAGTATTTACTTCGTGAAGACATCCTTCACCTGCTTGAGAAAGATACCCAGTGCGGGTTGGTAGATGTCACATCTCTTGGAATTTTTGGTTCTGAGACATACCGGTTCCCACCGTTTTGACCGTTCACCGTTTTGAGAAAGATTGATTTGGCCGATTCTGTGGCCGCTTTTTTCTCGAAACCACTAATCCGGTCGGAGGTTAGGCTCAGCCCTTAGGAACCAGGAACCGAGACCTTAATTTTGACGATGTCTGTACTCACTTGGTGGCGGTATTGGTGTGTGAATGCGCGTGTTTCCTGACGGCGCGGTGTGTCGTGCGTCTAGGCGCGCACTCCTCATCGCTGGGCGCGCTCGCCGAGCTTTGCTCACTGTCGTCGGATGAGCTCGACTGCTCTCCGCCTGACTCGCCCGCCGAGTCACCGCCTCCCGGGGCGCCTTTCTTTGTATACCAGCAGTATTTGTCATTTACGTTTTTGTTAAGGCCGTAAACAGTGCGATTTGCTGAGTAGTAATAGGCCTCTCAAGTTTTTGTGAAAATTTGCAGGATTTCTTTCAATAGAGATAGAGAAGAGCTCTATCACAGCGCCGAAGGTTTAAGGCTGGTTTTAGACTCACGCTGACCATCGGCGCTGATAGCTCAGCGCGTAGCTTGTCAGTGCTGAGGTTCAGCGCGAGACGTTTCAGTATCGTGCTGATCACTGCGGAGTACAGACGCACAAAAATGCGAAATGCGTCATGACTGTTCACGCTGACGGCGTCCGCTCGGCTCGACTCGACACTAGAACGCTCACTGACGAAAGAGGCGCACGTGCGGCGTTCAGCGCCGACTGCTACGCAGCGCCGACGCGCGACGCGTACGGCCGCTAGCCCGTCAGCACTGACAAATACACGCGCTGATAGTTACGCGTTATTCTAAAACGTTTTCTAGAAGTTCATAAGTTTCGGCTGTCAGCACCGACGGTCAGCGTGACTCTAAAACTAGCCTTAGTAGGAGCATTTTCAATCGTAGTTTGAAGTATCGATTTAGGATGCCCACTACTCCGACAACGCCATCCATTGCGACGGGTCGTATGATCGCACTGCTTACGGCCTAAGAGCCTGTTTTACCATTTGCTACAATGTCCTCGGACAACCATCAGACAGATGCAGATATCTCTATGGGTAACGAATAAAGCCTGTTCGAAAAATCTTTAAAATTGACTAGTGGAGTTATCCTGAATATTAGAGCTAATAGTGAAATTGGCTTTAGATAACTCACAAATAGCCTTAAACATATTATACTTTAGCGTATAAATGAGATAGTAATATTTCAACTTTTGGTATAGAAATCCTGCTTTACGTGTAGCTAAAGTAGAAAAAAACTGACACCATTTGAGTGGCTCTATCTAAATACAATTGTATTAGATATAAATAATTAGTTGCAGCAACAGCTTCTCGTCTACAGAATATAATCTTCAGAAGAACTCTTTGAAGCAGTAACATTAAAAAGATAGAATTTATAAATAGTTAAGTTTTTAACTAATTAGTACTTACTACGTTAGAAGAAAGTAACTAACTACAGATAGTAGAAATAAGTCAGTAAGAGAAGAATTTTTAAGTAAGAAGGTGTACATATGTATAGTATTTTTTTTTTGTAGAGAAACGCGGAGAAGAATGTCTACCTAAGGCCTGCCTATATAGTATCTATTGCCGTTCTAAAATATTCACTAAACTAGGTTGCATGCAAAATTACCTTACTAAGCATTTCTCTAATTTACTTTGTCGAATTAAAATATTTATCATGCCACCACTACCCAAATGACTGCAATATTATACTACCCTCTACATGGCATGCTATATTATATCATCAACACTATACTAACTAATTACCACCACACGAAGCAGAACCTTCAGTACCAGAAGGTCTCGTGACTGCCCGGTCGTATTGGTTTTGGTCCTTCGAGGCTTACCTTGGTCTTATGGGTCTCTTCCTTGGACTCTTTCACGGAGAGGGGTTTCAGGGTCTTGATATCTTTCTCCGGGGCGACCACGGTGCCGGTTGAGCAGTTCGCGGCCAGTGACTGCGGAGACACATGGTTTGTTCCCAACGCGGGCGAACCAGGTCTCACGTTGGCTGTGTATGCGTCGTTTTGGAATGTATTTCTGTTACTATTCCCCCCGTCTCGTACTTTCCCAACATGTGTGTCGATTAATGTAGGTTTTACAAAGTTTTCTGTGTAACATCGATAAATGAGGCAAAAATGACTGGGTTAATATTGTACTGAGAGGTAACTAAAGAATTGTGTTAGAACTTATGATAAAAGTTACCGATGTAATAAACGATGTCTAATCGCTGACCACATCTTTGCTGACCTTCAAACAAAAATGACAAAACCAAAATGTCGATGCTACTACACAGACATATTATTTAATTCTTTGGCTCTTTTCAGTGAACGAGGAAATAATTTTGCGTTCGTAAAATCAAAGTTGGCGGGAGCGCATTGCGCACAGCCACATCTTCTTTGAAAATTTGTCTTTTGAGCCAAAGAATATAAAATGACGGAATTTTGTGTATTTACATTAGTTACTGTTCAGAACTATATTTTCTGTTGCCAATTGCACGACCCCTATAATTTTGCAAGCGTGTCCCCATGGCCGCTACATGTATTGCCAATTGATTTAGCGTATTTACAGCGGTTTTCTCCCATTCGTTCTTGTGATGCGGTGACGTGTATCGTGAAAGATTAATTAAAATAATTCGTCCTCTAAAAACTGATTATAAAGTTAGAAACGATAAATAGAAAATGAAATAGCATATAAATGTCAGATGCTGGCGGGAAACCTTAGTAGGTTTTCCCTGTTTTAGATGTATTTTTTTTTTTGTATTTTTAATATGGTCCAATCACGTTAAGCATAGTAACTGTTCCCCGAAAAATTTATATGATGCATTGTGATTATAGTTTGACCGCCGGTATCGCTATTTTGCGCCTTAAGTATGTGCGCGGCGAGACGGGGGGGCAGTGCAGGCCGCTCATTCGTCAACGCTCATGGCATCCCGCCGCTTATTTTTCAACTTTGCCCCCCGCTTCACCGCGCATTGTTAAGGCGCGGAACAAAGGGTCCGGTCAAACTATAATACAAATCCTCAAATCCCCCCACATTATAGTCCCACACGTCACCGCACAACTTCCCGCTTTCTACTAATCAACAAAGTGCGAGTCTCACGATTGAATTTGTTGTTGCTGGTGTACAACTTGCCGAGTAGCCCGAGTGGGGGACGAGGAGGAACCAGCAGTATGCCCTCCCACCAGAACACCTCCTTGCACTGCAGCCGACCGTTGCTGTCCTCGCCTGGTTCTAGGGCGAAACTTAGAAGCTGGCCTTATGTACAATTCCGACGAAATTAGTCATTGTTTAATAATAGAGACTTATTGATGGACAAGATCTGCTTCATAAGTAATTTTCAATTCCTAGGTAGGTGCATCTTCCAAGTGCATTTTGCGTTGATATACTGAGAAAGATTTTGGTGCTATTTACAAAGTTAGAAAGATTATGGTGCTATATACATTCAGCGTTATTGTTATGTCCATCCACTACAAGTCAAAACAATTTACATAACACAGGAGACAGTGTTCCATATCATCCATATAACTTGGTTATGATTTCTAGTTTACTACGAATCTAAATTGACTTCACATTGACTTAAAATGAAGACTTATTAAAACCGCGCGTTTACATCAACTACAAAAATAGGAGACCGATTACCCCGGGGAAATTAAAGCAGTTATTAGTAGCAGGTACTGTACATCTTACGTACCTCTGCCCACAAGCCTGGTGAGTCTCTCCGGGAACATGAGCTGAGGCGGTCTCATGGAGATTATGTCTCGAAACTGGTTATATATCTCCATGACTGAGGAGTCCATCGTCAGGCGCTCATCCGGCACGTGCTCACGGAACTGACAACCCTGGTTGTGTATCAAGAAATTTGGATAAGGGCTGTAGCAAAAACTGATGAGGTATGTTGTTCCTGATGGACCTTTTAAGTTTCGGCCAGTCAGGTTACGTCTTTTTGTATGCACGGGTTTCTGGGACAAATAAACCTATTTTTCTTTCTTTTCACGTACGCGTAGGGACGAAGTCGACGAACATTTCAGTTTTTTTAACCTTAATCAATCAATCAATCAACTCAGCCCATTGTCGTCCACTGCTGGACATAGGCCTCAAACCAACCTCAACCTCAACAATGATGATTGAGCTAAATATTTTATTAAAATCCGAACAGAAGTTGAAAATAATTAGCTTATTTGAAATGCGGAAAGACAATTTATCGAATAATTTTGGTTCAATTTAGATGATGTGTAAACGTAGAAGTGGTATTAATCTCAAACTCAAAGCATTTATTTCAAATAAACCAATTAAAGGCACTTTTCAATTGTCAAGGGGTCGATCAGTCAGAAAAATTAAGCTAGTTGCCTGTGGCGGTATCAACAACGCCACATGCGAATTACGCATCAAAGACCTGACGTCACAAATCCTGCATCGCGCTATCAGAGTTTAACGCGCGACTAGCATATAAACAACATCCCGACATCAACCGCTGGGCAGTTGCCCACCAGACACAATACGCGTCTGGTCGGAGGATCCTCCATTTACTATAGAGTATGAGCGTGCGTAGTAGGTTCCTATGGATGAGAACGGGCAAGAAACTCCACGGACACTCTTTTAAAACAACATATTGTTACAAAATATTGGTTACATATTGTCTGTCGCTCGCTGACCGTAAGTGCTCACTACCTTCCGTTTGAAACCTTTTACGAGATTTCCTGCCGACCAAACCGTCATCCTAATTGGCATAACACGCTTTCAATCACAATTTGAATGATTTTGAAGGATATTGCTAATCCATTGCTTCATATACCTACTTATTCGAGAAATTTGTCTGCTCAACAACATAAGTAACGCAATTAAGTTGTTGAACTTTCAAAATGAAAGCCATTGCTACTGTGTGTTAAGCAATTAAACCGCGTGGCAATGGATTTTTTCCGTAGAGCTGCTTTCGTTTTCTTTTGACAGACCATAAGATTTATGGGATCCACCTGGATAAATTTAACCTCCATTTACATACATAATGATTTAGGATTTGAATGTGCCCTGGCAGCTGAGAGTATATCATGCTCACTCAAATGTCTCGCTGGCGGTGGCGTGTGTGTTGGATCATTAAGTTCCCTTCAAAATGGTTTAGCTAAATGGTGCTGATCCATGCGTCATGTTCGTGAACGGACGCCGTCAGTTGGGACTGGTCATCTCTTAGCTGCCACGACTTATTTTAATTTATTTTAATTTTTGAATTGTTATTATTACGGACGCTTCTAACGTGAACGTCTTTCTACATTGTTCTCACATGTATAACTTCAACATGAATGATATAACCCATATTTTGAAACAATATTTAGTTTTAAAAGAGTGTCCGTGGAGTTTCTTGCCCGTTCTTCTCCATAGGAACCTACTACGCTTTGGAATGGGCAACTAGCTTCATCTTTCTGACTGACTAACCCCTTGACAGTTCAAAAGTGCCTGTAATTGGTTATCCATACTAATATTATAAATGTGAAAGTAACTCTGTCTGTCTGTCTGTATGTTACGTTTTCACGCCTAAACCGCTAAACCGATCGTCATGAAATTTGGCGGAGATATAGCCTGGGATATGAAGAAGGACATAGGCTACTTTTTTACGCGATAACCGCATCCACGCGGGCGGAGCCGCGGGCAAAAGCTAGTTTGAAATAAATACTTTGAGTTTGAGTGTTAGGTAGTTCTAAAACTTCGCGAATTGGTTTATCAAGGAGACAACATTATAGCAGTTCCTACTCACTGTGTTTCTGGTGAGGGTCTCGAAGCGATAGGCCCTCTCTCCGCAGCAGGGGTACCGACCAGCCGGAAGCGAGGGCCGCCCCTCCAGCGCGAACATGTGAGCCGGCTGTTCGTGGTGGGAACACCACTCCATCTAGACGATCGTCGAAGATATTGTAGGTAATGATAGTAAATTTAGATTTTTGTGTATGTGAATGTAAATATATGTAAACGCACCCACAATAAAATTACGTCAATTTACGTCAAGTACTGATTAATTTGACAGGACTAAACTAAAATTTATCTTCTGTCCTTTTCTTAATGAAATAGAAAGAAAAAGATGCACTGAATTAAAATTTAGTTTAGTTTGTGAACAAGGGAATCGACACCAATGTCTGTACCCTTATTTTTCGTTTAATAAAACTGTTTCTTCTACCCTGACACATTCGCCTTAACAATTAAGCAGCACACAAGACTATTTAAGGCTCGCACAGACTGGCGTGAGCCTTTATACAAAGAATCGCTCTTCCAATTTTCTTGTATTTTCGGGTAAATTATGTGTTGTTACGTCTTATATGCTAGGCTATTTTGATTAAGTAGGTAAATAACAAATTAAGACGAATTTTCAGCTTTGCCGCCAATTTTCTATTTATCATCTGTGCCGAAAGGCAAACGCATTTATGGCTAACAGTTCATACAACATTGCTGAAGCGTTGTAATGTTCCAAATTCAAAAAACGCTCTTGTAATGGATTTAATTTTCTTTGTCAGTAAATTCGATACTTCGCGTGTTCTTTTTTCGAATATATTTTTCCATGCTTGTTTGAGAAAAGTACTTTACGTCACACCTGGCCATAATGTGAGTTTTACCGCACGCTACGCGTACAGTAAAACTCGCATTGTGGCCAGGTGAAGACGTAAAATTGTGTACTCACCACGGGCAGTAAAAAAATAAAGCACAGCCTTACAGCCCTTGGTAAGTAATGTACTATTAAAACGTTCTTACTTGATAAGCCGGGAAATAGCTATCACAGAGCTGACAGCGCAGGAAGTGACAGTCAGCCCACAGGCGCCAGTACACGCGCCGCCATGACCGCAGCTCCCCGTACAACCAGGTTATATAGTCGTTCAGACTCCACGATTGGTCCCTAGGGTATGCACCACAGTATTAGCGCACCTAATTAGTTGAAGGGCTCCGTAGTCGGGACGAATTTATCCCAAGAATAAACTGAACATTTTAGTTGAAATACATTCCAACTGCAAATGTAAGTTGGTTGACTATTACTCGTTATCTTGTAAACCCTACTTTTCTGTGATAGTTTTCCTTTTAACTTCGTTATATACAGGCTGAATTTTTTAGACGGGGTTTCGTTGTAGTTACAGAAAAACGGTTCGGAATTTTGATCCCCAAAAACAGATTTTGAATAAAAAATATATATTGTCAACAAGAAAATAGGGCATTTTCACAAAAGCTTTTTTTTGATGCCAATAAATTCTGTTTCTTCTAAGGATAGCTACAACCGTTAATGTAGGTACCTGCCCTTACTGCTCCATCTCATAAATCCATCCTGTATACTACTGCCGTGAATTTATTCACATTTCCAAAAACAACCATTTAGCTGGCAGAGGAAACTTGTCTCTAACAAAAAATAGCACTAAAGCGTAAAATTACGTTCAAATATAAGGGTTCTTTCTTGACTACGGAACCCTAAAAACTATGAAAAGGGAACAAAATGAAATCCGAAGCCCTAGTGTGAGTTTATTTTAACCATCTCAACGTTACGAATCAACTGCGTTCAACACTACGATTGGTGAAGGGCCAATCAGAGCGCCGAACACGGTCGATGCGTAAAGTGAGATGGTTAAAGAAACTCACACTAGGAGAGGCCCTAGTGTGAGTTTATTTTAACCATCCGTCGCCGTCTGAGTGCCACAGACCCGAGGCCGGAATGGAGCATCATCCATGCTTGGCATTTTACTATTATAGTGCCTAGACTGAAGGTGCTTACTTGGTATGAGACGAAACTACGTTGCCTCGTCGATCTATCCGCATACTAGCGGGCTGACACGGCACCTGCTCAGCGATATGGCGTCCTAGCAGCTTGTTGCATCTGTTATCACAGAAAACAAAGATAAAGGAGTATCAAATATGAAGAACCTATTACCCAAAGGACGTATTTATGTACATACGTGTGTACACAAATAGTGTATACAAGGTGCGTGTGTGTGTAGTGTGTGTGTGAGGGTGTGCGTGTGTGTGTGTATTTTATAACTAGCTGCTGCCCGCGCGGCTTGTTCTAAAACTAGCTTTTACCCGCGGCTCCGTCTGCGTGGATGTCGGTTATCGCGTAAAAAAGTAGCCTATGTCCTTCTCCGTATCCCAGGCTATATCTCTGCCAAATTACATAACGATCGGTTCAGCGGTTTAGGCGTGAAAACGCGATAACCGACATCTACGCGGGCGGAGCCGCAGGCAAAAGCTTGTAATTGATGTGGGTAGAGAAACGTTACTACTTTGTCCAATGGTCTTGTAAAATACGTACTTGTTGCACTTGAACAGCGTGGCAAGGGTGGAATAGTGTCCCCTGAGGGTCTCCGGCACCGGCTCCGCAAGAGACAGGATCATCTTGCAGTACAGGCGAGACTGAATCTTGTCCTTGCGGTCCCTGATGGCTTCCAGCTCAGCATTCGTGTACATGGCTGACAACCTAGGTGAATAATTGTTCTCTAAAACAGCGCATTAAAGATCAAATTTGAATGACGTCAAACCGTTAGATAGGGCCAGTGTTTCGAACGAAAATGATCGCATTATTTGATAAATTGTCAGGCACGCGTATACTGCTGCGATTGGTTGAATTATTTATCAACAGCCAGTCGCAGCAGTTTACGAGCGTTTGACAAACGGTCCACTGACGCCACTCCATAAAAAATATATTATCTCGTGACTGAGAAGGAATTATGAAAAACGGCTCAATCAGACACGAAGCAACAAAATACGATCTATTAGGAATGTGACCGCTTTTCTTTAGATCGAATTTTGTTGCTTCGTGTCTCAATATGAAACTTTATAAAAGTTATCTATTAGAAAATTCTAGACACACCGAGTTTCCTGATTGAGCCGTTTTTCATAATTCCTTCTCAGTCACGAGATAATATGTTTTTAAAGGAGTGACGGTACTGAACCGGTGAAGTTTTGGCAAATCGAGATACAAAAATAGAATTTTTACTTATGGGTTTTCAAATCAAATCAAAAAACTTTATTTCGAGCCAAGACTCATAAAGGGTGTTAACTACGTGTTAGTAAACAACACAATACGGTGACACATGTAAATGATAACAGTGAACTATATAAGGACAGTCCACTCTGTCCGCTATCATTTTCAGAACCCTGTTGGAGCTGGCCATGAGTCGTGCCACCATTGATGCAGCCCGCTTACGCATTATAGTGTAAAAACAATCCACAAGCGCCTCCGCAAACATCCCTGATGCACTGCAACGCCATGGTAACCCCATCAGTTTTCTGAACGCGTTATTAAATTGGACACGAAGGGCTCCATACGATGCTCGCGAATACTTCTCCCACAGGGTGCACGTCTGCAGTACAACGTGCAAACCTGCGGGCCAACATATTCGCTCGCACGGACAGAGCCCTCCGTTTCCTTTCAATATCAGCATTGTCTAATGTCAGCATTTTTGGTAATAAAGTGGCGTTAAAAATTGATAAAGAATATCGAAAAAAAAAAATACAGAAGTTCCACCTATGTAATGGGTTTTGGCAAGCGCACCCGCGTTGTATCGTTACCGTCACATGGCCGTTAGGTGAAAAATTTTATATGTACAGTGTTCATTACTTTTCTGTTATACAATAGTTCTTGTAGTAGTGAAACGGCCAAGTCAGATATTTTGACTAAGGTGTAGTCTGTAGAGTTTGTGAAGTTAGGGCTTGTAGAGTTAGGGCGTGTAGGGTTATAAGCTTGGTCTACATGAGATCAGAGGCCCTAATGTGAGTTTCTTTAAACCATCTCGATTTTACGCATCGAGCGCGTTCGGCGTTCTGATTGTCCTCCGATTGGCCCTTCACCAATCGGAGTGCTGAACGCGCTCGATGCGTAAATTCGAGATGGTAAAAATAAACTCACACTAAGGCTCGAGGCGCACGCGGCGCTGCGGCTCGACTCCGACATGATGCATCCCGCGCTCTTCCCCATCGACCACATGTTCCGCCTGCTCATCGACCTGATAACTTTTTGACAGTGCGACCCATATGGTCTCGTCTTGGCAACATTTTACAAGTAGATAATGTTTTTGATGGGATGTGACTTCTTTTTGTAAGTTGCATATGACAATATTTTTTATTTTGTTCCTTTTTTTTTCTTTTTATGGGTTGTACCTATTTCTTATGTGGTGGCGGAGGTGATTTACTAAAATCCTGAAATATGTATTTCATTATTTATAATAAGGCCTATATAAATTTTCAGACCTCTAGCATCAAATATTGTGGAAGTCTCATACAAACTTCCATCCCCTAGTTTGAGAGGTTGGGTGGTAAAAATTCCTAGCTCTAAAAAAAAAAAATTTTTTTTAAGCCGTTTTTTAGATATCAATAAAATCTAAAGTTTTATGAGCTATGCAATTGGACCTTTATAATATGTTAAATAACTCCATTATTGACATCATATCCCGACAATTTTGTTTATTTGGTATAATCCAAATCCAAATTATGAGGGTTCAAAAAAACGACGAAGCGCTTCGAGAGAAGGTAGGTAGTGCCCTTGCGCTTTGCTTGGTTCGTATTGGCGGGGGCACTACTGTGCCCCCAGATGACTTAATGGTTCTTCTATAATTCTTTCTTTTCTCTCTAGAAGACCGCTCCTAGTCCTACGGGTTTAATCCACCACTGTTACCTACAACTAAGCAGAAAGAGTACCATTGCGTACCTGGTAAGCAATGCGTCGCTTAGACACGCCAAGTTGGTGGAGGTCTTCACGATGTCGTTCATGTGAGCGTGGCAGTAGATAAGGCAGTCGTGCAGCAGTGGCTCCATCTGTACACATTCATTATTTAATTTTGGTCCTTTGAGTCTGACTCCCTCTGATTCAGAGGACCAAGATTATCCATGGATTACGGATCGAGGGCTTCATAATATATTTTTTTTATGTTATACTAGCTTCTGCCCGCGACTTCGTCCGCGTAAAATTTCGGGCCATAACCCACCCCGTCGCATCGCATCGCCCGTCCGCGCAATTACTTCGTTTTCGCTTAGTGTTTTTTCCGACTTTTTGTCGTTTTGCTCGGCTCCTTAGGGGCGTAGCGTGATGTTAAATAGCCTATACTTATTTTGTTGCGGAGTTATTTTAAAATTATGATAATTATCTCCTAACTGATCTGATGATATCTCCTAACATCGTAACCGATTGAAATCAAGTGATGTCAAGGACAATTTTGTTTACATTTAAATACTTGTGATTAATAACATATTTATTTGGATAAGGATTAATATTATGTTGATAAAACTACTTCGTAAATAATGCATTAATTTCGAACAAATTTGATTACCATAAAAAAGGTTATAGTGAGTCAATCTTAAAAGATAGACCTATGCTGTCGCGGACTCTTTTTTAGAAGTTTTAAAGAGGAACAATTCCATCATACGTGATATTTGCGTAACTTAAACCGTTTACGCAGCGCACGCAACGGAAGCTCTCAAAAAGGAATAATTTTTCCGTTTTTGCAACATTTTTCATTTATGCTCCGCTCCTATTGGTCGTAGCGTGATGTTATATAGCCTTCCTCGATAAATGGACTATCCAACACAAAAATATTTTTATAATTTCAACCAGGAGTTCCTGAGATTAGCGCGTTCAAACAAACTCTTCAGCTTTATACTTATAAGTATAGATGAACCAGTTCTTTTCGTTCACATTTTTGTTCCTCCTGTATAACTGCGCTGTTGTATATACGCCCATTTGTTATGAAGCCCTCGGGATGTATGTTGTGCTTAAAACTGCCGCATTGGTCATGTGGACGCAAGCGCTAGTAGTAGTAGACGTAGCTAGCTGAACGTTAGGTCCTGGATTCCATTCCCGGGTCGGGAAAAATGTTATTGGGTTTTTCCGTCTGGAATTTCTCAGTAGCAGTCCGGAGTCTGGATTTGTGCCCCGTTGATGGAAATAGGGCTCGCCCCTTATTAGATAGGACTTAAACATAACTGGCGAAATGTGTGTGTACAGTACTATTGCCAGATGGGAAGACTAAAATATCTGGGCAAAGTTTTAAACAGTCGGGATTTAGGGATAATTGTCGAGTCAAATCAATATCACAAATCAAATTAAATTTTTAGTATTAAAATTTAAATAATGAAGTACCTACACACTTATTTTGTTGCCCTTGTCTTTTGGAAGGTTTTCAAATGTTTTTCTAAGGCAGTAATCGGTATAAAGCATACTGTTCAATATCATTTGACATTAAGGTGACGATTACCGACTTTTAATGATTTTATACTGAAGATCACGTCTAAACGAGTAGTGTTAATGATTTGGAAAAAATATATGTTAAATTAGTGCATTTTATTAATAGGTAACTTAATATGTGAATATTTTAGATTATGTTATATTACATAGTGAAATCATAAACGGGATATTTACCATGTTTATTGTTTGTTTGTTGTCCGTGATCATGGTGCTTGCAACAGCGCCGAAATATCGGGAACTCAAAACAATTAATAAACATGGTAAATATCCCGTTTATGTTAATAATAATATTAGTAACCATGACAGTTTAAAAACTTATAGTGAAATTAATTTGTAAAGTTATGTCTAACGCGGATAAAAAACTGAGAATCACTCAAAATCTATCAAGCGTATTTTTCTGAAACCTTCATTTTTAAAGATAATTTCATTATTGATCTTTTAGTATACGTGTTTTAATAAATACCTTTTGTTTTATGAATAATAAATTAATAATGCGTCTTATTTGGGACAGCGCTCCTGGTTGGGCAAGTCCCATTACTGGCTGGACGTATGTAAGACGCGTAAACGTTGCATGAGCTCAGTACAGAACACGCAAAGTAACCTTTCAAGGTAACTGGCATATATCTGGGCCTTAAGCACATCGGGCAAAGAGCTTTTTAACACAGGGCTATTTGAAATGTATGTTTTATTAATTTTTTCACAAGAATCTGTTTGTCGACATATTTTATATGTTGTCGGGATTCGGGACATCATATGAAATGTCGGGACAACTCTGACGAATCCCGACCGTCTGGCAACCATAGTGTACAGTGTACTATTGTACAACTCTGTCTAACCCTTCGGGGAAAATCGGCGTGATGTTATGTTGAACATAAAACAAATGCTCCGGCTAGCTGCTTCACTCAGCCAAAGCATTTCGATGTATTTATTGTTTTAAGTTTCATAATAATATTAGGTTCATGATGATGGCTTTACCTGTAGAAATGATGCTGACACCAGGATAGGAACCACATTGTGAGGATCGAGGAGAGGCCAGTCGGCAACCAATATAGTATCCCGTTTCACCCAGCGCATTAACCAGTCGAAAATCTGAAGAAAAAAATATATAAAAGAGCTTTTAAATTTATTGACGCTCGAAGAGAAATTCAGAAAACCTCTGTTCTGGGCCTCAAGTCTGCTATTACAATAGTGTCAGAATGGTCTCGCCATTGTGAGTATTTGACAGTGTTTGTATGGCAAATCTGTCAAAAACTCACAATGAAGAGATCATTCTGACACTATTGTAATGGCAGACTTGAGGAGGCCCAGTAATCTTGTTAGAATTCAAAAATACTCTATTAATCTAAAAAAAATCTCTATTAACTATTTAGACAACGTTTTCTGAAATGATTAGTACTTACTTAATATATTTTGAAAATAATGTTTGATGGATATTAACTGGTTCGAAAAGTACTGTTTTTGAGCCAAACAGTTACCTAAGTGTAAACAAACGAATGTCCCTGCTAATGGTGCCAATTCCCTTGTTCACAAACTAAACTAAATTTTAGTTCGGTGCATCTTTTTCTTTCTATTTCATTAAGAAAAGGAAAGAAGATAAATTTTAGTTTAGTCCTGTCAAATAAATCAGCACCTGTCACTACACCATACAAGTTTAGACGTGATTAAAAAATTGCCTACTAAAATTACGTCAAGCACTGATTAATTTGACAGGACTAAACTAAAATTTATCTTCTGTCCTTTTCTTAATGAAATAGAAAGAAAAAGATGCACTGAACTTAAATTTAGTTTAGTTTGTGAACAAGGGAATCGGCACCAATGTCCGCTAATTAATAACTAAAATTAATTAAATAAGTCCTTTTCTGTCATTGTCATTAACTTATTAATATTTATGCTTAGAGAGAAACTCAAGATTTCCAGGAACGATTTTTTTTTTGCGAACGAAAGGATTAATTAAATGTGAAATGACGGACCAATTATTTATTTTGCCCATTCGGGCGATTTCACATGGCTCAAATACATACCATTTCGTAGTTACCTGTATATCGCAATGTACAGATATATCCATATCTTCCAATCTCTGGCCGGCCGTGACATCGGCGAAGTATCCCATCTTGGATACCAACAACTTCTGTGGGCATCTAAAATCTTTCTTTAGGCCTTTCACTTCATCGCAAACGTGAATTTCGACGTCCCCACTGAAAATAAATATTTTTTCTAATCTAAAATAATACAAAAAGTGCTTTCCGATACCGGGAATCGAACCCGAGCCTCCTGGGTGAGAGCCAGGTATCCTAGCCACTAGACCATATCGGATATTGTAGAGCTGATTGAAATTGTTGTCTTAGACACACAGTATACCTATTATTTTGATCATTTTTACTTTGTAACAATTTACTACTATTCGTAATTACTTCTTTTACCCGATTGATTACAAAGCAAGATGTTTTTGATCGAATATTGGTTTATAGACATTCATTTTACTTACTCTTGTTTTGTATTATTACGTTCTTGAGCTAAGGTTACTGAAGATTTGCGCCTCCCTAGGCGATCCCTCGATTCTTTTTCATCCAGAAAACCTTGAATTATTTAAAAATGAAGATTGGCTAGTTAAAACTTTTATTTTGCAAGTAAAGAGAAGACATAGCCAATTATTTTATGTTGTTGCTGTGTTGTTACCTCCAAAACTTGCTGGTTTCTTTATTTCAACAGTTGTTCCGGATGACACCTTCTTGATTATTGGAGTATAAACACTCGTT
Organism: Dryobota labecula; assembly: GCA_947523025.1. Taxonomy (NCBI): domain Eukaryota; kingdom Metazoa; phylum Arthropoda; class Insecta; order Lepidoptera; family Noctuidae; genus Dryobota; species Dryobota labecula. The sequence continues at coordinate 13,086,509 of OX383303.1, forward strand.
GTTTTAGAAGGTTTTTTATATCCAACAAGGTAAGGCAGAATAGAATCTAGAATCCCTTCGTTTACTACCTAAAATGAAAACTTGTTTTAGCGCCATCTATTGGTAAAATAATTAACCGTCTGAATGAATACTTGTGAATCTCTGACTTTTTCTGACTTACATCGTTAAGTTTACAATTCAAGTTGGCTTCAGTCCAAATACCAAGCATTTCAACTCTCGCTTCAGGAGGCAATGACCGCCGTCGTCCAAATTTTCCTGAAAACCGTAAACCGCATTATGTAAATAGTCATTCTGACCGAAACCAGATGGCACTAGTAGTACTATTATAATGATTTTTTCTTAAAGGAAATGGAAAATATAGCCCTAAATAAAGACTGTCGGCGGGGTAATTGCCGTAATAAAATTAAATTACAATTGATTGTAATGGGTTTCATTTGGCAGTTCACCCACGTCCATTGCTTTATTTACTTTGCTGAGCAGACGAATTTTTCAAACCTAGGAAGCAATGGATTAGCAATATCCTTCAAAACTCTCGGATTGTAGTTCAAATTGTGTTACGCAATTATTAATTGTGTCAAATATCACCACGCTAAGAGAGATATATGAATGAGCAGATAAATGGGCAGTTACAGTACACACAGCAGGAACTAAGTAGATATATCACGATGAGCATGCCTCTGAAGGAGGACCACTTGAAGACGGAATATGCTGGTTATATACATGACTCTCAGTCAACATTACCTTCAAGTTCACTGCAACTGAATCTCTTTTCAAGTCGATCTTCGCTGTTCTTTGGTTCAACAGTACACTCGCTCTTGCTTACCGTCGCCTTAGATTCAGCGAAAGCTGTCTGATAAAGCAGATCTCGCTCTTGCTGTTCGATGACATGATTGATGACTGTCAGTTTCGTCAGTTCTTCCCAGTCTATCTTGGTTTCATCATCGTCGCCCTCCAAGTGCTCGTAAACTTGATACGCAGTTTTCATAAAATCAAAAAAGTCTTTGACGGTAATCGTTTCGGCTGAATCGACTTTCTTCGGTGACGAATTTCTTCGCGACGAAGGTTCAGACCTTGTGGGACTTCTGTTTGTCGGTCCATCTCCTCTTTGCATAAACATAGAATCAGGTTCTGGGCGCTGATTAGACATTTTGAATCACGATATTCACGGTTTACATTTGACTCAGAATTTCATGTGTTCATCGACCTAATAAGCCTCCTAGAAACGGTAGTTTGTTATAAAATTATTGACTGGTAACCAGAGATATTATATCGATGCTGGTAATTTGGTAATTTGATGGAAACGAACATAAAAATAAAATTTGTTGCATAAGTAAAATAAATAAGTAAATAATATTTTTTTGTGAACACTACGAGCAATTTAATACTTATTAGCTGATGATGCATATAACTCAAAAAATAGGAATATTTGCAGTATTTATAAAACCAAAAAAATCCCGGCATAACCTAGTTAATGCTAAAATCTGTGGCTGAAATGGCCAGGGCCAAGCCTATTGGCCAATGGGCTAAAATGATTTGACACATTTTGTTTTTAATTTTTTATGAAATAATATTGTCTTTGACACAAGTTGGGTTCGTAAGGGGATACTACGATAGGAATGCAAAAAGTACATAGGTACTTAAGTATTCATATTAGCTCTCTGACATATTCGGACCTAAAATTTGGTTTCGCCATTCGCTTTTGTACACAGAGTACTTTTATATATATATGCTTTTGTATTTCCCCGAAAAGTAACGGGTAGGTATCGATTTAATTGGGTTACACGGCTTATGATTACAAATCAAGCGTTAGGGTAGCCCGCGAATTTAGCGTAGCATATAATACAATATATAAATAGTAGAATTTAGCAAAACATTTTGATAGATTATGTGGTGTTCTTTACTGCCACACTAAATATTAATCATTTTGTTAAGTTCATTGACCTCATTGACCTCTAACCTCTAAAGAATGTTTTTCGTTTTATTACTAGCAACATTGGTTTGTATTATACAAAGAAAAAATTCCAAACGCGATGGTAAGAGAATGGGTGATCAATGAATAAAGCGGGATTTTTATGAGTATTTATCTGGTGCAATGATTAAGAAATACCAATAGTGTCACAAAATAAACATCTTGGTCTTGATTCCTAACGAAATTCATAGTGTTAGAGACTGACACGTTTTAACTCAGATGTTTGGCATACAAAAACGGAATGTTTTATAGTTTATCTCTTTCTATTTCAAGTGTTCAGAAAAAGAGAGATATACCGGGCACGTCACAAGCAACAGTAGAATAATTATGTAGGTTGGAATGCAAATTGTCTTTGATCAGTTTAGTGATATGTCATATCAACAACATTTTCACTGTAATTTTTTGTTGTCCAACAAAGTTATTTAGAATGTTCACGGCTGTATTTTATTATGGACAGCTACCAACCCGAATATGACAAGAACGGATTATTGTCTGACACTTTCTGGAGGACACCACAGCGCGCGATCCCGGGCAGACCTTTACAGACGGTCAAACGGACCGAGGTTATGTCTGGGTCATCGTATCAACAGTTCCAGGCGTCTGTGAACGACGCCTGGGACCTGGGCGACGACGACATCATATCTGGAATCGCTGAAACTAAAATATCGAAGGCCATATCGCAAACTGCTGCTTTGAACGTGATAAATTCGCATAGAAATAGTAGTAGGATCGTAAACAAAAATGACGTAAAGGTTGAGAATGAGATTGTGAAGCCGAAGGCTGAAGCGGTGGAGGTGAAGAAGAATGAGGTCCGTAGGGTGGGTGCTGGGAGCTCGGGGCCGATGCGTCACTACCCCGGGCGACCGCGGGCTGTGAGGCTGTCAGCATTGACCTCTCGCGAAGAGAGCAGTGAATCGAAGCTTGAAAGGTTCCAACAAATGCATGACAGCACTGTGATAGACCTGGATGACCTTAAGCAGATCAGTTGGTCTGGCATCCCAGTCAAAGTAAGTCATAATTGTAGTCTGTTTCTGAACTTTCAGATGAGTCATTTGCTATAAGTTAGCTTGTTGTTTTTGTGACTATTGTTTTAGGCATGGCATTGACTAGTATGTGTTGTTATTGTAATTTTGGATGGCCTGATTGAAGTTTCTTTGTTCTATTTTAGAGGGTTTAGTTTCCGCACTTATTCCTTCAGACTGACCATTGTGCGTGAGCCATAGCGGCCGTCGATGGTTATTCCAATCAGCCCACCTCCTTCCAGAAGTTAATAATGTCTCCCAGTCTGTCCAGAACATTGGTGAAGGATCTGAGTGCCCCGAGGGTTTCTGTCCTAATCTGGGTGATGCCTGTGCACTCGAAGAGCATGTATGCAATGGTTTCCTCCACCTCCATGCAGACCCTGCACAGAGGGCTGTCCGTACATCTCTGCCTAACCATTCGGGGAATACAGGCATTATGTTATGTGTGTTATTAAAAAATTACAAGAATTCAATATTATTTACAGTAGTAATAATAGAGAGATGTAAACATCTTTGGGAATGAAGAATGAATTATTCATTGAATAAAGGCTGTTTTGCCTTGCAAATGTTGTTATCTGCATATGGCATAATATTTTTTTGATAAGAAACACAACAACTATAATACTGATTTCTTTTCTAATTAAGTTCATCACAACATTTGCGTGACTCATTTGATTGTTTTTAGAATATTATTGTTTATTTTTTAGACTGGTTAGGTTAGGTTAGATTGTTATTTAATATTTATAATAATTATTATGTTGTTAATAATTAGTATTGGTTCCGTACCCGAAGGGTGCCAAGCGGAATCCTATTACTAAGCCTCCGCTGTCCGTCCGTCTGTCAGCGGGCTGTATCTCATAAACGGTAATAATTAGACAGTTGCAATTTTCAAAGATTGTGTATTTCCATTGCCGCTATAACAACAATGAATAAAAATTAAATAAAGTTAATGATTAAAGGGGGTCCCACATACAAGAAACGTGGTTTTTTGTTTTTTGCTTGATCATAATACGGTACGGTACCCTTAGCGTGCGAGACCGACTCGCACTTGGCCGGTTTTTATATTTAACTCAACATCACACCTGAATTCCCCAAAAGGAGTAGACAGAATTAGAATATCCCAAATAAATAATAGTCCCATGTTATAAGTACGGAGACTGGCTTATTAAAAAAATAACCCTAATACAAATAAAAACGGATTAAAGTTATACTAGGTTTGCCGCCGACAAACTGTCACGCAGTTTGGTTAAAGTGTTTGGTTCAAATAAATGATTTATTATTATTATTATTTTATATTCGTTTATATTCGTTTATATATCTCGGGACCCTGGGGTCCCGGACCTTTGGAAGGCGTACGAGGGGCCGAAGCCAACTCGCAGAGGCCCCTTAGACAATTTTAAATGGAATGAGGCACCAACCGATGATTATCCCTGTACGCACTATGCAAGTGCACCCAAAGACAACCCCTGGTTGGTGTAGGACTATTGTAGGATATAGAAACAAAGATATTGGACTATGGGTTTGGGTGGTTAAAATGGACTGGTTACCTAAAACTATGGAAGGACTATGGCCCCTGCCTGATCAATGTTTTATTGTACATGGATAAAATGGCAGGGGGTGACTTGCACACTCCTTAATGGGCCCCCGAAAACGGTCGCTAGCACATAGTGACGTAGCGACAATGGGGCAACATATCCTGAGGTGCTCGAGGAGTGGAGAGGTATTCCAGCTATTGCTCTCAGAACAATCCCAGAGCCCGGAAGATGTTCAAGATCCCTACAAGCACTTACTGGAATACTTCCTTCCTCCGAGCACGTTTGCTCTTGCGAATCTCCACTCAAGCCGGCCAATAAAGGCAAGAATGAGGTGGGAGCTTAGTTCCTCGTCAGTGTTTACTCCAGCCGGCCAATAAAGGCAAGCCAGAGATGAGGAACATGACTTCTCCCGGGGGATAGGGTCCGTGGGGTCGCAACTGCCCAACAGCTCGCCACATGCTGCCCTGCGGGTTTCTGTATCTCTCTTGGTCTGGCTCCTCACCCTAGACATGTTCCGGTAAAGTAAACTCTACCGGCACAGCCCCACCACGACGTCAACGTAGAGATACGGCGGTGGGGTTATTATTATTATTATACCGAAGTTATTCCTAGGATAACTTTATTCCGTGTTTATTGGTAAGGCCGTAAGAATCCGAGCTGCTACTGAGAAATTCCTCAAGGAAAAACCCAATAACATTTTGCTTATCAGATTTTTTTTTACCAGAAACAAAATATAACCACTTTTTTTCTTCTTTCTTCAGGCTAGAGCTATAACATGGCGTCTCCTGGCCGGCTACCTGCCCCCAAACGCAGAGCGGCGCGTAGAGACCCTGGAGCGAAAGAGAGCGGACTACAAGCATCTAGTACGACAATACTACGACGCAGAGCGAGACGACGATACTTACCGACAGATCCATATAGACATACCGCGAATGAGCCCCCTTGTGGCTTTGTTTCAACAGATTACTGTGCAGGTGGGTTGGTTTTCATCTTAGCATAATTATAGCATAATCAGCCTTTAATTTTTCTATTGCTGGGACCAGGGCCGGATTTAGGGCAGGGCAACAGGGGCTGTAGCCCCGGGCCTCCACAAAGGGCCTCCACAGTTTGATTTTTTGAAGTGAAAACTTCTTTAGCTGCGTTGAGCGATTTTTGTTAGGGGAATAACTTATGGGTTCACGTCACTGAAATGCGCTACATGCTCGTGACGTGTTTTAAGTTTTCACTTCCGTCGGTAGTCCTTATGACTGCCTATTTAGTTAAGAAAAAAAATACATCCTTTGTGTCCATCAAAGACAAAATAAGTTCACATAAATTAAAAAATAATAATTTTGGTTTTAAATTGTTTTAAGTTTACGTCTGTTTAAAAAAAAATCGGGGCCTTCACTTCTTGGCTGCCCCAGGGTCTCCACATTTTTAAATCCGGCCCTGGCTTGGACACAGGCCTCCTCTCTGTGACAGGGAGTGGGCTGTAATCCACCACGCGGGCTCAGTGCGGGCTGGTGGATGTCACATGTCTTCGAATTTATAGGACTTGCCGGTATCCTCACGATGTTTTCCTTCACCGTTTTGAGAGCAGTGGTGATGAAATTAAATACACAAAGCAAAGTGCCTCACTAGGCCACCACTGTTCCTAGAACAGACAGTAATAGACCAATTCAATACTATTAAAGTAAAAATCATCATCATCATCATCATCATTTCAGCCGAAAGACGTCCACTGCTGGACATAGGCCTCCCCCAAAAGGGGGAATTTGCCATAATCGCCACGCTTGGCAGGCGGGTTGGCGATCACAGTATGGTGTTAAAAATACATAGAGAATGCTGCTGCCCATTTTATAGTAAGTCCCTTAGTCGCCTTTTACGACACCCACGGGAGGAAATGGGGTGGTGCTATTCTTTACGTCCGACACCACACGGTACAAAGTAAAAATAAGTTATCTGAAAGAAAGAAAGAAAGAAAAATATTTTACTTGGGACATGCACAGGAAATACAAACAGTAAAAAAGGAGCACTAAAAACTAACAAAATTTACATTAAAAACAAAAAAAAAAGACCTGTGCGAGGCCAAAACGGCTCCTGTCTCAGCATAATATTGCGATATCCATACTAATATTATAAAAGTCAAAGTAACTCCGTCTGTCTGTCAGTCTGTGTCTGTATGTTACGTTTTCACGCCTAAACCGCTGAATCGATCATCATGAAAGGCAGAGATATAGCCTGGGATATGGAGAAGGACATACGCCGCATACGCGCATTTTTGTACGCGATAACCGACATCCACGCGGGTGGCGCCGCGGGCAAAAGCTAGTTACAAATAAAATCAAAATATTTTATTTCACATAAACCTACATGGGCACATAAGAAACGTCAGAAGCTAGGTGCACGGTTCCAATTGGTCGTTTCCTATGGAGAAGAACCGGCAAGCAACTCCGTAGCGCTGGTTCTGATAGGGCCTGCAGTAATGTCATCTACCTTCAAGCAACGATAATCATCCTCATCATCATCGTCTGATACGATACCCCTTGGTAAGACTGGAAAAAACTGTAACGATAATCATCATATGAAAAGCATAAACATATTATGCTGTAGAATGAATTGACACATCCCTCTCTTAAGTTGCCCTGCAACACTATGCCTCAATCTCAAAAAAAAAAAAAAAAACTCAAATCATTTATTTCAATTAAACCATTTACAGGCACTTAGGCACTTTTGAATTGTCAAGGAGTCGGTCAGTTAGAAAAATGAAGCTACATGCCCATTCCAAAGCGTAGGTACCTATGGAGAAGAACGGACAAGAAATTCCATAGACACTCGTTTAAATTAAATTTTTACAAAAGTATTCGTTACATCTATAATGTTGAATTTATAACTAAATGAACAATGTAAAAATAAAAATAATAAAAACTTACACGTTAAAAGCGTCCAGAGTAGGTACAACAAATAGAAACAAAATAAAATAATTAAAATAACCCGTGGCAGCTAAGAGATAACCAGTCCCAACTGAAGGCGCCCGTTCACGAACATGACGCATGGATTAGCATCATTTAGCTCAACCATTTTGAAGAGAGTTAAATGATCCAACACACACGTCACCATCAGCGAGACATCTAAGTGACACACTCTCAGCCGCCAGGGCACATTCAAGTCAATGAAAGATGTATTACCCGGTCAATGATAGGTCTATAGTACATAAGGCTCACACCTTTCTAGAATCTTTTTAGAATGTTACCAAATAAACCTATTATCCTCATTCCAGGTGATGTTCGAACGTATCCTGTACATATGGGCGATCAGGCACCCGGCCTCAGGGTATGTGCAAGGCATCAACGACCTGGTGACGCCGTTCTTCATGGTCTTCCTGCAGGAGGCGGCTCCGGGTCAGGAGTTGGACAACTTTCCCCTGGACAAGCTGACGGAGGGACAGCGGGACATCATTGAGGCTGACTCCTTCTGGTGCCTGTCCAAGTTCCTGGACAGCATCCAGGATAATTATATATTTGCTCAACTTGGTATTCAATATAAGGTAAGTGGAAGATTGATTTTTTAGGGTTCTGTAGTCAACAAGAACCCCTTATAGTTTCGCCATGTCCATCTGTCTGTCTGTCTGTCCGCGGTCTATAATTTGGCATGGATATACATATTAATCACAACGAAAAAGTGGTAAAAAAATTTTTTTGTTTTCACCTTGCACGTTAAGTGGGGATGATTTTATTTTTCTCGTTTGTCCCATAGTGTATCGTTGGATAGGCTTTTCAAAAGTATTGTGGGGCTGTGAAAACGATTATTCGAGTCAGGGATCCGTTTGCGTAATATTAACCGATTTACTGACCACAAAGTAGACACAATAGTTAAACAATTAACGTGAATCATTATGTGATTCATGGGACAGCGAAAGTGTTAAGCTTTATACTGCCGTCATAAGAAAAAAGGCCGTAACTGACAATATTTTGTCAAAAATTAGTTATTAACATATTCGGAATCAGCAAAGAAAATGCTATCTTAATCTCATTTTTGATAAAATTCAGTGTCATTTCAGTTACGGCTTTCTTTATTATGACGGCAGTATAGTGCTAATTTTTGTTAGAGTGAAGTGTACGCCGAAGTCAAAATCGGTTGACCGCACTGTAAAAAAGGTTTATTTAAATGTCAAATCTTATTTCAAATGGAGTATAGTGGCTGTAGTACCAATCTGCTATTTAAATGAATATTTATTCCTCAATTCTCGCTATTACACCTACTACTGTTTGTCTCTGCATTACCCAAAGGTTGACTGATAGAAAATGCCTGTGGCATTAAGGGTCCGTGCACGAAAAAAACTCGTTTTTGTCAATTTCTTATCTAATTGTCAGAAAACTTGAAATAATCGAAACATTAAGTCTGTGTAACTATAAAAGTACAGTTTTCATGGTGCTAAACCATTCGTGTCAGTCACAGCAGCTTTTAATAGTTTCATCATTTTTGTGCTCTCCAAAGTATACTTTATTTCGCCATTGATTTACTTAATGAAGATATTGTAAAATCATTAAATAAAATTTTGATTATATTTCAAGGATAGCTGAAGACTAATTTGTGATTTTTAAATTTCTTGATATGATTTGCTAAATAATAGGAAAAATATATATTACTGACGAGGTTTAAAACAAAAAAAGGTTTTTCAATATAATTTTTCTGCTATATTTTGTATGGAAGTTGAAAAAAGTGGTTCCGCCACATGCAAGTAGACCATATAATGATGTTGATGATAATTTTTAATGTTCAAAATCAAAAGTAGTTTCTTGTAGAATGATGATCAAATGTCAGTCTCGCGTCATTTTTCGGAAAACTTGTTGCAAATATTAGTGATTTACCGTGAGCACTTAATTTATTTGAAAAATCCCTTTCAGCCACATGCAAAACAAAGAACACGACTTTTCAAATCTCAAATAATTTTGTTTAAATTATGTTTCCCTTTCTCACAAACAATGAACAAAATTGATCAAAATCAGTCGATTTCGTGCACGGCCTCTTAAGTCCGCCTCTGTAAATTTTGTGTGCTTAAAGTATTAAATAAATAAATAAATAATAAATAAATGGGAAATTCTGTACCTAGTAAGACTACTTGAAATGGACGATAGGTGTATAGCTATGTATCAGTGGCGAGGCTTGAAATTTCGTAGGGGAAGCTGAAGAAAACATTTTTCAGTTCTATAAATAACCATTACATCACAATAAATTATTTTACGTAAAAATCAAAATCATTCCTTTAGTTTACTGAATTTAACACCATCTGTCGTTAAGTAGCAGAACCTAAGAGACACTATCGATACACAAACTTTCAATGTTTTACAGAAATAAACAATTTCTAATTTACTAGTCACGTTATGACGGAATCGCAATTGTATGATTTTTTAGTTCGCGATTATTACGTCGTGGCGCCGGGTTATTTAGACCAATTATGTGTGTGGCTTTTTTGTTTGTTTGAATATTATGGTGTATTAAATACCTGTAGTTTATCTAGATTATTAGGTAATCGTAGACTAAATGTGCTATTTTTCAATGGGGGTAGGTGAAGTGGCTCTTCCGATCGTCCGAAGGGAAGCCGGTAGGAGAATGGAGTTGTTAGCGCGCTACGCCTCTGCTATGTATTGTATGAGTGTAATCACTTGAAATTATCATAAAAATAGATAGCTATCTGTGTCAGCGGCTGCTAATCAAATAATTGATAAGCACTGATTATAACTAAACGATACTTGCTACTGTTATTGCGTACAAATTGATATTTTATAAGCCTTTGTAGGTCTTAGGCTCAAGCAAGGGCAAATTGCCTCTGATTTCGGAATGCCTATTAGACATGGTGCCTCAGACCAAATAAAAAACCAAGACAGAGCGCTGCGAACAATACAGTGAAGCATACCAAAACTACACTTACGCGCTGTGCGTACACGCTCACACGCACACATTTACAACTATTTACAATCAAACTACACCTCACTAAGTGCACACATGTAATGAAACCGGCCTCACGTGACTGTTGACAGCGCTCTGTCTTGGTTTTTTATTTGGTCTGAGCATGGTGCACACCATGCCACATGCGACTCCAACAGCTCGGCGAGTAGACGCAACGACAGACTGCCGTTGACAATTTTCATATACAGGCCCGGGTTTTCCAATATCTGGATTGGACTCTGCAAGACGGGCGAATTGTACATGACTTTTGTCTTGTTTAAAATCATGCCAAGACAACCCGCCGAGAGGCTCCATTTAGGCTGTGCACAGCCTAACGCATCTGGTCTAACTGTTCCAGCGTCTCTGCCATTATGACGATGTCATCGGCAAAACGAAAGTGTGAGATGTACTCGCCGTTTACGTTCAACGCTGTAGCGCTAACGAAGAATGCAATAACTCGATTTAGGAAAATTTTGAGTTATATATTCTCGAGTTATATATTTGGAGTCAGCGAATAGAAATCTATTAACTCTCTCTAAGCAACTTTTTATTGATCCTACAGGAACTCGGTTTTTCAGTAAGCAAGAATGCAATAACTAAAACTTCATAACAAATTAAATAATCAAAAATACAATTCTCGGAAGCGGCAAAATCGAGCTATTGCATTTTTTGTTAGTGCAGCAGAACGCATTGGTGAACAGTGTTTCGGGATATCACATCCCCCTGTTTCTCCCCCCTGAGCAGTTAGATGGGGCTGGTTTTCTTATCCTGGATCTGGACAGTCATCGTAACAGCGTCATACATACACCTCAACACTTCCATGTAGCGCCAGTCAATTCGACATCGTTGCAGGAAGACCAAAACTGTCCATATTTCGATGAAGTCAAAGACCTTTTCGTAGTCCACCAATGCCATACACAGCGGCTGGTTGTACTCTTCGGTCTTCTGCACAATCTGCCGAACAGTATGGATGTGGTCTTTTTCGAAAACCGGCTTGTTCTGGTGGCTGGAACTCGTGAAGTCTTCGGGCGAGCCGGTTCGTGACGACCCTCTAGAACAGCTTATATACGTGGCTCAGAAGTGAGATGGGTCTATAGTTCTTCAGCAAAGTTTTGTCTCCTTTTTTGAAGACTATACCCTTTTGGATGATGGAGTTGAAGAGACTCGCTAGCTCTCTCAGGACTGGAGCCCCGCTCGCTTTAAGGAGCTCTGTCGTTATTCCGTGTTTAGTATAACATTAAATGAATATACTTAACTCAAATAGACCAGTTTGACCAGAGTTTTAACTGACCAGCATGATATGGAGGAAACCAAACAGAGACATAGTTAATTAACCATGATACTTGAGGCCCAGATATATGCCGGTGACCTCGAGTGGTTAGCTTGCGTGTTCTGTACTGAGCCCATCCAGTAACGCTGCTGTCCCAAATAAGACGCATTATTATTTTATTACAAATAAAGCAAAAGGTATTTTAATAAAACACGTATACTAAAAGATAAATAATTCAATTATCTTTAAAACGGTGAAGAGTTCAGAAAAATACGTTTGATAGATTTTGCGTGATTCTCAGTTTTTTATCCGCGTTAGACATAACTACAAATTAATTTCACTATGTAATATAAACATAATCTAAAATATTCGTATATTAAGTTATTAAGAAAATGCTCTAATTAAACATATTTTTTCCAAATCATTATCAGTACTCGTTTAGGCGTGATCTTCAATATAAAATCATTAAAAGTCGGTTATGGTTGCCTTAATCAAAGGTGTTACTTATTACGACATGCCGTCTAATTTTGCCTTACTCTGGAATACGGAAAGCAAAACGAATAAAAACCTGAAAAAGAAGCACACGGTTGGTGGCAGTAGGCTCGCCCCCTATTACCTACATGGGATTTAAGGCGGTATGACCCGACAGAGACCGGGCGTACTAGTTTTTTGAATCCATGGGAAACATAGAAACGGGTTCCGTTTTAATTATTACAATAAAACTTAACAATTTATAACTACTGTTTGTAATAATAATAACACAACAGTCAGATTCTAAATGTAAACTACATTTATAGGTATTGATAGCCACTTTATTAGCAAGCTTTGTGTATCAGAATGGTAACTAGTAGTTTACTATGTATGAAGTCCCTATGAATATGGTGTGTAGGGAAAGGATTTTATAAAGAAAAGCACAGAAAGACAAGACTAGGCATTTATTTCAATTAGGCTTGTCAAGGTAACGTTACTGAGAAAGTTAATTGTCCGTTCCAAAACTAGGTCTTCGTGGAGAAGAATGGACAAGAAACTCCACGGAAACAGCATTAAGTATTCTATCATCATATTTCTTACATTTCCATAAATTACCGTTATCTCAAAACAGATAGTTCTATCTATTGGACCTTTACTCAGATTAATAGCAACATTATTATAATAATATAAAGGAAGGAACATGAGTATTCCATTAAACAATTTAACACATTACCAATATTATATTTTATTATCTTGTGGAGCACAACTTAACGTGGTTATTTTCTGCATTTTCATTCTCAAATAAAAGAAATCACCGAACAAACGATGAGGGTGCCACTGCGCACTCGGCACAGTCTTAAAGTGCTTTCCGAAGCACCGAGGGGTCTTGGTATGTAAAGATAGTCACCCATCCACGGACCAACCGCGGCAAGCGTACCTTAACCTGATCTATCGACCCGTGCGGTTGTAATAACTTAGCCAAAAGCCCCTCAAAATGATTAAAATCATTACTATGTTTAAGAGGGTGCACAACGGGAGACAAGCGCCACTCTTTAAAAAAAAAAAATCTCGTGACTGAGAAGGAATTATGAATAGACTCAATAAGGAATCTCGGTAAGTGGGTTTAGAATTTTCCATGCGTCATGTTCGTGAACGGTCAGTTGCGACTGGTCGTCTCTAAGCTACCACGGCTTATTTTATTTTTTGAATTGTTTTTATTACGGACGCTTCTAACGTGCACGTCTTTCTACATTGTTCTCACATGAATGATGTAACCTATACCTATTTTGTAACAAAATATTGTTTTAAAAGAGTGTCCGTGGAGTTTCTTGTCCGTTCTTCTCCATAGGAACCTACTACGCTTTGGAATGGGCAACTAGCTTCATCTTTCTGACTGACCGACCCCTTGATCATTCAAAAGTGCCTGTAATTGGTTTATTTGAAATAAATGCTTTGAGTTTTAGTTTTGAGTTTTCTAATACCTTTTATAAAGTTTCATATTGAGACACGAAGCAACAAAATTCGATCTAAAGAAAAGCGGCCACATTCCTCTAGATCATAGATTCCCAACCTTTTATGGACTACCGCGCCCTTACAAGAAAAAAAAAACCAACGCCCCTCTTTAAAAATAGGATAATTCTTTGTCCTTTTTTTATTAGCATGACGTTTTATTCAAATGCTCTTGGAGCCTAGAAGGCATCATGGAGATTGCATAAATCCATAATTTCAAATATTCAATGTTGTACTGCCGACATTTAATTTTCTTCTTAGTTTCAGACATTTTGGAATTCACAATTTCAATACATTAACTTTTCAACCGATATAAAGCAAGTTATAAAACTAACTAGCTTTTGCCCGCGGCTTCGCCCGCGTGGATGTCGGTTATCGCATAAAAAAGTATCTACCCTATGTCCTTCTCCATATCCCAGGCTATATCTCAAAATTCTCACTTAATATTAATTTTAATGTGATTCACTATGTGAATAGAAACCGAAACAAATGATTTAATATAATAAAAGTACCTATTTTCTGAACGTGAATGAGTCTACCTAAAGATAACAAACACAAAAACAAAATACAAAATTTCACTTAAATTCTTAAAGCAATCAATTGTACCAAATTACAACACGAAATAAAAGTGCGACACAAATAATAATTTTAAAATAATTCACGTAAGTACCAACAATGTGAAAACAAAATGAAATCCTCCGAAATGTCGCATGATACACCGTTTGTGCTGATAAAATGCTCGAAATGTCAAATGAACACCATTGGTGCATAACTTTTCTCAGGGTCACGTTCGCAATTGGACAAAATATTTGACATTTATTTTGTACTTTCAACACGATCTGGCTGTAGAATTCGATTAATCGACTAATACTTTGACCGGTTGACATTTTAGCGGGAACACCACTAAACGAACGAAAAAAAAAGAAAACAAAATACGTCTGTACTCTGTGGTCGTGTAGCGGTGTGGTGCGGTGCTTAATGTAAACATTCATCAAGGTTAAACGTGCGTAAAGTAATGGATTCAATAAGAAAACAGTTTAATCTTAGAAGAATCTTATACAGAATTACTGAGAAATAAGTGTAGATTTCTTATTGAGTGTTAGTTTATCGAAAAGTGATAAATATGTCAGTGAAAAAGTAACTAAAGTTTTGGAATGCACAAATTTTGATCATAAGGCCGCCGTGTTTAGTAATGTTTTTATGATAAATATTCTTGTATACTGTTTGAAATACACATAAGTAGCTAGCTTATTTATCTAAGAACATAATTTGGCTAAAAGCTACTGATATTATAGCGTATTGTTATCGTAATCGTATTTCCAAGAGTAAAATTCTGCAAACAAATACCTACAAAAAGACAATAAAATGGATATAGTATGTTATCCTTAAGAGATAGACATATGCCATCGCGGACTGTTTTGAAGACCTTTATAAGATACATAATTCCACCATACATTATTTTGTTATATCTCAAAGGGTTTAGACAGCGTTTTCGTTGAAAGCTCCCAGACGGCTTATTTTTTTCCGACACCTCCAACAAATATCGTTAATTCATACAAAAATGCATACAAAAACTTAACAAATTATATACTAAAACCTTCCTAGAGAACCAAGCTATCCATTGGTGGAAACAGCATGAGAATCGGTGCAGTAGTTTTTGAATTTATCGCGAACAGACAGACAGACAGACAGACGCGGTGGAGGACTTTGTTTTATAATATGTAGTGATGGCTATAATGACTTCTTTACTTTATCAATCACTTGCGAGTATGGATCACTGGCGAAGCACACAAAAACAATAAGACATTAGAAGAGCTATCCTTTTAAAGACTTGATTTCGAGCACGCAACATCTTGTATGCCTTGTTTGTCGTGCCCCGATGCACTTGCCCTGCTGACAAGTTGTTACAAGTTCCCGTATTTTTGTCAAAACATGCTTGATTGGGCTAGATAAAATGGTTTTTCGTGAAAATAGGTGTATTTTCAAAGTATTTTATTATATGAAATTGCTAATTAGGTAGGTACACCGCGACCGCCCCCTTGACTGTCATAAAGCCCCCCATTTGCATTTGGACCTGCTATAAACTCCAGCGCCCACTAGGGGGCGGTACCGCCCCCTTTAACCTATATTCTAGATCGTATTTTGTTGCTACATGTCTCAAAAGGTATTAGAAAATTCTAGACACACCGAGGTTCCTTATTGAGCCGTTATTCATAATTCCTTCTCAGTCACAAGATAATATGTTTTTAAAGGAGTGGCGCTAGTGGACCGTTGTACGCCTTTTTAAATACCTACCAAATGCGCGAGGCAACCACTCGCGACTTCGCAAGCCTACTACTACTACAGTCGGCTCGATCATAGCGCCTTAAGAGTCCCTATCAATTTCGCGGTCTAAAAACAGAAATTTCTATTTTTTTCAGCACAAATTTCTCAGTAACCTGAAGATACCTGGTTTTTTTTTAATGCCTTGTTATTCATCACATCTTTATCTAGTAAGTGTACTGATTTAAATTTTGATAACTACTCAATATAAATTACGAAAAATATAAATCTAACACATGTTTTTACGTAAGCACGAAACACCCGGTTTTCCAATCGTTTTTTTGGCTTACTGGTGGCAAATAACAATCTGAAAAAATTCATACATACTGGACATATAGTATACTAGTAAGCCTACAACTTTGTTTTTTTAAGTTTAACGTATAAGTTCATTAAAAAAAATGTTATCCACGCTGAAAAAACACAATAAAATCGTGTGCAAAACCGTTGTCTACGCGTAAGAATTGATTGAAAATAACAATAAGTGTTCAATATTCTAAAATTTGATGTATTTATCTAACAAACCAATTTTTTTTTTTTTTTTTTGACTAATACTTTTATTGTAATAAAATATCTAAATAATGCCTTATAAACCGATGCGCTTGCTCGATACATTCAGTCGCGCCCAAGGGCTTCTCGACGACGGACCTGTGTCGCTCGTGACGATCGCCGCTCCCGACGTAACTCGCGAATTGTGCGAATTTTGTACTAGACCTAATCAGTTTTGAGACTGAGTATATTTTTATTTTATTTATGCAGTGTGACACTTTGTGATTTGTTAATGTTATTCATAAATATTAATGTTTTGTATTGTACTATTAGTAAATTAGTGTTTAATTTTTAGAAAATTGGTCGATAAAGTGAACTTTATTATCACGGAAAAATCAAAGGAAAAAAGAAAAAACGCGGAAGGCATGTGCAGTTCTTAGGTATTTTTTGTTTCACATATCGTATAGGAAGGAACACAAAGCATGGCGCGTGACTAAGAATATAAAAGAAGCAGTGGAAGAAAAAAAGCGCGCCATTACAGAAGAATATCGTCGTCGAACTGGGCTCCTCGTCGATACAGTAAAGCAATGTAGCGGCTCAACCAATGAGTGCAATAGTGCGCGAACGTTTTTTAAAGACCCTGCTCTCGCAGCTGCGATCACTGGGGTTGACAAAGATCTCATTACAAGATTCTCTGTTATACTGAAAGACCTTTCGTGCTCGTACACACGGCCACTAATCAAGCTATACATTTCCAGTTTAGGCTGATCTCGCATTGTATAGGATTTCCGTACAATGAGAGGTCAGCTTATACTGGACATGTATAGCTTGATTTGTGGCCGTGTGTACGATGTAAAGCCAGAGGCCTACAAGGAGTATACACTTGACATGCCTAGGCTACGTCACCAAGTACCAATGGTACAAAATGCCTTCTAGTGTACATAAAATATTAATTCACGGAGCTAATTTCACCAAATCCCTTGTCCTTCCTATAGGTCTACTTAGCGAAGAAGCTCTAGAGTCTAGACACAAAGACTGCCGCAATTATAGAGCTGCTAATAATTTAGTATTAAATGGGAAAAAACCAAGTGCATAAAATGTTCTTTACCAGATAGTATTGAATCAAGAGAAACTAGAATTCGTAGGTAAAACTGTTTTCCTGAGGATCATGATGGATTCAAGGCTAATGGGGTCCTCATTTAACATCTCTTGCAGGAGGGCTAAGTTCAGCAGCATATGCTGTCAGAAAAATCCGTCAATTTACTTATGTAGATACGAGGCTAGTCTATTTTAGTTACTTTCATAGTATAATTTCTTGCGGTATTTTACTTTGGGGACGGGCTGCAGACATTGAGGCCTGTGTTCACCAACATTCAAACCACCGGTTAGGTATTTAAACAGTTGATTTATGTCAAATTTCCTAAGTAAAGAACTGATTAAATATCTAAACAGTTGATTTAAATGTTGGTGAACACAGGCCTGAGTCTATTTTTATTCTGCAGAAAAGAGCCATCAGAGCCATATATAATGTCCGCAGGCGCGATTCTCTAAGGGAACTGGTTAAGGATATTATCATCATGACGGTACCTTGTCAATATACCTACGAAAACATCATGTATGAACGGAAAAATTTACATATTTTTAGAAAAAGAGGTGAAAGACATAATTATAGTAATAGAAATAGGACCTACTAGTTCAACTAGGTTTCAGACTGGCTAAAGTAGACTCGTCTTTTATGGGGTACTGTTTAAAATGTTACAATGAAATTCCTCCCCACATACTTCAACTGAATGAAACTAAATTTAAATCTTGTATAAAACGCATACTATGCACGCAGGTATATTATAAGATGGGGGATTACATCGCTAATAAAAATGCTTGGCTGAATGCTGGTCTTGCTCCACAACTACAACTAATCGATTAACATTTGAAAATAATGTTGGAGCTGCTGAAGATTGTAAGACTATATTTGCATTGTATGAACTCAATCTCCTTTGTATTATATAATTGCATAGCACAGGTGTGAGTACTATGTACTATAGAGCTACCATTAACCGGGTAATATGCCTTTCATTGACTTGAATGTGCCCTGGCGGCTGAGAGTATGTCATGCTCACTAAGATGTCTCGCTGATGGTGGCGCGTGTGTTGGATCATTTAGCTCCCTTCAAAATGGTTGAGCTGAATGGTGCTAATCCATGCGATATGTTCGTGAACGGGCGCCGTCAGTTGGGACTGGTCATCTCTTAGCTGCCACGGCTTATTTTAATTATCTTATTATAATTATTTTATCTTAAAATCGTTTTTTTTTTGTTTGTTTCTATTTGTTATACCTACTCTGGACGCTTTTAACGTGTACGTTTTTTTTTTATATATATCGTTCTTACATTTAGTTATAAACTCAACATTATAGATCTAATATTTTTGTAACAATTTAATTTAAAAGAGTGTCCATGGAGTTGCATGCCCGTTCTTCTCCATACGTACCTACTACGCTTTGGAATGGGCATTTGGCTTCATTTTCTTACTGACCAACTCCTTGAGAATTCAAAAGTGCCTGTAAATGGTTTAATTGAAATGATTTGAGTTTGAAAAAGCATAGCACGAGAAAAATTGGAAGGAAGCAGACTATTGAAGACGCGCTCTGCTCATCTCCTCCGATTCATTAATATCCAGCATCAGACCATTGCCTAAGAGAAAATCGGGTACTTTGGCGCCAGAAGTATTACAATTATTGAAAGCTCCTGAAGCGCCTGAAAGGATGCACTTATCCGATGAAGAAGCAAACAGCGAGTAGACAAAAGCCAAAGGCCTTTTTCAAGGCCGCCTATTTAAAAGTGTCTTAAACGTAAAAAAAACTTTTTTATTTAAAGACTATATGTATATGTACACATTATATAAATACACATTATATAATACAAATTTCATATAAAAAATCTAAGTGGCTCGTAATATAATTATTCCGAACACTGTTCGCCGGGGAGGTCTGTAGTAGGTAAATAATACAGGAGGGTGGGTAATAACACATGTAATTAGTTTCAGACCTATCTTATATATACATATGTATTGGTCACACTTTATAGTTTGCTTTTACTATGATGAACGCCGTACTTAATATTGTTATTTTTTACTTACCTACTAGGTGGTAATTATGACGTGTTATAAATATAACACGTCATAATTACAATAAAATCCATCCAGTATTACAGAACCTAGTAGGTAAGTAAAAATTAGGGAGTGCTGTTAATAGCGGTTACGGACCAAGATTATTTGTTCCCGCTTCACCGTACGACAATGCATACTACGATTGTCGCCGATACACAGTGGAACGAATGTATGGGAGCGGTTGGACGTAGACATGTCCGAAATAAAAGAGTAAAATTATGCCAAACTAATGATGCCATCTTATTCGATTACTTAATGCCTTCATAACTTGTGGTGATGAATTTCTTCATAACTCCCATATTTCGGGAGTAATTTGAGAAAATGTGAAATTTTACTATGAAAATGAGTGTATCGAGCTCTCTCCCTCCTGATTCCGGGCTTGTTTCAAGTAGCGGTCTCTAATATCATAATGCTAATACTAAGAGCTATATTTAATACTAAGACACATAGTGCGCCAAATGTGCACTTTCTGGGATAAAGAGTGATGTTTATTTTATAACACAATTTTTTTATTTTTTGTTTATTTTGTTGATTAAAACCGTTTTTCTAAAGGTTTACCTTATTACAATAACATTTCTGAGCAGCCAATTAGAGAAGATATAAGCTAATTAGGATATATAATTAGGGACTTAAGGTTTACATATAAAACTGATGCACTAATGATTACTGATAAGAACATTGCTATTATTTAATTACTAAATGGCTCTTAATACACTAATTTAGCATGCATCATTTACTAATTATCACAATAACTAATTACCTTGCAATATTTAACAAAGGATACCTGGGATACCTGGATTTTATATAAATAGGTCACTATTAGTAACTTTAAAATCAGTGTTGATTTACACCTCGTTGTATCCAAGCTAATCTCGCAATGTATTTTCCAAATTTTAATACAAATCTTGATATTCACGTTGCTTTATGCGCACGCGCACATAAAGATTTACGCGACTTTAACTATTTGTTCAGTGTTTTAAAAGATAACAGTTGTGTTCAGTTATGTGAAAGTGCTGAAACAAGTTTAAAAGACTGGTGTCGTCGATTTTGCTACCGCATTTATGCAAAATGGACACAGTCTGGAAGAAGCACAGATAAGTTTCGGAAGAAACATGAGATTTGGCTACAGGCTGCAATTCAATGGCCGGAATTACAGAATGAAAATATGGAACCTTCTACAGAAAATATAAGTGACGTCATCGAGCCCATAATTTCTCCTGCTAAATCTGATGCTTCAACTTGTACACATCCTAGTCCTCGTAAATCTTTTGAGGACCTTAGTAACCGGCAAAAAAGAAGACGCACTGAAGATAGTCTTTCATGCAGCAGTAGCAGCGCTGAAATTATGTTTTCGGCCGAAAGGGCGCTTCAAAAGGCAGGACAAAGCGATACAGCTTATGTTATGAAATACTTGACGGAGAATCCAGAAGAGGCCTCAAAAATCAAAGCCTTCATTGAAGGTAAATCAATTCAGGTACGGGAAATATCCCCTTTGAAGGCATTGGCTCTTTATGTATCGATGAACTTATCGAAATGGCGCTATAACACTCTTCGGGATTTCAACACTCAAGAAGGAGCTCTTCAATACCCGAGTTACTACATGTTGGTCAAAGAAAAAATTAAGTGCTATCCGGCCAAAGAAGATCTCACAGTTACAGAGAGCTCTGCAAAAATCAAATTACAAGCCTTGATGGATTTAACCTCAAGAAGACTTATTAGGTCGTTAGAAACCCCTGTTGATCCCAATCAACAGCTCGTATTGACCAGCAAATGGGGTTTTGACGGATCATCTAGCCAAAGCATTTATCATCAAAGGACGAGTGAAGATGAGCAAATCGATCTTGCTAGTAATTTTATGATTAGTCTTGTACCACTGCGGCTCGTCTCAAAAGGTGTAACAATTTGGGAAAACGAGCGACCATCTTCCACTTCATTTTGCCGGCCAATATTGTTTAAGTTTATAAAGGAAACCAAAGAAAATGTGCAGAGAGAGATGGCTGAAATCGAAGCAGAGATTGAAGCCTTAACTCCATCCACCATCACTGATGGAATTAGTGTCAAACACCAACTGCTGTTGACAATGATTGATGGTAAAATTCATTCCATTATATCCAATACAGCAGCTTCAGTGTGTGACATATGCAAGGCTTGTCCTAAAGAAATGAATAATTTAGAGTTAATCAAAGATAAACACGCAAACGAGGACATGTATAAATATAGCTTAAGCACCCTTCACGCTTGGATTCGCTCAATGGAATGCTTATTACACATTTCCTACAAATTAGACATAAAATCATGGCAAGTAAGGGGTGATATAGCAAAAAGGCAAGTTGATGACAGGAAGAAAAGAGTTCAAGAGGCTGTAAGAAGAGAAACGGGCTTACTTCTCGATGTTGTGAAACAAGGCAGTGGATCCACCAACAATGGCAACTCGGCAAGGAGATTTTTTGAAAACTACACTAAATCTGCTGAACTGACCGGAATAGATGCTATGCTTTTAAGAAAAATCTGTGTGATCTTGCAGTGTATTTCATCAGGAGAGAAGATCAACGTAACTAAATTCCGAGAGTTCTGCTTTGATACTGCTAAGCTTTACGTGGAGTTATACCCATGGTATTATATGCCTTCTTCACTTCATAAAATTTTAATGCATGGGCCAGACATAGTTCAGAACATGTCAATTGTGCCCATTGGTTTTCTATCCGAAGAGGCATCTGAGGCTAGAAATAAAGATTTTAGAAAATATAGAGAGGGGCATTCTCGAAAGCATAGCAGTATCTCATGCAATGAAGATATTATGCACAATCTTTTACTGTCTTCTGATCCACTTGTTACAAGTATCCGTCCAAAAGGAAATAAGTTTGTAAAAAAATCTTCTTTTAAGGAATTTTATGAGCTTACGGATTCTGAGAAAAGTGATATCGAATTTGTTAACATAAATGATTTAGCGGACATCGATTCTGAATTTGAATTAATTGATGATGATGATGATGACGAAGATAATTAAATGATGTTATTGTTTTAAAATGTGTAACTTAGTAAATTAGAGCTTACATCTTAATTATTTATTGTACTTTTAATGAAACTAGGTAATTTATTATCAACTTACTTAAAAGTCATACTCTCATCAGTTCTTGTGAATATTTTTGTTAATATATATTTCTGTATATATATAATATATTTATAGACCTCTTAATAAGTCTGTCTGCGGTTTAAAGTAAATACAAATGGGGAAAAAACGTTTTTTTTTTTAAATTTTCATTTCCTTTTATCCCAGAAAGTGCACATTTGGCGCACTATGTGTCTTAGTATTAAATATAGCTCTTAGTAATAGCATTACGATATTAGAGACCGCTACTTGAAACAAGCCCGGAATCAGGAGGGAGAGAGCTCGATACACTCATTTTCATAGTAAAATTTCACATTTTCTCAAATTACTCCCGAAATATGGGAGTTATGAAGAAATTCATCACCACAATGTATGAAGGCATTAAGTAATCGAATAAGATGGCATCATTAGTTTGTCATAATTTTACTCTTATTTTTCGGACATGTCTACGTCCAACCGCTCCCATACATTCGTTCCACTGTGCGATAGTTCGAACGCACACAGACACGATGCGCTCCGATAGTTACCTAAACTAGTAGCGCGTCGAAATTGATAGGGACTCTTAAATGTAACTGGTTGTACTGTAGGTACACCACTGCCTAACCATACGAGGATTACAGGCGTTATGTAAAAATATTCAAATCGATCCCATTATTTTATAGGAAAACCCAGTTGTAATCACATAAAAAGATTACATTTCGTCGAAGTGTGCCGTTAAAATATCACCGTAGCAACACTACTGATTGTACGCGAGCAAAGTTAATTGATTTCCGCACTGTGGGTTTACGCTCTATTGTTACTGGTTGACCTCAAGTAAATGTGGTTGTAACGTAATCGTAATGCCGTCACAATATTATATTTCTTGTATTATGAAGGAAAACGGGAAAGTTTTGACCTTTTTCAAAATAAGAAAGACGTGTATTATGTATGTAAGAAAAAATCTACATATTTTTAATAAAATCAGTGATAGGCATAATTTTAATACTAGAAATAAAGATAAAATAGATCAACCATTTTTCAGATTATCTAAGGTACATACATCTTTTATGGGGTACTGTGTTAAATGTTACAATAAAATACCTTCTGATATATTACAATTAAATGAAAGAAAATTTAAAACTCATATTAAAAGTACACTTTGTAAACAAGCATATTACAAATTAGAGGATTATATCCAAGATAAGAATGCTTGGAAACATGCTGGTCCTGCTCCATAGGACAATTTAGAGTCTAGACAAAATCAAACTGGTTGCTAATTTAACTGTATAATTTATAATTTTTATGATATTAATTTTATTTTCTGTGATTAATATTTTAACTCACACACTGACTTATTATATGTTGTTTTTATTTTTTATTTTTTTTGGGAAATCATATACAATGTTTGTAAATATGTGAGCACCATGTACCTATCGCATTTATTAATTTTTCTGTTATTACTTCACTTTTCATTCTTTTTACCAATTGTGGTAAGTAATTTTGATGAATTTTTTTATATTTTTTATTTTTTTATTCTAGGTACATAGTCTTCACCTATAAATATTAATTAATGTATACAAACTATTGTTAACATTTTAAAAGAGTAAGTATGGAGTTTCTTGCCCATTCTTCTCCATACATAACTACATTTTGGAAGGCGCAACTAGAATCAATTAACTATTCATGTAATTTTTGACGTTCAAAAGTGCATCTTCGTGCCTATTTGAAATAAATTATTTGACTTGACTTATGACTTGTGTCTAAGGCCGGCTATACACGGGCTGCTCGAGCAGTTAGTCAGTGATCAAAATACACGGACCACTCGTGCAGTCAACGTAAACTGCTTGATGCTGCCATTGAGCAGTTGAAACCGACTGCGGCGGCAGTTGATTTCAACTGCTCGGCAAGTCACAATTTCAAATCAGTAGCAAAACAAAAAGCTAGCGGGCGGGAGGCGCACGCGACGTGGAATGAAGAGCGCGGGCGGAGAGGGAACTCCCGAGAGCAGTCGACAACTCGAGCGTTTAATGTATGCCTGCGGTCGAGCAGTCACTCCAAGATGAAATTTCACCGTCCTGCTGACCGCCCGGAGCAGTCGCAACTGCTCGAGCGGTTCCGTGTATGTTGGGCCGCCATACACGGACTGCTTCAAGCAGTCAGGATGGACTGCTTCAAGCTGCGTAGTGAACTACTGTCTTCTACGTACACACATATACTAACATTCTTCTATTAACTACGAGTAAGGGCCGCCATACACGGACTGCTCGAGCTGTTAGCGATTGATCAACATACACGGACCGCTCGAGCAGTTGCGACTCCTCCGGGCAGTCAGCAGCATGATGGGAGCCCCATTAAATATTTATTTTATTCTGTTTTGTAGTATTTGTTGTTATAGCGGCAACAGAAATACATCTGTGAAAATTTCAACTGTCTAACTATCACGGTTCATGAGATACAGCCTGGTGACAGACGGCCAGGCAGACAGACAGACGGACAGCGGATTCTTAGTAATAGGATCTACCCTTTGGGTACGGAACCCTAAAAAAGAAAAAAGAGGTGCGGGCGGGGTGGGACGGGGAAACAAGAAAATTCATATGGACGAAGTCGCGGGCTGAAGCTAGTCATTTATAATCATCTATACCCAAAGTCTCTAATTCAGATAATTTATGTAAACAAAGTAATGTCAAGAAATGTCACTGTCAAAATGACAGGACAGTGGTGCAAAAAATCATTTTTTTTTTTTTGTAAGTAATAATCTATAAAATTAAATCGAATTAATTATAAGAACTATGCAAACAAAATACCGTTGCCAAACAATGATTTGTGTAGTGTGTCGGAGACACGGCCTATGATCGTCATAATCAGCCCTTTTAAGTCCAGTGCTAGACGTAGGCCTCCCAAAATCGATTTCCACTCAAAACAGTTTTCATCCAAAATGTGGCTAGATAAGCTACTTACAATATGAATCTATGAATGAGAGTTGTACCTAATATTAGTGTTGTTGAAAATGTAAAAATGTGAAAATGTTTGGATCTCCTGCATTGTTACCAGTATCATAAAATATTTTATACCAGAAAATCTCCTTTTTTTAATAACTTTGTTTAAAACCGAAATATTATAAAAATAATAACGGTATCATTATTTTTTAATTATTATTTCTTAAAATCAGTACTTAAAAGAAAATGGAACCTAGTTTTCGCCATTTTATGTGAATTACCATTACGAAGATATTTTTTTGATATGTTATCCCCTTTGTTTACATAAATTATCTGAATTTCAGACTTTGGGTATAGTTCAGTCGCCTTTTCACCGATATCTGAAGATATAAGATTACCTACTGCAACGCAAAATAAAACTTTGAAATGCGCAAAATAATCAGAAAGAATATTCTATATTGTAAACACAATTAAAATACAGACAATCATTATACATTGTTGTGAAAAATATTACAATGGGCAGTTTTATCGCTAAAACGCGATCTCAACCTATGGACCAGACATGTTTAATATTAAATAATATGATTATAAAGTATTTCTAACAATAGTTATGTACGTAATACGCTCGCACGCCAATCTTATTAAAACAAAGAATACACTAATTTGAATACCTATTTGAGTCGACTAGACGTGACTATCCCTCGGTAACTTTTGTAACTGATAAATAGATTTGCATACCAAACATTATACGCAATCCAGACGTCGTAATTCAAATTCTTTAAAACAAAAAAAAACGGCAAATAAATCATGTCCGTTGTATGGGAGCCCCCCTTAAATATTATTTTTTTCTATTTTTTTGTATTTGTTGTTATAGTGGCAACAGAAATACATCATATTATGTGAAAATTTCAACTGTTTAACTATCACGGTTCATGAGATACAGCCTGGTGACAGACGGACAGACGGACAGACAGACAGACAGACAGACGGACAGCGGAGTTTTAGTAATAGGGTCCCATTTTACCCTTTGGGTACGGAACCCAAAAAACTAATTCTTCAGCTTTAGAATAGACTACCTCGCAGAGTTGATCATTATTTTGCTGCGGAGTTATTATAAAACAGTTATATCTCCTAAGATATTCATTGAAATTAAATGATGTAAGGGCAACTTTGTTCAAAATTAAATACTTGTGATGAATAACGTATTTATTTGGATAAGGATTAATACCATGTTTATGAAAACTCCTTCGCAAATAATGCATTAATTTGGAACAAATTGGATTACAATTTGAAAAAAGGTTATAGTGAGTCAATCTTAAAAGATAGACATATGCTGTCGCGGACTTTTTTTTAGAAAATTTAAAGAGGAACAATTCCATCATACATGATATTTGCGTAACTTAAACTGTTTACGCAGCACACGCAACGGAAGCTGTCAAAAAGGAATAATTATTCCCGTTTTTGCAACATTTTTCATTTATGCTCCGCTCCTTTTAGTTGTAGCGTGATTTTATATAGCCTATAATATTCCTCAATAAATGGACTATCTAACCCAAAAATAATTTTTCAATTCCAACCAGAAGTTCCTGAGATTAGCGCGTTCAAACAAACAAACAAACTCTTCAGCTTTATATATTAGTATAGATTAGTATGGATCATTGGTAAAACACTAACAACCTCTCAGGACTATATTACTAAAATCAGAAACAACAACTTTAGTCTTTTAATAATTCATCAGATTTTAATTTATCATTTTTATATACAAAAATAAAAATATTTAAATTCAATGTTCTAAATGTTACGAACTCTATGCGTAGAAAAACAAACTGCCGTGTCTAGTCACAGATTAATACAGATGGGGCACTCCGCAATTTAGGTATGAAGCTACAAGTACGCGGCGGGCCCATCTCACTAGGCCAATTCAGTAGGACTGCCGTGCGCCGCCGGTATAAGAGTTACGCGGTGGAAAGAGGCAACTTGTAAGTGAATATAATTGTAGGTAATAAGAGTTCTGCGACCTGAAATGCACTTTGTTGTGTCGTAGCAAGAGTAGCTTTTTATTTAAATGATTTTGCGGAGTGTCCCATCTGTATTAATCTGTGGTCTAGTGTAAAAGGCAGGCCCCTGCCTTTTACACTAGACCACACGACTAGACAATGCACGGGAGGCGTCGGTAGAATTTAAATGGTTTGACCGATACGTCTGTACCGGGCCCCGCCGTGAGTGTTGACGAATGAGCGGCCTGCACTGCCGCCCCGTCTCGTCGCGCACATACCTACTTAAGGCGTGCTACAACGGTATCGGTCAAACTATTGTAGCTACAATTATAGAACACAAATTAAAGACAGTCAAATAAATTCTACGACTGTACTACCAAAACAATTCGTATCAGAACATTCTCGAATAATTTATCAAGTGCACGTGCACCGAATATCGTCGAACCACTTGTTTACCTGCCCTACAAGGAAACAGACATTTTAATAATAATCTTTTCCCTACCACATACCGCTCTAATTGGCCACTATCACTAACCACAAACTATGTATGTTGTTCCCTGGCTGAATACTATGCGTCATTTGTTTCGATAAAAACAATTATACCTTCTGAACTCAGGAATATGATAGCACCAAAAGTAGACAGGCCAAACAGGTAAATGTTGCATGTAAAACCTATGCATTGTGGTATTTTAATTGGTTCACTATCGAAACGGCCGTTGACTTTAGAGATATATAGGATATTATATACCTTTTGTTTACTCCCGAAACGTGCCAAAGGCATTGACTTGTATACGTTCCACCAGAAAACTCGGAGAGCTTCAGATGTGCTTAAAACAACTACTATCAAACTCAAACTCAAATCATTTATTTCAAATACTCCAATTACAGGCACTTTTGAATTGCCAAGGGGTCGGTCAGTCGAAAGATGAAGCTAATTGCCCATTCCAAAGCGTAGGTTCCTATGGAGAAGAACGGGCAAGAAACTCCACGGATACTCTTTTAAAACAAAATATGGTTTACATCATTCACATGAATGATGTAACCCACATTTTAAATTAAAAAAATAATTAAATTATACATGTGAGAACAATGTAGAAAGACGTGCACGCTAGAAGCATCCGTAATAAAAACAAAAAACAATTCACAAATTAAAATAAGCCGTGGTAGCTTAGAGATGACCTAATGACGGCGCCCGTTCACGAACATGACGCATGGCACCATTCGGCTCAACCATTTTTAAGGGAACTTAATGATCCGCCACACGCCAGCGAGAAATTTGAGAGAGCATGACATACTCTCAGTCGTCAGGGTACATTCAAGTCAATGAAGGACGTACCCGGTACGTATGCGGTTTTAATAACTAACAGGCATTTAAAAGCAGCTCAGAACAGTACTTTTAGGATGGTTCTGCAATGGCAGACTCCTTATTTTATTTATTGGGTATTAATTATTCTTAAAATCACTGCAAAATATTTCCGCAAAATGAAACAATAATAGAAAATTAATCGTGAAATTTGAATTTGCCATGTATTGTTCCTGTTAGAGAAACCAATTTCACATTATAATTTTTGCTTACAGGTGAATCAACTGAAGGAGCTCATACGTCGCATTGACTTACCTCTCCACGAGCACCTGCAGACACACGGCGTAGACTACCTTCAGTTCTCCTTCAGGTGGATGAACAACCTCCTCACTAGAGAAATACCTCTCCCTTGCACCATACGTCTGTGGGATACTTACCTCGCCGAATCAGACGGATTCGCCACCTTCCAACTGTACGTCTGCGCGGCTTTCTTACTCCATTGGCGGGAAAGACTCATGCTAGAAAGAGACTTCCAAGGGCTCATGATACTCCTACAAAATGTGCCCACTCAGAACTGGACCGATTCGAATATAAGTGTATTGGTAGCTGAGGCGTATAGGCTGAAATTCGCATTCGCGGACGCGCCGAATCATTTACACAACGCCGGGAAGTCGGACAGATGACCTGGGCGGTAGTCTGTTGATTTCTGGCATAGTTGCGGAACGACGTCTATAAAAGAGTATTATAGTATCAATAAACCACGCAGGGTTTAAAAAGCTAGGTGTCCCGCCCATTTTCAGACCAAGCTTCGCCACGAGAACGCTGCATAACCAGGACGGCTCATTTATAGTGGTCCAAAAATATTTTTGGGTCCAGGACATCCCAATGATTCATCTTAATGCAACATAATTATGTTCCGCGAAAATCAGTAGTTTAGAAGTTGTGATTTTTTAAATTTATTTTATTAATATCTACGTTAGTCATGTAAACCTCTCTAGATTGAAAGTAATTACACTAAATCGAATCAAATTTGGGTGTGTAAGTATTACAGACTTGTAGCTAGCAAGCAATGAGCTATTTTTGAGATTATTCCCATTTGGTGAAATGGTTTCAGACCTTTTGGTGAACTATTTAAAATTTTCGAATGATAATGCATAATTTTCGATAAATACTAATAAAAAAACTACAAGAAGTTTGCTAATGGTCTTGAAAACTGCCTTGGGGCGTGAGAGTACGAGTAGCATAGACAAAAAAATATTGCGGTCGATTTAGTGCAATCACTTTAAATCTATAATCCATCCACCGAGAAAATCCTTTTTTGACACCTATCAGTTTCATACAAACGAATATTTATGTATTTATCACAAACACTGCTATCATTACAGGAAAAATTCCTAAGGCGGTAGCCTGGTCCTTAAACTATGTTAAAATAACATAACACATAGGTACAATATTATTTTTGTGAATACGTGATTTACGAATATAAACTTATTCGTTCCAAATCTTGTACAACTGACAGGTGTCATTAAAGCATTCTCTCAGAGGACGGATTATAGAGAGGTTTACGTGGAAAAAGTTGAGATTTTAATAAAACAAATTAAAAAAATCACAACTTCTAAACTACTGATTTTCACGGAACATAATATGCGTTTAGGTGATCCATGGAATGTATTAGACAAAAAAATAATTTTGGACTACTATAAATGGGCCACCTGTATCTATCACGTGGCCTGCTAGTATGAAATAAACTAGACATGTTAAATGACGTTCGTATCAACATGCTGTGATGTAGAAAAAGGTGATAAAATACAAAAAAAAAGGCGTTTGTTGTTTTGTTTTGTAATACATAATTATGCGAACATGAAGCTGCGACCATTTTAGGCTAGGATTGTATCAGAATTTTTTAGATAAAATTAGTACCTTTAGAGTTCTTTCCGTGACGATGTAATCGAACATGTTGACATTATCAGAAGCTTGTATACAATTTTTGATGTTTTGTAACTTAAGGCGATGATACAATGCTAAGTGAGAATGTCAAGCCGACTGTGTGATGATCAGGGTAAAAGGTTCCCCATTGCTTTTTGCGTCTAATGCTAGAGTGTGAAACACGAGAGTTTAGGATATCTGGCAAAGAAAATGTGTGTGATGATGAGGCTTTTAATGTGTGCCAGAGCTTTTTTAGGTGTACTGTTACTTTTGGCAGAAAACCTCACGATTTGGAGTTAATTCGATATTTACCTCGTTGATATTGTGTGTTAGATGTGTTTAGGGATTTTGAACGATTAATCAAAGTCGAACTTAGAACAGAAAAACAATTTTTTGAACGGTAGACACCGTTCTAGAATTAGGTTATAAAGTTCTTAGTACCCAAAAATGTCCCAGAAACTTAAGTTTTCTTTCGTTCAAAATATCGTGTTTCATATTTTAGTGTCCGACATCGCATACCCACTCCCTAGATTTTAAAGTTGGCTACCAACACGCCATATTACTTGTTTTGATATATAAACGGCCTAATGGATTTAGTTAATACGTTGGTGATGCGACCCTACATGTAACATTAAGCTTTTCGTACACAAAAGTCTGTCGCTGTATCTACAACGCCACATGTGAACTACGCATCAAAGACCTGACGTCACAAATCCTGCATCGCGCAATCAGAGTTTACCGCGCCGACATCTACAGTCAGGAAGTTGCCCACCAGACACAACACACGTCTGGTCAGACAATCCTCCCTTTTTTCTAGATGTTAAAAGAAATCCACCTCAAAGATTTGGGTTCTCCTTCCGCTGAAGCAAGGGACGGTTGTCACTTGTGAGTATACCCCAGTTAGCAGACCGGACTGGTTTGCGCAGCTCATCTTCGAGTACAAGGTGAACGGGATTAGTTCTACCTTCACGGGTTTGGGTCGCAATTTTGGGTCTTTTTTGGTCAGGGATCTCAATGCTTGGGTCATCTGCATCCAAGAGTCTCTTAGTCCCTCTTCGCTCTCCGCTCCCTCCTGCTGTAGATGTGGATGCCATCTTCTATTCAATTTCCTCTGATGTTTAATTTCTTTCAATGTCAAGAACGATCCTCTTTCTGTGATACTCAATTTCCAGTTTACCCTTCTTACTCCAATGATTGTTGTTATAAAGGATCTGTTCTTCCTCAAACTTCTATATCTCTCTTATTCGACTATTTATACTTGAATTCATAATCTCAGATAATTTACGTTCCATCGCCGCTTACTCAACTATCAACTTTAGCGTCATGAATACTAAGATGATTCTGGATTAGCCGTTTGTAAAAAAAAAAAACAAAAAAATTTGGTTGTAATGGAATTTGAACTTTGTAGCTTAGACATAGAGTTTTTTCTTCCAAAACATGATAATTATCTCAGATTCTGAATTCAAATATGGGTAAGTTTTGTGGCATCCTTCTTGTTTGCAGTCGCAGAGACTGACCCTTGGTTTTCAGAAGCTGGATGAAATCTCTTATAAGAATTGGCTTTTAAAAACCAGAGGGTCCTAAGATGTTTGGTGTAAGACTTGCTTAGCGTTGTGTGCAAACTTATTATTAAGGCTCTCCGCCACAGGCGCGTTATTATCGGTCGATAATATCGGATGCGTTATTGCGATATCTGTGTTCAGAACATTTTATATTAGGACGGCCTCGAAGTTACACACTGCTACGATTATATCGACGCAATAGAAGTAGGACGCTTGCGTTCCGCCGTCCTGCGATATTCCGATATGAGTTCATAGAACATTTTGTATCAGGACGCATACGATCTTAAACACAGCTGCGTTAGTAACGTTAGTACTAAAAGTATCTCAATAATTTGGTTTAACTGACTGGTATTCTAATTAGTAGTGGAGATGTCTGTACGAGTGTCCTGTGAGTGTTTTGAAGTGAAAACTTCTCTAGCCGCATTGAGCGATTTTTGGTAGGGCTTATGGGTGCGCGTCACCAAAATGCGCGACATGTTCGTGACATATTACGCCTGACTGTCAGTTATTCCAAAGTTTTGAGTTTTCACTTGTCGGTAGTGCTTATGACTGCTTTTTTTTTTAGTCACTGACAGTAGCTATGGAGGATGACCGAAGAAGACGCCAGAAACGAAGGTTAATTAGCCTGTAGTGTAGGTTACACGCACATGTTAGAAATATCGGACGATAAAACCGTAGCTGTGTGGCAAGGAATCGGGACGCACTATCGCAATAACGCATCCGATATTGTCAACCGATAATAACGCGCCTGTGGGAGAGAGTCTTTAATTTAAACAATAAAATGATAGACATTGGTGCCGATTCTCTTGTCACAAAATTCTCTAAACTAGACTAAAAATCACCAAAATTTAATTTATTCCTGTCAAACGACCATTTCCTATTCTGAAATTGACTAAAGTGACACAACTTAACTATATTTTAGTTTGACAGCTCTAAGATGGTACTGAGTTTTTAATTTATTGAAAACGGCAATTTTGCTATTCTGAATTTGACGTTTTTAAACTAAAATTTAGATTTTCTAACTAAATCTGACTATTTTTAATCGCGATTAAAAAGGTGTGGAATAAAATTAGTTTTCATGAACTAAAATTCACACCAATCACCTCGACTTCTGGTGCAAAACCAGTACTGTTTATAAGGTGTATCTATTCATACACGAAATATTTTAAGAGAAACATCTTTAGGTCGTAAAAAATCCACAGTAGCGAAATTGTTTTTTATATCTAAGTGTTTTATATTTTTACATAATTATTATAATTTTAAAATTGCTTGAGTCATTTTGCGAAAAAATCCTTTATTTACTTCTATGAATGACTCGCCTCGACGCGGTGACGCCGAACGGTGCGGTGGGGTGGCGGCACGAGCGCGGTGAATTTTGATAATTAATCATCATATCAAGTAATTTTAAATTATTTTTTTAAATAATATACTCAGATAAAAAAAAATCATTTCCATGGCTTCTTTACCACTTATAGGTGTATCACTTAAAATATTTCGTGTTTATCCCTAATTTTTTTTTCTTTTCTTTTGCTTATATCTCGAAAATGGTGCGTCCTATCGCAAAAATAATGAAAACTTCGACCCCCTTTTAGAAACCCTTAAACCGCTAATACTCTACACGTAGGTAATCTTTTTTTAATTTTCCACACAAAAAGTGAAAAATTCCATAAAAAACTCGTCGCGGCTGCCTCCCCATGCGCGCCTCCGGCTCTGAAAAAAATCATAGGCAAACAAGTACAACG
This sequence comes from Dryobota labecula, assembly GCA_947523025.1. Taxonomy (NCBI): domain Eukaryota; kingdom Metazoa; phylum Arthropoda; class Insecta; order Lepidoptera; family Noctuidae; genus Dryobota; species Dryobota labecula. The sequence goes on from OX383303.1 coordinate 13,120,739, forward strand.
TTGCGAAGCCAAAAGAAGAAAAAAAAAATACCACTCGGAGTTACGATTGTCAAATTCGATTTAGTTGTGTCAAACTTATTTTTAAATTTAGAGAATTTTGTTTGCAGAATAGCTTTAAGATTCTCATAGCCAAAAGTAAGGAATTTTAGTGATAGTTTAGTTAGTTTAGTTCGGTGTACAAGAGAATCGGCACCAATATCGCTCACCATTACTTTATGTTAAAGGGCAGCTGATCGCTAGTAAAGGCGGGTTGCACCATGCGAAAGTTAAACTTGTTAACAAAGCATAAAGGCTGGACGCGCGACGCGGCACAAAGGCACAGCGTGTCGCGCGACGAGCGGTGCCTTTGTGTCGCGCCTGTGTATAGGAGCCTTTAATGTTTATTTATTTCATTTTACTTTAAGTTATTAGATGACGCAGGCATCTAGTTAAATTAATTATTAGCTCAAGAACGCTATTGAATTTGGATAAATAATCTATTCGATGCTTTGTAAGTATGAATTTTCACGTCCATGTAATATTTCGAGCTGTTTAACCATGTAATTAAAGATGTATCAAATCGCGAATTAATCTGATGTCTGCGACTTAGGCACTGCAACTTACTTCTGTTAAGATTGTTTTAAGTTTACAAGCAGGTTGTTTTTATTTTATTTGCTTATTCATATTATCTTGGGGTCTCAAAAATTTAATTAATATTGATGCTACGTGAATAGGAAGTGTAGTCTTAGCCACCGACTTAAACTTACGTTAAGCGATCGTTAAGTATGGTGTAATCCGCCCCGTGTAAAATATTTTATTTTATTTATTTTTGTTTTTGTGACCTCCATTTATGTACTATTTGATTTTATTACTACGTTATTTTACTTAGATTATTATAGCATTATACATGATATATTTACGAAGTGTGTTTTATTTTTATAATAAACCTTACATTACGATGTAAGTATGTCATAATAAAGTGTATTTATAAATTTCAATGAACTAAAAAAAAAAACGAGCTCGCCACGCTCGCTCTTGCATCTTGTGACCGTTCTGCTTTTCTGCTTAAGTGGACAAAGTAATTTGGTAATTAATTGCAGAGTAAGTGATATCCTTAAAAAAAAGGACTTTGAGGATAATATAGAAGATTTTTCAGAACAGAAATTCTGAAAGAAACCATTATCAATTATTAAATGATTTGAATTATCGTAACCAATTCAAACCTGCAGCATTTTATTTAATAACGTACCTACCTAAGTTCTATGTCTTAAAACAGTTGATAACTTATATATTATTTGATTTGTACCAATTACCCATCTATACTAATATATAAAGCTGAAGAGTTTGTTTGTTTGTTTGTTTGTTTGTTTAAACGCGCTAATCTCAGGAACTACTGATTGGAATTGAAAAATTATTTTTGTGTTGGATAGTCCATTTATTGAGGAATGTTATAGGCTATATATCATTACGCTACAACCAAAAGGAGCGGAGCATAAATGAAAAACGTTGCAAAAACGGGAAAAGTTATTCCTTTTTGAGAGCTTCCGTTGCGTGCGCTGCGTAAACGGTTTAAGTTACGAAAATATAATGTATGATGGAATTGTGCCACTTAAAATTTTCAAAAAAAAAGTCCGCGACAGCATATGTCTATCTTTTAAGATTGACTCACTGTAACCTTTTTTATGGTAATCTAATTTGTTCGAAATTAATGCATTATTTGCGAAGGAGTTTTCATAAACATGGTATTAATCCTTATCCAAATAAATACGTTATTCATCACAAGTATTTAATTTTGAATAAAGTTGCCCTTACATCATTTAATTTCAATGAATATCTTAGGAGATATAACTGTTTTATAATAACTCCGCAGCAAAATAATGAATAACTCTGCGAGGTAGTCTATTCTAAAGCTGAAGAGTTAGTTTTTAGGGTTCCGTACCCAAAGGGTAAAATAGGACCCTATTACTAAATCTCCGCTGTCCGTCTGTCTGTCTGTCCGTCTGTCACCAGGCTGTATCTCATGAACCGTGATAGTTAAACAGTTGAAATTTTCACATATGATGTATTTCTGTTGCCGCTATAACAACAAATACTAAAATAACAGAAAAAAATAATATTTAAGGGGGGCTCCCATACAACGGATATGATTTTTATGCCGTTTTTTTTTTGCTCCGCCCGCGTGGATGTCGGTTATCACGTAAAAAAGTAGCCTAAGTTCTTCTCCATATCCCAGGCTATATGTTTGCCAAATTTCATGACGATCGGTTCAGCGGTTTAGGCGTGAAAACGTAACATACAGACAGACAGACAAATAGACAGACAGAGCTACTTTCACATTTATAATATAAGTAAGGATAAGGATTTGCATGGATGGTACGGAACCCTTCGTGCGCGAGTCCGACTCGCACTTGGCCGGTTTTTTGTTTTTGAACGCGCCAATCTCTGGAACTGCGAGTTGGATTTGAAAAAATCTTTTTGCATTGTACAGCCCAATTCTTGAGGAAGAATTACATTCCTATTAACTAGAACACCATTTTTTTTTAAATGAAAGTTTATGCGAAAACGAAGTAAAAGCACAGGCAGGCAATGTGTTGCGACGGGGTGAGTCGGGGGAACAAGAAATTTAACGCGGACGAAGTCGCGGGCAGAAGCTAGTACTGAATATAAAATCATAACAGATATTTTTATTGCCACTCCCTTTTCTTACTTTCCAAAGGGGCCCCAAATTCTTGTGTGCCCAAGGGCCCCGGCCTGCCCTAAGACTGCTTTGATTTGATAGGGTACAGACATCGTAAAAGATTTCTTAACACCTTTAATCTCTTACTTGGCAATAAAAAATCTCAGCATCTCAACATATTGCTATACAAATAATTCAGGCGCTTTCCGCGAATATTGGCAACATTCCTCTGCTCCCGTCTGCGCAGGTTCTTAACTGGCCTTGACCTAGAACTTGACATCCACCAGTGACCCACAGTTATCCCAGCATCCTTCATTTTATAAACAAAAACCTTCATATGAAAACAATAGAGTAACGCCACTTAATAATAGTGTTCCGTGGGTTTTTAAAATTAGAATGTGTGTTTATTGGTGTCTTTTGCGTAGTAAAATCGATATAATATAGAGTAAATGGGAATCGACTACGTTCCGGATGAGAAGCGACCTTGACCGAGATTGTGAGAAGGTAGGTAAGTTGTTAGTATTGCGTTGCATTGCAATTTATCGATAAGTGGTGTTCCTAGTTTGATTTTACCTACAGCGGTCTTATCAAATTGAATAACATTTCCGTAACAACTATTAAAGAAGGAACGATAATGCTGCTTATTTGAAAAATAATATTACGTATACTAGTAGCTCCATAATATTTACCACGCGAATTTTTACCATAGTCTGTCCTCATATACAGTCCTGTCGATGTATTTTTGACTTATCCGCAAACAAATATTTGTTTTGTGGATGATCGGATAATACTGCCGATCGAAATAAAAATTAGAAAATAATAACTAAGTACGGTACAAACATTAGCTAAGTTAATGGCTAAGAAGTAGGTATACAATCTTACAATGGATAATAGTTCCGAAATACTGAAGTAATAACTTGTGCATTGTCTATAAGTCCTGGCAGAATCTACAAGCAACATAGGCTCCAGTAGGTTGTAATTTATGACCTATCTCGACGGCTAGAGATGACCTATCTCGACTGCCATTAATTACCTATTTCGACTGCCAGAGATATGATCTATCTCGACGGCCAGAGATGGCCTATTTCGACTGCCAGAGTTAAACTATCTCGAAGGCCAGAGATAACCTATATCGACTGCTAGCTAGAGCGATATAGTCGCTCTTTGCAGGAGAAAAACGATTCTACTGTGCGTTTAGTCTATCTATCGACAAGATAATTTTACCATCGTTAATTTTATTACAAAGGAGCATGGAGCTTGTACAAGTCTGTGTGGTCTACAACAGCTTTAACAAGCGTTTGCTGCTGCCTTAAAACTAGAAAAGTAAGGTATTAATCAATTAAAATATGTTAACATGGCTTGAAATTATTGGAACAATATTTTCCCTTTGATTGGGATTTTCCAAAACACGTTACAATAGTTTCAAATTGTGGTTTTCCTTAAGATGATAAATTAAATTGTAGCCTTCGAACTCATTTTGTTATTGTGGCGCACAAAATTAATAATAATATTGCTAACTATATTAATATATTTAATTAACTAGTATTTATAGGAAATTATGTCAATAATTATGTAATCGGTACCTAACATGGGGTTACGTGACACTTATTGCTAATATGTAGGCATTAACCTAATCTTTGTTACAGTAAATTACCTTACAATAACTTAATTATAATATTATGTGGTTTAATTGAATGCTTAGATTCAAAACCGTATCTTTTGTATACAAGGGTTATTGGTAAAACACTAACAATCAAGGGCGTCGCCAAGGGGGGCAGGGAGGGGCAGCTGCCCCCCCCCCTAGAGATTCAAAAAAATGTAGCCAAATGCAAAGCAATCAAAATCCTAACTAATAAGTATTATGGGGAAAAATCCCCTCTACGAGTATTGTCTGGGCATGATTAGTGTAATCATGTTTTAAATTTACACCCACTTGGGATACCTACATTTGGTAATGAGAACTTAAGACATTTAGTTTTGTTTGCATTAAGTAAAAGATTATTAGTTGCGAACCACTTTGAAAGAACAGCCAGACTATCGTTGACATGTAAGACATCCGTATCTTTTCTATGTATTTAAAAAAAACTGCGAAGTGTCATCAGCAAATAGAATTATATCCGATAAGTTAGCCATCATGTAAGGAAAGTTATTAATATAAACTAGAAATAGAAAAGGGCCAAGAATTGAACCTTGAGGCACACCCACCTTAACTAGAGACCCCGAGGACGTCGCCCCGTTCTTTGCTGCCTGTTTGATAGATAGGTAAGAAGAAGATGCTTGTCCACGAATTTTGTAGTGGCGTAATTTACAGATCAGTGTGTGTTGTTGGGAACGCAGTCAAACGCTTTTGAGAGGTCACAGAAAATACCAATTGCATCCTGGGACTTCTCCCAGGATTCCAAAATGTGACTGATGAGTTTTACTCCTGCATCAGTCCGAGTCAGTCGTCCTACCTTTCGTAAAACCAAACTGGTATGTAATATCCCATTTGAATTAAAATGTGACAACATCTGGTCTAGCATGATTTTTTCACATATTTTACTCAATGCTGGTAGCACAGATATATAAGTTAATTTTTACGATGCTTGTTCATTCTTGCTTTATTTAAAGGCAGATGGGTTATATTTAATACAGACGCCGGAAGAGAGTTCCACACTTTGGCTGTGCGCATAATAAATGTGGAGGAAAAGCGCTGATCGAGTACGACTGGACGGGATATCAACCAAGTACGCATGGTATTTATTTATATATACTTTATTGTACATCAGATTACACATTACAAAAGAAAAGAAAATCTTATACACTATAAAATATACAATGGGCGGCCTTATCGCATACTGCGATCTCTTCCAGGCAACCTTGGTATGGACAGTGAATTTCTGGACATAAAATGGGGTTGTCATTGGCGCTAAAATAAAAAGTATAACAGTACAATATCCTATATTAGGTACACAGATATATGCTGTATAATAGATACATACACACTAACTAAATAAATAAGCAAATAAAATAAATGAAGACTAGATTATTACAGCTAACAACGAGAACAAAATCAAAACAACAAGTAATGTTCCTTCATGAGTCTTTGGTACCCTGCAATACGTCTGGTAGGCCGGTAATAAAAGGGCGACAGTGGGATCAGTAGAGCAATTCTGTAAAAATCACACGGTGTAAAGTTAGGTGAAGTGAACTTGAAGTGACGTGTAATTCCACCTGATGCTTGGGATTGACACTATTGACAGCTCACTCCACGCTCACTTCACCTTATTTTTCACGGTGAGATGGTAACAGAATAGCACTGCTGGTCGTGGAGCTCCTGCGCACACTCTCCGAAATACAGTCTGTAGAAGACCGACAGGCAAGCAACATTACGCCGATGAGTCAGGCTGTGAAGTCTAGACCAACATTTCGTCGCCTATAAGCCTTTTCGTTCTGCGTTCCACCGACTCAAGTGCAGCATGTTGGTATTTTGCTGAGCTATCCCATAAGTGATCTTCTCTGGACTGTGTCAATCCATTATGGGGTATTGCATTAGATCGACAGATGTAGGCAAGATTAAATTCTATTGGTTTTGTGCAGCATCAGCAATTACTTCGTTTTGACAGTGGGTACACTGAAAATAAGTACCTACGAGTATAACAGTTGAAATATAAAGCTGGAGAGATCTATCCCGCTTATGCAGTCTACATAACTACTTACATATGTGTAGTGTAGAGTAGTGTACATTATGTTGTAATGTGGAACAATGGATAATACGTTTTTGGGGGGTTTTAATATAGGACAATTTAGGTACCTCATTGTTTTATACATAAAAAAATACATTAACAAATAACAAGGTGCGAGCCACCAACCGGACTCAGACCCAGACTCCGGACTGCTAATGAGAAATTACTGATGGAAAACTCAATACCGCTTTGGCCGACCTGGGAACCGAACCCAGGACTACTGCACTAGCCACCACTAGTCTAAAAGAAGAAGAAAAAGAAGAAGAAAAAAAAGAAAGAAATAAAAAAAAAGGAAAGAAGAAGAAGATTAAAATATACAAGATGTTTTTTTTTATATCCCATAACTCTAGGGTATGAATGAGACCGTATCTACAAAATAATTCGTCAGTCACGATTATTAATGAATGTAAAACACCCTTACATGAAATATGACGTCGCATTTTCTTAGCTTTAAATATGAATGACTAGCTTTTGCCCGCGGCTCCGCCCGCGTGGATGTCGGTTATCGCGTAAAAAAGAAGCCTATGTCCTTCTCCATATCCCAGGCTTTAACTCTGCCAAATTTCATGACGATCGTTTCAGCGGTTTAGGCGTGAAAACGTAATATACAGACAGACAGACAGACAGATAGACAGACGGACAGACAGAGTTACTTTCACATTTATAATATTTTATAATATTATATATTATATTATAATATTATATATTATGTATATTATATATATTATATTATAGTAAGGAGTAAGGATAGTAAGGATAAGGATAAGAATTGGTTTGAATGAAAATGAATTACTCGTATTTATCAGTTAAACTTATATTCCTACACACATCGAGTTTGGCAATGTCGCAAAAGTAACGATTCACCATACGGGAGACAATTTTTGACCTAAATGAATTATGATTGATGATATCTTCGAAACTATAAAGGAGGAGGAGGAGGAGCTCGTGGCTAAGTAATAACAGCCGCACGGGTCGATCCGTCTGGTTAAGATACGCTTGCCGGTGTTGGTCCGTGGATGGGTGACCATCTTTACATACCGAGACTCCTTCGTGCCTCGGAAAGCACGTTAAGCCGTTGGTCCCGGCTGTCATTCGTGGATCTATGACAGTCATTACGGGTCGTTTAAGCCCAAAAGTCTGACAGCCAGTCTTACCAAGGGGTATCGTGTTACCCGTTAATGGGTTGTGGAGGTCAGATAGGCAGTCGCTCCATGTAAAATACTGGTATTCAGCTGCATCCGGTTAGACTGGAAGCCGACCCCAACATAGTTGGGAAAAGGCTAGGCAGATTGATTGATAACTTCGAAACTATGCATTTTTGGATCACATATTCTAGGACTTTTTGTATTATTTTTACTTATAGAATATAACCCATATGGGGTATCAAAAAAAAATTGGTTGTCTGTAAAGTTGGTTTACGGACGATAGTTTAACGTGACAACTTCATAACAAAACATTGAAACGGCACAAGCGTACAATGATCGTAACGAGACAATGGGCGTAACGGGACAATGAGTCATCCTTTTTAGAGTTCCGTACCTCAAACAGAAAAAACGGAACCCTTATAGGATCACTCGTGTGTCTGTCTGTCTGTCTGGCTGTCTGTCTGTCCCTCATTCACAGCCAATTTTCTCCGAATGTAATGAACCGATTAAGTTGAAATTTGGTATACATGTCAATTTGAGTGACCCAAACACGGATGTGAACCGTAAATAAATGAATTTAGAATATTGGGGTCAGTTTTGGAGGGCAAACAAGAAAATTAAAAAAAAAAAAAGTTTTGCAAACTGTACCGTGTGATATATCAAATATATTTTTTTTATAATTTTAAAATGAATTGTAAGTTATAAGTCAAAATAGACGAAAATTGATCTTACATTTGCAGTTGAAATGTGTGGGAGCTTATGTTTACCAACTACAATGTTAAGTTTGTTCTTAGGATAAATTCTTTCCAAGTACGGAATCCTTCATTGTGCGTGGTCCGACACGCACTTGGCCGGTTTTTCGTGCATGCAGCCGGCTTTCATCGATTTATTAGACATTGTCACGTCAAAAAAAAAAAAAAAAACACGTAGTTGTAAAAGTTCACGATGTAACAACATTCACGCTCTCGAGATGGCGGTTATCCTATTTACGTGGTTGTAGGAAAAACCACCCATGACTTTGGAACGGCTTACATTTATTAGGCGTTCGTCTACCAGTTGCTATGTCAAAGTGTATAACAAGTAGATTAGTGTAAAATACCTACGATTATTTGTAATGTGTTAGGGAGTTGTTCTATATCGGCCACAGCTCGGTCTTCCTGTCACATTTCCTGTGTATTCGATAATGAATTGTGTTCGTTGCTGAATTAGTGAGGGGAAAAAGCGGGATTTCAATAATTTTGCTGACGCTTTATTTATTTATTTTAAGAAAACTTATAGAAGTACTCAAATGTTATAATAACTTTTATATTCTAATATTTGAGGATGCAGTAACAGTATGTAGAAGATGGCTGATATTGCTAATAGTCTCTAGTTCTCCTGTATTGTGGGTGCGTTTACAAACATTTAACTCACATACACAAACAGCCAGACCCGGAACAACTACTATAGTAGGTCATACAAATATTTTTTCCGTGCGTGAATCGAACCCGCGACACGCAGCGCAGCAGTCAATCGCTTTACCACTGCGCCAACCGTGCCGTCAATTTATTTATTTATTTTAGGAAAACTTAACGTATTACTCAAATATTATAATAACTTTTATATTGTAACATTTGAGGATGCAGTAACAGTACATTGTACATAGAAGATGGCTGATGGCTGTCACTACTCCATACAAGTTTAGACGTGATTAAAAACTTGCCTACTAAAATTACTTCAATTTACGTCAAGCGCTGATTAATTTGACAGGAGTAAACTAAAATTTATCTTCTGTCTCTTAATGAAAGAAATAAAAAGATGCACTGAACTTAAATTTAGTTTAGTTTGTGAACAAGGGAATCGGCACCATTGCTAATAGATTTGTACGAGTTTCTTATTTTTTTACAATGATATCCTAGTCACTAATTCGATGATACTCGATCTTAACTACTTGTACATTGTATAGTCAGGTAACTTGCTTGTTTAGCAGATTGATTGACTGTTTGTGTGTTGTGACACACACACACTGCCTATGAAAAAATGCTGGCAATCCTTAATTTTGTAAAGCCCTCATTCTTCCATTCAATTCTCACTTTCAAAATGTTTCTGTCGATCAAAGAAAAGAAGTACCATATAGTTAGAAGAGCAGGAATTTAAAACACTTAAGTGAATCAGTAACTGAGTCATACAAGCATGAAATTATTCAGATGTGGTTAAAGTTATGTACAGTGGCCAGCACATCAAGTTACTCGAAACTGTCAAATTTCTCCAAACAATTTAAAACTTTAAAATGTTGATGATTAAGTTCAAAATCGAACGAGAAAGTTTGACAGTTTGCGGTAACTTGATGTGCTGGCCACCGTACATTATCTTCAATACTACAATCAGGTTCGATCATAATTTTACTCGCAAATAATGCCAACGTAGTGATTTAATTCGCTACCACATAACTTGAATGTACAGACGCCAGCACATCAAGCTACTACAATCTGTCAAATTTCTTTAATAGATTTTCAACTTTATCACTACAACATAAGATTCAAGGTTGATTGCGAAAATTTGACAGTTCCGGGTAGCTTGACCTGCTGGCGTCTGTATATAGATAAGACAAAGAAAAAAATCTTGACCAGAGGCCATATTTTACGCATCGACCGCGTTCGGCGCTCCGACTGGCCTCCGATTGGCCCTTCATCAATCGGAGTGCTTGGTTAAAAAAAACTCACACTAGGGCCTCAGAGGGAAAAAGTAAATTCAAACTTGCCGAATACCGATGATGGTGGTAACATATTAAACGTCATTAAGAGGATTCACACTATTAGCGATTATAAAGTTTCATAATGAGACACGAAGCAACAAAATTCGATCTAAATAAAAACGGCCACATTCCTCTAGATCGTGTTTTGTTGCTTCGTGTCTCAATATGAAACTTTAAAAAAGGTATTAGAAAATTCTAGACACACCGATATAGTTAGTTTAGGCGTTTGTGGACGCTAGTGGACCGACGTTAATCCTCTTAACAACGAAATCTATGAAATTCAAGCACACATAGGTACACACGGCTACATATCAAGCTATACAAAAGTAGTTTACGCTGGTCTCGCATTGTATAAGATTTCCGTATAATGAGCGATCAGCTTATACTGGAAATGTATAGCCTGATAAGTAGCCGTGTGTACTAGCACGAATGCTTTATTAGTTGGCAAACTAACATCCCACTAACGTCATAATTCCATTACAGTGCTCGTAGGTACCTAAACCACGGACTTTTAAGCTATTGCATAGCTTCTATCGCGGGCCTTGAGCGCGGGGACCGAATCCAGAAATTCCGTAACGAAAAAACCTCACGCTCCCCACTCCGACGGTTATTTTACTACACCAGTACCCTCTAGTGATCTAATAATTTCTGGCAGTTCCTTTTTCTGTGTACTGCGTATTTTATTCTTATAAATATTAGTTTATAAAATTATGATCTTCACAAAAAGTGACTGTTGATAGTGGGGTTTGAACTCACGACCAGTCGATTACGAGTACATTGAGTTCCCCTGTTGCACCGCAAGGCTACAATGACTTAATAAAAACTTGCCAAATAGTTGATACCATTCCAGTTGAACAATTTTTAAACTTGACTAGACGGTTGGAAATGACTCATGTACATGGAATTTTTTACAAAAATTTTGATACAAAATGCTATGCAATAGCTTTACCGCGGCAGTCCCCGAGTGCCACACGTCTTTTTTTCCGGGATCGTTGCACGAGCACATCACTACGGCAACCATTTTTGTCCAGTGTTAGTTACTTGTCCTATAACAGTAGTGGTCATAAATACGTTAATTGGCTCCCTATAATAAACACGCGGCTTTCCTTGTAGATAAAATGTCGTTTATTAACAACGGTCCACGGGAAAAATTGTTATAGTGATCCATTGTTTTGATCAGCAGTGTCGTCTGTACCCCTCCATGTCACCGGTGAGTAAAACTGAATATTTTGTAACTATTTTAATACAAATCGTCCGTGAAATATGATGTAGAATAATTGTGTATCTATGTTCTAGAATATTTGTAAAATTATTTTGTGTTCTAACATTAACAACTAACAAAAATAATAACTAATTGATTATGTTAATTAACTTTAAAAGCATTGAAACATTTTGTTTTATTTTATCGTGCAATGTTTGGTTTGCTCATAAATACTCGATCAAACCGTTTGTAGATGCTTCGAAATTTAAATAACGGCCGCGTTCGTGATTGGAACGGTTGATTAGCTGGAATTTTGATATGAATGTTTCTCTGGGCCTCAAGTCTGCTATTACAGTAGTGTCAGAATGGTCTCGTCATTGTGAGTATTTGACAGTGTTTGTATGGCAAATCTGTCAAAAACTCACAATGAAGAGACCATTCTGACACTATTGTAATAGCAGACTTGAGGCCCTGATGTGCTTCTTAATTTACTTGTTACTAGCTGCTGCTCGCGGCTTGGCCCGCGTGGCAAAGTAAAAGAAAATAAAAGTAGCCTAAGTTACTCCTTAAATATCAGCTATCTGCCAGTGAAAGTCTCGTCAAAATCGGTACAGCCGTTTCGGAGATTAGCCGGAACAAACAGACAGACCGTCAAAATGTTTAAAAATTGAGTTTACGTTTTATGTACCGTATGTACACGGCTACATATCAAGCTATACATTTCCAGAATAAGCTGATCTCGTATTGTATAGGATTTCCGTAGACTTAGAGGTCAGCTTATACTGGAACTTGTATAGCTTGATATGTAGCCGTGTGTACAGTCGCCAGCACGTCAAGTTACCCCAAACTGTAAAAAATTCTCATTCGATTTTAAACTTAACTGTCAACATTTTATGGTTTTAAATCGTTTGGAGAAATTTGACTGCGAACACAGTTTATTGTAATATCGTCATTAAGAACTTATGAAGAAAAAAGAAGATGTCGTCAAAACTCTTGTCAGTTGCGGCTCATCGTATGGCAGTTTGCTGTGTATTATTGCCAGCTGCCTAGCGAAGGGCAACAAATGACTGAGTTGATCTACGGTTCTTCGAAAGCAGAGAGAAGATGAAGTTTCGGCATTTATGGCGGAATATCTTTATAAATTAAGGTGTTTAGTTTTTAAGGACGTATGTGACGCGTATGTACAGTCAGGGAGCAATAATGTTATGAAATTTTCAAACCCAACCTTTTCCAACATAGCGAGCGTTTATTGCCATATACAGGTTACAGAAAATATGAGACCCTGGCTCCAGAGCTAGGTTAGAGTAGTATGTCAGGAGCCAGTGACTTATTCCCAAAAAATGATAAGATTCTTACTTAAAATTAAAATTAATAGCAAAGTCAAAGTCAAAGTCAAATCATTTATTTCAAATAGGCACGAAGATGCACTTTTGAACGTCAAAAATTACATGAATAGTTAATTGATTCTAGTTGCGCCTTCCAAAAGGTAGTTATGTATGGAGAAGAATGGGCAAGAAACTCCATACTTACTTACTCTTTTAAAATGTTAACAATAGTTTGTATACATTAATTAATATTTATAGGTGAAGACGATGTACCTAGAATAAAAAAAAAAAAAAAAAAAATTACATACCACAATTGGTAAAAAGAATGAAAAGTGAAGTGATAACATAAAAATTAATTAATAAACGCGATAGGTACATGGTGCTCACATATTTACAAACATTGTATATGATTTCCCAAAAAAAAAAAAACAACTTATAATAAGTCAGTGTGTGAGTTAAATTTATATTAATCACAGAAAATAAAATTAATATCATAAAAATTATAAATTATACAGTTAAATTAGCAACCAGTTTGATTTTGTCTAGACTCTAAATTGTCCTATGGAGCAGGACCAGCATGTTTCCAAGCATTCTTATCTTGGATATAATCCTCTAATTTGTAATATTCTTATTTACAAAGTGTACTTTTTATATGAGTTTTAAAATTTCTTTCATTTCATTGTAATATATCATATGCAAACATTCAATTTAAGCACTCTATACACCGTGGCATTTTAGTCGTCTTACAAAGACAGCCCACTTCATGTATCCAATGACTACTAATCATACAACAACAAAAAAAAAATACAATCATTCGTGTAAAAAAAAATTTTTTTTAACCTTACAATTTTTAATTTTTGTTATTTTTATTAATTATGACGCATGACACAGTTTAAAACACCCTGCTACGAGTGCAGTCCGAGCCTTGTGTTACAAGGGCGCCGCGGAATGGAGCGGCGAAATCTTTATCAGAGTTCATTCACCCTAACGCAAAAATGTGTTTCTTACAGCAACTTATAGCAACTTAAACTTAATCTAAATCCATTCTGCGGCGCCGTTGTATCACAAGGCTCGGACTGCACTCGTAACAGGGTGTCTTAAACTATTTCATGGGTCATAATCAATAAAAAATAAAAACATTCAAATGTTAAAAAAAAAAAATTTTTTTTTACATGTATGATTAGGAGTCATTGGATACATGAAGTGGGCTGTCTTTGTAAGACGACTAAAATGCCACGGTGTATAAAATAAAATTAGAATTAAAGCAAATAAAATAATCTCATTAAATCAAAAACTAAATTAGAATAAAATATGGATTATAACATTTGATTAGAAATATTACATTTTCGCCATGTCCGTATGTCTATCCACGGCTTAGCTCAGACATTCTTAGTACTAGAAAGCTATTATTTGGCATGGGATAGTGGTAAAATTTAATCTAGAAATAAGTTAGAGTCAAGTGCCCCTGCCAGCTAAATGGTTGTTTTTGGATATGTGAAAATATTCACGGCAGTAGTAGGTATGACAAAGTTAAAAGTAATAGTCAACTATACCCAAAGTCTCAAATTCAGATAATTTATGTAAACAAAGGGGATAACATATCAAAAAAATATGTTCGTAATGGTAATTCACATAAAATGGCGAAAAAAAGGTTCCATTTTCTTTTAAGTACTGAATTTAAGAAATAATAATTAAACAATAATCATACCGTAATTATTTTTATAAGTTTTCGGTTTTAAACAAAGTTATTAAAAAAAGGAGATTTTCTGGTATAAAATATTTTATAATATACCAGTATTATAAAATTTACAATGCAGGAGATCCAAACATTTTCACATTTTTTACATCTGCAACAATACCAATATTACAATTCTCATTCATATATTCATATGTATGTAGCTTATCTAGCCACATTTTGGATGAAAACGGCTGTAAACTGTTTCGAGTTTAAATCGATTTTGGGAGGCCTACGTCTAGCATTGGACTTAAAAGAGCTTATGACCATCATAGGCCGTGTCTCGGACAAACTACACAAAACATTGTTTGGCAACGGTATTTTATTTGCATAGTTCTTATAATTAATTCACTTTCATTACATAGATGATTATTTACAAAAAAAAAAAAAATGATAAAATGTTTTGCACCACTGTCCTGCCATTTTGACAGTGACATTTCTTGACATTAGTTTGTTTACAAAAATTATCTGAATTAGAGACTTTGGGTTATAACTTACATTTGCAGTTGGAATGTATGGCAGAACATTTGTATTTCAACTATGGTGGCCGCCACATAAATCTGGAATAAAGTTCATTGCTCTTTCCTTAATTTCTCTGCGCAGGTACCCCGACAATACATTACGAATCGTTTTTTATTACTAGAAAAGTCAAGGATCACGATAAAGGTCATTTTGGGACAAGTTTATGTCATTATTTCTGTTTTCGGAATTACGTATTTGAATAAATGTATGCGGGTCAATGACCTCTAATTCAGATTTATTTGACGTTAGGTATAGGTACAATGTTAAGTTTGTTCTTAGGATAAATTCGTCCCAACTACGGAACCCTTTATTGTGCGTGGTCCAACACGCACTTGGCCGGTTTTTTTTGCTTCTCGAATCCTCTATCTGATAGAGTACAGCCAGGGAAATAATTGGTTAAGCAAGTTGACACCCAAAGTCAAAATGCCGTGTTATAGTCATTTCATACAACTGTCAAAGAATACCTTACAGCAGTGATCTGAATATCCCTACGGCCAATTTGGGTTGGAAGTCGATTTGCTTTTCAATTAACTTCCCTCACTGCCGAATACTCAAACGCAATTCAATTTTAAGTCGCCGTTAAGTCTAATGCTGTCTCTGTCACTTTAAACTGTTTTGTAGCGACAGAAACACTTATAAGAACGTCTTAAAGTTAAGTAACGTTTGAGTATTTGGGCATTACATTACCTAACCTAAGTCGGAAAATGAAGTGCTACATTTTTTTTTTTTTCAGCCAAACTTCTTTTTCGTCGAATCAGAAGATTTTAGTAAAACGGCTTTTACTTGAGTTTACTATGTCGCAGCGGACCAAGAACTCAAGGACTTCAACAAAGAAAACTACTATGAAGAGATTTAAGAGATGAATTAGGTGGTTAATAACTATTTCGTTAACTAAATAGGGACCATTCAAGTATTACGTAAGCAGAAAGTTAGTAATTTTGAACCTCCACCTCCCCTTGTCAGCAAAAGTAAACAAAGCTCTCCCCCCTCCCCTCCTATGCTTATTTTTCAATCTGGTCAGGTTTCCTCATTGTTATTCATGAGTCTAGAAATAAGGAATTTAAAGACTAAGAGTAATTGAATGCCCATTTAGGTAATTTCCCCACTTTAGTTCTTCTAACCAAAAAACACCGCGTGAGAGCGAGTAAGCAATGGTGCCGATTCCCTTGTTCACAAACTAAACTAAATTTAAGTTCAGTGCATCTTTTTCTTTCTATTTAATTAAGAAAAGGACAGAAGATAAATAGTTTGGTCCTGTCAAATTAATCAGCGCCTGTCACTACTCCATACAAGTTTAGACGTGATTAAAAACTTGCCTACTAAAATTACGTCAATTTACGTCAAGCGCTGATTAATTTGACAGGACTAAATTAAAATTTATCTTCTGTCCTTTTCTTAATGAAATAGAAAGAAAAAGATGCACTGAACTTTTTAGTTTAGTTTGTGAATAAGGGAATCGGCGCACCAATATCAATTATTTTGGGGAATCCCTGAACATGGGGTTGCCATCTTTGTTCAAATCAAAATTAATTAAATTTTGCAGAAAAATCTGAAAAATAAATAAATAAATATTGCTGATGTAATCACAACCCAAACCCCCCCTGTCCCCCATGTCATAAAAAATAATCAAAGCAAAGACCCCCCCCCCCCTTTAGTGTAGTGTAAGCACACATACTTGAATAACCCCATATTATTGTTCTGACTTCATGGGTTGCACAGGGCCTCAAGTCTGCTATTACAATATAGTGTCAGAATGGTCTCGCCATTGTGAGTATTTGACAGTGTTTGTATGGCAAATCTGTCAAAAACTCACAATGAAGAGATCATTCTGACACTATTGTAATAGCAGACTTGAGGCCCAGGACACAGTGCGGCATGGAATTAACAACGTAACGCCTCTTGATTTGTTATGTATTTGATATTTTGCCATATGGTGTAAAAATATTAATTAAGTAGTAGAATTTTACTAATAAATTATAATTACATTTATTTGTAAAGTATTATTTTATTTAGAGTCAGTTAAGACACCTATACCTACTCCATTTATAGACAAATAACTGTTCTCATCCTTTCGTTATTTCGATGTAAACGTTTAATAAACTCCGTTATTTCATGATAAATAGAAAGCACTGTAATCTATTTACCATTTACATTAAAAAAATAACTAAGTGCAGTAATTTCAACAATATTACCCAAAAACTGTCGTTATTTAGCCGTTATTTGTCTAATGCTATAGTAAATGGAGTATAGCTACCTATAACGTAGTCACGTTATTCGTTAAGGGCTCTGTTATTCCAAATCCGCGGGGTAATTGATGGGTTTTATTTTGACAGTTCAACAACATTCATTGCGTTATTTACTCAATACTCAATACTTTTATTGCATTCCACATGTAGGTATAGGTGGTAAACTTATAATTAGATCATTATGGACAGAGCATTTTATTGACCAGACAAAATTTTCCAACGTATGAAGGACTGGATTAGCAATATTCTTTAAAATCATTCAGAACTAACTCAAAACAATATTGATTGACAGGTCGCCAGTAATACGTATAAGTAGAAACAACATGATCTTCTATAGAGATTTATACATAGGTATGGTAAGGTGCTTTCGGCTAAGTTCGGACGGATTTTCGATAAGTTGAAAGGTTGTTAACAAAATATATTTTTCCTCAAAAGTTATTTAAATTATCTCTGTGTAGAATGCATCAAACTGATTTATTAACAAATCTACTTTATCTGAAAATTTTATCTTCTTCCTATTCCCAGCAGTTCTAGTTTGAAAACAGTTCAAAGACCGGACGTTCGCAGGGTAAGTTCGGACTACGTTCTAAAAATGTTTCTATTGCTAGTATGATAACGTTCACAACAAGCAAATAATCTGGAAATTTCTGTTACAACGAAAATAGTAAATTTACGTAGAATTAGCACTGAAACTTAAAAAGTCTGATGCAGTCCCAATTTTTTGTTTGAGTAGTCCGATCTTACCTAAGATAACGAAATATAAAGAAATTATGTTTCTCAAACTTGTGCTGATATTCGTCGGCTTCATAAGTAAAAACTGAAAGGATATATTTATTGCCGATTTTTTTTAGATAAGTATGTATCTAAATTTCATTGACTGATAGTTCTCATTGGAGCATTTTCTTCATTGTTTATATTATAAGTATTCTACTATTATATTTTAGGTAACTCCAGCTGTGACAAGCATTGAAGATTCATCAATCTTCCTTAACTTTTTTTATTTCTTGGAAATCACATATTTATTTTCTAGAAATAAAAAGTATTTCATTTGAAAGAAATTAAAAAGTTTGAGAACCGGTTCCATTTTTTACAGAATAAGATCGGACGTTTTTTATACGATCTTTTCCAAATAATGGTGAGACCGGATCTAAGCCTACAGCTATCCTAAGTCAATTTTAATCAATTCGATCAAGAGAGCGCTTGCTAAAAGTAGTATTTAGTTTACAAAATTGTTAAAACAAGGAAACGCTTATCAAAATTTCGCTAAAAATAAATAATCCAAGTAGAAGTCCGGATCAGTATTAAAACGCGCGAAATACAACTTTTTTGTTTCAATGCTCATAGCACACATGTTATTAGCTGAAGCGTCATACGCGGTCTGAAGAGGGGCAAAATGAAATGGCGTCACCTTCTATGTTGCTAACAATATATAAAAATGTCCCGTGACTCGCGTTATTTTTGCTTGTTACGATCTTACCCCTTATCGAACTTAGCCGAATACAGCTTATGTATCACTCAAACTCAAACTCAAAGCATTTATTTCAATTAAACCATTTACAGGCACTTTTGAATTGTCAAAGAGACGGTCAGTTAGTCAGAAAGTTGAAGTTAGATGCCCATTCCAATACGTAGATGACTATGGAGAAGAACGGGCAAGAAACTCCAAGGACACTCTTTTAAATCAAGATATTACAAAATCCTGGGTACATTATTCTTGTTGCTTATATAATATACTCGTATGTGAGACAATGTAAAAACTAATAAAACAATTCAAAATATAAAATTACAAATTAAAAATAAGCCCTGGCAGTCAAGAGATGACCAGTCCCTATATCTTTGGTACCTATTTATGTATGTTAGGGTGTCCCTTATATGATTTTTTTTTAAATTTATTTTTTTATCTATATGCATAGCCTCTATATTTTTTATAAATGCTAAAACATACTCAAATATGAAATTTCAGCTTTCTAGCATGATCGCAACCCGTGCCGACTGAGCTTCAAAGTTTATTTAAAATCGTGTTTTGTCCTAATATTTCAGTCTGCTATAAAACTAATATAAATACAACAAATTTGGTAAATAAGAGGTAAAATAAAATAAGGTAAACATTAATCTTTATTTTAAAATATAAAATTATAACAATCAGCCAGGGTAAATTCTCTTTAGAGTAGTTTTATAACAGTCCGGATACAAATTTCTATGTTCCTGGGCACAGCTCAATAAGAATTTTTTTTGCTCTTCTTCTGCCGTGATAAGTAAAGTTTTGGGTTAGGAATTCGTTAGACTGTTTTTATGACCAATTCATAAACATGATGACGACAACCGAGAAGCAAAAATTATCTTTCTAATGTCTGCTCCAAAACTGCAGAAGCTCCCTTAAAACGACCAGTATTTGAAGCTGTTGTATCGCAGCACATTATTTGAACTTTATTATGAAGGTTCCAGTTCAGTGTTTTCCAGAAGAGCTCTGTAGTTTTGGCACTGCAAGAAGCTGTTCTCTACCGTCAAATGAAGCAATAATGGGACAAACGTTCTTCTTTTGAACTTCGTACATCCAATCCGGGTAATAGTTTTCCATCCCAATGGACTGTGACTACGTCAGGTACCTTGTTTTGTAAGTCAGTTTTTATGGCTTTTACCCTGGGTATTCTCGTCCGAGTACAAATTCGCTGAATCGAGGATTTGTTAATAGCAAAATTATCGCTGCTCAGACCAAGCACTTTTACGAGACCGCATGAAGAATATAAACGGAGTCTCTTATGCCTAACTGACATCGATCTAAAACTGCGACAAGTTTAGGCGTCATAATTTTCTTTCTACCTCATTTTTAACTTTTTTTTTAGGGTAGGGAACGTCTGGCAAGCTGAGTTCAGTATTCAAAATCTGTTCTTCGTTCGAATCTTTTGGACACTCAAATTAATTTGAGCTTGAAGTAGATGCAATAGCCAAAAACTCTCTTTGTCTTACATTCCTTTCCCCCTCTTCTAATCGTCTTTGCATTTCTCTTTCTTCTTTCGCCGCAAATTTTTTCCGGTCGTTCTGGCTCTCTCCGTTAAAAATAGTTTGTCTTCCTCTATTTTCATTCTCTCAAACGCATCAGCATACTGTGCAATATCAAATAAGTTATCAAGGTTAATTTTAAAATTATTTTCACGGTTCTTGAACGTGTCTCTGAGTTTTCTTACAATTTTTTGTAGTTCTCTCCAAACATGATATTAATCAACAAGTTTTTTCACGCAGTTTGGAAATGCCTTTGTGGGAATTCTTGCTTTTTCCCAAAATATAATGCACTCTCTAATCACAAGATTTGCGCTTTCGCTGACAGTCAGCTTGACTTCGCGAATATTGTAAAATAACAGCGAGAACATGTCGATTAGATGGTAATTTTGCACCATTTATTTGATGGCTAGGTACTCAGATAAGGAAAAAATTTTGTTTATCACTCCGTAATTCCATCGACATCTTTATGCAATTAACTATAGCGCACTAACAGTCTTAAAAATCACGAATGAAATGACAAATTAAACACGTAGTTACAGATCGCAGCGCATTACCCGCGCAACTTGTATGGAGAAGTTTAAATCGCAAGTCGGCACGGGTTATCGTTTATAAAACGGGCTAATATTTTTTCCTAAACAATATTGGGTTATTACGAAAGTTTTATGAAGGTATGCGTAAAAATATATCGAACTTAAAATTTAAGGGACACCCTAATGTATGTATATTAAGACATTGGTGCCGATTCCCTTGTTCACAAACACAGAGTACATTCTACTATACTGATCACAAACTAAACTAAATTTAAGTTCAGTGCATCTTTTTCTTTCTATTTCATTAAGAAAAAGACAGAAGATAAATTTTAGTTTAGTCCGGTCAAATTAATCAGCGCTTGACGTATTTTGACGTAATTTTAGTCGGCAAGTTTTTAATCACGTCTAAACTTGTATGGAGTAATGACAGGCGCTGATTAATTTGACAGGACTAAACTAAAATGTATCTTCTGTCCTTTTCTTAATGAAACAGAAAGAAAAAGATGCACTGAACTTAAATTTAGTTTAGTTTGTGAACAAGGGAATCGGCACCATTATATGGCTATTCTGTGCGGGGAAAATTCCCATAGCTTATTCCAGAGTTTGTTGTGTATAAAGAGTAAATAATGAACGTAAGCTCTAAAACGTATATTCTATGTAAGTTGTGACTTTACCCAGAAGTAATATTTTAGTGTAAATTACTTGTTATCATACGTTTCATTATAATGAGGAGTTACAAAATGACGTTAATGATATGACGATATCAGGACGGCCGTTGCAAGTTGCACGATAAGCTAAACTGTTAGAATTACCTATTTTTAAACTGCGTTTTTAGGGTTCCGTACTAAACAATGAACCCTTATAGTTTCGCCATGTCCGTCTGTCTGGCTGTCTGTCTGTCCGCGGCTTAGCTCAGAGACTCATACTGCCGCGCGTGCAATAAAGGCAGTAAGTATATTTTTTGTCCAAACTGAGTCAAACATAGATTCGGAATCAGCGCAATGAGCTGATTCCGAATCAATGCTCAACTAAATTTGGACAAAAATTATACTTACTGCTTTTATTGCACGCGCGACAGCATAGTTCTAGAAAGCTGGAATTAATCACGCCCACAAAGTGGTAAAATAAAATCTTGGATAAAAAAATATTTAGGGTACCTCCCGTACACGTAAAGTAGGGATGATATTTATTTTTCTTGTCTATCCCATGGTGAGGGGTATCGTTGGATAGGACGTTTAAAAATATTGCGGGTTTGTGAAAACCATTTTTCGATTCAGGGATCCATTTGCGTAATGGTGCTAATTTTTGTTAGAGTCAAGTGTCCCCCCCCTGCCAGCTAAATGGTTGTGTTTGGAGACGTGGAAAAATTCACAGCAGTAGTATATCGTTCCTTAAATACAAAAGTCACACATTTCAAAAAAATATCAAAAATGATTTTTTTGCATAAAATGCAGCTTAAACGATGAAACTTTAATGTTTCGCTAAAACAGCCGTCGTTTTATGATCAAAAACACCCATACACGCACACACGTTAGTTTTGTTTTGTACCGTTTCTGTAACTGAGTTCCGCGCAAAAGTACCATATATGGTTAAGATTGCTTTATTGAAAAATAGGCTTTTTAATTACGCATCTTTTGATACAAAAAAAGTCTACGTAATACACATAGTTTATACAAAAATCATAAAATAATCCAAATTATTTTTGCAAATGCCGCTCCTGTATAATTTGCTTATTTTGACTTGTGGTGCTTTTGTATTTAAGGAGCGATATATACCGAAGTTAAAAGGAAAACTATCACAGCTAAGTAGGCTTCACAAGTTACCGAGTAATAGTCACCCAACTTACAATTGCAGTTGAAGAACATGTTTTTCAACTACAATGTTATCAATGACATTATCCGTCGGGCTCTTGTCACCGCCGGGGTGCCAGCTGTTTTAGAACCCAATGGCTTGGCACGCGACGATGGGAAGAGTCCGGACGGAATTACCATAATGCCTTGGAAGTTAGGTCGGCCTTTGGTGTGGGATGCAACCTGTGTCGACACCCTTGCGCCATCCCATCTTCCTAGCACGGCGGGCTGTGCTGGGTCGGCTGCTGCAGGTGCAGAAAACCTCAAACGGCGCCCTTTGATCCTTTCCCCTCCCATATTTTTTATATATTTGTACATATTATTATTACTTAAAAGCATACTCAAACTACAATGTTAAGTTTGTTTTTGCGATAAATTCATCCCACCTACGGAACCCTTCATTGTGCGTGGTCCGACATGCACTTGGCCGGGTTTTTTTTATCATAATATTGTTTAACAAAAATAATTAATGGGCCACAAAACATAAGTTTGTAATCATGGATGTATAAAAAATATACATCATCATCATCCTATAGTAGTCCACTGCTGGACATAGGCCTCTCCAACTGCACGCCATTCATCTCGATTCTCGGCAACTCTCATCCAGCTGCTACCACCCACCCTGCGGAGATCGTCGCTCCACCTAGCCTGAAGGCGTCCTACCTTACGTTTGCCGATTCGCGGTCTCCACTCAAGAACATGTGTACCCTAATGGTCATCGGTTTTACGGCTAATATGGCCGGCCCATTGCCACTTCAGCTTGCTTATTCTGTGAACTATGTCGGCAACTTTGGTTCTCTGCCGGATCACCTCGTTCCGGATTCGATCCCTCAGAGAAACTCCAAGCATAGCCCGTTCCATAGCTCGCAGAGCGACCTTGAATTTAT
This sequence comes from Dryobota labecula, assembly GCA_947523025.1. Lineage (NCBI taxonomy): Eukaryota > Metazoa > Arthropoda > Insecta > Lepidoptera > Noctuidae > Dryobota > Dryobota labecula. The sequence continues at coordinate 13,144,295 of OX383303.1, forward strand.
GGACCAACCGTACCGTGAGAGTCCACGTTTCGGCTCCGTAATTCATAACAGGCAGGACGCACTGATTGAAGATCTTGGTCTTTAGGCTCTGTGGAATACGCGACTAGAAAACTCGACGAAGCTTCTCAAATGTTACCTAGCCCAGCTGAATTCTTCTATTAGCCTCCCTCTCAAAGTTGTTCTTACCAAACTGCAGAGTTTGCCCGAGGTAAAATTCCCGAACAACCTCGAGAGCACCGCCATTGACAGCAATCGGTCCCGGAGTGACGTGTTCGTTGAACAAAACTTGGGTTTTGTCCAAGTTCATCCGGAGACCAATGCGTACAGAAGAATCAACTAGGCCATCCACCATCTGCTGCAAGTCATGCAGCGATTCAGCAAGTATGACAAGTGAAATTAAAAAATATACATCAATGTTTGTAATAGCAGCGGCCCTACGTAGACATAGAGATTAATAATAATAATTGTTTTAGGCGACACTGGCCCATAATTTTTATAAACAAATTTGTGTTAATAAATAATTAATAAGGCTTAAGACTACGTTAGTAGCACTTTACTTTGACTTTGACCATGTCATGCAGTACCATAACCATATTTATGTTGTGCCTTAACTAGCAATTCATGCTTTCATTGGTCTGAGATCTGGATGAAGCTTTCGATTGAGGTTCACATTCTACCTTTATTCAGAATCTAAGCCAATATAGTATCTTAAATAGCAAATAGTATGACTTTGATATTGATGTCTCGGTGTTAGGTCATATAATCATATTGTCAAGTTATTAACCCTGCACAATCTTCCGTACAACGGGAGCAGCTGGGAATGTCGCAAGGGTAAATTTTAGGACCATACTTAATATTTTTGTTCGGTCACGTCCTGCCGTTGGCCGGAGATTCCACTCTTATTTCTAAAGTCCTTAAAAATAGAAACCATGTTTGATAATTTCCTGTGATATAAAAACTAACCCAGACATAGTTTTGTGCGTAAATATCAAAGTTGGAAGCTGCTGATATTAATCTGTAGGCTTAATAATGGCAAAGTAACTGATACTTATAAAAATATTGTTATCAATAGTTCATTCACATAACTGGAATATTACCGTTATAATAAATTAATTATTTAAATAGCTTCAAAAACAGAAGATCTAGACTTTAGAACAAGTGATTGACCTCTAAATGTGCGATACAGACGCGTATGCGTATGTGTATGACACCACATATTTGTCTAAAAATTCCGTATTACATAAACAGGTATAATATTAAGTATAAACTGGTTTTATTGTATAATAATTATGTATTTGTTACATGGTAAAGAAAATACGGTATTTTTTGGGAAGTTCGTTCGTGTCGCGAATGGTCGTTTAAAGGTACACAATTTTGGAACATAATCAATGGTGTCCGAGTTGAAATAATAATAATAAAAATAAAATATATATATATACAGCGTGTTACGGAAAGGGTATATACATATCAAAGGCACGGATTCTTTTGGTGATAACAAACTACAGTGCAATATTTTTAATACCTATACCTACATAAATAAAAAGTTAAGAAACATTTAACTAAAAATCAAATGTTTCCAATTGAATTCTACACATCACTAGACCAAGTCAGCTGATCGGTGTCAATAAACTACACACAAAGAAACGGCGGTAACACGTTTGTTATGATTTAAATTTAATAAACTATCGAAATAAAAAAAAATATTAAGCATTTTCTAGTTAGTGCTTTTGAGCTGAAATTTTGTACAGAGATTCTGAACCAGATACACTCTTCACCCCGTTTGTATGGATATACCCTTTCCGTAACACGCTGTATAAATAATATAATAATAATAATTATGTTGACAACATTTTCGACTTTATTCAGTTTTTGCGAATTTGTCCTGTTGACGCTATATCAATGTACCTATAGGAGCATAATCTAAAAACAAAGTGGGAAGGTATCGATCAAAATGAAGTAATACATTTAACCGTTAAATTACCTTCCATAAAACATAGTTACCTACATATCGTCATAATCGTAGAACAGTGACGGATCTGAAATTTATGTTGAGCTCTGCCGCGCGTGCAATAACAGCAGTAAGTATATTTTTTGTCCAAATAGAGTCAAACATAGATTCGGAATCAGCGCAATGAGCTGATTCCGAATTAATGCTCAACTAAATTTGGACAAAAATTATACTTACTTATACTTACTGCTGTTATTGCACGCGCGGCAGAGTTCAACATAAATTTCAGATCCGTCACTGTTCTACGATTATGACGACATACATATAGGTAGGGTTGCCGTTCGTCCCACGACTGCCACCGTATTTGACCATCGCGTCCCGTATTGCTATAAGTCCCGTAATTGTCCCATATTGAAATAATAAAAAAAAAAGGATATTTTCGTTGATGACGGCTCAATGGACGGGCGAACGTGTTAATTTAAGTAAAACATTGTTATAAGAACTATTATTCGAATAAAATTTCTTTTTTATTTATTTGTTGGAATCGTCCCGTATTGATCCCTGAAAGTTATGGCAAGCGTGTATGCTTGCCACAACTTTAACATAATATACCACTGCCAAATACCACCACTGCCTAATATGCCACTGTGACGTAGTGGATTTGGTGGTAAGACATAATAAAGACAGATACCACTTATTATCACGTTTATTAGTTCACAGGTTCAGGGTGTAGGTTCTTAGCTCGTCTTCACCTATAATTATTAATTAATGTATACAAACTATTGTTAACATTTTAAAAGAGTAAGTATGGAGTTTCTTGCCCATTCTTCTCCATACATGACTACCTTTTGGAAGGCGCAACTAGAATCAATTAACTATTCATGTAATTTTTGACGTTCAAAAGTGCATCTTCGTGCCTATTTGAAATAAATGATTTGACTTTAACAGAGTTCTTTCACTGGCAGAGATTAGAAGGCGAAAGTACTGTCCTGTAGATCGTATTTTGTTACTTCGTGTCTTAATAATATGAAACTTTATAAAAGGTATTAGAAAATTCTAGACACACTTACCGAGGCAGCTGATTGAGCCGTTTTTCATAATTCCTTCTCAGTCACGAGATAATATGTTTTTAAGCTATAGTGGACCCGAGACAGCGCTCGTTGAAAAACATGTTCTTCCGTACGGAATGTATAGGAAAACATGTTTTTCAACTGTAAATGTAAGTTGGTCGACTATTACTTGATAACTTGTAAAGCGTACTTAGCTGTGATTATATTCGTTTTTTTTTTTTAACTATGGCATCTCGGAGTTGATCATGAGAGGTCGTGAATCCTTAACTGGACTTCCTTGTGACTGTAAAGCCTCCAGCCAGGGCATGAAACTTATAAACTAAACGACTGCTCGCTAAGGGCACGGTTGGCGCAGTGGTTAAGCGATTGACTGCTGCGTAATGCAGGTTCGATCCCCGCACGGAACAAATATTTGTATGACCTACAAGTAGTTGTTCCGAGTCTGGCTGTTTGTGTATGTAAGTTAAAATGTTTGTAAGGGCACCCAATAAGGAGAAATTCATAGTGGGGCAACGTTTAAAAAAAAGGGCACCCGCTGTGGGGTACGAACCTCTGCTTAGGGCAGCGTTGGGGGGAGGACAGCAAGGAGGGACAGGCTGGATCAAATCTGGGTTATGATTATTGATCGGAGAATTCAAAGCTACAGGCTCAGCTGCGGCGCGGGCTGGCGTTTCATCGAGCAAGGGCCAGGAGGGGGGACTGTTAAGTCGGGGTCGTCCCGAGGGACCTCGGTGGCGAGGTCGGAATGACGGTCGTGTTTTGTGTTTTACTGTACTGGTGGCCCTACTGCTCTCCTGGAGGAGGGTTATGGGGTCATCTGGGTCGGTGAGAGGATAGTCTTATGATCGCAGTATGTTGTTAAAAATGCATAGAGAACGCTGCTGCCCATTCTCTAGTAAGTCCCTTAGTCGACTTTTACGACACCCACGGGAGGAAATGGGGTGGTGCTATTCGTTACGACCGGCACCACACGGAACAACACGGCAACATACCTAAGTAGGTACAACCATTTAGCTGGCAAGGGGGGGGGACACTATAGACTCTAACAAAAACTAGCACTTCAAAGCTTAATATTACGTAAACGGATGCCTGAATCTTAAAATTATTATCACAAACCAGAAATATTTTTGAACGGCCTATCCAACGATACCCCACACCATGGGATAAACGAGAAAAAAAAAATATCATCCCCATTTTACGTTAAAAATTTTTTTTTACAAGATTTTATTTTAACCACTTTGTCGGCGTGATTAATATGTATACCCATGCTAAGGGTTTCTGAGCTAAGCCGCAGACAGACAGACAGACGGACATGGCGAAACTATTAAGGGCTTCTTGTTGACTACGGAACCCTAAGAAGAATAATGATCGCTAATTGTCATGATAAAACGCACCAACTACCTGTAGCCACGGCCACATGACCGGTTTTCATTTCCATATTATCGACCAGCTAAAGTAATATATTCGAAAATTGGCTAGCAAGTTCAAGGCAAGGCATATTGTGATAACCTGTGTATTGTAAACGAGAACCTGGCTCAATGCCAGCCAAGTTCAACAGCAAGGACGGCAAGGGCGTTAATTCACAACGATGTGCTTCTCCACAACGTATCGGAAATTGTCTTTATGATCAGAGTGTCTAAGTTTCAATTCGTCTACGAAGCAAAATGCCTAAAATTAATGTCTACACAGCAAATTGCCTAAGCTGTAAATCGCCTAGAGATCAAAATGTTTAACAAGCAAAATGCCTAAAATGCAATATTTTGTCGAGATGGTTAAAATAAACTCACACTAGGGCCTCTGAACTGTAGGATAAGTTAGGTTAGAACTGTGACCAGAAACGGTACTACCTTTCTTCTCCTTAAATATGTAACCAAAAATTATCAATACGCCTACCTTGCAATATGTCTATACATAATATTGCAAGGTAGGCATTTTGATAATTTTTGGTTCATAGTCAGAATAAGGTTTAGTTCAAATACTGTATATATTGCAAGGTAGGCATTGTGCTTCCTGTTCCTAGTCAATATAAGGTTTAGGCAATACATGGCATAGACGATTTGATTTCTAGTCAGCATGATCATAAAGGGGAAATTGATGTGTAACCTACTTTTAAAAATATATTATTCTGAGCTGCTATACTAGTATTGCAGAGAAGACGTCTAGTATCTATGCAGGCATCATATTTTAGGGCAGAGCTAATTTATTTAGTTTGCTTTACCATAAAACATACAAAGGAACTGGGGAAAACAATTACAAATGATGGGAAGCGGACTCAAATTCGAGAAGAGTTGCGGGAAATAGAAATCAGTGGAAGATGTTCTGAGGAGGCTTTTGCCAAGAGGCACACTGAACTAAGACACGTTCTGTAAACTACTACTGAAAATACCACAACGCATAATGTTTATTTATCAACAATTCGACACCCACTACATCTGTAAAATTTACACCAACAAAAAAAAACTGTATTTTTAATAGATATTTCGAGTGACCAAACTACAATGGAGACCACAAAAAATAAAAAAATTGGTTGTCTGTAAAGTTGGTTTACGGACGATAGTTTAACGTGACGACGTCATAACAAAACATTGATGCGGCGCAAGCGTACAATGAGCGTAACGGGACAATGACCGTAACGGGACAATGAGCGTAACGGGACAATGAGTCATCCTTTTTCGTGCATGCAGCCGGCGTTCATCGATTTATCAGACGTTGTCACGTCAAAAAAACACCAAATTTATTTTTGTGTTTTATCATGTTTAGATCCTATCACGCCTGCCGAGTTTGGCTAACTAATTTAATTTAACCCTGTATAAGTCTCTGTTATAGTGCCTGTTTTCTAAGAAAACCTGTTTGTTTTGAAGCTCTGCCACAGTTACGCTATAGGTAAATCCGTAGCTCAGTTAGGTTTAGGTTTCAAATCGACAAAGCGACCCGAAGTCGACTCAAATGGAAAACTCCAATGTACTTAAATACTAGTGCAAGAGCCCAAGAGGCGAGCGCATCTCGAAAGCGAATAAATGCAAAATGAACAAATAAGCTCGTTATTTCCTACCGTTTACAAGATAAAACTGGTGCATTGAATGAACTTCGTCGCCGGAAAATTTATTTATTTAATAAAAGCTTTCTTGTTAATTTGCGGTAGTACGTTCGTAAGACGAATACTTACTTTGAAGATTTTTAAATCATTGATTTTTGTTTCACATAAAGTTTAATGTTAGAATAGTCATATCATAGAATAACAAATCAAATATTCTTTATCCTTATATTGTTTATTTAATATAAAACTTATTACCTACATTTTATCCATTTTAAATTTTTCAACAATTTTTTTTGTGCATTTTGCAGCATGCAAACAAGCATGCAGCATGCAGCGTACAAGCAAGCATGCAGCATGCGATCGAGCATGCAACATGCAAGAAGCATGGTTTCTGTCACGGCTCCGGCGCTGCGGGGCTCCGGCGGCGGTCCCACGCGAGCTTATCGTCGCAGATGGTATTCACGCTCACCACCCAAGCTGCTTCTCAGCTCGCGCGCCGCCTCACCCCTCCGCGCCTACGCGGATTTAAATTACACTCTAGGGATAGGGCAGACAAGACTACGTGGAGTCGGTTTTGCAGCGATTCGTTGCTGTCACTAACATATACCGAACAAACAAAATTCGCTAAAAAATAATTCTACTGTGTGATAAGTTTGTTAAACAAAAAAATGTGATTAAACATTCATTGAATTGTGTTTCTGTGAAATATTTTTCATTCAAGTAAATAGTCTTTGAAACAATAATATTCGAACTAAAAATACAAGGACCAAATATTATGTGAAACATTTTCTGGGAAACGAAATTCTATGAAATTTCTATCTGCGAAATAAGGGGACAGCATCTGTGTATCTGTGTGTCTGTCTGCGCCATCGTAGCTACCAAAACGGCTGAACCGATTTTGATTATTTTTTATTATTATTTGAAAGCTGACTTGATTGAGAATGTTCTTAGCTATGATTCAAAAAAATCGGTGCAGCCGTTTGAAGATTATCAGGTCTTTTCTAGTTGATGAATGGATGTGAGCATCTTCTACAGGTCTGAACTATTCGGTTACTTCAATTATATTAGAAAAACATAGTAACCTTGAAATGATGCTGGAGCATCACCTGAAATTTGCAGGATACCCAACCAACAATACCCAACTACAACCAACTCCAACCAAAAAAAAAGGAAATTGACCAAAAAAAAAATTACAAAAATCTTTTTTCATAATAACTTTCTGGTTTATTGTTATCTTGTTATAAATAATATTTCCTTAATTCCGAACTATTAAAAGTTCTCGACTTAAATCTGAAGACTCCATGATTCGATTTCAATTATTTTCCTGATTTCACGCGTCTTTTCTGAAATGAGTTATTAATTGAGTTAATGGTAGATAATTTTATTAAACTTATAAAAACCAGTCTTTAAAAGTGCGTAACACACTATCAGTAGTGTCATTTTGACAGTTCAACAACATTCATTGGATTATTTACATTGTTGAGCGGACAAATTTTTCGAAAATATGAAGCAATGAATTAGCATTAGTATCCTTCAAAATCATTCAGATTGTGATCGATAGTGTGTTACGCAATTAGCGTGCTGGTACAACACAACTGTAATTGTACCTATAAGGCAGTGCTTTTCAACCTTTTTCATGGCGCGGCCCCCTTAGTATAGAAAAATATTTCGCGACCAGCCTTGAAATTCAAGTCTGTCACTGTAGGTAACTTTTGGATAAACAGAAAAAGAGAATACCCACAATTAACTACAGAAGCTTTGAAGTGTTTCATTCCATTTGGAACATCCTACTTGTGCGATTTAACGATTCGTCGATGGCTCTAATAAAAGGCAAACAGAGAAATCGCCTGTATACATTTTGAAAACGATTTAATTCTAATCATAAAAAATGATAAAATGAAAAATTGGGTAACGATAAACAGGAGTAACCATCTCATTAATGTGAATGGGTACGCTTGGTCCTCGTCACATTAGCGATTTATGTGATTTGTAGGTTTTTGTTGATTCGTGTTAACCTAAGCCTTTAATTAACTTTTTCTTAATAAATATAACTTTTAGAAATAGTATGGTTTTATATTTATGAGCATTAAATATTTAAATCAAATCAAATCAAATCATTTATTTGCATAGAATGTAGGAATGTAGGTTTAACCTCTCGTCTGTCGGAACGTAGATCTACGCGAGACACAATGGGTTTTTAATTGTGTCTCTAATTACGACAGACAAGTCGTTAAGTAATGGCGACCCGCTTTAAGAGGCTTGGCGACCCCCTAGGGGGTCGCGACCCACACGTCGAAAAACACTGCTATAAGGTACTTATATCAATCTTAGAAGCTATACGGCTTAATAAATTATGTTGCGTCGACCACTACTTACGACTTACTTTTGCTAGTTGAGTTCTCTCTGCCTGCAGTCACCACCGCAGCGACGACGGCGTCTTACGGATTTGTATCGTCTTTTGCAATATTTTCGGCTACGTGGGTAGGGAGGAGAAGAGGAGAAACGTCCCCCGCGTTCCAGCAATCTTTTGTTCAAGACCAAAAGCAGTAGCAGCAGTAGAATAAGCAAGGCTGTTAATGTTGGACATATCATATGTCCAACATTAACATCCTTATTCTCCTTGTGCTTTCTAAAGCCATTGCACCAGACGCCGGAGAAGAAGCTTCTGACCTCACGAGCTCCTTTTCGGAAACCAACACATTTTTTTGACGGAATGGTTTTGGCCCGACTCACGACAGATGTTATTAAAGTCATTGTATTTTTCAAACCATTTTCAAGAATGTTAGGTTTTTACTTATTTTTAATTACTTCGGTGATTCTATTTAAAGTTAAATAAAATTGAAGAAGTGTACAATTTGAGTTTTGTTTTGACTTCTTGTTTACGACAACCGTAGTCAACTTTGTTCGCCAATCATGCGGCATTAAACAGGGGGTCGGTAAAATAATGCATTCAATAGGTGGAGCCTTAGTCTATGCTTTTGCCGCATATTTTTTGTATGAAGATGTCATTCTTCTCCGCTAAGGAGTATAGTGTTCTGTGGTTTACTATCTGTATTCACTTTTGTTCTGCAGAGTATCATACACATTTTAGTGAGGCTATGGCGTTAGGTAGGTATAACTTTTAGTAAATGCAAAAAATTAAACTGAAACGGTTTACCAATAGTCGATTGGTGGACACTGACAGTCGAGCTGGTCCTCAAATTTAAGATCGCTCAGCGCGCTATGGAGCGGGCTATGCTCGGAATTTCTTTGAAGGATAAAATCAGAAAAGAAATTATCCGGAGAAGAACCGGAGTTACCAACATACCTTGCAGAGTAAGCAAGCTGAAGTAGCAGTGGGCGAGCCATATTTGTCGATGTACCGATGGCTGGTGGAGCAGACGATTCCTGGAGTGGAGATTGCGTATCGGCAAGCGTAATGTGGAACGCTCCCCAGCTAGATAGACCGACGACCTTGAAAAGGTGGCTGGGATCTTGAAAAGAGTGTTATGGCGCAGCCTGGGAGAGCCCTATGTCTAGCAGTGGTCTGCTATCATTCAAAATGACAATCACGACAGCCTATCTAGGCTGAGTTGATTGACATTTTGTATGAACGATCGCACACTACGGGCAGGCTGCATCATGCTTTTTTGTACTGGATTGCGATGTGCTGTGGCTATAATGCGCGCTTGGCTTGAGTCGGAAAGAGAGCAGTTGTAGACAGAGACAATGATGGGCTATAATATGTACAATCAACGAATGAAAAACTTAAGCCCTGCTGACTCGAAGCACAGAGCACAGAATCGCTGCGCCAGAAGCGACCGTCCGCGGCGCCAAGCGCCGTCGCGCCTTTGGCGTCTCCGTGCTCTGTGACTGGTAGGTATATTCTTACTTGACTGCAGTTCAAGTTGGTCTTTAACGATTACGACTCATTATTTTTCTGAAGATCTAAATAGCTACATGTATCATCTTGAATGCAAATGACAGTTCGGAAATGTTTTATGCACCCGCTTTGTTGGAAAATTGTTTAATCTTTTCGCTCCTGGAGTCCTGGCCATTATGTAGATCCATTACTCGTATAAAAATCCGAACCTACCTACTAGCATGAAATTAATATAAACATAGATAGGTAAGTAAGAAGTCACCGTTATTTTATTGTGTCATAAGAATATTTCAACAGCTTCATGTGAGCGTATGTGTAGGTTAAACTTATTAAGGCTCCTACAAACAGGCGCGACACGCGATATAATCGCGCACGACACAATAGCTTCGCTCGTCGCGCGACACGCGGACTCACACGGTGCCTTTGTGTCACGTTGCGTGTCGCGCCTTTTTGTAGGAGCCTTAAGGGAAGAAATTATTATTTTATGGTGCGTCCACACTGACGACATTGTCTCCGGCAAGATTTTTTGAGCAGAAACCAAATGAACAAGGTCAGTATGCCTAGTCCCAGCGCATACGCCTTGGTTGCCCAGCTCCAAGTCACCCCTGCTCCTGTCTTCAACCCGCCGCGGCTTCTTATCCTTTTCCATGATGAGGTCGAGGTTATGGCATCGTGGGAAACGCGTGTGGCGCTGTGGGGGGCCTCTATGGCGTTGTGGGTAGTGCCTATGGCATCCCGGAGAGCGGAGATAAAACTACTTTTCTCTTTGACTGAAGTATTTTTCAGAACAGTTTGGGTTTTAGCCTTGATTTTAGATGCGACCTTCGACCCGGTTTTTTGGCTAAATTTAAATTTTGGTTTAGGACAATTAAGGGACATTTTCCAAATATGGCCTTAACCCATGACGAACAAACTTTCTATCTTCCGCACCGTTCCGTTGGTTTTCATGTTTCACTTAAATGTCTTGGTTATAACGAGATTTCTATATTTTTTTTTAATATCGTTTTAATTTTAATCATTATTTGTACAAAACGCCACTTTGAGCCATCTTTGAGCTTTGTTTTGACATTTCTCTTTCTGACAAGATGAAAAAGTGTCAAGTAGTTCTGTATTATCTGTGCTAAGAATGTCAACAATTTTTTTTATCATGCTATGGAGTTCTGTATCTTCTCTAGTGAGGTTATGTTGATTTTATTATTACAATACCTTCAGTAGTCTGGCTCGCTCTCGCAATCGTCTTCCTCAGTTCCAAAAGGAGCTATCACCCCACCGGATTATGTGCAGATAAAGCCCGTGGGCAATTTGAGATGGCCATTGACCATACAATATTGTTGCCCCTATGGCCTTGCGTTGAGCCCATACAAATAAATAATTTTATGGGCCGCCCGTTAAGCATCATGTATGGTAAACCTAGCAAGTAATTTGTTTTGATGAATAAAATACTGGTTTAAAAGAATTGATGCTTTTACGTTATATTAGTTGCTGCCCGCGGCTTCGTCCGCGTGCATTTTTCTAAAATAAAAGCAGCGTAAGTTTCTCCTTATATAACACATCAGCTATCTGACAGTGAATATCCCGTCAAAATCGATCCAGCCGTCGGAAATAACAGACAGACAGATAGACAAAAAATTTAACAATGTTTTTTTGTTATAAGTACCGTATATACTTTCATATGCATTTAGTAAAAAGCTGTTAATTTGACATTACAAAAAGACACTTAAATTTTATGTATTTGCATGTTTATTAATGTATTTTACTTGGCGTGTGTGGTCACACATTCCCTGCCTAAATGAGCTGGAAGTGTGTCGGAGAGCAGACGCACAGACCTTGTAGCTGTAATTTTGTGAACTAAACTTTTTACTCCAGTTGTCATCGTTATTATTGTTGTTGCTAGTCGTGCTGTGCGATTACGCTTTGGGTGATAATCAGGTCGAAACCTATAATGTGATACGAGCTTATTTTCTGCATTTTCATTCTAAAATAAAAGAAATCACCGAAATAACGATGAGGGCGCCACGCAGGGTGCACTCGGCGCAGTCTTAGGGCGCTACCCCGAGCAAAACGCGTTTTTCAGAGGCTATTAACTCATTAATTAAGAGAAATAAACTACATCTAAAAACACATTATTATGCACGTTCTTATTTATTTTTATGTGTTATAAGTACATTTGAAATCTCCGTGTAAAAAAAGTACTAAAATTATTGATTGCATGCATCTTTTGCTAAAGTTGACGTTCCATTAATTTCAGAGTTACACTAATGGGTAAATAATTTAAAAAGCTTAATAATTCACGTTTTATTTAATTTCAAAATATCACTCTTCTTTTTTTATTAAAATAATTCCAAAAATTGTGTGAATTCGGCGTACGCAGGGAGCGGGACAGAGCGTCCCCGCTGTGACGGGATAGAGAAGGACCGAACGCTCACGCTAGGGGATCGCCTTAAGCTCTTACAAGTAAAAGTGTTGTATAAGTATTATAAAATAAAAAATACTATTATTGTTGGGGGTTTTATATTAAGGGGGGCATCCGATTAATTTGCCACGGGCCTCGAACGGTATAGTTACGCCACTGCTCGCCCCCTATTACTGTCGAAACGAGGGTGTATACTGTACACCTCTGCTTAACCCTTCGGGCATAACAAGCGTGATTTTATGTATGTTCACACGCTTATATTGGTATCTGAGAAAAGCTTTTTGCACTTTGTCGTCCGGACGTATATTAGCCTACTGACTGATGCACCAATTTATTCTAGTCCACGGCTAGATTAGCCTAGATCCGCCGTGGAGCCATCAATCTGAGGGCCCCGTTACATTCGGGTGCCAACTCCATCGGCTGTGCTGTGTCTTGCAGTTCCGTTCCCTGGAACAAGTCCAACTGATAACTGTTGTACACTTTATGGAATCACTAACTTTTGCCCGCGGCTCCGCCAACGTGGATGACGGTTATCGGGTAAAAAAGTAGCCTATGTCCTTCTCCATATCCCAGACTATATCTCTGCCAAATTTCATGACGATCGGTTCAGTGGTTTAGGCGTGAAAACGTAACATACAGACAGAGTTACTTTCACATTTATAATATTAGTATGGATTATGGAAATCGCTTCTCATCTTGAAAAGTCCTAAATTTTTGCGAACACAAAATGCTTTCTAAGATATAAAGAGAAGGCAGTATGACGACTGAAGCTGAAATACCCCCACACCTAATCTAATTTCTTTGTAGCTACAGGAGGTATATTTTGGTTTCAAAACATTAGTAGGACCAACAGCAATAACATACCCTCGTGGACCTACTGGTAGGACAAAATAGTAGGACCACGAGAAAATACCCATCGTGACAACAATTTTTCGTAGCGTGGTCGTAGCATTATCGTAGTGGCATAATAGGATGCCGCTACGACGTCGCTTTGACACCGCTACGGCGCCGTTACGACGTCGCTACGATCACGCTAGGACACCGCTACGACAACACTACGACGCCGCTACGACAACAGTACGACGCCGCTACGACAACAGTACGACGCCGCTACGACCACAGTACGACGCCGCTACGACAACAGTACGACGCCGCTACGACAACAGTACGACGCCGCTACAACAACAGTACGACGCCGCTACGACAACAGTACGACGCCGCTACGACAACAGTACGACGCCGCTACAACGCGCATCGCTACGACGACGTTACGCGGTGTAAAGTCGTCGTATACTTACAATAAATCGTACACTCGAGTATCGAGTGTCAATATATAGTTGTCAGTATTTTGAAAATTCTATATGTTAAATATGCGATTCGTCGGACACTCGATTAGACAAACATTCGAAATTTTGAACAAAATCAAAATCAAAAATATTTTATTTCACATAAACCTACATGGGCACTTATGAAACGTCAGAAGCTAGGTGCACGGTTCGAGTTAGTCGTTTCCTATGGAGAAGAACCGGCAAGAAACTCCACACTCGATGTATTAGTGCACGTTATTAACCATTCGATAATATAACGTTTGACTATCTAGGCATTCGATAAATATTAGAGGTCGATCAATTGCTATTCGAGGAATTGGGCTTCGAAAAAAAAAAAAAATTGTGTGTTTAACAACCTTGCAAGACAACAGCTTTAGTTCTACTACTTTTTACAAAACAATACATTCACCAAAAACAAACCTTAATATTTCGTTGTTCTATCTAACACATTTCAATTCTGTATTTTGTTGTACGTACCAACGCCTCCCGTGCACTGTCACTCGTAAGACACGGCAGTTTGTTCTACTACGCCTAGAGTTCGTAACATTTAGAACGTTGAATATAAATATTTTTACCCCCCCGTCCCTTGCTCGACGAAGCGCCAGCCCGCGCCGTAGCTGTGCTTTAAATTCCCCTATTAATAATCATAACTCTGAACTGATCCAGCCGCCACATGTCCCTTGCCTTGCTGTCCTCCCTCCGACTCTGCCCTAAGCCCAGTTCGTACCCCACAGGGGGGTGCCCTTAGCGCGCAGTCGTTTAGTTTATAAGTTTTACGCCCTGGCTGGAGGCTTTAAGTTTTTAGGAGCTTAAGGCAACCACAGGAAAGTCCGGTTAAGGAGTCACGATCTCTAAAGGTTAATTCTGAGACGCCCTAGATAAAACAAAAAAATCCTACACAAATCTACAACTAGTACTTCAATGAAGGAAAAACCAGATTACAATGTCAACATTTTCCATTTTCTTCTGGCGCCTTTATAGCGTCTATATCATCTATCGATCTTCCTAGCAGCGAGACTGTATTCATAAAAGAATCTCTACCAGATTCCAGACATTTACAAAGGCATGCAGGTAACTACCTTGTTGTGTAAGATCCACTAGCCGACAATAATTACCCTAGCTAATTTTATCGTGCAATATTATTTACATTACCACATTTTACAAATTGTTTCCTACGGTCCTCTAAAAGGAAAATAACAAACTATCGTGTCATACATATGTCCTTCAGTGTGTATCATGTCATTCAGACACTGAATTTTTACTATTAAGTATGTAAAAAATATTGAAATTATCCGACTTCAAAAAAGGAGAGGTTCTCAATGGGGAAGAAAACTGCCAACTTTTGTCAAGGGTGTCGCTGGTAACGCTTGACTCACAGAAAATGAATTAGCTGTCAAATTACATACAAAACTTGTTTACAAAAAAACTTTGGACGGCATCTGACAAAAAAATGCCGCGTTGTGTTGTACACGGTTGTAATAATAATGGAAATCATTCATTTCCTAAAGACTTACGATTAAAACGGTTGTATACAGGTTGAAATTGAAAACATGCGACAAACCGAAATGGGAGATTGTACTCATTATTATGGACAACTTTTAAAAAAAAACCACGTTCCCTACATTTTGACGAGTTATGCGAACATACCTAAATGTAGGAATAGCACATTTATAACAGCAGATTTTTTTTCGCGATTGCAGCTTTAGCCCCTTATCAAAAGTTGTTCATAATGATGAGTAAAATCTCCCATTTCGGTTTGTCGCATATGTTTTAAATTTCAACCTGTATATCATTTATTTGTTACCTCAGAACTCCGTCGTTTATAAACCGATTTGGAAAATTCTTTTTTTATTATTAAATTAATTATTCTGATCGTGGGAGAAAATTGTGGTCACATTACAAACCTACGCACGCACATAATCGCACACGTATAAGGGTCTAGCGTAGTAGGTACTTCGTCCATTTTGGTTTGTTTTAATTATTTTTGTGATTTAAATTATCTAAATTAAAAATGACAGAAATCGATTCATTACAAATTCTGAACAAACTAATTTTATAATGTGTGAGTAGACCACTGTGACGTAGTGGGTTTTCTGGTAAGGAAATTAATAAGGCAGATACCACTTAATCACGTTTATTAAGTCAGCACAGATTCAGGGTGTAGGTTCTATCTTAAGAGTTCTTTCACTGATGAGTATTTAGAAGGGAGAAGTAGGTACTGTCCTGGGCTGGACCATCCGGCTGGCACCGCAGCGACAGTTAACCAGGTAGCAAACGGCGTTCGCCGCCCTTGGTGTACGTAGTGGCTGTAGAGGCCACCAGGAAAGGACGAGACGGCCCTCAAGGCCCAGGTAGTATTGTGCGGTAAGGCACTCGACGGACGCTGTAGAGGCGTCCACCGTAGGTCAGCCGGCAGCGGCTGGTTGGTGCGATGTAAGCACGTAGAAAGAACCCCTATCATAATTACAGGATAAGTTTTTAACCAGTGCGTAAAATTTTTGGTGGTTCAGTATCAGTAATAGAACACATTTCCATTATTTGTTCAATACTTTTTTTTTGTCCTACTTGAATTCAGCAAAATATGGATACAATCTATTCGTAATGATATCAATGGGCGAGTGCACAGCTGATAGGTACCTACTACTGCGTTCCGCTTCGCTGACCGCGCCGCCGCGCCGCCGGCGCGTTGAGCGACGAGTATCCATTATACCAGTTTCAAAATAAACATCTTTCGTTAACGATAACTTTATGTTTTTGTACTAAGACATATCAAAATAAGAAATAGCTGTATAATAAAACACGTTTAAGTTTAATTTGTCAAAATTTGGGCACTGATAAAAAACTTTTCCTGTATAGAAAAGCTAGGTTTGTCTGTCCTGACGCTTCCTTTCACTTTCCTTTTTATTTTGCATCACTGTCAACATTATAGTGATCTTTATTCTTATTATAATTAGGTTGCTGTTGGGTTGCTGCCACTGAAAAGCCTGGCAAAATCACAGTGATCTTTATTCTCATTACAAAAGGTTGCTGTTGGATTGCTGGCACTGAAAAGACCATAAAAATCACAGCGATTTTATTATCATTACAATGAGGTTACTCTTGGGTTACTGCCACTGAAAAGCCTGTCAAGATCACAGCGATTTTATTCTTGTTACAATAAGGTTGCTGTTGGGTTGCGGTCACTGAATAGTCTGCCAAAATTACAGAGATCTTTATTCTCATTACAATGAGGTTACTCTTGGGTTGCTGCCACTGAAAAACCTGTCAAAATCACAGCAATTTTATTCTTATTACAATAAGGTTGCTGTTGGATTGCTGCCACTGTAAAGCCTGTCAAAATAAACACAACAAGGACAATAAGGTTGATCATGGGTTGCTGCTGTCATAACTAAAATAACTATGGACTGTAAGTACTCTCAATCACTTCAACTGGTGACAGATAGAATCTACGGAGGTAAGAGAGAACCACCCAGTAAACTCCTGTAAACCAAGCAAAGAAGGCAGGACTTGGTTGCATGAAGAAAAATTATTATATAGCTATACCTACTACATCTCTCAGTAGCGACATCTATAACGCCACTTACGAACTGACACTTACATCTGACGTCATACAAATCCTACATCGCGCTAGCAAAGTTTACCGTGAGATCTGTGTTCATTATTCAATAGCCCGACATCAACCATCGGGCAGTAGTCCACCAGACACAACATTCCTTCGATTTTTCGACCATTTTCTATTTTTTTATGTACCTACGTAGTACTTGTTGACAGGCCTACATTGTCCTCTCATACCTAATATCAGTGTAATTTTAAAACATTGTAAAAGACAATATTTTTTTTATGAAAGAGTTTCCCTTGAGTTTCTTTTCGGAATTCTCCATACGAAACGACCTATTGGAACCCTGCAAACTAGCTTCTGACGTTTCATAACTGCCCATATAAGGGTTATGTGAAAAATATTTTGAATTTGAATTTGAACATCCTCCCTTCTCAATTGTTTAACTTTCCACACTGCTTTCTTCTATGCCTCCAAATGCCATTGGTTTGTGCGATAAAATCACCAAGGTCAGAAGCTAAACGAGTATCTACCCAAAATATACTGACTATTATGTATGTTATGCAACGTCCGGTATCATAAACATGTTTCCACCAAAACATTCCCAGGGATGGGAAGTTAATTCAAGTTCGAGCAATTATTGTAATAAATAAAATACAATGACATGTTAAACAAGCAGCTTGGGTTCCGCACATATTTAGTTAATTTTAACTACAGCAAATTAACGAGTATACCTAGTTAATTGTCGGCTTGTATTGTGATTTGTGTAGCCATGAAGCCTGCCTGTCTGCTGTAGATGTACTATCGCGGGCACGAAAATCTAGCTACTTGAGTTTTTTTTTGGGTCGTTGCAAAAAGGGGCGGAAAACAATTGAATACGCCATGCACCGCCCCTTTTTACAACGACCCATAATAACGACGACAAAAAATAATACTTTCGTTTAAATAAATTTCTCAGGCTCTATTCCAATGATCACAGAAGTCTGACCGCCTCGGCTGGTTTTTTACGGTCTTTTTTAAGGTTCCGTACCCAAAGGGTAAAACGGGACCCTGTTACTAAGACTCCGCTGTACGTCTGTCTGTCTGTCTGTCCGTCTGTCACCAGGCTGCATCTCAATGAACCGTGATAGTTAGACAGTTGAAATTTTCACAGATGATGTATTTCTGTTTCCGCTATAACAACAAATACAAAAAACCAGAATAAAATAAAAATTTAGGGGGCTCCCATACAACAAACGTGATTTTTTTTCTCGTTTTTGTTCGATATTGATAACGACAACAGGTAGACGCTTGAAATATTCACAGAATATTTAGTTATATATTCACTTTAAAAATAAATAGTTAAATTAAAATAAAACAAATATTTAAGGGGGGCTCCCATACAACAAACATGATTTTTTTGCCGTTTGCATAGATATTGGTACGGAACCCTTCGTGCGCGAGTCCGACTCGCACTTGTTTTATTTACAAAAATAAGGGGCTCAGCAACAATACGATGCTGCGATGCTATTGGTTGATGAGCGTAGATATGCGTTACTATAGCGACTTTGACTTTGACCCGAGCAAGAATAGTCCTTATGGTGATCCAATGTCCGAGACTGCGATGGTACCTAAATACTTTGTCATTTCATGCTAGTGTTATTTGAAAATAAAAATAAATTAACAATGTTTGAGAGTAACTAAACGAAAAGATAAAAACGAATAAACTATCGCAGAAGTGTCGTGACGGTAAAAATGTTACAGTTTAATCGGTCTAGCTCTCATTCGCCAAGTGTGCAGAATAAAACGTCCGATAAGGAACGTCGTTCCAAAACCATTCCTCAAATAATCGCTGAACTTGAATAATATAACCCAAGTATGTTACATCAGAAACTTTGTTTATTTTTCGTGACCTTCCATTTTTGCCTTCACCTTCGTTTTTGCTTGGGATGGCACCGCACGAAACTAACTGTCAATCTCGGATGTCTCAATTTCACACCAAGTCTGCGTAATGATTATGTTATCACTTTGCCACCAACTTACCTAATCTTGGAAAACTCCGCAAGAACACATCTCAATTATTTACAGGGAATGGAAATCAAAGATGGAATCTTTAAAATCAATGTCAAGAACTTGAGAAACTTGAAATATAGTGATATCAGAGGTATTTTTTCCAGATTGTGTCTGAGATTAGAATGGGAACGAACTTAAAAAAACGGGAATTGTGTAATAAAATAACGCAGAAACGTGCGCATTTAACACTGTTTGCTCAATGCTCAATAACTATTACCTAAGTGCTGTTAGTACGAAATTACAATTCAAAGCCATGTGTGTTAGCAGTGACACACTACCCATAACTCCTGTGGTTCTATTTTTATTAAAAAAAAAAAAAAAAAAACCCAATGCTCAATTTTGCTTTTGATACAAGACTCCCGGGAGTCTTGCTTCACTTTGTGCACTAATAATAGTAGAATCTTGTCGGATACCTATAATTTTAGCTAAGCTAAGCTAATAAGCGATTAAGCTACCGGTACCTATATGACCTATTTAATTAACACGTACTCACGTTTTAATTCCTCTGGCATTGAAAACAATCTCAAAGCCTACAAAAAAAATCATAAGACGGATAGAGGCCTATTAATTTCAGTTAAGAACTCTAAAATACGAATCAACATATCATTGATAGATAATATTCCATCCCACGCCCTACCATTTAGCTTCTAGAGGCTGTACGGACGGCTGCCTTCAGTCGTTTACCGTTTGGCGCGAAAAAAACATACGCACTCCGTGGTCCGCACGTTGGATATTTTACAGTGTCGTTTTGTATAAATAGGTTGTATAAAAGGTTTGTGGCGCATCTCTTCGCGTTATAAACCGTGAATCGCACGAGAGTATCGTTGTTGTCCGAAGATCGAAACTATGTACCGGTTAGTGCACATTTTATTTTATAAGTTTTCAGTGATTCTTTAATTTTTAATTGATTGATTGAGTTCAAATTCAAAGTTTAGTGTTTGATCAGTGACAGTTGTTTTTTTTTTTACATTATTTTTAGACATAACGGAAAAGATGCTTAAAATCGATGCGTCAGAGTCATAGCAATCTAAATCATTATAAATAATAAAAAAACCACTTCACCATAGATACATATAATTCCTTCCATTTCTTGTATACCTCGATCAGAGAACAATTAATATAAAGGATTTGGAAAAACACACCCATGACAAACCTCAACCAGTTTTGTGTTAAATAAATAAGAATACATGACTATTTGCTATTTAGTTATGAATGAATTATCATGAACACCGATTATCATAAGTAATTGCGCAGGTAACTACAATAAATGTTTAATTTTCATTATTATTCTGATAATTATAAATTTTACTTATACATACAATAAATAAAGTTAAGTATTGTAGTTAATTACCTAAGCTGTTCTTAATATTAATTAAAATAACTGGGTACGATAGTAGGAATTTGAGTATACCTATACACATACAGCGTGTTACGGAAAGGGTATATCCATACAAACGGAGTGAAGAGTGTATCTGGTTCAGAATCTCTGTACAAAATTTCAACTCAAAAGCACTAACTAGAAAATGCTTAATATTTTTTTATTTAGATAGTTTATTAAATTTAAATCATAACAAACGTGTTACCGCCGTTTCTTTGTGTGTAGTTTATTGACACCGATCAGCCGACTTGGTCTAGTGATGTGTAGAATTCAATTGGAAACATTTGATTTTTAGTTAAATGTTTCTTAATTTTTTATTTATGTAGGTATAGGTATTAAAAATATTGCCCTGTAGTTTGTTATCACCAAAAGAATCCGTGCCTTCGATATGTATATACCCTTTCCGTAACACGCTGTATATAAAGGTGTATCTATTCATACACGAAATATTTTAAGAGCCACAGCAGCCAAAAAAAAATCTATATCTAAGTGTTTTTATTTTTACATAATTATTATAATTTTAAAATTGCTTGAGACATTTAGCAAAAAACCTTTACTTACTTATTCTATGAACGACCAACCTGGACGAGAGGACAGTGGCGGCGCGAGAGCGGTGCCTTTTGATAATTAACCATCATATCAAGTAATTTTAAAATATTTAATTTTTTAAATAATATACTCAGGATTAAAAACAAATCGTTTTTGTGGCTTCTTTACTACCTATAAGTGTATATCTTAAAATATTTCGTGTTTGAATAGATATAATAGGTACACCAGTAGAGCAATTCTGTAATAATCTCACGGTGAAAACTTAGGTGCAGTGAGCTTGAAGTGACGTGTAATTCCACCTGATGCTTGACGTTGACACTGTTGACAGCTCACTTCACCTAAGTTTTCACGATGAGATGGTTATAGAATAGCACTGCTTATATAGGGGCTAATTATATATATATATTTTTTTTTTTTTTTTTTTAAACGTTGCCCCACACTAGGAATTTCTCCTGTATCGTGGGTGCGTTTACAAACAGTTAAACTCACATACACAGACAGCATATGTATTGTGTATAACATAAAGTTTTAGTCTGCACAATGAAGAGGTCAAAAAGTTTTTTCCTATTTAATTCAGCTAAATGTTAAAGTACCTGCATATTATCTGATTGATTTTTTTCAACTATTTGGTACAGCCGGTGTATTCTGTAAAAACCTCACCGTGAAAACTTAGGTGAAGTGAAAGTGAGTTCAAAGTGAGCTGTCAATCTCTAGACTCCCTGGCGTCAGGTAGAATGACAGTTCACTTCACGCTCACTTCACCTATATTTTTACGGCGAAAATCGACCGGCTGATTCTTAGGGATTAATACTGGTGACAGCTCACTCTAAGCTCACTTTACATAACTTTACACGGTGAGATTTTTACAAAATCGATCGGCAGGCACCATATTTCACATCGTATCCGCGATAGACAAATATATACCTATCTATCTAAACTTAATAGGTTATCTTTCTTATTGCCTTTAAAAAAAAATGTACCTAACTATAACCGAATCCGAGTGCATTTATATCCGATCTATCACACAGTCATTGACATTTTAACCAAACTGTAATGCAGTGTACGTACACACGGCAAAACAGTTTGGTAGGGAGGCAAACAGAACATCTATGCTTTTAGTCTCAACAAAAAAACTTATTATTTCACAAGATCTTCTTAGACAATCCACATAGGAAACTTGGCCATCATGGACTAATATGAAACTTGGCGAAACATATTGGACTATTGCCAAAATTGGCCAAACATCTTGGACTATTAGAATATTAGATTAAGCCAAACATCTTGGACTAATATTAGCCTTAGCCAAACATCTTGAACTAATACCAAACTTGGCTAAACGTCTTCGACATAAATATGATATAGTCAAACATCTTGGGACTAATATTAGACGTAGCCAAACATCTTGGACTTATCTTAGACTTAGCCAAACATATTGGCCTAATATTAGACATAGCAAAACATCTTGGACTATTATCAGACTTAGGTAGTCAAACATCTTGGACTTGTCAAACTTGGATCAAACATGACAGGGTTTTGGGCACTGACATCACAAAAAAAAAAACTTGAGACTCAGCGCCAGTTTAAATAGAAAAAAAAAAAACATACACTGGTTTGTGGTTTTCATATTTCTAGACGGAAGCTGCTTGACTTGTGGCATCACGAGCTCATATAAAAATTTAGCTCACGCTGTGGTGAAGGGGTAAAATAGAAGATGAAAATATTGTCTTAGGTATGTAGGTTCTGTCATCATCATTGACCTAGAGCAGCGAGGTAGTTGCGTAACACACAATCATTCGCAATCTGAATGATTTTAAAGCAGTTTGCTAATCCATTGGTTCATATGTTCGAAAAATGTGTATACTCAAGAACGTAAATCATCATCATCTTCCTGCCCTTGTCCCATTTTACTTAGGGTCGGCGCAACACGTTTTCTTTTCCATTCTCCCTTGTCAATCGTCACTTATCATTCACTCCCTTCTCTTTCATATCATTTTTCACACAATCCATCCATCTTTGTTTTGGCCTTCCTCTCCCTGTTCATCCATCCACATTTATATTCATCACTCTCCTCGTCACATGCGTTTCCTCCCTCTTACTCATATTCATCACTCAAGAACGTAAATAACGCAATTAATGTTGTTGAACTGTCAAAATGAAACCGATACCTCAGTAGGTATCGGGTTCTATTTGACAAAAAAAAAAAAAAATATTACGCCTAACTGCGTAACGCACTATCAGTATAGTGCGTTACGCAGTTAGGCATCCGATTAGATGTCAGCTAAGTTTAAACTTTAAAATGTTGATGATTAAGATCAAAATCAATCGAGAAAATTTGACAGTTTGTGGTAACTTGACGTGCTGGCCACCGTACAATGTTGTAGGTAGATACATTACAATTAAAAACATGCATTCACGCTTAGGAGCGAAAAAACCCAACATGATTGTATTAGTAAAAACTATTCATTGTTATTCAGACAATACAAGGGAATGGCATTACGCGGCAATTAATTACAGGCAGAATGATTAACTTACTGATTTTTAGATACTACTTCGTGGTTTTAGCGGCACTGGTAGAAACAGGTTTATTTCGGTCCTAATTAATAGACATTAATTAAAGCAGTGGAGCCCAGTGGTAACAGCCGCGACTTACGAGACGTAGGTCCCCTAGTAGCATTTTTGTTGGCGTTTGGTTGGGCCACATACCTCTGAAGTTGGCCCAACTAAATGCTATCGGAAAATGCTACTAGGGTCGTAGGTTCGAACTCTGAAAGGCGCTTTAGTTTGTGTAAATTTGCTTATTGCTAACAGGAAGTCCCCTTTCCTCCTGTGGGTGTCGTAAAAGGCGACTTAGGGATTTACTAGAGAATGGGCAGCAGCGTTCTCTATGCATTTTAAACAACATACTGCGATCGCCAATCCGCCTGCCAAGCGTGGCGATTATGGCAAACTCCCCCAATTGGGGAAGGCCTATGTTCAACGGTGGACGACTTTCGGCTGAAATGACGATGATGAACAGGAAATGTGCATTTTCCTGGTTATTCGCAGATCGGTAATGTAATTTAGTAGTTACTTACCTACCAAAAAAAACTCCGCAAGGCTTTTGAAACCCAAAATTGATACCACTGTTGAAATAATACCGGCCGGTTTATTCTATAAAATCTTACTGTTTTTTTTTTTAGTTTAATTGACCTTGAAGTGAACTGTCATCCCACCAGACGCTAGGGATTGACAGCTGACGTCTAATCACTCACCTAAGTTTTCTAAGTGGATTTTTTACTGGTGACCCATCGACACGTGTCAGTAGATGGACAATCTGAAACTATTAGGGATAGAGAGACTTTTTCAGAAAACTCTTCCCATGGGATGGCAAGTATCCGGCCGAACCACTATCCTTTTGAAATACCTTCAATAATAAATAATACCTTTACTTTAAAACCGACGAAGTGGTTCCTTAAAACGAATTTCTCTACCTCTATTAGTCTCAAATTTGTTCACTCATCTGAAAGCATCACCCAGTAAATTGTAAACATGCCTAAGTAGATAACTGTAAAATTCGATGGTAAATACGGGCACAGATATCTGACCATTTTGAAAAACAAAATTCCGCGTACATGATGACCATAATATCTGTTGACCGTCTCGCTGGTTTTCAGCGACAGCCGGCGTTGACGTAATGACGTCGTTCGGTGCAGCAAACCATTATTAAGACGCTGTACCAATACAGCGTACTTAAAGAAAATTAACATTATTTAATTAAATATCCGTGACCGCGATAGTACCTAACATGAAACACTACCTTAAAATATAGGTAACTAGCTTTTGCCCGCGGCTTCGCCCGCGTGGATGTCGGTTATCGCATAAAAAAGTACCCTATGTACTACCCCTCTCCATATCCCAGGCTATAACTCAAAATTCTAACTTAATATTAATGTGACTCACTATTAGGCATGGGTTCGATATAGCAAAACGTAACTTATATCGGATATGTGTTTATTATCATACCATATCGATATCTAAATATACATAACCGTTTTCACAAAAACTTCATCGAGCTATGGCTTATCCAAAGCGCAACAACGAGAACGAACTACGAATAATGTCGAATAAGTAATAACGAACAAAACGCAAACTTCACATCACGAGCGATATGACATCGACGGTTTTTATTCGCTTTGTCTCTGTCTTACCATTCAATGTTTTACTGGCGTAAAAGTGATGAAGCGAATATTACGTAACTTCGGCTAGTGATTGGTTATTTGGTTAATAATAGTGCGTGCGTAATATCTATATCCTAACGCGCTAGCAATAAGGTCTAGTTTCTATTTATTTAGTTACAAAAAATATTCCATAAGTTAGCAACTTTCCGGCGGCTACTCGATATCAGGGAGAAATTCATTCTTTAAACTAGCCCTACGTCCAATAGATTTAAGGTTGAATTTATGTTGTTGGAATAAGAAATTGCATCGAATGAATTTTGATTTGTATTTTTTAGACAGTTTTGTTTTGAGTTGCACTTGACCTTGGTGACACGTGCCCTACTTAACGATAATTCTTTGCTTTTTTTTAGTTTTATAGTTTGTATTTAGGTACTTATTGTAAATAAAAAGTAATATAAAACTTTTAGTGTGTGTATAAAACATTTAAATTAATACCTATCGCATTTCTAAATGCAAATTCTTAATTCATCCAGAATGAATCAATCAATAACGTAGAAAAAAAAAAAAAATAATTATAATATTCAATCATTGTAAATAAGACGATTTTTAAATGCGCCAGAAAAGTTAGCTTTTAATAATTGACATAATTATAGTATGTTTTCAAAAACTTTTCTGCTAGTCCTAAGCCTAAATTAAAGCATGAAGGGAAATCGTCGTACTTACAAGAAGCTAAACTGATAAATTTATTATTTTTAAACTTTAAAAAACGAAAGCACTTATATCAATGTATTAACGGTAAAAGTGTGAGTTTGCGTTTCGTTCGTTTCAGTTACTTGTGCAAATCGTACTACTGATATCGATATCTGAAAACGGTTTTCGATATCGATATGAAAACTGAATATCGGTTACATATCCGTTAGCAACTAAATACGAAAACGCCCATGTCTACTCACTATGTGTTTATTACCGAGCTGATAATGAGTTTAACTATCGAACTAATGTGCACACTAATAGGGTTGAAAATAAAACCACAATTGTGTACTGATCTAAGCTGGTATATTTAATTAAAATTGCGAGACCCCAACCAAATCGCGGTAACGAAACCATAGCGAGATCTATTTCGACGTCAACGCCATCTATCGAGCTTGACATCAAACTTTTAACATTTCACAATAATAACTATGGTTTTATGGTTTCTTCATGAACACTATGTGAATAGAAACCGAAACAAATGATTTAATATAGTAAAAGTACTTATGTTCTGAACGTGAATGAGTCTTTACCTAAAGATAACAAACACAAAATCAAAATACGAAATTTCACTCAAATTCTTAAAGCAATCAATTGTACCAAATACAACACGAAATAAAATTGCGACACAAATAATAATTTTAGAATAATTCACGTAAGTACTAACTTTTCTCAGGGTCACGTTCGCAATTGGACGAAATATTAGACATTTATTTTGTACTTGCAACACGATCTGGATGTAGAATTCGATTAATCGACTAATAATTGACCGGTTGACATTTTAGCGGGAACACCACTAAACGAACGAAAAAAGAAAACAAAATACGTCTATACTCTGTGGTCGTGTGGCGGTGTGACGCGATGCTTAATGTAAACATTCATCAAGGTTATACGTGCGTAAAGTAATGAATTCAATGAGAAAACGGTTTAATCTTAGAAGAATCTTAGACAGAATTACTGAGAAATAAGTGTAGATTTCGTATTGAGTGCTAGTTTATCGAAAAGTGATAAATATGTCAGTGAAAAAGTAACGAAAGTTATGGAATGCACAAATTTTGATCATAAGGCCGCCGTGTTTAGTAATGTTTTTATGATAAATATTCTTGTATACTGTTTGAAATACACGTAAGTAGCTAGCTTATTTATCTACGAACATAATTTGGCTAATGGCTACTGATATTATAGCGTATTGTTATCGTAATCGTATTTCCAAGAGTAAAATTCGGCAAACAAATACCTACAAAAAGTCAATAAAATGGATATAGTATGTTATCCTTAAGAGATAGACATATGCCATCGCGGACTTTTTTGAAGACCTTTTTATAATACACAATTCCACCATACATTATTTTGTTATATCTCAAAGGGTTTAGACAGCGTTTTCGTTGAAAGCTCCCAGACGGCTTATTTTTTTCCGACACCTCCAACAAATATCGTTAATTCATACAAAAATGCATACAAAAACATAACAAATTATATACTAAAACCTTCCTAAAGAACCAAGCTATCCATTGGTGAAAACAGCATGAGAATCGGTGCAGTAGTATTTGAGTTTATCGCGAACAGACAGACAGACAGACAGACAGACAGACAGACAGACGCGGCGGAGGACTTTGTTTTATAATATGTATAGATAGATAGATATAGGTTATTTCAAACAGTTTGTTGTTTTCTTGCATTTCACTACATAACCAACCATCTTGCATCTCGGATTTTGTTCCTTTACTTACAGAGGGACAAAATCTTTTGTGTAACAGTTGGCCGCTGTCTGTTATCCCTATTGTAAACTGGGGGCCCAAGTCTGCTATTTTTATAAATTCGTCACTCCAACACGATCCCATTGTCATTTTGCTAAAAGTTCGTAATCTGTTAAATTCATAATGGTCGATCATTGGTCGGTCAATGGTCTCGTAACAGAATTGTATTACAATGGCATTTTGAACATTTATTCATGCCAGATTTCATTTATATATATATTTTTACATATTATTTATTAGTGTTATAAGCAATCTGAAGTAGTAGGAAGTTGGAAATTTAGTAGGAAGTTTTATTTGTCATTATGTACGAGATTACCAATTCTTTCAATGGAGTGTCAGTGACTGACCATTGGAAAGTCATAATGATGCCATTATATTAGTAGATTACCAAACTTGTCAAAGTCAACAATTATGAAATCAATGATAGACCATTCTGATACTGTTGTAATAGCAGACTTGAGGCCCTGGGCCTCAAGTCTGCTATTACAATAGTGTCAGAATGGTCTCGCCATTGTAAGCATTTGACAGTGTTTGTATGGCAAATCTGTCAAAAACTCACAATGAAGAGACCATTCTGACACTATTGTAATAGCAGACTTGAGGCCCTGTACGCTTGCCACGGTTGGTTCGTCGATGGGACGTATCGCGAGCCCTCTGTGACTCGGAAAGCACGTCAAGCGGTTGGCATTCGCTACGGGTAGTCAGAAGCTCAAAAGTATGGCAACCAGTCTTACCTAGGAGTAACGTGTTATCCAGTAACTGAGTTGTGGAGGTTAGATAGATAGTCGCTTCACGGAAAATTGTATTTAGCTGTATCCGGTTATACTAGAAGCCGATCCCAACATAGTTTGGAAAAGTCGTGGCAGATGTTTTTTAGCATTACCTGCATGTAAAACCTATTGAATAAAAAAAGGTAAGTTATCAAGAATGCGATAGTATTGAATGCCATATATACTGAGCAAATTGCAAACATGAATTATTAGTTTATTACTTCATTATCTATCTATACATATTATAAAACAAAGTCCTCCGCCGCGTCTGTCTGTCTGTCTGTCTGTCTGTCTGTCTGTCTGTTCGCGATAAACTCAAATACTACTGCACCGATTCTCATGCTGTTTTCACCAATGGATAGCTTGGTTCTTTAGGAAGGTTTTAGTATATAATTTGTTATGTTTTTGTATGCATTTTTGTATGAATTAACGATATTTGTTGGAGGTGTCGGAAAAAAATAAGCCGTCTGGGAGCTTTCAACGAAAACGCTGTCTAAACCCTTTGAGATATAACAAAATAATGTATGGTGGAATTGTGTATTATAAAAAGGTCTTCAAAAAAGTCCGCGATGGCATATGTCTATCTCTTAAGGATAACATACTATATCCATTTTATTGACTTTTTGTAGGTATTTGTTTGCCGAATTTTACTCTTGGAAATACGATTACGATAACAATACGCTATAATATCAGTAGCCATTAGCCAAATTATGTTCGTAGATAAATAAGCTAGCTACTTACGTGTATTTCAAACAGTATACAAGAATATTTATCATAAAAACATTACTAAACACGGCGGCCTTATGATCAAAATTTGTGCATTCCATAACTTTCGTTACTTTTTCACTGACATATTTATCACTTTTCGATAAACTAGCACTCAATACGAAATCTACACTTATTTCTCAGTAATTCTGTCTAAGATTCTTCTAAGATTAAACCGTTTTCTCATTGAATTCATTACTTTACGCACGTATAACCTTGATGAATGTTTACATTAAGCATCGCGTCACACCGCCACACGACCACAGAGTATAGACGTATTTTGTTTTCTTTTTTCGTTCGTTTAGTGGTGTTCCCGCTAAAATGTCAACCGGTCAATTATTAGTCGATTAATCGAATTCTACATCCAGATCGTGTTGCAAGTACAAAATAAATGTCTAATATTTCGTCCAATTGCGAACGTGACCCTGAGAAAAGTTAGTACTTACGTGAATTATTCTAAAATTATTATTTGTGTCGCAATTTTATTTCGTGTTGTATTTGGTACAATTGATTGCTTTAAGAATTTGAGTGAAATTTCGTATTTTGATTTTGTGTTTGTTATCTTTAGGTAAAGACTCATTCACGTTCAGAACATAAGTACTTTTACTATATTAAATCATTTGTTTCGGTTTCTATTCACATAGTGTTCATGAAGAAACCATAAAACCATAGTTATTATTGTGAAATGTTAAAAGTTTGATGTCAAGCTCGATAGATGGCGTTGACGTCGAAATAGATCTCGCTATGGTTTCGTTACCGCGATTTGGTTGGGGTCTCGCAATTTTAATTAAATATACCAGCTTAGATCAGTACACAATTGTGGTTTTATTTTCAACCCTATTAGTGTGCACATTAGTTCGATAGTTAAACTCATTATCAGCTCGGTAATAAACACATAGTGAGTAGACATGGGCGTTTTCGTATTTAGTTGCTAACGGATATGTAACCGATATTCAGTTTTCATATCGATATCGAAAACCGTTTTCAGATATCGATATCAGTAGTACGATTTGCACAAGTAACTGAAACGAACGAAACGCAAACTCACACTTTTACCGTTAATACATTGATATAAGTGCTTTCGTTTTTTAAAGTTTAAAAATAATAAATTTATCAGTTTAGCTTCTTGTAAGTACGACGATTTCCCTTCATGCTTTAATTTAGGCTTAGGACTAGCAGAAAAGTTTTTGAAAACATACTATAATTATGTCAATTATTAAAAGCTAACTTTTCTGGCGCATTTAAAAATCGTCTTATTTACAATGATTGAATATTATAATTATTTTTTTTTTTTTTCTACGTTATTGATTGATTCATTCTGGATGAATTAAGAATTTGCATTTAGAAATGCGATAGGTATTAATTTAAATGTTTTATACACACACTAAAAGTTTTATATTACTTTTTATTTACAATAAGTACCTAAATACAAACTATAAAACTAAAAAAAAGCAAAGAATTATCGTTAAGTAGGGCACGTGTCACCAAGGTCAAGTGCAACTCAAAACAAAACTGTCTAAAAAATACAAATCAAAATTCATTCGATGCAATTTCTTATTCCAACAACATAAATTCAACCTTAAATCTATTGGACGTAGGGCTAGTTTAAAGAATGAATTTCTCCCTGATATCGAGTAGCCGCCGGAAAGTTGCTAACTTATGGAATATTTTTTGTAACTAAATAAATAGAAACTAGACCTTATTGCTAGCGCGTTAGGATATAGATATTACGCACGCACTATTATTAACCAAATAACCAATCACTAGCCGAAGTTACGTAATATTCGCTTCATCACTTTTACGCCAGTAAAACATTGAATGGTAAGACAGAGACAAAGCGAATAAAAACCGTCGATGTCATATCGCTCGTGATGTGAAGTTTGCGTTTTGTTCGTTATTACTTATTCGACATTATTCGTAGTTCGTTCTCGTTGTTGCGCTTTGGATAAGCCATAGCTCGATGAAGTTTTTGTGAAAACGGTTATGTATATTTAGATATCGATATGGTATGATAATAAACACATATCCGATATAAGTTACGTTTTGCTATATCGAACCCATGCCTAATAGTGAGTCACATTAATATTAAGTTAGAATTTTGAGTTATAGCCTGGGATATGGAGAGGGGTAGTACATAGGGTACTTTTTTATGCGATAACCGACATCCACGCGGGCGAAGCCGCGGGCAAAAGCTAGTTTACTTATATAAATATATCTCCTCCATACAACATCACACGGTAGCCTTTAAGAGGCTACCGAGCACACAGTGGCGCCCTCATCGTTATTTCGGTGATTTCTTTTATTTTAGAATAAAAATGCAGAAAATGAGCTCGTCAAGTTGTGCTTCACAAGACTATACGTTATTATTACTACAAACAGTAGTTTTAAATTGTTATGTTTTATTGTAATCACTAAAACGGAACATAGTGGCCACTAAGCTCCGTTTTAATGATTACAGATAAACGTGGGTGTCGAACCAGTTAATTTAAGTTTTGTTATAGACCGGTTTCCAATTGTGAAAACCGGACTAAAGTAATAAGAGACAACTCTGTGCACGGCCTGCATGGAGGCGGAAGAAACCGTTGCGCATGTGCTCTTCGAAAGCACAGGCGTCACCCAGATTAGAACAGAATCCCTCGGGGCACGCAGATCCTTTACCGATGTTCTGAACAAACCACGAGACGTGATTAGCTTCTGGAAGGAGGTGGACTGGTTGGAATAACCACCGACGGCCGCCATGGCCCACGGGTAATGGTCCATCTTAAGGACTAAGTGCGAAAACGAAACCCTCTAACATAGAGTACATAGAGCGCACAGCTTAACCTTAGATCAACCAGGGACCCAAGTCTGCTATTTTTTTTTATAAATTTGTCACTCCAACGCGACCCCATTGTCATTTTGCTAAAAGTTCGTAATCTGCTAAATTCATAATGGTCGATCATTCGTCGGTCAATAGTCTCGTAATAGAATTGTATTACAATGACATTTTGAACATTTATTCATGCCAGATTTCATTTACATATATTTTTACATATTATTTATTAGTGTTATATGCAATCTGAAGTAGTAGGAAGTTGGAAGTTTAGTAGGAAGTTTCATTTGTCATTATGTACGAGATTACCAATTCTTTCAATGGAGTGTCAGTGGCTGACCATTGGAAAGTCATAATGACGCCATTATATTAGTAGATTACCAAACCAGTGTGCCTGTTATCATTTAGTCGCTAGTCACTCCATGTAGGTACTGTTTTAAATGTACGTAAAATAATTAATGAACTTCATTGAATATTTTCTTGAACTATTATATAATCTGTTACGATCACGTCTCACAGGTATGCTGCACAATTTGTGGACAATGCAAGGTTAAGTAAGATAAAAATGATTTAACACTGCTGTAACCTCAATTGTTGTTAAATATTACATAAAACTATGTTAGCTTTGCCACGTTTGTGGACTCGCAAACACTAGGTAATCGTTCTAAAATAAATATAGTTATTGGACCTTCAATAATACCTATGATAAAATACTTATTTTGGCACGTTAAGTGCGCTGTCTCGGGTTCACTAGCGCCACTTTAAAAAAAAAAATATCTCGTGACTCAGAAGGAATTATTATTAAAAACGGCTCAATCAGCTGTCTCGGTAAGTGTGTCTAGAATTTTCTAATACCTTTTATAACGTTTCATATTGAGACACGAAGCAACAAAATACGATCTAGAGGAATGTGGCCGTTTTTATTTAAATCGAATTTTGTTGCTTCGTGTCTCAATGCGCACGGCGCCTGTTCACGAACATGTCGCATGAATCAGCACCATTCAGCTCAACCATTTTGAAGGGTTAATGATCCAACACACGCGCCACCACTAGCAAGACATAATATTTGAGTAAGCATGACATACTCTCAGTCGCCAGGGCATTCAAGTCAATGAAAGCCGTACCCAGTAAATTGTAGCTTTATAGTAGGTACATATAGTGCTCACACAATATGTGCTATACATGCTGTATAGCCATTAATTCGTTGAAGACTTTCATCAATCTAGTCCATCTGCAGTCGTTGAAGCGAGTCCGACAGCAGCCATTGTTTCAGGAGATAACCACTACCTATACCTAGGTCATTTCTCAACGGTAACAAGAACTGTCATTCATTAAATTTCATTCATTGAGGCGTTGATTCAGTTGATTGTGAAAGAAGCAGATAACGTTCCTTGAAACATTCGCTCCATAGAGCATTATCTAGCCTAATGTTCCCACTACTGGGACTCAGTTCTTCGTAGGTATAGTACGCGTCAAACTTGATGGCGCCTATTTTTTCTTTTTTTGGGTGTGTAATTTTCAAATAACTTCTCCCGCTCTGGGCGGAGCGGGAGGGCGTGTCAGACTTTTACTAACTAAGACCCACCCGTGTTCCTTCAGTTGCCTGTGTCCCAGGGCCACGATATCCCTTTCGGACAAACCCGCAACCCTGGCAGGCACCGATCCTAGCGGACCCCGTCAGTGGGTGCTGACATCTCTTTGAGGCGCGCGTGGAACACAACGCGCTGTTGATCCTGGCCTGGTCCTTACCGGACGGCGAGCTGCCCAAAGCTCGCCGTCCGCAAGCCCGCTCCTACGTTGGCCGGGAATCGGCTACCGATTCCCGCCGCCCAGGGCGTCTCCTGCGGCGTTTAAGCCTCACGCGTTCCGCCTCCTCCTTCGCGAGCATTACTGCTTCGCAGAAGGAGGTGTTGATAGCGGCTCTGAATTGCGCTACTCACTGCGCAGTACCGCACTCCTCATCCCTGCTGACAGTTGAATTTGTTACTGCGCAGCGAGTCAGCGACTCGCCTCATGTTCCGAGCCGCCTTCTTTTTTGGGCTATGCCGTTTTAAAATATTGCGGGTTTGTGAAAACCATTTTTCGATTCAGGGATTTTGCGTAATATCAAACTTTTTGATAATTTCCCACTCAAAAAAAAAAAAAAGTCCTATAAAGTTCTTTGAACTATCACAATTACAGTAACAAAATGTAAAAATACCGGTCAAGGGCGAGTCGGATTCACGCACCGAGGGTTCCGTACCATCATAATTGTATAGCTTTATTCGTATTAGTGCATAAATAGTTATGTGCCTAGAAAAAACTACAACTTACTGTGCTAAACCCAAAGCAATCTGCGAGTAGGTAGGAAGGAGGACATTTTGGTTGTGAACCGTGAAATGTTTTTAAATTTTCATCGGCGAGGTCAATATTCATCAGAGAATTTTAACACTGCGGTGTACAATATTGCAGTTATAGGTCAGCGCCATCTCTTGACCGATACTGGAATTAATGTAATTTTAGTTGATGATTTCTGAAAAAGTGTGTTATTTAGAGAAATCGTTTTATTTTTCCTGTAATCTTTACATAAACTACTATCACATAAAATAATTTCAGATTTTTTCTATGCAAACAACGGAGATAAGGGGGGAATAGTATTTATTTTTTTTTGTCAAAAGTCGAAAAAATAGGGCCTAAAAAAATTTATGAGTATGTGCAAATAGCGCTCTTTCATACGATACCCCACATACCCTAGTAGTCCCACTTCGATTTTTTATGAAACCCCCTTTTAAGTCCAAGTTGCAAAAAAAAAACTTTCTTATTTGTAACATAGTTGGGAAAACGTCATTTAAAATTATTCCAAATTTCAAGTTGATAGCATTAGTAGTTCTTGAGATATCTAGCTGTGACAGACAGACGGACAGACAGACTGAGTCGCACCATAAGGGTTCTTGTTTACCAATTTGGTACGGATCCCTAAAAAGAAGCACATAAATATCAATTCTTTGGAATCAAAATCAGATTTGCATTGCTTTGTTGAAAGTTGACTGAAATAGCATAATGTCATAATTGACTGCTTAGATCCATAAGGTATGATAATCATTTAAAAGATTAAATCATCTCAGTCTCACCTACGACCTGTATGGGAAAACTTTTTTTCGATTTCTGACTTTTCTAGTACTCAAACCTCAGTTGGTCCCATAGAGTTTTTTGATCCTCGTAAGAAACAGGATCGATTGGCATCAAAAAACTTTTTTGTAAAAATTACCCATTTTCTTGGTGACTGTAACTTTTTTTCAAAATCTGTGAATGCAGATCAATTTTTCTCTAAAAGTTAAGGATAGTCTCTTAAGACCATTTTCTTGTAGCGACCACGGTTAAGGTACCTGCCCTTATGGACCCATCTCAAAACATAATGCAATACTGCTCATCCCCCATAGCAAATAACGTGATAATTTATACGTGGTAATTTGACCAGACCTATAGGGAATATCTATGCAAAATTTGAATAAAATCGGTCCGGTAGTTTTTGCGTTTACCTGGGACATACATTCAGACAAACAGACAAACAGACAAAAATTCTAAAAACTATATTTTCGGCATCAGAATCGTTCCCAGACCTCGTAGCAATTACTTTTTTTCAAAAATATTCAATGTACAGTTTTGACTTCGCTACGATTTTATTATATGTATAGATGTGAAAATAACTCTGTCTGCCTGTCTTTCTGTATGTTACGTTTTCACGCATAAACCGCTGAACCGATCGTCATGAAATTTGGCAGAGATATAGCCTGGGATATAGAGAAGTATATAGGCTACGCGATAAACGACATCCACGCCTAGTTTGATTGTAATTTACACGAAACCTTGAACATTTTATGTATAATTTACTTATATCATGTCAATGTCACTGAAATTTTGCAACGCTGCCGCTGAAACTCGACGTCATAAAATTACATCAGGTAGTGTAAGGTAATAAATACAATCAATAATATAATTTTACATAACCTTTAGTAAGCAGGTGTAAATCAAATATTGGTCTTGATACCTATAATGTGTGTTTAACACATATGTGACCAGTATCATGGCCATTTTACATCAATAGTGACTACTTAATTTCTGTGTGACATACATAAAGGTCAACACGCACGGGAATAGGCGTAGTTACCTATACATATCGTCGACCGTAGGTTCAATTGAGGTATGGGACAAAATACGATTTTTCAGGCGAGGCCGACAAAGTTTTTTTTCGGACTAAATCGCGCATAACTTTTTTTGTTATTAACCTTTTTCGGATCTGACTTGACACATAA
Organism: Dryobota labecula; assembly: GCA_947523025.1. Lineage (NCBI taxonomy): Eukaryota > Metazoa > Arthropoda > Insecta > Lepidoptera > Noctuidae > Dryobota > Dryobota labecula. The sequence goes on from OX383303.1 coordinate 13,180,791, forward strand.
TCTTGTATTTTAGTGCTCTATCTACCTGTGTAACATTTATTTAAATAAGTTATCTATTTAAGAAAATAGACGTCCCTTACACCAACGTATTTTGTTAGTAATGTCCCTTACTGACCAAGTATCTGGTAGTCCCGTCCCTTACATTAAATTGACCTCTACGTTAGATCAAAAATAGTGTAAAAATAGTGAAAAAATAGTGTAAAGAGATTGTTGACAGAAAATTAAGTACACACTTTTGGCGTTTGGATATCTTAAATTTGGAAATCGTTACCTACCTTACCTTATTTGATTCGATTGGCGGCGGTAATTACACCATTTCAAGTTACTATATTGCATGGTTTTTCAGATACATTGTTATTACGGGGCCGATTCGAAATTTGTATCCAAAAAATCAGTAGGGTAAGGGACATTTTTCTTAAGCTAGATTTTTTTCATATACACCATTCGAAAGAGCGAAAAATTCTGAACAAAACTGTATACTTAACTCATTTTGGGTATTTTGTCCCTTACGTCAATTGAACCTACGGTCGACGATATATTGCGGGTGGGCCGTGCCCAGTCCAGAATGGTCTGAATGCCCAGCCGGATGTTTGGTTACCGATTCGAAATTCTAAGCTGAACACTTAATTAACTTCACACAAAACCAAGTTCAATGAAATAATTAATCTACAACCGAGGTATAAACTAGTTATTATAGTAGTAGAAAATTGTAGACATCGAAAAACCACCGTGCAAATGCTGGATCAAAAAATAGAGGTAATTTTTAGAAATGATTCAACTGTTCGCTAATGCGATGAAACATTTCATAATGATTTAATTAACATAAAAGATCACAATAAAAAGAATTGTCATTATATGACATTAAGAGTGTATGTTTTGCTCTCAATTGGGTTGGCTTTCGTGTATGCAACGATAATATGTTTAGGGCCTTTGTGAACTTCATAACCACATTCGAATTACTGTAAGATAAAAAAATTGCTACACGTTCATTTTCACGCATGTGTGGTAGCTATTAAACCTTCGAAGATTATTTCGAAAAATAAAATTACGTTACGTTACAGCGACAAGGTACAGTCTGGCAGCACATCAGTTATCTAAATAAAAACGGCCACATTCCTCTAGATCGTATTTTGTTGCTTCGTGTCTCACTATGAAACTTTATAAAAGGTATTAGAAAATTCTAGACACATTTACCGATATAGTTGAGCGGCGCTAGTGGACCGGTGACAACGCTCTTAATCTATCCAAGTCAGGATTCCCCAGTTTTCCGATCAGCCGATTTTTTTTTCTGGCCCTTTTGATTCTGGCTACGCCATTGAGGAAACCGTTACTTATGCGGGAAGATCAGGGACGACAGACATAGGTGGTGGTGGTGGTAGTGTATTCTTTTTTTAAATGTTATTTTACACATCTATTTTTTATTTTACTTTTATTTCTGTATCTGTCCGTGACATCACAGCGGGCCCTATCAGAATACCAGCGCTGCGACACTTATTTTTAAATGTCGCAGCATCATGCTGAGATAGGAGCCTTTTGGCCCCGCACAGGTTTTGTTTTCATATTACTTTTGTTTTTATTTGTGTTAAATCAAATCAAATCAAAATCAAAATTTTTTTTGTTAGGTTATGGTACAATAGATGTTATAAATATTGGTTCCAGCATACCTTGCCATAGTATGGCGTACAAATATTTCCAAAAACAAAACCTTTTATTACTAATCTACTAATAATTATGAATAATAATGAATTAGAGTATAAAATATGAATGCATAATAGTTAATTAATTGTTACTATGAGTGTGTTTAGTTTAAAATGTGAACTTCCTGTATGAGTCTCAATAAATACTTTTTCTTTCTTTCTTTCTTTTCTTTAGGACGTTTAGATGTCTAAAGGTAAAAAAAAATGTATCTACTTAGATGTATTTATTTGTGCCTTGTAGGTAGTGTAGGTATTCGATAATTGCCATGGGCTATGTAAATAATCATTGCGTGTCACCAGGGGCCCTCGATCGACCAGCCATAGACTAAGGGCCAGTTCCTGTAAAAAAAAAAACAATTAACTGTAAACAACTTTTACGACATTCTTCTTTCCGGCGAAAAGAATGATGTCGCGATTAAAATATTAGCCAGTCTGCGGGATAGCGGAGCTATCTCTATAAGCTGCGGGTACTTGCGTAACACACTAACAGTCAAACTCAAACTCAAATCATTTATTTCAATTAAACCATTTACAGGCACTTTTGAATTGTCAAGGAGTCGGTCAGTAAGAAAAATAAAGCTACATGTCCATTCCAAAGCGTAGTAGGTACCTATAGAGAAGAACGTGCAAGAAACTCCATGGACACTCTTTTAAATTAAATTGTTACAATAATATTAGTTACATCTATAATGTTGAATTTATAACTAAATGTGAGAACGATGTAAAAATAAAAAATATAAACTTACACGTTAAAAGCGTCAAGAGTAGGTACAACAAATAGAAACAAAATAAAATAAAATAAAATAACCCGTGGCAGCTAAGAGATGACCAGTCCCAACTGACGGCGCCCGTTCACGAACATGACGCATGGATTAGCACCATTCAGCTCAACCATTTTGAAGGGAGCTAAATTATCCAACACACACGCCACCATCAGCGAGACATGTAAGGCTTCGTTCACACGGCATTGTCTTGCACGTTTTTTTGCAGTATACGTCTTAACGTATAAATAGTGACCATACAACGTACATAGATCCATTCACACGTCGATTGTACTGCAAAAAAACGTATACCGCTTATACGTTTAAACGCATACTCAACGGACTTGCCAAGCAAATCGAATGAACTTTGACGTATTCGGATCGCAGTGGCATATGGTATAGCTTTGTCTCCTTCACACGACACGATGTCACACGTTTTTTATCGAAAAGCAACCGAAGAAGCGTTTAGTACCTGAGCGTCTTTTGGAGGGGTGGCACGTATTTTATGTTAGATTTGGTTCTGTTTTGTCGGCGGCGAGACCGTTGGCGCCTTCGATACCAATATAAAAGTACAACCAAGCGTGGATCCATCAGTGACGTCTACTCACTGTGACAACTGTGTGGAAACAGCGGCTTTTCGTTTTTACACGAATAAAAATTTACCATATGAACACCCGGTTGACTATACGTTAAAAACGATTACAAAAAAACTTGCAGGACAATGCCGTGTGAACGAAGCCTAAGTGAGCATGACATACTCTTAGCCGCCAGGGCACATTCAAGTCAATGAAAGACATATAACCCGGTCAATGGTAGCTCTATAGTACATAGTACTCACACAGTAGCAATGGCAATAGCAAACGGCCGATATAATATGACGGGCATCGCTATTCTAGGAAACCGTAGTTTAAGATCCCTCTTAAACTAAGCGCTAAGGTAGTCCGCGAAAACTTAAATATGATTCGCGACCGTAAGAAATATGGCTTTACAAAATTAATACAAAGTTTCATATTGAGACACGAAGTAACAAAATACGATCTAGAGGTTAGATCGAATTTTGTTGCTTCGTTTCTCAGTATGAAACGTTATAAAAGGTATTAGAAAATTCTAGACACACTTACCGAGGTTCCTTATTGAGCCGTTTTTCATAATTCCTTCTTAGTCACGAGATAATATTTTTATTTGTTAGCTTATGGACAGATTCGCTTTACGCCAGATTCGCGTTAGATCAGATTCGCTTATTGACAGATTCGCTTAAAGACAGAAGTACAGTCGGATGAAAAATAATTTTATTCATTAATACGACACATGAGAAAATAAAAAAAATCTTACAGGCATCGATATTAACCAAAAATAAATTCCCTGTTCTAATTTTTAATCCTAATTTTATTCTATATTAAATAAATTCGCTAAATGTTTTAAACATTCTAAAGTTGAAATTTGTCCTTGTAACGCATTGTTGACAACTTTTTCAATATTTTTATCCTTTTTTAAGTCTTCTAGCCTTCGACATTTCCCTTGACTGTAAACACTCAAACTTAATTTTCTTTCTTGTATTTCAGTTCTTTTTTTAGCAACTGAAGAAAATATTATAAGGCTGGTTTGGGCGGTATGCCTCAGGGATTAAAGGAGGTAGCAGCGCTAATTGAGTAAACATCCTTGTTATATTTTTGCCATCGTTTGTTTTATCCAGGCCAATTCTCTTATTCATTTTCTATATTGCATTTAAATAATGGTAAAAATAATCTGGCATATACCGAATGTGTTCTTATGCGAACAAAGAAACTTTATGTTGCGGTCTGTACATATTCCGTCTTTAAGCGAATCTGACCTAACGCGAATCTGGCGTAAAGCGAAACTGTCCTAATGCTAACAAATTAATATTTTTTTAAAGGAGTGGCGCTAGTGGACCCTTGTACACCCTCTTAAGCCAGACATATTGTTCGTATTATGTATACATACAAAAACGTGGGAAGAGAGCGGGTGTAAATGAATGAAAGGCCACTCACCACCGTTTCTTGGGTCTCCTGTCCGGAGTACTTCCAACCGTGTCAAGCTTTAAGTCCTTGGCTCGGTTCTTTCTCCTTTCTTTTTGCTTCTGCTTCTTCATCTTCGCCATAGCCTTCTCGTAAGCCGCTACTTGCGCAGCCATGTTGTCTGCTTCCGCGTCGAATGATTTTTCTCCTAAAAAATTATGTATTTTAATCACTAATAAAATTAGTGGTTACTTATATTTCTCCCTCAGTAACCAGCACATACAGCGAATGTGATGTTTTATTACCTCCCTAGAGTGATTCTCCTGAGGGTCTTGGGTCTAGGAGCGACCCAAAACACAGGGGAAATATAGAGAAAAAATAAAAGAAAGAAAAAGTACCTATTTATTGTGACTCGCACAGGAAGATCACAAACTAAACTAAACACACAATGATAAAAGTATAAAAAAAATATATAAACATAGTCCAGTACGAAGCTAGAAGCCCAAAAAAAAAAGATTTTTTGTATAATAATAGTCTAAAACGCGCACGGCTCGACGCGACTCTGTTGGACTTGGAACAATTTCTATGAAAACTTCATGGAAATTGTTCTTCCGGACTGTGTTGTTCTCACGTCGCACCTGTCTGCGGGAGCCTTTTATCGTGTAGGCGATAAAGGGTTCTCCCCCACAGACGCGTTATTATCGGTCGATAATATCGGATGCGTTATTGTGATAATGCGTCCCGATTTCTTGCACACAGCTGCGTTTTTGTCGTGTGCGTTTAACCACAGGGTAATTATTTACCTTCGTTTCTGGCGTCTTCTTCGGTCATCTTCCATAGTTAGATACTGTTAGTGATAAAAATTCTTCGTCTGATGATAAATCAATATCCAAAATATAAAAAAAATATAGGTATATATACAGGGGGTCTTTGGAGACTACCGATAGAAGTGAAAACAAAGTAGCAAATCTGTCAAAAACTCACAATGAAGAGACCATTCTGACACTATTGTAATAGCAGACTTGAGGCCCTGGTGAATTGTATCGTCGAGCTATTACGAGTAGATTATTAATTTCGAATTATTTTTGCTTTATAAAGAAGTGTTTATGATCAAGGATTAAAGTTGAATTTGGTCATTAACACTTCTTTACAAACCAAGCATTCGGTGACGATGACGCGAGTTCCATGATTTTTGTTCACCTAAAAAGTACACATATACACAGTATACATATAGCTCATGGAAAGCGTTCGGTGACGATGACGCGAGTTCCATGATTTTTGTTTACCCAAAAAGTGCTCCACGCGCCTAAAGAAGTTTCACTTCAAAAAAATCAGGACACTCGTACAGACATGTAACCACTACTAATTAGAATACCAGTCGGTAAAACCAAATTATTGAGGTACTACTATTCCATTTACAAATAACGGCTAAATAACGACATAAGTTTTTGAACTGTCATGGTCACTAACATTATTATTAACACGAACGGGAATATTATTATTAACACGAACGGGATATTTACCATGTTTATTATTTGTTATGAGTTCATAACAAATAATAAACATGTGGATATCCCGTTCGTGTTATTAATAATAAATAACGACAGTCTGTTATTGTGTAATATTGTTGAAATTACTGCACTTTAGAGTTATTTTTTTAATGTAAATGGTAAATAGATTACAGTGCTTTGTATTTATCGTGAGATAACGGAGGTTATTTAACGTTTACATCGAAATAACGAAAGGGTGAAAACAGTTATTTGTCTAATGTTGTAATAAATGGAGTATAGTATTAACGATATTAACGCAGGTGTGTGTAAGATCCCATGTGTCCTAATCCTAATACAAAATGTTCTAAGAACTCGTATCGGAATATCGAAGGACGGAGGAACGCAAGCGTCCTACTTCTATTGCGTCGGTATTATCGCAACAGCGGTGTGTAACTTCTTGGCCGTCCTAATACGAAATGTACAGACGCCAGCAGGTCAAGCTACCCGAAACTGTAAATTTTTCGCAATCAACCTTGAACCTTATACTCTAGTGATAAAGTTGAAAATCCATTAAAGAATTTTGACAGATTGTAGTAGCTTGATGTGCTGGCGTCTGTACTGAACACAGATATCGCAATAACGCATCCGATATTATCGACCGATAATAACGCGCCTGTGGGAGAAAGCCTTTAAAGGGGAGTCCGGGAGTTTTGAACTCCACGTATTGGAACACGGATAGTTAAGAACCAGGATTTATACATAGGATTCTTTTTATCCCGGTAAATCGACATGTACGCGGGCGAAGCCACGATTTAGGGCCGTGTAAGTACGTATGTTTCGACGCTTGAAATGCAATATTGACCAAACGACATGTTGGCAATTCTACACCAAAGAATATTAAAAGCTAAAAAAAAAAACTTTAAAATGCTGTTTCAAATTTCATCTAAATTCGTTCAGTTGTTTTTGCGTGATTGATTGAGTAACAAACATCTAAACATACAAACTTTTTTTTTTCCTTTTACCAACTCACTTTTCTGTAAATGGTAATCCGTGAAACCTGACTGTTTGACAGGGATATACTTATATTTATCTTCCATCTCATTTAGCATATTACACAGATGTGATATGACCGTTCCCATTTCCAATACATTCGTGTACACATACAGAACGTAGGCACTAGGAGCATAGCGTTTTTCTTGATGTTTGAAAAAATATTCTGTTGCCATTTCATATAATTCTAACATTCTTTGATATTTCGATATTATTTCGTTTACTAAATATCCGACTTCGTACGCTAAATTATTTTCATAAAAATATCGCAGAGTGAAATATCTTTTATAATCTGTAAGCCTGTAAAATAAGGGAGATTAATACTTAGGGGCTGCACGATACGACGTTGCATCGTATTACGACGCGACGTCGTAACGTCAACGTCGGAAAATCGGCATTTATAGACTTAGGGATTTCAATTTGCAAGAGCCGAAGTTTTTGCCGGATATTGCTTCTATTAATTATAACTACATACAAAAATGACACCCGAGTTAATTCTGCACAAAAACGAAAGAATTATATTTTTTTTACGAAAAATTTGTATGAAGCATATGAAAAATCGAATTATCTCTTAAACGGCAAGGAAAACCGCAATATCCTTATAGGAGCTTATATTACTAATTATTTATGTTTTTTTTTAATACTCCACGCAGATCTTATTGCTGCTGATTTTTTTTTACGATACGACCGACGCGTCGGTCGTATCGTGTTTATGCGTAAAAGCCCTAAGGCCTGTGTTCACCAACATTTAAATCAACTGTTTAGATATTTAATCAGTACTTAGGAAATTTGACATAAATCAACTGTTTAAATACCTAACCGGTGGTTTGACTGTTGGTGAACACAGGCCTAAGTCGAGTGATGTGACCGTGTGATTAGCGGTTAAGGGCGCTACACACGGCTAAGATACTATAATATTTTATCTTAAGATCCAATATCGCTCGCCATACAATTAGTGGTAGCCAGTAACCATGAGTGGTTAGCTTGCATGTACTGAGCTCACGCAACGCGTCGTACCTCCAGCCAGTAATAGGACTCGCCCATCCAGGAGCGCTGTCCCAAATAAGAAGCATTATTAATTTATTGTAATAAAAATAATACATATTTAAAAAAAGTAACAAAACCAAATATTTTTTCTTCTTATTGGAAAGCAGTAGATTAAAAAAAAATACTATTTTGATAAATAATTAAGGAGTAAAATGGTTTTATCTCAACGATTTCGAGTTGATTAGGTGTTTTTGTGATACCGATAGAAAAATTATGGCTAAGCCAAATTACCTACGTATCATCTGATGTCTACATCAGATGATACGTAGGTAATTTGGCTTTGACTCAAAGTTTAGGATGCTCATTCGAAAAAATCTTGAAAAAAATTATGCAGCTGAAGCAACTTTTGGTCGGCATGCTATTTACAGAGAAATTACATCTGCAAAAATTATTAGTAATAGATTACTAATAATTTTTGCAGATGTAATTTTTTTAATTTAATTACATAAATTAATATACATTTAATTACATTTAATTACATCTGCAAAAATTATTAGTAATAGATTACTAATAATTTTTGCAGATGTAATTTCTCTGTAAATAGCATGCCGACCAAAAGTTGCTTCAGCTGCATATTTTTTTTCAAGATTTTTTCGAATGAGCATCCTAAACTTTGAGTACTCCTACGATTCCACTACCGTTGCATGCACCCATAAGCACAAAGGTTGCGTGCGTTACATTGCGCACTAACGTAAACGACGAATTTTCATACCAAACAGTCGTTTCCTAGCAATTATTTTTGCACAAAGTTACTTATACCCAAAGTCTCTAATTCAGATAATTTATGTAAACAAAGTAATGTCAAGAAATGTCACTGTCAAAATGACAGAACAGTAGTAGGTACAAAACATTTTATCATATTTCTTTTTGTAAATGGTCATCGCTAAAATTAAAGTGAATTAATTATAAGAACTATGCAAACAAAATACCGTTGCCAAACAATGTTTTGTGTAGCATGTCGGCGACACGGCATATGATCGTCATAATCAGCCCTTTTAAGTCCAGTGCTAGATGTAGGCCTCCCAAAATCGATTTCCACTCGAAACAGTTTACAGCCGTTTTCATCCAAAATGTGGCTAGATATGCTACTTACAATATGAATCTATGAATGAGAGTTGTAATATTAGTGTGATTGAAGATGTAAAAAAATTGAAAATGTTTGTATCTCCTGCATTGTTACCAGCATCATAAAATATTTTATACCAGTAAAAGTCCTTTTTATAATAACTTTGTTTAAAACCGAAAATTTATAAAAAAAAAATTCGGTATGATTCTTTTTTAATTATTATTTCTTAAAATCAGTACTCAAAAGAACATGAAACCTCTTTTTTCGCCATTTTATGTGAATTACCATTACGAAGATATTTTTTTGCTATGATATCTCCTTTGTTTACATAAATTATCTGAATTTGAGACTTTGGGTTTAGTTTGATGCACAGAATGTGTGACTGTGGTCTTTTTACACCCTGTATAATAAAAATGAAATGGTTGGTAAGCGCATCACTTGAGAACGGCTGGACCGATTTGGCTATTTTTTGCATTAAAATGATCGTAATAGTCCGAATTAGGTTTTTATGGAAATAAAAACTGGAAAACTTTTCCGGAAAATTTTCAATTTCGGGAAAAACTGAACGTTCTTAATCTATGGGATTTTTGTATGGACAGGTCTTTCGGGCCAGCTATAGATGTATACAGGAAAAGTTTTTAATCATTGCGCAAATTTTGACAAATTAAACTTAAACGTGTTTTATTATACATCTATTTCTTATTTTGATATGTCTTAGTACAAAAAAAATAAGTTATCGTTAACGAAAGATGATTATTTTGAAACTGGTTTAATAGATACTCGTCGCGCAACACGCCGGCGGCACGGTCAGTGAAGCGGAACGCAGTAATAGGTACCTATCAGCTGTGCGCTTGGCCATTGATATTATTACGAATAGATTGTATCCATATTTTGATGATTTCAAGTAGGACCAAAAATTAAAGTATTGAACTTTAATAATGGAAATTTGTTCTATTACTGATACTGAACCACCAAAAAAATTTGCGCACTGGTTAATAGTACATTATTGCAAAGGCCGGGAAATAGGCAATTGCAGGTCGAGTATTAGTATGAAGGCCGAGCCATAGGCGAGGACTTCACTAATACGAGACAGGCCATTTCCGCCGAGGCATATTATAGTGCTTTTCTCAAAAGAATGCAGGGAAATAAAACATTGCTGGAGCATTGTAACATTGCTGGAGCGTTGTAACACTGCTGGAGCGTTGTAATATTCCAAATTAAAAAAACGCTCCTGCAATGGATTTGATTTTCTTTGTCCGTAAATTCGATACTTCGCGTGTTCTTTTTTCGAAAATAATGACAATATTTCCATACATGTTTGAGAAAAAACTTATCCTGTATAATTAACCCTATTCATTCGGGTATCCCATAAGCAAAAATAAATTTTGAAGATGTTAAGTAAGGCTCACGCGCTGATATATGTAGTTGCAATAATGTGGCAAGCCCTGGTTGTCAGCCAAGAGTGGGTCGAAGGCCTCCCACCGTGTATGGTGGACATAGCATTCATCACATTTTTCCAGAAGTTACCCCAACCTTCTGTCCTGTCCTCAGCTGATGGAGAGTGTTTGTCTGAAACAATTGAAAGCTGCTATTCAGCCACATAATCCATATTTCCATACTATACCCATACTAACAATCTCAACCTCAATAAACTCGACCGCCTTCTAAATAACTGCATTCGATTCGTTTTCAACCTTCGTAAGCATGATCATGTGTCCGCGCACCGATTGGTTTTAAAATTGTTGCCCATTCGTCAGCGCAGAGAGTTGAGGGCTCTGTCTATGTTGTTTTCCATACTCGACAAACCCACTTCTCCTTCTTACCTGACTTCCCATGTTCAATAATTATGCTCTGCCCATAGTAAAAATCTTCGTTCCACCAACAATCGTCTTCTACGATGTCCATCTCACCGCTCTGTTTTCATTCACTCTTCTTTCTTTATCCAAGCGGTCTTTCTTTGGAATGCGCTCCCTCTGCATATCAGGATGGCAACCAGTCGGATATCATTTAAAGTGAAGGCACGTGAACATATTCGTAAGAAGTTGGCTGAATCATCCCAGCGCTGATTCGTTTTCTCCCCTACCAATCGTTATTTCACCTGACACTGTTTATTTTGCTTATATTTATGTATGTATGTATCTATTTATGTATTAGTTTACTTGAATTGTTCCTTTTTCGAGTTATCTATCCCTTATGTTGCACCTGCCATGTTTTGTCTCTGCATCACCCTAAGGTTGACTGGTAGAAAATGCCTCAGGCATTAAGTCCGCCTTTGTACAGTATTTTTTTACTTGTGCATAAAGTTTTAATATAAAAAAAATATATATAATAATAATATTACTAATAATATCCTAACTATAATATATTATTATAAATGCGAAAGTAAGTTTAAATGCAAAAGTGGTACAGTAATTACGAGGTTGAGCTATACATTGAACCTTACCATTTGAAAATTCGGTGGAGTCGAACTGATCGGGCCTTCCTGGTTTGTTGCCTTTGTTGTCGATGACGCTGTCGTCTTGCCGCGCAATGGGGTGAGGGGTAGCGGCCCGCATTATTTTGTCATATTGTGTTCTTTTGTCATTTATAATTTTTTGGTTACGCTCATCTAAAATTCTCGTAGTGTTTTGCACTTTTAAATCATCTTGTGTTTTTCTATCATTCTGCATTCTTCTGCCATCGTGACCACTTTTTTCGTTTTGCATATTTTTGTTTTGCGTTAAACTATCAATTTTCCTTTGTAACTCATTTTCGTCTAAGCGGTCATTTTCCAAAATTCTGTTTATTCTTATTCTTCTATCTTCCTGCATAATTCCATCATTTTGATAAGTTATTGCACTATGTACTCTTTTGTCATATTGCATTATTCTGTCATTTTTCATGGTTCTGTCAATTTGCATTCTTCTGTCATTTTGCATTTTTCCGTCAATTTGCAATCTTCTGTCATTTTGTATTGTTTTGTTAGTTGGAATTCTTCTATCATTTAGCAATATTCTGTCATTGGAAATGCTTTTGTCATTTTTCATTTTTCCGTCAATCTGTATTATTCCGTCATTTTGTATTGTTCTGCCAGCTGGAATTCCTCCATCATTTTGCAATGTTCTGTCAATGAGTTTTCTGTTATTTTCATTTCCCGGCTTCCATTTGCCGTTTTTTGCATCAGCGAAGTCTATACTCAATATAAATGTGACTGTAAACAACGAATTAGATAACTGCGGTTATTTTTTCTATATAAACAGTCAAAAAGGCCATTGAACATTTATGTAGATCTCCAGAACAGAGCCTTTCGAAAAATGATTGTGTCGCAGAAGGAGGCATCAGCGCTCGAGCACCATTCCATTAGATACCCAGACATAGTTATTATGTAGGTAATACCTTTGAGAATGAGATCTACAGAAGAGAAATCGGAGCGAGTGCAACAATCGGTATGAGTGTTGCTATCTTTGTTTGTCCAAAGTTACTTTTCTAAAAATCTAAATCAAAATTGGTTTATGATCAGAGTGTCTATATAACTTTCAATTCGTCTACGAAGCAAAATGCCTAAAATTAATGTCTACACAGCAAATTGCCTAAGCTGTAAATCGCCTAGAGATCAAAATGTTTAACAAGCAAAATGCCTAAAATGCAATAATTTCTAAGTAGTCGAGCTCGAGATGGTTAAAATAAACTCACACTAGGGCCTCTGAACTGTAGGTTAGGTTAGGTTTTTTTTTAGCAGAAGTGGGAAATCCTCATGGACGCCCAGACTGCCCCACTAGTGGGCCAGTCTGGGCAGTGCCGGACTCTTACCGGCTAAAACCCACTCCTGCTTTGCCAGTTACCTCTGACATGATCAGAGCCTTTTTTGTTACTTTATTTCTTGTGATAGTGCTTTTGTTTTGTATGTTGTTATTCGTCTAAGTTTAAAGGAAAATGGAGATTTTCAAAGCTGTCTTCTTTTCCTGTGTATTTTAAAGTATACTCTTAGTATTTTGTCGTTTTATGTTTATATTTATTGTTTACTTTTATTACTTTTTTCTATTTTGTTGGATCTATATTATATTATATCTTTACTACTTTTATCTATTCTATATTAATTTATCCTATGGCTATCCTAATATATATAACAATATATCATATAGTCATATTTCATCATCTACTTTGCATATTTGCTATTCTTACAATATATTCTAGTTCTTTGTTAAATACTTTAGGTTAGGTTAGGTTAGAACTAGGGCCACGGTGAAGCTAAGAGGAACCCGAGGAGGGGGCCGCTCGTCAGGGCTTTTGCGGCTAAGCCGACGACGTAGCGGCCGTAGGTTGCGGTGCCGCTTTGGCGACATCGCAACTGAGGCGGGCCGCGATGTCGAATGGGCGGCATCGCGGCTGAGTGTGGGAGGCCGCGGCGGGAGAGGAGTGCCGGTATTGCGGTGAGCCGTTCTCCCTACCTTCCGCGGCCTTGACGGGGTCGCCACCGTTGAATGGCGGACGCGGTGGGGCCGCAGAGGAAGAGGAGTGTCGGTATTGCGTTGGCCGCTCTCCCTATCCTCTGCGGCCGAAAAGTGGTAGGCGGCGGGGCCACTAACCTGACCCGTTGCGGGGGGACCAGGGGCGCCTGGACGCGAGATCGTCTGGCGCGAGGTCCCAGGTGGAGGCCAGCAGGCAACGGGTGCGGGGGCACCCTTGCCTGTATTGCACAGGCCTCTACCAGTGTCGGACGGGAATGGCCAGGTGTTCCCGGTCATTCCCATATCGCCCCCAGGCTGAGGGGCATGCGGGGCCCGCCGGTTAGGCGGGCATGCGCCGGGAGGGTTGTGGACGTAAAGGCTGTGCCGGTTTCCCATGACCCTCCCATCAAGGCGATGAGGGAACTTCGCTGAGTTTTAGTGGGTATTCTGCCATTTTGGCAGGGAGTCCCACATACCCCGTCTCGTCCCCCGACGAGCGGGCATGCGTAATGCATTTCTCAGCGTAAAAAAAAAAAAAAGGTTAGGTTAGAACTGTGACCACCAGAAACGGTAAGTCTCCCTTTCTTCTCCTTAAATAATAGACATATTGCAAGGTAGGCATTTTGGTTCATAGTCAGAATAAGGTTTAGTTCAAATACTGAATAGACATATTGCAAGGTAGGCATTGTGCTTCCTAGTCAATATAAGGTTTAGGCAATAATTGGCATAGACGTTTTGATTTCTAGTCAGCATGATCATAAAGGTCAAAATTCTTTATTTATTCGCTGGAGAAAGCCCACGCGGTGGTTGATGATGTTTTTTATAACTTTAGTTGTGAAAAATAATTGTATAATAAGCTATACAACTATTTTTCACAACTAAAGAGATGTGAAAAATAATTTTATAACTTCAGATGTGAAAAATAATAATTATTTAACTTACCCAATAATAAAGACAGTTTATATTTTTTTATCTTCTGGCGCCCTCGCATCTTCCTTAAGACTACTACATATCTTCCCATATTGCTATTTCACAAAGTTTAGAATGCTATGAACAATTTATGAAGTACCTACATTCTAATACACACTTACAATTACCTACAGATTTAATTAAGATAATGAACTATGTTATTTCAATTGGCTATTAATCAGTTAACCACCGCGCACACTATGCGACATGTCACATGAGACTGCGACAGCTCAGGACAAGACGCTGACCTGTCGCTTCGCTGACCGATCTGTCGACAGGTCAGCGTCATGTCCTCGAACTGTCGCATGCGACTGTCATGGTGTCGTCTAGAGACGTTGCGACAAGTAGCAAGTAAGAGCATGCCACTCCCCCTAGCCTGCATTGTCTTTGCAACTCTGCAACTCAACGCCAAGTGTTTGCTTTGAACACTATTTGAAAATTGTCGGCCGCAACCTGTCGTTGCGTCTAGTCGGCGAGCTGTCTCAGTCCTATAGTGTGCACCACGTCTTATCTAATGCTTTCGAATTGGATACAGGGCGTTTGGTCAGTGCCGTTTAGAAAACCAAAAAAATATTTAGGTACGGTGGCCAGCCCATCAAGTTAAACTGTCAAATTTTCTCGTTCGATTTTGAACTAATTCATCATTCATCATTTTAGCCGTCCACAGACGTCCACAGCTGGCCATAAGCCTCCCCTAATTGGGGGGTTTGCCATAATCGCCACGCTTGGCAGGCGGGTTGGCGATCGCAGTATCCATGTCAAAATTGCATAGAGAACGCTGCTGCCCATTCTCTAGTATGTCCCTTAGTCACCTTTTACGACACCCATGGGAGAAATGGGTGCTGCTATTCTTTAAATATTTATTTTCCATTTTTAAATATTTAAAATATTATTTTTATAAAAACTATTAGTAATAATTATGTATTGTGTATTTATGTAATTTTTTATCTCATTGTATGCTGCACCGGTCGACGTCATCACGTCAACGCCGGCTGTCGCTGAAAACCAGCGATGGGGCTCTGTCTCGCATAGGGGCGCAGCATTATGCTGAGCGATGGCCATTTTGTGTGGATGTGACGCATATTTATCCCGAACTAGTTTTTATTTTTTTTGAGTTTGTTCTCTTTTTTTGCGTCATGTTTACCGCAAATAAACGTTTTTTCTTTCTTTCTTTTCTTTCTTTACGTCCGGCACCACACGGTACAACAGAGCTTAATTACTTATCAATAATTTAAAGTTTAAAATCGTTTGGAGAAATATAATATGACAGTTTCGTGTAGCTTGTTGTTTGGTCGAGTTTAATGCGCCAGGTATTGCTCTTATTGCGCTTTTCCGATTCGTTCTTCCCTTTAACAAATGATTACAAAATATGAAGCAATTATTTACTTGTATCTATTTGCTTAAAAATTAGTTGAGTTTACTTACTAAGTACTCAATCAAATCAAGTCATTTAGTACTTTGATCATAGACTTTAATGCGCCAGGTATTGCTCTTATTGCTATTTTGCGATTCGTTTTTCCCTTTAACAAATGATTACATAATATGAAGCAATTATTAACTTATATCTATTTGCTTAAAAATTAGTTGAGTTTACTTAGGTACTACTCAATCAAAACAAAAGTCATTTATTCAAACTAGGCTGAGAACTTCAAAACATTTATTCAGTGCACACAAAAGACATAGCACAACACACAAGAGCATAAACGATTAAAAATTTCATGAATATTATAAAACAGGGTAAAATATAAAATAGGAAAAACATACAGAAATAGTGTGATATTATGACCAAATTCAATTATAATGATAACAAATATACAAGGTGCGGTGTGCGTCTCAAGGTTGCACCAAATGGGAGTCCAGCTCAGCGTGTGTCAGGATATACCTGACGCTGGTATTCTGCTGGATCCCTGCAGTGACACACGGACGTCGAACTGACGATATAAAATTGGTGTTGTGCTTGTGACAGGCGTTGATTATGCAAGTATACCCGCAACTATGGATTCAGGCCCTCAAAACGCCCGCCCTTCACCACTTCCTAGTGCTTTAGCTGGGAAGACTTAGATACCTACTACATAGGTATACCACCTACCTATATTTCCTACATACACCTATATTTATTCTTCACCAAACTATAAATACAGGATGTAAAAATCACCTAACCGTTACCTACGCATTCTGAGTAAAAATTGAGTAAAAAATATTGCTGGGTAAAGATTTTTATTTTTTGTGTGAAAAATCGCTGTTTACTGCAGCGCTCAATTGAACGCACACAAAACATTGTGCTTATAGGTGCATGCAACGGTACAAGAGATTATTAAAAAAAAAAAAAAATTACTTGAATGATTAGTAATCATTGGATACATGAAGTGGGCTGTCTTTGTAAGACGACTAAAATGCCGCGGTGTATAATCGCCGGAATAATTCCCAAAACGAAATCTATTTTTTAACGAATGCAATGAATACGAATGACATTGACCAAGATGTTGTTTACCTACCCACGAATGATATTTTTGTCGATAATTGATTGCAACGGAACCAGTTGTTTGAATACATTAGCTGGTCAACCAACCGACTTGTCACTAGATGAGTAACAAATTGATGTGTACATTATAATGCAGCATTTAAATCACGATGGTCATCATCTCCGGTTAATGCTCTCAAGTCATGCTAATGAAGTCTCGTTAAGTTCAGATATTTCACTCAATTAATGGACATTTCAATTTTGACGGCACGGTTGGCGCAGTGGTTAAGCGATTCACTGCTGCGCTGCGTGTCGCGGGTTCGATTCCCGCACGGAACAAATATTTGTATGACCTATAAGTAGTTGTTCCGGGTCTGGCTGTTTATGTAAGTGAGTTTAAATAGTGTGGAGAAACGTTAAAAAAAATAGCTTAAAAGAAAAAAGGTGATCGCTATAGCCAAACAAAGCAAGGCATAAACCAACAATCTAAGGCAATAATGAGCACACGCAATTCATACTTCCATACTAATCCATACTAATATTAACTGCTTTAAAACCAAAAATATTGTTTACCGCCATTTTGGTATAACTGAATATTGCTTCCTTTGCATCTATATGACTCAAATGTGAAAGTAACTGTCTGTCTGTCTGTCTGTTACATTTTCACGCCTAAACCGCTGAACAGATCGTCATGAAATTTAGCATAGATATAGCCTGGGATAGGGAGACATAGACATAGGCTACGTTTTTTATGCGATAACCGACATTCACGCGGGCGGAGCCGCGGCGGGCAAAAGCTAGTGTTTAATAAAATTTCCAGAAACTAGATAACACTCTAACTTACATATATAAAATATATTCTTTCTGTTTTTCAGAACTTTGATTCCGTTGCTACTGTGCGCAAGCGCGGTATTGCCAGCGCCTCAGCAGAACAGTAACATCACGTATGTCAAGCGGCAACTCAGCCTGGAATACTCACAACCCGACCTGAAGCCCATAGAGAGGGAATCTAGAATAGAAAAGGTACCGCTCATCATACCGGGGAATCTCGACAAAGAACCTACTGCAAACACTAACAAAAACAAAGAAAGTACGAAGACTGCGCCGACAAATAACAGCCAACCTACTTACAACTACTCGGACAGAATATATTCTATCAAGACCCAACCTAAAACTAATACCAGCACAGAAAAGAATCCATCAACCGAAGAAGCTGAAATCAGTCATTTCGACGATATTCTCCCTGAAACTAGTAATTCTGAAATTGTGCCCGCAGAAAGCGTACTCAATGATAGAATCGCAACAAATGATAACACAGGACTTCATTCTGAAGCCGACGCAACACGGAGTGATGAGCTTGTGACAGAGAAATACGAGGAAGAGACGACTTTGACAACCGTAGTTGATGAGGAAACCACGAAAGCGCCGACCCCGAGGCAATTGGCTAAACTAAGTCACTTTGGAAAATCTATCACCGGATCATTTTCGCAAAATCTTATTTCACACCCCGGAAAGAGGAGGTTCCGGTCTCGGTGTCGGTGTGAAAAGATACAGAACTGTGCAAAACTACAAATAAGTGTACCAAGATGTCCAGAGGAGATGTTCATGTGTTGTTTATAGACAAAATGAGTGCATAAGTCCATAGTTTTGGAACTGATTTAGTGATAATCCCACCGAACTTTTTAGCGTTATTTGCTAATTAGATAAAATCAGGATCGTTGCTTTTAGCGATAAGACCGCCCAGTTTGTCACCCTACGAAACATTTCTACATTTGTATCTGTAATTTGTATGGTGGACATAATAAAGAGTACGAACGCAGTATATCTTTTGCAAGTTCCCAGATTACTTCAGCACCTTTGTCACCGCTACCTACAAGCTGACTAGGATCCTCTGAAACTGCTGCTGTAGAGTCTTCCAAGAAATACATCCCTTGCTCTGATAATGACGCGAGGATTACTGGGTGACAGCTAGTAAGCGACTGGTACACACTGCTACATATCAAGCTAAACATTTCCAGTATAAGCTGAGCCACTCATTCTACGGAAATCCTATACAATGCGAGATAAGCTTATACTGGAATTTTATAGCTAGATATGTAGCCGTGTGTACCTAATACACATAATAATTATAATAATAGGTATACCTAGGTTATCTATATTCTCAATAAAGAATACAGAGAATAAATACCTACCTATAGGTAGGTACAGGTTATAATATAGTATTAAGCTTTGGCCAAACTGAAGTGAATCCCGCGAGTACTACGGGACGAAATACTCGTACCTACCGATTGTGTCAACGAACTTGTATGGTATGGAGGTGTTCAAACTGAGCAAATAGTCGACTTCCTAATCACTATGCAGCCGCATCTCGCGCGGGATTCACATTAGTGTGGCCAGAGATTTATTACAGTGCATTCTAAAACTATTGAAGAATTCGAATAATAAATAAGTACCTACAAATTAGAATACCTAATCGAAAAAAAAAAATGGTACAGAAAGGAAAATAAAAAATAGAAATAATCAAAAAACCCGACTGCAACTAATTTTTTTTAAATATATCACTTTTCAACCAGTTCCCTACTGATGCAGTTGTGGCATCTGATTCTGATCATTAGAGATTGGAACCAACTGTTTTTTAAATATATCACTTTTCAACCAGTTCCCTACTGATGCAGTTGTGGCATCTGATTCTGATCATTAGAGATTGGAACCAACTGAATGCTTAAGTACCTATAGTATGCTTGAAAAGTGATCTTATTTTGAACGTTTTAGTTGCATTTTTTTAAACCTTTCAGTATGTTAGGTTTATTTTTAGAATCGTCTCCTCAAGCCATTTATTTTGATACCCCGTATTTGCTGTCGCGCAGTCCAGTAATCAAGAAATTCACTATAATTTGACATTTACCGCGCCTTTTATTAATGATGTGCACGGTGAGACGAGGGGGGCAGTGAAGGCCGCTCTTTCGTCAACGCTCACGGTGTCCCGCCGCTAATTAGTCAAAGCTCACGGGCGGTGTCCCGCTCCCCGCTTCGCCGCGCATCCCTAAGACGCGGTACAGCGGTAGTGGTCAAACTATATAGTGTGGTTGCCTACTTGTAAGCGTATTAAAGGTACTATATTTACATTAGACAAATAACGGCTAAATAACGACAGTTATTGTGTAATATTGTTGAAATTACTGCACTTTAGAGTAATTTTTTTAATGTAAATGGTAAATAGATTACAGTGCTTTGTATTTATCGTGAAATAACGGAGTTTATTAAACGTTTACATCGAAATAACGAAAGGGTGAGAACAGTTATTTGTCTAATGTTATAATAAATGGAGTATTGTAGCATTATTATTACTCATGGAATATAGATTCCCGCAGACAGGCGTGACGCGACTCCGACAGAACAATTTCCATGAAGTTTTCATAGAACTTGTTACAGAGTCGGGTCGCATCTTTCTGCGGGAGCCTTAAAATAATATTTTTTGAATTAATCTTGTATGTACACACGGCTACATATCAAGCTATACAAAACTAGTTTACGCTGGTCTCGCATTGTATAGGATTTCCGTATAATGAGAGATCAGCTTATACTGGAAATGTATAGCTTGATATGTAGCCGTGTGTACCTATCAAAATTGCACAACTCAACATAAATTCTCTTTACCAAAATGTTTTCTAATATTTCGCGTCCTTATTTCAAGCTTTTTTATATACTTCTTTATTTTAACTGCTAATAAATCACTTTTGTAACTTATTATATAAGGGGTTTATTCATAAACGTTGCTTAAAGTTAAGTGACGTTCAAACGTCAAAAATGTATGGTTAAACAGTCGCTATAATCATTACTTAACTTTAAGCAGCGTTTATAAATAAACCCCTACATGTACCTAGAAGCTTGTAATGTTCTAATTGCTTTCTTTAATAAAATTAATTAACTAATAAATTATTTAAAGATGATGCAAGTAGTTCAGTGTATTTAAGAATTCGATTATTTATTTATTGGATAGGTACCTACTAGTGAACCACTCTCCCCTAGGCGCGGGCCACACAAGTGAGGAGAGGATGGGATGCAGACGCGCCAATTGTATGCAGATGGAAAAGGGACGCACCTGCGTCGTTTTCTTTTTGTATGTTTTGTGCCAGATTGCGTTAATACATTTTGTATGAAGAATAATAAAGATACGAGACAGGAACACCGCGTTTGCGTCCCGTCCTCGTCTGGTCCGCGCCCTACTTCAGACAGGTGATATGGCGACATGCCAAAATTTCGAGATTGCTTTGCTAATTAGGTATAACTTAGTTAAATATTAAATTACTTATCTATGTAAGTATTATACACATTATTATATATCCAAAGGTTGTCCAAGAAATATATATACTTGATGCAGTACTTTTATTTGTAACATTACAGTTTGGCCCCACGTTGGGCGCCAAGCTGTAACTCCATATAGTAAAAAGTACTCTGTGGCTGTAACGTTACAAAAAATAGGGGCTATTTTTTAAGTTGACATTATATACATAAGACAGTAAATTTAAAAAGAATTAGATTTGGTTGAGGTAGTTATCCAAAATATCAGGTGCATCAAGTATTCTGTGAGGAGCTTGTGGAATGTATCTTGTTGCAATCCTTACTGAAGATGGACCTTTGGCCAGTGAATACAGAACTCTAAGTCTGCTCTGATAACCTTTCGAAGCGGCGGCGGGAGAAGCTATCAGCCGAGCGCTCACAGACGCTGAGCCTGGATGACTTCTGCAGTAGGTACACGTGCGAGGCTCCGGCCGTTTTTGTCTGAAGCGGTCTGTTTTGCGAGTAAAATAAATACGTTCATAATAATGTGTTGTTTCATTTATCCGCTAATTATCAAGCAGACAGCGGTCGAGAGACGAGGACAACTCAAAATGTGTCTCCTCTGAATTTCATTTGAACGTAAATTATTTATGGATTTTATCTTATCGAAAATTACATAAATTACGCTCCTTTACACTAAATATGAATTATTTTTAAAAGATTTTGTCAATTATCAGTTCTTATTGTATTCTACCGAAACCTACCGCATTCGCGCCACCTGCAATCATTTTTCTTTGACTTCAAATGTCAAAAGACAGCACAATCCATCATCATCTTCTTTACATGAATTCATTATTTAGGTACTTCATTAATCTGTCTAGTAATTTAATAGGACTGCGGTCCCGAAATCGTTAGTGGAGGAAGTTGTTCCTGGCTTTCTCCGATCCCCAGACACTGTCGCAGGGCTAACCTAAACCTAGACCTAATCTGAAACCTAAATCCCATATGCAGGTAAACGAAATTGACTCATACACAATGACACCCACACTATTATACACACTCACGCAGCACTCTCTGACACCATTACACACACTCACGAACACTCACTCAAAACCCACTCGCGTACATCGCACAAGTGCGCCCCTTTTTGTATTTTCCTTTCTTTTATTTTATTATTTTGTTTTCAATTGCATCTATTATATAAAAATGAATCGCAAAATGTGTTGGTAAGCGCATAACTCAACAACGCCTGGATCAATTTTACCAATTCTTTTTTTTTTACTGTCGTTAAAGTCCAAGGATGGTTTATACGGCGAGAAAAATTAGGGTAGGGTAGGTAGGTAGGTAGGGTAGTGTAGTATAGTGTAGGATAGGGTAGGGTAGGTAGGTAGGTACGGTAGTGTAGGGTAGGGTAGGGTAGGTAGGTAGGGTAGGGTAGGCTAGGGTAAGGTAGGGTAGGGTAGGGGGTAGGGTAGGTAGGTAGGGTAGGTAGGGTAGGGTAGAGTAGAGTAGAGTAGTGGAGTTTATACTATAGCTTTTGACAGAATGAAGTCTGTCGGGTCAGCTAGTACACTATATAATTGTTAGGGAGAGCGGAGTCACCTAACACAAGATCTTTTTGCTAAAAAGGTGTAATGTAATTGAAATAAACATTTTTGATTTTGATTGATTTTGACATGGAGCGACTGCCTATCTGACCTCCACAACCCAGTTACCTTGGTAGGTAATACGATACCCCTTCGTAGGACTGGTTCTCACACTTTCAGGCTTCTGACGACCCGTAACGACTGTCAAAGATCCACGAATGATAGCCGGGACCAACAGCTTAACGTACTTTCCGAGGCACGGAGAGGTATGTAAAGACGGTCACCCATCCACGGACCAACCGCGGCAAGCGTAGCTTAACCTGATCGATCGACCCATGCGCCACAAGCCCCTCAGTGACTAGAGATGCCAATGCATTCCACTAGCTTTTATGACAAGTCTTTTACAGTTCAAGCAGTAGGTACGGTTATGGAATGCCTTGCCCGTCTCGATAAGGCGTGCTCAATCTTTGTCCACTTTTAAAATACTGGTTAAAAATCACTTCCTCTCTCCTTAAACATCATCATTACTTAAAGTTCCTTGCTCTTGTATCATGTTTATTATTGTATGTATATATATATTTATATGGATAAGTATCTAGATGTTTTATGTATGTATGTATTTATTGTTTAAGTAAATGGTACACCACTGACCACCTGCTGTATTGTCTCTCCCTCTACTTTTTGATCCATCCAAAGGTTGTCTGTAAAAGATCGCTTTTAGCGATAAGACCGCCCATTGTGACACCCTATGTAACAGTTCTACATTTATATCTGTAATTTTTATGGTGTACATAATAAAGAGTATTCTATCTATCTAAAATAAAACATTCTCCATTTATTAGTTTACCAAACGAATAAATGAAGAATTTGGACAAAATGAGAGACCAAGTTCAGAATTTACACAATTTATTTCGTCATAGTAGGTATATAGAATTCCGAGTTATCACAAAAATATACAACGTTACATAAACAGTCATTGTTCTAGAAGAATATAAAGATCCACTATCAACTAAGCATGCTTAACGTTATTACACTCCGTTCGTTTTAAGATGACACATCTTTTAGAGAATCAATAATCGGATAGGTAACCAACACTCAACGAAGTATTTATACAACCTTTAATATAATAATAATGTAGCAATAATCAAAGAAAAAATGGATGGATTGTGTGAGGAATGATATAAAAGAGAAGGGAGTGAATGATAGCGTGACGGTTGACAGCTGACAGGGGAGAATGGAAGAAAACGTAACATGGGACAAGGACAGGAAGATTATTATCAATCTCTTGCTCTTATCCATTGATGTATAAAAAGAGGAAGATATATGGCACCGCTCTAATGTCACGTAAACATTATTGGACTAGAAACAATTACATGTAAACACACCCACACAACTACATTTCCCGATGACGTGTGTCATGCATCAAAAACCGAAAAAGCGAGAGACATGACGCGGGCTGTACCGGGAACGAGATAGCAATAATTGTCACTGTTACGTACCCATATCAACTCAGAAACAAATGGCGACCTAGAAAGCAATATTATTCAGGAGCATTTTAAAGAAAATAAGTTTTGATGTACTTACCGAGTGGAAAGTAATCACGTGGAACTTGTTTATGATTTGTGAATTATTTGTGCACATTTTGAAAACACAGGAAGGCATTGTTGCTGCTTATTTAGACGATTACGGTAATTTTACTTAACGTGCTGCACATGTGCTACACAAACTCCAGTTCGATCGTGACTAAGGTCAGTTGTGCCGTTCGGCATAGTTTATGCGGTCCACGTCGAGGTGCGCGTAAACTTTAACTTCCTTTTTTTATACATCAATGCTCTTATCCCAATTTATCTGATTAAATAATAACTATGATCTAAAAAAATCATTTAGCATGTCATTTGTCATTATCATCATCGTAAAATTAACAGAGTAAATCATCTTAATTCTACATTCTTTATTTAAAATAATATACACACTGAAATTTTACTGATCTATTATTTTATCGATGTCATGTACCGAATTAGCCACAGCGCGTAATTGAAATAGGATTGTAGGACGTCCGACTATGGTACGGAATAAAAAGAGGGTGTGAGCTTATAACCATACGATTGTAGTGAAAACTTACGACTGGTGCCGAGTATACGCGATTCAGCGTCACTGATCGACTGGAGCCGAGTATACCCGATTCAGCGCAGAGTATACGCGATTCAGCGTCACTGACCGACTGGAGCCAAGTATACCCGATTCAGCGCCGAGTATAAGTGATTCAGCGTCACTGACCAATTGCAGCCGAGTATACCCGATTTAGCGCAGAGTATACGCGATTCAGCGTCACTGACCAACTGGAACCAAATATACCCGATTCAGCGCACCGAGTATACGCGATTCAGCGTCACTGACCGACTGGAACCAAATATAACCGATTCAGCGCACCGAGTATACGCGATTCAGCGTCACTGACCGACTGGAACCAAATATAACCGATTCAGCGCACCGAGTATACGCGATTCAGCGCCGAGTACAAGCGATTTAGCGTCACTGACCGACTAGAGACAAGTATACCCGATTCAGCGTCAGTGACCCGTGTGTGATGGCTGTTTCGTTCACTGCTCAGAAAGAGCGTGAAGAACTTTCAAGAACTTTCACTTCAACACAATATAGAGCAAAAATGTCAATACAAGTAGGGTACAGCTAGACTTGCCTCGTAGCGCGTGGTACACACTTGTACCGGTCGGTATTAATCGGCAAACAGCTGGGCGGCAAAATTTAATATAAGTAGTAATTGCTTCAGGTCGGTTTTGCCCTTCAACAAGCACTGCCAAATCAAATATGCCGACCGAACAAGTGTGTGGTACTGTACTGTCTGTGGCATGGTTCTGAACATCACTTTTTTTCTTATGATCGCAGCTTCTAAGTTACTTAGATAATTTAACTTTTTATCAGAGTTTGTCTTTTGATCGGCGCAGCGCTTTGGCTTAATTTTGCACAATATCTAAGACCGAAGCCACACAGGCTGAGGCTTCGCTAACTGCTTATAGCAAAGCTACGTGCTAGGTGACATGTTCTAGCGTACCAACGCATTATTTTAGATAGATGGATTAAACTTTACTGTACACCAACACGACGCACACCATGCGACTTTGTACTGCATGTGGCTTCGGCCCAAAATATATTTATGGCTATGAGTAATGGCAAATGCTTTAACGTTCGGTTCGCTTCCCTTTTAGGCTAACACATATTAAAATACAATAATAGGTACCTATACAATTTTATTCTCTTGGTATTTTAACAAAATTTCACATCGATTTTTCTATTAACATTGAGACTAAAAAAATATATATATATTTACTTCCTATGACAAGTATATTGTAATATTTTGATAAATAAAATTGCAGAGTATAAAAAGTAAAAAAACAAAAAACTTATGAGAATTGAACTTAATAAAAATAAAATATTTACAACTCATTGTTTTACATAAGAGGAATTTTACATAAATTTTCGAAAATTAAATGCTTGACCGATGATAGCTTTAAAAATTAAAAATCACTTAATCTTACACCTAACGTTCAGACATCAAAGTTTTACATGTATAAAAGGTATTTATAAAGCTACCTACACATTTACCATAGAAGGTGCCACTTCAGTAATGTTGTTAGGTGTCTATGGTTTGCCGTTAGTAAGGTCAAATTAAATAAACGGCGAAACTTTACACATGCGATGGATATCGACAGGGTCAGATTAAAAGGTGTGTAGGCCCTGGGGCAGCCAAGAAGTGGAGGCTCCGATTTTTTTTAAAACTAACCAAAAAAATTAACTTTTTTTTTTCCTATGATGTAGTTTTTTTTTTCTTTACTAAAAAAATCAAATTGTAGAGGCCCCTTCTTTGTGGATGCCCGGGGCTAGAGCCCCTCCCTAGTAGCATTTTCCGTTGGCATTTAGTTGGGCTAACTTCAGAGGTATGTGGCCCAACCAAACGCCAACAAAAATGCTACTAGGGCTGTTGCCCTGCCCTGAATCCGGCCCTGGATATCGTTATCTAAAGATAATAAAACAATAAGCATGACGTCCAAAGTATTGATAATTTTGCATGGCCAAAAGGCAAAAAAAGGGCAACATGACTTTTGCATCTATTAAAAAGTGACACCTTTAGCGCCTGCGCAAACGATCAATAAAACTGCTTTACTTATGACAGTTTATTTTAGATTTCGATCTTTTGCGCAGGCGCATTCAAAACATCTACACTTATATAAAACAGCCTATTGTTTGGCGAAAAATCGATTACGTATCGTTCATTACACAACAATTTTTTTATGAGCTTTAGCTCAATGTAACATTAGAGAGTCGACTTGATATAGTTTCATACAAATCATAATAAAAAGAGGGCAATAATAGATCCAAAATTGAGCTTAGCTTTATTGTCAAACTTAATAATACTATCAACTCCTAAGAAAAACAACAAGACTCCTGTATCACAAGTAATCAGCATTTTTCCACTAACACAACACTTCAACATATAGAGTCTTCGCAAAACAAGATTTATCTTCAGAATCAGGGTTAAACCATAGAGCCATTTTTTTATTTTGAACTTTATTCCAATAACGGTAAAGTTCTTAATACAAAACTGACAGTATAGTCTCGAACTGACTTGTCAGTTTTGTATTCAGAACTGTACCTCCTCGGAAAGCACGTTAACGTCATTTTATTCTTCTACATTTGAAGTTTGACGATCGGTTTTTTATGCAGTGAAACAACGCTTTGTATTTAACGAACGTTAACCATCATGTAATCGTTATTATTTGACGTACGTATTTTACGTTAACAAACCGTTTGAAACAACCGGCCCTAAGGGGTATCGTATTTTACCCAGTAAATGCGTTGTGGAGGTCAGATAGGTGGTCGCTTCATGTAAAATACTGGTATTCATCTGCATCCGGTTAAGACTAGAATCTGACCTCAACAAAGCTGGGAAAAGGCTGGACCTATTTCAATCACAGAATACATTATTAAAAAAAAAAAAAACTGACTCGATGGTCTAAGCCAGGTTAAAAGGAAAACCTTGTTTTTTAATGAGACTTTGTTTGTTTCTTAGCGTGCTAGCGTGGTAACACATTGAACGTGCTCTTTTAAAATACCCTTCTTAAATGCGTGGGTTAGAGCTAACAGTTACTCAAATGCGACTACCGATCACAGATGCCAAACCATCGCTCATCATCAGAGATCGGAATACGTAGAGTTTAACTACCTAAACTAAGGAGGAAGTAACATAGAGTGGATAATACACTTTTTATCGCAATATAATATATTACACAATAACCAGCCAACTTTTCAAGAATTTATTTTCCTATAATATGTATAACAAAGCTCTTTAATTTAATAGTTTTAGTACGTAACCCTAAAAGATTTTATACACCGTGACATTTTAGTCGTCTTACAAAAGTGGTCCACTCAATATAGCCGACATAAAATACATCTAGATGCGATTAAAAAAAGAAAGATGGAGATTTAGATTAAGTTTAAGTTGCAATAGTAAGAAACACATTTTTGCGAAAGGGTGAATAAACTCTGATAAAGATATCGCCGCTCCATTTCTCGCCGCCCTTGGAACACAAGGCCCGGACTGCGCTCGTAACTAAGGCAAGCATTCCGGAATTCCGGAATTCCGTAACATATTTTCTGATATTTCAATTTCGGAATTGAGAAGAGTAATATCGGAATTCCAATATTTATAATTTTCTTGATATTTTGATTATTATTTTATCTAAACGCAACCAAACTAGTCTGTGGAACTTTCCACAAGCCGCTAGACGGCCGGGCAGCTAATTAGAGTGATAAGGGAGAAAGTTGTTTAATTTGTTACTAAAAATGATTAAAAGACTGATATAATTATAAATCTTGTTTAATTTGAAACAAACTTAAAAAATTCCGGAATCAGATCTCCAGTATTGGAACTCAGTTCCGGAATTGAGAACCTTCCGATATTGCATGCCCTACTCGTAACAGGGTGTTTTAAACTACGTCATGCGTCAAAATTAATTTAAAAAGTCAGTCAGTCTAATATTTATAAGCTATATAACTATACTATTATATTAGGTAAGCCTGTGATGATAGTTGTATGTGTTTTAAAATAAATAAATATATTTTAATATTTTTTTATGAATGATAATAGTCATTCGATACATGAAGTGGGCTGTCATTGTAAGACGATTAAAATGCCACGGCGTGAATGATTCTTCAAATCAATTATTTGTAACTATAAATAAAGTCCAATAAATAATTCGTGTTTTTTTAAATTCCGGTGTTTATAATAATAAATTTATTTATTTCAGGTAAATAACACCCATCGCCAAACATTTAAAATCATATAAAATAAATAAAATCAAATAAAAACAAATAAATTTATATAAAACATAAATCAAATCACATTAAATCAAAATAAATTAAATCAAATCTACCAATTAAATAAAAAAAAAAAAAAAAGTTTATACGTCATTATAATTATTCCGGGATTTTAGAGGAGGTATTATCCACTCTATGTATCTTCCTCGAAGTTTAGGTAAATAACCTCTATTTATTCCGATCTCTACTCATCATTCTCAGACAGTTGACAAATCATCTGTATGATCCTTGCTATTTTTTTATTAAGGTTGCCGTTATTAACTAAGCTTTTGGCGTTAAGCTCGTAAATTCTACAGAAAAATTTAATACATCTTTCAGATTTCCCTTTTTCCTCAGTAATATTTATGCTCAGCATATCTAGTACAAGAAATTCTTTTATAACCACCGGGGTCGTATACCTAGCCATTCTTAAGAGCATTTTAATAAGTCACTTCCTTCAAGTCTATATATTCACTCTTATTCTTTCTTTCATTTTTTATTCATATCTATGGGACGTCCAATTGTTTAGTTCCTATTCTAAATACCTCGATTCCTTTCAATAAATGTTAGAGATCAAATCGTCTTTGTACAGGAAAAGCCAATTTCAAAAATAGAATCATTACTTGCGCAGATACAGATGCGGTTTTGATTGGCTCGCGACATAGCCAATAGAAATGCAGTATTCGAATCAAATTAGAAGCAGCCTTACTCCCGAAAACGATTCGAACTCGTTTCGATCCGAACTCGATTTAAAACCTTACTCGCGAACCAATTCGAATCGTAAACCAAGATCGACATAGGTAAGAGTATTATCAGCGTCGTTTTATGCGTATCCGGCGAATTACGTCATCGTCAAGTGCTCTATGCTTCTTTGATATCGTATAATTTGACGTTTAGTTTTGATCCAACAACTCGATATCTATCTATCAGATGGCATGCGGAGTACGAACTTTTCGATCCTAACGAATCTTTCGATCGAAGTTAGTTTCGCTTCGAACCACCGCACGATCGTGCGCTAGTGTCGGATTCAAGAGTATGGATCGGAATTTAATTCGAATCCAATTCGATTGATTCAGAACTCGATGCTGTCGGGAGTAAGGCCCCTGAGTTATTGAAACATGAACATAATTATAAAAGTATTTAAAGGAATATTAACAAATGTACAATTATTAGATTCTAGTACTTGCAAAAAGAGACAAATGCCAAAATATAACTGGTTTTTTCTATACAAAGTCAAAATAATTTGTAAAAACTTTAGCTGCCAACAAAAATATCAGTTTTTATAAAGTGCAACACATAATAATTTTAGAACATTGGCCATGGAGAGACAATTTAATAAAATTGTCGTAAGAATGAACTAAAACTGAGTATAGCTAATTTATAAAAAATGGTAAATACTTTAGAAGACTAGTTCAGTCGGGGTACAGCAGATTGGCCTCCCTGCCGCAGCGCTCCTGAAAAACATTAAGACATTAGAAATGCATGTCCAACTTAAAGCACCGTCGTGGCATCTGCCTTAAGTAACGAACTTTGCGACATTTACATGAACATTAACTACGCTTAATTTCTAAAGTTATGGGTACGTTTTTGATATTTTGGTTTTTGAACAATTCATTTGTTCATGAGCTATCAGAGAAGTATCTGTTTATCGTCCAAAGCTGAGATTTCTCACAATTAACAGTTTATGGCCGAGAGAGAAAAAACTGAAAAGTTCGATAGCTCCAAAATAACCAATTTTAGACCTCAAGTTATAGGGTCAAAAATGTTGCAAATTAGCTATAGCTAACCATTTCAAGAATGCAACCAATCACTCTTTATAAAGAAAACAGCACGGGTCGACCGATAAGGTTAAGCTACGGTTGCAGGGGGCGGGTTTTTTTTTTTAACTATGGCATCTCGGAGTTGACCTTGAAGGTCGTGACTCCTTAACCGGACTTTCCTGTGGCTGCCTTAAGCGAAAACTTAAAGCCTCCATCCAGCCAGGGCATAAAACTTATAAACTAAACGATTGCACGCTAAGGGCACCCCCTGTGGGGTACGAACCTCGGCTTAGGGCAGCGTCGGAGGGAGAACAGCAAGGGACAGGCTGGATCAAATCAGGGTTATTATTATTAACAGGGGAATTTAAAGCTACAGGCTCAGCTGTGGCGCGGGCTGGCGCTTAGTCGAGCAAGGGTCGGGGGAACTTTTAAGTCAGGGTCGTCGCGAGGGACCTCGGTGGCGAGGTCGGAATGACGGTCGTGCATGAAGGACCGTGGTTTTTTTTTTTTTTGTCCTGGGCTAACCTGAGTTAACCTTGAGAGGTTGATATTCTTTCTTTCTTTCCTGTGGTTGCCTTAAGGTCCTAAAAACTTAAAGCCTCCAGCCAGGGCACAAAAACTTTTATACTAAACGACTGCGCGCTAAGGGCCCCCCCTGTGGGGTACGAATCTCGGCTTAGAGTAGAGTCGCAGGGAGGATGGCAAGGGACCTAAAGTGGCTGGTCCGTGGATGGGTGACCATCTATTATATACCTAGACAGGCCCCTCCATGACTCGGAAAGCGCGTTATGCCATGTGCGCCGGTGCTCCCAGCTGTCATTAATTGATTTTTGACAGTTGTTACCGGTAATCAGAATCCCGATAGTCTGACAACCAGTCTTACCAATGGATATTATCGTTGCCTTAGAGTGAATGCAATTTCGGGCATTTAAAAAAAAATACATTTTTGAAAAGTAAACCTCGTAACGCACGTCCTAGATTCACACAAAAAAAGTTTTGCAAACTGTAACCCCACCTATGACGAGTTTGAATATTGCACACTTAAATACACATAAATATGAAGAAGCTGTGGTATTAAAATTTTACAGGGCGCAGCTTTCTTTTCCTCCTGTAAAGTTGCCCTTTTCGCATATACATAGTTTTCACTCTAAGGTAGAGATGGGCGATTGTTACTGTTTCCAATAATCGAATGGTTTGATACTACTAATATTAACATTCGAATACAAAAACAATCGATCGCTAGTTCGCAAATTCGAATAAAACCACTAGTTGGATGTAGTTAAGCAGAAAGGACTCAACCCACATTGCGGTCAGGGATGAGTTGTATATACCAAAGAGGTCCTAAGGTTGGTTCTTTCACTCAGCAAAAAAGATCCGTGACTTTACAAAGAGAAGGTTGAGTTTTTAATGTTGGGAACCAACCCACATGTACCTTCCACTAACCATTAGGACCTCTTTGGTATATACAACTCATTCCTGACCACAATGTGGGTTGAATCCTTTCTGCTTAACTAAGTCCAGTTCATTCATTCACTTTGCAATACAAGCCAAGCCAATACGAAATGTGAAAATGTACGGAAGAAGAAGCTAACGCTATGATCATAGATTTACATTTCTATGGCTATGATGATTGTTTATATTTCTTTCTCGCTTACACTTGTTTCGTTTATATTTTTATTCCCTCGTACAAGTTAGTAAGGTTTTACAATTCAAATAGTTTCTTATTCGGGCGCAATAAAAACTACGAATATTCAAATACAAACTAGTAATGTTCGTTTATGGTTTGATGATTCAATTTGCCACGCGAAATTGAGTATTTTTTCTCAGCACATAGAGTTTACTTTTAGATTTGGTTACGGATAT
Source organism: Dryobota labecula (assembly GCA_947523025.1). Classification (NCBI taxonomy): domain Eukaryota; kingdom Metazoa; phylum Arthropoda; class Insecta; order Lepidoptera; family Noctuidae; genus Dryobota; species Dryobota labecula. The sequence continues at coordinate 13,213,597 of OX383303.1, forward strand.
TCGAATATATAAACTAGTAGTAATGAAATTTGAATCGGAAGGAATGAGACGACGCAATACATTCTTATTTACTTCTCGCTTTTTTTTTAAATTCGAATTAGTTGTAAGGTTATTCGAATAATTTGAATGACTTCTACAATCGAATCATTCGAATAATGTCATTCACAATCGGCCATCTTTACTCTAAGGCGACGTTATGATACTCAGTTACTGGGTTGTGGAGGTCAGATGGGTAGTTAGTTACCTGATGCTCGCTGATAAGGTAGACGGGCAGCGACTGCGCGCAGAACTCGCATGGGATGACGGGCTCGGGATCGTGCGCCGGCGCGGGCGAGAGAGCGGCCGCGCCCGCCGGGGACGTGCTGCGCGGCCGCAGCTGCGCCAGGTCAGGCCGGCAGCCGGTCTGCAGACAAAACAAGGTCGAAAACCCATGCTAGATACACGCGGTGGAATCGACAGCGTAAAGAAAAAGACAATGGGCACAAGTTTTCATGTCCACCACTTACAATACTGACGCCCAGCAGCTGGTCTGCCGATGAACAGAGGGCCAAGACCCACCCTTATAGCAGCAATATTTTAAGGCAAAAGCGCCAGGGAAGCCCGCGAAATTTAAATTTTATTGTGTTTTAACAATTTGCAGGTCTAGTTTGCGACACTAACAACCATGAAAACGACACTCATGACGAAAAATTTGAACATTTTCGCAGCCGCCCTCTTGAATTTTAATACAAAGGTGGTTTTTTAAAACAAATTAAAAAGAAGCGCAACAAATACCTATAAAAGGGTCCTCATCGCTATAAGTTCAAAAAATATTTTGACCGAGCTAAATATTTAGGTTAAAATGAATTGAGAGAATAGTATTAATAATTCTAATGATTATAATTCTGTAAATAGTTATTTTTTACGGTTGCGGATTTTAGACATCAAAAGTAGTGCATTGAAAAAAATAAAATACCATGACCATGTGGAGTACCAAAATAAAGGGCCCGAGGAGACGATTCCAAAAAAATAATAACACACAAGTGCCAATTTCGCCAATGGAACTTAACGCGATCAGCACATCAAAACTGCATTCAAGAGTTGTCAGTATCAAAAATCCTTAACAATGATGACACTGACAGCCCTCGAATGCGGTTTAGATGTGATGATCGCGTGCAATTTCATTGGTGGAATCCACCTTAACAGATAAAAAGAAAAAAAACCCGACTACAACTAAAAGGTTGTGGCTTGAAATCTTGAGATTGAACTAAATAACTGCCTACATAAAACTGCTTTAAAAGTTTTTTATTTGGGCTTTTAAAAAAAAAAAAAATCTTAAATAAACTATTCACTGACAAAAGTCTTGTTTGTGGTGGACATTTCGACCAAGTCCCATACATTATTGCCCAATGTCCTTTATCCATGGATTCAGTATAATTATGATTCTCTAGACCCCAAAGTATTGAAAAATGTTTTAAGTAAAAAAAAAAAAAATCTGCGTCTCCATACATTTTGATTGTGAAGATGTAATGCACTTCTACGGGAAAGAGGTGTTGCTTTAAAAAACTGAGAAAAATATCATCGCTGATCAGTCAAATGGTAATCATGTTCTGAATCCATGGTTAACGTTTATGTAGCGGTGTCCCTTAAACCTAATTATTGCATTCTATAATGTGTATTTAGATGATAGGTTTTACAGAAACATGACAGATCCTATCGGGGACAGCAAAGTAGGAGAGAGGAAGAAGATTTTAATTTCAAAGCTTAGCCGTTATTGAATTAAGTACTTACAACATGTTATTAATTGTTGCTGCTTATTGCATGGGACTTAAACATAAATGGCAAGATGTGAGTGCACTACACTTCTAACTGAGCAGGCACGAGGCGTGATGTGAATAAATGAAGGTAGTTTTACCTGATGCTGCACGAGGTTGTGTGCCGGTATGAGTGAGTTACAGAACTCGCATGGAAGTCGCACGTCTTCGTTAGCGGGTGAAGCACGACCGCCGCGTTCGTTCCTAAAATACGTATTTATATGTCTGAATATCTTAAGTCTGACCATCAGTTACCAAGGAGTATCGAGTTACCGAGGAACTGGGTTGTGGAGGTCAGATATATCAGTCGCTCCATGTAAAATCTTGGGGCTGTATTATGAAGTATTAATGCCATCATGATTCCGTTACTAAAAAGGGATGGTACAGTCAGTAACCACAATTAGCTGACCCCCCCTTGCATAAATGATTGAGATTTTTTAGAATACGGATCGATAGAATTTTATAATTCTTAATTTATTTTAAATACCTATACGAAATCTACCCAAAACTAGAAAAAAAAAAAAAAGTACTATTTGTTAGTAAAAAAAACCTCAACCATTTGAGCAAAGGGGGGTCAGCTAATTGTGATAACTGACTGTACTATCGATCATGTATAGCTCCGCCTCTCTGTCGCACTAGAAAAATTGTGGCATTATTATTATTACTTCAAGATACAGGTCACCCAGTAAGTATTTGTACGTAATGATTATTTACCAAAAACTTAGCCTAGGCACAATATAAATATGAACAGTACAGAAACTACGTACAAACGTTCGAAACGGCACACTCACACAGACGCGCGCATCATCGAGAAACCAAAGCGAACGTGGCGGTGCGGTGGGATAGTCAACAGGCAGATGCCTGTTGACTCTCTCATCGAACGAGCATGCCCAGAAGGTTCTGGGCACGCTCGTTCTATCATAGATCTCATCTATCGCGAGATCGAAGTCAAGAGCAGACCCAATCAGTAATAAAAAAATAAAAAAAGAGTGGCCAGTTTGGCAAAAAGTAAAGTCTACACAAAATACACTTAAGTACATACCCGTTGTTATTATTGTTGTTATTTGGATTGGCGCTGACATTCGGATTCGAATGGTATGGAGCAGTCACCTGAAAGACATACATAAAAAGTATTATTGTTAAAATCTATCAAACTTATTCCAATCCACTCCGATCCCCGTTCCTATGCCGTGTGGCGCCGGACGTAAATAATAGCACCACCCCATTTCCTACCGTGGGTGTCGTAAAAGGCGACTAAGGGACTTACTAGAGAATGGGCAGCAGCGTTCTCTATGCATTTTTAACAACATATTGCGATCACCAACCCGCCTGCCAAGTGGCGATTATGGCAAATTTCCCCTTTTTGGGGGAGGCCTATGTCCAGCAGTGGACGTCTTTCGGCTGAAATGACGATGATGATGATCAAACTTTAACACCAGGTTTTTGAAGGCAACAGAAAAATTTACCAACTCGCTGTCAAATGAAATGATTTACACAAAGTAAAGCCTGGGTTCGAACCCACGACTTACAACTGGGTCACAATACCACTGGGCCACCACCACTGATCACCACTGCTCTCAAAACGGTGACGGAAAAGATCGGTCAATGAACCACCTACATTTTCTAGCATCATTTATTTCTAAAACTGAAATAAAGTCCGTTATCGTCCTGAATCAATATCTATCTCTACCTTCAACATGTTTCAATAACGAAAAATCATACATAGTTTATTGTTTGGGTTCCTACGGAAGGATATTAGGGAAAGGGCAATGACCGCTAGTACCACGCTAAAGAGATTCGGGTATAGTATATTGATTAATAAAACTATCGATCCGCCCCTGTTTGGGACAGAACCGATCTAATGAAGAGCAGTCGCGTAATTTTTGGCAGATGTCGCCACGATTATTTTAAGATAATAATAATTGACCAAAATACATCGAAAAAAATAACAAGCGGTTGGCAAGCAGCTCACCTCATTCAATCCCCTCCGCAACTCCCTGAGCGAAGATTTGATCTCACTGAACCGATCCCCGCTCTTCCTGCCCAACTCCTGCCCGCTGTTCTGCCTCATATCCTCGTCCTTCCTCAATTGCATCTCACTGAACCTCTCCAGGAATTCCTGAGGAGTCATCGGCTTCAAGTTCTTGAACTCCTGCCTTCGCCTCTCAGGGTCTTCATTCGCTACAGTGCCTAGCACGTGACCAGTATCAACTTGGTTCTCTGGGCTTTTGCTCATGCGACCCTGCAGACGATTCTTGTAGTCAACGTGGGATTCAGGGTTTTGGAGAGCGTCCATCTGGCGTAGTTTCTCGACCTTCGCTGCTGCGCTTAAGACTGGTGGTAGACCTGGAATGGACATGACGAAATCATTAAGTTAATTTTAAACGAGATACCGTCTCATTAGAAAACGAGTTGTAACTTTAGTCCAAGTCTAAACCTTCGAGCCAGTTATTGTATTTTGAACTTTATTCCGACAAGCGTAAAGTTCTTAATACAAAACAGACAACTCAGATTCACGTAAACATAAAATTCAGGTGCTGTAATTATAGCTTTAATTTTGTCGGAATTCGAAATTCAAAAATGGCTCGATGGTTTAAACCTGAGGTCCAAGATAATCCTAGTTTTGTAATACGGCCGTTTAGGATTTAAAATAAGAGTGCTAGAACTTAAGACAGAATTTAGCCGTCAGGTATCATCTGCAAACAATACAACATCACAAATATCCTTTAAATAATATGGCAAGTCATTAATACAAAACAAGAATAAAAATGGACCCAGTATTGAACCTTGAGGTATACCTAACTGAACTGGTATCCCGGAAGATTATTCGCCGTTGATATGTACACATTGAAGCCTATTATATAAATAGAAATCAATTACGTTACTGGTTTATCGTTTTGGACACTACTATGACGTAGTTTACGTAAAAGTGTGTCACGATGTACACAATTAAAGGCTTAGGAGAAATCAAAGAATCCTTCAATTACCTTTTATGGCGGTGATAAATGTTAAATAAACATTACTTAGTATGTGCTTTGGCTAAGATTATGTTCCTGTCTCTGGCTTTCTCTTGCAGTTTGAAAGTTGTGCGACAGTGACACAGATATTGCTTTGCTATAGCAAAACAATATCTGTGTCACTGTCGCACAACACCGACTCACCGATCGTCTCAGACACAAATGTTGTCTGTGATGACCCAATTTAAGGCCTCACCCGGATATCTGTGGCCTCGGCTCTCATACACGAGGTTGTGGGTTCAAATCCGGGCAAGATTCATATCTACTTACTAACTTTCTAAGTTTATCTTGGACATCACTAACATCGGTAAACGAAAACATCATGAAGAAACCTGGACTTATAGTTAATAGACGTCAGAAATCGCCAACCCGTCTTGAGCAAGCCTGGTGATCAACGCTTGTGCCTTCTCTGTATAAGAAGAGGCCTTTGCTTTGCAGTGGAATAATAATAGGCTGGTATTATTATTATTTATAGCTTGTTCCAAGTAACTTTTCTTTATCTCAGTTTAAATCGATTCTGTACGTGTGACTCACCCACAGACAAGTTATAAGCGGTCTGTTCCTGTCTCGCTCGCTCCTCGCGCTGTTGTCGCTGTAGCGCGCTGTAGTACGGCAGGTCACGTTGCGGGGAGGCGGGCGGGGGGTCGCGGCTCGGCGGCTTGGGAGCCGGCCGCTTCTTCACAGCGCCGCGGGAAATGCTCCTGCAAGGAAAGAGAAGGTTACGATGAAAAAGAATAATTCAAGAATAGAGTAAATATGACAGCTTCCACCTAAAATTCAGAGTTGATAGTTGAGTTCGATTCGACATTTATAAACACTATTTTGCATACCAATTATAAATAATACATATACATTTTCTTTTGTATAATGTACAAGTAAGCTAATTAAAATCGTCAATCTAAGAAGTCGGATTTGACAGCTATAAAAATACTTTTTGTAGTGATGGGAAAAAAGAATCGGTTGCTTTATAAACCGATTCTCGAGTCATATCGATTTATCATACTTAGACTTTGTAATCGCCAATTTATCTACATTACTTAAAAATGATTCTCGAGGCATATCGTTTTATTATATGTGCGAGTTTGTAATATTTAACAGTTATTACATAAAGCCTAACTAAGTTAATATTCGGGTGAGTTTCAAAGCCAAACCAAGACAAAAACTAATATCCGACATACTAGTTTCTTCCGGAAGGTTTATGTATATATACTAAGTATACATTGTATATTATGCACAAGTGGCGTACCTAAAGGCAAGACCTAGGCACTCTCCTGATATGCACCCGTGCTAAGCCGGCCGGATCGCTAGTCAAGAATAAAATTAACAATAAATAAGTGTGGTTGGATCAAGTAAATAAATAAATTCACAAAATTTTTAAATGTAATGTTTGTAAAAGAATCGATGTTTCTGACCATCGATTTTATTCGGTCAAAAAACGGCTTATAACGGTCACAACACTACCGCAACGAACCCAAAGACATGACATTGTACTAACGTCATGTCGGAATATTAATCGGCGAATAATTCATATTTTTGAGTTTTTACCAATATAAAATGAAACTTGATGCTTACGAATGATACTCATTGTTATAGTGTGGATAATATTGTAATTAATTAGGATTATGAATTTGATTTCAAGCAAATAAATGATTTGATTTTGATTTTTCGAATTCTTACGTAGACGTTCATACAAAGTTATCGCGGCATGTAGAATGAGAAACGTCAAATCCGACTTCTTAGATTGTCGCAATTATAATAGTGCTGTCTATCATTTCAACCGGCAGACGTCCACTGCTGGACATAGGCCTCCCCCAAGCACCGCCACTTCCACCGGTTTTGTGCTTCCCGCATCCAGCGGATTCCTGATATATGTTATTTATTTATTACCGTGCCGTACCCCAGCCGTGGCCCCAGCTACAATATAATATACTCACAAATCCTTCTCCACTTTGTTGGTAGCTTCCACGTTGGTGTTAATCTGTGGCTGGTCATTGGTCCTCTTCTTCGAACCATTGGCTAACGCGGCCTGGACTGTCCTCCAATCAGTGGACGCGCCCTCGCTGGCCAGTGACGAAGACGATGAGCTTGAACTTCCACTGCTGAAGTAACTTTGAATAAAGAGTTATGGGTTTAATTAATAAGTATTGGCAGTATTAGGTATGTATATAGTTTTTAGGGTTCCGTAGCCAAATGGCAAAAAACGGAACCCTTATGGATTCGTCATGTCTGTCTGTCTGTCTGTCTGTCCGTCCGTATGTCACAGCCACTTTTTTCCGAAACTATAAGAACTATACTGTTGAAACTTGGTGAGTAGATGTATTCTGTGAACCGCATTAAGATTTCCCCATACTTAGAAATGAAACTCATTTTTTTTTTTCATCATACCCATACGTGGGATATCTATGGATAGGTCTTTAAAAATGATATTGAGGTTTCTAATATCATTTTTTTCTAAACTGAATAGTTTGCGCGAGAGACCCTTCCAAAGTGGTAAAATGTGTGTCCCCCCCTGTAACTTCTAAAATAAGAGAATGATAAAACTAAAAAAAATATATGATGTACATAACCATCTAAACTTCCACCGAAAATTGGTTTGAACGAGATCTATCTAGTAAGTCGTTTTTTTTAATAGTTTTTAAATCGTAAACCGCAATTTACCTTTCATTCATTATAGATACGGAACCCTACGCGCGCGAGTCCGACTCGCACTTGGCCGGTTTTATTTATACCGACCCGCCCCTGCCTCGCTCCCGGTTTTTGCGACTTGTCAAAACCTCAAGTTATCTTTATTGTCTAAAAGGGCCAAAGTAAGTTTTTGTGGGAATGAGAAAGTAATACACAGGGTGTAAGGGACAGCCCTCCGCAAACTAACAGGGTGCATTCAGCTCCTGATTTTGAATCATATTCCATCGGAAATTTGCTTAGGAAAATTTTCATTTTTTAAATATTTTTTTCACCCATCCAATCCGGCTCGAAGGACCATTGAATAGGCTCAATCAGGACTTTATAATAAAAGAGAAGTAGACTGTATTATATATAGGTGTAATACCACAATTAACATTGATTAACTTGAAGAACAGTTTATAGAAATGCCCGTAGTGGCGCGCGTCTGTGAGCTGAGTAGTGTGGAGGACGCGCAGCGGGCGTCGTGTAACGGGTTCGTTACCCCGACCCCGCGCGCCTTCCCCGCGGTCTTTCACGCGCATATGTTGTGCGCCGACAGTTACTATTCCTATATTTCAATATAAAATGACCACCGGAACTCCTCAATGATAAGTATTTCATGGGTAGCGATAAGATATTTCGATTAAGATAGTTAAGCGACTATGAAGCAAATTTAAATAAATAATTCTGATAAAAATGGTACCATCCAACTGATCTGAAGATGAAGCCGGAAGGTATGCACCGGAACTCCGTAATAAAACAATGTATCCTAGCCGTGTTTGGGCTTATTGGAATTGTCATGAGATGCACTCGGGCTATAAATGATTATAAACCGATTTTTATAAACTTGGCTTGGGTAGTTTTTGAGTTAGCTTCGGTAAAACGTATTTAATTCACTTCGTGTATCTTGTGTCACTTTTGTTTTTGCAGTGTAGCAAGTAGTGGTAATCGAATTATTTGTGGGGTAGGTACCATAACTAAAAAGTGAAAAAGAAAAAACTTTTTAACAAAAAAACAACCGATTTCCAAAAAAGCACTATAAAGTGGAAAATAACTTTAATTTCGGAAGTTGTAGTGTCTTAGGATTTGTAGGTATTTTAGTTTTTTTGCTACCGACTTCCGAAATTAAAGTAATTTTTCACTTTGTGTTTTCTGGAAGACGGTTGTATTTTTTTTATTTTTTTGGAAAAAGTTTATTTTTTCCTTTTTAGTTATGGTATCTACCCTACACCAATTCCTATACCACTAATTGCTATGTAAACAACAGTGAAAGGAAGTATTATAACATCACCAAGATACACAAAGAGGATTAAATACGTATTATCGAAGCTAAACTCAAAAACTATACAAGCAAAGTTAATCAAATTTATATGGGACCTCGAAAGTATACCCTATAAAACAAAAAAAAACAAAAAGGTCACAATTGACAAAGAAATCGGTGGACATACATTTAAAAAAAACATACATACAGTCGAATATAGAACCTCCTCCCTTTTCGAAGTCGGTTAAAAAAAGCGGCTGCCAGGGTTCAAACCCAAAACCTAAAAGTCGTTAGTCAGGGCCGTTAACACTGGGCCACCACGTGACTGCTCTCATATGGACCAATTTTCGTACAAATAAAGATAACATTCTATACTAACGCAAGTTACCTCGTATCTACAGGACCAGTCCTATGCACATCAGTCCTCGGCAAGTTAATATTCTTCAACCCATTAGGTCTATTATTGATGTTGGAAATGGTTGGCCGAGTGAAACCGTTGTTGACATTGAAAGTGGTTGGTCGCGAGAAACCATTGTTGCTTGTGGAAGGCATGTTGGTATTCACGGCGTTGGTGTTTGTCATCTTGCTGACTATCGGCTTTGCTGGGCTCTTTGGTAGCTCCTTCTTTGGTGCAGGGGCGGGATCTGAAACGATGTTTGTCAAAGTCAAATCTCTAAGGATAAGAAAGGGCAAAAATCTCTATCGACATCCTGTAAGCAGTAAAGGGAGATGGGGGGGATTATTGCTTTGACTATTTTTTATGACATCTGGATGGTGATTACATCAGCAATATTTATTTATTTACCGTTTCAGATGTTTCTGCAAAATTTAGTTGATTTTGATTTGACAAAGATGGCAACCCCATGTTCAGGGATTCCCCAAAATAATTGATATTGCTTACACGCTCTTACGCAGTGTTTTATGGTTAGAAAGATCTGAAGTAGGGAAATTACTTAAATGGGCATTCGATTAGGTACTTCAATAAATTCCTTATTTCTAGACTCATAAATAACAATAAAGAAAACTGACTGGATTTAAAAAAATACCAATATTTACATAAGCATAGGAGGGGGAAGGGGTATGAGCTTTGCTTACTTTTGCTAACAAGGGGGAGGTGGGGGTTCAAAATTACTAAAATTCTGCTTACGTAATACTTAATGGCCCCTTACCGTCGTCCAGCCTGATGAAGCCGTGGTTGGAGTCGACGTGCAGCTGCCTGTACTTGATCATGACCCACTCGCGGCATTCTGGGCACTGCTCCGTGCGCACTCCGCAGTAGTTCTCGTGAGCCGGTAGGTCGCGGCGCGGCAGTTCCAGCTCGCAGAACCTTTGTATTGTAACAAGCGGGAATTCAATAATTCATTCATAATTCAGTTTTTTTTATTTTTATGCAACTACTGGTAAATCTATACAAATAAATAAAATTAAAGTGTCTGTTTGAAATTTCATAATAACAGCTTTCTACACAAACAACTGTTTGTTCCGACTAATCTCCGAAACGGCTGGACCAGTTTTGACGGGACTTCCTCTCGCAGATAGCTGATGTTATAAGGAGTAACTAAGGCTACATTTAAGAAAAACAAACGCGTGTGAAGCCGTTCGCAGCAGGTAGTTATAGGTAAGATACAAGGCAAAAATTGCCACTTACTAAGTGCCACTACAAATTGACATTCTCGTGAAAATTACGTTTTTTGATCCACTTGTTTACGTTTACATCAAATACTTTTGGAACGGACCATACACAAAAATGTGTGTACAGAAATGCATATTATATCGCAGATGGATTTCTGAACTCCTGTTTTACAAAACAGCTCCGTTATGTAAAACAGCATGTTTTGCAATTATCAATGCACTGGGCCAACGATTAGAGGTTAAGTAAAACAGCGTGAAATAAAACGTCAGAATGTAGATTTTAGTTCTAAATTTTGCAACAATAATGGAGTAAGAAACAGAAAAAAATAAACCGAGTAATACGAGGGAAAATTACCCTAACTCAAGTGAAAACAGTGATTATAAGGACAATTTGAATATAAAGCTATCGGAGTTTTATGAAAGTCAGTCCTATAAATGCTAAATTCTCAAGTAACTGCGACCAAATTGGAAGTAGCGCTCGCTTCGCTCGCGCACAGTTGATCACAGTTCTCACCTCACCTAAACCAATTGGTCAGGGTGCCCTAGCTTAGTTACTGCAACCCCAAGTGCTTATAGTGACTGCAAATAAGTTATTTTGCAATACGTCTTACCGTGGGTAGCAGGTTTGTTAAACGTTACACAATGGCAATCCAGCTGAACCTTATTCACCTGTTTTACATAAAGGAGCTGTTTTGTAAAACAGTTAGCAGTTATCTAAAACCGCTAGCAGTTATACAACACCACATAATAATTATTGTCATGAGAAAATCGTTGTTGATAATACACTCCCGGACTTCTAAATCCACCGTGCATTTTTAGGTTTATATGCCTAAAACATCCAAATAATGAGAATTCTGAGTTTTTTTTAATGCAGTTTTGAAGCTGACATACTGGCCATCATTTCAGTACCTATCACAAATGTTCCAAATGTGAAAAACAGAAGAAAATCGGAGTTAGGTCGTTCTTAAAGAAGCAACAAGCTTTAATTAGAGCATCTCAAGTCAATCGTTATTCCGTAATTTGTTTTTTTTTTTTTGTAATTTGGAACAATGACAAACGATTACGCTTACAATGGCTTAAACACCTTTTTTTTTTTTTAAAGACATTTAAAAAAAAATACGGGGTGGCTCGATTCAGGTGTCTGGGAGTGTATTTTAATCCTTAATAATACTACATTATAACAGGGTTAAGGAAACAAAGAATCCTTTGATGGCCTTCACCAGTTCCTGATAAGTTTCGATCAACTTATCTGGCGATTAATTTTATGCAAATTCTGTTTGTTTTTCGTAGCCAAATGGCAAAAAACGGAACCCTTATGGATTCGTCATGTCTGTCTGTCTGTCCGTCCGTATGTCACCGCCACTTTTTTCCGAAACTATAAGAACTATACTGTTGAAACTTGGTAAGTAGATGTATTCTGTGAACCGCATTAAGATTTTCAAAATAGAAAAAAAACAATAAATGGGGGGGGGTTCCCCATACTTAGAACTGAAACAATATATTTTTTTTTTTTTTTCATCAAACCCGTACGTGTGGGTTATCCATGGATAGGTCTTCAAAAATAATATAGAGGTTTCTAATATCATTTTTTTATAAACTGTATAGTTTGCGCGAGAGACACTTCCAAAGTGGTAAAATGTGTCCCCCCCTGTAACTTCAAAAATAAGAGAATAATAAAACTCTAAAAAAATATATGATGTGTACATTACCAGGTAAACTTCCACCGAAAATTGGTTTGAACGAGATCTAGTAAGTAGTTTTTTTTTTACGTCAAAAAATGTAAACCGCCTATTACCCGCGCGTTATTTACCTTTCATTCAATCAACTCAAATATAAAATTAAAAAACATTTAATTTCATAAATATAAACCTTATGCATAACCCGTGAACCATTATTTTCTAATAATAAATCTGTTATAGGTGCCTAAGTAAATAATAATTATAATTCAAAGAACTTGGGCGAGTCCGACTCGCACTTGGCCGCTTTTTTATTTAGGTATTGGTAGATATTGCATATCCAGCAATCTTGCTGAATGACTAATACTTTAAGCACAACATGAGCAGTATTGATACGAGGGAAGAAGTTTTTTTTATATAGGTATCAGTATCATACGTAAAGAAGTCTTGGAATTCCGGACATATGAACTCCGCTATAAAAAACACAATGAACAGTAGATACAGTAAGTTGTTGTCAAAAATATAATAGTTGCATTCATAATTCATAATAATAGGTGTTTGTTCAATCCTGATAGCAAAAAGTACACAATCTTGCAGTGTAGCAAAACGCCCAAACAAATGTTTTTCGGGCATTTAATATTAACTAGCTTTTGCCCGCAGCTCCGCCCGCGTGGATGTCAATTATTGCGTAAAAAAGTAGCCATGTTCTTCTCCATATCTCTGCCAAATTTCATGACGATTGGTTTAGCGGTTTAGGCGTGAAAACGTAACAGACAGACAGAGTTACTTTCACATTTATAATATTAGTATGGATATCCCGCCAGGGTTGCGGGTTTGTCCGAAAGGGATACCGTGGCCCTGGCACAAAGGCAACTGAAGGAAGACGGGTGGGTTTTAGTCAGTAAAAGTCTGACGCCCTAACGCTCCGCCCAGAGCGGTAGACGTTATTTCATAATTTTCCATTAAAAAAAAAATTGTATAGATATAGTATATATATAATATAGTATGGATATGGATTATGTATGATTTATGAGTTACGAACTTATGACCCAAAACAACTGCTACATTGAGGGCATATTTTTCGATCTTCAGATAAAAACTATCTGTGGAATACGTAAAGTAGACAATTTGTCAGCTTTTGTGTAGAGAATATGACAAACCACAATTTTGATTCTTCAATGTTATCAACCAGTCCACCAACAGCAACCAAAACCAGTGTCCAGTAACCAGAGGATAAAATTAGGAGTGAAATTATTCGGAAAAGAACCGGAGTTACCGACATAGCTTGCAGAGTAAGCAAGCTGAAGTGGCAGTGGGCTGGCCATGTTTGTCGAAGGGCCGATGGCCGGTGGAGCAGACGAGTCCTGGAGTGGAGACCGCGTATCGACAAGCGTAGTGTGGGACGCCCTCCAGCTAGATGGACCGAGGACCTCAAAAAGGTGGCTGAGACAGACTGGATGCGGAAGGCGGAGGACAGGGTGTTATGGTGCAGCATGGGAGAAGCCTCTGTTCAGCAGTGAACTGCGATAGGCTGAGTTGATTGATCAACCAGTCGTACGATACCACCCAACCCCCACCCACCCAATAACTGGTTGTGGAGGTCAGATAAGTAGTCGCTCCATTTAAAATATTGGTATTCAACAGCATCCGGTTAGACTGGAAGCCGACCCCAACATAGTTGGGAAAAGGCTAGGCAGATGATGATGAAATAAAAGTTATCTGGCGATTGCAAAAACGGCCCTTACTCTATAAAATTAACGTAATTGTTCATTATGTATATAAAGAACTCTTGGGATGGCATACGGGTTCAGTACAATAATATTGTTACGAGCTTGCGGTTCGTGACAATAAAAACTGCCGGTTTAGAAACCAAAAATGAACTTTAATTAAACGACACTGATAACAACTCAAACACACTAATTATAAATCACAAATGCACTACTGATCACTCTCAAGTCATACTCGATGATCGCTTGTATCGCTTGTAGTTCGACTGTCAGGTCGGGGTCCTTACCAGCCTTATATAGTCCTTAGAAAGCTCCAGAACCTTCTACTGTAGAAACATCTAGAATGTTCGAGTACATACCAGCCCCGACTGACCAGATGTCGAAAGTTCTAGCATCGAACTTTCTAGAAGAATCTCGAGTCTACTAGTTCTGCTACTCGATACTAGATGGCGCTAGTGGTACTATACCAGGCATTAATTGTGGCGCGCAACAATATCTACAGACACCTAATGGGATTGAAGCGCTACTGTAGTGCGTCTGGAATGTTCGCGGAAGCAAGGCTGAACGCGTTTAGGGTTACCATCTGACCGGATTTTTAGGTCTTAGACCGGACTCCGCCCGGATTTTACGTCAGACCGGATTTTTTACATACACGTGCGTGCTCCCGCTCGAGCGAGGGACAAAGGAATTTGTATAGATGACGCCAAACTATTTGAAGAGTTCTGTCTGCTCAAGAATTTTCTGAACACAAAGCAGAGCGATTTTTATGAAGAGCTTGCTGAAAAGCAATGGTGTATTTTCTTTAATACAATTAACGACAGTTCAAGAGTTGCAGAATTTTTGAAGATTTGTCAGTATTTCTTTAGCATTTTGCCACACAACGCAAATGTGGAGCGAGTCTTTTCTCTTATGACTGCACAGTGGACCAAAGAAAGAAATAGACTTTCAGTGGAGTCAGTAAGAGCCATATTGCTTACGCAATACAACTATAAACACGTGACGTGCGAACAATTTCACAGTGAAATAGCTGGAAAAGCCAACTTTTTTAAAGCGGTTGCTAGCAACCAAAAATATAAGAATAAATAATATGAATAAAAACATTATTAAATAATTTGATTTGTATTTTATACAAGACCGGATTTTTTTTTTCTTCAAAATCATGATTTTTAGACTTGGCAGGCAGGTTTTTTAATTTGTAGGCCTGGTAACCCTAAACGCGTTCAACGCCATTCAGAGAAGCAGTTTTTTTTCTATCGCGATCACTGCTAAAACATTCCTAATGCGGCAGGCGGCAGCGTGGTCCTTAATTAAACTATCTTAAATAACATAACACATACAATATAATTTTTGTGAATTCATTCAGGGAGCAGGAAAATAAATCGATCCTGTCAGCCGTGTCATTCAGTGCGTGCAAGGCGCGTATCAGTAGCGCTTTGCTGAGCAAGAATTGCATTATTCATGTCCCGGGTTGGTACGTAAGGAAACAGTATAGTTAAGGACCACGCTGATAGGATGTACATATGTTACCAATACCTACAAGCGGTGGTTTGCAATAGCCGCGTAAATGATAAATGTAAAAAGTTAAGAAAGGCGTAAGTTTATGTTTGTATGTAATTTTATTGTATTTTTTTTTGTATTATGTAACTATTTTATTGTGTTTTTCATGGACCATGTGGTCTGCAATAAGATTATTATTATTATTTTGTTGGTATACATTTTTGTATGGCACTGAACTGCCGGTTTTATAGGGTAACACGGGTCAAAGCCAAGTGCTACCCCTGAGAGTATTAAACTAAGTGAAAATTGATGATGATTAGCGTGATGATATTATGTTTTGCCTTTGTATTGCAGTGGTGAATGATGTTTTTGTGTGTGATATTTGTGCGTCATTGCCGTTCTGCAGAAATTTTCGGACAATTCTGCAAGTGTTCAGGATAGCAGCTTTCTGTAGTTTTGGTATAAGGTGGAGGGAGCTATTATTATTTATTTATTATAATAAGGCCTTAAAAAGCGTCAAACGGGCGCCCGCGACGGGTACCCGTCACGTGTGTACGCGCGTGGACACGCAAGTGGGCTCCGTGAACAATTAATTACCTGTAGTATAATTTTATCGGTGTGCATTTACAGTCGTGTCGATGGAGAACTTGACAAAACGAAAAAAAAAAAAAAAAAAAAAACGACAGCCAGTAAGCTGGCGATACTGGGCCCCGCGACGGAGGACTTTTGTATGGAACCGCGCGTGCGTCCGTTTTACGCAGTTTCAGCCCTAACAATCAATGTTGTGTACAGCAACTGATTTGCCATCATCGTAACATATAAACACAAAACACACTTGCTAACTTTCTCCTCCTGAAATAAGAAAATAACTCACCTGCATGACTTGATAGTATGTGCGCAAGAATCCCGGATATGATCCTCCAAGTCCGTGCCACACACACTCTCCCCGCATTTCTTACATGGTTCTGGTGACAAACAAACATACACTTAGCTCCCTCAGCTCGAACAAACTCTTAACAGCGCTTGTGCACAGCTTCTGGATCCAGATCTATCTAGTTATCATGGAGTGGCTTAAGTTACTCCTTATAATATCAGCTATCTGCCAGTGAAAGTCACGTCAAAATCGGTCCAGCCGTTTCGGAGATTAACCGGGACAAACTGACGGACACAGAAAAAAAAAACAATATATAAGTACCATATATACTTTCAGATGCATTCAGTAAAAAACTGTTATTTTGACATTACAGACACCACTAACTATCTACCCTCTACCCTACTTACCCTACCTCACAGTAACCTTTTCGTAACTACCTAAATAAAAACACCCTACCCTACCTACCTACCTAACCTACCCTTCCTATCTACCTACCTACCCTACCTACCTACCTACCTACCTACCTACCTACCTACCTACCCTACCCTACCCTTCCTACTTACTCTATCTACCCTACCCTTCCTACTTACTCTATCTACCCTACCCTTCCTACTTACTCTATCTACCCTACCCTTCCTACTTACTCTATCTACCCTACCCTTCCTACTTACTCTATCTACCCTACCCTTCCTACTTACTCTATCTACCCTACCCTTCCTACTTACTCTATCTACCCTACCCTTCCTACTTACTCTATCTACCCTACCCTTCCTACTTACTCTATCTACCCTACCCTTCCTACTTACTCTATCTACCCTACCCTTCCTACTTACTCTATCTACCCTACCCTTCCTACTTACTCTATCTACCCTACCCTTCCTACTTACTCTATCTACCCTACCCTTCCAATCTGCCTACCTACCTTACCCTATCTGCCCTACCCTACCTACCTACCTGCCATACCCTACCCTACCTAAAACCTTCCCGGGCGCATACAACATTGACATTATGACGTATGGCCTGTTTGAATTTAGCAACTCCTTGCTGAACAAATGAACGTATATTTAAAAAAATATCTATACAAACCTTGTCCCGAATATAACGAACACAAAAAAAAAAGAATTCCCAATTTGGTGCAGTCGTTCGGAAGTTATGCGCGTACATACATTTCGACGATTCATTTTTATTTATTTATATAATATATAGATAGTATATATAATTTATTTAAGCTTATGTTGTCCCACTGCCGAGCAAGGGCATCTCTTTTGTCCTTTCCACTCCTATCTTGAGCTAATTTGTGGTCCCGACCCGACTTCTAAAATGTGTTCCTTACCAGCCTTTAATTATACAGCACTGCTGGAACACAGGCCTTCACTCTTTGAGAGGTAGTGGGCTGGTAATCTACCACGCGGGCCCAGTGCGGATTGGTAGTTGTCAAATGTCTTCGAATTTTTGGTTCTAGGACATACCGTTCCCTCACGATGTTTTCCTTCACAGTTTTAAGAGCAGTAGTGATGAAATTATTTACATAAAGTAAAGCGCCCGCCTAGGTTGGAATCCACGACCTACAACTCGCAAGTCGGGGCCGTTACGACTGGGCCACCACTGCTCTAATGCTCTAATCCAGGAGTTCCCAAACTGTGCGTCGCGACTCCCCGAGGTGTCGCGGCATTTTCCCAGGGGCGTCGCGAACCGGTATGCTCACGACACTGCCACGCGAATCTTGATCAATACGACTGGATTAGAGATCCATTCCAATCCATTCCACTCAATCTGCAGTTTCAATAGTCGAGGAAGAACAGCTGTTAGGACTAGCTTGTGCTAACACTAGCCTAAAACTACAGTTCGATTAAGACAATGTAATAAAATTTTGGAGCAATGTATGCCAATAATATCCTACTCTTAGTACTAAATCTTTGAAGATTATATTACCTTTTGCAACGTCGTAATTGTGCAAAAGTAGCTAAAGAAACACAACTGTTTCTTATACAGTCCAAAAATGGATCTGAGAGATGTTAAGAAAAACATCGATCAGGCCTAATCCCTCGATTAAAAGCCAGTGAAATCTTTTGTACTAGAAGCCGCAAATAGGTCTGTTAGTGTTGCCAAACGAGAGATGCATTCATGTGCGTACTCTTTAGAATTTCTCGGTAATTTCATGTTTTGATTACTATACTATTAGTTGTAATGACGACACGGTGACGGACGGACTGTGATACCTTTGTGCTAGAGTGCTATATGATCACGCCTGTATCACCTAAAGAGGATAGCAGGTGTGTAACAGCTTAAGGCGCTCCCAAACAGGGACCCACGTCCACTTTTTCGTCTCACAGTTAGTCATATTGCTACATATTACAAGCCCAAAAAAATAAAGGGTATTAAAAAAGGCTTAAGGGCGAATTTCACCAACGAAACTGAACGCAATCAGTAAATCTTTAAACGCGATCAAGACCTGTCAGAGTCATCATTGTTACGCAATATTGACACAGATATCTCTTGAACGCGCACCTAGTACTTTGTATAGTATTATCTATGCGCGCACCTTCTGGAAACACAAGCCATGCAGTGCCTAAAATTGGCGGACATAATCATTGCGTCGGTGTCGTGACTCGTGACACATATGGACATCGTAGTGTGACGGTGCGACGCGGTGCATCCGTGCTACTTCGGGGACGTCCTATCGGTATCAGTAATTGCGTCTTTATCGTAGATTAGATGAAATAGCTCGACTTCGTGACATAGAAACTTTTATCTCAGACTTACATATCAAGGCCGGAATTTTGAGAAGTTCTTTATTTTTACATCTTTACACTTTCTAAGTGAAACTGACAAAATTCATGTTTCTATGTATATTCAGTAGTTGAGAAGTTCTACCCGTTAGCAGGTATAGCACCACCAGTACGAAGGGATGTCGCATGAGCGCTGGAAAAAAGTAACCAAGAATCCGATTCCCGACATCCCTTTTACGACTACACGACTACTCCGGGTAGACTAAAAAGTCGTAGGAGCTTTTTACGGTCCACACAGGCGAACAAAGACAGGCCATCCAAAGAGCGAGGTAAACTGTGGGAAGAGAGGTATCCACCACCTCAACACTTCGTAAAGCCCCAAGAACACCTGCCTCCCGGTTGCGAACTGCAGTGGCTTATTTGGAAAGCTCTGAATCGATTGCGTACTCAAGTAGGCCGCTGCAATTGCAAACAATCTGGCGAAGTGGTGCATAGTCGATTCACCTAACATTCAATGCGAGTGCGGTGCTCCTGAACAGACTATGTCCCATCTGATAGTGTCCTAATTGTCCGTACACCTGCACCTCAAACTCAAATCATTTATTTCAATTAAACCATTTACAGGCACTTTTGAATTGTCAAGGAGTCGGTCAGTAAGAAAAATTTAGCTACATTCCCATTCCAAAGCGTAGGTACCTATGGAGAAGAACGGGCAAGAAACTCCATGGACACTCTTTTAAATTAAATTGTTACAAAAGTATTCGTTACATCTATAATGTTGAATTTATAACTAAAAGTGAGAACGATGTAAAAATAATAAAAACTTACACGTTAAAAGCGTTAAGCGTAGGTACAACAAATAGAAACAAAATAAAATAAAATAAAATAACCCGTGGCGCTAAGAGATGACCAGTCCCAACTGACAGCGCCCGTTCACGAACATGACGCATGGATTAGCACCATTCAGCTCAAACACCCTTGACGATCTGAACAACGCCTCTGATGCCGCAATAAATGTGGCCACCTACTGAGCCCAAACAGTATAGATGTACCGTCGAAAGGAAACAAAGAAGTTGAGAAGAAAGATGACAGATAGAGCGACTTGAAAGAAAAATAAATATTGTGGACCCAGAAACGGTTCAACAAGAAACTGCTTTGAGAAATTGAATACTCATGCTACCCGCGGCGTCACTCACATCCTAGGAAAACTATCCGGATGAAAAGTATATCATATAATATGTTAATCCAAGTAATCTCTCGGTCTATCTGGGTGGCAAGTTTCATTCAGCTTCATTGTATAGAACTTAACAAAATAATTAACACCATACTATGTAAAACGACAATCTCACAAATAAATTAAATTCTAATTCTAATTATAACCCGTTCAGCGGTAAAATTCTGATGAAGTAACAATCATCCAAACACGTGTAAGCAATTTTATTTACTTATCCTATTATAATTTCGTTTATTAATATTAAATGGTAGCTTAGTTTGAAGTCAGTTAGCAAACGGAAGTACGTAACATTATTTTGCTACGTTTAAAGTATCTCAATTGACTAACGTCATAATCATATTGAAGTTGCGGTCCCGCAACTTGCGGAGGCCCGGAGGGCATTCGTGTTCCAATCGTCGAGACGTACAGACGTTCATAATATTAAAGTGAAAGACGTGTGAAATAACATGATTATGTGCTATGTTTTGAACAAATGAACTAAAAACTGTAAAAGTGACTTGTTATTTTTAATATAGTACATACATACATAAACTCACGCCTTCTTCCCATGGGGGTAGGCAAAAACTATAGAACGCCACCTGCTACGCTCCTTACATACTCATTTTACTTCGTTTACGTTCATACTTCAGGGTCATACACGCACGCCGGTTGCGAGTACAACGCACCTGACCTTTCTGAAGAACATCACCAATGAGCTCACTTATGTCCTAGGGCGTACCCTCCCGGCGTTTCCACACACATCTGCCTTGTAGATACCTTTTGTTAGTCGCCTTTCATTTATCCTTTTAATATAGTGCAAGTGTTTTATTTCTGGTGTCATCTACAACACCACATGCGAACTACGCATTAAAGACCTGACGTCACAAATCCTGCATCGCGCAATCAAAGTTTACCGCGCGACTAGCATATTATACAACATCCCGACATCAACCGTTGGGCAGTGGCCCACCAGACACGACACCCGTCTGGGCGGAGGATCCTCCCTTTTCAATAGAGGATGAGTGAACTTTACACCCTGTTCCTCATACCTCTATACTGGTTTTACACACGTTTGTAATATTGGTAGCAATAGATGCCTTGATAACATTATGGTACTTACGCAGTTTGTGGAACTTCTCATGGTGTTCCTTGAGTTCAGCGTACAGCACTGGCTCCTTGCAGACAGGACACACGCGGATGTTGCGGGCACAGTGCACGTTGTGGATCGTGAAGTTCACCGTTGGGATCTCGCGTTTACTGCACAGAAGAAAACATGGAGTATAATAAAAGGGCCTCATACTTACGCGTTGCAAACTTCGATTGTTGGAGTAAAGCAAAAACAAATCGATCCTATTTCAACACTACAGTCTTTCTCATGTAAACAATTTTTGAAGTGAAAACTTCTTTAGGCGCGTTGAGCACTTTTTGGGTGAACAAAAATCATGGAACTCGCGTAATCGTCACCGAACACTTTCCATGAGCTATATGTATACTGTGTATAGACAGCGTCGGATTATCAAGCACTCCTTCCAAAGAACGCCGATTGTCGAATGATACCGAAAATGATCCTGCTGTGGAGAATGACCTTCCAATCAGGAGACAGGCCGGCAATTAAGCCCTCTGAGGCAAAAAGATTATGATCGGTTATGATCATTAACCGGTGTTTGACGAAATAAAAAGGTTTTTTTTCGCAACAAGATTGCCTGCTTGTCGGTCTTCTACAGATTGTACTTCGGCGAGTGTGCCCATGAACTCCACGACCTCATTCCACCGGCCCCCTTCTACCATCGGACATCTAGAGGCACTGCAAGTTATAACCCCTACCTATTTGATATTCCACCAACTCGCACTAAGCGTTTTCAAACGTCTTTTATAACGCGCACAGCAAAGGAGTGGAACTCTCCGCCTGCGTCTTTGTTTCCGAACGCATACAACCCTAATCTATTCAAAGTGAGAATGAACAGGCTTCTTTTAGGTAAGCTCACTCCATAGTCGATTTTGTCTCTGTCACCTCTGATCTAGACTAGAATCCCATCGTAAAAAAAGGTATTGAATGAATGCTGAGAGTTTGATCAAACTCCTTGCATTTTATGGACATGTCATTTTATAAAACTGTAGCACATTTCTACTAGTGAAACTTTCTATCAGAAAACCAAAACCTGCTAAATTTAAAACCGTCTATTTTATCTCCACGGTCGGCTAGGCGACAACGCGCTCTGTCCTACCGAAATCAGGCTAGTATACCGAAATAAAACAAATTGAACTTCCGATAAGTTCGAATGTCAGGCACGTTATTATTTTTAGGTCAGTCGTTCAGGACAACACCGGATACAAATAGATTATCTATCGAATGGGAATTTAGAACTCGGGCGCATCTGAGTGCGTTTAACGCAGCCGCAGGTGATTTAGGAAACAGCAAAGGTTTATGAAATTATGGGTTTATTCCACAAATCCCCCCTGAAAATCCCCCTTTGGAGGAAAAGTGGAATCTATAAAAAACAGTCTAGAATTCACGCCTGATAATCCGGCTTATTCCACTAAGCCCCCTGAGAGAATCCCCTTCAGTGGAGAAAACTGAACCCTAATGTAAAAAAAAACACTTTCAGGGGTTTTTTTTTTTTTTTTTTTTTCAATTCTAGTTTTCCCCCTAAGCGGGATTATCAGGGGTGAATTCTAGACTGTTTTTTATAGATTCCACTTTTCCTCCTAAGGGGGATTTTCAGGGGGGATTTGTGGAATAAGCCAAATGATGGACCTTTGTACGGTCAGCTGCAGAGAAATCTCACCTCCTAATTAAGAATAAATACATTGCTAGGGGGTGGGATTTCTCAGCAGCTGACTGAACCATGCAGGCTAGGTAGAACACAATATGACTTTATAACTTTCTGGCGGCTTTGAATATGGTCTACGTAAATGCTCTGCAGATCTCGTAACGTCGGGTCGTGTTACGAGACGTAGAGCTTTTGTTGAGCTCTCTTAAATAGGGTTGAGCTACACGATGACTGATGCATGCATGCCGTTCGGGACAGGTCAACTCAAAGCTGCAATGGCTCTTTCTCCAAAGGCCCTTCCAGACATGGCCTTGCATTGTTAGACTCACATAAAATCTTAATTAATAATCTTAATATCAATTTGGACTTTAAAAGATGACCTCCGAGTTTGTTTCGGCCTTTCTTCCCAAGTTTGTTTCGGCATTTCTTCTCAAGGATCAACAACTAGTAAATCGCCATCTAATTAAAAAATATTTACGAAAAATTTACGTGTAAAGGCTCCTACAAACACGGTGTCTTTGTGACGCGTCGCGTGTCGCGCCTGTTTGTATAGGAGCCTTCAGTGTCTTAAAAGATCTACATTACAGAAATAAACATAATTTGATCTCATTTGCTAGGCTGTTTAGAAGCACCTATTCATTACAATCATAATCGCGTTGATGGACCGCCCGTCTCAAATCAGGGTTCGACATACCTCAAATTAGAAATGATATTGATTGACGGACAGGTCCACTCAATCTGTGAGGTTCTTTAATCAAAAGAAAATTTCAGACACCAATCTACATGGTCTTCACATGATCTGCTGACCAATATTATGTATGGACTTAAAAGAGACTGTGGCCTCTAAGTTTGTTTCGGCCTTTCTTCCCAGAGTAGACAGATAGGAAACGCCGATCTCATCGAGTTTTAAAATATGATTGACGTAAAAAATTTACAAACCTACTTACCTAAAGAAAAAAAATATTTATCATTATCATTTAACAGCCACACGAATATGTTGGGAGAATCAAACCTACGAGTACCAGCGGCGAAGGTGATTATGTTTTTGTTTTTTTATTTCGAAATGGACCTGTTCTTGACCTCGATTTTCGCCTGATGGAACGCGATGCGTGCGAGCATGGATGAGGCCTACGATGGAACGAGCGTACCCAGAAGAAGCCTATTCACTCTTGCTTGAAAGGGTGACGGGTTATAATATGTGGAAGGAAACACAGACCCAACAAAACGAATGAATCTTGTTCGTATTGATCCTTCGCCCTTTGAGGAACCTACATGTCTCTGCACTGAGGACGTACGGTTGCGGTGGGCGGTGAAAAGTATCATCCGAACCCTAGCTTTAAGTGACCAAATATTGTATTTACACAGGCAATTGATCTTCATGTACCCCTGAAACAGGGACAAGTGACCGATCATTTTGCAACGTTTCGCGAAATGCTAAGCTAAGGAGTGGAACTTTTTCCATTTTGCCTGAATCTGTGTCCTGACTGTCAGTGTGAAGGACGTGGCCGTCCTTGGGCACAAAAAGTATCATTGCGTCCATTTTATATGAAGTTTTTCACACGCGTCCTTGTGAATATTGGCTTCGGAACTTCCGTAAATATCAACAAAAGGTCACGGCCTACACACGTCCCTGACACGGCACGGATATACGCGGATACTCGGCGTTAATTATAATTTTACGAAGCTTCTGCTGCTGACTACGTTATATCCTTTTGATACATAAAATGTGGTCAGCTTGCAGTCTCTTCTTATTTTATTCGTTTCAATATCTGGTCCCCTGACACGTTCAACATCTTATCCCAGTATAGCTGGCACGATGAATCATGAATGATCGTACTGAGGAGCGGATACATTATGTTACGTACAGTTTTGCTCGTCTGGGTCGGAACGCAGGACACCGAATGGCGCAATATGACCTCCACTATCTAGGTAGGTAATTTCACTAATTTATACTGAAAAGTTCGTTTCACAGGTAGTTTGCTCTTACCTCATATGTGCAATCAACAGCTTGGACTTAGCTCGGCCCAGAGTTAATCATCCCTTAGGCCGCTGGCCGATGCTACACAGCTATGGCCCCTTTCCCCTTTTGGACCATAGACCATAGGTGTGTAGCATCGGCCAGCTATATTTGATGATTTATCTATACTAATATTATAAAGAGGCAAAATTTGTTTGTAAGTTTGTACGTCGGGGTAATCTCTGGAACTACCAGTTGGATTTGAAAAGCTATTTTTGCATTTGATAGCCCAATTCTTGAGGAGTTTATAGGTTATTAAAAATCACGCTGTGACCCTAAGGAGCTGAGTAAAGAGAAAATAGAAAAAACAAAATAATATCGCGGGCAGTCTATGGGTCGGGGAACAAGCAATTTCACGCGGACGAAGTCGCGGGCAGAAGCTAGTCCATACTAATATTATAAATGTGAAAGTAACTCTGTCTGTTTGTATGTTACGTTTTCACGCCTAAACCGTCGATAGGCTAGTCAACACAACAATTAGCTACGAGCAACAGACCCATACTCATGAACACTGCTGAAATCGCACAGACCTATGAGCACAGCTCTAGTGGTATGTGAAAAGTGGAATGGTTTGAAGATAATTATGTATGATAACCATGGACATGGTGGTATGGTGGTGATGGTTTTGCTCGAAGAACAGATGGCCGTTGGGGCCGAAAGGTTCTGGAGTGACCGCGTACCGGAAGATATCGCGTGGGAAGGCCTCCCACAAGGTGTACCGATGCCGCTGGATGCGGGAAGCACAGAACCGGTCGAAGTGGCGGTTCTTGCGGAAGGCCTATGTCCAGCAGTGGACATCTTTCGGCTGAAATGATGATGATGATGATGATCCATGGACGTTTTTATTATACGTCCATGATGATACCTACACTGATTGATACACATAACAGCAGCAGTTGATAGTAGGCAGATATTTTTATGAGATATGGGCTTATGGCTCATGGGACGTAGGTAGGAATAAGATGATTGGGTGAGTCTCAGGATCATCCAAGTTCGACGTATTTTTGGGCTCGCGGTCGGGCGTACTGAAATTACCAAAAAGTTATTTCGAAAATTCTCCTCTTGAAAGTTACCTGTTAGGTAATGAATCGTGAACACAAAGTTTGGTGACAATTATCTATCCTACATTAGCATATAAATTAAAACAATTGAAAGAATTTAAATGTATGAAAATTTTCGCAATTAACATTTATCTTATTACTTACGGACATATTTCCAGTACCCCTACCAACTTCCTATTTAATTATAATAATTTCGCTTAGCGGATTTTTAAGTCGATTATTTTTAACTAAGTAAATATGATTACGATTAATAAATCAAATAGCGTTTAGATGGGAAACCCTACGCAAAAATATTACATTTATAGCTTAGATTAATTATTATTGTAAGGTGGGTAGCTAGCTAGAAAATACATTTACCCTAGTTATAAAATGTACCTACCCTTATTATGTAACATTGTTGTAAAAGCTTTTGAAAGCAATTTTATTAAAGCTTCACAGAGCGCGGCCCGGCTCATCTCGGAACCAGACATTTCCTGGAATTTTATTCATCCCCAACCGAGTGCATAATTGATTTTGTATCCTGCAATAAATATATAGGTCGTCCAGGGAAAATTAGGTCATAAAGATCATCGACCTTCAACTACACAGGTAAAAACGAAATTTAAACAATACAGTATTATACCAACAATAACAAAAGAAAAATCATTTTTAACACTCAATTCTTTGCCTACAAGGTCTCCCTTGAGGCTAAACAAATAAACAATGAGTGTAAGGAAGTTTTTCATAACAATAATTGCGATGTAAGGTAAACAACAAGCGATCTCGAGACAGCTGCGATGTTCGCAATGCTCCAAATAATCTAAAAATAGCCGGCTAACGTGTGTACTCTGAAATAGAACTAATATTGACAACATAACACGCTTATTGCACATAAATCTTACCAATTCTCACACAGTTTTGTTTCGACGTCTTCCATTTCGCGAATCATCCTATAATTTATAACTATTTAGACTTACATACGCACTGTAACAAATTGCAATTTTAACCTATTTCACAATATACCGTGGATATGCTATTATTTCGCGCTATTGCGGTGGTAGTTAGGCCTCAACTGTTGAATGTTAGATAATTTATTATTCGATCTTATCTATTATTTTGAAATAAAAACATTTTTTGTGAACACTTTTCGGTGAATCCCATAACCACAGACTATACTATTTTAATAATAGCGAGCGCTGCTAACTTCACTCATGTCTTTGACAGCACGACTGACAGAGACAGATGATAAACTGTTCAGTAGGCAGTAATAGTGATGTCCAATCATACTGTTGGTGGTGTAAAATCGATAGCATTATAAAGTCTCACCCACACGGTTCCGATTTAACCTCACGTTGCATTATATTTATTAGAAAGTTCGATTTGATGCAATATTTGCTAAGTATAATAAGCGTGTATTTTCATAATGCTTGTTTTTTACGTATCTTTAAGCGGAACTGGTGTACCTGTATTTATTTATTCTGTATTGGTTTTACACTGACTGACTACTGTCTCCACGACTTCATCATCCGCTTGCATAAATAACATTGTGACGGCCGCTGACCATCGTTAAGTTTTCAATAGACGTGAATTACCGTGACGACCACTCCTATAACGCAAGTCGCCAGTTAATATGGCAAGCCCTTAACTGCGTTTTTTTTTTTATTCCTTCAAGGACATGAAGTTAGCTGTTTGCAATTCATAAAGCTAAGGCCAAACCAAAGCGAATCCCGGGCGGGATGCGGGATGAATTTCGTTCGCGCCGATTGTGCCAACTAACTTGTATGGAGTCGTTCAAACTTGCTTTCAAAGTCGCGTGACTTTCTAATCGTTAAAAAAAGTAGGTGAAGTAATGAGGTTCTAATAAGATCATTGGGTGAAGGCAAGTGCCAAAATGGCGCTGTCGTAGCTAGTTTCCTAAACAAGTTATGAAACTAATAATACAAGGCGTGATGTGGTTTTATTTTAGTTTTGCTAAAATTACTTGTTCTTGTGTTCCTAATTGCTACGAAATTAGAGTTCACTATTTCACTATGAGAGATGTACTACTAGTCATATGAAAAATTACCAAACTCATGAATGAGCACGAAATGTCATGTTAAATCAGTGTAGGACTGGTAGTAGGACGACCTATGGTTACGCCATCTACTGTTAGCTTTGACCAGCCTTCCCGCGCGGGATTTGCTTCAGTGTAGCCATAGCTTAAAACACATACGTATTACAATGTGGTTTCCCTTGTTCACTAACTAAAGTTTAGTTTGTGAACAAGGGAATCGGCACCAATAACAATCCTGCAATTCCCAGAAAGCAGACAGGGTAGGCTGAGACCGCGGAGATTAAAAGTACCTACACTCAAATTTCACCAAATACATTTTTCGCCAAGTCACAGATTTAGTCAGGTTGTAGTTAAGATTTAAGGAGTTAAATTTTTAAGGTATAGTCCAAGAACTAGATCGAAGAGTTTACGAAAAATTAAGTTTACTTTGAATTGATTTTAATCACACCTTTATTTTTGAACCAGTGACCGACAAATTCTGATATTTGGCGACAATTTTTTTTGTATTAAATTAAAATCCCTGTTGGTGGCCATGCTAGTGTCAGTCACACATCCATAATTTCTATGGTCTTTCCCTACTCATATAGTAAATATTGGAAAACCCAAAGAAAAAATAAAAATTCCATTAAGTATTTTAGTAATCTTTTATTTACTTAAACAACAACAAAAATAATAAACATTGCATGGATAATTTAGGCTTATTCCACAAATCAGCCTTGAAAAATCCCCCTTAGGAGGAAAAGTGTCAGTGTCAGGAAAAGGGTCTTGGAATAAGTATTTTTTTTTTTCAATTATAGTTTTCCCCCCCTAAGCGGGATTATCAGGGGTGAATTCTAGACTGTTTTTTATAGATTCCACTTTTCCTCCTAAGGGG
This sequence comes from Dryobota labecula, assembly GCA_947523025.1. Lineage (NCBI taxonomy): Eukaryota > Metazoa > Arthropoda > Insecta > Lepidoptera > Noctuidae > Dryobota > Dryobota labecula. Next base: position 13,242,435 of record OX383303.1, read on the forward strand.
GATTTTCAGGGGGGATTTGTGGAATAAGCCATAATTTACTACAAAGGAACACTAGTCTACTTACTCAAAATCTATTTCAATAAAACTTAGGAACATGAGGAAGATCTCAATGGATAAAATGTTATCCACACAACGATCATTATTTTCATCATAACTAGTTAATTGAATAACATTATATCACACATAGCAGTAAATCTAGAACTTAATATAAGAATTATTGAGTTCTATAGCTATTTGAAACCACATTTTGTTGAACAAAGTAGGAAAAAGTTAACAACAAATCAGTCACATCACTTGATTTGTGATTTAACAACAGATTAAAAACCATTACAAAATAGGGATTTACCTGAAGCCATTTTACAAAAAAATATACCAAATGAAGTGACAGCTTGATTACAGACTAACCGTTGTATTCATAATAACAACTATCGAACCATTGACATATTAAAAGAAGGAAGATATGTTACGCGATCGCAATCAGTAAACCTGGGCTCGGCGCACGACTACATGCACCAAAACGCACACATCTGTGATCAGTGTGATCACAGTTGCAAACCTACAGTTACCGATAGACAAGAACAGAGATAGGAGACGGCGCTGTCGTGCGAGCGAAATCACGTTAGCTGCCGAATGTTTACGATTATGAATGACATTGCATGTGGTAGCAGAAACATGGCGAAGCAAACATTAATATTATTATAAGTTTCAACAAATTTGCATTTTTGGCTGTACTTACGAGTAGTAGGTAATCCCGTGTGTCTTATTTTTCTTCCTTGTATTATTAAAACACTGTTTAGCTGCACAAGAAGTCATTTTGATGCGAATTTAACACAAAAAATAAAAAATAAACTGTAATTATGGAGCTGTTTGATCAACGATATCCCGTGCGCGACTGAGTGCCAACTACGGCCCATCACTTAGTTTGATAGGACCAAGCGCTTTTACTAAGTTCCGTATCTACCGCTTTTAATACATCAATGTATGTCCCTTTCTGTCAAACATCATTTTAACTTGACAGAAAGGAACAAAACATGTTGATAGCTAAAATAGGTTTATTAAGCGAATGGTTTTATTATGAATAAGATGGATAGCCTTTTGTTTTTAATCATCATATAAATCTATAATATAATATTTTACAACTCTTGTTATGGTTTCAGGAGTAGCTATAGAACTTCACATTACATTTAGTAACTCTCCACCCACTCAAAAACCCACGCGATTTGCGTGAGGCATCTCCAAATTTACTTTGAAAATATAATTCACCTTGCTACATGATACTCTTTGCAAGTTTTATAATTCGAGATGCTTACTCACCATACCATGTCATGGCTATTTACAATTTTCAATTAATTTATCTAATAATTCCAATGCCAGATCAGCTACAAATTAATTTGTTTCATTTATTTCATGGACATTTCTTTTGTTTCCGTTAATTTAATTTACATCTTTAACATTTATAAGTTTTAAAGCTATGGTAAAAATATGATATTTTTGTTGTAGCTTTTTCATTCCAAGACCATTTTGCTACTTGCTACATTCAATAGGACGTAGTTTCGCGAAAGGACTCAGCCCACATTATGGTTAAAAATGAGTTGTATATCGATGGTGAAGTGCCAATATCACCTAACTGACAAAGTCAAAAATGTACACAAACTGAATGAGGATGCATGCATGGCGGTAATGCCATAAAATAGGCACGTTGGTTTAGTTGGAGGTATTTCCACATATAGTATAACAACAAAAAATACACTTAGATTTCAATAAAACATGCAAATAACCCCTGCGAAAAAAGTGAATTCTAGAAAAATTTAATTTAGGAGGTATTGGCAATTCACCATCGATATACCAAAGAGGTCCTAACGGCTGGTTCTTTCACTCAGCAAAAAAGATCTGTGACACTGCAATGTTTGATATTTTTTTAATGATGGGAACCAACCCACATGAAGAAGGTGGATACCTTCTGTTAGCCGTTAGGACCTCTTTGGTATATACAACTCATTTTTTACCACAATGTGGGTTAAGTCCTCCCGGCTAACTACTTCCAATTGTTCCCAATCCATTACTATATGGATTACAGAATCTTAACTACTTGCAGTAGCCTCTCTAATCTCTACCTAGTGCATTCCAGTACCCTAATATTTTACAAACTACAACAATACATTCTTTAACATACATCCTCTTTTCTGATACCTCTAGCCAAACATGCCTAAGTATGAAATACAAACATACATAAGTATTAACATTCATAAGATCAATTGCATAGGTCAATAGGTTGTTGAGCTCTCTAAAGAGACATAGCTAAAGCGAATACCAATGGCATTAATATAATTTACTTTAGAAAAAAATAGACACAATAAATGTAAACAGAATCATCACAAAAGCACTGTTGAAATAGAAAACCAGTTCTATTACAAATATATTGATGACAAAGCTCACATCTATTGCCTATTACAGTATAATTTGAGTAGAAAATCAACATAATCCATGACAAAACACCAGCTCACCTTCAGAGCTCACTACAACACCACTGCACTGTTCAGTTGTCCTTCCCATCGCACTAGGCACACTCAGGTCGCACAATGACGTCACAACACTAGGCACTATCACTATGAAGTTAGTTAGTAGACAGTACTGGACTTTAGTACTGTCCCCGTTGAAAGCCCAATCCTACGCCGCGCATGGTGTGGGTGGTTGCTCTAGCAACTTCGTATTGTGCTTGCATTGCTTGGAAGAGTTCCTCTTGCTTTTTGATTGGGTCTACCGCTTTTTCTGGTGGCTCAGGCTTGACTGCAGCTGTTAGAATAGAGATATTGATTAGTGAATTGTTTGCCAGAATCTTGGATTAAACAGTAATTAGCTGAAATGGGCTACCATATAATGACTTCTAATATTTTAATTTGCGAAAATAAACAGTACATAACTACAGTATTATGTAGTGTAGAATCCTGTTGATTCCATAATTAAGTTGAATACCACTACACTGGCTCATCACCATACCAAGCCCCTGGAGTGGGTACCGCTGCACTTTCAACCGTTTCCCGCTATTCGTAGTGATCTGTCAGTTGACATTAGTGACAGCGATCTGCTGACGTGCATGAGAAAGTGTGTTGCTCTAATTTGAAGAAACACTACAAGTAGTTTAGAAGTTTAAAATAAAAATTGTAACGTAATATGGCAGGGATTTCTGAGGTTGGTAAAGTTTTAAAATCTGCTTATTACCTTGATGTGTAGCTTCATTTTTGTCTGTTGTGTATGTATCCAAATGATAGCGAGTATGCTTTATAAATTTGATTTTGGAATAGTTGGAGAATATTAGTGATTTGTTTTTTTTTTTTGGCATCATTAAGTTGAGTCAAGACCGTTGTGTTTTTTGACTTCACTTTTATGTAAGTATTTTAAATAATATAGATTTATACAGTTATTAGGCTGATTTTTATTTGCCCTACCATTCCCACATGTATGTCATCTGCCACCTTATCCAGGTATTTTATGACCAGATTTAACAACAAAAAAACGTGTAAAATTGAATGTAAAACTAAACCCATTTTATATTCAATCTTACACGGCACCCACCTTTTATGGCATTGGTCTTACTGGCAGAGAATGGGGTGACGGACGATGATTTTGGAGAGGCCTAACGGCGATATGATGAGCAGTGGACTGTAATTCATAGGCTGAATCAGTTTATACATGAAGAGGGCTGGTTATAAAGTCTAAAGTCCATGCCTTCCTTATACGACAAAATAAACCAACACTGCACGATAACGTCTCTAGTACGACAAAAAGTGACAATCACCTGGCTCTTTGATGCCCATAAGCCTCATGAACTTGGACACCTGTTTGCCGTCATTGTCCTGCGCGAACCGCGTACCGCTCCACTTCGCGGCCTCCTCAGCTTCCGACTTGTTCTTGTTCGACCACAGCAACTTGCGCTTTTGTACCTGCAGAAAGACAAGCATTAGAAAACATTTGAAGTAACTCAGAAAACCGAGTGTCAACGAACAGTCAACGAAGTGGTCTGGACCAGGAGGCAAGAGGAGCAGGGGCAGACCACGCAAGAGATGGGCGGATGACATCATTGAGGTAGCTGGTCTGAGTTGGATGGAGACGGCCCAAAACAGAGAAAATTGGCACAGGATGGAGGAGGCTTTTACCGAAAAGGGATCCATATCCAAATAAAATATAAAACTACGAATTTGTAAAAACATAATTATGTAAAGAAAGATATGGAATAAACGAGCTTTATTATTATTATTATAACTTTTTTTTTTTGGCCGAAAACCAATACGTAATTTTACCTGATTTGGATTTCCAGATACATTTTGTTGTTTTTCAATAAGTTTTTCTTTGGTAAAAGTAAATGAAATGCAGTTCAAATAATATAACATAATTATTAATAATCAAATAATACGCGAGAAAGGTCAAGTTTTCAACATGTTCTGTTATTGGGCTTTAGTTGTTGTGACTATGAATAAAGTAATTGAAAGTTTTGATTTGCGGGCACTACTTAGTTTTTTCGGCCGAAAATATATGTATCTATTTTAACGAAAACTGAAAACGAAATTCGGTCGGACTCAGATTGATATTTCCATATAAAGAATTCCCCATGATCACGTTGGCTGAGCGGATTTTGCAAATTTTTTTTTTTTCGAAAAAAAAGGAAGGCTTTAAGTTCAATTGCAATACAGTTACAATTCAGGCGACATCTTGTGCACCGAGATGCATGACAGGAGTATGTCTTGTGTTCACATAATGTTTGTCTAAGAAATAATATTCCTATAACTGAAAGAGAGGGCTTTCAGTATAGTAACATTAATAACATACCTGGTCCATAATCTTATTAGCATTGACAGCAGTGGGGTTGTAGTATGAAGGGAGGTGTGAGCCCGGAGGCGGTACTTCGCAGGCCGCCGCGCGAAGTTGCTGCGCTGTGGCCATGGAGCCGTCTGGTGTCTTGATTTGAAGACCTATGGGACAAATATTAAGACATGGAAGGGATTTTAGAAAATAATTTAGTAGCATTTCTTTATGATTTGAATGCAAATAAACGATCTGGGACTCAAACGCTTGTTGTTAATGTATCGCATATATTGTGTGCAATTGCACACATTATCCAGACAACGAATGACGTCAATGAGGAATATTCTAGAAGTCTGCGCAACGGAAGCAAGCACACTTAGTTTTTCACTTAAGTTACGATTAGACAAGAAAAAATGACACATTATTATTTTACCTGAATTACGTTAATGTTTAAGGCGCCTGTTACACGTAAAGTATTTACTGTGTTCCGCCAATAAATACTAATGTATCGTGGTATTTATTGAACGTGTAACTAGCGTACTGATGAGTGTCAATATTTAATAATGGATTTCTAGATTTCTTGATTCCGTATTGACGATCCTTCGGAATGTGATAAATATTGAACGTCTAATCTCGCGTCAGTATTTATCACGTCAGTAGTGTCAGTACGCATCACACTCCATTTCGCCATGTAGTTAAATTCAAATGGGTGTACCTTTCTCTTTGTAGGTACCAGTTTTTTGACCACTGTGTTCATTTAACTTTTTTTTTAAACCAATTGCAAAAATAATAGCCACACAAGCTTTAACTTTTAGCTGTATGTCCATTTTAACGTGTATTCAGCAAGAAACCGGACTAAATACTGACGTAATAAATATTGAACGTGTGTCTGGTGTATTAATCCATCAATAAATACTGAACTGACGAATCGCAGTAAATACTTTACGTGTAACAGGCGCCTAAGAAGGCGCTCACCGGTTCACTAGCACCACCCTTTAAAAAAATATTATCTCGTGACTGAGAAGGAATTATGAAAAACAGCTCAATCAGCAACCACGGTAAGTGTGACTAGAATTTTCTAATACATTTAATAAAGTTTCATATTCAGACAAGAAGCAACAAAATTCGATCTAAAGAAAAGCGGCCACATTCTTCTCGATCGTATTATAAAAGATACTAGCTTTTGCCCGCGGCTCCGCCCGCGTGGATGTCGGTTATCGCGTAAAAAAGTAGCCTATGTCCTTCTCCATATCCCAGGCTATATCCCTGCCAAATTTCATGACGTTCGGTTCAGCGGTTTAGGCGTGAAAACGTAACAGACAGACAGACAGACAGAGTTACTTTCACATTTATAATATTAGTATGGAAGTATGGATTAGAAAATTCTACACATACCGAGGCCGCTGATTGAGCCGTTTTTCATAATTCATTCTCAGTCACGAGATTAAAAAAAAGAAAATTAATTAGGGAACCGTTATTGAAAAATGAACATTTTACAACAGAAACCTGAAGTATTATCACTGGACAACCTAGTTTTTTCAAGTGGCGCTAAACGGCGCTTCTACATATCCCATCTTACAACACAATATTACTACTATACTTATTGCCTCAGAGAGCACGTTAAGCCAAACGTAAGTAGATCTTTGACAGTTGTTATGGGTCGTCAGAAACCCGAAAGTCTGACAACCAGTCTTACCCAGTATCGTGGTGCCCAGTAACTGGGTTTTGGAGGTCAGATAGGCAGTCACTCCATGTCAAATTCAGTTGCTTCCGGTTAGACTGGAAGCCGACTCCAAAATACTTGGAAAAATGCTTTTTTTTTTTAAACGTTGCCCCACACATTGTAGATGATTACTACTATAGTTATTATACTAACCCATCTTTTCCATAACCTCTAGTTTCTTGTTGACTTTGTAGGACGTCGGTCGGTAGTCGGCCGAAGGCGGCGAGGCGCGGCGCTCCGACGAGTGGCCGGCCGGGTACTGCGCCCCGCGGGACTTGGAGCGGGACGTGGAACGCGAGCGCTCGCGGCGATCGTGGCGGTGGCTTGATGACCTAAGACAGTGTAAATAGGATGACTTTATTAAAAATCGTCACTATCGCCAAACGTCACTGTCGCGCACTCCCGGGTATCACGAGGGGGGGTAAATGTCAGTCACTTATATCCGTCAGAAGACGTCAGGTGAAGCCAGGCACCGCCCACCAGTCGCTCGCGCTCAGTCTAATTCCAATATGGCCGCGGGCCTATTATAATGTCTGTTCCAAAAGTATCTAATGATAGTGTAAACAAACCCTGTTCAGATAGAAACTACTGATCCTAAAATTTTGATAAAAATAAAGAAGTATATGGTGTTAAAATACCATGAGAAATCTCTCAATATTATGCGTACCAACTTACATTTGCAGGTGGAATGTATCGAAGAACTTGTTTTTCAATTACAATGTTAGATTTTTTCTTGGGATAAATTCATCTTAACTAGGAAACCCATCATTGTGTGGTCCGACATGCACTTGGCCGGTTTTTTTGGGTTCCGTAGTCAACAAGGAACCCTTATATTTTCGCCATGTCCGTCTGTCTGTCCGCGGCTTAGCTCAGAGACCCTTAGTACTAGAAAGGTGTAATTTGGTATGAGTCGACAAAGTGGTAAAATAAAATCTTGAAATATATTTTTTAGGGTACTTCCCCTACACGTAGTGGAGATGTTTTTTTTTCTCGTCTAGCCCATAGTGTGGAGTATCGTTGGATAGGCGGGTCAATAATATTGCGGGTTTGTGAAAACAATTTTTCGATTCAGGGATTCGTTTGCGGAAAACTAAGCTTTGAAGCGCATTGTGAGCCAAGTGTCGGGACCCCCTGCCAGCTAAAGGGTTCGGTTTAAAGACATTTATTTCTCAAAGAACAAATTACAGTTCACTTAAAGAGAAACTTAACTAAATCACTACATAGTATAAAACAAAGTCGCTTTCTCTGTCCCTATGTCCCTTTGTATGCTTAGATCTTTGAAACTACGCAACGGATTTTGATGCGGTTTTTTTTAATAGATAGAGTGATTCAAGAGGAAGGTTTATATGTATAATAACATCCATTAAATAGTGGAGAAGTACTGTTATTTTTGAGGTTTCTAATGTGATGTCGTAAATAATTACATTTTTTCCGCTTACGTTGCAAACGCAGGCTGAACCCTACGAGTTTTATCAAAATAATGTACTAAGTATTGTACACATTGAAAAGGTCTACAGATAAGTCCGTGATGGTATATGTCTATCTCTTATGGATAACCCACAATAACTTTTTTTTGTCATTTACTTTTTACGACAAATAATGGCTAATTTTCGAAGCGATTTTAACCAATACAGCATTAATCCTTAACCAATTAAATACCTTGAATACATTGTTCATTTAATATAGATCTATATGGCCCTTTACACCGTATGATTTAAGTGAATATTTTCGAAGATATTACAGATTTAAAAATTGCGGGACGTAGCGTTTGCGGCGGTAGTTAAAAATGTAAAAAGTAAATAAGTAAAAATGTAGTGTATGAATTTAGATATTCCAAAGATAGCAGGAAATCTTCATGGTATAGGGAAAGGGGGATTGTTTTACTCCAAATTTAACGCGTGCGGGCCACGGGCAGTAATGAATAAATCAAATCTACTGAATCGATTTTAATCACATAGGCTATATATTTTATACCCGTGCGAAGCCGGAGCGGGCCGCTATGTTTTTATATACAACGTTCACAGTTTTTCTGTAGTGTATTTAGTATCAGCATTGCACCCGTGCGAAGCCGGGGCGGGTCGCTAGTTTAATAAGTTGTAGTTTATATTACGCCGTTCAAGCCATCTAAGAAACAGAACACCATAGTTCCATTTCTAAAATATAGCAAGTACCCATGTTCCAGTCTAAATAAAATACAAAACAGTTCAAGCCAAACTTATATGTGTCCAATATAAAAAAGCTAAACTTGTATATCTAATATATAATTCCTTAGGCCGTTTTTAAATGTTGGTATGCTTGTACACTCTCTGACTTTTTTGGGTAATTTATTGTATAGTCGAACCCCCTCATACTGTATAGTTTTCCTGCCGCACAGGGTTCTCACTCTTGGTACTTCTAGGGCGTCTTGATTACGGGTATTATATCTATGAGTCTTTTGTGTAAATGAAATATTTGTGTGTATGTTGGTCTTAAGGATCTTTCGGATAGTCATGCAAGTATGGACGTACTTGGATAAGTGAAAAAAATCATAGCAGTAGCATATATAACGAAGTTAGAAGGAAAACTATCACAGCTAAGTAAGCTTTACAAGTTACGAGTAATAGTCGACCACCATATATTTACAGTTGAAAAACATGTTCTCCCAAACATTTCATTATTGAAGAATTGTTTTTGATCTACATGGTTAAATTTATTCATGGGACAATATGTGCGTGGTCTGACACGCACATGGCCGGTTTTTCTAATTTATGCTTACCGTTTTTCTTCTGAGCGTCTGGCATGGCGGTCTCTGTCACGTTCACGTTCTCTGTCCTTTTCTTTATCGCGACGCTCGCGGTCTATGAATCTAAAAAAAAAAAAAAAAGCTTCGATAAAATGAGGTTATTTTAATTATTTATCTAGTAGACACTGATAATTACTGAGAATAATATCATAATTTTGAACTGCGAATGCATAAAATGCACCCCAGTGAGATTTTAGTGGCTTTTGTGGACATGATATTTATTCAGATATGTTACTGTAGTTGTAATTGCAATCATGTCATTAATATTTTATATACTTAGATTATTTTATATTTTGTGAATGTGAGAACGTTGTAGGCCTAGTAGAGTGTAGATTTGTTGGCGGTTTTCTATTTTGTTAAGTACCTGGTAATTGTTGAAAGGCCTACACTGTCCTCCCATACCTATTATCACTGTTATTTAATAATATTGTAAAGCCAATTATTTTTAAAAGAGTAACCGTGGAGTTTCTTGCCGGCTCTTCTCCATAGGAAACAACTAATTGGAACCGAGCACCTAGCTTCTGATGTTTCATAAGTGTTCATAAGTTCTAGTTCTGGCGGCCCATGTAGGTTTATGTGAAATAAAATATTTTGATTTTGATTTGACCAGACTCGATTACTCAAATGAACCCAAAGATTCGCACTAGTACCTGGAGCCTCATGTTTCATGGGGCTACAGTGACCATTGCATATCAAGGAGTAGACCGGGGGGCACGATAATGGTAGGGAAGACGAGCCCATAGGATATGAAGGATTATTAGTGCCATACCGGATATGCAGAAAATTTGGCGTCGCTGGCAAAAATCTCAACAAACAAACGATCTAAACAAAACAATATGCCGATTACAGAGTGGAAAATAACTACTTTTGTTACAAACAAACAACAGTAACAAGAAAAAATAAGCCGTGCGTCGCATCTGTGCAAGAACAGGTCGTTGCTCAGCAAAATGCTGACTTCGGATGAACCTACCCTCAAAGCGCTGATTTTCAGCAACAACCTTTCATTTAGAAATAAATTATTTGACTGTGATATTGAATACGGTACCTGGGCGACACAGCATCCCTGGCATCCTGAGACCTCTTATCAGCTGGTGGGTGAACCTCACTAGCGTAAGGCTTGAGGTCCATCAGCGCGGGCACTTTCTCGCGGTCATCGGGCCGGTCGCCTAGCAGACCACGGCGAACGGGCTCATGAGCGCGCCCGCGGTCGCGATCACGGTCTGACCTGTGATAGGAAAAAGTGTTAAACTGCCGTTCAAATATACTATGTATCTTTGTAAATAAAATAGTTATTTGTTATGCAAGGCTGTAAAGTTGTTTTTTGCCGCGTGTACTTGTATTAATACCTGAGCGTAGCGAGGGCTTCAAAGGTATGAGACGCAAAAATAACTTTGCTGCCAAAAGCAAAACACAACTTTTCACTTCCCTACAGCGAGGAAAATGCTAGGTGCAAGAATGTACCATCGCGGACACTGGCGGTCGACCACTTTTCACCCTTATGCCCAAAACAGCGACGAAGATATAAAAACACCTGTAGAGTTAGTGCAAGTGGTACATTTACATGTACCATCGCGGACACTGGCGGTGGACCACTTTTAAACCTTATTATTAGTAATAAGGTTGAAAAGTGTCATTGCATTGATGATTTTGTCGTTGTCATTGCATGATGAAATTAATTTTAAATATCGATGATTTTTACATGTGACATGATATCGGATTTCTAGTGGGATGATGTAGGCTAAAATGTACCTGTATTTGTCATCTCTGCGCGGTGACCGTTTATCTGAGCGGTCTCTGTCGCTGCGTGCACGCACGGGTGAGTCGCGGCGTTTGTCGCGCCGGTCGAACTCGCGGTCACCGCGGTCGCGGTCGCGGTCACGCTCCCGCTCGCGGTCACGTTCACGACTGTCATCTGTGAAAGTAAGTTATGAAATATGCAATTTTTTATCGAGTAGTAGTTTTAGAGAGCCTATAGAATAAAAGTATTTTATTGAAGTGAAAACTTCTTTAGGCGCGTTAAGCACTTTTTGGGTGAACAAAAATCATGGAACTCGCGTCATCGTCACCGAACGCTTTCCATGAGCTATATGTATACTGTGTGTATATGTGTACTTTTTGAGTGAACAAAAATCATGGAACTCGCTTCATCGTCACCGAACGCTTTCAAGTTACTTAGTTTTCACTTCTATTGACAGTCCCCAAAGACTGCCCTTTTTTTGTAACGCAGTTATGGCAGTGATTCAGAACTTTTGATAACAAACCTAATCATTTAAATAAATTATTGTCATGAGGGCCATTCAAGTATTACGTAAGCAGAATTTTATTAATTTTGAACCCCTACCTCCCCCTTGTCAGCAAAAGTAAACAAAGCTCATCGCCCCCCCCCCCCCTTTGCTTACGTAAACATTGGTATTTTTTTAAATCTGTTCAGGTTTTTATTCATGAGTCTAGAAATAAGGAATTTATAGACTAAAAGTAATTGAATGCCCATTTAAGTAAATTCCCTACTTTGGTTTTTTCTAACCATAAAAAATCGCGTGAGAGCGAGAAAGCAATATTAAAACTCTGAACATTGGGTTGCCATCTTTGTTCAAATAAAATAAAATTAAATTTTGCAATTGAATCTGAAAAGTAAATGAATAAGTATTGCTGACGTAATCCTACCATCAAGACCCCCATCCCCCATGTCATTAAAAATAATCAAAGCAAAGACCCCCTATCCCCCTTTGGTGCTTACGTAATAATTGAATGACCCCATGATAAAATACTTATGTTCTAACTCCGTAGTTCCTACAGCATTAACTTCGATTCAACATGCAACATTTTACTACTCGTCCGGTGATGATTTTATGAATTCAACTGTTGTGAATTCAATTAGAAACTTACATAGTAGTGTGCCAAAGCAATAAGAATGTTCATGGAATGTAACAATCGTGACAAATCGTGACGTTTCGATTTGGGCAGTGCTCCTCAAAAGCGATACTACTAATTGAGTGTGTGTTAGTTGACAAAGGGCAAAAGCCACTTCTTCCCAGCTAAAGCACTAGGAAGTGGTGAAGGGCGAGCGTTTGGGGAACTGTCTTATGTACTTTTGACGTTCGAAAAGTGCTGATTCTCAGCCTTATTTGAATAAATGAGTTTTGAATTTTGTTTTTTTATTTTTATGTTAGATTTTTTTTAAGGGCCTTTTATGTGATACTAGCTTTTGCGGCTCCGCCTGCGTAGAAGTCTGTTATCGCGTAAAAAAAGTAGCCTATATCCGTCTCCATATCCCAGGCTATATCTCTGCCAAATTTCATGATGATCGGTTCAGCGGTTTAGGCGTGAAAACGTAACATACAGACAGACGGACAGACAGACTGAGTTACTTTCACATTTAAAATATTAGTATGGATTTGAAATAAATGCTTTGACTTTGGAGGCTAATTAGCGTTTGCATTGCAGAGCACTAATATACACCGTGACATTTTAGTCGTCTTACAAAGACAGCCCACTTCATGTATCCAATGACAATAATTCATGTAATTTATTTTTTATTTTTATTAGATTTTTTTATTTTTAATAATTATGACGCATGACATAGTTGAAAACACCCTGTTACGAGTGCAGTCCGAGCCTTGTGATACAAGGGCGCCGCAGAATTTTATTCCAACTGAAATATTTGACTACATAAAAATTGGTAAAAGTACTAGTTGGTAAACAAGTTATTGTTTAAACATTCACTTGCCAAACATTAGGTTTCCGTTACAATTATTTGTGAAGAGATTTTTTTGCTAAGTAATAATTTCAATAATTTGGCAAATTAAATTATGCGGAAAATTGTTTGGGAATCGATAATTTGGCAATTTCTTTTCGAAGAAACAAGGGAGATCCATTGAATGGAGTTTATCTGGGATAGTGCTGTCACCGTACCTAATTCGTATGCCAAGCAACGTAGTAATTGTTCCCTAGGAATGCAAGAGGTGCCAAAAAGTATCGACATACAGGTTCATTGGTAAAATACTAACAACCTCTCGGGGCTATATTACTAACATCATAAACAACAACTTATGTTCAACTTGCAACAATTCTTCAAATTTTCATTAAAAAATAAAAAAATATTTAAATTCAACGCTCTAAATGTTATGAACTCTATGCGTAGCAAAACAAACTGCCGTGTCTAGTGCAAAAGGCAGCCGGTGTATTCTGTAAAAATCTCACCGTGAAAACGTAGGTGCAGTGAACTGTCATTCCACCTGATGCCTAGGGATTGACACTAATGACAGCTCACTCTAAGGCCGCATTCCGAATTGGTTAAAATCGCTCACAGCGCTCACATCGTCTCACATGCGTTCCGATTTAGATATTACGATTATGACAGCCGAGGGCTGTCAACAACTCGGAACGCTCGGGAACGCGCTCACGGTGCTCACTCAATGTCAAAACGATATTAGAGTATTTCTCTGTGTATACACCAAAAATTTGTTCTTCTTAGGTTAGGTAGCAACTCTAGAACAATTTTGAAAATGCCACCAACATATCTCTATTGTATTTAGCTGTGTGTACATAAATAAAAAATAATAGATATCGCCAAAAAATATCTATACATCGAACAAAGAATATCGATGTATCGATACATCGATATTTTTCTACAAGCCTAGTGTTCCTGTTGGAAGGTATGAGTGCCGGTGTAATGACAGGCACCTGAGACATTTCAACGTCTCTGGGATGACAACGCCGTGATGATGTCTCTGGTATTGCAGATTATCTATAAGCGGCGGTTTGATTGCCAATCTATACATATTATAAACTAGCTGGTGCCCGCGGCTTCGCCCGCGTAGCTCTTCTAAAATAAAAGTAGCCTAAGTTACTCCTTATAACATCAGCTATCTGCCAGTGTCCTGTCAAAATCTGTCTAGCTGTTTCAGAGATTAGCCGTTCTTTATCAAACAGACAAACAAAACAAAAATGTTTTTATTAAACAGACTTCCAAAAAAAACACTACAAAGTGAAAAATAGCTTTAATTTCGAAAGTCGGTGGCAAAACACTAAAATACAGATCCAAAGACACCGACTTCCGATATTAAAGTTACTTTTCACTTTGTAGATTTTTTTTAAGTTTTTTTTTTTTTTTTATAAGTACCGTATATAATTTCGTATAAATTCAGTAAAACGTCGTTATTTTGACATTACAAACAGACACTTCAATTTTATTTATTTGTATAGATTACATGTCGCCTATCGTATTGTATATGTGAACCACGTTGTTCTTCTAAACTACGCAACAGATTGTGATGCTGTTTTTACCATCATCTAGAGAATTTATCCCGAAAGGTTTATGCGTATGAGCGTTTAATATTTAACTAACTTATAATAAAGAAATTTCCGTCCCTGCTTCATATAATAAAAGACTTACTAGATCTGCGGTCATCCCGCGAAGACTGTGGCGGGGGCGTAGGCTCCGCCGGCGGCAATTCGGGCTCCGACTCGGCCTGCGAATCCTGCGACAAGAAACACAACACTTACACTACATTAAAACTTTTAACTATTTATAGAGAGTGTCATTGTATTTTGCACCATACATGATGGTATCACAAAATGTGAAGTGTTTTCAATTTGTTTCCGATAAATTGAAACATAGCTATATTTCAATGATGTATTATTGGTTTAACCTTGATTCAAAGATGAGGAAACTTTGAAGTTTTATTTCCCTTGTGATTTAAGAGTTTTTCCACAGAAAATGTTCTAAAATTCCAGTTGTGGTGCGGTTTCAAAATGAATTATTATTTTTAGCCTTTCTCATCCTTATTGTAGTGCAAGTACTAGTGGATTAAACATTATAATGAGAGAATTTGGGTTCTGTTTTATCCTGCTTATTTATACATGGTTACGATAACCAAATACTTAATAATGTTCACGTCTGATATAGACTTCAGATTCTGATATACATAGCATGATGACGCATCGTGTAGTTTCTGCCTACCCCTCTGGGGTAAAACGAGATATTATGTCTGCAAAACATATTAAGGAAAGAATGCTGTATATAAGGTGTATCTATTCATACACGAAATATTTTAAAATAAACATCTATAGGTGGTAAAAAAGCCATAGGAGCGAATTTTTTTTTTTTTATCTAGGTGTTTTATATTTTTACATAATTATTATAATTTTAAAATTGCTTAGGACATTTAGCAAAAAAAACCTTTATTTAGGGTAAACTCATCAGTAACTGGCCACTTTAGCACATTGCCCAGTTCATGTCAGTGTTATGACAAAATGTGTAAAGAAATTAATATTCTTAAATTATATATGGTTAAAGAGTGTATCCGTTTATCGATATTGATGGGTAAAAAATCAAACAAAACAGAATTATTTATAAATAATTTAATCTAATTAAAAAGTAGTTATTTGTAGTAATAACTGGCCATAAAATTCAGAAATTAGCCACCATAACACTAATAATTGGCCATGTAAAAATAATCATCAAAAACAATTAAAATAATAGATAAAGTACCTATATTAGAAATACAAAAAACTTCAAAAACTTAATAAGGCAAATTCTAACAATATTGTACTAATTCGTACAAAAAAATCAACATCTTAGCTTAAAAGAGATCAGTATACCACAGTTTGTTTGTAAAGTTTATATGAACGAGGAACTTAGAACCGCTTTCATTTATTTTGGTTGAATCATAGAATCTACAACTTTTTTTAGTAAAGGAGCAAAAGATTCTTTAGTGAGACTTTCTTGATAATTACATGCAGCATACCAATTCCGCAACATCTTTTTCCACCCAACTTTTATCGGACGAAAAGCTGCAACATCTGCTTGTTGTAATATGCGCGTTGCATTCGGATAGAGTGCGATCAAATGGATTTGTAAGGTTCGGCAGAGTTCAGATACTTCTAATGTTATATGCGTTTTGTGGCCATCGACAAACAAAATGACTGGAAAAGCAATATTGTTTTCCGTTAGTTCTCGGTGGAAGCAGTTAGCTATATAGTCATAAAAGACCGCAGCCGTCATCCAGCCCGAGTCGCTGCGGCCAATTCCCCATCCAGATGGCACACTCAACGTGACTCGGTCGGGTATTCTTTTGTAGGGATAGATGATCATGGGATTGCATACTTGACCGGCAGCAGAAAATGTAAACAGCACTGTTATGTTTTCCTTAGCTGATGCTTTTTCAATTTCATAAACATTTCTGCATCCTTTTTCTGCTAAAACTTTGCCGGTTTTTGGACAAATATTAAAGCCAGTCTCATCAGCATTAAACACTCGTGCAGAGTCTTGAATGACAGGGGATAAACCTTCATCGTCAATGTACTGTTTTATTTCTTGGAACCATTTCCTAATGTCCGATTCCGAAACACGTGCACTTGCGTTACTAACTCCTTCTGATGTCCGAATCGAAATGATAGGATGACGTTTCAAGAATGCCTTGAACCATACATCTCCAGGTTTGTCATTCCGGAATGGATTAGGTCTTGGATTTTTCTTCAAAAATTCTTGAACACAAATCTGTATGTCCTCTTTTTTTCTGGGAAATCCTCGTTTAGCTTGTTGTATAATGAAGTTACACAACTCATTTTCTTCAGCTTCGGTAAGCACTGGATCAGGTCCAGACTTAAACTTTGTGTTAGGATTTCGTATTTTAAATTGGATACTACTTCTGGGCACGCCAAATTTTTTAGCTGCTTGACGAATGGAACCTTCATCGTTTTCAATAAATTTAACAGCCTTTTCTATTGCCTCTAAATCTGTGCCACAAAAATTATTCCGTCAGTAACTGGCCATACAATTATAATACAATTGGCCACCCATGCCAGTTACTGATAAATGTGTATATTTTTATTTGAAATTTTTTCAGGAGATAGTATACCTTATGCACCTACTAAATACGTTTCATTTTTCATAAAATTCGAATATTGGGTTATAATCCAGTAACTGGCATGGGTGGCCAATAATTGAAAATATGCAAAAATGTCGATCAATTACTAGCCACCCGCCTAATGTCGGTTTACAATAGATACTGACAGAATAAATCTTTAAAAAAGAATCATTTATCATTCGTACAACACACCAAATACAATCGACTCACGTTTACTACACAAAATACCACAAAATTCAAATTTTACATCAAGCGTTACGTTAAGATTTTTGTAAAAACTTACCGTTCATGTCAAAGCATGCACGTCGACTATCACAAAATGGTGGATATTTTTGGCGCTAGTGTCCGTAGTGGAAAAAAATGTTACTATAATGAAAGCTACTAGAGTAGGTAATACCAAAAATAAATAATAGATGGCGTGCTGTGAGGTTAACTCTTAATTTATGCAGTTGAAGTGGACAGTGGCCAATTATTGAAAGCGGCCAGTTATTCCTCAGTTTACCCTACTTATTCTATGAATGATCCGCCCGGACGTGGCGACGCCGTGAAGGTGGTGGCACGAGCGCGGTGAATTTTGGTAATTAATCATCATATCAAGTAATTTTAAATTACTAAATTTTTTAAATAATACACTCACATAAAAAAAAAAAACATATCCATGGCTTCTTTACCACCTATAGGTGTATATCTTAAAATATTTCGTGTTTGAATAGATACACCCTATACATGAGTCTTTATAATGTGCACATATCGAAATGAGGGAATCTATGCTTAATTTTATCTACGGCAAAAATATTAAAAAAAATCTAAGTATTTTATTTTATTTTTTCAGGAATTAAAAAAAGAATCTAAATATTTTATTTTATTTTTTCAGGAATTAAAAAAAAAATCCCAGTGTAAACAAAACGGTGTAACTTTAAACTTAATGATCTATCACGATGAAACAAACTCCATAATGATTGGAAGTAATTAGGCGTCCTCATAAAATAAAAATTGGGGAAAAAACTACCCTCAATTGAAAAGAAACATATTTTTTACAATAATTGTAAAATTGAAATAAAAATAAAAAAATAAAAATTCAATAAAAAATAAAAAATAAATTGAGTTTTTTTTTTTGTATTTTTTCCTTAGATAAAATTAAGCATAGATTCCCTCATTTCGATATGTGCACATTATAAAGACTCACACTGTATATACGTATAATATAAAAACTTTGTGCGACTTTTCAGCTGCTGGGCCAATTGACCCGTGAAGCCAGCAGTAAAATCGTTGAGCGCATTTATTATTTCTATAGCTTGTCGCATACCTAGTTCTGCTTCAAAACAGTCAGTTTGCCTCAAAACCGCAGTCAAAACTTTCATGTTTTGTAGTACGTATCTGAAAATTAAACCAGTGCAATGCTGCTGATCATGTTAAGTTAGGACTCTTTTAACCACACACTTATCTTTATGTTTTTTGTTGTGACCATAATGTTATTAATTTTGCAAGCGAAAAAAGCCTTGTGTTGGCCATTTATAATATAAATATTGGCTTTGATGTTATTAAATCTTCATTGTCTTGAAGAAGGGTGTATTTTTGTAAGTGTGTACGGGCCGATTACATAAGTTACTAAAACAATAAGTCATTATTAAGTCAAGATAATTATGGTATACATAAACCCCTTTAATAATAAATTCAGAGTAAAATTCTGACAAGCTTTCAACACGTAAATTGTATGGTTAAAATAACAAATCTTGGGTATATTTTTGCAATGGTTCCGGATTTTAATAATTAGGGGGAAAAATGTGTGGAAGTTAATATCTTGATTATTAAAAAATATTACTGTGACGACTTTTCACTTCATTGCCATAAATATGTAAAGTTTATACAAAAAATAATGGAACAGGAAAGCAGAAAACCTATTTTATGTTTAAATAATTATGAGTTATATTATAGACTAGCTGCTGCCTGTAGCTAAGCCCGCGTAGCTTTTTGGAAAATAAAAGTAGCTTAAGTTTCTGCTTATAACATCAGCTATCTGGCAGTGACAGTGCCGTCAAAATCGGTCCAGCCGTTTCGGAGATCAGCCAAAACAAACAATTTTTTTTTTTTTTTCTGTTATGAATACCGAATTCCTTTCAGAAGCATTTAGTAAAAGTTGTTATTTTGACATTTACAAACAGACACTTCAACTTTATTTGTATAGATTCCATAGAAAGTACATGTTATATTAAACTAAATAAATATGATAATTATATGGATTTTATGTAACATTTCAAAATCGGTACCGTTCAGTAAAATCACATACTGCTTCTTATTAAATTTAGAAACTGTTCTAAAAGAAAAAAATAAACATGGATATGAGTAAATCATGATACCAAATAATTTGGGTCATCTTATAGCTATGTACTCACGTGAGCCTGTAGTTAAAGGGTCGCAGTGTGCATGGACTCGGTCGGTCATCTTGAAGCCTCGGCACGTACTCAAGGGGTATTTGACTTTTGTTTTGTGTCAATTTACAAATGGGTAACATATAAAATAATAAAAGTGTTAATATCATCGTTGAAAACAGCATAATGCAAAGTTGCTTTTTTAACTGACTCTATTTATAAAAAGTGTACTATTATGATAATTATTTAGTTACTATTGTGAGAAATTAAGACTATTTAGAATGCTGCGAAGGATTTTGGCTTTAAGCCTGAATATAGATGAAGAATAGACTATGTACTTAGTTAACAATATTTCTACTGTTTAGATTCATCACATAAACAAGAAGAGTATAATAATGAAGGACCCCATCAGGTGGTCTGTTACCAAGTGAACTGACCGGGGCTCTCACTGAGCTAGCATATGTGATGGTGGAAGACATACATATGGGACAGTTACCTCGCTCATGTCCATGTTGACGTCATCGTAGTTGGTATCGCTGTCTCTGCGACGTCCTCCAGCGCCACCCGCACCCACCTATAATATCATTCTATTGTCAAGCAGAGAACGCAGGTTAATATCCATGATTCTCATAAAAATTGCATCAAAACATACTAAAAAACACCCAAAACACTTAAGCAATCAAAAAATTAACATTTAGAAAAATATTGTCAAGGACGCCAAAACTTACCGATGATTGTTGGCTTCCATAACGCTCCGATTCATTCTCATCTTCGCTACCGTAACCAACAAGACAATCCATGGTTATTTCTTGTTAATTCTGGCACTATCTGTTGTGTGAATCAATAGTCCAATCCAATTCACAGTAAAAATAACAAAGTAAAAACCTAATTTGGCTTCAAAAGCGAAAATTGCGAGGAAAATAAAATAATTGACAATGCCTATGACTTTTGTTACCACAGCACAGATTAGTAATATTACAACTTTAGAGTAGACCATAAACAGAGTCGCACAGACTAAACAGGACTATAATAATTAAAAAGCGTCTAACGGGCCTTTGCGAGTTGGCTTCGGCCCCTCGTACGCCTTCCAAAGGTCCGGGACCCCAGGGTCCCGAGATATGTAGACATAAATAAAATAATAATAATAAAAAACAAAGAAAAAACACTTTACAAAAATAATAATAATAATACCATTTATAAATACCGAATACGTAGAAGAAAAATCGATTTGTTTTCTACGTATTCGGTATTTATATTTTTAGTAAAAAAACCTCCGAAATACCGCAATAGATTGCTATACGAATGTACGGTGGCCAGCCTGCACATCAAGTGACCACATACTGTCAAATTTTCTCGTTCGATTTTGAACTTAATCTTCAACACTTTAAAGTTTAAAATCGTTTGGAGAAATTTGACAGTTTCGTGTAGCTTGATATGCGGGGCACTTTACGACTTTACTATAGAGCTACCGTTTACCGGGTAATATGTTGTTACTTATGATTTACTGTCTTTGGTAATATGCCTTTCATTGGGTGTCCCGTTATTTCGCAGACAGAAATTTCATAGAATTTCGTTTCCCAGAAAATGTTTCACATAATATTTGGTCCTTGTATTTTTAGTTCGAATACTATTGTTTCAAAGACTATTTACTTGAATGAAATATATTTCACAGAAACACAATTCTATGAATTTTTAATCACATTTTTTTGTTTAACAAACTTATCACACAGTAGAATTATTTTTTAACGAATATTGTTTCTTCGGTATATGTTAGTAACAGAAACGAATCGCTGCAAAACTGACTCCACGTAGTCTTGTCTGCCCTACCACTAAAGTGTAATTTAGAGGAGAGCTGAGGCGGCCCGCGAGCTGAGCAGCAGGTGGTTTTAACGCTCGTCGCCGCGGCTGAGGCTGGCCGGCTTAGCCGGCCAGCAAGCCGAAGCTGCAGTGGTGAGCGTGAATACCATCTGCGACGATAAGCTCGCGTGGGACCGTCGGAGCCCCGCAGCGCCGGAGCCGTGACAGAAACCATGCCTGTTGCATATTGCATGCTCGATTGCATGCCGCATGCTTGCTTGCATGCTCCAAAATGCAAAAAAAATGCTGTTGAAAAATTTAAAATGGATAAAATGTTATTCTTGGTAATAAGTTTTATGTTAAATAAACAATATAAGGATAAAGAATATTTGATTTGATATTCTACGATATGACTATTCTAACATTAAATTTTATGTGAAACAAAAATCAATGATTTAAAAATCTTCAAAGTAAGTATTCTGCGTATTGATTATTCTATGAAACGAAAATATGAGAAAAAAATTATGTGAAACGAAATTCTATAAAACTATAAGCTATGAAACAACGTACAACCCTTTCATTGACTTGAATGTGCCCTGGCGGCTGAGAGTATGTCATGCTCACTCAAAATCAAAGAGTAAAGTAAGTATAGAGCTCAAAATCAAATGTCTCGCTGGTGGTGGCGTGTGTGTTGGATCATTAAGTTTCCTTCAAAATGGTTGAGCTAAATGGTGCTGATCCAAGCGTCATGTTCGTGAACGGGCGCCGTCAGTTGGGACTGGTCATCTCTAAGCTGCTTTAATTTTTGAATTGTTTTTATTACGGACGCTTCTAACGTGCACGTCTTTCTACATTGTTCTCACATGTTTAATTTCAACATGAATGATGTTACCCATTTTTTGTAACAATATTGTGTTTTAAAAGAGTGTCCGTGTAGTTTCTTGCCCGTTCGTTCTATTTCTATATGAACCTACTACGTTTTGGAATGGGTAATATATTTCTGACTGACCGACCCCTTGACAATTCAAAAGTGCCTGTAATTGGTTTATTTGAAATAAATACTTTGAGTTTGAGGAGTTATGTAGTCTGTGACCACAGAACAGAAAAAAACAGTAGAAGTCGCATAGCGCTTCATTAGTATCAGAACCAGCGTACCCAAACTCACACATACACAGGTTAATTGTATTTCGTAACACTAAGAAATCCTTGGTGTGATTGGTAGTTTAATATTGAATGAAAGTATGAATTAAGTCAGACATCGCTTATTTGAAAATAAACCACAGTTATATGAAGATAGAGTTGTTTATTGTCTACTTTTTTAAAGTATTTAATACCTTTTCCGTTTGAACTTCACATGGAATACTTTAATGAGCAAGTTACGCTATTCGCCGCTAGATGTCACTATAATAAATGCACTCAATTTAAAGCTGTATTTCGTTACCGTTAAGATTGATATTTGCGTAACGAGGTCATTACAATTCGTCCTCCTCTAGGGACATACCACTGTCGTTGACTTATTTATCGATATTCCGTTTTATTTTCAGACAAAATACAGTCAACAGCTAGAGTCGATAAATATTATTATTAAAAAATGATCAAAGTTTTTAAAAGTGAGAATTAATTAATACAAAATAAAATAAAACAATGGTTTAATTAATTAATTAAAAAAGCAGCTAAAGACAAAAAAATTGTGCCAGTTTTAGCAGGAAACCAACTTTGCCTTCCAGTCCCTTCAATCCATTTCTCTTTCCTGTCTGGATCCTGAGGTAATCTAAAATTACAAAATAATACGAAACCCACTTTTTTATAGGTTTGAGACTGTGAATTAACTTGTTCGATTAATCTTTTCTCGATTAGAATATTACTAATAGATTACGTTTATTCATGTTCTGCTTATTTTAAACTCGGATAAGGTAGAATTAGAAAAAACAACAACAAACTATAAGGGTTCCTTGTTGACTACGGAACCCTAAAAAGGTTTGAACATTCACTAATACACAAAGAAAACCGAACACGGTTAAATGTTTCCCGATATTTATCATAGAACACATAGAACATTGTAAGTTTAAAGTATCGATAATTCATTATCGATAAAGGTAATCTTTAATTGAGTAGCTGACTGTAACATGTGCATAGTTGGAATCTTCTCGAAAATATGTTTGAGTTTAAAAGAAAGTAGACCTTAAATTAGAGAGCATAAAGTCAACTTTTACTTGTCTTGTATAATAAAATATTGTTTTTTCAAATTTATATCGAAATAAAATCAATTATGACTAACCGATGGTATGATATTCCTCCATTTGATAAATTTTTGGTTCTGCTATCGTGTTTGCATTCTAAAACAGCACAATATGGCATTTTTGTATTTTTTTTTTCCAGTTCTTTTTACCGTGACAGTTGTAGCTTGACTGATGTGCTTAATGTGGGCGTGGAAGCAGACATACGCGGAACTTCGCAAAACTCGGGGTACGCGGGCCCCGCCTACTTGCGACTTCTACTGTTTTTTCTGTTCTGTGTCTGTGACCTGTGTTAAAACGTGACAAACTATGGAACATGTTTTTTTTTGCGATAGCGATTTCAGAGTTGGTCCCTTATGTGTAGAGATGGGTAGCACACTCTTTTAAAATGAGGATCGTGCGAGGCACTCTTTGTACCAAGTGTGCTAGCACACTGTGCTACCACGAATGAGGCGAGGCCGCGAGGCTGCGGTGGCCTGTGAGCACGTACGTGCTGTGAGTCACCGTGAGTCGCGTGACTCACCACGCGAGTCGCGAGTGAGGTGTGTATGACGCCACATACACATGCGCAATAGAGTAGGCACACGCGGTGACTAGTTGGTTAAACGCGTCACACAGCTCGCACGAGTGATCATATTCTTTGCGAGTGATAATGAGGGAAAGAGAAATGAGAATGTTTACGTGACGTCGTCAAACGAAAGCAAAAGACGGCAATTAAACTTAGACCTTAACTCCTTTGCTTAGAATCGTAAATAGATTTGCAAACTTGCAACAACTAGAAGTTTTAGGTTGTTTTTTATTATTATTTTCTTATAGCGAAATTTGTTAGATCTTAACCTTGAGTCCTTGACTTACATTTGATATTGTCTTGTTGTATCTTGATTGCGATCTTCGCTTGCGCGACGTAATTTTTGTGCCTATTTTAAAGTTTGTGAGTTTTAAATAAATATCTTATAATTATGGTGAAAGACTAATTTAAAATAATATCGTATTTTTTTATTGTTTTTTGTTTAATTTTATTGTTCCTACTGATGACCGTCCTTCTATTAGCCTACATTTTCTTTAAAATAAAATTTATTTAACACGTTGTTTTATTAAATAAATAAATAAAAGAGAGATTTTTTAATAATGATGTAACTTTTATATTCCTTTTTCATAGAGAAAGATTACGCTTTCTAAAATAATAATAACATTCTGTCTATACTCATTAATCATGGGTACTAATGGACAGAGTAAGTACTAAAGAATAACATTGGCTCAAATAACTCGTATTCAAAACTCACAATACGCGCGGTATGAGTCCGGCTGTCAACACTACTACAGCCCGCGCGTGTTCATTGGCCAAATAACAAAGCGTAGCTTCACGAGTTGAATTTTGGCCAATGACATCAAAATAATAAGAGTTAGTGTCGAGAGTCGAGTGACTCGTTTCGTTCCACGGCGGGTAATCTCAGAACAAAATATCCTGGCAGTAATAGACGTATTTTGTTTATGGTTTATTTCTTCAAAGTGACAACCGCCCCTCGTCCCTTACCCCTTTGTCGCCAGTGCAATCGTCGCCATATTTGTTTGTTGTAAGTCTATCGTAGCTATGGTTGTCTCTTCATCCCGCCCATAGAGGAAAGTAATATAACATCCCGCCATTACTACTTTATGGTCTGATGGTCTGTGTTTACAGTTGATCGAGAAAAGTTTTACGTTGATTAATTTCCATAACATATCCTCTCAAAGTTAAACCTGTAATAGTGTAATTACAACGTGCAGTATGTACCGCACTTGCTGTGTTGTGAATTGTGCTAGTAAACGAAAAGACGTTAGATTATTTCAATTTCCCATACGTGAGGTAGGACTCCAAAAGTGGTTAGAGTGTATTAACTGTGAAGTACTGCGAAACACAGACACGACGGTGGACGATCTTCGCAAGCGTTATGTCTGTCAAAAGCATTTTGAACAGAAGTTTATCGTCTCGACTAAAGCGATGACTCGTCTTCATGTTGGCGCATAACCCACGCTGTTTTCGATAACGAAATCAGCAGTGGCATTCCTCGGTTTCAATCTATGGACACTGACCACACTGGTAAGTACCACGTTAACCTGACAACATATAATAGTATAACACATTTTTTCATATATTCCTCAAATAATTATACTCAAATGTGCATCATGTAATATTCATGCACTGATTAAAAAATAAAATTGCTGCTATTTCGGTTTCAAAACTTGAATTATCCACTGTGGAAATTCACAGAGAAGCCATACATTTTAAAGAAAAAAAACGTATCCTATGTCTGTCCATCAATGTTGCTCTGTTTTAAGTGCAAAATTT
Source organism: Dryobota labecula (assembly GCA_947523025.1). Lineage (NCBI taxonomy): Eukaryota > Metazoa > Arthropoda > Insecta > Lepidoptera > Noctuidae > Dryobota > Dryobota labecula. The sequence goes on from OX383303.1 coordinate 13,268,340, forward strand.
TTACAATACCCAGAAAAAATAAAAAAATTGTTCATTATAAAAACTCTGTGTAATTAAAATTTTTACTGTTTAGTGAAACAACATAATAACTTGATATTATCACATAGTATATGGGAAAGCATAAACATAGTTACTATTTTTATGGTTCCAAAATGGGTGCCAACGGGACCCTATTACTAAGGCTCTGCCATCCATCGTATCTGTCACAGGGCTGTATCTTTCTCTAACCTAACTACTCTAATCTAAACTGGATTGAAGTATAATTCTTAATTTAAGTTTTTTTTGTTTCCAGATTTTGATGTTATGGCTGCTAGTGTTATCGCTAACTTGTGGATCACACCACAACATCATTAGTTGACGTGCCCTCCAATTCAGGCTGTGGAAGTGAAGCCTCACAAAGCCACATCATAAGAGGTATTAAAATTGATTATTACAATTATCTTTCACCAGTAGTGAGACATACATACAGCGTGCTGCTGCAATGGTGACATTAATTGACAGAGGCACGCTGTATTCACTGAACAATGTCCTCTACTATGGCAAATAATTTAAATTAAGTAAATATAGTTCACATTATTTAAATTATTTGCCATGGTTGTTGCGGATGGTATGGTTTACAATCTGCAAAGCACACTCATATTTTGTTGACTTATCATACATTTTTATTTACAGATGCAGTTATTCCTTCTACACTGAGGCTTTGTCACAGAAGAAGGCGTGTTATTTTAAACAAAAAGGAAAATACCTTTACAAACTTTTTTTCATTTTTTTTCATTGGTGGCAAACTTTAATTGGTGCAACATTATAAATAAAATAATAAAGGGCACAGATGTGTTTAGGTTGGAAAGCAAAAGTTTGCCACCAATGCAAAATAAAGCATTTGTAACTTATAAAACAATAAAAATATAAATAAATAATTTTGGTTTTTTATTTTCATCACGCAATCACAACCTTGGGTTGAATTAAAGCAGCACCCCTTTTTTTAAGTCGGTTAAAGGCTTAAAAGGCTGGTTTCCAAAGTATTCTGGGTTCGACAAACTTTGGCAAAAAGACCCAGCCTCATAACAACAAGCGAAAAATTGGTAAAATTTAAAAAAAAACAAACGTCACTTTCAAGAAAGCAGATTCGTATGGCGATTTTTCTTCTATGGGAGATTACCGTCTGAATACTATATGGTCTGTGTTTCGTTCATAACTCACAGCTCACACACAACACGCACTTGATCGTACAAATGTTCTGTTGTGTAGCTAACTGTGGTGTGTGCTAGCACATCAAAATAAAAAGAGTGAGTGACTCTTTTTATCCAAGTGAGTAGCTACAACTGTGCTAGCACATGTGCTGAGTCACCCAACACTACTTATGTGGGAAGCGTCAGGGTAGCCCGCGAAATTCAAATTTTCTTACGTTTTTTGCAGGTCACTATCAGGTTGTATGTTGATCTAAATATGATTCGCAACTGTATCAAATATTTATTTATATAATTAAAATCATTCAAATCAATAATGCGACAGTCTACGACCAAGTAACCCTATTGAATGTCTATTTCATGAAATCATTACATTTGAGGCAAAGTTGTATTGTTGAATCATCTCAACTTACCTACCTACTTTATGAATGTCCATTTCAACCACGCGGCCAATTCATAAAATTTGATGTAACTTTGCCAGGAATTAGTGGTAATTTGTTACTATACACCCCCTTTTCCTGAATTTGTTGCAAAAAAAATCAAGACGCAATGACCAAAAATAGTTGGCCGCTAGAACCGCCACTTGCCGTATTCATCGCCTGTGATTACGCAGAAACTAAATAATGCAGATGGGCGAATGATGCATCAAAAGAAAGGTCTTAATTTGTTGTAATTGTTGCAAAAATAAAAAACATGAAAACGTAAACACACAAAAAGTTATGCTATATTTAGTTTCCAGGTTATACTGCCGTGCTAACGAAGAACGCAGTAACTCGATTTTGGACGATTATGAGTTATACATTCGTTGAGTTATATATTTGGAGTCAGCGAATCGAAATCTATTAAATCTCTCTAAGCAACTTTTTATTGATCCTTCAGGAACTCGGTTTTTCAGTAAGCAAGAATGCTATACTAAAACATCATAACAAATTCAATAATCAAAAATAAAAGTCTCGGAAGCGGTAAAATCGTGTTACTGCGTTCTTCGTTAGCACGGCAGTATAGGTGTAGGTAGGTATCTCACCTAGGGTTGCCAACTTTTTTTGACAAATAAAACGTATAAAAGTGGTTTGGATAGGAAAAAAATAAAGTATTAGGAAGAAAAAAAAGTTTATTTCAAATTTTATGTTTTTTTTGCTTTAAAAACGTATTTTTGTGTGCTTTTAGCACATGATAACAATTTCTTGTTATCTTTAAATGTTACAAAGCTTGTTTGACAATCAATATTTAAATTTAAATAGATAAACAATTCGTTTTTAATTAAATTTATTGATGCTCTATTTCTCTCTTCTCGCCACTTCAGATTCATTACAGAAAAAACTCTTTCAGTAAAAGCTGAAGTTGCAGGAACGGAGAGTAGGTAAGAAATATTTTTTTTATATTTGGTTAGTATTTAGTTGGTCAGAGTATTGATTTTTAGGAGTCACTGGTGTGTCGCTATCAGAATTACTCGTCATTTTCAGCATTAATATTTACTCGTCATTTTCAGCATTAATATTTACTTTAAAATGCATTCTTCACTTATAAACAAAACTAACGGACCAGTTTTGTACAATTTCGTCGATAATGAAAGACATCTGTGACAAATGTCACAACTGACATCTAACATTTCGTTCAGTAATTAAAAATTGTTTCCATTATCCGTTTTAAATATTTCGTTCAGCAATTATGAATCGTTAAGTACCCATAATGAGTATTTTGTTTTACGCACGTAAAGGTTGACAATAAAGTATTTTTGCATACTTTATTTGTATGTAAAAGTATAAAGTATAATTACCAAAAATAAAGTAGGATACGTTATTATAAAGTATGGTTGGCAACCCTAATCTCACCATGAATATCAAATTAATAGAGGCTTATGTGTATGGACAATTAGTTGCTAATTTTTTGTAGCGAATAAACAAGAAAAATCACTACAAAATAGGTTCAATAATTTGTTAGAGTCGATTTTAGTTGGCCGCTCGGACGGCAATATGCCTAAAACACAATGGTGTTTATTTCGTTATTAAAAATAGGTTCAAGTTTAGTTAAAGTACTAATCGACACGTAACGTAACCTAGTTTGGATATATGTGGCGAAAATAACGGTGAAATTCATATTTTAGGTAATATTCACTGAAATATAATAGTATGAAAATGTATTAGAGTAGGGTGACCATGATTACAACGCCACTGCACGCCAAGTGGACGCTGTCAAATGTCATCGATGTCAAGCCGGCCGGATGGCCGGCCTTCCCGCTCAATTCCGATTCATTCCGACATACGTTATCATGTCACCATTTTCACTGTATTTTCCAAAATCTATTGTAAAATACTCATTAAAACCGTTAAACCATCAAAAACCAGGAGTAAGTTTTCGCAAGTACGAAGGCATGTTTTTAAAATATAGTAGGTAGAAAGGTATCCTATTTACGTAAGTATCTATCACCTCGCCTCGTTGGTCTAGTGGTCACAAGCGCTACTGCTGAGCATGAGGTCCTGGGTTCGATTCCTGGGTCGGGCAAAGTGCTATTAGGTTTTTCCATCTGGAATTTCTTAGTAGCAGCCCGGAGTCTGAATTTGTGCCCGGTTGATGGAAATAGGCTCGCCCCCTATTACATGGGATTTAAAACATAACAGGCGAAAGGTGCGGTGTTCTATAGGTACATGTCTGCCTTACCCTTCGGGAAATACAGGCGTGATGTCATGTATGTTTCTATAATAGTTTAAACTAGCTACATGAAATGATACGAGTATATTATGTATGTATTTATTATCATGCTACGCACGACTACATGCACCACAAGTCACACATCTGTGATCAATGTGCTCACAGTCGCAAACCAGTTACCGATAGACAAGAACAGAGTTATGAGACGTCGCTGTCGTGCGAGCGAAATCGCATTAGCTGTCGTTTAATGGCCGAATACTCGTATTTGCGATTATGAATGACATTGCATGTGGCAGAACAAACATGGCGAAGCACACATTAAAATAATATAATTATACCTTTCAACAAATTAGCATTTTTGGCAGTACTTACGAGTGGTAAGTAATCCCGTGTTTCTTATTTTTCTTTCTTGTATTATTAAAATACTGTTTAGCTGCACAAGAAGTCATTTTGATGCGTATTTATATAAAAAAACTCTAATTATGGAGCCGTTTGATCAACGATATCCCGTGCACAACTGAGTGCCAACTAGGGGCCACCTCTCAGTTTGATAGGACCAGGCGCTGTTACTAAGTCCCGTATCTACACTTTTAATACATCCATACTAATATTATAAATGTGAAAATAACTCTGTCTGTCTGTCTGTAGGTTACGTTTTCACTCCTAAACCGCTGAACCGATCGTCATGAAATTTAGCAGAGATATTACCTGGGATATGGAGAAGGACATAGACTACTTTATTACGGGCGGAGCCGCGGGCAAAAGCTAGTGAGCTATATGTATACTGTGTATATATGTGTACTTTTTGGGTGAACAAAAATCATGGAACGCTTGTCATCGTCACCGAACGCTTTATTTACTTAGTTTTCACTTCTATCGGCAATCCCCAAAGACAGCCCCGTTTATTTTTTTTGGGTGGGAAATTATCAAATAACTTCTCCCGATCTGGGCGGACACACCATACACAAACACACACTTACACAAACAAATACACAAACACCCATGCACAAATATATACAAACAACCTTGCGCAAACAGACAAACATGCATGCACAAACACAAAAAATGCACAAATACCCATGCAAAATGACGCACAAACACGCATGCACAAACACACATGCACAAATACACACAAATACCCATGCACAAACACACACAAAGACTCATGCATAAACACACTAAAACACCTATTCACAAATACACACAAATACCCATGCACAAATACACACAAATGCCCTTGCGCAAACAGACTAACATGCATGCACAAACACACAAACACGCACAAATACCCATGCAAAATCACGCACAAACACGCATGCACAAACAAACAAACACACATGCACAAATACACACAAACACCCATGCACAAACACACACAGACACTCACGCATAAACACACTAAATCACCTATGCACAAATACACAAACAGTCATGCATAAACACCCATGCACAAACACACACAAACACTCATAAATAAACACACTAAAATACCTATGCACAAATACACACAATCACCCTTGCGCAAACACACAAACAAGCATGCACAAATACACACAAACACCCTTGCACAAATACATACAAACACCCATGCACAAACACACAAACACTCATGCATAAACACACTAAAACAACTATTCACAAATACACACAAATACCCTAGCGCAAACAGACTAACATGCATGCACAAACACACAAACACGCACAAATACTATGCAAAAACACGCACAAACACGCATGCACAAACAAACAAACAAGCATGCACAAATACACACAAAAACACATGCACAAACACAAACAAGCATGCACAAACTCACACATACATAAACATACTAAAACACCTCTGCACAAATACAGACAAACACCCATGCACAAATACCCATGCACAAACATATACAAATACCCATGCACAAATACACACAAATACCCATGCACAAACACATACAAACACCGATGCACAAATACACACAAATACCCATGCACAAACTCACACATACATAAACATACTAAAACACCTCTGCACAAATACAGACAAACACCCATGCACAAATACACACAAATACCCATGCACAAACACATACAAACACCCATGCACAAACATATACAAATACCCATGCACAAATACACACAAATACCCATGCACAAACACATACAAACACCGATGCACAAATACACACCAATACCCATGCACAAACATAATATACAAATACCCATGCACAAATACAGACAAACACCCATGCACAAATACACACAAATACCCATGCACAAACTCACACATACATAAACATACTAAAACACCTCTGCACAAATACAGACAAACACCCATGCACAAATACACACAAATACCCATGCACAAACATATACAAACACCCATGCACAAATACACACAAATACCCATGCAGAAACTCACACATACATAAACATACTAAAACACCGATGCACAAATACAGACAAACACCCATGCACAAACATATATAAACACCCATGCACAAATACACACAAATACCCATGCACAAACACACACAAACATCTTTGCACGAATACACACAAACACTCATGCATAAACATACTAAAACCCCTCTGCACAAATACGCACAAATACCCATGCACAAATACACACAAATACCCATGCACAAACACATACAAACACCCATGCACAAATACACACAAATACCCATGCAGAAACTCACACATACATAAACATACTAAAACACCTCTGCACAAATACAGACAAACACCCATGCACAAACATATATAAACACCCATGCACAAATACACACAAATACCCATGCACAAACACACAAACACCCATGCACAAACACATACAAACACCCATGCACAAATACACACAAATACCCATGCACAAACTGACACAAACACCCATGCACAAATACACACAATTTCCCATGCACAAACACATACAAACACCCATGCATAAACATACTATAACACCTCTGCACAAATACAGACAAACACCCATGCACAAATACACACAAATACCCATGCACAAACATATACATAACTGGCATATACATAACTATTATATAACTGGCTGTCGTGTTCTTCCCGAATCAATCTGTCGTTTAGCGTAACTCGTGGTCACAAACCTGTGAACAAAGGGGTACTTACCTAGTAGGTAATTCAATAGGTTTTGTTTATTTTTTTTTTATTTTTTTTGTTGTATAATAGTTATAATACAAATGTTATTTACCTATATTTATTTATTGTAAACATACTTTAGTCTAGCCAAATTGTTATTTTATTCGCACCTACGTCACTATAAATAATATAAGATTATTCATATTTCGTAATCACATCACACTATATATTTACACAAATTAATTCACATAATCACATTATACATTTATAACTTTTATAATCAAGTAATATAAAAACAATCAGCACATCAACGAACGAGAACTTTTCTTAATGCGAAACTTACTGCAGAATCCATAGTTGCTGGTATACTTGCATAATCCGCGCCTGTCACAATCACAACACCAATATATTTTATATCGTCAGCTCGACGTCCGTGTGTCACTGCAGGGATCCAGCAGAATATCAGCGTCAGGTATATCTGCCTGACACATGCTGAGCTGGACTCCCATTTGGTGCAACCTTGAGACGCACACCGCACCTTGTATATTCGCTAAGTAATAGAATTATGTCATGTTTGTCTGTTTAATAATATTCATGAAATTTTTAATCGTTTGTGCTCTTGTGTGTTGTGCTATGTCTTTTGTGTGCACTGAATAAATGTTTTATCTATCTATCTATATACAAACACCCATGCACAAATACACACAAATATCCATGCACAAACACATACGAACACCCATGCACAAAACCCATGCACAAACACATACAAACACCCATGCACAAATACATACAAATACCCATGCACAAACATATACAAACACCCATGCACAGATACACACAAATACCCATGCACAAACACATACAAACAACCATGCACAAATACACACAAATACCCATGCACAAACACAAACAAACACCCATGCACAAATACACACGAATACCCATGCACAAACACACACAAACATCTATGCACAAACACACACAAACATCTATGCACGAATACACACACACTCATGCATAAACATACTAAAACACCTCTACACAAATACAGACAAACACCCATGCACAAATACACACAAATACCCATGCACAAGCACATAAAATTACCTATACACAAATACCCATGCACAAACTCACACAAACATCTATGCACAAATACAGACAAACACCCATGCACAAACACACAAACACCCTTGCATAAACATACTAAAACACCTCTGCACAAATACAGACAAACACCCATGCACAAACACACACCATACACAAACATACACTAAAAACATTACACATTATACATTTGTGTACATTCACAAAAATAAAGCATGCCCAAATACACACAAACACCCATGCACAAACACGCACAATTACCCTAGCATAAATACACGCAAACACCCATGCACAAACACACAAATACGCATGCACAAATACACACAAATACCCTTGCGCAAACAGACTAACATGCATGCACAAACACACAAACACGCACAAATACCCATGCTAAAACACGCACAAACACACAAACAAGCATGCACAAATACACACAAACACACATGCACAAATACACAAACACCTATGCACGAATACGCACAAACACACAAACACCCATGCACAAACACACACAAACATCTTTGTATAAATACACAAACACCTATGCACAAATACACACAAACAGCTATGCACAAACGCGCATGCACAAACACAATCAAGCATGCACAAATACACACAAACACCCATGCACAAATACACAATACCCATGCACAAACACAAACATCTACACACAAAAACACCACACACACACAAACAACTGCACAAATACACACCATACACAAACACAGACTTACACAAACAAATACACAAACACCCATGCACATATACACAAACACGCATGCACAAACACACAAATACGTATTCATAAACACACACAAACACCTATACTAATACACACAAACAAGCATTTACAAATACACACCATAAACAAACACGCACAATTACCCTTGCATAAACACACACAAACACCCATGCACAAATACACACAAACAGTCATGCATAAACACACTAAAACACCTATGCACAAATACACACAAATATCCTTGCGCAAATACACAAACAAGCATGCACAAACGTGCACAATTACCCTTGCATAAATACACAAACATCCATGCATAAGCACAAACAAACACCCATGCACAAATGCGTAAAAAACCGATGCACAAATACACACACACGCATGCACAAACACCCATGCACAAATACACACGAATACCCATGCACAAACACACACAAACATCTATGCACGAATACACACAAACACTCATGCATAAACATACTAAAACACCTCTACACAAATACAGACAAACACCCATGCACAAATACACACAAATACCCATGCACAATCACATACAAACACCCATGCACAAATACACACAAATACCCATGCACAAGCACATAAAATTACCCATACACAAATACCCATGCACAAACTCACACAAACATCTATGCACAAATACAGACAAACACCCATGCACAAACACACAAACACCCTTGCATAAACATACTAAAACACCTCTGCACAAATACAGACAAACACCCATGCACAAACACACACCATACACAAACATACACTAAAAACATTACACATTATACATTTGTGTACATTCACAAACACACTTAAACAAACAAACAAATACTAAAGCATGCCCAAATACACACAAACACCCATGCACAAACACGCACAATTACCCTAGCATAAATACACGCAAACACCCATGCACAAACACACAAATACGCATGCACAAATACACACAAATACCCTTGCGCAAACAGACTAACATGCATGCACAAACACACAAACACGCACAAATACCCATGCTAAAACACGCACAAACACACAAACAAGCATGCACAAATACACACAAACACACATGCACAAATACACAAACACCTATGCACGAATACGCACAAACACACAAACACCCATGCACAAACACACACAAACATCTTTGTACAAATACACAAACACCTATGCACAAATACACACAAACAGCTATGCACAAACGCGCATGCACAAACACAATCAAGCATGCACAAATACACACAAACACCCATGCACAAATACACACAATACCCATGCACAAACACAAACATCTACACACAAATACACCACACACACACAAACAACTGCACAAATACACACCATACACAAACACAGACTTACACAAACAAATACACAAACACCCATGCACATATACACAAACACGCATGCACAAACACACAAATACGTATTCATAAACACACACAAACATCTATACTAATACACACAAACAAGCATTTACAAATACACACCATAAACAAACACGCACAATTACCCTTGCATAAACACTCACAAACACCCATGCACAAATACACACAAACAGTCATGCATAAACACACTAAAACACCTATGCACAAATACACACAAATATCCTTGCGCAAATACACAAACAAGCATGCACAAACGTGCACAATTACCCTTGCATAAATACACAAACATCCATGCATAAGCACACACAAACACCCATGCACAAATACGTAAAAAACCGATGCACAAATACACACACACGCATGCACAAACACACCCTAACACACATGCACAAATACACAAAAACCTATGCACGAATACGCACAAACACACAAACACGCATGCACAAACACACACAAACATCTTTGTACCAATACACAAACACCTATGCACAAATACACACAAACACCCATGCACAAATACGTAAAAAACCGATGCACAAATACACACACACGCATGCACAAACACACACACGCACAATTACCCTCGCATAAACACACACAAACACGCACGCATAAACACACAAACACCCATGCACAAATACATACAAACACGCATGCATAAACGCACACAAACACCTATGCACAAACAGGTGATAGTGATAGGTGCACAAATATATACAAACACCTATGCACAAACACACACCATACACATACACCACAAACATTACACTTATACATTTGTTTACAGACGCCAGCAGGTCAAGCTACCCGAAACTGTCAAATTTTCCCAATCAACCATGAACCTTATACTGTAGTGATAAAGTTGAAAATCTATTAAAGAAATTTGACAGATTGTAGAAGCTTGATGTGCTGGCGTCTGTACACACACAAACACACTTTCGTAGGGCTTGTTAAACTTTTACCGACTAAAACCCACAGGCCACAGCTGTATCCCTTTCGGACAAACCCGCTACCCTGGCAGATCTTACGCGCCACTCACTGCTGCGATCATCGTGCGTAGGTACTTTTTTGCTTTTTTTTTTTGTATTTTTATTGCGTATTTATTTGAATAATATTGGTCATTATAATTACTTTAACACTCTGAAGTCATATATCCATCCATATTAATATTATAAATGTGAAAGTAACTCTGTCTGTCTGTCTGTCTGTATGTTATGTTTTCACGCCTAAACCGCTGAACCGATCGTCATGAAATTTGGCAGAGATATAGCCCGGGATATGGAGAAGGATATAGGATACTTTTTTAAGCGATAACCGTCATCCACGCGGGCGGAGCCGCGGGTAAAAGCTAGTTTATTATATACTAGCTTTTGCCCGCGGCATGTATTTGTGTATGGGTGTTTGTGTGTTTGTGCATGGGTGTTTTTATGTATTTGGGCATAGATGTTTGTGTGAGTTTGTGCATGGGTATATGTGTGTATTTGTGCATGGGTGTTTGTATGTGTTTGTGCATGGGTATTTGTGTGTATTTGTGCATGGGTGTTTGTATATGTTTGTGCATGGGTATTTGTGTGTATTTGTTCATGGGTGTTTGTATGTGTTTGTGCATGGGTAATTGTGTGTGTTTATGCTAGGGTAATTGTGCATGTTTGTTTTTGGTGTGTTTTTGTAAATGCTCGTTTGTTTTTGCATAGGTGTTTGTGTGTGTTTATGAATGCGTATTTGTGTGTTTGTGCATGCGTGTTTGTGTATATGTGCATGGGTGTTTGTGTATTTGTTTGTGTAAGTCTGTGTTTGTGTATGGTGTGTATTTATGCATAGATGTTTGTGTGTGTTTGTGCATGGGTATTGTATTTGTGCATGGATGTTTGTGTGTATTTGTGTATTTGTTTGTGTGTGTGTTTGCGTATGGTGTGTATTTGTGCATAGATGTTTGTGTGTGTTTGTGCATGGGTATTTGTGTGTATTTTTGCATGGGTGATTGTGTGTTTTTGTGCATGCTTGTTTGTGTGTTTGTGCATGCGTGTTTGTGCATGGCTGTTTGTGTGTATTTGTGCATGGGTGTTTGAGTTTGTGTTTGGGTGTTTGTGTGTATTTGTACATGGGTGTTTATATGTATTTGTGCTTGGGTGTTTGCGTGTATTTGTGCATGGGTGTTTATATGTGTTTGTGCTTGGGTGTTTGTGTGTATTTATGCTAGGGTAATTGTGCATGTTTGTTTATGGTGTGTATTTGTAATTGCTTGTTTGTGTGTTTTTGCATAGGTGTTTGTGTGTTTATGAATGCGTATTTGTGTGTTTGTGCATGCGTGTTTGTGTATATGTGCATGGGTGTTTGTGTAAGTCTGTGTTTGTGTATGGTGTGTATTTATGCATAGATAAATACACACATATGCATGTTTGTGCATGGGTATTGTGTGTATTTGTGCATGGATGAATGTGTTTGTGCATGGGTATTTGTGTGTATTTGTGCTTGGGTGTTTGTATGTGTTTGTGCATGGGTATTTGTGTGTATTTGTGCATGGGTGTTTGTATATGTTTGTGCATGGGTATTTGTATGTATTTGTGCATGGGTGTTTGTGTGTTTGTGCATGGGTATTTGTGTGTATTTGAGCTTGGGTGTTTGTCTGTATTTGTGCAGAGGTGTTTTAGTATGTTTATGTATGTGTGAGTTTGTGCATGGGTATTTGTGTGTATTTGTGTATGGGTATTTGTGTGTATTTGTGCATGGGTGTTTGCATGTGTTTGTGCATGGGTATTTGTGTGTATTTGTGCATGGGTGTTTGTATGTGTTTGTGCATGGGTATTTGTGTGTATTTGTGCTTGGGTGTTTGTCTGTATTTGTGCAGAGGTGTTTTAGTATGTTTATGTATGTGTGAGTTTGTGCATGGGTATTTGTGTGTATTTGTGCATGGGTGTTTGTATGTATTTGTTCATGGGTATTTGTGTGTATTTGTGTATGGGTATTTGTATATGTTTGTGCATGGGTATTTGTGTGTATTTGTGCATGGGTGTTTGTGCATGGGTATTTGTGTGTATTTGTGCATGGGTATTTGTATATGTTTGTGCATGGGTATTTGTGTGTATTTGTGCATGGGTGTTTGTATGTGTTTGTGCATGGGTATTTGTGTGTATTTGTGCATGGGTATTTGTATATGTTTGTGCATGGGTATTTGTGTGTATTTGTGCATGGGTGTTTGTATGTGTTTGTGCATGGGTATTTGTGTGTATTTGTGCATGGGTGTTTGTATGTGTTTGTGCATGGGTATTTGTATGTATTTGTGCATGGGTGTTTGTCTGTATTTGTGCATAGATGTTTGTGTGAGTTTGTGCATGGATATTTGTGTGTATTTGTGCATGGTTGTTTGTATATGTTTGTGCATGGGTATTTGTGTGTATTTGTGCATGGGTGTTTGTATATGTTTGTGCATGGGTATTTGTATGTATTTGTGCATGGGTGTTTGTGTGTTTGTGCATGGGTATTTGTGTGTATTTGTGCTTGGGTGTTTGTCTGTATTTGTGCAGAGGTGTTTTAGTATGTTTATGTATGTGTGAGTTTGTGCATGGGTATTTGTGTGTATTTGTGTATGGGTATTTGTGTGTATTTGTGCATGGGTGTTTGCATGTGTTTGTGCATGGGTATTTGTGTGTATTTGTGCATGGGTGTTTGTATGTGTTTGTGCATGGGTATTTGTGTGTATTTGTGCTTGGGTGTTTGTCTGTATTTGTGCAGAGGTGTTTTAGTATGTTTATGTATGTGTGAGTTTGTGCATGGGTATTTGTGTGTATTTGTGCATGGGTGTTTGTATGTATTTGTTCATGGGTATTTGTGTGTATTTGTGTATGGGTATTTGTATATGTTTGTGCATGGGTATTTGTGTGTATTTGTGCATGGGTATTTGTATATGTTTGTGCATGGGTATTTGTGTGTATTTGTGCATGGGTGTTTGTATGTGTTTGTGCATGGGTATTTGTGTGTATTTGTGCATGGGTGTTTGTATGTGTTTGTGCATGGGTATTTGTATGTATTTGTGCATGGGTGTTTGTCTGTATTTGTGCATAGATGTTTGTGTGAGTTTGTGCATGGATATTTGTGTGTATTTGTGCATGGTTGTTTGTATATGTTTGTGCATGGGTATTTGTGTGTATTTGTTCAGGGGTGTTTGTATGTGTTTGTGCATGGGTGTTTGTGCCTGGGTATTTGTGTGTATTTGTGCATGGGTGTTTGTATGTGTTTGTGCATGGATATTTGTGTGTATTTGTGCATGGGTGTTTGTCTGTATTTGTGCAGAGGTGTTTTAGTATGTTTATGCATGGGTGTTTGTACGTGTTTGTGCATGGGAATTTGTGTGTATTTGTGCATGAGTGTTTGTATATGTTTGTGCTTGGGTGTTTGTATGTGTTTGTGCATGAGTGTTTGTATATGTTTGTGCTTGGGTGTTTGTATGTGTTTGTGCATGGGTATTTGTGTGTATTTGTGCATGGGTGTTTGTCTGTATTTGTGCAGAGGTGTTTGTGTGTATTTGTGCATGGGTGTTTGTATATGTTTGTGCATGGGTATTTGTATGTATTTGTGCATGGGTGTTTGTCTGTATTTGTGCATAGATGTTTGTGTGAGTTTGTGCATGGATATTTGTGTGTATTTGTGCATGGGCGATTGTATATGTTTGTGCATGGGTATTTGTATGTATTTGTTCATGGGTGTTTGTGTGTTATTGCATGGGTGTTTGTCTGTATTTGTGAATAGATGTTTGTGTCAGTTTGTGCATGAGTGTTTGTATGTGTTTGTGTGTTTGTGCATGGGTATTTGTGTGTATTTGTGCATGGGTGTTTGTGTGAGTTTGTGCATGGATATTTATGTGTATTTGTGCATGGGTGTTTGTATATGTTTGTGCATGGGTGTTTGTGTGTTTGTGCATGGGTGTTTGTATGTGTTTGTGCATGGGTATTTGTGTGTATTTGTGCATGGTGTTTGTCTGTATTTGTGCAGAGGTGTTTTAGTATGTTTATGTATGTGAGTTTGTGCATGGGTATTTGTGTGTATTTGTGCATGGGTGTTTGTATGTATTTGTTCATGGGTATTTGTGTGTATTTGTGTATGGGTATTTGTATATGTTTGTGCATGGGTATTTGTGTGTATTTGTGCATGGGTGTTTGTGCATGGGTATTTGTGTGTATTTGTGCATGGGTGTTTGTATGTGTTTGTGCATGGGTATTTGTGTGTATTTGTGCATGGGTGTTTGTATGTGTTTGTGCATGGGTATTTGTATGTATTTGTGCATGGGTGTTTGTCTGTATTTGTGCATAGATGTTTGTGTGTTTGTGCATGGATATTTGTGTGTATTTGTGCATGGTTGTTTGTATATGTTTGTGCATGGGTATTTGTGTGTATTTGTGCATGGGTGTTTGTATGTGTTTGTGCATGGGTATTTGTGTGTATTTGTGCATGGGTGTTTGTATGTGTTTGTACATGGATATTTGTGTGTATTTGTGCATGGGTGTTTGTCTGTATTTGTGCAGAGGTGTTTTAGTATGTTTATGCATGGGTGTTTGTACGTGTTTGTGCATGGGAATTTGTGTGTATTTGTGCATGAGTGTTTGTATATGTTTGTGCTTGGGTGTTTGTATGGGTTTGTGCATGGGTATTTGTGTGTATTTGTGCATGGGTGTTTGTCTGTATTTGTGCAGAGGTGTTTGTGTGTATTTGTGCATGGGTGTTTGTATATGTTTGTGCATGGGTATTTGTATGTATTTGTGCATGGGTGTTTGTCTGTATTTGTGCATAGATGTTTGTGTGAGTTTGTGCATGGATATTTGTGTGTATTTGTGCATGGGTGTTTGTATATGTTTGTGCATGGGTATTTGTATGTATTTGTGCATGGGTGTTTGTGTGTATTTGTGCAGAGGTGTTTTAGTATGTTTATGCATGGGTGTTTGTGCATGGGAATTTGTGTGTATTTGTGCATGGATATTTGTGTGTATTTGTGCATGGGTGTTTGTCTGTATTTGTGCAGAGGTGTTTTAGTATGTTTATGCATGGGTGTTTGTACGTGTTTGTGCATGGGAATTTGTGTGTATTTGTGCATGAGTGTTTGTATATGTTTGTGCATGGGTGTTTGTATATGTTTGTGCATGGGTATTTGTATGTATTTGTGCATGGGTGTTTGTGTGTATTTGTGCAGAGGTGTTTTAGTATGTTTATGCATGGGTGTTTGTGCATGGGAATTTGTGTGTATTTGTGCATGGGTGTTTGTATATGTTTGTGCATGGGTATTTGTATGTATTTGTGCATGGGTGTTTGTGTGAGTTTGTGCATGGATATTTGTGTGTATTTGTGCATGGGTGTTTGTATATGTTTGTGCATGGGTATTTGTATGTATTTGTGCATGGGTGTTTGTGTGTTTGTGCATGGGTGTTTGTCTGTATTTGTGAATAGATGTTTGTGTTAGTTTGTGCATGGGTGTTTGTATGTGTTTGTTCATGGGTGTTTGTGCATGGGTGTTTGTCTGTATTTGTGAATAGATGTTTGTGTTAGTTTGTGCATGGGTATTTGTGTGTATTTGTGCATGGGTGTTTGTCTGTATTTGTGAATAGATGTTTGTGTCAGTTTGTGCATGAGTGTTTGTATGTGTTTGTGCATGAGTGTTTGTGTGTTTGTGCATGGGTATATGTGTGTATTTGTGCTTGGGTGTTTGTATGTGTTTGTGCATGGGTATTTGTGTGTATTTGTGCATGGGTGTTTGTATATGTTTGTGCATGGGTATTTGTGTGTATTTGTGCATGGGTGTTTGTCTGTATTTGTGCAGAGGTGTTTTAGTATGTTTATGCATGGGTGTTTGTACGTGTTTGTGCATGGGAATTTGTGTGTATTTGTGCATGGGTGTTTGTATATATTTGTGCATGGGTATTTGTATGTATTTGTGCATGGGTGTTTGTCTGTATTTGTGCATAGATGTTTGTGTGAGATTGTGCATGGATATTTGTGTGTATTTGTGCATGGGTGTTTGTACATGTTTGTGCATGGGTATTTGTATGTATTTGTGCATGGGTGTTTGTGTGTTTGTGCATGGGTGTTTGTCTGTATTTGTGAATAGATGTTTGTGTCAGTTTGTGCATGGGTTTTGTGTATATTTGTGCATGGGTGTTTTTTTATGTGTTTGTGCATGGGTGTTTGCGCATGGGTATTTGTATGTATTTGTTCATGGGTGTTTGTGTGTTTGTGCATGGGTGTTTGTCTGTATTTGTGAATAGATGTTTGTGTCAGTTTGTGCATGAGTGTTTGTATGTGTTTGTGTGTTTGTGCATGGGTATTTGTGTGTATTTGTGCTTGGGTATTTGTATGTGTTTGTGCATGGGTATTTGTGTGTATTTGTGCAGAGGGGTTTTAGTATGTTTATGCATGAGTGTTTGTGTGTATTCGTGCAAAGATGTTTGTGTGTGCTTGTGCATGGGTATTTGTGTGTATTTGTGCATGGGCGATTGTATATGTTTGTGCATGGGTATTTGTATGTATTTGTTCATGGGTGTTTGTGTGTTATTGCATGGGTGTTTGTCTGTATTTGTGAATAGATGTTTGTGTCAGTTTGTGCATGAGTGTTTGTATGTGTTTGTGTGTTTGTGCATGGGTATTTGTGTGTATTTGTGCTTGGGTGTTTGTATGTGTTTGTGCATGGGTATTTGTGTGTATTTGTGCATGGGTGTTTGTATGTGTTTGTGCATGGGTATTTGTGTGTATTTGTGCATGGGTATTTGTATATGTTTGTGCATGGGTATTTGTGTGTATTTGTGCATCGGTGTTTGTATGTGTTTGTGCATGGGTATTTGTTTGTATTTGTGCATGGGTATTTGTATATGTTTGTGCATGGGTATTTGTGTGTATTTGTGCATGGGTGTTTGTCTGTATTTGTGCAGAGGTGTTTTAGTATGTTTATGTATGTGTGAGTTTGTGCATGGGTATTTGTGTGTATTTGTGCATGGGTATTTGTATGTGTTTGTGCATGGGTATTTGTGTGTATTTGTGCAGAGGGGTTTTAGTATGTTTATGCATGAGTGTTTGTGTGTATTCGTGCAAAGATGTTTGTGTGTGCTTGTGCATGGGTATTTGTGTGTATTTGTGCATGGGCGATTGTATATGTTTGTGCATGGGTATTTGTATGTATTTGTTCATGGGTGTTTGTGTGTTATTGCATGGGTGTTTGTCTGTATTTGTGAATAGATGTTTGTGTCAGTTTGTGCATGGGTATTTGTGTGTATTTGTGCATGGGTGTTTGTGTGTATTTGTGCATGGGTGTTTGTATGTGTTTGTGCATGGGTATTTGTGTGTATTTGTGCATGGGTGTTTGTATGTGTTTGTGCATGGGTATTTGTGTGTATTTGTGCATGGGTATTTGTGCGTATTTGTGCAGAGGTGTTTTAGTATGTTTATGTATGTGTGAGTTTCTGCATGGCTATTTGTGTGTATTTGTGCATCGGTGTTTGTATGTGTTTGGGCATGGGTATTTGTGTGTATTTGTGCATGGGTATTTGTATATGTTTGTGCATGGCTGTTTGTGTTTATTTGTGCATAGGTGTTTGTGTATTTATTTGTGTGAGTGTGTTTGTGTGTATTTGTGCATGGGTGTTTGTATATGTTTGTGCATGGGTATTTGTGTGTATTTATGCATGGGTGTTTGTCTGTATTTGTGCAAAAGGTGTTTTAGTATGTTTATGCATGGGTGTTTGTACGTGTTTGTGCATGGGAATTTGTCTGTATTTGTGCATGGGTGTTTGTATATGTTTATGCATGAGTATTTGTGTGTATTTGTGCATGGGTGTTTGTCTGTATTTGTGCAGAGGTGTTTTAGTATGTTTATGCATGGGTGTTTGTACGTGTTTGTGCATGGGAATTTGTGTGTATTTGTGCATGGGTGTTTGTGTATGTTTGTGCATGAGTATTTGTGTGTATTTGTGCATGGGTGTTTGTCTGTATTTGTGCAGAGGTGTTTTAGTATGTTTATGCATGGGTGTTTGTACGTGTTTGTGCATGGGAATTTGTGTTTATTTGTGCATAGGTGTTTGTATGTATTTGTGCATGGGTGTTTGTATGTGTTTGTGCATGGGTGTTCGTATATGTTTGTGCATGGGTATTTGTATGTATTTGTGAATAGATGTTTGTGTCAGTTTGTGCATGGGTATTTGTGTGTATTTGTGCATGGGTGTTTGTGTGTATTTGTGCATGGGTGTTTGTATGTGTTTGTGCATGGGTATTTGTGTGTATTTGTGCATGGGTGTTTGTATGTGTTTGTGCATGGGTATTTGTGTGTATTTGTGCATGGGTATTTGTGCGTATTTGTGCAGAGGTGTTTTAGTATGTTTATGCATGGGTGTTTGTACGTGTTTGTGCATGGGAATTTGTGTGTATTTGTGCATGGGTGTTTGTATGTTTGTGCATGGGTATTTGTATGTATTTGTTCATGGGTGTTTGTGTGTTTGTGCATGGGTGTTTGTCTGTATTTGTGCATGGGTGTTTGTGTTTGTGCATGGGTATTTGTGTGTATTTGTGCATGGGTGTTTATATATGTTTTTGCATGGGTGTTTGTCTGTATTTGTGCAGAGGTGTTTTAGTATGTTTATGTATGTGTGAGTTTCTGCATTGCTATTTGTGTGTATTTGTGCATCGGTGTTTGTATGTGTTTGGGCATGGGTATTTGTGTGTATTTGTGCATGGGTATTTGTATATGTTTGTGCATGGCTGTTTGTGTTTATTTGTGCATAGGTGTTTGTGTATTTATTTGTGTGAGTGTGTTTGTGTGTTTGTGAATTTGTACATAGATGTTTGTGAGTGTTTGTAAATGCTTATTTGTGTGTATTTGTGCATGGGTGTTTGTATATGTTTGTGCATGGGTATTTGTGTGTATTTGTGCATGGGTGTTTGTATATGTTTGTGCATGGGTATTTGTGTGTATTTATGCATGGGTGTTTGTCTGTATTTGTGCAAAAGGTGTTTTAGTATGTTTATGCATGGGTGTTTGTACGTGTTTGTGCATGGGAATTTGTCTGTATTTGTGCATGGGTGTTTGTATATGTTTGTGCATGAGTATTTGTGTGTATTTGTGCATGGGTGTTTGTCTGTATTTGTGCAGAGGTGTTTTAGTATGTTTATGCATGGGTGTTTGTACGTGTTTGTGCATGGGAATTTGTGTTTATTTGTGCATAGGTGTTTGTATGTATTTGTGCATGGGTGTTTGTATGTGTTTGTGCATGGGTGTTCGTATATGTTTGTGCATGGGTATTTGTATGTATTTGTTCATGGGTGTTTGCGTGTTTGTGCATGGGTGTTTGTCTGTATTTGTGAATAGATGTTTGTGTCAGTTTGTGCATGGGTATTTGTGTGTATTTGTGCATGGGTGTTTGTCTGTATTTGTGCAGAGGTGTTTTAGTATGTTTATGCATGGGTGTTTGTACGTGTTTGTGCATGGGAATTTGTGTGTATTTGTGCATTGGTGTTTATATGTGTTTGTGCTTGGGTGTTTGCGTGTATTTGTGCATGGGTGTTTATATGTGTTTGTGCTTGGGTGTTTGTGTGTGTTTATGCTAGGGTAATTGTGCATGTTTGTTTATGGTGTGTATTTGTAATTGCTTGTTTGTGTGTTTTTGCATAGGTGTTTGTGTGTTTATGAATGCGTATTTGTGTGTTTGTGCATGCGTGTTTGTGTATATGTGCATGGGTGTTTGTGTAAGTCTGTGTTTGTGTATGGTGTGTATTTATGCATAGATAAATACACACATATGCATGTTTGTGCATGGGTATTGTGTGTATTTGTGCATGGATGAATGTGTTTGTGCATGGGTATGTGTGTATTTGTGCTTGGGTGTTTGTATGTGTTTGTGCATGGGTATTTGTGTGTATTTGTGCATGGGTGTTTGTATATGTTTGTGCATGGGTATTTGTATGTATTTGTGCATGGGTGTTTGTGTGTTTGTGCATGGGTGTTTGTCTGTATTTGTGAATAGATGTTTGTGTCAGTTTGTGCATGGGTATTTGTGTGTATTTGTGCTTGGGTGTTTGTCTGTATTTGTGCAGAGGTGTTTTAGTATGTTTATGTATGTGTGAGTTTGTGCATGGGTATTTGTGTGTATTTGTGCATGGGTGTTTGTATGTATTTGTTCATGGGTATTTGTGTGTATTTGTGTATGGGTATTTGTATATGTTTGTGCATGGGTATTTGTGTGTATTTGTGCATGGGTATTTGTATATGTTTGTGCATGGGTATTTGTGTGTATTTGTGCATGGGTGTTTGTATGTGTTTGTGCATGGGTATTTGTGTGTATTTGTGCATGGGTATTTGTATATGTTTGTGCATGGGTATTTGTGTGTATTTGTGCATGGGTGTTTGTATGTGTTTGTGCATGGGTATTTGTGTGTATTTGTGCATGGGTGTTTGTATGTGTTTGTGCATGGGTATTTGTATGTATTTGTGCATGGGTGTTTGTCTGTAAAACGCCTGCGCTCGATTCTGCTTCTCAATCCCACCAAGAAGTCACGTAACGCCATTCTTGAATAAGCACTCTATTCTCAAGATGAAGTCACGGCGTAAGTTGCACTTAGCGTGCCTACTATTTGGAGTCATAAAGTACAAGCAGCCGACCTACCTGTATAATAAACTGAGCTGGATCGCAAGTAGAAGAGAATGCGCAAGTAGGCAGTGCTCGCAGCAACTCTCCACTCAATCGCACAAGACGGCTGCTTTCAGGGGAAGTTTTAGGTACGCCGCATCAAAATGCTGGAACAATATTCCTCCGCCGATAAGGAATCTTAAATATCTTGGTACCTTCAGAGTTCGACTGCGGCAGTTTCTTATCGCCTCGCAGAAAAAACTGGGTATGACTGTTTCGAACACATCCATTATATAACTGGCTGTCGTGTTCTTCCCGAATCAATCTGTCGTTTAGCGTAACTCGTGGTCACAAACCTGTGAACAAAGGGGTACTTACCTAGTAGGTAATTCAATAGGTTTTGTTTATTTTTTTTTGTTGGATAATAGGTATAATACAGATGTTATTTACCTATATTTATTTATTGTAAACATACTTTAGTCTAGCCAAATTGTTATTTTATTCGCACCTACGTCACTATAAATAATTTAAGATTATTCATATTTCGTAATCACATCACACTATACATTTACACATATTAATTCACATAATCACATTATACATTTATAACTTTTATAATCAAGTAATATAAAAACAATCAGCACATCAACGAACGAGAACTTTTCTTAATGCGAAACTTACTGCAGAATCCATAGTTGCGGGTATACTTGCATAATCCGCGCCTGTCACAATCACAACACCAATTTATTTTATATCGTCAGCTCGACGTCCGTGAGTCACTGCAGGGATCCAGCAGAATATCAGCGTCAGGTATATCTGCCTGACACATGCTGAGCTGGACTCCCATTTGGTGCAACCTTGAGACGCACACCGCACCTTGTATATTCGTTATTTAATAGAATTATGTCATGTTTGTCTGTTTAATAATATTCATGAATTTTTTTATCGTTTGTGCTCTTGTGTGTTGTGCTATGTCTTTTGTGTGCACTGAATAAATGTTTTATCTATCTTATCTATCTATCTATCTGTATTTGTGCATAGATGTTTGTGTGAGTTTGTGCATGGATATTTGTGTGTATTTGTGCATGGTTGTTTGTATATGTTTGTGCATGGGTATTTGTGTGTATTTGTTCAGGGGTGTTTGTATGTGTTTGTGCATGGGTGTTTGTGCCTGGGTATTTGTGTGTATTTGTGCATGGGTGTTTGTATGTGTTTGTGCATGGATATTTGTGTGTATTTGTGCATGGGTGTTTGTCTGTATTTGTGCAGAGGTGTTTTAGTATGTTTATGCATGGGTGTTTGTACGTGTTTGTGCATGGGAATTTGTGTGTATTTGTGCATGAGTGTTTGTATATGTTTGTGCTTGGGTGTTTGTATGTGTTTGTGCATGAGTGTTTGTATATGTTTGTGCTTGGGTGTTTGTATGTGTTTGTGCATGGGTATTTGTGTGTATTTGTGCATGGGTGTTTGTCTGTATTTGTGCAGAGGTGTTTGTGTGTATTTGTGCATGGGTGTTTGTATATGTTTGTGCATGGGTATTTGTATGTATTTGTGCATGGGTGTTTGTCTGTATTTGTGCATAGATGTTTGTGTGAGTTTGTGCATGGATATTTGTGTGTATTTGTGCATGGGCGATTGTATATGTTTGTGCATGGGTATTTGTATGTATTTGTTCATGGGTGTTTGTGTGTTATTGCATGGGTGTTTGTCTGTATTTGTGAATAGATGTTTGTGTCAGTTTGTGCATGAGTGTTTGTATGTGTTTGTGTGTTTGTGCATGGGTATTTGTGTGTATTTGTGCATGGGTGTTTGTGTGAGTTTGTGCATGGATATTTGTGTGTATTTGTGCATGGGTGTTTGTATATGTTTGTGCATGGGTGTTTGTGTGTTTGTGCATGGGTGTTTGTATGTGTTTGTGCATGGGTATTTGTGTGTATTTGTGCATGGTGTTTGTCTGTATTTGTGCAGAGGTGTTTTAGTATGTTTATGTATGTGAGTTTGTGCATGGGTATTTGTGTGTATTTGTGCATGGGTGTTTGTATGTATTTGTTCATGGGTATTTGTGTGTATTTGTGTATGGGTATTTGTATATGTTTGTGCATGGGTATTTGTGTGTATTTGTGCATGGGTGTTTGTGCATGGGTATTTGTGTGTATTTGTGCATGGGTGTTTGTATGTGTTTGTGCATGGGTATTTGTGTGTATTTGTGCATGGGTGTTTGTATGTGTTTGTGCATGGGTATTTGTATGTATTTGTGCATGGGTGTTTGTCTGTATTTGTGCATAGATGTTTGTGTGTTTGTGCATGGATATTTGTGTGTATTTGTGCATGGTTGTTTGTATATGTTTGTGCATGGGTATTTGTGTGTATTTGTGCATGGGTGTTTGTATGTGTTTGTGCATGGGTATTTGTGTGTATTTGTGCATGGGTGTTTGTATGTGTTTGTGCATGGATATTTGTGTGTATTTGTGCATGGGTGTTTGTCTGTATTTGTGCAGAGGTGTTTTAGTATGTTTATGCATGGGTGTTTGTACGTGTTTGTGCATGGGAATTTGTGTGTATTTGTGCATGAGTGTTTGTATATGTTTGTGCTTGGGTGTTTGTATGGGTTTGTGCATGGGTATTTGTGTGTATTTGTGCATGGGTGTTTGTCTGTATTTGTGCATAGATGTTTGTGTGTATTTGTGCATGGGTGTTTGTATATGTTTGTGCATGGGTATTTGTATATGTTTGTGCATGGGTATTTGTATGTATTTGTGCATGGGTGTTTGTGTGTATTTGTGCAGAGGTGTTTTAGTATGTTTATGCATGGGTGTTTGTGCATGGGAATTTGTGTGTATTTGTGCATGGATATTTGTGTGTATTTGTGCATGGGTGTTTGTCTGTATTTGTGCAGAGGTGTTTTAGTATGTTTATGCATGGGTGTTTGTACGTGTTTGTGCATGGGAATTTGTGTGTATTTGTGCATGAGTGTTTGTATATGTTTGTGCATGGGTGTTTGTATATGTTTGTGCATGGGTATTTGTATGTATTTGTGCATGGGTGTTTGTGTGTATTTGTGCAGAGGTGTTTTAGTATGTTTATGCATGGGTGTTTGTGCATGGGAATTTGTGTGTATTTGTGCATGGGTGTTTGTATATGTTTGTGCATGGGTATTTGTATGTATTTGTGCATGGGTGTTTGTGTGAGTTTGTGCATGGATATTTGTGTGTATTTGTGCATGGGTGTTTGTATATGTTTGTGCATGGGTATTTGTATGTATTTGTGCATGGGTGTTTGTGTGTTTGTGCATGGGTGTTTGTCTGTATTTGTGAATAGATGTTTGTGTTAGTTTGTGCATGGGTGTTTGTATGTGTTTGTTCATGGGTGTTTGTGCATGGGTGTTTGTCTGTATTTGTGAATAGATGTTTGTGTTAGTTTGTGCATGGGTATTTGTGTGTATTTGTGCATGGGTGTTTGTCTGTATTTGTGAATAGATGTTTGTGTCAGTTTGTGCATGAGTGTTTGTATGTGTTTGTGCATGAGTGTTTGTGTGTTTGTGCATGGGTATATGTGTGTATTTGTGCTTGGGTGTTTGTATGTGTTTGTGCATGGGTATTTGTGTGTATTTGTGCATGGGTGTTTGTATATGTTTGTGCATGGGTATTTGTGTGTATTTGTGCATGGGTGTTTGTCTGTATTTGTGCAGAGGTGTTTTAGTATGTTTATGCATGGGTGTTTGTACGTGTTTGTGCATGGGAATTTGTGTGTATTTGTGCATGGGTGTTTGTATATATTTGTGCATGGGTATTTGTATGTATTTGTGCATGGGTGTTTGTCTGTATTTGTGCATAGATGTTTGTGTGAGATTGTGCATGGATATTTGTGTGTATTTGTGCATGGGTGTTTGTACATGTTTGTGCATGGGTATTTGTATGTATTTGTGCATGGGTGTTTGTGTGTTTGTGCATGGGTGTTTGTCTGTATTTGTGAATAGATGTTTGTGTCAGTTTGTGCATGGGTTTTGTGTATATTTGTGCATGGGTGTTTTTTTATGTGTTTGTGCATGGGTGTTTGCGCATGGGTATTTGTATGTATTTGTTCATGGGTGTTTGTGTGTTTGTGCATGGGTGTTTGTCTGTATTTGTGAATAGATGTTTGTGTCAGTTTGTGCATGAGTGTTTGTATGTGTTTGTGTGTTTGTGCATGGGTATTTGTGTGTATTTGTGCTTGGGTATTTGTATGTGTTTGTGCATGGGTATTTGTGTGTATTTGTGCAGAGGGGTTTTAGTATGTTTATGCATGAGTGTTTGTGTGTATTCGTGCAAAGATGTTTGTGTGTGCTTGTGCATGGGTATTTGTGTGTATTTGTGCATGGGCGATTGTATATGTTTGTGCATGGGTATTTGTATGTATTTGTTCATGGGTGTTTGTGTGTTATTGCATAGGTGTTTGTCTGTATTTGTGAATAGATGTTTGTGTCAGTTTGTGCATGAGTGTTTGTATGTGTTTGTGTGTTTGTGCATGGGTATTTGTGTGTATTTGTGCATGGGTATTTGTATATGTTTGTGCATGGGTATTTGTGTGTATTTGTGCATCGGTGTTTGTATGTGTTTGTGCATGGGTATTTGTTTGTATTTGTGCATGGGTATTTGTATATGTTTGTGCATGGGTATTTGTGTGTATTTGTGCATGGGTGTTTGTCTGTATTTGTGCAGAGGTGTTTTAGTATGTTTATGTATGTGTGAGTTTGTGCATGGGTATTTGTGTGTATTTGTGCATGGGTATTTGTATGTGTTTGTGCATGGGTATTTGTGTGTATTTGTGTAGAGGGGTTTTAGTATGTTTATGCATGAGTGTTTGTGTGTATTCGTGCAAAGATGTTTGTGTGTGCTTGTGCATGGGTATTTGTGTGTATTTGTGCATGGGCGATTGTATATGTTTGTGCATGGGTATTTGTATGTATTTGTTCATGGGTGTTTGTGTGTTATTGCATGGGTGTTTGTCTGTATTTGTGAATAGATGTTTGTGTCAGTTTGTGCATGGGTATTTGTGTGTATTTGTGCATGGGTGTTTGTGTGTATTTGTGCATGGGTGTTTGTATGTGTTTGTGCATGGGTATTTGTGTGTATTTGTGCATGGGTGTTTGTATGTGTTTGTGCATGGGTATTTGTGTGTATTTGTGCATGGGTATTTGTGCGTATTTGTGCAGAGGTGTTTTAGTATGTTTATGTATGTGTGAGTTTCTGCATGGCTATTTGTGTGTATTTGTGCATCGGTGTTTGTATGTGTTTGGGCATGGGTATTTGTGTGTATTTGTGCATGGGTATTTGTATATGTTTGTGCATGGCTGTTTGTGTTTATTTGTGCATAGGTGTTTGTGTATTTATTTGTGTGAGTGTGTTTGTGTGTTTGTGAATTTCTACATAGATGTTTGTGAGTGTTTGTAAATGCTTATTTGTGTGTATTTGTGCATGGGTGTTTGTATATGTTTGTGCATGGGTATTTGTGTGTATTTGTGCATGGGTGTTTGTATATGTTTGTGCATGGGTATTTGTGTGTATTTATGCATGGGTGTTTGTCTGTATTTGTGCAAAAGGTGTTTTAGTATGTTTATGCATGGGTGTTTGTACGTGTTTGTGCATGGGAATTTGTCTGTATTTGTGCATGGGTGTTTGTATATGTTTATGCATGAGTATTTGTGTGTATTTGTGCATGGGTGTTTGTCTGTATTTGTGCAGAGGTGTTTTAGTATGTTTATGCATGGGTGTTTGTACGTGTTTGTGCATGGGAATTTGTGTGTATTTGTGCATGGGTGTTTGTGTATGTTTGTGCATGAGTATTTGTGTGTATTTGTGCATGGGTGTTTGTCTGTATTTGTGCAGAGGTGTTTTAGTATGTTTATGCATGGGTGTTTGTACGTGTTTGTGCATGGGAATTTGTGTTTATTTGTGCATAGGTGTTTGTATGTATTTGTGCATGGGTGTTTGTATGTGTTTGTGCATGGGTGTTCGTATATGTTTGTGCATGGGTATTTGTATGTATTTGTGAATAGATGTTTGTGTCAGTTTGTGCATGGGTATTTGTGTGTATTTGTGCATGGGTGTTTGTGTGTATTTGTGCATGGGTGTTTGTATGTGTTTGTGCATGGGTATTTGTGTGTATTTGTGCATGGGTGTTTGTATGTGTTTGTGCATGGGTATTTGTGTGTATTTTTGCATGGGTATTTGTGCGTATTTGTGCAGAGGTGTTTTAGTATGTTTATGCATGGGTGTTTGTACGTGTTTGTGCATGGGAATTTGTGTGTATTTGTGCATGGGTGTTTGTATATGTTTGTGCATGGGTATTTGTATGTATTTGTTCATGGGTGTTTGTGTGTTTGTGCATGGGTGTTTGTCTGTATTTGTGCATGGGTGTTTGTGTTTGTGCATGGGTATTTGTGTGTATTTGTGCATGGGTGTTTATATATGTTTTTGCATGGGTGTTTGTCTGTATTTGTGCAGAGGTGTTTTAGTATGTTTATGTATGTGTGAGTTTCTGCATTGCTATTTGTGTGTATTTGTGCATCGGTGTTTGTATGTGTTTGGGCATGGGTATTTGTGTGTATTTGTGCATGGGTATTTGTATATGTTTGTGCATGGCTGTTTGTGTTTATTTGTGCATAGGTGTTTGTGTATTTATTTGTGTGAGTGTGTTTGTGTGTTTGTGAATTTGTACATAGATGTTTGTGAGTGTTTGTAAATGCTTATTTGTGTGTATTTGTGCATGGGTGTTTGTATATGTTTGTGCATGGGTATTTGTGTGTATTTGTGCATGGGTGTTTGTATATGTTTGTGCATGGGTATTTGTGTGTATTTATGCATGGGTGTTTGTCTGTATTTGTGCAAAAGGTGTTTTAGTATGTTTATGCATGGGTGTTTGTACGTGTTTGTGCATGGGAATTTGTCTGTATTTGTGCATGGGTGTTTGTATATGTTTGTGCATGAGTATTTGTGTGTATTTGTGCATGGGTGTTTGTCTGTATTTGTGCAGAGGTGTTTTAGTATGTTTATGCATGGGTGTTTGTACGTGTTTGTGCATGGGAATTTGTGTTTATTTGTGCATAGGTGTTTGTATGTATTTGTGCATGGGTGTTTGTATGTGTTTGTGCATGGGTGTTCGTATATGTTTGTGCATGGGTATTTGTATGTATTTGTTCATGGGTGTTTGCGTGTTTGTGCATGGGTGTTTGTCTGTATTTGTGAATAGATGTTTGTGTCAGTTTGTGCATGGGTATTTGTGTGTAAATGTGCATGGGTGTTTGTCTGTATTTGTGCAGAGGTGTTTTAGTATGTTTATGCATGGGTGTTTGTACGTGTTTGTGCATGGGAATTTGTGTGTATTTGTGCATTGGTGTTTATATGTGTTTGTGCTTGGGTGTTTGCGTGTATTTGTGCATGGGTGTTTATATGTGTTTGTGCTTGGGTGTTTGTGTGTGTTTATGCTAGGGTAATTGTGCATGTTTGTTTATGGTGTGTATTTGTAATTGCTTGTTTGTGTGTTTTTGCATAGGTGTTTGTGTGTTTATGAATGCGTATTTGTGTGTTTGTGCATGCGTGTTTGTGTATATGTGCATGGGTGTTTGTGTAAGTCTGTGTTTGTGTATGGTGTGTATTTATGCATAGATAAATACACACATATGCATGTTTGTGCATGGGTATTGTGTGTATTTGTGCATGGATGAATGTGTTTGTGCATGGGTATTTGTGTGTATTTGTGCTTGGGTGTTTGTATGTGTTTGTGCATGGGTATTTGTGTGTATTTGTGCATGGGTGTTTGTATATGTTTGTGCATGGGTATTTGTATGTATTTGTGCATGGGTGTTTGTGTGTTTGTGCATGGGTGTTTGTCTGTATTTGTGAATAGATGTTTGTGTCAGTTTGTGCATGGGTATTTGTGTGTATTTGTGCATGGGTGTTTGTATGTGTTTGTGCATGGGTGTTTGTGTGTTTGTGCATGGGTATTTGTGTGTATTTGTGCTTGGGTGTTTGTCTGTATTTGTGCAGAGGTGTTTTAGTATGTTTATGTATGTGTGAGTTTGTGCATGGGTGTTTGTATGTATTTGTGCATGGGTATTTGTGTGTATTTGTGTATGGGTATTTGTGTGTATTTGTGCATGGGTGTTTGTGCATGGGTATTTGTGTGTATTTGTGCATGGGTGTTTGTATGTGTTTGTGCATGGGTATTTGTGTGTATTTGTGCATGGGTGTTTGTATGTGTTTGTGCATGGGTATTTGTGTGTATTTGTGCATGGTGTTTGTCTGTATTTGTGCAGAGGTGTTTTAGTATGTTTATGTATGTGTGAGTTTGTGCATGGGTATTTGTGTGTATTTGTGCATGGGTGTTTGTATGTATTTGTTCATGGGTATTTGTGTGTATTTGTGTATGGGTATTTGTATATGTTTGTGCATGGGTATTTGTGTGTATTTGTGCATGGGTGTTTGTGCATGGGTATTTGTGTGTATTTGTGCATGGGTATTTGTATATGTTTGTGCATGGGTATTTGTGTGTATTTGTGCATGGGTGTTTGTATGTGTTTGTGCATGGGTATTTGTGTGTATTTGTGCATGGGTGTTTGTATGTGTTTGTGCATGGGTATTTGTATGTATTTGTGCATGGGTGTTTGTCTGTATTTGTGCATAGATGTTTGTGTGAGTTTGTGCATGGATATTTGTGTGTATTTGTGCATGGTTGTTTGTATATGTTTGTGCATGGGTATTTGTGTGTATTTGTTCAGGGGTGTTTGTATGTGTTTGAGCATGGGTGTTTGTGCATGGGTATTTGTGTGTATTTGTGCATGGGTGTTTGTATGTGTTTGTGCATGGATATTTGTGTGTATTTGTGCATGGGTGTTTGTCTGTATTTGTGCAGAGGTGTTTTAGTATGTTTATGCATGGGTGTTTGTACGTGTTTGTGCATGGGAATTTGTGTGTATTTGTGCATGAGTGTTTGTATATGTTTGTGCTTGGGTGTTTGTATGTGTTTGTGCATGGGTATTTGTGTGTATTTGTGCATGGGTGTTTGTCTGTATTTGTGCAGAGGTGTTTGTGTGTATTTGTGCATGGGTGTTTGTATATGTTTGTGCATGGGTATTTGTATGTATTTGTGCATGGGTGTTTGTCTGTATTTGTGCATAGATGTTTGTGTGAGTTTGTGCATGGATATTTGTGTGTATTTGTGCATGGGTGTTTGTATATGTTTGTGCATGGGTATTTGTATGTATTTGTTCATGGGTGTTTGTGTGTTATTGCATGGGTGTTTGTCTGTATTTGTGAATAGATGTTTGTGTCAGTTTGTGCATGGGTATTTGTGTGTATTTGTGCATGGGTGTTTGTGTGTATTTGTGCATGGGTGTTTGTATGTGTTTGTGCATGGGTATTTGTGTGTATTTGTGCATGGGTGTTTGTATGTGTTTGTGCATGGGTATTTGTGTGTATTTGTGCATGGGTATTTGTGCGTATTTGTGCAGAGGTGTTTTAGTATGTTTATGTATGTGTGAGTTTCTGCATGGCTATTTGTGTGTATTTGTGCATCGGTGTTTGTATGTGTTTGGGCATGGGTATTTGTGTGTATTTGTGCATGGGTATTTGTATATGTTTGTGCATGGCTGTTTGTGTTTATTTGTGCATAGGTGTTTGTGTATTTATTTGTGTGAGTGTGTTTGTGTGTTTGTGAATTTCTACATAGATGTTTGTGAGTGTTTGTAAATGCTTATTTGTGTGTATTTGTGCATGGGTGTTTGTATATGTTTGTGCATGGGTATTTGTGTGTATTTGTGCATGGGTGTTTGTATATGTTTGTGCATGGGTATTTGTGTGTATTTATGCATGGGTGTTTGTCTGTATTTGTGCAAAAGGTGTTTTAGTATGTTTATGCATGGGTGTTTGTACGTGTTTGTGCATGGGAATTTGTCTGTATTTGTGCATGGGTGTTTGTATATGTTTATGCATGAGTATTTGTGTGTATTTGTGCATGGGTGTTTGTCTGTATTTGTGCAGAGGTGTTTTAGTATGTTTATGCATGGGTGTTTGTACGTGTTTGTGCATGGGAATTTGTGTGTATTTGTGCATGGGTGTTTGTGTATGTTTGTGCATGAGTATTTGTGTGTATTTGTGCATGGGTGTTTGTCTGTATTTGTGCAGAGGTGTTTTAGTATGTTTATGCATGGGTGTTTGTACGTGTTTGTGCATGGGAATTTGTGTTTATTTGTGCATAGGTGTTTGTATGTATTTGTGCATGGGTGTTTGTATGTGTTTGTGCATGGGTGTTCGTATATGTTTGTGCATGGGTATTTGTATGTATTTGTGAATAGATGTTTGTGTCAGTTTGTGCATGGGTATTTGTGTGTATTTGTGCATGGGTGTTTGTGTGTATTTGTGCATGGGTGTTTGTATGTGTTTGTGCATGGGTATTTGTGTGTATTTGTGCATGGGTGTTTGTATGTGTTTGTGCATGGGTATTTGTGTGTATTTTTGCATGGGTATTTGTGCGTATTTGTGCAGAGGTGTTTTAGTATGTTTATGCATGGGTGTTTGTACGTGTTTGTGCATGGGAATTTGTGTGTATTTGTGCATGGGTGTTTGTATATGTTTGTGCATGGGTATTTGTATGTATTTGTTCATGGGTGTTTGTGTGTTTGTGCATGGGTGTTTGTCTGTATTTGTGCATGGGTGTTTGTGTTTGTGCATGGGTATTTGTGTGTATTTGTGCATGGGTGTTTATATATGTTTTTGCATGGGTGTTTGTCTGTATTTGTGCAGAGGTGTTTTAGTATGTTTATGTATGTGTGAGTTTCTGCATTGCTATTTGTGTGTATTTGTGCATCGGTGTTTGTATGTGTTTGGGCATGGGTATTTGTGTGTATTTGTGCATGGGTATTTGTATATGTTTGTGCATGGCTGTTTGTGTTTATTTGTGCATAGGTGTTTGTGTATTTATTTGTGTGAGTGTGTTTGTGTGTTTGTGAATTTGTACATAGATGTTTGTGAGTGTTTGTAAATGCTTATTTGTGTGTATTTGTGCATGGGTGTTTGTATATGTTTGTGCATGGGTATTTGTGTGTATTTGTGCATGGGTGTTTGTATATGTTTGTGCATGGGTATTTGTGTGTATTTATGCATGGGTGTTTGTCTGTATTTGTGCAAAAGGTGTTTTAGTATGTTTATGCATGGGTGTTTGTACGTGTTTGTGCATGGGAATTTGTCTGTATTTGTGCATGGGTGTTTGTATATGTTTGTGCATGAGTATTTGTGTGTATTTGTGCATGGGTGTTTGTCTGTATTTGTGCAGAGGTGTTTTAGTATGTTTATGCATGGGTGTTTGTACGTGTTTGTGCATGGGAATTTGTGTTTATTTGTGCATAGGTGTTTGTATGTATTTGTGCATGGGTGTTTGTATGTGTTTGTGCATGGGTGTTCGTATATGTTTGTGCATGGGTATTTGTATGTATTTGTTCATGGGTGTTTGCGTGTTTGTGCATGGGTGTTTGTCTGTATTTGTGAATAGATGTTTGTGTCAGTTTGTGCATGGGTATTTGTGTGTAAATGTGCATGGGTGTTTGTCTGTATTTGTGCAGAGGTGTTTTAGTATGTTTATGCATGGGTGTTTGTACGTGTTTGTGCATGGGAATTTGTGTGTATTTGTGCATTGGTGTTTATATGTGTTTGTGCTTGGGTGTTTGCGTGTATTTGTGCATGGGTGTTTATATGTGTTTGTGCTTGGGTGTTTGTGTGTGTTTATGCTAGGGTAATTGTGCATGTTTGTTTATGGTGTGTATTTGTAATTGCTTGTTTGTGTGTTTTTGCATAGGTGTTTGTGTGTTTATGAATGCGTATTTGTGTGTTTGTGCATGCGTGTTTGTGTATATGTGCATGGGTGTTTGTGTAAGTCTGTGTTTGTGTATGGTGTGTATTTATGCATAGATAAATACACACATATGCATGTTTGTGCATGGGTATTGTGTGTATTTGTGCATGGATGAATGTGTTTGTGCATGGGTATTTGTGTGTATTTGTGCTTGGGTGTTTGTATGTGTTTGTGCATGGGTATTTGTGTGTATTTGTGCATGGGTGTTTGTATATGTTTGTGCATGGGTATTTGTATGTATTTGTGCATGGGTGTTTGTGTGTTTGTGCATGGGTGTTTGTCTGTATTTGTGAATAGATGTTTGTGTCAGTTTGTGCATGGGTATTTGTGTGTATTTGTGCATGGGTGTTTGTATGTGTTTGTGCATGGGTGTTTGTGTGTTTGTGCATGGGTATTTGTGTGTATTTGTGCTTGGGTGTTTGTCTGTATTTGTGCAGAGGTGTTTTAGTATGTTTATGTATGTGTGAGTTTGTGCATGGGTGTTTGTATGTATTTGTGCATGGGTATTTGTGTGTATTTGTGTATGGGTATTTGTGTGTATTTGTGCATGGGTGTTTGTGCATGGGTATTTGTGTGTATTTGTGCATGGGTGTTTGTATGTGTTTGTGCATGGGTATTTGTGTGTATTTGTGCATGGGTGTTTGTATGTGTTTGTGCATGGGTATTTGTGTGTATTTGTGCATGGTGTTTGTCTGTATTTGTGCAGAGGTGTTTTAGTATGTTTATGTATGTGTGAGTTTGTGCATGGGTATTTGTGTGTATTTGTGCATGGGTGTTTGTATGTATTTGTTCATGGGTATTTGTGTGTATTTGTGTATGGGTATTTGTATATGTTTGTGCATGGGTATTTGTGTGTATTTGTGCATGGGTGTTTGTGCATGGGTATTTGTGTGTATTTGTGCATGGGTATTTGTATATGTTTGTGCATGGGTATTTGTGTGTATTTGTGCATGGGTGTTTGTATGTGTTTGTGCATGGGTATTTGTGTGTATTTGTGCATGGGTGTTTGTATGTGTTTGTGCATGGGTATTTGTATGTATTTGTGCATGGGTGTTTGTCTGTATTTGTGCATAGATGTTTGTGTGAGTTTGTGCATGGATATTTGTGTGTATTTGTGCATGGTTGTTTGTATATGTTTGTGCATGGGTATTTGTGTGTATTTGTTCAGGGGTGTTTGTATGTGTTTGAGCATGGGTGTTTGTGCATGGGTATTTGTGTGTATTTGTGCATGGGTGTTTGTATGTGTTTGTGCATGGATATTTGTGTGTATTTGTGCATGGGTGTTTGTCTGTATTTGTGCAGAGGTGTTTTAGTATGTTTATGCATGGGTGTTTGTACGTGTTTGTGCATGGGAATTTGTGTGTATTTGTGCATGAGTGTTTGTATATGTTTGTGCTTGGGTGTTTGTATGTGTTTGTGCATGGGTATTTGTGTGTATTTGTGCATGGGTGTTTGTCTGTATTTGTGCAGAGGTGTTTGTGTGTATTTGTGCATGGGTGTTTGTATATGTTTGTGCATGGGTATTTGTATGTATTTGTGCATGGGTGTTTGTCTGTATTTGTGCATAGATGTTTGTGTGAGTTTGTGCATGGATATTTGTGTGTATTTGTGCATGGGTGTTTGTATATGTTTGTGCATGGGTATTTGTATGTATTTGTGCATGGGTGTTTGTGTGTATTTGTGCAGAGGTGTTTTAGTATGTTTATGCATGGGTGTTTGTGCATGGGAATTTGTGTGTATTTGTGCATGGGTGTTTATATGTTTGTGCATGGGTATTTGTATGTATTTGTGCATGGGTGTTTGTGTGAGTTTGTGCATGGATATTTGTGTGTATTTGTGCATGGGTGTTTGTATATGTTTGTGCATGGGTATTTGTATGTATTTGTGCATGGGTGTTTGTATATGTTTGTGCATGGGTATTTGTATGTATTTGTGCATGGGTGTTTGTGTGTATTTGTGCAGAGGTGTTTTAGTATGTTTATGCATGGGTGTTTGTGCATGGGAATTTGTGTGTATTTGTGCATGGGTGTTTGTATATGTTTGTGCATGGGTATTTGTATGTATTTGTGCATGGGTGTTTGTGTGAGTTTGTGCATGGATATTTGTGTGTATTTGTGCATGGGTGTTTGTATATGTTTGTGCATGGGTATTTGTATGTATTTGTGCATGGGTGTTTGTGTGTTTGTGCATGGGTGTTTGTCTGTATTTGTGAATAGATGTTTGTGTTAGTTTGTGCATGGGTGTTTGTATGTGTTTGTTCATGGGTGTTTGTGCATGGGTGTTTGTCTGTATTTGTGAATAGATGTTTGTGTTAGTTTGTGCATGGGTATTTGTGTGTATTTGTGCATGGGTGTTTGTCTGTATTTGTGAATAGATGTTTGTGTCAGTTTGTGCATGAGTGTTTGTATGTGTTTGTGCATGGGTGTTTGTGTTTGTGCATGGGTATATGTGTGTATTTGTGCTTGGGTGTTTGTATGTGTTTGTGCATGGGTATTTGTGTGTATTTGTGCATGGGTGTTTGTATATGTTTGTGCATGGGTATTTGTGTGTATTTGTGCATGGGTGTTTGTCTGTATTTGTGCAGAGGTGTTTTAGTATGTTTATGCATGGGTGTTTGTACGTGTTTGTGCATGGGAATTTGTGTGTATTTGTGCATGGGTGTTTGTATATATTTGTGCATGGGTATTTGTATGTATTTGTGCATGGGTGTTTGTGTGTTTGTGCATGGGTGTTTGTATTTGTGAATAGATGTTTGTGTCAGTTTGTGCATGGGTTTTGTGTATATTTGTGCATGGGTGTTTTTTTATGTGTTTGTGCATGGGTGTTTGCGCATGGGTATTTGTATGTATTTGTTCATGGGTGTTTGTGTGTTTGTGCATGGGTGTTTGTCTGTATTTGTGAATAGATGTTTGTGTCAGTTTGTGCATGAGTGTTTGTATGTGTTTGTGTGTTTGTGCATGGGTATTTGTGTGTATTTGTGCTTGGGTGTTTGTATGTGTTTGTGCATGGGTATTTGTGTGTATTTGTGCATGGGTGTTTGTATGTGTTTGTGCATGGGTATTTGTGTGTATTTGTGCATGGGTATTTGTATATGTTTGTGCATGGGTATTTGTGTGTA
This sequence comes from Dryobota labecula, assembly GCA_947523025.1. Lineage (NCBI taxonomy): Eukaryota > Metazoa > Arthropoda > Insecta > Lepidoptera > Noctuidae > Dryobota > Dryobota labecula. Next base: position 13,305,107 of record OX383303.1, read on the forward strand.
TTTGTGCATCGGTGTTTGTATGTGTTTGTGCATGGGTATTTGTTTGTATTTGTGCATGGGTATTTGTATATGTTTGTGCATGGGTATTTGTGTGTATTTGTGCATGGGTGTTTGTCTGTATTTGTGCAGAGGTGTTTTAGTATGTTTATGTATGTGTGAGTTTGTGCATGGGTATTTGTGTGTATTTGTGCATGGGTATTTGTATGTGTTTGTGCATGGGTATTTGTGTGTATTTGTGCAGAGGGGTTTTAGTATGTTTATGCATGAGTGTTTGTGTGTATTCGTGCAAAGATGTTTGTGTGTGCTTGTGCATGGGTATTTGTGTGTATTTGTGCATGGGCGATTGTATATGTTTGTGCATGGGTATTTGTATGTATTTGTTCATGGGTGTTTGTGTGTTATTGCATGGGTGTTTGTCTGTATTTGTGAATAGATGTTTGTGTCAGTTTGTGCATGGGTATTTGTGTGTATTTGTGCATGGGTGTTTGTGTGTATTTGTGCATGGGTGTTTGTATGTGTTTGTGCATGGGTATTTGTGTGTATTTGTGCATGGGTGTTTGTATGTGTTTGTGCATGGGTATTTGTGTGTATTTGTGCATGGGTATTTGTGCGTATTTGTGCAGAGGTGTTTTAGTATGTTTATGCATGGGTGTTTGTACGTGTTTGTGCATGGGAATTTGTGTGTATTTGTGCATGGGTGTTTGTATATGTTTGTGCATGGGTATTTGTATGTATTTGTTCATGGGTGTTTGTGTGTTTGTGCATGGGTGTTTGTCTGTATTTGTGCATGGGTGTTTGTGTTTGGGCATGGGTATTTGTGTGTATTTGTGCATGGGTATTTGTATATGTTTGTGCATGGCTGTTTGTGTTTATTTGTGCATAGGTGTTTGTGTATTTATTTGTGTGAGTGTGTTTGTGTGTTTGTGAATTTGTACATAGATGTTTGTGAGTGTTTGTAAATGCTTATTTGTGTGTATTTGTGCATGGGTGTTTGTTTATGTTTGTGCATGGGTATTTGTGTGTATTTGTGCATGGGTGTTTGTATATGTTTGTGCATGGGTATTTGTGTGTATTTATGCATGGGTGTTTGTCTGTATTTGTGCAAAAGGTGTTTTAGTATGTTTATGCATGGGTGTTTGTACGTGTTTGTGCATGGGAATTTGTCTGTATTTGTGCATGGGTGTTTGTATATGTTTGTGCATGAGTATTTGTGTGTATTTGTGCATGGGTGTTTGTCTGTATTTGTGCAAAAGGTGTTTTAGTATGTTTATGCATGGGTGTTTGTACGTGTTTGTGCATGGGAATTTGTCTGTATTTGTGCATGGGTGTTTGTATATGTTTGTGCATGAGTATTTGTGTGTATTTGTGCATGGGTGTTTGTCTGTATTTGTGCAGAGGTGTTTTAGTATGTTTATGCATGGGTGTTTGTACGTGTTTGTGCATGGGAATTTGTGTGTATTTGTGCATGGGTGTTTGTGTATGTTTGTGCATGAGTATTTGTGTGTATTTGTGCATGGGTGTTTGTCTGTATTTGTGCAGAGGTGTTTTAGTATGTTTATGCATGGGTGTTTGTACGTGTTTGTGCATGGGAATTTGTGTTTATTTGTGCATAGGTGTTTGTATGTATTTGTGCATGGGTGTTTGTATGTGTTTGTGCATGGGTGTTCGTATATGTTTGTGCATGGGTATTTGTATGTATTTGTGCATGGGTGTTTGTGTGTATTTGTGCATGGGTGTTTGTATGTGTTTGTGCATGGGTATTTGTGTGTATTTGTGCATGGGTGTTTGTATGTGTTTGTGCATGGGTATTTGTGTGTATTTGTGCATGGGTATTTGTGCGTATTTGTGCAGAGGTGTTTTAGTATGTTTATGCATGGGTGTTTGTACGTGTTTGTGCATGGGAATTTGTGTGTATTTGTGCATGGGTGTTTGTATATGTTTGTGCATGGGTATTTGTGTGTATTTGTGCATGGGTGTTTATATATGTTTTTGCATGGGTGTTTGTCTGTATTTGTGCAGAGGTGTTTTAGTATGTTTATGTATGTGTGAGTTTCTGCATGGCTATTTGTGTGTATTTGTGCATCGGTGTTTGTATGTGTTTGGGCATGGGTATTTGTGTGTATTTGTGCATGGGTATTTGTATATGTTTGTGCATGGCTGTTTGTGTTTATTTGTGCATAGGTGTTTGTGTATTTATTTGTGTGAGTGTGTTTGTGTGTTTGTGAATTTGTACATAGATGTTTGTGAGTGTTTGTAAATGCTTATTTGTGTGTATTTGTGCATGGGTGTTTGTATATGTTTGTGCATGGGTATTTGTGTGTATTTGTGCATGGGTGTTTGTATATGTTTGTGCATGGGTATTTGTGTGTATTTATGCATGGGTGTTTGTCTGTATTTGTGCAAAAGGTGTTTTAGTATGTTTATGCATGGGTGTTTGTACGTGTTTGTGCATGGGAATTTGTCTGTATTTGTGCATGGGTGTTTGTATATGTTTGTGCATGAGTATTTGTGTGTATTTGTGCATGGGTGTTTGTCTGTATTTGTGCAGAGGTGTTTTAGTATGTTTATGCATGGGTGTTTGTACGTGTTTGTGCATGGGAATTTGTGTTTATTTGTGCATAGGTGTTTGTATGTATTTGTGCATGGGTGTTTGTATGTGTTTGTGCATGGGTGTTCGTATATGTTTGTGCATGGGTATTTGTATGTATTTGTTCATGGGTGTTTGCGTGTTTGTGCATGGGTGTTTGTCTGTATTTGTGAATAGATGTTTGTGTCAGTTTGTGCATGGGTATTTGTGTGTATTTGTGCATGGGTGTTTGTCTGTATTTGTGCAGAGGTGTTTTAGTATGTTTATGCATGGGTGTTTGTACGTGTTTGTGCATGGGAATTTGTGTGTATTTGTGCATTGGTGTTTGTATATGTTTGTGCATGGGTATTTGTGTGTATTTGTTCATGGGTGTTTGTGTGTTTGTGCATGCGTGTTTGTGCATGGGTATTTGTGTGTATTTGTGCATCGGTGTTTGTATGTGTTTGTGCATGGGTATTTGTGCATGGGTATTTGTATGTTTGTGCATGGGTATTTGTGCGTATTTGTGCAGAGGGGTTTTAGTATGTTTATGCATGAGTGTTTGTGTGTATTCGTGCAAAGATGTTTGTGTGTGTTTGTGCATGGGTATTTGTGTGTTTTTGTGCATGGGTGTTTGTATGTGTTTGTGCATGGGTGTTTGTGTGTTTGTGCATGGGTATTTGTGTGTATTTGTGCATGGGTGTTTGTCTGTATTTTTGCAGAGGTGTTTTAGTATGTTTATGCATGGGTGTTTGTACGTGTTTGTGCATGGGAATTTGTGTGTATTTGTGCATGGGTGTTTGTATATGTTTGTGCATGGGTATTTGTATGTATTTGTGCATGGGTGTTTGTCTGTATTTGTGCATAGATGTTTGTGTGAGTTTGTGCATGGATATTTGTGTGTATTTGTGCATGAGTGTTTGTATATGTTTGTGCATGGGTATTTGTATGTATTTGTGCATGGGTGTTTGTGTGTTTGTGCATGGGTGTTTGTCTGTATTTGTGAATAGATGTTTGTGTCAGTTTGTGCATGGGTATTTGTGTGTATTTGTGCATGGGTGTTTGTATGTGTTTGTGCATGGGTGTTTGTGTGTTTGTGTATGTACACAAATGTATAATGTGTAATGTTTGTAGTGTATATTTGTGTATGGTGTGTGTTTGTGCATGGGTGCTTGTGTGTACTTGTGCATAGGTGTTTGTGTATTTGTTTGTGTAAGTGTGTGTTTGTGTATGGTGTGTCCGCCCAGATCGGGAGAAGTTATTTGATAATTTCCCACTCAAAAAAAATAAACGGGGCTGTCTTTGGGGATTGCCGATAGAAGTGAAAACTAAGTAAATAAAGCGTTCGGTGACGATGACAAGCGTTCCATGATTTTTGTTCACCCAAAAAGTACACATATATACACAGTATACATATAGCTCACTAGCTTTTGCCCGCGGCTCCGCTCGCGTATATATCGGTTATCACGTAAAAAAGTAGCCTATGTCCTTCTCCATATCCCAGGCTATATCTCTGCTAAAAATAAAAATAAACTCAGGTGTAATGTAAATAAGTTTCACTCGAATATCTCACATTATAAAGGTTTAATGTCAATTCAAAGTATCTATTACTGTAAAACGGCAATTTTATACTTTAACCCCTATTATTTTAGGCCAGAACAGGAATCAAAAATAAACTATATACGCAATTGATATTAACTAGAGTAAAATAAAAGTTTACTTGTTTTTAGGGTTCCGACCTTTCTGTATAACATTGTTTAGCTGTGTGGGCAAATAATGAGCACTCGATAATTGTATAATTACAGGTGATTAAAAAAAAATACAATGAATTTGATTGTACCTATATATTTTTTTATCTGATATCACATTTTATCTACAACCAAGGTAGTAAGGTACATAAATAATTTATGTACATTATATACAATATATTATGAAAAAATATAGCTGAATATTTGAATGGTACAATTACCACAAAAATAAATTGTCTTAAGCTAACTAAGAATTTTCTAATAAATTACGGGTAATTGCGTAATACACTTACAGTAGCAATGGATTTCATTTTGACAGTTCAACAACATTCATTGCATTATTTGCGTTGTGGAGCAGACAAATTTTTCGAACTTATGAAGCAATGGTTTAGCAATATCCTTCTAAAGCATTCAGATTGTGATTGATAGTGTGTTACGCAATTAGGATTTAAGTTAAGAAAAAATTGCTCCAATCATTAACATATTATTCTCTAGTTCTGCGGTTGTTTTTGCGTGTCTGATTCCTTGTGTGTTAGCGCAGTTTTGTCAAAATCATAATCGTCGGTGCCTATAGCTACTAGAAATAGAAACAGGCCTGCTAGACCCATCATAAAGTAGACGAAAACTTCTTGCCTATTTGAGTGCTGCACATCTCTTTGCTTCTGACGTTGTTTCCTCAGAAATTCTCTCTCATATTTAGCCTTTTCAAATAAATCTCCATAGTGGCTCTTAGACCTGAAACATGAAATACCAGATAGAATCATAAATCATTAGCAGAGTTAAAAATTCTATAAAGAGGATTAAGTTGCAATTACGCTTCTCTTTTAAGCTTTGAAGAGCTGTGGCCACAGTGATGGCTGTCATGAATATGATAGCAGTAGCGTTTGCGACCACTACACCAACGAGGATGTCAAGTAGTATGGATAATGCTTTTTCTTTCTTTTATTTATTTCTTTCTTATTCAATACAGTTGTAAGGGATCTATTTTAAAGGACGAAAAAGTAAGCCGGGGATTGTCCCTCGTTTGCGCAGGCTTTGATAATAATAATTTTGACGCCCTATGTAAATTAAAAGTTTTAAATTGTAATTATTGGAGTGTGAAATTAAGTATTAAGGCTCCTACAAACAGGCGCGACGCAAAAGCACCGCGTGTCTCGCGACGAGTGGTGTCTTTATGTCGCGCGCGATTCGCGTTGCGAGTCGCACACTTTAATGCACAAAAATGTCTATTGAAAAGTTTAACTTCTTTCTGTCTTTCGTGGACTTTTAATCAGTTTATGGGGAAAGCGCCAGGGTAGCCCGCGAAATTCAAACGTTCTTACGTTTTTTTGCAATTTGCAGGTCAGTATTAGGTTGTATGTGGATCGAAATATGATTCGCGACCGTAAAAAGCAGGTATGTATTTACATAATTATAAGTGTGGCATCTACAACGCCACATGCGAGAACTACGCATCAAAGGACGTGACGTCAAAAATCCTGGATCGCGCAATCAGAGTTTATCAGTTTTGTTTTAGTTTTTTTTTTGTGTATATATATATATACAACATCCCGACATCGACCGTCAGGCAGTTGCCCACCCCACCAGACACAACACCCGTCTGGTCGGAGGATCTTCCCTTTTCTATGGAGGATGAGCGAACTTTACACCCTGTTCCTCATACCTCTATATAATCATTAAAATCCTCAATACAATTGTCTAAGACCAAATTACCCTACTGAATGATATATTTAATGAAATCATTACATTTGAGGGCAATTCGAATCAATTTATTTTTTGAATCGTTACATTGTTTTGCTGATTCTAATGATTATTATTCTGTAAATACATACTTGTTACGCTCGCGACTCATATTTTGATCAACATACAAACAGCCACTCTGCCGCACTAACGAAAAATGCAATAACTAAATTTTGCCGCTTCCGAGAATTATATTTTTGACTATTGAATTGGTTATGAAGTTTTAGTTATTACATTCTTGCTTACTGAAAAACCGAGTTCCTGAAGAATCAATAAAATGTTGCTTAGAGAGAGTTAATAGATTTCGATTAGCTGACTCCAAATATATGACTCAACGAATATATAACTCAAAATCGAGTTATTGCATTCTTCGTTAGCACGGCAGCACTGACCTGCATATTACTAAAATCATATTTGTAGGCCATCTTAGCGCTTCCCCCTTAAGGACATCAATTGTCTCAATAGAGGAGTTTCATTATTATTATGCCTGTGGCTGTTTAGTGTCCCTCAAAGTGTTAAGAGCCATTTAACGTTTTCGCGCGAATATCTAAGATTTTAGTCGCCTAATTTACCATCTTAGTTAATTCTCTGGTATTGGTGAATATATGTAAATAATAGATGATTCTTTCGTATTGACACTTCATGTAACACATTTACAAAAACTTATTTGTGTACTTTGTAGTTATTAATCTCCCAGAACTAGTTTACTGAAAAATCATCGCAGAGGCAATTTCACACTCCTATTTCTATAATTAATATTTATAAATTTGACTGAAAAAAATACACAAAGCATCAGACATATAGTTTTGTCGACAAATGACGTACTAGAATTTCGATTATTAATAACATTAATAGGTAAAAAAAATAAAGACTTAGGACAATTTTTACGATTTATTTGCAATTATATTGCGATTTTTTTGTTTGAATAAAGCGTATTTTAAAAATCATCTCAAAATGAACTATGTTCTTTAACAAATCGAATTCTCAAGTTTGATTAAAATCCCTTCATTTAATTAGCCACAATATCCTTTTTTTAAACACTCTAAAAAAGAATAAATTGCGATGCACAAGTGGGCACAGTTTAGTACAGCGCGAGCGCCCATCGAGGAAGGGCCTGTGCTACTTTTTCCCGCGTCTCAATTGTCGAGTGCTGATATCGTAACCGTGATATTATACTACGACCACAACATTTTGATGCTTCCCAAATTGACTCGTTTTTACGAAGATTGCGTATTGCCGGAAATTATAGACCCTAGAAAAGCAAGATCAATGCCTTTACGACAAATATTTATTTAACGTAAGTGATAGTCATTATTACTTGACATTATTGTCAAATAATAATGACCAACACTTATATTTTGTACGATGTGATTGTTTTCCTGTTCATTTTATTATATACTTTCAAAACATATATTTGTATTTTTTTATTAGTCTAGAAAGCTTTAGTAGACTGAATAAATAAAATAACTTTTTTAATAAATCTCTAAATACCGCATTATTATTATAATGGCTCAAGATTATTTAGTCCGTCTCGACACTCGCGTTACACTGCTTAAATTGTGTATGTGTGGATAGTTACGCTCACATACACAGCGCTGCCGTCTTTTACCTAAACTCGAGCGTTAAAATTTTGTGAAATGGCTCTTAAGTGATACAATTACCTTTAAGCATGACTTCGCAATTTACAGGTTTGGGTACAAAACATACCATGTATCAAAGTCATAAATAGGTTGTCTGCCATCCATGGTTGGCACATTCTTGCGGTGTGTGCGAGACTTATAGAACTTCAGTGTAGGGTCTGTTGGCTCAGGGTCTGGCTGATATTCTACTCTTGCCTTCATAACTCCACCTCCTAGCAATCCTGGAATAGACAAGGAGGAATGTTGTATTACTGCTGTCTACATTTTCTCTAATTATGTAATGAGTTTCTTGGCAATGATTACCATTTGATATATTTTTCATAGAAAGAGTCTATTACTGAAATATTTCATACTAATATTGATTCAAGGGCAACTATTCACGACATTGAAGTTGGCTGACTAAAATTACTTTTGTGACTGAAAAACTATAATTACATTTTATTCTCCATGTTTAGAATAATGTATTACTTACAATTAATTTCCTAGTGAAAGAAAACCAACCTTTATCATACATCTTTTTTAATTGTATATTTCCTAACACCTTGTATGCTTCGGAAATGTCTCTAAACTTTTTTGCTGCTACTTTATCCTGAAAAAGCAGTTTTTCAATGTTAGATGGAATAGGTTAAAAAAAAAAAACTAGTATCATGCCTGCTACTTTCTTAAGGAAGGAAAATCCATTCTACGTGAGGATTAAGAGCTTACGTTATTAGATTTATCCGGGTGGTAAATCTTTGATAATTTGTAATATGCAGATTTGATATCGCCCTGTGTTGCTTTAGGAGTGATTCCAAGGACGTCATAGTGGTTGGAGCCGTATCGGGGCGACGACGTGCTCAGCGTCCGAACTACGCCAGTTACGCCACACACCAGTCTCGATGAGGTATAGAAGAGCATCTAAAAAATACATCAATGTTTAAGTCTACCGCCAAGCACAGTAAAATGACAAAATATGTAATTTACTTACTGGCTCAACTACAATTGATTTTAATATATCTTTGGAATTCACTAAAAGGCATTAAATTAGAAATGGGAAAATAATAATTATTAGCTAATGTAAATTGAAATCCGGAAGAAATTTTGACATTTTTAACTGAAAATCTTCCGTCACAAATGAGGTCAAACGTCAAAAGTTGTCAAATATTGAAATGTCAACAACAAACAATAGTCATACAGAAAAAATTTGGTAATCTGCTTACAAAAAATTACATAGTTCGTAAAAAATATTTATGAAACTATTTACTAAAATATTGGCTTTTAAAAAATATTCTACAGTAGTTTGTAACCTGAGTTAATAAAAAATAAAAACATATTATTTTACCAAATGGCATGTCAAGTTTAAGTCAACTGGCAATACAAAATATGCGTTCCAAACCTATTGTAAAAATATTAATGAATAATTAATCCAGCTCAAGGCCGAACATTTTCTCATTTAATGAGTATTTCGAAATTCATACATTTACATATTTGCGCAAAGAAAGTAAATATAGTAAGTGAATTTCTGAGCACGAATTTTTGTCCATTATCGAACTGATATTAGTTTTTGAATGCACGCATCTGACGTCAAATAAATTAGTCACCGAGTAAAATATACGCTAAAATCGTAATATTTCAGTTAAGAACCGTTGTTTCCTGTTGTGTGTAGTATAAAAATACAGGTAAGTTTAATTTTAAAGTAAAGCAGTTCCTATTATTGCCTATTTTCAAGCAGATGTTAAGTGGAAAATGCATGTCCATTTATGGAAGTCCTTGCCTCCTTGGTGTTGACACCGTGTGCCCTAGATAAACTTCGTTACTAATACTGGAAGGTGGTTTTGGCAATGAGTCACTTTCTCGTTAGCGCAAGAAACTGACGAATTGACGATAAGCTGAGTGACACCTCAACTTCATTAAAATTTTATTTATAAATCTAATATTCTTTTGTGCACGAAAAGTGGTCGCAATCGAGCGTTCCCTACCTGGCTTATCAGCGTTTACGTTACAAACGGAAGTTTATTCTCGTGTCTAAATAGGTATAGCATATTGGGTTTTGTAACAATTTCTTCATTGTACATTTATTTTTGTCCCTTTAAGGTTGAAAAATTGTGAGTCATGCCCAATCTATTAAAAGTTTGAACATCTATTTGCATATTCTCTGTATTATTAATATTTTTAGATATCACAATGTCATCCCGCAAGACAGCTGGTCGCCGTGGCACCAACAAGAAGCGTGCCCAGCGTGCCACTTCCAATGTCTTTGCTATGTTCGACCAGGCCCAGATTGCTGAGTTCAAGGAGGCGTTCAACATGATAGATCAGAACAGAGATGGTTTCGTGGATAAAGATGATCTTCATGATATGTTAGCTTCCCTTGGTGAGTACATGATAATTTTTTTCAAAACAGTTTCGTAAACGAAAAATTATATATATATATATATATATAATAATTCCTTATATTTAAATAATTCTTTACATCAACAACTTGAAATTATCTTGTTTTATGTTTAAGTTTACTATGAATATTATGTTATTCAAAACTAAAAATTATAAGAACATTATTTCTCAGTATCATCTCAGTTATAAGTTTCATGAGATTTTGCGGCAAAGTAATATCAGCCGCACTGGTTGATTAGTCACGTTAAACTATGCTTGCTGTGGTTGGTCTGTGGTGGATGTCCATCTTTACATACCAATACCCCTCCCTGCCTCGGAAAGCATGTTAAGCTGTTGGTCCTGGCTGTCATTTGTGGATCTTTGACAGTTGTTTCGGGTCATCAGAAGCCCGAAAGCAATCTTACCAAGGGGTATTGTATTACCCAGTAACTGGGTTGTGGAGGTCAGATAGACAGTCGCTCCATGTAAAATACTGGTATTCAGCTGCATCCGATAAGACTGGAAGCTGACCCAAACATAGTTGGGAAAAGGCAGTTGATAATGAGATTCATAAAACTTGATCACTAGTTGTTTGAATGACAAATACCAATGTTTACCTGATTCAGCAAGCCCAAAACGAGGGTTATGTTTTTAAATACCATCATTTATTTCATATTTTCTTTACATATGTTTTTACAAATTCGTAGTTTTATATTTTTATTTGGATATGGATCCCTTTCGGCTAAAAGCCTCTTCCATCCTGTGCCAATTTTCCCTGATTTGGGCCGACTCCATGACGAACCATACAGAAATGGAAATAAACGTGTCGGGAAACCAGATTAAATATGTAAAGGAATATATATATCTTTTCCCTTAATTCTCATTATTACTTTTATTGGTTTAGGTAAGAACCCAACCGAGGACTACTTGGAGGGTATGATGAATGAAGCTCCCGGTCCTATCAACTTCACTATGTTCCTCACCCTCTTCGGCGAGCGTCTGCAAGGAACGGACCCCGAGGATGTCATCAAGAATGCATTTGGGTGAGTACTACAGATTGATAACAAATTAAAATATTAATTACTAGTTTTTGCCCGCGTGGATGTTTGTTATTGTGTCAAAAGTAGCCTATGTCCTTCTCCATATCTCAGGCTATATCTCTGCCAAATTTCGTGACGATCTGTTCAGCGGTTTAGGCCTGAAAACGTCACGGACAGGCAGACAAACAGAGTTACTTACTTTACTTACATTTATAATATTAATTAGTGTGGATTGTTATATGCGTTCAGTCCAGGTGTCCCAGTCTAGGTCAATCCTTTAAAAAGAAAATGATTTAAAATAACAAAAAAGCCGTATGTAAAAACACCTTAGATCTGAAAAGAGAAAAAGAAGATAAAGATAATTTTATTTGCCAAAACATGTGTATACATGCAAATTAAGCATGCAGGATGTCACAATATTAATATTTCGTACGTACATGTTTCACCCGTAAGGCGTACAAATTTTTAAATTTACAAAATAAAAAAGAATACAAAACTAAATTACAAAATAAAAATTAATTACTGAAGGCACTTCAGTCCAAGTAATAATAGTCAGTAATACACATTGATAAGTCAGTAAAATAAATTAATCATAAAATGTCACAATTAAGGACTACTAGAATTGAAAAAAAAAAAAAAAAACAAATTGTGTCATTCAAGAACTCACTTATATTATAATAACACTTGTCTGTTAATAAATCTCGAATCTTTTTTAAAACAAATACATATATGTATATAGAAAAATTATAATCGATAGAATTTTGAATTTTTTAGGTAATTGGTTTGTCCCCACATATATTTTTTTAATAGTTTACTTTATTTCAGCCTTTTAGTTATAAGTTTTTTGTTTTATTTTTACATAATTATTACAATTTTAAAATTGCTTGAGACATTTTGCAAAGGAATTGCATTTTCCAAAATTTTACTCATTCTATGAATGACCCGCTCGTACGTGGCGACGACGGTGGCGGCACGAGCGCGGTGAATATAGGTTTATTGCCAATAACCCTATAGACTTTAGCGCTATTTAGTTGTTTTATTGTATTATAGGTGTTTTACCAATAAATTATTGGTAAAACACCTAACAACTATGCAGGACTGTATTTATACTTACATCATCATAAACAACAACTTTTGTTCTATGACTTTTTACAAAATATTACAATGCACAAAAACAAACCTTGATTCTCCCCATCCTTGATTATGCTGATGCCAGCTTTCTTGACCTTACTCAAAACCAACTCGATAAACTTGAGCGGCTTCAAAATTTCTGTATTAGGTTCATATACGGTTTACGCAAATATGACCATGTTTCCGAATTTCGTATGAAGCTTAAGTGATTATCAATTCGCCTTCGCCGGAATGCTCATATTCTTTCCCTTTTGTATAATGTGCTCTTTTCCCCTTCCACCCCTCTCTATCTTAAAACACGTTTCCAATTTCTTTGCGACTCCCACACGAAATTTTTAAGGTCATCAGATAACTTGAAGCTTAAAATGCCCATGCATTCCACAACTTTCCATGACAAATCCTTTACAGTTCAGGGCCTCAAGTCTGCTATTACAATAGTGTCAGAATGGTCTCTTCATTGTGAGTTTTTGACAGATTTGCCATACAAACACTGTCAAATACTCACAATGACGAGACCATTCTGACACTATTGTAATAGCAGACTTGAGGCCCAGGCCGCTCGTTTGTGGAATGCATTGCCAGATACAATAAAACGCGCGCAATCGCTGCCTATGTTTAAAAGACTCGTGAAGGAACATTACTTGTTGTTGTGATTTTGTTCTCGTTGTTAACTGTAATAATCTAGTCTTCATTTGTTTTATTTGCTTATTTAGTTAGTATGTATGTATCTATGTATCTATTATATATCTGTGTATCTATTATAGGATATTGTACTGTTATACTTTTTATATTTGCACCAATGACAATCCCATTTTATGTCCAGAAATTCACTATCCATGCCAAGGTTGCCTGGAAGAGATCGCAGTATGCGATAAGGCCGCCCATTGTATATTTTATAGTGTATAAGTTTTCTTTTCTTTTGTAATGTGTAATCTGATGTACAATAAAGTATATATAAATAAATAAATAAATAAATAAATAAATAAACCTTCAAGATTACGTTAGTTTATGTTTGTAGGTATGTATTTTTAAAACAGTTGGTAACCATGGAGTTTCCTGCCGGCTCTTCTTCTCCATAGGCAACGACCAATAATTGGTTGTTTGAATTTTTGGAACCGTGCACCTAGCTACTGACGTTTCGTATATGCCCATATCCATACTAATATTATAAATGTGAAAGTAACTCTGTCTGTCTGTCTGGCCGCGGGCAAAAGCTAGTAGGTTTATATTCTGATTTTGATTGATTGATTTTGTCTTTGTCATTTTTAAACGATTGACAAAAACAAAACGATGTTTTAAATTCGTTTAACACTGAATGTGTTTAGTGATTTGTGATGCAAGCCCTACGAGGCAATACATGCTTTCATCAGTTTGAGCATACAAAACTCATTTACAAACTTGTACCAACAGATGTTTCGACGAGGAGAACCAAGGCGTGATCAATGAGGAACGTCTCCGTGAGCTCCTAACCACCATGGGCGACCGCTTCACAGACGATGACGTCGATGAGATGTTACGCGAAGCACCCATCCGAGGCGGGCTCTTCGACTATGTCGAGTTCACACGCATTCTCAAACATGGAGCCAAGGACAAGGATGAGCAGTAATTAGGTAAAAATAAGGTGGGTTTTACACGGGGGACATTAGAGAGTGATTGTTAATCATGTAGTAGCAAGTGTAGCAACTATTGGATAAACGAAATCATATTATATCATCCTATTTAGTTGGTCTGTTGAATTGGCTCCCAGTTTCAAATGTAGCTAAGTATCGGTATATTTTTGTAGGAAGTGTAGTGAATATTAGATATTTAAACTTTAGAACCAAGAAGAATCTTATTATTCAAGCAATAATGTTAACTAAAGATTTACCGTCTTATTCATAACTAGCTTTTTCCCGCGGCTCCGCCCGCGTGGATATCGGTTATCGCGTAAAAAAGTAGCCTATGTCCTCCTTCATATCCCAGGCTATATCTCTGCCAAATTTCATGACGGACGGTTCAGCGGTTTAGGCGTGAAAACGTAAGGCAGACAGACAGAGTTACTTTCACATTTATAATATTAGTATGGCTGGATATAGTATGGATAAAGCCATTCAGTTAATAAACCTATTTGAGCTATCGAACTGTTGTGTCCCTTTCTGTCTGTCTTTCATTTTAACTTGACAGAAAGGGACGAAATAGTTTGATAGCTAAAATAGGTTTGTTAACCGAATGGCTTTATTACGAATAAGACGGTTAACATTTTATTGACTGGATGACAAACTTAAGATCAGACTACGCTTTCGTATGTACTTAAATTTTTAAAGGCCCCAACTCTAAGACTACATTATTCATAGATTTTCTCTAATGCTGTCAGTCAGAGGTATATGAAGTAGGTTCTTATGATTTTGGTATTGATAAGACATGACATGATAATATGCCTTACTCTCTGACTGAAGTACGATACCTGCCTTACCAGACGCCATTTTAATAATAATTATTATATTGTCAAACTAAAAAATTGGTAAGATAAAATCAGTAGATTTATAAGTTAGATTCATATGGATTTCAGAATAATCTCTTAAAGATACTGAGGTGCTAAATATACCCTAGTTCTAACGAATTTTGCATTTCCAATCTCGCATTTTATAATGAAAATTGTAATTCCATATTAATGGACCATCCTAAGTTTAAGTTTGGCTTTTGTTTATTTTCTTATATTATATCCATGTATTCAGAATTTAGTTTTAATTAAAATTGTTAGTATTTCTGGCAACACTGTTGTTTGTCATCTTTAAAAAGACTGCATTCTGAAGTGCGAATATTGTATATAAAGATTGATTCATAAAAGTGAATCAGGTATACATACAGAAGGCTCTTGAGTGCAATATTATTCCATGTGGGCATTTATTGAATGTGTTATAAGTATTATAATTTGTGTTAAATAAAATAGAACAAAGAATACTAAGGGTATTACCACACCAATCGATCGATCGTCAATCGATGCCATCGATCGACGGTAGAATGGATTATTCACCAATTAACGGAGTAGACACCAATCGATCTACGTCGATCATGTCGATCGATCGATTGATGTGGAAAAAATAAAATAAAATAAAAGGATAATAATTGTTTGTAAATGTTTTCTATGTGTTGTAGACCAATCTCTATAACAGACAGTGTTGCCATTTAATTCAAATCTTTAATTGTAAAAGTATTAATATAATATATCATTCCTTGAATAAGATACTAACACTTCTTCTTTCAAAAATGAAGTTTTTTTAAAAGTTTAAATGTCAAAGCTATTTGTTTTTAAATTATGAATTGTTTAGTCGTAGGTTTCAATAAAATTAACTTATAAGTTGTGTTATCATGTATGTATGTATTCGTTTTCATTTATTTACATAATAAATTTTTATTATCTCTCATTTTATAGTTTTCTTTCATGAACATACAATCGAAACTGAATTAAATTAAAAAGGACTTTATTGGTCGAAAATAAAAAGATGGGAAAGGAATTTCTCAGTGGGTAATTGGTTGGAAATATAAATATTTCCAACTGCACTTCGCTATTGTTACCATAACTAGAACCGGTAGTATTGATGTACATAGGTAACATACTTTAATACATTCCAAACTAAACACTTGAAAACATTTATATGATAACATCGCTTTGAAACTTTTGTTTATCGCAACAGTATTAATTTATTATAGATTCCAAGTGGATGACAAACGCGCGAGAAGTTTTTTTTTCTTTTTAATATCTTTGGCAATGACATACACAAATGAGCCTATGCTGCCTAAAAATTTTGTATTAAAATACATATAAATGCAAGCAAAGAACACTTAAATGATTATTTATGTTAAAATAAATATCAGAACATATTTATTAATAGATTTAACGAGTTATTTAATGTTTATACATTTGGTAATTAACGTTTTGATGTGTATGGCCACCCCATGTGAATCGGTATAATCGAACTTGCAGTCGATTCCAACCTCAATTTCGTACAAGAGTGCCAATTTTCTGTAAATTGGAATTGAAACTGGATCGGATTAGAATAGGATTGAGATTGGGATTGATTTCAAGAGTAAGCATATAGGTTTTTAAACTTTTATAAAAGGTTTGGATGCCGTTTCGAACTTTGCCTCTAAGGTTGGCAAACTCCTTGATATTGCAAATATTTAAAAGAAGAGGTAACTAATCGCCGGCATGTATGCTTGCGATGAACCGTTCTATCGCAAGCATACATGATCGAGAGAGAGATAGATTGGATTGGTGGAGATTTGATTACTGACAAATGCGTGCACCGACTGGACAGGTCCACTCCAGTCCACTCAATCTGTGTGGTTCTTTCTTCAAAAGACCATTTCAGACACCAATATACATGGTCTTCACATGATTTGACCAAGATTATGTCTGGACTTTAAGAGACTGTGACCTCTGAGTTTGTTTCGGCCTTTCTTCTCAGAGTAGTCAGATACGAAACGCCGACCTCATCTAGTTTCGAAATATGATTGATGTGTAGAAGTGTTTGTACAAACTTACAGAAATAAAATAATTTATCATTTATCTAAAAAAAATAGGGAAATCACAATAAACGAAAATATAAATTCATGAATATTCAACATTTTATTCACAAAGAGATGTAACATAATGTACAAAGCTTTATGTACGTATTATTTAATGAGATAAAGTTGTTTATCAGATAAAGTCAGGTCAATAGTTTGGTTTTGGTTTATTGCCATCTTTCTTTGATGAAGTGTGCGCCTCTTTCGGCGACTGCCATGATGGAACCTTGAGGGTTGCCAGTCGGTTGTGACGGCATGGAGCCTGCGTCAATTACTCGAATGTCTGGAAGAAAGAAATCATTGGTAAGTTAATGTTTCCGTGGTTGACAATGCACAAGCTGAAACTGAAGATTTAAACTTGAAACGGAAGATGTACCTATGTTGAATTGAGAGTGTCCCACCACTCCAAGCTCAGAACGGTATAGCGAATCACTCTTCGCTGATGGTACGGTTCGCCGAAATTACTCTTAGTCGACGGTTGATTCCACGAATAAATCCATCACCGATAGAACTATTCGCCGAAAACACCGTCCATCGATGGTCGCTTCAGCTACAACACCCTTTACCGTTGGAACGGGTCGCCGAAATACTTATTTAAATTTCTAATAAATTAAACACTATGGTTTTTACAAATATTTATTTTGATTGACCGTCAGATCGAAAAGGTACAAATAAAAAAAACAATTTCACTTAGAGGGGATCTGGCGCTCGGCGGCCGCTGCCGCGGCACGCTCTCTACGGTCGCTCGCCTTCGCGCTTATGGTCACAGTTCTAACCTAACCTAACCCTAATGATTCACCAACAATAGAGGGGAACTGGTAAATTATATATAATATAATTTAAATTATTTGTGTTTGAAGTATTTCGGCGACACTTTCCATCGGTAAAAGGTGCTGTAGCTGAAGCGACCATCGATGAACGGTGTTTTCGGCGAATAGTTCTATCGGCGATGGATTTATTCGTGGAATCAACCGTCGACTAAGAGTGATTTCGGCGAACCGTACCATCGGCGAAGAGTGATTCGCTATACCGATGGCAGTCGCACCATTCCACCCTGGGCGATTCAACAGGGTTTTGAAGATAACGAAGAAGTATAAAATACTAGCTTTTGCCCGCGGCTCCGCCCGCGTGGATGTCAGTTATCGCAAAAAAAAAGTAGCCTATGTCCTTCTCCATATCCCAGGCTATATATATCTCTTCCAAATTTCATGACGTTCGGTTCAGCGGTTTAGGCGTGAAAACGTAACATACAGACAGACAGACAGACAGAGTTACTTTCACATTTATAATATTAGTATGGAAGTATGGATGTTAAAAGAATAAGGCAGCAAATCATACACCTGCAAATATCTGTTAAGTTCGACAAATCAGGCATTTTCTAAATATCTACAACATAAGATTGACGACCTAAGCCACGAAGGCAAGTTCTGTTATGCTAAACCAAGCAACAAGATATAATTTTGATATGAACTTACTAGTAAGGTTGTATACCCTAAGCTGTGGGTCAATGACCTTGCCCATGGCACAGGTACCGAGCTGGTGGTTCTGTGGGTCAGTGTGCAATCGAATCATGCACTCCATCCAGTCTTCAGACCAGGCATCCGCTATCTTATCGCATTGTTTCGTATATTTCGGGTCTAATTCCACTTTGTATTTGTTTTGCAGTATCTGTTGGACATAAAAAAGATATTGAGTAAAGTCTGCTTTTATTAAATGGGCAGACCTAGTTAGAAAAATTATTCCAGAGGCTCTAAGGGTCGATTCATACTAGAGCAGAATCGAAGTGCAGCGAAGCGTTAATCTAAAAGATAACAGAGAAAATTCACCCTTAACTACAAGGAAACGCGCACGCACCAGTCAGTGCTGGTCGCTCGCAGTCGCGCGTATTCCATAGAATGCGCGCGAATTCGCTCGTCTTTTTTTTATCTTAGAAGAAATATGTATATCATGTTGTGTAATTCACCCTTATCTCGGGTGAATTTGCTAAGTTTCAGATTGACGCTTCGATGCGCTTCGAATCTGCTCTAGTATGAATTTACCTTGCCCGGTGTCTGAAATGAAAATTATTGACGCGTCAAATTAGACGGTAGTCAAGTGATGCGATTGGCTGTTGATAATTCAGTCGACCAATTACAGCAGCGGGGTAATTGCGTTACAGTCAGCAGGAATGGGTTTCATTTTGACAGTTCAACAACATCCACTGCGTTATTAACGTTGTTGAACAGACAAATTTTCGAACATATTATGAAGCAATGGATTAGCAATATCCTTCAACCGTACACGGCACCGTGCCGCGGAACGACGCCGTGCCGTCTCCCGGTAGCGGCGTCGTGCCGTGGCCGGTGCCGTACCGTAGACATGTGTCCACGCCCTCACTCGTAAGACACGGCAGTTTGTTTTGCTACGCGTAGAGTTAGTAACATTTAGAGCGTTGAAATTTGACATTTGTCGGGCAGTTGCCCACCAGACACAAAACCCGTCTTGTCTGAGAATCCACCCTTTTCTATAGAGTATGAGTGAACTTTACACCCTGTTCCTCATACCCCTATAACCTTAAAGAAAAGAGTATGTCTTTTACCTCACTGTCAAATATCTGGCGCAAGTATTTGAGGCCTTCCTTGATCATCTTCATGTCGTCAGGGTGGTTGAAGAAGTTAGGGTAGAAGAGCGCCTGTTTGAAGGGGTCGGTGGAGTTGATGGTCATCCAGCCCGTACTGCGCGGTAGTAGGGCCACTGCGTTCGCTCTGGAAAGAGAATTATATTGTGTTACTGGCTGCTGCTCGTAGCTTCACCCGCGTGGCTATTTCTAAAACAAAAGTACTAGCCAATTTTTTTTTTTTTTTGTTTAAAGACTGTATACACCGTGGCATTTTAGTCGTCTTACAAAGACAGCCAACTTCATGTATCCAATGATTACTAATCATTCATGTAATTTTATTTTATTTTTAACATTTTTTTTTTTAAATATTAATTATGACGCATGACATAGTTTAAATTTTTAAAACAACCTGTTACGAGTGCAGTCCGAGCCTAGTGTTACAAGGGCGCCGCGGTATGGAGCGGCGACATCTTTATCAGAGTTAATTCACCCTAACGCAAAAATGTGTTTCTTACTATTGCAACTTAATCCCTTTGCGGACCGGAAATGGCTCGTGAACCGTAGTTGTCCTACCCCTTTTTTTTGAGGGTGGGAAATCATCAAATGACCCCTCCCGCTCTGGGTGGAGCGGAAGGGAGTGTCAGACTCTTACTGACTAAAACCCACCCGTGTTCCTTCCTTGGCCCTTTATGTTCCGGGGCAGCGGTACCCCTTTCGGCCAATCCCGCTGACCCGGCAGGCTAGGGCCCTAATGGGCCCCCTCGTTGTTGCTGACATCTCTTTGAGGCGCGCGTGGAACACGTACGCGCCGTCCGGCACGGGCCTGGTCCTGATCGGACGGTACACTACAGTTTTCCCATCCCTGGTTTAGATCCTTTAGTTGGCTTTGTTAACGAGAAACTATGATTTGCTTTATGAACAATCTACTTACGAAACGTTGTAGCCAGAGCTAGGACAGTCCCCAGCTGGCTCACCGATGGCACCAGTTTTGGAGCATTCAGCATAGAGACCGTTGAAAAAGAACTGTAGGTCAGGCTGTCCGAGACTCTTATTGGCGAAGCTTGAGTAGAGGAGGCCCGTGAGCTGTGGATAGGGGAAAACATTGTGTTATGTTGATGTTCGTAACAACGGACTCAATATTTTTGTAACAATGTTTCTTAACAATTATGTTAGTAAAATTAATCTACTTTTTTTTTTTTTTTGACGCTGAGAAATCCATTACGCATCCCCGCTCGTCGGGGGACGAGATGGGGTATGTGACTACCTGCCAAAATGGCAGTATACCCACTAAAACTCAGCGGAGTTACCTCATCGCCTTGATGGAAGGGTCATGGAAATCCGACTCAGCCTTTAACGTCCACAACCCCCCCGGCGCATGCCCGCCTGGCTGGCGGGCCCCTCATGTCCCTCCGGCTGGGGGGGGGGATACGGGAATGGCCGGGAACACCTGGCCATTCCCGTCCGACACTGGTGGAGGCCTGTGCAATACAGGCAAGGGTGCCCCCGCACCCGATGCCACCGTACGCCCTAGATTGCCCTTGCGGCAGGTGTGTGAATAGCCCACTTTAGGGCATCGCTGGTTGAAGGACACCAAGGGATTTGGTTGGCTGGATTAGATTGACTTGTTCACTGTCTAACTTTGTGTTACCTAAATGTCTTCGTGCACGATAAGTATCTACGTCAAAGATGTTACCTGAGTAAGTCCAGTAGAAGTCATAGGTCCGTCATTCGTCAACAGGAATTCCACCAAGGCATTCCAGTCCAGCGCTTCGGTGTTATTCACTGCGGTCAGTATGAAGTATAATGTGGCACCGCAGTGGTTCTTCATGCTCTTGCCAACGGGAAGGTCGGCTATCACAGGGATCCCTAAAGAGTTCAGGACCTCTGCAGGACCTACTCCGGAGTGCATCAGGATTTTGGGGCTGGTTAAGGGTCCTGCACTGAGGATTACCTGCAAATAATATTATAAGATCAGCATAAGTAATACCTACGTTATGTAAATTTATAATAATTTTGTGCAATCAAATGCCAATTTATTCAGATTGACTGTTAGTAGAGTAGAAGAAACTTCCCAAAGGTTCTTTCAGCGAGCAAGTTGCGTACAAATGCAAATAGGGAATCAGTTTGGAACTAAATACAGTTGAATTTAACGTGCGTTTTATAACTTATGAATATGTCTTAAAATCAGCGGGGTAATTGTGCTATGGGTCCCCGAAACGATCAGTTGCAATTGTCAATTTTTACGTGATTGATATGTCGCAAGCAGATTGTCATTTTACAAATGGCGCCGTCCGTTTACAAACGCTCGCGGTTATGCTACATGCCTAAGGCAAAATGTAAATCCGGCCGCTGCCCCGGCACCGCTCGCTACGCTCGCTCGGCTCGCGTGGGGTTACTCTCAGTTTTAACCTAACCAAAGCCATTTGGTCGGGGTGCCTGGATGTCGAAATTATAAAAATTGAACGAGTTTCTAATTTGCTTTAGACATTTTGAATAACCGCAAGCGTTTGTAAACGGACGGCGCGCCGCCGTTTGTAAAATGACGAATCATACAATCTGCCTGCGATAGACATTGATGCGCAAATTAATCATCTACCAAATGCAATTGAAGCCATTGAAATATTAGGTACTACAATACAAATGAATAGCAATTGATCAATTGCAATTGTTGTTTCGGGGACCCCTTACACCCAACGGCTAATTTAGACAGTTCAACAACATTGGTGCCGATTCCCTTGTTCACAAACTAAACTAAATTTAAGTTCAGTGCATCTTTTTCTTTCTATTTCATTAAGAAAAGGACAGAAGATAAATTTTAGTTTAGTCCTGTCAAATTAATCAGCGCCTGTCACTACTCCATACAAGTAAAATTACGACAATTTACGTCGAGCGCTGGTAATTTGACAGGACTAAACTAAAATTTATCTTCTGTCCTTTTCTTAATGAAATAGAAAGAAAAAGATGCACTGAACTTAATTTTAGTTTAGTTTGTGAACAAGGGAATCGGCACCATTGTCGAGCTGACGAATTATTCAATGATTAGGAAATGAAATCCTACGGATTGTAATTGAAAGTGTGATAAGCAATGAGGACTATCGCGCTTGGATTCGCCGATAGAGGCGCTAGTGTAGAGTGAGGTCTCTAGAAATGTCAAATGTGAAACTGAACGTTCACTTCAATTACTTATTTATGATATTCCTGATTAATTATGGCTTAAGATTTTAAGTAACAACTTAGGATGTAATTTGGTTGCACTTAGAGGAAGAAGAAGTGGTGAGAAGTTAAGTGGCAATGGACAGGGCACATTGCTCGCAGAACAGATGGCCGTAGCGTGAGAAGGCATCCCACAAGGTAGACCGATGACCTTGTGAAAGCCGCAGGAATCCGCTGGATGCGGGAAGCACAAAACCGGTCGAAGTGGCGGTGCATGGGGGAGACCTATGTCCAGCAGTGGACGTTTTTCGGCTGAAATGATGATGATGATGGAGGAAGAATAATATTTGTCTGCTTCATGCTTGCCTATTTTAGTAACATTATAATGTAAATATTCATTCGATGTTTTAAAATGTAACAAAATAAATATTATATGAAGTAATGTGTAGGTACACATGGCTACATATCAAGCTATACAAAGTTTACGCTGGTCTCGCATTGTATAGGATTTCTGTATAATGAGAGATCAGCTTATACTGGAAATGTATATATCCAAAACATATATTAAATAAAAAGTCTTGACAGGACTTTACTCGCCAGTGGCGCTAACCAGTGAGCACAAAAACGATAGCCCCCATTGGGGTGCAGCGCCAAGAGTGGTGGGTCAGACAGGGTGGCCCTGATTTATATCAAAATACAAATTGCCTCTTACCTCCTTAGTAGCGTTAACAGTCTTGGTATGGCCTTTAGCGTCCACGTATTCAACTCCATAGGCTCTTGTGCCGTCGAAAAGGACCTTGGTCACGTGGGCAAAGAGCTTCACGTCAAGGTTGGGACACTCGGACTTCGGACGTAGGTAGGCACGAGCTGTGGTGTAACGTTGACCATTGCTGAAGGGCAGAAGACAGGATATGGAATTTAACAAATAACCAATTTAAAAGAAATCTACCTACTCTGGGGGATTAGAATCATGTACTGAATTCATGGTAAAAAATTACGCGTCGCAGGAGTTAAATGTTTGTAAATGCACCCACAATTTCTCATTGTTCTCACTACACTACCCCTTCACACTTACCCAATTAATTTATTATTTACTGTTTGTAAGCGCAATAATATTAGATTGTACAGCTATTGAATAAAAGAAGCCATTTTACCCCGAGACGTATAAATCTATCTACCCGAGCCGAAGACGAGGATGGATGGCAAAAAGTATAATAATAATATGGGACTGGATGGTTAAGTCGAGGGGTAAATGGTTGGTTTATATGCGGCAGGGGCGATGCGAGTTTAGGGGTGTCTGGCAGGGGGTAGCAACTGTCTATAAGTGTCCGGCAATGGAAGACAAGATTTCTAAGGTTATCCCGAAGAATAAAAATTGAGCTTTATACTTTAACGAATTTAAGGTACTATTTTAAACACCTTAACTACCTGTTACTTACCCAAGTAACCACAACCCAAACTCTATAGTCGCTGGTCGTTCTTACCTGTATAGGGGACATGCACAGAAAACTTTCACTTTCAGCTTTTATAAAATATCGAAGGTCTGGCCGTCGTGGGCTCTTGGGCTATTGTAAGTCCAAGCAACTCCTTTTACAGTAGGTATGAAAGGGATGCCAGATTTTCGTTCTAATTCTCTAACTTTTCTGCATATGTCAACAAAGCTATTCCCGTAAGAAACGCGAAGACAGACAGTAAAAAAAAAAATGCGTAAATTCCGCCGCTGTCTACCGTCAGAGTAAGTATGACGAGTCAAGATAGGTAAGTAAGTGTCGAAGGTTTAATCACGGCAGGTAAAAAATACCTTCGATATTGGACAACGAAGTGATCCTATAAGGGTTAAATTTTTTCCCTTTCACGCCTAAACCGCTGAACCGATCATCATGAATTTTGGCAGAGATATAGCCTGGGATATGGAGAAGGACATAGGCTACTTTTTTACCCGATAACCGACATCCACGCGAGCGGATCCGCGGGCAAAAGCTAGTTAAATATAATTCATTACTGTTGTCTGTAGCTCTTTTTGTGTTATTATTAGAGATCGGATATTCGGATGCATATTTACCTAAAGTTAATTTTTGCTATGAAAGTATGGAAGCGGCTTCTTAAAATATTTTAATTGTAAAAAAAAACCGTGTTGCCAGGAACGATGGAAATGCATAACTAGTCGAGTGTGTAGTATGTAAGCGACTACAAAAAAATATTTATAAAAAAAAAACCCGGGATTCTTGGATTGCATAACTATTCTGATGCATATTTATTTAGAATTGGGATTTTTACCAACATTTTAAAGTAAGTAAATACATCGTGAAATTTAAATGGTTGTTTTCCCGCAGCGAAATGGTTTTGTCTTGGTAATACAATCGTTTTTAAACAAATTAAATGTTAGAAACAAAAAATGGCAGATTAACCATTGTGAAAAATCACCACGTGCGAGAATTTATTTTGCTTTGAACATTTATGAATCGCTGTTCCCTTGGTTGGCGGCGCGTGCGATTCGAGTAGTACCTACAAGTTACCTCTAGTGTTACTATTGATTCTCACGTTTTCGAGTTGATGCATATTTTTTAAATTATTTTTAAAACAAAAACATCTTTATTTTTTTACTTTCACTCTATATTCCGAAAGTACTCCTTATGGCAAGTTGTTCTGCTGCGGGAAAACAACCACTAAAATTTCTCGGTGTATACCAGAAACATATATATCAGAAATCTAAACTTGTAAATCCCAGAACTGCGGGATTTTTTAGATACAAAAGCGCATTCCATATTAAGGCTCGTACAGACTCGTGCGATATCGCGGGCGCGACGCGACACTAGTAGCACAATTTCTTTGTCGGTGCCTGTCGCGGCCGCGATATCGCGCGAGTCTGTACGAGCCTTTAGCTAACATCTCAACTTTAGGTGAATAATTATGCATCCGAATATCTGATCTCTAATTATTATAGATTACATACGTATTTAATCATCTAAAATAAAATTGTAATGTGTAGTCTTCATATCATAATATTATTGTAGAGTCGTGTGTAATTGAGAGCTTGTGGCTATAAGTAATAACAGCCTCGCGGGTCGATCGATCAGGTTAGGCTACGCTTGCCGCGGTTGGTCCGTGGATGGGTGACCATCTTTACATACCGAGACCCCTCTGTGCATCGGTAAGCACGGCGCGACAGGCAGCGTGACCCTTGTCGCGTCTGCGATACCGCGTCAGTGTGTGGGATTCAGTTATTGATGCATGACACACGACATCAGGAGCTAGTTGTGTGGGTGTGTTTACATGTAATTGTTTCTAGTCCAACAATGTTTACGTGGCATTAGAACGTTGCCCCTTCTTCCTTTTTTCATACATCAATGATTCTAAGCCTAGAAAACTAATAAATATTTAGCAATACTCACTGATTGAAAGCTTGTGCTATGCCGAATCCGTCGGGAGTGTTTGGGTCGTTCATGTCCGTTATGATCGGGAATCCTGCCTGGTTGATGGCTTCCATCAGATCATGTAGCGCGTCAGGCTGATGGCGGAACTGGATGAGAAAGGACACATTGTTATCTCATTTGTCTCTACTTTTACTATGTAGTGTAGGTACATTATTTTTGTATTGTTTTGAGATAGTAAAATTAGTTGCTTGGGAAAAACGAAGTAACGTAAAGGGGGATGCGCTAAGTTAGCCCGCGAAATTCTAATTTTATTTGACCTGCAAATTGCAAAAGACGTAAGAAAATCAGAATTTCGTGGGTTTCCCGGACGCTTTTGACTTAAGCGTCTTATTACTTCCAATGCCTAACAAAAGTAAGATAACGTAAAAAAAAAACATGGCCACTCCTTTCCCACAACTAGGGTAAAACCAGGATAGATGCTACTTTTTGAAATTACTTTATATCTCTTTGTACAAAAAGCAAGATTCTTTATTTGTAAAACGGTTAGGTACTTTGGTTTATTATCTTCAAATTCATGAAAGGAATAAATATTATCATTGATATTTCCAGAGTGTTGGCTGTTTTTGCGGACCTCAAAATTTTGGGACAACTATCCTTATAGGATAGTTGCATAAGTATAGGTTGGGGAAAAAGTCTTTTCGCATTATAACTTGTATGAACTTGTAATAAAATCTCTTTGGCTTATTATTGATCGAAGCTTTGGCTATACTATTTGTATCTGGGTGGTTTTGGTATCATTGAAAGTTTAAATTTTGAAGAACATAATTCCAAATTCAAATTAGGAAAATGTGTGATTTTCATTTGTTTTTCGTACTGTCAAGATGAGTGAATCTAATGAAGAAATTCGGTTCATTTTAAAATTTTACTACAAAAAAGGTAAAAATGCAACGCAAGCCGGGAAAAAAATTTGCGATGTTTATGGACCTAGTGCAGTGTCTGTGAGAGTAGCACAAATTTGGTTTAAGCGTTTTCAATCCGGAAATTTTGATGTCAAAGATGCACGTCGCTCTGGTCGCCCTATTACGGATAAAATGGATGCCATTTTTGAAAAAGTGGAGCAAGATCGGCATATCAGTAGTTACGACGTAGCTGAAGAACTGGGAATTGACCACAAAACAGTTTTGGCACATTTGAAAAAAACTGGGTACACAAAAAAACTCGATATTTGGGTACCTCACGAGCTCACTGAAAGAAACCTAATGAACCGTGTACTCATTTGTGATTCTTTATTACGACGTAATGAAACCGAACCATTTTTGAAGAAGCTGATAACTGGTGATGAAAAGTGGATCACGTACGACAAGAACGTGCGAAAAAGGTCGTGGTCAAAGGCCGGTCAGGCTTCACAGACTGTGGCGAAACCCGGGTTAACTCGCAACAAGGTGATGCTGTGTGTGTGGTGGGATTGGAAGGGCATTATTCATTATGAGCTGTTACCACCAGGCAGGACCATCGCGAACAACTGATGAGATTAAAGCAAGAAGTTGAGAGAAAGCGGCCGGAATTAATCAACAGAAGGGGTGTGGTTTTTCATCATGATAACGCTAGACCTCACACATCTCTAAAGATGTGTGAGGTCTAGCTCACACATTTGCTGAGTGGCTAACCACTCAGCAAAAATTAAGAGAGTTTGGCTGGGAGATGTGCATCCGCCGCATAGTCCTGACCTTGCACCTTCAGATTTCCACCTGTTTCGGTCTCTTCAGAATTCTTTAGGCAGTGTCAGGTTAACATCACGAGATGACTGCCAAAACCACTTGTCGCGGTATTTTGATCAGAAGTCCCAAAATTTCTATATCAATGGGATCATGTCCCTACTTACAAGATGGCAAAAAGTTATCGAACAAAATGGTACCTACATACTATAGTTAAATGTAAATAAACTACATTTTTTTTTTTTTGAATTTTCTTAAAAAAATGCGAAGAAACTTTTTCCCCAACCTATTATATAAACAGACTCCGTGGCAGCCCCAACAGCATTCTGAGTGCCATAGTCAGGAGGGATGACAGCCCGTTGGTGAGGTCACTAGTCACCTGTACGCTGTCTTTGTTTTTAGTTAAGTAGGTACTAACATAGGTTAAGAATATTGTTACTAACATAATGGATCTTGGTTGTCTGAATAAAAAAGTATTTATTATTATTATATGTAAATTACGTTTAGGATAGATGCCCCGTCGAGAAAGAGGACATTTATCCGGCAAAAACTTTGATCGCACCTAGCCGTCCCATGCAATCGCACAGAGATATGCAACACGGTCTACTTAGTTGTAGTTGCGAGGCTCTCGATAGATAAATAAAATAACATGTGTTTCATTCGTGAAACTAGAGTAATTGCAATCAAGGAAACTATACCCTCGGGGCGACTATCCGGGTTTTACCCTAGATGTCGTACTCGCAATAAACAAAGAAAAGAAAGAAATCGACAGCATCCAGTAGTTTTCTCTTGTCCGCTTACAAAATTATTGTCCAGTTGATAATTTTCCCTTGAAGTTTCCTTCGCAGAGCCGTACCGAAAATTGTCCTTTTGAGAGACCAGGGCCTCAAGTCTGCTATTACCTACAATAGTGTCAGAATGGTCTATCATTGATTTCATAATTGTTGATTTTGACAAGTTTGGTAATCTACTATTATAATGGCGTCATTATGACTTTCCAATGGTCAGCCACTGACACTCCATTGAAAGAATTGGTAATCTCGTACATAATGACAAATGAAACTTCCTACTAAACTTCCAAGTTCCTACTACTTCATATTGCTTATAACACTAATATATGTAAAAATTTATAAAAATGAAATCTGGCATGAATAAATGTTCAAAATGCCATTGTAATACAATTCTATTACGAGACCATTGACCGACCAATGATCGACCATTATGAATTTAGCAAATTACGAACTTTTAGCAAAATGACAATGGGATCGTGTTGGAGTGACGAATTTATAAAAATAGCAGACTTGGGCCCCAGTGACTATGACAAGACATACGCAGCCTAAAAAGCGCTCAGACCCCCGAAGGACGGCCAACGGTAGTTGAAGAACGCCGTGTGGATTCTATACAAATAAATAAAATTTAAATGTCTGTTTGTAATGTCAAAATAACAACTTTTTACTAAATGTAAATAAGTTTAAACGTTACCTACCTTCATAAAACAAAAAAAAAGTATTTTTTTTATTTCGACTGTCTGTCTGTTTGTTCCGGCTAATCTCCGAAACGACTAGACCGATTTTGACGGCACTTTCACGGGCAGATAGTTGATGTTATAAGGAGTAACTTACGCTACATTTATTTTGGAAAAAGCCAGGCAGGCGAAGCTGCGGGCAGCACCTAGTCGTCAGTAAGAGTCTGACAGATCCCTCCGCCCGCCCCAGGGTGGAGGACATCATGAGGATAACAACAAGCAAAATAATTTATTAATTTGAAATGTTATACTAGGTATGTGGTGCTGGTACTTATGTGGTGTAATTATGAATTGCTGAGTTGCAGATTAAAATATTTGACATTTTTTTTTAAAGAATATGCTTAGATAGTTTGTGGTCATGTTTCGAGAATGAATGAAAGACGACTAAAAATAGTACATTACTTACCAAGGGCTGTAAAAGAAATAAAGCCCGAAATCGCAGGTATTTGTGACCCGAGCCGCAGCCGAGGGTGGTAAATATGCGGTAGAGGGCTTTCTTTTTTATTGTCCGTGGTGAGTACACAATTTTACGTCTTCACCTGGCCACAATGCGAGTACAGTGGAAGTACTATGCACCTGACCTTTCTGAAGAACATTACCAATACTCGTAAGGTGGGCAGTAGGTCGTAGCTCCCTGTCCGCGGAGGGTGTGCGGTGGCCCATTAATATGGGCCCCTCCTTGTATCTTCGGGCGGCTTGCAGCTGAAGGACCCACGGGCGATCGCGGGCCCTGTGATCCCTAAGTGCTAGCGACCGTTTCCGGGGGCCCATTAATGAGTGTGCAACAAACACGGAATAAAATGGCCTGATATTTTTAAATTTAAAAATAAATTTAAAAAAAAACTACGTCCTCGCGCCATAGCGCCCCAAAAGGCTCTAACCAAAGGAATATATTATAAGGATCGTAGCAGGTGGCGTTCTGTAGTTTCTGCCTACCCCCACAGAAAGAAGGCGTGAGTTTGGCTTATGTATGTATATACTTATACTACCTACCCTTTGGATAGGCATTTTTCCAGTGCCCGAGTGGTATTCCGCACTCACGAGTGACCCAATTTGCTTATTGCCTTCTGCCATGTCCATGAAAGGCCGGACTTCGTTCCAGGACCAGCCCTCGGCTCCTGCTGCCACCCAATTATCGAAGTCGGCGGCGTGTCCTCGGTGATACATCATGCCGTTCAGTTGACTTGTTCCTCCTTAAGATGGAAAAATGGGAGTGTATTTTAAGACCGCCATTCTATACTCCTAGTCTCTAATTCAGATTATTTGTGTTAACAAAGGGGAGAACATATCAAAAAAATATCTTCGTGATTTGACAAAAAATGGCGGAAAAAAAGGTAGGATTTTCTTAAAAGTACTGATTTTAGCAATACCTAATTTAATAAAAAAATATCAGACTAATTATTTTTATTAAAGAACATTCTCATTTTGGAAAAATCTTTTAATAAAGACCACTTTTTCTCGCCCTTTGTTTTTGTACTGAGTTTAATACTCACAAATCCAATAATGGGGTGAAAACGCAACGGAATCATTGTTTTAAAGTGGTATTACTATTCGGGTGAAACCGTCTTGTCATGTAATTTGTAGACAAACAGGCTTTTCCCGTAAAGATGAGAAATGCCGGTTACCGCGTGGTCGGTCATAGTGCTAACCTAAACAAACCTATTTGGTCAGGGTGCCCTAGCTCCCCCCCCCCGGTGGGTTCCCGCATTGTCGAGGCGGGTGGGGGGCTCAGTAGCCGTGGCTTGGAGGGCCACGGTGAAGCTAAGAGGAACCCGAGGAGGGGGCCGCTCGT
Source organism: Dryobota labecula (assembly GCA_947523025.1). Lineage (NCBI taxonomy): Eukaryota > Metazoa > Arthropoda > Insecta > Lepidoptera > Noctuidae > Dryobota > Dryobota labecula. The sequence goes on from OX383303.1 coordinate 13,336,030, forward strand.
CAGGGCTTTTGCGGATAAGCCGACGACGTAGTGGCCGTAGGTTGCGGTGCCGCTTCGGCGAAATCGCAACTGAGGCGGGCCGCGATTTGGAATGGGCGACATCGCGGCTGAGGGTGAGAGGCCGCGGCGGGAGAGGAGTGCTCCTCTCCCGGTATTGCGGTGAGCCGTTCTCCCTACCTTCCGCGGCCTTGACGGGGTCGCCACCGTTAGATGGCGGACGCGGTGGAGCCGCAGAGGAAGAGGAGTGCCGGTATTGCGTTGGCCGCTCTCTCTATCCTCTGCGGCCGAAAAGTGGTAGGCGGCGGTGCCACTGACCTGACCCATCGCGGGGGGACCAGGGGCGCCTGGACGCGGGGTCATCTGGCACGGGGTCCCAGGTGGAGGCCAGCAGGCAACGGGTGCGGGGGCACCCTTGCCTGTATTGCACAGGCCTCCACCAGTGTCGGACGGTAATGGCCAGGTGTTTCCGGCCATTCCCGTATCCTCCCCAACTGGGGGGGCATGCGGGGCCCGCCAACTAGGCGGGCATGCGCCGGGGGGGTTGTGGACGTAAAGGCTGTGCCGGTTTCCCATGACCCTCAAATCAAGGCGATGAGGGAACTCCGCTGAATTTTAGTGGGTATACTGCCATTTTGGCAGGGAGTCCCACATACCCCGTCTCGTTCCCCGACGAACGGGCATGCGTAATGCATTTCTCAGCGTCAAAAAAAAAAAGGGTGCCCTAGTTGAGTTCCTGCGACCAACTTAAAAAAAGGCCATAAACTTAAAACAAAAATGTGACCGTCACGGGACGCCTGGCAGATGCGTAACTTCGAGCTAGTAGAGCTGCGGCGGAGAGTGGGCATGACAGCATAAGAGAACGTCATGCCGTTTGGCGTCACGGTATAGATACCAGTCGGTTCTCTTAAAAAATCAACCTTCACTTTGTAGAGTCACGGATCTTTTTTGCAATGTGAAAGAACCAACTGTTAGGACCTCTTTGGTATGTGCAACTCATCCCTGACCACAATGTGAGTTGAGTCCTTTCTGCTTAACTGCGTCCAATTGATTCTAGTTGCCCCTTCCAAAAGGTAGTTACGTATGGAGAAGACTGGGCAAGAAACTACTACTACTACTCTTTTAAAATGTTAACAATATTTGTATACATTAATTATTAATTATATGTGAAGACGATGCACTTACCTAGAATAAATAACTATACCACAATAGGTAAAAAGAATGAAAAGTGAAGCAATAACAGAAAAATTAATTATGCGTTAGATACACGGTGCTCAGATATTTACATACATTGTAAAAGTAGATGAGTTCCCTAAAATTTTAACATTTAATAACCTATGTCAGTGCACTGAAAAAAAAAATGTTGTTGCCACAATCAAGATTTTGTTTAGATTGACTAAGTGGGTCATACTACCGAAACAAAAAAATGTTGTTCGCTTCAAATATATAGTAGCTCCGTAAATTTCAAATACCTTCATAACCAAATTATTCAACTTCATGACTTTATGTAACGTCTCAATTAATAATTTCATTATAAAATTTTCTTTATTTTTAGCAGTACAGTGCGTGATTACTCACGTCCTGTAGAATGTTCGCAGCATAGATTGTAACATTGAAGTGTCTCTAAAAAATATTTAAAAGTATTCGAATGTTACATTACAACAATTAACGTGTTAATTATGTGACAAAGAAGCAACCAGTAAAATATTAAAAAAATATATATTATTATTTAAAAAGTTATAAAACATTCTACAATGTTCGTGCAAAATAATCACGCCTGTAGAAATAAATTACACGAATTGTAGACTTTTTATTTTTCAAGTAGCATCATTATTTTCTATGCCTGGCAACCCAATACGATGTAATGTCATAATAGTTTCGACCATAATTTCGCAAGTGATTGCAGTTCAGAGATTTTGAAAGTTAAAAAAGCTTTCTACATCAGTGTCAAAGTTCATTCCTCACTCCTGTACTCAACTAAAAAAAGTAAGTAAACAATTTTAAAATCTAGTTTGCATATGGCCTCATTAATAAGTTGGTTAATTATCTAAATCAAGTGAATTCGGATTTCATAACCTCACATTGCACCGGTTACGTATTTTTTATGTGAAAACTTCACTTCTGTAGAACTCACTCCTGTCGATGTAGCTTTCTACAGAAGTGATGTATTTCTACAGAAGTAATGATTTGCTGGTTTTCCTTATATATTTTTTCTTGTTTTAGAAATACACACTTACGTTTATAATTTAACTAACGTACAATGCTGTTTTTTATTGCGCCGTAATGATTTTCTACACTGCACTGCTTTTTTATTATCTTTATCGACAGAAGTGACTTGTTCTCCACAAAAGCGATATGCATGGCTTTTTTGCTTTTACAGTTATGGCAGGTAAAAAGCGAGCAGAAACAGAAAAAAAAAGAGCGTTTGAAAGAGCAAAAAATGCCTGGATACGGAAGAAAAGAGAAAAAATGACTGAAGCCGAACTCAAAGAAAGACGTCGAAAAGATAGAGAACGATACAAAAACAAGAAAGAAGCAGGAAAAATTAAATTAATCATAGATTTTACACCAAGAGCACGAAAATCTTTTAGAAAAAGTTGGCGAGAGCGCGCACAAACTCATCGTAATAAATTAAAAAGATTAAAAGCTACTGAGCAGAGAGTTGTGAATGATGACACTCCTCCTTCGAGTCCAGTCCATGGAAGAAGACCAGTCCTGATATCTTCATGCCACAACATGAAGTTGCAATGTTTGTAAAATGGATCAGACTTGTGCACATTACGAAATTGGGCTTATTTACTTGACTTGCAAAAAACGAAATGATGCTCAACCTGATTTGACGACACCAATTCATTCACAGTCGGAATCTCCAGAACCAATCCTTGATATATACAGTAACCCAATACCGATAACCTCACGTCCCTCTGTTGATCGAACATGCTATGGGTCTGATAGAACTTCTGATGAAGAGAAGTTTCAAATAAGGAAACGCAAACCTTTTAAGGAAAATATAAAACGTTCAGATGATTTCCCGAAATGTGTTCCTAATAATAATATTGTTTATTCGTCAGTCGAAAAAAATATTTTCTAATGTTGGGATTCTTTTCATTTTTTTTTCTTCTACTGGAATGTTCTGACTGCGTCATTTCTGTAGATTTTTTTGTTAATTTTTATTAGTACTTTATAATTTGATTATACGATTTGTAATTGACATATTAAGACTGTTGGCATCAAAAGCAATTCGAATTGATTATTATTTTATGTAAGCTTACATATTAAGTTACTAGTTTTAGGAAAACTGTCACTCATGACGAAATTAACATCACCCCTGTCGATGTGTCAAAAACAAAATGTGCAATTTTTTCATATTATTATTGTGATTGATCTGTGATTCTATTTTTAAGATGACAATTAGGTTAAAGCTTAATATCCTAAGAAAATAAAAAGTTGATTTTGTAAAAACCAAAAGATATTTAATTTTGTATCCATTCGGTAGAATGACCCAAGTAACTTGTTTGCATCTGAGCCTATCAAGCACAATGATCACAGCTACTACTTTTAGTTGATTGAGATTTGAAACGGGATCTTGATTGGAGTTATCACAAAACCTATTTGCAGCAATCAAGTCAAAACATAGTTGCTCCAACCAAGATTATTAGATTAAAGTTTCAATGATCTTTATTGAAGTAATCAAAATGCTTGATTCACACAACTAACTTACAGGTAACAGTTAACATTTTTTTAACTTGTCTCTTTTTTAACTCTTCTACAATGATGTCATGTTAAGGGTAATCGAGAAACTTGTTTGAGCGTTCAATCATTTGAACTAGTATTGCTGCACACATGTCGTGATGATCAGCTTAACTAAGATTTTGATTAATTTAAACAAGATATCGTCAATCAAGCTAAAAAGTCACTTGATTGGAGTGCATTTTTTTCAGTGTGTGTGAGTTAAAGTATATTAATCACAGAAAATAAAATGAATGTCATTAAAAATATAAATATAAAGTGATACCTTACCTAAGCCTTTTCCAAGTGGCCATTGGCAACCTTTCCCATTTTGATCGAGGCAGTAATCGGCAGGTTCAGTGCGAATTCGCCAGTCCACGTCTTCGTTATCCCAGAACGATCTGTAGAATCCCGGGATTCTTCCACCGATGGGTTCTGGTCCACCTGCTTCTACTAATAGCACCTGAAACAAATGATCTGCTGTATTCACCCGAAAATGTGACTGTTTTCCATGAACGGTTAGGAAGAGGGTCTGTGTTCCTACTTACTCGAGTTAATTATCTATTTGTATGCACGTGTTTCTGTGACGAATAAACCTATTTTTCTTTCTAAGAGGTGACCTTATAATTCACCCACATTGCGCCAGTTATGTTTAAGTCGCATGGAGGCGATCTTATTGCTATCAATCACAAATCCAGACTCCGGGCTATGACTGAGAAATTCTTAATGAAAACTCCAAAAACACTTTCCTCTAACTTTTTCTTTTTGGTTGGGAAATTATCAAATAACTTCTCCCGCTGTGGGCGGAGCGGGAGCGTGTCAGACTTTTACTGACTAAAACCCACCCGTGTTCCTTCAGTTGCCTGTGTGCCAGGGCCGCGGTATCCCTTTCGCCCCACCTCATTCCACAAGGTGGAATCAGGACTAGCGCTTAAATTCGCCGCTAGAGGCGCTAGTGTAGAGTGAGGTCTCTAGAAATGTCAAATGTGAATTGAACGTTCACTGTTTGCGCGATTTTCTATTGCAAATTTTTAGTAATTATTTATAATTTTAAAGATTGTGCCATTCCTGCTTAATTAGTTGCCAGTTTGTAGGAGCCACCGTGGCAAACAACGGAAATACAGAGCCAAAGACACCTTTTGTTTTGGAAGTTGGTAGTATTATTCGGGTCATTCTCAGGACACTCATTATTTGGTTGACGTCGGTGGCAATTTTTTTTTTACATTTAGATATAACTAACATGAAATATCAAATCTAGAGTTAATTTAAAACATATTGAGAATGACCCATTCACGAATTAGTGTTTTTTGTTTTGTATTTTGTTGGTAGTATTATTGTAGAAAAGATTTTTATTTTCACTTCCAGGGTTACCAAGAGAGATGAGCTCAACTTGCTCTACAAAAACCTACACTGGCTATTAGGGCGGAACAGTAAATTATCGACTGACAACAAACTCCTAATATATAAAACGGTTTTAAAGCCTGTTCTCGGTGAAAGAGGAAATCTTGGCCATAAGCAAAACATACTTGGAGAGGCATGCAAATGAACTGGCCGCTGGACTGACAACACGCACATACCAAAAACGTCTCAACAGAAAAGACATTCTATCTGTACTTATTGAGTAGCATGATGTGATGCAAATGTCACTTACTACATGTGCTTAAAGTGATTGCAGATACAAAATCAAACAAAAAAAAAACTTCCGGCGTGCCCCCCCGCCCCCCCGACCGCACAGGTATTTTAAGCTATTGCATAGCTTCTATCGCGGGCCTTGAGTGCGGGGACCGAATCCAGAAATTCCGTAACGAAAAAACCTAACGCTCCCCACTCCGACGGGCACGGAGGTGTGGCTTGAAGGCCGTGCATCGTCTAACGTCGTTTCAGTTCGGCAGTCTTCGACACGGCGTTGTGTGCGTGCGATTAGACGTATTGTACGACTCTACGAAACTCTGTGGTGGATTTACCGCGCAACGCAACGCCATCTAGTAATCGCAGGTAGAACTAACTAAATAGAGGTGACATTGGCGTGGCTTGTGATTCGTAATCGAGACAAGCGTTGCTCTGTTGGTGGTCTCAGTTGTGTTTTGTTGTCGGTTTTATCCACTAGATGGCAGGCATCGTAATTCAAAAGTTTTTGAAAGGTTGTTGAGGTATGTGAGCAATTTATTTATAAATCAATAATTTTACTCGTGTTTATGATTCTCCTAGCTAGAATTAACATTAAACATTAACGTTCTTCATAGCTTATAAAAACCACTTTTAAACGGTTCTCCAAAGTTCTGGGCCGATTATGGATTGACTTTACTTTCTTATCGGTCACCACGCTCAAAAAGTGTAACTTGAATTAATATCAAAGAAAAAGAAATACTGCATAAATAAAATAAATAAATAAATAATTATAATTGCATAAGTTGATACAAAATGCTATGCAATAGCTTTACCGCGGCAGTCCCCGAGTGCCACACGTCTTTTTTTTATGTTTAAATGTTCGAGTGTCATTCTGAATTTCGACAGCTACTTAGAAAATGTTCGAAATAGTCGGAATTAGGTTTAGGCTGAAAATGGTTTGTTCCATGAAAATTTTGTGTGAATGATTGGGACAGGCAACGTTTGTCGGGTCAGTAGTTTAAGAATAAAAAAGTAATTCACTTACTTTATAGGTAGTATTTTCAGTCAGTCTTGCAGCCACAATGGAGCCCGCAGATCCTGCGCCCACGACTATAAAGTCGTATTCGTCATTTGTTTCATCCACTGACTCGATCCTCTTGCATGGCGTGGAGATGTCACAGCGTCCCCAAAGGTACGCTTGCAGGAGTGTCATGAATAGGAAGTTACCGCTGCATACCGGGGAGTTGAGTAGACTCGGCCCTTCTTCTACGATCGGGCACCCACAATTCTGATGGCAATAAAGAAATAATTATCAGATTATTGCAGATTGAAGAAAAACTTGCCCTACGTGCAAGTTTTTCAGCCGGCATTAGCACTACGCCCACTTAGAATTTGCTTGTGAATTTAAATTTGGTGCATAAAAAGTTTGTTCGCGACAGAAATGTAGGTAGGTAAATAATTCTCGTATACCCTTTTCCCGAACAAAAACTAAGTAGTTTTTACCTATGATTTTCAAAAAGATAGGCGTGCTTATGAAATTGAAGATGAAATCCCAACAAAAAACATTTTCATGTAAAAGGAAAACAACACAACTCAACACATGGACACTGGACCTCACGACACAGGGTATCCTAGTGTGAGATCCAGTGTTACTTGTTAAATAAAAAATAAAAAAAATAAAAAAGCCTTATATTTTTCTAAAGATTTTACAGTGCTAACGATTTTAATAATTAATTATTTTTGTTAGAGAACCCCTGAGGTGAAGGCCTCCTCCAGAGAGTGCCAGCTTTCTCTGTCTTTTGCTAAGTCCATCCAGCGTGATCCAGCTATACGCACGATTTCGTCCTCCCAGCGAGTGTGAGGTCTTCCACGCTTGCGTTTGCCAACCGGGCCCATCCAAGAGGTCATCTTTTTGGCCCATCTGTTGTCGTGCAGTCTTGCAACATGGCCTGCCCATTTCCACTTAAGTTTGAGTGCGTGTGTAAGGGCATCGATTGCTTTTGATACAGATCGAATTTTCGAGTGGCGAACTCTATGCTGTTTTTTTATGTTAAGCATACTGCGCTCCATTCCCCTTTGGCATATATTGATTTTGTTCTTGATCGTGTTGTTAAATTTCCAAGTTTGGCATGCATATGTTAAACATGGTAGGAGGTTTGAGTCCATTACCTTTTTCTTAAATTCTACTGGGAGGTCGCTTTTGAATACTTCCTTTAGATTCCAATAATTGTTCCAAGTTTTTTTAATTCGTCGTTCAACTTCCAGGAAATTGCTATTTTTAGCAAATGAAATTTCTTTCCCTAAGTATACATACTCCTTTACGTATTCAAGTGGTACGTTGTTAGCGTGTATGTTACTTGTTACCAGAATGTAAAGTTTTTTAAGATTCAATAAATTATTGTGACGTTTATATATTTTTTATCCATATTAAAATACATTTATAAATATTTCTTAAAAAATATATAAAAAACATTTAAAAATATAAAAAATTGTGGTCCGCCGGTGTCAGGAGCAGGGTCCAAGCTACAGGTGGTTAGGGCTGCAGAGACAAGAACCTCCTCACAATCCGAGCCGTATCAAGGAGTACTGCCTTCTGAATCAGGGTCCTTACTCTCGAAAACGATTCGAGTTTGATTTTGATTCCGATTCGATTTTGTTTCTGATCCGAGCTCCATTTAAAACTTAAAACTGACCGAAGTTAGTTTCGCTTCGAACCACCGCACGATCGTGCGCTAGTGTTGGATTCAAGAGTATGGATCGGCATTTAATTCGAACCCAATTCGATTGATTCAGAACTGGATGCTGTCGGGAGTACGGCCCCAGAAGCGAGTTCGAATCGGAATCAAAATCAAACTCGAATCGTTTTCGGGAGTAAGGCCCCAGGCCCTTGATCCAACCGCCTAACGAAAGCCTCGAGAGATTATTATTATTAAATTATTATTATTACATGAAAATGGCTCGCACTGTCAAAAAGTTATCAGATCTCATGTAGAGCCAAGCTTATAATTCTACACGCCCTAAATCTACAACCCCTAACTATTGTGAAGTTAGAGCTTGTAGAGTTTCAATCTGGGGGCACCGCAGTGCCCCGGCACTGAATCACAGAACCGTTCACGATAGTACCTACCCTGTGATAAGACCGTAATTGTACCCTGATTATAAATTATTTTGTAAATGAGCTTTGTTAAGTTTTGTTGTAGCACAAATATGCTTGACTGTGCTACAATATAGCACAATCAAGCGTATTTTTTTTTTTTTTTTTTTTTAAACGTTGCTCCTCCCTAGGAATTTCTCCTGTATTGTGGGTGCGTTTACAAACATTTAATCTCCCATACACAAACAGCCAGACCCGGAACAACTAATTGTAGGTCATACAAATATTTGTTCCGTGCGGGAATCGAACCCGCGACACGCAGCGCAGCAGTCAAACGCTTAACCACTGCGCCAACCATGAAGACAAATCAATTAGGATTTTAGATCTGTAATCTATCTTCTACCCTTTTTAGGGTTTCGTAGTCAACAAGAAACCCTTTTAATAGCTTCGCCATATCCGTCTGTCTGTCTGTCTGTCTATCTGTCTGTCTATTCGCGGCTTAGCTCAGAGACTCTTAGTACATACTGGAAAGCAAGTGGTATAATAAAATCTTGAAATATATATTTTTAGGGTACCTGCCCTACACAAAATCGATCCACAATTGACGGAGAAATCGGCGGAAATACATTTAAAAAATAACATACGCTATGAACATAGAACCTCCTCCTTTTTGTAAGTCGGTTAAAAAATCAGGAAGATCCCTAGTTTCATTTTCCATTAGCATTTAGTTGGGCCACCTTCAGAGGTATGTGGCCCAACCAAACGCAAACAAAAATGCTACTAGGGATAGAACAATTAAAAAACTTTCACTCACCTGATAGGATGCTAAAACCATGTCTACCAGAATTGACTAATAGCTGCTCCAGAAAACCTAAAGAAGAAAAGTTTTAATATTAAAAAAATTATTCCACGCAAAGCGTTTGCGGTAGAACTAAAAAAATATATATGAGAGCGCTCTTTTTATAATAAGTAATTGCAAACATAATTATGTTACTATGTGGTTAACTCGCTAAAGCTGCAGGTCCGTAATTAACATCGGCAAATCGTAAAATTACCAGGAAATTCTACCTAATCGTAACAGATCCATAACTGATATCATGATATGATATTGAAATGACTCGGATAGGCAAAGAAAATCGATTTAATCTTTAATTGTGTTTGTCTACTACTAAAGGTAGATAAGAACTGTCTGTTTGCGTTATTTGCGTTGTTGTGCATCAAGTTTCGCGAACATATGAAGCAATGGATTAGCAATCTGCTTCAAAACCATTGAGATTGCGATCGATTGTGTGTTACGCAATTAGGATGCAGATAAGTCACTTATCGGGTGTGCGTTACTCCAGCAACAAAATCTCGGTATTTTTTTTTTAATTTTGCGTCAAAAGTCGACAATCATACAGCAAAAAAATAAAGAAAAATGTTTGAGAATGTGCAAATAGCGCTCTTTCATTTGATACTCCACATGCCCCAGTAGCCCCACTTCGATTTTTTTAAAACCCCGTTAAAGGCCATGTTGCAAAAAAAAATGTTTCTTATTTGCAAAATAGTTGGGCATCTAAAACTATTCCAAATTTCAAGTTGATAGCATAGTTGTTCTTGAGATATCCAGCTGTGACAGACGGACGGACAGACTGAGTTGCACCATATGGGTTCCTTTTTACCGTTTTGGTACGGGACCCTAAGAACGAAAAAATTAATCCTACTGGAGTAACGATATTTCCAGCAGGAAGATTTTAAACGAACGACCAGAGAGAAATAAAGTACATGGGCAGATACACTGAAAAAAATGCACGCCAATCAAGTGACTTTTTAGCTTGATTGATATCTTAGAGTAATTCGACCTAATACTTCTATGGATGATATCTTGTTTAGATTAATCAAAATCTTAGTTAAGTTGATCATCACTACATGATTGCAGCAATACTAGTTCAAATGATTGAACGCTCTAACAAGTTTCTCGATTTCTACATGACATCATTGTAGATGAGTTAAAAAAGAGAAGTTAAAAAAATATTAACTGAAAGTTAGTTGTGTCAATCAAGCATTTTGATTGACAATGTCTCATTTCCTGCTGGTGTAACTTTTTGCAGAATCATGTTTCTCGGAAACCAATAATTGTGCGTCCATAGAATAAACGTATATGGCTCTTAATTTGTGCGTATTTGTGCATTAATTCGTTTTTCAAAAATATTTGCGGTTTTAAAGTAATAATATATTTAATCCCAAGAACGTCCTAGGGCTTAACTGAACAATTAATTCTCTTCCTCTCAGTACTTGGAGTTTTCAATGTTGTAGTCATCATTTCAGCCGAAAGACGTCCACTGCTGAACATAGGCCTCCCCCAATTGTGGGGGTTTGCCATAATCGCCACGCTTGGCAGGCGGGTTGGCGATCGCAGTATGTTGTTCAAATGCATTTACGACACCCACAAGAGGAAATGGGGTGATGCTATTCTTTACGTCCGGCATCACACGTAAGTACGTAAGTGCAATTAAATATTGTATTTTAAGGGTGTGAGCCTGGAGATCTGTCATACAGGTCCCGAACCCAGTATAGACTCCAGCTCTCACAAAGGATATACCGGAAAATGTAACTTATGCTATCATTGATGTATTGTATGCTATGAATCAAAATTGTACCTTTTGGGAGAAATAAATTACTTTATCATTATTAATCGTATAAACTCACTGAAAATGGAATTCGGTTCTTCTAGTCATTCCTAAAATCCATAAAAAGTTTCAAGACTAAATATTTAGGTATACACGCGTTATTTTATAATATCACTTCAAGTCGAAACCAAGCCAAACCAATTTTGACGTCAAAATGCAAGAATCAAACAAGAAATTTGGGTAAAAACAGATTTGTGCGTTCAGTGAAATATATATCCTGAAAATTTCAGCTTCAAGTGTCTCGTCGTCATCATCATCATCATTTCAGCCGAAAGACGTCCACTGCTGGACATAGGCCTCCCCCAAGCACCGCCACCTCGACCGGTTTTTGCTTCCCGCACCAGCGGACTCCCGCGGCCTTCACAAGGTCATCGGTCCACCTTGTGGGAGGCCTTCTAACGCTACGTCTTCCGGTACGCGGTCGCCACTCCAGAACCTTTCGGCCCCAACGGCCATCTGTTCTGCGCGCAATGTGCCCTGCCCATTGCCACTTAAGTTTGGAAATCCTCGAGTGTCTCGTAAAAGAGTAGATATAATTAGAGTGAAGAATGAGTAGATTACTGGTCATCCGACCAATTTTGAATGACCACAAAAAAGCGACGGTTTCATACATAATGATGACCGCACAATTTTTTTATTTGGCGCACTTTTATAGCAGATTACGCACCAATTATTCGTTGGTGGCATCTACAACGCCACATGCGAACTACGCATCAAAGACAAATCACAAATCCTGCATCGCGCAATCAGAGTTTACCGCGCGACTGGCATATAAACAACATCCCGACGTCAACTGTCAGGCAGTTGCCCACCAGAGACACCACCCGTCTGACCGGAGGATCCTCCCTTTTCCGTAGACTATGAGTGAACTTTACACACTGTTCCTCATACCTCCATAAATTATTTTCTTTTTTTTTAAGTACCTGGTACATGTAGAAAGGCCCACACTGGCCTCCCATACCTATTAACAGAGTCACCGTGGAGTTTCTTGCCGCCTCTTCTCCATAGGAAACGACTAGTTGGAACCACCTAGCTTCTGACGTTTCATTAGTGCCCATGTAGGTTTATGTGAAATAAGATATTTTGATTTGATTTGATTGACACGGGCTATCCACAATATTTAACCAATGATTTTATTTACAAACTCGTAAAACCTTAGATACTATTATTATAAATAGTCAAATTTATTATCTGAACTGCAACATTTCATTTTTCTTATTTTTTTACAATTTTTGAAGTGTTTTACACCTGAGTAACTATAATTTAAGTAAAAACGAGAGGAATATTAATAATATGCAAATTAAATTAAATTTTATGTCCTTCTTATTTTTCCGTATGGTTATAGTGACTAACCTAGTGTCAGAGTTTTTATGCTGCCCCCCCCCCCCCCCCCGGGACGTATGCTGGACCCCTGACTTGGATACACATGCCATCGAGAAATATCTCTCAGGCAGGATGTTTTCCTTCACCGTTTTTTAAGCAAGTGATAAAGATATTTTATTTTGCAAATATGAGTACAATAAATGGTGAGATAGGTTCAGCAATATTTAACCAGGGGGCCAAGTCTACTAATGTACAAACGTTGCAATGGTCTCTTCATTGTGAGTTTTTGACAGATTTGCCATACAAACACTGTCAAATACTCACAATGGCGAGACCATTGCAACATTTGTAAATTAGTAGACTTAGGCCCCAGTAGGCATGCAGAAGTTTGGGCACGCCACAATTGTGGCGATAAGTCCCTTCTTTGAGGAGTAGCTAGAGAGGCGCCATGGCATCTTCACCTTCCGCCTGATACAGGTCCTCACCGGACACGGTTGTTTCAGGAGGTTCCTGTTTCGGATTAGGCGAGAGGAAACGCCCGGGTGCTACCACTGTGTGGATCGCCCGGAGGACACGGTGGAGTATACGGTGGAGGTCTACCCGGTTTGAGCAGAGCACCGCCGTGATCTCATGGAGGCAATTAGCGGCGGCGATCTCTCGCGTCCGGCCCTGATCCAGGCTATGGTCCGGAGCGAGAGTGCGTGGGAAGCAGTCACCTCCTTCTGCGAAGCAGTAATACTCGCAAAGAAGGAGGCGGAACGCGTGAGGGAGCGGCAGTCAGTGCGCCCTCACGCCCCTAGTCGCCACAGGAGACGCCCTAGGCGGCGGGAATCGGTAGCCGATTCCCGGCCACGGTATATAGACGCGGGCTTGCGGACGGCGCTATGGGTAGCTCGCCGTCCGGTAAGGACCAGGCCCGGATTCCACGCGGCTCAAAGAGATGTCAGCGCGCACTGACGGGGCCCGCCAGGACCGGTGCCTGCCAGGGTTTGTCCGAAAGGGATACCGCGGCCCTAGCACACAGGGAACTGAAAGAACACGGGTGGGTTTTAGTCAGTAAAAGTCTGACACGCCCTCCCGCTCCGCCAACAGCGGGAGAAGTTATTGGATATAATTTCCCACACAAAAAAAAAAGGCATGCAGAAGTTACAAAATTATAAACTAATCGACTAAACCCTTTAAGCGCGATTGGTCCAATGTTCAAAAAAAATTCAAGATACTAAGATACTTCGTAATTATGTATATTTTACTAATTATTTTTTGGCTTAATTTTGTTTTAAGTATTTTTTGTGATTAAAATACGTGGAACAGGCTGATGTTGGGCGTGGCATTAGCGCCATCTATGTGATCATTATACAATACAATACGCACATGAATCAGAAAAGTCAGAGGTGCGTGTCTTGGGTTTGAACTCGAGACTTATGACTTGGCAGTCCGACGGACACACCACTAAGCTATCACTGCTTCGCGCTAAAAAATGTTATACTCCATTATTATAACATTAGAGAAATAACTGTTCTCACCCTTTTGTTATTTCGATGTAAACGTTTAATAAACTCCGTTATTTCACGATAAGTACAAAGCACTGTAATCTATTTACCATTTACATAAAAAAATAACTCTAAAGTGCAGTAATTTCAACAATAGTACACAATAACTGTCGTTATTTAGCCGTTAGGTATTTGTCTAATGCTATAGTAAATGGAGTATAGGTATCCCACTCACGGGTATACTTCATCTATACATCTTCTATAGGTTCCTACATACATGTAATGAAATCGTAGCGAAGTCAAAAATGTATATTGAATATTTTTGAAAAAAAAAAAAAAAATTGCCACGAGGTCTGGGAACGAGTCTGATGCCGAAAATATATTTTTTATAATTTTTGTCTGTTTATCTGTCTGTTTGTCTGTTTGTCTGCATGTATGTTCCAGCATCGCGCAAAAACTACCGGACAGATGTTATTCAAACTTTACATAGGCATTCCCTATAGGTCTGGGTCAAACTACTAGGTATAAATGATCACGCTATTTGCTATGGGAGAGGAGCAGTATTGCATTATGTTTTGAGATGGGTCAATAAGAGCAGGTACCTTAACCGTGGTCGCTACAAGAAAATGGTCTTATTGGTCTCACCGATGAAAATTTAAAAACATTTCACGGTTCACAACCAAAATGTCCTCCTTCCTACCTACTCGCAGGTTGCTTTGGATGAAGCACAGTAGTATTTTTCTAGGCACAGAACTATTTAGGTACTTATACGAATGAAGCTATATAATTATGATGGTACGGAATCCTCGGTGCGCGAGTCCGACTCTTCTTGACCGGTTTTTTTTTACTGTATTTGTGATAGTTCGAGGAAATTATCAAATAAATTCTCCCGCTGTGGGCGGAGTGGGAGGGCGTGTCATACTTTTACTGGTTAAAACCCACTCGTGTTTCTTCAGTTGCCTTTGTGCCAGGGCCACGGTATCCCTTTCGGACATATCCACAACCCTGGAAGCGAGGACGAAAGGCGCGCGTGGAACACAATGCGCCGTCGACCCAGGCCTGGTCCTTACTGGAAGGCGAGCTGCCCATTGCTCGCCGTCCGTAAGCCCGCGCATACGGTGGCCGGGAATCGCCAATTGATTCCCGCCGTACAGGGCGTCTCCTGCGGCGACTAGGGCATGAGGGCGCACAGACTACCTCTCCCTCACGCGTTTCGCCTCCTCCTTCGTTCGCACTACTGCTTCGCAGAAGGAAATGACGGCCTCTCATGCACTCTCGCTTCGTACCATGGCCTGAATCAGGGCCGCCGATCGCCTCCGTGAGGACACGGCGGTGCTCTACCAAAGCCGGGCAGACCTTCACCGTATGTTCTACTATGTCCTCCGGGCGATCCACACAGTGGTAAAACCCGGGCGTTTCCTCACGCCTTATCCTGAACAGGAACCTCCCGAAACAACCGTGTCCGGTGAGGACCTGCGAGGCTGAGGAAACTGTTGCGCATGTGCTCTATGAATGCACAGACGTCACCCAGATTAGCACAGAAACCCTCGGGGCACCCAGATCTTTCACAGATGTTCTAAACAGACCGGGAGACGTAATTATCTTCTTGATCCCAGGTGGGCTGGTTGGAATAACTACTGATGGCCACCATGACCCATGTACACATCCACCTGAAAGACTAAGTGCGGAAACCAAATCCTTTACCATAGAACATGGGACTGTACGTCGCTTGCTCTCGCGTCACCAGTCCTGACTCTCTGTATATTATGACTGCTCTGACCAAAACTACAAACGTAGTATTCAAGGAAGATTTATTAAAATGTGGCTGGTATTTAAATACATTGCGTCGTCTTACTACTTCCACGCGAACGAAGTCGCGGGCAGAAGCTAGTAATAAAAAAATAAAAAAAGGGATGAAATGACGATTATTTGGTATGACTTCAAAATAAGATAAGTCAATTTATAATCACCTTTTCCTTTAATATCTTGAACTCAATATCCACTTTAAAAACCCTTTTTGATTCAGATGGTGTACCACCCCGTTCTAACTCAGAATGCTTCTAATCCTCCAAGTTTGGCTCCTTATATACAATCATTAAGAGTGAAAAGTAAAATGACTTGAAAAATTTAGCGAATACTCATATACATAACAAAATGATCTAATAGTAGGTACTATAAATATAAAATAGGTTTATCTTGATAATATTGTTTAGTTTTGTGCTAGGATGTCTTTCAAAACAATTGTAAAAAACTAGATACGAGTAAGTTCCCTTTGTCAATATTTATGCGCTGCACACAGCAAGAATCTTCGGTCCGAGAATAATCGTCTTCTTCGTTGTCCTTCTCATCGCTCTGGTTTCATAAAATCCTCTTTCTTTGTCCAGGCGGTTTTCCTTTGGAATGCGCTCCCTCAGAATATCAGGACGGTAACCAATCAGTTTACATTTAAAGTGAAAGCTCGAGAACACATACACAAGAAGTTGGCAGATTCGTCTCAGAATTAAGTTTTTATAGGTTTTCTTGTTAAACTCTCATAACTTTTTATTTTTAGTTGTATGTATGTATTTATGTATTTATTCTTATATCTTAGCTATAAATATCTTCTAAATTGTTTTTCTGTTATTGCACCTACTGTGTATTATCTCTGCATCACCCTAAGGTAGACTGGTAGATAATGCCCAAGGCATTAAGTCCGCCTTTGTACAGTTTTTACTTGTGCATAAAGTTTTAATAAATAAATAAATAAATAAATAAAGCAAGTAATCATCAATAAAAATAAAACACACGATTTTTCATAATGACTTGCTGATTATATTCATACATAGGACGACTTAACTAGTCGGTACTACTTACAGGATTATAGGCAATCTGAGACACGATAAGTCGCACAAGTTAGGGAAGTTAAGTTTGGAAACGGCAAAAGTTGGAATAGAATAGAATATTGTTGCTTGCAGCAAAAATATTCTATTAAAACCTTAACTAACTTTACCAATAATTTTGGTCAAAATAAAAAAAAATCTCTACGACATATTTGGTATGTGTACTGAGTCAAACGGCTCAAACAATTACGTCGACGGCACGGTTGGCGCAGTGGCTAAGCGATTGACTGCTGCGCTGCGTGTCGCGGGTTCGATTCCCGCACGGAACAAATATTTGTATGACCTACAAGTAATTGTTCCGGGTCTGGCTGTTTGTGTCATCATCATCATCTTTTCAACCGTAAGACGTCCACTGCTGGACATAGGCCTCCCCCAAGCACTGCCACTTCGACGGGTTCTGTGCTTCCCGTATCCAGCGGATTCCTGCGGCTTTCACAAGGTCATCGGTCCACCTTGTGGGGGGGACCATCCCACAAGCTGACTGGTTGCTTGTGTATGTGAGTTTAATTAAATGTTTGTAAACGCATCCACAATACAGGAGAAATTCCTAGTGTGGCGAAACGTTAAAAAAAAAAAAATTGCAACCAAAAAGGTTGTTGTATTTGCGCCATTTGAGGTTTTCTGCATTTGCAGCAGCTGCGTTAGAACAACCCGCTGTGCTAGGAAGATGGAATGGCGCGAGGGTATCGACACAGGTTGCATCCCACACAAAGGGCCTAGGTAATATAGGTAATACGGGCTGGTGTCCGCAAATCCACGACAATGCGCGTATTTTGCGTACGGAAGGCTTACTAAATATATTTTATTTAAGTAGGTACAGGAATAATTTGGAAACAAGATAAGAAACGTAGCTTGTATGCACAGTTGCATTTCAGAAGCTGTCAACAAGTTAATTAAATATTAAAATTTTATTTTTTTAATTTTTTCTTCATATTTTTTCGTTGTTTAAATATTCGGAACACAAAACTCAACATCTGGAAAGTGACTAGTTACTTCTAGAAATAAAGATGACAGCTGTTTATATTATTGAACTATTGTATTGTATTAGAATGGTACCCAAGAAATGGAAAAAGACATAGAGGAAGACAGATGAAAAGGTGGGAGGATGATCTGCCAAAGGGCTGGCGAAGAACTGCTCTGGACAGGAATAATTGGAGGGAAATAGAGGAGGCCTATGTCGCAAGACAGCCTGACCTGGTAGCCGATTAGTTTTAAGTTAATGTATTACTTGTGTAAGTATTAAGAAGGTCAGAGTAAAATAAAGGCAATTTTTTTTATTTTTTCATTTTTTGTACTGTAATGTAGGTATCGTAGTCAGTTACCACAATTTGCTCAATTTGCTCAATTTGCACAATTTGCTCAAATGAGCTCAATTTGCACAATTTACTCAAATGGTTGAGATTTTCAAAAAGTTTACGAGTGACAATCGTGTAGGTACACGAAAGCGCCACAAGAAGAGGTTGGCTACCAAAGTGGTCTGACTGACTTACATTGAAGATATCAGGAATCTGGAAACGCTGGACTGGTTGTTGAGGCAATAATTGAGGAAATAACGCAAGCACACACTCAAACTAAACGAAACTAACCTAGTGTTCTCTTCTGCTCCAAACGAGTCCACCTCACCACTGGTCCTCCGTTTTAACTTTGTTATGATGTCGGTGGAAACAAGCATAATATACGGCACAGCTTTATGGAGGATGTAACCTACATCATATAATGTACACTACATGTCAATGTTTTAAGATTCGAGTAAAATTGTTTAGAATCTATCACTATACAAACTGTTCCGTCCAAATAATACTAATATTCTTTTTGATGTGATTATATTTTGAGTTGTTATTATGATTTGTAATAGAGAATTTTATTTTTTTCTGTTTAAGAATAGACGTATGTAATAAAGGTAGATTGTTTATCAGTGAATGATAGCTTCAGCTGAATACACTGTATACTTAGAGTGTGTGCATACTGAGAAGTTTAAGGGTGCTTGCACATGTAGGTAGGTAATATGTCAGGTAGGTATGTACTTGATGTAATCTTACGCATCATGCTATAGAGACAAGGAAGTTTGGCAATAATTCCTTCTGCACATGTGACTTCCCTGGTACTTCATAAACGACATAACTATGTAAATTTCTATTAACTGCTCCCGATGTTTATTTAGATTTTTTATTTTTTTTACATACTTCCTTGACATAACCTTTTAATTATTTGACATTATTTACCTACAAATCGAATTCCACTTCTTTATTAGTGGCTTTTGTGGACATGATATTTATTCAGATTTGTTACAGTAGTTGTAATTGCAATCATGTCATTTGGTTTAAATAGGTTTTCATTTTAATATATTATGTAGTTTCTATTGTCTTTTTCACTTACATAAAAAAATCTATCTAAATAGTTAAAAGAAGTAAAATATGTTTTCTAAAGGTTTAAACGACTTTTTCAATATGTGGTATTATTTAACTTTACACCGTAAGCTAGCATTCGATTCTATAGTCAAAAAGTAGTAAATCTATCAATTACGGAATTGCGAGATTTTTACGATCGATAGAAAAAATGCATTCCATATTAGCCAGCACCTGAACGTAAGTAAATATATATTCAATTCTATAATCAGACTTCTAAATTCGTCGATCCCGGAATCGCGGGATTATTTCGATGCAAAAGTGCATTCCATAATAGCCAACACCTCAACTTTAGGGCCTGTGCACACCACGTTTTTTAAACGCGCCGTCGACGCGCGTCTACGGCGCGCTTTTATCCTACAGAGCAGTTTGTTGTCGTTTGTATCGATACAAACGCGATGCTTACGCGCATCGATTTAGTTTGTATTGATTCAAACGCGCGAAACCGATGCGACCTAGCGGTCGCATCGGTTTCGCGCGCGCCTTCCCTACGGGCGGGACGAGGGAAGTGTGAATCTACGCACGTCTTTGGAACAAAAAAATGGAGCCTTTCGACGCAGAAAACTTAAAAACGCAAAATGCTAGCGCGTTTGTATCGATACACACGCGCGTTTGCATCGCGTCTGTATCGCTACACACGCGCGTTTGCATCGCGTCTGTATCGCTACACACGCGCGATTGCATCGCGTCTGTATCGCTACACACGCGCGTTTGCATCGCGTCTGTATCGCTACACACGCGCGTCTGTATCGATTCAAACGCGTATTTGAATTTATACAGGTGTGCAAAGGTCTACAGGCTGCGTCTGACTTGCGTGCGTATCGCGTCTGTATCGCTACAAACGCGCGTCAAAGACGCGTTTAAAAAACGTGGTGTGCATAAGCCCTTAGGCAAATATGCATCCGATTATCCGATCTGTAGTGATAAACCTTTGTATAAGGAATCTATTTGTACCGGACAGAGGTTCTACTTCGAGATAGTTTTTTTTTTTTTACCGATTTCGGTAAAACATTTTTAAGCTATTGCATAGCTCCTATCGCGGGCCTTGAGCGCGGGGACCGAATCCAGAAATTCCGTAACGAAAAAACCTCACGCTATCGCTGTCTCGCTTTAACATCTATTCGACTCCATCGCACTACGCTACTCAGCCGCCATAGCTACCGGCCGCCATATTCTTGTCTTGTTTGTTGTCAAGAACTTTGTCAACAAAGCGCTGTTTTTGTTTTTATTCTGTGTTTTGTGGATATTTATCGTAAATTAGAGTTATTGTTGTATTTATGTATGTACGTGTGACGTAATTTAAGTTGCAATGCATTACAAAACGTGTGAAATATGTGTTATAAGATCCGGCCGGTCAGATGGTCAAATGCGAATCTTCATAGCCAAATTTCCTTTGAATGAAGATAGGTAAGCATATATTTTCAATTGTTATGTTAAAAAATATTGATAAGCTCTTACAGAAAATAAATTACTTGATTTAAAGTCCAAAATTTACAAAATTACAAAGTAACCTATCAATATGCTAGTGCTTGACGCATGTTACTTTTTTATCGACTGTCGATATTTTTATTATTATAATATTCCTATTTCATTTAATTTTCTCTGTTATTCTATTAATACTGCAAAACCAAAATAACAAAGATATAAGTTTAAATACACTACTATTATAATCATAATAATGTAATAAAATGTTCCAGCTAGATGTAAAAAATGGGTTAAAGTTACGGGAAAGAAGACTTGGTGTATGTACCCATTGAAAAGCTACATCAATTGGAACATATTTGTGGCATTCATTTTCTACCAAAGGATTTCAATAAAAAGAAGACACAACTAAGAAAAAATGCTACTCCGTCTGTAGAACTTACTGCAGAACCAATGGCAGATGAGCTGTTCGTTGGATTTCCACTACACATCTTCAAAAGTGAGCAAACAGGTAAGACTTTATTTTCCAGTCGTAATTCATCCTAACTCACCCTTTCCGATTACTTTAGTAACTCATGTTCAATTATATTTTGCAGAGTTATCTTCTACTTCGACTACTGCGATTCTTGGACTGGTACATCTAGTAAGTTTTTTTTTTTTTGGGTACTGTACGTCCGAATGAAAAAACGGAACCCTTATGTACCTTCATCTACTGGACCGATTAAGGTGCATTTTGGTACAGATGCAAAATGTATCATGTGACATATGAAATGAAAGGACTTGACAAGAGAACTTTTTTTTTAATTATTTAAAAAAAAAATCCTCTTGACAAGTCCTTTCATTTCATTTTACATTTTTAATGAAAATTATTAAAGAAAATAGATGAAAATTTACCATTTCCCCCCTTATCTCCGAAACTGCTGATCCTAACATAAAAAAAATACAGTGTACAGTTCTATACTTAAAGATTACAGCAAAACCTTTAAGAAGTCTATGGTCTTAAAATAACATGGTAAATTACTCAATATTGTGTGTACTTACATTATTATTATGCAGTTGGAAAGTATGGGGAAACATTTTTTTCAACTACAATGTTAATTCGGTTCTTGGGATTAATTCATCCCAACTACGATACCCTTCATTGTTTTTGGAATTAGAAGTGAATGACTACATTTTGTTTTTATTGCAGTACCTTCAACATCAACTGCTGAACCATTGCCAGTAGAATGTTCAAAAGACAGGAAAATATGTTCTATTGCGGGTAAGGTTTATGTTTATTTTAAACTTATTAAATTCACTTTACTATTTGATTAACTGTATTGAATGTATCAATTGTAAATATTACAGATACTTTTTTGTCTATTACAGACCCTTTTTCAAATGAAAATGTGATAAAAAGAATGAGACTAAGCCCAAGTAACTATTCAAGATTAGAATTAAATTTGAATTCACTTGTTCATGTGTCAGTTAATAAGCAACGTGTTTTCTACATTTCAGTACCTTCAACATCAACTGCTAAACCATTGCCAATTGAATGATCAATAGAAAGGAAAAGGTGTTCTAATTATTATAAAAAAACTTAAGTCCAAAGTTTTGTTTTATTTTATTATCATCACAGCAAATCTCATCTTATAGTCAAGTTTACCTCGGATTAGATCTAGACTATACCATGGGATTTGTCTCTGAACCCCGCTTACGCCAACGTGGAATCACAGCCGTAGCTGGTTTCTTTTTATAAGAAAATTACCACGTAACCTTAGTTCAAATCGAAAGTTACCGTTGGCCTAAGTGACCTTTGCCTTAAATTTATTAAGAATGAAACCGTAAAAATGTCAGGACCCTAAAACCCGAAATTTTTTACAGCAACATATCGATAAAAATTACGAGTAAGTAGTAGTACATCCCTATCTTGTTATTATGTTGGCAGCTTTATGTCATGTCTGCAGTCCGTGTCATTTCTGTTATGTTGGTATTCATTATTAGCTCACGTTTCATACATGCGACGTTTTTCATTTTTATCTATGGGACTCCCGTCTCTTAATATTATATACTCTTTGTTTATTTAATAAAAGAAAAAATTGTTTTCTTATCGGTCACCACGCTCAAAAAGTGTAACTTGAATTAATATCAAAGAAAAAGAAATACTGCATAAATAAAATAAATAAATAATTATAATTGCATAAGTTGATACAAAATGCTATGCAATAGCTTTACCGCGGCAGTCCCCGAGTGCCACACGTTTTTTTTTTTTTTTGTGGGTTTTATTATGTTTTCTGATCAAATAAAAACGAGAAAATGTGCGCCAAGAATTGCTTCATAAATATGCAATACAAACGAAACTCAATTATACACAGTTTTTTTGCTACGAATTATTTTCAGTATTTTGACCTTCAAGTAAACGAAAAGTATAGATAAAAATTAAAAAAAGTATAAAAAATTGAGGCTTATTCCACTAATCCCCCCTGAGAGAATCCCCCTCAGTGGGAAAAACTGAACCTGAACTGAAAGTGATTTTTTTACATTAGGGTTCAGTTTTTCATCTTGGAATAAGTTTTTTTTTTTTTTTTTGTCAATTCTAGTTTTCCGCCCTAAGCGGGATTACCAGGGGTGAATTCTAGACTGATTTATAGATTCCACTTTTCCTCTTAAGGGGGATTTTCAGGGGGGATTTGTGGAATAAGCCAAAATTGACACGTTCCCAGTTCTACTCGTGCATTTGTAATGAACTATTGTGTAGAAATCTATATTTATTTATTTATTTATTTAACAATTTATATACACACATATAAACAGACAAGAAGAAAGGAACAGAAAAATACGTACAAAGGTGATGCTTATTTCTAATGAAATCTCTTCCAGAATACCTGCGATAGGAAAGTAGATATAGAGATGTAGACAACGTGTGGAAGTGTAGAAGAAAAAAACAATGAACTAAAAAAAAAAAATATACATAAAATCAAAATAGCTCTACACTAGTATAAATACTTATAAACATACAATAAGAGAATATACTTACATACATACTTCTAAAATAAATATCACTCAAATATATACTTAGAACTACAATGTAGTGGAAAATAATAAATACATAATATTAAGCAACTATGACGAAGTAGAAAGATAGTGATCCTTTACTCTTCTTTTAAAGGCTACAACAGTTTGGCAGTCCCTAATGTCAGGTGGCAGTGAATTCCACAACCGAACCGCGTGCACAGTGAATGAGTAGGAGTAGAAGTCGGATGAGTGGGGAGGAGGGAGTCTAAGGAGATTTCTAAGATGCGACCTGCAAGGTGCATCCGAAGGACGATCGTAGGAAAAGCGTTGTCGCAGATAGGATGGCGTTTTAGGGTTGTGAAGGATGTTAAATAACAGACACAATATTCGAGTGTTCCTGCGAAGTCGAATAGGGAGCCACTTGAGTATCTTGCGACAGATAGAAACGTGATCATACTTTTTAAGGTTAAAAACAAAACGAATACATATATTTTGTAAACGCTCAAGTTTATTTAAAAGCTCCTCAGTGGCATCCAAACAACAGGCATCAGCGTAGTCAATGATGGGTTGTATGAGAGTTTGAGCAAGGGAGATTTTGGTATTCAAGGGCAAGAAGCTCTGGAGGCATTTTAACGAATGGAACGTGTAGTGCACTTTGCGACTGACTTGAGCAACATGGGCAGTCCACGATAGGTAAGAATCCATGGTCACCCCCAGGTTTTTAACCGTGTTTGCGTATTCAATCTGAACTCCATTCAGACAGAGTGGAGACAGCGACGCAACATCAAGCCTTTTCCGCATATACCTGCCACCGATAACTATGGCCTGGGATTTCTTAGGGTTGATTTGCAGTCCAAATGACCGCGACCACTCGCTAATCAAATCCAGGTCACAGTTCATAGCAGATACGGCTGCTTCCGCTATCTATATATATAAAAATCAATTGCTGTTCGTTAGTCTCGCTAAAACTCGAGAACGGCGGGGCCGATTTAGCTGATTTTGGTTTTGAAATGTTTGTCGTAGTCCAGGGAAGGTTTAAACGGTGAGAAAATAAGGGGAAAAAATACTATTGTAGTGAACGGCTGGACCGATTTCGCTAATTATTTTTTTGTTGTGTTTGTTATTATCAGGAGAAGGTTGGACGGTAGGTAGGGAAGGTAGGGTAGGGTAGGGTAGGGTAGGTAGGGAAGAGTAGGGAAGGTAGGGTAGGGTAGGGTAGGGTAGGTAGGTAGGTAGGGTAGGTAGGTAGGGAAGGTAGGGTAGGGTAGGGTAGGGTAGGTAGGTAGGTAGATAGGGTAGGTAGGGTAGGTAGGTAGGGTAGGTAGGTAGGTAGGGTAGGGTAGGGTTGGGTAGGTAAGTAAGGTAGGTAGGGTAGGGTAGGGTTGGGTAGGTAGGGTAGGGTAGGGTAGGGTAACGTAGGTAGGTAGGGTAGGGTAGGGTAGGTAGGTAGGGTAGGTAGGTAGGTAGGATAGGGTAGGATAGGTAGGTAGGCAGGTAGGTAGGGTAGGGTAGGATAGGGTAGGTTAGGGTAGGTAAGTAGGGTAAGTAGGGTAGGGTAGGTAGGTAGGTAGGGTAGGGTAGGGTAGGGTAGGGTCGGGTAGTAGGTAGGTAGGTAGGGTAGGGTAGGTAGGTAGGGTAGGGTAGGGTAGGTAGGTAGGTAGGGTAGGGTAGAGTAGAGTGGTGAAGTTTATACTATATTTCCTTTGCGCGTAGACAAACTGCCACAGTCAAATAGCTTTTGACAGAACGAAGTCTGTCGGGTCAGCTAGTAATTAATAAAAAGCTAATGTCACTTTTTTGGCACAAATAAAAAAAAAAACGTGTGGCACTCGGGGACTGCCGCGGTAAAGCTATTGCATAGCATTTTGTATCAACTTATGCAATTATAATTATTTATTTATTTTATTTATGCAGTATTTCTTTTTCTTTGATATTAATTCAAGTTACACTTTTTGAGCGTGGTGACCGATAAGAAAACAATTTTTTCTTTTATTAAATAAACAAAGAGTATATAATATTAAGAGACGGGAGTCCCATAGATAAAAATGAAAAACGTCGCATGTATGAAACGTGAGCTAATAATGAATACCAACATAACAGAAATGACACGGACTGCAGACATGACATAAAGCTGCCAACATAATAACAAGATAGGGATGTACTACTACTTACTCGTAATTTTTATCGATATGTTGCTGTAAAAAATTTCGGGTTTTAGGGTCCTGACATTTTTACGGTTTCATTCTTAATAAATTTAAGGCAAAGGTCACTTAGGCCAACGGTAACTTTCGATTTGAACTAAGGTTACGTGGTAATTTTCTTATAAAAAGAAACCAGCTACGGCTGTGATTCCACGTTGGCGTAAGCGGGGTTCAGAGACAAATCCCATGGTATAGTCTAGATCTAATCCGAGGTAAACTTGACTATAAGATGAGATTTGCTGTGATGATAATAAAATAAAACAAAACTTTGGACTTAAGTTTTTTTATAATAATTAGAACACCTTTTCCTTTCTATTGATCATTCAATTGGCAATGGTTTAGCAGTTGATGTTGAAGGTACTGAAATGTAGAAAACACGTTGCTTATTAACTGACACATGAACAAGTGAATTCAAATTTAATTCTAATCTTGAATAGTTACTTGGGCTTAGTCTCATTCTTTTTATCACATTTTCATTTGAAAAAGGGTCTGTAATAGACAAAAAAGTATCTGTAATATTTACAATTGATACATTCAATACAGTTAATCAAATAGTAAAGTGAATTTAATAAGTTTAAAATAAACATAAACCTTACCCGCAATAGAACATATTTTCCTGTCTTTTGAACATTCTACTGGCAATGGTTCAGCAGTTGATGTTGAAGGTACTGCAATAAAAACAAAATGTAGTCATTCACTTCTAATTCCAAAAACAATGAAGGGTATCGTAGTTGGGATGAATTAATCCCAAGAACCGAATTAACATTGTAGTTGAAAAAAATGTTTCCCCATACTTTCCAACTGCATAATAATAATGTAAGTACACACAATATTGAGTAATTTACCATGTTATTTTAAGACCATAGACTTCTTAAAGGTTTTGCTGTAATCTTTAAGTATAGAACTGTACACTGTATTTTTTTTAATGTTAGGATCAGCAGTTTCGGAGATAAGGGGGGAAATGGTAAATTTTCATCTATTTTCTTTAATAATTTTCATTAAAAATGTAAAATGAAATGAAAGGACTTGTCAAGAGGATTTTTTTTTTAAATAATTTTAAAAAAAGTTCTCTTGTCAAGTCCTTTCATTTCATATGTCACATGATACATTTTGCATCTGTACCAAAATGCACCTTAATCGGTCCAGTAGATGAAGGTACATAAGGGTTCCGTTTTTTCATTCGGACGTACAGTACCCAAAAAAAAAAAAAACTTACTAGATGTACCAGTCCAAGAATCGCAGTAGTCGAAGTAGAAGATAACTCTGCAAAATATAATTGAACATGAGTTACTAAAGTAATCGGAAAAGTTGAGTTAGGATGAATTACGACTGGAAAATAAAGTCTTACCTGTTTGCTCACTTTTGAAGATGTGTAGTGGAAATCCAACGAACAGCTCATCTGCCATTGGTTCTGCAGTAAGTTCTACAGACGGAGTAGCATTTTTTCTTAGTTGTGTCTTCTTTTTATTGAAATCCTTTGGTAGAAAATGACTGCCACAAATATGTTCCAATTGATGTAGCTTTTCAATGGGTACATACACCAAGTCTTCTTTCCCGTAACTTTAACCCATTTTTTACATCTAGCTGGAACATTTTATTACATTATTATGATTATAATAGTAGTGTATTTAAACTTATATCTTTGTTATTTTGGTTTTGCAGTATTAATAGAATAACAGAGAAAATTAAATGAAATAGGAATATTATAATAATAAAAATATCGACAGTCGATAAAAAAGTAACATGCGTCAAGCACTAGCATATTGATAGGTTACTTTGTAATTTTGTAAATTTTGGACTTTAAATCAAGTAATTTATTTTCTGTAAGAGCTTATCAATGTTTTTTAACATAACAATTGAAAATATATGCTTACCTATCTTCATTCAAAGGAAATTTGGCTATGAAGATTCGCATTTGACCATCTGACCGGCCGGATCTTATAACACATATTTCACACGTTTTGTAATGCATTGCAACTTAAATTACGTCACACGTACATACATAAATACAACAATAACTCTAATTTACGATAAATATCCACAAAACACAGAATAAAAACAAAAACAGCGCTTTGTTGACAAAGTTCTTGACAACAAACAAGACAAGAATATGGCGGCCGGTAGCTATGGCGGCTGAGTAGCGTAGTACGATGGAGTCGAATAGATGTTAAAGCGAGACAGCGATAGCGTGAGGTTTTTTCGTTACGGAATTTCTGGATTCGGTCCCCGCGCTCAAGGCCCGCGATAGAAGCTATGCAATAGCTTAACACTGTGCCGCGGCTTCACCTGCATGGCTTTTTCTAATGCTATCTGGCAGTGGAGACATCTAAAAATTTACAATTGTTTTAATATTGATGTTTAGAAAAAAGCTGTTATTTTGATATTACAAACAGACACTTCAATTTTATTTATTTTTATAGATTATTTAACTTTATGCACAAGTAAAAAAAATACTGTACAAAAGCGGCATTTTCTATCAGTCAACCTTAGGGTAATGCAGAGACAAAACATGGCAGGTGCAACATATGGGATAGATAACTCGAAAACTGAAACATAAATATATAATATACTAATACATAGATACATACATACATAAATAATACACAATAATAATTGTGCTGTTAATAAATGTGTTCCATCCAAATAGCCTCTTGATTTCAATACACCTGAAGGTAGACGGTCACCGCCGCGCATGGGCTTTAGCAATATGGGAGGCACCCCAAAAATGTTGCCATCTCAGAGGTACCCTGCGTTCAGCAGGATTTTCCGAAAAGGGGTACCGCTGCCCCGGAACATAAAGGGCGAAGGAAGGAACACGGGTGGGTTTTAGTCAGTAAGAGTCTGACACTCCCTTCCACTCCACTCAGAGCGGGAGGGGTCAATTGATGATATCCCATCCTCAAAAAAAAAAAAATACCCAAATTGCGTACCAAACTTTCAATCACAATCTGAGAGTTTTGAAGTACATATATGGCTAATCCATTGCTTCATAGTTTTGAACCATTCGTTTGCTAAACAACATCAATAACGCAATGAACATGGGTGAATTGTCAAAATGAAACCCATTATCATTTTATGTGTTTAACACTATTACCCAATCTCATCATCATCTTCCTGCCCTTGTCCCATGTTACTTGGGGTCGGCGCAACACGTTTTCTTTTTCCATTCCCCCCTGTAAACCGTCACTCTATCATTCACTCCCTTCTCTTTCATATCATTCTTCACACAATCCATCCATATTTTTTTGGGCCTGCCTCTCCCTTTCCATCCATCCCCATTTATATTCATCACTCTCCTCGTCACATCATCACATGCGTTTCCTCCCTCCTCATCACATGCCCAAACCATGCCAAACGACGTCCTTTCAACTTTTCTGTCACCGGCGCCACTTTCAAACTTCCCCATAAATACTCATTTCTGACTTTATCCATTCTCGTCACTCCACACATCCATCTCAACATTCTCATCTCCGCTACATGCAATCTGTTTTCATCCGTCCTCTTCACGACCCAGCATTCGGATCCATACAATACGACAGGCCTTATCACAGACTTGTAGATTTTCCGTGGGTCGCAATTACCCAATCTCGTGGGCTTGTAATTACATCGGGGCCCATAACCGTTCACAGCATCGCTGTATGGCGGCAGAAATAACTATCGACGAGTCTTTACAATTTATAAGCGTTTTTTAAAACGTCACTTTTACTTTAAAAAATATTTTTTGAACTGAGTTACTGAGAACGAGAACTGAGAACTGTCTTACGTCGGGTACGCCCGAAACGATCAGTTGCAATTGATCAATTGCCATCAACTTTATATTGCTCTTCTTCTTCTTTTCGTGTCGATGGTACTTAGTTATTATATTGTTTGAGTTCATTATGTGACCAAGATAACTGCGACATCAGTGGCGTTCATTAGGTCTTCTTTAGTGCAAGTGAACGGGCACTTAGAACACTCCAGCAAGTGGGACATGGTCTGGACATATAAATTTATATTGTCAATCGCCTTAGTTGCATTTGGTAGATGATCAAATGCGCATCAATGTGTATAAATCGCGTAAAAATTGCCTATTTCAATGGATCGTTTCGGAGACCCTTAAGGCTTGTACAGACTCGCGCGATATCGCGGGAGCGACAGGCACAGACAAAGAAATTGTGCTACTAGTGTCGCGTCGCGCCTGCGATATCGCACTAGTCTGTACGAGCCTTTAGAGCGTATATATAGGTAAGTAATTCTATGTTTGTAAACTTTATTCCTCCCAGGCAATCCCACAATGCACAGGTATAGGTAACCTTACTAAAAATCCTCCAAGTTATTGTTCTTTTGTAATAAGTTAATGACTAATTGTACAAAAATATACGTTACCTATTTACGTGCTAATGTTAAAAATCAAGGCCTGGGAATAAAATCATTATTGTTAAAATCTTATGCTGCGTACCTACACACCGAGCCAAAGAATGCGAACTTACTTCATTCAATATTATTATTTATTCAGATTTGTTACTGTAGCCGTAAGTAGTCGGATTGGCAATAATGTCATTTGGTGTTTTTTTTTTTTTTTTTGGAATTCTTTATATAGATATTTTCTATTTTGTGAATGTGAGAACGTTGTAGGCCTAGTAGACTGTAGATTTATTGACCATTTTCTATTTTGTTAAGTACCTGGTAACTGTTGAAAGGCCTACACTGTCCTCCCATACCTATTATTACTGTTGTTTGATAATATTGTAAAGCCAATTATTTTTTAAAGAGTAACCGTGGAGTTTCTTGCCGGCTCTTCTCCATAGGAAAAGACCAATTGGAACCGTGCAACTAGCTTCTAACGTTTCATAAGTGCCCATGTAGTTATGTGAAATTAAATATTTTGATTTTGAAGGCATCATGTCATGATTAATTAAGGCCATTATCTGTCTACGGCTCGTGCAGCTGCACCTGTCGATCGAAGGTTAAGCTAGGCTTGCCGCGGTTCCCCCCCGGTGGGTTCCCGCATTATCGAGGCGGGGGGGCTCAGTAGCCGTGGCTTGGAGGGCCACGGTGAAGCTAAGAGGAACCCGAGGAGGGGGCCGCTCGTCAGGGCTTTTGCGGGTAAGCCGACGACGTAGCGGCTGTAGGTTGCGGTGCCGCTTCGGCGACATCGCAACTGAGGCGGGCCGCGATGTGGAATGGGCGACATTGCAGCTGAGGGTGAGAGGCCGCGGCGGGTGGTAGGCGGCGGGGCCACTGACCTGACCCATCGCGGGGGGACCAGGGGCGCCGGGACGCAGGGTCGTTTGGCGCGAGGCCAGCAGGCCTCCACCTGGCCCTTGCCTGTATTGCACAGGCCTCCACCAGTGTCGGACGGGAATGGCCAGGTGTTCCCGGTCATTCCCATATCGCCCCCAGGCTGAGGGGCATGCGGGGCCCGCCAGCTAGGCGGGCATGCGCCGGGAGGGTTGTGGACGTAAAGGCTGTGCCGGTTTCCCATGACCCTCCCATCAAGGCGATGAGGGAACTCCGCTGAGTTTTAGTGGGTATACTGCCATTTTGGCAGCGAGTCCCACATACCCTGTCTCGTCCCCCGACAGGCGGGGGACGAGACGGGGTATACGTAATGCATATCTCAGCGTCAAAAAAAAAAAAAAGGCTTGCCGCGGTTCCTCCCAGGTGGGTTCCCGCATTGTCGAAGTGGGGGGGGGTCAGTAGCCGTGGCTTGATCCACACGGTGAAGAGAAGAGGAACCCGAGGAGGGGTCGGTCGTCAGGGCTTTTGCCCGTAAGCCGACGACGTAGCGGCCACAAGTAGGTTGCGGTGCCGCGTGGGCAACATCGCAACTGAGGCGGGCCGCGATGTGGTATGGGAGGCATCGCGGCTGAGGGTTGGAGGCCGCGGCGGGAGAGGAGTGCCGGTATTGCGGTGCACCGTTCACCCTACTTTCCAAATCATATGAACACTACTCGGTTATTTTCGCCTTAAAAAAATTATGTAAGTAACTTGTTTAATGAAATGATGGGGCTGACATGACCTAGGCTGTTAATGGTCGCAAGTCCCCAATAAATAAAGAGAGAAAAAAGAAATAAGAACGTCTGTACCGATTTGTATTTTCTTTGATTTGTATGATATATCTCCGCCTAAAATGGCAGAATAACTATAAAAACCGGTGAAAAGTTGTGAAGAAAATTCACTTTCTCATACATTTTGTACAGAACGGCTTTTTGATGATATCTCGAGAACGCCTTGGGGAACAGGAGAAAGAGAAATTTCATACGGACGAACGAAGTCGCGGACAGAAGCTAGTATAGTCAGGGCTTGTTAACTTTACCAAATAACAAAATAACAACCGTTACGTAACGTTAAATTTCAATGTTATACCTTACTAACGTTACAAAAATTTAACGTTACTTGATAACATTACCAGTAACATTAACAAAAATACGATAACTAACGTTATTAAAGCTACGTTGCCATTCTGTGGATAAGAATCAGGCAGATTCAGGCAACGTTTTGAACGGCACGGCATCAGAGAGGCACGAGGACGGGCTTCTGCCGCGCCGCACGCCTCAGGCCCCACTACTTGCATCTCACCCGTTTAAAATAACGATAAAATTAATAGTCGCATAAATAACGTTAAATCGATTACCGTTATTTTAAGAATAGCGTTAACTCTGTCAATACAAGGTAACGTTATGAAAATTTACCGGTATTTAAAGCCCTGAGTATAGTATCCATACTAATCCATACTCATATTATAAATGTGAAAGTAACTCTGTCTGTCTGTCTGTCTGTATGTTACGTTTTCACGCCTAAACCGCTGAACCGACCGTCATGAAATTTCAACTTCAGAAATATAGCCTGGGATAAGGAGAAGGACAAAGGCTACTTTTTTACGCGATAACCCACATCCATGCGGGCGGAACCGCGGGCAAAAGCTAGTATTTAATAGTTTTCTGGGTATCCACAGGATGGAAAGTTTACGAAAATTTTTTAAGAATTATAAAAAAAAAGTAGGTAACTTAGATTTCGTGGCCTCATTGGTATCGTCCTATTATAAAAATAAATGAACGTTCAGCTTTTAAAAAAGACTTCAGGTTTAGTACATACCTAACGATTACGTATACATTCCCCCTGTCCATAGAACTAGCACTATCTTATTTATTTATACTTCTATGGCAACATAAACAAGCAAGTAGTCGAGCTGCTGAATGCACAGATACTTAACTTTTATGAGAACGGACTGAAACATAATCACACTCTTCGTATACGGTGCGAATAGCTTGACCATTCATAATCTGAATTACGAATGTGTGCGTGGAATTAGAGTTTTTATGGTTCCCTCATTGAAAAGTTTTGTTTTTCTGGGTAATTATGAACAACGATTTGCTGTATGATAATATTTTGACGACTGATTGTTCTGTAGTAGGTAATTAACGAGGCAACTAGCTATAATAGAGTATTTTAACAAAAAAACAATACAACACTTTCATTCACAACTCTTGGGAATATCGGAAATGCAAAGGTTAGCAACTGGGTCATTCTCAGGACACTCATTATTTGGTTGACTTCGGTGGCAATTTTATTTTTACATTTAGGCATAACTAACATGAAATATCAAATCTAGAGTACTACTAATATGTTTTAAATTAACTCTAGAGTAGTAAATCTAGAGTACTACTAATATTATGTTTTAAATTAACTCTAGATTTGATATTTCATGTTAGTTATGCCTAAATGTAAAAATAAAATTGCCACCGAAGTCAACCGAATAATGAGTGTCCTGAGAATGACCCAACTACGTTAAAAAAAAAAAAAACAAAGATGTTGAAAAAAAAATTACAGTCAGCAGGAAAATGGCAATTTTTTTTTAATTGCCCGACACTAGGAATTTCTCCTGTGGTGCGTTTACAAACAATTGAACTCATACACAAACAGGCAGACCCGGAACAACTATTTGTAGATCATACAAATATTTGTTCCGTGCGGGAATCGAACCCGCGACACGCAGCACAGCAGTCGATCGCTTAACCACTGCGCCAACCGTGTCGTATTTTCACAAAAACTTTTACAATCGACCTTGTTTCTTGTAAGGATTAAAACACTCTATCGGACCAACTGTATAGTGCATAGTACATTAGTAAGATTATTAAGTACAATTTGCTGAGTTTGTCTTAGTGAATGGATTATGGACGTTCCCAGTTTCTTTGCGACTCCCACACGAATTTTTTAAGGTCATCAGATAACTTGAAGCTTAAAATGCCCATGCATTCCACAACTTTCCTTGACAAATACTTTATGGTCCAGGGCCTCAAGTCTGTTATTAAAATAGTGTCAGAATGGTCTCTTCATTGTGAGAGATTTGCCATACAAACACTGTCAAATACTCACAATGGCGAGACCATTCTGACACTATTGTAATAGCAGACTTGAGGCCCAGGCCGCTCGTTTGTGGAATGCATTGCCAGATCCAATAAAACCGCGCAATCGTTGCCTGTGTTCAAAAGACTCGTGAAGGAACATTACTTGTCGTTGTGATTTTGTTCTCGTTGTTAGCTGTGATAATCTATACACTTTATTTATTTTCATTATTTATACACCGTGGCATTTTAACCGTCTTACAACGGCAGCCCACTACATGTATCCAATGACTACTAAGCATTCATAACAAAATAAAAACCATTTGAATAATTCAAAAAATTTAATAGTATTAAATAAGTATGACGCATGACGCAATTTGAAACACCCTGTTACGAGCGCGCGGTCAGAGCCATAACAAAAAAGTGACATCAAAGTAGCCACGAGCGTTTTAGCGGATAAGGACGTTTCAAGGTCGCGCGGAATGGAGCGGCCACATGTTTATCAGAGTTCATTCACCCTAGTGTAAAAATGTGTTTCTTACTATTGCAACCTTAATGTTCTCGGTATGTATGTAGTAGTTTGTAAGGATATTTAACCCAAACTAAGTTGTGTAAGATAGATACGAGTAGGTACATACTAAGTGCAGATTATTAAAAGAGGTACGATTTAAGTTACAAACATACGGCCGATTTCAATAACTGATAAATTTGTTTTCGTTCGACAGATAGAAATTTGACTCAGGTACCTACGTACGTTAAAAATCCAGAATTTCGATCTCTAACCTGGGCAAATAACAAAACAAACGATAGTTAATGAAACTGGCAGTACGTAAATTGTTTCCGGCGTATTTAAAAAATTGGAATCAACTGAATTATTTACACTAATTTCTAATTACGTATTTACAAATGATCACTTTTTGTTACACATGCAAGTAGTTAGTTAAGCTTTACCTGTGCGCGGGTGTCGTTCAAAATAATCCATTATTGCGTACAGGAGTACCATGTGCAGGTACTCGATATTCGAGAATTGATAGTTCATATCACTCATTGTGAAGTAGGTAGGTACCTAATCTCTCTAGCGATCGCGAACAATGGTCGATAACCGGTAGCGCGCGCGCGCACTTCCACTTCCGATATTCGGACGCAACTGAGACACTGTGAGAGTGACCTTCACCTATTTTTTTGTGAAACGGGTGGGGGCGTGGCACGCACCGCATAGCGTTAGAACTTCTCATTGGATGACAGTCCACGTGGACTGTGCTTGATTGGGTAAGCCAGCGATGGAATGATCTACTCGCTCGTGCGCTGGGTAGGTATGTTCTACCGTTTAATACGTAAACATTATAAACAGGATGTTCATAATTCTAATGCATTATTTATTTTTCTTTGCACCTATTATTTTAATTAATGGTAACAAATTTTTAATCACGCCTAGAGGTATTTTATGTCGGATACATTGAGTGGACTTCTTTTGTAAGACGACTAAAATGCCACAGTGTATAGTTAGTACGTATGTATCTATTATATAGCATATATCTGTGTATCTATTACAGGTTATTGAGCTGTTATACTTTTTATTTGCACCAATGACAACCCCATTTTATGTCCAGAAATTCACTATCCATGCCAAGGTTGCCTGGAAGAGATCGCAGTATGCGATAAGGCCGCCCATTGTATATTTTATAGTGAATAAGTTTTCCTTTTCTTTTGTAATGTGTAATCTGATGTACAATAAAGCATATATAAATAAACTAGCTTTTGCCCGCGGCTCCGCCCGCGTAGATGTCGGTTATCGCGTAAAAAAGTAGCCTATGTCCGTCTCCATAACCCAGGCTATATCTCTGCCAAATTTCATGACGATCGGTTCAGCGGTTTAGGCGTGAACAGGTAACATACATACAGACAGACAGATAGACAGACAGACAGAGTTACTTTCACATTTATAATATTATATAGTATGGATAAATAAAATAATTACTATGATTAAATACGCGATTACTCGCGGCTAAACTTCAGTCGGATCGAGCGCCTTAAATTCATTCGAAACATAGCGAACTTTATGAAAGCTAAAAGCAGAAAAACGGTGGTCCTCGTTGCTAAAAAAAATCTAGAACAGACACGGAACCCAAAGACAATCTTTGTAAACACTTTCCCGTTTAATTATCACGATTACACTGATGAGTATAAACCACAACAGGAGTTAATCACAATTCGCAACTTGTCAATCATGTTAATTCATTTGATAACGAAATTGTAAAAAGAATGACGTATGTGAAAAAAACGAAAAATTGGTAAGTTTAACCGACTTCCAAAATCACAAAATCGGGTACTCAAATATTCTCAATTCAACGCTCAATTTTACGAGGGATGTGGGCTGAGACACGAAGCAACAAAATTCGATCTAAAGAAAAGCCACATTCCTCTAGATCAGGGGTAGCCAACCGGTACAAAGAGTAGTTTTAAATTGTTATGTTTTATTGTAATCATTAAAACGAAAAATAGTGGCCACTAAGCTCCGTTTTAATGATTACAATAAAACATAACAATTTAAAACTACTGTTTGTAGTAATAATAACGTATAGTCTTGTGAAGCACAACTTGACGAGCTTATTTTCTGCACTTTCATTCTAAATAAAAGAAATCACCGAAATAACGATGAGGGCGCCACTGTGCGCTCGGCGCAGTCTTAAGCCTACACTATCTGCCGGTGGCGGCTGGCGAAAACAAATAGGTTCGAAACCCTAAAAACGTTGCAAACTGATGTTTTGCAGTCCAGTAGTCGCCACCATTTATTTACAACATACATACATGTATATTATAATTACATAGATAATAAATTTTGTATTTTTCTCATTGTTTCTCTTTGTAACGTATCAACGTATTGTTGAAAGTAATTGCTTTAAATCCCGTGCTATGCTATGCTGTTCTGCGACGCGCTACGCTTTTCAAGGCTGCGATGTTCTACGACGCGCTACGCTTTTTAAGGCTACGCGCTGTTCTACGCCGGGAT
This sequence comes from Dryobota labecula, assembly GCA_947523025.1. NCBI lineage: Eukaryota > Metazoa > Arthropoda > Insecta > Lepidoptera > Noctuidae > Dryobota > Dryobota labecula. Next base: position 13,373,178 of record OX383303.1, read on the forward strand.
ACGGTGTTCAAGGCTACAATGTTCTCCGAAGCGCTACGCTTTTCAACGCTACGCGCTGTTCTACGCCGGACTACGGTGTTCAAGGCTACGATGTTCTACGACGCGCTACGCATTTCAGACTACGCGCTGCTGTTCTACGCTGGGTTACGGTGTTCAAGGCTACGATGTTCTACGACGCGCTACGCTTTTCAAGGCTACGCGCTGTTCTACGTCGTGCTACGCTATAGACGAGCATTGTTATTTTAAAAAAAAACTGCACAAGTAAGATAAGCATTAGTGTTTCTTATTTGTGCATAAAGTTTTAATAAAATAAAAATAAATATATATTTCTAAGGAAGTTATAAATATATTTTAATTTAGGCGAATTGCTTTTTGTTTTTGTGCTCTCACATAAATTATATTATTACCTATTCTATGTCTATACGTGAAGATTTGTAATTGGCTCTCTGGTGACTAAGGTTTCCTTTTTTTTTATTAGCTTTAAGTCCTGTTATGTACTAAATAAATAAATAAATAAAAGGAAAGTATGTAAAAAATTACTGAAACTGAAAATATAACTCACATTAATACAAATTCTTCAGCAACCTTCAAGTCAAAATTAATAAGATCACCACTTTTGCAATTCGAAAATCGGCGTGCGCTTATGCACTGCCATCTAGATCTAAAAGCGTCCCGGTAATGCGTAAATTATCCGCCCCATCAAGGCACATTACTTATGCCGCCTCGATTAGATAATAAATTATTCCTTGTTCTACATGCTCGAGTTTTTTCGAACATGTACATATCTGTTTGAAACAATGTAAGCCTATCTTTCAGCGATAAAATTAATAAGCATTTTAACGTGAATACGTTTTTAAATTTGCTTATACAGGAAAAGTTTGTAATCACTGCGCAAATTTTGTCAAATTAAACTTAAACGTGTTTTATTATACACCTATTTCTTATTTTGATATGTCTTAGTACAAAAAAATTTAGTTATCGTTAACGAAAGATGTTTATTTAGAAACTGGTGTAATGGATACTCGTCGCGCAACGCGCTGGCGGCGCGGTCAGTGAAGCAGAACGCAGTAGTAGGTACCTATCAGCTGTGCGCTCGCCCATTGATATTATTACGAATAGATTGTATCCATATTTTGCTGATTTCAAGTAGGACCAAAAAAAAAAGTATTGAACAAATAATGGAAATGTGGTCTATTACTGAAACTGAACCACCAAAAAAAAATTACGCACTGGTTTAAAACTTATTATTTATTTATTTTATTATTTATGTACACACAGTTAAATACATAGAGATACTACATAATTATAATTTCAGTACAAAGGTACTGCTTATTTCTTAAGAAATTTCTTCCAGCAAACCTGCGAAAGGAGAAATGAAAAAGAAATGTAGACAATAGTGTGTGAGAACATGAAGAGAATAATATGAATATGCGAAGTCTTAAACAAAAATATTAAATACTAGCTTTTGCCCGCGGCTTCGCCCGCCTAGATGTCGGTTATCGCGTAAAAAAGTAGCCTATGTCCTTCTCCATATCCCAGCATATACTTTCACAATTCGTAAGGATAACATAGGTATACTTAAATAAAGCTACAAAATATAAATACATATATACATATATGTATATATATATATATATATATATATACATATATATATATATATATATACATATATATATATATATATATACATAAAATACTTACAGTTGAGAGAAAAGGTAATGCTAATAATGGTAATGGTAATCTTGTATAGTGGGAGGCAATTCAGAGACCTGCTGATGATAACCAAATCGGAGGATACAGTTTGGTGTTGCAGCTACATATCTATCATCTACATCCAAAATTTAATTCACCACACGATAAGCTAAAGAATCAAAGAATTCGTTAAGCTGAGTGGGGACTGTGACGCATCGCGCGTGGCGGATGGGGAAGCGCGGCCATTTTGAGGTCGTTTCGCTGCGTCACATATTTGTAACGCCATGTTGTCGATATGTTGTTGAACAGTAGTTTTGAAAATAATTGGGGGGCGTGCTCAATTTTCATGTATTTTCTTGATTCATTTTCTAATTTTCCCCCCAAAATGTGTGACCCGCATATTCAAAATTAATTTACTTACGTTACACGTCCGTTTTTGGGTCACAGAAATTCATAAATGTATACCAAAGTAAATCAGCTGTAACAGACGGACAGACAGACACACGAATGATCCTATAAGGGTTCCGTTTTTTCCTTTTGAGGTACGGAACCCTAAAAATGCTGGAAAGTAGTCACGTATCGAATAATTTTGGGTCTATTTAGACCCATAATTATTCGATACGTGACTATCACATGTAAAAGTGTTAATCTACTTCTGTTGCTTACTGTACATACCTAAATAGCTGTTAAGCTGTCATGTAACTAATTGGTTTCCGTTACAATGATTAACTACTGAACACTGTCAGTGTTCAGTAGTTAATTAATGACCTAGACCATCGTTGATAGTCAAACGTTTAGCGTGGTTCCTGAATGATACCTTATCCGGAATAACAGAGAAAATTATGTAGGCTTACAAGAACATAACAGAGGGCCTAGACAAGTTACAAAGTTTCGTATCGAATCTCTTTCGACAATCGTTGACGCCTCAAAGTTACAGTTGTGTACTTAGGGCCGGTTGTTTCAAACAGTTCGCTAACGTAACATACGTACGTCAATAAATTATTAACGATTACATATGATGTTTAACGTTCGTTAAATGCAAAATGAAAATGAAAATGAAATCTTTATTTGTAAACATAGGTTTTTAAATGGTGTTACAATTAAATATAAGAGTCCCGTCTATGTTTTGCGTTTAAGCGTACAAATTAACTTGATGATTATAATCAGTTTTTATCAAATTTCAATTTAAAAAAATAACATTAATGTCAGAATGATTAGAAAATAACAATATTTTAGATTATTAATTACAGTCAAAAATTTTACACACACCAACAAATTAATTGTCACATAAACATAGAGGTAATAATTACAACAATTTTATTTCAATAATTTAATTCAGATGTCAAGTTTTTACTAATGTCATAAATCGGATATAGTAGTTCTAGCAAGTTTCATTTCAGTTTTCTACAAAGCGTTGTTTCACTGAATAAAAACCGATCGTCATAGTTAAAATATAAAAGAATAAAATGACGTTAACCAGTGGGTATGACACCTGTTACTGTAATCTCTATTTTTTAACGAACGTCAAGGGCATAATTTTGTGAAACAACGGTTTGACGATAGTTAGCGCCATTTATGACGTATACGCGTGTGTTAGAAAGTGGATGTAAACTACATTTATATATAGGTATTGATAGCCACTTTATTAGCAAGCATTGTGTGTCAGAATGGTAACTAGTAGTTTACTATATATGAAAGTCCCTATGAATATGGTGTTAGGGAAAGGATTTTATAAAGAAAAGCACAGAAAGACAAGACTAGGCATTTATTTCAATTAGGCTTGTCAAAGTAATGTTATTTGAGAAAGCTAGTTGTCCGTTCCAAAACTAGGTCTTCGTGGAGAAGAACGGCAAGAAACTCCACGGAAACTTGGTTTAAAGTATTTTATCAACACATTTTTACATTTGCATAATATACTTAGTTACAACATAAATCTCTAGGATCATTTCTCAAAGATAGAAACTTTACCAGTGGAAAGAAACAGAACATGAATATTCCTTTGATTAAACACAATACAATATTAGCCAATTAGCCATATTTTAACACATACAGAGCAACATAGTCATTAGCAATAATCAAGATATAATATCAATTAACTTACATCTTACATTTCCATAAATTACCGTTAAAACGGATAGTTCTATCTATTGGACCTTTACTCAGATTAATAGCAACATTATAATAATGGCAAAAGGAAGAACATAAGTATTCCATTAAACAATTTAACACATTAGCAATATTGGCAAAAATATGCTTTACACAACAACATAATCATAATAGGCAATAATTAAGGTATAATATCGAATTAAGTACTTAAACTTTTACCTGTAGGCCGGAGCTCCGTTTTGGTCGATGTCTGGATCCAGAATGGGCTCTGACAACCGGAGCTCCCCCTCTTATAGTGGAGAACAAACAACTTTGACGTTTCAATCTACCGTCATCCAAAATATCAAATATCAACGACATAAATGTTTTAGCCACAGCTACATTATTCCTTAATATTTTAACTAATCTACTTTTACAGACATACTGAAATAAATAATTAAAGAATTATTGGAATAAAGTAAATTAGGTATTCACAGTTGTTACAAGTTTAGGTTATGCAAATCATTACAATTTCATCAAGTTTTAACAGTGAAATGAATACTCATAACATAACAACAATATACCTATAATCACAATAATCTATTACGTGCGTCAAGTGGACGTGAAACAACCCGCCCTTAGTGCGCGGTCATTTATTATGGGATGTAGCGATCAATGTTGTAGAAAGAATCAGATTTCATTCTAACATTTTGAACGATCTGGGCCTCAAGTCTGCTATTACAATAGTGTCAGAATGGTCTCGCCATTGGTGAGTATTTGACAGTGTTTGTATGGCAAATCTGTCAAAAACTCACAATGAAGAGACCATTCTGACACTATTGTAATAGCAGACTTGAGGCCCTGATAAGTTGTAAACATATCTACGAATTTTCTATTCGTTTGTTCTGACCACGTGATTTAATGTTGAGATGATGTCAATTCTATACATTTGATTAGTTTCCTATTAGCGTTATCGATTGTAGATTGTCAACTTGGCTAAGCCTACAATACTTTCCTGAACGTTCGGGCGCCATTTGGTATCGTCAGGAATTAATGAATAAAAACATAACGCCACTATAAAATTTAATTTTTCGTATTGTTTATTTTAAATCCAAAATTATACGTTTTAAAGTGGCGTTTTTTTTTTTTTTCTACAATTCCTATCGCTACAAAATTACCTTTGAAAACATTGTAAAAGCCAATTATTTTTTTAAGAGTAATCGTGGAGTTGCTTGCCGGCTCTTCTCCATAGGAAACGACCAATTGGAACTGTGCAACTTCTGACGTCACAGAAGCGCCCAATGTAGGTTTATGTGAAAAAACTATTGTGAATTTGAAAAAAAAAAAATTTTTTTTTTTGGAATTTCACTTTCTCATACATTTGGTATAGAACGGCATTTTTGATGATATCTCGAGAACGGATTGGGGAACGAGGGTACAAGAAATTTCACGGGGACGCAATCGCGGGGAGAAGCTAAAAAAATAATCACTACATATTATAAAACAAAGTCCTCCGCCGCGTCTGTCTGTCTGTCTGTCTGTTCGCGATAAACTCAAAAACTACTGGACCGATTTTCATGCAGTTTTCACCAATGGATAGCGTGGTTCTCGAGGAAGGTTTTAGTATATAATTTGTTAAGTTTTTGTATACATTTTTGTATAAATAAACGATATTTGTTGGAGGTGTCGAAAAAAAATAAGCCGTCTGGGAGCTTTCAACGAAAACGCTGTCTAAATCCTTTGAGATATAACAAAATAACATATGGTGGAATTGTGTATCTTATATAGGATTACAGAAAAGTCCGCGATGGTATATGTCTATCTCTTAAGGATAACATACTATATCCGTTATATTTTTATCCCGGTAGTATATTTCCGCGGGAGAATTTCCGACATTCACGCGGGCGAAGCCGCGGGCAAAGGCTAGTAATACATAAATTAAACAAATAATAAATTCACAAATAATTTAATTTGAAAAAACCTATTAAAACCAAACCACAACCAAATTGAGATTTTAATACTTATCATCACTTCAGGGGTTTTCACGGCTTTATACGAGTACTGTTACCTCCTTACTAATAAACGTTGTATAGCGTCTGTATAGTTACACAACGCTTTGTCTTCTTCTATCGAAAGTCAAATTACTGACGAGTGAAAGAGAGAAATCGGTGTGTAACTATACAGACGCTATACAACGTTTATTAGTAAGGAGGTTTGTCCATATAGACGGTTTTTTGATTGAATAAGATGGTATCTTCTATAGAAGACCGCGGGGAAGATGTGGAAGAGCCTCGCACAGACCAGGGAAGCATGGCACAAAGTGGAGGAGGCCTATACGCAGCAGTGTGTGGAGTAAGACTGCCGATGATGATCTTTTACAAATCTTGAGGTATCTACTAGTAGCAGAAACTCATCATTCCCTCGCTGGACAGTGCAGCCCATTCCAATACGTGGTACAGACGCATATGAGGATTCTCGTTTTTAACTGAAAAATAAACAATACATTTAATTATCATCCTGATGTAATTTCGGTCATGGCGGCCAATCTCAACGGAGACCAGCGAAGTAATCAGGAAATATTATAGTGCACAAACACGGGTACACAGTGAGTTAAGGCTCCCCTCACTTAGTCTGCGGGAACGAAATAAGGCTCCTACAAACAAGCCCGACACGCGACGCGACACAAACGCGATTCGCGTTCACTGAAAAACTTTTTAAGTTGATTTAGCCTTTTTTTAACCTATATTTTGGGTTAATATAGCACCTACCGACATTATTTGTTAAATCAACAAATTTTTTGTCATAACAAACGTCACGTCACGGAACAGTTTTTTTAACACAATTTAAATGTCAACTCCTTCGATCAATAAATTATTGATCGAAGGTCAACTCAACCAAATAGAACATCAATCAAAAAATCAACTATTCGGTTTTTCAGTGTTGCGAGTCGATGGTGTTGGATTTTTATTTATAACTAGCTGCGCTCCACGGTTTCACCCGCGTAAAGGCTCGTACAGACTCGCGCGATATCGCTTGCGCGACAGGCAGCGACAAAGAAATTGTGCTACTAGTGTCGCGTCGCGCCCGCGATATCGCACTAGTCTGTACGAGCGGGATACAAAGTATCCTATGTGTTAATCACACGGCATCATATCAAGCTATATATTTGCTTTGCTTGATATGAGGCCATGAGCGCCAGAGTGGCCTGTCATTTGTTCAATAATGATTTTATTTTGAAAAACTGCTTCCGAGATAAGTTTAGAGAAGTTTTTTAGGCCATTCTGGTTCTCATGGCCTCTGAGAGCCACAGTGGCCTAACAGTAATTTTTTCAATACTGATTTTATTTTGAAAAACTGCTTGCGAGGTAAGTTTAGAGCAATTTTTTAGGCCACTCTGGCTCTAATGGCCTCATATGTAGCCGAGTGCACCACAACCACACCACATCGCAGCAACAAAATGTGCGCAAGCAGTGGTTACGTGTGAATATTGTCGCTACAGCTTCTTGCAGTTGCGTTGTGGTAACTACAAAATTTCAATGTGGTTGCTTTGTCGTTACTAGTTGCAATGTGGTTACGTTGTGGCTATAGTGTATGTAGACCAAGGATGGCCAAACTTGTTCCTATGCGGGCCAATATAAAAAAAAAACAGCTATCTATTGGGGTCACGTTTTTGACTTTTTGGCTATACTTAATATATTTTTGTATTGAAATACAAATGTATTCGTATTTTCCTAAATAAAATTATTTGTTGACTCATACTGTCTGTTGTATACATAATTAATTGATATGAAATATATATATTTAAATAAATTACACTATGAAATAGGGACATGATACTTATTGCAGTTGATGCACAAAATAGGAACAAAGATTTACTAATGTAAGCAAGTACGCGACACTGCACTGCAGGGCCTCAAGTCTGCTATTACAATAGTGTCAGAATGATCTCTTCATTGTGAGTTTTTGACAGATTTGCCATACAAACACTGTCAAATACTCACAATGGCGAGACCATTCTGACACTATTGTAATAGCAGACTTGAGGCCCAGGTGCGTTGATCAATGCGACACTTCTGTCTTGATGAATTTTAGATTTTACGCGATTTATGTTAGGTTATTATCTACTTTTGGTTTGATGTTTGCGGGCCGGATTGCAACCATTCGCGGGCTGAAGTTTGCCCATCCCTGTTGTAGACAGACATATCGACTCCGGGTGTGACAGTGTCGTCGCGTCAACGCAATGTCGTGTTTGCGATCTGGCCGAGCGCTAGAGTGCGGTCTCGCTGGTGGTTGCGTTGTGGCTGCGACGTGGCCATTATGTGGTCTTTATCACCCACACGGTTGATTTTGACGGCCAAAGTGAATAAACGAATTATTTTCATACAAATTAGGGCCCCACGTGTGTTGTCGTCGTAACAGAGAAATTGCGTTAGTTTATTAATTTGATTTCTTACCGACAACCCTCACGAACTGCTTGGTAGGCCGATCAGGGATGGGCCACTTGGGCCTTCCATGGGTAAAGTGAGTCGTTGATGGTATACCCTTGTGAAATTCCTGTTGTAAAATAGTTAATGTACAAAAATGACAAAAAACACGTTTTTTTTTTTTTTCAGTGTCCAAGCCGAACGGTCCACCGAGTGGTCATGTCGGCACGAAAAATATTATTAATATTTTTTTCCGCATATGGACATCTTCAATACCAGCGGCATCGCAGATGACCGCTTCTGTGGTCTAGTGGTAATAAGACCACCTTGTCTCAGACCCAGAGGTCGGACGGGTTCGATTCCCAGCGGGGGCAAAATTTTCTGCTCTGTTTGGTTGGTGGTAGGGCTTGTTCAAGTCCGCTTGGCTAGCTACCATCATCTTATCTAAGTCGCCGTAACAACAATGTTAACAGCATTTGTTGTGCTTCGGCAGTTGAGGTAAGATATATCCAGTTCCTCTGCGGTTAAGGATTCCGGGTGAAGCTCGCTTCCACCTTCGGTCTTATCATCACTACTATTAGGCCATGAAGGCCAAAGGCTTCCCCGTAGAGGATAAAAAAAAGGTGCGTTGCTATCCCAGACATATAACAGACAAAACATGGGTGCTCTTTTGCCTAACTCTTTGGAAAAATACAGATATTTACATGATGGTATCTTTTGTTTATAAAATACTAGCTTTTGCCCGCGGCTCCGCCCGCGTGGATGTCGGTTATTGCGTAAAAAAGTAACCTATGTCCTTCTCCATATCCCAGGCTATATCCCTGCCAAATTTCATGACGATCGGTTCAGCGGTTTAGGCGTGAAAACGTAACATACAGACAGACAGAGTTACTTTCACGTTTATAATATTAGTATGGATGCAGTGAGAACAAAGACTACGATGATTGATGAAGACACTATCAACCACAGCAAATTAGACCTTGTTTTATTATAAACAAAGAATGAAATTACTTGGTCCCAAATATTCTGTCGTATGATCTGCGGTTGCTGACGATCACTGCGCGCAGCCTTAGGGTTATAGTCAGGAGGGTGGTATAGCATGTCGTAGGCACAAAGAGGAGCTGCCTTTGCCTTCCACTGGGTATTAAAAAAGGTTTCTTTCGAGGCCGGGATTACCATGCCTGTTCTCATCCTGTCTGGCAGTTTCATCGTAGTTGTCAGCCCCTTCTCGTCAATTGCCTCAAACATTTTACTTTACTTAGGTACTGTATTCCACTTAGAATTTCTAACAATAAAGTTTCGATTTCATGAAGTTTGGTAGATGGTACCAAATTAATTGTTGAGATACTCATTTGATTTAGAGATGAAGCTGAATTTTGACTTAAATTATAAATTTTGAAATAGCATGTTTGGTTGGGTTGATCAGCAGTGGAAATCAGTGCTCGGAATTGATAGCAAATGTCATTCCGTGACAGCAATCGTGTCACTGGGCTTGAGAGGTATTTTCAATAAAACCTTTGGTCATTCTTTAAGGCGAGGTTCTTCGAGCGTGCATTTTTGTTCTAGAGTTGGCAGCGGGGCGCGAGTAAATTGTGCCGTGAATTTCGTTAATTTTGGGTTGAAAATTATATGTTTCACGATATTAACAATGTTAAACCCAACGGACATTATATCGTCATAGACATTTATTTTGATGTGATTTTCAATACATTATGTGTGTTAGCTGAGCTTGTTTTCAATGAAAATAGAACATCATTGTAACACAGTGGTTTAATAAAGTTATTTACAATTACATAAAAATAAAATTAACTTTATCTGAAAACACAAGATGACAGAATAGAACATAACAGTTGCTAGGCAACAACTTAAGAACAAACTCTACTCCTAGAACATAGTGCATTATAACCTTCATGGTACAACACCCCCACTTAATCCACTATGCTGTGTGCAGAACATATGTTTCTGCTTACCAACTCCCTTTGTCATCATATCAGCAGGCATGAGGGTAGTCTCACAATATTCAATACAAATTACCCTTTGCTCTGCTAACTCCCTAACGAAATGATATCTTATATTTATATGTTTGGAACGTTTTCCAATAGCAGGAATATAAACTAACTTACTGGCACTTTGACTATCACTAAAAATAGTTACAGCAGTGTTATCCCTGCCAGTCAGTTCAGAATATAAACCATTTACTGATATCACTTCCTTAGCGACCTCACAGATTGCGATGTACTCAGCTTCAGCAGTACTTAACGCAACACAACGCTGTTTTATAGACTGCCAAGACACCGCAGCACCACCGAAAACTAAGGTATAACCAGAGAAAGATTTCCCATCAGGCCCATTTCCCCAATCTGCATCTGCATAGGCAACCAAAGGCTTATTACATTTTTTGTAACAAAGCGATAGTTACACTGTCCCCTTTAGATACCTAAGCACTCGTTTCAGTGCCGCCATGTGAGTAGAATCATTGCAGTTATTAAACTGACTTAGCATCGTAACTGCATACGATATATCAGGTCTTGTACAACAAGCCAGGTACATAAGTGAACCAATAATTTCCTGATAACGCGTGTTGTCATTTTTTCCACCAGATTTCAGGCGAAGATTCACTTCAACTGGTGTACTAACTGGTTTGCAGTCCGACATTCCATATTTCTCCAGAATTTTTAAAATATATTTATTTTGAGACAAGTGGATTTCACTCACACTCTTTCTCTCGATCCGGACTCCAAGACATTCTCTTGCCTCACCCAAATCCTTTATTTTGAAGGACCTGCCAATCTGATGTATCACCGTACTGGCTTCTACAGCTTTATTTGTGAATATATAAAAATCATTCACGTACAGAGCTATGACAGTGAAAATTCCTTTATAATTCTTTGTATAGACACACTGGTCATATTTAGACCGATAAAAACCCATCTTTATTATATACTCATGAATCTTTTGGTTCCAACACCTGGCAGCTTGTTTCAGGCCATATATGGCTTTCTTCAATTTGCAAACCTTGCCTTCACTCCCCTCTTGAACAAAAGATTGCGGCTGTTCCATATAAATTTCTTCATGCAGATCTCCATTCAGGAAAGCGGTGGTAACGTCAATATGATGAACGCTCAGGTTCTTTTCAACTGCCAGTGCTAGTAGAAGACGAATCGACGACATCTTGACTACTGGTGCAAATGTTTCAAAATAGTCTTCACCAGGTTTTTGCGAATAACCCTTAGCAACCAGCCTGGCCTTATAGCGCTGGGTGCTGCCATCAGCTCCAACCTTCAACTTGAAAACCCATTTCGTTTTGATAACATTAGCATCTAATGGTCGATTAACCAATTCCCAGGTCCCATTCACCATCAAGGAATTGTACTCATCCTTCATCGCTTCCACCCAAAACTTCTTGTCAGAACGCTCCATGGCATCTTTAACTGAAGTAGGATCAGGATCATCTGAGACATGGAAATTATATACCATGTCTTTCTCCCGCTTTGGAACCCTATTTCGAGCAGGGTAACGTCTCGAACTTTGCAAATCTTCTGCCACAGGACACTCTAAGTCGACAGAAGCTGAACTTTGCAAATCCTCTGCAATAGGATTCTCTACGTCGACAGAGTCGTAAAAATTCTCTCCAGAATCGTATCTTGTCAGTGAACTAGCCCTCGATGTACTAGATGTAGTTCCAGATTCTTCTTCATTCACATTTGAATTAGCCACCGGAACCCCCACTGCGACAGGACCAGCAATCCTGGGAACCTCTGGTTGAGTAGGGGAACGACTAACTCCAGGACTGTCATATTGTAAATCTATAACCACAGCATCTTTATTAGAAACAGGAAACGGGGATTTTTGTTTCTCTTTAGTAGTCACGGCAACATTTTCCATAAATGTAGCATCTCGAGCGATGATAATCCTCGTTGGATCATCCTCCAAATTGATAAATCGGTACGCCTTTGAATTGGTCGAATACCCAGTCATTATCATTTGAACCGTCTTTGGATCAAACTTCTTGCGACTATGATCTTTTACCAGAACATGAGCTCTACATCCGAATATTTTCAGATTCGATAGATCGACTCTCTCTCCTGTAAAAACCTCCTCTGGAACTTTATCCTTGAGGGCCATTGTTGGAGATCGGTTCTTCAGGTACACGGCACAACCAACAGCTTCTCCCCAGCATCTCTTGTCCAAACCAGCCTCATGCACCATACATCTAGCCTTCTCAGTTATTGTGCGTATTGTTCGTTCCGCCACTCCATTCTGTTGAGGAGTATAAGGTACTGATCTCTGGTGTTGGATCCCATGTTTCTTTAGGAAACCTTGAAAGTCTCCGTTGGTATACTCAGTGCCATTATCACTACGAAATTTCTTTATCTTCTTTCCCGTCTGATTTTCAACTAGTGCCTTGAATTCCATGAATTTAGCGAAAACTTCGGTCTTGGATTTTAACAAATAGCCAAATGTTTTTCGGCTGAAGTCATCCACAAAAATCAGGTAATACCTATTTCCGCCCCAGGATACCACCTCCATAGGGCCCGCTAAATCCGAATGCACGAGTTCAAGAAAGTCTTTTGCTCTCTTGCTTTTACCTTTTGGAAACACTTTGACACACTTCTTCCCTTTACAGCACCCTTCACATGGTTCCGTGCTCACCTCACTAAAAGTCAGACCATCTGCCAAACTTTTCAGCTTCACCATCAGAGCTCCACTCAGGTGACCTAGTCTTCTGTGCCACAAATCAAAAGGGGCGCGAGAAGAATCTTCTGGAGGACACGTCAGAACCATCGCTGCTTCTTTCTCTAAAACATATAATCCCTGTTTCAGTGGTGCTGTCAATACTGGCTTTCCAATTACTTTTACTTTGTAATCCTTTTGGTAAACCTGACAAGAAGCCTCATCGAAAACAACAGTGCAACCCTTAGTACACATTTTACTTACCGACAGCAAGTTTGTCGTCAAACCTGGAAGCATAAGTACATCCTCAAACCTCACAGAGCGCCCCATGACATACACATCCCCTTGTTCACTAGAAACAATTTTACCATTGTTCGCGGTCGTCACTAGCTTACAACTAATGTTCTGTCTATCTTCGAGAATTTGCACGTCAGACGTCATATGTGATGTAGCCCCGGAATCTACGACCCAATGGCCTTCACCAACTGTCATAGAAAGAGCGGCCATTAGACCCGAGGTCTCCTTACTGTCCTTCTTCTTATTTAAAAATGTGTCTTTTTTGTCTTCAGACTTTTCTCCTGACTTACGACGTTGACACTGCCATTTATAATGCCCTTTCTTTTTACAAAAATGGCATATAACACCCTTCTTGGACTTTGACATCAGTGCCGTTGCCGTGTCATCTTCGGTCGTGGTCGTTGTGCTACTCTTCCTTAAACTTTCTTTGAGCAACGCTGCCTGGACAGACTCTGTCGTAATCTTCATACCTGAATGTTCCAATGTCATCACTAGAGGAATGTACTGATCGGTTAAACCAGTCAACATAATAATCCCAACAAATTCATCATCTAGACCTGCCTTTATGCTAAGTAATGCCTGGCTGGTTGACTGGATGTCATTGAGATATTCCTCCATTGATGAAAACATTGTCAATTTGACGTTGAATAACTTCCGCAACAGATATAGCCGTCGCAGTAACCCGCCGTCAGCATATGATTTTTGCAACGTATGCCAAGTATCTCTCGCTGTCTTAAGATGCATGATCATGGGATAAATATTTTCTTTACACATGAGGCAGATCTTACTCCGTGCTTTTGCATCCTTCCTTTGAGCCTCCACCGAGTCTGCTACGAACTTCTCGTTTACACACTCCCACAGATCGAGGTCGATCAGGAACATTTCCATAGCAAAAGCCCACGTACCATAATTAGCTTGGCCTGCCAATTTCTCAATACCCTGCTTAGCAGCTAGTTCCATATTGGAAATTGAGATCAGATACTTCTCTGCTCAGATATCACACCAGATCACATCTGGGCCCATAACCTGTTAGCTGAGCTTGTTTTCAATGAAAATAGAACATCATTGTAACACAGTGGTTTAATAAAGTTATTTACAATTACATAAAAATAAAATTAACTTTATCTGAAAACACAAGATGACAGAATAGAACATAACAGTTGCTAGGCAACAACTTAAGAACAAACTCTACTCCTAGAACATAGTGCATTATAACCTTCATGGTACAACAATGTGGTATAATATTGAAATAAAATTATTTTAATCTACAAAATAAGGGTATGTTTGGATTTTTTTTTTTCTATCGAGCGAACTTTATCTAATTATGTAACGAGTACCCGACGTACCTATAGAAAGGTCTCTAAAGCAACATATATTTCTCACGTGTTTAATCACTACCGTTTCCAAATAAAATGCCATTAAAATTACATTTCCTAGAAGTTAACTTGAAGAACCTCGCCTTAAGACCTCATCTTTTTTGCCAACAACCAATCGACATATTGTCAATCGCAAAAACGAGAACAACTAATGCCACTTGTCGTTGTCAAAGTATGATCATTGTCAAAATTTTATTCCCGAATAATGTTGTTTCGTAGCGATATTTGTATTTAATATTGATTACTAATTAATGCAGCCTCGAAATTGATATGGACTGTTACAGCGCAGAGTCTGAATTTATCGGTCTGATTTAATTTTTGTTTTATTTGATTCAAAATTATTAGTTTTTTGTTCTGCACTTTTATTTATATTTTTTGTTTGTGTAGAATCACTGGACTTCTTAAGTCCGCCGGTGAAAAGGATCAGTAGCAGCAGGCAGGCGTTTGGTGGTTCCTATATCACGGACGCGAATGACGTGCATTTGTTACGAGGTTTTCGCAACAAGTTCGCCAGAATAGCACCCGGCTCCAAAAAAAACTCGAATGCTGTCTCAAATTCTGAATCTTCTACATCATTGGTGCTGAAGAAAACATCTGAGACACAGGTACCATATTATAGTTAGTGAGATTGCGGATCACTTCAATGTGTTCATAATTAGATTTTAATTATTTACATACATACATAAATTCACGACTTCTTCACCTGCTACGCTCCATACATACCTACTCCTTTTGCTTCGTTTACATTCATACATCAGAAGCCCTAGAGTGAGTTTCTTTAACCATCTCGATTTATCGCATTGACCGCGTTCGGCTGTGAGTGCTGAACGCGCTCAATGCGTAAAGTTGAGATGGTTAAAATAAACTCACACTAAAGCCTCTGGTTATACACGCACGCTGGTTGCGAGTGCTACGCACCTGACCTTTCTGGAGTATGTCATCAATGAGGTCACTATTATTATGTTCTCCTAGGGCGTCCCCTCCCGGCGTTTCCACCCACATCTGCTTTGTAAATAACCTTTTGTTAGTCGCCTTTCATTCATCCTCTCATCATGACCAAACCATCGAAGCATACTCTTTTCAATTTTTGTCACTACATCTTCTTTTAAATCACACCGTTGCCTTAACACATCATTTTTCACCCTATCATTCATAGTCACGCCACGCATACTTAGCTATTTAATTACGATTAAAGGCATGATGCATTTTCCCGTTTCCAACAGATTCTAGGACAGCAGTATTCATTTGTAAGTTTCCCGAGCTTACATCAACCGGAGCAAAATATTTCTACCTTACTAAAATCAGAGAAAAAGCCAAATACTTCTGAGAAACCACTCATAAAAGTTACAGTCATACCGAAAACGGATCAAGTACAAGCGGTAAAACTCCTAAAAAGACGGAGATATATACCAAAAAGAGTTCAGAGTACTACGTCAAACCACGAGAATTCCATTCAAACGAAGAACGTTTATCTAATAGTTTCGGGACGAAGAAGAGAGAAAATTTATGAGATCAAGACCACGGGCAGCGCAAAACTCTCCACCGACTACGATAGTTACACGAAAAATGAAGAGATACCCATAACAGAACTGTCAAATTTCAAACATCTGATCCAGTCTCTGAACATGGATAGGAAGAAGAAGAAAGAGAAGAAGACACCGGCGGCGGTTGACACCTCGGACGCGCAGTGGAGGTGTGGAGTGGACTGGAAATATTTCTCAAACTGTAACAACTGTTTGAATGAACAAAAGGAGGCGCCTAAAAAAAGTCGCGGTCGAATATTCGGCCAGTTCGGTATCTCCGAAGACGACAAATATGTACTGAGATATGGAGCTACTGTTGACGATAAACAAGGTACATATAAAGTATAGAAATGGTATTAAAAATCTTTGTACACTTTGACATTGTTGCGAGTTCACAAAGTTCAAAAAAAAATATTGTAATTTTTTTGGTTTGCTGTTATTCGAGTAAACATCGAGCCTGCAAATATAAATAGCTATAATAGTCACAAAACGCCTTGCCTGAGAGCGTTTTTCCACCGTCGCCGTCGCCGTCGCTCGTCACTGGGACGTCACCGAGAAACGAAGAAATTATTAGAACCGAACGTGACGTCTTGGTCACGGCGATCGTGTGTCCATCACGACCGAGCTCGCCATGATAGACAAAACAAAAGCCGGGTGAAAGGCGCGGTGTGACGGCAGTTTATGGATAAGATCAAAGTTGGATTTTATTGCCGGCAAATCATTTCCAGCGGTCGACGTACTACTCGAAACTTCAGCGGCCGGGATGACGGCGTTCGGGTGACGGACGTGCGCTGGACACGCGGCCATATTAAATGTATGTACCTCAGTGCCGTCATCTCATTCTCGGTGACGGCGGCGGTGGCCAAACGCTCTTAAATAGCGTGATCTGCTTGTTGCTCACAAGAGTTAACAGCGTATTCAAAGTAACTATGTTTTCAGCTGGTTTTTTACTTTGCGATGTTTTTTTAACACTTGATTTCCTACCCAACTTTTAGCCGCTACACAGCTACACAGCTAGCAGCTAATAATGTACACTAAGAGCGTTTCCGCATTACATCCGATCCGAATCCGAATTCGAGATCCGAGTTCCATCCGACTGGTCTGACCGTTGGTCTGATGATCTGCTAACAGGTATTCCTAGTGCAGACTCTCTCACAAACTAGTGTCACATAGTTTTTAAGCTTGTCTATATGATGTCATTGTTTGTGAAGAGAAAATAAATTATTTGAATTGAATTGGAAATGTTCTAAATACGGACGGATGGAATTCGGATCTAGTGCGCAACCCTTGATATCGTACAAATGGTACTAAGGGTACTGCGGACCGTCATTTTTCGGATTCGGATCGGATGTAGTGCGGAAACGCTGTTACTCATTCAAATCAAGTCTTATTTTTTTGACAGTTACATCAGATGTCGCTCAGTTAACTCGTGACTTTTCGCCTGTTATTGCCGAAACTTCATACGGGACGACTCAAGAACAGTCAGCGTAAGATTTTACTATATATAATTTAGTAGTTAGAAACTTTTCATCGTCATTTATTCAAACCATGCTGAGAATCAGCACTTTTCGAACGTCAAAATTACATAAGATTGTCCCTCAAAACGCGCGCCCTTCACTACTTCCTAGTGCTTCAGCTGGAAAGAAGAAGTGGCGCAACTACTCTTCAGCAGCACAGCTCACTGTCAAATTAGAAAAATAAGTTAATAATGAAATAAAGGATGCATCAGCCTGCCCCGCTTTTATTTGAAATGTTCAATAAACCTAAAATGTCGCATTGCTTTCTTCAGTCGCCGATTTTACATCGAGAATAAAGGATGAAACCGAAATCATCCTTTATTTTCGAAGTAAACTTGATCCATATATGTATGTATTTTCCGATTTCATCAGCCTTTTAAAGAAATCACTGTACATTCGAAAAATTTGTCGTATCAACAACGTAAATAACGCAATGAATGTTGTTGAACTGTCAAAATGAAACCGATTCCTACCGATATGATATGATAGTGTGTTACGCAATTAGGCTTCTGGAAGAGATCGCAGTAAGCGATAAGGCCGCCCATTATATATTTTGTTGTATATATTTTTTCTTTTGTAATATACTAGCTGCTGTCCCGCGACGTCGTCCGCGTGAAATGTCGGCCCCCGACCCTTCGCGTAACCTCCCCTTGCCCACCCGCGCTATTACTTCGTTTTCACATGCGTTCTTTCTGACTTTTTTTCTTTTTGCCTGGCTCCTTAGGGTCGCAGCGTGATGTGAGATAGCCTATAACCTTCTCCAGGAATTGGGCTATCAAATAAAAAAAGAATTTTCAGAATCCGTTCAGTACTTTCAGAGATTACCGCCTACATACAAACTTACAAACAAATTTCCTCTTTATAATATTAGTATAGATAATCTGGTGTTCAATAAAGTGTATATAAATAAATAAAGGATGTTTTTTTATTTTTATTAATTACTTCTACAGGAAACGGCAAAACACGTGTCTACAAGCTGACTATACTTATGACCTCGACCTGGAAAAGGCACCAGTGAAGGAAGTAGTAAGGTAAAAACAATATTAACTAAGTTTATAATAACCTTTTAAGTTTTGATAAAGTTGTGTCGAAATTGCTTTTGATTCCAGCAAGGAATCACAAGGAACTCAAGTCAACTTTAATATCCAAGTTACTGAGGCTAAAGGGAGGTGTGCATCATCAAGATTTTCAGACAAGAAGGTTCAGTGCAGTTGTTGTGGCAACAGGTCGGAACATAACACTCTTAAAGATTGTCAAAGCCCTATGGTCATTATATCTGTTTACCCTAAGTCAAGCCCGGATGATTTAATTAAATCTGTTCATTATCCTGCCGTAAATGCACGAAGTACGTCACCGGCGGGAATGGGCACGAATACGAGTAATCACGCTTTAAAAACAGAGAAAGCTTCAAATAAAAGTGATACAAAAAGAAACTATAAAAGTCCCCGAATGAGTCGTTCGCCATCACCTGTAAAAAAGGTATCAAGATCAAAAGTGCCAGACGACTCGCTGAAGCCTCCAGTCAGTGAAAAGAGAAGTCCTGATCGACAAAAAGTGCTGACAGCTATAAAAGAAAAGATACGAGAAAAAGATAAATTGAAACAGGATGCTAGTTCACGAAAAAATCCATTAAAATTGAATATAACTAATGCAACACAAGTCTCCAAAAACCTTAAGAATCTAACTGTTTCGAATACACCACAAGCATTTAAAAGAAATCAAGGTATTTATACTGCGTCTCATGCAACACAAATTTCTAACAAAAGTCATCAACTTATCAATATATCTAATGGAACACAGTTCGCTGCTAAAAGAATTAAAAATTATACTGCGTCCAATGGCAATCAATGTTCTAATGAGGAGGAAATTTTCACAACTTCCAATGCAACGCAATACGAGGATACTCTTGATAGTCCTCAGGACATAGCTCCAATTAAATATTCGATTAATGAAGCAATGGGGTCTCATAAATATCCACAACACAAGTCTCCGCCTATTAAACATCTCAGGACTCAGGTGTCTCATGCAACACAGGTACCTAAAATTCAACAATTCTATTCGAATCATGCAACGCAAGTAAGTGTCTAAAAGTGATCCTTTAACCATTTCTTGTGCGACACAGGTCTCAAAAAATCATCCAAATATTATTACACCGCGGATGGCTAAAAACCAAGAAACTTTTATTGCTAAACCAGCCCAAGGTTTCAAAAGCGAACAAACCTCAAGACTTATTTCCAAAACAAAGGCCGAATCAGGAACTAATACGGATCATGCTCGGACAAAAAAAGCCTTAGTAGACACATATACAAAGAAACTAACGGAACAAATGAATCAGAAACATTATATTCCTGCCAGATTTGACAATTCTAAGGTCACTATAAATATAGACGGTGACAGAGAGTACTACGATGTGTTGTTCAATCAAGATAAAATGTCAACTGACTTGACGATTCGAAAGACATTAAAAGATATGGGATCCCAAAAGTGTATCGATGAACCATCGTTGGGAAGTTTGTTGCGCTTACCCGATTGCGCGCTAGAAAGAGGCGGGTTTGAGTCAGGAATTAAATCGCCGGCGAAAAAATGTCCGTCAATTACGCTTTACAACGTAAGTATTCATGAGTTGGAAGACGAACAACGTAAGGGTCTGTAATCGTTTCATTTCGCTGGCATTATATACGTACTATTCATAATATTATCTAATCGTAACAACAAATAACCATCATCCGGATTTTAAGCCGGTAACAGTGCTTCAGCGACCGTCGCTTCATCGGAGCGTACAGTACAACTATTTTCTTAATGTCCCTCGGAAAACTTCGTGTTTCGTCAGTTGTCGGATTTCTATCAGTTGCTCTTTGCACTTGGTGCAGACCGGAATCTCTCAATCGACTCTCTATAAACTTCCAAGTCGATTGAATCTGACACGTAGTTTGCCGAAGGACATAAACAAAATAGTTGTATTGTACGTCGGTCGCGTTTGTCATATAAATGGAAATTCATTCAACTTTATAGTGCTACACTGAATATACGCACGCACACAATGCTGCTTACGGCGTACGAGCACCGTCGGTCGGGCGTTTCCGTATGCCGTGCGTCGGTCGACTGCTGTGCTATGAAAATAATGAGTGCTTTCAGTGCTCCACCTACAGGTGAACCGACCGTACGTATACGTTCATTGTGTAAACTGTCGGTCATGAGAACACTGAATGCTACAAAGTGACGGTCGGTGAAGCACTAAACGGCCTTAGGAAAGTCTCAGGCGTTTCATAACAACACTTTTCAAACCTCTTTTCTTTTGGTTTCAGCCTTCAGAAGATGAATTACCATTAATGAAACATGTTTCAAGACTTACCGTACGAGATAGTCTAGAAATTTGTCACAGGTAGTTTATTTTTTATTGTTTTTCGCGTGTTCTACTAACCTGGGCCTCAAGTCTGCTATTACAGTAGTGTCAGAATGGTCTATCATTGATTTCATAATTGTTGATTTTGACAAGTTTGGTAATCCATACTAATATTATAATTGTGAAAGTAACTCTGTCTGTCTGTCTGTATGTTACGTTTTCACGCCTAAACCGCTGAACCGATCGTCACGAAATTTGGCAGAGATATAGCCTGGGATATGGAAAAGGACATAGGCTACTTTTTTACGCGATAACCGACATCCACGCGGGCGGAGCCGCGGGCAAAAGCTAGTCTACTAATATAATGCGGTCATTATGACTTTCCAATGGTCAGCCACTGACGCTCCATTGAAAGAATTGGTAATCTCGTACATAATGACAAATGAAACTTCCTACTAAACTTCCAACTTCCTACTACTTCAGATTGCTTATAACACTAATAAATAATATGTAAAAATATATATAAATGAAATGTGGCATGAATAAATGTTCAAAATGCCATTGTAATACAATTCTATTACGAGACCATTGACCAACCAATGATCGACCATTATGAATTTAGCAGATTACGAACTTTTAGCAAAATGACAATGGGGATCGTGTTGGAGTGACGAATTTATAAAAATAGCAGACTTGGACCCCAGATCGTTCAAAATGTTAGAATGAAATCTGATCCTTTCTACAACGTTGATCGCTACATCCCTTAAACATTATCGGAATAAATGACCGCCCACTAATTACACAACTGTAACTTTGACGTTAGTTGGTCGTTTGTAGGAACGCTCACCATAGACTAAAACAAACTAAAACTTACTTATATTATTATGTAACAACTAATTGTACACATGAATGCAATAAAGAGTTTGAGTTTGAGTTTGAACGAGCGATCGACTCAGGCCGCTTTCCGAATTGGCTATAATCGCTCACAGCGCTCACATCGTCTCACATGCGTTCCGATTTAGATATTACGATTATGACAGCCGAGGGACGTCAACAACTCGGAACGCTCGTGAACGCGCTCACGGTGCTCACGCAATGTCAAAACGATATTAGAGTATTTCTCTGTGTATACACCAAAAATTTGTTCTTCTTAGGTTAGGTAGCAACTGTAGCCAGAAGAACAATTTTGAAAATCTCACGATACGATAAGATGCGACTCAAAACAAATCAGCACACTGTCATTTTTGACAGCGCTCACGGCGATCACGGCGATATTAGTAAAAGGCATGGTCGGCGTTATCGCAAGATGGCGAATGTCATGACGTCATCTATGACGTTTCACGGGACATCGTTATCGCGCTCACGCTAATTCGGTACGGGTTTTAGCACGCGAATATCGATATTATCGCAACTCGGAACGCAGGGTCAGTCGTGTCAACTTGGCTACCAACTTTAATTTTCTATAGTCGCTTACGACGAGGCGTCAACGATTGTAGAAAGAGCAATGCAAGTACGCACTTTGCATCGATAAGACATCGAGATCGCTAAGGTTTGCATTTTTATCGATCTTGTTAACGAATTTGGAAGTACGTAACACGTAAAGAAAGTAAATACGGTACTTACTTTAACGATCGGTAGATAAACTCTAAAATTTTAACGAATTTAACGAAAATGCAAGTACGAAATGACATTTTGACAGTTGAGATCGCCAATTTACGCTGTCGAGCTCGGTAATTTATCGACACCATGTAATAGCCCGATAAGCAT
Organism: Dryobota labecula; assembly: GCA_947523025.1. NCBI lineage: Eukaryota > Metazoa > Arthropoda > Insecta > Lepidoptera > Noctuidae > Dryobota > Dryobota labecula. The sequence continues at coordinate 13,395,879 of OX383303.1, forward strand.
AGCGATCATTACTAATCATGGATTTAGGACTTATGAAGTTATGACTTTATTGCAGGGTGAATCGAATTTGACAATCGCGACTCCACGTGGTATTTTTTTTAGCTTCGCAACGTTGCACTTGTTTGCCCTATCTCATGATTTTTTTTAGAGCTGGAGGTGCGCAGGGGCGGGGTAGCCTCAACGTGTTTCATATGGAAATTTTCACTTTTTGTATGGAAAAAAATAAATAAAAATTGTCTACATGTTGAGTATTACGGGTTTATGGGTTTCCTAAAGGGTGTCGAAATTTTCATTATTTTTGCGATAGGACGCACCATTTTCGAGATATAAGCAAAAGAAAAGAAAGTATATATATAGGGTGTATCTATTCAAACACGAATCATGGAACCGATTTAAAAAAAAAACTATAATTTAAAATTACTTGATAAAATATGATGATTAATTTTATTATCTAAATTCACCGCGCTCTTGCCGCCATAGTCGCCGTGTCCGGGCGGGTCATTCATAGAATAAGTAAGTAAAGGTTTTTTTGCAAAATGTCTCAAGCAATTTTAAAATTATAAGCGTAGCTTAAATTACAGTGTAGCTTCTTTCAATTATACCCATAAATATTGTTTACAATCCAAAAATGAATGAAAAAAAAAAAACTTAATATCTCTGACATTAGTCGTGCCACAGCAATCCCACCTTAAATGTTTTGTCTGTGGACGTCCTCAGTATTGCCATTTGACAAGCGATCCTTAACGACTCGAATCGGCCCACGATATCTCGATAAGACATCGAGATCGCTAAGGTTTGCATTTTTATCAATCTTGTTCGTATTAGTACTTAATGATCGCTATGCTTATCGGGCTTTTACAAGGTGTCGATAAATTACCGAGCTTGACAGCGTAAATTGGCGATCTCAACTGTAAAATTGTCGTTTCGTGCATTTTCTTTAAATTCGTTAAAATTTTAGAGTTTATTTACCGATCGTTAAAGTAGAAGTTACATACTTGCGACATCGATTCGATTCGATAAAAACTCATTTTATCGAGAATAATTGTCAAATTTATCGAATCGAGTCCTACGTACTTGCACTGGAGATTCGATACGAAACGTTTGTTACTCGTATTTAAGTACTAATAACAAAATTTACCTATTTTCCAAATACTGCCCTTATCTTTTTCAGGCGTGAAGATAATAAAATTAATAACAATATAAAGAACACACAAACTTGTTTTAGGACTCAGCTTGCCGATATCGGTCCAGATGAATCGGAATTCCTAGGTGATATTTAATTATTCGTAGAATGATTTACCTATCTCTTTGAATATAGCCGTATTTTAGGGAAGGCAATAGATAATGAAGAGATCCGCAGAATCAAGGTAACTGACATAGCCCGAAATTGCCAAACTTAAGTGGAAATGGGCAGGGCACATTGCTCGCAGAACAGATGGCCGTTGGTGCCGAAAGGTTCTGGAGTGGCGACCGCGTACGTAGATATATAGATTGATAGAATACTCTTTATTATGTACACCATAAAAATTACAGATATAAATGTAGAACTGTTACATACCGAAAGACGTAGCGTTGGAAGAACTCCCACAAAGTGGGCCGATAACCTTGTGAAGGCCGCTGGAATCCGCTGGATGCGAGACGCACAGAAACGGTCGATGTGGCGGTCCTTGGGGGAAGCCTATGTCCAGCAGTGGACGTCTTTCGGCTGAAATTATGAATGGTGATGAGTAGATAATATCGGCTAGGAACATTCATTATGATCAATCATTTGTGATCCAACAGTGGATACGTTGAATATATAAAAACTATAATATGCAGAGTTATTGGTAAAACACTAACAACCTTGCAGGCCTGTATTACTAACACTTATCTATTCCGTAACTAACACTCTAAATAACAACTTTTGTTCTATACGGAACTTATAACGAAACTGCAGCCCGCGACTGGGCCTGCGTGGCTTTTTCTAAAATAAAAGTAGCCTAAGTTACTCCTTATAACATCAGCTATCTATCAGTGAAAGTCCCGTCAAAATCGGTCCACTCGTTTCGGATATTAGCCGGAACAAACAGACAGACAGAAAAACAGAAAAAAAGAAAACAAAAAAGTTTTTTGTTACAAGTACCGTATATACTTTCACATGCATTAAGTAAGTAAAAAGCTGTTATTTTGACATTACAAACAGACACTTCAATTTTATTTATTTGTATAGAAAACAATATTTTTCTTACTTTCATTTTAAACTAGCTGATGCTTCCCGTGGCTTCACCTGCGTGGCTCCGGGGGCAGCAGCTGGTAGAAAATATATTTCGGTCTCGTTTACTCTTACCACTGCATGTAATAAGCGTGTCCTTGTCTCATTATTTATTTATTTATTTATTTTAAATAGAACGGCTGAAGCCAATTACACTATTTAAACATATATTATTATAATTTATTTAACACAGTCATGCATTCTTCTCACAAAAATTCATACATTCCGACAGTATCATCTTCCATTCATTCACAAACATATCAAAATCTGTGTTTGAGTTCAGGAGAGCGTTAATAGCGACTAATGTCCGAGGAATAGGTGACTTGGAGTGTGCAACAGTACGGCAAGTTGGATTATGATTATTATTTAGTGACTTATTTGCTATACTTTGTTGACGTGCAAAACCCATTTATACGGGACATTTAAATAGTTGGCTCCGTTAGTCTAGTGGCGCTAATGCTTAGCATGAGGGCCTGGGTTCAATTCCCAGGTCTGGCAAAGTGTTATTGGGTTTTTCTATCTGGAATATCTCAGTAGCAGCCTGGAGGCAGGATTTGTGCCCGGGTGATGGCAATAGGGTCGCCCCTTATTACATGGGACTTAAACATAACTGGCGAAGTGGGTGTACTATTAACTATTGATACACCTCTGCCCAACCTTTCGGGGAAATAAGGCGTGATGTTTTATTATATACGTTAAATGGTTATTTTGCAGCTCCAATCAAGCACTACACTGGTGATGATTGTTCCATAGTTGATCCTATTGAAAGAGACAAACAGATCCGGGAACTTCTTGGTGTGGATAAAGTCAAAACCAATTACTCTAAAACAAGTCAGGTCAGTTAGTTATTAGATAGTGTCTGTAGATAATCTTACATAGAAATTAACAGAATTTAAGGGGTATAGTTTATATTGAGCGGTACCGCTATTCCGCGCCTTAGGTCCTTATGTCCGAGACGAGACAGGGCACGACGTCTGTGCAGGCCGCTCATTCGTAAACGCTCACGGCATCCCGCCGCTCATTCGTCAACGCTACCCCCCACCTCCCCGCGCGTTCCTAAGGCGCGGAACAGCGGTACCGGTCGGCGGTGATACCGTAGCGGTAAATTGGACAATCATACACTATACAATAATGATAATATTATAACGAGGTAAAGTTTGTAAGTTTTTAGTATGTAAGGGGTAATTTCTGAAACTACTGAACGGATTCTGAAAATTCTTTCACTAATATGTACCTGGTTTATCCCTGTTTGCTATAGGCTATAATTTATTTATATATCATACATATTAGCCGAATTATCACAATTTTTGCCAAGCAAGTCGGAAAATAATAATATATTCATCCTTACTACGGGCCCTTCACTCTGCGTGATCCGACACAATTGGCCGGTTTTTTTGTTTTTATTTTTTAACTATAATGACTCATTTGTTTTTTTTAGGGCCGTTTTTGTGAAAACGATGTCGGAATTCCGTATCAGTGTATCTACCGGCAAAGATGGTTAAAAACTTTCCTTTTTTTTTGCGATTTTTTTGTCTGTTCAATAATAATTGTATTAAATAAAACTTCTTTTTTTTAGCAAGGAAAGCCAAGTCACGGAAATTAATTATGAGTTTCATAAACTATGCCCTTGTTTCAAACCAAGTCCTTCAAAAGATAAGGCAAATGTGTCTATACAGTGTCGGGATAAAAATGGTAAAACACGTCTCCCCAAAAAAACCCCAGAAGAAGAAGAAGATTTATGTTTTGTCAATTATACTGTAGGAGAAAAGAAAGACGAAAAGAAATCTGCTATCTATCAACAATTAATACTAAATCGAAACATCCAAGTGTTCTTGCAAGTGGAGCAGTTCTCGAAGCAAAGGCCTATCATCCTTTCTCGCCAACAATACGACAAGGTAAAGAAAACGATCCAAAAGACCATAAATATAAAGAAAAGTAGTCACAGTAAACGAAAGCCATTGTTGACAAAGCGTGAGAGTAGTGAAATATCTATCGGAGAAGTAAGAACCAAAAAGGTTAAGGACGCCGCCGTTGACTCGCCTCAACAAAGGGTAAAGGACATTGAGTTGCCTCGAAAAAAGGCCAAGGACCCTGAGTCGCCTCGAAAGAAGGTCAAGGAACCTGAGCCGCCTCAAAAAAATTCCATGGGCCAGAGTCCACCAACAACAGAAACAAGCCAGGAATCTAAACATGAAACAGCAGCACAAACTGAGTCCCTTCCCTGTAGTAGAAAAAATTGTAAAAATTTGGCTAAAATTGAACGGAGAAGCAAAACTCGTAAACCAAAAGCAAATATTGATACCACAGGCGACTACTCCTCAGACCAAAGCCTCGATCGTAGCGAGGCTAAGCCAAACAAAACAAAGAAAGATAAGAAAAAACAAGACACAGGACTACAAACTGAACAATATCCGGAAGTTGTCATAGAGCAAGACGTAGGAGTAGGTGAAGGAAAGGTCGAGCGCAGGGAACGATTAAGTCCAACGAAAGACTGTTCTGCATGCTGCGTATGCCAGGCTGGCGAGGAACGGAACGACACTCAAGTTAAAACTTATGTTTTGTTTAATGCTAAAAATACTAGAGACAATTTAAAAGAGGCTGAAGAAGCAGAGTATGCTGCCCATAATAGAAAAACAATGTCTTCGGTGGAGATACGTTACGCGAGTGTTGCTTTTATGAAGCCGGCAGCATATTCGTCGACGGATGTAGGAGCCCTGTCCGACTCTAGTATATGTCATTTGAACTCATTTCATACTTTATTCAGAGGTGGGTATTAGAAATTTTACATTCGAACAAAGGCATTCCCAACAGCGCTACACACTAGCGTTTTTCTACGCGTTAAACACGTTTTTGTGCACTCGTATACGCGCCTTTTGTCATAATTATGTTCATCTCGTAACATCATGGATGCACATACAAGCTAATATTTTGTGTGAAAACGCGGTATACGCGCGTTCGGTATTTTGAAGCGATGTAATATGAAGCGTGGGCATAGAGCTAGTGGTCCAACATCTGCCTTGGAAGGATATCTTACTAGCTTAGTCTAAGTATTACGCTAGACGTTTGAGAAAATTTAATTATTCTCAACCTTTAAAAAATAATTTCAAACTTATTGTTATTAATTACAACTCTAAAATAACCCACTTTGTGCTCTCTTTCAGGACACAGAAAACGCGCAACACCAAATCTAGGAACTTCAGCCTACTCGTTATATTCAGAAGACTTGCACAACTCAGATAATAAATGCGCTAAGTTGGAGCCGCAAGATTCGAAACCCAAGAAGCCGTTTTTGAGGAGACTTATGTCGTGCTTAGTCATGCGATCGACCAGAAACTCAGAGCTTAAACTACCGATTAAGCCCCCACCTGATCTGCCTAGCGTCAATAGTTCTATTGATTCATATCACATCAGTACTTCACTAGGTGTGAGTATTTTATCAACAAGGTGTATATATATGTATATAATAGTAGAATTTGATACTGTGGCTGCATCTTTATCGCCACATGAGAATTACGCATCACACAGACGTCATGCATAATCCTGCATCGTGCAAGCAGCATATAATGTACAACGTCCCGACCGCAGTCGTCGGGCAGTAGCCTATCAGACACAAATACCCGTCTGGTCACGATATGCCGTCCGACTATGTAGTTGCGGCTAAACTTTGTGTAGGAACTTTACTATGAACGACACGGAACAGACACGTCTGACGAAGTTCAAAGTTAAGATGGGGATCTTTACTTTGAACTTGCCAGACGTGTCACACATGACGTGTCAGACATCTACTTGGGCCATCTTCAAGTCGTGGGGTGTTAAGGGGTCCTTCTCACATCTTTGGACCGGTGTTCATTCTTAGGTACCTGATCAGCCGAGTTTCGGAGTTTTTCTTTATTAGGCGTAGGGTTACGATTTCTATTGAAAAGTCCGGACAAATAGCTGGATATTTGCGCAAAAGCCGGTGAATGCGTCTTAAAATTTGCTTCTATAGTGGGCGGCAATTCAGAAAACTGATGATAACAAAATCGGGGGATACAGTTTGGTATTGTAATTACATATCTATCATCTACATTCAAAATTTAATTACACCACTCGATAGCTAAAGGATAAAAAACATCGTTACATTGAGCGAGGACTGTGACGCACCGCACGCGGTGAAGGGGAAAGCGCCGCCATTTTGAGGTCGTTTCGCTGCGTCACATAATTTCCGTTCAGTATAAATTTTGTCTCGGAAAAGCTACGACGTTCATTTGAGTTTCAATCGTCAGCTCTCGTCAAGATCTATTGATTGCGTTCATAAAACACAAGTGTGAAATAGTTATAGTATATAGGATGTATCTATTCAAACAAGAAATATTTTAAGAGATACACCTATAGGTGGTAAAGAAGCCATGGAAACTTTTTTATTTTTTTTTTAATCTGAGTATATTATTTAAAAAAAAAAATAATTTAAAACTACTTCATATGATGATTAATTATCAAAATTCACCGCGCTTGTGCCGCCACCGTCGCCGCGCCTGGGCAGGTCATTCATAGAATAAGTAAAATTTTGGAAAATGCAACTCCTTTGTAAAATTTCTCAAGCAATTTTAAAAATATAATAGTTATGTAAAAATATATAACACTTAATTTTTTTTCGATGCTATGGCTTTTTTACCACCTATAGATGGCCCTCTTAAAATATTGAGTGTATGAATAAATACACCTTATATATTATATGGATTTAAAGTAAAAAATTTAAATAATGCAATGTCGAATCAAAATAAGATCGTATACGGTTGGAAAGAGCTTCTCAAGACCAATCCAGTGATAACTACCTTTTGGAAGGGGCAACTAGAATCAATTAACTACTTATGTAATTTTTGACGTTCAAAAGTGCATCTTACGTGCCTATTTGAAATAAATGATTTGACTTTGACCCATAAACCACCTTAAACAGAGTGAAGCAGTGCCGGGAACGTTAAATAATGAAGGTGTCCGAGTGGATCGGCACCAGTACATCTGCAGACGTACACGTATTCACGTGAAACACACAGCCGTGTCCACGACACAGCCTCATCCCGATTTTTTGTGCCTTTGTTTTTTCAGGACTCTCTCTCTTTTTATTTTCTGATAAAATCTTCATTACCATAACATCACGCCTGTATTCCCCGAAGGATTCGGCAGAGGTGCATAGTAGGTACCTACACACGTTTCTCAAAAATCTAATGCCGAAAATTCCGGACGAAGGGCCAAAAATCTGGACGATAACCCGTATCTTAAAACAAGCTTCTCTTATAACTCTTTCAAAGTAATATTTGTTTTTTTTTTCAGGCTGTGGAGGTAAGTTCATCGATCTACGACACGTCGGCGTCCTTCTACAGCAACCACACAATCCATCCAGTAAACAGCAAAATAAAAAGAGGATTCTTCAGCTCAGTAAGAGGTTTCATCACCAACCTGAAAAGCTGATGCTGTAATGTTTTTATGAGTTTTTGTTTTGATACTTTGTTACACATGAATGAACTCGTATTCTTCAATGTGATTGTCTACTGTTTTATTATGAAAAGTATATTTTAAAGACTTGCTATTATATTGTTTTCTTTTACTTTAATTCAATTAATTATTATTTTTGGAGCAGTACTTACCGCCCCCTGGTTTCGGCCTCGACTTACGTACGAGTTTTAGGTTCATGGTGTACCCCGAAAAAAGTTGAAGACATATTGGTGCCGATTCCCTTGTTCACAAACTAAAATAAATTTAAGTTCAGTGCTGTGCATCTTTTTCTTTCTATTTCATTAAGAAAAGGACAAGAAAAATTTTAGTTTAGTCCTGTCAAATTAATCAGCGCTTGACGTAAATTGTTTAGTCGGCAACTTTTTATCACGTCTAAACTTGTATGGAGTAGTGACAGGCGCTGATTAATTTGACAGGACTAAACTAAAATTTATCTTCTGTACTTTTCTTAATGAAATGGAAAGAAAAAGATGCACTGAACTTAAATTTAGTTTAGTTTGTGAACAAGGGAATCGGCACCATTGTGACGTTCCAATCCGCACTAAACAGTGGTGGCTGCCTGCCTTCTCACAGAAAGGAGACCTCTGTCGCACCCAGCCATAAATTATTTACTACCAGCAGTGGGGACTTTATGGTCTGATTGTTACCTACCCAGAGCCATAGGAAGGTATAGTGGACAGAAATTAAGGATACGTTAAAAGTCTCTGCAAAGCCACTAAAAGCTATTGAAACGTATAACGTCTGTAAATCAACCACTCGAACCATTAACCCTACTGTAACCCTGTGGAGTTGAGACCATAACTCACTCACATCACTCAGTAACCACTTCAACGTTCCTTCCTTACCCGCCTCTACTGATCTCAATGTCACTGTACCAGAATGTGCGTGGGCTCAAAACCAAGTTACCTACTACATGGAAATCAAGCCTATTACTCTCCGAGCACGACTTAATAGCCGTAACAGAGACAAATCTGGACAATTCATTAGAGGATTTAGACATTTCAAGCGGAGATTGGAGCATGCTAAGTACGCAGAGACAGAATGACCTCAGGGTGGCAGCCCAAGCGACATTGCTGCGCGCCCCATGAAGACGAGTCTTGATCTCGAGACTGACCGTGGCGAAGATTTATGGGTTACTATCACAATTTACGGCTTTAACATATCCGTTTGTGTTGTCTACATAAAGCCCACTTTAACTGACCATGAATACATGACGTGGATCTGCAAGGTTGAGAGCATCATCTCCCATTTTAACGGAACGATTATGATTTTAGGCGACCATAACTTAAAATGTGCATTTGTGAATGTGAAAGTTTAGACGTAGGTAGTGTTGGCTCGGGAGGACACTGAAGTAAGCTGCGAGCATGTCAAAGGTACAGAGCTGGTTCGGCTTATTCCACAAATCCCCCCTGAAATTCCCCCTTAGGAGGAAAAGTGGAATCTATAAAAAAACAATCTAGAATTCAATCCTGATAATCCCGCTTAGGGGGGAAAACTAGAGTTGAAAAAAATTACTTATCCCAAGATCCCCCTGAAAGTGATTTTTTTACATTAGGGTTCAGTTTTCCCCACTGAGGGGGTTTCCCTCAGGGGGGATTAGTGAAATAAGCCAGCTGGTTCCAATCGACCTGTACCCTAATTGCGTAACACACAGTCAATCCCAATCTGAATAATTTTGAAGCAGATTGCTAATCCATTGCTTCATATGTTCGAAAAATTTGTCTGCTCAAGAACGTAAATAACGCAATGAATGTAGTTGAACTGTCAGAATGTAACCGATTTATACTAATTCTGTGTTACGCAATTACCCCGGCTGTATCACCCTCCGTTATGTTATATTATGTACATACAGGGTGGAAAAAATTTACGGGATTGCTAAACTCAAACCTTGTAGTTCGGTTGGCCCTGACAGTATTCCAGCCTTTACCCTTATGGATATGGATGTCATGATATCTTGACAGCTCCTCTATGTCATGTCTTTACCTAGCCCTCCAATTCCTGAGCAATTGAAAACTTCGCGAGTCACTCTCATCCCTAAAACCAGTGACAAAACATGTAGAGAAACACAAACCCATCGCTATCCTGCCAAACATTGCCAAGGTTTTGTAAATTCGAATTGACTGATTCACGTAGATTACATAGGTTAGCCGTGACTTGGAAATCGGTGGGCAGGTTGACGCTCTGTATTTAGATTTCCGGAAAGCATTCGACAGAGTTGACAGTGATGTGCTTTCGAAAAACCTGGGGGCTCACCGCTTTCTCGTCTGGTCTTCTTAACTTCTTAAATATTAACTTTGCTTGGGTAGTTTTTGAGTTAGCTTAAATAAAACTTATTTTTTCCACGTAGTGGTGCCGATTCCCTTGTTCACAAACTAAACTAAATTTAAGTTCAGTGCATCTTTTTCTTTCTATTTCATTAAGAAAAAACCAAAAGATAAATTTTAGTTTAGTCCTGTCAAATTAATCATCGCTTGACGTAAATTGGCGTAATTTTAGTAGGCAAGTTTTTAACCACGTCTAAACTTATATGGAGTAGTGACAGGCGCTGATTAATTTGATAGTACTAAACTAAAATTTATCTTCTGCCCTTTTCTTAATGAAATAGAAAGAAAAAGATGCACTCAACTTAAAGTTTAGTTTGTGAATAAGGGAATCGGCACCATTGTATGATGATGATGTGATAATTCTGTCACTGATATAGTAAGTAATAGTATACGAATTTGTGTGGGGTAGGTACCGCAACTAAAAATGAAAAAATTAAAATAAAATATTAAAAAAAAAACAACCGACTTCAAAAAAAAAAAAACGCTACAAAGTGAAAAATAGGCTCAATTTAGAAAGTCGGTGGCATAAAACGAAAATAACCTGGTAACTGGTGTCTGGTTTTGGATTTTCGTTTTTTATTGGATACCGTTTTTTTTTAACCAAATATCAATGTAGAGTGCTAGCCTAGCAACCCTAACCAAAAAGAAACTAACCTCAAAATCTGACGTTTGTTTGTGAATCTTGCTTGCGATGTTTTGAATTGAATTTTATTGAGATTAATAATTGTGATTAATTTTAAATAAATATGGCTCTAATAAGACGTTGCGTGCCGCTTTTTGCGAAGGTTGTTAAAATTCATCCCGTATCCACACAAGGTAAGTTTTGTTTTATATCGTAAGTTCGTGACGTTCGCGTTACTTAACATGTTTATTTATGAACTTTAACAATGATATATTTTAGCTCAAAAGATACATCGATGGGTGGCTCCAACACTGATGGAACTCAAACGTCGCGAAGACAAGCTCGGTGGGAAGAAGACCAACCCAAGAAATACTTTTCTCGAATGGAACTTAGAAGCTGAACTATACGCGTTTGCACAGCGATTAAATGAAGATTTTGATTCGGACTTGCTACTGCAGGCATTCACAGACAGATCTTACGTTATAAAGGAAGAAATGAAACAAAAAGAAATGGAGTTTGATATAAAAATGAAGGATAACAGGGACCTAGTAGAAATAGGTAAAAATACTTTAATATAAAAATAAATTCTGTCTAGAATTAAATATAATATAATGTCCTGCATACTATTTGTGACTCTTTTACTCTACCATAGTTGTGAAAGTAATTTTTGTTTCATGAATATACTAATCATGATAATTGATACAAGGGTGTAGCTAGGATTTTGTTAAGAGATGGGCAGACGTAAACAAACCAAAAATATATCTAAGGTAAATGCTGCATGAGCAACAGGGCAGGTTACATTACAAATGTAAAGCAAAATATCAATCAGTGAATTTATTTTACAAAAAAAAGTAGTCAACGAGGTTCTTCACAAAACCGTTTTAACACCTCAGATTCAATTGCATCCTTAGTTTTTTGTACCATGGTTCGGTGTACACTGAACATGCATAGGCTATTCAAACGGTTTTCAGTCATCGTTGCTCACAGCCATGTTTTAACACGTCACAGTGTAGAAAAGGACCTCTCTATGTTACTTGTAGTTACAACTTCGTTTTTTTTTTTATTAATAAGCTACCTAAGTAATATTACTTTACGGTTTGTGAGTACTCCTGCATCTTCTGACATAATTCAACACACACACACATTGACACATTTCACATAATTATTACAATACCAGGCTCTTTTTTCAACAAAGTTATTTTCATTTTCAGGAGATCAGTTCATAAATGCCTATATTCAGAACTACCTAGAGACAGTGCTGCCAAAATTCCCCATTGAAGGTGTGAAGGGAGTCCGAAAGTTCCTTTCCAGCAAGGCCACACTAGCAAATATTTCCCTACATTTAGGCACCAAAGATATTATTCTAGCTGCTGTAAGTATTTAGACTGTTAACACTATTATTAACCTTTTAACCGCCCCGGTCGGATTAATACGACAAATTTTTTTTGTGCCCGTACCGCCTCAGTCGTATTTATACGACTGAGAACCTATGTTCGTTTTGTGCTTTTTATATCATTGCACGACCATATTTGTCGTAGATATTTATTTGTAGATTTATGAGCCGGGCGCTGGGGACACGGCAATTGATATAAAACCAAGCGGTCAATAGGTTAACCTGGCTGGAAAGGTGGTGTTGAGGCCGAACAGCCAAACGCAGCCACACTAGTCAGCTGTTGCAAGCCTCTACTCATGGCTGCTCTTGCGCATTTTATTACCATACATAATATTATTGTTTTCAATTCATTCTTTTGCATAACATGTTATAGTCCACTCGACTTTCATTTTGCTTCACCACAACCTATCGTCGCGATCAGGTGATCACTATTGTGTTGATGTCTAAAGCCTTTAGTGAATACAAAGAAAGAAGGAAAGAAAAAGTTTTTGAAGTGAAAACTTCTTTAGGCGCGTTGAGATTTTTGGTAGGGACAAAACTTATGGGTTCGCAATCATCACCGAACACTTTCCATGGGCTATATGTATGTATACTGTGTTTATATGTGTACTTTTTGGGTGAACAAAAATCATGGAACTCATGTCATCATCACCGAACACTTTCCACGAGCTATATGTATACTGTGTATGTAAACTTAAATCATGGAACTCGCGTCATCGTTACCGTACGCTTCCCATGAGCTATTTATGTATAAAAGAACAGTTATTCCTAAGTTTTGTATTTTCACTTCTGTCGGCAGTCCTAATGACAGCCAATTTTTTTTAGACATGCACAGGAAATACATGCACTGGTATTCAGCTGCATCTGGTAAGACTGGAAGCCGATCACAACATAGTTGAGAAAGGGCTAGGCAGATGATGAACAATGATGACTGTCACTTATATGGGTGCTAGATGTGCCCAACTGGTCCAATATGTTAATCTAGTCATATGTCTAATTATATTTATTTTGTTTTTAGGAATACCCAGTAGACAACTTCATTCTAGCAAATACATTCAAGGCTGTGGTCGGTGCATTACTAGACTCCTCAGGAGAAGAGAGAGCTGCGCACTTTGTTAGAGACTTTGTCATCACACAGCTCCAAGGTTTGTTAATAAAGCTTTATTATTACGTTATAGTAACATGCAGGACAAAGAACAAAGCATCTTATTTATATTAGACAGAAGTTTTATTCTCGCATAATTATATGAACCAGCCCTCGTGGTACGCGTCCAGGTCATCTCGCCATCTTTTTCTGGGGCGTCCACGGCGGCGCCATCCATCTACTACATCTACGTGGTGACTTTCGAGGTAGTACGAGAAGAGTTCTTGAAAAGATTTGGGGGAGGCCTCTGCCCAGCAGTGGGAGAGTATAAGCTAACAAAAAAAAAGATATATATATATATATATATACAGGGTTATTTGTAAAACACCTACAACCTCGTAGGATTAGATTACTAACATCATAAACAACAACATTTGTTCTAAGACTTTTTAGAAAACAGGCAAAAAAAAATAGACTTTTTATACAAAACTCGATCAGCTGTTCGGACATATGTATGGAGAGTTGATTTTTTTTGTCTGTTTTCGGATAAGTCGTAGAACAAATGTTGTTTATGATGTTAGTAATCTACTCCTGCGAGGTTGTTGGTGTTTTACAAATAACCCTGTATATATATGAAATAATTTATTGTAAAAGATTGTTTGTAGCCGCAGCCCGCGGCTTCGCCCGCGTGGCTTTTTCTAGAATAAAAGTAGCTTAAGTTACTCCTTATAACATTAGGTATCTGCTAGTGAAAATCCCATCGAAATCAGTTGAGCTGTTTCGGAGATTAGCCGGAACAAACACAAAAAAATGATTTTTGGTATCATATACATTCAGTAAAAAAGCTGTTATTTTGACATTACAGACACTTTAATTTTATTTATTTCTATAGATTAAACTAAGAACCAATTTTATGTTAAAAGTTACTAAAACTTTGGTCTGATTGAGTGGACGAAATTCGCTCGCGCCGATTGTGTCTGGATGGTGTTCAAATTGACGCGAATAGTAGCGTGACTTCCTTAACATTCGAGGAAAGCAGTCGCGTTACGCGCGGGATTTGCCTCAGTTTAACGAGACCTTTAACTTGTGATGTATGATAACAACAAGCATGCTTCTAGGAACGGAATTTAAATAAACCATAAAGGTTTATAAAAAACCACAGCTAATCAAGACTGCCAATGTTTCAGGTCAAGACGTCAATGAGTACCTGCCGATAGAGGATCCTTGGTCCATGCTGACATCAATAGTACAGAAGGATGGTGGTCAGATAGAACCCCGACTGATTGGTGAGACTGGCAGGAACACCTTGCTGGCTTGCTACAGGGTTGGTCTTTATGTAAACAAGAAAATGGTGTCTTCAGGTAAGAGATTTTGTAGCTTATGAAAACCAGTTCTTGATTATTTGAAATGTGCCTTTAAAAATCCTGTACATGTGACGTTATTTGAACGTATGTCTGGCACGCTTTGGGAAGCCAGGCTTGCTACCACCTTGCTGAGAGGTTAATATTTTTACACAGCAAAAGTTTTTTGTATATAAGGTGTATCCATTTATACACGAAATATTTTAAGAGGACAAAAAGGAGGTAAGGAAGCCATGGAAACGATTTTTTTTTTAATCCGAGTACCTTATAAAAAAAAAAAAAAAAAAATTATGATGATTAATTATCATTCATAGAATATGTAAAATTTTGCAAAATGCAACTCCTATGCAAACTGTCTCAAGCAATTTTAAAATTATAATAATTACTAGCTTTTGCCCGCGGCTCCGCCCGCGTGGATGTCGGTTATCGCGTAAAAAAGTAGCCTATGTCCGTCTCCATATCCCAGGCTATATCTCTGCCAAATTTCATGACGATCGGTTCAGCGGTTTAGGCGTGAAAACGTAACAGACAGACAGAGTTACTTTCACATTTATAATATTAGTAAGTATAGTAAGTATGGATGTAAAAATATAAAACACTTAGATAAAAAAAAAATTTAGCTGCTATGTTTTTTTTACCACCTATAGGTCCTCTTAAAATATTTCCTGTATAGATACACTTTATATAAGTAGTTATGACTAGTTTTTGCGAAGATTTTTATAAAACATAAAATCCGAGAAAGCTTAGGCTGCACAAATATTCTATTAGTTATCCAAATCTCTAAAGTCCCCTTAGTATATTACCAAAAACAGATTGGACCTTCTCTCCACTATTAACTCCACTATAAAATATTCTACATTCCAGGTTTTGGCGAGTCAGTAGTGATCGCAAAGGAGATGGCCGCAAGGGAAGCACTCAAGAAGATATTCGGTACTGAAGACACCATGAAACCAATCAACTTCAAACTAGAGGGCATACCCAAGCCAACTTCGCAAACACGCTACCAAATATCTGCCAGTTGAATTAGAACTTTATTGTAATGTAGAATTAGGATTAAAGTTGTATATTATTTAATTTGATTTGGTTTCATTTCTTGATAAGTTACTGGTGGAAGCTCATAGTTTGGGTTTCCTAACATAGGGGTGTCGTCATATATCGGCCGTAAAATTACGTCGATTATTTTTGACTACAATGGCAAAAAACTCTTTTCCAAAAGGTATGAAGAAACAGTCAAGCAAGACACTTAAAAATTAAGCCAATAAGCTGTGAAACTAAATAAATGCGTAAAATATTTATTTTATTTTATTAAATCCGATATTTTCCTTACAAAAGTTATGATTTACAAACATTTACAACTTAAATAAAATTCTCCTATAAACAACATTCAACATTGATTATTAAAAGTAATCATAAAAACAAGTTGTAGCTATTTATCACAATTAAACTGTTAAAAATGTCACATGCACAGTATAGTGTACTACAGAAGAAATGAAAGAATACTTAAGAATATAATGGAGGTTTCTAAACAAGAAATAAAATAGTTTATTAATTATAATATAGAGTAAAAACTGTTAAGAAAGAAAAAAAATGTCTAGAAGTGTGACATTTGTTTTCACAAGAATCAATTTTATTCAAACATTAAAGACCAACGCACACTGGGGGACGCCATAGAGGAGGATTTGCCGAAGAGCAAATGTGGACTGCATCCCTGCTTGCACTGCGTCTCCCCTGCGATCGTATTCTAGTGGACTCCGACGCATACCGCCGCATGCGTTCACATCCCGCCGCGGTATCCTTCAGAGCGCCCTTCAATACTTCGGAGAGAAATCCCCTTTGATGATCCGTGGTCGGTCTCTGAGCTTTGGAATGTATGTCTTGTTACCATTAGATTCGTACGAAATTTAAAATAGTCTACACCGCCGTCCGCCTATGTGCGCTGGCCTTAATTTATTTTATAGAAAAATAAGTCATGTTGCTCCAAGAAAATGATGATGATTAATTCATTATATAGTGCTAACAGTTCAACAGTGACAAAAGTTTCAAGGCACTTCATAACAATATCAACATTAATCAACAGTCAATAATGTACAAATTCACCTAACTTCATCCAGGGGCCGAGTCCATGATGAGGTTGCCATGTTTGTCCTTCATACGCACGCGTCCAGACGCGTACCGTGTTTCAGACGTCCCGTCGTTGTAGACTAGCTTCACTGTGCCATCGGGGAACTCGCGACGCTGAAAAGAGATAGTGAATATGACATTCAAAGGTAGTGGTGAATTTATTATTCATGTGTGGAGATAGTTTCCATGTAGCATATACTATAGTAGCGACCCGCCCCTGCGTCGCAAGATTTTGACATGACAAAACATCGAGGTACCTATATTTATTATGTGTAAGTTGAATTTTCTAGGACCTCTCTGTATAACCTAGGCCCATAATAAAAAGATTTGTTTTGATTTGAATAGGCCAATGGTGCCGATGGTGCCGGTGGTGATTAATTTGACAGGACTAAAGTAAAATTTATCTTCTACCCTTTTCTTAATGCTTTCGCCTTAAATAAAACAATCATCTCTTCACCTTATGATCCTTAGCATGCACTTCGACCTGCCCATTACTGAACACAATGCGCTGTTCCCCACTGGCTGCCACAGTGAGCGCCGCGCCGTCTGGAAACCGCCACTCTTCGCGAACGTGCTCGTTCTTCGGGTCGAAGTATCGAACGCTGCCGTTTGGTAACCGGATCTCCGACGAACCGTCTTTGTAGCGTTTTTCTACTTGACCACTGGAAAATAATATGAAAGTGAAGATGAATAAAGCTTGGTCCTAGGCAGCTCGGGACAGAGATAGGTGGACAGAGTGTAGGCCTTGGGAGTGGGACAATATGGATCAGTAAAAAATTGGGATATGGGATGTAATGATCGTAATTGTTGCTGTTCTGTAGTTTCTGCCTACTCCTATTGGAAAAAGGCGTAAGTTATTCGCTGCCCAGCACCCAGCATATATGTCAAAAAATAATTCGTTCGTGTGCCTACAACCCGCATTCGAGCAGTCGCTATAGATGACTTCTGTCCATGCCCAGGACCCGACTAGCGATACCAAATCTAAGTGTATGTAAATTTGCCAAACAATTTATGGCTTACAAGAAAAAATATTTTTGAACTGGGCAGCAAATGCGTTGTATAGAGGGCACATATTGCCTGGTAACCTAACCAACATTTATGGTTGCCAAGCAATAATATGTATGGGCTACTAATACTATTCAGATTATTTTTGCTGTCAAGATAAAAGAGAAAGTAAAGTAAACATGAAAAGGCCAAAAGAAGTTGCTGCATTATGATACTCACTCTGGAAACTCCAAAACTTCCAATCCATCAGCGTGAGTAGTGTGGTAAGTTTTAGTCTCAGCATAAAAATACTTTATTCTACCCTCACTATAAAAATTCTCCTTTATATCTCCATTATAGTAAACAAACTTGCTATACTTTCCATCTGAAGATATATACTTTATGTTCCCATTTGGAAACCTCAGTTCCCTAGAACCATCCGGTTTCTTGACTTCTGTAGGATTTAGACTGGTTCGAGTAAAACTAGTCTTACTAACAGAAGGTTCTGGACTTAAAGTAAGCAGTTTATCCCTGTACTGTTCATTGTGTATGACAGTAACAGATTTTAGAGAATGGTTGAAAGCAGATACCGGTGACCTGGATCTGTTCTGTGTCATGTTAGATCCAGAATGATTGGATAAGTACTCCACAGAATTTCGCGAAGGAGGTGATTTGTTAGTACTTGTTCTGTTACTAAGTATAGAAACTGGAGACTTAGATCTATTTACATTAGTTTCATTTTTGTTGAAACAAGGCGATATTGTTCTTTTTGGGGATTTAGAATTTCTTGATGATCCTGAACTAGATTTTTGGATAAAGAAGCCTTTAGCATTCTCATTCATAATTGGTTTATCATTTAAATTAAGTTCAAAGTTAAAGCTAGAACCACTAGACCTGCTAGATCTATTGCTTTTTGGTGATGTTGTTCTAAATCTTTCAATGTATATCTTTTCTAAATTATTGTTATCTTCATTTCTGTCATCATCGTCAATTAGGGATTCATTTGAAATAGTGTCATTATCAGCTCCCGAGTTCTCATCAGAATGATCAAACCTTTCCAAATTAAAATTTCTCAATTTGTTGTGTTCCACATGGCTGATAGTGTCTCTTTGGCTAAAATATTTAGCATATCTAGAAGTGACATTCAGATTTGGAACACTTTTAGCTCTAGGTCTTATGATGCCTTTAGTAACAGGCTCAACTCTTCTGCTTCTGCTCTGTCTTTCAATCTCATAAGCTTTATATTTCACGTCGCGGTCGACGCTTACTTCCGGTCGCGAGTCTTTGTTGGACATATTCGTTAACTTTTTATTTATTTCTTCGAGATATTTTATATTTGTCAATCTTCTTGTAACTTCATTGCTGTGTTGAATTCGTCTGTTTTGCTTCTTTAATTTCTCAACCTCCTCCTGCAAATCTTTCTTCTCTTTTTCCATAATTTTTATTTGGTTCCGGAGTCTGGCTATTGTGGAGGTCGACTTCGCGTCTTTGAGTCGTATCTCATCTTTAAGGTCATTTATTTCCTTCTTCAAATTAACAACTTCATCTTTATCTTTCTTGTTCAGTCTGCCTCTCATTTCCCTCACATATCTTTCATACATTTGCTTCTGCTTATTTAGTTTCTCTTTTTCTTCTGCTAGATAGTATTCTGATAGAACTTTTTCTTCATTGAACTTCTGTTCGAAAGCTGCCTTTTCTTCATAAAACTTTTGCCTATCGTGATCAACTTCTTCGCGTAATTTAGCCAAACTGGCATTTTCCTTTCTAAATGTCTCTATTTCGTCTTCTAATTCACATAATCTATCTTTTAACAGTTCACTTGTAGAAATTAGCTTGGCATTCATTTCTGCAATATTCGCTTTCATGGCATCATTTTCTGTCATTGTGTCATCATGACATCCTTTGTTATCAACCTCCTTTTGATTTACTTTGACTACTTTACTCTTTTGATCAATACTCTTTCTTTTCTTCTCTTTAGAATCATTCCGATTTTGTGGCGAATCCTTGGTTTGTTCAACGGTTTTGCAGGAACAGCATGACACTGAAGAGCATGCGTCACTGCAGCAGTCAGTATAGTTACTGCAACAAGTTTCAGCATCACTGTGAGACTTCTCATTCCTAACTTTACCATTGTACCCAGGTAAAATATGTCTCAAATCAGGATTTTGTGACAGGCACTTCTGCAGTACCAAAGGAGTGCTTTCTCCAGTACATTCTAAGTTACTACGAACAAAGCGGTTGAAGAAGGAGTTCTCTAAATTAAAGCTCTCATGAGTGACTTTATTTTCTAGCAGCTCAAACATGTTCTGTTCAGCTGTTTCTCTCTCATACCTTAACCTTGTCATTGTCTCATCACAGCTGACATCTGAAACAACACTTTTTGAAGGAGAAGCAAAGTTTTTGTAATAGTCACTCTGTTTGAGTTGGCTTAGGAAGTCATTTTGTTCTTTAGTTAGGACTGCGGCCCACGATTTACCTTTGTTTACTACAAGTGGGTGTTTATTTTTTTGGAATTCTGGTCTTCTTGCTGGCTTATTTACAGCTTGAATACTACTACTGTTTGTGCTTAGAGAATCTAAAGCATGTTGTTTTTCTGTATGATTGCTGATAGTTACTGAGGGTTCATCATTATCATCAGAAACCCTGTGTGTAGGTTGAGTATTTCTCGTTAATTTTGCTTGCCTTATATCATTTGTTATCAATAAAGGTTCAGATATCTGCACATCAGTATTTGTACTCATTGGTACATTATTATTTATGACCCTTTGAACATTATTGCAAGCATTCCTTTGAACATTATTAGTATTGTCCTTCTGAACATTATTAGTTTTACCTTTCTGAACATCATTGTTTTTTTCCTTAAGTTTTTGTAGATTTAATTTTAAAGGTGATTCAGTTTCATTCTCAACAGTTTTCCTCTTCCATGGCAGAGATTTAGTGTTTTGTATCACAAATTCATTTTTCTTAAGTCCAAACCGAGCAATTCCTTCACCTCTTCTTAGAAAACGTCTTTTGTTATGAGCCTTGATAGAATTATTGCACTCTGGGCTTTTCGGTTTAGGTACATTCTCTTCATTCTGTAATTTTTCTATCAGCAATGTCTCAAAATCTCTTTTAGGACATAAAATAGGCATTTCATCAAGTGAAATTTGTTTTTTATGTAACGAATTCTTGTTCATAGAAGAGTTTACAGACGTTTTGTTACTTGCATTTAGAGATGGTTCTGATGGGCGTGCTTCATCTAGTTCTTGAATAACTACTTGGTTCCTGGACGGAGCTGATGCTCTGCTTCTGCTTGACAAAGGAGAATTGACAATAAACTCCGACTCATGAGAAAGGTTTAGCACTGAAACACCTTCTATTAAGTCTTTGTCATGCACTTTATGCAACAAATCGCTGGTGTTGGGTCGCGGTGTACCCTCATTCGAAATATCATTCGATGACTGCAGTAAACTACGAAATGTGTTATAACTGGTGTTGTTACTGAAATGGCTGACAATTTCAGTGATACTTGATGAAGTTTCAGAGGTTTCTTTATATTCCAATCGTTGTTTTTGTAGCTTCCCGCGCTGTAGTAACTGTAGTTGTCGCAACACTTGCAAACGTTCCAATATTTGTGAGGGAGAGAGCGACACGTCACTCTCTGAGTATGTTTCATCCATATTCGTTAGTTAATTAGTACATTATTTGAAACAAACACAATATTATTATAGAATAAAGTTTTTTAAGAAATAACGAAAACACCCAGCGTCACAGTTTTTGAAAATTAATGACTTTGACAGCAACTAAAACTAATAACAGAACGTGTTGCCAACATAATGATGAAAATTGGTAGCAGATAATAAAACAAAGAAGCTCCGCATCACAGACTACTTAGAGATACTACGTATCAGACGACCCACTCCCATAGAGAAAAAATGGTTAGTAGAGATTGTCAAAAGGTGGAAGTTTAGAACATGACAGTTCGTTTTTTTTTTATATATGTGTTGAGTTTTTGGCAAAGGCTCACATAGACAGCCTCAATTGCCCCGTTGCAGTTGGTACTGTATTCAAATCCCAATTTTTTTTTTGCTTTATCAGCCAAAAACTAATGACCTCTTAGATGAGCTCATCGGTATTAACTACTAAGAAATATGTAAATTAAACACAACAAATACGTATTAAAAATTTTATTTTTTAATTTAGTTTTATATTTATTGTAAGCCTTCAGTTGCATTCTGGAAAGAGATTTTCCAATTAATCGGGATATATCTGTGCCTTTCATTATTTTATGTATTATACAACACCAGTTAAAAATTACTAATTTTAACCCATGGTCAAGGAAGGCCTTTTCAATTTCTTCTTTATGTGTTTAACAAGAAAGGAAGTCAAATGAGAATGATTATGATCATTATTCTGAAGAACATCTGAAAAAAAAAAAAAAAAAACTCTTCTATAAACTATGTGGAAAGGCTCATTTTACATGGGTGGTAGAGCGGTGATCTATTCTGTTTGCCAATTTGCACTTTTATAATTTCTTACGGCAATATTATCTGAACATCCACTCCACATTACAGCATCACAATAATACAGGGAAGTATAATGTAAGGAAATAAATAGGAAGACACTTTTAAATTTCCATCCATGGTAATGTTATAACTTACACCTAATTGTATTCATACATTTTATGTACAATGGAAATTATAAAAGCGCACATTAGTTTTGCAGGTTGCAGTCAGCCTTATTAAATTTGCAATAATTACCTCATATTATTATTTAGTAAAGTTGGACAGCCTGTTAGAAGCTCATTTTATAAAAAGCAATAACGCTGACTATGAAAACTGGACTGGGTTATAATGGAATATACTTATTTTACAAGTTTAGCAGTCATTTATTAACCGCTAATTACGTACGAACCTTCGTCAACTTTTGTTGGTATTCCAAAGGTAATTTCATCGGCCGAAAACAATGTTGGATAAGAACCAACTTTGAGCCGATAATTCCTCACTGATGAACCTTTTTTCAAAGTGTTTCTGGCATACACATAGTTTTTGAAGTTCTTGTGCGCTTAAGCTACGCAAATAATCACTGTTAATGCTCAGAAACCACTTTTTGAGTCTTATCTCACTACAAGGAAACGGATGCATTTTAACGTCCTTTCGTTTAGCACCACAATGTTCGATACAACACTTGTTGTACATCTTGCACTACCGATGCAAAATATTACAGTTTAAAATCACTGAGAGGATAGGTAAATACGGAAATTAATCAACGCAGACTTCACTCGATCAACAACAAAACTGCATTACGGATAATGGCGGTAGCGAAAAATTCGAAAACATCGACAACCGCCGCCTTAATTTGGCAGTGACATTTGTATATTGTCTATAGTTTTGGCATCGGGTCTATGAGGGGAGACGAGTGATAGAAGGGGGCGAGGAGACCTGTCATATTCTATTCTTCCAACCATAGAGTATACGGTTGAAATTTTTTGTTCTAAATTTGCGTGCCGTGCTCCGCATTGTGGTGACGTTATTCACAACGTTACGATTCGCTACCGTATCGACATTGGCACTTGTTCGATATCCTGATTTCTGAACCGAAGGACTGGAAAAACGCTATTCACAGATCCGTGTGGAAAGTAAAAAATGGTAGTAAATAGATAACTGTGGTATAAAATTTAAAGAGGTAGTTAAATGGTTTTTATTGGGTATTTCATTAAATATAACTATAGAATATTAACTATTAACTTAAAAAACAGAAAACAATGATTTTATTAAGAATAACTTGCAACAAAAATAACTGAGTAGTATAGTGAATATAAAATATTTTACAGAAAAATGGGCGTGGGTTATGTATCAATTACTATTTCTTGCAACTTGCTCATTTTCATGTTATAAAACGTAATTAAAAATACATATTTTTAGAAAAGAGTGTCATTGGAACAGCGGCAGATGCGCATTGCATTCATGCAAGGAAAACCTTGCCCGGGGCCGTGTCTCAGGACAGGACTGGACGAGACCTGCACAAGAAAAAATTTGCTAGACTAACCACATAAAAATAGAATAACGTCAACAAAATAGAATCACGTAGTCCATCAACCCAAATAATTTAAAACAAAGTCTAGAACGAATTTAAAACGTACGAATGTAACCATCTAAATTCAAATTACGAATGTAACCACCTAATTATGCAAATTCAAAATTAATTTTTTATTGCATATCACATGTCATATGCTTACAAGGTCTTAATAATTATTATAAAGTTCACATGGACCCCGTCGGGCACAACTAAGTATGTCATCAAATATGAGTAATAGCATAATTCAAAATAAATATAGTAAATAGGAATTCAAATATTGTTGTCATTAATCTAATAAAATTACAACAAATAATATCACATGTAAATATAAATGTTATACGTCTTTACAAATTTCCATGCAGCGGTCAAAACAACAATAAAACTAATACATTATTATGTATAGGTACAGTAGCCAGCACATCAAGTTACACGAAACTCTCAAATTTCTCCAAACAATTTTAAACTTTAAAATATTTGTGATAAATTGAACGAGAAAATTTGACAGTTTGTGGTAACTTGATGTGCTGGCCACCGTACTTCAAATAGTGCCTAAATTAGTTTGTTTTTAAACAATATAAATGTTGTTCGATAACACTTCCGACAGCAAATAATTGTCGGAAGAATTGATGTCTTCTTATCGTATTTGTTCTGTCAACATTGTTCGGTTACGGATTTGTGAATAGCGTTTAGAGGACTTCGTCGATATCATCGACGTTCGATACGGCACGAAACCGTTTCGTACCGTAGTGAAAAGCTATGCAGGATGTGCTTGTAAGCCGCAATACTGCAACCAAACGCCCTAAACACTAATCACATGTTTGAATTTGTGATGTTTTGTATTGTAGTGGTTTGTAGAGTTTCTACCATGTAAATTATTAGTAGGGCGTGAATTGGTAGTTTTTTTTAAAAGATATCTTTTAAGTTGTAACACTAGCACATGCGCCAATAAATGTCAAAATTCTTGTCCATTTTTATTCAAAAAACATCTGGTTATCTGGGCGCAAATCACATAATACTTGCGATGTCTAAGAGAAGTAGTTTTCACAAAACTCCTAAGTTTAAGCCCGAAGTGAAGGTGATTAATAATAAACCCAAAATAACGATGAACATGTCGCTACGACAGGAGAAAGTTGATGTGTTGTCTGAACCTATCAAATCAGACGCTGATAAAAAGCTTTACAAGTGAGTAGCATTTAATAATTAAATAGAAAAAATATATTTTAACTCACTTTAATTACTATAAGTGCTGTGAGGTATAAATAAATAAGTGCTACATTTATTTATAAAATGATAACCAATTATAACATTTTGGAGTGTTTCTGCAGGACTATACGCTTGCAGAATGGTCTAACAGCGCTTCTGATATCAGACCCGAGCCGTCCAGCGGTGGGTAACGAGACTAGCTCCAGTGAAGAGGAGACCAGTGGTTCTGATGAAACTAGCTCAGACCCTGAGAGTGAGAGTGGGAAGTCGACACAATCTGCGGCCAGCGACCACCATGGCACGAAGAGACGGGGTGAATACGACGAGGAGAAACTGGTCAGTATAATCATTTAAAATCCCAAATCATTCTGAATTATTTGTGCTTTTTTTTCAAGTGCCTAAATAATGTTAACAAGTTAAATTAAGGGTGAAATAATATGAAAAACAAATGTTTAGGTAAGAAATTATTGCAGATAAGTAAGTTCAAAAGAATGGCTAGTGTTGCAAGAATCTATGAGGCAAAATAATAATAAGTTGGTTTCATAATATTTGACATTAATTATTTGTTTGTTTTTCTTAAGCAATATAAACAGGATCTTTTGTTTACTATATTCCTGAACAGGTGAAACTTGTTATAATAATTGAAAACTAAATTCTGGGTTTAGAAAAGGTAAAATCTATAAATAAAAGTACACGGGGATGTTTTAAACAAAGGATAATGAACTTTTATTTGTAGTAGAAATATTATCATGGACCAATTTTTTTTTTTTTTTTTTTATCAAATCCATAAATATATTATTTACAGTGTGTACTAAAAGGGAAAATAGACTTTCCTTATTTATAGGAATATTTTGTACAGGGCATTATTTTTTTTCCCTTATCTATACAAATAAATAAAATTGAAATGTCTGTTTGTTGTAATGTCAAAATAACAGGTTTTTTACTAAATACATATGAAAATATATACGGTACTTATAACAAAAAAAAAACCGGTCAAGTGCGAGTTGAACTCGCGTGGAGAAGGTTCCGTACGGTGAATATTATTACTAAACACAAACGGGATATTTACCATGTTTACTATTTTGAGTTCCCGATATTTCTGTGTTGTTGCAAGCACCATGATCATGGATAAACCGTATGAATATTATATCTACCAATATCGAGAGATTTACCATTTTATTTTAAGACCATTTTAGGCTCAGTAGTTTCGGAGATAAAGGGGGGGAATGGTAAATTTTCGTCTATTTTCACTTATAACTTTGAAACAATTTTATTTAAAATTATTTTTTTAAAAATATTTGAAACCCTCACAGTAAGCTCTTTCATTTGATATGTCACACGGTACTGATTGCAAAACAACTAATTGGAACCGTGCACCTAGCTTCTGTCGTTTCATAAGTGCCCATGTAGGTTTATGTGAAATAAAATATTTTGATTTTATCTATTTTTTTATTTATTGAGCACTGAATTGAGTTCCAAACAAGACTCAAATTAGATTCAAGGTATTAATTTCCTGCAATAAATAATTTGGTATTTCTTCACCTCTACATGCATTAAGAACTAGCTTTTACCCGCGGCTTCGCCTGCGTCGAGGTCGGAAATTATCCCACAGTAGCACACTACTGGAAAAAAAATGTATCCTATGTCCTAACCCAGTTCATGGTCTACCCATATGCCAAATTTCGTCCAAATCCGTTCACCCGTTTTAGCGTAAAAGCGCAACAAATAAAAATACAAACTCACTTTCGTTGTTATAATATTACTAGCTACTGCCCATGGCTTCGCCCGCGTGGCAAAGTAGCCTAAGTTACGCCTTATAACATCAGCTATCTGCCAGTTAAGGTGCCGTCAAAATCGGTCTAGCCGTTTTGGAGATTAGCCGGAACAAACAGACAGACATTTATTTTTTGTTATTATATTCATATTTATATATTTATTTGCATTCCATAATGTTTAAAAGGTGTTACAAAGGCTTAAAGCTAAGGTACAATTACGGACACTGTAGGGCACATAAAAAAAAAATATATATATTAAAATAAAAAATTAAATTAGGAAACAAATTAACAATCAATAATTTTTAAATGTTATTAAAATTAAATTAAGTAAATATAAATTTAATAAGTATATATATAAATATAATTATAGTTTAATTATGTATGCATTTAGTAAAAAGCTTTTATTTTGACATTACAAACAGACACTTCAATTTTATTTATTTGTGTAGATTATAAATAGCATTTGATTATAGTGTTGTGTATAAAAATAAACCGAAGTCACGACCTTGGCTTCAGACCTTGAGTTGGAAACTTGCATCATACTACGATGCCGCTGTTTGGCCTTGGTTCAGATCAATTGTATTAGCATAATGTGTGTCCTTTACGTTTGTGGAAAGTAAAAAGTTTCACTAAAGACATGCCTGGTTTATTTTAAATTTATAAAAGCTATTACAAGTTTTAATGCAGTAATTAGAACATAGCTTACTTGTTTTATGCCAGTTTTCACTAACATTAGGTGACACCTAATTGAATGCCTAAATAAAAAAACAAAGATATTGGACTATGGGTTTGGGTAGTTAAAATGGACTGGTTACCTAAAACTATGGAAGGACTATGGCCCCTGCCTGATCAATGTTTTATTAAACACGGATAAAATGGCAGGGGGTGACTTGCACACTCAATAATGGGCCCCCGAAAACGGTCGCTAGCACATAGGGACGCAGCCACAAGGGGGCAACATATCCTAAGGTGCTCGACGAGTGGAGAGGTATTTCACGGCTCTCAGAACAATCCCAGAGCCCGGAAGATGGTCAAGATCCCTACAAGCACTTAGTGGAATACTTCTTTCTTCCGAGAACGTTTGCTCTTGCGAATCTCCACTCAAGCCGGCCAATAAAGGCAAGAATGAGGTGGGAGCTCAGTTCCTCGGCAGTGTTCACTCCAGCCGGTCAATAAAGGCAAGCCAGAGATGACGAACATGACTTCTCCCGGGAGATAGGGTCCGTGGGGTCGCAACTGCCCAACAGCTCGCCACATGCTGCCCTGCTGGTTTCTGTATCTCTCTTGGTCTGGCTCCTCACCCTAGACATGTTCCGGTAAAGCAAATTCTACCAGCACAGACCTAGAGTTCGGAGCGCGCAAGCCCCACCACGACGTCAACGTAGAGATACGGTGGTGGGGTATTATTATTATTATTTACTTCATCTGCCCTCAATTTATTTGAAAGCACGTTAAGCCGTTTTCCCTGCGCCTAATCTCTGTCCTGTCGTGTCAGATTGCCGTCCCATAGGACTATGAGAGTGAGGGAAGAAGGCACCTTTGTCTGCGCACACACTTGTGCACTATAATATCTCCCGCGCCGAAGGCTGGTCTCCGCTGAGCTTGATCGCCATGGCCGAAATTCGGTCTGAAAGACTATTATTAATTACATGGTATAAGGGACAGCCCTCCGCAAACTAACAGGCTGCATTCAGCTCCTTATTTTGAATCATATTCCACTAGAAATTGGCTCAGGAAATTTTTAATTTTCTTTATCCTCCTTTATTTTAATGTAAAATTACATTTTCTGTACGAAGCACTCCATTTATGTAAATAAAACAGCTAAAATAAAATAAAACCAGCAATGGATGTTGAAATACTCTAACAAACGACGCGCTAAATCAGCTGTTCACTTTCTGCCTAACTACAGAGTTCATCGAACTCACTCGCTGCGCTGCCGTTCGCTACGTGCATTTTGCCACGGTAACGATACATTGTACTGGTAATAAAACAAATCAGGTTTATTGGATTCCCATAATGTTCCTGAAATAATTTCATATACCGGTCTTCTTAGTATGATATACTGAATTCACCCTATCAGTCTCTGCGGAGGGCTGTCCCTTACACCCTGTATAATTATTTATTTGGGGTCGGCGCAATATGTCTTTCCATACTTCTCTATTAATCGGCATCTAGGTAGTCTTTCTATACACCATCTTTCACACAATCCATTCATCTTTTCTTTGGTCTTCCCCTATTGTTGCAGCCAGTGCTAGATTAACCACGTAGCAAGAGTAACAATTGCTACGGGCCCCGCGCAAAAGGGGGCCCCGCGTATCCAAACCTGGCCACCTCCGCCTTAACGTAATTTCTTTAGTGAAACTTATTAAGACGTGGAATATTGAATTTACTTGATGTCACAAAACCTAACACCCTTTCCGACTAAGACAATCTACGTCAGACAATCGGTAACCGATTTTTTCGTTGGCGAAAAATACATATTTTTTCTCATTTTATTTAAATGGAACATGGGAAATTTCGATTTGTGACTTCTAGATATCAAATATTTGGGGCTAACATTTTTACAGAGTCTTTATTTTGGCATTATCTTTTTTCTTTTACCCTTTTATACTTGAGAACCCATAGCAGATCAAGGGCCCCTCGGTAGAATTTGCTACGGGCCCCGCGCTTGCTTAATCCGGCACTGGTTGCAGCTATCAACATTCATACTCAAAAACTTCCCCACGATATTTTCCTCATTCTCCGCATGACATGTTCATTATACTTGTTTATGGCCATTAAACTCGTAATATTTCCGTCAACCGTAATTTCTTGTAGACCATATTGCCTCGCTTACTCAAGCCACTTACAAAACCATAAGGAAAAGATCGCAGAGATAGTTTATAAACCTCCTTCCATCAGTAGAACCCACGACAAATGCGTTTCTGTGAACCTTGTCTTCAATTTATTCTGTGTCAAGTGCGAAGTAAATTGGTAATTGCATTGAAGTACATGATATGTTTCTGGATAGGAAAAGTTTTGCCAGCGATTTAAACGACACGGTTCAATCGCATAGGTCTTTCCAGAATGAGTAACCTATACTCCATTTGAAATAAGATTAGACGGACTGTAAGAAAGATTTATTTAAATAAATCTTTCTTACAGTCCGTTTAACCAATTTTGACTTCTATTCCGTAGGCATAGGGATGGCATTAAAAGTAAAAAAGTGGTTACAATACTAACTGTTTACTGCAGCTGCCATTTGTCATGCCACCAAAAGGTTTATTTAAATGTTTTCTGTAATCTTATTTCAAATGGAGTATAGTTTGGATAAAGACAGTGGGATAAAGGCTCCTACGTAAGTATGGAGTTTCTTGCCCATTCTTCTCCATACATACCTTTTGGAAGGGGCAACTAGAATCAATTACCTAACTATTTTTCAAAAGTGCGTTTTACGTGCCTATTTGAAATAAATGATTTGACTTTATTATTATTTATTTACTTCAATCAACTTTGGATCATAGGTACAATTAAACAGAATAATGAAATCATTAAAAAATTAAAATAAACATCACAATTAAAATTAAAATCACAATTAAAAATTAAAATCACAATTAAAATTCAAATTTTAACAAAATTAATTACTTTGACTTTGATCTACAAACAGGTGTGACACGCGACGCGACACAAAGGCACAGCGTGGCTCGCGACGAGCGCTGCCTTTGTGTCGCGTCGCGTGAGCCTTTATGATGATGAGACATATTATTATCTTCTTTTAATGTCTACTTTTTGAAGTAAAAACTTCTTTAGGCGCGTTGAGCCCTTTTTGGGTGATCAAAAATCATGGAACTCGCGTCATCGTCAACGAACGCTTTCCATCAGCTATATGTATACTGTGTATATATGTGTACTTTTTGGGTGAACAAAAATCATGGAACTCGCGTCATCGTCACCGAACGCTTCCCATGAGCTATATGTATAAAAGAACAGTTATTCCAAAGCTTTGTGTTTTTACCTCCGTGGATAGGAAAGCTCGTTAAGCAGTTGATCCCGGCTGTCATTCGTAGGTTTTTGACAATCGTTACGGGTAGTCAGAAGCCTGAAAGTCAGACAACCATTCTTGCCAAGAGATATCACGTCACCCAGTAACTGGGTCGTCCAAATACTGGTATTCAACTGGATCCGGTAAGACAGAAAGACGAACTAGTTTGGAAAACGCTAGGCAGATGATTATCTACTCAAGAAAAGCCAATAAAAGAAAAGGCATGCGGGGCCCGCCAGCTAGGCGGGCATGCGCCGGGAGGGTTGTGGATATAAAGGCTGAGCCGGTTTCCCATGACCCTCCCATCAAGGCGATGAGGGAACTCCGCTGAGTTTTAGTGGGTATACTGCCATTTTGGCAGGGAGTCCCACATACCTCGTCTCGTCCCCCGACAAGCGGGCATGCGTAATGCATTTCTCAGCGTCAAAAACAAAAAAAGGCAGATGATTATCTACTCAAGAAAAGCCAATGTTATACACTGGAAATTTATGGAAAAACTTGCCGTTCAGCAAGTATGGAAAAACGTTGATTTTCAAAGACATACCATAAGCAACCTCTGAGTTATCAAACTTGCCTAGCTTTTACACTACGAGTCTATAATATGAGCCTCATTTTTGGAAGATAAGGTCTGATAACCCGATAAATACGTCTTGGACACTTAGCAAATACTCTCAATCCATACAACTTCAAAATTATAGAAAACCGAGGTTTCCTGTCTGCCCTAACAATTAGCTTGTCATTACGTAGAATATTTACCGCTGCAACAGTAATGATATACCAAGTGATATACAACGTATTTACTTCAGCAGAGACGTGATTACTCGCGATGGTAATAAACCATTCACGACTGAGCGCACAGTCAACACGTGAAGTGCGTTTTTTCTGTTGCTAATTAAAAACAAAATTACTGACTGCCAGCGAAAGTATGCTGTCATTTAACTGCAAGTTCGTCCTTGAGTTTAGCTACTCAAGGACGGATCAACCTTTGGAGAGTAGTCTACCAGACACATCACGTCGGAGGATTCTTCATATCCAAAGGAGGAACTTCCCACCTTTTTCCTCCTCTTCTAAAACGCCAACCATTTACGATGCTAAACTTTCCCAAATATATTTTGATAGTAGCTTCTGCCCTCGACTTCGTCCGCGTAAAATTTCGGCACCCGATCCATCCCCGCGTTGTCTGCCCGCGCTATTACTTCGTTTTCGCTTAGCGTTCTTTCTGACTTTTTTTTTCTTTTTGTTCGGCCCCTAAGAGACCTAGTGTGATGTTATATAGCCAATAGCCTTCCTCGATAAATGAGCTAAATCTAACATTAAAATATTTTTTCAATTCGAATCAGTTTCTAAGATTTGATGGGTTATTGGTTGGAAAAGAAATACTTTCGTAAGATTAGTACAGATTTTTTTTAATCTCGACCCGCAGCAGCTTGCTAACTTATTAGCAAGGACAAACCAAATGACAGAAGTGTCTTTTGACAGTTGACACAAAGTATGTTGACATTGACGTTTAGTTTACTACTTCAACAAGATTAGCGTGTTCAAACAAAAAAAAAACTCTTCAGCTTTATAATTTTATATAGTCTATATAGATTGGCTTAAAACCTCTGTAATGCTAATAAATTAAACAAAAAAGCATCCACGAATGACGTGTTCTGACGCATGCTGGGCCACACGGTGGGGCCCACACCCCCCGGCACCAACCATACTTAGCAAGTTAGGACTCTTGTGATGATTTACTTTTCACTTCCTTATTGACTTCATCATGATAAGACGCCCGTATCTACGGCAACTTCAAGCCTTGAACTGGCTTAATGGTCAACGTCCAATGACCTACAATCCTACATTCTGCCGCACTAACGAAAAATGCCGATTCTGCCGCTTTTGCCGCTTCCTGGAATTGTATTTTTGATTATTAAATTTGTTATGAAGTTTTAGTTATTGCATTCTTGCTTACTGAAAAACCGGGTTCCTGAAGGATTCATAAAAAGTTACTTAGATTTCGATTCGCTGACTCCAAATATATAACTCAAAATTGTCCAAAATCGAGTTATTGCATGACGCCATCTATGACGTTTCACGGGACATCGTTATCGCGCTCACGCTAATTCGGTACGGGTTTTAGCACGCGAATATCGATATTATCGCAACTCGGAACGCAGGGATAGTCTCAGATTCAACATCTAAAGGAATAAGTAGGATAAAGTACTAGAGATCTTCGTTCTACGGCCGGCCTTGTGCCTGTTAGAAAGTGAATCGTGAGACAAGACTCCTAGTAAGTACCTAGTAGCAGTGTTCTCAAGGAGAAAAATATTAAAAAGTACTTATTGAATTTAAAACTCTTTGCAGTATATTTGTAGCTCCACAGTTCAAGCACAAACGGCTACTTCTATGTATAAATTAGGGATATTGTACTGTAAGAGAAATTATATTACCATAATTTTCATTTTCCGTAATACAAATGACATAAAACTACGTGAAGTAAAACGATTATTTTTCTGAACAATAGCGTTTTACGATCGATTTAAAACATCGATTTTAATCGATTAACTTTGATGTGACTAGCGTGGTTAGGTACGTTTTCCATGAAAAATAACATTTTCTCACGATACGGTTCTATTGTGTAATACTAATATATAATAATGTTTTGTGTGAGATAAAGAGGCTCAATTTGAATGAAGGTGTATACAAAGCATAATTAGGTAACCATGAAGTGCCTAATAATGCAGTTGTGCATATATTTGCACAATTGTATACGCCTGCCTTTACAACGATTGTATGTATTGAGTAAATTGTATAGTCCATTGAACATATTGAGGACATTGACTGGGACCAAAACATGCACTCAATAACATTTTCAGCTTAGCTCAATTTATTACTCCACTAGCTGCGCCCCGCGGTTTCACCCGCATAAGTGTCGATTCCGTGGGAATATCGGGATAAAAAGTAGCTTATATGTTAATCCAGGGTGTCAGCTACATCTATACAACATTTTATCAAAATTGGTCCAGCCGTTTGACCGTGAAGAAGTGACTAACATACAAACACACACACTCACAAACTTTCGCCTTTATAATATTAGTGTGATACCTATTGTGGCGGCATCTACAATGCCACATGCGAACTACGCATCAAAGACCTGACGTCACAAATCCTGCATCGCGCATTCAGAGTTTACCGCGCGATTAGCATATATACAACATCCCGACATCAACCGTCGGGCAGTTGCCCACCGGACACAACACCCGTCTGGTCGGAGGATCCTCCCTTTACTATAGAGTATGAGTGAACTTTACACCCTGTTCCTCATACCTCTATACCCATAATTAGTAACCCAAACCCTTTTACAGTGACCTACAGTGGACTTAAGGTTTTTGGTATGGAATAAGAAAGTTTTTCAGCTTCTTCAATCAAAAATTACTCTAATCTTATGACAAGTCTATAGCTATCTATAGACCTAAAGGGGGATGATGAGATAAGGTAGCCCGCGAAATCAAAAATTTCTTAGGTTTTTTGCAATTAGCAGGTTGTATGTTGTTAAAATTTTATGCGCGACCGTAACAAATGTCTTAACAGAATTATAATCATTGGAATCAAGAATACAATTTCATCATCATCAAGACATTTGAGGACAATTCTAACTTAAAGTTAGAATTGTCCTCAATTGTCTTGATTTCATGAAATAGCCATTCAATAGAACTAGAACTGAGAGACTTGTAATGATGATTTTCATGATTATCACTACATAATTATAAAAACAAAGTCCTCCGCCGCGTCTGTCCGTCTGTCTGTTCGTGATAAACTCAAAAACTACTGCACCGATTTTACATGCTGTTTTCACCAATGGATAGTGTGGTTCTCGAGAAAGGTTTTAGTATAAAATTTAGGTTAAGTTTTTGTATACACTCTTGTATACATTAACGATATCTGTTAGAGGTGTCGGAAAAAAATAAGTCGTCTGGGAGCTTACAACGAAAACGCTATCTAAACCCTTTGAGATATAACAAAATAATGTATGGTGGAATTGTGTATCTTATATAGGTCTACAGAAAAGTCCGCGATGGCATATGTCTATCTCTTAAGGACCAACTCGCACTAAGCGTTTTCAAACGTCTTTTATAATGGGCACAGCAAAGGAGTGGAACTCTCTGCCTGCGTCTGTGTTTCCGAACGCATACAACCCTAATCTATTCAAAGTGAGAGGGAATAGGCTTCATCTGGGTAAGCTCACTCCATCGTAGACTTTGTTTCTGTCATCCAGACCTAGACTAAAGTCAAGAGCAAACTCATAGTAGAATAAAAATAAAATAAAACATACTATATCTATTTTATTGTCTTTTTGTAGGTATTTGTTGTCTTTAGGTAGGCGGAACATACTTATCCTTTTTATCCCGGTAGTATATTTCCGTGGGAGAATTTCCGACATTCACGCGGGCAAAGGCTAGTAATTCTATAAATAAATATTTGATACGGCCGCGAATAATATTTAGACCAAACAAACAACCTGATACTGATCTGCAAATTGCGAAAAACGTATGAAAATTTGAATTTCGCGGGTTACCTTGACGCTTTTGCTTTAATGACAGTCTACAAATCTACAGTAGTCATTATTGGCAACGGTAAACTCATTATTTTACGTAGAACGTGTAACCAATTTACTATGACTAATATACGCATTGAATTTACTTATTTTTTTAAAACATTGTAATATGCGAATAGGTCATTTACTCATGTTAGTCAAAACATAGGTACGTGATTATAATTTGAACAATTCCTTTATAGTTTTATAACATTTAGTTCAGTTTAACAGATCCTTCCTTATGACTTTCTATACAACCTACTTACACATTTCATAATCCGATTAAATTGTGTGCATGTATGTAGGTACCTTTTGAATCTGAAGACAATTTATACCCAGTCTCCAATTCAGATCATTTATGTAAACAAAGTAATGTCAAGAAATCACTGTCAAAATGACAGGACAGTGGTGCAAAACATTTTATCATATTCTTTTTTGTAAATAGTCATCGCTAAAATTAAAGTGAATTAATTATAAGAACTATGCAAACAAAATACCGTTGCCAAACAATGTATTGTGTAGTATGTCGGAGACACGGCATATGATCGTCATAATCAGCCCTTTTAAGTCCAGTGCTAGACGTAGGCCTCCCAAAATCGATTTCCACTCGAAACAGTTTACAGCCGTTTTCATCCAAAATGTGGCTAGATATGCTACTTACAATATGAAGCTATGAATGAGAGTTGTAATATTAGTGTTGTTGAAGATTTAAAACATTTGAAAATGTTTGGATCTCCTGCATTGTTACCAGTATCATAAAATATTTTATACCAGAAAATCTCCTTTTTTTAATAACTTTGTTTAAAACCGGAAATTTATAAAAATAATTACGGTATGATTATTTGTTAATAATTATTTCTTAACATCAGTACTTAAAAGAAAATGAAACCTCTTTTTTCGCCATTTTATGTGAATTATCATTACGCTTCGCTTTTGCCATAAGGTTAATATAAGGTTAAAACCACTGCCAAGGTTATTTACAATGCACAGACGTACATCAAATTATCTCTGAATTACTTAAATGCTCTGAAATCATGAATTGCAGTCACATAAATAACAATAGCTTTACATATAATAGAAGTACCTAAACGGGCCTTGAAAGCATTTTGTTGACAATTGACATGCCATAATTGGCGTAAATAATTCGTATTTTGGATTTAAATATGCCTTGTCGAAAAATATTATACAAATTAAATTTGTTGTTATGGTCAATATCAGAAAAAGACGTTTTACTAGGCTTAAAAGCCAAACAAAGATCTCCAACTGTCATCCTCCATCATCATCATCATCATCATCAACATCGGCAGCCTTGTTCCACCCCCTGATGAGTATAGACCTCCTCCCTTTAGTGCCATGCTTCCCTGGTCTGTGCGAGTATCATCAAAATCTTCCCCGTGATCATCTGAGGTCGTCCACCCACCCATCTGGCTGTAGGTCTGTCCGTCTCTCGGCAACCATTCTGTTACCCCGACCCTCGAAGGTGTCACGAAGGGACAGGGGTGCGTAGCAGCACGGTTCGGAGAGATCGTAGTAGTGGGAGTGTACTTCTCTCCGAACCGCACTCTCGCCGAGTTCCAGAACTCTTTAACAGAGTTGAGTGTTTTCGTCGTCGGAAACCATCCCTTCCCCGTGCTAGTGCTCGGGGACTTCTAGTGGGTTTTAGTCAGTAAGAGTCTGACACTCCCTTCCGGTCCACCCAGAGCGGGAGGGGTCATTTGATGATTTTCTATCCTCCAACGTCTAGCCAAGTCTCTAATTGTGATCTTCAAAATACTTAACTGTTCAGCTATCAGCCTCTAAAAAGAAAGACTCCTCAATTTAAGATGCATAAAACATAGCGTATACTTTTCAATTAGTAAAACAAACATAGTGCAGACGACCTTGCCTAGCCATGTGACTCTCAAATCATAGTCCCCGCATTATTATTAAGTACCTATTGCATCCATTCAATTGCGCCAGGCTGTCGAAATTATATTCACGATAGAACAGTTGAATAGTTTCACACTCTGTTTGCGATGTAGAACGATACTATTATTTAATAGTTGCTCACTGGAGCCATCGAGTCACCTGTTCGTTATGAAGTTTCCTGAAAAACCACTTGACAAGTAAAAAATCCAAAGTTATTGAGTTAATACAGAAACAATTGTGGTTAGATACAGTATCGTGTGGTACCGGACGTAAAGAATAGCACCACCCTATTTCCTCCCGTGGGTGGCGTAAAAGGCGACTAAGGGACTTACTAGAGAATGGGCAGCAGCGTTCTCTATGTATTTTAACACCATACTGCGATCGCCAACCCGCCTGCCAAACATGGCGATTATGGCAAACCCCCCCAATTGGGGGAGGCTTATGTCCAGCAGTGGACGTCTTTGGGCTGAAATGATGATGATGATGAGATATAGTCAGCGTCGAAAATATATTTTAAACCGCCACTGTAGTCTAGTGATAATACCACCTGTTTCAGACATAGACGTCCCATTCGCAGGGTTCGGTTCCATACAGCAATATTTTCTGCTGTGTTTGGTTGGTGGTAGGTCTTGTTCTAAGTCCGCCTGGCTAGCTACCACCATCTTATCTAAGTCTGTCGTCATAACAACAATGTTAACAGCATTTGTCGTGTTTCGGCAGTTAGAGCCAGTTCATCTGTGGTGGAGGATTCCGGGTGAAGCTCGGTTCCGACTTCGGTCTTATCATCACTTACCATCAGGTGAGATGAAGGTCGATTCGTGCACGGCCCCTTAACAAAGTTCACCATGGCCTTAAACGTATACGAACGCTAGAACATAATTTTGAGAGCTAACTTATGTCAAAATGACATTGGCGGGGCGGATTAAAAACCCTTTGCGGGCCGGAGTTGGTCAGTGGGCCGTAGTTTTCCCATTCTTGTACTAGTACTAATACAATATGCTTTCGACAGGACATTGGTCACACCAAACGAAACTTGCTTAGAATGTTGAAGAACGCGTACGAGAAACTAGCTTTAAGAAAGCGATGCAAGATTTTTATGAATGAACTTTCACTCGATACGGTACGATATGCCTAGAAACACACAAGTTGTATCTTTAAATAAAATGTATCGCTTTATATTTAGTTGGTAGGACGTACGATTATGAGTAAAAATAAAATAGAATAATAATAGTGCTACGCATTATTCTTTCTTTTCTTTTTTTTTTCTTTCTTTCTTAAAGTATTTAGTAATTAGGCGGGTAGAATTCTATTTCCAGTAGGTAGGATAGGTCAGGAGTTAGTCTAAAGACTGATTTACACGGTGTTATTTAATTACCTGTGGTATACGTTAAGCTGAAGTAACAATCAAAGTTGCACCGTCTCTAAACAACACTATTAAGGGCTTTCAGCAAGGAAACTCATCGCGATTAGCGATTAGTACTTACACTACGTTTAAAGGGTGTCAGTGTCATTGTTTTCTGTGGAATATTGACAATGACAGCTCTTGAACGTGGTTTACATGTGCTGATGTGCTTGAGCCGGTCATATTTTGTTGTTAAATTTGTATTGTATGCCATGGGCAAGAAGCTTGCGCAGTGTAAATGGGGCTTAATACTCGTATGGCGGGAACAGAATCGAGTTGCGAGTGACGAGTGGTAGCGGTACTGAGCGCAAAAAACGAACAAGAAAGAGGGTAGACCGTTTTGTCTTCTCATAAACTCCCACCCGCAATGACTCAGTGTATCCCTGATCATGGTGCTTGCAACAGCGCCGAAATATCGGGAACTCATATCAAATAGTACATGGTAAATATCCCGCTTCTATTTAATGTTATTAGATGATCACTACGTGCTTACTTTATTAACATGTAATTATCTAAACCGGTTCGGTTAGTCGAGTTCTTAAGTTGATCAAGACTTGTGCTGTTATGGTTTAATCTTTCGTTAAAAGATTCTCGATCTTGTTCGCGTGAAAGGAGAAAGTACGAATTCAAATGCAATAGAGTTCAATATGTCATTTAATTTTTTATAGAAAAATCACTTTTTCTTTCACTTAAGACATCTTATATAGGACTGATGATGATGATTAAGAGCAATTACTACGGTCTACTAGCGCCACTCTTAATAACATATCTCGTGACTGAGAAGGAATTATGAAAAAGGGCTTAATCAGCTACCTCGGTGTGTCTAGAATTTTCTAATACCTTTTATAACGTTTCATATTGAGACACGAAACAACAAAATACGATCTAGAGGAATGTGGCCGCTTTTCTTTTAGATCGAATTTTGTTATTTCGTGTCTACGAAACAACAAAATTCGATCTGAGCCGTTTTTCATAATTCCTTCTCAGTCACGAGATAATATTTTTTTAAAGGAGTGGCGCTAGTGGACCCTTGTACACCCTTTTCAATATGTCATTTAAATTTTTATAGAAAAGTCACATTTTCTTTCGCTTGTGACATCTTAGGTGACTGCTGACCTACA
Organism: Dryobota labecula; assembly: GCA_947523025.1. Lineage (NCBI taxonomy): Eukaryota > Metazoa > Arthropoda > Insecta > Lepidoptera > Noctuidae > Dryobota > Dryobota labecula. The sequence continues at coordinate 13,435,578 of OX383303.1, forward strand.
CGTAAGTCTGATAAAATCAATAAAGATTCTTTTTATCACATCTATTCAAAAAGAGCTATTTTAGTCCTTGTTTACAGGGACTAAAATAGCTCTTTAATCCCTAGGGACTAAAAGTGATTTGAATTTCGTTTGTGGATATTGTTAGTAAAAGTTCCAATCACCAAAGAGATCAAGCCCGAACATTGTATGAACAAGTAACAGGCTGTATAATAAAGCAAACCGCACGGGAACCAAAATAAAAAAAAGTTTGTGAAAAAATAAAAAACGCGCGACATGAATTCCGCCTTCGTTCGTAATTGTTTACTCAAATTCGGATTTTATTTAGTTTTATAAAAAACTTGTCTTCCTCAAGTAGTGAGAATTAAAGTATTATTTTAACTCCAGAGAACATTGTATCGGACGCTAAAAATGTGATACAAATAAATAAACGTACTATTCCTATTCATAAGTTGCACTTACTTATTGTTTCATAGAGGGTTATAAAAAGTAGTGTCCACCTCGGGAGCAACACTATTTTAAGCTCGAGTGACGTACTTTGAATCCCTCGTTGCGCTCAGGATTCAAAGAAACACTCTCGCCTGATGTCGGTTATCGCGTAAAAAAGTAGCCTATGTCCTTCTCCATATCCCAGGCTATATCTCTGCCAAATTTCATGATATCGGTTCAGCGGTTTAGGCGTGAAAACGTAACATACAGACAGACAGACAGACAGACAGACATACAGAGTAACTTTCAGATTTATAATATTAGTATGGATATAATATAGTATGGATTGTTATAATTATTAGTACTCATTTAATTCTTTGTAATTGTACTTACAGGTAATTTATTTTTTTGTAAATCTGTCTAGTCATTGTGACTTCGTCTGTAAAGGTGTTATAATTGTGATTGAAATGAATAAATAAATAATAAATTATTAAAGACATGTTGCACCAACCCCGAATATATTGGGATAACGATAGGAAGGTGATCTTATAATTATGCAACAAAGGTTATGTTCTAGCTCAATCTGATGAATTCCTTCCATTTCTCGGCCGTGTTCCCCGGCTTGGACCAAACTCATAAAATCTCCTTATTTCCTTTTCCACAGGCTGCGTGCGCGATATGCGTCGGCGTGGGTAGCTACAGTGACCCCGCGGATATACAGGGGCTGGCGCACTTCGTCGAACACATGGTTTTCATGGGCAGCGAGAAATACCCCAAGGAGAATGAATTTGATTCTTTTATCAAGGTAAGATTAATGAAGATCGTAAAATCCCTCTTATACAGGAAAAGTTTGTAATCACTGCGCAAATTTTGACAAATTAAACTTAAACGTGTTTTATTATACACCTATTTCTTATTTTGATATGTCTTAGTACAAAAAATGAAGTTATCGTTAACGAAAGATGTTTATTTTGAAACTGGTATAATGGATACTCGTCGCGCAACCCGCCCGTGGCGCGGTCAGTGAAGCGGAATGCAGTAGTAGGTACCTATCAGCTGTGCGCTCGCCCTTTGATATTATTACGAATAGATTGTATCCATATTTTGCTGATTTCAAGTAGGATAAAAAAGTATTGAACAAATAATGGAAATGTGGTGTTGAACCACCAAAAAAAATAATTGCGCAGGTTAAAAACTTATCCTGCCGATTTAGGTTCGAAGCAGTAGAAAAATTATTGATTTCGTCCGCGTGAAATTTCGGTCCACCCATCGCGTCGCATCCCGTCGCTCGCCCGCGCTATAACTTCGTTATCGCTTAGCATTCTTTCAGACTTTTGTTCTTTTCGCTTGGCTTCTAAGGATCATAGCGTGATGTTATATAGCCTATAGCCTTCCTCGATAAATGGGCTATCCAACACTAAAAAAATATTTTTTCATGCGCATCATGCGCACTTGAACTCGAACATACCTACTTATTTTGTTGCGGAGTTATTTTAAAATTATGATATCTCCTAAGATGTTTATTGAAATCAAGTGATGTCAAGGACAATTTTGTTTACATTTAAATACTTGTCATTAATAACATATTTATTTGGATAAGGATTAATATTATGTAGGTATGTGTGTATAATAAAACACGTTTAAGTTTAATTTGTCAAAATTTGCGCACTGATTAAAACTTTTCGTGTACTTATTCATGAAAAATTCCTTACGTAATAATAACTATGGGCTTTTCCTGTTAACTAGAGAGATTTGTTTTTTTTTTTTAATTTTTAATTACACCGTGGCATTTTAGTCGTCTTACAAAGACAGCCCACTTCATGTGGGCAATGACTACCAATAATTAAAGAAAAAAAAAAAAAAAAAAACTTTTTTTTTTCTATTAGTTATGACGCATGACATAGTTTAAAACACCCTGTTACGAGTGCAGTCCGAGCCTTGTGTTACAAGGGCGCCGCGGAACGGAGCGGCGACATCTTTATCAGAGTTCATTCACCCTAACGCAAAAATGTGTTTCTTACTATTGCAACTTAAACTTAATCTAATTCCATTCTGCGGCGCCCTTGTATCACAAGTAACAGGGTGTTTTAAACTATGTCATGCGTCATAATTAATAAAAAAAAATAAAAAATTCTAATATAAAAAAAAAAAAATAGTTTTTACATGAATGGTTAGTAGTCATTGGATACATGAAGTGGGCTGTCTTTGTAAGACGACTAAAATGCGACGGTGTATAATGCTGGCCAAAAAGATTTGAAAGATGCAGATGATGTTCTTGGAATTACCTATACCTTACCCATTCATATATTGTCCAGAAAAAAGGTGGTTCCGACAATGCGTCGACTGACTGCGAAGTGACGACGTTCTACTTCGAGATCCAGGAAAAGCACCTGCCTAAGGCCATGGATATGTTCAGCCAGTTCTTCGTCAGCCCCCTCATGAGCAAGGAAGCCATGCAGAGAGAAAGGGAGGCTATTGAATCAGGTCAGTTTTAAACCTTCAAATATGTTACATATAACATCCATCCTGATTTTCACTGTAGGGTTTGGCAGTGTTGCACCTATAGAACAAAAATATTACGCCAGTTATGTTTAAAGGTCATGGCACATTATACCGGCACGGCAACTTCACAGCTGCAGCACGGCGTCGCCTCGAATTTAGGCTACCGCTAGCCGCCAGCGCGCTACCTAACGCGTCGTCCGCGAAGTGCAAGCTCACAGTCCGCGCGCTGGCCGCGAGGTGCAAGCTTGCTGTCACCGCGAACACAATTGTTATATGCCATTTATGATGGAACACGCCTAGGACTTGCACTTTTTTATAATCTCGCGGTTTACATTGAATTGTTGTAGTGCCGGTATAGTGTGCCATGACCTTTAGCCCATGTAATAGGTGACGACCCTATTGCCATCTACCGGGCACAAATCCAGACTCCGGGCTGGTATTGAGAAATTCCAGATGGAAAAACTCAATTACACTTTTCCCGACCCGGTAATCGAACCCAGGACCTCATGCTCAGCAGTAGCGCTTGCGACCACTAGACCAACGAGGCAGTCCTCAAATTACATGGGCAAACGTTTTCACGAAAAACGCGAAAAATTTTCTAGATAGAGATAGAATAATAAAAGCAATGACAATTAAAAACTACCTATCACAATCATGGAGGTTCTTATTTCTGCATGCAAAAGTTTTTATTTTTTTAATACCTTTGCCAAAGACCAGTATTCGTTAAGAGGCCGTGCACGAAATCGACTGATTTTGATCAATTTTGTTCATTGTTTGTGAGAAAGGGAAACATAATTTAAACAAAACTATTTGAGATTTGAAAAGTCGTGTTCTTTGTTTTGCATGTGGCTGAAAGGGATTTTTCAAATAAATTAAGTATTTACGGTAAATCACTAATATTTGCAACAAGTTTTCCGAAAAATGACGCGAGACTGACATTTGATCATCATTCTACAAGAAACTACTTTTGATTTTGAACATTAAAAAATATCATCAGCATCATTATATGGTCTACTTGCATGTGGCGGAACCACTTTTTTCAACTTCCATACAAAATATAGCAGAAAAATAATATTGAAAAAACCTTTTTTTGTTTTAAACTTCGTCAGTAATATATATTTTTCCTATTATTTAGCAAATCATATCAAGAAATTTAAAAATCACAAATTAGCCTTCAGCTATCCTTAAAATATAATCAAAATTTTATTTAATGATTATACAATATCTTCATTAAGTAAATCAATGGCGAAATAAACTATATTTTGGAGAGCACAAAAAATATGAAACTATTAAAAGCTGCTGTGACTGACACGAATGGTTTAGAACCATGAAAACTGTACTTTTACAGTTACACAGACTTAATGTTTCGATTATTTCATGTTTTCTCACAATTAGACAAGAACTTGCCAAAAGAGAGTTTTTTTCGTGCACGGACCCTTAATCATTTGTAGCTATATTTATGCAGAAATATCTAATCATGAAATGAATACTACCTATCAAAGTCATGGAGCTTTTTATTTCTGCAAGCAAAAGTTTTGATATTTTATTTTAATACCTGACACTTGCGTTTAATTTGATGAAGTTGTTTTTGCCAAAGACCAATATTGGTTGCAATTAAAGTTAATAATTTGTAGCTATATAAAAAAAAAGAATAATTAAATGAATTGAAATGCGTGAAAGCTAATAAGTACTGAGAATTATGAAACGGGAAATGATTACCCCGTCTTTTGGAGCTGAACTAAGTCGCAACAATACTTGTTCCGTCAAAAAAATCTAGAATAACCTGATACTAACATAAATAAAACATAGCTATTAGATAATCTACAAGAACCATCAGCGTCAGTCAACTGTTTGACCACAATTATGAGCTTATTATGATATTACGCATAATTTTCACATCAGTACCTCGTATCATTAATAATAATGTTTTACATTTTAAAGATTACATAGAAACCAATTAGACGTTGAGCACAGCCGGTTTACATAAGGATTTGGTTATCAGACGATTTTAATCCACTTACACTAACTGCCCAAATTATGGACAGAAATCAAAATCAAAATATTTTATTTCACATAAACCTACATGGGCACTTATGAAACGTCAGAAGCTAGGTGCACGGTTCCAATTAGTCGTTTCCTATGGAGAAGAGCCGGCAAGAAACTCCACGGTTACTCTTTTAAAAATAATTGGCTTTACAATATTTTCAAATAACAGTGTTAATAGGTATGGCAGGACAGTGACAATCTCTCCTCTCCTTTCAACAATTAACAGTTACTTAACAAAATAGAAAGGTGCCAACTAATCTACAGTCTACTAGGCCTGCAACGTTCTCACATTCACAAAATAGGAAAGAATCTATATAAAAGACTAGCTTCTGCCCGCGACTTCGTCCGCGTGAAATTTCGGCCCACCCATCGCGTCGCATTCGCATCCCGTCGCTCGCCCGCGCTATAACTTCGTTATCGCTTAGCATTCTTTCAGACTTTTGTTCTTTTCGCTTGGCTTCTAAGGATCATAGCGTGATGTTATATAGCCTATAGCCTTCCTCGATAAATGGGCTATCCAACACTAAAAAAATATTTTTTCATGCGCATCATGCGCACTTGAACTCGAACATACCTACTTATTTTGTTGCGGAGTTATTTTAAAATTATGATATCTCCTAAGATGTTTATTGAAATCAAGTGATGTCAAGGACAATTTTGTTTACATTTAAATACTTGTCATTAATAACATATTTATTTGGATAAGGATTAATATTATGTAGGTATGTGTGTATAATAAAACACGTTTAAGTTTAATTTGTCAAAATTTGCGCACTGATTAAAACTTTTCGTGTACTTATTCATGAAAAATTCCTTACGTAATAATAACTATGGGCTTTTCCTGTTAACTAGAGAGATTTGTTTTTTTTTTTTAATTTTTAATTACACCGTGGCATTTTAGTCGTCTTACAAAGACAGCCCACTTCATGTGGGCAATGACTACCAATAATTAAAGAAAAAAAAAAAAAAAAAAACTTTTTTTTTTCTATTAGTTATGACGCATGACATAGTTTAAAACACCCTGTTACGAGTGCAGTCCGAGCCTTGTGTTACAAGGGCGCCGCGGAACGGAGCGGCGACATCTTTATCAGAGTTCATTCACCCTAACGCAAAAATGTGTTTCTTACTATTGCAACTTAAACTTAATCTAATTCCATTCTGCGGCGCCCTTGTATCACAAGTAACAGGGTGTTTTAAACTATGTCATGCGTCATAATTAATAAAAAAAAATAAAAAATTCTAATATAAAAAAAAAAAAATAGTTTTTACATGAATGGTTAGTAGTCATTGGATACATGAAGTGGGCTGTCTTTGTAAGACGACTAAAATGCGACGGTGTATAATGCTGGCCAAAAAGATTTGAAAGATGCAGATGATGTTCTTGGAATTACCTATACCTTACCCATTCATATATTGTCCAGAAAAAAGGTGGTTCCGACAATGCGTCGACTGACTGCGAAGTGACGACGTTCTACTTCGAGATCCAGGAAAAGCACCTGCCTAAGGCCATGGATATGTTCAGCCAGTTCTTCGTCAGCCCCCTCATGAGCAAGGAAGCCATGCAGAGAGAAAGGGAGGCTATTGAATCAGGTCAGTTTTAAACCTTCAAATATGTTACATATAACATCCATCCTGATTTTCACTGTAGGGTTTGGCAGTGTTGCACCTATAGAACAAAAATATTACGCCAGTTATGTTTAAAGGTCATGGCACATTATACCGGCACGGCAACTTCACAGCTGCAGCACGGCGTCGCCTCGAATTTAGGCTACCGCTAGCCGCCAGCGCGCTACCTAACGCGTCGTCCGCGAAGTGCAAGCTCACAGTCCGCGCGCTGGCCGCGAGGTGCAAGCTTGCTGTCACCGCGAACACAATTGTTATATGCCATTTATGATGGAACACGCCTAGGACTTGCACTTTTTTATAATCTCGCGGTTTACATTGAATTGTTGTAGTGCCGGTATAGTGTGCCATGACCTTTAGCCCATGTAATAGGTGACGACCCTATTGCCATCTACCGGGCACAAATCCAGACTCCGGGCTGGTATTGAGAAATTCCAGATGGAAAAACTCAATTACACTTTTCCCGACCCGGTAATCGAACCCAGGACCTCATGCTCAGCAGTAGCGCTTGCGACCACTAGACCAACGAGGCAGTCCTCAAATTACATGGGCAAACGTTTTCACGAAAAACGCGAAAAATTTTCTAGATAGAGATAGAATAATAAAAGCAATGACAATTAAAAACTACCTATCACAATCATGGAGGTTCTTATTTCTGCATGCAAAAGTTTTTATTTTTTTAATACCTTTGCCAAAGACCAGTATTCGTTAAGAGGCCGTGCACGAAATCGACTGATTTTGATCAATTTTGTTCATTGTTTGTGAGAAAGGGAAACATAATTTAAACAAAACTATTTGAGATTTGAAAAGTCGTGTTCTTTGTTTTGCATGTGGCTGAAAGGGATTTTTCAAATAAATTAAGTATTTACGGTAAATCACTAATATTTGCAACAAGTTTTCCGAAAAATGACGCGAGACTGACATTTGATCATCATTCTACAAGAAACTACTTTTGATTTTGAACATTAAAAAATATCATCAGCATCATTATATGGTCTACTTGCATGTGGCGGAACCACTTTTTTCAACTTCCATACAAAATATAGCAGAAAAATAATATTGAAAAAACCTTTTTTTGTTTTAAACTTCGTCAGTAATATATATTTTTCCTATTATTTAGCAAATCATATCAAGAAATTTAAAAATCACAAATTAGCCTTCAGCTATCCTTAAAATATAATCAAAATTTTATTTAATGATTATACAATATCTTCATTAAGTAAATCAATGGCGAAATAAACTATATTTTGGAGAGCACAAAAAATATGAAACTATTAAAAGCTGCTGTGACTGACACGAATGGTTTAGAACCATGAAAACTGTACTTTTACAGTTACACAGACTTAATGTTTCGATTATTTCATGTTTTCTCACAATTAGACAAGAACTTGCCAAAAGAGAGTTTTTTTCGTGCACGGACCCTTAATCATTTGTAGCTATATTTATGCAGAAATATCTAATCATGAAATGAATACTACCTATCAAAGTCATGGAGCTTTTTATTTCTGCAAGCAAAAGTTTTGATATTTTATTTTAATACCTGACACTTGCGTTTAATTTGATGAAGTTGTTTTTGCCAAAGACCAATATTGGTTGCAATTAAAGTTAATAATTTGTAGCTATATAAAAAAAAAGAATAATTAAATGAATTGAAATGCGTGAAAGCTAATAAGTACTGAGAATTATGAAACGGGAAATGATTACCCCGTCTTTTGGAGCTGAACTAAGTCGCAACAATACTTGTTCCGTCAAAAAAATCTAGAATAACCTGATACTAACATAAATAAAACATAGCTATTAGATAATCTACAAGAACCATCAGCGTCAGTCAACTGTTTGACCACAATTATGAGCTTATTATGATATTACGCATAATTTTCACATCAGTACCTCGTATCATTAATAATAATGTTTTACATTTTAAAGATTACATAGAAACCAATTAGACGTTGAGCACAGCCGGTTTACATAAGGATTTGGTTATCAGACGATTTTAATCCACTTACACTAACTGCCCAAATTATGGACAGAAATCAAAATCAAAATATTTTATTTCACATAAACCTACATGGGCACTTATGAAACGTCAGAAGCTAGGTGCACGGTTCCAATTAGTCGTTTCCTATGGAGAAGAGCCGGCAAGAAACTCCACGGTTACTCTTTTAAAAATAATTGGCTTTACAATATTTTCAAATAACAGTGTTAATAGGTATGGCAGGACAGTGACAATCTCTCCTCTCCTTTCAACAATTAACAGTTACTTAACAAAATAGAAAGGTGCCAACTAATCTACAGTCTACTAGGCCTGCAACGTTCTCACATTCACAAAATAGGAAAGAATCTATATAAAAGACTAGCTTCTGCCCGCGACTTCGTCCGCGTGAAATTTCGGCCCACCCATCGCGTCGCATTCGCATCCCGTCGCTCGCCCGCGCTAAAACTTCGTTATCGCTTAGCGTTCTTTCTGACTTCCGTTCTTTTCGCTTGGCTTCTAAGGATCGTAGCGTAGATATATAGCCTATAGCCTTCCTCGATAAATGGGCTATCCAACACTAAAATATTTTTTCAATTCGAACCAGTAGTTCCTGAGATTGGAGCGTTCAACCAAACAAACAAACTCTTCAGCTTTATCCATACTAATATTATAAATGTGAAACGTCATGGATATAACCTGGGATATGGAGAAGGACATAGGCTACTTTTTTACGCGATAACCGACATCCACGCGGGCGGAGCCGTGGGCAAAAGCTAGCAAATTATATAGCTGACCCGCGCAACTTCGTCTGCGTCACCTACTCGTAAGAGAGAGAGTGGTTTAAGTAATGAATTTTCTACTTATTTTGTTGCGGAATTATTTTAAAATTATGATATCTCCTAAGATGTTGATTGAAATCAAGTGATGTCAAGGACAATTTTGTTTATATTTAAATACTTGTGATTAATAACATATTTAACATATAATCGGTTTTTTAATGAGAACCGGTGATTACCAGTTTTGTCGAAAACCGTTTTTTTTTTTTTGTATTTATGAAACCGGTTCACATCACTAGTAACAAATCTCAAAAAAATATCATGTCCACAAAAGCCACTAATAAAGAATTGGTATTCGATTTGTAGGTATATAATGTCAAATACAATAATAAGTCATAATAAAATAACAATAAAATAAGCCACACTCTCTGAAATTATAAACAGTCATTGACCACATATTCTATACCCAAAGTCTCTTTTTCAGATAATTTATGTAAACAAAGTAATGTCAAGAAATGTCACTGTCAAAATGACAGGACAGTGGTACAAAACATTTTATCATATTTTATTTTTGTAAAAAGTCAACACTAAAATTAAAGAGAATTAATTATAAGAACTATGCAAACAAAATACCGTTGCCAAACAATGTTTTGTGTAGTATGTCGGAGATACGCCTTAAGATCGTCATAAACAGCCCTTTTAAGTCCAGCGCTAGACGTAGGCCTCCCAAAATCGATTTCCACTCGAAACAGTTTACAGCCGTTTTCATCCAAAATGTGGCTAGATATGCTAATTACAATATGAATCTATGAATGAGAGTTGTAATATTAGTGTTGTTGAACATGTAAACATTTGAAAATGTTTGGATCTCCTGCATTGTTACCAGTATCATAAAATATTTTATACCACACAATCTCCTTTTTTTAATAACTTTGTTTAAAACCGAAAGTTTATAAAAATAATTGCGGTATGATTATTTTTTAATTATTATTTCTTAAAATAGGTACTTAAAAGTAAATGAAACCTCTGTTTTCGCCATTTTATGTGAATTACCATTACGAAGATATTTTTTTGATATGTTATCCCCTTTGTTTACATTAATTATCTGAATTTGAGACTTTGGGTATAGTTCAGGACCACTTCTATGTACAGCGGCCAGCATATCAAGGTACACGAAACTGTTTTTCTCCAAACGATTTTAAATTTTAAAATGTTGTTGATAAAGTTCAAAATCGAACGAGAAAATGTGACAGTTTGTGGTAACTTGATGTGCTGGCCACCGTACATTATGTTCAAAGTATTCGGTAACATTTCTGCATTGATATCCGATAGTACTGACAGTTGGTCGACTCTGTGGTTTTCCTTATTGATTTCATTATGAAAGAATGACGATACTTATCACCACCTCGTGTCATTTGCAATGCTACTCAAGTAATTATTGTGTAAATACTATTCGAGCGTCTTTAGTTGTCGTTACGGCTTGTCATAGGTCCTTAACCGAGTACCGAGGAAACGATACGTAATTGCGAAATAATTGCTTTCGTTTGATCTCTTGCTGCATCGTTATTGCTTAACCTATAGTTATGCAATTAAAATGTAAGATATTTAAGGATTCACTCTATAAATCGTACACGAAACATGATTTACATGTAGATTCCTCGATTTAAAAAAAATAAACCCTTAGTACCCTTAGTACGGCGTACATACTTCACGGTCATCAGTTTTTTAATAATAACAAAATACATGTTTTCCGTACCGTGTCGTTTTTCGTAACGTGTGGCGCCGGACGTAAAGAATAGCACCACCCAATTTCGTCCCGTGGGTGTCGTAAAAGGCGACTAAGGGACTTACTAGAGAATGGGCAGCAGCGTTCTCTATGCATTTTTAACACCATACTGCGATCGCCAACCCGCCTGCCAAACGTGGCGACTATGGGAAATTCCCCCCCTTTTGGGGGAGGCCTGTCTCCAGCAGTGGACGTCTTTCGGCTGAAATGATGATGATGAATGAAATGTTTTCCATAACGTATACAAGTTACATTTTCGAAATGTGTATTTGTTTTAATAATACGATTCCCTCGTATTAAACCTAAATTTTCCAGAGCGCCACGCTTCCCCTTCAATCAATTAGTGTCAAAAGCTCGGTGCGCCCTTAAAGATACTCGTCCTACTCACGTATGTACTGTATGTACTTATTAAGTACTTTCTGTCTGCTTTGTTTCAACATGGTGGGAAATATTTATAAACGTTGCTTCAAGTTATGTCATGATTAACATCTGATTAACCATATATGGATAATCAAAGTGTTAGCATAAGTTAGGAGTAAAATACAGGTTGCCAGAATCGATAAGATAAATATATATATTTGATTCAGACTATACTATAGTGGAATGCTTGCAAAAGGCTGCTAAGTCATAAGTACTTACTAACATAACATAACACCAACATTGTACACTTAGTTCGCAATAAACGTTTTGACTTTGACTTTGAAAATAAATAAGTTCATCAAACCAAATTTTATTTGTTAAGCTCAACACGTAACTATGCATATAAATAAGGCTGTAAGAAACGCTTCATCAATAGTAATGTATGAGTAACTAACCATTTATTGCTTGTGGTTTTAGCTTCGGACGGTCCAACAGATTACTTCCTGTCTGTGGTATAATACTCAACAAATAGATTATACTCTAGACTCAAGAAAACATCGTGTTGAAACCGGAATGTCCTAGAACCAAAAATTTAAAGAAATGTAAAATCCAGCAACCCGCACTAGGCCCATGTGGTGGATGACGGCTCGCACCGTCTTACAAAGATGAGGCCTGAGTCCCAGGAGTGGTAACATTATAGGCTGATTATGTATCACTGGCATGGCGTAATTGCTCACGCGATAACAAAAAAAAAAAAAATCGTGGGCTACCTTACCGCATCCCCAATGCGCTAAGTTAGCCCGCGAAATTCTAATTTTGTTTTTTAATCAATTTCAGTGACCCAAACACGGACGTGAACCGTAAATAAATGAATTTAGAATATTTGGTTCAGTTTTGGGGGAAAATAAGAAAATAAAAAATAAAAAAACGGTTTTGCTAACTGTACCGTGTGTCATATCAAATGAAAGAGCCTACAATTTTGAAAAAAATACAGAAAATTGTTCTATACTTATAGATACAGGAAAATATATAAGAAGTCTATGGTCTTAAAATAACATGGTAAATCTCTCTATATTGTGCTTACAAACTTGCATTTGCAGTTGGAATGTGTGGGAGAACATGTTTTTCAATTACAAAGTTTGTTCTGGGTCAGATTAAAAAAAAAACATGGTAGATAAAATATTCATCGTACGGAACCCTCTACACGGGAGTTCAACTTGCACTTGACCGGTTTTTATTTAATGATTATAATTCTAAAAAAATATATTTGAATCATATTTAGTTCAACATACAACCTGATACTGAATTATAACGCGCGGGCTCGCCTTAAGCCCAAACCCGATCACATAATAAATAATTATGTGATCGGTGATAATTATTATACCTGTATCTTTAGCAAGAACTATTTAATAATAGGTATGTGCCTTTAGTTAGAATTTCAGCCGCTAATCAACACAAAATTACTCTTGTTCACAGAATTCGCAATCGCCTCTCCATCGGACTCGAACCGCAAGGACCAGCTACTCTCCAGCCTGTTCCCCGAAGGTCACCCCGCGCGTACCTTCACGTGGGGCAACCTCCGTAGTCTGAAGGACGATATAGATGACGATGAGCGACTGCACCTCGCCGCGCATGCTTTTAGGAAGAGGCATTACAGCGCGCATAGGATGACTGTCGCTGTGCAGGTAAATATAACATCATACCTGTATTCGCCGCAGGAGTAAGCAGACTTGTTAGAATACCCACATTTTGCCAGTTATGTTGAAGTCTAATAAGGGAAGGGCCTATTGCAACAACATCCGGGCTCATATCCTATTTGTATACCTAATAGTACTTAAGCCGACCTGGGCATCTGACAAAGGGGCTCATCGACATATTTCGCAAATTCTAACTAACTATGCCATTCGATTCGTTATAAGCGGCCTTTCATTGGTTTATTAAGAACAGTATAAAAAAAAACATTGTAAAGATAATCCACAAACGACTAAAAGGAACCCATTGCAGCTCAAAAAATTATAATAATAGATAATATATCGATAATTAAAGACATGTGATATTCTAGATATGTGATATATAAAATTTGCAGTAAGTAAATTTTTGACAGAATAATTGCATGTTGAATATTTATTTAGCCATTATCTCTGAATATTTTTTTGTTGATGAGCCCCTTATTTTCCTGTGCCCTTTATATGGTTTGTCATCTTAATAGGATAAGTGATAGGCAATTACCAAAAGGGCTAAGAAATTCGGTTGTTGGTGGAAACGCCGGAAAGGGCGCTCTCTTTTAGAACATAAACCGAAACAAACGATCTTCGTAAAGGTCTAGTGCAGGGATGGCGAATCTCTAAACATTCACGTGGCATTTTTTCCAAATTGAATTCGGCCATGACGTGCCAACAAGCAATCTTGACTTAGTGACTACTAGCAAAAAACTAAATAGTTTCATAATAATACTCTTTATAAACATACAAAGCAGGGCTTGTTAACGTTACCAAATAACAAAATAATAACCGTTACGTAAAGTTAAATTTCAATGTTATACCTTACTAACGTTACGAAAATTTAACGTTACTTGAAAACATTACCAGTAATATAACGTTAATTAACGTTAACAAAAATACGATAACTAACATTATTTTAGATACGTCGCCGTTCTGCAGGTAAGCATCAGGTAGATTCAGCTAACGTTTTGATCTGCACGGCATCAGCGAGGCGCGAGGGAGGGCTCCCGCCGCGCCGCACGCCTCAGACCCCACTGCTTACATCTCACCCGTTTAAAATAACGATAAAATTAACGATAAGATACAATTAACGTTAATAAAGATTAACGATAAAATGTAGCATCAATAACGTTAAATCGAATACCGTTATTTTAATAATAATGTCAACTCTGTCAATGAACGTAACGTTAACGTAATGTAACGTAATTTAATGTAACGTAATATAATGTAAATGTCACGTAATGTAATGTAACATAATGTAACGTAAAATGTAACGTAATGTGACGTAATGTAACGTTATGAAAAATTTACCGGTATTTAAAGCCCTGCCCCCATTGATACCGTGCCCAAATTATTTTGTCGCATGCCACCAATGGCATGCCTGCTATTGGTTCGCTATCCCTGGTCTAGTGGAAAGTAGGTACTCGCAACGGCGCGCGTGTATGACACGATATTTTGATATCCTAGATGTATAAATGTTGCCAAAGCAAAAGGACTATGCAAGATTTGTAGCAAGGGGTGTTCTGTTATTTCTGCCTTTCCGATGGGAAAATGCGTTAGTTTATCTTTTACGCATCGACTGTGTTTAAGCATATTATAGAGGGACTGTTCCGTTTCTGATAACTGAAATGTAATTGTCTATTGTTCGGATTAAAAAAAAAACAATAACATTCGTTAGATCATTATGATATCAGACAAAAATATTATGTTATAACAATACGCAGGACCAATAATAAAGGAGGAATAGGAGGCATTATACAATAAGAAGAATAAATAAATCTAGAAATATTTATTTGTAAGCATCATTAGACTGATAAAAACACAAAGGGGTAAATGTGTATTGCTAATTTCTTAAACATAACAAGTGGGTATATGTTTAAGAAAATAACAATACCATTAAATCCCTTTTCCAACCATAATATAAAATTCAATGCTATGGCTATTTTGGTGCTTCCAAAATTCGTGTACTCGATAGTAATGAATCTTGTTGAACTGACAAAATTAAAAAGATTATCATTCTGAGTGTGTTAAATCACGTATACACCGGAAACAAAGCGCAACATTATGTCAGCAACGTTGCGGAAAACAATGTTGCTGACCACATGGGATGTTGTAGTGTTGCTGGCAATACCATAATACCTTTTCCAACCATAATACAAAATACAATGCTTCAGGTGTTTCCAAAATTCGTCTGCTTGATAGTAATAAATCTTATTGACGGACAAAATCAAAAAGATTGTCACTCTGAGTTTGTTAAACCCCGTATACACCGAAAACAAAGCTGTTAAACCCCGTATACACCGAAAACAAAGCTCAACATTGTGTCAGCAACGTTTATGAGTTGCAGGAAACAATGTTGCTGGCCACACGGGATGTTGTAGTGTTGCTGGCAACATGCTTAATATTCCATATTCATGGTTAACAAAAAACTACTATAAATTTTGCGGAATTATTATATGCGACATCACCCCGCAGACCATGACCCACCATTCATCTTGCGCCGCATGTCCTGCTTCCACGCACGCACGTACGTGTGAGGACCTAATGTATGCACCAGCGAATAGTGTTAGCGTTGCTAAGTACCGGACTAAACAAAAAAAAATAATTTCTTTTCGAACAATATTTGCTATCGACACACTAAGAGGAAGACGGGGCTATACGCAATTAGGGTGCTGTTTGTCCTCACGCTCTCTTACATTACGTTTATCCCCAGGCACGAATGGACCTGTCCTCCCTCGAAGACTACGTCGTCAACACCTTCGGCCACATTCCCACCAACAAGCTGCCTTCTTCAGACTTCAGTCAGTTCAGCTTCAAGTCCGACACCGTCACTCCCGAGTTCAGGAGCATCTACTACGTCAAGCCTGTGGGGGATACCACTGAGGTAAGTTATGTATACATATTCTGTCTCTGTGACCGCGTTGTGCTTCTAAATTCCGCATCGGATTTTGATTCAGTTTTCACCATCATTTAGAAAATATGTTCCAAAATAAAATCAAAATATTTTCTATCACATAAACCTACATGGGCACTTATGAAACGTCAGAAGCTAGGAGCACGGTTCCAATTAGTCATTTCCTATGGAGAAGAATCGGCAAGAATCTCCACGGTTACTCTTTTAAATTGGCTTTTATAATATTTTCAAATAACAGTGTTAATAGGTATGGGAGGACAGTGTAGGCCTTTCAACACTTACCAGGTACTTAACAAAATAGAAAAGTGCCAAAAATCTACAGTCTACTGGGCCTACAACGTTCTCACATTCACAAAATAGAAAAGAATCTATAAAAAAGATTAATAAAGATTAATTCCGGAAGGTATAAGTACAATACATTAATATAAACTTACGTAAACCTACCTACCTGCCTACGGAGGCTACCTTAGCGCATTCCCCTTAATGCGTTGTTCTAATCCGCAGGTACATTTAACATGGTGCATGCGGTCTTTGCTATCTGAATACGAGTCCAAGCCGCACCAGTACATCTCGTATCTACTGGGACACGAGGGTAAAGGCAGTCTGCTGTCCTATCTCAGGAAAAAGTTAGTATTCTATTATAGATGTATGAACAGGGTGTAAAATTCACTCATCCTCCATAGAAGAGGGAGGATCCTTCGGCCAGACGTGTGTTGTGTCTGGTGGGCAACTGCCCAACGGTTGATGGAGGGATGTTGTATATATTCTAGTCGCGCGGTAAACTCTGATTGCGCGATGTAGGATTTGTGACGTCAGGTGCTTGATGCGTAGTTTGCATGTGGCGTTGTAGATCCCGCCACACTATAACTGTAATGGAGTACCCTTTACAGTCGATGTATAAGATACAATACCTTATCCTTAAGATATAATACTAAGGGCGTCGCTAAGGGGGGCAGGGAGGGGCAGCTGCCCTCTCCTAGAGATTAAAAAAAATGTAGCCAAATGCAAAGCATCCAAAATCCTAACTAAGAAGCATTATGGGGGAAAATCGTCATTAATAAATTTTATTTATTATTATTTTATTCCTTGACTAAACATACAATAATACATTCCTCTCATTCCAGCTTCTGTCCCGTTCATTGATGGAGAAAACTTTCCTACCGTAAATGTTACCGGTTTCCCTATTAACTACAGATGAATTAAATTATTGCTTTGTTGATCTATAAAATCCATTTTTTTTTTTTTTTTGTGCAGGGTTTGGGCTCTCGGCATATACACGGGTAACTCAGAAAGCGGCATCGACTACACTTCCATGTACAGTCTGTTCTCCACGCAAGTCGTGCTCACTAAGGAGGGACTCGACCATGTGGATGAGGTGAGACTACTACTGGAAATAGTTGAATTTTCTTTGTACTAAGTTGGCTTTGCACCTTTATATTCAAATTATAATTATGTCGTGTCTCTATTTATAATACTGTGTGTATATGTTACCGGCCAAACCCGATTTCAGGCCAAACTAGTATGTCTCCGGTCGACCTATCTTAGCGATCCACCACTCAGAAATAGGAGCCCCGCTTGGCGGGGCTCCTATTTCTGAGTGGTTTAAAAAAAAATTAACTACGAGGGCTAAGGCGGTAGCTCCACTCCGCTTCGCTCCCGCCTTAGCCTTCTAACCTAACCTATCCGAGTCGGGGTACTCTGAGTCGGGGTGTTAACCAAAATAGTTAGGATAAACCGGCTTGGCCTGAAATCGGGTTTGGCCGGTAACATATATAAATAATAGAATAGAATAAATAAATAAAAGTTAAATTCAACTCCTGATTGTTGCTCCATAAAATTATGATCTCCAACAATTTTTTTTACTACAATTCAAACGGCCGTTTTTCGCGGTCATATTGTGACGTCATTTACCATGAAACTGCTTTGTATACATCTGTTTTTTAGCCCTAAATCATATAAATTATATTATTTTTATTCAAGCAGAAATCGCACTTACTTACCTTCGTGAGATTTCAAGTACCAAGCATTTTGAAAAGAATTGGTTTTTATTTATACAGTTTTTTTTTTTTTTCAACTTCCGGCATTGTCGGAGACGACGCGTTTTGAGTTTGCGTTCCATTCCACCGAAGAAACGCAACATTAAATAATGAATTGTAAAATATGTAACGCATTATAAAATTTAAAAATATAGGAATTTGTTTCTTGATTCCTACACAATGTTTATTTAAATAATGGATAAATTTTATTATAATTCTATTACAAGACACGCGTTCCTTATTTGAACAGGCTACTGTTTTTGTGAATTTATAATTTATGGCGTATAAATTGTTTGTTTCCAGGTGCTAGAAGCAATATTCTCATACATAAATATGCTCAAACAAATTGGACCTTCAGAAAGAATATATGAAGAAATAAAGGTAAGTTACATGAATGTTTTTTTTTTTTTTGACGTGACAACGTCATGTAAATCGATGAACGCCGGCTGCACTCACGAAAAGGCATGACTCATTGTCACGTTCCGCCTGAGCCGAGTGTGCAAGCGAGAGCGCGGGACAAGCGATAGAGAAGCACGATCGGCCTAAGCATTCGGCTTGTGACGCTATCATGTAAAATTATCGTCCGTAAACCGACTTCACAGACAACCATATTTTTTTTTTAACAGCCGTGATAGTAGTGTGACGGTCAGACTGCAAAGTCATAGGTCTCGAGTTTGAACCCAAGGCTTCTGACTTTTCGGATTCATGTGCGTATTGTATAGTTATCACTTGCTTAAAAAACGGTGAAGGAAAACATTGTGAGGATACCGACATGCCTTTTTTTTGTTTGGAAAATTATCAACTAACTTCACCCGCACTGGGCTGAGCGGGAGGGCGTGTCAGACTTTTACTGACTAAAATCCACCCGTGTTCCTTCAGTTGCCTGTGTGCCAGGGCCACGATATCCCTTTCGGACAAACCCTCAACTCTGGCAGGCACCGGTCCTAGCGGACCCCGTCAGTGCGTGCTAAAATCTCTTTGAGGCGCGCGTGGAACACAACGCGGCCTTCGACCCGGGCCTGGTTCCTACCGGACGGCGAGCTGCCCTTAGCTACGGCCTACGGTGGCCGGGTGGCCCGATTCCCGCCGCCCAAGGTGTCTCCTGCGGCGACTAGGGCGTTAGGGCGCACAGACTGCCGCTCCCTCACGCGTACCGCCTCCTCCCTCGCAAGCATTACTGCTTCGAAGAAAGAGGTGACTGCCTCCCATGCACTCTCGCTCCGGACCATGGCCTGGACCAGGGCCGGACGCGAGGGCGAGCCTATTGCCATAAACCAGGCACAAATCCAGATTCGGGGCTGCTACAGAAATGCCAGATGGAAGGGATGTGTCCTGGGTACAAAAAAAGAAAAACTGTTGAGTCCGCCAATCAGATAATAAAAAAATATTAGACAAGTATTTTTTGCTTTATTTATTTAACAATTTATGTACACACATATAAACAGACAAGAAGAAAGGAACAGAAAAATACGTACAAAGGTGATGCTTATTTCTAATGAAATCTCTTCCAGCATACCTGCGATAGGAAAGTAGATATAGAGATGAGATCATATTAATAAAAAATTACTTAGATAAAACACATTAAACTTGGGGAGTGGGGGCTCGTTACGTCACAACTACGTATAAAATCTACTGAAAAGTGACGTCATGCCACATTTGAACTCAATGTATCGCCTTAATGTTTTGATTACGGTAAAAAGATAAAATACGTGTCCAATATTTTTTAATAATCTACATGACGGACAAAAAATATTTTTTTAGTCATCATCCCTATTGTACGGAAATCCTATACAATGCGAGATCAGCTTATACTGGAAATGTACGGCTTGATATGTAGCCGTGTGTACTAAACAAAACATTATTTTCCAGACGTTAAAAAAGTCATCTGGTATAATACATTTCAACGAATTTCTTTCAACAGACAATAGAAGAAACAAGTTTCCGCTTCGAAGAAGAGTCTCAGCCGGCGGAGTATGTAGAGACGTTATCAGAGAACATGCACTTCTACCCGCCACAGCACTACATAACCGGAGATCGCCTCTACTACAAGTATGATCCTAAGGTAACACAGTCACTGTATTTTTACATACATATATACATACATAAAATCACGCCGTCTTCCCATGAGGGTAGGCTGAAACTCTATAGAGTTGCTACGGATATCCGACCACTATCCAGTATCCGGCCTATCCGGCGCACGGCCGGATTGTTATTTTGTGCCAGTTATCCGGCTAGCCGGATACTTGGTCTTATTTTCGTAACATAATGTTACTGTTAGCCTGCATCATCCCACTGCTGGGCAAAGGCCTCTCCCCATGACTTCCAGCTTTCTCGATCCAGAGCTAATGAGGACCACTGGTCGTTTGTTTTTTCCAGCTCGTCCCGCCATTTTCTACGGGGTCTTCTTCTTCTTTCATCATCATCATCTTCTATCATCATCTTCTTCATCATAAAATGTAAATAATACTAATTTAAATCAACTGCACGTGCGGCGGAGTGGTGTCTGGCGAGTGTCATCGTCCCTCTCCCTGCCACCCCTTGCTCGCCTTTTTCGCCGCGACCGCGAGTGGTTGTGCGGACGAGCAGGTTTTATCATGCATGACGTTCGCTTCGGCCGGATATCTGACTATCCGGCTTCGGCAGTTGCCGGTTAACCGGCATTCGGTATCCGGCCAAATCACTGTCCGTTGTAATTCTAAACTATAGAGCGCCACCTGCTACGCTCCTTACATACTTCTATTGCTTCGTTTAAATTCATACATCTGGTCATACACGCACGCCGTTTGCGAGAACTACGAATTTGATTAGGTATACTATTATGTATATCTATTCAAGGTGTCGCTGTGTGGCACTACTCAGCAATACCATTCGACTCCCTTTCTTTTAGTGGACTTCTTCGTTACTCACGCTTTCGATTTTTATTTTTTTAAACAAAAAGATTTTTATTTTTTAAGCTTAACTCCATGAATCGATAGCACTATTGACACAGATTAATACAGATGGGACACTCCGCAGTTTAGGCACGCAATCGCCGCACAATGGGCTGAAATCGACTCTCTTAGACATATAACACTTTTTTCCCAAATGTCCACTTTTATGACTTGAAAATGTTTTGGGAGACTAAATACATGCCTAAAAATACCAACATTATGGAATAGCATTGCAAACAACACAAATATAATCTTTTCACAAAAAATTACTATGGAGCTTGCATGAAAAAGTCTTATATCTCCGCCATAGTTCAATTGGCCCTAATTCCCTTGAAGGCGATTAAACCTTGAATTATTTAGTTTTTTTTTTTTTTTTTAATTCTTCTCCATAATGTTGATATTTTTAGGCATGTATCAAAACATCATCAAGTCATAAAAGTGAACATTTGAGAAAAAAGTGTTATATGTCTATGAGAGTCGATTTTCCGCCGGTATAAGAATTGCGCGATAGAAAGAGAGGCAACTTGTAGATGAATATAACTGTAGGTAATAAGCGTTGTGCTACCTGAATTGCACTTTATTGTGTCGCACAGTGTTCCATTTGATAATGCGACGTGACTTTTTTATCATTGATAGGCTTTGTTACGAGCAATATTTCTGTGCTAGTGTCAAGTCGCACTTTTGAGTTTTTAGTAAGAAAAAAAATAAAAACGAAAATCTGAAAAAAAATATATTACTCTGTATCCGGCGGTGATTTTCCAAAAATAAAACTGAAAAATATGCGCCCAAAGATGCTCTATAAAAAATATTTTTATATAAAATAAATATCTTGTACAGTTACGTTTTCAGAATTAATTTTAATTTTTTTAATGAAAAGGTCACCAAACTTCATCATAAAAAAAAAAAAAAATTAATGGACACGTGGGTGTTTTACTCGTGCATTATAAATGCATCCCTTGATCGATAAATACCATAAACAGCAGAGGGTTTTTTTTTTGTTATCAAATGGAACACTGTGTGTCGTAGCAAGAGTCGGTTTTTATTTAAATGATTTTGCGGAGTGTCCTATCTGTTATTAATCTGTGCTATTGAGGGCAAATCAAACATAATTTTTCAGCGTGTATAAAACACAAGCATAAAGTTCCTTAACCTAGTCAGAGGGTGCCGTACCTGTTCTCCTAGATAGGTAACAAAATAACATGTGCTTAGGAAAATCTATTATTTTTCTTCAATTTTATTTAGTCTGATGTGCAGAATGCGTAGATGACGGTTTTGTTGACTTTTCAAGAAGTCAAATATTCTTAAGTCTAGTTTTATTAGCTATTAACGCTACCTTATATTCTCTTTCAGGGTATAACAGAGCTACTGGACTGCATGAGAGCCGACACAGTAAACATAATGATACTATCCAACAAGCATTCCACGCCTATCAACTACGACTCCAAAGAAAAGTGGTTCGGAACTGAATACAGCAAAATGGGTGAGTTTAGTTATAACAAGGGAAATTAAACCTTAAGTAATTCTTTATAAGGTCGAAAATTTAAAATTATAATTTGTTGTTGCCACAATTATGCATTTCAGAAACGGCCAGCGAGTTATTAATATTATTTTTTAAAGTGAACATTAAGTGTCTATATTGTCCTTTTCTCAAATCAAATCAAATTGTATTTATTTCTACCTGTAAATTAAAAAAAAAAGCATCAAACGTAAATTGGGGCAAGTATCATCAAGTTTATCTAAAGTGCGGTCGCAGAATACGGAAAATTTCGTTTCGTGGCTTATACTACTACGTGCCGTGTGGTGCCGGACGTAAAGAATAGCACCACCCCATTTCCTCCCGTGGGTGTCGTATAAGGCGACTAAGGACTTACTAGAGAATGGGCAGCAGCGTTCTCTATGCATTATTAACACCATACTGCGATCGCCAACCCGCCTGCCAAGCATCACGATTATGGCAAATTCCCCCCTTTTGGGGGAGCCCTATGTCCAGCAGTGGACGTCTTTCGGCTGAAATGATGATGACTACTACGTGTCTCTGTCACTCCCGTGCAATAATATTGGCATCCCACTCACAGGTAAAAAATTCATTTCGGTGTCCATATCAACGAAATTCTCAGTATTTCGCGATCTCGCTTTATACTAGCTGCGCCCCGCGGTTTCACCCGCATAAGTCTTGATTCCGTGGTAATATCGGAATAAAAAGTATCCTATGTGTTAGTCCAGGTTTTAAACTATGCTTTTGCCAAATTTCACCCAAATCCGTTGTCGTTTTTTCGTGATTGAGTAACAAAAATCCATCCATTTATCGATCTATTCTTACAAACTTTCGCGTTTATAATATTACTAGGATTTGCCTGCGGCTCCGCCCGCGTGGATGTCAGTTGTCGCGTAAAAAAGTAGTCTATATCCTGCTCCATATCCCAGGCTCTATCTCTGCCAAATTTCATGACGATCAGTTCAGCGGTTTAGGCGTGAAAACGTAATATACAGACAGACAGACAGAGTTACTTTCGCATTTATAATATTAGTATGGATTTTGACATTTTTATAACATTTTAGACAATTTTAATTATTATTTTTGAATAAGTTGTTGAATATTTAAATTTTATTAGTCAAAATTTTATTTTGGGTTTTTAACTGTTTAGAATTTATAATAGCTTATAATTTAAATGTATGAGGGTAAAACTATGTACTAGAATTATGTCTGAAATAAATAAAATAATGTATACAGCCATACTAACCACCTATTCACTCCGACAGAAATCCCCGGCAAATGGCTTGACCGTTGGCTGAACGTGGATCCCTACAACAATTTCTTCCTTCCGGAGAAGAACGTATACATAACCACAGACTTCAGCCTGATCCAACCAGACCCAGCATACACAGAGACCGCGCAAGAACTGGGCATCGATCTTAGGAGCTCTCCTAAAGATATACATAGAAAAGTCGAAGCTGCGAATAAGGATTCTACCAAGATATTGAGCCATGGTGACCTTATTGCTACTGTAAATCATTTTAGGTATGTTTTGGTTTATTTTTTGGTATCTTTTATCAGCTGAACGTGGAAAATAAAACTCCAATTAAGTAACAACAAACCTAAAGCGTTTTCAGATTGTCCGATACGATATCGGTGCCGGACACCGGTAGCCGAAATCCGATATCCGATACCATGTGGTATCTTCACATATTCCCGATGATATCGGTCCGATTTGGCCATTTTCTCAATAGCTTTGTGCGAGTGCTTTGTGTTTTGTACTTATGGCAGACTATAATAGAAAACTTTATTTGCTGCATCTATTATATTTGAGAAGCAAAAAGATCTGCCCGCAGCACGGTACGAAAAAATCCGATTTTTATAATAAATATCAAAAATCCGATTTTTTTTATATATATCTGATATATATCCAGGCCAAGAAAAAGAAGCGAATTTCATTCTGTAAGGGGATTAAACACTTAAAATAATATAAGTGTCAAATTACAACATTTTATATTTAAAAAATGTAACAAAAGAATTTGTGTTTATTTGAGAAAGAATTTTTTAACGAACACTTAAAAAAACAAGTACCTATTATTATAATAATCTTCATTTGTTTGTGAGATAAATGAGCTAATTTTAATAATAATTTGTAATCATAAAAAAGTAAATTATTCTGAATTGTAATTTTTAGCTCCGTGTTGCCAGGGTAAACATTAATCTCCAAAATGTTTAGTTCAGAATCAGGAAAAAATCAATTGACATATATCAAGATAAAAATCAATTGATATATATCGTGATATATATCATTATATATATCCGCTGATATATATCATGGTATATAAACCATACTATGTAAAACTACATTCTTACAAATAAATAAAATTCTAATTCTATATCGGCGAACCCTGGTCCGCAGAGAGTATTGGATACATCCTATTGTGCAAGCTAGATATACAGCGGGAGCATTTTACCCTCTTTGATCAAGCTAGAAAATGCATCTCGGAAGTTTACGGTATCACACCACCGTGATACCGGTTCTCAAACATACCGGTATTTCAAGCCCTGTCTGTAACTCGAATGAAGCCTTAGATAGGTAGAATTCAGCGGGATTGTCCGAAAGGGGTACCGCTGCCCCGGAACATAAAGGGCCAAGGAAGGAACACGGGCGGGTTTTAGTCAGTAAGAGTCTGGCACTCCCTTCCGCTCCACCCAGAGTGGGAGCGGTCATTTGATGAATTCCCATCCACAAAAAAAAAAAAAAAGATAGGTAGAATACTCTGT
Source organism: Dryobota labecula (assembly GCA_947523025.1). NCBI lineage: Eukaryota > Metazoa > Arthropoda > Insecta > Lepidoptera > Noctuidae > Dryobota > Dryobota labecula. The sequence goes on from OX383303.1 coordinate 13,460,931, forward strand.
ATGGTACAGCATAACAAATTATAAATATGAACAGTTTCATAGGGTATTACAAGGCGGTATTATAGGTCCACAAATCTATGCATATCTAATCAATCAAAATCAAAATATTTTATTTCACATAAACCTATATGGGCATTTATGAAACATCAGAAGCTAGGTGCACGGTTCCAATTGGTCGTTTCCTATGGAGACGAGCCGGCAAGAAAATCCACAGTTACTCTTACAAAAATATTTGGCTTTTACAATATTTTTAAATAACACTGTTAATAGTTATGGGAGGACAGTGTAGGCCTGTCAACAAGTACCAGCTACTTAACAAAATAGAAAATGGTCATCAAATCTACAGTCTACTAGGCCTACAACGTTCTCACATTCACAAAATAGAAAAGAATCTGTATAATAGATTTTTTTTTAATATACAGGGTGGCAGGGACATCGACGCGAAGCTTGCTATCATAGATTCAGTCCATGATTTTGGACCTTTTCTTTGAAAATTTTCGTCTGTAATAAAAAATTTAAATTATATAAATTAATATAATTTTGACCGCGTAGGTATTGCACTTTTTTAGGAAATGGCTGTTTTTTTTTTTAATAACCTACGAATAATTTCAATGCAGAGGCGTCCAGGGGGTATCATGTACTGAATCCATGGTAACCAGTTTCGCGTCAATGTCCTTTCCACCCTGTATAAAAATGAAAACGTATTTCAACCAAGTGACATGATTGCCATCACAAATACAGTAACAAAATCCTATAACTTCCACAGACTGGACCAGCCTAACCTGATCCGTAAGAATCGCCACATGGAGCTATGGTACAAACCAGATTTCAAGTTCCGTTTCCCCACTGCGTTGCTGTACTTCTACTTCATTTCGCCGCTGAGTCTCAAGTCACCCAGAGAGTGAGTATACTTACAAACAGTTATAGACCTTTAACTGAGCGCCGAGTGTCGTCGATTTGCGCAGAACTATCATATAAGTTGGAAGTGTGCACTTGCGCAATAACACGTGTTGTCTTAACTTAATGGTTCACTATCTGCTGCCCGCATGGCTTTTTCTTAAATCAAATTAGCCTCAGTTAATCCATATAATATAATGTATCTGTCAGTGAAAGCCCCGTCGTCAAAGTCCAGCCGTTTCGGAGATTAGCTGGAACAAACATACAGTAAAACTTAAAAAAAAAAAGTTATTAGTACCGTAATATACTTTCAAATGCATTTAGTAAAAAGCTGTTAATTTGACATTACAAACAGACACTTCGATTTTATTTATTTTTATAGATTATTTCATAGAGAATTATCGAAATGAGAAACAAAACCAATAGGTATAACGGACAGTCCTCTGTGCAGGGCCTGCATGGAGGCGGATGAAACCGTTGCGCATGTGCTCTTTGAATGCACAGGCGTCACCCAGATCAGAACAGAAACCCTCGGGGCACCCAGATCCTTTACCGATGTTCTGAACAGACCAGGAGACCTCATTAGTTTCTGGAAGGAGGTGTGCTGGTTGTAATAACCACCGACGGCCGCCATGGCCCATGCACAATGGTCCATCCCAACAAACAAACTAAGCTTATAAAATTAAGTCTATAAGGTCTAGACTCTTATACTTGTTATAAAAGAGCATTTATTATGTCAATGTTCCTTATAGTGGCACATTATTAGAAGATTTGGCTAATATTACCTTTATTCTTATAATTTGGCTGGGTAAACGTTAATAAATCCAATTAATACGGCTACAATAAGGGTTCAAAATGTGTTCTTCTTATAGAGGCTAGTTATATTGCTTTTTAGCCATATAATGTTCAAAGTTATATAAAGGCTTTTAATATGGTCAACTATTCTTAAAAAAGTAATGCACTAGGTAACTATGATGCTTTTTAACTTATAAGAGCATTGGATAAGACGTCTATCTAACGAACAAATTCTAACATTTTATATGATCTTTACAAGGATCATAGCAATCCGTATTCCCTTGTACAGTGATTATAAAGATATTATTCTCTATATGGTTACATTAACATGTTTTACATAACTAGATTCGCCATTTTGAAGTACAGCAGATTGTGTGAATTTATTACGGAGCGGAATTTATATTAAAAAAATGGATTCAAAAGACTGGAAGAAGTTTAAAAGGAGCGGTGGTTACAGAAGAAAAGTAAAAAAAGTCTACGAAAACATGGTTAGGAGCATTACACCCACCACCTCTACTCCTATGATGCTACAAAATACCAAAATACAAGCCGATACCAACGAATCGGCCAGTGGTTCCGCAGAGGATTATTTTATAGAAAATGAGAATGAAAATTTTCTTTGAACTTTCTTAATATAAAATGTGTCCACTTCCATGGCCATCGCATATTATGTAAATTAAGATCTTTTCTTTGTAGTAATTTGTCAACATCTGCCAATATGTATACTACCATTGCAATATCTGCGGACAAACATATATATAATTAAGTATATTCTTTATTGTGTACTTACAATTATAATTATATTTCAAACTTAAAACTAGTGCACAAAAGCAAGCTTATAAAGAGATCTCTTCCAGCCAACCCAACCATAGTGAAACATATTTTTATACATATGGGAACAAGACTATAATACCTAGGGACAGGATTTTGTTCGTGAGAAAAGAACCCTAACGATGTGTAAAATGGCGATAGCATAAGCAGCTAATGATGCCATTATAAAGACTTCACTCTCATAGACTCCTTGTAGACGATGTGCGAATCGTTTTGCTCTCATAATAGCACTGTTTATAACTTGACTAAATAATTACTAACGTTTGTAGCACAAAAACAGCTTAAATTCAAAGGCGGGTTGATACTACAACACACAGCGTACCACATTTTATCATGCATTTGAATTCCCATACACTTTTCACTATACACGAGCACATAAATCAGCTAAATAAACTACATAAAATAATAACTTACCGTTCAGTAAAATGGTTGACGTTTCTCTTTATTCGCCAAACTGTTGCGAAAATGTAAATCACTAAGAAAAAGTCTTATTGCAGAATCATACACGGACGGCTATAAGGGCCTACGGATTTTTAAGAGCCTTTAATTTGCCGCAATGAGTTTAACTCCCTTGTATCGGACCATAATAAAACACGTATAAGGGTGATACGCCCGTATTAACGCTTTCTATAAGATTCTTACAAGTGTATTGGCCTTGTTTCTTGTCATAATATAACACTTACAAGGAAAAAAAGCGGACCATAAAGCAACTATAAGGGTGGTAAAAGGTTATTGTCCTTATAATTTGTGCCCAAACCCACCCTTATTAGCGATAATGCGGCTCCTATAAGAATATTATTTTTGGCAATATTAGCCGCTACAAGAGCAATTTATGTTTGTTGGGATCTTAAGGACTAAGTGCGGAAACCAAACCCTCTAACATAGAACATAGAATCTGAGGGGCAATCCCCGTATTTTCAAGAACGTGCGCATTCTAATTATAGTCTCGAATCTGCCAAAAAAACCCCAAATTTCCGTACTGTTTTGATAAGCTTTTGACATTTATTTTTAATTGTCGCCGAGTTGAGATTGCGACATGAATTTGAACGATTTTAAAGTACAAGAATTGGCCTTCTGTTATTTGAAAGTAAAATATAAACAATTCAGTGCTTTGTCCACAGTTCGTGTCTTCTCGATCTTTGGACGGACGTGTTACAACAAGGCCTAAAGGTAATAGTCGATCAAATACTTTTATGTTTACAAAGTTCAATGAAATATCAACTTTGCAGACGTTGAAATAAAGTCTATAGTCAATAAACATTGCTCATAACAAACCTTGTTTACAGGAAGAAGTGTACCCCGCTAATATGGCGGACTTGTCTCACTCACTGTATGTTGGAGACAAAGGACTCACAATGAAAGTGACTGGTTACAGTCAGAACTTACACGTAAGTACATTATATCAATTGAAATAAATAAAATTGAAGTGTCTGTTTATTCCGGCTAATCTCCGAAACAGCTGGGCCGATTTTGACGGGACTTTCACTGGCAGATAAGGAGTAACATAGGCTTTTATTTTAGAAAAAGCCACGTGAGCGTAGTTGCCGGCAGCAGCAAGTCATTGAATATATACTAGCTGAAGCCCGTGGTTTCACTCGCATTATAGGGAAAATTTTCATGCAGCCTGACATGTATGATGCCAGGATATGTTTTAGTTGTAAACCAAATCCATTCAGCCGTTAAAGCGTGATTAAGTTAAAAACATACAAACTTTCCCTTACATTTAGTATAAAATTGATTATCAATCAACACTTTAAGGGTGCCAAGACCTCTTCTAATCGCTAAGCCAGAGGAGTTACAAGTAGGGATGGGCCGAAAATTCGTTTTTTGTATTCGGCCGATTATTCGGCAAAAATGTCGAACATTATACCGAATAATATTGTATTAAAAAGTTGCCTCTATAAGCATATATGAAGTAGCACAATTACATTGTATCCATATCAAGTGGGTGGGTGGGTGGTGATTTATTCAGTCTATAAAGAGATACATAGTAATAATCTTACATTGCTTCGATTAGAAACAGTTGTGGTCTAATAGAAGAAACAAAAGCGGTAGGATGTTTTAATCTTATAATTATTCAACATTAACACGTGTCAATGTTTTGCCGCGAACTAGATGATGCAATAACAGTCCGGGACAACGGGGAAAGGGCCGTGCGCGTGCAACGTGCTCGACAAACACCGAATTGAATTTTTGAGATACACTTTAAAACGCGCCAAATCCTGCCGAATATTCGGTTCGTTAAACTTTTAACCGAAACAATCGGACGATATTCGGTAAAACCCGTATTCGGTCCATCACTAATTGCAAGTCAAAACTTCACCACGCATCACACCTGGTTTCATCTCCCTGGCAACACTGACCTGATGATCTAGATTATTACACATGATTATTTTTATCTGGGAACATGTAGTTTTCCTATAATCCGTCCACCGAGGTTGCACACAAGATTTAGAACTAATAAAGTTTAAATTCGTATTCGTTTGTATGAAACTGACAGGTGTCAAAAAAGTATTTTCTTGGTGGACGGAATATAGGAAGCGAGCTAATATTTACCCAGATTACGTTGTATGTTAAATACTAAATTTGTTTCCACAGTTACTAGTGGAGCTAATCACGCGTGAGATGCGATCCTCGACGCGGAACCTAACGAGCCCGATGTTCGAGGCGGTGCGCGAGGTTCGTGCGCGGACATACCACAACGTGCTCATTAAACCGCACAAACTCGCCAAGTAAGTGAACTCGACCCAAATCAAAGCGATTTTGCGATTTCTGGCTTTTGTAGTGGCCAGTCTATCCATCATAAAAAAGTCAGTTGTGGTCTTATTTCCTACGAAATGTATGGGAAAAGTTCTTTGCGATTTCTGACTTTTCTAGTACTCAAACCTTAGTCAATCAATCTAAAGTCATTTATTCGAACTAGGGTGAAAATCAACACTTTTCGAACGTCAAAATTACATAAGACAGTCCCCCGGCACGCCAGCAGATTTTTTTTCCCACCACTACACGAATTACTTTTATAGCTGTCAAATCCGACTTCTTAGATTATCGCGATTTTAGAAGGATATTTTTTTCGTGACAGTACTTATTTTTATTCTCCTGTACTTAATAGAGACGTCCGTATGAACATCCTGCTGATGCCGTACGTCACTCCCCGCGAAAAGGCGGCCATTATCCAGAACATCACGCTGTCTGAGCTGCAGGAGTACAGTGACCGGCTGCTCAGCAAGATGTACTGTGAGGTCAGTATATACAGAAACAACTTACCGTCCCGTATTTTCTTGATAAAAGGACTATACTCTTCTAGCCTGCCGCCTCATAACTTATATATATATCTAAGAGAATTACAAAAAAAAAATAACCTGTAGCTAAGGCGGGTAAAATTGGTGGACAAATTTTCGAGCTCGCTTCGCTGGCTTATGCATCCTAAAATCTGTTAATTATTCTGAAGCTTATATGCAAAAGTCGACAAAGTAACTTCAATGTAATCGTTATGAAAAGTAAAAGAAAATCTAACCTATTCCAGTCGGGTGCTAAAATTTTCGAGCTCGCTACGCTCGCTCTTGATTCTATTTTCTCAAGCTTTTATGAATAAGGGCTGATTTTTTAGTCGTCAGATAAGTTTTAACGGAGGAATAAATATGGCAGTTTGACAGCTTTTGCATAGAAAATATGTCAAAACGCCATTTTTATTCTTTAGATAAAAGTTATCAGGCGATTGAAAAATCGGCCCTTAGTCGATAAAACAACTTCTATGTCTGAATGAATAATCAAAGTCAAGCATTTATTTCAAGTAGACACATAAATGGCACTTGCGAAAGTCAAAATTCACACGGAAATAAAATTGATTCTAGTTGCCCCTTCCAAAAGGTAGTTTCGTATGGAGAAGAATGGGCAAGAAGTTTCACCGTTACTCTTTTAAACTGTTTTACAATACTTTGTACACATCAATTATATCATTTGTAAAGACGATGTCCCTAGAATAAAATTGCTATACCACAACAGGTAAAAACAATTCAAAATTAAGCAATGAAGGATAAATTAGTTATGTGCTAGATACATGGTGCTCACATATTTACAAATACTGTATTTTACTAAAATTCTATGAATTATAATGTTCGTTTGTTTTTCTTATCAGATACTAATGCAAGGCAACCTGCCGTGGCATGAAGCTATCAGGATAGCTGAGAACGTGCACGCTAATCTCAAGTGGGACGCGCTCACCGAAGACGAGTTCCCTGATGTAAGAACCGTTTTTTTTTAATCCACTGATATTTCAGGCAATATGGTTATCACAATCCTATGAGAGTTATGTTCTTTTAAAAGCCTATAATCAAATGGCTTATCATGATCCTCCGTTATGTCGCAAATACTACAGCATTAATTTTGAAATAAATATATGATAAAGTTGAGGATTAATGTTAAGTACTATGTTTGACGAAAACACGATTCCATAAAATTTTCTATATAGAAAAAAAAAAAAAACAAAGTTACCTCCAAACCGAACAATAAACCGCTGGTATTCAAGAAGTACTTCAAATTAGATTATGAAATTTCGCATATTAACTGAACTAACTATAAAGCAGGTCTTATGTTATTTTTTTGTTGACATAAAATAGGCCTGTCGTTGTTGAAAATAATAAGTATAAAATATACATACTAAAATAGATACACATATACGTACATATCCAAAATAATAGATACATAAATACTTAGTATATAAGCAACGAAAAATGAAGACTATAGATATTACAGTTACGAGAACAAGATCACAACGACAAGTAATGTTCCTTCACGAGTCTTTTAAACACAAGTAACGACTGCGCGCGTTTTATTTGAGCTGGCAGTGCATTCCACAAACGAACGGCGTAGACAGTAAAGGATTTGTCGCAAAGTTGTGGAATGCATAGGCATTTTGAGCTTCAAGCTCCGACATTGAATGTGTCATCCTATATGCAGGTGAAAGTCCACCAGCTGCCTCTGGGCGAGCGTAAGATCCGCGTGATGAGCCTGAACGAGGCTTCTACCAACAGTATCATCACTAACTACTATCAGGGAGAGGCTACCAACTCCAAGGATACCGCCACGCTTGAAGTGCTTATGGTAAGAAAACACATCGCACCTTCGGTAAGATTAGGGTCATAATAATTATAAAATGATTTAAATTTTGATACAACAAAGGTACAAAGGCGTACTTCGTTCTTTACAAAATCTATAATTTATATTTGTAATTCCAAAAAATAGCTTTTAACTAAATTCATATGAAAGTATATACGGTACTAAAAACAAAAACCAGTTTTTTTTAATGTTATCTGTGTCTGGCTGTCTATGTGTCTGTCTATCTGTCTGTCTATCTTTCTTTTTGTTCTGGCTAATCTCCGAAACTGCTAGACCGATTTTTACGGGACTTTCAATGGCAGATAGCTTATGTTATAGTTTTTTTTTTGAAGTGAAAACTTCTTTAGGCGCGTTGAGCGATTTTTGGTAGGGGAAAAACTTATGGTGGGAGAAAAACTGCGCGATCTTCACCGAACGCTTTCCATGAGATATGTGTATAAAATAACAGTTATTCCAAAGTTTTGTGTTTTCACTTCTGTCGGCAGTCCTTATAACTGTTTTTTTTTTTTTTGAACCATCCACGCCGGTCAGATCAACATTTTTATAGTTATTAATTTATTTTCTAGTTATTGATGGAGGAGCCTGTATTCGATAACCTGCGCACTAAGGAGCAGCTGGGCTACAGTGTGTTCAGTATGATGCGCTACACGTTTGGCGTTTTAGGCTTCTCCATCACCGTCAACACGCAGGTGGACAAGTTCAGGTATAGTTTTAATAATAATAATAATTTAATTCAGAACATAATTCCATATAAAATTGTTAGTAAGGCTTAAAAACTATGTTAGTACCTTAGAAATACCTATTAATTAATTTATCTAACATTAAAAATAATCTTACCAGAATGGGTAAGATGGTTTATGATCAGAGTGTCTAACTTTCAATTCGTCTACGAAGCAAAATGCCTAAAATTAATGTCTACACAGCAAATTTTCTAAGCTGTAAATTGCCTAGAGATCAAAACGTTTAACAAGCAAAATGCCTAAAATGCAATAAATTCTAAGTAGTCGAGATGGTTAAAATAAACTCACACTAGGGCCTCTGAACTGTAGGTTAGGTTAGAACTGTGACCACACAACGCCAGAAACGGTACTCCTTATGTTCTCCTAAAATAATAGATATATTGCAAGGTAGGTATTTTGGTCCATAGTCAGAATAAGGTATAGTTCAAATACTGTATAGACATATTGCAAGGTAGGCATTGTGCTTCCTAGTCAATATAAGGTTTAGGCAATACTTGGCATATACGTTTTGATTTCTAGTCAGCATGATCATAAAGGGTTTTAAATATTATAAGTATGAACACAGAAAAACAAGATAAAAAAAAGTGCGTGTAGGGACGAATTTATACCAAGAACAAACTTAACAATGTAGTTGAAGAACAAGTTTTTCATCATACACTTGTATCTAACAAAAAATAGTACTTAAAATTGAAAGCTTAATATTACGCAAAGGAATCCCTGAATCGTAAAATGGCTGTCACAAACACTATTCTCCAATTTTTTTTTTGATTTCAATGTAATTTGAACTTAATAATTACTAGCTGCGCCCGGCGGTTTTACCCGCATAAGTCTCGATTCCGAGGGCATATCGAAATAAAAAGTATCCTATGTGTTAATACAGGTTATAAAGTATCTGTGTGCCAAATTTCATCCAAATCCGTTCAGCTGTTTTGTCGTGATTGAGTAACAAACTTTCACATTTATAATATTAGTAAGCAGTAAGCAAGATTATGTACTCATTGAGTTTTTTGGTCCAAAACTTGATAATTATTTCAGATTCTAATGAAACATATTTCCTTTTCTCAGCGTATCGTACGTAGACGCGCGCGTGGAAGAATTCCTGAAGAAGTTCACGCGAGACATAAAGCGTCTCACAGAGAAGACGTTGTCTGCGACCAAGCACTCGCTCGTGCAACTCAAATACACCACCGACTACGAGCTCAAAGAGGAGGTGAGTGACCTAATCAGTTAAATAAAAATATGTATGTATATAAATCCCTGATGCTAGGGATCAGGGTTCGAAAAAATCCGACTTTTATAATAAATATCAAAAATCCGATTTTATAATACAGGGTGTTTGGCAGAACGTTGAACATACGAAAATGGTGGATAGGTGGGGTCATCTGCTACTTACTCAGCCCTAATTTATTTGGCCCTGGCCCGCTGCATATTAAAAAAAAAAAAAATAATAATCTTCTAGTTTCACCACTTTCTTAACTATAAAGTGTAATTTTTATAAAAAATGGGTAAAACAGGCAATATCTTTTTTTTTTAATCTTTAATGTTGGCAGATTCTTATAAAATTATTGCTTTATTCAGATGTCAGCTAGAAAAAAAGTTATGAGTCCTCAAACTTACAGAAAGATGTAAAAATTATGAAATAACTTTTAAAGATTTTTTTTTTATAAAAGCAAATTATATATCATTAGAAAGGTCACACGCTAGGGATGTTTTTCTAGAATTGGAACTCCTCAATCATTAATTGGTTTTTTTTTTTTTTAAATGCAATTTGAAGTTAAGGTTTAAGTATTTTTTACATCTTTCTGTAAGTTTGAGGAGTCATAACTTTTTTTCTAGCTAACATCTGAATAAAGCAATAATTTTATAAGAATCTGCCAACATTAAAGATTTAAAAAAAAACTAAAATATTGACTGTTTTACCCATTTTTAATAAAAATTACACTTTAAAGTTAAGAAAGTGGTGAAACTGAAAGCAAATAATTTTTTTTTTATGTCCAGTGTGCCGGGGCCAAATAAATTAGGGCTGAGTAAGTAGCAGATGACCCCACCTATCCACCATTTTCGTATGTTCAACGTTCTGCCAAACACCCTGTATATATCGGATATACAGGGTGGAAACTTTCAGCGGGGCAGTAGAGAGAAGTACCTTATCCGTTGCAGCAACACGAAAATGGTCTTAGGAGACTATCCATAATTTTTATGGAATTTTGATCCCCATTCACAGATTTTCAAAAAAATGTACAGTTAGCAAGAAAATAGCCATTTTACACAAAAACATTTTTTAATGCCAATCGATCCTGTTTCTAATACTGATCAAAAACTTCTATGGGACCAACCATCGTTGGAGTACTCAAAAAGTCACAAATTGTAAAAAACTTTTCCCATACAGTTAAAAGTTAAAGTATTACAAATAATCTTCATTTATTTGTGAGATAAATCAACAAATTTTAATAATAATTTGTAATCATAAAAAAGTAAATTATTCTGAACTGCAGTTTTTCGCTACGTGTTGCCAGGGTAAACATTAATCTCCAAATTTTTTAGTTCAGAAGACAGGAAAAAATCAATTGATATATATCAAGATAAAAATCAATTGGTATATATCGTGATATATATCGTATCGGCGAACCCTGCTAGGGATCGACACGATGAATTCTGTAAAAATCTCACCTTGAAAACTTGCGTGGAGAGAGTGTCATTCTGAATTTCTAGTTAATTATTTCGACACGGTCTTAATTTCAAAAAACAATAGTTCGACTTCTCATTGCTTCGATTATATTCGACAAGCATTAGTCCGACAGAACACAATCCGACAACACACACCTTCGAAAAACACTACTTCGACAGAAGCCTTCTTCGATGTGCACTTGTTCGGATCTCTATTTCGACGGAACATACCTTCGACATAATATAGCTCTGAAATGTGGCAATTATAATTGAATTTCACTTTATACAATTTCGGTTAGCTCTTTTTAAGTTATTAATTGACAAAAGTTATTATACTGTAGACGATTTTTTGAACGACTACCCTAGTAGCATTTTTTGTTGGCATTTAGTTGGGCCACTTACCTCTGTAAGTGGCCCAACGAAATGCCAACAAAAAATGCTACTAGGGTAATTATTATAATAATGCATTTTTTTTTTACCTTTTGATAATAAGTACTATGACTATTTATTGATTTTATTTTATGTGATGGTTTTAATGTTTTACTTATGACAAAACATAGCCCTTTGTTTAAAACAAAAAAATAATAATAATAATAATAATTCTTTGTAAACACCTATGTTTCACAAATAAACTGATTGATTGATTGAACGTTCAAAAAGTGCAGATTCTCAGGTTAATTTGAATAAATGACTTTTGACTTTCGGTCGTCTGTGAAAACTTATTGTTTTAGCATCGCAAAGAGAAAATAAATTTGAGTATAAAATATGTTTCAGGTTGAGAGGAACTGGCGAGAGATTACAAGCAGGGAATACATGTTCCATCGGCTGTTCTTGGAGGTAAGACGACATATTAGTACATCATCTTTAAAAAAAAAAACATCTTTACAACTAACAGTCTTTTGTAATCAATAGGGATGATGACAAAAAAAAACTTTTATGTCCGTCATGTAGATTATTAAAAAATATTGGACACGTATTTTTTCTTTTTTTTCGCAATCAAAACATTACGGCGCTACATTGAATTCAAATGTGGCATGACGTCACTGCTCGCTAGATTTTATACGTAGCTGTGACGTAACGAGCCCCCACTCCCAAAGTTTAATGTGTTTTATCTAAGTATTTTTTATTAATATGATAAAGCAAAAAATACGTGTCTAATAATTTTTTTATTATCTGATTGACGGACTAAACAGTTTTTCTTTTTTTTTAAATCAGTCTGAATCGTAGATCAAACCACCTACAATTGGTAAGGCGGTTCAATTGTCAGACGTGGGGCTAAACCCAGATAAGCAAGCACTTGCAATTTATCTCATCAACACTGCTTCCAAAACGGCGCCGTGAAGGAAAACTTTTATTTGTATTATTTAACTTTACACCATATGCTAGCATTCGATTCTATAGTCAAAACGTGGTAATTTTTATCGATTCCGGAATCGCGAGATTTTTACGATCGATACAAAAGTGTATTACATATTAGCCAACACCAGAACATAAGTAAATATATATTCGATTCCATAATCAGAACTAAATTTGTTGATTCCGAAATCGCGGGATTTTTAAGATACAACAGTGCATTCCATTAACACACCTGAACTTTAAGTATGCATGGCTATAGCTAACATAAGTCTTAAATCGTCATCCCGTCTTGAGCAATTGTGGTGATTAATCCTCGTGTCTTCTCTGTATTAAGCCGGCAATACATGTTGGCCAAGCGTCAACCAACGCGAGCGTCGGCAAATTGATACAAGTTCTACGGTCTACATGTTGGCCAAAATCGAAAGAGACTAATGCCAACTGCCAATGTTCACGAGTTTTTGTGGAGCTATCCACATGTAAGCCTTAATTAGTTTCCATTGAGAATTGGAACGATATGGGCGACGTAGAAGTTATTGCAGCTTCTGCTATTTATTCAATGAGTGCATATACAGGAAAAGTTTGTAATCAGTGCGCAAATTTTGACAAATTAAACTTAAACGTGATAGACACCTATTTCTTATTTTGATGTCTGTACAAAAAAAATAAGTTATCGTTAACGAAAGATGTTTATTTTGAAACTGGTATAATGGATACTCATCGGCAACGCGCCGCCGGCGCGGTCAGTGAAGCGGAATGCAGTAGTAGGTACCTATCAGCTGTGCGCTCGCCCATTGATATTATTACGAATAGATTTCCATATTTTGCTGATTTCAAGTAGGACCAAAAAAAAAAAGTATTGAACAAATAATGGAAATGTGTTCTATTAATGATACCGAACCACCAAAAAAAAATTGCGCAATGGTTAAAAACTTATCCTGTATAATTATTATGTCAGTGCACTCCGCAGTAAAGTTGTAAAACAGAAGAGGAACAACCCGACTAACGTGTGCACGCGACTTGCCGAGTGCAGGCGAGCGCCTTTGATTTGTGCAGAAAAATGACACTGTTCCGAAGTGAGACGAGTCGTAGTGAACGATCCCGAGTGGTGGTAAACGAACCGTATACACGTTGGTGCTCTAGTGCACTCGGCCAGCTAGGCGAGCGTCGACAAGCAATGACGAGGCTAGACAAATGGGCTGTCTATACGTTTGTACTCGTCTTCGCTCGGCGAGCTATGACCAACATGTATTGCCGGCTTTAGAAGACGCATTTGCCCTACAGTGGGACAATAATAGGCTGGTATTATAATTGTGATACCTTTTGCAGGCTGGTGCGATCGAGAAAATAAAGCTAGCGGACATCAAGGGTTGGGTCGAGGACCACTTCCCAACCGGCAACAAGTCCAAGTTCAGGAAACTGTCCGTACAGGTATGCGACGGGATTTGTGTGGTCTTACAGTCAACTAACTCAATCTCTTTTGTATTATACAGGGTTATTGGTAAAACACTAACAACCTTGTAGGACTACCTGTTACCTAACATCGGTGGCGCTGCAATCGGGTTCTAGGATCGTTCAGACAGGACAACGTCGGTAGGATCCGCTAGTTGTATACAGTGTGAGTCTTTATAATGTGCACATATCGAAATGAGGGAATCTATGCTTAATTTTATCTACGGCAAAATAAAAATAAATCTAAATATTTTATTTTATTTTTTATGGAATTTAAAAAAAAATTGTTCCCATTGTAAACAAAACGGTGTAACTTTTAAACTAAATGATCTATCACGATGAAACAAACTCCATAATGATTGGAAGTAATTAGGCGTCCTCATAAAATAAAAAAAAATTGGGGGAAAAACGACCCTCAATTGAAAAGAAACATGTTTTTTTTAATCATTTTTTACTATAGTTGTAAAATTTCTCAATAAGGGGGCGTCTTATTGAGAAATTTTGAAATAAAACTTAAAAACTAACATTTCCATTTTTTTTTTTTTGTTTCTGTAGATTAAATTAAGCATAGATTCCCTCTTTTCGATATGTGCACATTGTAAAGACTCACACTGTATAAAAATCCTTTGCCGTGCGTTAGTTACGCAAAAACAGAAAAATGGCTCGACTTATTGTGATGAAACTTTGGTAAGTTGTTTGTGCGCGGCGGAAAAGGTTTCTTACAAAAAAAAAAAAAAAAAAGGATAAAGAATTGCAAAGCCGGGCATTAGCTAGTCAGAGATAAAAATGTTTGTAACACTTCCCTAGCCGAACATTTTCCTACGAGCTACATTACTGCCCCAATCACTTTTTAATTTGACATTTTCTCTTCCTCAGATAATGGGCCACAAATCAAGCAACGTGACTTCCCCAGACACCGTCGCGAAGAAACACTACGAACTAACTTACTTAGACGCGAGCCAGCCAATCGGGGACACCAGCGAAAATAACGCGGACTTTATACGAGATATCAACACTTTTAAGGGCGAACTGCCGTACATACACGTACCTAAGATCAATTTAGGACAATGCTGAGGTACTAAGGGTATGGAGAGCGTCTATTTAATCTGTCGTCATATTCCACTGATTTGATTGGCTGTAGTTTCCCCAATCAAAACAGCGATGAGTTTAAACAGATTTATTTGTACTATATCATGACTCGTGGAAGTGGAGGTCATAAAACGTGCGAGGAGGACGGTGAATATTAAATACTATACTGAGTCTCGTGTCATCTTGGTCTCATGTTTTATGACCGAGTCGTCGAACATTGGCGTTTATAATAAGAGGATTTTAGAAACCGGGTGCTATTGACCAACGAGATGTACTATAACGGTCACGTACATCTAATAACCGTAAGGACTATTCCTGTTTCCAGCACTCGGCCGCTATAGTAACGCTTAGCTACACTCATTAACCAGCATCGCAGCATCAAATTTTTGCTGAGCCCCTTGTTTTTGTAAATGAAAAAAAGAAGCTTAAAAAACCAGCTGAGGTGATCAGACATCTGTGATCATTGTAACAAAGCCAGAAAATTTTATTTAAACAAAAAAAAAAATATATATATAGGGTGTGTGTATTCAAACACGAAATATTTTAAGAGATACACCTCTAGGTGGTAAAGAAGCCAAGGAAACAATTTTTTTTTTTAAATCGGAGAATATTATTAAAAAAATTGAATAATTTAAAATTACTTGATATGATGATTAATTATCAAAAGGCACCGCGCTCGTACCGCTACCGTCGCCGCGTCCGGGCGGGTCATTCATAGAATAAAAAAAAAAGTAACAAAGGTTTTTTTTTGCAAAATGTCTCAAGCAATTTCAAAATTATAATAATTATGTAAAAATATAAAACATTTTTTTGCTGCTATTGTTTTTTAAAAACGGGCCGTAAACAGACGTGGTCATCGTGTGCACGGAATTTTGTTATCAGTGTGGTCAGAATATCCAGGACCGTTATAGTACTTCAGAAAAACTCGTGATAAAAATACTTGGCCTAAAGAAAAATAAGCTTGTTTGAGTCAGATTATAAATCTTATCCTACGCGAGTCAACTGACGTAGTATCACAATTAATATCAAACGATCAATTTTTTTTTTGATCACATCAAAAAGCGGTGACTTTGATTGGTCGAAGACATAGTCTTCCACCAATCAAAGTCACCGCTTTTTAAGGTGTATGAGAATAAACATCTCTTATTGGACGAGCGAAACATTCGCGTCATAAAGCTCATTTCTGATTGGCATTTACTTAGGCGTGTTTGATTGAGACTTAGGAGATTGTCATAATATAATAACTATTAAGTTTACATACAACTGCTTGACGTTTATCGATATTTATGATTTTTTGTTTCTATTATTATTTTTATTTTTATTCGGTCCACTGTCTCAAATTTCTTGTCTTTCATGGCTCAATTTTATTTTTTTATATTTCATTTCGCCGGGTTTTAAGAAAGACACCAAATCCCGTTTTAATTCAGCTTTTATACGCCGTAGCATTTTAGTCGTCTTACAAAGACAGCCCACTTCATGTATTCAATGACTACTAATTATTAGCTAGTAAAAATTGTATGGATGGGTCTTACAGGGATATTTACATGACAATATGTGACGATATGCGTCCGGTGGTTGTTTTTAGAGAACATAGCTGTTCGAGTGCTTTCCACTTTTTGACAACGTCTACCAGCTACCACACAATCTGCAGCCAGCTTAAGGCGCTGTACTAATAGAACGCGATTACTTGATCATCCATTATGAATTAGGACACCTATTCAGTATGACAGTTATATACGTTTGATCACATTTTCTTTTGAATGTAATTCGCGATGGTTGCCTAATTGCGTTTTATTACGTCATCGCCTATTTGAAACTACTCGTACACAATGTGTGTGTGCCTGGATACCAGAAAACAAGCAAATACACACGAAAAACATAGTTGAAAAAGTAATATAGATCGCATAGTAATGTTTCCAATGATATTATTTGGCATGCTTGGCTTGTTACATCTCTACCAAAGCACATATGTACAGAATACTATAATTTTAATATTGTGCCTCTCCTCTATACAAGGTGTTTTTTTAGATATCCCATAACTTTAGGGTATGAATGAGACCATATCAAAGAATCAACTGGCATATGAATTATTTTTATATAATATATATTTTTTTTTGTTTTTTTTTTTTCATACAAAATAATGTGACCGATTTATTAATGTAAAACACCCTTACGTGAAATATGACAACGTCGCATTTTCTTAGCATTAAATATCAATGATTGGTTTGAATGAAAATTAATTATTCGTATTTATCAATGAAACATAGATACCTACATACATCGAGGGTGACAGTTTCATCAGTTTGGCAACGTCGCAAAAGTAAAAATTCGTCATACGGGTGAAAATTTGTGACCTAAATTAATATCATTGAGGATAATTATCTTCGAAACTATGCATTTTTGGACCACATATTCTAGGACCTTTTGTATTATTTTTACTTATATAATATAACCCTAGAGTTATGGGATATTAAAAAAAACACATTGTATAGGTCTCTTTATTGTATTAAAAAAAAGTATAGTTAAGGCGTTAGGTACTAATACCTATATTGTATATATATAAAAAAGATACGTAATAAATATAAAAACAGCAAAGTATATAAAATATGTAACTGATTGTAAATATTGTACTTAAACTTCTGCTCACCACCGCGGAAACAAAACTACAATATCTTGCGTTTCGTAAAATATTTATGAAATAAAGAATGACTGTCAAATTTATTAATTATAGTTAAATAAATAGTCTCAATAGGACACAAATGTTTGTATTTTATTTGATACCCCTTTTTTTTTTGGGTGGGTAATTATCAAATAACTTCTCCCGCTCTGGGCGGAGCGGGAGGGCGTGTCAGACTTTTACTGACTAAAACCCACCCGTGTTCCTTCAGTTGCCTGTGTGCCAGGGCTACGGTATCCCTTTGGTCTTTTTGGTTTCCGTTTGTAGTTGATAATCCAGTTCTGGAGGGGCTCGTGGCTAAGTAATGACAGCTACGCGGGTCGATCGATCAGGTTAAGCTAAGCTTGCCGCGGTTGTTCCGTGGATGGGTCTTTACATACCAGGCCTTCTCCGCGCCTCGGAAAGCACGTTATGCTGTTGGTCCCGGCTGTCATTCGTGGATCTTTGACAGTCGTTACGGTTCGTCAGAAGCCCGGAAGTCTTGACAACCAGACAGCCAGTCTTACCACCCTAGTAGCATTTTCCGTTGGCATTTAGTTGGGCCACCTTCAGAGGTATGTGGCCCAACCAAACGCCAACAAAAATGCTACTAGGGCAAGGGGTATCGTATCAACCAGTTACTGGTTTGTGGAAGTCAGATTGGCAGTCGCTCGGCTCGCTCCATCCATACTAATATTATAAATGTGAAAGTAAGTCTGTCTATCTGTCTGTTACGTTTTCACACCTTAACCGCTGAACTGATCGTCTTGAAATTTGGCAGAGATATAGCTTCGGATATGGAGAAGGACATAGGCTACTTTTTTACACGATAACTGACATCCACGCGGGCGGAGCCGCGGGCAAAAGCTAGTGTAAAATAATGGTATTCAGTTGTATCCGTTTAGATTCCCTATACTTCAGTTTTGTTTTATTTAAAGCGTCTACTATTCTCAAAGTCGTTTTAATTTTCTACTTAAGACTGCATCGAGCGCACAGTGGCGCCCTCATCGTTATTTCGGTGATTTCTTTTATATTAGAATGAAAATGCAGAAAATAAGCTCGTCAAGTTGTGCTTCACAAGACTATACGTTATTATTACTACAAACAGTATAATCAATACAACTAAAACTAATTTATTGCTTATTTCAAAGTTTTGACTATATCACTTAAGACTGCGCCGAGCGCACAGTGGCGCCCTCATCGTTTGCTCGGCGATTTATTTTAGAATAAAAATGCAGAAATTAACCACGTTAAGTTGTGCTCCACAACACTATACGTTATTATTACTACAAACAGTAGTTTTAAATTGTTACGTTTTATTGTAATCATTAAAACGGAGCTTAGTGGCCACTATTTTCCGTTTTAATGATTACAATAAAACATAACAATTTAAAACTACTGTTTGGTTTTTCTTCATTTATCTTTTATAGAAAAGGGAGGATCCACCGACCAAGCGGGCGTTGTGTCTCGTGGGCAATTGCCCGGCGCGTGGCCGTTGATGTCGGGATGATGTACCTATACATGTCGCACCTTTATTTCGAAACCGTTACTAAACGAAATTTTTACGAAAAATCGTAAATTATTTCTCTTGTAAAATGTAGTTTTTTTTGTTTAATAACGGTTTCGAAATGAAGGTGCGATATATCGCACCTTTAGAATTATAGAGACCTAATGTCTTCAGAACTTCTGAAGACATTAGGTCTCTATAATTCTAAGGGTGCGTATGCCAGTCACGCGGTAAACTATGCTTGCGCGATGCAGGATTTGTGGGCACGTCTTTGATGCGTAGTGCGCATGAGGCGTTGTAGAAGCCGCCACAGTCACTTCTCAACGTTACCTCTCGTATAAGATAAAAAACAATTGCTCTTTACATTTTATTAACAAATACAGAATAAATATAATAGTAAGACTTGCAAGCCTCAGTAAACTATTTGTATTCTTCCGTCGAGGTCCTGAGTGACGATGCCTTGTCTTCGCATGTAATTTTGCAGCATCACGTAGTCAACTTCATAACTTTCCAAGTTCTCTCTGTTGTCAGATAACATCTGAAACGAAAAAAATGTAGCACATTAATAGTATGAATACTATTGACGCGATATAAAGGAGAACCCAAACGATCATAAAAAAATTGTCCGTAAAAAGTCTGTAAAGCTACGGCTTCCTAGAAGAGCGTTGGCCGCCGTATATCAGCCGCAGTGACAGCTGTCATAATAATGATGGCAGCGGCAAAGATTTAAATCGTTACGATTCGCCCTACCGCGTCAAAAGATGGTCGCTTTTCTGTTTCGTTTTGTCACGTCAGACACACAATGACGCAGACGTAACTTGACTTGATTGTCATGGAAAGGCTAGTAATAATGTGTGAGCTCGCTCTTCTTAGTATGGACACTTGCGTGACTAAGTACGGTGAGGGCAAATCTAGCGATTTAAATCTTTGGGCAGTGGGAGAGGCTACATTTTTTGTCTTAGAAGTCAATATTTAAATACTCTTGACTCCTAAACTAGGTGTAAATTCTTGTGACTCTTAAGTCACAAGAACTTACACCTAAAATTAAATGTGTATTAAGCCTTTTATGATTTAGTCATAAGAATATTGCTATGGACTTTTGGTGAAATAAAGAATGTATTTATTTTAATGTCAAATTTGTTAAAAATGACAGATATTCATGACGGCCGTTAAAGTTATATGACGGCACCGCTTTCCTAAGAAACTAAAGAATAAAACACCAACTTCCCACAAAAATTGGTAATACAAAAGACAACAGAGTTAAAAGCAGTCGTCTGCTTTCTCGCTATAGTTCAAATTCCAAGTTACGTTGTTTCGATGTGCCACAACCATTGTTTGCCTCGTGGAGTAGTTTCGTGGCTAAAGGTCTAGAGCCCAAGAAGCGCCTAAATTCTAAGACTGGGCCATAACAACGGTATCGAGTTTTAGAAAAAGTACGGCTTTTTCGAAGGATTTTCGATGTCGATTTTCGGATACTGTAGCTTCGATCAGTTTGATTGATTCATTCATTTATTTCAGCCGAAAGACGTCCACTGCTGGACATAGGCCTCCCCAAAAGGGGGAGAATTTGCCATAATCGCCACGCTTGGCAGGCGGGTTGGCGATCGCAGTATTAAAAATGCATAGAGAACGCTGCTACCCATTCTCTAATCGCCTTTTACGACACCCACGGGAGGAGATGGGGTGGTGCTATTCTATACGTCCGTGCACCACATGGTACCGGACGTTTCCGTTTGATTATTGGTATTAAATCATTTAAAATGTAAGCAGCCATACCGTGTATCCACCGCCGCCGTCACCGATGTAGTTCTGCGAAATCACCCGGTAGGTGGCGTTGACGTCGAGCGGCAGGTAGCGCGGCACGTCGCACTCGATGCAGCGCACCGTCGCCGACACGCGAGAGCCGACCGGCTGCGACGCGTTGTATATGTTGCGCATTCCTGGTGACGTATACATGTTATAACATCACGCATATATTCTACGAAGAGGTGGGCAGACGTAACCCACCCACGCTCACATAGCAATAAATTATACCGTAAACAGTCGTACAGTACAGCCGGCCCTACTCTTTGATCAGGGTAGGGCGAGAATGGTGCCGATTTCCTTGTTCAGAAACTAAACTAAATTTAAGTTCAGTACATCTTTTTCTTTCTATTTCATTAAGAAAAGGACAGCAGATAAATTTTAGTTTAGTCCTGTCAAATTAATCAGCGCCTGTCACTACTCCATACAAGTTTAGACGTGATTAAAAACTAGCCGACTAAAATTACGTCAATTTACGCGCTGATTAATTTGACAGGACTAAACTAAAACTTATGTTCTGTCCTTTTCTTAATGAAATAGAAAGAAAAAGATGCACTGAACTTAAATTTAGTTTAGTTTGTGAACAAGGGAATCGGCACCATTGTAAACAAAACACGATTGCTACGTACCTCCAATTTGCAGCATCCGTCCACTAGAGAAGCTTTCAGACCAAAACACGCCTACAGAGAACTCGAGCGCCTCCAGCAGGTACTGCCCCGAGATGTCGTACACCTGCACGTAGTTTTCGAACGGCATCGCCATTAATAGTGCTTCTGTTGTCACCTCTATGAAACAGGAGATAGAACACAGAGTTAAACATAGTTATATTACGTGGCTGATTTTAAGGCACATAGGTACCGTCCGTTACTAAAACAATAGTGTGTGTGTGGACGTACGACTGCAACTGAAGTTTACTCCTTAAGTACGATTGTCTTTGAATATGCATTAGGCAAAGAGTGTATATATTATAGTTCTGGCTTCTAAGTATATAAACCTAGTTTAGAAGTCAGGGTTTTTCACTCTTGAGCACTATAATATGCCAGTTTTAGATCAAAATTATGTAAATGCATTTATTGAGAAATAAAGATTTATTATTATTATTATTATTTTATAGTAATATACAGGAAAATTCTTTGATCAGTGCGCAAATTATGATTATTATTTTAAAACCGGTACTCGTATAATGGATAGGTACTCGTCGCGCAACGCGCCGGCGGCGCGGTCAGTGAAGCGGAACGCAGTAGTAGGTACCTATCAGCGCTCGCACATTGATATTATTACGAATAGATTGTATCCATATTTTGCTGATTTCAAGTGGACCGAAAAAAAAACGATTGAACAAAGAATGGAAATGTGAACTATTACTGCTACAGAACCACCAAAAAAAATTTGCGCTCTGGTTAAAAACTTATCCTGTTGTTATACATACACACTTACATGCGTCAGCTGTCGCGTAGCATACCTTGTACACGTCGGCTGTATACAAGTATATGTCGCAGGTTTTTCATAAAATTAGGTTTCTGATCAAAAACCGGAAGATGACACATTTTAAACTCAATTTTATCATAAACCTGTAACAATCTAGATTTTTTATCAAAAACCTAACTAGTTTGGGTTTATGATAAAGTTCTTGTCAAAATCACGGGTTTGCTTTGTTTTATGACAAATTAATCAATTAATGAAATAAATAATAAAACAATCCATCATCATTTGCATCAAAAATCTGAACTAGTCTCGATTGTTACAGGTTTATGATGAAATTGAGTTTAAAATGTGTCATCTTCCGGTTTTTGATCAAAAACCGAATATTATGAAAAACCTGCGACACATACACATACATGATTTAAAATAAAAGGTGCGCAAGGTACGTTGCGCAGAAAAACATAACGCTTTTGAGTTAAGTTTTGTAACTATGTATTAATTGCACTCATAAAATTAAAATACCTTATACGAAAATCGATTCCTAGAGTAAATTAAAAAAAAAACGAGTTCGGGGTTAAGGCCTCGCCTCTCACATACGAAGTTGCGGGTCCAAATCCGGGCAAGAAACAACGTGGATTTTTCAATTCTTAAGTAATTTTTGAGCACAAATGGTTTAGTAGTTCCCATTTGGTCTATGGAACATGACGTCATCAGACAAAATGAGTCATTATTTTTCTTATTTGTACTGTAGTTATTAAAAAAGTAAATTACTAAACAACTCACTTATTATTAATATGAACATAAAAGAAAGTCAAATCATTTATTTCAAATAGGCACATACAAGGCACTTTTGAACGTCAAAATTTACAAGAATAATTTTATTAATTGATTCTAGTTTCCCCTTCCAAAAGGTAGTTACGTAAGGAGAAGAATGGGCAAGAAACTCCATACTTACTCTTTTAAAATGTTAACAATATTTTGTATACATTAATTATCTATATATATAAAAATGAATCCCTATTTCCCTTGGTCACGGCATCACGCGTGAACGGCTGGACCGATTTCGCTAATTATTTTTTTGTTGTGTTTGTTATTGTCAGGAGAAGGTTCTTATGTAAGAAAAATTTAAGAAAGTACAAAAAAAAAAATTGTAAGAAAACGACCATATTTACATTTTTATTGTAATAATAAGTAGGTAACTCTATCTTCTAATGTAACTTTATGGCGTTTGACATAACGTGTCAGTCATCATTTGGTAGGTCTGAGAATAGATTTTATCAAAAAAATTGAAGGTTTTAGTTAGGTAGGGTAGGGTAGGTAGGGTTGGTAGGGTAGGGTAGGGTAGGTAGGTGGGTAGGGTAGGGTAGGGTAGGGTAGGGTAGAATAGGGTAGGGTAGGTCGGTAGGGTAGGGTAGGGTAGATATGTAGGTAGGGTAAGGTAGGGTAGGGTAGGTAGGTAGTTTCCTTTGCGCGTAGACAAACTGCCACAGTCAAATAGCTTTTGACAGAACGAAGTCTGTCGGGTCAGCTAGTTAATTATACAATTAAATTAGCAATTTGATTTTGTCTAGACTCTAATTAAATTGTCCTTTGGACAATCCTATTAAAACAAAAGTAAGCTCACCTCCAGGGTTGATCTGCACTCTCAGTCCACCGGTGTTGATCAAACACACTTGCGCGTTGTTCCACGCTGTGCCTTTTGCTAGAGGTACCATCTGCAATGCAATATTATTATTTAATGCTTTAAGCACAACTAAGAAATGCACTGGGTCCGCGCGCCGTAGCCCACTCCTTCACGAAGAGAGAAGGCCTATTTCCCAGCAGTGGGAACATTACCTATAGACTGATTATTTCATGTTATGTAAGAACTACACTGGCATTTTCTGACATTTCTACCTTAGGTTAGTGCGTAGTCATAACATGATAGATCCAACAAAATAATCACACTAATATTATAAAGGCGAAAGTTTGTGAGTGTGTGTGTATGATTATCTCTTCTTAACGCTCAAACGGCTAGACCAATTTTGATAAAATTTGGTATGGACGTAGCTGACACCCTGGATTTACACATAGGAATAGAATAGAATACTCTTTATTCTTTATTCTTTTTTTTTTCTACTTTTTATCCCGATATTTCTAAGGGATCGACACTTATGCGGGTGAAACCGCGGGGCGCAGCTAGTAAGTAATAAATACACAGATAATTATTTAAAAAAAAAAGAAATTGTAACATAGCGATGTTCTACGGCCCGTATTACAGAACCTCACTCAAGACTCAAGCATGACTTTAAAAAAAATGTTTATAGCCATTTGAATAGTTGAAACTAATTTTAATTAATGCTTGAGACTTGATAAGTACGGGCCTAAGTATTCATAAGTCGTGGGATATGGATACCGGTTTTAAGTGAGACTTGAGTCCGGAGCGCCATTATATTGGGGTCTGACTTAACAATGTTCTAAGAATACATTAATGGGTCCTCACCTCATCTAGGAATCCGTCGCAGGCCCAGCTGCCCATGTTGCACTCTCCGCGTGAGCACCACGAGCGGTTGAGAGTGACAAGCGACACGCCCAGCACTTCCTTACCTACCGCGTCCACTTGTTCGCGCCATGGTTCTAATAGCGCCAGTATCTTGGGGTCTATAATAAAAAATAAAAACATTTAATTCAGATAAATTTTTCTCCATATCGTCGGTTAACTGCAAGAACTCATTAAGACTGCGCCGAGCGCACAGTGGCGCCCTGGTCGTTTTTTCGGTGATTTCTTTTATTTTAGAATGAAAATGCAGAAAATAAGCTTGTCAAGTTGTGCTTCACAAGACTATATGTTATTATTACTACAAACAGTAGTTTTAAATTGTTATGTTTTATTGTAATCATTAAAACGGAAAATAGTGGCCACTAAGCTCCGTTTTAATGATTACAATAAAACATAACAATTTAAAACTACTGTTTGTAGCAATAATAACGTATAGTGTTGTGGAGCACAACTTAACGTGGTTAATTTCCGCATTTTTATTCTAAAATAAATCACCGAGCAAACGATGAGGGCGCCACTGTGCGCTCGGCGCAGTCTTAAGTGATATAGTCAAAACTTTGAAATAAGCAATAAATTAGTTTTAGTTGTATTGATTGCCCTATATCATCTTCATTATGCTTACGAGTATGATAAAGAAAAATTAAACACAATGAGTTTTTGCATTACCTATATAAAACTCGCCAAGACGAGTTCAAGGCATTATAAACTTTATGATTTTTTGCCATTAATGAGTTCTTGCAGTAAACCGAAGATATTTTGTTAGTATTATATGAATTAGGTAACTTAAAACTATTTGAGTCATGATAATTATAAAGAACTAGCTGACCCGACAGACTTCGTTCTGTCAAAAGCTATTTGACTGTGGCAGTTTGTCTACGCGCAAAGGAAACTACCTACCTACCCTACCCTACCTTACCCTATCCTACCCTACCCTACCTACCTATCTACCCTACCCTACCCTACCCTACCTACCTACCCTACTCTATTCTACCCTACCCTACCCTACCCTACCCACCTACCTACCCTACCCTACCCTACCAACCCTACCTACCCTACCTAACTAAAACCTTCAATTTTTTTTTTTTTTTTTGATAAAATCTATTCTCAGACCTACCAAATGATGACTGACACGTTATGTCAAACGCCATAAAGTTACATTAGAAGATAGAGTTACCTACTTATTATTACAATAAAAATGTAAATATGGTCGTTTTCTTAATTTTTTTTTTTTTTAACTTTCTTAAAATTTTCTTACATAAGAACCTTCTCCTGGTAATAACAAACACAACAAAAAAATAATTAGCGAAATCGGTCCAGCCGTTCACGCGTGATGCCGTGACCAAGGGAAATAGGGATTCATTTTTATATATATAGATAGATAGTATCAAATAGGGAAAATGTCTTAAAGGCGCTTTCTAAATGGCAAGGTTTCTTTACAGAGGGATCGTCAGATGAATGAAAACGAGAAAGCACCCATAATCTTGTCTTCTATACCATGAGCATGTCAATGACTAGTGAAATATAATAAAACAAAAACGCGTCGTGCCGTCTCTCTGTAAACATCAAGCGACACCAGACGAACGTGAAAAAACAATAGAATGTTCGAGTTATATTTACAGCCTACTTTGGCCATACTGAAAATATTGTTGGCAATTTATTTGGAAAAATATAGCCCGCGTTATTGTAATACCTATCTTATAATTTTAATTTAAGGGATGCTTGCTACACACAGTTCCGGTAATTCACTTTATTTATTTTACGTCTCACCTGGCCATAATGTGAGTTTTACCGCACACTACACGTACGGTAAATTCGCATTATGGCCAGTTGAAGACGTAAAATTGTGTACTCACCACGGGCAGTAAAAAAGAAAGCCCTCTATCGCATATTTACAACCCTCGCCTGCGGCTCGGGTCACAAATCCCTGCGATTTCGGGCTTTCTTTCTTTTACGGTCCTTGGTAAGTAATGTACTATTACATAATTTTAAAAGCTATTGGTCTTCAAATAGCAATTATTATTATTATGTAGAAGTATACAGGGTTATTGGTAAAACACTAACCTTACAGTCAAAAATACACTCACTAATATTCAAAGTCCTGCGTGGTGGATTATGGCCCACTCCCTTTCATCGAGAGGAGGTCTATGTCCCAGCAGTGGGAACATTATAAGCTGTATACAGGGTGTAAGGGACAGCCCTCCGCGAATTAACAGGGTGCATTCAGCTCCTTATTTTAAATCATATTCCACTGATAATTTGCTCTGGAAAATGTTCAATTTTTTTGTCGTGTTTCAGTTACGAATCCTTTATTTTAATGTAAAATTACATTTTCTGTACGAAGCACTCCATTTATGTAAATAAAACAACTAAAATAAAAAAAACCAGCAATGGATGTTGAAATACTCTAACAAACGACGACGCGCGAAATCCGCTGTTCACTTTCTGCCTAGCTACAGAGTTCATCAAACTCACTCGCTGCGCTGCCGTCCGCTACCTGCATTTTGCCACGGTAACGATACATTGCATGTGAGGTAATAAAACAAATCAGGTTTACTGGATTCCCATAATGTTCCTGAAATAATCTCATGTACCGGTCTTCTTAGTATGATATACTGAATTCACCCCATCAGTCTGCGGAGGGCTGTCCCTTACACCCTGTATATCGATTCTGCCGTCCGGCTGTGCTGAATCATCACTCGAAGGTGTGTGTAACTCCTATAAATCACATGGGATTTGCAATGTTATAGCATTTACCTTGCACGATAGAAGACCCTAAGAAGACAGGCTCTCCCCTCCAGTCCTCCACCACGCCCTGGTCGTTGATGTAGAACTTGATGTTGCCGAGGTACCGCGTGTAGCACGACGCTTGCACTATCGGGATCTGTGGGAGTTTATGTAATAATAATAATATATCTTTATTTCCCAAAAATACAGATAACAGATAATTGTACAACAAGTTTACAATTTTTTAATTTAAAGTAGAGAACATTTACATAAAACATTTGGATGCTGCAGAAATCTGTACATTATACAGGATCAAATTTAATTCGTTTAAATCCTCATAAGAGATCATTGTACTCATCATTATGAACAACTTTTACTATTGAACCGCGAAAAAAAATTTGCTGTTCCCTACATTTATGTTCGCATAACTAGTCAAGTCAAAATGTAGGTTTTTTCGCGATTCTACATCGCTACATGCGAACATACGCATAACACTGACGTCACGTAAAATTCTGCATCGCGCAAGCGAAGTTTACCGCGCGACTAGCATATGTATACACCGTGGCATTTTAGTCGTTTCCAATGACTACTAATCATTCATGTATTTTTTAATTTTTTTAATATATGTTTTTTTTATTTTATTATTATTAATTATGACGCATGACATAGTTTTAAACACCCTGTTACGAGTGCAGTCCGAGCCTTGTGATATAAGGGCGCCGCAGAATGGATTTAGATTAAGTTTAACTTGCAATAGTAAGAAAAACATTTTTGCGTTAGGGTGAATGAACTCTGATAAAGATGTCGCCGCTCCATTCCGCGGCGCCCTTGTAACACAAGGCTCGGACTGCACTCATAACAGGGTGTTTTAAACTATGTCATGCGTCATAATTAATAAAAAAAAAAAAACTTTTTTTTTTGCATGAATGATTAGTAGTCATTGGATACATGAAGTGGGCTGTCTTTGTAAGACGACTAAAATGCCACGGTGTATACTACATCCCGACATCAATCTTGGGGCAATTGTCCACCAGACACAACACCCGTCTGGTCGGAGGATCCTTCCATTTCTATAGAAGATGAGTGAACTCACTTAAAGTAAAAATCCCTATAATATAATACAGGATAAGTTTTTAACCAGTGCGCAAATTTATTTGTTTTTTTTTTTATCAATAATAGAACACATTCCCATTATTTGTTCAATACTTTTTTTTTGTCCTTGCTATCAGCAAAATATGGCCACAATCTATTCATAATAATATCAATGGGCGAGCGCACAGCTGATAAGTACCTACTACTGCGTTCCGCTTCACTGACCGCGCCGCCGGCGCGTAGCGCGACGAGTATACATTATACCAGTTTCAAAATAAACATCTTTCGTTAACGATAACTTCATTTTTTTTGTACTAAGACATATCAAAATAAGAAATAGGTGTATAATAAAACACGTTTAAGTTTAATTTGTCAAAATTTGCGTACTGATTAAACACTTTTCCTTTATATAATATTTCTACTTTTTGATGAATAAACGTTATTATTATTTAATGTTAATAAAGAAAGCAATAAACAGAGTTTAGAAACAGCATAAAATTAAATATTCAATTATAACATTTTCTTCAAAATCGATATCAGGTTATCGACCTGTACGTACGTAAGGATGCCCGCGATTTCTCACAAACTACGGAACCAATTTTGTTTTTTCACTAACGTAATCTACATACGTTTAGTTCTTACCCTATGTCCATCCGCGCGTGTCACGACGGTGGGGTAATCCCCAAGCGCGGTGTCACCGTTGGGCGTCTCTCCGGTGAATAGAAGTGTGTGGGAGTGAGCGCCCACTATTATGTCAACTGTTGGAGATACGCGCTGTGCTAGTTGTCTGAAAACAACAATATGTACAGTCAATATAAAAAACCGACCAAGTGCGTGTCGCACCACACACAATGGAGGGTTCCGTAGTTGGGATGAGTTGAAGAACAAGTTCTCCCATACATTCGAACAGCAAATTTAAATTTGTACGCTTATAGGTTTTTCTGTAATCTATATATAAAGAACTATTTTCAGTTTTTTATTTTAGGCTCAGTACATTCGGCGATAATTGTTCGCGACGATGCGTCACCAACAATTTAGCTTGTATAAAATCAGTAATTTTAACTTAGCTTAAGTATATAGGAAATATAATTTCTTCGTTAATACTAGAAATAATAACATAAATTATGTAGAATCGATGATGTGCGCGCTGAGGCGCCATCAGAAATGAGTTTTATTCAAAAATGTTCCTATTTACGTAGGTGCCCATGTATTTTTGCACACTTTTTTTCCACACAATATGCCCCACCTACAAATAGGGAAAATTTCATGTCGCAATAATGCGTAATAAAACAGTCAAAATAATGTGCAATGACTATACTAACTCAAATATGTAAAAAGTATAGTCATTGATAGTGCTGCCTAGCAGCTATAATGTAATCAAAATGACAATTTTGATAAAAGTCGTAAACTCGACCATTGTACGCCTCGATTAGGTAAGTTAGATAGACAAAACTTAAAATCATTTACTGTATCCAGGTCACCTAGACCGAGACCTAGCCCTGGACCTAACTTCCTGAAATCTAGCCCTTCAGGATACCTACCTAATCGAGTCTAAATGCCACAAAGCGGATTTCGTAAAATAAAGGCTACCCAACCTGTATTCAGAGGCTCATAGCGGGCTGAAAAATCTAGGTACGAAAACTAAAATACTAGATTTCTCTAGGGCAATAGACTAGCTTGAGGTTTCTTTTGGTATGGTGGAGATCGGTTCAGTACTTTGCCAGTAAAGTCACTTGCAAACAATTTAATATTTAATTATTCACATAAATCCCGTTGTAACTGAAATATCTTTTCAGTAGGGATAGTTAGAATCATGATAGAAACCTCATTAGAAAGGCCATTATTTTACGAATCTTATGATGTATAACACTTTATGTAAAGTGATAGAAATAAGGGTGTTTAGGTGTGAAACACATTAGAACTTAAGATATTTTAAACCAATAAAGTTTCTAAAACGGGAGGCGATTCGCGGCTCTCAGTAAGGTAAAGGAGCACTACTACCTTAGTGAGCGCGCCACCTATAAATTTCGTAGTCATCGACATGGAACTAATTCCATCTAAATAGTCATATAGTAGTACTGGGGAGTCCTGAAATCGCTTCCTGAATATTTATGAAGTCTTATCAGTAATACGGTCTTATTATTTCTTCCGTAAACCTGTAATTCTTCAGGAGTAATGTCGCAGTGAGTATTGAAGATATCCTGAACTATTGGTGCAGGACGTCAGCGCCGCTTGGACTGGGATAGCCTTACAACCTTCCTGATTTTCGAGTCAAGCGATCACGCCCGTCCGGTACATCTGTTGGTCCTTCGAGCCGGATATCTTCGAAGAAGGAATATTCCTGGAATCAGAGGACCTGTTCCTGAAGAATTATTTTCGAATTCTGAAGACATGTGACTGAAGAGTTATTTTTTCCTGAAGGATTAGTTTCGAATCCTGAAGACTTATGACTGAAGAGTTATTATTTCCTGAAGGATTATTTTGAAGACTGAAAAGTTATTTTTTCCTGAAGAGTTATTATTTCCTGAAGGATTATTTTGAAGACTGAAGAGTTATTTTTTCCTGAAGAGTTATTATTTCCTGAAGGATTATTTTGAAGACTGAAGAATTAATTTCGGATCCTGAAAACTTTTTCCCTGAAGAATTATTCTCGGATCCTGAAGACTTATTTCCTGAAGGATTATTTTTTTAAACTTTGAAGAATCAACATTGAATAGAGAAGAAACAACTTTGACGTTTGAAGATTTGTTTTGAAGATAGAAGAAACATCTTTGACGTTTTGAAGATTTGTTTTGAAGATAGGAGAAATAACTTTGACGTTTTGAAGATTTGTTTTGAAGATAGAAGAAACATCTTGGAAGTTTGAACATCTGTGTAAAGGATTACAGTTAGTGCACATATAGTGAAGTGACGTCCCTGAATCTAAACCAACATGCCGGTCACGAGGTCACAAGGCAAAGCACCTGAAGCATGGATGGTGGAGTTGGACAGAACGCGTACCTCTACAGCTATACGTCATGAGTTACCTCCACGTTCGCCATCCACTACGGAAGGGACCGAGCAGCCGCTACCGCCACCCCCTGCCCCGAGCGGGGGTGAAGACGTACCTGTGCCAACACAATCAAAGGAAACAGAACAGATAGAACAAATAGAACAACCGACTACATTCAGGAAGGAGTCCAGACTGGAAGGAACTTCAGATAGGACATTAAAACCTTCGGATAAATCAGTGAATCCAGACAAAACAGTGAAGCAATCAGCTGACCAAAAGGATGGAAATTATAGAGGAATCATGCCGATGACTACCCGGGGTGACGCCCGTAACGAACATAGGAGACCGCCGTCCATAAGTAGGACGATACGGTCGAATAGAAAAATTTCAAGAGCGCGTGAAGACCTATTGAAAATTAGGTTGGAACTT
The DNA here is from genome assembly GCA_947523025.1 of Dryobota labecula. Taxonomy (NCBI): domain Eukaryota; kingdom Metazoa; phylum Arthropoda; class Insecta; order Lepidoptera; family Noctuidae; genus Dryobota; species Dryobota labecula. The sequence goes on from OX383303.1 coordinate 13,493,037, forward strand.
GCTCAAATAGCACTTCAAAGAGCCGAAGAAGGAGATTCTGATGGCTACATGGATGATCGGAATTCGAACGAGGAGTATGTGCGATCGTGGCTAGAGGAGGCGCCTGAGCCTGAGCCATTGAAGGAGGACAATGCCGCCGAGGGGAACCGCAGTTTACATAGAAGCCACAAGGCCGTCGAGACTCAACTGCCCTCGGGAGAAGATGCCGTTGGAGGGAACATATACCCCTCCATCGAAGTCGGATCAATAGTGAACCTCCATCAAACGCAAGTACCCATGTTAACTCATCCTATAGTGAACGAAGTGAAAGATATAGTACCATCGAAGGATCCGGGGGAAGCACAACTCCGTCCATTCATAACGGAGTTGACGTCCGCTATAGCGTCGCTAGCCGACAAGAAAACAGAACAGTGGTCATCGAATAACCCCTCGGCGTCGAAGGTGATTATGACCCTACCAAATTACAGTGGGGCTCATACAGAATGGCTGTCGTTTCGCGCCATTTATGAAACAACTCGTCGATATTTCAACGATGTTGAGAATACAGCTAGGCTGAGAAGGAGCCTGCGCGGACGAGCACTGGAAACGGTGAGCTCAGAACTCATCGGACATGCAAGACCAGATGACATCATGAGAGAACTCGAGCTGCAGTTCGGCCGTCCAGACTCAATTGCTCAAGCTGAAACAGATAGGCTCCGTGGGCTGCCGCGCTGCAGTGAATCTCCAAAGGATATCTGCACGTTCGCAAGCCGAGTTAGGAGCGGCATAGTCACGCTACGCGCGTTGAAGAAAGAACATTACTTAATCAACGCTGAATTGATGCGGTTACTGACTGAGAAGTTGCCAAATTCCCTTCGGGTACAATGGTATAGGACCTATACCGAGAAGTACCAATCGCTGCCAGACTTATCACTGCTCAGCGACTTTATCACAGAACAAGCCCGCTTCTGCAGTGCTTTCGCTCCGCCTGAGAATATTAATCCGGTCGAAGCTACAGCAACTAGGCGTGTCACCCAAAGGACACACACAGCTACAGACAAGACGGCGTTGAAATGCCGTGTCTGCCAGAAAGAAGGGCACGAAGCTTATGACTGCAAGAAGTTTAAAGAAGCACCCAATAGAAGGAGATGGGAACTCGCAAAGAAACTAAGGTTGTGTTTCCGTTGTCTGCGAGTCCATCGATCGGACCGTAGATGTCCGAGAAAGAGGTGTGACCTCAAGGAGTGTACAGCCACACACCATCCGCTTCTTCATTTTGACAAGAAGCCTGCTGCAGAGGGTGCCGAGAAGCCTGATGCCCCAGACAAGAAGGAGCCTCAGGAAACGGTAGCCAGTTCAAGGTCGACATCAAACCAGACATATTTGAAGATCATACCGGTCCGGGTAATCGGACCGGCGGGAGAAGCAGCAACATTCGCGCTGCTCGATGATGGATCAACCGTTTCGCTGATAGATGAAGACATTGCAAAGCAAATCGGGGCAGAGGGCCGCATCGACCCTCTGAAGATAGGTGCGATCGGTAACACCACAATCGACACTCCTTGTTCGCGTCGAGTAACAGTCGACCTTGCAAGCCAGCTGAGAAGTAAAGTGTCATTCAAGGCGCGCACCATACCGAAGCTCAACCTCACACCGCAAACAGTCAGCGAAGAAGACATCGCACAATGCAAGCATCTGGACGACCTGAGGCAACAGCTTACGTACAACGTCGGCGCACCGAAGATTCTCATCGGTCAAGATAACTGGCATCTATTATTAGCCAGTGAAATCCGCAGAGGTCCGAGACACCAGCCTATTGCGTCACTCACTGCAATGGGCTGGACCCTACACGGCGCGCACACCAGAATCTTGGGTCAACAGGTACACTACGTCAACCGACTAGATACGAGCGATGAAGAACTGAACGAGCAACTTCGTGAATTCTTCGCTTTAGAGTCGCTGACTATCAATCCGAAGCGACCAAACTCCGATCCCGAGAAGAAAGCCGAAGACATCCTGAATCGTCACACTCAGCAGTTAGAAGATGGACATATAGAAACCGCTATGCTTTGGAACAATGAAAGCATAGAAATGCCAGATAGTTATGGGACCGCACTAAATAGGCTCGTCTCAATCGAAAAGAAGCTCGACAGAAACCCTGCTCTTCGAGATAAATACACAGAACAAATGGACTCCCTAGAGAAGAAGGGATACGCAGAGAAGGCGCCCAAAACGAGCACACCAGGTAGAACGTGGTACCTAACACATTTCGACGTGTTCAACCCAATGAAGCCAGACAAGCTCCGCATAGTACATGACGCTGCGGCCAAATCGAGAGGATTGTCACTGAATGACTTCCTTCTAACTGGACCAGACCTGCTGCAGTCACTGCCCGGCGTTATGATGAGGTTCCGACGTCACTGCATAGCCATTTCCGGCGACATAACGGAAATGTTTATGCAGGTAAAGGTGCGAGCTCAAGACCGAGACGCACTTCGATACCTATGGAGAGGCGATAGAAGGGAGGGAGCGCCTGAAGAATACCGAATGACGTCCATTATATTCGGTGCGGCAAGTTCGCCGTGCACGGCCATATTCGCAAAGAATTGGAATGCGAAAAGGCACATAGAGGAGCATCCAGAAGCAGTGGAAGCTATCATCCATAATCATTATAATATGGATGATTACCTCGATAGTTACAAGACGGTCGAGGACGCAACGCGTATCGCAACGACGGTGAAGAACATACACCTGAAAGCAAAGTTCGAACTCAGGAAGTGGGTATCGAACAGTGTGCAAGTTATCGAAAACATAGATCCGTCACAGATCCGAACTGAAGTTGTCAGCATCGGAGATACAGAAAACACCGAAAAGATATTTGGTCTAATATGGAAACCGGGTATAGACAGCAAGAAACAATGGCGGCGCTCACAGATACTCGCCGACATGTTCTGGCGACGCTGGGTGCGCGAGTACCTGCCGGAGTTGCAAAACCGGCGGGAGCCGCATAGCCGCGGGCCAGGACTACAGGTGGGCGACCCTATTCTCATTGCCGACGGCCAGCTGCCTCGCAACACGTGGCCGCGAGGCCGCATAATAGCCGTGTTTCCAGGGGCTGATGGTGAGGTCCGGACTGCTGAGGTGCGCACCGCTGGCGGCACCCTGAAGCGTCCGGTGAAGAAACTCGTCCCACTACCGAAGTAACGAGGCGTCGAGACGGCGGGCGTCGCGGCGGCGAGCGTCGCGACTACGGTCGTCGCTCACTGGCGTGATGCAGCGCCGTGCCGACGTCGCTACGAGTCGCCACTGCGCTGCACGGCGGGAGAGATGTTCGCGACGATGCGTCACCAACAATTTAGCTTGTATAAAATCAGTAATTTTAACTTAGCTTAAGTATATAGGAAATATAATTTCTTCGTTAATACTAGAAATAATAACATAAATTATGTAGAATCGATGATGTGCGCGCTGAGGCGCCATCAGAAATGAGTTTTATTCAAAAATGTTCCTATTTACGTAGGTGCCCATGTATTTTTGCACACTTTTTTTCCACACAATATGCCCCACCTACAAATAGGGAAAATTTCATGTCGCAATAATGCGTAATAAAACAGTCAAAATAATGTGCAATGACTATACTAACTCAAATATGTAAAAAGTATAGTCATTGATAGTGCTGCCTAGCAGCTATAATGTAATCAAAATGACAATTTTGATAAAAGTCGTAAACTCGACCATTGTACGCCTCGATTAGGTAAGTTAGATAGACAAAACTTAAAATCATTTACTGTATCCAGGTCACCTAGACCGAGACCTAGCCCTGGACCTAACTTCCTGAAATCTAGCCCTTCAGGATACCTACCTAATCGAGTCTAAATGCCACAAAGCGGATTTCGTAAAATAAAGGCTACCCAACCTGTATTCAGAGGCTCATAGCGGGCTGAAAAATCTAGGTACGAAAACTAAAATACTAGATTTCTCTAGGGCAATAGACTAGCTTGAGGTTTCTTTTGGTATGGTGGAGATCGGTTCAGTACTTTGCCAGTAAAGTCACTTGCAAACAATTTAATATTTAATTATTCACATAAATCCCGTTGTAACTGAAATATCTTTTCAGTAGGGATAGTTAGAATCATGATAGAAACCTCATTAGAAAGGCCATTATTTTACGAATCTTATGATGTATAACACTTTATGTAAAGTGATAGAAATAAGGGTGTTTAGGTGTGAAACACATTAGAACTTAAGATATTTTAAACCAATAAAGTTTCTAAAACGGGAGGCGATTCGCGGCTCTCAGTAAGGTAAAGGAGCACTACTACCTTAGTGAGCGCGCCACCTATAAATTTCGTAGTCATCGACATGGAACTAATTCCATCTAAATAGTCATATAGTAGTACTGGGGAGTCCTGAAATCGCTTCCTGAATATTTATGAAGTCTTATCAGTAATACGGTCTTATTATTTCTTCCGTAAACCTGTAATTCTTCAGGAGTAATGTCGCAGTGAGTATTGAAGATATCCTGAACTATTGGTGCAGGACGTCAGCGCCGCTTGGACTGGGATAGCCTTACAACCTTCCTGATTTTCGAGTCAAGCGATCACGCCCGTCCGGTACAATAATGAAAAACAAAAATTACCATTTCTCCCCGAGGTGTTTGGGGCACAGAAGTTCATATGTGTAAATACCAAATTTCACCATAATAGGCCCAGTAGATTCGGAACAAATTGGCTGTGACAGACACGCGAGTGATCCTACATAGGTTTCGTTTTTTCCTTTTGTGGTACGGAACCCTAAATAATAAAGAAAACTTTGTATATATTGTATATAATAGCGAAATTACCGCTCTTAAAGTGTTCAAAATTGATCTATCAAAAAACCCTTGAAAATTCACAAAATCACGATTGTATTCTCTGAAACGTAAGATGGTTACCAGAGTAGGTACCAGCAGAACACAGGTCACTTAGCAGCCACACTTCAACTCGTTAAACTCGTGTGATTAAAAACCCTCGCCTTCGGCTCGGGCTTGTTAATGACAGCCGTTTGCAATAACCTACTTTCCACACTTGTATCACAATGTACTTCACTAACCCGACGATCCAACGATACCCCATACCATGGGATAGAAGAGAAAAAAAATATCATCCCTACTTTACGTGTAAGGGAAGTACCCTAACAAAAAGTCTCTGAGCTAAGCCGCAGACAGACAGACACATGGACATGGCGAAACTATAAGGATTATGGTTGTTGACTACGGAACCTTAAAAACAAGTTCTAACTTTAGTTCAAGACCAAAGCTCCGGCTTTAATCAAACAAAAGTAAAATGTGATCACAAAAACTGATTTCAGATCCGAGTCCAAGTTGTCAATTTTGTATTAAGAACTTTAAATTCGTGAAAACAGAGTTTAAAATACAATGACTGGCTCAAAGGATTGGACTTGGACTAAAGTAATCTCTTTTTAGGATTCCGTAGCCAAATGGCAAAAAACAGAACCCTTATGGGTTCAGAACCCGTATGTCACAGCCACTTTTTTCCGAAACTATAAGAACTATAGGTACTGTTGAAACTTGGTAAGTGTAATGTATTCTGTGAACCGCATTAAGATTTTCGCACAAAAATAGAAAAAAATACAATAAATTTTGGGGGTTCCCCATACTTAGAACTGAAACTCAATTTTTTTTTTTTTTCATCAAACCCGTACGTGTGGGCTATCTATTGATAGGTCTTTAAAAATGATATTGAGGTTTCTAATTTTTTTTTTTTTTTCTAAACTGAATAGTTTGACACTCCCAAAGTGGTAAAATGTGTCGCCTGTAACTTCTAAAATAAGAGAATGATAAAACTAAAAAAAATACATAATATACATTAACATGTTAACTTCCACAGAAAATTGGTTTGAACGAGATCTAGTAAGTAGTTTTTTTTTAATACGTCATAAATCGTAAACCGCGCTTGCTTCTACGAAACCCTTCATGGGCGAGTCCGACTCGCACTTGGACGCTTTTTGTAATAAGACGAAATAAGAGTACTCACAAATCGCTGTCGTATCCGATGTGGGACAGCACTATGATGATGTCAACGCCCATAGACGTCAGTAGTGCTGCCTCGCGGTTCACTGCCGCGGCTTCATCTTCCATTATAACTTGACCGATCGGTGCTGAAAACTGAAACAGTTATGTTTATTTCACCGCCTGGTTCACGTAGGCCTCGTTGGTATTGTGGCGGCCTATACAACGCCACATGTGAACTACGCATAATCCTGCATCGCGCAATCAGAGTTTACCGCGCGACTAGCATACATATAGGGTCTATCTATTCAAACACGAAATATTTTAAGAGATATACCTATAGCTGGTAAAGAAGCCATGGAAACGATTTTTTTTTTAATCTGAGAGTTAAAAAAAATTAAATAATTTAAAATTACTTGATATGATGATTAATTATCAAAATTCACCGCGCTCGTGCCGATGCCGCCACCGTCGCCGCGTCCGGGCGGGTCATTCATACTCGTAGAATAACTAAGTAAAGGATTTTTCGCAAAATATCTCAAGCAATTTTAAAATTATAATATTTATGTAAAAATATTATACACTTAGATAAAAAAAAAATCGCTGCTATGGCTTTTTTACCAACTACAGGTGACATTACTTTAATCCTGCATCGCGCAATCAATGTTTACTGCAAGACTGGCAAACATCCCGACATCAACAGTTGCCCACCAGACGCAACACACGACTGGTCGGAGGATCCTCCCTTTTCCATAGAGTATGAGTGAACTTTACACCCTGTTCCTCATTCCTCTATAGTATAATGGTTTCAAGCATGACTGCTGAACGTCCAGGGCTCGACTTCCAGGTCTGACAAAAATCTACAGGGTTTTTCCATCAGGAATTTCTTAATAGCAGGCCGGGAGTCAGGAGTTGTGCTTGTTAATGGCAATAGACTCGTCCGTGTTACGTAGGACTTAACCATACCTGGTGAAATGAGATGTTACGGGCGTAGTGTTATGTTATGATTAGAGATCGCATAATAGGATGCATATTTACCTAAAGTTGATTTTTAGCTATGAATGTATGGAAGCGGTTTCTTAAAATATTTCTTCCGTAAAAAAAATCCCGGGATGCCAGGAACAACGGAATGCATAACTAGACGAGTGTAGGAATAATATGGAAGCGACTTATAACATAATATTTATTAAAAAAAAAAAAACAGGATTCTTGGATTGCATAACTATTCAGATGCATGTTTATTTAAAATGAATGTTTAACTCCCGATGCAAACGTGTATGTAGGGTGTAAGAGGGGGTGGTGTGTGTTAGTTAAAACAAGAAAAAAAAAAACATAAATTAAAATAATTATTTTTGTTAAATTAAGTACTACGAGTATAACCTGATTAGGCGTAAAAATTACCTCGGCTACTTAGTTAGGTTAAGGTAGGATTCTATAGTAAGAAAAAACACTAAATTTTACGATTCCGGAATCTTGGGATTTTTACGATCGATACAAAAGCGCATTCCATATTAGCCAACATCTCAACTTTAGGTGAATATGCATCCAAATATCCGATCTCTGGTTATGATAGCGTACTTATTATATTGTTAATTATAGGATATCTTACCGTTCTCAGCAGCACGCCAATAATCCCGATCCTCCTGCCCTGCCGCGTCACGATGGTGTGGTTCTTGATGTATGGCGTCATGGTGGGCTCGAACGTGGTGTTGACGTTGGCGCCCAGCATGGGCGACTCCAGCCGGGACAGATATGGCACCAGACCTGCCACGCCGTGGTCGAACTCGTGGTTACCTAGCACCTGGAGTGAACAACGTAATGAATACTTACTACGCCATAAAAAACCTTATATCGCCGGATTAAAGGCAAAACCGACTATCTGCCGAAACCGATTAACCCGGTTTGACCGGTTTGATTAAACCGATTATATTATAATCGGTTTGCACATTCGATAACTCAGGAACAGTAAGTCCTGCGGTTTAGTTGGTTTTACCATTAGATTAAGAATCAAATGCCGAATCGAATGGTACTTATATTGAAGTGAAAAACTAAAAACGCAGATAGTCGGTTTTGCCTTTAACCCGGCGATATATAAAGAAGAGAAAGAAAGGAAATACATTTATTTAGCACAGACTAAAAGAAAGAAAGAAAGACAAATGCGTAACATATTTTGCAAATAAAAACCGGCCAAGTGCGTGTCGGACCACGCACAATGACGGGTTCCGTAGTTGGGATGAATTTATCCCAAGAATAAACTTAACATTGTAGTTAAAAAACATGTTTTTCTTATTTCAGCACTGGCTGCTGCTTGCGGCTTCGTACGCATTGCTTTTTCGAAAATAAACCCCAAGTTACTTCATAGAACATGAGCTATCTGCCAGGGAAGTTCCGACAAAATCGGTCCAGCCATTTCGGAGATTAGCCGGAACAAACAGACAGAAAGAGAAACAGCCACACACAGACAATTAATTTTTATTTTTTTATTAGTACCGTTTATACTTTCATAAGCATTTAGTAAAAAAGCTGTTACTTTGCTATTACAGACACTTAAATTGTGTTTATTTGTATATATTTATTTATTTATTTAAACTTCATGTACAATAGTGGTACATAGGCGGACTTAATGCCACAAGGCATTCTCTACCAGTCAACCTTTGAGTTTAATTTAAAATCATAGTGATAGGGTACAAAAATAATGCCAATAAAATACTAACTTCTTGATTACGAGAATTTATAAATATACTTTTATTGATACTAATACACATACAAATAAAATAAAGATGATGATGTATTGGATGTATTTAGGTGTTTTCTAGTGTTAGTGAAAACGGGCATAACACTGTCTTCGACGTCACTTACATGAGCATCATGCGGCAGCATATTCATGAAGTGTTGACTGACGTTCCAGCGCAGGAAGTTGTACCAGATAGTGCCCTGGAAGGTGTCCCCACCATTCAGCAGGATCGACTCAGGCTCCGCCTCGAACGCCTGTTCGATGGCCGTGTACAGGCGGGCGAAGCCCCCGACGCAAGGGTTCTCTGGATCGGGGACGCATACTCCGCCTTGTGGACTCACCTCGTCGAAACTGAAGTGGGAAAAATTTACATGATTTTCTAAGCAAGCACCCTTTTCATAAGTGGGTGTATGGTCGCTTGATGACATAAGTATAATGCTGCAATGCTATAACGGCTGTAAAAAGATGCTTAACGAAGCCGAATCACTTCTCACCCCGTCATTGTGAACATACCTTTGTTTTATTTTTTCTTTTTATGTTATAACTTAACATTTGAATACTCCCACAACTCTTGTACCATTGCATGCACCCAAAAGCACAATTTAAGCAAATCTGCAATAATTTTTGCTGATTATTAGTAATTAGTAAGATGAACAGAATGCGTAGGTAACGCCTATGTGTTGGGTTTTGTAACATTCTGTATTTAAGGATTGTTCTCTCCAGCTTCTAGTGCAAATGTCTACGTTATCTTCAATGTCACGATTAAACTACTAATCAAAAGTCATAAAACAATTTAAATGCTACCGATATCAGTAGGAAATAGCGGATTACCTGATTAAAGTGATTATTCAGACGTTTTGTTAACACATTACAAATACTCCTGCTTTGGTCATTTTATATAGCTATGGTTACGGCACACACTGGTTCCATCCAAAAGTCGCAAAGATATTGAAATGGTGTCTGGGGATGAATTATCGAGGACAATGCCTTTTATAATTATTTCTAGGTTTCATTTTAACCGTGCTGCGATTATGGAAAAAATCGGCAAAATACAATTTTGATCCATACAAAAAAAAAAAATACAATATTTTTTTTAGCAAGTTAGAGTGATAATTAAAAAAAAATGTTCTCGAAAAAGTTGTTTAAAATCAAAACCGCCTGTCATGTAAAAAAAAATCATGCCGATTTACTAACCTCGAACCCTAAGTCCCATATTTTCCAGAATGGAATCAGTGTGCGGCACGGCGATATTAGCTACAAACATGTAGGTACTGTTGTGACACAGTATTTAAAAAATGCAAAGAGAAAAATGTACTTAATAAGGAGAAAAAAAAATGTATTGTCATTTTAAAACTTCTAACAACATACAGGTTGACTTTAAAAACAATCGACAAAATTTAAGGGGGTGTTCTACCCATTAATATAACCAACTTATACTATGGGGCCAAATTCTTATTCGCAAAACAAATATTGACCTTCCCATATAAAGGTACTATACCCGATAGGACCATTTTGTAAAAAGATGAATAAAAAATTGAGTACCTATTCGAAGTTCAGTGAGAAGTACAGTGTATATGTTATTTATTTTGATGGGTAGAACACTGCCTTAAATTTATCGATTGTTTTCAAAGTCACCCTGTGTATTATTTTAGGATTTTAGGTTTTAATCTGGAAGTTTTGTATTTTTATCTTCTGGATCCAACCCAATCAAATCACTTCACGCACATCATAAATTCAGTCTACTTGACCTTATCGAATGGGACTGGTTTCTTCAGGGAACTAGATACATTACCTTTTATTAAGCAAAAGCATGCTTCACGGTATACCTATGAGCTGCAGGTTGTGGGGTGCCTATTCTATCTCTGCCTACATAACAAGATCACCTTTTTTGTGTTAAAGAGTTTAAAGTAGAGGTGAAATAACGTGTTTCGTGTACACACGGCTACAAATCATGATACTTATACAGTTCCAGTTTAGGCTGATCTCGCATTGTATGGATTTCCGTACAATGAGAGGTCAGCTTATACTGGAAATGTACCTATAGCTTAATTTGTGGCCGTGCGTAGTTATCTAAGTTATTTCCTTAAAAAAAATTGATTATTTCTCTTATCTTGACCACTTTTTTTTCTCCTTGGATTCCTACTGTAAATAAACTAAAAAAATACTCACTGCGCATGAAAATCATTGTAGTGCACTATATTCAGCTCGAACAGTCCAGTGTCTTGGGCCAGAACTGAGCTGGCCAGCAACGTTAGAACCCAGAGAACTTGCACCATTTTGGTCCAGCAGTCACAGCACAAATCACAATCCACCAGCAAACCAAGCCGCTATCACGCCAATTCGCGTATCAAATAATATCAGCATTTATTGATTACATTATCGTAAGGCCTAAGATTGTCTAATTTCCTGATGATTTCGCGAAGTTGTTTTTTTTTTATTATTGTTCGTATTGGTGTGTTCAATTGATTTCGAATGGTAGCCACACACTATACGATTTCTTGCGCAAGTTTAAACTTGCACAAGTCTGCGTGACTCCGTTGTTGTGCACACAAATGGCTCAGATAGTTCCGCTAATTCATCCCACACACTTTCTTGCATACTTCGATGGTCCCTGCGTAAACTACCGAAAGTCTAAAATGATACAACATAGTACCTTAAATGAAAGAAAGACGATAAAAAACTCGATATAAAAGTCGACACGTAGCGAATTGGTGCATACGTGAAAGTGGGTCTCATTTTGAGCAATTCATAAGTTAACTATTTTCTTTAGATAGTAAGTTATACAACAAAAAAAAAAAAAGACGTGTGGCACTCGGGGACTGCCGCGGTAAAGCTATTGCATAGCATTTTGTATCAACTTATGCAATTATAATTATTTATTTATTTTATTTATGCAGTATTTCTTTTTCTTTGATATACTTTCTATATACTTTCTTTGATATACGGTATTCTGGATTCGGTCCCCGCGCTCAAGGCCCGCGATAGAAGCTATGCAATAGCTTAAAAACAAAATAAATAAGTGCTGAACGTCGTAAAAGTGTATAACTACGTAAACAAAGTCAAATACTATTCAAATATAAGCATAATAACAACTTTAAAATAGACGAAAGTGTTGAACCTAAAGTAATTTTAAATAAAAAAAGAGTGACAAACTGTTTTGACAGCGAAAAAATTCCATGTACATGAGTCATTTCCAACCGTCTAGTCCAGTTTAAAAATTGTTCAACTGGAATGGTATCAACTATTTGGCAAGCTTTAATTAAGTCATTGTAGCCTTGCGGTGCAACAGGGGAACTGAACATACTCATAATCGACTGGTCGTGAGTTCAAACCCCACTATCAACAATCGCTTTTTGTGAAGATCATAATTTTATAAACTAATATTTATAAGAATAAAATACGCAGTACACAGAAAAAAGGAACTGCCAGAAATTATTAGATCACTATAGGGTACTTGTACCGGACGGGCGTGATCGCTTGACTCGAAAATCAGGAAGGTTGTAAGGCTATCCCAGTCCAAGCGGCGCTGACGTCCTGCACCAATAGTTCAGGATATCTTCAATACTCACTGCGACCATTACTCCTGAAGAATTACAGGTTTACGGAAGAAATAATAAGACCGTATTACTGATAAGACTTCATAAATATTCAGGAAGCGATTTCAGGACTCCCCAGTACTACTATATGACTATTTAGATGGAATTAGTTCCATGTCGATGACTACGAAATTTATAGGTGGCGCGCTCACTAAGGTAGTAGTGCTCCTTTACCTTACTGAGAGCCGCGAATCGCCTCCCGTTTTAGAAACTTTATTGGTTTAAAATATCTTAAGTTCTAATGTGTTTCACACCTAAACACCCTTATTTCTATCACTTTACATAAAGTGTTATACATCATAAGATTCGTAAAATAATGTCCTTTCTAATGAGGTTTCTATCATGATTCTAACTATCCCTACTGAAAAGATATTTCAGTTACAACGGGATTTATGTGAATAATTAAATATTAAATTGTTTGCAAGTGACTTTACTGGCAAAGTACTGAACCGATCTCCACCATACCAAAAGAAACCTCAAGCTAGTCTATTGCCCTAGAGAAATCTAGTATTTTAGTTTTTGTACCTAGATTTTTCAGCCCGCTATGAGCCTCTGAATACAGGTTGGGTAGCCTTTATTTTACGAAATCCGCTTCGCGGCATTTAGACTCGATTAGGTAGGTATCCTGAAGGGCTAGATTTCAGGAAGTTAGGTCCAGGGCTAGGTCTCGGTCTAGGTGACCTGGATACAATAAATGATTTTAAGTTTTGTCTATCTAACTTACCTAATCGAGGCGTACAATGGTCGAGTTTACGACTTTTATCAAAATTGTCATTTTGATTACATTATAGCTGCTAGGCAGCACTATCAATGACTATACTTTTTACATATTTGAGTTAGTATAGTCATTGCACATTATTTTGACTGTTTTATTACGCATTATTGCGACATGAAATTTTCCCTATTTATAGGTGGGGCATATTGTGTGGAAAAAAAGTGTGCAAAAATACATGGGCACCTACGTAAATAGGAACATTTTTGAATAAAACTCATTTCTGATGGCGCCTCAGCGCGCACATCATCGATTCTACATAATTTATGCTATTATTTCTAGTATTAACGAAGAAATTATATTTCCTATATAGGTACTTAAGCTAAGTTAAAATTACTGATTTTATACAAGCTAAATTGTTGGTGACGCATCGTCGCGAACATCTCTCCCGCCGTGCAGCGCAGTGGCGACTCGTAGCGACGTCGGCACGGCGCTGCATCACGCCAGTGAGCGACGACCGTAGTCGCGACGCTCGCCGCCGCGACGCCCGCCGTCTCGACGCCTCGTTACTTCGGTAGTGGGACGAGTTTCTTCACCGGACGCTTCAGGGTGCCGCCAGCGGTGCGCACCTCAGCAGTCCGGACCTCACCATCAGCCCCTGGAAACACGGCTATTATGCGGCCTCGCGGCCACGTGTTGCGAGGCAGCTGGCCGTCGGCAATGAGAATAGGGTCGCCCACCTGTAGTCCTGGCCCGCGGCTATGCGGCTCCCGCCGGTTTTGCAACTCCGGCAGGTACTCGCGCACCCAGCGTCGCCAGAACATGTCGGCGAGTATCTGTGAGCGCCGCCATTGTTTCTTGCTGTCTACGCCCGGTTTCCATATTAGACCAAATATCGTTTCGGTGTTTTCTGTATTTCCGATGCTGACAACTTCAGTTCGGATCTGTGACGGATCTATGTTTTCGATAACTTGCCCACTGTTCGATACCCACTTCCTGAGTTCGAACTTTGCTTTCAGGTGTATGTTCTTCACCGTCGTTGCGATACGCGTTGCGTCGTCGACCGTCTTGTAACTATCGAGGTAATCATCCATATAATGATTAAGGATGATAGCTTCCATTGCTTCTGGATGCTCCTCTATGTGCCTTTTCGCATTCCAATTCTTTGCGAATATGGCCGTGCACGGCGAACTTGCCGCACCGAATATAATGGACGTCATTCGGTATTCTTCAGGCGCTCCCTCCCTACTATCGCCTCTCCATAGGTATCGAAGTGCGTCTCGGTCTTGAGCTCGCACCTTTACCTGCATAAACATTTCCGTTATGTCGCCGGAAATGGCTATGCAGTGACGTCGGAACCTCATCATAACGCCGGGCAGTGACTGCAGCAGGTCTGGTCCAGTTAGAAGGAAGTCATTCAGTGACAATCCCCTCGATTTGGCCGCAGCGTCATGTACTATGCGGAGCTTTTCTGGCTTCATTGGGTTGAACACGTCGAAATGTGGTAGGTACCATATTCTACCTGGTGTGCTCGTTTTGGGCGCCTTAAAGTCGCTGAGCAGTGATAAATCTGGCAGCGATTGGTACTTCTCGGTATAGGTCCTATACCATTGTACCCGAAGGGAATTTGGCAACTTCTCAGTCAGTAACCGCATCAATTCGGCGTTGATTAAGTAATGTTCATTCTTCAACGCACGTAGCGTGACTATGCCGCTCCTAACTCGGCTTGCTAACGTGCAGATATCCTTTGGTGATTCACTGCAGCGCGGCAGCCCACGGAGCCTATCTGTTTCAGCTTGAGCAATTGAGTCTGGACGGCCGAACTGCAGCTCGAGTTCTCTCATGATGTCATCTGGTCTTGCATGTCCGATGAGTTCTGAGCTCACTGTTTCCAGTGCACGTCCGCGCAGGCTACTTCTCAGCCTAGCTGTATTCTCAACATCGTTGAAATATCGACGAATTGTTTCATAAATGGCGCGAAACGACAGCCATTCTGTATGAGCCCCACTGTAATTTGGTAGGGTCATAATCACCTTCGACGCCGAGGGGTTATTCGATGACCACTGTTCTGTTTTCTTGTCGGCTAGCGACGCTATAGCGGACGTCAACTCCGTTATGAATGGACGGAGTTGTGCTTCCCCCGGATCCTTCGATGGTACTATATTTTTCACTTCGTTCACTATAGGATGAGTTAACATGGGTACTTGCGTTTGATGGAGGTTCACTATTGATCCGACATCGATGGAGGGGTATTTGTTCCCTCCATTGGCATCTTCTCCCGAGGGCAGTTGAGTCTCGACGGTCTTGTGGCTTCTATATAAACTGCGGTTCCCCTCGGTGGCATTGTCCGCCGGGGGCGGTTGAGTTTCGACGGCCTTGTGGCTTCTATATAAACTGCGGTTCCCCTCGGCGGCATTGTCTTCCTTCAATGGCTCAGGCTCAGGCGCCTCCTCTAGCCACGATCGCACATACTCCTTGTTCGAATTTCGATCATCCATGTAGCCATCAGAATCTCCTTCTTCGGCTCTTTGAAGTGCTATTTGAGCAAGTTCCAACCTAATTTTCAATAAGTCTTCACGTGCTCTCAATATTTTCCTATTCGACCGTATCGTCCTACTTATGGACGGCGGTACTCTATGTTCGTTACGGGCGTCACCCCGGGTAGTCATCGGCATGATTCCTCTATAATTTCCATCCTTTTGGTCAGCTGATTGCTTCACTGTTTTGTCTGGATTCACTGATTTATCCGAAGGTTTTAATGTCCTATCTGAAGTTCCTTCCAGTCTGGACTCCTTCCTGAATGTAGTCGGTTGTTCTATTTGTTCTATCTGTTCTGTTTCCTTTGATTGTGTTGGCACAGGTACGTCTTCACCCCCACTCGGGGCAGGGGGTGGCGGTAGCGGCTGCTCGGTCCCTTCCGTAGTGGATGGCGAACGTGGAGGTAACTCATGACGTATAGCTGTAGAGGTACGCGTTCTGTCCAACTCCACCATCCATGCTTCAGGTGCTTTGCCTTGTGACCTCGTGACCGGCATGTTGGTTTAGATTCAGGGACGTCACTTCACTATATGTGCACTAACTGTAATCCTTTACACAGATGTTCAAACTTCCAAGATGTTTCTTCTATCTTCAAAACAAATCTTCAAAACGTCAAAGTTATTTCTCCTATCTTCAAAACAAATCTTCAAAACGTCAAAGATGTTTCTTCTATCTTCAAAACAAATCTTCAAAAGTCAAAGGTATTTCTCCTATCCTCAAAACGAATCTTCAAAACGTCAAAGACGCTTCTTCTATCTTCAAAACAAATCTTCAAACGTCAAAGTTGTTTCTTCTCCATTCAATGCTGATTCCTCAAAGTTAAAAAAATAATCCTTCAGGAAATAAGTCTTCAGGATCCGAGAATAATTCTTCAGGGAAAAAGTTTTCAGGATCCGAAATTAATTCTTCAGTCTTCAAAATAATCCTTCAGGAAATAATAACTCTTCAGGAAAAAATAACTTTTCAGTCTTCAAAATAATCCTTCAGGAAATAATAACTCTTCAGGAAAAAATAACTCTTCAGTCTTCAAAATAATCCTTCAGGAAATAATAACTCTTCAGTCATAAGTCTTCAGGATTCGAAAATAATTCTTCAGTGTTAATTCTTCAGGAGTCGACAATAATCCTTCAGCCATAAGTCTTCAGGATTCGAAAATAATTCTTCAGGAACAGGTCCTCTGATTCCAGGAATATTCCTTCTTCGAAGATATCCGGCTCGACAGGACCAACAGATGTACCGGACGGGCGTGATCGCTTGACTCGAAAATCAGGAAGGTTGTAAGGCTATCCCAGTCCAAGCGGCGCTGACGTCCTGCACCAATAGTTCAGGATATCTTCAATACTCACTGCGACCATTACTCCTGAAGAATTACAGGTTTACGGAAGAAATAATAAGACCGTATTACTGATAAGACTTCATAAATATTCAGGAAGCGATTTCAGGACTCCCCAGTACTACTATATGACTATTTAGATGGAATTAGTTCCATGTCGATGACTACGAAATTTATAGGTGGCGCGCTCACTAAGGTAGTAGTGCTCCTTTACCTTACTGAGAGCCGCGAATCGCCTCCCGTTTTAGAAACTTTATTGGTTTAAAATATCTTAAGTTCTAATGTGTTTCACACCTAAACACCCTTATTTCTATCACTTTACATAAAGTGTTATACATCATAAGATTCGTAAAATAATGTCCTTTCTAATGAGGTTTCTATCATGATTCTAACTATCCCTACTGAAAAGATATTTCAGTTACAACGGGATTTATGTGAATAATTAAATATTAAATTGTTTGCAAGTGACTTTACTGGCAAAGTACTGAACCGATCTCCACCATACCAAAAGAAACCTCAAGCTAGTCTATTGCCCTAGAGAAATCTAGTATTTTAGTTTTTGTACCTAGATTTTTCAGCCCGCTATGAGCCTCTGAATACAGGTTGGGTAGCCTTTATTTTACGAAATCCGCTTCGCGGCATTTAGACTCGATTAGGTAGGTATCCTGAAGGGCTAGATTTCAGGAAGTTAGGTCCAGGGCTAGGTCTCGGTCTAGGTGACCTGGATACAATAAATGATTTTAAGTTTTGTCTATCTAACTTACCTAATCGAGGCGTACAATGGTCGAGTTTACGACTTTTATCAAAATTGTCATTTTGATTACATTATAGCTGCTAGGCAGCACTATCAATGACTATACTTTTTACATATTTGAGTTAGTATAGTCATTGCACATTATTTTGACTGTTTTATTACGCATTATTGCGACATGAAATTTTCCCTATTTATAGGTGGGGCATATTGTGTGGAAAAAAAGTGTGCAAAAATACATGGGCACCTACGTAAATAGGAACATTTTTGAATAAAACTCATTTCTGATGGCGCCTCAGCGCGCACATCATCGATTCTACATAATTTATGCTATTATTTCTAGTATTAACGAAGAAATTATATTTCCTATATAGGTACTTAAGCTAAGTTAAAATTACTGATTTTATACAAGCTAAATTGTTGGTGACGCATCGTCGCGAACAGTACTGGTGTAGTAAAATAACCGTCGGAGTGGGGAGCGTGAGGTTTTTTCGTTACGGAATTTCTGGATTCGGTCCCCGCGCTCAAGGCCCGTTCAGTGCATCTTTTTCATTCTATTTCATTTAACCTTTTGAACGCCACGGTCGGCTATAGCCGACAAATGAAAACTGGCCCAACACGCCAGTGTCGGCAAGAGCCGACAAGAAAACGACATTTTTAAAGCATAAAATAAATATACTAAATAAAAATTTCTGTGTTTCTTTTTACTATTATTTAAGACTTTATTAATGGTATATTGCAAAATGACACAATGATATATCCATTAATTACATTTTACTAGAAAAAATAATCCTCAAAAATTGCTAATCGATATTCTTAAAAAGGTGTTCTTCCCCACGCCACAGTCGGGTAGAGACGACAGCTAGTGATGGGTGAGTAAGGTAAAATATATTTCATATTTATGGAATATTTTATTAAAAGTAGCTTACTATTACTTTAACCATTATTGTTTAATAACAACTATTTGTATCCGAATATTTCTAATGCATATTGCACAAGTTTTTTTTTTTTTAGTTCTTAGATGACATAAGTTTTCCAAGTTATGAAGAGTCAGACTAATTACATAAAAGTGAATTCATTAAATTGTTGTCACGTATATGATTATTATTTACTAGCTGCTTTGCCCGCAACTTCGTTCGCGTGGGAAAAACTTCCTCGCTTAAATCCCGAACATAGGTTCATAGAGTGACATAGGATAGTTTTTAGGTTTTAGGATAGCCTAAAACCTAAAAACTATCCTATGTCACTCCCAGGGTCGTAAACCATCCGTATTTCATCTAAATAATAATCATAATATTATTAATTTACTCTTTATAATATTAGTATAGAAGCTGCCACAACCACAATGTCACATCCCTACTCGCATGCGAGAAAGTTGTCAAAGGTCGTGCCAGGTACGCCGGAGTCGGGTCTTCCCGACAGCGGATGACGTCATGTACGAGATTAGTGATGTACCTTATTAATATTTAATATATTCGTTTGCAGTTGGTAATGTCTGCTTTTACGTTGTTTAGAACTTTGTAACTGCTGTTAAACGATATTATGATAAAAATAGGGTCAAATTAAATAAAAGAATGATGAAACGAGTATTATTTTATTGAAACAACATGTGATGAAAAGCAAAGATTAATTGGTTATCGAAAACTTTTCGATAAGATGTTGGAATCCCTATTTTTTTTGTAGGTATTTGCGCTGAATTTGTGGCTTGGCGTGGAAGGGGCGCCGATGCGTTTACGCTCTGGCGTTCAAAAGGTTAAAAAAGACAGAAGATAAATTTTAGTTTAGTCCTGTCAAATTAATCAGCGCCTGTCACTACTCCATACAAGTTTAGACGTGATTAAAAACTTGCCGACTAAAATTACGTCAAGCGCTGATTAATTTGACAGGACTAAACTAAATTTTTTCTGCTGTCCTTTTCTTAATGAAATAGAAAGAAAAAGATGCACTGAACTTAAATTTAGTTTAGTTTGTGAACAAGGGAATCGGCACCATTGTTACATTTCTCTTGACATGTGAAGTGCCTTAAGTAAGGTTCTTAGCCTTTGACGATTATTATGCTACTAGCTGCTGCTCGCGGCTTCGCCCGCGTGGGTCTTTCTGAATGAAAAGTATCCTAAGTACTCCTTATAACATCAGCTGTCTGCTAGTGAAAGTCCCGTCAAATTCGGTCCAGCTGTTTCAGAGATTAGCCGGAACAAACTGACAGAAAGAAAGACAAAAAATTTACTACTTAGGGTCAGCGCAGACAGAGAGGAATAATCCCCGCGCGGTCTCGGGCATTTTCTTTACGGATCGCGTATGATTCCCGCGTATCTTCGAGGACGCGCGAGCATTTTTGTAAGGTTCAAGCATTTAGGTATGCACTTTATTGTAATAATTTTAAAGTTTATTTTCAAGTTCGTTAATAAAATCCTCTCCGCTGCGCTCCGTTCTGTCTGCGCTGACCCTTACAGTACTTTTATTTAGAAAAAAACCACGCGGGCGGTATCGCGAGCAGCAGCTAGTCAATCATAAAATCTATTCAATCGCTTAGGGCGTGTAATTTAGAGCTTAACATACATTACGAAGCAGTACAATTATTGATGTTAAGCGCGTGTATCGATAGTGATAACGATAATACGAATAAAACATTCAATATTTAACGATAAAATTAATAATCTTTCAACAGTATCGACTAATCTTAATAAGTAGCTGTTTTAAATTAATAATCAATGGTGCCGATTCCCTTGTTCACAAACTAAACTAAATTTAAGTTCGGTGCATCTTTTTCTTTCTATTTCATTTAAAAAAGGACAGAAGATAAATTTTAGTTTAGTCCTGTCAAATTAATCAGCGCCTGTCACTACTCCATAAAAGTTTAGACGTGATTAAAAACTTGCCTACTAAAATTACGTCAATTTACGTCAAGCGCTGATTAATTTGACAGGACTAAACTAAAATTTGTCTTCTGTCCTTTTCTTAATGAAATAGAAAGAAAAAGATGCACTGAACTTAAAATTTAGTTTAGTTTGTGAACAAGGGAATCGGCACCATTGGCTATTAAAAAAATATTAAGGGCGATTCACAAAATGAAACAAAAAAAAATTGTTTTTAAAATTTATTCAACTAGATGTCACATTTAAAAATTTCGTGCTTTCATACAAAGAATGATCTATTTCTCTAAAATACTTCTAAAATAAGTGAATATAGATAAATAAGACAATTAAATGCAATGTTAATTATACAAACATAAGATTTTATTGGAGCGGTAATGATATACATTTAATAAGCCTTGTACCGCAGCGGCATAACCTAGCTGTTATGTGCTCGTAGCCTATGGCCAATGGTTACACAACCTTATAACGCATTTTTTTTTTTTACTACCCAAATTTAAGGGTTACTTATTACCCAAGGGCTTCGATTGAGACCGAGATCTATAACGTTACTTGGCATGTACTTTGGCTAACCGTTATTCCTACTACTGTCGCATAACTGTCCAACTGCAAGTGCTAGGTAGAGACAGGAACATGTCTTACTCAAAGCACGAGCTAAGTAAAGTTTATAGATTTCGGCATTAGATATATGTTTCCGTAACAAGGCCTTCGAGAATGTTCTCTAGAAAAAATTGCAGTGGCTTCCGCTACATTGTTTAAAATTAACTCGAATGTGTAATCATTATTAATATTGTACAGTAAGTTATAGCAATTAGCTGACCCCCCTTTGCTCAAATGGTTATGGTTTTTTTTTTTTACTAACAAATCGTATAATTTTATGTTATTCTAGTTTTGAGTAGTTTTCGTATAGGAGTCACCCTATACGAAAACTACTCAAAACTAGAATAACATAAGAACAGCTTATATTAATTGGCCATGCTTTATTAATTGGCCACTCATAACAAAGAGGTTTTATGAACTTAAACGAAAATACAATAGACATAGGAATATTTTTGTCTTTTTCATTCATGAGCTTGCTTGTATTACCTTGTTTCTACCTCTTTTATTATGAGTGGCCAATTACTATAGCAGTCACCCTACGTTTTAAAATAAAATTAAGAATTATAAAATTCCATCGATTCGTATTCTAAAAAATCTCAACCATTTATGCAAAGAGGGGTCAGCTTAATGCTTTAACTGACTGTACCAGCTACGCGAATGTTATGCTGTATAAAAAAAATTGTCATGGAAATATAATATTCTTAAATTGTTCCTTTAAAATTACAAAATAGATAAATAGTCTGAAATCTATTTTGTAGGTAACTTACTCTTAAAAGTAATTCAAATCGGTTGTAGGACATTGAACGAGACACAACAGAAGCTTTATTGTTATTACGCCTGGGGGCGTTTACTGTCCATCAATGCGTTAATTCTCTTCTTTTTTTTTACAACACAACATTACGCAGGGTATAGTTTCTCAGGCCTGCAACTGCGTTAAGCGGGCGCCCGCGATGGGCATCCGTTGCGTGTGTACGCGCGTGGACTCTGTGGGCAAATAATTACCCATAGTTTAATTTCTTTAACGTGGTCGCTCACAATGGGGCTTATTAGAAGGCTAAAAGTCACCCAAAGGGCAATGGAGAGGGCTATGCTTGGAGTTTCCCTACGTGATCGAATCAGAAATGAAGAGATCCGCAGGAGAACCAAGGTAACCGACATAGCTCGAAGAATTGCCAAACTTAAGTGGCAATGGGCAGGGCACATTGCGCGCAGAACAGATGGCCGTTGAGGCCGAAAGGTTCTGGAGTGGCGACCACGTACCGGAAGACGTAGCGTTGGAAGGCCTCCCACAAGGTGGACCGATGACCTTATGAAAGCCGCAGGAATCCGCTGGATGCGAAAAGCACAAAACCGGTCGAGGTGGCGGTGCTTGGGGGAGGCCTATGTCCAGCAGTGGACGTCTTTCGGCTGAAATGATGATGATGATGATGAATGATGAGTTTAATTTAAGCAGTGTGCATATACAGTCGTATCGACGGAGAAAACTACTATAAACGAAAAAAAATACGACAACCAGTAACGCGTGCCCCCGCGACAGAGAACTTTTGTATGGAACCGCGAGGGCGTCCGCTTAACGCAGTTTCAGGCATCACAATAATAAATAGCATAATACTTAAGTGAGATAATTTTAAATACCTTAAAGTAGCAACAACGAGATACATAAAGCGTCTAATTATTCGTATAAAGGCACTTTGTTAATAATAAAACTACCAGTTAGTACATTCTTTAGAATTCCACTACTAACAATAAAGTTATAGGTTAGACCTGCAACTAGGTCTTAATATTAAATACTTCGTCCATTTACAGACCAACACCGAATTGGTTTTCAGTAGAGTATTGAAAAACGTAACTAAGCTGTAATAGTACATTTTACGTCTTCACCTGGCCACAATGCGAGTTTTACTGTACGCTTAGCGTGCGGTAAAACTCACATTATGGCCAGATGTGACGTAAAATATATTGTGTGCTACACAAAAAGAAAAAGAAAAAATCTTCTGTGTAGAAGGCACGTAATCACCGGGGTGCAAAATCGTTTACAAAAAAAAAAATCGACACTGATAAAAAAAAAAAAATTAAGACATAACTGAAGCCCCGTATCCTTGGTAAACTTTTGTTGAGCAACAGTTGATCAACATTGTTGAATAGCAACGACAAAGTTGCTGGAAACAAAATTTATATCAATATGTCTTGTCCACACGCCAGTCTGCGTCAAAATGTTGCCCGAGAAAGTAGTGTTGTTGTGTTCTCTGTATCTAATATATGAAATCCATACTTCCATACTAATATTATAAATGTGAAAGTAACTCTGCCTGTCTGTCTGTAACGTTTTCACGTCTAAACCGCTGAATCGTCTAGAAATTGGCAGAGATATAGCCTGGGATATGGAGAAGGACATAGGCTAACTAATATCCACGCGGACGGAGCTGCGGGCAAAAGCTAGTTATTAATAAAAAATATAAAAAAAGGTTGTGTGTGCGAAACTATCTCTTGCAAACTGAAAATTTGATGAGTGATGTTTAAACACGTCCACACACGTAAAAAAATGTTGGTAAACAGATATCGCTCGTCGACCGAGTACTTGTCAATATGGCGTGACCAACTCTGCAACACGCAGTGTTGCTAGCAACATGTTGACAGCAAGTCGGCAACTCGTTGATTAAACTTTATTTATAAACAACTGTTTACCATGAATACAGGGCTTTAAAGTCCATTTTTTAATACTCCATTGTCAAGCAAAGCCATGCTGAGTATTAAGACGATATTCTTTAGAGGGCTCTTATGACAAAGTTTACATGAAGAAACAGATACAAAACATTTAATTGTATTTTTGGCGTTGAAAATTTTAATTCGGAGTTTTGACATCTCTTACTTTACAAAGCGACTGGCACAGGTATATTCTCAATATTGAGAGATTCATAGGTTTTATTTGGCATTACTTTACAATAAAATACCTTCTGATATATTACAATTAAATGAAACAAAATTTATAACTCATATTAAAAACACACTTTGTAAACAAGCATATTACAAATTAGAGGATTATATCCAAGATAAGAATGCTTGGAAACATGCTGGTCCTGCTCCATAGGACAATTTAGAGTCTAGACAAAATCAAACTGGTTGCTAATTTAATTGTATATTTTTATGATATTAATTTTATTTTCTGTGATTAATATACTTTAACTCACACACTGACTTATTATAAGTACATTTTTTAGGAAAATCATATACATTGTTTGTAAATATGTGAGCACCATGTATCTATCGCATTTATTAATTTGTCTGTCATTACTTCACTTTTCATTATTTTTACCTATTGTGGTATAGTAATTTTATTCTAGGTACATCGTCTTCACCTATAATTATTATTTAATGTATACAAACTATTGTTAACATTTTAAAAGAGTAAGTATGGAGTTTCTTGCCCATTCTTCTCCATACATACCTATCTTTTGGAAGGGGCAACTAGAATCAATTAACTGTTTATGTAATTTTTAACCTTTAAAAGTGCCTTATATGTGCCTATTTGAAATAAATGATTTGACTTTGACTTTAATTAGGATACAAGGACATATTAATCGTAATGTGCAGATTTCGTAATATTCTCGTATAGTAATAGTACATTACTTACCAAGGGCTGTAAAAGAAAGAAAGCCCGAAATCGCAGGTATTTGTGACCCGAGTCGCAGGCGAGGGTTGTAAATATGCGATAGAGGGCTTTCTTTTTTACTGCCCATGGTGAGTACACAATTTTACGTCTTCACATGGCCACTATGCGAGTTTTACTGTACGCGTAGCGTGCAGTAAAACTCACATTATGGCCAGGTGTGACGTAAATTATTATTTCGAGATCTGTTTTATACTAATTAATCATGCCAGCTTAACAAAGTTTACCTTTAATTTGTTCAATGTTAATATGAAATAAAGTAATCAATCACTTGGTAAATGATCCGTGGTCGTTATCAATTAAAGTGTCAATCGAATCGCATTGGAAATCCCCTGATAACAAGTTGATTTATTGATGTAAGGTCAACAAGCATTCGCAAACAGAATGCCTGTACCATGGAGGTGTGTTCACGCCTACAGTTGACTTCTTCAAGTTAATAATAATGTCTTAAAAAAGAATGCATACTTATTCAGGATAAGACGTTGAAATTGTTTTGTATTGTTTGTTTAGACGTCTTTGTAATTATGTTAAAACGACTATCCAAAACCCAACATGTTCGAAAAGTGCTGATTCTCAGCTTAATTTGAATATAAATGACTTTTGATTTTGTTTATACGTTTCTTGAACATTTTTGGTTTCATATTTTGTATCTTTGTTCAGAGCCAAGAAGTTACTTAAAGCGAAAGCGTCAGGGTAGCCCGCGACATTCAAATTTTCTTACGTTTTTGGCAATTTCCAGGTCAGTATTAGGTTGTATGTTGATCTTAATATGATTCGCGGCAGTATCAAATATTTACTTATGGAATTATAACCATTAAAATCATCAACACAACTCTCTTAAGTTCATATTGAATGACTATTTCATGAAATCATGACTTTTAGGATTATAATAACCTATGGAATTGTATTACTGATTCTAATGATTATTATTCCGTAAATACATTGTTTTTACGGTCGCAAATCATACTTTAATCAACATAAACCCAGACAATGAGTCGCAAACTGCAAAAGTCGTGAGAAAATTTGAATTTCGCGGGCCAAATCAGCGCTTCCCTCTTAAGAAATTATAAAATTATTCAAAAGCAGTTTAATACTATCTCTACGAACAGCTAACAAAGAATTTGAAAAATAAATAACATTAACACATAGTAATACAACGGAATAATAACAATATTTTATCACAATCAATCTTTCTACCTCATTCTACATAGACTCGATTTAGGTAAGTTATATTAACATTTTGATTTGATTACATTGCAAGTAATTTTTGCATTGTACGTCCAAGAATTATTTCCATTATCGACAAAGACAATGTATTTTTTTTTTAAATTAATATTATGGTCTTTTAAACAATTTTTAAGCCACAAATACAATTTTCAAAATACGGCAAAAAATCTACGTTAGTAATTTTATAACCAAACGAAAAACATAACTTTTCCTGCTAAGTATTTAGCTAAAATAAATCATAAACATAATAATCTCATAACTAGTACGTGTCGTATTCACCTGTGGGTGACGTCACTGCCTAAGAGTAAGGCGTGCGAGGGTTCACGTTGATCATCTCGGTAGTACTGAAATATAAAACAAAAATTATCAACTAATTATATAAATGGTGGCACTAGATACATTTCAACTGAAATACAATTTGGACGCAACTAAAATGCAACGTCTACCAGTCGAATTCAGTCGATATTTATCGCTTCAAAACAGCAAATTGGTTGGCAGGGGATATGTTCACACTTTAATCTGTTACTTTTGGACAAACTATACATTTTGGAACAGACTATACTTTTTGGAACAGACTGTATCGTTTTAACAATGCCACACTATCTATCGACGTCGAGTAAAAGCCATACACCACATCGGATCGATATGAACGGTCGATATCATCGATCGGCCGCAATCTAGTTGCACCGCTACACAAATCACGTAGAAAATTATAGCTGTACAAGGATCTTTTGACGCGTGGCCAAAATCGGAAGGCCGCCATCTTGTTTTTTCAATACATTTCACGAAACAATTGCTCAAATGTTTACCAACAGCGCCCCCCGGTGAACGTCATTTGAACGCTAAAAGATCCATGTAACACTGTATTTTATTCATATGAATCATGGATGTCAGTGGTGGAAAGGAGGGGAATTAAAAAGGAGAGCCCAGTAGTAAAAAATTAAAATAAAACTACTTTTTAAGACCATAAAGTCGTACGTACACGTTGTTCTCGATTTTCTTTCGTTCTTCGTTCGAGCTACTGACTGCAACCTGATCCGAGTACTGTTTCCACATCTCGCTACAACAATTTGATGCAAGTTTTGACGCACTATTACCTACTCAATTTGCTCGGGCCAGCAACTCACTTTCCTAAAAACAGGGGTCGAAAGTATAATACTAAGCCATCTAAGCCATCACTGTTCCGTTTCGAAGAAGGAATGGTGCTATACGTTCTATGTGCCGTGTAGCTGTATCTCTCTCACACCGAAACTATAACGGCTCCAACACCTCACGGTACGGCCCTAGTGATGGACTCGTATGCCGCAATGTTATCGATAAAAAGCAACATAATGACAAATCATCGATAACAGCATTGCGCTTCTCTATCTTATGGCAGTCTTTGACGTAGACGCACACTATACGCTGTCTCCCTCCCACATTTAACTACGAGTATAACTGGATTGTACAGGACTTTTAGGATCGTTTAGGCAAATATTCCGGTGACGATGGATGCCATGCCATGGCGACTTCGCCCGCAGCAAGGCGACTGAGGGATGCCAGCCTAGTCTATATTTCCTAGTAACGCCATGCCTTGGAGAGGACATTACAAAGAGAAACTAATCTATGAAAGTTGTTACGGGTAGTCATAGCCGTTAGTCTGCCAACTGTATGTTTTGGCATAGCACAGTTAGGGTCATTGAAAAATTTCGCTGCTCTGTTTGAGTGGACCTGTCCAGTCAGTGCAAGCATTTGTCAGTAATGGTGTAGCTCGACTCAGATACTTGTCGTATAATTTTATATGATCAGCGTGGCTGTTGGCGACTTCGCCATGATATCTTAAGGCTCTGCCTCATTAGTGCGTTGCGTTGCGTCGTCGCACGCGACGTTTCTACGAATCGGCGGACGAGAGACGAAGCGGGGGGAGGGTGATGCGCTGCGCTGTCAGAGTTCCGGTGCGACGACGTTCTTTCGGCGGTGGCGCAATAAAAGCAACAATAGAAAACGTTTGTTCCGATCCATTGTGGAGACTGACTGAGGTGCGTACGTCGTCCTCTTGCGCTGCGACGTCGTGCGTCGTCGCAACGCAGGTGTGGCATACAATGCGTTGATCCCAGTGGCGGATTTACCACCAGGCTGAGTAGGCTGGAGCCTAGGGCGGCAAATTTGGCTCAAAATATTTTTTATTTTGTCTTCCAGAAATAAAATAAAAAACATGATGAAGAAATTATTTATTGGGAAAATTTTCTGAAAAGAGAGTTTTTGATGTAGTGAAGCGACTGTGATCAAGAGGCCTCGTTTTCAGAGAAAAAAATGAAATGTTCGGTGATCCGCACATCGGAAATTATTGCATGATTTTGGAACTGTTAGCGGAATTCGATCCTTTTTTTAGCCTGCCATATTGAGTAATACATGATTGAGCTTTTCTTAGCTAAGAAATATACCCAAAAACTATATCTTGTGTAATCTTCACTAAATCGTGGCTTGTAAAAATAATCTAGGAACTGGCACATCCATCGCCTACTTCACAACACAATGGCTTATTCCACTAATCCCCCCTGAAAGAATCCCCCTCAGTGGGAAAAACTGAACCCTAATGTAAAAAAAAAAAACACTTTCAGGGGGATCTATGGAATAAGTATTTATTTTTTAAATTCTAGTTTTCCTCCCTAATGGGGATTATCGGGGAGGAATTCTAGATTTTTTTTATATATTCCACTTTTCCTCCTATGGGGGAATTTCAGGGGGAATTTGTGGAACAAGCCAACACAATCATACTAATAACAGGAAAAAGCAGATGTAATGAGGACGATAGTGCAGAAATCTTAAAGTTACAATTTTATTGACAAAAATATGTAATAAATATGATTATGAACTAGGGTATCGAATTGTAGAGGTAAGTAGGGGCGGCAAATTTTGAATAGCCTACTGGCGGCAAATGTGTAAATCCGCCACTGGTTGATCCGTTGCGACGACGCAACGCAACGCACTAATGAGGCAGAGCCCTTAGTGGGATAAAACCCTACATACTTATAATGATTTAAATAATAAAGACTTACGGAGTGGGCGCTTGTGTCACGGGCTCCTCGTGTAGGAAGTAGGATTGGGTGGGGGGGCTGTGTCTGATGTCACATGCAAGTAGGTACAGTACGCCGCCGTTAATATGGCACATTTCGGCTTTAAGGTGAAAGCGTCAGGGTAGCCCGCAAAATTTAAATTCTCTTATGTTTTTTGCAAATGCAGGTCAATATCAGGTTGTGTGTTGATCTAAATAATTATGATTGGCGGCCATATCAAATATTTATTTATTTATTTATAGAATAAAAATCATCAATACAACTTTCTAAGTTCATATAATCCTATTGAATGACTTTTTCATTAAATCATGACTTTTAGGCCGCTTGTACACGCTAAGAAAATTTACCGTGTCTGCTGTAGACAGGTCCAATTAATCATGTACACGACAAGAATTTTGACGGGCTTAGGCACGAAAACTTGTCGTGTCTGCTACAGATAAGACAAATATGAATTTATACACGATAAGATTATTTTCGGGCAGTCGTGTGTAGGGTATTAGGCTGCTCTAGTCAAGTCTGTTATTAATTTGCAATTGTTTGTGAGTGAAGAACACGTCCACGCGTTAAACGTACACTAAAAACCTGTACCACCTCACCTACCCCGTCCCTCCCTATACTGCAGCAACTCAGAGCGCGTCGTGTCTAGCGCAGACAAGATTTTGTCTTGATCAGCACCGTGCCAGTGTACACAGTTCGTGTGTAGAAACGACACGAATTCTTGCGTAGGCCCGCCCGGTGACTTTTCTTAGCGTGTACAAGCGGCCTTAGGATTATACAAACTTAAGGAGTTGTATAGCTGATTCTAATGATTATAATTCTGTAAATACAGGCTTATTCCACAAATCCCCCCTGAAAATTCCCCCTTAGGAGGAAAAGTGGAATATATAAAAAACAGTCTAGAATTCACCCCTGATAATTCGGCTTATTTCACTAATCCCCCAGAGAATCCCCCTCAGTGGGGAAAACTGAACCCTAATGTAAAAAAAATCAGTTTCAGGGGGGTCTTGGAATAGGTTTTTTTTTTTTTTAATTCTAGTTTTCCCCCTAAGCGGGATTATCAAGGGTGAATTCTAGACTGTTTTTTATAGATTCCACTTTTCCTCCTAAGGGGGATTTTCAGGGGGGATTTGTGGAATAAGCCGTAAATACATATTTGTTACGGTCGCGAATCATACTTTAATCAACATAAACCCAGACAATGAGCTGTAAATTGCAAAAATCGTAAGAAAATTTGAATTTCGCGGGCTACCTTATCGCTTGTCCCTTAAGCGTCCTCTATGCATCTCACTCATACATATGTGACACTGATTGACGGTCTCTTTCTAAAACCCGCACCCTAATTGCGGAACACACTATCAATCTCAATCTGAATGATTGATCTGAATGATCACACATTTATGAGTGACAAAGACAACGCTCTACGAGGCCACCGAAGCGCGTGCGTGCGCTCTGCGTGTCGCGGGTTCGATTCCCGCACGAAATAAATATTTGTATGACCTACAAGTAGTTGTTCCGGATCTGGCTGTTTTTGTATGTGAGTTTAAATGTTTGTAAACGCACCCACAATACAAGAGAAACTAAAAGTGTGGGGCAAAGTTTAACAAAAAAAAACTGACTAACTATTAACCTAACTTTAACAAAGCCATACGTACCTCTTGGAGCACTTGACATGTATGACGAGCAGCACAATTCCAAGCAAAAGGCACAGAGTACCGACCACCACGTAGGCCACTCCTAAGAACGGATTCTTGCCGCCCAGCAGCGATGTCGTCGATATTACGAATGACTTGGTACCGTCGAAATCAGTTACGGGGTAATCTGTGGAATAAAAAAAACATACTTTGACCCTTTTAGCAACAAGCCTATACGCCGTGGCATTTTAATAGTCTTACAACGACACCGACAACCACTTCATGTATCCAATGACTACTAATCATTCATATAAAAAAAAAATATATTTATGAACATTTGAATAGTAAAAAATCTTTTTTTTTATTATTATGACGCATGACGTCGTTTGAAACACCCTGTTACGAGCGCAGTCCGAGCCTTGTGTTCCAAGGTCGGCGACATCTTTATCAGAGTTCATTCACCCTAACGCAAAAATGTGTTTCTTACTATTTTTAAACTGAATCTAAATCTCAATCTTTCTTTTTTTTTATCACGCCTAGAGGTATTTTATGTCGGCTACATTGAGTGGACCACCTTTGTAACACGACTAAAATGTCACGGTGTATAAACCTATGTAATATTGAATTAACGCTTAACTCTAAGACCTAGCAGTAGCGGTCATAAAACGTGCGATTACCGCGATTGGGGCTCATAAGTTCAGTTTTTTTTTTTCTAGGACAGATAGGTCTTGTTTGCCCTCAATAGCATAAAAAATCCTTAAATGTCTCCTAGGGGTCATTCAAGTATTACGTAAGCACCAAAGGGGATCGGGGGTCTTTGCTTTGATTATTTTTGATGACATGAGGAACAGAGGCAATCTGGATGGTGGTCGTCAGCAATATTTATTGACTTTTCAGATTTTTCTGCAAAATTTAATTTATTTAGATTTGAACAAAGATGGCAACCCCATGTTCAGGGATTCCTCAAAATAATTGATACTGCTTACTCGCTCTCACGCGGTGTTTTATGGTTAGAAAGAACCGAAGTAGGGAAATTACTTAAATGGGCATTCAATTACTTACTTTTAGTCTATAAACTCTTTATTTCTAGACTCACGAATAACAATAAAGAAACCTGATGAGATAAAAAAAAATACCTATGTTTACGTAAGCATAGGAGGGAGGGGGGGGGGGGGGGTATGAGCTTTCCTTACTTTTGCTGAAAAGAGGGAGGTGGGGGTTCAAAATTTCTAATATTCTGCTTACGTAATACTTGAATGCCCCCCCTACAAATGAAATTATCATCATCATTTCCGCCGAAGGACGACTGCTGGAAATAGGTCACCTCCAAGCGTCGCCATATTGACCGATACTGTGCTCGCATCCACTGGATTCCACGACCTTTGCCAGGTCATCGAACTAACTTGTTGGAAGGCCTACCAACAATGCGAACAAATTAAATAGGTCGCTATAATACTTACTATATTCGACAGTAAGAACGTAGGGTCCCTTAACGAGTCCGGTGCTGAAGCCGACCTGCGTGTGATCCACTCGGCGGTACAGCTTGCGGAAGGTAGGCAGCGCGGCCGTACGCATCCATACTATGAGGTCTTCGTTCTGAAAGTGGAAACGTGTTACTCATGACATTCGTCATCTTGCGATATCGCCGACCATGCCTTTTACTAATATCACCGTGAGCGCTGTCAAAAATGACAGTTGTGCTGTTTTGTTTTGAGTCACATCCTAACATAACGTGGCATTTTCGAAATTGTTCTTCTGGCTACAGTTGCTACCAACCTAAGAAGAAGAAATTTTTGGTCTATACACAGAGAAATACTCTAATATCGTTTTGCCATTTGCCGTTTTTGATATGTTGTCCCCTTTGTTTACATAAATTATCTGAATTTGAGACTTTGGGTATAGAACTGAAACTCAACATTTTTTTTTTCATCAAACCCATACTTGTGGGGTATCTATGGATAGGTCTTAATGATATTGAGGTTACTAATATCATTTTTTTCTAAACTGAATAGTTTGCGCGAGACACTTCCAAAGTGGTAAAATGGAGAACTTTCGAAACATGTTTGTCATGTTTGTCTACCCGTGTGGCAAAAAATAAATGATTTGATTTGAAATGTGTCTCATTTTAGAAGTTACAGGAGGGGGGGGGGGGGCTGTAACTTCTAAAATAAGAGAAAGATAAAACTAAAAAAAAAATATGATGTACATTACCATGTAAACTTCCACCGAAGATTGGTTTGAACGAGATCTAGTAAGTAGTATTTTTTTTTTTTTTCAACTACAATGTTAAGTTTATTCTTGGGTTAAATTCATCCCAACTACGGAACCCTCATTGTGTGTGTTCCGACACGCACTTGGCCGGTTTTTTTACTCTTCAGAAAATACAGGAGTGTTGCTTTAACGGATCTATTACCTGAAAGCCGTTGTTTTCAGTGTTGTTAGGATCCAACTCCCAAACATGGAGCCGCCAGTTCTCTGGTTTCGTGAAGTTTGCGAATGCTGCAATAAAGTGGTTAAATGAGTAACTTTGCCTTTTAAAATAGTTTTGTCCTTGAAAAATAATGCATATACTGGATAACTTTTTTATCGTCGGGAAAATAATATGGTGTGTTGTGTAAGTGGAACAGAAGACATACACGAGAATATTCTCTTAGCGAAATTGGTGTTGAGTTCTCGAGAATATTATTTTGGAAGAGAATTTACGAGAACTTAAAATAGGATGTCTCTATTGTATCGATCTATGTTTATAGTAATACTTTTGAGTGCATCAGTGCGTTTTAAGTCACGTTTCAACGTAAAAACATTAAAAGAATAATGAATAATAACTAAAGATCGGATATTCGGATGCATATTTACCTAGAGTGAATTTTTAGCTATGAAAGTAAGGAAGCGGCTACAATATTTTTTTTTTTTTTTTTGTTAATAATAAATCCCGGTATGCCTGGATCACCGGGAATGCATAACTGTGTGTAAACAAAAACGAAACGAAAAGAACTTCAAAAAAAATATTTATTAAAAAAAACCCTCGGGATTCTTGGATTGTGATAACTCGTCATAATCATAGAAAAGTGACGGATCTGAAATTTATGTTGAATTCTGCCGCGTGTGCAATAACAGCAGTAAGTATAAGTTAGTATAATTTTTGTCTAAATTTAGTTGAGCATTGATTCGGAATCAGCTCATTGTGCTGATTCCGAATCTATGTTTGACTCTATTTGGACAAAAATTATACTTCCTGCTGTTATTGCACGCACGCCAGAGTTCAACATAAATTTCAGATCCATCACTGTTCTACGATTATGACGAACTATTCAGATGTATATTTATTTAAAATTAATGTTTATCCCCGATGCAAATATGTGTATGTAGGGTGTAAGAGGACGGGTGGTGTGTTTGATAAAACAAAAAACAAATTTAATATATATTTTTTAAATTAAATTAAGTCCTACTATATCCCGACTGGGCGAAAATATTACCTTGGCTACTTAGGTAGGTAGCTATGCATCGGATTCTAGTCAGAAACCTAAATTTGTCGATCCCCCGGAATCGCGGGATTTTTTCGATACAAAAGCGCAATTCATATTAGCCAACATCTCAACTTTAGGTGAATATGCATCCGAATATCCGATCTCTAATAATAACTCATAAAATAATTTCAATTAACTTATTTTAACATAATGTCATAGTTTCGGCTGCAAATCGTGTTTCGATCGGCACTATTTGAAACAGTAACATACCAGTCTTTAAGTCTCCAGGTGGGTTTCTAAACTTGATTTCCTTGTCCGAGTCCCATGCAATCCCTGTGCGAATTACGGGCACATCCTTGTTCAGATCTTGTGAGCGGACTGTCAATGTATCTGGTGACACAAATAATCAAGTATAGCTTTCATATCTTTATTAAAACCTTTCATTATCTATTTACATATTATAAACTTGCTGTTGCCCGCAGTATCGCCTGTGTGGCTTTTAGGGTTCCGTCTCTCAAAAGGAAAAAACGGAACCCATAAAGGATCACTCTGTCCGTAAGTCACAGCCAAATTTGCTCCAAATCTACTGGACCGATTAAGTTGATATGAACTTTCGTGACCCAAACACAGACGTGTAACTTAATTTTTTTTTTTTTTTTAATATATGTGAATCCCTTTTGGAGGATAATCTAGATTTTTTTTTTGACGTGATAACCTATTATAAATCGATGAACGTCGGCTGCACGCACGAAAAAGCATGACTCATTGTCACGTTCCGCCTGAGCCGAGTGTGCAAGCAAGAGCGCGGGAAAAGCGATAGAGAGGCACGATCGGCCTAAGCGTTCGGCTTGTGACGCAATGTTTTCTTATGACGTTATCACGTGAAATTATCGTCAGTAAACCAACTTTACAGAAAACAATTTTTTTTTTTAAGTTTTGTTAACTGTACCTTGTGAAATATCAAATAAAAGTGCTTATTGTGAGAATTTCAGATATATTTTTTTAATCAATTAAAAATAAGAACTTTTAAAATTATTTAAGAAAATAAATGAAAATTTACCATCTCCCCTTATCTCTGAAACAACTGAGGTTAAAATTTTGAAAAAAATTGGTACAGAAAATAGTTCTATACTTATAGATTACAGGAAAATTAATACGAAGTCTATGGTCTTAATATATCGTAAATCTCTCAATATTATGCATACAAACATATATTCTCAGTTGGAATGTATGGGAGAACATGTATTTCAACTACAATCTTAAGTTTGTTCTTGTTTTTCTTAAATAAAAGTACCCTAAGTTACCCCTGATAACATAGGCTATCTACTATAGTATATACGGGACTTATAACAAACAAATAACGTTTTAATTTTCTTGTCTGTCTGTCTGTTTGTTCCGGCTAATCTCCGAAACGACTGGACCGCTTTTGTTTTAGAAAAAGCCACGCAGGCGTAGCCGCAGGCAGCAGCTAGTTTAGCATAAAATGTTTTTTTTATGTACGTAATGCATACAGGAAATCTTCGCATAAAGTATTTATCCTCATATTATTAAATATTTATAAATATGTAGTAGTAACATGTTTTGCAGTTATGAAAAACGGCTCAATCAGCGGCCTCAGTAAGTGTATCTAGAATTTTCTAATACCTTTTATAATGTTTCATATTGAGACACGAAACAACAAAATTCGATCTAAAGAAAAACGGCCACGTTCCTGTATATCGTATTTTGTTGCTTCGTGTCTCAATATGAAACTTTATAAAAGGTATTAGAAAATTCTAGACACACCGAGGTGCCTGATGAGCCGATTTTCATAATTCCTCCTCAGTCACGAGATAATATTTTTTTAAAGGAGTGTCGCTAGTGGACCCTTGAACACCCTCTCAAATAATGTGTTACAGTTTCCTCAATTTTTTTTTTTTAAACGTTGCCCCACACTAGGAATTTCTCCTGTATCTTGGTTGATTATAGTGTAAGAACAAAAAAAAAAAAAAAATTAAGCCTTAACAAAGACTCACCATTGAATAAAGAGTTAGCTATAGCTCCACACGGCGCCACAGGTTTTTGCTTTCCATCTTCGACCGCGAAAGCGAAAGGCAAGCAATCAGATGAAGGTGTCAGCGATAGGCGACCTAGAAGCTGAGTGTCATCCCTGCCGAAATAAGAATAGAACGAAATATTTAAAGTGGATATTTCTCAATATTTCATAGCTAAATAATAACAGCCGAACTGGTTGATCAAAGGCTAAGCTACTCTTGCCAAGGTCGGGCTGTGGACCACATGAAGCACATTAAATCTTTGGTACTGGCTGTCATGTTCTATGTTAGAGGGTTTTGTTTCCGCATTTAGTCCTTAAGATGGATCATTGTGTGTGGGCCATGGCGGCCGTCGGTGGTTATTCCAACCAGCCCACCTCCTTCCAGAAACCAATCACGTCTCATCGGCAAATGATCTGGGTTCCCCGAGGGTTTCTGTTCTGATCTGGGTAACGCCTGTGCATTCGAAGAGCCTGGCTGTCATTTGTAGACCCTAGACAGTTGTCACATCAGAAGAAGTCTGACAACCAATTTTACCAAGGAGTATTATATTATCGTGTAACTGGGCTGTGGAGCTGCTAAAATACTGGTTTTCAGCTGCATCTGGGTAGTTTGGAAGCCGACCCAAAGATAGGAAAAGGCTAGGCAGATTCATTGACTTCTCATTCTTCATTTTGATATTAATGGTGTGAATGTATGGGGCCTATCACACTACCAGTATTATCACGCGATACTTGATATCGTGATCCAGTAATGATGGATGGTATTGACGGTATCGCGATAATATTGACGGATTTAAAGCGTTCTTGAAATCCACGATCCAGGGGGCGTGGCTTCAATAATATTGACATTGCGTACGCGTCGTATCGCGATACCGTCAGTACGCTCCCGAGCAACTGAGCAAATAACCACTTCGTTAGACCGACAGCCACCTACAATGGACGGCGACGTCGAATTTGATGACGAATCCCCAATAAGCCCTACCGAAGCCTTGCGCGAAGGGTACAATTTAAAAGATTTCCTGCAGTTATATGAAACTTATCCAGCCTTATGGAAAACAAATGATAAAAAATTTTTGGGCCATATATCTTGGGTAAGATTTAAATAACAGTAGTGGTTCTTTTCTGTCAAAAAAAAAGTTAAAATTTTAGGGAAATCATCTACTTTTACAATGTTTGTAAATATGTGAGCACCATGTATCTAACGCATAATTAATTTGTCTGTCATTGCTTCACTTTTCATTCTTTTTAGCTATTGTGGTATAGTAATTTTATTTTAGGTAAGTGCATCGTCGTCACATATAATTATTAATTAATGTATACAAAATATTGTTAACATTTTAAAAGAGTAAGTTTGGAGTTTCTTGCCTATTCTTCTCCATACGTAACTACCTTTTGGAAGGGGCAACTAGAATCAATTGGACCCTGTTATGCAGAAAAGATCCAACTAACGTTTAATGAAACGTTGCCTGGATCTTTTCTGCATAACAGGGTCCAATTAATTATAGTTGTAAATTTTGACATTCATAAGTGCCTTTGTGCCTATTTGAAATAAATGATTTGACTTTGACTTTGACATCCAGTACTTTACCCAACGCCTTCCTTTTTTATTTTTTTTATTCATGTTTGACAACTTGGCACAGTTTGCAAGAATAATAGTGAAACATGCTTTTTTTCAGTTGTCCATACTAAAGATAGTTATTTCTCTTTGAAGACAACAGAACATTACGAGCTCAATGTAGTACTGATGTCAAATTATGATTACTACATCGATAATTTTACTGATGATAATATCACTATATCCAGGATCATGATAATATTGATAGTGTAATAGTCTAGCATTGCAATGGTATTGTCATTACCTAGACTTGACATATCGTCGATGGTTCTGGTAGTAGTTGCTGAGTCCGTAGTAGAAGTACACGTCTCCTTTAAAATCCTCAGTCAAGTTGAACGAGAGGCGGCAAAAGCATTGGTCCATGGAGTTCCGTTTTATGTAGTCCGCACAAGTGATGTTTTCACCCTCTTTCATGCAGTTTGTGTAGTTTATGACATGTTCTTTGACCTAAAAACAGGACATAGATAAATAATATTTTAGTTCTTACCCAATCATTCAGTTTTCGGTTATTGCACTACACAGCATAGCAAATAAGGATAAATAACGAAACTACAAAGTTAAAAGCCAGTAGGAAGGAAGTTAATAACAATCATTTACTTAATATTAAGTAGCTACTTGCTAGCATTATTTACTTGATATTTCTGAAAAATCTTTAGCTCTTTGTAATAAATCACTGCTACAAAGACTGGCTTGTAAGGTATAGATGCTGCCTGCAGCTTCACCCGTGTGGGTTTTTCTAAAATAAAAGTAGCCTAGTAAAATCAGTTATCTGACAGTGAAAGTCCTGTCAGAATCTGTCCAGGCGTTTCAGATAAGCTGGAACAAACAGACAGACAAATAAAAATGAAAAAATTGTCTTTTTGTTATGAGTACTGTATAAACTTTCATATTATTATGCATTTAGTAAAAAAAACTGTTACTTTGACATTACAGGCACTTCAATTTTATTTATTTGTCTAAAAAAAAAAAAATCTTTAGCTCTTTGTAATAAATCACTGCTACAAAGACTGGTCGTTAGATAAATTAGGTGATTATGTAGACGAGTAATTATTAAATTAATTTGACATTACATTAGAGTTAGACATTAGTCAACATAAGGGCGCACCTCATCAGAGAAGTAGAGTAGGCCTATACCGACAGGTATGAAAGCAATGCCAATGACGAAGAATGTTGGC
Organism: Dryobota labecula; assembly: GCA_947523025.1. Classification (NCBI taxonomy): domain Eukaryota; kingdom Metazoa; phylum Arthropoda; class Insecta; order Lepidoptera; family Noctuidae; genus Dryobota; species Dryobota labecula. Next base: position 13,532,036 of record OX383303.1, read on the forward strand.
AGGACCGTCCCCGCAGTCAGGATCGGCTGCCAAGCAGGCAGGCGCTGCTGCTTGAACGCCGACTCTACAATCAAAACAGTAATTGAGTCAGTGGAACTCCCCAATCGATATCACAAGGCCATTTTATAGGTGTGCCAAATAAAACCTTACCAGCAGGACGCCTGGATTTCACATTTTGATCTGACGCTTCGCTGGACGTCGCCATCGTATCCAACTTTAGGTTTTCGTAAGTAATCCAAGCTAAAATTAAAAATTACGAACACATCACACAAGCAAACCAGTGTATTATGTAGTGTTGCCAACTACTATGGAAAAATTTCCATGTCGAGGTGAGGTAGGCATAAAACCTAAATGTCATGTCAGTCAACTTCAAAAAAGTTTTTATAGTTTACTACTATTGCTTATCAAGGTGTGCCACAGAATGCCAAAACTTCAATCAAAGCAAAATGAATTCAAAACTCATTTCGAATTATCTTTAAAACAAAGGCTGAGAATATTATCTATATTAAATATCCCTTATAAAATAATTATTAAATAGTGAAGGAAAACATCATCTTGAGGAAACCGGCATATCCTAGAAGCGAAAATTCGAAGATATGTCAGTTACAAATGATCTGACATCTACCATAACTTGATAACTCACACTGGGCCCGCGAGGTAGATTATAGCCCACTCCCTCTCGAAGAGAGGAGGTCTGTCAGTCTGTGTCCCAGCATTATAGACTGATTATGCTTATTAAATGCTTATTATTATAATTATATTATTTGTAATTTGCTTTTAACTTTGCCGTAGGAAGAAAAATTGCTTCCAACTTTAGCGGGTAAAGTTAAAGAATGAAGGTGGCAACATCAATTTCGTTGTGTCATTGTGGAAATGTCACAATCTAGTGTAGTAAGCAGTAAAAATTAAATTAAACCGATTAGTCGAATGCGCAAACAAGTTTACGATCAATTTCCCTAGAACCAATATTTGAAATTGGATTGTTTAAAGCCATAAATACTTAAAACCATTAATTATCCTTACGTACGCATTGGTCTATGTGGCCGGTGAATGTTATCTCGCAACGCGCAATACACGAAAGATATAATAGTGATGCTGATTCTCACGTACACCGAACTAAACTATCACTAAAATTCCTTACTTTTGGCTATGAGATTATTAAAGCTATTCTGCAAAAAACTAGTTTTTTTTTTTTTTGACACTGCTAAAATCGAATCGAATCGACTCCACTTACACGTAGTATTTTTTTTTTTTTGTTTCGCAACATGGTAGGTACCTACTTGTTTGTCCTACATCATGAATAGAGTTGAAGGCGCACTGAGGGGGCAGCCTCGACGTGTGTTTTATTTGGAATTTTTCACTTTTTGTATGGAAAATATGAAAAATTATTACCTAGGGTTTAAGTGTTTTGTAAAGGGGGTCGAAATTTTCATTATTTTTGCGATAGGACATAGGTACCATTTTCGAGATATAAGCAAAAGAAAATATAAAACAGATAACGCGGGCCGACTGCCGCCCGAGTTCACACGACGCACTGTGCTGCTAAATAAACTATAATGCTATCCCGTTCTGCCTGCCTGGAAATAAGAGTTCATAATAGGGCCCCTGGCCCCGCTGTGCGCGTTTAGACTTTTGCAGACAATCTTTTAGGCCCGTATTACAAAACGCAATTTATTAATACTCAATGTATTTTTTATTAATACTCAAGCATTACTTAAAACTAGATTGAAGCCATTTGATCGGTTGAAACTACTTTTAAGTAATGCTTGAGTAGGTATTGAGTGACGTTCTGTAATACGGGCCTTGATGCTAATTCTCACGTACACCGAACTAAACTATCACTAAAATTCCTTACTTTTGGCTATGAGATTATTAAAGCTATTCTGCAAAAAACTTGGTTTTTCTTTTTTGACACTGCTAAAATCGAATCGAATGGACTCCACGTACACGTAGTATATTTTTTTCAACATGGTAGGTACCTACTTGTTTGTCCTACATCGTGAATAGAGTTGAAGGCGCACTGAGGGGGCAGCCTCGACGTGTGTTTTATTTGAAATTTTTCACTTTTTGTATGAAAAATATGAAAAATTATTACCTAGGGTTTATGTGTTTTCATTATTTTTGCGATAGGACATACCATTTTCGAGATATAAGCAAAAGAAAATATAAAACAGATAACGCGGGCCGACTGCCGCCCGATTTCACACGACGCACTGTGCTGCTAAATAAAATATAATGCTATCCCGTTCTGGCCCCACTGTGCGCGTTTAGACTTTTACAGACAATCTTTTAGGCCCGTATTACAAAACACAATTTATTTTTTATTAATACTCAAGCATTACTTAAAACTAGATTGAAGCCATTTGATTGATTGAAACTACTTTTAAGTAATGCTTGAGTGGGTATTGAGTGCAGACGTTCTGTAATACGGGCCTTGACGTTTAGTTTGTTGAGGCGTTTTATTTACAGCGCGAAGTCAGAGCTGTCATAATAGGTATACGCTATACGCATTGTACACATAGTTTGTGCTGTTGTGTTTAGGCGCTATACGTTTTATTAACCACCACTACTCACAGTATTCGGCTGGTCCTTAAATTCAAGGTCGCTCAGCGAGCTAGTGCAAGCCATGTTTGGAATCTCTTGAGGGATAGAATCCGTAACGAGCAGATGACCAAAGTTGTTAACATCGCTCACAGAATAAGCAAACTGAAGTGAACCGATGGCCGTTGGGGTAGACATGTTCTTGAGTGGCAGGAGACCACGAATCGCGGAATCGACAAACGTAAGGTAGGACGCCCTCAGCCTAGGTGGAGCGAAGATATTCGCAGTGTGGCTGGTAGCAGCTGGATGAGAGTTACCGAAGTGGACTGCTGTAGGTCGATGATGGTGTTAAAGAGGTACGAGGAACAGGGTGTAAAGTTCACTCATCCTCTATTGAAAAGGGAGGAACCTCCGACCAGACGGGTATGTCTGGTGGTCAAACTGTGCCTACTGGTTGATGTCGGGATGTTGTAAGTACATGCTAGTCGCGCGGTAAACTCTGATTGCGCGATGCAGGATTTGTGACCAGGTCTTTGATGCGTAGTTCGCATGTGGCCACATCGATTGACCCTTCTCGCACGCATCCAACTCTTGCCTGCTACTTTGACTGGGTCGTCAATCCAACTAGTGGCCTGCCTACGCTCCCATGGTCAGTTCTGGCTCCAATACCTTACCCAGTCTACCACCCGATCTGCAGCATACGTGGCCTGCCCATTTCCACTTATTCCGCTACCGCCAGAGCTATGTCGGTGAGCTTCCTTCTTTTATGATCTCTATTTCTGTTATGATCACAAAGAGAAATCCAATTGTCAGCCCCATACACCACGATGGGGAGGACACATTGTTCAAAAGTGCGACGCTTCAGATTCAATGGTATGTTGCCCTTGAACACATCGGAAAACTTGCAAGCCCCGCCAGCCCAGTTGTATTCGGTTCTTCAGTTCGCGTTCCTGGCTGACGGTTTGTTCAAGGCAGACGTACTTTTCCACTTTGTTGATACGCTGGCCCTCAACTTCGATGCGTTCTGGCTGTTAATCTTCAAGCCCACCTTAAGCGACCTATCGTACAGCTCTTCGATCATGTCTTTGAGACTTCCGACAATGTCAGAAAGCACGATGATATACATGATATATGTGACGCCGAGTACCTATACGAAATCGAAAAAAAAATCCGGACGACGCCACACAGAGCCGTCCGGCTCGACGCGACGTGACGCGACGCTCTGTGTGGCGTCCTCCGTAATATCTAGTACATTACAACTGCTCAGCGTCGCGCCGGCGTCCCGCCCCGCCGCGCCGCGCCCGCTGTGTGCAGACACCTTTAGTGTGACTGTGAGGTTGTTCCATCAGGGGGCCTGCCACCACCTCATACAGCAGATTTCTTTAAATCTTTCCCATGCTGAAGTATAAGATGAAAAATAGTGTTATAAGATAATTATAGTGGTAGGCCCCCAAGCGAGGTAAGGTGATTCAGATAGAAAACAAATATTTCTTGCCATAAACATATAATTATTATTTTGTTTTATAAAGATTAATAAGTAGGTATCTATATAAAATTGTGTGGGTATCCGGTATATTATTATCGAAAGTTGGTACAAAAAAATATAAAATTACAATAATACAATTAATTACTTAATAATTAATATTCAATAATCTGTTATCAGGTAGGTATAGTTATTATTCTGTAGTATTGGTTATGTTTATCCCCGCGTCCGTTCCTTATTTGTCCTGGCTTTACGTTATAAGTTTATAACGTATAGCCAGGACCGGCGCGGGCGCTGGGCGGGATAAATTCCTCTACCTGCATGTAGAAAAATCGTTGTTGAAACAGCAATGACTAATTCAATATTATTTTATCTCCGATAAAATACGGTCATTACTTTCACTTTAATATCTAACAATAATGACAAAAATATTCAATATGGAGGTAGGTACTCTGGTTTTCATTATTTGAAAGTAAAGATTAAAAAATATATTATTAGCTACAGGGATTGTTCACTAGTGTGTCATCGCGGACTGTAAACTTGATTGGTTCTTATTAACGAAATGTGATGTTTTATAAAAATATTAATAAAAAGCGACGAAACACTAATACACAAGGACTAACTACCTAAATTAGCTAGCAAAACTTTTAGCGCGGTAGGTACTGTAGGACGGCTATAAGTGCAAGAAAAAAATTGCGCGTGCAGCACTGTACCTACATGTGATTGTGATAGAAGTGAAAATTCTTAAAAAATAAAAAATATGTAAGAGATTTAGTGTGAGAGAGACAGAGTTATATCTTTCTTCTCTCTCATGTAACGAAATGTGCCTAAAAATGACGCGTCCTTGAAATTTCACTCTCAATTCCCGTTCGTCTTCGGTCGTTCGTTTTATTCGTCGTTCGTCTCATCGTCGAATAAGAATAAAATAATTAACGAGAAAATTAATGTTATTATAAAGGCGCAGGAGAGCTTTGTACCATATTTTCATATGAACTCTACTTCTAGAAAACGATCCAATGAAATATTTATAACAACTGATATCGAGCACCACTCTTTTTTACAATAACATTAATTTACTCATTATTTTATACTTATACAAAAAAATATTTTGTACGTTTTAAGTTCAGTTTACCATTAAAGCTTGTTTTTTTAGTTTTTAAACTGTAATCTATTTTTTGCTTTAAGTATCGGTTCATTGTTAAAGCGCGTTTTTTTAGTTTGTTATATCATTTATTTATTATTTATAAAACAATTTTTTTTAACAATTAATTTATATTTTTAAATATGTTTTTTTTTTTTTTTTGTAAAGATATATTTAAAAATATATGTAAGAAAATTAATAAACGAAAAATCAAATGTATTTCTATTTTACAAACTTATTATTAAACTTTCTTTGTTCGTTTAACATGTCGCACCTTTAGAATTATAGAGACCTTATTTGAAATCATCAATCACATCATCAGCTAATGACATCATCAATTAATTCACAATATTATAGTGACCTCATTGGTGATGTTCTTTAGAAAGGTTGAAATCTTAAAATTTCAAATATAGGTCACTATAATATTATTATAGTGACCTAATTTGGTGATGTTTTTCAACTTCTGAAGAAATTAGGTCTCTATAATTCTAAAGGTGCGATATGTTTCCGGTAATTGTAAGTAGGTCATCCATTTTTCAAGCACTTCCTGGCGTTCGATTGACCAGAAACTTGGCATACTTACTTACGTAACTTCGGTGACAATGCAATAATATGGTACCATAGAGCTGGTCTGATGATGCAGCCGGAAGGTGGCCAGAGGAATTCCTCAAGTAAACAAGATATCCCTGTTGTTGGAGCTCGTTGGTTTTTACTTGACAAGTACTATAGCCCAAGGTGGAATCTAGGGTCTCACGATGGAGGCAAACGGCTTGTGAAAAAAAAAAAAAAAAAAATTACGAAGTAACCGTGCACATAAGTACCTACTCACACACAAGTTACAAACAAAAAACTACGTTCCTTGTTGAGAACGAACCCTAAAAAACATGCATTGATACGAATATGGTCATACACTTACTAACTACAATATCCAGCGTTAAGTTATATTTAGTTAATTAAATAATAATAATCATCATCATCATTTCAGCCGAAAGACGTCCACTGCTGTATAGGCCTTCCCCAAGCACCACCACTTCGACCGATTCTGTGCTTCTCGCATCCAGCGGATTCCTGCGGCCTTCACAAGGTCATCGGTCCACCTTGTAGGAGGCCTTCCAACGCTACGTCTTCCAGTATGCGGTCACCACTCCAAAACCTTTCAGCCCCATCTCTTGAGACTCCAAGCATAGCCCTCTCCATTGCCCTTTGGGTGACGTTTAGCCTTCTAATACGGCCCATTGTGAGCGACCACGTTTCAGTGCCATAGGTCATCACTGGCAACACACACCTGTCAAAGACTTTCGTCTTGAGACATTGTGGTATGTGGGACGAGAAGATATTACGTAGTTACCCGAACGCTGCCCAGCAGTCTGATTCGACGATTGACCTCTTTCTCGAAGTTGGATCTACCTAACTGGACTTGTTCGGGAGGCTAGAAGTCGTCAAACCTGCGCGCGAGACAGTTCGTGATGACTCTTGAAAACAACTTGTAGACATGGCTCAGAAGTGTGATGGGCATATAATTCTTAAGGAGGGCATTGTCGCCCTTCTTAAAGAAAAGTATCACCATACCTCTGTTCCATGCCTGTGGTGTTTTGCCCGCGAGTATGACGGAATCAAACAGCTTCTGGAGGGCGTTAAGAACGGGTTTTCCGCCGGCCTTCAGAAGCTCGGCCGTAATTCCGTCATCACCCGGCGTCTTGTTATTTTTGAGCTGCTTCAGAGCCATCCTAATACACTACACCGAAGACATCCAGGGGCCCAAGTCTGCTATTTTTATAAATTCGTCACTCCAACACGATGCCATTGTCATTTTGCTAAAAGTTCGTAATCTGTTAAATTCATAATGGTCGATCATTGGTCGGTCAATGGTCTCGTAATAGAATTGTATTACAATGGCATTTTGAACATTTATTCATGCCAGATTTCATTTATATATATTTTTACTTATTATTTATTAGTGTCATAAGCAATCTGAAGTAGTAGGAAGTTGGAAGTTTAGTAGGAAGTTTCATTTGTCATTATGTACGAGATTACCAATTCTTTCAATGGAGTGTCAGTGGCTGACCATTGGAAAGTCATAATGACGCCATTATATTAGTAGATTACCAAACTTGTCAAAATCAACAATAATATGAAATCAATGATAGACCATTCTGACACTATTGTAATAGCAAATTTGAGGCCCTGGACGTCAGCTTGTACGAGAGCTGACGTCCAGGATGTCTTCGGTGTAGTGTCTGGTCAATCTAGCTCTAAATAAATAAATAATACCAAATGGTATATTAAAACCGTGTTACCGTGTGGTGCCGGACGTAAAGAATAGCACCACCCCATTTCTTCCCGTGGGTGTCGTAAAAGACGACTAAGGGACTTACTAGAGAATGGGCAGCAGCATTCTCTATGCACTTTTAACACCATACTGCGATCGTCAACCCGCCTGCCAAGCGTGGCGATTATGGCAAACCCCCCAATTGGGGGAGGCTTATGTCCAGCAGTGGACGTCTTTCGGCTGAAATGATGATGACGATGTATAAAATTACATCATGCATACCATAAACAAAGTATTCAGAAAAAGTACCTACACACACAAGTTACAAACAAAAAACGTGCATTGATACAAATAAGGTTATATACCTAATAACTACAATATGCAGCGTTAAGTTATATTAAGATAAATAAATAATACCAAAAGGTATATTAAAATTACATCATGCATACTACAAACACAGTATTCAGAAAATCAGTATAGAATTGTTTTATAGTTATGCGGCATTCATTTCGATTCGTTAAGGCTGAGGCAGTACCTATATACATATAAACACATATATCGTCATAATCGTAGAACAGTGACGGATCTGAAATTTATGTTGAACTCTGCCGCGCGTGCAATAACAGCAGTAAGTATAAGTAAGTATAATTTTTGTCCAAATTTAGTTGAACATTGATTCGGAATCAGCTCATTGCGCTGATTCCGAATCTATGTTTGACTCTATTTGGACAAAAATTATACTTACTGCTGTTATTGCACGCGCGGCAGAGTTCAACATAAATTTCAGATCCGTCACTGTTCTACGATTATGACGATATATAAATATATATACCTATCCCCCGGATTATCATCTTTCCGTGGCTCTTTTAAGAGGCAGTTTCCCTTAAGTCTAGTGAAGGCTATTTCCCGAGCGACAGGAAGGAAGTTAGGTACAGTGTGAATCAGGACGGATAGATCTGGCTCAGCCCTAAAACAATATTTAGAAGAAACACAGAAAATGGAACAGTTAAAAAGCCGAAGAAAGATTGACATTTGAATAGAAAGAAAGAAAAGACAGAAAATAGCCATGCTTATATTATTAGACCCAAACGAAATAAATATTATTAAACATAATTATAAATCAATTCAAAAACTTGACGTTTTCGTTTTCGTTTACTATTTTTTATTTTTTTATTCTACTATGAGTTTGCTCTTGACTTTAGTCCAGGTCTGGATGACAGAGACAAAGTCTACGATGGAGTGAGCTTACCCAGAAGAAGTCTGTTCACTCTCACTTTGAATAGATTAGGGTTGTATGCGTTCGGAAACACAGACGCAGGCAGAGAGTTCCACTCCTTTGCTGTGCGCATTATAAAAGACGTTTGAAAACGCTTAGTGCGAGTTGGTGGAATATCAACTAGGTAGAGGTGGTAACTTGCAGTGCGTCTAGATGTCCGATGGTAGAAGGGGGCCGGTGTAATGAATTATTTATCCTTTACCTGAATAGACAAATTACAGTATTTACAATATTTCAGAGCCTTTCAGAATAAGAGAACTGTCTGTTAGGAATGCTACTTATTAAAATAATATCTTATTTCAGAATTAGCGATACTACATTGCAAATGTATTTTCTTGTAACCAGAAGTTATGACCAGTTGGCCAAGATCTAGGCCAAAAAAGACCGACACACAATAAATAAGAACTTACATGAAATGTACTGAATTTGACAGGTTTTTGACATCTTGCGTTTAGAAACAGTGCTGCCATTAAATTCACAATAAAGATGTTGGCCGGTTTTTGGCATGAAGGCCTGGGGGGGAAGACTAGGTGCAAAGCAAACTGCTCTCTTATTAAAATGATAAGTAACCTTAATTCAGTTAACATTATAATAATAATAATCCATACTTCCATACTAATATTATAAATGCGTTTCACAAAGATTTTGGTCAGTTTTTAGCATGAAGGCCTGGCGGGGAAGACTAGGTGCAAAGCAAACTGCTCTCATACTAAAATAAGTAACCTTAATTAAATTAGCATTATAATAATAATAATCCTTATTTCCATAATAATATTATAAATTCATCTGTCTAACTTTGTCTGTCTGTTACCTTGAATGGCACAATTGACACACGGATAAACCATGACCTCACCATCCCTGCGTTCCGAGTTGCGATAATATCGATATTCGCGTGCTAAAACCCGTACCGAATTAGCGTGAGCGCGATAACGATGTCCCGTGAAACGTCATAGATGACGTCATGACATTCGCCATCTTGCGATAACGTCGACCATGCCTTTTACTAATATCGCCGTGAGCGCTGTCAAAAATGACAGTGTGCTGTTTTGTTTTGAGTCGCATCTTATCGTATCGTGGCATTTTCAAAATTGTTCTTCTGGCTACAGTTGCTACCTAACCTAAGAAGAACAAATTTTTGGTGTATACACAGAGAAATACTCTAATATCGTTTTGACATTGCGTGAGCACCGTGAGCGCGTTCACGAGCGTTCCGAGTTGTTGACAGCCCTCGGCTGTCATAATCGTAATATCTAAATCGGAACGCATGTGAGTCGATGTGAGCGCTGTGAGCGATTATAGCCAATTCGGAAAGCGGCCCATGTTTGACCCAATTAGTTAATTCTGTAAACACATACTTGTTACGGCCGCGAATCATATTTAGATCAAAATACAACCTGATAATGACCTGCAAATTGCAGAAAACGTAAGAAAATTTGAATTTCGCAGACTAGCCTGACGCTTTCGCCTTAAAGCAACTATGGCTTCCGATTTATTCTGTAAAAATCTCACCGTGAAAACTTAGTTGAAATGAGCTGTCAATAGTGTCATCTTGCTATCCATGGTTTCATTATTGTTATTAGTAAGTAACAGTTTATTTATTTTAAATACAAATACAAATAATTTATTTTCTTTCACAAGTTATGTACTACATCTAGTGGTTGAAGTGACCTTTTAGACAAAAATTGCCCGTGTTAGGACACTTCGCTCTTCCGAAGCTTAAAGTTACGTGGTGTACCAACAATTTGAAATCTTATAATCAGAAAACAATTCAAAATAACTTTACAAAAAGAAAAAGATATGCGAAATTTTGAATTTAAATAAATCCTATAATATACTTTTATATAGTAGGCGCGCGTATTTTGTGATGAATGAAATAAGTGAGTGGGGTATGTGTGATGTATGTGAGTGAATGAGTGTGGATTGTATGTGTTTTTGCCAGAGGGTGGGTGTTCGTGTGGATGACAGAATTACGATGCGTGTTGCAATAGGTTCTCGGTTTCTTCATATGTAAGTAGTTTAATCGATTCAGTTATAAGTTTTTTTGCATTCATAATATTTTTTGGTGCACAAATGTAGTTCTTTGTTTAATTTGTTATACAGTTGGGATGCACGTATGTCATATTGCATACTAAAAAAACTGGTTTTAGATTGTGGAATATGCACCACAAGATCTTTCCTTCTATTTTTTACTTTTTACTTCGATGGTCCTAGTTTATCATTTGTGTTACAGATAAATGAACATAATCCAGCATTGCATATCGCTTGTCCGGAAGAATACAGTATTATGTCAAAATTTGGCACTAACTGACTTAATGATACAGTTCGACTAAAAAAAGTACGTTCTACCATTTGAATAAGGTCAAAAATCAAAGAAAAATCAAAAAATAAATAAAAGTAATATTCAAAAGAATACAGTCGCAAGTGGTACCCTCCTTAGAAAAGGTATAAATAATTTAAGAAGTAATGTTAAAAATATCAATATCTTCAGAGATAATTATAGAGTATAGCCTAATCCATAATAACGATAAAGAAACCGACTGTTTATCTTAAGAAAATACCACAATATTTGTAGCTAAAAGCTTTAATCGCTTCTCCTGAAAAAGTAAGTTTTTAGAGTTAATACAGTATTCTTGCGGGCAAGCGATATGTAAGCGGGCACGCCCTTTATGCCTGGAGACTTTTATTTAGGTTTAAAGACGCTCACAGGTCCACTAGCACCACTCCTTAAAAAAATATTATCACGTGACTGAGAAGGAATTATGAAAAACGGCTCAATAAGCGACCTCAGTGTGTCTAGAAATTTCTAATACCTTTAATGAAGTTTCATATTGAGACGAAGCAACAAAATACGATCTGGAGAAATATGGCCGTTTTTCTTTAGATCGAATTTTGTTGCTTCGTGTCTCACTATGAAACTTTATAAAAGGTATTAGAAAATTCTAGACACACTCACAGAGGTTGCTGATTGAGCCGTTTTTCCGTTTTTTAGAGATATTTTTTTTTTTATGAGTGGCGCTAGTAGACCGGTGAGCGCCCACTTAAGTTTTTTTTTTTTTTTTAGTTTATTGCTGGAGTATAGTTTTCATTGTATATTCTGGTATATTGGCGTAAATAATTTAATTAACTGTTCTGTGTCTCGTAATGTTATTTTGCATACCTACTATTGTATACAATCAAACTTTTCTAACTGACAGTGCTGCTGGGGAGTTTGTTGCGCTACTTCTTCCCAGCTAAAGCACTAGGAAGTGGTGAAGGTCAGGAATTTTGAGCAAGTATCTTATGTAATTTTGACGTTCGAAAAGTGCTGATTCTCAGCCTAATTTGAATAAATGACTTTTTATTTTGAATCCCTAGCATCAGCTGAAATGACAGCTCACTTCAACTAAGTTTTCACGATGAGGTTTTAATAAAATAGACCGGCTGATGTAAGTGTTAGGAGGGCGTACAACAGTCCACTTAAAAAAAAATATTATCTCGTGACTGAGAAGGAGTTATGAAAAACGGCTCAAGCAACAAAATTCGATCTAAAGAAAAGCGGCCACATCCTCAAGATCGTATTTTGTTGCTTCGTGTCTCAATATGAAACGTTCTATACGGTATTTGACAATTCTGGACACACTTACCGAGGTTCCTTATTGAGCCGTTTTTCATAATTCCTTCTCAGTCACGAGATAATATTTTTACTAACCAATACCAATGCACACTTACTAGTTACTACTCCAGCAAGGCAATTGCACATACTCACAATCTAAATGCCACTCATTTAGATAATATTCATTGCGTTATTTACGTTGTTGTATTGCGCTATCAATGACGTCTACCCTCTCTCCAGCTGATAGTAGATCTTCGCAAAAATAATAATACTCCAGCAGGAACAAAACAGAGCAGACCGATGACCAACAGGGCGACACCCCATCCATATTTTGCTGAACTAACGGTCTCATGAACAGAGCTAATAATAAATTTCCGTTGACCGTCGTAGCGCGACGGCGGGTATGCTGTGAACAATGGGGGAAAAATTAGACGTATGACAAAAAAAATACAAAAAAAAAAGTTTTGTTTATAGGGTGTATCTATTCAAACACGAAATATTTTAAGAGAAACACCCATAGGTGGTAAAGAAGCCATGGTAACGATAAAAAAAAAAATCTGTGTATATTATTAAAAAATTAAATAATTTTAAAATACTTGATATGACGATTAATTATCAAAATTCACCGCGCTCGTGCCGCCACCGTCGTCGCGTCCGGGCGGGTCATTCATAGAATAAGTAAGTAAAGGCTTTTGTTGCAAAATGTCTCAAGTAATTTTAAAATTAAAATAATTATGTAAAACTATAAAACAGATACAATTTTTGTTTTTGTTGCTATGGCTTTTTTACCACCTATAGATGTTTGTCTTAAAATATTTCGTGTATGAATAGATACACCTTATATATACAAAATATACAAATTTTAACTAAGACTAAAAACACGGAGGAGTGTGTAAGGAACGTAGCAGGTGGCGTTCTCTAGCGTGTGTTCTGCCTACTCCCATAAGAAGAGGTGAGTTTATATAGGTATGTATGACTAAAATGCGCCAAGTGAAAGATGTACCTATAGTATGCTGGGTATATTATATATATTTTTTTTTTTCTTGTTGGTTCGATTCCCGGGTGAGACAAGCGAATTTTAGAAAATCTTTGAATGCAGTTTTGTTTATATTGTTATACAAACAAAGTATACAAACAGAGAGTATACAAACTATTGTTAACATTTTAAAAGAGTAAGTATGGAGTTTCTTGCTCATTCTTCTCCATACATACCTTTTGGAAGGGGCAACTGGAATTAATTAACTATTTTTGTAATTTTTGACGTTCAAAAGTGCATTTTACGTGCCTATTTGAAATAAATGATTTGACTTTGACTTTGAATTTGTAAAGTCACGGATCTTTTTTGCTGAGTAAAAGAATTAACCGTTAGGATTAGGACCTCTTTGGAATATACTACTCATACCTGACCACAATGTGAGTTGAGTCCTTTCTGCTTAAGGCGACGATAACCGACTTTGAATGATTTTATACTGAAGATCACGTCTAAACGAGTAGTGTTAATGATTTGAAAAAAATATATGTTAAATTAGAGCATTTTCTTAATAACTTAGTATGTGAATATGTTAGATTATGTCTATATTACATAGTGAAATTAATTTGTAAAGTTATGTCTAACGCGGATAAAAAACTGAGAATCACGCAAAATCTATCAAGCGTATTTTTCTAAAACCTACACAGTTTTAAAGATAATTTAATTATTTATCTTTTAGTATACGTGTTTCATTAAAATACCTTTTGTTTTATGTGTAATAAATTAATAATGCGTTTTATTTGGGCCAGCGCTCCTGGACGGGCGAGTCCTATTACTGGCGGGACGTACGGCGCGTTTCGTGAGCTCAGTATAGAACACGCAAGCTAACCACTCAAGGTCGCTGGCATATATCTGGGCCTTAACTACGTCCAATTATGGTATGTCAATCATTACATTATACAATAGAAAATAAAATTATAAAGACAGAGAGCGAATTTTGTGAGTTTGTGTAAATCAAATCTGCCTAGCCTTTTCTCAACTACGTTGGGATCGGGTTCCAGTCTGACCGGATACAGCTGAATACCAGTGTTTTACATGGAGCAACTGCCTATCTGACCTCCACATCCCAGTAACTGGGTAATACGATAACCCTTGGTAAGACTGGTTGTCAGACTTTCTGGCTTCTGACGAACTGTAACGATTGCCAAAGATCCACGAATGACAGCCAGGGCCAACGGCTTAGCGTACTTTCCGAGCCACGGAGAAATCTCGGTATTTAAAGATGGTCAACCATCTACGGAACAATCCCGGCAAGCGTAGCTTAACTTGATATATCGACCCGTGCGGCTGTAATATGTCCTGAGTGGCTTATAAGGAATGAAGCGGTATTCCACGGCTATCAGGATAATCCCGGAAGTACGGTCAAGATCCCTACCTCAAAAGTTCTAAAAAAAAGTCCGCGACAGCATAATGTCTATCTTTTAAGATTGACTCATTACTCGTATAACCTTTTTTTATGGTAATCAAATTTGTTCGAAATTAATGCATTATTTGCGAAGGAGTTTTATCAACATAATATTTTTTTTTTTTAAAGTAAAGTAAAAGTTTTTTAATATTAATCCTTATAAGTATGTAAATATATATCCAAATAAATATGTTATTAATCACAAGTATTATTTAAATGTAAACAAAATTGTCCTTGACATCACTTGATTTCAATCAACATCTTAGGAGATATCATAATTTTAAAATAACTCCGTAACAAAATAAGTAGAAAATTCGTTACTTAAACCACTCTCTCTCTTAGGTGACGCAGACGAAGTTGCGCGGGCAGCTATACACCGTGGCATTTTAACCGTCTTACAAAGGCAGCCCACTTCATGTTTCCAATGACTACTAATCATTCATAACAAAATATAACAAAATAAAAACCATTTGAATAATTCAAAAAAATTAAATAGTATTAAATAAGTATGACGCATGACGCAATTTGAAACATCCTGTTACGAGCGGTGTCCGAGCCATACGTTCAAGGGCGGCGCGGAATGGAGCGGCGAAATCTTTATCAGAGTTCATTCGCCCTAGTGTAAAAATGTGTTTCTTACTATTGCAACCTTAATGTTCTCGGTATGTATGTAGTAGTGTAAGATAGATACGAGTAGGTACAGACGCCAGCAGGTCAAACTACCCGAAACTGTCACATTTTCGCAACCAACCTTGAACCTTAT
The DNA here is from genome assembly GCA_947523025.1 of Dryobota labecula. Lineage (NCBI taxonomy): Eukaryota > Metazoa > Arthropoda > Insecta > Lepidoptera > Noctuidae > Dryobota > Dryobota labecula. The sequence goes on from OX383303.1 coordinate 13,547,536, forward strand.
ACTATAGTAATAAAGTTGAAAATCTATTAAAGAAATTTGACAGATTGTAGTAGCTCGATGTGCTGGCGTCTGTACATACTAAGTGCAGATTATTAAAAGAGGTACGATTTAAGTTACAAACATACGGCCGATTTCAATAACTGATAAATTTGTTTTCGTTCGACAGATAGAAATTTGACTCAGGTCCTACATTAAATCCAGAATTTTTATCTCTAACCTGGCAAATAACAAAACAAAAGATAGTTATTGAAATTGGCAGTACGTAAATCGTTCGTATTAAAAAAATTGGAATCAACTGAATTATTTACACTAATTACGTATTTACAAATGATCACTTGTTATTTACACATGCAATTAGTTAAGCTTTACCTGTGCGCGGGTGTCGTTCAAAATAATCCAATATGTTCTCTAATCGTGGACGGCCGGGCGGCCCCGAGCTTGCGCATGCGGTAAGGTGCGAAACTAGCCGTGATCAACCATCGTTGTATTGCTGCTAAAATCACTTGCGGGTTGATTACACCTCGGTTGCGTAACATGTCGAGATTATTAGATGCAGTGTATAATCTCCTTGATTCCCGTAAATTGTCACCACTTATTGCGTACAGGAGTACCATGTGTAGGTACTCGTTATTCGAGAATTAATATTATTATTAACATAAGCGGGATATTTACCATGTTTATTCATTGTTCTGAGTTCCCGATATTTCGGCGCTGTTGCAAGCACCATGATCACGGATAAACTGAAGTCACTGCGGGTGGGTGTTTATGAGCAGACAAAACGGTCTACCCTCTTTCTTGTTCGTTTATTAAAAAAAAAAAACAGAAATATCGGGAACTCAGAACAATGAATAACCATGGTAAATATCCCGCTTATGTTGATAATAATGTTAGTGACCATGACAGTTTAAAAACTTATATCGAGAATTAATAGTTCCTATCACTCATTGTGAAGTAGGTAGGTACCTAATCACTCTGCGCTTAGTAGGTAGCGATCGCGAACAACGGTCAATAACCGGAACCGCGCGCGCGCACTTCCACTTCCGGTATTCGGACGCAACTGAGACACTGTGAGAGTGACCTTCACCTATTTTTTTTTGTGAAAGGCGCGCCGCACAGCGTTAGAACTTCTCATTGGATGACAGTCCACGTAGACTTTGCTTGATTGGCTTACGATAATTTTGTCTCATAGAAAATGTAGATGGAATGATCTACTCGCTCGTGCGCTGGGTAGATGTTCTACCGTTTAGTACGTAAACATTATAAACAGGGTGTTAATAATTCTAATGCATTATTTATTTTTCTTTGCACCTATTATCTTAATTAATGGTAACAATTTTTTAATCACGCCTAAAGGTATTTTATGTCGGATACATTGAGTGGACTTCCTAAGTAAGACGACTAAAATGTGACTAAGTGTATTATAAAGCTGAAGAGTTTGTTTGTTTGGTTGAACACGCTAATCTCAGGAACTAGATACTGGTTCGAATAGAAAAATTATTGTAGTGTTGGATAGCCCATTTATCGAGGAAGACTATAGGCTATATAACATCACGCTATGATCCTTAGGAGCCAAGCGAAAAGAACAAAAGTCAGAAAGAACGCTAAGCGATAACGAAGTTATAGCGCGGGCGAGCGACGGGATGCGACGCGATGGGTGGGCCGAAATTTCACGCGGACGAAGTCGCGGGTAGAAGCTAGTTATTATATATACAAAAAGAAGTTACACGTCCGTGTTTGGGTCACAGAAGTTCATAGAAGTAGATTCGGAGCATATGGGCTGTGACAGAGGGACGGACAGACAGACAAACACGAGTGATTCTATAACGGTTCCGTTATTTTCTTTTGAGGTACGGAACCCTAAAAAGTAACGCTGTCAAGAATAACAGTAATGCATGACATATAAATACCTAGTAGTTTTAAGGACAAACACAAATGGAAAACCCTAAATTAATGGAGTCATTTACCGTATTGGCTTTTTGTTATTTTCAGTGGCAGTTGATAAGCGTTGAACTGCGGTTATGAATAACAATATTATATTAATTTATTCGGTTAATAATAATTTCCAATTAAAATGTTAGTAGTAAGCAACAACTCACTACTCGTTTTCTTATCTCGTGTCGTATCGCATTTTGACGTGACAACGTCTAATAAATCGATAAACGCCGGCTGCATGCACGAAAAAGGATGACTCATTGTCCCGTTACGGTCATTATCCCGTTACGCTCATTGTCCCGTTACGCTCATTGTACGAATGAACGCCGGCTGCATGCACGAAAAGGATGACTCATTGTCCCGTTACGCGCATTGTCCCGTTATGCTCATTGTCCCGTTACGTTCGCGCCGCATCAATGTTTTGTTATGACGTTGTCACGTTAAACTACCGTCCGTAAACCAACTTTACAGACAGCCAATTTTGACGTGACAACGTCTAATAAATCGATGAACGCCGGCTGCATGCACGAAAAAGGATGACTCATTGTCCCGTTACGCTCATTGTCCTGTTACGCTCATTGTCCCGTTACGCTCATTGTACGCTTGCGTCGCATCAGTGTTTTGTTATGACGTTGTCACGTTAAACTATCGTCCGTAAACCAACTTTACAGACAACCAATTATTTCAAGTGTAAACAGCTCATCTATCTATCTTTACTAATAATCAGCTGCTGCTCGCGGCTTCCCCAGCGTGGCTTTTTCTAAAATAAAAGTAGCCAACATAAGTTACCCTTCTCTTTTTGGTCGGTTCGTAAGAGTCGTGACGTGATGTTAAATAGCTGATATTGGTGCCGATTCCCTTGTTCACAAACTAAACTAAATTTAAGTTCAGTGCATCTTTATCTTTCTATTTCATTAAGAAAAGGACAGAAGATAAATTTTAATTTAGTCCTGTAAAATTAATCAGCACTTGTCACTACTCCATACAAGTTTAGACGTGATTAAAAAGTTGCCGACTAAAATTACGTAAATTTACGTCAAGCGCTGATTAATTTGACAGGACTAAACTAAAATTTGTCTTCTGTCCTTTTCTTAATGAAATAGAAAGAAAAAGATGCACTGAACTTAAATTAAGTTTAGTTTGTGAACAAGGGAATCGGCACCATTATTAATTATAACCTTCCTCAAGAATTGGCTATCAAATGCAAAAGACTTTTTCAAATCCGACTGTTGCTCTGGAAGTAACAGTCGGATTTGAAAAAGTCTTTTGCATTTGATCAGCGCGTTCAAATAAATTAAACTTTTTAGCTTTATTATTATTAGTACAGATAGTAATTTTTCTTTTTTAATAATAAATCTTTATTTCTCCATAAATGCATTTACATTATTTTGATCTAAAACTGGCATGGTATAGTGCCAGGGAAATCCCTGACTTCTAAACTAGTTTTATGTACACACGGCCACAAATCAAGCAATACATATCCAGTTTAGGCTGATCTCGCATTGTATAAGATTTCAGTGCAATGAGAGGTCACCTTATACAAGAAATGTATAGCTTGATTTGTGGCCGTGTGTACCTGTATCTTAGAAGCCAGTGTCCCTTCAAAGAGATGTGGATATAAAAAATAGGACACTTTATACATTAGGGCAAGTCCATGAGAAACAAAAAAAAAAGATATATACCTACAGTGCGACATAAAACAGTAGAAATAAAATGAGGGCGCCACTTTCTACGTAACTGTCACATTTTTGACGTAAAATGCTTAAACATGGCTACAATTTAGTATGGATTTTTTTTAGTTCCATTTTATTTAATTTCTACTATTTTATGTCGCACTTTACATAGATGAACCATTCTCACTTAGACATCCATACAAAAAAATTAAAATGAATTGTGTGTTTGTAATGTCAAAATAACAGCTTTTTACTAGATGCATAAGAAAGTACATACGGTACTTATAACAATTTTTTATTTTTTTTTATTTACGTCTGTCTGTCTGTTTATTCCGGCTAATCTCCGAAACGGCTGGACCAATTTTGACGGGACTTTCACCGGCAAATGCTGATATTTTTATATTAGAAAAAGACACGCAGGCGAAGCCGCGGGCAGCAGCTACGTTTAAATAAATTGGTGAAACTTTATACACGTTATCGATATCTAAAAACCATAAAACAGGATTGCCTAAAGCCATGTTTTTTTTTTTTGTTTTCTGCTGATAACGGGTTCAAGCGTCATTACCTAACTGAAATTATTATGATCCATACTAATATTATAAATGTGAAAGTAACTCTGTCTGTCTGTCTGTCTATCTGTCTGTCTGTATGTATGTATGACTGTCTGTCTGTCTGTCTGTATGTTACGTTTACACGCCTAAACCGCTAAACCGATTGTTGAAATTTGACACCAAGGTGGCTCTTATGTCCTGGTTTTTTCACTTTGTGAGGAACACAAACAACGATTAAGAAGCGAACTACGTGTGAATGTGTTTGTGTGTGCTAGTATAGTCTCGGGGACCGCTGTTTTTTTTTTTTTAAGTCGAATTTTGACACATGCTTATTCTAGTTTTATGTGTTATTATTTTGTAGTCATTTTTTATGTAAGTACATACCATACGTAACTCGTAGGGTGTATTTGGCTGGGAAAAGTCCATGTTCATACAAGCCCGTGTGATTGACACGCCAAGCAGGTTTCTTCTTCAAATCCGTTTTCATCCATATTATAAACGCCTCATTCTGTAATAGCATTCATTAATTTCAATATCGTTATTTGTGTAATAATATTGTAAACAGGTAAAATATATCTGGACATGTTAACAACCTTTCAAATAAAGAAAATTTAATTAGGTACAGTCGCCAGCACATCAAGTTAGCACAAACTGTAAAATTTCCTCATTCGATTTTGAACTTAACCACAACATTTTAAGCTTTAAAATCGTTTGGAGAAATGGGTTATTTAAGACATATTTTAAATAAAATGCAATTTAATTCATAAAATCATATACAGGAAAAGTTTTTAATCAGTGCGCAAATTTTGACAAATTAAACTTAAACGTGTTTTATTATATACCTATTTCTTATTTTGATATGTCTTAGTACAAAAAAATGAAGTTATCGTTAACAAAATATGTTTATTTTGAAACTGGTACAATGGATACTCGTCACGCGACGCACTTGCGTCGCGGTCAGTGAAGCGGATCGCAGTAGTAGGTACCTATCAGCTGTGCGGTCGCCCATTGATATTATTATGAATAGATTGTGTCCATATTTTGCTGATTTCAAGTAGGACCAAAAAAAAAAGTTTTGTACAAATAATAGACATGTGTTCTATTATTGATAATGAAACAACAAAAAAAAATTTGCGCACTCGTTAAAAACTTATCCTGTATATTTTTTTTTATCATTTATACAAAAGAACACAGGATTACTTAATAAATAGCAACCAAAAACCACTGAGGTTTAAACTTGTGCTATCATGAGCCTACCTCAATATCTAACTATACAATGAAGCATTTTATATGTACGCGTTATTGCTGATACAATTAATAATATCTTTAGTTCCATAAATATTATAGTTACAATCATTCCCACATAATACTTAAATAATATTGCTTAGGTTTACATTTGTTTATTTCTGAGGGTACACTATTAATAAGTCTCGGTATAATATAGCCGGTAGTTCGCTCGCCATACGTATTAAAACAACTAACCATTACAGTGCACAGTGTTGTTATTGCCTCGAAAAAGTGATATCAAAAAAGGTTATTTTAAAAGTACGAGAAAAGTACCCGTGTGCCAATTTTACACCCAAGAGTTAAAAAAAAAAAAATTTTAATTACTTTTCTAAATCAATTAAGTACTAAAAAAAATACGCATTATTTTACCCTTTTCTGAATATATTTGGAAAAAAAAAATACAAAAGAGTACTAAGTACGGAGTATACTTAGTACTCTTTTGTATTTGAAATAACATTAGGCATTGAAATAAAACTTTTTATAGTCCATTCAACCGATTTTGACTTCTATTGCGTTGGTGTCATGACAAATGACAGCTGCAGTAAACAGTTGGTATTGTAACCACTTTTTTGCTTTTAATGCCATCCTTATGCCTACAGAATAGAAGTCAAAATCGGCTGAACGGACTGCAATTTTTTTTTTAAAGAAATGAACTTTTTTTGTGTTTTTAGATTTTGATTATTCATAGTTGTATCTTTGCTTAGTTGAATTCAATATTTATTGTAAATCATATGTAGACCCCAACCAATCACTAAAAAAAACCACATCCAAATTTCGCGGTATCTAGGAGTTAAACTAAAGTCACTTCTAAAGTTTTTTCTGATAATTTTCATTTTATCACTTCACCAAAAAATAGTATTTTTTGTTTGCAGTTTTAAATTTTATGTTCGATTTTATTTTATCATAGAATAATACTTACTTATCTACGTATACATATGTTACAAATAATATTCTTATATCTTTTTATTATTTTTACATCAAACTAAACATACAACTAAATTTAATTATTTATTTAATATTTTTTCATGTCAAGCCAAGTTCGGAGATGAACAGGATGATGCACACCTTATATGAAGCATTTCGAGCTACATTCGACCACCACCACCAAATCAATTAGACCTACGAAGTTCGTTAAAGCAAAACTTTCATCAGTTGCAAACAAATAATTGACTTTGAAAACTTGCCAAGTTGCATAATCAGTAGCAAGAACCCTAATAAAACTATCTTTTACCTCCATAGAACATCTACGGAGCGACCTCGGCACGCGTTGTTTTACCATGTTCGATTGAACCGTGCGGCAGTACTAGCCACGTACTTAGCCACCTCTCAGAACAACTAACAATAACACAACTGTACGAGTATAACCTTGTTCGCACTATGTCGACGAAATTGAAAATACCATTGGCACACTGTTTTGTGTAAATTAGTTCTTGATATCCTCGATAGATGGCGTTGTACTACTATTAGATGGCGGTGTTATGATTCTCCGTCGATTAATATATAAGGACCCTATGTACTTAGAATAACCCCTTATTGCGACCGAAATATACCGTTGGAACAGGGTTGTCGTGTTTTATTCAAAGGCTCCCTGGTTCCATCCGAAGCCCTGTGCTGACCCTGGCTGGACATCATCAGGTCGTACAACAACCATAACAATATCGATCACAAGGGTGCTGTCTTTTAGAGTTCACAATAAACTTACCTCAAATCCGTTATTTTCAGGATTATCAGTATCCAATTCCCACACATTCTTCCTCCAGTTTATTGGCTTCGAGAATTCTTTAAATGCTAAAATAATAAATAATATTTAAAAACATCATTGTATACAAGTTCCCAAAGTTTCAAAAATATAATAACAATCATTTATTTTCAAGTATCAAGATAAGTCCTTGATACTTGTAGTGTTAGTGTTACTTGATAATTTATTTACAAAAGAAGTTTGCGACTGCGACAAGGTCACAGGTCAAGGCGAAACCTTGCAGCAGTGGTTCACAAACGGATAAAATATTTTAATTTTATTACAGACTAGCTTTTGCCCGCGGCTCCGCCCGCGTGGATGTCGGATATCGCGAAAAAAGTAGCTTATGTCCTTCTCCATATCCCAGGCAATATCTCTGCCAAATTTCATGACAATCGGTTCAGGGGTTTAGGCGTGAAAACGGAACATACAGACAGACAGACAGACAGACAGAGTTACTTTCACATTTATAATATTAGTATGGATATTAGTATGGATTATAATCGCATGCGATTTTAATTTGTTATTGTACTTAAATCGTGTTGCTGTACCAATGTCGGAGATAATGTATTAATTATATTATTTTGTTGATGGATTTATTTGCATTTGATTTAATTTACATAAGAGGGACATTTTCGAATGTCTTGTTGCTAGAAAAGAAACAAAGCGATGCTTTACCATGAAAAAAAAAAATTGGTTGTCTGTAAAGTTGGTTTACGGACGATAGTTTAACGTGACAACGTCATAACAAAACATTGATGCGGCGCAAGCGTACAACGAGCGACAATGAGTCATCCTTTTTCGTGCATGCAGCCGGCGTTCATCGATTTATTAGACGTTGTCAAGTCAAAAAAAAAGAAAGAAATACACGAATCCTCGGTGTTCCTTGTGTCGTAGTATGTTCTAATTCGTCCAATTGATGATTAATTAAATAAGTCCACATTTAATTAATTTATTTTAAGATAATCGTTGGTGAAAATCTGCACAAAATGAAAACAAACAACTTTTAAATATTTAACTGTCAAGTAAACACGCTAATTGGCGGACGAAGTGGAAAGTAAGTTACGGGTCAAATAATCTTATGAGTAGTTGCTACTCGAACGTCGTGAAATTCGTACGTGAATTTACAGGGTACTTAAACTGGCGAATAGCCTACTGGAGACTTTACTTGAGGGTGGTGATAGGCCCTAATATACAAAAAAAATATTTACTATATTTTATAGATAATTTACTAGATTATTCCCGTTCGTCCAACTAACAAAACCAGTGGGATGAACGGGATTAAATTTAATCTTTTTTATTGAATTCCCGTTCGTCCCACAAATTAGATGAAAGACGATACACGATTAAGAAGATAATAATAATTATAAAAAAAGATTTAAAAAATTTAGATAAAAATAAATAAATAGATATATAAAAATAATAAATCACCAGTATGTCGATACACGATTATAATTACACCTTGTTTACAGTTTAGATAAAGAATACCAACCTTGTGAGAGGTTTCCAGACGGATTGTGAAACTGTTTCTTTTCATCTTCTGTTATCAAACCATATTGGTAAATTAAAACATAAGTGTTGTTAGTTTGTAAAGAAAACGTATCTGTAAAAAACAATAAACATTTTAAATCATCGTAGGTAAGTACATTACAATTGAAGGGTACAGGAAAAAAAATATTTTTTAAAACAAGATTTTATTTAAATGCTCTAAAAAGAAGAAAATAAACTTTAAATCCATCAATTTATTATATTACACAATTTATATGATATAATAGCTAGTCGCGAGATTTAGTTGTATATGATCAATTAAATCAAATAGTCCATTTTAATCATTTATTTTAACATAATCGTTGGTAAAAATATGCACAAAATGACAACAGACAACTTTTAAATTTTAATATTTAACCGTCAAGTAAACACGCTAATTGGGGGACGACGTGGCAAGTAATTTACGGGTCAATTCATCTTACGAGTAGTGCTACTCGAACGTCGTGAAATTCGTACGTGAAGTTACGGGGGACTTAAAATGGCGATTAGCCTACTCGACACTTTACTTGAGGGTGGTGAAAGAGGCCCTTAGTACTATAAAGCTGTAATTTAGTATATAAAGGCGTTAAATGGGTGTTGAAGTTTGCCGCGGAAATCCGAAATCCACGCGGACGAAGTCGCGGGCAAAACATAGCCACTCATTAAAGCGTTCCTATGAAAGTTATTATAATTTGCAATTCATTATTGAAAACCCCCTTAAGATTAATTGTTTTCAATTTTGTTGTAGGAGGCGCAATGTTAATATTTGTTTCGCAGGGTAAACCGCGGTTCGCCTGCGGATACAACATAAGCGCTAGCAGAGGGAAAATGTGGCATATCAACACCTTCATAAATTCCTGAGTGCGACCTCTTGGGTACGGCCCTGCGCGGGGTATGAATAAAGATGACTCCCATTATATTTCTTGCACTCGCGTGCACCAGTCGCGCTGACTGCGCTGAGGCTCTTGCACGAACATAAACGCAGTGGCGGATTTACCAATAGGCTGAGTAGTCTTGAGCCTATGGCCGCAAATTGTAGGGGCGGCAAATATGGCGTATTGTTTTTTTTTTTTTGCATTTTCGTTTCGCCAGCATCAATGACATCATCCGTCGTGCCGTCACCAGGGTGCCAGCTGTTTTCGAACCCAATGGCTTGGCAGTCTCTCACCTCCTATTTCCGTATAAATGTTCAAAAGAAACCTAACTGAGTATTACGAGACGGGCTGTAAATAATTTCGAGCTCGACGCACTCGCTCTTGCATCCTACATCATTATTTGATTTTCGATGCATATTTTTTTTGGCATTATTCAATTTCTGCAAAATCTTACTAGAAATACCTACGTAAACTTAGAAGACCGGGGGGCGGCCCCATTTTGTTTGGCCGCCTTACATTACCCCTTGGTGGCCTTATTAGTCGTACATGATTAGCTCAAAAATATACCCAAAAACTGTTTCTGGTGCAATTACAACCAAATTCTTGGATTTTAAAAATAATCAAGACACTGACAATTATTGTAGAGGTAAGGGCGGCAAAATATTTACAGCCTATACTTGGAAAATGTGTAAATCCGCAACTGCATAAACGTAATGTAAATACGAACGATTTTTGAATAAAAAATACAACTATCCTACTTGTAGTATTTTGGTTATTTTTTTGCGAGGAGCACAATAATTACTAGGTATCACCCATACATATGAATATAGAATGAACCGAGTATTTTCAAATTTAAAATCGTTAAATTTAAATTACGTTTAGAGTCAAAAACGTGTTAGCGAACGCACGTACTACTTTGCCTTTTCCACTCCTAAAGTCCTAAACAATGGACCTTGGAATGTCTACGGTGTAAAATCACTAATTATATACGACCGCACCATTTAACGAGTTTCACCTTCAGCCCGCTTCCAACACGTCCATATGGATGGACCATAATTATGTTATCAATGCCAATTCTTCCCAGCTAAAGCACGGGGAAATGGTGAAAGGCGGGTGTTTTTGGAGTCCCCAAAAACGCCCGCCTTTCACCATTTCCCCGTGCTTTAGCTGGTCTTGCGTTCAAAAATTCAAACTGATGGCTGATTCTCAGCCTAATTTAAATAAATGACTATTGATTTTAGATATTTATAGGTCCTGTACCATTGTCTGCTTCCCAAAAGTACTGCCTCGCAATGATCGACCGCTTCATAGGCCTGAGGCACGTACCACTCGCCGGTATAACGCCACAGACGACATTAGTCTCCGCTGATTTTAAGTCATCTCTTCATCCCTGGCTGGGTCACCCGGTGCGGCTGTCGCGAACCGACCGCGGCCAACAATTTGTGTTGCTTTCTTCAAGTCCATCGCAGATTCGCGACACTAATAACCATTAGAAGTTTGGAGGAATCTAAAAACTTACTGTACCATTAAACATAGCATCAGCTAGCTGTCCGCATGGGGCTATGGGCTTCTTTTCCGTGGTGGTGTTGGCGTAAGTGTATGCACCGCAGTTAGCCGACGGTTCCGGGGAGAGATAGCCTGCCAGCTGATGGTCGTCCCTGCCAGAAGAAATTTTGTATATAAGTAAGGTAAGACATTCACGGTCGACGTAAAACCATTAAGGCTAGGTTCTTCTTGACAGTCGTTCTTCGGATGGACCCAAAATTCCCTCATTCTCGTCTTCGCATGGTATATTAAATAATAGTGCAAGTAGCTGACGGCGGTTAAATGCAGGGACACATTGTGAATGCGGCCTCTACCAACGAAATCCGTTCCTTTCACTAAAGCCGAAAAACCCGACTTTCAATCAAAAATGAGCATCGTGATTGAGAAAGAATTATGAAAAACGGCTCAATCAGCTACCTCGGTAAGTGTGTCTAGAATTTTCTCTATACTAATATTATAAAGCTGAAGCGTTTGTTTGTTTGAACGCGCTAATCTCAGGAACTGGTTGGAATTGAAAATTTATTTTTGTGTTGGATAGTCCATTTATCGAGGAATATTATAGGCTATATAACATCACGCTATGACCAAAAGGAGCGGACCATAAATGAAAAATGTTGCAAAAACGGGAAAAAATATTCTTTTTTGAGAGCTTCCTTTGCGTGCGCTGCGTAAATGGTTTAAGTTACGCAAATATCATGTATGATGGAATTGTTCCTCTTTAAAAGTTCTAAAAAAAAGTCCGCGAAAGCATATGTCTATCTTTTAAGATTGACTCACTATAACCTTTTTTTATGGTAATCAAATTTGTTTGAAATTAATGTATTATTTGCGATGGAGTTTTGTCAACATAATATTAATCTTTATCCAAATAAATATGTTATTAATCAAAAGTATTTATATGTAAACAAAATTGTCTTTGATATCACTTGATTTCAATCAACATCTTAGGAGATATCATAATTTTAAAATAACTTCGCAACAAAATAAGTGTAAAGGCTATTTAACATCACGCTACGCCCCTAAGGAGCCGAGCAAGACGACAAAAAGTCGGAAAAAACGCTAAGCGAAAACGAAGTAATTGCGCGGGACGGGCGATGTGATGCGACAGGGTGGGTTGTGGGCCGAAATTTTACGCGGACGAAGTTGCGGGCAGAAGCTAGTACCTATTATAAAGTTTCATATTGAGACACGAAGCAACAAAATACGATCTAGAGGAATGTAGCCGTTTTTCTTTAGATCGAATTTTCATAATTCCTTCTCAGTCACGAGATAATGGTGCCGATTCCCTTGTTAGTGGTAGTGGACCCAAGACAGCCCTCTTAAAATGAATTCGGAAATGTATGCAACTGTTTGTTTGTGAAGGATTAAAGTGTGTGCAATCGTTACTCGGAAAGGTAAATACTTTATCAGATTTTAATCCATCCATATTTTTCACGTATCGAATACGAAACGAATACGGATAAGTGCGCAAACTAACTGGTTACTAACTGGTTATCAAACCAATAAAAAAAAAAATACATTAACATTGGAAATTCCAAACGAAATGTTACTGATAAAATTGACCGCGTTACTCACAGTACAGGGATAACAGAACAAAGGCGAAATTTATTAATTTATCCTTCCACTGGAAATGTACGGCCTTAAATTACTAATGAGCAGAATTTATTGTACACCAAGTAGTATGTACAGTCAGCGTTCATAATTGCAGTGACACGTTAATGATCGTATTTCTATGGACGTAGCAATGCGAACTTCTGGGCCTCAAGTCTGCTATTACAATAGTGTCAGAATGGTCTCGCCATTGTGAGTATTTGACAGTGTTTGTATGGCAAATCTGTCAAAAACTCACAATGAAGAGACCATTCTGACACTATTGTAATAGCAGACTTGAGGCCCTGTTTGTGTGAATAATGTCTTAACGTAGCCAACCTAATGACTAATGAGACCTCATCACACACACATACCTACACACCGTCCGTCGTCGTCTTTTGTTTTGACAGGCAGTAAATGCATGATTTTGGCCGGTTCAGTATACCTAAAATTCGCACTGTTATGATAAACATCGTCACTAGATAGAATTAGGTATCAGATTCATAAACCGGCAGTGAGTTCGATCCTCGAGAGGAGTTTTTTCTTTTTGTCATTTTTATATTTGCAACAATAGTTATTATTATTTGATATATATTATTTGATTTTATTATTTGATTAGTTGATATTATTTCACTTAGTCAAACATTATTGAAAATAGGAATAAAATACTTACATAATTCTAAATAAAAACAGTAAAATAATCGGGTGATTATTTCACTGTTTTCTATTTAGAATTATTATAGCAATTAAGACTTGTACAGAATAAAAAAGTGTGATAATAAAACAACAGTATTTATTTACAACGCTTATAATTATTACAAACAAAATTAATAAACCGCTACATTAAATATTAATTTATGTGTGTTTTGAGACTATAGCTTAATTGTTCGTTTTGTTGACGAAAAGAAGATTGAAACTTAGCCTCAATCTTACAATCATAAACTAACTTATTACCTACTATAACAGCCAGCACATTCCCCGTAAAAATTATCTACATTTTTTAATTAATATTTAGTCTGACCTCCATTATTATCAATGCAGCTTAGAAGACGTCGAAGCATGGAGCTCACAATATTTACACAATATTTATTTTTCACAACTATCCCACAACTGCATGCAATGGTCTTCAGCTGCTCAGGCAGCACATCTCTCGTCTCGTGCTTCCCACCTTTGCACCATTAAACCCCATATATTTTCAATTGATGGCGCAATGACGTATCAAATTGTTCTGCAAATCTACTAGTTGGTATGAAACCATTCGTTTCATATTCCACCCTACAACGTCGCTGACAGTGGTTAATAAGTGACGGCCTTCCACATCTTACACGAATCTTCAGACTATTTTTTCTCTTAACCCAACGACTTCCAGCATTTCTCTAAAACAAAAATAACACTTTATTACACACTTGTAACTAGCGATTTATTAACAAGAAAATCATACACCGTTCACAACTATCAGCACATAATATTAAAAAAATAACTTACACTTAGCCGGTTTCATTGGAAATTTGAGATATTTAAATCCATTTCTATGCAAGGCGACAATATTTGCCCTGGCTTCAATAGTTATATTTGCTTACATTTTGAATAAAGATATTAAAAAAAAAAACCACTAATAGCAATAACACAAACACTCTTAATTAAGTTCACCAACCAACAACGTCATACTATTTTATTCAATCCAGCACATTCATTTTGTTTCAAATCAACCCTCACCTTTTGTGATAAGTTTTAATTTGTAAGATTCATTTTTGCGCGGCATGACATGCCAACCAACTAAAACAAACTATTATATACCGCGCTCTTTCTGATTGCCTAAGGACGAAAGAGAGCGATACACGGGTGTGTGTGAATGTGTTTGAAATGTCTATAAAGAAGGTCATAAGTGCGACTGGTTTTGATACTCTATAACTTGAGACCTTCATGGGGTACTGTTTAAAATGTTACATTAAAATACCTCCCCACTTGCTCCAATTGAACGAAACTAAATTTAGATCTTTGTATAAAACGCACACTATGCAGCCAAGCATATTATAAGTTGGGGGATTACATCGCTGACATAAATGCTTGGCTTAATGCTGGTCCTGCTCCATAAGGGCGCAATAAACTAATTGATTAGCATTTGAAAATATTATTGGAGCTGCTGAAGATTGTAAAATTATCTTTGGATAAACTCAATCTCCTTGAATTATATAATTGCATAGCACAGGTGTGAGTACTATGTACTATACCTACCATTTACCAGGTAATATGTCTTTTATTGACTTGAATGTGCTCTAGCGGCTGAGAGTATGTCATGCTCACTCAAATGTCTCGTTGGTGGTGGCGTGTGTGTTGGCTCATTAAGTTCCCTTCAAAATGGTTGAGCTAAATGGTGCTAATCCATGCGTCATTTTCGTGAACGGGCGCCGTCAGTTGGGACTGGTCATCTCTTAGCTGCCACGGCTTATTTTAATTTATTTTAATTTTTGAATTGAGTTTATTACGGACGCTTCTAACGTGCACGTCTTTCTACATTGTTAACTTCAATAAGAATGATGTAACCCATATTTTGTTTTAAAAGAGTGTCCGTGGAGTTTCTTGCCCGTTCTTCTCCATAGGAACCTATTACGCTTTGGAATGGGCAACTAGCTTCATCTTTCTGACTGACCGACCACTTGAAAATTCAAAAATGCCTGTAATTGGTTTATTTGAAATAAATGCTTTGAGTTTGATTAATCACGCACCGCACACGCCGACAAAGTGGTAAAATAAAATCTTAAAATATATATATTTTTAGGGACCTCCCCTACACGTTAAGTGGGGATGATTTTTTTTTCTCGTCTGTCCCATAGGGTGATATATCGTAGGATAGTCCGTTCAAAAATATTGTGAAACCCATTTTTCGATTCAGTCATGTGTTTGCGTAAAATTAAGTTTTAAAGTGCAAATTTTCAATTTTTTTTATTTTATGTCGAAGGATATACCTTTACGTATACAATTATTCCTTCAATTTTCATAATTGCACCTACCACTGTTTATCTCTGCTCCACCCAAAGGTTGACTGGTAGAAAATGCCCATGGCATTAAGTCCGCCTCTGTACGTATTAAATAAATAAATAATAAATTTTTGTTACAGTCAAGTCCCCCCCCCCCCCCCTCCCGTCAACAAAATGGTTGTATTTGGATATGTGAAAAACATTGTTTATACCGGGCGTCCCACGACTTTGCCACATGGAGGGAAAGTACCTTAAATACTGTAGATAGAAATGTTTACTGAATGAAGACTTCATTTTTATTTGAAAAACAATACGAACGGCATTCGAAGAATTTAAAATAATCGCCTGTCTGAACCGGGAATCGAAACCGCTAAATGTGAAAAAAACTGTACCGATCGAAAGGCTCAAACATACACATTTATTTCTTCTAAATAACATAGCATCTAAAATAAAAGTAAGACCATGAAATTTAACATTACTTATAAGTATAGGCGCTGTTAATATCAAATTATTACCCCTGTGTGCGGTTAACGGCCACTACAGTTATCATTTTCAATTGGTACCTAATATGCATGGTGAAATTACACCAGGCATACGATATTAGGTACTTACCAATGACTAAATGCCGTTACTTATGTGACATAGATTACCTACATATTTGAATTCGTAATTAGTTTTATACACATAATATATCCCTTTGCGTCATAGCCCAGGAAAATAAGTTAAAATTAAGCAAAGGAGAATGCTCAAAAATGTATGGCTGAAAATAAAAAATTATCCCCAGATTGAATACGTAATTTTTAATGATTATTATTTTCTTGTTTTCTTCCTATAAATATAATTGGTTAGCAGTATTATAGCATTAAGGCGCAGATCCACCGCTTCGCTTTGCAAGGAAATGTATGTGATTGTGTCCACTGCCCACGGAGACGGTAAACATCAATTGACGTCATTGATACATGCGTGGCTTGCTCAAATAGGCGCTTACATAGTTCAACGCTGTGCTGTGCTACACGGCTTGTGTATCTCATCGCTGCGCATGCTATGCACGGGCACGCGGCGCATTTTAGCTGCGTGGATTCATTTCTTTGACCACGTGGGTCTACGTTTCCACTGCGGTACATACTACACACGAATATTATCATTTCAATACTTTCATTTTGACAGTTCAACAACATTGACGGCGCGGTTTAAGCGGTGGCTAAGCGATTGACTGCTGCGCTGCGGAGTCGCGGGTTCGATTCCCGCACGGAACGAATATTGGTATAACTTACAAGTAGTTGTTCCGGGTCTGGCTGTTTATGCATGTGATTTTAAATGTTTGTAAACGCACCCACGATACAGGAGAAATTTCTAGTGCGGAAACAAAGTTTAAAAAAAAAAAAAAACATTGCGTTATTTGCGTTGTTGAGCAGACAATTTTTTCGAACTTAAGAAGCAATAGATTAGCAATCTCCTTCAGATTGTGATTGATAATGTGTTACGTAATTAGTTAGGGTGCTGGTGTGTTCTCAGCCCAGCTGCGTTTTTAAATAATAAAACAGATATTAATACTTCTTACCTCGATTGACCATAGCTGCTGGTAATAAGGTCATAAGAATCCAACTCGTAAAATACAGTCACAGGCGCCTTCATTAGTTCTTTTATTTCTATTCCCAAATAGCAAGTGCATTCTTTCCCAGTAGAGTTTAATCTGTCCTTACATTTTATTTGATTAGGTTGTGCCTCTGAGGGTGTGCAGTCAGTGTAATCCTTCACAATTTCATAGCCGTCGTCTTTCTGCAAAAAAAAAAAAACTTATTTTAGAATCCATACTAATATTATAAATGTTAAAGTAACTCTGGCTGCATTCCGTATTGCACTGTAATCGATTTAAGCGTGCTTATACGCGTACCGAATTGGCGTGAGCGCGATAACGATGTCCCGTGAATCGTCATAGATAACGTCATGACATGCGCCATCTTGCGATAACGCCGACCATAACCTTTATTATTATCACCGTGAGCGCTGTCAAACGATATTCTAAATCGGAACGCAAATTATCGATGTGAGTGCTATAAGCGATTACGGCTTAACTCGGAATGTAGCCTAAGTCTGATGAAAATTTTAAATCCCAATCTTAATCCATACTAATATTATAAATGTGAAAGTAACTCTGTCTGTCTGTTACGTCGCCTCAACCGCTGAACCAATCGTCATGAAATTAGGCAGAGATATAGCCTGGGATAGGGAGAAGGACATAGGCTTCTTTTTACACGATAACCGACATCTAGATGGGCGGAGCCGAGGGAAAAAGCTAGTTCTTTATATTTAATCCTATGAAACCTTAATATTGGTATGAATAGTTCACATGCTAAAAAAAATATTGTTTGTTAAATTCAAAAAAACCATATGACATTGTTATAAAATAAAAAATAGACATTTCTTACCGTAATATAGTTAGACAGCAATATTATTCCCACTATACAACATAACAGACCAAATATTGCTGTACCTATCAATACAGCATTCGTCCGTTGGTCACTCCTTTTACCTAAAAAAAGTATGAAAATTATGTAGGTTGACCAATCAGAGAACATAATTATCAAACATGAAAAGCTACGATGTCTCCAACCAGACTGCCCGAGGCTGCGTAACCACTGCATCGCAGACAAGCTAAAAGGAGACAAGATAAGCTAAAAACAAGTCATTTTATTGCCCGATAGATCATACATAACTGTTTGTCATAATACTAACACAGTTATTCAACTGTTTACTTGCAACTTAAAAATAAAATTATTATTAATTTATGGTAAGGTATGCCTTTGATATTTCTAAGGACCCTGCACCCTTATTGCGAAACACACTATTAATCACAATCTGAACGATTTTGAAGGATATTGCTAATAAATTGCTTCATAAGTTCGAAAAATTTGTCTACTCAACAACGCAAACGCATTGAGGCCCGGATTACAGAACGTCACTCAATACTCACGCATTACTTAAAACCAGATTGAAGTCATCATTTGCTTGGTTGAAACTACTTTCTCCTATACCCAAAGTCTCAAATTCAGATCATTTATGTAAACAAAGGGGATAACATATCAAAAAAATATCTTCGTAATGGCAATTCACATAAAATGGCGAAAAAAAAGGTTCCATTTTCTTTTAAGTACTGAGTTTAAGAAATAATAATTAAAAAACAATCATACCGTAATTATTTTTATAAATTTTCGGTTTTAAACAAAGTTATTAAAAAAAGGAGATTTTCCAGAATAAAATATTTTATGATACTGGTAACAATGCAGGAGATCCAAACATTTTCACATTTTTTACATCTTCAACATCACTAATATTACAACTCTCATTCATAGATTCATATTGTATGTAGCATATCTAGCCACATTTTGGATGAAAACGGCTGTAAACTGTTTCGAGTGGAAATCGATTTTGGGAGGCCTACGTCTAGCAGTGGACTTAAAAGAGCTGATTATGACGATCATAGGCCGTGTCTCCGACACACTACATAAAGTATTGTTTGGCAACGGTATTTTGTTTGCATAGTTGTTATAATTAATTCACTTTAATTTCATAGATGATTATTTACAAAAAAAAAAAAAAATGATTATATGTTTTGTACCACTGTCCTGTCATTTTGACAGTGACATTTCTTGACATTACTTTGTTTACATAAATTATCTGAATTAGAGACTTTGGGTATAGAGGAGAGTTGTGGGGTCGTCTGGGTCGGTCAGGCATGCCGTGGACGGCGGGTCTTACTGATGCGAGAGGGGGTATAATTGGCGGCCTGCACAACTAGAATGTTGACGTGACGTCTGTAATACGGGCCTGAATGTTGTTGAACTGTCAAAATAAAACCCATTACTACTGTAAGGCTACATTCCGAGTTAAGCCGTAATCGCTCATAGCACTCACATCATTATTTTGCGTTCCAATTTAGAATATCACGATTATGACATTTGATAGTGCTCACGGTGATAATAATAAAAGATATGGTCGGCGTTATCGCAAGATGGCGCATGTCATGACGTTATTTATGACGATTCACGGGACATCGTTATCGCGCTCACGCCAATTCGGTCACGCTCAAATCGATTACAGTGCAATTCGGAATGCAGCCTAAGTGTGTTGCGCAACTACTCCGCTGGAATATAGAAAAGAAAGAGGATTGTTATGATCCTCTGCCATATGCTCGTCATGCCCCCAAAAACTAACGCAGCCCTAAAAAAGTACAAAAAGTAAAATGGTTACCATAAGTTTCTTGCGCCGAATTCATTGTTGGTCGTTCACGTTTTCCTTTTAATTACTTTTCGTCAAGATATGGAGAAAGATTCATTGGTGGCCAATTTTCATTAGCTGTAAGAAACATTAAATTCAGATAAAAAATCGGGCAAGACCGGCGTGACAGACCGTACGTACAGTGAAAAAATATGGGATGGAGCCCTTATTTCTTCACTGTCCGGGGTCTGTCACGCACTTGGCCGACTCCACTCCATCGACGACATGAGGTGGTCAATTTTACAGGGGAGGATTTTACTATGTGGCTTGATAAACTCGTAAATTGGTATAAATAATTTTACAGTCAAATAATGGAAAGGTCACAAAAGATTTTTTATATTAAGCCCTTGGGAGTGAAAAGGCCCCGTTTTCACCCCCAAGGGGTTAATACCTAGTTTGTATGGAAGAATTTTAACGCATGGTCCGATTAACACGAAACTCAGAATTTATACTTAAAACAAAAAATAAAAAAAAACAGGGTATTTTGGAATACCCAGACGGGGTGAAAAAAGGTAGTCAATTTTACAGGGGAAGATTTTACTGCATCTGTTGAATTGAGACGAATAACTCACACACGGAACATTATATCAGGCCTGGTGGCCACGGCGAAATACATCAGTGTGCTAATCAATTGTTGATATGGTAATTTTCCATTTTTTTTCTTTTTTCTGTAATTTCAATTGTGTGCCACTCAATTGTTGATATGGTAATTTTCCATTTTTTTTTTCATTTTTCTTTAATTTCATATTAAATTCCATTGGTGTAACTGTTGGCTTGCAGTCTTCCTTCTTCTTCTTCTGTTTAATTTCTTCAACACTATTTCAATATATCGTTCTTGATATATCTTTATTTCGCCTCTTCCTTGCCTTTTAATCTGTATTCCTAGAAGTTGTTCAGGCTCTCCTAGATCCTTCATTTCGAATTTTTCATTTAGCATTTTGTTTCTTTTTATTTTGTGTGCCAGGAGTAAGCTATTAACAAATCATCTACGTAGATTGCTATCATCATTTTAGCTCCTCCTTTCTCTAACATATATACGAAAGGATCAGCTTCCGATGGGACAAAACCCATTTTTTCTAATTCGCTACTCAGTTTCAGGTACCATTGTCGACCAGACTGTTTCACTTCCTCTTCTACAGATATCTTCATATTTTGGAATGCTAAGCAAGACCCGGATTTCAAAACATGGAAGTTTTAGTGTGCAACCAATTTGCCTCAGGACTGTAAAGCATTTGAAGAAAAATATTTGGTGCCTTGACAATGGATATACATCTCACATGTGTGGCGATGGGGAGAAATTTGACTCCTTATAATATTGAGTCTAGAACATTAAACTAGCTTCCGATCAGTATGTCACTCAAGTAAAAGGCAAAGGAAAAATCACGGTTAGAGTGAAGGATGAACACTACGATATAAACAATGCTCTATATGTACCTGAATTGTCCATGAACCTGATTTCAGTTGGAAAAATCACTGATAATGCATACACTGTAGTATTCCAGAAAGATCAGGTATTAATAAAGAACAGTGGCGGCAAGATTGTTCTGAAGGCAAATAAAGGGAATGATTTGTACTACATGAGATTTGACGAAGTAGAAAAGGCCAACGCAGTAAAAGAAGATACAAATATTATGAAGTGGCACAAGAAACTCGGACATTTAAATTAATCTGACCTGAAAGCAGCATCCAAGAAAGAACTAATAAAAGAATTAGAAATTAAAGAAAAGTTGGGAGACTGTGAAACATATCTGAAAGGAAGAATGACGAGATTACCATTTAATAACTCAGACGGTATAAAGACGAAGAAGTGTGTAAACCTATGCAAGTTGAAACTTATGCTGGATCAAGATATTTTGTGACTTTTATTGATGATTTCACTAGATATTGCTGCGTATATTTCATAAAAAATAAAAGCGAGGTATTCCAGATATTCACAGAATATAAAAACATGGTCGAAAATGAATTAAAGCATAACATAAAATATCTACAATCGGACAATGGTACCGAGTACATAAACAACAATTTTAAGTATTATTTAATGCAACATGGATTACAACGCAGATTAACGTCGCCCTACACACCTCAAAGTAATGGACTTGCAGAGAATAAAAATCGCACATTAATCGAGAAGGCGAGATGTCTAGTGCTTGAATCAAATGTTCCAAAGGAGCTGTGGGCAAATGCCATTAATACAGCAAACTATGTAACGAATAGATGCCCAACCAAAGCCCTAAATGGACAGACGCCTTTCCAAAAATGGATTGGTTGTGAACCATCTGCAAGACACCTATATATATTCGGTCAGAAAACGTTTGTCCTAAGGAAAGGACCTAAAAGAGGATGGAAATTTGCTGGATTCGCATAATGTGCCAGAGGGTACCAAATCTTCGTTCCTGATTCATATGAATTTCTATTAAGCAGAGACGTAAAATTTGTAAATACCATGTTTTACGGAAAGGACTGTAAAAATGTTGAAGAAACAAGGTAAAATAGAAGAGATATAAATTAAAGAAATACTGATCAGACAGTAAAACCTAAATGGAAACAAGAAGAAGAAACAACCGAGAATATAGAAATCGACGTCAAAATGAAACATAAATCGCCAAAATCTGACGCAGTATCTAGTTCTTCGACGCATTATGAAACCCCAACATTGACACACAATGTTTTCGGAGATACTTTCAATGATGCACTTGATGAATTTAATGAAGCAGTAGTCGAATATCATGAAGAACATGAAGCAACCGAAGGCGAAATAGTTCATGATGATGTCAATAGGGGGAGGCCTATGTCCAGCAGTGGACGTCTTTCGGCTGAAATGATGATGATGATAGGTTATTTATACCAATTTACGAGCTCAGATCAAATAAAAAGTTCAGATAGAACTCTGTGAACAACAAAGTAAGGCCGGAAAAAACTAAGCCCCGCCGTGTAAATATACATTGGTGCCGATTCTCTTGTACACCGAACTAAACTAACTAAACTATCACTAAAATTCCTTACTTTTGGCTATGAGAATCTTAAAGCTATTCTGCAAACAAAATTCTCTAAATTTAAAAATAAGTCAGTTAATAGATAATTATAGATACGGCACTGTCATTATACTTAAATTGTTTAAGTTCACAGAACACTATTACCCCTTTTCAGTTTTTACTCACTGTTTGTCGCGGTTTCTCGTCTACGAAAACCATCGACGAGAAACTTGTCGTAGGAAAATGTCAAAATACGACTAATTATAGCGCGCACGTTAGAGCCTGACGACAAAAGCAGGTTTGACAGAACGACATGAGTTCTATGTCAGAACGACACGACATAATTATAAGTGTCGCCATGTTAGCTCCCATCGACAAACAGACATAATTATGTCGTCTCAGCACGAGATAATGCGTCGACAAAATTTTGTCGACTTGCGCATGTTAGCCCTGCAGGACACCTTGTTCTATCATATGTATGATAACTTTATTTTTGTACTATTGGAGTAATTTGAATTATGATGACAACACCAGCCCACACACCACATGTTTATATAACATTTTGTTGTTCACAGAGTTCCATCTTTACGAGTTAATCAAGCCACACAGTAAAATCCTCCCCTATAAAATTGACTACCTCTTTTCACCCCGTAAGGGGTATATTTTCGAAAAACCCTGATAAGCGTTTTTCTTTATTTTTTGTTTTAAGTATAAATACTGAGTTTCGTCTTAATCGGACCATGCGTTAAAATTATTTCCTACAAACGTTGACACCCCCCCATCCCTCTTTTAGTTGGGGTAGTTTAGCAAAACAAAAAAATGTTAAACTTTACAATTTACTTAGTATATGCATATTGCATAAGTATTCGTGCTAAGTTTCAAGTTTAATAACTAAAGGAATAAGATTATTTATACAAACAAAATCCCCCCTTTTCACCCTCTTAAAGGTCGAATTTCCAAAAACCCCTTCTTTGTGCTCCCCGACATTATAAAAGGAAGCCATGTGCAAAATTTACCTGCATGTTGAGTTTTAGGGGTTTATGCGATTTGTAAAGGGGGTCGAAATTTTCATTATTTCTGTGATAGGACACAACATTTTCGAGAAATAAGCAAAAGAGAAGAAAAAAAAAGATACAGTACTGTTTTTGAACCTGAAGTCGAGGTGTTGGTGTGAAATTTAGTTCATGACAACAAATTTTGTTTCTCACATTTTTAATCACAATTAAAAATAGTTAGATTTAGTTAGTAGTAATCTAAATTTTAGTTAAAAATCGTCAAATTCAGAATAGCAACATTGCAATTTCCTCAGTGCCATCTTAGTGCTGTCAAACTAAAATATAGTTGTTTGTTGTCAAAGAGCTTATACCTAGTTGTTGTGTCACTTTAGTCAATTTCAGAATAGGAAATCGTTGTTTGACAGGAATAAACTAAATTATGGGGATTTTAGTCTAGTTTAGAGTTTTGTGACAAGAGTATCGGCACCAATGTGCGTCTCAATTATATTTTCTCATCTATACTAATATATAAAGCTGAAGAGTTTGTTTGTTTGTTTGTTTGAACGCGCTAATCTCAGGAACTACGGGTTGGAATTGAAAAATTCTTTTTGTGTTGGATAGTCCATTTATTGAGGAAGGCTAAAGAGCTGAGAAGGCTATAGGCTATATAACATCACGCTACAACCAAAAGGAGCGGAGCATAAATGAAAAATGTTGCAAAAACGGCAAAAATTATTCCTTTTTGAGAGCTTCCGTTGCGTGCGCAGCGTAAACGGTTTAAGTTACGCAAATATCATGTATGATGGAATTGTTCCTCTTTAAATTTTCAAAAAAAAATTCCACGACAGCATATTTCTGTTTTTTAAGATTTACTCACTATAACCTTTTTTATGGTAATCAAATTTGTTCGAAATTAATGCATTATTTGCAAAGGAGTTTTCATAAACATGGTATTAATCCTTATCCAAATAAATACGTTATTCATCTCAAGTATTTAATTTTGAACAAAGTTGCCCTTACATCATTTAATTTCAATGAATATCTTAGGAGATATAACTGTTTTATAATAACTCCGCAGCAAAATAATGATCAACTCTGCGAGGTAGTCTATTCTAAAGCTGAAGAGTTAGTTTTTCCGTAACCAAAGGGTAAAATGGGACCCTATTATTAAAACTCCGCTGTCCGTCTGTCTGTCTGTCTGTCTGTCTGTCTGTCTGTCTGTCTGTCTGTCCGTCTGTCACCAGGCTGTATCTCATGAACCGTGGTAGTTAAACAATTGAAATTTTCACATATGATGTACTTCTGTTGCCGCTATAACATTAAATACTAAAAAACAGAAAACAATAATATTTAAGGGGGGCTCCCATACAACGGACATGATTTTTTTGCCGTTTTTTTTGCTCCGCCCGCGTGGATGTCGGTTATCGCGTAAAAAAGTAGCCAATATCCTTGTCTATATCCCAGGTCGATCGGTTCAGCGGTTTAGGCGTGAAAACGTAACATACAGACAGACAGACAGACAAATAGACAGACTGACAGAGTTACTTTCACATTTATAATATTAGTAAGGATAAGGATTTGTATGGGTGGTACGGAACCCTTCGTGCGTGAGTCCGACTCGCACTTGGCCGGTTTTTTGTTTTTTGAACGTGCTAATCTCTGGAACTGCGAATTGGATTTGAAAAAATCTTTTTGCATTTTACAGCCCAATTCTTGAGGAAGAATTACATTACTATTAACTAGAACACCATTTAAAAAAAATGAAAGTTTATGCGAAAACGAAGTAAAAGCACGGGCAGGCAATCTGTTGCGACGGGGTGGGTCGGGGGACCAAGAAATTTAACGCGGACGAAGTCGCGGGCAGAAGCTAGTTATTTATAATACTGTACCTAACTATACCCAAAGTCTCTAATTCAGATAATTTATGTAAACAAAGTAATGTCAACAAATGTCACTGTCAAAATGACAGGACAGTGGTAAAAACATTTTATCATTATTTTTTTTGTAAATAATCATCTATGAAATTAAAGTGAATTAATTATAAGAACTATGCAAACAAAATACCATTGCCAAACAATGTTTTATGTTGTGTGTCGGAGACACGGCCTATGATCGTCATAGTCAGCCCTTTTAAGTCTACTGCTAGCGGTAGGCCTCCCAAAATAGATTTCCACTCGAAACAGTTTACAGCTAATGTGGCTAGATATGCTACATACAATATGAATCTATGAATGAAAGTTGTAATATTAGTATTGTTAAATATGTAAAAAATGTGAAAATGTTTGGATCTCCTTATTACCAGTATCATAAATTTTTTATACCAGAAAATCTCCCTTTTTTAATAACTTTATTTAAAACCGAAAATTTATAAAAGTAATTACAGTATGATTATTTTTGAATTATTATTTCTTATATTCAGTACTTAAAAGAAAATGGAACCTTTTTTTTCGCCATTTTATGTGAATTACCATTACGAAGATATTTTTTTTGATATGATAGCCCCGTTGTTTACATAAATTATCTGAATTTGAGACTTTGGGTATAGGTACCAATCTACGCATCACTTAAGAACAGCTGAACCGCTTTGGCAATTTTTTGTTTTAAAATATTCGTAATAGCTCGAATAAAGTTTGTAGGAGAAGAAAAATTTGTAAAGTTCCCCGGAATATTAAAAAATTCAAAAAAACTGAATTGTCAAAAATTAAAATAGAAAGATTGATTATAAATGTAAATAAGTACCTAGTTCTGCCTGTAGTCAGTGTGATATTATCTCGCTAAAGTCACAGTTTGTTCACAATATTTTATTAACACAATAATATTACATTTACACAGGTTAACCAATTTGTACTAGTGACAGATAAGTATCTGTCAGTCAGACTGTCAGCTGTCATAGACACGTAAACAGTCTTGTATTTTTCGTCTGGTAACATTGACAGATACTTAATCGATTATTGTTTTGGCTGTTGAAAGTTGAGACTTTTGCCACCATTATTTTGAAAGTGTGACAGTTTTAACTTTGGCACGTTTTTGCACGGCACTTGAGATTGAACCGTTGAACAGAGCGTTGATATTTTTGCTGTGAGAATTATATTGAAGAATATCTATTTATTTATTTATTATTTTAAACATTTTGTAGACTACAGGTCAACCCAAAGCGTCTACAAACACGTAACATTTCGTAATAAATACGCGTACATTTATAATTTGTTGTTAACCATGCTATACAATTATTGGATAGTACCCACTAACATATAATTAGAAATCGGAATATTGGCGATCATTACAGGGTAGAACCTGGAAAGTTTTTGGTAGATATGGAGTAGTCGTTCAAGTGATTAATCATTTTTCCAGATACGGCCCCGAAATGACGCCCAGACTCCGATCTCTGCCCATAATAAATACAACTTTGCCTAGTTACGTCGATAGGATAAGTTAACTTTTATGACAGTGTGTGAGGTGGACATTTGCCGCTGATATAATTTTATTTAGTTTGTCAGTGAACAGGTCAACATCTTGGGTTAGTATGACCGAGTTGAGAAGCGTAAGAGTGCGCCGCGTAGTTGCATTTCTTGTAGCACGGGTGCGGGAACCAGCGGGAATCTATACAATAGTTGCTTCGTTTCTGAGTTGAGGTTGAGTCCTTACACACAACACAAACTCTTTTATGTACTTGAAACGGCAGGAATGCAGGATCGTACCATTACAATTTCTATGCGTTATCCTCATTGTACTCTGTGTGACTGTGTGTGCCTCTGTGGTAGCTGTGGCGTAATCAGAAGCGAGCTAAGCAAGTGTTAGCCAGGGCCCCCAGTAGTTACCCTAGTAGCATTTTTTGATGGCATTTAGTTGGGCCACTTACCTCTGGTTAGTTGGCAAATGCATACAATTGGCGGGCAGTTTGCGGGTTGGGCCAACAACTGATGGCCTACGTGGATTTGCCTACGAAGGCCCAACTTGCGATGGGGCCAACGTACATTGCCCTACGAAGGCCCGACGAAAACGTGTTATGGGTAGGCCCAACGAGATATAATACATATAGGCAAGCGGTTGTATGTTGGTTGGTTCTATGGCTGGTTTCAGAGCGACGCGTCTCGCCAGCGCCTGCCGTACGCGCGTCGCTATACATGAACCTTATCGGCTTCAAAATAAGGTTGGTTTTAGCGATTTGTTTTGAAAAACCAACCTTATTTTGAAACCGATGGAGTTCATGTGCATCGACGATTTTTACACGTTTTGTAACACACATGCAATGAGTCTTCCGTGGCGTCATCCATTCTTCACGCAGCACACCGATCTCCCCACCGTAACCATCATCGTCATAAAACTCCACAACTTTATACATTTAACACTTTCACAAACACCAAGGGTTAACTGACTAAACTAAAACACAGCCGGCCAGCCTGATATCAGGCTAATCTTTGATGATGCGAACAAAACAAACACTCACAAATACTTCGCAGCCGCAGGTGCACAAATGAATAACAAATTGGCGGGCAGGTCGGGCAACTAAATGCCAACGGAAAATGCTACTAGGGATGTTGTCATTATAACTTAAATCCCTACAAAAATCACCCAACAGTAGGAATAGTAACAGCAGGCCCGTCGTTGGCTATCTGTTGGGCAAATAGTGCATGTTTATGACAATGGGCCTATTTTAAGTTTAGGTTGGCGGAATAATTAACCGTCTGCCAATACATTCCCAACTGTTGGCGTATGGAAGCCCACGGCAATTGCTACTAGGGTAATACAGCTGGAACGCCGACGGTGACGGTGACCCGCACTTCGGCTGCAAGCTCCGCTAAGGAGTATAGTGTTCTGTGGCTGCAAGACAGGCCGTGGTGTCCGAGGCTGTTGACAACTTCGCCACAGTGACAGCGATGAGAAGAATAACAAGGAGCTCCTAGTCACAGGGAAGCAGCGAGGCGGAGCTCAATCTATGTCCACTTTTAAAATTTTGGTTAAAAATCACTTCCTCTCTCCTTAAACATCATCATTACTTAAAGTTCCTTGCTCTTGTATCATGTTTATTATTGTGTGTGTGTATATATATATATATATATATATTTATTTATATGGATAAGTATCTATATGCTTTGTGTATATGTATTTATTGTATATATGTAAGTGGTACACCACTAAATACCTGCAGTATTGTCTCTCCTTCTACTTTTTGATCCATCTAAAGGTTGTCTGTAAAAGATCGCTTTTAGCGATAAGACCGCCCATTGTGACACCCTATGTAACAGTTCTACATTTATATCTGTAATTTTTATGGTGTACATAATAAAGAGTATTCTATTCTATTCTAAAGTAGTAGGTATCGTCGAACAAAGTGCTTATGTTCAATGATGGTACATGAAGCTATAGACCTGACTCCCACTTACCCACAGCCAGCAGGCGCGCACACTCCGCAACAGGCGTGTTAAGTAAATTGTTCTGTACTACTCTGCAGAGCAGCTCATCTCACCGTCTCTGGGAAGATGGATTGTCGGGTCAATCTGAAATCGGGTAAGCGAGTCTCCAGGCATCCATCTCCACACATTTTTCGGACGCCGAGGGAAGACTGGGAAGCGAATGGGAAGAGTTGCTTGTGACCAAGCTCTGTCGTCCATGGCCACATTAAGATCAAAGTTAATAGTTATTATGCCGGATAATTTAGTCCATTTTGTCTTAAAAACATATTATCTCGTGACTGAGAAGGAATTATGAAAAACGGCTCAATCAACTATATCGGTAAGTGTGTCTAGAATTTTCTAATACCTTTTTTAAAGTTTCATATTGAGACACGAAGCAACACAATTCGATCTAAATACAAACGGCCACATTCCTCTAGATCGTATTTTGTTGCTTTGTTGTTTAAATAATATAAGCATTTGTATTTTTTTTTTGATTTTTTTTTAAATCGTGATGCCGTGAGTGGATAGCCCAAATCGTAATATCTCACGTTAAAACGTGAACTTGCAACACTGCTCGTCGCGTACAGCGCTAGATACGTACGAGGTTCTTTTTTCGCGTGACCAAAATCGTAGTTTTGCTTTGGGCACCGCCATCTTTTTGCCACCGCCGTTTAAACAAATTTGACTCCATTTCGTTTCATGTGAGTGACCCGTTGTGTGGAAACAGCCAAAAGGTAGCTTTCATTAGGAGTGGGCGTTGCGACGATGAACCGTTTTCAAAGACAGTTTTGTGGTCTGCAGCGATGAAACCGTTTTACCTCCTGGGTTCATACAGTCTTCGTTGTACAAACCAGTCTACGAATTATTTACTGCGATTTTTAATTTACCTCTATGAAAATACAGTCGACAACGCAATGAGTCAACTATCTCCTCCGTCGCGTCGTCATTCCGCGTTCGTTTACAAAACAGTCCTTACAATAGAAATTGAACTTCATGTCAATGAAATACAGTCGATAATACAGTCGATAATTACCTTACCTTACCTACTAGTTGTCAATGCTGTCGTTCGTGATGCGACGATCAAACCCGTTGATAGTTATAACCTGTTGATAATTGTAAGAAACTGCAACTATTTCACTCGACGAAAACGCAATTCTATTTCATGTTGGATAAGTTTCGTCGTCCGTCGTCCGTCTTCAAACTAGTTGCAACGACGACCGTTTCTTGCAACCGTTTCAAAACGTTGTCGGGAAAACGGTTGCGTTTCGTCCGTAAAAATCATTAACGACCCACCACTACTTTTCATTTAGTATTATTTTTGCAACTTGCAACCTTGCAACCGAGGACGTTGTCTGTGATGAATCTGTATGTCATTAATGTCATTGTCAGTCAATCCATCCAAAAAAAGTAAGGGAAAAGTGTTCCCATTACTTTTCATATAAAAAGTTTTAGGTAAATAACTAAGCTAACGAGAAAGTGCAGGAAAAACATTTAACGACATTCATATACTAACAGCAGTAAAATGTCCAGTGAAACAGCTAACAAGAACGTAAGTAATGGGATTACATTAAGACGGCGAAGCGTAGTCAAATAATGTTTATGTGACTTTTACTGAAGGAAACGGGCTTGTATGGATTCTGTAACGTGTATTTGCAATAATATCCTGTTTGTGTTGATTTTCATGTAATATTAAGGCAATTGTTGTTGATATTTATGTCGTGAAAGTGTGTCGGTGAGAATGCGAACTGAATATTTAACTTGTGACTTTCTGTGAATGTGTCACAGTGCATTATATACTTATCTAGTATTTGTGCCTGTTCGAGGTAACGGTTGCTAATGTTTGAGCGGCGTCCCTTCCTTATCAAGTCCTTACCAAGTGATTAGGGAATATGTTGGTATGGTACTTATGTTAATTAGTTTCCTTCCTCAGTGAGTTCTTATATTTATTTTTCTTAGAGATATGAAAAATCAAAGCTATTTGTGGATGGCTGTTGTGCTATTATCAATACTTATTACTTGTGTTGTAGCCTTGGACAATAGTGTAATTTAAGAACACAGATGGACTCTGGTGATGTTAAAGATATTGTATATGAATGTCATTTTAAATGAACCACCGCTACAGAATGACATAGTATAAAAGTTCATTGACCTTACAAAAGTCTAATGAATTAAGATTTAATGGCAATTTAATAATAAATTCTTAAATTAATATATTATAACTCTTTATTTATTTTGATCTACTTTTTATATTCTTTACATAACTATCCATATTGTGATTTTGTGAGGGATAATAAAACAACTAAAGTGATACTGAAGTATAGAAAAACAAATCGACACCTCACGCGCCCATTATAACCCGCATAAGGTTGTCTATGTTTAAATTTGTATTTTTCAGGAGACAGGTTTTTAACATCATCTTTGTGTTGATCAGCCGCAAAACATAATATGATAAGACTATTAGCGGGTTAGAAACTCGGTTTTTAGTGAAAATATGAAAAATATCGTTTTTAAGAATGTGTAGTATTTATATAATATTACATTATAGTACTAAAATCTCATTTTACTAAAAAAACATGTTACGATTTTTTTCGTGGGAGGTATCAAAATTAATAGTAAAAAAAAAATGGTTAAGCATTAAGCATATTGTTGGTTTGAGAAAATACCTTAGATCTTTACGGAATTACAATATTTAGAAGTATTGCTTCTTGATCTATACATAATTGTCAGTATAGTCGACCGTATTGCATTGTCAGTCATTTGACAATAATTCCCATTAAATTAAAATGTTACTAAAGTCGACACTATCGAATGGTCACAGAGGCAAGTAGACTCTATTGTTGTATGACGTGCAAGTGGCATTCAACATTTGCGTGGCAATGCAATTACAAAGTCAACTATACATCTAAGTGACAATTTTAATTTCCTTTTTCTTTCAGTTTTCCAACCTGGAAACGCCAGGGTATGTTGGATTTGCCAACCTACCTAACCAGGTGCACCGTAAATCAGTTAAGAAGGGCTTTGAATTTACTCTTATGGTGGTTGGTGAAAGTGGACTGGGCAAGTCTACACTTGTCAATTCATTGTTTTTGACTGACTTGTATCCTGAACGTGTTATACCTGACGCTATTGGTAAGTTTAACATCAGATTAAATAGTTACACTTATAGTAACACACACGTGAAAGAAAGGAAAACCTTGGAAAGATGGCGGGATGACTTGTGAGGCCGGCTGGAAAGACATGGACTAGACAGGCAAGGAACAGGATTTGGAAGGGGTTGAAGGAAGCCTTTGCCAAAGGGCACACAGAGATTCAGAACTGATATTAACACGTTGACTGTCCGTGCATTATATGTAATGCATTTCCGACTCAGCCATGACGTTCGTGCATTACATGTAATGCATTAGGTAATACAAATTACATTGGCTTTTGTGAGTTGAATGTTTGAACTAGAGAAATATTTTTGCAGACGTATAGACAAGGATACAAGGAAACTGAAACACAAAAAAAAAAAGTATATATGGACATCTCGTGGTACGGTCGTCAGCTGCAGAGAAATCTCAACTCCTAGCAATGTATTTATTCATAGTTAGGGGATGAGATTTCTCTGCAGCTGACTGTACGTAGTAAATTTTGCTTGGACAGTCAACGTGTTAAATGTGTTTTGTACTACAACTATCACTCTGAAATAAGGCTATAAATAAAAGAATACAAAAAATATAAATAGCAACACTATGATTCATTGGAGTAGATTGGTGAGAGTCAGCCAGTCAAGTGTTGGTTAGCCAATAGTCTGATCAGTAAAGGATTAAGTAAAAATAGGCCATGGTAGCACAGCATACATAAGAGCATGTTTCTTCAACGCTTCTGGTATTATAGTTTTGCATATGCACCTACAACTACTATTTGTAATACTGGAGACAATTAACATTTCTTCTATTTTACTCAGCTGTTATTGCTTTGCTGTTATTACATATATTAATATCTTTTTTACTGTAGACAAATAATTGATGTGTTTACTTGATTGGACAAATATCTGGAGAATGTGGGTGTATTCATGTAGAATGGCACCGACAAGCGCTGGCATATCGGCGTCGGTTCCCAGCTTTCTACACAAATACATCCTATCTCCTATATTTATAGAAACATGACACTAACTAATAAGGTTATAAAATATAACAATATTTTTCTTAGAATGTCAAAGAGAAAAGGGTTAATACATAATGGTGTATTAACTAATAATGTTTATATTTTCAGTTTTAACAAAAGCAAAAAGAGTTACTTTCACATTTATTTTCATTAATTTTTTTATGTGGTGTAGATAGATACACTACATAAAAAAATACTATTACATGATTAATTAACAGTAAGTGTTACAAGGAAATATATGAATTGAATTCGTTATTATGGTCCATTTTACCTGTTATGCTTGTACTACACGTGCGTCGTTATGCGTAAATTAACTCCTTATATAAGATACTGAAAGACAGACTGATGGCTTAGTAATAGTTCCTTAGGGCACAGAACCCTCGTAAGGAAAAGAAAAAACTTTTTTACCAAAAACTAAACCAACTAAATTAATTACTTACGTTAATTTAGGAGCTTACATATTAGGTACATAAATCGAATTGTCAAAATTGGACTACTCTGTAACACAGTTATGAAGTGACCATACGTCTAATTTTGAACGGGACCGTCCCCTTTTCTCTTCGTCCCGGTGTCTCCGAAAAAAACCTGGGGACGCAAAATTGACCCGTTTTCCGAAACCGCGCGATAATTGGCAGGCCGGACATAAAATATATTTTTTTTATTAAAAAACGTGCCAAGATTTCAAATGATCACCAGCTGAATTAAAACAAATTTGTTCTGCTGATAACTATAAAAATGACTGAAAATTTGTCTTGCTTTTTGTAATATATTTTTTGATGAACATAAAAGTAAAAATAAATGTTTCTTTTTTGTTCCATTGCGAACCTAGGCTGGTATTCTGAAAATTGAGTTTCCTTTATGAATCGGCCCTACTAATTGGGCAGAAAAAACGATGTCCCGTTTTAAGTAAAAAAATCACTTCAGTTATGCGTGGTCATATCTACATTTCAAAAAAAATACGCGTCGACTTGAGTGCCTCCTCCTTTTTTCCCCGGTTGATAAAAGAAGGACAGACGTACAGAAAGCTTTGTAAGAGGCGTATCAAAGGGTACTCTTAGTGCCGAACCCTGAAAAGAAGAGCGCCAACGAATGTTAACGTGTATAATGCTAAAGAAAGATAATTTAATACATTTATTTAGCACGGTATAAAAGGTATACAATCTGCAAATAAAAAGTGTAAAGCAATATAACCTTTACAGAGAAGACCAATCAGACGGTGAAACTGGACGCGTCGACGGTGGAGATCGAAGAGCGCGGAGTGAAGCTGCGCCTGACCGTGGTCGACACCCCCGGCTACGGAGACGCCATTGATAACACCGACTGTTTTCGGGTAAGTCTACAATATAAATTTACCAGCATTTGCCCGCGTCTTCGCCCGCACGGAGGTCGGAATAGAGAACGTACAGTCAGCTGCAGATAGGGTTGCCATACTTCCGAATTTTTCCGGACAAGTCCGGAATTTTATCTCATTGTCCGGAATGTGGGGGAACCCTTAAGTGTCCGGAATTTCCAAATAAGAAAATTAATGATTCGCGACCGTAACAAATATGTATTTACAGAATTATAATCATTAGAATCAGTAATACCTGCAAATTACAAAAAACGTTTCGCGGGCTACCCTGACGCATTCGCCTTAAGAGATTTATAGTTTTTATTTCACCTTGTTTATGACATTCCTATGTATACTCTGATGCTGGTTTATTCCTGTCGTAATTGTTTCTTGCACACAACACTTTCTACCAACGCAACGGTAAATAAAATAGAACGTTGCAATATGGTGCATTCTTTGACGTACTGCGCTCGATCTAAATAACGCGGCGGAAATGTCGCAGTGGAGTTACCGCGTTCCGACTTCATAGTTTAAGGTCGAGGATAACCGCATTTAGATTGAATTGTAGGCAGACAAACATAGGTCGATAGAAATGCGGGGTAAAAATAGAAAATCTCTCTTGATTAAGTGACCTATTTATTCCTTTCTATACTCCATTTGTAATAAGGTTAGATATTTAAGTAAACCTTTTTTACAGTCCGTCCAACCGATTTTGACTTCTATTGCGTTGGTGGCATGACAAATGGCAACTGCAGTAAACAGGGGCGTTACTCCCGAAAACGATTCGAGTTTGATTTTGATTCCGATTCAATTTCGTTTCTGATCCTAACTCGATTTAAAACTTAAAACTGACCGAAGTTAGTTTCGCTTCGAACCACCACACGATCGTGCGCTAGTGTTGAATTCAAGAGTATGGATCGGCATTTAATTCGAACCCAATTCGATTGATTCAGAACTCGATGCTGTCGGGAGTAAGGGCCCAGAAACGAGTTAAAATCGGAATCAAAATCAAACTCGAATCGTTTTCGGGAGTAAGGCCCCTGATCCGAACTCGATTTAAAACTTAAAACTGACCGAAGTTAGTTTCGCTTCGAACCACCGCACGGTCGTGCGCTAGTGTTGGATTCAAGAGTATGGATCGGCATTTAATTCGAACCCAATTCGATTGATTCAGAACTTCGATGCTGTCGGGAGTAAGGCCCTAGTAGAGATCGAATCGGAATCAAAATCAAATTCGAATCGTTTTCGGGAGTAAGGCCCCAGTTTGTATTGTAACCACTTTTTTATTTTTAATGGCATCCTACTAGAAGTCAAAATCGATTGAACGGACTATATATTTTTTTTTTTAATATTTAATCTTATTTCAAATGGAGTATAGTACAACATAATTATGCTAAGTAATCTTCTATCTATCTAATTTATTTTATTTTATGTTCCAAATATAGTGTAACAAATATTATTCAGCAGGAGACAGGGTTTTCCGTTTAAAATCGTCGCCAACGCCGCAAAGGGGCGAACCTCAAATGAGAAAATTTTGCAGGAGAGCCAATAAACGAAAAATTTTTTCTCCCCATGACGAACTTATTTCGGCCATAAATAAAAAAAATATTTAGGGCAATATTTTATTATAATTTTTTTTTTGTTTTTTTTTTTTTTTTTTTCGTTCATTGGCTCTCCTGTAAAATTTTCTCATTTGAGGTTCGCCCCTTTGCGGCGTTGGCGACGAAATGAGACAGCGTATTGACCATACATGTATGTATTTTTGTTGGAAAAAGCTTAAAGGTAGTGGATACATGAAATTTAGGAATGAGTAGGGAATTAAAAGAAAATAGCTGTAGGTGTGAGTGTGTTGTGTGGGTGTGTTGTGTGTGCTGTGTAAGTGCTTTGTGTGGTGTAAGTTGGTGTAGTGTGTGTTCTCGTATGAGTGTACAGATTTAACTATATGTAGACCTAAATCGGTAGTACAAGGAGACTTTCAGTATCACTATATGAAAGTTTTAACAGCCAGTCACGCAGCAACAATTTGCACTTTAAGGATGAATATCAATCTATATACAGGATGGATTTTTGAGATGGGTTAGTAAGGGCAGGTAAATTAACCTTTGTGGCTACAGGAAAACACGTCTTTGGAGACTCCTTATTTTTTGAGATCTTTTGAACCCCATTCACAGAGTATGAAAAAAATCGTAGGTACAGTCAGCAATAGAATGGGTCATTTACACAAAAACTTTTTTTGATGCCAATCAATCCTGTTTCATATAACAATCAAACAACTATCGGACCAACTGAGGTTTTGTATACATCATAAACGAAATGAATGACCATGAGCAATACAACTACATAAGCTAGAATTGCCCTCAAATGTAAGATTTCATGAAATAGTCATTCAATTGGGTAACTTGGTCTTAGACAGGTATTGATGATTTTAATGATTTTAATAGGGATATGTTCTGGGTAAAAAAAAAAGAAAACCTGTTTAGTCCACCAATCAGATAATAATAAAAAAAATTGACACGTATTTTTTGCTTTATCATATTAATAAAAAAATACTTAGATAAAACACATTAAACTTGGGGAGTGGGGGCTCGTTACGTCACAGCTACGTATAAATCTAGCGAGCAGTAACTTCATGCCACATTTGAACTCAATGTATCGCCGTAATGTTTTGATTACGTAAAAAAATAAAAAAATACGTGTCCAATATTTTTTAATAATCTACATGACGGACATAATTTTTTTTATTTTGTCATCATCCCTATTCTGTATATATAATTATGTACTTGTTACGGTCGCGAAAAATATTTTGATCAACATACAACCTGTCACCGATCTGCAAATTGCAATAAACGTAAGAATATTTGAATTTCTGGGGCTAACTTAGCGCATTCCCCTTAACGATTACAGGTGACTAAATATATACTCTTTTATGCCAGCACATCAGGTTATATGAAACTGTCAAATTTCTCCAACGATTTTAAACCTTAAAATGTTGATGATTAAGTTCAAAATCGAATGAGAAAATTTGACAGTTTGTGGTTACTTGATGTGCTGGCGACTATACATACCCCAATAGTTTAGCTGAAAACGCATCTGACTTTCTACCAAAAAGTTAATAAATTCTGGTTCAGAAGTGACATTCTTCTCATATCCAAGAAAATATGTACGTGATTATAGGCGAAGAAACAGTGGCGTAACTATACCGTTCGAGGCCCGTGGCAAATTCATCGGTCAATTTTAGTTTTGGAAATGATCGTTCGGCATTAGCCGTAGTCACAGGAATGGTGAGAAATAACAGAAATGTAGTCACACTTCAGGAAAGCTTGAAGATATAAAATGATTATTTAAGAAGAAAAAAAAGAAAAAGAAAGAAAGACGTTTATTTGCGGTAAACATGACGCAATAAAGAACATAAAAAAAAAAAAAAAAAAAAAAAAAATATATATATATATTAATAAGTCAGCAAGTTCTCTAATAGAAGATGACGTTTCTATATCGTGTCTAAAAGAGGATCGAAAACTGAGAATTTCCTTGGAAAACGAGATACTATCTTTTTTAATGGATTCTCCACTGACCGGGGGCCCCTTCCGGCTGGGGGCCCGTGGCATTTTGCCGACTTGCCACCTTGTAGTTACGCCACTGCGAAGAAATGTGGAAAAACGTTTGTTTGTTTACAGTCGATAATTCAATACATCGACGAACAATTCGAGCGGTTCCTGCGTGATGAGAGCGGTCTCAACCGACGTAACATTGTGGATAACCGTATACATTGCTGTTTTTACTTCATATCGCCGTTCGGACATGGGTAATTATTTAATTTTAATTCATTTCCTATTTACTTTTGGATTTTTACTTACTTAGGTTTTGACTTAACCAACAAAGCAAGTTAAGAGGGCCCTTCCCGGTCCGTCTATCGTCAACGCGAGAATGATTGAAAAGCTTGTTGTTTCATCCAGCGCAATGTTAATGCTAACAGGCAAGTGAGAGCGCAATAACATTGAACGAAAAATAGTGTGCGGAAATTTCATAAAACTTGTTCCAGGAAATACGTGTTTTTGAGAAAGCCTTACACGTTTGTGAAATAAATGTGTGTTATTTAGAATCTCCATTACATGTGCGAAGTTTCCTTAGAGATGTTTTATTTATTTTTACAATTTATGAGTACATTATGAACGGCCAAAGTTCAGGTAAAATGTGTGCAAATAGCAGATTTTTGGAGGCTTATACTGAATTTGTTTCTCCAAATTTAAATTTTTTGCTTCCATAGAAACCTAGATATAGTGCACATGATGCCAATTAGTTCAAAATTTTCGTGGAAAGATGTTTTCCAACGCTATAGTCATGTACGAGCGTTTGTATGACAAGTATGACGGGTTGGCCGCTCTTAAATGCGACGAAGCAACTGCACAAGCTCGACTCTTCTTCAGTTAGCAGTTTGTTAGGTTACTAGCTCCGCATACTTCTTCCCACTGAGTGAAATATTAGGAGTTACATTACAATTTGATGCGGTTTACCTCTCACAACGGTGATCAAAAATCGACAATAATAATACTGAAAAAATAAAACGTTGATTGTAAAGAACATATCTGTTGTAACATAATCATTATAATGTAGACTGAGCTACACTTTCATAGAAAACCAGCCAAGTAAGTGTCGCACACACGGTTCCGTAGTTGGGATGAATTTATCCCAAGAACAAACTTAACGTGTGCGCTCACTTATTGAGATAGATAGATAGGTAGATAGATTCATTTATTTGCCTGAAATATGGTATTTTACAGATTTTATAACATACACAATAGTTCTTCATATTTCGCCTACTTAATTCGGCATGCAGATTTTTGTGACAATAATAATTATTCTCATTTACTTACACAAAACAATTAAATTCCAATATCAAAATAAAAAATAATAAGTACTAAATCAAGAATTGTCTAATTATCAATGAGCGATTTACCATGTTATTTTAATACCATAGACTTCTTATAAGTTTTCCTGTTATCTATAAGTATAGAACTATCCTCTGTATATATTTTTTTAAATTTTGGGCTCTGCAATTTCGGAGGGCAGGGGAATTTTTATGGCCAATTTTCATCTATTTTCATTAATAACTTTAAAACTAATTAATTAAAAATAATTAAATACAATATTTGAAATCCACATAACAATTTCTTTCATTTGATATGTCACACGGTACAGTTTTCAAAACTTTTTTTTTTTTTTTTTTTCATTTGTCCGCAAAAGTGACCCCCATAATATTCAAAATTTATTTATTTACGATACACGTCCGTTTTTGGGTCACAGAAATTCATATGTGTACCAAATTTGAACTTAATCAGTCCGGACAGACAGACAGACACACGAGTGATACTATAAGTGTTCCGTTTTTTTCCTTTTGATGTACGGAACCCTAAAAATTGTTAAAACTGCACCATTAGTGTTACAAATTGTTACCTTGTACCTGCCAGGTTGAAACCTCTGGACATCGAGTTCATGAAGCAACTGCACAACAAGGTGAACATCGTGCCTGTCATTGCTAAAGCCGACTGTCTCACTAAGAAGGAAGTGCAGAGGTTGAAGACCAGGGTAAGTAGAACTGTAGCACTATTCAGTCTGCAAATTTTTTTTTTTTTTTTGACGTGAAAACGTCTAATATATCCATGAACGCCGACTGCATGCACGAAAAGGTCCCGTTACGCTCATTGTCCCGTTACGCTTACGTTACGTTTACTTATGAAAAACTTGTCATATTATACGATGCAAATGACAACGGCAAAAATGTGACGAGTTAACGAACGAGTGTAATTAATGTGACGAAGTCCAAAGTGATCAAAGTTTTTGTAAGGTATACAGTGAGTTTGAAGAACGGTAATAGTACATTACTTACCAAGGGCTGTAAAAGAAAGAAAGCCCGAAATCGCAGGTATTTGTGACCCGAGCCGTAGCCGAGGGTTGTAAATATGCGATAGAGGGCTTTCTTTTTTACTGCCCGTGGTGAGTACACAATTTTACGTCTTCACCT
Source organism: Dryobota labecula (assembly GCA_947523025.1). NCBI lineage: Eukaryota > Metazoa > Arthropoda > Insecta > Lepidoptera > Noctuidae > Dryobota > Dryobota labecula. Next base: position 13,588,368 of record OX383303.1, read on the forward strand.
GGCCACAATGCGAGTTTTACTGTACGCGTAGCGTGCGATAAAACTCACATTATGGCCAGATGTGACGTAAAATATACTTTAAGGGCATATTATATACAATTTTTATCGAGAAATGCACTTTTATAAAAACTTCTAACCCTTAAGAATTATTGTAAAACTGAACTGAATATTTAAGATTTGCAGCACTTTGTATGCTGCAAACTAGATTTTTTTATGATAAAATGTACAAGTAATTTTATTCTAAAGGTTATGGAAGAAATCGAGCGCGAAGGCATCAAGATCTACCCTCTTCCTGATTGTGATAGCGACGAAGATGAAGACTATAAAGAACAGGTTTGTTAATAGACTTACCTCCGTACTAATAAACGTATTATACACCGATTTCACCGATTTCTCTCTTTCACTCGTCAGTAATTTGACTTTCGATAGAAGAAGACAAAGCGCTGTGTAACTATACATACGCTATACAACGTTTATTAGTAAGGAGGTATGAAGATACTTATTTGAGGAGGTTAGGAACGAAAAGTGATAAATCACATGTTTGCTTTTTTCGCGAAAACCCTTTAAAAAAAAAAAAAAAAAAACCCGAGTTCCAAAAAAAAATAAAAATTACTTTAATTTTGGAAGTCGGTGGCAAAAAATGAAAATACGGAACTAAAGACACATTTTTGAAGTCTGTTGTTTTTTGTAAAAAGTGTTTTCTCGAAAAAAGCAAACGTGATTTTATCACAAAAATACAAACGAATTGAGAACCTCCCCCTTTTTGTGAAGTCGGAATCGCAGTCGCCATGGTAACACCATAATAATATACGGAATGTGTGAGCTCACTTTTCTCAGTGCGGACACTTTTTTCGAGACGTATGTAAGTACGGTGAGGGCAAATCTAACGATTTAAATCTTTGTATTTATGTCATTAGTAGGATGTTGACCTAACTGTAACCACATGTGTAAGAACAGTGAGTCAACTCGGCGATCTGTATGCAATATGCCATATCACAGCTTGGTGAGCTCATTCAGGATTAGTGTGAAACAGATAGGAAATTGACTCACATTTACTACTTTATTTTAAGGTAAGACCAACCGCACGTCCGACTTCATAAAAGACAGGAATGTAATGTAATGCAGGTAATGCATTTTTAAGTGAAGACTTCTTTAGGCGCATTGAGCGATTTTTGGTAGGGGAAAAACTTATGGGTTCGCGATTGTCACCGAACGCTTTCCATGAGTTATATGGATACTGTGTATATATGTGTAAAAAAAATTTGAACTGGGCAGCAAATGCGTTATATTAAAAGTACGGATAGCATGGATGGATGAATGACTCTCCTCGGTAAAGTAAACCTTGTCGCCTAGGTCCGTCAATTAAAAGCAGCAGTTCCATTCGCGGTGTGCGGCGCGGGACAGCAGCTGGAGGTGCGCGGGCGCCGAGTGCGCGGCCGCCTGTATCCCTGGGGAGTCGTCGAAGTCGAGAACCCCGAGCACTGCGACTTTATCAAGCTTAGGACTATGCTCATGTGAGTTTTAATGACCTATAGGGATGTTTCCTGGGTAAAAACAAGAAAGAAAAACTGTACAAGTCCGTCAATCAGATAATAAAAAAATTTTAGACACGTATTTTTTGCTTTATCATATTAATAAAAAATTACTTAGATAAAACACATTAAACTTTGGCTCGTTGCGGAGCAGTGACGTCATGCCACATTTGAACTCAACGTATCGCCGTAATGCTTTGATTACGTTAAAAAAGAAAAAATACGTGTCCAATATTTTTTAATAATCTACATGTTGACAAAAAAAAATTGTCATTCTACCAAATATTTGATTCCTTTTAATACAGTCGACCTCTTAATTGCTTTGGATTGAAGGTTGAATATCACATGCATGATTTAAAACGTCAAGGTCTATTTTTATTGGCGCTACCCAAACAGGGACACCGTAAAAAAAATCCTCCTTTTCGTCGCACAGTTAGCGGTATTGCAAGCCCATATTTTTAAAAGAGTAACCGTGGAGTTTCTTGCCGGCTCTTCTCCATAGGAAACGACTAACTCGAACCGTGCACCTAGCTTCTGACGTTTCATAAGTGCCCATGTAGGTTTATGTGAAATAAAATATTTTGATTTTGATTTTGATAAAAAAAAAACAGAGTATAGTCAAGTGCATAAAAAAAATCGAAAGAAAGAACACGAAAAAACTTTCGTCTTGAAATGCTCAATATTTTGAGCGTCAACTATTCATATTTTTGTAACTATAAAAACCGGTCAAGAGCGAGTCAGACTCGTGCACCGAGGGTTCCGTACCATCAAAAATCATAAAAAAACATTTGTTCCACTATCGGTCAAGAGATGGCGCTGACCTAAAATTGCAATATTAGAAAAAGTGTGCTATTTAGAGACATGGTTTCATTTTTCCTGTAATCTAACACGAAAACATAAATACATACATAACCTTCTATCATATAGAATAATTTCAGATTTTGTGGGGGGAACGGTATTTTTTTTTACATTTTACATAAAGAGTTGAAAACTGAGGCCTAAAAAAAAAAATGTTTGAGAATTGTGCAAATAGCGCTCTTTCATATGATACATGCCCTAGTAGCACCACTTGGAATTTTTAAGAAACCCATTCAGTCACAGTTGCAAAAAAAAAAAAAATAAGTTTAGGTATTTCTTTCTTATTTGCAGAATAGTTGGGCAAACGTCATCTAAAACTATTCCAAATTTCAAGTTGATAGCATTAGTATTTCTTGAGATATCCAGCTGTGACAGACGGACAGACAGACTGAGTCGCATCATAATGGTTCCTTTTTACCATTTTGGTCCGGAACCCTAAAAAGGATATTTAATCAACTAAAGAAATATGTAAAAATGTTTTAACTTATTGGTGTATTTTTTTATTAATTGCGAATTAACTTTTATATTGGCGGACACGAGATCAAACGCATATGAAATACCTAAATAATTGCTTCTAACCGCGCCATAAGGCCCAGATATATGCCAGTGACCTTGAGTGGTTAGCTTGCGTGTTCTGTACTGAGCTCACGCAACGCGTCGTACGTCCAGCCAGTAATAGGACTCGCCCATCCAAGAGCGCTGTCCCAAATTAAACGAATTATTAATTTATTACACATAAAACAAAAGGTTTTTTTATTAAAACTCGTATACTAAAAGATCAATAATTAAATTATCTTTAAAAAAGGTGAAGGTTTCAGAAAAAATCGCTTGATAGATTTTGCGTGATTCTCAGTTTTTCATCCGCGTTAGACATAACTTTACAAATTAATTTCACTAAGTAATATATACATAATCTAAAATATTCACATATTAAGTTAATAAGAAAATGCAATATATATATTTTTTTTTTTTTTCAAATCATTAACACTAGTCGTTTAGACGTGATCTTCAGTATAAAATCATTAAAAGTCGATTATCGTCACCTTAAGACCAATGTGACAGTTAGTTTTACACACCTTAGTGAAGTTTCAATTTATGGGAGTTTTTGTCAGAAGTGGTAATTACGAGGTCGGCTATACGAAGTAGAGCTCTTTGTGAATGAGTTCGTCGGGGAAGTTATATCTATTTCTGCCGCCAAGCACCATTGGTGAGTTTAAAAGATATACAGACACATGAGACTATCCCTTTTTTTTAAAGTGAAAACTCCTTTAGGCGCGTTGAGCTCTTTTTGGGTGAACAAAAATCATGGAACACACCTCATCGTCACCGAACGTTTTCCATGAGCTATATGTATACTTTTTATATTTATGTACTTAGTTTTCACTTCTAACGGAAGTCCCCAAAGACTGCCCGTTTTTTTTTCTTTTTGTAGTCATCTATCTTTGATGTCTCTGGTATCGCAGATGTCATAGGCGGCACCACTAATAAATACAACTGTCTAAGACCAAGTTACTCCATTGAATGACTATTTCATGAAATCATGGGTATGGTTCACCAGGCAAATATGAGTCGGCCGGAAGTTGTAATCGCTCTTCGGCTTCAATAGGGACACAATCCAATGAACAGTGTTGCGTTTCTCATGGCTAAAGTAGCGTCACCAAATTGAGGCTGTCAGCGCAAAAGTGGCCTAACCCTCAATTAAAGTGGCCTAAGCGGTTTAGGCTACTTTTGCATTATTATCAAAGAAAAATAATAAATTGCAAGAAGAACTGGCAACGCCATCTGTTGACGATTGGTTAAACAAGTGATAAGCCGGTTTTGCATTAAATTTTAGCATATTTTAAATAATTATTCGTAGATAAGTCAGATTATGAAAAATTGAGGGTTAGGCCGCTTTTGCGCTGACAGCCTCAATTATCCGGAGTGTAATATAGTGGACGACACTTACCATATACTGATGGAGTGCGTCCGGAACGAGGCTGAGAGAATCACATTGTTATCCAAGTCACTGGATGTTGGAAGGTGTAATAGCATTCTTGCATCCCCATTGTCAAAGGATGCAAGACTTTTATATAAGTTAGCAAAGATAGGATTTAGATAATTAGTAATTGGGAGTAATTGTTTGTACCGATGAGGGTGGCATAATCAGTTTATGATTAAACTCTATAAAAAAACACATAATTAAAAAATAATAATCATGAAATTTTTGGATTATACTAATACGATCTAGAGGAATGTGGCTGTTTTTATTTAGATCGAATTGTGTTGCTTCGTGTCTCAATATGAAACTTTATTAAAGGTATTAGAAAATTTTAGACACGCCGAAGCAGCTGATTGAGCCGTTTTTCATAATTACTTCTCAGTCACGAGATAATTTAAAGGAGTGGACTAGTGACTAGTGGACCGGTGAAAACCCTCTTAAGGAGTTGTATTACTGATTCTAATGAGTATAATTCTGTAAATTCATACTTGTTACGGACCCAAATCATATAAAACTTTAATCAAAATACGCCCAGCCAACGAGCTGCAAATTGCAAAAATCGTAAGAATATTAGAAATTTGCGGGCTACCTTAGCTCTTCTCTTGTACGTCCTCCAGTCTCCTGGTCTACTTCTTCAATATATTTAGGGCGCAGAGTGTCCAATAGTACATGAAACCTTTTGACCGCCACGTCAAAAAATCAAAAAGGTGCCCTCGGCGCCAAGATACGAATTCATCCTTTCGAGTTTTTATCATCTTATGTTAACATAGATGAAATATAAAGAATGAAGTTCAATTAATATAAATTAGGATAAGTCAAGGAATATAATTAGCAAAGGAAAAAAAAAAATATTGGTTGTCTGTAAAGTTGGTTTACGGACGATAGTTTAACGTGACAACGTCATAACAAAACCTTGATGCGGCGCAAGCGTACAATGAGCGTAACGGGACATTGAGCGTAACGGGACATTGAGCGTAACTGGGCATTGAACGTAACGGGACATTGAGCGTAACAGGACATTGAGCGTAACGGGACAATGAGTCATCCTTTTTCGTACATGCAGCCAGCGTACATCGATTTATTAGACGTTTTCACGTCAAAAACAATGTTGTTATAAGAGTATTATTTACAGATTTACGTATAAACGTCTGTCATGTAGTCGTGACATTTTGTTTTGTCGTCTATACATGACTGTGGCGGTCAAAAAAATAATTTGCGAACACCAATTTAACGTGCCGCTTACTGTACAGATAAAGTAACTATTTCGAACATAAATATTAGTATTGTGATGCACTACACGTAATGAATGCTAGCAAACAATGAAGTCATGACAAACGGTAAATATCGGAATAACTTTCCTACTTAGGCTGTTGACGTGTTTAAAATGATTACTTACTACACGATAACAGTTTGACCGATATTTACAGCGACTGCATTTACAGATAAAAATCTCACATGCGGGTATACTAATATTATTTCATGCAGTAATTGCTACTCTTATGCCCGTTTTCACTATCACTGGGCGACACCTAAATGTTTGTCTGGCATTACATTTAGGCGTTACCTAGTGTAATGGGCCTTAGGGGGGTTGCCTAGTGTACATTCAAGTATTACGTAAGCAGAATTTTAGTAATTTTGAACTCCCACCTCCCCCTTGCCAGCAAAAGTGAGAGTGAACAGGCTTCTTCTTGGTAAGCTCACTCCATCGTCGACTTTGTCTCTGTCACCTCTGACCTAGACTAGAGTCAAGTGCAAACGCATCGTAAAATAAAAATAAAAGAATAAAAAAAGTAATAATCATAATCATTTATTTATTTGCGAATATGGGTACAAAAGAAAAGGTCTTATACAAACAATAGTGTCCATTAGGCAAGCAAATTTAAAAATACACAGGTAACTATGAAACTAGAATTTTACAATAAAAATACATTATTTCATAAAATATCGTATACATAACAGTAAGCAAAGCTCATACCTATGCTTACGTAAACGTTGGTATTTTTAAAAATCTGTTCAGGTTTATTCATAAGTCTAGAAATAAGGAAATTATAGACAAAAAGTAACTGAATGCCCTTTTAAGTAATTTCCCTACTTCGGTTCTTTCTAACCATAAAACACCGCGTGAGAGCGAGTAATCAATGGCCCCTACACTATCAATATAATCATGATCCTGGATATCGTGATATTATCATCAGTAAAATTATCAATATAGTAATCATCATTCGACATCAATACCATCAATATTTCATCAATACTGGATCACGATATCGAGTATCGCGTGATATTACTGATAGGCCCCAATATCAATTATTTTGGGGAATCCCTGAACATGGGGTTGCCATCTTTGTATAAATCAAATTCAATAAAATTTTGAAGAAAAATCGGAAAAGTAAATTAATAAATATTGCTGACGTAATTACTATCCAAAACCCCTGTCCCTCTCCCCCATGTCATCACAAATAATCAAAGCAAAGACTACCACCCTCCTTTGGTGCTTACGTAATACTTGAATGACCCTTATACCCAAAGTCTCTAATTCAGATAATTTATGTAAATAATGTCAAGAAATGTCACTGTCAAAATGACAGGACAGTGCTGCAAAACATTTTATCATTATTATTTTTTGTAAATAATCATCTATGATATTAAAGTAAATTAATTATAAGAACTATGCAAACAAAATACCGTTGCTAAACAATGTTTTATGTAGCGTGGCGGAGACACGGCCTATGATCGTTATAATCAGCCCATTTAAGTCCACTGCTAGACGTAGGCCTCCCAAAATCGATTTCTACTCGAAACAGTTTGCAGCTGTTTTCATCCAAAATGTGGCTAGATATGCTACATACAATATGAATCTATGAATGAGAGTTGTAATATTAGTGTTGTTAAAGATGTAAAAAATGTGAAAATGTTTGGATCTCTTGCATTGTTATCAGTATCATAAAATATTTTATACCAGAAAATGTCCGTTTTTAATAACTTTGTTTAAAACCGAAAATGTATAAAAATAATTAGGTAATTTAATTTTTAGATATTATTTCTTAAATTCAGTACTTAAAAGAAAATGGAACCTTTTTTTAGCCATTTTATGTGAATTACCATTACGAAGATATTTTTTTGATATGGTATCCCCTTTGTTTACATAAATTATCAGAATTTGAGACTTTGGGTATAATGGATTCGGGAATTGGCGCAGAAAACTAATAATTTAGGTGTAGGAGGACCCTTAGCCATAGAAAAGAAGTAATCGTCCGCCCGTAAATCGTTTTGGACGCGAGTCATAGAACAAAGTTGTTGTTATCATAAACAACAACTTTTGTTCTATGACTTTTTACGTTAGTAATATAATCCTAGGTAGTTATACTCTTGAAATAACATTAGACATTTAAGTAAACCTTTTATACAGTCCGTTCAACCGATTATGACTTTTATTGCGTCGGTGGCATGACAAATGGCAGCTGCAGTAAACAGTGGTATTGTTACCACATTTTTGCTTTTAATGCCATCCTTATGTCTACGGAATAGAAGTCAAAATCGGTTGAACGGACTGTAAAAAAGGTTTTCTAAATGTCTAATATTATTTCAAATGGAGTATAGTGTATAGCATATCTGTCTGACAATAACCTTTTTATAATACGTCACATACTTAACGTCTGGGTACTACTGGTATAACCTGACTATTGTTTACAGTACCCACATGCAAGACCTACAAGAGGTGACTCAAGAGGTCCACTACGAGAACTACAGGTCCGAGCGACTCGCGCGCAGCGGGCAAGTACCCAAGCGACACACGTGAGTATACACTTTATAGCGGTGCTATTCTGTAACAATCTCACCGTGAACACTTAGGTGAAGTGAGCATCAATACATTTAATTTCATTAAGTACATTTAGAAGTCAGTAATCGAAATTTCCCATGTTCCATTTAAATAAAATGAGAAAAAAAAATTGGTTGTCTGTAAATTTGGTTTACGGACGATAGTTTAACGTGACAACCTCATAAAACATTGATGCGGCGCAAGCGTACAATGACGAGCCGTACAGAGCGTAACGGGACAATGAGTCATCCTTTTTCGTGCATGCAGCCGGCGTTCATCGATTTATTAGACGTCGTCACGTCAAATTATGTATTTTTCGCCAGCGAAAAAAACCGGTTACCGATTGTCTGACGTGGATTGTTTTAGTCGAAAAGGATGTTACGTTTCACGTTTTGTGACATCAAGTAAATTTAATATTCCACGTCTTGATAAGTTTCACTAAAGAAATTACGTTTAGGCGGAGGTGGCCAGGTTTGGATATGCGGGGCCCCCTTTTGCGCGGGGCCCTTACCAATTGCTGCTCTTGCTACGTGGTTAATTCGGCACTGCTGCAGGTGGAATGACAGCTCACTTAACGTAACTTGACACGATGAGATTATTACAGAATAGCACTACAGGATTTACGTTGACAGGTGAACTGGATTGCTTTCCCGATACTTGTAACTTTGGAGTCTTCGAGTAGAGTGAATAGGTTACTTCTAGATAATCGTGTAGCTTCGTCGTCCGCATTTTTGCTGATAGCGGTCAAAAGGGAGCACTCATATTCTAAAACAAAAGGAAAGAAAAAGTAAAGTTCCCTGCGTTGTCTGTCTGAACGCGATAAACTCAAACTACTGAACGAATTTTCATACGGTTTTCACCAATGGACGGGGTTATTCATAGGAAGGTTTAGACGTATTCTTCTTTAAGGTATTGTGTAAGTTGGCTGAAATATAACGATAATCGTTGAAGATGTCGGAAAATATCATGCTGACTGGGAGCGTGCGCCGCGTAAACCAATTGAGTTATATGAAAACACAGACGGTATTATTACAAAACAAGGTTTATTATTAGTTACAGGTTTAAATCATCGAGCCGTTTTTGTTTTTCGAACTTTATTCTGAGCAAGTTAAAGTTCTAATTACAAGAACTGCCGTTAAACTCGAGTCTGAGTTGGCAATTTTGTATTAAGAACAAAACCTTAAAAATACAACTAGCTCGAAGATTTGAGCTTGGAATAAACTTAGAACGCGTTTTAAACAAGACGGAGATGTTTATAACCTGGATTAATACTTAAGCTGCTTTTAATTAAATTATGATAAATTAAAGTCTGATGAATTATATTAAAAGTCATAGAACAAAAGTTGTTGTTTATGATGTCAGTAATAACATTCTGAAAGGTTATTAGTGTTTTACCAATAACCCTGTATATAAAAATCAATTGCCGTGCGTTAGTCTCGCAAAAATTCGAGAATGAGTCCACCGATAGTGATAAAACTTTGGTAACTTGTTATCTGCGCGACGAAGGTATCTAACAAAAAAAAATAAGTCTTGCAGCGCTTGCGGCATTAGCTACTATGTAATACTTTTATTCTAAGACAAAGACGCCAATAGTATACAATATCTCAAACGCATAAAGTCAGCATGTTTGGCCAAACAAATTTCACTATCTCGCCAGTTTTTTGCTCAGATGCCTTGCCTGACAAATTACATTTACATGCATGAATGATTCGTATCGAGTCACTGAAGTCTGTATGAAAAAGGAATGCTATGCAGAGAAAGTAAACCAAGCGATTGCGTAAAGATTTTAATCGAAGCACCATTCCTTGGAATTAGCGTGCAATTGTACTTGAGTACAGTCGAGCCAGCTATTTGGTATACAGGCAAAAATATTTTTCTTTCCACAACACTCCATTGCCAATAAAAAAAAAAAAATGTGTGCGTTTTTTATTGTACTCAAATTAATAAATAATATTTTTTTTGGCATGTCCTTAATCGAACCTTTAATCATTCCCATTTGTCGCTCCTATAAACATTATTGTACACTCTAATATCATGATTGCGCCTCTTTTTGTGAACCTCTAATAATTCCTAGTTTGGGGTCTTAAAAATACTAAATAGCCAAGTAACTGCGACTAACTTGGATATCCAGAAAGGTTCAATTATTGAAAGAAGCGTGCATCATTAGGAGCGCAAAAACATTTATGAGGGTCATTCATTTAAAAAAAAGTATTCATCATTAAAGGCGCCAAAATTATTTAAAGGATCAGTTAAATATTTCTCATTTTTTTATCGTAAGGCAAACTTAAAAGAGATGATGAAGTAAAAGAATAGACTACACTTGAATCGAACAATAATCATCATTATCATCATTGATCAGTAATCTGTGGTGAACGTGGTGGGTAGCATGATTGTTTTGAATTGTAATATTTAAGATATTATGACTAGAGATCGGATATTCGGATGCATATTTATTTACCTATAGTTAATTTTTGGCTAAGAAATTATGGAAGCGGCTTCTTAATATTTTTTTTCCTTAATATATGTCTCGGGATTCCAGAAAATCTGGGAATGCACAAGTAATCGGATATGGTATGGTACGACTTCTAAAATATTTGATATTATTTAAGTTTACACCATTAGCTAGCATTCGATTCTGTAGTCAAAAATTTGGTAGTAAATTTATCAATTCTGGAATCTCGAGATTTTTACGATCGATATAAAAGTGGATTCCATATTAGCCAACATCTGAACGTGAGTAAATATAAATTCGATTCTATAATCAGAACTATAAATCAGTCGATCCCGAGACCGCGGGATTTTTTCGACACAAAAATGCTTTCCATAATAGCCAACACCTCAACTTTGGGTAAATATGCTTCCGATTATCCGATCTGTAATTATGACAGTTTCTTATTTTGCTACTGTTTGTTTTTCCTTAAATAAATAAATAAATAAACATAAAAGTAGTTGCAAATTAGCTGCCTGTATACAAAATAGCTTGTTCGATTGTACACTGTTCCTGAACACAATGTTGTTGTTCTCTTATTGCACTCATTTGCCTGCTAATTGAGTTAAATTGGTGCCAAGGTGATGATGATGTAAATGAAACGTATCCATGTCTTGTCTGCGTAAATTGTGTGAGATGTGGAAAATGTATGTAATGTAAAAAATCGCTTTAATGGTAAGTAAACTGAACTAAAAAGTAATGTTTAGTATAAGAATAAAATAATCAACGAGAAAATTTATGTTATTGTAAAAAAAAAAGCGTGCGGTGCTCGATATCAGTTGTTATAAATATTTCATTGGAATGTTTTCTAAAAGTAGAGATAGTGTGAATATGGTACCTACACTGCAAAGCAAGCATCCCACGCTTTTTTACAATAACATTAATTTTCTCGTTCATTATTACTCGTATTATTCGTATACTAAGAATAATTTTACTTTTTAGTTCAGTTACCATTAAAGCGTGTTTTTTAGTTTTTTTTTTCATTATAATTTTTTTTATATAGATAGACTACCTTTTGCCCGCGGCTCCGCCCGCGTGGATGTCGGTTATCGCGTAAAAAAAGTAGCCTATGTCTTTCTCCATATCCCAGGCTATATCTCTGCCAAATTTCATGACGATCGGTTCAGCGGTTTAGGCGTGTATTACGTAACATACAGACAGACAGACAGATAGACAGACAGACAGAGTTACTTTCACATTTATAATATTAGTATGGATTGGTTTGAATGAAAATGAAATTACTCGTATTTATCAATGAAACTTATACTCCATTTATTATAACATTAGACAAATAACTGTTCTCACACTTTCGTTATTTCGATGTAAACGTTTAATAAATTCCGTTATTTCATGATAAATACAAAGCACTGTAATCTATTTACCATTTACAACAAAAAATAACTCTAAAGTGCAGTAATTTCAATAATATTACACAATAATTGTCGTTATTTAGCCGTTATTTGTCTAATGCTATAGTAAATGGAGTATAGATACCTACAATCGAGGGTCACAGTTTCATCAGTTGGCAACATCGCAAAAGTGACAATTCGTCATACGGGAGAAAAATGTTGACCTAAATTAATATGATTGAGGATAATTATTTTCGAAACTATGCATTTTTGGACCACATAATCTAGGACTTTTTGTATTATTTTTACTCATAGAATATAACCCTAGATATAAGTTTTTAAACTGTCATGGTCACTAATATTATTATTAACATAAGCGGGATATTTTTTTTTCTTTTAGCGCCGAAATATCGGGAACTCAGAACAATGAATAAACATGGTAAATATCCCGCTTATGTTAATAATAATATAACCCTAGAGTTATGGGATATGAAAAAAAAACTCGTTGTATAGATAGATATCCAACTCCGTAGCAGCTTCATGCCTGTTTTCGCCAACACTAAGCGATAACTAAATCAATGCCAAAATAAAAGGGCATTTTTATTTACGTCTCGCCTTGTGTAAGTGAAAACACAAATAAGTCCTGGTGAAGACTGCATAGGCAGTGTCATTAAGAAAACTTAATTCTATGGCTGAATTCGTTGTAGGGCATGCATTCCGGAATTCCGGAATTTCGTAATTCCGGAATTCCGTAACAATTTTTCTGATATTTCAGTTCCGGAATTGAGAGGAGTAATATCGGAATTCCGATATTCATAATTTTTTGATATTTTGATTATTATTTTATCTAAACGCAACCAAACTAGTCTGTGAAACTTTCCACAAGCCGCTAGACGGCCAATGTTTAATTAGAGTAATAAGGGAGAAAGACGTTTCATTTGTTACTAGAAATGATTAAAAGACTGATAAATAAAAAAAAAAAATATAAATCTTGTTTGATTTGAAACAAACTTTAAAAGTTACCAGTTCCGGAACCAGTTCCGGAATTTCGGAATCAGATCTCCAGTATTGGAACTCAGTTCCGGAATTGAGAACCTTCCGATATTGCATGCCCTAGTTCGTTGATTGTTATAAACATAATCCCCTCCATTGGTTGTCCAAAAGAAAATACCCTTTTGTTCTACTGTGTATTTGTTTACTAAAATTATCCTATTTTCTGTTGTCCTATTTGTACAATAAATAATACTCTATTTTTCTATAGGTCAACTGAGAGCGGACTCAGCGAGGTTGACTCCAACGGAATGATGAACGGATCTGAAGCCACGGGCGACCGCGATCGCGTGCTCCGCGAAAAGGTAAGTCCATTACTGAAAAAAGTTACATTGAGTCACGGCTTGTCTATACAAATAAATAAAATTGAAGTGTCTGTTTGTAATGTTAATAACCTTTTGAACGCCACAGTCATGTAAAGAAGACAACCCAAAATGTGCCCAGCACGCCACGTTCCAACTACATGACAGACTTTTATATGTAAATCTATAAATAAAGCTCATGAAACCACATTGTTTTCCCCCCGATAATAATCATAATCCTAATTTTATCCTGCCACCGTCGGTCCCTTGCCATCCTCCCTCCGACTCTGCCTTAAGCCGACGTTCGTACTCCACAGGGGGTGCCCTTAGCGCGCAGTCGTTTAGTTTATAAGTTTTTACGCCCTGGCTGGAGGTATTAAGTTTCGTTAGGAGCTTAAGGCAACCACAGGAAAGTCCGGTTAAAGAGTCTCAACCTCTCATGGTTAACTCTGAGATCCCCTAGATAAAAAAAACATTGTTTTTTTTAACTTTTTTTGCTAATTATGTTCCTTGACAAATCCTAATTTATATTAGTTGAACTTCTTTCTTTATATTTCATCTATATTAACATAAAATAACAAAAACTTACACATAAACATATGAAAGTATATTAATGAATGAATGCTTAATTGAGCTTTAATTAATTAATTCCATAAAAGTAACTTTAACAATTATTAACAACAGTAAATCATTAATAATAAAAAATCAATAAATAATTCAATTAAATTAACAATAACAATCAATAAATAATTCGATAAAATCAACAATAGCAATTAAAAAAAATAAAAATAAAATAAACAGTAATAAATTCCATCAAATTTGTAATAGCAATAATAATCGCTAACTACTTTCACCAGATTGATAGCATTAAAAATCATTAAAAAAAAAAAACAAACAATAAATTATTCCATCAAACCACATTAAAAATAAACAATAACCAAGGATAATAATCATTAACAAACAATAAATAATTCGATGAAATTAAAAATAAATAACAATAAGTAATAATTAGCGAATAGTTTACGCTGTTACTTTTGTATGGACCCCCTTCGGGTAAAAGCCTCCTCCAAAGATTTCCACTTATCCCTGTCCTTAGCCCTCTCAAGCCATTCTCGAAAGTATACACTGTGGCATTTTAGTCGTCTTACAAAAGAAGTCCACTCAATGTATCCGACATAAAATACCTCTAGGCGTGATTAAAAATTTGTTACCATTAATTAAAATAATAGGTGCAAAGAAAAATAAATAATGCATTAGAATTGTCAATATCCTGTTTATAATGTTTACGTATTAAACGGTAGAACATACCTACCCAGCGCACGAGCGAGTAGATCATTCCATCGCTGGCTTACCCAATCAAGCACAATCCACGTGGACTGTCATCCAATGAGAAGTTCTAACGCTATGCGGCGCGTGCCACGCCCCCACAAAAAAATAGGTGAAGGTCACTCTCACAGTGTCTCAGTTGCGTCCGAATATCGGAAGTGGCAGTGCGCGCGTGCGCTACCGGTTATCGACCATTGTTCGCTATCGCTAGAGAGATTAGGTACCTACCTACTTCACAATGAGTGATATGAACTATAAATTCTCGAATATCGAGTACCTGCACATGGTACTCCTGTACGCAATAATGGATTATTTTGAACGACACCCGCGCACAGGTAAAGCTTAACTAACTACTTGCATGTGTAAACAAAAAGTGATCATTTGTAAATACGTAATTAGTAATGAGTGTAAATAATTCAGTTGATTCCAATTTTTTTAATACGCCGGAAACAATTTACGTACTGCCAGTTTCATTAACTATCTTTTGTTTTGTTATTTGCCCAGGTTAGAAATCGAAATTCTGGATTTTTAACGTACGTTGGTACCTGAGTCAAATTTCTATCTGTCGAACGAAAACAAATTTATCAGTTATTGAAATCGGCCGTATGTTTGTAACTTAAATTGTACCTCTCTTAATAATCTGCACTTAGTATGTACCTACTCGTATCTATCTTACACAACTTAGTTTGGGTTAAATATCCTTACAAACTACTACATACATACCGAGAACATTAAGGTTGCAATAGTAAGAAACACATTTTTACACTAGGGTGAATGAACTCTGATAAACATGTGGCCGCTCCATTCCGCGCGACCTTGAAACGCTCGTGGCTACTTTGGTGTCACTTTTTTGTTATGGCTCTGACCGCGCGCTCGTAACAGGGTGTTTCAAATTGCGTCATGCGTCATACTTATTTAATATTTTTTTTTTTTTTGAATTATTCAAATGGTTTTTATTTTGTTATTTTTTGTTATGAATGATTAGTAGTCATTGGATACATGAAGTGGGCTGCCGTTGTAAGACGGTTAAAATGCCACGGTGTATACGGTACTTATAAAAAAATATTGTATGTTTGTTTCGAATAAACTCCGAAACGGCTGGACCGATTTTGACGGAACTTTTACTGGTAGATAGCTGATGTGATAAGGAGTAACATATAAAATACTGGTATTCAGCTGCGTCCGATCTGAAGGCTAGGCAGATGATGAGATACATTGTGAGAAAAATTTAAAGAGCCGTGCACGTTAAAAGAAGTCCAGAGCAAACGTCTTCAAACGTCTTTTATAATGCACACAGCAAAGGAGTGGAACTCACTGCCTGCGTCTGTGTTTCCGAACGCATATAACCCTAATCTATTCAAAGTGAGAGTGAACAGGCTTCTTCTGGGTAAGCTCACTCCATCTTAGACTTTGTCTCTGTCACCCGGACCTAGACCAAAGTCAAGAGCAAACCCATAGTAAAATAAAAAAAAATAAAAAAAAACTATTTAAGAAGATAAAAATAAGCCGTTTTTTTTTGGTGGGAAATTATCAAATAACTTCGTGGGCGGAGCGGGAGGGCGTGTCAGACTTTTACTGAGTACAACCCACCCGTGTTCCTTCAGTTGCCTGTGAGCCAGGGCCGCGGTATCCCTTTCGGACGAACCCGCAACCCTGGCAGGTAGCTGTGGCAGCTAAGAGATGACAAGTCCCAACTGACAGCGCCCGTTCACGAACATGACGCCCATCTGTTATTGTATAATGACATCCCAATACTAAATTCCTAACAGCTTATGGCTGATCAGTGATCACACTCACAGATAGATTGTGTAGGAACGCTGACACATTCGTTTGTATTCACTTGATACGTGCAGCGACCGGCGACTCGAGTTCGCCCATAACCACCGCTCGCTATAGACGCGCTTACCATCCCTCTACTCCATTGTAACACGTTTCGTGAGTAAAAGAAACATCCAAATTATGAACATCCTTTGATTTCTCTCCGTACACACACCTGGAACATTAGACACGTGAACACAACATTGGTGACCCCGACGTGATTTAAAAAGTGTGACGCAACTTAACAGTGTGTGTACGGAGAGAAATCAAAGGATGTTTATAATTTGGATGTTTCTTTTACTCACGAAACGTATTACAATGACTCCATTGGATTCTACTCAGAGGGATGGTAAGCGCGTCTATAGCGAGCGGTGGTTATGGGCGAACTCGAGTCGCCGGTCGCTGCACGTATCAAGTGAATACAAACGAATGTGTCAGCGTTCCTACAATTGTCACTAGGATAGAGATAGATGGATAAAGACTGCCTCGTTGGTCTAATGGTAGCAAGCGCTACTGTTGAGCATGAGGTCCCGAGTTCGATTTTCTGGTCGGGCAAAGTGTTATTGGGGTTTTCCATTTGGAATTTCTCAGTATCAGCCTGGAGTCTGAATTTGTGCGGTTGATAGCAACAGGCTCGCCCCTATTATGACTTGGTGAAGGCCGCAGGGACAAGCTTTAGTATCAGTAAATCCTAAACATTGCAGGAGGCTGAACTGCGTCGCATGCAAGAGATGCTGGACCAGATGCAGCGCCAGATGAACTTGCAGGCCGCGGGCGGGGCCAGCACCACCAGCACCGCATAGTGCACGCGCACCACACAGGTAACTTGACATCTTGACATGCCCTGCGATGATGCGTCTCTCGTACACTCAAGTCTTTTTTCAGGTCACATAATACCCTTTGAAGCGACGGTACTGAGCGGACTATTGCATAGAAAACTATATTTAATTACTTGCCAACAAAGATCAAAATAGCTTACACCTTTGACCAATGTCGGGTTGACATCAACCTAAAACCTGTTTATTTTATTTTTTATAATTGTCAGAGTCTGTCAGTTTAACATTTTGAATTCGGTCTAACACTTAAAGAAGATGGCTACTATGAACGCATTATATAATGCAGAGTCGGTAAAGCAGATTCTGGTGACGAATATATTTTGGCTGCGACTGTACATTGCATCCATGTTTTGACAGTAATGTCATTATCACCACGCTTGATACAAGGGTTTGGTGATCGCTGGTGGATCTGTCAATCTCCGAGGAGATAAATGATAATGTTTTTGTTTTTAAACCCACTCTTATCGCTACTACAATATCATGCTTTCTTTCCTTAGTTGGACATTAGTACGACTGTCCAACTGCCGGCTACGTGTGACTTCGTCAGCTCGATACTTCGCGCCATCCCCTATTGCGTTACTTCCAACTAGATGTAACTGATGTAACTGTCGTACGTCCTGTAACGTTCATACAAATATATCGCTCGCAGTTAACATTTAAAAAAAGAAACTCGTAAAATGATAAGATGTTTTGAGATTATTGTTATAAAATCGCCTAAATAGACTTTAGTTTAGTCGTAGTAGCTGTTCCCATCACTAGAAATGAGTGTTGCCATGTCAACTATTAGGGTGTTTTTCCATTAGCGTCCTGCCAGTCTCGGCGATCGTAATTCGGGAGCCTGGACGAACTTTAGTGCGACATCATCCTTAGGTTATTATACCATGTGAGGTCTCCTAGAAATTCCGTCAGTTATAGTTAAAATTAGTATACAATAGTTACGTGCAATACTCATAAAGCATTCGTAGCTATGTATTTTTGTGAACATTACAGAATTAAGTATTATCTTTGTAACTCAAATATTATTTTCTTTTTTATATTATTTTATAGAACGATTTTATTATAGGTATATCCATTTCTATAGACAATATAATGTTTTATCTCTCTATAGTAGTATTAAGATAAATGCAATATTTACACAGTGAAGAAGTATTCCATGCTTAATTTTAAAGTGCACATCAATCGAAATGTATAAGTAATATAGATCAAATGGACCACTATAAATCGACTACAGAATTATTTGATGAGTAGTCGATTGAAAGCCTGAAAATTACTGTGGAATACTTTGCTGAATCTCACTATGTCTACGTCTGCGTTACCTTTAAGAATTCCAAGACACATTTAAACTATCAAGTGATGTAATGTGGAATGCACACATGACATTTAGTAGATTTAGGGCCGATTGTTCAATCGTCAGATAACTTTCTTTAGCCGGAGAATAAACATGGCGGTTTGACTTTTATGTTCTGTACAAAAACTGTCAAACTGCAATTTTTATTCCTCAGATAGTTTTAAAAACATTGAAAAATGGGCTCTCATAGTAACTTTTACGCAGACTTAGCTCTAGATTTTGGTCTATTAAGATACTAATGCCCCACTTCGAATATGTAATGATAGGTTGTCAATAATGGCCTCAAGATATTGATCTGACATGCATTTATTATTATTGCTCTGTGCCATTTTGTTCTTAATTTGATTTAATACACCTTGTTAAGTAAATCCCGTACTATTCAGTTTCGTCAATTAACAAACTGTCCGAAGTTGGTCTAATATAACTAAGATTCTTGTGTTTTATTAACTAAACTATCGATTCAGTGATTCAATACCAGTAATACAATTTTCTAAAAAATATTGAATTTGCGAGATTTTCTTATTGAGAAGTTGATACTGTCGATTGCGTTTCTCACTCATGACAAAGGTATTATTTTTACTTTGGTGACTGACATTATATTTTATTCGAGTAATCTATTTTTTGTATTGTCAATTTACTCTTTAATATTAGGAGATTAGAATAGTATGTCCTACTAGATAGTTGCATGAAAATATATTATTATTTTTAAGGAATTATTGGAATGATTGTATCGAATAGAAGGCTGAAAATGCTTCTTGGAAAGTCTAACTGAATTGGATTATCAAATCATAACTTTAGTAGGTACTTAAAATT
The DNA here is from genome assembly GCA_947523025.1 of Dryobota labecula. Lineage (NCBI taxonomy): Eukaryota > Metazoa > Arthropoda > Insecta > Lepidoptera > Noctuidae > Dryobota > Dryobota labecula. The sequence continues at coordinate 13,607,889 of OX383303.1, forward strand.
CGTAGTATCTCGTATATTTAGAATTTATTCCCGCGTTGGTGCATTTATTTTGTACTTTAATGATACTGATAACTACCCATTATTAACTAATTGATGAATCGAATATAAATCTTATAAATCCTAGAAGTTAAATTGGTGCCAAAGTTTCGAAATATTATTTAAAAAAAAAACCATTAATTATAAAGTAATAGTTTCTGGATTATTTGATTGTGAGTTATTACTAGGTACCCATGTAATTTTTATGTAAAAGAAACTTCTATGTATTCATATTTTTTATAGTAAATATAAACGAATCATACCAACCTGTGTTTATTTCGTACCACCTGCACCTTTGAGCCCTTTTCAGACGAATGCCAGACTTGTCAGGGCAAGGCAGCTGTTGTATAGAATCAAGATTTTCTAATTGAACAGATAGCAGGGGAGTTTGTTGCGCCACTTCATCCTAATGGAAAAGCACTAAAGTGGTGAAGGGCGGGCGTTTTGTGGGACTGTCATTATGTAGTTTTGGCGTTCGAAAAGTGCTGATTCTCAGCCTAGTTTGGTTAAATAACTTGATTTTATCTGCCTGCCTCCTAAAGTGTTGCCACGTATGCTACGGACGAAGTTTTTCTATTGGATTAGTGACATTTGATGGTTACTTCAAGAAGTCTCATCTAATGTATGATTTACACCGGCCGGCTCACGTACGCGCCCAGGTTCTAACAGATTTTAGCAGTTGGCTGCCGCCACGAGCGCGCACATCCGCTACGACGCGCTCCGGCGCAGCCCGGCCAGCCGGTGAAAGTCGTATTTAAGGTCGCATCACTCGGTATGCTGTCCGAATCAGTAGGTAGGCGATGACCAAGTTTGCGACGTTAGTTACAATAAACACATTCTTATAAACAGAGCGATTAGAGAAGTTAGTGACGAGCGTCCATCTTCCATAACATCATATCCTTCTATTGTATTACATTACCTTGAGCCATCATCTGTTAGCCGATGATATTGATAACCTAGCAAATAGAACCATCGTAACATCAATCGTACCCGTGGCGTTTTCCGTCAGAGAATTACGTCTCCTATTCAATATATTTAGGGCATCCAGAATGATTTGTGTAGTAAAAGTTGATGGTTTAATGTAATTACAGTCCATATTTTGCCTACTTAGGGCATGCAAAAATATTTTTACATTAAATCTTATCTAAAAGTGGCCAATACATCAAGTTTACCACATACTGTCAAATTTTCTAATTCGATTTTGAACTTAATCGCCAACATTTTAAAGTTTAAAATCGTTTGGAGAAATTTGACAGTTTCGTGTAGACACGGCTGCATATTAGCTATACATTTCCAGTTTATGCTGATCGCTCATTATACGGAAATCCTATACAATGCGAGACCAGCGTAAACTAGTTTTGTATAGCTTGATATGTAGCCGTGTGTACATATTTTAATAAAATATACAGAATATACAAATACATCTATTCATTATAATATATATATATATATATATATTTCATTTATTCTAGTACATAAACACGAACAAAACCAATTTTGTTATTAATTTATAATTTGTTGGCGAATTATGTTTGAATAAAAAATAAATAATCTCTTCATAATTTACTTTTTAATTTTAGTCGATTTTATCCATAAATCGGTTGACCACCCTTGCATGACATCCCTAAAAAAGTTTGACAGCTATCTGGCAAGCAAATGCTTTCGTCCGCCATAATCGTTTGCGAAATTTGTTATCAAACAGCAGGCGAACCAAACCTGAGTGTTTATAGTTTTGTAGTGGATAATGGCTATCGTGGAGGACGAAGTAAGAAATGAATCGGAAGAGGAAAACGAAATAGAAGTGGTAGTGGAGGAGGACGAGGCTGATATACCGGAAGATACCGACGACTCTGATGTATGCACGCCCGTACGATCCAACATTTGGCACATATCTTACTTATTTTTCTAGAAAATGTTTATTATTTGTTGAGAATTCACTGTTTATCGATGGTGGGATGAGCTAATTCTAATTAGCCAGTCGAATGATTTCATTTCACGAGTGAATTACGTACAATTATGGGATCCTTTGTAACTTGCAGTTTACCCAAACAGCATTTTTCGGATAGGTTTGGCTGACTTATTTCAATCGCAGCGGTTGCGTATAGATAAATTGCTCAATAAAAGCCAATTTTATGTTTAAGATATATCAAAGTAACCTACACATTTTGGTATTAAACAGAATAATAGTCGTTTGTTGTTGTTTGATACAATATGAAATGTCTGCGAATATAAATAGTACAGAGCGTAAACATTTATAAATACACTTACAAATGCAACACCATAATAATGAAATAAACATACTTAAAGTTAATAAATCTTTCATGTGGGAAGTGGTGATATAGGTATTAGTTTCAGTTTTTATTTACTTGTCAAAGGTCACTTTGACACGTTCTTAAATAAAAAAAGAAACTGACTGTCGTAAGATCATTATTCTTAATCCTATTGTAAACATTGGATTAAGCTATACTCCTTTGTCTGTAGGTCGTAACAGCATAATAGAATACAAAATCTGGTAAGATGTTGTCAATATGTAGGTACTCTTTATTTATGTATTTTTATTTTAAGTTGTTCATATTCCTCTAGCTATATTGGAATCAAATTAAAATAACCGTTAGTGGTTACAGAATTGTTTTCATGCGTTTTGTTATTGAAATAATTTTGATATTTGAAGAGGTTGTTTTTAAATTAAATGTAAAGTCCTGAAGAACTCACACTAAATTTATCTTTTCTTATTTATTTATTTATGTGCAAACATAGAAAAGTTGGATGTTTAAAAGATTTGACCATTCACAAATCGAGTTATTCATCAAACTCTATATTTGTTTAATACTTTAGCACAAAAAAAAAATGTACAGACTTAATGCCATAGGCATTTTCTATCAGTCAACCTTTCTATAACCAGGTTCCACAAAGTAGATAGTTTTCATCTGCATCTTTTTGTTTGTAACTCAAGAAAAACAGGGTCATACAAAGAACGTAACATTTTGTTATCAGGATGAAGATGAAGATATGATCTTGGAGAGGAAAGTGACGGAACTGGAACGGCGTATTGCGGAAGATCCTTACAACTATGATGAACATATTGAACTTATCCAAGCTTTGTGGTAAGTCAACTTTTACTTTATAAAGTGTAATGCACACAACTTTGTGGATTTAAGAGTATCTCATACACACTTCAATTATTTCACCACTTTAAGGAACTATTCTCAGGGATCCAGGTAGTGATATCCTATACCAAAATGTTTAAATTGCTGATTTTGAAAGAATTGTAAATCATAATAAGAATTGAAAGATTTTTATTAATTAATAAAAATCTCTATTGCAGATCAAAAAACGAAATTTTAAATAGAATAAATAAAAACAAAAAATACGATAGAATAGCTTAATGCATTATTTTTGTATGCCTTTAATCTGATCATAGTGCACTTTAAACTATGACCATGACCAACCATTGTACCTGCATATTACAAATAAAAATTACTGTTTTCTGATTTCTTAGAACAGCTTTAGCTTCACACCTAAAAACAGATAGATACTTTCAGTACATTTCGTCATAATCGTAGAACAGTGACGGATCTGAAATTTATGTTGAACTCTGCCGCGCGTGCAATAACAGCAGTAAGTATAATTTTTGTCCAAATAGAGTCAAACATAGATTCGGAATCAGCGCAATGAGCTGATTCCGAATCAATGCTCAACTAAATTGGGACAAAAATTATACTTACTTATACTTACTGCTGTTATTGCACGCGCGCCAGAGTTCAACATAAATGTTCAGATCCGTCACTGTTCTACGATTATGACGATTTGTTTGTTTATTTTTTATTTTTATGGAACAATAATGATAGGAAGGTGTTAGGTAGGACACCAATAATGCGGCATTGTATAAAACTGTTGCCATGACAAAATTATTTTGGCAAAAGTTCATGAATCAAAAAGGTACCTGTGGCAGCGGCATCTACGCCAAGGACCTGACGTCACACAAATCCTGCATCGCGCATGCAGAGTTTACCGCGTGACTTGTATATATGCAACATCCCGACATCAACCGTCGGGCCCTCCGAACCTTGCTCGACGAAGCGCCAGCCCGCACCACAGCTAAGACTGTAGCTTTAAATTCCCTGATTAATACTCATAACCCAGATTTGATCCAGCCTGTCTCTCCTTGCTGCCCTCCCCCCGACGCTGCCCTAAGCCGAGGTTCGTGCTCTTAGCGTGCAGTCGTATAGTTTATAAGTTTTATGCCCTGGCTGGAGGCTTTAAGTTCGCTTAAGGCAACTACAGGAAAGTCCGGTTAAGTAGTCACGACCTCTCAAGGTCAACTACGAGATGACACTATAAAAAAAGAAAAAAAAAACAACCGTGGGGCAACTGCCCGAGACGACGAGATGGGACCGGACGACGAGAAGGGTGTTGGGTCTGGCAACTGCCCACCAGACAACACCCGTCTCGTCGGAGTATCCTCCCTTTTCTAAGAGTATGAGTGAACTTTAAACCCTGTTTCTCATACCTCTATACTGGTGACCCCGAACATGTACATATAAAATACTAGCTTTTGCTCGCGGCTCCGCACGCGTGGATGTCGGTTATCGCGTAAAAAAGTAGCCTATGTCCTTCACCATATCCCAGGCCATATCTCTGCCAAATTTCATGACGATCGGTTCAGCGGTTTAGGCGTGAAAACGTAACATACAGACAGACAGACAGAGTTACTTTCACATTTATAAATATTAGTATGGATTCTTAAGTTATAACAAAATAGCATCAATGGCAATAATAAGCTGCATAACTAACATCGTTTCAACTTGATATTATAGGGGCCTATCCTCACTGGAGCGCTGGCGCTCCGCCTACGAGCGCCTACAGCAGTTGTCATCACTGCGGGCGGAGCACTGGCTGCTTCGTCTGCAAACTGAAGTGTCCCTGGCGCATACAGAGATATCACGCGAACGTGTGGCGAAACTGTTTCAGAAAGCTGCACTGGATTGTTACTGTAAGTAGTACGAAAGTTTGATCTTGTAAGGCTGAAAGCTGGAGACACGGTATGAGTCATGGAAAAAGAAAGAAAATATCTAAACCTAAAATAAAATAAAACAAGTCGTGGGAATTATGCGTCGTATCCACGCAAAACGGCCATTGCTCAGCACAACGCTGTGACCCTATGCGAGACAGAGCCACAGCGCTGTATGAACTTTTTTTTTTAAATCATGTTTTACAAATCAAATCGAATTGACTGACTAAACTTCACAGACTAATTTAATTTAACCTTGTGTAGTAGCTACTGGTGCCCTTCTAAGGAGTTGTTCATTTACTACGAACAATAATTTTAACCACCTTCTGATCCCCCTCCCCCCTACATAAGTAAAAATAAGACTAGAATGAACCCATATTCTCCCCCTTCCCCTCCCCCATCCCCTCCCCCATCCCCCCTTCTCATCCCTTTCAATTCCAAAATTGCAAAGAAAATTGTAGCTAGATTCCGGGTGAAGCTCGCTTTCTCCTTCGGACTTATCATCACTTACCATCAGGTAAGATGAAGGCGAAAAGCTGCCCAGTATAAAAAGAAAAAAAGAAACTACGCGTTGGTTTGTGTTATAAAAATTAATGTTTGCTTACTTTTGTGCTTTTGATCTTACGTAAGAACAATCTATATACCTTCCACCGCTATGTAAGAAAAAATAAGACTTGTTCGGACCCCCGCTTCCTTCAAATTGATTTACGTAATAAATAAACAGCCCCTAATGACCAATTTTCAACGCATTGATACAATTAATACAAGCTTGGCGAATATTGGGTTCGCCCGAGACGATTGACGCATCGAAGCTTCCAAGAAATTCAATAACAGGAGTTCACATTGACCTATATTTAAATGTATCTTGCTTTACAATGAAGCAGAACTCATCTACATAAATTGAATGAATTGTAATGATAAATTATTCTGTCTCTTATGTAAATTATTACGTCTCGGATGTAAATTATTCTGTGTCTTATGTAAATTATTGTCTCGGATGTAAATTATTCTGTCTCGGATGTAAATTATTCTGTCTCTTATGTAAATTATTCTGTCTCGGATATAAATTATTCTGTCTCTATTGCCAATAAAATACACATGAAACATGAAAATAAAAACGAATTTATTTATTACACAGACATCCCAATACTAAGCGAGTGGTGTTCATTCTCATTGACGGTGGGTGAGGCTGACAAGGCACGCGCGCAACTCGACGAGGTGCTTCGACGCGCAGGCGCAGACCCCTTTAGCGGCAAGATCTTCTGGGACGCTAAGTACGAGTTGGAGAAGGCGCATCTGGAGACTATTAGGTTCGTTGAATAATATAGAATACTCTTTGTTATGTACACTATATAAATCGTATCGTAAGTGTCTGTTTGTAATGTCAAAATAATAGCTTTTTAATTAATGCATATGAAATAATGATGATGTTCGAACAAATAATGCGATTTCAAAGAAGGCATAGTAAAATGAGGTAATCGAAAAAATCTGTATAATCGATGGAAATATGGAGAACACGCTTTAAAAGTTTTTGGTTGGGATTATGTTATAGTAGCGCCATACGACAGCGCGTATGAAGTAACATGGTCGTGACGTCACTTCTGTGTAAGTGCCGTCTTTGTCTAGCAGTTATCTTGGCAATTTTTTAAGCTTCCACACTTTTTATAATATTGTTTGCACTAATTGCAAACAAAAAATTTTTAGGGTCTAAAATGTAAAAATTGTCATCATCTCTAATAAGCGTTAAGAACTTTACGTTAAGTTTGAACTAAAGTTGGAACTAGTTTTGTAAAGAGACGGATTATGTATATTAAAATAATAATTTGTTCATCAGGGAGGAAGACACCGAAGAATACAAGGCACAGAAAGAACGCGTTCTTTGGTGCCTCGAAGAAACCGTATCGAGGCCTCTACTGAGAGGAGAGAACGCGCTGCAGCAGATGGAGAAACTAGCACTCACAATGCATGATCAAGAGTATGTCGATAAGGTATACAACTTCTTTACAACTTGCTTCAACTTTCTGCCAAACTCTTTGAAAGTTCAAAGGTGCCTGTAAATTGTTTACCTAATTGACATTATTATAGTCTCAGTTCCTTGCGAAGCATGTGTGGCGTGACTATGAATGATAGGCTGAATGACTGACAAAGACAGCCAAGCGATTCAGTGCTTCTATTAATTAGTTCAATCGTCGAACTAATGAATCAAAGCACTGTACTTAAATTGGTTTCCAAGCAATAATAAAGGTTGTCGACGGAGCCCCGCCAGGCGGGGCTCCTACTTCTGGATGGTTTAAAATAAAATAACCGCGAAAGGGATGGCAGGGTCTTTGTTCGCTCGCTTCACTCGCTCACTAGACTCCGTCATCCCTTTCGCACGTAACCTTTCCGAGTCGGGGTGCCCCAAGTCTCGAGCTCACTTAAGTGCTAACCTAACCAAACATCACAAATTCATCAATATCCAATTTAACTAAATGACTACACAACATACAGCCATCTGGGGCCCAAGTCTGCTATTTTTATAAATTCGTCACTCCAACACGATCCCATTGTCATTTTGCTAAAAGTTCGTAATCTGCTAAATTCGTAATGGTCGATCATTGGTCGGTCAATGGTCTCATAATAGAATTGTATTACAATGGCATTTTGAACATTTATTCATGCCAGATTTAATTTATATATATTTTTACATATTATTTATTAGGGCCGAAACACATAACCGCGTTGCGGCGCAGCGCCACTAAAATTAGCAGTGGCGTCAACGCCGATATTAGAGGGGCGCAAATTCCAGCGTTATGACATCATACTTGTTGACAATGATTCAGCTTGTTTCTATCACTCTTGCAAACAACACGCTTCAACCCGGAAGCATTAAAGATAGACGATTTTTTTTTTCGTCTTTCTTTAATGCTTTGTATTTTCGACAAAAGTACTCGCCATCGGGATTCATTGCCTTATTAAATGGATGTACATATCCAGTATCTTCTTATATTAAATTTTGTTATCTTATATTTAAAACAGAGTAATGTCTTCTTAATAACAAATAAGCAATAAGTTTCTTACGATGATCCATGGCCGAGACACGTCTATCCACAATCAAAAATCACGAGGAACTGGTTACCCTACCATACGACAATAAAACGCTCTTTTGCGCGACGCCGCAACGCCGCAACGCAAACTGCTGATTTTAGCGTTGCGGCGTCGCAACGCGGTTATGTGTTTCGGCCCTTCGTGTTATAAGCAATCTGATGAAGTAGGAAGTTGGAAGTTTAGTAGGAAGTTTCATTTGTCATTATGTACGAGATTACCAATTCTTTCAATGGAGTGCCAGTGGCTGACCATTGGAAAGTCATAATGACGCCATTATATTAGTAGATTACCAAACTTGTCAAAATCAAAAATTATGAAATCAATGATAGACCCTGGTTATATGTTGCACTCAATGATTTGGCTAGTTGTTCTACAGCTATTTAATTGGATGCCGGCTTTAATGAACGGTCTAAGCGTCTAATTAGCTGGCTTATTTAACCAGATGGCTGCGGCATGAATATAGAGTGGCAGGAACATCGACGTGCAACTTGTTAACAAGGATTCAATGCATGATTCTGGACTACCCTGCATTGAATTTTTATACCAGTTTGTGAATAAAGAATCTATGTATCTCTTGATGACTTGCATGATAACGCTAATTACGCAAAGTTCATTGTCACGGTTTTCAACGACAAAATGAAAATAATAATATTTAATTGTATCGAAACTATTTATACTTTTAAGATGTTGGGTAAATAGGAAATGATAATGTGACTTAAAATCTACACACTTCAATATTTTTTAATATTGTCCTACTAGGGAACCATTTTGCAGCGGGGTTGACTTTACGGTGTCAAAAACCGCTCTTTAGAGAAACACTAAACTTCCTTTCATAAATAACGTCGCAGTGACGTCATTCGACGGTAAATTGCGGTCGCTATGTGGCGGCCACCGCAGTCTTAGGAAATGGTAGCTTTGTTAAGGACTTACTGAAGTAACTTTATTTTTGTTTTAGGTAAAGAAACAACATGAGGCAGCAGCAGACTTCTTACATAAAATAACACCGTTTGAGGACAAGTTGCTGACATTAGAGTAAGTAGTGATTTTTTTTAATGATTTGTTTGAGTGTGCCTTTTTACACGACTGCCCAAAAAAGGAGTGTATTGTTTTCAAGGTTCATTTATGTATGTATGTGAGTTTATTTTTATTTTTTATTACATACAACGGGGAAGCTCTTGGCCTTCATCTCACCTGATAGTAAGTGATGATAAGGCCGAAGATGGAAGCGAGCTTCACCTGGAATCCTCATCCACAGAGGAACTGGCTATCTTACCTCTAACTGTCGAAACACAACAAATGCTGTTAACATTGTTGTTTTGGCGGACTTAGAACAAGCCCTATCACCAACCAAACCGAGCAGAAATTCCCGCTGGGAATCGAACCCGGGATCTCTGAATCGGAGACAGGTGGTTTTACCACTAGACCACAGAGGCGGTTAAAAACGTTCGTTTCGTTATTCCACCATAACTTTTAAATGCCTGGACAGATTTGGATGTATTGGGTATCGTTAGAATCCTTACATCATTCCAAGTGATACTGGCTATATTCCGGTCCCACGGCCAGATACGTAAAACGACTTTAATTTATAATATGTACTAGCTTTTGCCTGCGGCTTCGCCCGCGTGGATGTCGGTTATCGCGTAAAAAAGTAGCCTATGTCCTTCTCCATATCCCAGGCTATATCTCTGGCAAATTTCATGACGATCGGTTCAGCGGTTTAGGCGTGAAAACGTAACATACAGACAGACAGACAGACAGATAGACAGACAGATAGACAGACAGACAGACAGACAGACAGAGTTACTTTCAAATTTATAATATTAGTATGGATAGAGCTATCTATGTTCATTAATATGTTTATATCAGGTTCGATACCATACCATATATATTTTTAACTTACAATTATTTTTTTTAAACCTTGCCCTACACTAGGAATTTCTACTGTATTCTGAGTGCGTTTACAAACATTTAAACTCACATACACAAACAGCTAGACCCGGAACAACTATTTGTAGATCATACAAATATTTGTTCCGTGCGGGAATCGAACCCGCGACTTGCTGCGCAGCAGTCAATCGCTTAACCACAGCGCCTACCGTGCCGTCATTCAGTTTATTGCATCACTCCATACTGCAAACCAAAACAAATAAATAAAATGTTAATGTCTGTCTGTCTGTCTGACAGCTTTTTATTAAATGCAAATGAAAGTATATGTATACGGTACTTATAACAAAAACAAAAAGAAAATTTAAATTGTTTTCTCTCTGTTTGTTTGTTCCGGCTAATCTCCGAAACGGCTGGACCGATTTTGACGATACTTTCACTGGCTCATAGCTGGTGTTATAAGGAGTAACTTAGGCTAACGTACTTTTATTTCAGAAAAAGCCACGCGGGTGAAGCCGCGGACAGTAACTAGTATGTAAATACTTACGATATATTTTAATATTTTACGATTATGTGTTCAGGGATCCAGTTCTAAAATGTCAAGTGTACCAGGAGTACATAGATATGGTGAAGGATCTGTCTCAAGATGAAAAGTATGCTGAATGCGATGCCAACGGAATATTACGGGTAAGGCTAACTGTCCACGGACGCGTCATTTAACGAATGCATGCAACCTACAAATGACGATTTGCGTCTTTTGCATATTTGCTATGCCCACGCTGCTTCATGCAATCGTCAATCACGCTACAAAACATCCCAGTTTTCTTACAACTAGCATCGAGAAAGCACGTCTTTTCGTTGTGAAAATGTCAAGTGTGTGTCTCGCGAGTCGGTCGAGTAATGACGCGCGCGGCAGCAGCACCGCATGACGAACGCATGACGAGACGCTGACGCGACGTTGCCGCTTCGTGGACACAGTTTTGATTGTTTCTACGCAAGATGCAAGCATTCGTCTTGCAATCGTCAATTGACGAAAGCGTGCGCATGACGTGCGGTTTACGTGGACAATAGGCCTAAGTGTTTATATAAATGTTCAGTGTAATTTAGTAATCACTAAAATAGCACGAAAGGACTGTTTATTTAAGAAACCACCCTAGTGTAGAATAGGGATGATGACTAGAAAAATATTTTTTATCCGTCATTTAGATGAATAAAAAATATTGGACACGTATTTTTTTTTTTTACGGAATTATAACATTACGGCGATACATTGAATTCAAATGTGGCATGACGTCACTTCTCAGTAGATTTTATACGTAGCTGTGACGTAACGAGCCCTCACTCCCCAAGTCTAATGTGTTTTATTCAAGTATTTTTTTATTAATATGATAAAGCAAAAAATAATGTCTAATACATTTTTAATAACTGATTGACGGACTAAACAGTTTTTTTTTTTTTTTTTACCCAGGACATCCTTGTTAGTCCTGAGAGGTCGTTAGTGTTTTACCAATGAGCCTGTATACTCATGTTCAACATTGATTAACTCTGGCCTCCAGGTATTATACGACCGCGCAACCACAGACTGCATAACCTGCGAGCCGTCGTTCGAGCTGCTGGTGTCGTTCGCGCGCCACGCGCAGAGCTACTCGTCGCGCAGCACGTACGCGCGCGTGCTGGAAGCGTGCGCGCGGCGCTGCCCTCGGCGCGCCACGTTCTGGGTGCTCAGCATGCAGCAGGCGGAGCACGAGGGGAAGGACTTTGAAGAGGTATGAGGAGACATTCGTTAGCTAATGCGCCAGCGCCATGATAAATTAATACGTAACCAATTTCTCAAAACGTCAAACAAATAGTTTTATGACAGCTGCGCGCACAGATTACATTATGCCAGCGTCGCGTGAGCCGTTGCTTCCAGTTTTAGAAGAACGTATTGAATTTATATCATTTTTTAATCCTTATTTTGTTTATTTATTTATTTATTTAAACTTCATGTACAATAGTGGTACTTAAGCGGACTTAATGCCACAAGGCATTCTCTACCAGTCAACCTTTGAGTTAAATATAAAAAACATAGTTATAGGGTACAAAAATAATGTTTAAAATACTAACTTACCTGCAAACTGCAAAAAAACGTAAGAAAATTTGAATTTCGCGGGCTACCATGAAGCTTTTGCCTTAAACACAATCTACATCAAAATCAAATTTATTATTCGTTAGAAGTAAAAGAGTGGCGACAGGTCTTTGCTCAGCAATGGGACGCCAGGTTCTGATTATAATTTATATTAAAATATTGTAAAAGCCAATTCTTTTTAAAAGAGTAACTGTGGAGTTTAATGCTGGCTCTTCTCCATAGGAAACGACCAATTGGAACCGTGCACCTAGGTTGATGTTTCATAAGTGGGCACTTATGAAACATCAGAATCTAGGTAGGTTTATGTGAAATATTTTGATTTTGATCCAAACATTCATGAATACCGCCCTTCGTTTTAATAAAAATATAGCAGTACTTCCGTGTGGTGCCGGACGTAAAGAATAGCACCACCCCATTTCCTCCCGTGGGTGTCGTAAAAGGCGTCTGAAGGACTTACTAGAGAATGGGCAGCAGCGTTCTCTATGCATTTTTAACACCATACTGCGATCGCCAACCCGCCTGCCAAGCGTGGCGATTATGGCAAACCCTCCCAATTGGGGGAGGCCTATGTCCAGCAGTGGACGTCTTTCGGCTGGAATGATGATGATGATGACTTAGTCAGTGTTCAATACTAAAATCTACATCAATTCCAGGTTAAGTCAATATTCGAGACGGCGCTATCCAAAGGCATGGAGACCTACAAACAGAACGAGGCCCTATGGATGGGATACCTCGAGTACACTCGACGCCGCACCGAGTTGGAAAATGAAGATGACGTCGAGAAACTTAGACGCACCTTCAGACTTGCTTGGGATTCACTTGCTGAGGTAAGAAACATTATTATGTTTATTCAAAGCTTCCATTTATCCTCGGAAAACCCGAAAAAAGCAAAGACATGAAGACGTACACACAGAACGAGGCCCTATGGATGGGATGCCTCGAGTACACACGACGTCGCACTGAGTTAGACAATGAGGATGACCTGAAGAAACTTAGGCGCGCGTTTAGACTTGCCTTGGACTCGCATGCTGAGTTAAGAAACATTATATTTATTTAAAAAAAACATTTATCCTCGGAAAACTTAATCATACTTTGAACAACATACACGCATCAAAAAAAGTTTGCGATCACTTTGAAACATCGAAGTCTTTTTTGTTAGGTACCTACGGTAGATTATATTACGATTCGGCTCGCCTGACTTAACCCAATAGAGCATGCGTGGGATGCAATTAAGCGAGCTGTTTGGAATCGTCAACCACGTCCCCAGACAGTGCCAGAGCTCAGGGAAGCCGCTATTCAAGAATGGGACAGGTTATCCCAAGAAATGCTGGATAACTTGGTTCTCAGCAGTAGGATCACTGCATGTGTTCAAGCCAGGAGAGGAGATATTATATTGAATATAAACCTTTTATTAATAAATTTTTGTTTAAGTTTGGTTAAACACTCTTTTTCTTTCTATCAAATTTCTGTTACAATTACATTATGATTAATTACTCAATTTTATTTTTAATAAAAAAATAAAAATAGTTTTATTTTTAAATTCAAACAGGGTATTTCTATTTAATGAAAACACACAACAAAGAATATTTCTTGATAAAGTTCAATTTAAAAAATTATATCAGCTTATGCTAGTGATCACAAACTTTTTTTGACGTGTGTACACCCTGACAGTGAACTGCAAATTGCAATAATAACCTTAGCCCTTCCCATTTAATATAACTCTGTAAAATTGTAACAGGCTTGGGGAGAAGAGGCGAATGATTGTGAAGTACCGCTGTATTGGGCTCGACTCGAGTACAAGGTCTTGAACGATCCTAAGCAAGGCAAAATGATCTTTGAGGAAATATTCAGTAAGTAATCACTAGATTTTTACATACGAAAAAACTGATTTAAAATAAGTTTATTATTATGTTTTATTAATAGAAAAATAAGTTCAAAGCATTTGAAAAATACCTTAACTTTTTGACCGCCACGTCAAAAAATCAAAAACGTGCCCTCGGCGCCAAAATATGAATCCATCCTTTCGAGTTCTTGTCATCTTATGTTAATAGAGATGAAATATAAAGAAATAAGTTCAACTAATATAAATTAGGATGAGTCAGGGAACATAATTAGCTAAAGAAAAAAAAAAAAAAAAAATTGTTTTATGAGTTTTATTTACCGATTTTTTACGTATAAAAGTATGTCATGTATTCGTGACCGTGGCGTGGTGGGCACATTTTGGTTTGTCATCTATACATGACTGTGGCGGTCTAACGGTTAAGAATCTTTTTTAACAGACCTTTTGTGGTTAGACCGGAAGCCGAACCCAACATAGTTGGGAAAAGGCAGATAATGATGAGTGTGTTACACAATTACCCCGCGGGATTTTATACTGGGTGTCTTGTCATTTCTCTCCAACATTTTATGACCGCGGCTGCCTCGAGTTTGCGTTCGATTAAGAGCCTATACTACCTCAAATGGCTTAGCATGATCCTCCGTTATGTCGAAAATACTGCAGCATTCATTTTGAAATAAATATATGGTAACGTTGAGGATTAATGTTAAGTACTATGTTTGATGAAAACACGATTCCATAAAATTTTCTCTATAGTAAAAAAATCCAAAGTTACCTTCAAACCGAACAATAAACCGCTGGTATTCAAAAAATACTTCAAATTAGATAGTGAAACTTTGCATATTAACTGAACTAACTATAAAGCAGGTCTTACGTTTTTTTTTTTTTTTTTTATAATTACCGTAATTTTCACGGTAAAAAGAAATTACCTAAACTATCGGCGCCTTGGAGCCTTCTCCATGCCGCTCTGTCTCGCTTGCTCGCGTGACCGGGAGCAATAGTGTGCGAGCGAGATAGAGAGTGAGGTGGCGCTGAGGTGCTATAGACTCTTAATACACTCAACATTTAACTGTTCCACAGAATACGGCGACAACAAAACAATGTCAAAATACTGGGAAGCTCTCATAACGTTAGAAAGCAACCGTTCCCCGCCACCATCAGAGAACAAACTGCGAGATCTGATGCGCCGCGCCCTCCGCGCGGTGAAGGACTACCCACCGTCCGTCGCGCGCCTGTGGACCGACTACGAGCGTGACCACGGGCACCTGAGCACGCTGCGGGAGTGCTTGGAAGCGTGTGAGGTATGTACGAGGAGTTATCTTTAGGTTGTAGGTAGAGAGAAACTAGCAGATGACGATTACGAGTCAAATTATCACGGCTAGGTCGTGGGTAAGGTCACTTCACTGTTCTGAGCGCTATCACACTTGAGAAGTAAGTAGGTAGGTAGGGTACCGTCCTTGGCGACACGTGTGCGAGCTGGTGCGCCTGTCAGCAAAGGGCTCAGCAGCGGCGTTAGCCGGCCATAGTAACGGCACGCGTGCAGATTGAAGAAGCGTGCAGATTGTAGAAGCGTGCAGATTGTAGAAGCGTTCAGATTGTAGAAGCGTACAGATTGTAGAAGCGTGCAGATTGTAGAACCGTACAGATTGTAGTAGCGCGCAGATTGTAGAAGCGTACAGATTGTAGAAGCGTACAGATTGTAGAAGCGTGCAGATAGTAGAAGCGTGCAGATTGTAGAAGCGTACAGATTGTAGAAGCGTACAGATTGTAAAAGCGTACAGATTGTAAAAGCGTACAGATTGTAGAAGCATGCAGATTGTAGAAGCGTACAGTTTGTAGAAGCGTACAGATTGTAGAAGCGTACAGATTGTAAAAGCGTACAGATTGTAGAAGCATGCAGATTGTAGAAGCGTACAGATTGTAGAAGCGTACCGATTGTAGAAGCGTGCAGATTGTAGAAGCGTACAGATTGTAGAAGCGTACAGATTGTAGAAGCGTGCAGATTTGTAGATTTCCGCCACGCATGCAGCACGCGGTCCGGTGCAGCGTGCAGATGGTAGGTGCTATCAGCCTGGACGTAGAACCCCTAGCTCGGGGCACGTAAAATCTTGAGGCTAAGGAAGTTACTTGTCTTTAGTTTGCATGCGGATGTAAAAATGGCAGATTCTCTTAGCGCAGCTACTGTAGTCCCGGGTTTTTTATAGAGGTGTGCTTTAGTAAGTATTAGTAAAATTTTTACATCACTCGACTAATACTTTTTTAGGGACCACAATGCTACATTATACTTACACCAAATGACCAAGGGCCTCGGTTCATTTGTAGATCTTTGACAGTTGTTACGGGTCGTCAGAAGCCCGAAAGTCTGACAACCAGTCTTACCAAGGGGTATCGTATTACCCAGTTACTGGGTTGTGGAGGTCAGATAGGCAGTCGCTCCATGTAAAATACTGGGAAAAGGCTAGGCAGATGATTATTAGAAAATTATTTTCTAATTCCCCATAATATTCTCTAAACCCCAACGACCTTGGCTACCATAAGGATGGATGTTGTTTATGTATCATTGTGTTTATTTCTCAGGCAAAAACAAAAGAATGGCGCGACAGCTACCAAGCGATGAAAGACAAAATGATCGGTAACAAGAAACAAAAAGGCAAGCAAGACAACAAAAAGTCCAAATTCGACAAGAAAAAGACTAAAGACGACGCCAAAGACAAGAGCAAAGGGAAGCGCAAGTCGGACGGAAGTGACGAAGGGACTAAGGGGAAGCGGAAGAAAGATGTCGAGATGGAAGTCGATCAGAAGGAAGAAGATAGTGCGGGGGGAGTCAAGAGGACGCATGATGATGAAGAGGATGATGGTATGTTAGTTTTTGTTCTTTTGAATGTTTTTTTAAAAGGATTGTATAACATTTTGATATGTCGTTTTTTTTTGTCATTTGTGTTGACTTTTTAGGTACTGGCAGCGCTGGAGGAGCGCTAACTGTACCGTAATAAGTAAAACACTTGTTTGTGATATAACCCGAATAATATTTTTTTTATTATTTATTATACATGGTGACAGAGACATCGACGAGAAGTTTTCAATTCAAAAATAATAAACATACAAACCTATTTAACTTACAGTATTTTCGTTGTTGCATGGTGCGAGTGATACATGTCAGTATTGCATGACTAGTTCAGTGACATGCAATTCAATGTTATCGATAACGATTCTCACAGCTAAAAGCTTGTGCTCTTTGTTATTATTATTATGTAATTTATTTTAAAATATGTATGTATTAAAACAAAAAAGACTCAAGCACAACAGAGATTTAGAAAAAAAAAAAAAAACTACATTTTTGCCACTTGGCGCCGTGCGTAGGCGGCATTTTGCGTCAGTACGAGTGCTAGCGCCTTGTATACGACACTTATTGCCATTTGCCATTCAGTTGTTTATTTTCTTTTGTATATTTTTATTTATTTATTAGTGTTTGTTAAGTTTGTTGTTTTACTTGATTGTGGTAATTAACATGCTTAAGCGCACAAAAAAAAAAAAACGGTTTGTCGTTAAACAATTTTTTTTTAAATACAGTAAACGTCTTGATCTATAAAAAATATCGAATATCCATCATAGCAATACATCCCATCACTAAGCATGCCTATTGCGTTACGATACACGCATAGTACTTTGCTTCATTTTTCTTTCAATTTGATTTTATTTTTATACAATAAAATTTTGCTTTTTATTTTTTATTTTATTTTATTATTTATTTTAAAATTTATTTTATTTATTTATTTTATTTATTTATTTATTTATTTATTTGCTTACATGTTAAACACTTGTTAGTAGGCATGCATTAAAATTTCATGATACAGTATTAAGACATGCACCCTGTAAGGGCACTGCAAATGTTTCCTATCAAATTATTGTATTACATAATATGTTACTGATTCTAATTATTACAATTATTCATTACATTAATTAAACTAAACATTAATCAATCATTTATTTAAGATTAAGCATTATTTTCATTTACTACAGTTATTACTAATTCCGTATTTTACGACTATGATATTTAGGTTGCAGCTAAAATATGCAGTCTTAATTGTAAATTGCAGTGACGTTCAAGAATGAAACGGAAAGATTCGTCTAATGTCACCCGCACCTACAACAACCCACAGCCCCGCAACCCGCAGCTACAATGAAAATACTGTAACTTCTTTCCTTCCCCACTTTTGTTAGGACTTTTTCAACAAGCTAGTGATGCCCATCATCTTTTTGTTATATTTTTTGTGTAATAATAATGAATGTTAACTTACAGTTGGAGAGAGCAAGCGTCAGCGCACAGACAGTACGAGCCCGCACCGGCTCGGCACGCGAGACGCCTGCACACTCTTCATCAGCAACCTAGAATTCAAGTGAGCATGGTCCTAATCAACGCACTACTTATTTATTTATTTATTTCTTCCCGTTACCTCTATGGTGGCCGCCACATAATCAGGAATAAAGTTCATTGCTCTTTCCTTAATTTCTCTGCGTAAGTACTCCGACAATACATTATGAATCGTTTTTATTATTACTAGAAAAGTCAAGGATCAGGATAAAGGTCGTTTCGGGACAAGTTTATGGCATTATTGTTTATATTTTGCTAATTTTAATACTGAATAAATATTTTATTTTATTATTTCTGTTTTCGGAATTACGTATTTGAATAAATACTACTGTGTATTGTCTCTGCATCACCCTAAGGTAGACTGGTAGAAAATGCCCAAGGCATTCAGTCCGCCATTGTACAGTTTTTACTTGTGCATAAAGTTTTAATAAATAAATGTATGGGGGTCAATGAACTTTATTCCAGATTTATGTGGCGGCCACTTTAACTCTATACATTGAAAACATCTAATTTATGGTAAGCACGCAATGCTATTTAAAAAACGAGTGAGCCTTACAGTAGTCGTATATGATATAATAACATCTGACATCTCACCTTGGTAATAAGCAATATAAAATTTATACCTTGAAAAAAAAAAAAAAAAATGATTTTTGTAACGATTGATCTGATAAACCATGAAAACGACACCCATGATGAAAACATTTAAAATTTTCGCAGCCTCCATCTTGGATTTTAATTTATAGGTGTTAAAACCAAATTTTTTTTTCACGCGCATTTGAAATTAAAAAAAGGTTAAATAAAAAATTTATAAATGGGCTCGTATCATCTGACGGCAAACTCTACCACCGTGCGCGCTCATTGGTCAAATCAAATAGCGCGTGCTTCCTCGGCTTCCTGTTACAAACTTCCGTCCCATTTCACGAAATCCCTCCCACAGAAAGCGAGAGGAAAGATTTTACACATGAAAAATCATACGAATATGTGAAATAATTTAGCAGAGCAATATTTTCAATCGCATATTCTTTTTCGAAACGAATTTTTGTTGTGTTATCTTCACTATGATCTCCATAATCCCCTCTTATCATTACTAATCTACATAACAAGCAGACGATAAATAGTTAAACTATAAATACCAAACTGCTGATTAATCTGTGGTCAAATGATTTGACACCAACACTGAATTATTATAGCAAATTTTCTAATAATAATCACAGTAAAATAAATAATACTACGAACAATCACAAAATACGATACCACCCAACAGTTGCGGGGCGTATGGTAGGGATGAAAGAGGTATCAAAAAGTATCGATATGACCATATCGTATAGATATTAAAAAAAATATTAAAATCGATTTCGACATATCGAAAAAAAAAAAAAAAAACATCGGTATATCGGTGGTTTTTTTTTTTTTTTTGTACTTTATGATATTCTATTGTGTTTGCTTTTTAATCATATAAATACCAAACTAGGAACATCATTTCAGATGTAAAATCTTAATTTAATGAAACATTGGTAAAAATAAGTCTACTTTTTTACGGGTCTGAATTCCAGCGGTTGTAGTCAGTGGCGACAACGGTGTTGCTATTGGAAATATACTTATCGTATTTGATATATTATATACTTGATATTTTACTACTTCGATGTATCGATACATCGATATTTTTTTTACAAGCCTAGCGTATAGTACGCCCAATGTTGTATCTATTAAAGTAGTAGTATTATTTGTTTTCCAATGCCTCAGGCTACCTGCAACTACATAGTTTTTTCTATTATTGTAGAGTGGATGAACAGAATCTTCGCGACAAGATGTCACAATACGGCGATATTATCTCACTACGGGTCCGGAAGGGGGTCAAAGCATTCGGAGGATCCATCTGCTATTGTCAGTATAAAACTCCGGTAAGTATATTGTTTTTATAACAGCGATATGTAGATTCCGTCTAAATATCGCTTGTGTCTTAGTAAAAAGAATATTTTATCAACAATGCAAATGTTGGTTGGGCTAGTTGCCCAGGATCACTTGTGGATGTTTCTTTAAAAGCAGAATTCTGTAATAATAGAATAAAATTAGCTTCAAATAAATTAAGTTGTTGATAGAAACAGTTTGAGCAATAATATCAATAACAAACACAAAGATTTCAAAATTAGAACTCTCTGTCTCCAGCAATGTCGTTTTATGACATTTGAAGAGTTAAAAGCGGTTTTTGTTATTCAAGTATTGCAATTGGCATGTCAAATCAGACATTAAAATTTGTAAATACAAAAGTAAACATTGTGCCGGTATCAACAACGCCACATGCAAACTACGCATCAAAGACCTGACGTCACAAATCCTGCATCGCACAATCAGAGTTTACCGCGCAACTGGCATATATACAACATCCCGACATCAACCGTCGGGCAGTTGCCCACCAGACACAACACCCGTCTGGTCGGAGGATCCTCCCTTTTCAATAGAGGATAAACGAACTTTTCACCCAGTTCCTCATACCTCTATAACATAATAAATTATTTTAATCTTACATAATTTGTAAAGTGGCCTAAATATTACTTTTATATTATTTTAGGAAGCAGTAGACGAAGCAATAAAACACGACAGAATGCCTCTAGACGGCCGTCCAATGTTCCTCTCACGATATTCAGCCAAGAAATCGAAGCCTACGTTCAAATACTCGACGGAAGCGGAGAAGAACAAGCTGTTCGTGAAGAACTTGCCTTTCACGCACTGCACCAAGGACGCGCTAGCCGAGGTGTTTGATAAGTACGGGAAGCTGAAGGATGTACGGGTTGTAACTCATAAGTAAGTGGTGAAAAAGATATTTTAAAGTTAACATCACATAATAGTAGCTTATGAAACTGTTGCATAATGAGGGGTATTAAAACATGTGTTTAAAAACCGAGCCGCAGGCGAGGTTTTTAATAGTATCACACGAGTGTTTTAATACTTAGTTATGTGCAGTTTCATTCACTACTTTATCTACTCTCATACATTGGGATTGATCCTACTAAATAAGAGATCAAAGTTAAAAGTGTAAGAAATTCTTCCGCAAAACGTATGCCGCCAAAAGTATATCACCGCGTATGTACTAAAACGGGCGCTGCCAGACAATATAAAAAAATGGAGTCAAAACTTTTTTGTAATGCTATAAAAATGGTGCGGCCCGCATAAGCATGCATTCCCTTAGAAAAAATAATAATATCGAAACTCCTTAGTGATATTAAGTTCTTGGATTGTGGATATGCCCTGATATAGTAGTCTATGATGCTCTGTACCGAAATGAAAAAAAAAAAAAAAAATGTTTTATGTCATTATTTTGTTTTTGTTAGAGAATTAATGTTGAAAGCTCACAATCGATTGCGTATCCAGGCCGGCTGCTGCAAACACAATCTGTCAAAGTGGGGGATAACTGACCCCTCCAACACCCAGTGCGAGTGCGGTGTGTCTGATCAGACCATGTCCCACTTGCTAGAGTGTCCTAAGTGCCTGTTCACTTGCACTAAAGAAGACCTAATGAACGCCACTGATGTCGCAATTAACTTGGCCACCTATTGGGCTCAAACAATATAATAACAAAGTACCATCGACACGAAAAGAAGAAGCAGACAACATTTTGACAGAAAAATGCGTTGTGATAGGGCGAGCCTATTGCCATCAATCGACCATAAATCCAGACTCGCAAGATGCTTTGTGTAATTCATAATGGAAAACCCAATAACAGTTTTTGAACCTCGGTATCTAACCCAGAACCTAGATTGTTATTATTTAAACTTATATTTTTATACACCTTACCAGTCCAAAGGCATAGTGGTGCGATTCATTTCCAAACAAGCAAAAAATGCGCGCGTTTCAAAATCGGGCTATGTACTTCATTTTTTTTTTTACTATGGGTTTGCTCTTGACTTTAGTCTAGGTCTGGGTGACAGAGACAAAGTCTACGATGGAGTGAGCTTACCCAGAAGAACCCTGTTCACTCTCACTTTGAATAGATTAGGGTTATATGCGTTCGGAAACACAGATGCAGGCAGAGAGTTCCACTCCTTTGCTGTGCGCATTATAAAAGACGTTTGAAAACGCTTAGTGCGACTTGGTGGAATATCAACTAGGTAGGGGTGGTAGTGGTAACTTGCAGTGCGTCTAGATGTCCGATGGTAGAAGGGAGCCGGCGGTGGAATGAGGTCGTGGAGTTCATTAGTCTAACAGTTGCAGTAACCTGACTTCCCTTCACAGAGACGGCAAACCAAAAGGCCTAGCCTACATAGAATACGAGGATGAATCAGCTGCTTCGGAAGCAGTGTCCAAGGTGCACGGCATGATGTTAGCGGACAGGAAGCTGGACGTGGCTCTCAGCGCGCCGCCGCCGCGGCAGGCCACGTCAGCGGACATGCCCGTGCTAGGGCTGGCCAAGAGGGACACGGGGGGTGGCATGTAAGTAAACAGATGTGTCATATATGTGTCAGATGTGTCATGGTGTATCAGAAGTTCATTTAATTAAAATACAACTTCCAAACATTTTTATAACATTTTCAATAGGCCAACCAATAGGGATGTGTCCTGGCAAAAAAAAAAAAGGGAAAACTGTTTAGTCCGTCAATCAGATAATAAAAAAATATTAGACACATATTTTTTGCTTTATAGCAAAAAATATGTGTCTAATATTTTTTTAAATATTAGACACATCATATGTTATCATTCATGTAAAAATGACTTAGATAAAACACTTGGGGAGTGGGGGCTCGTTACGTCACAGCTACGTATAAAATCTACTGAGAAGTGACGTCATGCCACATTTGAACTCACTGTATCGCAGTAATGTTTTGATTAAAAATACGTGTCCAATATTTTTTTTTTAAATCTACATGACGAACAAAAAATATTTTTTTTAGTCATCATCCCTATTCTGGAAGTTGTTATTTAAGTGAATATAACATAAATTGGAAACAATTATTTGAATTTGAATATTTTATAGTATTTTTCCAACGAATACTGAAACGACACTTATGTCACCCAAATCAAATCAAATCAAATCATTTATTTCTTTGCAAACATGGGTATAGTACATAGGTGTTTTTATAATAAAGTTCTCCATATTTTACCGCCACATGGGCATGCAAAGGTTTACAGTTCCTAATAAATAACCAAAAATAAGTAACAGATCATTGTAATTACAAATTATAAATTTAAAAAATGTCACCGTGGTCACAACAATAAAAAATAAAATAAGTCTATATAATGTCAAATGGAAATAAAAAGTACCTAAGTGAAACCAGGGTCACAATACGTCATAAACGTATCTCGCCGCATTTATTCAAATTCGAATCACGTTAATCTTTGAGTCAAATTAGAATCATCTATGTTATTAGTAGGTACATATTTGAACGTCGAAAATTAAAATACCTACAGGCAAGATGTCAATGTTCAAAACATCAATGTCTATAAGTATATAAAATGGTATAGGATGAATAAATAAAATTGAAAATAAAAAATGACAAGTTTTACGGTCATACCACAAGGCTTATCAGAGCGAGCAGCTCAATCCCAAGTTTCAAACTGGAATCGATTTCAGGCTTTAAGTACCAATTTCACCAATGACTTTGGACGCGATCAGCACATCTATACTGCGTTCAAGAACTGTCAGTGTCAATATTCCGAAAATAATGACATTGGTGCCGATTCCCTTGTTCACAAACTAAACTAAATTTTTGTTCAGTGCATCTTTTTCTTTCTATTTCATTATGAAAAGGACAGAAGATACATTTTAGTTTAGTCCTGTCAAATTAATCAGCGCTTGACGTAAATTGACGTAATTTTAGTCGGCAAGTTTTTAATCACTCTAAACTCGTATGGAGTAGTGACAGGCGCTGATTAATTTGACAGGACTAAACTAAAATGTATCTTCTGTCCTTTTCATAATGAAATAGAAAGAAAAAGATGCACTGAACTTAAATTTAGTTTAGTTTGTGAACAAGGGAATCGGCACCACTGACAGCTTTTAAACGTGGTTTATGACCAGATCGCAATCAGTTTCATTGGTAATCCACCCTAAGATGTCGAAAATAAGCCTGCTGGATGCCACCAGCACAAGAACGCCAACCGAAGATTACGAAGTAACTCATCATGAGCCAGTAATGTTCATACTCTCCGTTTCTATAAGGGTGATCAATTGATTGACCGTCAAGTTAATAGATTCGCTGTTGTGTTTTTAGTTAGGCATTCAGAAACTGAGTGTCCGTGCGAAAAATACTCACCATTTTTTATTACTTTTTCAGGCGACGAACACAACTGAGCAGTTTCATTCCGAGCATCCTTCAAAAGGCATCGACCAGCGCAGCGCGACCAACCACAAGCGAAGCCAATAGCTCCTCAGCCAGTGGCGATCAGCCCAACGGTAACCATAGCAACGGCGACGACAAGCGACCACTCAGCAACAGCGACTTCAGGAGCCTCTTGCTCAAGAAACAATAGGTTGTCAAGTCAAGTTAGTCCTTGTAAATAGAGTCGAAAGTCGCGTTAGATTACAGTGGAACTTCAAACTCATTAGTGTCGATACTTTTTTTTAGAGGTGTACCGACTGTTTTGAGGAAAACTATGGGCATTTTCTATTCGTTATTGGAATGACACTCACCAGAATGGCTTCTAAAACCATTCTACCTCAAATACATAACTGATAAAATGACCATTGAATTTCTAAAAACACACTTGATTTATCGAATTGTAGAATAAGTCTGTACATCTCTAAAAGCCGCCATATATGACTCTGTCTTTAGGATAGCCTTACTAGTTGGAAATCGTACTATTAATGACGTATTTCCCTTCGAAGAATGATTGTCAGAAGGATGAATTTACTACCTAGAGCTAGTCTATGGTAATAGCTTATCCAGATCAAAAATAATCCTCTTTGTATGGTGGCCTCAATAGTCTTTAAGGCGACGAACGCTAGTACTTAGGTACCCTTATATATTTCACGGCAACGAGCTTTAAGGTGAGTATACACTAGAGCATTTCCATCAAATGTAACGTTCTTACGTATGGTACAATACAAGCAAAAGCTCAATTTAAAAAAGCATTTCCATGTAACATGTAACGTTCCTGCGAATGCTCGAAGTAATGCTCACGGCAAGTGAGCATTTACCTGTAACATTTCTTTCTATTTTGCGTTGACTCTCGTTGATATTTCGGATCTGAAGGCTCGATGAAATGTTGCACAAATTCGCTCGTTTGTTTGCAAAATTAAATAGTAACACAGCATCGAGCGTTCGTGCTCATTGTTCGGTTACTGAAAGAGACCGAACAAGAGAGAGGGGGTTCATTAGAGCGAATATTCCCAGTCGCAGTATCCACATGGATTCCCATTTAGTGGCAATCGGGAATAAAATTCCCAGTTGCCACCGGTAGGCGACAGGAAAGTTATTGCCCCCATTTCAAATCGCTGTACACTGCGGCGTGAATCGCCAACCCCCCTCATCGCTGTCTTACGGTCGCGATGAGGGGTGGCGGTCAGACTTTTTCATTGTGGTTTTATTAGTAGATACTGGCAATATTCACATGGCTCGATGTTTTGTTACAAGTAAATGCTCAAGTCTATACTCACCTTTATATACAATGCTTCAACGATCTTTTGGCGTCCGAATGAAGTTGACAGGGAGCTCTGTTGGTAAACATTGTTTTGCGAAATGTATTTAAAAAAAAACAAGATGGCGGCATTAGTTCTGATTTTGGCCACGCACCAAAAGCTCCTTGTACAGGTATATTTGTAACACTGTATAAAACCCTGGTATATTTAGACCGAAAGAGGTACTTATTTGTGAGGAAATATCACAATAAATAATAAATAATTTCACCAAACTTCTTCATTTTTTCTGTTAGAGTATTTTTATTGTACAAATTAAAATTACAGTATTTGTTTTTAAATTGTTATTTCGATCTGTGTCTGTTTTTGAGTATATATTGGGAAATGACGTGTCTTTGCAGCATTTGATGTGTATAGATGAAAATAAGTATGGGATGAAATCTTGTAGTTGCTAATGTTAAGTATGATTTGAACACTGAATGCCTAATAATAAATAAATGCATAATTGCCGGATTTTATATAAAAATCTGATTGATTTCTGATGATTCCTTAAATGATTTTCCGGATATTTTCCCTACGATTTGATATAAGGGTATAGGAAAAGTAATTCGTTGATTTGTTGATTTTTGGAAGTGGGGTTAAGAAATATTACGAATTTATTGATTTTGCAAAGGCACGTCAATTTTATACAACCTCCATAATGGATTTTTTATCTTCCCCTACCTTTTTTAATAGTGTGTACTATTTCCATATAAAATTCAGATTATATACTTCTACGTAATATCCCACATCGGATTGTTTAATTTCGTGTTCAAGACGCATTCATTCCATAGATGTTTAATGCGAACTTTAGTGACGTTATATGATCCAATCATAGTCACACTTTCATAATAATATAGCGATAGTCTATTTCACTTATAATATGTAAATGATGATGTATCAACAATGTTTGTAGCGATTTATATTTTCTCAGGCACCCTGTGACACCGTAACATCAAATTATTTTTTGTTTTTATTAAACTATTTGTTTTGTATTCGGAGTTTTACGTTGCAGTGTGATTGTGGATGAAGAACGATTCAGAATAAATGCGTTTTGTTGTATTCAGTTGTTTTATTGGTGTATCAACGTTTTTTATACTCCTCTGAAGCTACGGTGTCCTAGAAGAGCGGTGGGCGCCACTAACGTCCGCAGTGACGACTGTCATGAATAAGTTCAAGTTATTTATGTCATAACAAAAATACATTTGTGTCGAAATATTTGCAGTAGGTACACAAAAAGAAGCAACATAAACAATTTTAATACAAGTCACCTCGTCCCTCACCTAAAACTACTAACTTTAAAAACATTGATCAATACAGAACTAAGTCCCTAGCAAAAAAAGATGGCAGTGGCATAGGTTTAGGCCTGAATTCCTCCTACACTGATGTCGGTTGCGTAGGTCAGCGAGAAATAAATGTTAAAATACTGTACTGACTACTCTACGGTACAGCCATCTGCCAAGTGGATTTTCTGTCTCGCATGGGTGACATTCAGCTGATCGTCAGTAACAGACTGCGGGCGGTCGCACAATTCCACGCTCGTCAGATGGCCGACGCGCGGCGCTGACGAGCCAGACCGCCTATCGCTCGGCAGCGCCGTCCCTCAACACAACAACGCTTAGACCAAAATATTACCTACAACTTATTAAACTTAAAAGGCCAACACATATTATTTTTTACCTTTTAGAAGTTTTTGTTTGTGTCAGGGTTTTTATTTAAATTTAACTTTTATTTCCTGCTTTTTAAACTAGACACGTTACGATCGACACGTGCTTCGCCGAAATCTGCACGGCAGTGCGTATTTTTCCCACAGTGAAGCTAGTTAAAAAATTCTCATTTATATTTGCTACTCCATTATCAGACCCTGATCACCATGTATCTTTAACCTATTCTTTGAGACCATTTCAATTCAAACACGATATCTCTACTATTCCAGATGATGCTGCAACATCAGTTCAAGGTTACCATGTTCTAATAACATTGCAGTATCAGAATAGGTACCAAATTTCGGCTCGATTAGACTTCTGGAAGATGCATACATCAACTAGAAAAGAGCTGATAATCTTCAAACGGCTGAACTGATTTTCTTGAATCAGAGTAAGAACACTCGATCAAGTCACCTTTCAATATAACAAAAAAAAAAAACGGTTCAGCCGTTTGGGAGCTACAATGGCGCAGACAGACACAGATATACAGGTTAAACTTATAAACAACCCTCTTTTTCCGTCCGGGGTTAAAAAGGGACTGGACCACTGGACAAAGCTAGCCTAGCTCTAAATAATTGTGCATACTCTGCAAATGCATTGCAAAAGCCACTAGAATGACGACGTCTGCTCGTCCATTTAGTCGAGCTGAAGTAGAAATGAACAGACGCGAATGTGTAAACGGTCACTCGTGTAGCCTAAAGCCACACGAATAGCTCGCCAAAAAATTCGTGGAATTGCGAGGCGAATCACGAGCACGCATGTATAAATGCGGTATCTGACACACAATGACGCAGTGACTTCGACTCGTCATGGAAACGATATTTAAAATGTGTGAGCTCACTCTTCTCAGTAGGGACACTTTCGCGTGACTCAAGGTGAGGGCAAATCTAGCGATTTAAATCTTTGGGCAACGGGGTTTGATTTTACGATGTCAAAAACTCTCTTTAGGAAAACACGTCAACTTTCTTTCTTATGTAACATTTCAGCGACGTCATTTGCCGGTAAATTTCAGACTTTATGTGGCGGCTACCGCTCTTCTAGGAAACTAGCTTAAAGAGTTGCCACATCATTTTTAATATTAAAATATCGTCAATTTTTTTACCACCCAGTGCTGGTATTTATTTAGGTATGTAAGGCACAATCTAGGTTTATAAAAACAGTCCTTAGATCCATGATCATCAGATCGGAATAGGTAGACCTAATTTACCTAAACTTTGTACCATATAACATTATTTAGGGTAATATATAATTTTTTTTAGGGTTATGTACTAAAATAGCTAAAAAGGCTCTTTAATTTAATAGTTTTAGTACGGAAACCTAAAAAAATTTATATGAATTAACAAATAAATAATTTGTAACTATAAATAAAGTACAATAAATAATTCGTGGTTTTAAATTCCCGGGATTTAAACGTCATTATAATTATTCCGGGATTTTAGATTAGGTATTATCGACTCTAGTTACATCCTTTCTCGAAGTTTTGTAGTTTTTTTATTCTTTTTTTTTCTATTCCGATCTTTGGTCACAAAGGATTTTTTTTTCGCAATTCAGTAGATTTTTTTTTAAATGTTTGTTACCTCAGAGCTCCGTCGTTTATGAACCGATTAGTTTTTTTTTTTTTAAGTATTTGTTAGGATATACTTCCAGATCGGTCCCATTTGTATCCAAATCCAGTTCTGATGATGGGATCCATGAGGAATTGAGGGGATTTTTGTATTTTCATCAACAAATCAAGCATCATTTGGTGAATTGGTGATGAAGAACTGATGAAAAAGACCACAGATGGCCACCGGAACTCGTTAATGATACGTATTTCACGATATCTCGATTAAGATAGTTAAGCGACTATGACGAAGCAAATTCAAATAAATGGTTCTGATTAAAATGGTACCATCAAACTGATCTGATGATGAAGCCGGAAGGTAGGCAACGGAACTTCGTAATAAAACAATGTATCCTAGCCGTGTTTATCAATAAACAATTAATATTATAATGAAAATTATAATCAATAAAAAGTGATAAATTAAAAGCTATTTACAAAAAAAAAAAAAAAAAAACAACCGATTTCCAAAGAAAAACACAAAAAAATTAAAAATAACTTTGATTTTGGAAGTCTGTGTCTTTGGTTCCGTATTTTCGATTTTGCCACCGACATCCAAAATTAAAGTTAAGTTTTTTTTTTCTTGGAACTCTCTTGTTTTTTTTTGTAAAAAGTTTTTTATTGATTAATTTACGATGAAAAGAAACAAAGATTTTATAATAAAAACATTTATTTATAAAAATAAAATTTACTCTTTACAATCTCAATAGAGAAATATATAATTTCTTCTTATATACATCGAGAATCTACTACAATAAATAACTCTAAAAGCATTGCGTAACTAGAAATTATACTCTAAACAATATACTCAAAAATTAACTTTGTACTTTTTTGTCTAACAAAAAATGAAGCTGAGATATGTTTAACATAGCGCCTTATGGCTCATTTTCATGAGTCGACAACTCGGTCGATATACAGCATGCGGGGTCTCCCCGCAGAGCAAAAAGCGTGCGGAGATTCACACCCAATTAAATTGACCAATGAAAATGAGCCTTCAAAGCAACTGCAAAACGTGCGGTGCAGGTTCTCCGTATACCGTAGTTGTTCCCTATCAACTAATGGAAACGGTTCCCCGAATACGGGCCCTATAGCATGCTTTATAGAAATCTTCACTATTGACCAATGAAAATGAGCCTTTAGATCCGTAGAAGGGTATTAAGACACTGGTTACTGTCTTATACATTCCAAGACTGCCAATGAGGATATTATGCCTATCTTTTGATTGACACGGTATAAACGCATTGGCATGGCCTGTACGCGCTACGACATAAGTATGTATGTATTGTGTATGTATTTTTGTATTGAAATTGTATTTAATTGTATTTGTATTAGTTTGTTTTTATAATTGGTCCGTGTTGGCCTTGAATTCAATAAATAATAATAAGTAAATTTCCAATGTAAGCTTTTCTCTCATTGTAAAGAGAGCCTATACAAATCTAGGTCAACTGATACTGGAATCTATAGCTTGGTATTATAACGTCCTGTGTACGCCAAGCCAAATGGTTTATGTATTTTTTTTAGATTAACTTAGAAAAAAAAAACGTGTGCGGGCGGGGGACTCCCGTGAGGGGTGAAGTTGAAAATCTTTTGGCACTTGAACAAACTGACTTTTTCAGGCAAAACGCTTTTTCATTACGTGACGATTTCTACCAGTAACTCGCGTAGTAAACTGCGTTATAGAACATTATTTTATTATATTTTCGTTATCTTATTTTTGACGGCTAGTGGCGTTCAAATCTTGGTATCGAGAACATGCCATAACGTCACATAGTTGCGCTTGGGACTACAAAACCAATAAGGCGAAAAACGTCATAATATGTATCACGTAATAATCGGTCGTTACCCAAATATTTTGAATGTTCGAAGATTTATCACTACGACTCCTACTTCAAATAAAAGTATAGAAGTGTGGAGAGTTTCAAAGGTTCGCTCCTATTTGTAAAATTTGTGCTAAATACATACAATACAATACAACAATGGCACTGTCATTTTTAGAAAATTTAAAGTTTTTTATTTATATATTATTTTATACAAAAAGAAGGATAACAGTTAACAAAAGATACGCTAAATACATATTGTATTCAGCGTTCGTTTATTGCACTTTTTTGGTAATACCTAGGGCAAACATGAGAAAACATAACAGAGTTCATCTAGGGGCTTGGCACTTTGGATATGGGCCCCCTTGAACAAGCTCTAGGTCAATATGACCTAAGGGGGTAGCCACCTGGGCTGATGGCTTGTCTTTCAAAGACAGCCGCGTTTCAACCATTGAGCTTATACTTTGAGTATCTTAAAGGAACGTCGTACTAATGCTAAAATAAAAGCTATTGTCAGTAAATATGATCGCCGTCCCGCCACCGTTTCTTTGAGCGCTCGAATGCTTCTTTGATGCAAGCTCTGTGGAAAAAGAATTTAGATTTAGAATCATCTTACATGTTCATTAGGCGAACCTAGTGTCCAGCCAAGGGCGAAAATGTGTATTCTTCTTTTTCGTCGTAATTCCCTTACCGTCAAAGATTTTTCTACATACGACGCGTCTACAAGACCGCATATTCATTTGGTAAAAAATGTGTGCTTTTTAATGTGTATACATATTTTTGCCGTTGAGTGTAAATAATGACCATAAGCTTTAGCATAATACCAGAAAGTAGTTTGTAAATGAGACGTCTATTTGCAAACCCCGCTAAAACGATTTGAGTTATTGATGAGTTTTAAATTCAATAAAATGTAATCGCACTCCTTGGTGCACGACACATTTACACAAGTCTCCATTGGTCCGCCATACTATTCGTAAGGTCACTTGGTGCAAAAGCAAGCGCTGTGATTGGTTGTTTTCGTTGTAGAGGAATTTGAATTATACACATGCCATTTATAGTAGATTTTGTTACCAAGCATAAGGTTGGAGGCTCAATTTAGTACTGTTAGAGAGAGATTTTCTCGGAAATGAGTTTGTCACTTACTACAGAATTGGGAAAACTTTCAAAAGAGAGAATAAAGTCGGTTTCAAGGTAAAATCGTTTTAGCGGGGTTAGCAATTAGACGCCTCAAATATGGATCTGCCAGCGATCCATCGGACTGCGTCGATATTAAGAGGGTAACGAGCGCACAGTGGCGCCCTCATCGTTTGTTTGGCGGTTTTTTTTATTTTAGAATGAAAATGCAGAAAATGAGCACGTTACGTTGTGCTTCACAAGACTATACGTTATTATTATTACAAACAGTAGTTTTACATTGTTAAGTTTTATTGTAATCCTTAAAATGGAAAATAGTGGCCACAAAGCTCCGTTTTAAGGATTACAATAAAAAATAAAAATGGAAAATAGTGGCCACTAAGCTTCGTTTTAAGGATTACAATAAAACATAACAATGGAAAATAGTGGTCACTAAGCTTCGTTTTAAGGATTACAATAAAACATAACAATGGCAAAAATAGTGGCCACTAAGTTTCGTTTTAAGGATTACAATAAAACATAAGAATGGAAAATAGTGGTCACTAAGCTCCGTTTTATGGATTACAATAAAACATAGCAATGTAAAACTACTGTTTGTAATAATAATAACGTATAGTCCTGTGGAGCATTACGTAACATGCTTATTTTCTGTATTTTCATTCTGAAATAAAAGAAATCACCAAACAAACGATGCAGTGATGAAGGCGCCGCTGCGCGCTCGAAATACTCTTAATGAAGGAATGCCAATCAGATGACTTTGCCGTCTCACAGAGAGAAGGCTTGAGTCCCAGCAGTTGTTACGTTTTATCTGGTTTTGTTGTGATCGCTTACCTAAACAATGACTGGTGCAGTATGTAGGCAGACACGTGTCCCGCGTCCACGTAGCGCACCTCCGCGCCGGGCCAGATCTCCTCCAGCGTGCCCACGTCGTCGCGCGGCACGTAGGCGTCGTGCTTCGCGCACACCGCTGGCGAATACAAGATAATTATGTTATAGTATAGTCAGACTACTTAGTATACAAAGCCGGTCAAGTGCGTGTCTGATCACGCAAATGAAGGGTTCCGTAGTTGGAACGAATTTATCCTAAGAACAAACTTAACATTGTAATTGAAATACATTATCGGTCATACATCGATATAATATACGTGACGGTCAATAAGGATGTGTCCTGGGTAAAAAACAAAGAAAAACTGTTTAGTCCGTCAATCAGATAATAAAAAAATATTAGACACGTATTTCTTGCTTTATCATATTAATAAAAAATTACTTAGATAAAACACATTAAACTTGGGAGTGGGGGCTCGTTACGTCAAAGCTACGTATAAAATCTAGCGAGCAGTGACGTCATGCCACATTTGAGCTCAATGTATCGCCGTAATGTTTTGATTACGTAAAAAAAGAAAAAGTACGTGTCCAATATTTTTTAATAACCTACATGACGGAAAAAAAAACAAATTTAGTCATCTCTATTCTTCGAATACAAATGTAAATTGGTAGACTATTACTCGTTATGTTGTAAAGCCTATTTTTCTGTGATAGTTTTCCTTTTAACTTCCTTCTATGTTACTGCTGTGAATTTTTTGACATATCTTGGGAACTTGACTCTCACTAAAATTAACACTTTAAAGCTTAATATTTCGCAAATGGATCCATGAATCGAAATATGGTTTTAGTGAACCTGCAATATTTTTAAACGAACTATTCAACGATACCCCACACCATGGGATAGACGAGAAAAAAAATATCATCCCCACTTTACGTGTAGGGGAGGTACTCTAAAAAAAGACTCAAGATTTTATTTTACCACTTTGGCGGCGTGATTAATATGTATACCCATACCAAATTACAGCTTTCTTAAGTCTTAAGTCCGAGCTAAGCCGCGGACAGACAGACAGACGGACATGGCGAAATTATAAGGGTTCCTTGTTGATTACGGAAACGAAATAAACTACTATTTTTAGTTTGGGTCGTTTTATTACCAAAATCAATAGAACCTTTTATGTAGGTACAGTACGCTGCTGTTAAGAGTCTATACAACCTCAGTACCACCTCACTCTGTATCTCGCTCGCACACTATTGCTACCGGTCACGCGAGCAAGCGAGACAGGGTGGCAGGGAAAAGGCTCCAAGGCGCCGATAGTTTAGGTAATTTCGTTTTACGGTGAAAATAATGGTCATTTAAAAAAAGTACTACATTTATTTATTTTCACACACATGTATCCTTTGCCATTACAGAGTAAATTACATAAGACCTGTTTTATAGTTAGTTCAGTTAATATGCAGATTTCATTACCTAATTTGAAGTATTTTTTGAATACCAGCGGTTTAATGTTCGGTTTGGAGGTAACTTTGGATTTTTTTTTCTATCGAGAAAATTTTATGGAATCGTGTTTTCGTCAAACATAGTACTTAACATTAATCCTCAACTTTACCATATATTTATTTCAAAATTAATGCTGCAGTATTTTCGACATAACGGAGGATCATGCTAAGCCATTTGAGGTACTATAGGCCCTTAAGGGGCCGTGCACGAAATCGACTGATTTTGATCAATTTTGTTCATTGGTTGTGAGAAACGGAAAAATAATTTAAACAAAATTATTTGTGATTTGAAAAGTCGTGTTCTTTGTTTTGCATGTGGCTGAAAGGGATTTTTCAAATACTCAATACTTTTATTGCATTCCGCATGTAGTTATTCTTAGGTGGTAAACTTATAATTAGATCATTATGGACTCTGTCGGGCACAGCAAAATAAGTGAGTTAGGAGAGAGGAAGCGTTTGTTAATTTAATTTATATAACTTTACTTATCAGTACTACTCTAATATAATAACGATATAGGTATTTTCTGAGATAAGCTTTACTCTAAAATATAAAAACGTATCTATTGAGAGATTAATAACAATTCAAGTTTCGAGTACTTAAGTTATGACTTAATAAGTCTATCACTGTAGATATTCGTTTACCGAGTAGTAGCTTTTATTTAGCAAAAATTGTCGAAGTTTTTTAGAAAATAAGTTTCTCTTCTTTTTATATTGGTGCGGGTAGTTTATTATATAATTTTATGGACATTACATAGGGACTTGTGGAGTGCATTTTTAACCGAGAACTTGGTAAGTAATTAATTAAGTATTCACAGTATATCACTAATATTCGCAACAAGTTTTCTGAAAAATGACGCGAGACTGACATTTGATCATCATTCTACAAGAAACTACTTTTGATTTTGAACATTAAAAAATATCATCAACATCATTATTATGGTCTACTTGCATGTGGTTGAACCACTTTTTTCAACTTCCATACAAAATATAGCAGAAAAATAATATTGAATAAACCTTTTTTTTTTGTTTTAAACCCTGTCAGTAATATATTTTCTCCTATTATTTAGCAAACCATATCAAGAAATTTAAAAATCACGAATTAGTCTTCAGCTATTCTTGAAATATAATCAAAATTGTATTTAATGATTATACATTATCTTCATTAAGTAAATAACAGCTGCTGTGACTGACACGAATGGTTTAACACCATGAAAACTGTACTTTTATAGTTATACTATATGACTTAATGTTTCGATTATTTCAAGTATTCTCACAATTAGATAAGAAATTGACAAAAGAAGAGTTTTTTTCGTGCACAGAGCCTTAAGAAGCCAAGCTTAAAATTATAAGTGGTCAAAAGCAGGGCTTTAAATACCGGTAAATTTTCATAACGTTACCTTGTATTGACAGAGTTAACGTTATTATTAAAATAACGGTAATCGATTTAACGGTATTTATGCGACTATTACTTTTATCGTTATTTTAAACGGGTGAGATGTAAGAAGTGGGGCCTGGGGCGTGCAGCGCGGTGGGAGCCCGCCCTCGCGCCTCTCTGATGCCGTGCCGATCAAAACGTTGCCTGAATCTGCCTGATTCTTACCCACAGAACGGCAACGTAGCTAAATTAACGATAGCTATCGTAGTTTTGTTAATGTTAATTAACGTTATATTACTGGTAATGTTATCAAGTAACGTTAAATTTTTGTAACGTTAGTAGGTATAACATTGAAATTTAACGTTACGTAACGGTTATTATTTTGTTATTTGGTAACGTTAACAAGCCCTGGTCAAAAGTATTACCTAATTTGATACAAGGTTAGAATAGATGGATTGCCCCAATTTTTTCTTGAAATATGAGTAAAATTTGTGGACCTAACGAGAATTACAAAGGCGTATTTCCATCCTTGTTACTGTAACAGAACAAAGATCAACTTTCACACAAACCGGTAACTCGCTCGTTCAAAAACATTGCTCTAGCAATTTGCCAAGTGCAATGAGTTATCTATAACTCATTGCACTTGGCAAATTGCTCGGTGATTCCAGTATAATGTTCTTGCGAAAGGTAGGATAGCACTGCCCATCCACTTTAAATAATCGACTCAATAAATCTACTTCACTTTTCCATAATAGATAATTATTTTAGCCCCATAAATAAACATAATCACACTTGAAAGATTGATTATAAATGCGCACGTGTGAGGTAATTTGCCAAAGCATGTCTTAGATATAAATATAACTTAGAAGGAAAGAAAAACTGAAAGTAAGACTACTACAGGGTGTTATTGAAATGACAGGCATCCTTTCAGGGGCCCAAGTCTGCTATTTTTATAAATTCGTCACTCCAACACGATCCCATTGTCATTTTGCTAAAAGTACCTTTCCGAGTCAGGGTGCCCCAAGTCTCGAGCTCACTTCGCTCGCTCTTGCAGTAAACTCTCACCCTAACCAAACATCACAAATTCATCAATATCCAATTTAACTAAATGACTACACAACATTCAGCCATCTGGGGCCCAAGTCTGCTATTTTTATAAATTCGTCACTCCAACACGATCCCATTGTCATTTTGCTAAAAGTTCGTAATCTGCTAAATTCATAATGGTCGATCATTGGTCGGTCAATGGTCTCGCAATATAATTGTATTACAATGGCATTTTGAACATTTATTCATGCTAGATTTCACAATCGATCGATCGATTTTGCAATCTGAAGTAGTAGGAAGTTGGAAGTTTAGTAGGAAGTTTAATTTTTCATTATGTACGAGATTACCAATTCTTTCAATGGAGTGTCAGTGGCTGACCATTGGAAATTCATAATGACGCCATTATATTAGTAGATTACCAAACTTGTCAAAATCAACAATTATGAAATCAATGATAGACCAGTCTGACACTATTGTAATAGCAGACTTGTGGCCCAGTTGTGAAAGTAATTTATAACCAAAATTACTGTCACTCTGGGACAAATTATTGAAAAGAGAAACATAAATATTTTTCATACAAAAATACAATATCTTTCAAAACATATGAAAGACATGCCTCTTTCGTTTTTTCAGAGTTTGTTTCATAGATAAAGTTGTTCATATTTATGAACCAGCTGCTGCCCGCGACTTCGCCCGCATCGTTTTTTCTAAAATAAATGTACTAGGCCTAAGTTACTACTTATAACATTAGCTATCTGCCAGTTAAAGTCCCGTTTAAATCGGTCCAGCCGTTTCGGAGATTAGCCGGAACAAATAAACAAACAGATAAACCAAGAGAAACAAAAAAAAATGAAAAAGATTTAAAAAAATATAATTCCGAATATACTTTCATATGCATTTAGTAAAAAGCTGTAAATTTGACATTACAAACAGACACTTCAATTCTATTTATTTGTATAGATATTTTCTGCCCAATGGAAGGATGCCAATGATATCTAAGACACCCTGTGTATTTGCAGGTGTGACTAAAATATGTTATTATTATATAATATAATTCTAGGCTAGTCTTACTACACGTGTATTTGATGATGCCAACATGTGCCACCCTAGGAAATATGGCAACTATGAATAAATATTTTTTTGTATTTTTAGAAAGTATATTTTGATATCCATTCCCACATAGATTCTTTATTTATTTATTAAAACTTTATGACGTAAAAAAATACTGTACAAAGGCGGACTTAATACCTGAGGCATCAGACCCTTAGGCCCGTATTACAGAACGTCACTCAATACTCAAGCATTACTTAAAACTAGTTTCAACCAATCAAATGGCTTGAAACTAGTTTTAAGTAATGCTTGAGTATTGAGTGACGTTCTGTAATACGGACCTTAGTATCGGTCGGTCGGCTTTATCGTCAGATCCTTAGTTTAAAAACTTGTTTTTGGTATAAGCAGAGCAATAATGAATTATGTATGTATTTCATCCCTAGAACCCTTAACATAGTGAATAAGAAAGATATTATTGGACGATTTCTTAATTTTATAATTTCTTAGCCGTTTAAGTTATATTTAAATTATTTATCTACTCTCATGTCGTAAAATTTTAATTATAAACTTCAATTCGAGTTTATATTGACATAATTTATGAACAAAATACCGAAATTTGAAAATAGAATCATATTATAACATCCATTCTCTAACAAAATAATGTTATAAAACATTTTTTTTTTTCATTTCGGTACATGGCACCATATACTACTATATCAGGGCACATCCACAATCCAAGAAGTTAATATCACCAAGGAATTTCGATTTTTTTTTTTTCTAATGGAACGCACGCTTATGCGGGGTGCACCATTTTTATAGCATTACAAAAAAGTTTTAACTCCATTTTTTATATTATCTGTGGCAGCGCCCGCTTTAGCGCATGCGCGGTGATATACTTGCTTTTGGCGCCATACGTTTTGCGGTAGGAATTTCTTACGCTTTTAACTTTGATCTCTTATTTAGTAGGTTCAATTCCAATGTATGAGAGTAGATAAAGTAGTGTATGAAACTGCACATAACTTGGTATTAAAACACTCGTGTGATACTATTAAAAACCTCGCCTACGGCTCGGTTTTTAAACACACACTTATGTTTTAATACCCCTCATTATGCAACAGTTTCATAAACTACTATTATTAGCTAATAGGCTAGATTGTAATGTGAATAAAGTGTCAACAACTGGGATATACACGGTTATTGGTAAAACACTAATAATCTGGCATGACTGTATTACTAACATCATAAACAACAACTTTTGTTCTATGACTTTTTACAAAATATGAAACATTTACCAAAAACAAACCTTCAAGATTTCATTGTTCTATATTTGGAGCGTTGAATTTAAATATTTTTATATGAAAGTCTGATTAAATAATATCTGATCCAACTTAAAACGTGTTGGGATGACCTTAAAAGAACAACAAGGAACAACAACGGTACAGGTACTATATAACGAATCATAGACATATTTTTATTACAATTCACATACCTACTATGGCAATGTTAAGGTAGGTACTAACCGATTTGATGGATATTCCATCATTTGCAAAACCTCTATACAAGATTCTTTCGATAAACGAAACCTTGTCCTGAAATCTAGATCGTCATATTCTTCAAAATAGTCACCGTCGATCTTTGTATGTTTTAGGACGTCGAATATTATTATCTAAAAGTTTTAAATTTTCGAAAAAATCATCATTTTCGTGTTCAAAAATAAAATTATACGCCGCTTCCATTTTATTTGACCAACTGACAACCAATTGTCAGCCGTTAACGTTTTGACCGCCACGGTCGGGTATAGCCGACAAAGAAAACGTGCACAACACGCCACCGGCGGCTAATGCCGACAAGAAAAGAAAAGGAAATAGGGTCAAATTTTATTTAAAAAATAGCGGACGGAAAGCAATGATTAATTAGTTATCGATGAGATTTTGGTACCCCAATTTTTTTGTAGGTTTTTGCGCTGATGACCGAGGGTCGCCGATGCGTTTACGCTCTGGCGGTCAAAGGGTTAAAATCATTAACGGACCTTTGGAGCAGTGATTAAGTTTAACGCCTTGTTAGGAGGATTAACCATTCGTTAGTACTTGGTGAAACACTCACTACGCTTAACGGGCCGATGTCTATTTAATGGGCCGTTAAAACTAG
Organism: Dryobota labecula; assembly: GCA_947523025.1. Taxonomy (NCBI): domain Eukaryota; kingdom Metazoa; phylum Arthropoda; class Insecta; order Lepidoptera; family Noctuidae; genus Dryobota; species Dryobota labecula. Next base: position 13,648,052 of record OX383303.1, read on the forward strand.
TTAACAGAGTATGGTGAAACAAGCTCTAAAAGTCATAGAACAAAAGTTGTTGTTTATTATGTTATAGTAACCGGCATGAGTCGTGAGCACATACTGACACCTGCGCAGTAGTAAATTTTTAGATTTCTCTGGCGGAATGAAGAAGCCGGGGGGCGCCGAGTTGCATGCGATTGGTTCGTCAGCCGATACTCGTCGTCTATTGGATAGCCGAAAGTGTACATGTGCGAGCTTGCCCCCACTACTGCCCATCTGTGCTCACGACTCATGCCACGAGTTGTATAGTCCTGAGTGGTTGTCAACCAATGACCCTGTATATATAAAAATATTTAAAAAAATATCAGGAAGATACTGCGTTTGTGCACATTTGGTGCCCATACCTTCACCAACAGTGATGTCTAAGTTTTACTCAGAAAATACATATGAACTTTAAATCTCCCTTTTTGTCGTACTGGCTCCAAACTTCGGGCAAAAAATAATAGTACTAACGATGAGTCCGATATCATGTCACATGTTAAAATCATAGATATTTTAAAATCATTTCATCATGCAATGACAACGACAAAATCATCAATGCCAAAATCATTACTTGAATGAAAGCGAACTTCGGTGATTCAGACCGGGCGACGTTGCGAGGCTGCGCGATCGGCGACACTGAAGTCGCAGAACCACAGTGTTTCGATAAAATTTCCGGTGCTGGGCGCATAATGATAATTTCACTAAGCCGTTTCGCGATCATTTATACATATTCATATAAAAACATTGATGATTTTTTCATTGTCCCCGTCATCGATATTTTTTTCATTATCATGCAGTCATTGATACAGAAAAATCATCATTCAGTCTATTTCTAAATAGTACATTATAAAAACTTACCAATAATTAAAGACGTGTCAAACGGCATCGAGAAATTACTAAGATGTGTGCATTCATCCATGACCCCTCTCATGAACTGTAGCGTTTCTCTGTCTCTCCAGTGAATTTTTGTTATATCTATCTTCTTCCCACTTTTCGCACTCGATCTCAAGAACGGTAGGTTTACCCAAAGATCTGATGTGAAATCTGATAAGTTCCATGATTTCTCTTTTCTTATGATAACTTTCTTTGGCGCTTCTACGACGTTTATTAACTCTTTGTTAGGTTTCGGACTGTCTATGGTAGATTTCGGAGTGTCTATGGTAGGTGTCGGTTTGTCTATCACGATAGGATTTTGACTGACACATTGTTCTGTTTGGTCTTTGGCTGCTGAAGCCTTTTCTTCTGCCTGTTTCTGTATCGTTAATAATAGGTCTTGCAGGTCGGCTGGAAGAAAAAAATCTATTTTGAGTTGACTGGTTAAATGTATTCGTTTATGAATATCTTTGATGAGATCAATCTTTGAAATTCTTCTGTTAGACAAAGTTCAGTCACATTGTATACACGAGTAAAAACATTGCGACGGTTTGGCGGTTTTATTTTTATAATAAGTGGGACTGGAGTAGTAAACAAAAAGTGACTTGGCTTCTAGTCACTTTCTGTTTCCGTGGGGATATCCTCATGGATATGGATACCCTCCGTCTGGGAAAAAAGAAGTGTTATGTCGGACTCCTATACCGATTAAAACCCCACTGTTCCTTCTAGTACCATGAGTTGGGGGCCTGGGAGATACTTGTTCATTTGCCGCACCCCAAGAATTAAACACTTATCCGATAACTGTATCGTTTACGCCTGCAATACAATAGGTCACGTTTATCAAACATGTATCCTACGCTTTATTGCACAGCGCCCGGCATCAAAGATAAAGTGGATAATTTTAACGAGCCCGTACTTTTAAGGAAGCAAAAACAGTGCGGTAACTTTGTTATACAAGTCAGCTTTAAGGCGAGGTTCTTCAAGTTAACCTCTAGGAAATGTAATTTTAATGTAATTTTATTTAGAAACGGTAATGATTAAACACGTGAAAAAATTATGTTGCTTTTGAGACCTTTCTGTAGGTACGTCGGGTATTCGTTACATAATTGGATAAAGTTCGATCGATAGAAAAAAAAAAATATCAAAACATACCCTTATTTTGTAGATTAAAATCATTTTATTTCAATATTATACCACATTATGTATTGAAAATCACATCAAAATAATTAACGAAATTCACGGTACAATTTACTCGCGCCCAGCTGCCATCTCTAGAACAAAATTGCACGCTCGAAGAACCTCGCCTTAAGAAAGACTAGAATAGGTTTTTTGTCTGTTTTTTTTAATAAATTTGAGTAGTAGAAACATCTACCAGTTTAGATCTTTCAAACTGATGGTCACATAGTCTTCGCAAGGGAAGGCGGGGATAAGACTGAACCAGCAGAAGGTGAAGAGGGAGATGTCTCACGTTTTGACTAAAGAAAATAAAAGAAAAATTTGTCAAAACTGTGGTGAGAAATTTCTTGAAACTTCATTAAATGAAGTGGTGTCTATTATTGTAACTTATCTTTAACAGTGGATGTTGCATTCACGCATCTAAAACAAATCCGTTTTTCTATCTGAACAGACAAGTGTGCTGCTAATGAGTTTGTAGCGCCACTTCTTCCCAGCTAAACCACTAGGAAGTGGTGAAGGTCAGGCGTTTTGGGGGACTGTCTTATGTAATTTTGACGTTCGAAAAGTGCAGATTCACAGCCTAATTTGAATAAATGACTTTTGATTTAATAAACCTAGCCTTAACATTCGGAATAATATACAGCTGTACGAATTTTTCGTGACAAATAACCATAGCTTTTTATTCGTGTATATCGGCTTCAAAGGCACAGTTGTAGATGCGCGAATATTTAGGAAAACGCAGTCGGTCACTTCTTTTCAGTGATCGATTTTTCACCGAAATTTTTGGTAGGACCGATGTTTTTCTATTCTTCAACGATTTTCGATTTTTCGTTTGCGTTCTCCATTAGCCTTTTCCCAACTATGTTGGGGTCGGCTTCCAGTCTGACCAGATACAGCTGAATATTTCACATGGAGCGACTGCCTAGCTGACCTCCACAACTCAGTTACCGGGTAATACGATACCCCTGGGTAAAACTGGTTGTCAGATTTTCGGGCTTCTGACGACCCGTAACGACTGTCAAAGATCCACGAATGACAGCCGGGACCAACGGCTTAACGTGTTTAATTTATTATTAATTTCAGACTATATACACATACAAGTACATACAATCCATATGGTATTAGTAACAATGACTTAAAAACTATGTTAGTAACACTAACAAACAACTAAAAAATACGTGGCCCAACACACGTTGGCACGTGCCTCCGTACCCAGTGCCTTATGAAGGGACTGTCCACCTTGTCTAATGTTTTTAGGATGCTGTTGGAGCTTCCGCGCAAACTACCCATTATTGACGCTGTTCTCTTCCTCATAAGGGCATGAAAATCGTCAACACGGGCTTCCGCGAACATCTTCGAAGCGCTGCAGTAGCGCTGCAGTAGCGCGGAAGCCCCATCAACATCCTAAATCCATTATTATATTGTACGCGCAGGAAGTTGTAGGCTCTTTCCGTCTCTTTGCTCTGCGTTTTATGAGGCTCGGCCTTGGGTTTTGGTTTGTAACCACCCATCCATAGACCAATCGCGTCAAACGTAGCTTAACCTGGTCGATCGACCCCACTTACCTAACATTATGAACGGTAAATGTAGACTTACCAGCTTTACATTTTAACAACACTTCCTTGATCCTCTGCTCACTCAAGTTGTTTATATCATCGATGTCTTCCGGCTCCAGCACAAACTTCTCGTTCGATGTCAGCTTATTGTACAACTGAACACTAATTTTATTTTCCTCCATCAACTTTCTCAGCTCTTCGTGTAAATTCTCGATTTGAACTGAAGTTTCAGACTTTACAACATTTTTAGGCACTTCATTTTTTAATTCTACTATATTTCTATTTACGTCTACTATGTTTTGTGGGGTTTCGGCACCATTTTCTTTGTAAGTTATGTCTAATTTTTTTTTCGTTTCACTGTTTTTGGTTTCTATTGCTTTTTCCGTTGGTGGTATCTTCATGGTATCTGAGTAGGTGCGTGCGAACTTCTTACCGGCGAGGAATGCTTCGTCCACTATGGTCACCATTTTGGACAGTTTCTCTCTGTACTCGCCGTCAGATAGGTACTGGTCCTCTAGCAAGTCCCAGTTTATTGAATGCGACATTACGCCCTGCAATTTGAGGATAACTTGTAGCATTAAAAACATTCAATTTTGCACCTTAAACGTAGTGCCATAGAGTTCAAAATTATTTTTACAAAACATTTGAGCTTCGTATTGTTGAAGTAATAGTAGTAACCAAATCACTTAACTTACCTGTAAAAACACCGCAGAGGCTGTCGACCAAGAAAGGCAGGGGACTAGTACTAGAGGCTTCGGCCAGTTTGTAGCTGCCAGTGACGCCATCTGTCGAACAGTTGTAGAAGCAACAAATTACCTTATAAATGATTTTATCGATTGGTGATTGAGAATAGATGACCACAGATTTTGTTTTCTATGATAATTAAATTTGCAAAGTCCCACCCATCAATTAATATTCTGCCAAAGATAATGCTGGCTAATTATGTAAAGAATATTTGTGTTAAGCCTAGCGCACATTAGAGCCGCAACGGGTCGCAGCGCAACGCATTTTTGGACAAAAAAGTGCGGTGCGTCCCGAATGTAGTGTGCGTTGGTTTATAGAAATTTTACGAAAGTGATGAAGGAGGATTTTTCCAATGCGTTGCGGTGCGGACTAATCTGCGCTAGCCAAAATAAGACCGTAAAAGTTGTAAAATCGTTGGTTTATACGAACATGTCCGCCCATAGAGAGTCCGGTGACGCCGAGCGGGCCGAGTCCATTGCGCTCGCACCAGTGGAACATCACCAGCGACTCCAGGATCAGGCAGCCGCCCATCACGAAGATATCCGACACGTTGTGTAGGGACGAACGGCTGAGGTAATGAATATTAAAACATGTCACACGGATTTTAAAAAGGTTATTTGGATGAATTAAGTTAGTCTTCAAGAGTAGGTATAGATGTACCAACGACCATGGTCGTTGAGATGTAAGAGTGATGTACGCACTTAACGAGAATGTTAAGCAATTGTCAAATCCTAACTATAATATTATTAATGCGAAAGTAAGTTTGTTTGTTTCTTTGTTACCTTTTCACGCCTAAACCACTGATCCGATCATCCTAAAATGTTGCATACACGTTGTCCGGTGTATAGATGGTACATAGGGTACCGTTCATCCGGAAAAAAAGTATTTGCAGCAAATGGGCTGTGACAGAGGGACAGACAGACAAAAGTGATCCTATAATGGTTACATTTTTTCCTTTTGAGGTACGGAACCCTAATAATTCCGGACATTTAACTTTTTATGATTTGTTTTTTCAGTATTACCTTTTTTTATTTCTAAGAAAATACTTAAGGGGGAAGCGTCACTATGAATAGTAGTAATACGGATTTCTATTTCAAAAATAGTCATCCAATCAGATTATATGAACATAGACAGCTGTATTTATGATTATAATTCTGCCTCACTACACTAGACTGCCTCGTCGGTCTAGTGGTCGCAAGCGCTACTGCTGAGCATGAGGTTCTGGGTTCGATTCCCATATCGAGCAGTGTTATTGGGTTTTTCCATTAGGAATTTCTCAGTAGCAGCCCGGAGTCTGGATTTGTGCCCGGTTAATGGCAATAGGCTCGCCCCCTATTACATGGGACTTAAACATAACTGGCGAAATGTGGGTGTTCCTACTATGGATAAACCTCTGCCTAACCTTTCGGGGAAACAAGGCGTGATGTTATGTTAATTCTATATAATAAATATTTGATACGGCCGCGAATCTTATTTAGATCAACATACAACCTGATACTGACCTGCAAATAACGTAAGAAATTTTGAATTTCGCGGACAACTCTGACGCTTCCCCCTTAACTCGAAATTACTGGACATACGATAACGGACTGATGCTAACGCAAATTTGCTAAAATAACCGGCACCAGTCGTGGGCACAGATGGGCAGTAGTGGGGGCAAGCTCGCGCATGTACACTTTCGGCTAAATAAAAATGACACGCGAGAGTCCAATAGACGAAGAGTATCGGCTGACGAACCAATCGCATGCAGCTCGGCACCCCCCGGCTTCTTCATTCCGCCAAAGAGGCCTAAAAATTTACTACTGCGCAGGTGTCAGTTTGTGCTCACGACTCATGCCGGTTACCCCACGTTGCCAATTGACTGGCTAATGTGTTTACGTGGGCAATAGCATCTATACCCCATAGCTAACTTGTCCATACTAATATTATAAATGTGAAAGTAACTCTGTCTGTCTGTTGTTTTCACGCCGTTGTTTTTTTTTTTTTTGTTAGGTAATTATCAAATAACTTCTCCCGCTGTGGGCGGAGCGGGAGGGCGTGTCAGAATTTTACTGACTAAAACCCACCCGTGTCCCTTCAGTTGCCTGTGTGCCAGGGCCACGGTATCCATTTCAGACAAGCCCGCAGCCCTGGCAGGCCTAACACTTCTGAACCGATCGTCATGAAATTTGGCAGATATAGCCTGGGATAAGGAGAAGGACAATTAGGCACGGTAAAGTTATTGTTGAGACGTCTTCACTCAACATTGCCGCGCGCTAGCGGCAGTGAACGAGGGACGCGGGGCAGCGGGGAATCAGCCGGCCGAAGGCCAAGCGCGGGCTCCAACGCCACACCGCCACGGCAGTCAGCTGTTGCTCGCCTTTATGCACGGCTGCGCTAACGCTTCTTAAACCTCTCTTGTTTTCGTATATATAACCGACCGTTGTTATTTAATTTCTTTTTATTCTTCTTCATCATTATACTTGTTATACAGTCCGCTATCTTTTCATTTTGCTCCACCACGACCCATCGTCGCGATCAGTTATCTTACCGTGACTCAGGCTACTTTTTTACGCGATAACCGATATCCAATCGGGCGATGTCGCAGGCAAAAGCTGGTATAAATAAAAAAAATCATCATTCATCATTTCAGCCGAAAGACGTCCACTGCTGAACATAGGCCTCCCCGATTGAGGGGGGGTTTGCCATAATCGCCACGCTTGGTAGGCGGGTTGGCGATCGCAGTATGGTATTAAAAATGCATAGAGAACGCTGCTGCCCATTCTCTAGTAAGTCCCTTAGTCGCCTTTTACGACACCCACGGGAGGAAATGGGGTGGTGCTATTCTTTACGTCCGGCACCATACGGAACAATATATATTATATATAATAAATAAATACTCTATACAAATAAATAAAATTGAAGTGTCTGTTTGTATTGTCAAAGTAACAATTTATTACTAAATGCATATGAAAGTAAATAGGTACGGTACTTATAACAAAAAACTATTTTTTTTTAAATCTCTGCCTGTCTGTTTGTTCCGGCCAATCATCGAAACGGCTGAACCGATTTTGACGGGACTTTCACTAGCTGATACTTGATGTAATATATGTGTATAAGGACAAAAACATTTTTTTAGTCATAATCCCTATTTTTGATATCACTGTTATGTACCTCATGAATTTTTTTTATTAAAATCTGTAAGGGAGGAATCAAAAATTCGAAGACATGTGACATCCACCAACCCGCACTGGGCGCTCGTGGTGGACTATGGCCCACTCCCTCTCACCGAGATATGAGGCCTGAGTCCCAGCAGTGCGAACATTCTATGCTGTTTATGATGTAAGGAATGAAACAATTAAATGAAAAAAAATTTAAAACTTAAATTAAAAGCATACTTTGTAAACTAGCATATTACAAATTAGAGGATTATATCCAAGATAAGAATGCTTGGAAACATGCTGGTCCAGCTCCATATGACAATTTATTTAGAGTCTAGACAAAATGAAACTGGTTGCTAATTTAATTGTGTAATTTATATTTTTTATGACATTCATTTTATTTTCTGTGACTAAATGTTATAATTTTAGGGAAATCATCTACTTTTACAATGTTTGTAAATATGTGAGCACCATGTATCTAACACATAATGAATTTGTGTGTCATTGCTACACTTTTTATTATTTTTACCTATTGTGGTATAGTAATTTTGTTCTATACTTGAAGTCTCAAATTCAGATAATTTATGTAAACAAAGGGGATAACATAACAAAAAAATATCTTCGTAATGGTAATTCACATAAAAATGCGAAAAAAGAGGTTCTATTTTCTTTTAAGTACTGATTTTAAGAAATAATAATTAAAAAGTAATCATACCGTAATAATTTTTATAAAAAAAAATTTAAACAAAGTTATTAATAAAAGGAGATTTTCTGGTATAAAATATTTTATGATACTGGTAACATTGCAGGAGATCCAAACATTTTCAAATTTTTAACATCTTCAACAACACTAATATTACAACTCTCATAAATAGATTCATATTTAAGTAGCATATCTAGCCACATTTTGGATGAAAACGGCTATAAACTGTTTCGATTGGAAATCGATTTTGGGACGCCTACGTCTAGCACTGGGCTTAAAAGGGCTGATTATGACTATCATATACCATGCCTCCGATACACTACAAAAAACATTGTTTGGCAACGGTATTTTGTTTGCATAGTTCTTATAATTAATTCACTTAAATTTTATCGATAATTATTTACAAAAACATTTAATGATAAAATGTTTTGCACCACTGTCCTGTCATTTTGACAGTGATATTTCTTGACATTACTTTGTTCACATAAATTATCTGAATTAGAGACTTCGGGTATAGGTAAGTGCATTTTCTTCACATATATTATAATTAATAATTAATGTATACAAATATTGTTAACATTTTAAGAGTAAGTATGGAGTTTCTTGCCCATTCTTCTCCTTACGAAACTACATTTTGGAAGGGGCAACTAGAATCAATTAACTATTTTTGTAAATTTTGACGTTCAAAAGTGCCTTTTATGTGCCTCTTTGAAATAAATGATTTGACTTTGACTTTGGAACTTACACTTGGTCAGTCGGCTTGCGTAGCCCGTAGAATGGGTTCTCCAGAATTATGCCACCGATACCAGCTTCCTTTAACAGCGGTTTAACCATGAGGTTCCGCCGTCGCCAGAAAAACTGTGGACAAACAATAGAAAAAAATAAAAACAGAATTATTAGGAACTAGCTATAATTAATTAATTAATTAATTATAAAAAAATATAATAATTAATTATTTATTTATAATAATTAATTAATAATTCATTAATTATTATTAATAAGTTAATTATAATTAATTAATTACTTTTTCATAAAAAGCCCGCGGCTTCGACCGCGTGACTTTTTCTAAAATAAAAATAGGCTAAGTTACTTTTTACAACATCAGCTGTCTGCCAGTGAAACTCCCGTTGAAATCGGCACAGACGTTTCGGAGATTAGCCGGAATAAACTGACAGACAGACAGACAGACAGACAGAACACCAAATTTTTTTAAAATTGTTGTTTTCTTTAATTACCGTATATACTTTCATTATGCATTTAGTAAAAAGCTGTTATATTGCCATTACAAACAGACACTTCAATTTTATTTATTTGTATAGATTACAGTAAGAACATCTCAGGCTAAGCTATTGGCAAAGAAACAACAACAATGAAAAAAAAAAAAAAATTGGTTCTGTTATAATAATAGATAATGCGTAGTAACTATGGATCTTTTTAGTTGATATTGTAACGGGCACTTCCTACAAATTATGATTATTGGCCCTTAAAAACAAGTGCAGATATATTGAATTCCACGCATTAACGGTTAATTGAGCAGGATTCGATGCATAATTGCATAAGTACCTACCTATTGCATTGATTTTGGAACGCCTACTTTTTGCAGCATACAATTTTTGACGTGATATCGTCTTATAAATCGATGAACGCCGGCTGCACACACGAAAAAGCATAACTCATTGTCACGTTCGAGTGTGCGAGAGCGCGGAACAAGCGATAGGGAGGCACGATCGGCCTAAGCGTTCGGCTTGTGACGCAATGTTTTCTTATGACGTTATCACGTAAAATTATCGTCAGTAAACCGACTTTACAGTAGGGATGGGCCGAATATTCGTTTTATATCCGGTAGATATACCGAATATTCGTATTCAGCCGAATATTCGGCTATATCGCCGAATGTTCGGCAAAGTGGTACTCAAAGTTTTTACTGTATTGAGCCGTGTATGATTTATCATGAGTTAAGTGTTAAATGTGTTATGTTTTTTAGGTAAGTAACTTATAGTGCAGCTTTATGTTTTTGTCGACACTGTAGCTTTATTTCCAATAAAAATCGATAAAAAATATGGTTATTAAAATCAAAATATAAGTATGCAGCTGCTTCGGGCGAAGTTTTACTACTTACTAGATGATGCAGTAACAACTTCTGGTACAGCGGGGGTAGCGGGCGGGAGGGTCCGGTGCCAATCCGCGCGCTTTGCGTGAACAAGTTCAGACCAGAGGTCCTAGTGTGAGTTTCTTTTAACCATCTCGATTTTACGCATCGAGCGCGTTCGGCGTTCTGATTAGCCTTCGATTCGCCCTTCACCAATCAGAGTGCTGAACGTGCTCGATGCGTAAATTTGAGATGGTTGAAATAAACTCACACTAGGGCCTCTGTATACTGTTCACGTAAGCGAATCAATTATGCCGAATAGTCGGTTCGGTAAAACTTTTACCGAAAATTCGGTCGAATGTTCGTATTCGGTGAAACCCATGTTCGGCCCATCCCTACTTTACAGACAACCAATTTATTTTTTAGATTGTGTTTCTACGTTTTAATGAAGTGTAACTAACATTAGAATGCATGCAGGTTATAGTAAGGCTCGCCCCCCTATTACATGGGACTTACTCGTAAACTTAACTAGCTCAACTAAATGTGGTTGTATACCTCTGAATACTCCTTCGGGGAATACGACCGTGATGTTATGATATAGGTGTGTACGTATCTATAGTCGGTACAAAGCATTGTTGTAAATGAATTGGTACGCCGAGGCAGGGGCCAGGCAAGTACGAGCAATTTGTATGAATTAATTTATAGGTACAGTGTAGGGAGTGGGTGCCGTGCTGCACAATAAGGTATTTGCTTTACTCACGTTCAAAAATATCACATCCTATGCATCCGCGCATCAGCTTGGACCAGACACAGTCTAGCATTCATCATCCTTTAATCGTAATAGATTAGGTACCAATATAATAGACGTAGGCGCTTGTCTTAATAAATAATTTTTGGGCACATTTCCAACATTTTAACCCGACACGAAAAACTTATAAGTCAACAAAAGCAAGGCTTGACCAGTCTTTTGGCCCGGAGCCAGAACGACGAATACCTACATTAATGATTTTTCAAGTCTTTAATATTTGTCTGCAGCATTGACGTGTAGGTCATTAACCGGTATATTGGTGGTCACCTATCGTCGGGTTATCTCGGAATTACATGTTCAGATACACTGATAAGATATTACAAAGCTGATAAATAAAGTAAGTGAAGTATTTTGTATAGGTAGACTTTGGATTTACGAATAAAGGAAAAATAAATCGGCATTTAGTAAAACAAATAAGTATATTACTATAATTATTGTATACAAAGTTATGCAAATTGTAGCTGCAAATGCGCCCCGTGCCTTCTCGCCGTTATATTTGTTTATATTTTGTTTTTGTAGAGGAGAATGCTATGCAGTTATTACGCAACCGTGCCGCGATGCCCCAGTTTCCGCTACTCTTTCCGGCCAGTTTGCCCTATGCAGACTGGAAAAACGTTTCGTCGGCTAGAATAGATTGAATTGAGAATGAACAGAGTAAGGTTATGTTAATTTTCAGCGCGCAAAAGAAGTAAAAAAAAAAAAAACCGCCCAATGGAGGTTTCCGTAGTTAGGATGAATTTATCCCAAGAACAAACTTAACATTGTAGTTAAAAACATTTTCTGCATGTTGGAGTAGGGTTTTCAACTGCAAATGTAACTTGGTCGCCTATTACTCCGTAATTTGTAAAGCCTACTTAGCTGTGATAGTTTTCCTTTTAATTACGTTATATATACTACTGCTGTGAATTTTTTCACGTATCCAAATACAACCATTTAAATGGCGGGGGGGGGGGGACGGGACACTTGACTCTAACAAAAATTAGCACTTTAAAGCTTAATATTACGCAAACGGATCCCTCACTCGAAAAATGGTTTTAACAAACCCGCAATATATTTGAACGGCTTATCCAACGATACCCCACAGCATAGGATAGACAAGAAAAAAAATATATCTCCACTTTACGTGTACGGAATCAATTTTTTTTTTTTAAGATTTTATTTTACCACTTTGTTGGCGTGATTAATATCGCGCCAAATTACACCAAATTACAGCTTTCTAGTACTAAGAGTACCTAAGCTAAGCCGCGGACAGACAGACAGACGGACATGGCGAAACTATAAAGGTTCCCTGTTTACTACGGAACCCTAAAAAGCGACACCAGCTCGACAAAACAAAAACCAGTGGTCCGCATTAGCTCTGGACCGAAAAAGCTGGAAGTCACGGGGAGAGGTTTTTGCCTAGTAGTGGGATGATACAGGCTAACAGTTATCATCACCATTTCAGCCGAAAGACGTCCACTTCTGGACATAGGCCTCCCCCAAGCGCCGCCACTTCGACCCGTTCTATGCTTCTCGCATCTAGCGGATTCCTGCGGCCTTCACCAAGTCATTGGTCCACTTTGTGTGAGACCTTTCAACGCTACGTCTTCTGGTACGCGGTCGCCACTCCAGAACCTTTCGGTCCAATCGGCCATCTGTTTTGCGAGCAATGTGCCCTTCCCACTGCCACTTAAGTTTTGCAATTATTCGGGCTATATCGGTTACCTTGGTTCTCCTGAGGATTTCTTCATTTCTGATTCGATCACGTAGGGAAACTCCAAGCATAGTCCTCTCCATTGCCCTTTGGGTGACTTTCAACCTTCTAATGAGGCCCATTGTGAGCAGCTACGTTTTAGTGCCAGTGCGTGTGCGTGGGATTATCTGGTCAAAGACTTTTCTTTGGTCTTCTGTATAATCTGCCGCAGCGTATGAACGTGGTCTACGGTGCTAAAGCCTTTACGGAATCCGGCTGGAAGTCGTCAAACCTGCACGCGGGACGGTTCCTGATGTCTTTTGAAAACGGCTTGTAGACATGGCTCAGAAGTGAGATGGGCCTATAATTCTTAAGCAGGGCATTGTTGCTCTTTTTAAAGAAGAGTACCATCATACCTCTGTTCCATGCTTGAGGCGTTTTACCCTCGAGTATGACGGAATTGAACACCTTCTGGAGGGCTTTAAAAACGAGATATTTGGGCTACTGGTTGACGTGTATAACTGTCCATAGAACCTCTCGATCTCGCTCAACAGCTTAGGTTTGGCAAATACGATTCTGCCATCATCATGTCGCTTTTCAAAGACTTAGAGGTCAATCTATTGAGGCGCCGTACTTGAACGCATCGTCTGAGGATTGCAGGATTATCTCGCGCCTCTCCTCCGTGAACTTTAAAGTAGGATCAGAGAGCTTCTTGTTTCTATTTGTACGACGGATCTTGAAGATCTTAGACCCGACCGTATAAAATAGCTTTCATGATAATATCGTTATAATCGTCCACAGAGCTCCCTATGCACTCGAAACGATTCTGAAGTTCGTGCTGAAAGCCCTCCGGGTTTTGAATTCGAATCGGTGCTGGACGGAGCGTAGACTTCATCAGTCGAGAAATTTTAAGTTTAATATTTAGATTCAATGTGCTTTTTGCCATGCGGTGACCACGTCCGGTTTTCACCGCGTTATCCAGAGATATTATTCAATATTTCCCTCTTCGTCGACTGAAGTCAATCTCATTTTTGATTGCACCATCAGGGCTCTACCAGGTCCTCTTTCTGTGCTTATGCTTTCTAAAGATAGGAGGAGTTAACATAAAGAGGCCTTCCTTCTGCAGAAAACTGGCCATTAGGTGTCCCCGGTGGTTCCGACGTCTAGCTCTAAATTGCCCCTCTCGCAGCTCATCGTCTCGTTTGCCCAGTTTCGCGTTGAAGTCCCCATTACAATGGTGAAGTGAGTTTTAGAGCCATGCATAGCTCCGAAAATATCCTCATACATGGTCTCTACCTCATCGTCAGGGTGTGACGAGGTCGGGGCGTAAACCTGTATGACCTTCAACGAATATCTTCGGATATTCTGGGTATAAGGTACGCCGCCCTGGTCGATACACTCTCGAACTTCACCACGTTGCTCGAAAGGGAGTTATGGACAATAAACCAGACACCGCCTTGGCACTGCTGATTGCCCTTCTGGAAATAGAGCAAGTTCCCGAATTCGAGGGTTATCGAGTTCTCCCCGTCTCTTCGGACTTCCGATAACCCCACTGCTCAATTATTCCTCGAGTTCGGTGATCTTCTCGTCGGTCCGGAGTGTACGCGTGTTATATGTTGCCACTTTGCCAGGTCCAGTTTTCGGTTATTGTCGTAGCTGGATTTCTTCAGGGGATTCTTAGCACCTCTTGCCTTACCGTAGCCTTGACCGCTATCGTAGCCAAGGGTAGGTGGGCCGCCGGCACTAGGGGCCGTTTTCTTAATGCTTGTCATTTTTGGGGGGTTTGCCATTATTGCCATACCACAGGCGGGGTGGCGATCGCAGTATGGTGGTAAAATGCATACAGAATGCTGCTGCCTATTCTCTATTAAGTCCATTTGTCACCTTTTACGACACTCACGGGAAGAAATAGGATGGTGCTATTCTTAATGTCCGGCATCGGCACCGCACGGACTGGCGAACAGTATTGTATTGTATATCGGGCTGGTGTTTTCAATTCCACGTCCAAAGCGCGTATTTTGCTTACGGCAGGCTAACAGGTGGATAAGTGATAAGGTGACAGTTATTAGAATTTATGGCTGCTGACTGCATCGCCATGTCTAGTCTATAAACCTAGTCGTTTGCCAACTATGTTGGGGTCAACTTCCGCGTCGTTTAGCTAAATATCTATCTATACTGTCACACGAATTTGTACTGACCTCTGCAATGCAGTTGTTTACTGAACACTTCTCAAGATTAAACTGGCTGTCGGTCTTTCTGGCTATAACACCTGCATTTGGTATTCGTATGATAGCCTTGTTTACCATAACATCACACCTGTAACTGCCCGAAAGGATAGGCAGAGGTGTATAGACGTATAGTAACACCAAGATGTTGGGAGTTACGTGTCTTACGTAATAGGAGGCGAGTCTGCACCCTAACCGCGCACAAATATAGACTTTGGGCTGTTACTGACGAATTCCTTAGAAAAACTAATTAACCCTTTGTCCAATCTGGAAATCTAACGGACGGCGCAGTATTCGCCTTGGGTTTATTTATTTTGAAATGTCTTGCATGTATAGTCGCCAGCGCATCAAGCTACATGAAACTTAAATTTCTCCAAACGATTTAAAACTTTATAATTTTGATGGTTAAGTTCAAAATCGAACGAATGCGCTGGCGACTGTACACGTAAATAAACAAATAAATAAATTCGAAAACTGACAACTTGCTTGACCAACTACCTATACATAGTGTCTGTGACAGGATTTTTGGTGATATTTGCTGTGAGCGTGTCTACGACAATATCAGCCTCGGGCGATAACTTCAGGGGGCGGAAAATTCAAGCGTGGTAGACAAGTGCACTACCCAACGCACCGCAACTTTGCAATAACTGAGACGCGCATCACTTATTCTCTTTCTCTGCAGGTGGCGCACTGAGGAAATCACTACGTAATTAGCGTAGGCATAGGTCGTCGCAGTTGATGTCTGCCAGGACACTCCGTTTTTTTAAAAAACAGGCTCGAACCTTATCCTGTCCTATCCTAATTAAAATTAATGTCCGACACACAATAGGTAGATTGAAAAAAAAAAAAAAAATTGTTCATAGCGAAACTTACAGGATAAAGGATTGGCGGGGGGCGGCAAACGTCAGGTTTTGCCCCGCCTCGAAAAAATTCTAGATCCGGGGCTGGACAATATACATCCCGGTATAACATAATATAACATGACGCTATTGTGTTGTTTTTCTCGATGGGTTAGGCAGGACACCTCAGTGTGTTTGACATATTATGGGTACAGTTTATGAGATACAGAGTCTTTCCTTTCAAAGCCTCAGATCAATCTCCCTTATCTACTACGTTTTATCGTACGATGAAAATCTTTGAAAAGAATTAACTTTCGCATCATTGGTTCACTGGGATCGCAAACACATGACGAATACATCACATTCATTATCGTGCCAACGCCTTCGGAATAAGTACTTGTTTTTATTTACACCGTAGGCGCTTGATAGACTAATATATCACGTCCAAATTATGAATAGTAATCTCTGATGTCATACGATTTTATCTTCCGTTTTGAACACGTATTGGATTATTAATATCTTTTACGGCTTTAGTAATGTACCTAATGTTTTCACTTTTACAGGTCACAGTACTCATGAATATGATTAACTTTTTCGATGTTTTTTTAGGGTTCCGTTGAGGAACCCTTTTAGGTTCGCCATGTCCGTCTGTCTGTCTGGCTGTCCGCGGCTTAGCTCAGAGAATCTTAGTACTAGAAAGCTGTAATTTGGTACAAAGAGGTAAAATAAAATTTTGAAATATATATGTTACAGGCCAAACCCGATTTCAGGCCAAACTAGTTTGTCCTAGGCCAAACCGGTTTATCCTAACTATTTTGGTTAACACCCCGACTCTCTCTTTTTTTTAAACCACCCAGAAATAGGAGCCCCGCGAAGCGGGGCTTCGTCGACCTATCTTAGCGCAGGTGGAGTTTGGCCTAGGCTATACTGGTTTGTCCTATCGCGTGTAGGGAAGGTTTGGCCTAGGACAAACTAGTTTGGCCTGAAATCGGGTTTGGCCGGTAACATATATGTACATCATGGAATCACTTACCATAAGTTAGTATAAGTATTTAACTATATTTGTCTTTATTTAAAATCATGAAAAACAACAAGTCGTAAAATATTTGTTGCTTTTACTACGTTATTTTTATTTTCATACTTAATAGCGACTGTATTATTTTTGCAATAAATACATTGCTTCTTAACACTATGTAAGTATGACGCTAAGTGACTGGACAACGCAATGTAAAAATCACAAAACGATACTTTGTGTATGCGGTTGCATCGCGTAGTACGGCCGCTGTGTCTTGCCGCGAGCTAATGATGTGCTCGTGCAGATCCGTACTTACGTAGGCTATCGACAATAATGTCGATCGTCTAATGAATATTTGCTATTATAGTTTATTCTTCAATTTGTAAACCGTTTTAACTCGGTTGGAAGACCCATGTGAAATAATGTTTATTACACATCTTTATTTTCTCATATTGTTTTTTAATTTTTTATTTACTTAATAATAATTTGTTTTTAGCAAAATATTGTTTATTTATTTTATATTATTATTAGTATACCGTTTTTTTTTTCAGGTCTCTCACAAAAGTTTTAGTACAATAATAAATGGAAGAATCGATAACTTTTCGATTTAGTCGTCAATCATTAGCGTATATTGTAAAATAAATGGCTTTTGCACAGCACAACCACAGGCACAACGATAGAGCCGGATGTTTTCGTATGAGTGAGTTGTACGGTGCATGGTAAATGCGCGTTGTGTTTGATGCAATAAGGTTTGTAATTGATTGTGTAGTAAGCTACGATTTATGAATTGCGAGTGTGTGCGCGACTTCGTATCTATTGCTTTTACTGAACTGCATGTGTAGTTGTGGCGAGTGGAAGGGACAGACTGGAGACATCAGGTTTCTATACATTTTTAGCTGCCGGGCATATCTCCTTCTTTCTTATATCTATGGGTAGAGCCAAATTAAATGATTTTTTTTTTTGCAGGCTCTTTTTTCCAATTATTATCAGGGAAAAATGATGTTTCATACTTGGAAGCAATGATCTAAACTCGAAAATTTAATATGATTTTTCTAGTTATGAGACAGTTGCAAAATCAGCCCTTAAATAAATTAAATTGTACTTACATGGTCACCAGTACCAGCTAGATGTAAACAAACAGGTTTGCAATTCTTGTCAGGCCAGTGGAGCGGCAGAAGAGCTTGAAAATGGGCCTTCCGTGCTATCTTGGGCACTATGCCGGGTAGGTACCGCTCTAAAGGTGTTATGAAGTAGCCTTCATAGAGTGTGCAGTCTGATAGTGTTTGTTGCTGCAATGATGACATCAATAGTTATGCGGAGTTACATGTTTTGAGAAGGAATGAAAATTTACGGCAAATTATCACGGATGGATTATAATTTTGATAATTTGTTAAGTATTACTTAAAAATTAATTATTTTGGTATTTAGTTAGTGCACAGTTTATTGTTTAAAGTTGAACTGGTGACTGTGGAGTTGAGTTGAACTTTCCACAAACAAAACAATAATAAATAACAAAGAGGAAAAGTAAAATAAATATTTTTTATATAAGTTTCAAATGTTTTCCTTTTTTAATTCCTTTCCTAAAATACTGGTCAGAAGTGAGGTCATTGAAGGAAATAACCTCACTTCTAACCAGTATTTTTCTTGGGAGGTATGACAACAATAAATTCAAAGTAAGGTTATGACTCATGCCTGCACTTTTATCAATCAAAAGTATCAAAACAAAAATAACAATTAAGGAAAATATAATCAAAAGCACCATTCACCTTGGTAATCGTAACGGGATAGTCTCTTTCCACTAATTTGAAGCATTCATCCCGGTTCGATACCACTTTCCTGAACTCGAATAACCTTAAAACATAACATTGTAACAGTTTGTAAACAAACAAAATATCACAGAACCACACCACTTTACAGCTTGGCGGAAAACATATTACACAACAGCTACAACACATGTACTATCATGAAGATCTGACCTTCGCAAGTTCTCTGGTTTACCCCATCCTTTAGTAAAGAACTTGGTTAGAAGTATACTTCTGTAGACAGCATCTAACCTACTAGCCGACATGTTTTGTGACCCGGACGGCTATGGCCTGTTTCACTGACAAGTTTTATATGTATGAAATCGTTTTTTATTTCTCTGTTACGATTACTTGTTGTCAATACATTTTGGTTGAGAATGACTGAGTGAGACTGAATGAGAAATGTCAACAAGGTATTTTTCAGGATGGTCAGCTGTTTGCTGTCACATTGATAGCACAGATAGGCAGTGACAGTCGCGTTAGTTTCAAGATAAAAACATTACAACAAAAATAACGCCCAAAAGATTTAAAATATGTTAAAATATGTGTAAAGTATATACCATACCATTTGAAATATAATGTTGGAAATGAATGGCTTGAGAAACGATCCCGATAACGATATTAGTTTAAGGATTTTTCGTGGGTATTCAGTTATTCAGTATTTTTTTAAACGCTTTGGGTGCGATTGGTGAGATTAACATTGAATACAGTGAATCAAACGCGTAGAGGCATGTTCCAAAACTATATTACCTATTCTAAATATAATGACTACAAAATTGAAATGTCTATTTTTATTCATTTATAAATGGTATTATTTTACTCTTATCAGAAGAAAGAAAAAGTGGAATCTTATCTATCAGATTGTAAATGTAATAACTATTATTTTATGAAAAATTCATGAACGTTAAGAATTAGAACTTTGAATAAGATTTCGAACGGATTCGTTTTCACCGAAACTTCGTTTGCGCGCGAAGTGATTGGCGGGAAATAAAAAAGTTAGTTGTCTTATAATTTGTTTTTAAATCATAACTCTACAAATTAAGATGGAGCAGGAATACTTTTTGACAGCCTGTTCTCATGAAACAGAAATACTTGTTTATTTTTATTTAAGTGTGTGCAATGTATGTAACTCTGTGTTGTTATATTATCATTCGTTCATAGTGTTTATCATAATAATTATGTATTATTAAACAAATACCCGTCATTGCAAAAAAAAAAAAAAAATACTACAAATTAGGGCCGGTTGTTTCAAACAGTTCGTTAACGTAACATACGTACGTCAAATACAAAGCGTTCAATACTCAATACTCAATATATTTATTGCTTCCACATGTGAACTTAGGTGGTAGGTTTTACAAAGATATGATCATTGTGGACCCTGTCGGGCACGGCAAAAGTAGGAGAGAGGAAGAGGGATTTTTATTTGACTACTTAGTTGTTATAATAATAATAATGAATAGGTGTTGTGATTATTAACATATAACATGTTATTTAAAATTTGTCATTTAAGTATTCATTGATATTATAATAGCATTTAGATAACAGAAATTGTTTTAATTTATTTATGAATGTATAAAGTTTTTGTTCTTCTTTAATTTTTTCTGGTAATTTATTATAAATTTTAATTGACATGACTAGTGTACTTGTTGAGTGCATTTTCAGCTTAGAGCCTGGTAAGTTTAACCTATTTTTATGGCGCAGTGTATATCTTGACTGTATATTTTCTCTTGTCGTGTAAAAGTGTTGGTAATTACGAACGAATTTGCATATTTCTAGAATGTATAGGCAGGCGTTGTTTCACTGAATAAAAAGCCGATCGTCAAACTTCAAATGTCGAAGAATAAAATGACGTTAACCAGTGGGTCACTGTAATCGTTATTTTTTAACGAACGTCAAGGGCATAATTTTGTGAAACAATGGTTTGACGATAGTTAGCGCCATTTATGACGTATACGCGTGCGTCAAGTGTACGTGAAATAACCCGCCCTTAGTCAAGCAAGGTTAAATCTTTTAGACAGCTTTCACGTCTGATCGGAAAATACGAAAATACAAACCCAGTCGGAAGCATTAATCATCTAAGTTCACTTACCCAGACTTTTTTGCGATCGACTAACCTGCATTAGGTATAAGTTGATACTCTATGTATGAAGTTCGAGGTTTTAGCTAGGAACCTACGATTAATGATGTGGAATAATAGTTATGAAATATCCTGGGTATAGACTAGCCGTAAGTTTTGCTTTTTGTCTCTTAGACACTGAATTATTCGCAACTTATAGGTATGATACCTCCAATTATCCAGGTAATCCAGGGCAACTACATATTTTCAGATTTTGGTAGACTAGAAAGATTACTTGAGCAACGTTTCTATTTTGTTTCTAAGTATATTATTTAATTATATCTATGTAAGGTCTTAGAACGCTGGAAGGTATAAATACTTTGCAAGTTTATTTAGTTGTCAGGATAATGTGCATGGAGTGGGTAACTGGGCAAAAGCCAGTTTTGAAGACCCAAGCTTAGATGCAAATGAAGGGAACGAAATAGAAATAGATGAGATTGTAAGAGCGTTGAAAGGGATGAAAATTGGGAAAGCTGCAGGGTATGAAAATTTTCCTTCAAAATTTCGGCAGACACTCAGGTGTCTGCCGAAATTTTTAAGGGTGGCGACGGGGTGGTTGCAAGCCTGTTTTGCCAGATCTTTATAATATGTGTTGGAGATATGGCTGTGCGCCGGATGACTAGTGAAAGGCTATAATCGTACCAATATTTAAGGGAAAATGCTCTCAGCAGGAGTGTAAAAACCACCCCGGCATTAGTCTGAGTGTTTTTGGCAAACTGAATGCGAAGGTTTTGATAAATAGAGTGATAAGAGTGACAGATGAGAAAATATGGGATGTGTAGGCAGGATTTAAAGAGGGAATGGGCTGTATGGATCAGATCTTCTCCTTAAGGTGCATAGCCGAAAAACATCTGGCAAAGCACAAGAAAGTCACTGTGTTTTCGTTGACTTGGAGAGGGCCTATGACAGTGTGTGGAGAGAAGAACTGTTGTCAATACTATCTGCGAACGGTGTGGACTGGCGCTTGGTACGGGCACTGAAATCTTTATAAGGATTCCAGCTAATATTGTATATTACATAATTTTTGAATTGCGGCTTTTGTTAGGCCAAATGGGGCATACACAGACTGGTTTTCATTCTGGTTGGCATCTCAAGTGGTGTTGAACAGGATTGTGTAGCGTCACTGTGGCTGTTCAACATGTACATGGATGATATATTTGAAACGGGGTGAGTGCGGATTGAGGATGAATGAGTTGCCTGTCAAATGCCTTGTCTACGCAAATGATCAAGTTCTACTTGCATCGTCAGCAGAACAGTTGCAAGACGAAGGTCATGGTGTTTGAAAGAGAAGAGGATGTATCTGTGTGTGATGTGAAAATAAATCATAAGAGTGTGGAGCAAGTGAGTTTGTATATTTGTGGAGCCAGTTTACAAGGGATGGAAAGATTGATGAAGATGTGGAAAGGAGTGTAAATGTGGGAAATAAAGTGAATAGTGCTATACATGCGATTGTGACCAACCAGTCGTAGCCCAGATAGACTCGACTGGCTTTTCACAATGGTGTGCTGGTCCCTACGTTCTATTAGTCGTCTACCGAGATGACGACTAAAGTATGGAAGATAAAGCCGACCCCAAATACATTGGGATAAGGACAGGAGAATGATGAGTACGTTACCGACCTTCATGCGGCCGTAGCCGCGGGCAAAAGCTAGTTTATCAATAAATTACAATGATCAGACTGTTGATTGATCCACTGTTTAGTTTATTATTGCTATTAATGTTATACCTACACCTATGTAATGTGGATGGCTAATACGGATATGTCATATCATTATACCGCATAGTTAATGAAAACTGTAATGATACGTAATCCCACGTATGTACATAATTATGATAATTAAATACGAATAACTTGCAATTACATGAATGAACAAAAGGACTATACAAATGACAATCAATAGATTTATTGTGATCTCCAAAAAAGGAGTGATCCCATTCCTATGAAGATGTAGTAGATTAGGTATTTTATATGTTAATTTTTACGTAGGATGACACAATCCGTGATGGTCCGTGTTAATGAGAATCATTTCTTTTATATGGTAACGTGAAGTCTTTTATTATATTAATTTATTTGAAGATCGTTTATCAGACTAATAGGAGGAATTGGAGATATCCTTGGACTATGTTTAAAGTAAAATGTTTTTGTTAATTTTAATTTGAGTTGCTACCTACAGTTCCACTCTATAAAATCTAGCATCTCTGGAAAATAAGTGGTGGTAGAGACTGCAAGAATATCCCTAGGTAAATGTCGAAAAGGTTGTGTGTAAAAGATCGCTTTTAGCGATAAGACCGCCCATTGTGACACCCTATGTAACAGTTCTACATTTATATCTGTATGTAAAACCATTTATATCTATCTACCCTAGGTGGGTACTTCTACGAGTTCGTGCAAATTTGTTATTTGTAGTCATAAAAAAAATAAAAATCACTTTGTGTGTGTGCTTTCTATCAGAACGAAATATAATAGTATTAAACTATAGCCATACGGTAACGTGAATTGCTATATCCAATGGGTTTAATAAATATTTTACAAAAATATGCTAAAAATCATCTACCTTCAGTGTCCGTTCGTGAGTATTGCCGAATAGGTGTTTCAATTTTAATGCTGCTTTACTACAATCAATTACTAAGTGAATAAATATTATTACATACATTACAGAGAATCTGTAGTCATGTTTTTCACAAACTTAAACTGTATAATTAATTTGAAAAGAAAAAAAAAAACTTTTGTCACACAAAATTGATCATTACCAGCGGCTAAATTTGAAAGTACTAAATATCTGTGTATGTTACTCTGTGGTTTTATTCCCCTCGCCCCGCATTTCACTCGCCAGCAGTGTTGCAAAAGTTCCCGATTTTTCGGGAGATCTACTTACTGATTTCGGCTCTTCCCTCCCGATATCCCGATTTCACGACCAAATCTCCCGAATTTCAGTTTTGCTTTTTTTGTTTTTTTTTTTTATTATTATGGTGGCAAAAATATTATTAAGCCGACAACACTAAAATTTACCTGGTAACACTAAAATAATTCAATGGGATTCCCCAAAACTTCTCGCACGTCCTTTCAATACCGCAGTATACATAAAATATATAAGATCGAAATGCCTTTGAAATAAGGTTCATTATTGTTTGGTGAGTGTATGGGGGAAATTCCCTAAAAATAAATGTTTAAGTTCGAGTTGTTTGGTGAATGTACTGAGATGTTTTTTTACACTTTATTATCGTTTCGTCCGTTCGCAAGTGTACTGGTTTTGTTGTGCTTTACCTTCCATTTATTTACAATGTCCGATAGCGATGATTCGGATGGAAATACGAATACCCCAAGCACTAGTACTGGAGCTAAACGTAAAAAATATGCCCAAAATTATAAAGTGGAATGGGAATCACGACCAGAATGCTCTAATTGGCTTAAAAAAAGTTTGAAAGAAAAAAACTACGCACATTGCAAAAGTTGTAATAAAGATATTAATATTTCTTCTGGCTTCGACGCTGTTAAAAGACATGCCGCTTCCCAACTTCACATCAAAAGTATAAAATGCATTGCGGATCAACCTAAGATGACCAATTTTGTGAATCGAGAAGTGATCCAATTTAAACATCAAGTGAGGGAAGGTAAATAACAAAATATATTATTATGACAATGTACATACTTAATTTAAAAAAAATTGTTCAACTCTGTCAATTTTTATCAGGTCTATGTTTAATGGATAGAAGTGTTTTTGACTACATATATACTTGGTATAGATTTGCAAGTTGTTTTTAAACAAAAACATTTAAACTATTTCATCTCATTGCATTATTTAATTGTTTCAGGTGAAATTCGGATTGCCGGCTTTGTCGCTGAACACAACTTGCCATATGCGATAACTGACCATCTAGGCAAGTTAATACAGAAGATTTGTCCAGATTCAAAAGTAGCTGAAAATATGAAGTGTTCTCGCCCCAGGATTCAAGCTGTCGTAAATAACGTAATCGGACAAGAAAGCTTTCATACTCTCTGCGAAGATCTACGACAGGTTAAGTTCTCACTTATAATTGACGAGTCCACCGATAGGAGTACCACCAAACATCTTTGTCTCGTCGTTAGATATGTCAAAAAAAATCATGTAGGAGATTATTTTTTTGGGCTTATCCCTGTTGTGACTGCAGACGCAACTACGTTACATAAAAGCATTGTAGACTTTTTTGAACAACATGGCGTTCCATTTCGACAAAATCTCATAGGTTTTGCTTCTGATGGTGCAAGTGTTATGATGGGACGTAATCATTCAGTAATGACGTTACTAAAAGCTGATGTACAACATTTATTTATAATGAAATGTATATGTCATTCATTCCATTTGTGTGCGTCCTACGCTTGCAACAAAATACCTCGGTTTATTGAAGAAGTTGTAAGGGAAATATACAATTATTTTTCTTCTAGTCCCAAAAGATCAGCTGAATTTAAAGAATTTCAATTATTTTGTAATTTAAAAATACATAAATTATTACATCCTTGTCAGACGAGGTGGCTGTCAGTACACGCAGCTATATCAAGAATTTTGGAGCAATATCAAGCTTTGAAATTATATTTCATTGATGCGTCGCTAAATGACGATATTGCAACAGCTACAAATATATTACACAAATTAAACGATCCATTAACGTTACTCTTTCTTCAATTTTTAGACTTTGTTTTACCTATTTTCAATAAATTAAATCGAGAAATGCAATCTGAATCAGCAAGAGTACACGTTTTGTATTCCCAAGTTTGTGTTAGTTTAAGAACTTTGTTTGATTGTTTTCTGAAAAAAGAATATTTAGAAAAAAACAATCTCGAAAGCATTGATTATAAAAACCCACGTAATTTTCTACTTATAGAAGATGTATATTACGGAGCAAATGCCATTAATACTTTGCTTACAGATAAAAGATTGACTTCTGAACAAATCCACTTATTCCAAACGAGATGCATTCAATTCTTTATTGAAGCTTGTGATCAAATCATACAAAGGTTTCCAATTAGCAATAACCCTTTAAAAGATTTGGGAGCTTTCTCTCCGGAAAATGTAAAAAAAGGTGATCTGTCATCAATAGTACCAATATGTAGACAATTCCCAAATTTAATAGACAACAATAATTATCAAAGTATTGACACAGAATGGCGATTGCTTCGGAACACGAAAGAAATTGCGTCGTTTAGTGAAAAAACTGAAGAATTTTGGGCGAGCATTGGCAGCATGAAGTATGGTGATGGTACACTCATATTTGAAAACATTTGTTCTTTTGTTTTTAAAATACTATGTTTGCCACACTCATCTGCCAACGTGGAAAGAATTTTCTCTTCAATAAATTTAATGAAAACTAAACAACGCAACAAACTATCCACGGAATCGATAATAGGTCTCCTACACACCAAACGAGTTATAACAGAAAACAACCAAACTTGTTATAATTTTAATATAGAAAATAAAATTTTCGAAAAAAATTCTACCAAGAAATGGTATGAGGATCACTGAACCTAAAAATCTTAAAATGTACCTATGTATGTTTCTTTTTAATAAAGTAATTAGAGCGCAAAATACATTTATTTTATTTTTTTTAAACCTCCCGATTTCTCCCGATTTTTGGCTGGAAAATCTACCGTTTTTTTATTTTTGACTTTTGCAACACTGCTCGCCAGCCAGTTGAGCCACAGGCACGGGAGAGGAAGGCTGCGCGTTTGGGTTGGAGAATTATAGAACATTGAATACTCGAAATTTTACTTTGTCACGAAATATTTGTCTTTACCGTCGCTTAAATTGTGGGGTAAGTAATAAGATTTTATTTATGTTTGATCTTTAAAAAGGAAGCTCACTAGGATTATTAATGTTCTTGTTGGTTTGATAATTGTCGTATTTACGGATATAGGGTTACAGACTAAAATGTCCTAAAATGTCATTACCCTCAGCATCATCACCTTCTTTTACCTTCAGCTTTGAAACTGAAGGTAATGTTCCTAAACGGAAGGTACCTAGTGATGAAATTATTAAAAAAAAAAAAATTTACTTTTTAAATCTTAATTATATATTTTAAAGCTCTGAGTAGGTACTTAAATCGTTTCAATTACGCGGTTCGTTAATGTATCTAAATATTTATCTTTATCCAGATCTTCTTTATCAAGTACCGTAAAATGGGGTGAATAGAAATCGCGGGGTGTATAGAAACAAATCTGAGAGTTTGATTAGGGTCGTTCTAGTTGCTCTATAGTCTGTTAAAATATCTTTATTCCCACTATTAATAAAACTGCAACATTTTTCCTTTATTCTGGAAACGCTAAAATTTACGTCAAGTCTAATTACATAAAGAAAAAAGCTGTTGAAGTGAACGTCTGCGTACAAGTGTTTATTGACTGTGTAAAACTTTAAAAAAAAAAACAAGTTCTTCACTGTTATCTCTCAGTCAATTTGCATACTTGGATACTTAAGTTTCTCATCTATTAGGAATAAAAAGTTTAGTATCAATATTCCATCATTTTGTTCTTATTTTTTAGTAAAATCGAGACTTAGTATTTTTTTACTAAATTCGAGGTGAATAGAAACGAGTCGGGGGTGATTAGAAACGCCTTTAGGGTCAATAGAAACGAAGAAAGGGGTGAATAGATATGAGTGAGGGGTTAATAGCAACGAGAAAGAGGTTAATAGAAACATGATTTTCAGGGTTGTCAATCGAGTATTTTTTCATTAGGTATGACAGTTTTCTTTTAAAAAAAATTATTAAAATATTTTTCTGTGACACTTTAATTTGAAATTTAGATTTTTTATCTTCAACGGTTTTGGTCAATTTAATTTAACATTTTCTGGATTTCTGAGATAAATATTTAAGACCGTATAAGGGTAGGTATATTTGCGATTAGCCTCATTCCAAAAATGCCCTAATTGTGGGTACATTTGCAGAAAGACTTACTCTTAAAAATACATATTCTCGATATGCCCCATTTTTATTATAATGTTCGTTAATATATTTAAATATAAGGTATTCTAAATTCTACTTTACTTTTACTTGTTTAATTTTAACTGCTACGCGTAAGTGACGGTAGCGACGATTAGTATTTTGTGTTCGAATCTTATTTAATTCACATAAGGTGAATTACATCATTTCTTGTACTTAATTATCAAGCTAATGCTACCTTTATGATTATTTTTGATAGTTGTTTACTGAAAAACAAATAAGTACTTACATAGGTACAATAAAAGTTGATTTTGACAACCCTAACGTTTTTTCTCTATTCACCCCTCTGTCGTATCTTTTGACCCCAGTTTCAAGGTAAATAGAAACCGCCTACTTTTTCCTATTTCACAAATAATTCTCAAATTTATGCATGATTAAAGAATAACTATTTGATAAATTAAAACGAGACTCGCAATTTGACAATTCTTTGATAACAGCTTTCATACAAAATATGTAAGAAAATCAGTGTAGAAGTTGAAAGTTGTGTCTATTCACCCCTGGCACATTAATTACTAATCGGAGCTTTAAAATATTATATATACCAGCATTCCTAAGATAAATCTAACCCAAGACACAGCACAGAAAATGTGTATAATTAGTAATTTTTTTTTGGAAATAAATGAATAAAATGTACAGTCAGCTGCAGAGAAATCTCACCCCCTAGCAATGTATTTAGTCATTGCTAGGGGGTGAGATTTCTCTGCAGCTGACCGTACACAATTTGCGGTGTCGTGGGTTGGATTTTTCTTAAGAACACTGGTGTTATCATATTTATGGATATTATCGTGTACTTTTTTTAATAAGCACATACTTTATGACTTCTATAGAAAAAAATAAAAATAAATATATAATAATAATAATATATATATTTATAAAGGTCACGGCAGAGGGAACTTAAAGTAAGCTTAGTATTCTTTAGTTAAATAGATAATTAAATACAGTGTTTTATTTACAGGAATAAGAATCATGGCGAAACTGAAGGCGAAAAATAAGAAAACTACCGAGGAAAAGTTAGCTCAACAAAGACTTCATAAAAGACAAAAGTATGAAGAAATAAAAAAAGATCCAGAAAAATATGCTGCTCAAAAAGAAAAAGAAAGGTTACGATATTTGAAACGCAAAGAACAGATTAAAATAAAGTCAGTTAAAGACTTAACGCTGCGGCAACAAAGACAGAAAATAAAACAATGGAGAGAAAATCACCAACGATACATAGAAAAGAAGAAAAAGCAATAGAGCAAATGCTTGTTGATAATTCTCCACCTACCAATGATGATGAAACAATAGATCGTCAAGTGCCTCAAGTTAGTGAAGTTGACCCACTGGAGGGACCAACAACTTCTCAGATCGAAGTCAAAAAGAATAAAGGAGATCAATTTAATAAAAAATGTAAAAACTGCGTTAAAAGAATAAAAACAATACGGCGCATTCGTTATATTTATACTAAAAGAATTGGAATATTGAAAAAAGAAATTCAGAAGGAACAAAATGAGAAGAAAGAGCTGAAAAAAATGATAGTCAGGCTTAGGAGAGAGAATATAAAAGCTAAAAAAGAAAATCCATCAACTGAACAGAAAATTGAAAATTTATTGGATATAAAATAGATAAAGGCAAAAAAGAAGAACTGAAAAAGAAGTTGATATTTGGTGAAGTTATTTCTAAACAGCTGAAAGAAGGGTTCAAAACTCTAATAAAAACAGATAAACGTAAATTCAGTGATGTTATTGTAAAGACAAAGAAAGTTTCAAAAAACACAGAATAACGACAGCAATAATGCCATTTGCATTGAGAAATAAAAAACAAGTACATGAAGATCAGGAGAATGAAATAAAACGAGAAATAGAAGAGTTCTTTGATGAAGATAGTAATATAGTCTTCCCTGTTGTCATTACCTTCACTATCAAAGTCATTACCAGTTCGAAAAAAAAATAAAACCCTTATAACTTCTAAGTTTATGTGTGCAATTGGCTATTAATTGGTAAAATCATAAAGAATTATGCATATTTTAGAAATAAAGTTCTAGTTTTGAAGTAAAAAAAAATCTCTTATTTTCGCCAAGTTTGCACGACACGGAAGAATTACCCAGGTGAATGTCGCACTTAGCGCTTTTTCTCCACTTACCTTCATTGTGAGCATAGAAAAGTATCGAACAGTGTCTGTGTTTCCGTCAGTGTCTGTTTTCACAACCTTCAAAATGAGTCGTCTTCTGGAGCGCTTGTTTGATCCAACGTAGACATCATTCAACTAGCGAGATCCTGGTTGCCTTTTTATGGATAAAACAAAGGCCAGACTTATATGCAAAGAATTTCTAATAAAAAGTTTACCTAAAAGGTGTCATAATGAGGACTACGAGTATCGTTTTTGTGCCCACTAGTTAGTAGTAATAGTTAGCAGTAATGCTCGCGAAGGAGGAGGCGGAACGCGTGAGGGAGCGGCAGTCTGTGCGCACTCACGCTCGTAGTCGCCGCAGGAGACCCCTTGGCGGCAGGAATCGATGGCCGATTCTCGGCCGCCGTAGGCGCGGGCTTGCGGACGGCGAGCAATAGGCAGCTCGCCGTCCGGTAAGAACCAGGGGTTGACGGCGCGTTGTGTTCTACGCGCGCCTCAAAGAGATGTCAGCACGCACTAACGGGGTCCGCTAGGACCGGTGCCTGCCAGGGTTGCGGTTTAGTCCGAAAGGGATACCGTGGCCCTGGCACACAGGCAACTGAAGGAACACGGGTGGGTTTTAGACGTAAAAGTCTGACACGCCCTCCCGCTCCGCCCAGAGCGGAAGAAGTTATTTGATAATTTCTCAACCAAAAAAAAAAAAGACATGTGCAAAGAATTTCTAATATAAACTACTATCGTTTTTGTGCCCACTAGTTGGCGCCACTTTTGAGTAAGTTCCTGTCAGTACATACTTTTATTTTATGTTTTGGATATATTTAAGTACCCATTACTTCATAAAATGTTTGAGGAGCTCGTGGCTAAGTAATAATAGCCGCACGGGTCGATCCGTCAGGTTAAGCTTCGCTTGCCGGGGTTGGTCCGTGGATGGGTGACCATCTTTACATACCGAGACTCCTCCGTGCCTCAGAAAGCACGTTAAGCCGTTGGTCCCGGCTGTCATTCGTGGATCTTTGACAGTCGTTACGGGTCGTCAGAAGCCCAAAAGTCTGACAGCCAGTCTTACCAAGGGGTATCGTGTTACCCAGTTACTGGTTTGTGGAGGTCAGATAGGCAGTCGCTCCATGTAAAATACTGGTATTCAGCTGCATCCGGTTAGACTGGAAGCCGGCCCAATCATAGTTGGGAAAAGGGTAGGCAGATTGATTTACTTCATAAAATGTTTATTTCATTAAATTTTAAAATATCAAATGAATATTTACATTATTATGTTCTTAAAATTGGCAAGCATTAAGCAGAAAAATATTATTCTTACTCCAAGTGCTAAGAAATTAAATCCCAAGTTGTTACTTAAAATCTTAAACCATAATTAACCAGGAATGGTACAATCTTAACAATTATGAATAATTAGTAATAAAACAATTTGCGATAGAAAATCCCGCAAACAGTGAACGTTCAGTTTCACATTTGACATTTCTAGAGACCTCACTCTACACTAGCGCCTCTGGCGGCGAACTTAAGCGCGATAGTCCTCATTGACCTCAAATAGACAGGGACTTTTACAAAATTATATTAATCAGGTAGGTACTTTATAGAATTTTTATTCCAACACTATTTTTAAATAAAAAACCCATAGGATCAGGTGCCTATAAGCAAAAGCAAACAATATTATATCATCACGTGGGCTGAAACTGACTCAGTTAAGTACCTACGACTCTTTAGTCTGTTGCCAAAAACATATGCTAAAGTTGGTATTTAAATCTTATAATGTTTTCCGAATCTTCAGGATATAGATGATAATTGAGAAGATTTTATTATTTAATGTTTGTTATGGTTCGCCATTATTGGAACTTAAATATTTTTATTTTGTTACTAGGCGTCTTTACGTAGGATTGATGTGATTTGAAGATTGATTTGGGGATTTGTCATTGGGTTTTTAGGGTTCTGTAGTCAACAAGGAACCCTTATCGTTTCGGCATGTCCGTCTGTCTCTCAGTCTTTTTGTCTACTGCTTAGCTCAGGGCCTCAAGTCTGCTATTACAATAGTGTCACAATGGTCTCGCCCTTGTGAGTATTTGACAGTGTTTGTATGGCAAATCTGTCAAAAACTCACAATGAAGAGACCATTCTGACACTATTGTAATAGCAGACTTGAGGCCCAGAGATTTAGTAGGTACTAGAAAGTTGTAATTTGGCATGCCGACTTATAATTATGCCTACAAAGTGGCAAAATGAATTCAAGATTTTTTTTTTAGGGCATCGTGTTGTTTACCTACACGTAAAGTGGGGATGATATCATTTTTCTCGTCTATATCCCATGGTGTGGGGTATCGTTGGATAGGCCGTTCAAATATATTGCGGGTTTGTTTAAACCATTTTTTGATTCAGGGATCCGTTTGCGTAATATTAAGCTTAATTTTTGTTAGAGTCAAGTGTCCTCTCCCCCTGCCAGCTAAATGGTTGTTTTTGGATATGTGGAAAAATTCACGGCAGTAGTACACACGGCTACATATCAAGCTATACAAATCTAGTTTACGCTGGTCTCGCATTGTATAAGATTTCCGTATAATGAGAGAACAGCTTATACTGGAAATTTATAGATTGATATGTAGCCGGTGTACCTAAATATAACGAAGTTAAAAGAAAAACTATCACAGAAAAGTAGGCCTTACAAGATAACGAGTAATAGTCAACCAACTTACATTTGCAGTTGGAATGTATGGGACAACATGTATTTAGACTACAATATTAAGTTCGTTCTTGGGATAAATTCGTCCCAACTACGAAACCCTTCAGTGTGCGTGGTCCGACACGCACTTGGCCGGTTTTTTTTTTAACATAACAATACTTCATAATTCTCGGTATCGAATATACGTGTGACGCTGTATATGAGAAAATAATAGTTATTTGTTATGCGAGGCCGCAAATTTGTTTTTAGGCTCGAGTAGGTACCTACTTGTTTAAAAACCTGAGCAAGCAAAGAAGCCTAGCGAGTGGTTCAAATATAGAATCCTGAGCGTAGTGAGGGTTTCGAAGATACGAGACGCAAAAAAAGAAAACAAAAACACAAAAATAACTTTGCAGCCTAGCGACAGCGCCGAAAATGCTAAGTGCAAGAAAAACAGCTTAAATAATATACTAAATTGATGTCCTTGCTTTAGACAGTTCACTGAAGTATTGATGGCATTATAGTCTCCAAAAAAGTTTTCGCGCCATTAGAATGTCTCCATCCATGCATTGAACAAATTGTACGCTTGTATGTACTTTTCGCGCGATTTTACCGCAAGAAAACTCAACTCGGCATTGTGTATCGCTTGCACTAAGTTTGCAGGTGTTAAATTAATATCTTCATCGCTGCATGGACTCGCTCATATTTTATGATTTCTTACGATTTTATATATAAAAAAAAAACAAACATAATGATGGAAAGTGAATTGAATAATGAGAAGAAAATTTAAAAAGTATTTTTTTATTTTTTTGCATGTTCAGTGGATTTGCGGTATCTAAGAAAATTATTGAATGGAAAGAGTGGGAAAGGTTCAAATTTTGAAAACACTTTCTTTATCTTTCCAAGATTGCGAGGTGAAAAAAAAAATAAAATATACCCATGTCTTTATGGTGTTTTCTTACATATTTCGGATTTAAGCTTTTGAGGTGAAAACATTGTGAATATATTGACGGGTAATCCAAAGATTTTTTTTTAAAATAAATTAACGAGTAAGATCAAACAAAAGTTTGTTTATGACATCAAAGATGGAAGAAAAAGTGTAAGAGGCGAAATGGATAAAAGAATACCTAGAATAGAACAATATATTATCTTTATTTGCATACAATTTGGTACAGTGGCCAGCACATCAAGCTACAGAAAATTGGACAGTTTGTGGTACCTAACTTGATGTGCTGGCCACCGTACATAAAATAAAAGGTCATAAATATAAATACCTAGTAAAATTTTGCTTTGGTAGGTACTTATTTGAGCGTGCAAAAAATACATTTCAATAAAATTATAACAAAAAACTTAAATAACTAGGTACTACTGAGTGAGATCATGTGATCAAAAAACTAGATAAAAATATTAAGTGCATAAAATATGGAGTGGAGGAAAGGAAAACCCTGGTCCAGTGACCATTATTAAACAAATATTTTGCCTAGTTCAGCTTGACTAAACTAAATACTTAGTATAATGTAAATGACATCATTGCTCTGGTTATTTGTATCACTCACGATCATGGCCGTCTAAGTTCGCGCGCACCAAATATGGCGCGAAAGAAAAGTCGTTGGAAACAACCGAGATTTAAAAATTAAAATTTACGAGGTTTAGAAATTTCCACGTTCCGCTTGCTGGATATTATAAGTTTAGTTTTATCATTAGAATCAGCATTGGGCTCTCTCACTGTGAAAAAGGGCGTGGAGTTTGGTACAAAACATGGATTGATATGCTCTGATTATTTCATTCATAACAGCCCAAAAAGCTCATTTCTACACATTAGGTATCTATTGTAGTGGTACTTGGGAATGGGATGAATTATTTTCCGCTCGCATTTATGTTTTAGAAATTACGAAATTTATTTCGAAGATAGAACTCTAGTTGTTCCTTGAAAAATAAAAACCTAGGAACGTATAATAAAATATATGATTTCATAGGTAACCACGATATTGCTGGCATACTTCTTAAGATATAACGCTTCTGCCTATCTCTTTGGTTTGCATTGTGTACCATAACAACAAAATAAGGAATCAGAAAGGGAAGTACCCTAATTAACGTACAAACCCAGACCACAGATAATATAACACTCTCAAACCTAATACGGAATTCGGCGTTTACTCTTATCTCTATAGGTATATCTTTTAACACAAACATGGTAACTAATGTCATAATATATTTTAGTTACCTAGATTATATATATATGTAAGTATGTATAGAGTTGCCTTCCCTTTCAATTTCAATGCATAAAGTAAAGTAAAGATATTAAAGATAGTAAGATAATAAAGTATTGCATTTTAATTAATTAATACTTACGTCAATAAGACAATGACAATCTCAGTTTGGAGATTGCAAAAATAAACCACTCGTCTTTGTTGAAGTTCTACGAGGGCCATTTTAAGAGCCCTTCTCTTAAAATGGCCCTTGGCCTTACTAAGAGGTGGCTTTTACTAAGAGAATGTAAGAGCGAGCGAAGTGAGCTAGAAAATTGTAGGATCCTGACTCGGATACTAGGTTAAGCTGTCTTTGCGAATTTATTATGAGAATGCAAGAGCGAGCGCAGCAAGCTCGAAAATTTCAGCACCAGGGTGTCAAGGTGTGCAAGTCAGGACTTGGATAAGTAAGTAGGATAGATTTTTGTGTGATTGTACTAAACGAATGCAACAGCTTTTAAGAATTCGCCAGCGCCTGTATAGCTTGAAGCCTTTGTAAGCCATATATAATTTTTATATTGTCATTAGGTATTCACTCAGTATAGATAGGCCTCTTCAGGTATCAATAAGAGTTCTAGGTTTTAGATAATATTTTATACCCGTTGCTTCGGCCCTTCGAGGCGACGACGTGTGTAAGTAAAAATTGCCCCTGTAGCTTGTAAAAATTGCCTCGTATCATTGATACGGCTGATACAGCGGTTGCTACGACCCTGGTAGGTACGGAATGCGCAAACTCGTCACGATTTTTGACAAGCAGTAGGATGTGGTAGGCTGTCCGGAAGTGCGCAGATTTTTTCCTTCGACATCTGTGCGCTGTATGGTTAAGATATGCATGCCAACAACAAAAGGAAGGGGTTAAACCAACAGCGTCGGCGCCATCGCTATCGAGAAGAGCAGGGGAGGGATGCTGAATTTATATTACGCTGTTCTTGGGAGGCCTACGGCCCGAGAAGTCGAAATCTTTCAACTGAATGATGATGATGATGTTGAGGGGACTAGA
This sequence comes from Dryobota labecula, assembly GCA_947523025.1. Classification (NCBI taxonomy): domain Eukaryota; kingdom Metazoa; phylum Arthropoda; class Insecta; order Lepidoptera; family Noctuidae; genus Dryobota; species Dryobota labecula. The sequence goes on from OX383303.1 coordinate 13,683,820, forward strand.
ATAAAGTGCTGTTCCAAAACTTCAGTTTCTGATAAGCTTCTTCTGGACCCACTTCTTTCTATAGCCGGGTTCAACGGCTGTCTGACTAGAGACAGCCGTTGATCACGTCACACTTCCTAAGTATTATGCATAATTTTACATCTGTCTAAAAAGTACCTACACATGCGGCTTGGCGGCGGCGTAGGCGCTTCCAACAGTATAAGGTCAGTCCACACGCGACACGGAGTGTTATCTCACCGCGAGAAAATACACGAAACAGACGTAAGTGCAGCTGTGGCGTCTTTATTAAAAAAATTATAGTGAAAATAAGTTGAATTAAAAAAATATTAATTTAAATTAATAATTTCGACTGTGCAGTGAGTGATACTGGATTGTTAATAACATGATGCTGGATACTAACATTTTGGTAGTGGTTTATGTAAATTTGGTAAAGAGATGTAATGTACCTAAACATTTATTTGTTCGTGAATCATGTTTTGCGTGTCTGTAGTTGTTCTTACTTAAATATTCAGGTGCTTACGTACCTATGCTTGTTTAGTAATCTTTCTAACGACTTGTATTTATCTATTATACTAGCTGACCCGACAGACTTCGTTCTGTCAAAAGCTATATAGTATAAACTCCACTACTCTACTCTACCCTACCCTACCCTACCCTACCTACCTACCTACCTACCCTACCCTACCCTACCCTACCTACCTACCTACCTACCCTACCCTACTCTACACTACCCTACCTACCTACCTACCCTACCCTACTCTACCCTACACTTCCCTACCTACTTACCTACATACCCAACCCTACCTAGCTACCTAAAACTTAAAAAAAAATTAAAAACGTTTCGGAGGAGTATGGTAACTAACATTGTGACACGACAATTTTATATATAAGATAATCTATACAAATAAATAAAATTGCAGTGTCTGTTTGTAATGTCAAAATAACAGCTTTTTACTAGATGCAGAAAGTTTATACGTTACTTATAACAAAAAACAATGTTTAACATTTTTGTCTGTCTGTCTTTCTGTCTGTCTGTTTGTTCCGGCTAATCTCCGAAACGGCTGGACCGATTTTGATGGAACTTTCACTGGCAGATAGGTAGCTGATATTATAAGGAGTGCGCGTGTTTTTTTGTAATATAAAAGTAGCCTAAGTTAAGGCTACTTTTATTTTACAAAAAATCACGCGGGCTGTGCCGCGGGCAGCAGGTAGTCTATCTGTATTTTGTTCTTGTCCACGGAAGTGTTTAAGATAATGCTTTTATTTTCTGCTTAAATTTTCTGCCACCTTCTATACAGGGTTATTTGTAAAACACCAACAACCTCGCAGGAGTAGATTACTAACATCATAAACAACAACATTTTGTTCTACGACTTTTTCGGAAACAGGCATAAACAATCGACTTTTCTATACAAAACTCGATCAGCTGTTCGGACATATGGATGGAGAGTTGTTTTTTTTTTGTCTGTTTTCGAAAAACTCGTAGAACAAATGTTGTTGTTTATGATGTTAGTAATCTACTCCTGCGAGGTTGTTGGTGTTTTACAAATAACCCTGTATAAATGAAAATTTAATGCTGTTCGTTGGTAAGCGCGCATCACTTGAGAACAGCTGGACCGATTTGGCTATTTTTTGTTTTAAATGTTCGTAACAGTCCGAATTAGGTTTTTATGGATTGGAAAATTGGAAATGTTGCCCGGAAAATGTTCAAATTCAAGATAAACAGAACAAATTTTTGGGATTTTGACATTTGGTCAGGACATCGTCTGCCGGGTCAGCTAGTCACTACATATTATAAAACAGCCCCCGCCGCGTCTGTCCGTGACCGCGATTAACTAAAAACTACCGAACGGACTTTCTTATGGTTTTCATCAATGAAAGGAGTGATTCATGAGGAAAGTTTAGGTGTATAAATTCATAATATTATGGATGTGTCCTGGGTAAAAAAAAAAAGAAATACTGTTTAGTCCGTCAATCAGATACTAAAAAAATATTAGACACGTATTTTTTGCTTTGTCATATTAATAAAGAATGACTTAGATAAAACACATTAAACTTGTGGAGTGGGGCTCGTTACGTCACAGCTCAGTATAAAATCTAGTGAGAAGTGACGTCATGCCACATTTCACTTAATTCATCGCCGTAAGGTTTAGATTACGAAAAAAAGAAAAATACGTGTCCAATATTTTTTAATAATCTACATGAAGGACAAAAAAAAATTTTTTTTTTGTATGGATTTGTGTAAAATTGACTGAAATATGACCAAAGTTGGCATACATATTATTCTCTGCTACCCGTGCAAAGCTGGGACGGGTTAGTTTATTATAAAACGAAATACTTAGTCCTTGCTATTTCTTAAATTAAAGAAACGGTTAATTAGGTAGGTAATAATTACAATTAATGCACGAACTCCATTATCAGTTAAGTTGATGGAGTAACTAACCCCATCAAGTTTAATTCGGTTTAATAAACTGCATCATTTTAATTTTGGTGAATGAGAATTAAATTGCACAAGATTGTAATCGTCTTGTCGTTTCGCCTTATATAGAAGAAAATGTTGGGGTCACTCATTCGTACTTATTTATATTTACTCTATGACTCAGGTAACAACATGCAACCTTCAATGAGGTACTAACTCATTCATTGATATTTTGTTCACTACAATGACGATACGATGACGAAGTTTTACGATGAATAAATTTAAATTTGGTATCTATAGCAGTACCATCGAAAAGTTGAGAAGATAACTTGAGATTAACTTCAAATTGTACTTTATTATTTAGCACTTATACTTATATCTTAGCAGTACAGTAACGTCTAATTAACTTTAATGTATGCCTAACAGGTAGAGGTACCTATCTATCTGCCCATAACCATATTCTAATAATTATCAAGGAATGCGGAGGGGTACACACGGCTACACATCACGGTTATACATTTCCAGCATAAGCCGATCTCGCGTTGTATACAATTTCCGTACAATGAGAGGTCAGCTTATTCTGGATATTATAGCTTGATATGTAGCCGTGTGTACATAATAATAATAATAAAAAATAAATAAAAAATAATAAAAAACCTTTGTACCTTTTCGCACTGATAAAATTCTACCTACAGGTAGAATTTTATCAGTGCGAAACAAGTCTATCACGAAGTTTAATGGTATAAAAAAACGATTTTTAAACCATTAAACTTCGTGGCGGAATTGTTTCTAGGCCACAACAAAACTCTATGAAAACTGGCCTCTGGTGCATTTCTTGACAAATTAAAAGAAAACAAAAATGTTTACAAAGATAATGTGGTGGTTGTAGAATTATAAATTCTGATAATTATTATAAAAAGTGGTGGTAACAATAATAATGAAATAGAGATAATGTGAGATCCTGTTATTCTTCTAGATGGGCGAGAAAGTGTTGCTGTTAGCGCCGCTGGTGCTCCTCGTTTTAGGAAGCGTTGAAGGTAAGATGGCCAGCAAAAGATAATGAAGTTAAAAAAAGCTCTTCCATTAGAAGTATTCGACTCAGCCTATCAAAGTCTACTGCTGGACATAGGCCTATTGTAATTGGCGCCACAACACCTGGGGGTCAAGTCTACTAATGTACAAACACATTGTGAGTTTTTGACAGATTTGCCATACAAACTCTGTCAAATACTCACAATGGCGAGACCATTGCAACGTTTGTAAATTAGTAGACTTAGGCCCCTGGTTCTCTGGGTTTCGCATTCAGTCGGTCCCAAGCCCCGGTCCAGTCAGTTAAGGGGGTACAAAAATAGAGACTTGTCTAATATACTTACATTAATATCCCCCTTGGTTCATATAGGTTAGACGCTGCTTCGCTTAAACTTCTTACAAAATATTAGGATGCCCTGTCCGAAGTGCACAACGAAAGCAATAATCGAAATATTTCGCTCCTTGACCTACGTAAAATATTAAACACCATGTACACCGCCCGCCATTAAATAAATATTGCGAAAGTTGGGAAGTACCTGTATGTTGAAATCAGGACATTGTGTGCCATTTAACTCATTCAAGATGACCTCTTAGTCAATGTGACCTTTGGTTTCGAGTACCTACCAGTTGCAGAAGATGTCTATCTTACTATTATAAAGAGGTACAGTACCATCTTCCTTATCTTACTACTTTTAGTTTGTTCCAGTTCAAAATGTATATTATAATTATTGTTGCTTACGATATCATCATATTCTGTCTTAGGAAATATAGATGTCTTTGCTCTTTCACTTTCTTTTTCTTTGGAAAGTTGAAGTTCTTTATTGTTTTGTTAGTAAACATTTTCTATCTTTTGCTTATGTCTACCAGTGATCTACTATTAAGAGTCTATACCTACAACCTCAGCGCTACCTCACTCTGTATCTCGCTCGCACACTATTGCTACCGGTCACGCGAGTAAGCGAGACAGGGCGGCAGGGAAAAGGCTCCAAGGCGCTGATAGTTTAGGTAATTTCGTTTTACGGTGAAAATAATGGTCATTAAAAAAAGTAAATAACATATATAAGACCTGCTTTATAGTTAGTTCCGTTAATATGCAAAGTTTCATTATCTAATTTGAAGTAGTTTTTGAATACCAGCGGTTTATTGTTCGATTTGGAGGTAACTTTGGATTTTTTTTCTATAGAGAAAATTTTATGGAATCGTGTTTTCGGCTAACATAGTACTCAACTTACTACATTACTCCTCAACTTTACCATATATTTATTTCAAAATTAATGCTGCAGTATTTTCGACATAACGGAGGATCATGCTAAGCCATTTGAGGTAGTATAGGCCCTTAAGATTAGGACCAATTTTCCCATCTTCATTATCGCCTCTAGCCGAATCTTTTATCTCTTCATTATCCTTCTATAATTTTGACCGTGGTATTTCGTTTCTTATTGTGTGGCCGCCAATATTGTAAGTTCGTAGAATCTTAACGTATTTTTTGGAAATTAGCTGACGTAAGTTCCATACAAGGAAATATTTTATAAACATATTTGACATTTGCGTACGTTTTTTCCCAACATGAGGTAAAAAGACCAAGGAACTCTGGCGGCAGTTTTTTAAAGCTGTTTGCATAATTTAATAATTTTTTGAACAAAAATACAATTAATGGAGAAATGAGGATTATATTTATAAATTATAATAATATTTCAAATTGATTTCTAGAATGAAGTGTGATAGTAAAATTGCGAGTATAATATCCTCGACTCGGGTCGTGTCCAAAATAATTTAAAGACGCGATGAATCATAAAGCGCAGTCTTAATGATCAAAATAATAAACTACAAATAATCAATCTATTGTTATGTCATCTAGTCCATGAAGGTTAAGCAGCTCGAGACTTACCTATTGACCACGCGGAATAGTACACCCACTGCCCTCTTCAATGTGCATAACTTTACTAGCATTCGGTTCTGCTTTAAGTTGGCACTGAGCGATATTCAATAGTACTTAGTTGTCTCTTAGTAGGTTTTGACTAAAATGGTGATGTGCATTTTGAATCACTGGCATCGGTGAAGGAAACATCGTGAGAAAACCTGGACTTTGTAGGTAATATAAGTCTGAAATCGCCCGCCCGCGGTGGTCAATGCTCGTTGCCTTCTCTGTATGAGAAGAGGCCTTTGCCCAGCAGTGGGACAATAATAGGCTGGTATTATTATCTTCCAACAATATTATAATAAGGTCTGTTTGCTATTTCGATTTTTCAATCAACAGTTGTGTAGTTGGTATTTGCTGTTATATTTAGCTAATTGTGTACTTGAAAACATTACGTACGTGTCAGAACCGTGTCATCATTAGGTTCTGATAAAAATAAAATCAGCTGTAGCATGTTCTACCTCATACTAATTATGATCAATTATGTAATGATGATCTTTTGGTATGAATGTTATGGTCTTAAGTTTAAGGAGCTCAATTTTTTTTTGGTATTTGCGCGTAAAGTTAAATTCTACCTAATTCTACACAACCATGTCATAAGTAGGTAGCTTAAAACTTTGGAAATACATTTTCAACAGAAGTTTGCTGCACTGCTTGCTTAACTGTAAAATGTAACAGCTATTAAAGTAAATTTTCCACACCTGTCAAAAATACAATGCGTGAAAAATGGGTTCTTACGGTAACGAAATATATATACTCAATTCCTATCAAGAGTTAGGTCTAAGTATAACAATGTAGGTAATGTAAATCCATCATTTTGCGTTAGCAAGGACAATAGGACTTGTGTAGGCGGAGCCTTCCACAAATATGGATCGTTGCCAAGGCCCCTCTATGGTTTTTTATTGGTCCTAATGATGTTTTTGCTTGATTGCCAGCATCATGCAAATTGATTACGCGTGGGGGTTAAATACTTTTTGCACCATATGTTTGTTTTGTTTCTTAATCATGTTGTTGTTAACTCTGTGATCTATTTGTGAGCCTGCTTCCTTAATGACTAATTTTCGTATAATTTTAACATTTATCATTCTATCGAAGTGTAGTTTGACGTGAATAGGTTCTTAATTCAAGCAAATTACATCATTTACCATTTCTGTTCTTTTTATTGTTATTGTTTTGAAACTAGTTCACCGAGATTGGGCATTATAGGTGCCTAATATTTCATTATACGCTCCGAACATCTTTTAAATGCCAAAATGGCATTGATAGCTTTAGTTAGAAAAAAAATCCTTTTGTCCGGAACGTCAATATTATTACTTATGTTATAAATAAGTAGTCCTCTTAAACCTAGTAATCTTATTTCTTCCAGGTCAACGCTACCAGAACTATTATGCCCGGAACTACCTGGGCCGCGACCTTTACGAGCACGGGCGCTCGATTTCCGACAACCTGGTGACCTGCGGGCCCCACACCTGCGGCGTAGGAGCCCACTGCATCCACGGCAGTGTGCGGCCCGTCTGCGCTTGCCTGCCAGGTTACTCCGGAGATGCGCTGACACAGTGCGTCAAGATCGAGTGCATTGGTAAGTAACGTAGATCCATTGAAGATAGTGTAAGACAATTACCATTGGGTGTTATTGATTTCTCAAGTTCGTTACTATCTATTTCCCTAAATATTTGAGAAGCAACCATCTAATGGCTCAATATGTAATCAATTCCTTTCTTTTTAGACAACAGCGAGTGCCGCAGCCACCAGAGCTGTGTGAACCAGCACTGTATCGACCCCTGCGCCGGAGCATGTGGCGTCAACGCCAACTGTGATGTAAGACAATATAAGTCCATTTTCATGTAATCAACCATTTTGTATCCTTCCATTCCTAGTTTCGATACATATCTTCCTAATTTCTATCTATTCACAAAATTATAGAGACTCTTTACACTATATTGATATTGGTAAAATATTCTTCAACCGTAAACAATTAAAGTTCCATATATTTTGTTCAACAGGTCCGTAACCACATTCCGGTGTGTTCTTGCCCACCTGGCTACACTGGCAGTCCTTTCAGCTCTTGCAGAATCTCTGACCCAGGTATGATAACTACAATATTCTTCATTATCGCAATATTCAGTATTACTTAAACCTATCTACATAATGATTCTTCGTAATATTCTGTATTATAGCTTTCTCCATTAGTGTTTGTTAATGTCCACAGAGGAGGCTTGCCACCCATCCCCCTGCGGTGCTAACACTAAGTGCCACGTCGCCAACAACCAGGCTGTTTGTACTTGTCTACCTGGATACAGGGTAAGTGTTTATATTTTAGCTTTGCTACCTATTGCATTTTGCCTATCATGGTCATTATTGGTACTGTTATTGGCAGCCTGAATCATCCACCAGCAGCAATGCTGGGAAAGACAATTTCATAGAAGTCTAAAGTATTAACGAGGCAAATACATACCCACCAAAGTCATATAATAAGAGTTCCGGTAATACCTTTTAGGTACCCTGTAATCATAATCCACGCGCTAAAGTATCCGTCAGAATGTAGAGCGTGCTCAAAATATAACTTTTTGTTAACAACACAAACCTTTTGTATTTTAATGCCGCTAATTTTACCTATGACTGAGGATATTCATTACTGTTTTTTTTCGTACAGGGTAGTCCTCTGACCGGCTGCCATCATGAGTGCGAGTCTGACGGCGAGTGCAACGTCCAGCAGTCGTGTCGGGACTTCAAGTGCATCAGTCCGTGTGGAGACTGCGGAGTCAATGCTGACTGCGAGACTGTTGCCGCTCATCGCGCTGTCTGCAAGTGCCCAAGAGTCAGTATCGCTTGTTAGCCTTTAATAATACCTATATGAATTTGTGGTGGTTTGACTCCCTTTCCACCCAACACTTAAAAATAAGTGTTGAAATCATTATTGATTAATGAGACCAAGAGAGAAGCTAATCGTCCTGTATATTCTGTATGCTCTTTCTCACACTGGAAGAAGGATGACTTTGACACTTTCAAATACGTCGCCAATTACGCCAATAGTGTTTGAGAGTGTTGAATATAATTTTCAGAATTCGAAGTAAATAATATTAAAAGATTATTATTAACATGTCCAGTTTCATCGAGCCTTGATGAAAGTATGAGGAATTTCAAAATCTCATAAAATTCACTTTTACCATCAACAGGGTTATCACGGCGATCCCTACAGGATCTGCTCCGCCGAATGCACATCCGACGGCGAGTGCCCCAGTTACAAGCCAGCCTGCGTCTACAACGCGTGCATCGACCCTTGCATCAACGCCTGCGGAACCAACGCCGAGTGCCACCTCCGTGGTCTTACACCCGTCTGCTCTTGCCCTAGAAACATGACCGGAGATCCCTTCTCCTACTGCAGACCTTTCGAAGCCCGTAAGTTGTTCGAATAACTTGATGATTTGGCGAAAGCATTTGACATGGTTGCCTAAATTGCTACATAGTGACTGTGCTTATTTTATGAAAGGATATGAAGGACTAGATAAACGGAGTATTTTAAGAAAGTATTTTTGATGAGATTGTTAACTTTGAGTAAAAATATGTTCAAAACTTATAGGAACATGACTGGTGTCCCTCAAGACACCATGCTCGGTCCTATAATTTTAACCCCATATTTATATAATTTTATTGTCAGGTGACCTTTGCGAGCCCAACCCTTGCGGTGCTAACGCTAAGTGCACTCCCGGACATGACCGCACCGGCGCCGAGCGTCCCGTCTGCACCTGCCCCACTGGATACATCGGCAACGCTCTCGTATCTTGCGAACGTGTAAGTTATTAGCACTACTTTGAAACTCTTGTTATTTGTAATATTTTCACACATTATTCATCTCGAAATGATACCCAGGCGTTTATAGTTTATGATGTGTCTTTTAAAAAGAGACTATGACACAGGTATGAAACGACAGAGACGACGCTTTGTAAGACAAACTTTTTATGAAAATAAATGTGCCATATAACAGTCGCGGACTAAGCCTTACTGTCTGTATTTTTTTGTACTTACTTTTGTTAATCGTTGATACACCTTTTTGATACATAATGAATAATTGTGTTTGTCTTACGCAGGGCGAATGCGAGCTGGACTCCCAGTGTTCCGACCACCTGGCTTGCGTCGGCTACAGTTGCGTGGACCCCTGTCTCGGCAACACTCAGTGCGGCTCTGGAGCCGTGTGCATGGCCCGCAGACATATTGCTGTCTGCACATGTCAAAATGGTACGGAATTTAAATCTTTTTGTCTAATTTTACTTACAAATTATAGCATAATTTTGTTTTATTATGTATAAATATAGTGTGATTGCTAATATTGTAATAATTTAATCGATTATTTGTTTACTTTTTATTAAGAATATTGTGCCTAAGAGACGTTTTTACACAGTAATGAAATTCGTGATTACCTGTTGTTGTATCCTTGTAAATATGGCGTAGGGTATGCATTGCTTAGTAAATAGCAAGACCGTTTTGATATTACTAATCTAGCCAAAATGTAGATATTTGCTCGATAATTTTAAAACCCTTTATTTTTTTTTTATCAGGACGCAACGGTGATGCTCTAGTGAACTGCTACGACTCTCAGTCAGTTGTAGCTACTGGCCGTTACTACAGATTTAAACGCGACGGCAACTACTCCAGCCAGCCTGAAACCGAAGCCCCCAAAAACCCCGAAGCTCCCGCCGTCGTCATCACAGAGCTCAAGGAAGCCAAAACTGAAACGAAAGTTGAAGAGAAAAAAGAATAAAAAAAACCGAACAATTGACTAAAAAGTATCGTAATAAAAGCGCGGACAAAGAAATTAAATTAGTACATCTCTAATGTCGTATTGACAGGATGTTTGTTTTAGTGCCAGTGCCATGGAATAATAAAAATGTTCTCGCCCGCCATTGACTTAATCATTGTCGCCCGCGCTTTCATTGTGAATTTAAATGAATTGATTTTCCGAAATTATTAATTTAAACTTTCAATTCGATAATGTAAAAACTTGATAAAAGCTTATTTTTATAAGTTGTAAATGATTTTATCAGAAAAAAATATATGAATGGAAGAAACAAGCGCTCCAAGATGCACAATGCTCTCTTTTTCTATCGTTTAATGAAACAAAAAGAAGAGGCAATATTGTTGTGCTAATATTGAATTGAAAGTTTGAACTAGGCTTTCTAATATTTTACCAGATACAATCATGCTCTCTTTTTGTTTTATGTCGAAATTCAATCGATAAAAATGATAAAAGCTGTTATGTTGTTGGTTAATATTTTATGGTTACTAATAAGTATATACTGCCAATTCCAATAAAATTGTTGCTATTATTTTTGTGTTTTTCTTGTTACTTATGATTCGACCAGTTTATTTAGTCCTTGTCTCGTTTCCTTGTATGACTTCTCTAACGCCCATGATACCGTTTAGCATCGTACCTAATCTTTTCTTTCAATAATTACTCTTTCTTCATTATTGATGCAAGAGATCGGCCTGCTACTTGCACGTCTCTATTTTAGGAACTTTCTATTTTAAGCGATGAGCGTAACTATGGTGAACTCATTAGCAGCGTTGTGGACTCAGTAGTATGTCGGCACGGGTAGCGTACCTTGTACTGAAACTCACCGACAGTCACTACCTGACAGTGATACAGGTATATGTACCGACTTCGACATGCTCTGACGAGACAGCCGAGGTTATGAAGGAGGATATTGGCAATGCAATGCACAGTACGACAAAGGCGCACTAACATTGTTATGGGGGACTTCAATGCCAAAGTGGGATTACAAGAACGCGGTGAATCGATAGTCGGACCGTTCGGTTTGGGGCGCTGGAATAATAGGGGGCAAATGCTGGTCAAATTTTTGGAGTCGCAAGGGCTCATCTTGATGAATTTGTTCATCAAAAAGAAACTCCAGTGGAAGTGAAGTAAGGTGTCCAAACTTTCCTCGGAGACTCTGAATTATGAGGGAAAGACGAGAGTTGCCATCCACGCAGCCATTTTCTTCAGAGAAGAGGGATTTAAACCTAAAAATTAGAATGCTGACGCGACGCGACCTTCGGTGCTCCAACACCCGTGATATTACGGTCGCGATTGAACAAAACCGACGGTCGAACGTGTTCGCTCAGTAATTAGGGGAGGGAACAACTGCGGATGGCAGAATCGTGACTTCGAAGTCCGAGATACTCGAGGAAGTCGAGGATTTTTACGAGCACTATACTCAACGCGGACGGCGAAACCATCGGGACATAGTGCAGATGACCATCAAACCCAATTAACGCACCACTACACGGAGGACATCCCAGATGTCGACCAGTGCGAGATATAGGAAGGCGGCTCTCGAGCAGCTAATGACAACAAGGCACCGGGTGATGACGGAATAACGACAGAGCTCTTAAAGCGGGCGGGGCTCCAGTCCTGAGAGAGCTAGCGATTCTCTTCAAATCCGTCATCCAAGAGGGTACAGTGCCCGAGGCGTGGAGCATAGGGGTGGTGGTTCTGTTCTTCAAAACAGGTGACGAAACCATGCTAAGGAACTATAGAACCATATCACTTCTGAGCTACGTATACATGCTGTTCTCGAGGGTCGTCACGAACCGTCTCGCCAGGAGACTTGACGAGTTCCAGCGACCAGAACAAGCCGGTTTTCGAAAAGGCTTCAGTACCGTAGACCACACCCATACTGTTCGGCAAATTATACAGAAGACAGAGGAGTAGGCTTAAGGCCTGACGACTCCATCGAGATATGGGCTGTTCTGGCCTCTCTGCAACGATGTCGAATTGGTGCTATATCCAAAGTGTTGAGATGTATCCCTAGTAGCATTTCCCGTTGGCATTTAGTAGGGCCACCTTCATAGGTATGTGGCCCAACCAAACGCCAACAAAAATGCTATTAGGGATGTATGACGCTGCCTCGACGACTGCCTAGATCCAGGACAAGAAGACCAGTCCCATCAAACTGCTTAGAGGGGTGAGACAAGGGGATGTGATATCCGCGAACCTTTTCACCAATGCGCTGGAGGACGCCTTTAAGACGCTGGACCTGGACTGGACAGGAAATCAATATAAACGGCGAGTACATCTCACACCTTCGCTTTGCCGATGACATCGACATATTAGCAGAGAGGGTGGAACAGTTAGACGCTGCACAGCAAATGGAGCCTCTCGGCAGGTTGGCCTCGGCATGAATTTGTAGACGAAAGTCATGTACAATTCTCACGTCCTGCTTAGTCCAATCCACATCGAAGGGTTGCTTCTCGAAGTTGTGAAGGAGTATGTGTCTACCTAGAGCAAGTCATCCAGCTCGGTAGATACAACTTTGCGAAAGAAGCCGACAGGAGGATTCAGTTGGCTTGTGCCTTCTTGGGCAGCGTTTGGAAAATTCCATCATGCCTTTTCGTTGCCTATCCCACAATATTTGAAGACTAAGGTCTTCAACCAGTGCGTTCTGCCCGATACGACATACGGTGCCGAAACGTGGACACTGACAGTCTGGCTGGTCCACAAATTTAAGGTAGCTCAGTGCGCTATGGAGCGGGCTATGTTCGGAATTTCTTTGAAGGATAAAATAAGGAATGAAATTATCCGGAAAAGAACCGGAGATACCGACATAGCTTGCAGAGTAAGCAAGCTGCAGTGGCAGTGGGCTGGACATGTAAATAGTGGCACTATTTATAATTAGCTAGTTATAATAGGTACTACAGCAAGGTAATTAATATTATTTTTGTGTTATGCTACTTACTAGCTACCCGCCTCTGTTTCGCACGGTAGCAATTTACATTGTGAAGATGTCATTCTGTTAACGACACGAAAAAATACCTACTAGGCTTGCATGAATTCGAGATATTACTTCATTAGTATTATTATGTACTTCTTCTATATATTTACACTAGCTTTTGCCCGCGGCTTCGCTCGCGTGGATGTCGGTTATCGCATAAAATAGTACCCTATGTCCTTCTCCATATCCCAGGCTTTATCTCAAAATTCTAACTTCATATTAATTTTAATGTGATTCACTATGTGATTAGAAACCGAAACAAATTATTTAATATAATAAAAGTACCTAAGTTCTGAACGTGAATGAGTCTTTACCTAAAGATAACAAACACAAAATCAAAATACGAGATTTCACTCAAGTTCTTAAAGCAATCAATTGTACCAAATTACAACACGAAATAAAAGTGCGACACAAATAATAATTTTAAAATAATTCACGTAAGTACCAATAATGTGAAAACAAAACGAAATCCTCCGAAATGTTGCATGATACACCATTGGTGCATAACTTTTCTCAGGGTCACGTTCGCAATTGGACGAAATATTTGACATTTATTTGGTACTTGCAACACGATCTGGCTGTAGAATTCGATTAATCGACTAATACTTGACCGGTTGACATTTTAGCGGGAACACCACTAAACGAACGAAAAAAAAAAAAGAAAACAAAATACGTCTGCACTCTGTGGTCGTGTGGCGGTGTGGCGCGGTGCTTAATTAATGTAAACATTCATCAAGGTTATACGTGCGTAAAGTAATGGATTCAATGAGAAAACGGTTTAATCTTAGAAGAATCTTATACAGAATTACTGAGAAATAAGTATAGATTTCGTTTTGAGTGTTAGTTTATCGAAAAGTGATAAATATGTCAGTGAAAAGTAACGAAAGTTTTAGAATGCACAAATTTTGATCATAAGGCCGCCGTGTTTAGTAATGTTTTTATGATAAATATTCTTGTATACTGTTTGAAATACTCATAAGTAGCTAGCTTATTTATCTACGAATATAATTTGGCTAATAGCTACTGATATTATAGCGTATTGTTATCGTAATCGTATTTCCAAGAGTAAAATTCGGCAAACAAATCCCTACAAAAAGACAATAAAATGGATATAGTATGTTATCCTTAAGAGATAGACATATGCCATAGCGGACTTTTTTGAAGACCTTTTTAAGATACATAATTCCACCATACATTATTTTGTTATATCTCAAAGGGTGACAGCGTTTTCGTTGAAAGCTCCCAGACGGCTTATTTTTTTCCGACACCTCCCACAAATATCGTTAATTCATACAAAAATGCATACAAAAACTTAACAAATTATATACTAAAACCTTCCTCAAGAATCAAGCTATCCATTGGTGAAAACAGCATGAGAATCGGTGCAGTAGTTTTTGAGTTTATCGCGAACAGACAGACAGACAGACAGCCAGACAGACAGACAGACAGACGCGGCGGAGGACTTTGTTTTATAATATGTAGTGAAGTGATAATATATAGCCTATGTCCATCTGGAATAATGTACGGTAGCCAGCACATCAAGTTACCACAATCCGTCGAATTTTCTCGTTCATTTTGAACTTATTCAACAACATTTTAAAGTTTAAAATCTGACAGACGTTTGGAAAAATTTGACACTTTCGTGTAGCTTGATGTGCTGGCCGCTGTTAGTACCTTTCAAATGGTACCTAAAATAATTTTACAAATAGGAGCTGTGGTTACGGAGATTATTATGTACCTACTCTAAACATATACACAAACACAAAATTCGCTCTCTCTCGTTATAATATTCGTATAGATAATCTGGGTTCAATCTGAAGTCAAATGGTAAGTCATTATAGATAAATGATAGGTCTCGCTGCGCTCGTCGAGTGCAGCGAGACCAATAATTTATCTATGGGTAAGTCAGTAGTAGGTGTAACATAATTTATTGTCTTATTTGTCCATCACACAAATTGCAATATATTTGCGGATCTAGAAGAGTGAAGTAAATTAACTGATAACATGAGAAATAACCACTGATTTATATAATTATTAGAAATACAATTTAACATAAATGTAAAACAAAATGACTACAAGAATTTTTAAACGGAGTTTCATCACAAACGTGCGAATAATAACTAAACGTATAATTATGTAAACGCCTAAAATAGCTCTCAGAAGTAACGGAACGCAAATCTGACATTTGAATTTGATGGGTTGATACGTCCTGTCGTTCGATTATCGAATGATGAGTGAGCCAGTGTTTTTAACTATTAATTACGAGTAGAAACTGTAAATATTATATTATAACGATGTCCGACATCAACATGGAGAAGTTCGCAGTGCCAGACTTTGTGCCCGAGCGTTATGTGAAGGAGCTGGCGAAGTCCTGTGTCGGAGGGGAGGAGCTTCAACAACAGAAGGATAAGATACAGTCGTTAGCTGAAGAGACCGCCAGTGCCCTCAAGAAGAATGTGTACGAGAACTATATGCAGTTCATCGAAACGGCGACGGAGATATCCCACCTAGAAGCTGAGATGTACAAGCTGTCCCACCTGCTGAGCGAACAGCGAACAGTGCTCACGACTCTCTCCCACGCGTCAGTTCTAGGTAACGAAAACGCGATATCCCGCGAATCACTCGACAACCACGACGTCGAAGCAGAGCGGGCCGAGGAACAACGCAAGAATAAGCTCAACCTTATATCTGAGAAAGTGGAAGGTTGCATGAATTTATTAGACGCCCCAGATCGAACTTTGCTTCACGAAGGCGACCTATTAGAGATAGACGCCGAGGAGAATACTGCCCTGCAAAGAATGCATGTATATTTATTCAATGACTGCCTTATGTTGACATCTTGGATATCAAACCGTAGAGGTCCTAATAGATATAAGTTTCAAGCTAGCTATCCTATTAGTACTCTAGCTGTAGTGAACGTTAGAGACTTGGGAAGTGTGAAACAAGCGTTCAAAGTGTTAGCCTTCCCAGATACAAGAGTGTTTCAGTGTAATAGTTTTGCCATCAAGAAAGATTGGCTAGATAAGTTTGATGTTGCAAAAAAATTGTACATTGAAAAGGAAAATTCTAAGCAAAAGAAAAAAGATGGTCTAGATAAGCCTAAGGCTGAGTTACTGGAGTCCCCCAGTCTGTCTGTTGAAGAATTACCTTCCCCCCAAGTGGCTCCCCTGCCAGAGTGGTTGGCTGATGTAACAGAGGAGTTAGATGTACTAATTGTTGAAAGACATTTTCAAAAAACTTATGAACTGATGGTGTCAGCCCAGAAGGCATTAGATACTGAAGAAAATAAAAGCCATCCACAGCGAACTGATTTAGTGAAGAGAATTGAACAGAAACAGAAAGTGTTGATTGAAATATTGTTGAAAGAACTTGATGTTACTCATAATTGGAGTCCGAGGGGCGGACTGCAGTCGTCTAGACAGCCTGTACACATACTCAATAAGTTTAACATGACCAGTCAGGCATGTGAGTTGTTTCTAGCAATATGCAGTCATACTGTAAACGTTCATGTGAAAGGGGTCCAACTAGAAGGATCCATCAATACTTACGTAAAGCAAGTAGGTGAGGTGTTCTTCTGCTCACTCAGCGATGCCTTAACAGAGTTCATTACATTATTTCCTAAGAATAAAGTTAGTGCTTTTATAGTGTGGGCTAGCATGCAACTTAGAATGCTAATGAGTCAAATTATTAAACAAGTATTCACTCCACAGTGTGCGTTAGATTCTGTGTTAGACTGTGTGCAGAGTTTGAGAGATCAGTGTACTCTATTCTGTGACTTTGGTCTTGATTTGAGATTTCAGATGAACAGCTGTTTAAGAGCTCCAATAGTTAAAGCTCTGAGAGAGTATAGAGAGAAGATTATGGACTCAATGAAGAGTAAAGTTTCAGAAGACAAGTGGACCCCTGTGAATATGCACACTAAAGCTGGAGTCAATAAATTCTTAATACAGATGGAAAACTTGGGCCTTATCTTAGCTAAGTACATAATAAATGAAACATGGGTCGACTTATCAAGTAGTACAATATGGTTTGCACAGTCTGTCATAACAATACAGAAGGTTGGACTGCAACTGGTCACTAAGGATATGATGGAGGTACTGGATGAGTGCATCCATGCTGTATTCAACTCTCGCCTTATGCTCTCCTTAGGCAACGATTCTAGTTATGCTCAGAAGAATTTTAAGTTTATTTTAGACACAGTGATGCCTTTAATGCTCAGATGTTATAAGGAGGAAGTCGGCTATGATAACGAGAAGCTGGTGAGTCTAGCCAAGAAGTTTGGTGTCTACATAGCACCGCCAAAGAAATCCAACATCACAAAATACACGAGTAATGAATATTTATGAGAATAGTCATTAGATTACACTTGTATGTATGTTGGTGTACGAAATTATTTTTATTATGCTGAAAGCTTTAAAATTGTAATATATAGATGGTAAGCATGCAGGATTTTGTAAGTTTATTTAAAGAAAAAACTGATCAAATTGAAGTTTATATTATATGCAAGTTATGAATATGAAATTTTAATAAACCAAGATTTATGGTTCATGTTTAATTTTATTCCGTATTCATGAAATGTGTGGAGTCATGAGAATTAAAAGATTATTTAAACTATTATTTTGCTTTTATTAAATACAACAATATACAAAAGTATACCAACTTAAATAATACCTACATGGAATAATAATATAATTTACTATAGGTACCCAAAGTCTCTAATTCAGATAATTTATGTAAACAAAGTAATGTCAAGAAATGTCACTGTCAAAATGACACGACAGTGGTGCAAAACATTTTATCATATTATTTTTCTGTAAATAGTCATTGCTAAAACTAAAGTGAATTAATTATAACTATACAAACAAAATACCATTGCCAAACAATGTTTTGTGTATTATGTCGGAGACACGGCATAAGATCGTCATAATCAGCTCTTTTAAATCCAGTGCTAGACGTAGGCTTCCCAAAATCAATTTCCACTCGAAACAGTTTACAGCCATATTCATCCAAAATGTGGCTAGATATGCTACTTACATTATGAATCTATGAATGAGAGTTGTAATATTATTGTTGTTGAAATGTAAAAAATTTGAAAATGTTTGTATCTCCTGCATTGTTACGAGTATCATAAAATATTTTATACCACAAAATCTCCTTTTTTTTAATAACTTTGTTTAAAACCGAAAATTTATAAAAATAATTATGGTATGATTATTTTTTAATTATTATTTCTTAAAATCAATACTTAAAAGAAAATGAAACCTCTTTTTTCGCCATTTTATGGGAATTACCATTACGAAGATATTTTTTTGATATGTTACCCCCTTTGTTTACATAAATTATCTGAATTTGAGACTTTGGGTATAAGATATACACAGTATTTTGATAGATACTAGGTTAATTTATTCGTTTTCCATCAAAGATTCTATGAATGTAGTTCCATTGATCAGCTTAGTGGTCAATATAACAAATTCTACATTCGAATCTTCTTGCTGGCTGATGGTCCTAAGAGCCGATATCTCTTGATAAGTGCATCCTCCGATGAAAAAGACGAGGATAACACGGGGATTCTCCATGGAGGATGAGTTTTCGCTCGATATGGAGTTGCGACGTGCCATGCGCGGTTGTAAAGTTTGTAGTTCATCTACTGTAGGCCCTTGGAGGAGGCCTAGGACATCTTGGATACCTGGAATAGATGTACAAATGTCCATATTTAAATAAAGTTTTTTAGTTTTGAAATCTTATAAGGAGTTAGCACAAATGTAAAATTAAATGTTAAAGGTTAATTAAATGTTATTAAAAACATAAAAGTTTTTGTTCGTTATATTTAGAAGAAGTCACTAACAAAGTGCTGTATACAAAATTTCAACCAAATGAATAAATAGTCCGCCCAAATATCTATAAAATCGATTAGAATATCGAATAACATTCGCAAATCATGCGATCCAGAAAGCATTCGTTACGGCAATCATTCATTTTTACTGAAAATTGTGCAAAAAATCTATCCGAAATAGCTTTGCATTGTTGGACCAAAAATAGCAAAATAAGGAAGTTGATTAGGTCAGTGTTAGGCTAATTGGCTCAATGTCGGTTAATATGGGAGGTAGGTATCTACACTATTAGCATATGTAAAGTGTAGCCTGCGTGGTTGATAAATAAATGTATTTTTGTTATCTAGACATGATTCATTCTGACATGGGAGTGTGTTTTTTGATAATTATACTAATACCTACCTAATATTTTCATTTTATGTTGGGTTGTTATTGTAATTTTTTATGTAGGTAGTACGTAGGTTTATGCTGCATTCAATTTACTGTAAGTGGACGAGCATCAATAATCATTATCATAATGGATGAACTTAATAAGTAATATGTTTATGCCCATTTTCTTAGTTGGGTACAAGCCAAATTGGCTGTGACAGACAGACAGACACACGAGTGATCCTTTAAGGCTTCCGTTTTTTCCTTTTAGGACTTGCCAGTTTCATCACGATGTTTTAATCTTTTAATATAGCAATAATGTGGTATCTCACCCGTCCATCCTTTGTTCTTAGCGATATGTTCGCTAAGGCGCACGGTGAGCGGCGTATACTTGTTGCACAAGTAGCCCTTATCCTTTACGTTCATTTCAGTCTCGTCCATAGTAAGATGCAGGGTCTGTGGATTTATCATTTGAATTACTAATGATTGAAGGCTGGTAGGTATTGTTAAGGCGAGGTTCTTCAAGTTAACCTATAGGAAACGTAATTTTAATACCATTTTATTTAGAAACGGTAATGATTAAACACTTGAAAAAATTATAAGTTGCTTTGAGACCTTTCTGTAGGTACGTCGGGTACTCATAACATAATTGGACAAGGTTCGCTCAATAGAAAAAAAATCCATACATACCCTTATTTTGTAGATTAAAAGTTATTTTATTTCAATATTATACTACGTTATGTATTGAAAATCAGATCAAAATAAACGTTTATGATGATGTAATGTCCGTCGGGTTTAACATTGTTATTATTCTTAAGGCCCCTCGCTCACGGCGACTTTTTGTAGCGATGCTGTCGCGCGCTTCGTAAACGCGCAACAGCATCGCTACTAACGCGTGTTAGTTGCATTTGCAACGCGCTACAGAAGCGATGCCAACGCGCTACTGACGCGCTACAGCATCGCGACTGTATCGATGCAAACGCGCGACCGTATCGGACCACATCGGGGAGAGAACGGAGGGAGGGTGGCGCGTGAGTGGAGAACTGAGCATCAGTGCAACTGTGGCATTTTTGTGCCGTTACTGAATCGCGTTTGCATCGCGACAGAAGCGCGACAGCATCGCATTTGCATCACGACTGAATCTGGGCCCGTGGGCGAGGGCACACAGCTAGCGACCGCTTAGCGACTGTATCGATGCGGATGCGCGACAGCATTGCTACTGAATCGCTACAAAAAGTCGCCGTGGGCGAGGGGCCTAAAACATATAATTTTCAACCCAAAATTAACGAAGTTCACAACATAATTTGCTCGCGCCCCGCTGCCACCTCCAGAACAAGAATGCACGCTTGAAGAAACTCGCCTTAACATAGTCTGGCTTTTGGTATGCTGTACTTTACACCAAGACATGGCGGTAGGTATAGGTCACGGTCATAAAACGTGCGAGTAGGAGAGTCTGAATATTTAGTGCGGAATCTCTGAAAACTATACTGGGTCCTGTGTCATCTCGCTTTCGCATGTAATGATTATGGCCGCGGCTGCTACGAATGCTGTTTTTATACTCTACAACCTTAGTTTTTGTGTACCCAAGTTATTTCCTCGCCATTTTTGGTTAGTCCCATAGTAAAAGTTGTTCATAATGAAGTTGTTCATAATGTTTTTTTTTTTGTGTTCTCAGTTTGTTTTTATTCATGGTATGGCAGTTTGAGTAATTTATGCGGCCTGCCCAAATGTCCTTTCTTTGGTATTGTTCGTCGAATCGTTGAGCTCCTTATGTTCCGAGTTGAGCTGCACGATTACTGACAAATGCGTGCACTGACTGGACAGGTCCACTCAATCTGTGTGGTTCTTTCCTCAAAAGACCATTTCAGACACCAATCTACATGGTCTTCACATGATCTAACCAATATTATGTCTGGACTTTAAAAGAGACTGTGACCTCTGAGTTTGTTTCGGCCTTTCTTCTCAAAGTCAGATACGAAACGGCGACCTCAAATAGTTTTTAAAATATGATTGACGTGTAAAAGTGTTTGTACAAACCTACTTACAGAAATACAATCGTTTATCATTTACAATCTTATATATAAAATTCTCGTGTCACACTGTTAGTTACCATACTCCTCCGAAGAGGCTTGACCGATTTTTATGAAATTTTATATGCATATTCAGTAGGTCTGAGAATCGGCTACTATCAATTATTATTTTTAAGTTTTAGGTAGGTAGGATAGGGTAGGGTAGGTAGGTAGGTAGGTAGGTAGGTAGATAGGTAGGGTAGTGTAGTGTAGGGTAGGGTAGGTAGGTAGGGTAGGTGGGTAGGTAGGTAGGGTAGGGTAGGTAGGTAGGGTAGGGTAGGGTAGGTAGGTACCTACCTACCTACAATTATTATTTTTAAGTTTTAGGTAGGTAGGATAGGGTAGGGTAGGTAGGTAGGTAGGTAGGTAGGTAGATAGGTAGGGTAGTGTAGTGTAGGGTAGGGTAGGTAGGTAGGGTAGGTGGGTAGGTAGGTAGGGTAGGGTAGGTAGGTAGGGTAGGGTAGGGTAGGTAGGTACCTACCTACCTACCCTACCCTACCCTACCTACCCTACCCTACCTAGGGTAGGGTAGGTAGGGTAGGGTAGGGTAGAGTAGTGTAGTGGAGTTTATACTATAGCTTTTGGCAGAACGAAGTCAGTCGGGTTAGCTAGTAGAAATATAAAATTCAGGTTTCAGGGTAAGGTTTTGTTTTCTTAGTATTCTTTTTTCTCTCACTGATTGGGCCTGCTCTTGACCTTGATCTCGCCTGATAGAAAGCGATAAATGAGGTCTATGATGGAACGAGCTAACTTGTCTTTTTGTCTTAACGAATAAGCTTGTAGGTATGAATGGCTATTAAGGCGAGGTTCTTCAAGCGTGCATTCTTTTTCTTGAGGTGGCAGCGGGGCGCGAGTAAATTGTGCCGTGAACTTCGTTAATTTTGGGTTGAAAATTATATGTTTTACGATATTAACAACATTAAACCCGACTGACATTACATCATCATAGACATTTATTTTGATGTGATTTTCAATACATAAAGTAGTATTAATATTGAAATAAAATGAGTTTTAATCTACGCAATAAGGGTATGTTTGTATTTTTTTTCTACCGAGCTAACGTTGGCCAATTATGTAACGAGTACCCGACTTACCTACAGAAAGGTCTCAAAAGCAACATATAATTTTTTCACGTGTTTAATCATTACCGTTTCTAAATAAAATGGCATTAAAATTATATTTCGTAGAGGTTACCTAACTTGAAGAACCTCGCCTTAAGCTGTCAACTTTATGTAAATAATAATAGGTATAGCTAACCTTCCTTAACACAGCATACTGCCTGGTTCCCTGCTGCGGTTTGAGCAGACCACACTTCTCCAGGTTACAGAGAGTGAGCCAGGTGTTCAGACCGTAAACTTGAACTAACTCTTTCTTGTAGTATTCTAGTACTTTCGGTTTAAGACCTGAACCTGTGACGCATTGGAGGCAGATTAGGCGGAGGACCTGTGAAGAAATATTTATTTGAGGAGGTATAGGTATATTATCGTACCGTGTGGTGTCGGACGTAAAGAATAGCACCACCCCATTTCCTCAAGTGGGTGTCGTAAAAGTCGACTAAGGGACTTACTAGAGAATGGGCAGCAGCGTGCTCTATGCATTTTTAACACCATACTGCGATCGCCAACCTGCCTGCCTAGCGTGGCGATTACGGCAAATTCCCCCCTTTTGGGGGAGGCCTATGTCCAGCAGTCGACGTCTTTCGGCTGAAATGGTGATGATGATGAGGTATATTATCTACATAAAACGTCATAAAAAAAAAATCGTATTGCAAATGTTCTATTAGCCAGATTGTGAAGGTACCTCTATTAAAACGAAACATACCTTGGTAAGCGGTTCTTTCTGTGCGATGAGATCTTCGATGAAAGGGCACGCCTTCTCATTGTCTACGCAGTTGAGGAAGTCCTCCTCACATTGGATCATGTCGTGGAACTCGAAACCGTCTGTTGTCTAAAAACAAATAATTCAATTATTAAGCTCATTTACACGGAGATAGCTTTTCGTCCATTGACGGGCGAGAAAGTATCGCAATCATGTGTTTATTCAGGCAAAAACAAAAATTCGCCCATGATTATGTCATAAGAGAAGAGACAGGAGATTATATAAAAAAATATATATATATGTATATTCTAAACCAGTGATGGGCAAACTACGGCCCGCGGGCCATCTCCGGCCCGCAACTATCAACCCAAAAGTATAATAAGTTAAGGTGGATGCGCTGTGGTAGCTCGCAAAATTCAAATTTTCTTGCATACGAATCTGCACGAAATCTATCTTAGAGAGATGTATTAATGATTTTTATGGTTAAAATTATGTAAATATATTATGTTTTATTGTCGCGTATCATATTTTGATCAAGATACAACCTGACACGGACCTGCAAATTGCATAAAATGCAAGAAAATTTGAATTTCGCGGGCTACCACAGAGCATCCACCTTAACATGAATCGAAACTAAAATTTATCACGACAGAAGTGCAGTGTCGCATTGTTCAACGCGTACATTGCAGTGACACGTACTTGCTTACATTAGTAAATCTTTTTTTTATTTTGTAGATTACCTGCAATAAATATCATGTCCCTATTTTAGAGTGTAATTGATTTGTATATCTAAAGTTCATATCACTTAATTTTGTATAAACGAATCAATAAATACTTAATTTTATTTCGGAAAATACAAATATTTGTATTTCATTAAAGAAATATATTGTAGCCAAAAAGTCTAAAACAAGGCCCCCCCATAGATTCTGTTTTTTTAATATTGGCCCGCATAGGAAAAAATTTGCCCGTCCCTGTTCTAAACTCCAAATGCGAGTATCGATCATACTGTTTAATATGAGTGAACTTTTTTTATCTCCGTTCAATAATCGCATAATCGAGGCGAGAAACTGTAATTGTGTAACTGTAAACAATGAATCATTTAAACTTCAATAGATATTTTAAGCTAAGCTATTTTTTTTTTTGAGGAGCTCGTTTTTCAGTAATAACAGCCGCACGGGTCGATTCATCAGGTTAAGCTACGCTTGCCGGGGTTGGTCCGTGGATGAGTGACCATCTTTACATACCGAGACTCCTCCGTGCCTCGGAAAGCACGTAAAGCCGTTGGTCCCGGCTGTCATTCGTGGATCTTTGACAGTCGTTACGGGTCGTCAGAAGCCCAAAAGTCTGACAACCAGTCTTGCCAAGCGGTATCGTATTACCCAGTTACTGGGTTGTGGTGGTCAGATAGGCAGTCGCTCCATGTAAAATACTGGTATTCAGCTGCATCCGGTTAGACTGGAAGCCGACCCCAACGTAGTTGGGAAAAGGCTAGGCAGGCAGATATTTTTAGCTAAGTCAGGTACCTCTTTGATATACTCAGCGATGCCGGTATGCGTTGCCAGCGACTGTTTGTTGGCCAACATCTGCGGCAGACGGGACACAAACAGCTTGATCTCCTGCACTGACTTGTCGCGGTGCCGCTCGTCTAGCTGCGTCTTGATCACGCGCGCTTTCTTTGAGAGGGCTGCTCCCACCTGAGGTTTTAAAAATAAAGAGTTTATTTAGGGAAGCAAAATATTTGATGTCCATACCTTATAAAAACAGGTACAATCAATCGCAAGTCAGTTGTCACTTAAGAGTCTATACTACCTCAGCGCCACCTCACTCTTTATCTCGCTCGCTCACTATTGCTCCTGGACACGCGAGCAAGCGAGAGAGGGTGGCAGGGAAAAGGCTCCAAGGCGCCGATAGTTTAGGAAATTTCTTTTTACGGTGAACAAAAATGATAAGTAAAAAAAAAAAAAAAATATTACATAAGACCTGCTTTATAGTTATTTCAGTTAATATGCAAAGTTTCATTATCTAATTTGAAGTATTTTTTTAATACCAGCGGTTTATTGTTCGGTTTGGAGGTAACTTTGGATTTTTTCTCTATCGAGAAAATTTTATGGAATCGTGTTTTCGGCTAACATAGTACTTAACATTAATCCTCAACTTTACCATATATTTATTTCAAAATTAATGCTACAGTATTTTCGACATAACGGAGGATCACGCTAAGCCATTTAAGGTAGTATTAGGCTTTTAAAATACGAAACCGCCCTTATTTCTTACGAAATAAAGACATTGGTGCCGATTCCCTTGTTCACAAACTAAACTAAATTTAAGTTCAGTGCATCTTTTTCTTTCTATTTCATTAAGGAAAGGACAGAAGATAAATTTTAGTTTAGTCCTGTCAAATTAATAAGCGCTTGACGTAAATCGACGTAATTTTAGTTGGCAAGTTTTTAATCGCGTCTAATTTTCTAAGGAGTAGTGACAGGCGCTGATTAATTTGACAGGACTAAACTAAAATTTATCTTCTGTCCTTTTCTTAATGAAATAGAAAGAAAAAGATGCACTGAACTTAAATTTAATTTAGTTTGTGAACAAGGGAATCGGCACCACTGTCTTTCATACCGACATACGTGTGGTCTATTGTACAACTCGCAACTTCAAATCGTTATTTTGCTTGGAGATAGAGAAGAAACGCATTTTTAAACTATACAATAAGTGGCTTATTAAGTCACTTATAAAAGTTAATGTGCAATTTATCTTCAGGTTTTGTGGTTGATATATGTACCAAAGTAGCGACAACCAATCATAATTTATCGCTTGAATTCAATTATTTTACGCGAAATATGTATGTTTAAGAAGGCATACTACGGTCCACTAGCGCCAAATCTTAAAAAAAATATAATCTCGTGACTGAGAAGGAATTATGAAAAACGGCTCAATCAGCGACCTCGGGAAGTGTGTCTAGAGTTTTCTAATATACCTTTTATAAAGTTTCATATTGAGACACGAAGCAACAAAATACGATCTAGAGGAATGTGGCCGCTTTTCTATAGATCGAATTTTTTACTTGAATCTGGTACTTCTTCAGCGTTCATAATTGAAGAAATGTCTTGATGGATATGCATTTAGGCCGGTCCGTCCAGAAGATTCGATTTTATTTTTTATTAAAACCGTTTGAGAGAGGTGGGGGGGGGGGGGCACAGGAGCACCTCCCCCCACTTCCCTAAATTTTCAAAATCACCTTGGATCTGCCATTGGGCTGATTATGTTTTGCTGATTCTAACTTCAACGTGAACTCACCGTCATAAAGCTAGTCCATAATCCCTGCAAACAACTCCTCACTAGAGTTGAGTATGATGCGTTTTGACTTCGGGACTCATGTCATCGAGTTCTCTATGCCGTAGATTTCTTTGCTATATCTAACTTCATCGTGAACTCACCGTCGTAATGCTACAGTCCCTGATCTCTGCGAACAGCTCCTCACTGGAGTTGAGTATGATGCGTTTCTTCTCGCGCGCGGTGACCTCGGGGCTCGCGTCGTCGGGGCTCACGAACTTGTGCCCTGGGAACGTTGCTGTGGAGTTCTTTATGCCGTAGATCTCATCTGTAATGATAACGTAAATAGGTAATATGATATCACTAGTTTAACTTAAGATGATAATAGGTTAAACAAAAGACAAGCTCCTTCAATGTTAGGGTTTGAGAGTATAGTATTCATGATTCCGACCTGCAATTTGTCCAGATCAAATTTTTCCAATAATTCCTCTCTCTCTCTGCATGAAATTGAACACATTCCATCAACAAATGGTATACGTCATCTATTACTCCACTAGGGTTGCTAGATGGTCGGGATTCGTCTGGATTGTCCCTACATTTCATATGGTATTCCGACTCCCGACAAGATACAAAATGTCCAGACAAACAGCTTCTTGTATTTTTTTTTACAAAATAGACATTTAAATTTGCCCCGCGTTAAAAAGCTCTCCCTGCTGCCCGACGTGTTTAAGATTTCAAATGATATAAGAACAGGATGCTTTTTATACCGATTACAGCTGCCCAAAAGACAAGGACAAAAAAATAAGTGTGTAGGTACTTCATTATTTTATTTTAATAATAAAAATGAAAAATGTATGCAGTTGTGTCGGTTCCCATACGAAACAAATATTTTTTGAGCTATACTGTAGCGCCATTTATTTGTCTATTGAACGCTTTATCAGTTTGTAGAGCTAAGTGTTTTCAATTTATCAACAGTTACCAATAAGTCCCTCATAGGTGAGCTGTGTGGCCATGACACTGGTGAAGTCTACCGCTCTGTCGAGCAGTAACAGCTGGTCTATGCACGACGTCGCGGCGCCCTTCGGACCCTGGCCTTGTTCCTCTTTGTTCAGGCGACAGAGGAGGTCCCACACCTAGTAGGGAAAAGTAGAAACATTTTAATAAGGCTCGTGGTATGGTCAACATTTATCAAACTCAAACAATTTATTTCGATTAAACCATTTACAGGCACTTTTGAATTGTCAAGGAGTCGGTCAGTAAGAAAAATGAAGCTACATGCCCATTCCAAAGCGTAGTAGGTACCTATGGAGACGAACGGGCAAGAAACTCCATGGACACTCTTTTAAATTATTACAAAAACATTTTTTTTTTAAACACATTAGTTATGTACCTACATCTATAATGTTGAATTTATAACTTAATATGAGAACGACGTAAAAATAAAAACGTACACATAAAAGTGTCCAGAGTAGGTACAGAGGCCAGCACGTCAAGCTACCCGAAACTGTCAAATTTTCGCAATCAACCTTGAACCTTATACTGTAGTGATTAAGTTGAAAATCTATTATAGAATTTTGACAGATTGTAGTAGCTTGATGTGCTGGTGTCTGTACAATAAATAGAAACAAAACAAAAAAAAAAAAAAAAAAAATACAATAATTAAAATAAGCCGTAGTAGCTAAGAGATGACCAGTTCCAACTGACGGCGCCCGTTCACGTACATGACTCATGGATAAGCACCCTTCAGCTCAACCATTTTGAAGGGAGCTAAATGATCCAACACACGCGCCACCATCAGCGAGACATCTGAGTGACATACTCTCAGCCGCCAGGGCAAAAGTAAATCTAGATTCAGGAGCCCGGAGTCTGGAGTTGTGCTCGGTTACCGAGCACAAATCCAGACTCCGGACTTAAGTCCCATGTAACAGGGGTACTTAAGTAACTGGCGAAATGTGGGAATAACATGTCCCGGAATTAACGCACACCACCAAACATATAAACTGACCTTTTACTATTAGGCCAATCAAATTAGATTTTTTCGAAGAATTAATTTCCAGCAAGCTGGAAATCGTTTGGATACCTTCTTTTGGTCCTAAATGTGTGTAATCCGAGTTAGAAAAATAACTTTAATTTCGGTTTAGCTTTAAGTCGGTGGCAAAAATGAAAATACAGAACCTAGGACACCGACTTCCGAAATTAAAGTAATTTTTCTCTTTTTAGTGTTTTTTTTTTTAAGTCGGTTGTTTTTTTGTTAAAACGTCGCTAATCATTACATAACTTTAAGATTAAGAAACGTTTATAAATGAACATAAATACTGTGGAGTATTTATGGTGTCACGTAAGTACCTGTTTGGCAGCGACTCCTTTGCCGAATACCCTCGGTATGATGCCGTACAGTTGTTGTATTGTCCGCAGCGCCTGCGCCGCGTTGTAGACGCACGTAGGATCCCCTTCTAGATAGTTCTCTCTGTAAGTGAAAAGGAAAGAAAGGAAGAAAATTGAATATTTTTGGCGACATTTTTATAGTCGTGTTATTATTATGTTACAGGTTTTTATTAATCTCATGAAACGACGCGCGCTTTACTTGTGGTAACCAAGTGTACAAACACGCTGTGAATGTGTGCGTGAACACAAGTAGCGTCAGCACAGCACACACACACTTCCGAGTTCGTCTTTGTCTTGGACGGCACTGAGAGCTTCTGTGCTTCCACACACATTGACAGCGTTTGGTACAAATACTTTGGTACAAGTACATTGTTGTTAGGTATGTTGTGGTTTTCATTATGTTATGTTATTCGCGTTTTTGGGGCAGAATTTGTATCTCGAGTCCCGACATTGCCCTCGTGAGGTTCCTGTCACTGTCTGACTAAAACCTCATCAGGTCCTGAAACTACCTACCTCTTATCAGGGTAGGGTACGTTCATTTCACCCTACCCCAGCAGACCTTTGAAATACCCAGTAAAAACCGTATTTTATACAAAACTTGAGATTTTTACTTGGTAAGTTTGTACATTCAAGTATCAAAATCTTTGCCGCCCTGGGATCTGGAGGTAAAAATCCTCGCGCACTTATGGGAGTGGCGTGAGTAGGTGAAACACCGGGGAGGAGGTGAAACGCCGCACAGTGGAACGAATGTATGGGAGCGGTTGGACGTAGACATGTCCGAAAAAAAAGAGTAAAATTATGCCAAACTAATGATGCCATCTTATTCGATTACTTAATGCCTTCATAACTTGTGGTGATGAATTTCTTCATAACTCCCATATTTCGGGAGTAATTTGAGAAAATGTGAAATTTTACTATGAAAATGAGTGTATCGAGCTCTCTCCCTCCTGATTCCGGGCTTGTTTCAAGTAGCGGTCTCTAATATCATAATGCTAATACTAAGAGCTATATTTAATACTAAGACACATAGTGCGCCAAATGTGCACTTTCTGGGATAAAGAGTGATGTTTATTTTATAACACAATTTTTTTATTTTTTGTTTATTTTGTTGATTAAAACCGTTTTTCTAAAGGTTTACCTTATTACAATAACATTTCTGAGCAGCCAATTAGAGAAGATATAAGCTAATTAGGATATATAATTAGGGACTTAAGGTTTACATATAAAACTGATGCACTAATGATTACTGATAAGAACATTGCTATTATTTAATTACTAAATGGCTCTTAATACACTAATTTAGCATGCATCATTTACTAATTATCACAATAACTAATTACCTTGCAATATTTAACAAAGGATACCTGGGATACCTGGATTTTATATAAATAGGTCACTATTAGTAACTTTAAAATCAGTGTTGATTTACACCTCGTTGTATCCAAGCTAATCTCGCAATGTATTTTCCAAATTTTAATACAAATCTTGATATTCACGTTGCTTTATGCGCATGCGCACATAAAGATTTACGCGACTTTAACTATTTGTTCAGTGTTTTAAAAGATAACAGTTGTGTTCAGTTATGTGAAAGTGCTGAAACAAGTTTAAAAGACTGGTGTCGTCGATTTTGCTACCGCATTTATGCAAAATGGACACAGTCTGGAAGAAGCACAGATAAGTTTCGGAAGAAACATGAGATTTGGCTACAGGCTGCAATTCAATGGCCGGAATTACAGAATGAAAATATGGAACCTTCTACAGAAAATATAAGTGACGTCATCGAGCCCATAATTTCTCCTGCTAAATCTGATGCTTCAACTTGTACACATCCTAGTCCTCGTAAATCTTTTGAGGACCTTAGTAACCGGCAAAAAAGAAGACGCACTGAAGATAGTCTTTCATGCAGCAGTAGCAGCGCTGAAATTATGTTTTCGGCCGAAAGGGCGCTTCAAAAGGCAGGACAAAGCGATACAGCTTATGTTATGAAATACTTGACGGAGAATCCAGAAGAGGCCTCAAAAATCAAAGCCTTCATTGAAGGTAAATCAATTCAGGTACGGGAAATATCCCCTTTGAAGGCATTGGCTCTTTATGTATCGATGAACTTATCGAAATGGCGCTATAACACTCTTCGGGATTTCAACACTCAAGAAGGAGCTCTTCAATACCCGAGTTACTACATGTTGGTTAAAGAAAAAATTAAGTGCTATCCGGCCAAAGAAGATCTCACAGTTACAGAGAGCTCTGCAAAAATCAAATTACAAGCCTTGATGGATTTAACCTCAAGAAGACTTATTAGGTCGTTAGAAACCCCTGTTGATCCCAATCAACAGCTCGTATTGACCAGCAAATGGGGTTTTGACGGATCATCTAGCCAAAGCATTTATCATCAAAGGACGAGTGAAGATGAGCAAATCGATCTTGCTAGTAATTTTATGATTAGTCTTGTACCACTGCGGCTCGTCTCAAAAGGTGTAACAATTTGGGAAAACGAGCGACCATCTTCCACTTCATTTTGCCGGCCAATATTGTTTAAGTTTATAAAGGAAACCAAAGAAAATGTGCAGAGAGAGATGGCTGAAATCGAAGCAGAGATTAACCTTTCCGATTTCCTTAACTCCATCCACCATCACTGATGGAATTAGTGTCAAACACCAACTGCTGTTGACAATGATTGATGGTAAAATTCATTCCATTATATCCAATACAGCAGCTTCAGTGTGTGACATATGCAAGGCTTGTCCTAAAGAAATGAATAATTTAGAGTTAATCAAAGATAAACACGCAAACGAGGACATGTATAAATATAGCTTAAGCACCCTTCACGCTTGGATTCGCTCAATGGAATGCTTATTACACATTTCCTACAAATTAGACATAAAATCATGGCAAGTAAGGGGTGATATAGCAAAAAGGCAAGTTGATGACAGGAAGAAAAGAGTTCAAGAGGCTGTAAGAAGAGAAACGGGCTTACTTCTCGATGTTGTGAAACAAGGCAGTGGATCCACCAACAATGGCAACTCGGCAAGGAGATTTTTTGAAAACTACACTAAATCTGCTGAACTGACCGGAATAGATGCTATGCTTTTAAGAAAAATCTGTGTGATCTTGCAGTGTATTTCATCAGGAGAGAAGATCAACGTAACTAAATTCCGAGAGTTCTGCTTTGATACTGCTAAGCTTTACGTGGAGTTATACCCATGGTATTATATGCCTTCTTCACTTCATAAAATTTTAATGCATGGGCCAGACATAGTTCAGAACATGTCAATTGTGCCCATTGGTTTTCTATCCGAAGAGGCATCTGAGGCTAGAAATAAAGATTTTAGAAAATATAGAGAGGGGCATTCTCGAAAGCATAGCAGTATCTCATGCAATGAAGATATTATGCACAATCTTTTACTGTCTTCTGATCCACTTGTTACAAGTATCCGTCCAAAAGGAAATAAGTTTGTAAAAAAATCTTCTTTTAAGGAATTTTATGAGCTTACGGATTCTGAGAAAAGTGATATCGAATTTGTTAACATAAATGATTTAGCGGACATCGATTCTGAATTTGAATTAATTGATGATGATGATGATGACGAAGATAATTAAATGATGTTATTGTTTTAAAATGTGTAACTTAGTAAATTAGAGCTTACATCTTAATTATTTATTGTACTTTTAATGAAACTAGGTAATTTATTATCAACTTACTTAAAAGTCATACTCTCATCAGTTCTTGTGAATATTTTTGTTAATATATATTTCTGTATATATATAATATATTTATAGACCTCTTAATAAGTCTGTCTGCGGTTTAAAGTAAATACAAATGGGGAAAAAACGTTTTTTTTTTTAAATTTTCATTTCCTTTTATCCCAGAAAGTGCACATTTGGCGCACTATGTGTCTTAGTATTAAATATAGCTCTTAGTAATAGCATTACGATATTAGAGACCGCTACTTGAAACAAGCCCGGAATCAGGAGGGAGAGAGCTCGATACACTCATTTTCATAGTAAAATTTCACATTTTCTCAAATTACTCCCGAAATATGGGAGTTATGAAGAAATTCATCACCACAATTTATGAAGGCATTAAGTAATCGAATAAGATGGCATCATTAGTTTGTCATAATTTTACTCTTATTTTTCGGACATGTCTACGTCCAACCGCTCCCATACATTCGTTCCACTGTGCGCCGGGGCGTAACTCCGCTGCCACGAGAAATCACGGCACAGCGGATAGAGCTCCGGCGGGATCTCATGGCGACATGTAGGGTGTGAACCCAGCGCTGGGCACGCCACAATTGTGGTGATAAGTCCCCTCTTTGAGGAGTTGCTAGAGGAGCGCCACGGCGTCCTCACCTTCCGCCTGACACAGGTCCTTACCGGACACGGTTGTTTCGGGAGGTTCCTGTTTCAGATTAGGCGGGAGGTAACGCCCGGGTGTTACCACTGTGTGGATCGCCTGGAGGACACGGTGGAGCATACGGTGGAGGTCTGCCCGGCTTGGGCAGAGCACCGCAACACGGAGGCGATCGATGGCGGCGATCTCTCGCGTCCAGCCGTGGTCCAGACCATGGTCAAGAGCGAGAGTGCATGGGAGGCAGTCACCTCCTTCTGCGAAGCAGTAATGCTCGCGAAGGAGGAGGCGGAACGCGTAAGGGAGCGGCAGTCTGTGCGCCCTCGCGCCCTTAGTCGCCGCAGGAGACGCCCTGGGTGGCGGGAATCGATAGCAGATTCCCGGCCACCGTAGGCGCGGGATTGCGGACGGCGAGCTATGGGCAGCTCGCCGTCCGGTAAGGACCAGGCCCGGGTCAATGGCGCGTTGTGTTCCACGCGCGCCTCAAAGAGATGTCAGCACGCACTGACGGGGTCCGCTAGAACCGATGCCTGCCAGGGTTGCGGGTTTGTTCGAAAGGGATACCGTGGCCCTGGCACACAAAATCTAACATATTATATTATATTATCCTAGTTATTTTTCATCAATTTATTTATGAAATCGCGTCATAATGTAGATAATCGGACCTAATCTAAGTGTACTACGCCCACGACTACATTAGTATTGATAAGTTTCATTAGTACATACCTATTATCGTAAGTGCACAATAAATGATGGATTTTGTATTTAGCAACTTTTTTTTTACGATTTAGAATTTGCCTATATTATTAATAAAAAAGTAACTTTAGATATTTTGTTTCTTAAGCAGACGTCGAGGTCGTCGCAAACTGTAACGACTCAACTAAAAAAAGAAGGCAATGAAATGTGAGCTTTATTTCTTTTGCATAATACATACAGTAATATTTCAAGTATTGGTACGACGATGCGTCGTCAGGGCTTCGTCCACCAGTCATCAAAAGTTTTATAATTTTAAATGTAATAACAAAATAATAGTTATTTTAATTTCTTACCTGAAATCATTCTGCAGCTCTAAAGACATGACATCACTCTCGAAGGGAAAGATGTCACACTTGAACTCTTGGATGGTCAGGTTGGCCATCACCCCTCGGTTGGTCAGGAGGTTCTTGCAGAACTCACTCTTACGAGGCACAAAGAATAGGTGGAACTCCACTGGTGTGGTCTGCTTGGATCTGTTGACAAAAAAAAAAACATTAATTTGTCAACCCACACAACACAATATTTACTCTAGATTTTAAGTTTAATTGGGGTATTGTAATAATCTAGAGTGAAGTTGTCACTTACAGGTGTGCCCAGCACTTACATATTTCAAGTTTTATAGTATTACAAGTACATATAGCTTAAAATAAACAAAACTACAAGCAAATAAAACTGAAAATTAAATGTTGCTTTAAATAATAACACGGTCAATGGTGCCGATTCCCTTGTTCACAAACTAAACTAAATTTAAGTTACTTCATCTTTTTCTTTCTATTTCATTAAGAAAAGGACAGAAGATAAATTTTAGTTTAGTCCTCTCAAATTAATCAGCGCTTGACGTAAATTGACGTAATTTTAGTCGGCAAGTTTTTAATCACGTCTAAACTTGTATGGAGTAGTGAACGAAACCCACGAAATTTGTATGGAAAAAGTATCGACTAGTTTCACCTTAATATGCTGTTGTTTACTGTATTAGAGCTACAGAGAGCTCTAAGAGAAATTAGACTCATGTGGTCAGCTTGTGAAAATATGTTTACTTTCTTAACAATATATTTATTTTTTCAGTTACAGGCTTAGCTACTGATTTATTTATTTATTTATTACATTTGGGAAAACAAACAGTAGTATATTAAGGATAAACAATGTTGTCTTAAAATTAAACTTAACAAATATACTACCCACAGCATTTTCCGCAGATTACTATATTATATAATAAAAAAACAAGCTGTTAGCAAACGTTAACTGTAGCAGGGCTAACTCAATGAAAAATAAGCTAAAAGAAAGAAAATAAATAAATAAAGATATATATATACTTACCTAAGTGACAAAACATAATCAGCTATTAAGTCCATTAGAGCTGGTTTAGGTCTTGCAATGAACACTATATGCTTTGCCGAGATGGTAGGCAGACTGCCAGGCTTCAGCGGGAACATCTCCATTACTCCATGGTCTTTTAGCAGAGAGTACTGGGCCACTAGCCCCACTGGACCAGCAAGCCATTCGTCCCATATAGTGACCTAATGAGGGAATAAAGTGATACATTTTACTATATTATAATATTGATATGTTCTTGTTGGAATTGGTTAAGTTCTTGACAGATATTTATGTTGGTGCTTAAATAATAAGAGTGAATGTTGTTTCTATTGTATATGATCTCTAAAGATTTAACTGCAGTAACTGTGCTTATGTCAAACACCACTAAATATAAGATCAGAGTGAATGGTGAGGAACTGCAATATGTCCATGAATACATCTATTTGGGCCAGTTAGTCGCTTTCAATTCCAGACAAGACAAGGAAGTATTAAGACGAACCGAGAATGCCTGGAAGAGCTACTGGTCCATGAGAGCTTTTAAAAGGAAACCTTCCTTTGTCACTCAAACGAAAAATTATTGACATGTGCATTCTTCACATTTTGAGCTATGGATCCCAGACTTGGTCTTTGACAAACAGTCAAAAGACCAAACTTAGGGTTTGCCAACGTGCGATGGAGCGCAGTATTCTAGGCGTCAAATTGACAGACCGTATTCGCAACACTACATTGCACTCCAAAACACAGATTACTGATGTTGCTCAACAAGCCGCTAAGCTGAAGTGGGACTGGGCTGGCCACGTCTGCCCAATGAACTGTGGGCCAAAATTACCACTATGTGGAGCCCTGATACAGCAAGAAGACGCCGCGGCAGACCTCGTAGAAGATGGTGGGACGAGCTGGAGAAAACAAACGACCAGTGGTCTACAGCCCTGGATCGAAAGAGTTGGAAGTCATGGGGAGAGGCCTTTGCCCAGCAGTGGGACGATGCAGGCTAACAGTAACTGTGCTTAAAGACAGTCTTCAATGGGTTTCAAATTTACGCTAAATCGGGGATCATGATAATAGTTTAAACTCGCCTCTTGCCGCAAAGTATAAAAGCGAAAGAATGGCTAATACTCTTATTTAAAATCTACTTTTAATTGGATTTATCATGAGGAAAACTAATTCTTGTTAATGTGCGAGTCTAATCAATAGAAGGATACATACTTTTGGACCTTTGTAAAGCTGTAGTAGATTCAGTAATTCAGTTCTCAATGACTCTTGAAGGGATGCAACGTTTAGTCTTCCACCAGACAAATGCGTACTCATCTTTGTTTCACGCATTTTGTTGTTTTTTATAAAATTTCCTTCTGAATCACAAACGAACAGCTTTGTTGTTATTTTCCTGTCAACTGTCACTATCTTATCGTATCATACTGTCAAATTGTCAATGACAAATTCAAAGATAATTTTTCTGAAATTATATCTTTAGCATGAACATGAAGTAGGAAAGGGCTTACACATACAAATTTGCCAGGCAGAGAAAGAGAATCGAAAAAGGGGTGGGTTATGGACCGCACAGTAATTTTTTGATTGGTGAGGCAAGGATAACTACATGGAACATCCTCTTGACCCAGCATAGAGATTAATTGACTTGAGGAAGGAGTTTCTGGATTCTTCTATTTTAGCCAAGTACTTTTGTGTGTATCGCTCTTCCGAAATAATGTTTTCGATTTAGAACTGAAAAACCTCTAGGAAGAAAAATAAATGGCAACATCGGATAATAAAATTGCGGCAAAATTTGAAACAACGCAGTTTTTTTGCTAGTTGTTTTATGGAAAGTTTATTGATTTTAATTAATTAGTTTATTCCGTTTTCTAGGTGATTAAAGTACCTACTAGATAACCAGCCAGTTACATTATTTATCAAGGCTAGAATCACATTAAAAGGAAATAGTGCCAGTTTTTTAAATTAAATTATTATTAATAGCTTTTATTTGACTTTGATCACTTGTATTTAGGTATGTCCTGGAATTTTGCAATCAATATTTCACCCACTTCCACTGAAGCTATTGGGCTGCAATTTGGCACACACTTTTTGTACGATTTTATAATTTTAGGTAGTACGTACACACGGCTACTTATCAAGCATATACATTTCCAGTTTTAGCTGATCTCGCATTCTATAGGATTTCCGTACAATAAGTGGTCAGCCTACACAGTAATTGTATAGCTTGATATGTAGCCGTTTGTACCTACCTACCTCTGAAAGGCTGCTAAGTACCTACTGTTAAATCACTCAAACAAATACTTCAGGTACCTAGATATCTACTACAACAGTAATTTATAGTAAATTACGTATCCATTTCCACGAATTTACGATAAATACTCGCAGCTATCCTCATAACTCTCGAATCAGCTGCTATTAAGAATAACCATAAAGAAACTTCGATAAGTACATAGCTATTAAAGCCTGTAAGTATGTATGTAGACAGGATAAGATAGCTACGAGGCTGTTGCTCGCGCGGCTCTGGCCTCTTATCATTCGTGTGTAGCGGCTCACTGCGCGCGGCGTCGCATCGATTTTTCCACCAAACAAGCCATTTCCAACCAGCCGTTGTATTGTAAACACGTTTCATAAACAAGTGACGCCCGCAGACGTGATAATACGAATGATTAACGTTGTGAAATGTGAAAGTTTTGAAGGAAAATAATGCGCCACTCCCCGTGGGCAGAAAACTACAATGGCCGCCCAAAATAAAGGTAGGCATGTTTCACGCAGATTTTTCCCAAAAATAAAAGTAATACGTGTCTTTAGAACTATTTATTTTATTTTTATATTGTTGAAGATAGTTTTAAGCTGTTTTGATTGGTGATTTTGCTTGTAAATATTTAGTTTGCCGTTGAATTTATTGATATTGTCGTTTTGACGTTGGTTACTTACGATAACATAAAAGCGTAGGCGAATATCGGCCATGTGAGTTGTTTGCAATCTTGTTTTTATAGCGGGTAGAGATAAGGGTGGGTTTCGAAGTTTCAGGGCCGAACTTGTAGGTATCTATTCATGAAAAATATACAACTAAGTAAGTACATTAAACCTATTTGATCGGATGAATGATAACGTGGAAGATTTTCTATCCGTGAACGAGAAGTGGAAAATTTTATCAGGAAAACATTAATTAAAATTAAGAAAATTTATAGTAAAGGTTAATTAATCGTTTTATCTATATTATAGCCTCAAATAGTTTACTAAACTTCTTAAGATACCTTTTAAATGTATAATGGTCACGAACGACACGATTTTCAGGGTTTAACTAAACTCTATATCAAAAAATGAATTATAATAATTTTTCATAAAAGGTACTATATAGGTACCTAGGCCTACATAAGTGTATCAACGTAAAATGGATATATCTTCTGTTCTATGCATCGTATAGGCTCAATCTATTCCTTATATTATAAAGGGTGTATCTATTCAAACACGAAATATTTTAAGAGATACACCTAAGTGTATCTCTTAAAATATTTCGTGTTTGAATAGAAAAAAAAAAACTTTTCCATGGCTTCTTTACCACGGCTTATTCCACAAATCCCCCCTGAAAATCCCCCTTAGGAGGAAAAGTGGAATCTGAAAACAGTCTAGAATTCACCCCTGATAATCCCGCTAAGGAGGGAAAGCTAGAATTGAAAAAGCAAAAAATAACTTATTCCAAGATCCCCTGAAAGTGATTTTTTTACATTAGGGTTCAGTTTTTTCCACTGAGGGGGATTCTCTCAGGGGGGATTAGTGGAATAAGCCCTTTACCATCTATAGAGGTGGTAAAGAAGCCGTGGAAATGATTTTTATTTAAATTTGAGTATATTAAATACTAATAGTAGTATAGTATTAGTCACTAAATTAAATTATTTAAAATTACTTGATATGATGATTAATTATCAAAATTCACCGTGCTCGTGCCGTCACCGTCGCGCGTCCGATTTTGCAAAACGCCTCAAGCAATTTTAAAATTATAATAATTATGTAAAAATATAAAACACTTGGATAAAAAAAATATATATATTTCAGGTAGAAAGGTAGATGTTTCTCTTAAAATATTTCGTGTATGAATAATAGATACACCTTAATTATGGAATAGATTGTGCCTATTATGTCACGTTGCCGCGTTGCTCTGTGGATGACCGTGAAAGTATCCAATCAATGTTTTTTTATTATACTACAACATAGTAGGGAGGCAGCTGAAAGGAGAATGCTAAGAGGGGATATGTGGTGTTTCTTTTCTATCTTGTTTATTCTTATTTTATATCTTTCATTTCTTATTCTATCCATTTGCGTAAATGGATAGAATAAGAAATGAGTCTGAAAGTGACACCGGCGACTAAAAAGGTGTGTGGAAATAGGTTGTCATGGTGTAGGAATGAGGGAAATGTCGTCAGGAAAGTTTTGAGTATGAATGTGGATACGAGTAGGGGAAGACCATGGAAAAGATAGATGGAATGTGTGAAAGATCGTTCGCAAGTCACCAGATTCTCATCTCATCAGATTCGCAACTTACCAGATTCGCAACTCATCAGATAATGTACTATCCAATACATAACTTATTAAACTATAATTTTATATTAAATTAAATTGTATAATTATTAATTTATATATTATTATTATTATATTATTATTTATTATTATTATAATATTTTTTTTTTATATGGGTTAAAGACCTGAAATAAATGAATTTTAATTTTAATTTTTAATTTTTTAAACTATAACTTCAAAGAAAGTTGATGAAATTTGCTATAAAAAGTTATTTTATTTCAAAACTTTGACTTATAGTAGGTAGTTTAGAAGAAATTGCAATTTTAAAAGTGTGGTAGGTACCTACGAGTACTAAGTTTTGAAGGCATACATGATAAGGCGTACATCAAGAATTTCGTGTTTTTACATATTTTTTTTTTTTGGTGTATAAAGTATCCACCTATTCTGTTATTTTTTATGACTTTGTGTTTCTTTGTACATTTGGTGAGTTGCGAATCTGGTGAATTGCGAATCTGCTTAGTTAAGAATCTGGTGACTTGCTAACGAGGCGAAAGATGATATGGGTAGAAAGGGAGTGACTATCGAAATAACGACTAATAGAAAAGTATGTTGCGACGGCTCCAAATAAATTGGAATAAGGGCAGGAGAATGATGAAGTTATAGAACAGTTATCATTGTGATTTCATGATAAGTAGGTAGGTTGGTACTTATCTTGTGCTCTTAGAGCCATACTTTACCGGGACGCCTTGACGGCGCGGCCAGGTCGAGTCGCCAACAAAATGTATGGTTGACTGCGTAACCAAGCGGATGCCAGGTGAGCCACTCACTATATAGGATGTATCTATTCAAACACGAAATATTTTAAGAGATACACCTATAGGTGGTACAGAAGCCTTGGAAACGATTTGTTTTTAAATCTTAGTATATAATATTAAAAAGCAAAAAAAAATTACTTGATGTGATGATCAATTAATCAAAAGGCACCGCGCTCGCGCTGCCAGTCGCCGAGTCCGTGTGGGTCATTCATTGAATAAGTAAGGAAAGATTTATTGCAAAATGTGTCAAGCAATTTTAAAATTAGAATAATTACGTATAAATATAAAGACTTAGATTTAAAAAAATAAAAAATTGTAGCTATGGCTTTTTTACCACT
This sequence comes from Dryobota labecula, assembly GCA_947523025.1. Taxonomy (NCBI): domain Eukaryota; kingdom Metazoa; phylum Arthropoda; class Insecta; order Lepidoptera; family Noctuidae; genus Dryobota; species Dryobota labecula. The sequence goes on from OX383303.1 coordinate 13,724,777, forward strand.
TAAAGATGTTTCTCTTCAAATATTTCGTGTATAAATAGATACACCATAAATAACTGTTTACATTTAGTTGGCAGCGCGACCTGGCGACGGACTTCGCCATGGTGTCCCGGTGAGGCTCTTAATGATGTAGTAGAGTTACAGGTAGTCAGAAGCCCAAAAGTCTGACAACCAGTCTTACATTATCGTGTCACCCACTAACTGGGTTGTGGAGGTCAGACAGGCAGACATCCGGTTAGACTGGAAGCCGACATAGTTGGGAAGGGGCTAGTCAGATTGACCTCTTCATGAAAAAATCTAGAACGTTTTCCCGAATGTATTCGAAATTAACAAATACAATAATTAATTAATTTTAATAGGCGGCATTTTAAGGTACGTACGTCCTACGCTATAATGTTTGTTGACAAAGATACAGCTAGTCTTCATAAAAACACGAGAAATATTAGGTCGACATTAAAAGAAAATTACAGTGCCGGCGGCAGTCTATTCCACTGACACTAATGCGTTTCTAGAAAATGTAGAGCAATGGAAAGCTTTCATTAAGGCTTTTAAATTCCACTTCAATTTTTAAACATTTGAATATGTACCCATGGCCGTTTTAAGGCAGGCCCTTGGGCACACAAGAATTTGGGGCCCCTTTGAAAAGTAAAAAAAGGGAATGGCAAAAAAATGTCTGTTATGATTTTATATTTACTATGGGTAATTGGTAAAAATCAAAAATAAGTTATCAACTGTTTTAAGAAACAGACCTTAGGTAGGTGCCTACGTTATTGAATAAAATGCTGCAGGTTTGAATTGGTTACGATATTGGTTTCTTTCGGGATTTTTTGTTCTGCCAAATCTTCTATAATATCCTCAAAGTCAATTTTTTTTAAGGATGTTTCTTACTCTGCAGTTAATTGACGAATTACTTTGTCCACTTAAGCAGAAAAGCAGAACGTTCACAAGATGCAAAAGCGAGCGTAGCGAGCTCGAAATTTTTCACCCCTCTTTCGGATAGGTAGGTTAGATTTTTTTTATCATCATTCAAATGGTAATAGGAGTTACTTTGCTGAGTCATTAGAAAAGCTCAGGAATTGTGAAAATGCAGAATAAACAGCGAGCATAGCGCGCTTGAAAATTATTGCACTCTCTCTGAAATGGGTTAGATTGTCTTTTGATCATTCAAACAGAAATATGTCATAGTACTTAGTTATGTTGGCGAGTTATGCAGAAAAACTCAAGAGTTGTGAGAACGCATAATGCAAGAGTGAGCTCGAAAATTATATTATTGCATTATCTCGGATAGGTTCGTTTTTTTACCATTAATACAGAAATGGGAGAACTTAGTTTGTCCAACTTATGTAGAAAAGAGCTCGCTTTACAGCACCAAAGTTAAATGATTTCGGGGATGTTCTGGAACCGCGCCGAATTTGAATTTTTTGTAGTGGAGTCATTATGGCCGCATCATGCCTAGCCCTTTCGGGCGCTGGTACTGTGAGTCTGCACAGTGCGCCCCCTTGGTCACCCCAAGCAACCGCCCCAATGGCCAACCCCTAGCTACGATGCTGACAACTTCTACATTTGGAAAAGTTTCTTCTAATTTATCGGACTTTATTAGACTTGAGACACTCAAATCCGCTGATTCCTTTGCTATATTTTTAAGTACTCCGATATGAAACCATTCTGAGTTCATCATTATAAAATTCTGCAAATTTTTGTCAATTTCTCGGTATGTAGCCGAACGATTTTTTAAACATCGTGTCATTTATAGGAACAAACATATCCACACGATTTTTTTTAACATTCAACTATTCAATCTCTGATGATCCTTCAAAAAAAGTGATTAGAGTGCTGAGAATTTTTTTTTTTTCAAACTTATATTTATAGTCAGCATTTGCATTTTTTTCTTTAGCAGCCGATTCGTATTGATCGAAATTATTGCGTGCATTACTAACTCAATCGGTCAGACATATTTATCAGTTTAATTTTAATACTTATTTCAATTTCGACGATAATTCTTTGTAAGTAACTACCTAAAATTAAAAAAAAAAAGACGTGTGGCACTCGGGGACTGCCGCGGTAAAGCTATTGCATAGCATTTTGTATCAACTTATGCAATTATAATTATTTATTTATTTTATTTATGCAGTATTTCTTTTTCTTTGATATATTTTTTTTTTTTTTTTTTTGTATTGAATTTCTGGATTCGGTCCCCGCGCTCAAGGTCCGCGATAGAAGCTATGCAATAGCTTAAAAATGCGCTATTGAAAAGAAGCGTTGGATCGGCCTTCAGAGGCCCCCGTGAGGTCGGGGGCCCTGGGCACGGGCCCCGTGTGCCCTTATTGTAGGTACGTAATGTACCTACTAGTTGCTGGCTAAAAAATATTCATCTGCCAAACAGATAACAAAGAAGAACAATCGGCAATAAAAAACTAAGTTTGATGAATAATACTCAGGTTGTACAATAACAGATTGGTCGGTGACCCCTAAACTAGGCATTTGGGTGTATCTTGAGGGAATTAATCAAGGTGCCGAGACCAATGTGCGCGTTTAAAATTTCTAACGTGACAGTATTATCGTGGACGTCCACACCCACGTCCATAATAAGTATCCATAATATATAATACGTACACGTTTTAACGTTAGTGTGGACCGAATTTAAAAGCGTCTTCATATATTTCCTTAAATTTGACTTCCGTGTTGTCGTGATGCGTTAGAAATGATAAAAGCGCAGATTAGCAAGGTTTATTATAAGTCCTTAGATGTTGTTCCGAAGGTTCTCACGCTGCTCGGGTGCGGGTAAATAACACTTTTTAAGGAACATCAAGTGGGGTCAAGTGTTTTACTCTTGTAGTCTATGGACTTAGCCTCACTCAAATAGTAGATTGTACATCAAGTGCATAAAACGCACCATTTTACGCGAGACGTAATGGGTTTTATGGACGAGTTGTACACTCTACTTTTCACTTCGATTGCGAGGAAATGAAACATCAATATGTAAAATAATAAATGGACGAAATAAAAAATATAAGTTTATTTCATGAAGTTTTTTTTGTGTACTTTGGCTGTTGGTATCCTTGCCTTGTTCTTAGAATACTAACGAATGGAATTAAAATAAAGAGGTTATCTATGAAGTTGAAGTTGTTCGTGTGGCTGTTGGACCGATTGCTTTGGTCTTCGACAAAAGTTTACTTTATGCTCTAAAGCATATAAAGCGACTTTATGTCGCCTACGCACGACATAAAGAACTTTTAGAGCATGAAAAGTGAAAAAGCTGTTAATGCTCTTCGCGTTCAGTACAACAATGCATTCAGGAGGATGCTGTTGGGGCAGCCACGCTTTTGTAGTGCCTCGGGTATGTTCTCAGACAGCAGACTGCGATCAGAAGCGAGCGTGCGGCATCCCTGTTGCGTAGAGTGCGTGCCAGCTCCAACACTCTCCTGGTTGTCATTGCTAGCAAACTGCATTGCCCTATCATTTACTATTTAAGCCAGCTGCATGTACCTGCTAATAGAAACTTAGTTGTTTAAGAACTTGGAGCTTGGTTGTTTTTGTTGTTGTGTTGTTTATATTTTGTAAATTTTATAACATAGTTTGTAAGTAAATTGTTACCAACGTTATTAGTCCATAAAACCTACTTGAATTTTAAGAATAGTTATAATATTTAATTGTTATTCATGTGTAGATTCAATATCTTTGCATTTGTTAAGATTTAATCAATACTGTCCAACAAGGCGTTGCCACATTGTATTCACACATTCGAGTAGGTAGGTACCGAACAATAAGTAGGTACATAAAAATAGTTGATTGTTACACAAGGGGCTAAAATGAATGATTATATACGAGTTATTTTTTTATAGAAACCGAGTTATAATGGGTTTTAGCGCCGTGTGTTACACTCTGCTTTCCACTACGATTGCGAGAAAATAAAATAATCCAATACACCTTGACAGCAACAGATTAAAAATTATTTATTTTCCTTACTCTTCCATCTGCAAATTAGTTAATCTCAATTCTCACTAGATGATGAAATTTTTACTGTTGTAAAATAAATTACGGTCATCAATTCAATTTGTAATAAGTATTAGAAATAAATTCTAAAGATGTCGCGCCAATGCCTTTTTATTATTTCTTCTGTAGCCACAACGCAATGCACGCATTCTACCGAAGAGATCGCCACTTTTAGTAATTCCATTTTCAAAAATAAAATGTTCATTTTTTATGAAACAGTAATCGACAACCGATTTTTTTAAATGATTATTCTACTTCTAAATAAAGACTTTTTCGTTTTTGTAGGCTCGCTGATAAAAGACAAAAAAAAAAAAAAAAAAAACCCACTAGAAGAAAATATGCTATTTTATCCCCGCTCTGGTACGCTACAATGACGACCTTTTTGAGCAAGAGGAGTTTACAGTTGTCAAATATTTTGGGACCCCAAAAATGGCACCAAATACATTCCAATTTCAATCACCATGTAGATTTTTTTCTCTAACTAACTTACCTACCCTTCCAAGGCTAACGTGACACAAATATATAGGGTAAAGCAACATGATTGATGTCTTCAGGCAACTTGGTAGGCTTTCTGAAAACTGTGCGCCACAAAATTGCTCGTAGCCCGTCGCCCGCCTGTTTGAGACAATTAATCTTGCCTCTTTCAGTACTTACAGTTCTTTATGTAGGTACCTACTACAAATGTATTTAAGTACTAACGTAAATCAATTTTTTTGCTAGCCATCCCCGTCTAGAAAGTAATGAGAGCACCGTTTTAAGGCGCCTGTTACACGCAACGTATTTACTGCGATTCGTCAGTTCAGTATTTATTGATAGATGTCTGTATTTATTGATGGATTAATACACCAGACACACGTTCAATATTTATTACGTCAGTATTTAGTCTGGTTTCTTGCTGAATACACGTTAAAATGGACATACAGCTAAAAATTAAAGCTTGTGTGGCTATTATTTTTGCAATTGGTTTAAAAAAAAAGTTAAAGAACACGGTGGTCAAAAAACTGGTACCTTAAAAAGAGAAAGGTACACCCATTTAAATTTAATGGCCGAAATGGATGATTACGAGAATTATTTTCGAATGCCCGATATTTGCTTTGAAGAACTTCTAACAATGGTAACACCATTTTTAACAAAGTAAGATACAGTGATGAGAAAAGCTATTACCCCAAGAGAAAAATTAGCATTAACTATGCATTACTTATCAACAGGAAGGGACTTTAATAACGTAAGGTTTTCAGCTATAATGATTAGACGTTCAATATTTATCACATTCCGAAGGATCGACAATACGGAATCAAAAAATCTAGAAATCCATTATTAAATATTGACTTTCATCAGGGCCTCAAGTCTGCTATTACAATAGTGTCAGAATGGTTTCGCCATTGTGAGTATTTGACAGTGTTTGTATGGCAAATCTGTCAAAAACTCACAATGAAGAGACCATTGCAACGTTTGTACATTAGTAGACTTGGTCCCCAGTACGCTAGTTACACGTTCAATAAATACCACGATACATTAGTAGGTATTTATTGGCGGAACACAGTAAATACTTTACGTGTAACAGGCGCCTAAGAGTTTGTTTTAATGACAGGATAAATCAGTCGTAGATAAGGATTTGTCCCGGCTTTTCAAATGTCAACCTATCGTGAATATATTTATGCAGCCGTATATATGGATTCATAGGGAATAGTTCGGCTTTGAAGTATTTTTAAATTGTCGGAGAAACTAAACATTTTCGGATTTCCCATTTCACCCCTTTCAATATTCATGACCTTGCACAGCGGGCTTCAAGTTTAATCCCTCCAGAAATGTTGACGAAACCAATTTAAAGTAAACAAGGTACGATATAGGTAGAGGTTGGTATATGCTAAGTTAGTAAGTACATAAATCCGTCGCGTACTAAGTTTAATATCCTTTAATAGGAAGCAGAGTGTATACCTATTCAAACTAACTTGGTTTAGGTAGACTAAGCTCTCAATATCGCGTTGACTTCTATTCTATAGCCGGGAATATGCGCAAAGCCTCATATTACTGTGAGCCTCCTTAGTCGGATTATCTAGTCCTTTGAGCAAGGCACAAAACATTTCTGGAAATATTCTACGAAGCTTGAATTTACATAGGCTTTTACCAGCAATATAAACAGAAAAATCACAGATTCACAAAAAATATTTAAATCACGGAACTGTAACTGAAAACAAATAAAAAACGGCTTCGGCTTCGATGGAAAGTTAAAAGCTTTTGCCTGCGTAAATAAATAAAAAAAGTAAATGACCACAGAGTTCGCTGGGTTATTTTATTAAGTTTATTTTTAGGGTTCCGTAGTCAACAAGGAACCCTTATAGCTTGGCCATGTCCGTCTGTCTGTCTGTCTGACCGCCGCTTAGCTCAGAGACTCTTATGGGCCTATACTACCTCAAATGGCTTAGCATGATCCTCCGTTATGTCGAAAATACTGCAGCATTAATTTTGAAATAAATATATGGTAAAGTTGAGGATTAATGTTAAGTACTATATTAGCCGAAAACACGATTCCATAAAATTTTCTCGATAGAGAAAACATCCAAAGTTACCTCCAAACCGAACAATAAACCGCTGGTATTCAAAAAATAATTCAAATTAGATAATGAAACTTTGCATATTAACTGAACTTACTATAAAGCAGGTCTTATTTTATTAACTCTTTTTAAATGACCATTATTTTCACCGTAAAACGAAATTACCTAAACTATCAGCGCCTTGGAGCCTTTTCCCTGCCGCCCTGTCTCGCTTGCTCGCGTGATCGGTAGAAATAGTGTGCGAGCGAGATACAGAGTGAGGTAGCGCTGAGGTTGTATAGGCTCTTAATGCTAGACATACAATTACGCCGACAAAGTGGTAAAATAAAATCTTGTTATTTTTTTTATTGGGTATCTCCCCTACATGTAATGTGAGGATGATTTTTTTTTTCTCGTCCATCCCATTTTGTGTAGTATCGATCGATGGGGCTTTCAAAAATTTTGGGGGTTTGAGAAAACCATTTTTTCGATTCTGGGATCCGTTCGCGTAATATTAAGACTTAATGTGCTGATTTTTTTTAGAGTCAAGTGTCCTGCCCTGCAAGCTTAATGCTTGTATTTGGATATGTGAAAAAATTCACAGCAGTAGGTAGTATATATAATGAAATTAAAAGGAAAACTATCACAGCTAAGTGGGATTTACAAGTTATCGAGTAATAGTCGACCGACTTACATTTACAGTTGAAAAACATGATCTCCCATACATAATGCAAGTCTGTGTGAGTTTGTGCTTATGATTAATTCATCCTAACTACGAAACCCTTCGTTGTGCATGGTCCGCCACGCACTTGGCCGGTTTTTTTTTTAAATATAGAGCAAAGCCAAGTCGAATTAAGTCTGCTTTGAGAATCTCTGAATTTTATTTAAGTTGATCGAATTCCGTTGTAATTAAATTGGTTGATGAGATTGGAGGTAGATAGAGTGAGTAATTATCTACTTTCTGTTAGGTTTGGCAGTTTTCCAATAAATAATTTATCTACTTGGCTGTACCAACTGCGTTCGTAATCACTTTTTACTTAGTTATTCCTTGGGGTGTTCTTTCGGCGAAGAGAATAAAGTGAAGTCGATTCGTTATTTGAGTGGTGCCTGTTGGATAGAGAGCAGCACAGAACAGATAAAAGAGGTAAGACGGGCTTTGTGGGAGGGGCAAGCGCACCGTACTTATGAGCAAACGCTCATAAGTCAACTGAAATTTGCTTCACCGGCCAACAATCGCGCTCTTATTGTGACAGCGTACGAAGCTCCGCGAAAAATAAAGAATTATGCCATCTTGCGCTATTATAACCTGTCGGAAAAGTAGCCAGGGGGCCAAGTCTACTAATGTACAAACGTTGCAATGGTCTCTTCATTGTGAGTTTTTGACAGATTTACCATACAAACACTGTCAAATACTCACAATGGCGAGACCATTGCAACGTTTGTAAATTAGTAGACTTAGGCCCCTGGTGTGTATGTCTAGCCAGATAAGGGATTTATTTTCACCAGTTAGTCCAAAAACCTTAAAATACAAGTGATATTTGTGATTATTGCAATATTATGTTTGTAGATAAAAACGATACAATTGCCAACAGATGCAACATTATTCATTGCTTGCAATACATGGGTACCATCTTGTACTACGTGAGCAATCGCGCAATGTATTGCGTTCACTACGAACTTCCCGAGCGCCAAGCCAATGCGAAATCCATGCGTATCGACAATGTTATACCAAGTTGTAAACAATGTCGATATTAAGTATGTGTGTATGAATACAAAATGATTTCTATCAGAACAATTAGAATTAAAATAGCCTTGTTAATTACCACCATTTATTGTTTATTGTGACATAATAATTATGACGTAAAACAGAGCGATTAGCTTAAACAAAAGAAAATTTCAATTTCGCGACTAGTATCGGATATTTCCCTTATGTATTTAGGAACTCCACACTATTCGTACCCTGTCCCCCCTTCCGAAATTAAAGCATAAATTGTAAAACTGAAAGTAACAAAATTACAGTAATTTAATCGATACAAATAATCGACATTTTGCTCACCGTAACATTTATGAGAAATTAATGTGTGTGTGACTGTTCCTCAAACGCAGTGTTTGCGTCAGTGTGACAACCATAGCAAATTCGCGATCTAATTGCGAGTGGTTTATTTGTGTGCGTAATGCGCGTACGTATTGGTCTCTTGCTTTTAGTGGAGTAAGAGAGTGGGAGACAAGCGGCGATACGCGTTTTCATAAAAATCAGGAACATTAAAAAAAAAAATAAGCCGTAGCGGCTGAGAGATGACCAGTCCTAACTGACGGGCCCCGTTCACGAACAAGATGTTTTTGCGTACGGGTAGGAATATCGATTATACGATCCACCCCAGCTCCCCAACAACGTCTTGGTGTTACTGACAATCTCACTTAGGGTACCTGGGTTACCGAAGTAATTGGCCCTGTATGTGGCGACCACCAGGCAGTTTAGTAGCACATGAGCAGGGCCTCAAGTCTGCTATTACTTTATTAATAGTGTCAGAATGTTCTCGCCATTGTGAGTATTTGACAGTGTTTGTATGGGAAATCTGTCAAAAACTCACAATGAAGAGACCATTGCAACGTTTGTACATTAGTAGACTTGGCCCCCTGCTGTCTCGCCGTCCTCGATGCAGGCCCTGCACAGTGGACAGTCTGTGACTCCTATGACAAAGAGGTGTTTATTAAGGCGAGGTTCTTCGAGCGTGCATTTTTGTTCTAGAGGCGGCAGCTGAGCGCGAGTAAATCGTGGCGTGAATTTCGTTAATTTTGGGTTGAAAATTATTTGTTTTACGATATTACCAATATTAAACCCGACGGACATTACATCATCATACACGTTTATTTTGATGTGATTTTCAATAAATAATGTGGTATAATATTGAAATAAAATGATTTTAATCTACAAAATAAGGGTATGTTTGGATTTTTTTTCTATCGAGTGAACTTTATCCAATTATGTAACGAGTACCCGAGGTACCTACAGAAAGTTCTCAAAAGCAACGTATAATTTTTTCACGTGTTTAATCATTACCGTTTCTAAATAAAATGACATTAAAATTACATTTCCTAGAGGTTAACTTGAAGAACCTCGCCTTAAATGAACCGTGACCAGTTTGGTAGTTATAAATAGACGATTGTGAAAAATTTATAAATTTGTTTCAAAATTATATTATTGCAAGTACAATTAAGTACCTAAAAACAATTAGGTGTACCTAATGGTTGTTTACGGACAAACCGGGTTAAATTAAATTAATTTCAGATGAGTTTGTCCGACCGACATGTTTGTTCTGACCACAAATTCAGTGAGGCCCGTCCTTTAAAGATTTGACAAAAACAACCCTCATTTGTGTCATAAAAAGGATATCTCTAGGCACAGGTGTGATTCTTTCAGCCTAGTCCAATTTTACGGACCATATGAGGTCCATTTAGTAAATGTGTCTAAATATAGAGTACATCAGACACCTAGGTAAGTACGGACTCATAAAACAGGCAGGTTTTCTTCCCTTCAAGCTCACGTAAAACAAAAGAGGAAAACTCGGGGTTTTTGACACCTGTCCTGTTAATGCAAAAAGGCATTAGACAAATAACGGCTAAATAACGACAGTTATTTCGTAATATTGTTGAAATAACTGCACTTTACAGTTATTTTATTTTATGTAAATTTAATGGTAAATAGATTACAGTGCTTTGTATTTATCGTGAAATAACGGAGTTTATTAAACGTTTACATCGAAATAACGAAAGGGTGAGAACAGTTATTTGTCAAATGTTATAATAAATGGAGTATAAGTATGCATAAGTCTAAAGTTTATTTAGGAATATTTAAGCGTGTTTTACTTAAATGTTATTTTATGTAATTAACTTAAGATGGTATTAACCTTTAGTCTGAACGGCCCAAACCGAATGGCCCTAGGACCATTCGACCGTAAATAAAATAATCTATATAGGTACTTAAATAAAAATGAATCGCCGAAATGTATGTAAGTACGCATAACTTCCAAACGACTGCACCAAATTGGATAATTCTTTTTTTTGTGTTAGTTATTGTCAGGACAAGGTTTGTATGAACATTTTTTTAAAATTTATAATTTATTATATTTTTATAGGGTGGGGCAGGGTAGGGAAGGGTAGGGAAGGGTAGGGTAGGGTAGGATAGGGTAGGGTAGGGTAGGGTAGGTAAGGTAGGTTGGTAGGTATGTAGTGTAGGGTAGGTAGGGTAAGGTAGGTAGGTAGATAGGAAGGGTAGGGTAAGTGGGTAGGTAGGTAGGGTAGGGTTTTATTATTTATTTTTTATTTAGGTAGGTACGGTAAGGTAAGTAGGTAGGGTAAGTAGGGTAGAGGGTAGATAGTGCTAACATTGCGAAGCCGGGCCGGGTAACGCTAGTTTTAAATAAAAATAAGTCTTATTTTAAAGAAACAAATCAACAAAATATAAAAAAATTACAATTAAACAATAATATTTAGTAAAAATCGTGCTAGCTATTCACTCTAGAGGTAACTAATGATAAAATAGTCTAGTTAGGTATAATCACTTATGTATTTCATTATAAGCGAACTGTTATTTTTAAGTTCTTATGAGAAATAAAGTTCGTTAAACATAACGTATGCCAATTCGGATGTCCGTGATGGAACCTACCGGTGTGTTCGGCTTTGCGGCACGCAGGCCCATTCCGGTCTCCATAGGAGCTTTGCCGCAGCGATTCTTGTTAGGCGATTAACACACTGCCACGCACCACGCAGCGTAGCGCGTGAATGCGTGTTTTAACGTTGCTTGTAAGGGCCTTATCACATTAGCGATTTGCAAGCGAGTCCAAAGCGAGGCGAGTGTGTAGCAAGCTCACCGCGAGTTCGCAGCGAGCGCGCGGCGAGTTGACAGCGGGCGCGCAGCGAGCTCGCCGGGATTAGCGCCGTCGACGCTAAACAAAAAACGCGGACAGCACGCCGCGAAATCACCGTGCGGCCGCCGCGTCTTCGTGGCGTGTTCGGCGCCCGTTCGTTGCGAACTCGCCTCGCTTTTAACTCGCTCGCAAATCGTCAGTGTGATAAAGCCCTAAGTATCTCCGTTTGTATCGAAAAGACGCACAGTACACACAGAAAATGCATCCACGCGAGTTCATTCAGATGCTGATGCAGCGTGATACGTGGCAGTGTGATAATGAACTATGAAAACCTTCATCATTATCAGCCCTGTTCGGCGCCTTTTCAGACGTTTAATATTGACTGGACTAAGGCCTGTGTTCACCAACATTTAAATCAACTGTTTAGATATTTAATCAGTTGTTTACTCAAAATTTGTTAGGAAATTTGACATAAACCAACTATTTAAATACCTAACCGGTGGTTTGAATGTTGGTGAACACAGGCCTAAAACCAATGAAATTAAACCCTAGCCTATATGTCTTACGATATAGGTACCTATTATAAACACAAAACTCATAGCAACCCACACTTGGACCTAATATCTGTCGGCCAAATAAATATTTGATCGAAGGGGATTGAAACGTGCTGTTTACGCAGTCGGAATTAGACTATTCGATTAGTTGTTGTTAAATTTTAGAAAATTGTCGATTAAAATAATCACTTATTCTAGGTTTTTATAGTAATAGTGTTTGGGTATCGGGTAGGGGTTGGCAAAGAAAGAAAGAAAAATGTTTTATTTGGGACACGCACAAGAAAAACAAACAGTCACATCATTTATAACTAACAAAATTTACATTGTAAACACCAACAAAAAACATAATAGAAAAAGACCTGTGCGAGGCCAAAAAGGTTCCTATTTCAGCATAATGCTGCGATATTTAAGAAATAAATACCGGAGCGCTGGCATTCTGATAACAACTACGGAAATCTATAAGTCCCACTAGGGGATTAAAAATATATGGCTGTCCATACTTCCATACTTACTATAAATGTGAAAGTAACTCTGTCTGTCTGTCAGGGCCTCAAGTCTGCTATTACAATAGTGTCAGAATGGTCTCGCCATTGTATTTGACAGTGTTTGTATGGCAAATCTGTCAAAAACTCATAATGAAGAGACCATTCTGACACTATTGTAATAGCAGACTTGAGGCCCTGTTGTTATGTTATCAGTGTATGTATTCCGCCGCACTAACGAAAAATGCAATAACTCAATGCGGCAAATTCCGAGACTTGTAGTTTTAGTTATCGCATCTTGCTTACTGAAAAACCGAGTTCCTGAAGGATCAATAAAAAGTTGCTTAGAGAGAGTTAATAGATTTAGATTCGCTGATTCCAAATATATAACTCAACGAATATATAACTCAAAATCGTCCAAAATCGAGTTATTGCATTCTTCGTTAGCGCGGCAGTATTGTTATCAGAATACCTTTCAGATACTAGTATTATACAGGTTGAAATTGAAAACATGCGACAAACCGGAATGGGAGATTGTACTTATCATTATGAACATTTTTTACTAAGGGACCAAAGCTGCAATCGCGAAAAAGAAATCAGCTGTCCCCTACATTTATGTTAGCATAACTCGTCAAAATGTAGGGAACAGCAGATTTTTTTTTCGCGATTGAAATTTGGTCCCTAAGTAAAAGTTGTTCATAATGATAAGTACAATCTCCCATTTCAGTTTGTCGCATGTTTTCAATTTCAACCTGTAGTTAGTTCTGCCACCTCAGTATTCACAGAATGAGTGTTTTCAGTGATAAAAGCTAAGTGAAGGGCGTCAACATTATATAATACGTAATACTGTTTTATGTAATTTTGACGTTCGAAAAGTGTTGATTCTCAGCCTAAATTGACTATATTATGACTTTTGTCAACAATTTAGAGTCTAGACAAAATCAAACTGGTTACTTAATTTAACTGTATAATTTATAATTTTTATGATATTAATTTTTATTTTCTGTGATTAATATAAATTTAACTCACACACTTATTATATGTAATTTTTTTTTTTTTTTTTGGAAAATCATATACAATGTTTGTAAATATGTGAGCCCCATGTACCTATCGCATTTGTTAATTCTTCTGTCATTACTTCACTTTTCATTCTTTTTAACAATTGTGGTAATTAATTTTTATTTTTATTCTAGGTACATCGTCTTCACCTATAATTATTAATTAATGTATACAAACTATTGTTAACATTTTAAAAGAGTAAGTATGGAGTTTCTTGCCCATTCTTCTCCATACATAACTACCTCTTGGAAGGCGCAACTAGAATCAATTAACTATTCATGTAATTTTTGACGTTCAAAAGTTCATCTTCGTGCCTATTTGAAATAAATGATTTGACTTTGACAGAAATAGAGCTCCAATACATTTAATTTAAAAAAATGCTCCTCGCTGCTGTGGATTATGAAGCCTTCAAAATTGGTTTTAAATTGATGAGTTGCGCGAGTAGCACAAAATTATGTATCTCTTTAAAAAATTAAATAAATACTTTAAGTACTGTTTAAGTATTTTTCCGAGATACTGGTGCCGATTCACTTGTTCACAAACTTAACTAAATTTAAGTTCAATGCATCTTTTTCTTTTTATTTCGTTAAGAAAAGGACAGAAGATACATTTTTGTTTAGTCCTGTCAAATGAATCAGCACTTGACGTATTTTGACGTAATTTTAGTCGGCAAGCTTTTAATCACGTCTAAACTGGTATGGAGTAGTGACAGGCGCTGATTAATTTGACAGGACTAAACTAAAATTTATCTTCTGTCCTTTTCTTAATTAAATAGAAAGAAAAAGATGCACTGAACTTAAATTTAGTTTAGTTTGTGAACAAGGGAATCGGCACCACTGTTTATTTTTCCGAAATAGTTTTTATTTTCCCACTTAGACCATAATATACTTAGCCCTGTGTTCACCAACATTCAAACTACCGGTTAGGTATTTAAACAGTTGGTTTATGTCAAATTTCCTATGAAATGTTGAGTAAACAACTGATTAAATAACTAAACAGTTGATTTAAATGTTGGTGAACACAGGCCTTAGGCCTGTGTTCACCAACATTCAAACCACCGGTTAGGTATTTAAACAGTTGGTTTATGTCAAATTTCCTATGAAATGTTGAGTAAACAACTGATTAAATATCTAAACAGTTTACTCAAAATTTCTTAGGCCTGTGTTCACCAACATTTAAATCAACTGTCTAGATATTTAATCAGTTGTTTACTCAAAATTTCTTAGGCCTGTGTTCACCAACATTTAAATCAACTGTCTAGATATTTAATCAGTTGTTTACTCAAAATTTCTTTAGAACGTCAAAATTACATAATAAGTTCCCCAAACGCCCGCCCTTCGCCTTTGACATTTGACATTTTTAACATATCTTGGGACCCTGAGGTTCCGGACCTTTGGAAGGTAAACGAGGGGCCGAAGCCAAGTCGCAGAGGCCCGTTAGACGTATTAAATTAAATGTGGCACCAACCAACGATTATCTCTGTTCGCACGATACAAGTGCATCCAAGGACAACTCCCAGCTGGTGTAGGACTTTGGAGGTTATGGAAACAAAAATATTGCATTATGGGTTTGGGTGGCCAAGTGAACCGGTTACCTAGAAATATGGAAAGACTGTGGCCCCTGTCTGATCAATGTTTTATATAGAATACACAGATAATATTATTTATTTGGTTTAGTTTATTATTTAAAGTACAGATTATTTTTTGAAGTTTTTTTTATTAAATATTTCGGTAATTCATTTTGACACAGCTTAGTTAGTATTGCAGTCAACCACAAATCGTTGGAAGTTAATTTGTTTTTCGGAAGCTTTAGTATTTCCTTATATCTTTCATTTCATTAAATACATGTCATAAAAATTACATTTTTAAATACTGGAATATAAAAATATAAAAACATTAAACGATGTTTGTAATTTTGTACATTATTATTAATGTTACATATCAACGGTGAAGTGCCAATACCTCCTAACTTAAAATTTTCTAGAAATAACTTTTTTATCATTTTTTTATTTTTTTATTCTACTATGAGTTTGCTCTTGACTTTAGTCTAGGTCTGGATGACAGAGACAAAGTCTACGATGGAGTGAGCTTACCCAGAAGAAGCCTGTTCACTCTCACTTTGAATAGATTAGGGTTGTATGCGTTCGGAAACACAGACGCAGGCAGAGAGTTCCACTCCTTTGCTGCGTGCATTATAAAAGACGTTTGAAAACGCTTAGTGCGAGTTGGTGGAATATCAACCAGGTAGGGGTGGTAACTTGCAGTGCGTCTAGATGTCCGATGGTAGAAGGGGGCCGGTGGAATGAGGTCGTGGAGTTCATGGGCACACTCTCCGAAGTACAATCTGTAGAAGACCGACAAGCAGGCAACCTTCAAAAAAAAAATGATGAATTTAAAGGCGTTATTCGCATGTTTTAGTGAAATCTATGTGTATTTTTAGTTGTTAAACTAATCTGTGGAAATACCTACAACTAAACCAACGTGCCTATTTTATGGTATTACCTCCATGCATGCATCCTCATTCAGTTTGTGTACATTTTTGACTTTGTCAGTTAGGTGTTATTGGCACTTCACCGTCGATATGTCGTAAAAACCGCGCGAAGAAAGGGCGTATCGCTTGTTGAGTTATAAAAGTTCCATTATATTTATCGCTTAATTACACGCCGCATTTCTCGGACTTCACCGAACGAAGTGCTTCATAATAGAAAAGTTCTTACAAAGCCCTGACTGACGTTAACAACAAAGTCAAATGAAATGAAATTAGCCAATAAAGTTCTTTTGTTCGAGGAGTCGAGTATTGTTCTCAATAATTAATGAGCTAATTATGTACTAGCTTTTATGTTAGTGAAAGGGCATTGTAGTAAAAGTTTTTCTGAAACCGTCAAAGAGAAAAATTGCGAGTATTTTACCGTTTGTAAGAAAGCCATAGTAATAATATAGAGGTATGAGGAACAGGGTTTAAAGTTACTGGGGTTTTTCACAATCCAGTTACTGGGTTGTGAAGGTCAGATAGGTGTCTGACCTTCAAACCCCAGTAACTGGGTAATACGATATTTCAATAGAGGATAAGTGAATTTTAAACCACGACGCTGAATACCAGTATTTTATATGGAGTGACTAGTCACCCCATGCAAAATACTGGTATTCAGCTGCATCATGACGATCGGTTCAGCGGTTTAGACGTGAAAACGGTAAAAGACAGACAGACAAAAATCAAAATCTAAATATTTTATTTCTCAAAAATCTATATGGGCACTTATGAAACGTCAGAAGCTAGGTGCACGGTTCCAAATTTCCAATTCGTCGTTTCCTATGGAGAAGAGCCGGCAAGAAACTCCACGGTTACTCTTTTAGACAGTTACTTTCACATTTAAATTATTGGTATGGATTGATTGTTTAAAAACACATTAAGTAATTTATGTAATTTTTGACGTTCTAAAGTGTATCTTACCTGCCTATCACTATCACTATCATCACTATCACTACATATTATAAAACAAAGTCCTCCGCCGCGTCTGTCTGTCTGTCTGTCTGTCTGTCTGTCTGTCTGTTCGCGATAAACTCAAATACTGCTGCACCGATTCTCATGCTGTTTTCACCAATGGATAGCTTGGTTCTCTAGGAAGGTTTTAGTATATAATTTGTTATGTTTTTGTATGCATTTTTGTATGAATTAACGATATTTGTTGGAGGTGTCGGAAAAAAATAAGCCGTCTGGGAGCTTTCAACGAAAACGCTGTCTAAACCCTTTGAGATATAACAAAATAATGTATGGTGGAATTGTGTATCATAAAAAGGTCTTCAAAAAAGTCCGCGATGGCATATGTCTATCTCTTAAGGATAACATACTATATCCATTTTATTGACTTTTTGTAGGTATTTGTTTGCCGAATTTTACTCTTGGAAATACGATTACGATAACAATACGCTATAATATCAGTAGCTATAAGCCAAATTATGTTCGTAGATAAATAAGCTAGCTACTTACGTGTATTTCAAACAGTATACAAGAATATTTATCATAAAAACATTACTAAACACGGCGGCCTTATGATCAAAATTTGTGCATTCCAAAACTTTCGTTACTTTTTCACTGACATATTTATCACTTTTCGATAAACTAACACTCAATACGAAATCTACACTTATTTCTCAGTAATTCTGTATAAGATTCTTCTAAGATTAAACCGTTTTCTCATTGAATCCATTAATTTACGCACGTATAAACCTTGATGAATGTTTACATTAAGCATCGCGTCACACCGCCACACGACCACAGAGTATAGACGTATTTTGTTTTCTTTTTTCGTTCGTTTAGTGGTGTTCCCGCTAAAATGTCAACCGGTCAATTATTAGTCGATTAATCGAATTCTACATCCAGATCGTGTTTGCAAGTACAAAATAAATGTCTAATATTTCGTCCAATTGCGAACGTGACCCTGAGAAAAGTTAGTACTTACGTGAATTATTCTAAAATTATTATTTGTGTCGCAATTTTATTTCGTGTTGTATTTGGTACAATTGATTGCTTTAAGAATTTGAGTGAAATTTCGTATTTTGATTTTGTGTTTGTTATCTTTAGGTAAAGACTCATTCACGTTCAGAACATAAGTACTTTTACTATATTAAATCATTTGTTTCGGTTTCTATTCACATAGTGTTCATGAAGAAACCATAAAACCATAGTTATTATTGTGAAATGTTAAA
The DNA here is from genome assembly GCA_947523025.1 of Dryobota labecula. NCBI lineage: Eukaryota > Metazoa > Arthropoda > Insecta > Lepidoptera > Noctuidae > Dryobota > Dryobota labecula. The sequence goes on from OX383303.1 coordinate 13,742,970, forward strand.
AGTTTGATGTCAAGCTCGATAGATGGCGTTGACGTCGAAATAGATCTCGCTATGGTTTCGTTACCGCGATTTGGTTGGGGTCTCGCAATTTTAATTAAGTATACCAGCTTAGATCAGTACACTATTGTGGTTTTATTTTCAACCCTATTAGTGTGCACATTAGTTAGATAGTTCAACTCATTACCAGCTCGGTAATAAACACATAGTGAGTCACATTAAAATTAATATTAAGTTAGAATTTTGAGATATAGCCTGGGATATGGAGAGGGTAGTACATAGGGTACTTTTTTATGCGATAACCGACATCCACGCGGGCGAAGCCGCGGGCAAAAGCTAGTTTGAAATAAATGATTTGATTTTTGTATTCCATAAGGATAATTTGCAGATATAAATATAACAAACTAGCTTTTGCCCGCGGCTCCGCTCGCGTAGCTGTCGGTTATCGCGTAAAAGTTGCCTATGTCCTTCTCCATATCCCAGGCTATATCTCTGCCAAATTTCATGACGATCGGTTCAGCGGTTTAGGCGTGAAAACGTAACATACAGACAGACAGACAGAATAATATTAGTAAGGATATCAATTAGAAGAATAAAAAGCGTAACTAGGATATGACATGTTTGTTCATGGCCAAACTGCATTCCTGTAGCATCAAAGAATTCAAAAATGCAGAGTATTGGGTATTGCTTTGAGTATCTGCTACGCCGCGCTGTAGCGCTACGTTGCTACACAGGTGTAACATTTCTATATTAACAAAGAGATTATATAGAATCAATTAACAGGTATCTACTAGCTACAGTTTGCCCTAACTTCCAGTCACAGCAATAATATTTGGACACATATTTGAACACTTTTGAGGCACGGGTATATGTTAAAAGTTTGATCACATATTTACACTTTGCCATTCGGTATCGGTTTTTCGAGCGCACATCAAAGCGTCCAAAGTTCAAATGTGTGCGTAGCCTGCAACATTTGCACAGAGTTCAGTTCAATTCAGTTGCTCGTATACTACTGAGAGGAATGATCGCTTTGTTCAGTCGCAAAATGGACTGGAGCAACGAAAGTGTCATGGAAGTTATTGAGTTGCTTGAAGGAGAATCATGTTTATGGAACCATAACAGTAAACATCATAAAAATAGAAATTTACGTTTTATTTTATCCTTTTGTACATGTAAGAAATAATTACATACACTTAAATAATACAGGTATACCGCGTCCACAAAATCGACGTCCATCCTGGGGCCCAAGTCTGCTATTTTTATAAATTCGTCACTCCAACACAATCCCATTGTCATTTTGCTAAAAGTTCGTAATCTGCTAAATTCATAATGGTCGATTATTGGTCAGTCAATGGTCTCGTAATAGAATTGTATTACAATGGCATTTTGAACATTTATGCATGACAGATTTCATTTATATATGTTTTTACATATTATTTATTAGTGTTATAAGCAATCTAAAGTAGTAGGAAGTTGGAAGTTTAGTAGGAAGTTTCATTTGTCATTATGTACGAGATTACCAATTCTTTCAATGTGTGTCAGTGGCTGACCATTGGAAAGTCATAATGACGCCATTATATTAGTAGATTACCAAACTTGTCAAAATCAACAATTATGTAATCAATGATAGACCATTCTGACGATATTGTAATAGCAGACTTGAGGCCCTGTTTGCTGTCTATTTGAGTACTATGACCCGAACGTGTCTGACTGCAAAGCATGTCTGGCAGGTAAAGCAAACATGTGTTAAAATATCAGTAGTATTAATAATATTAGTAGTATTAATTGGTTAGGAATGACATTTGAATAGTTGTAAACCTTATGATGTGGTAGAATGTATAGAACTTAACAAAATGTTAACACCATACTACGTAAAACTAGATTATCTAATTGTAATAATATTAATTCATGATGGACTTATTGTAAGATAAGATAAGATATTTTATTTTTGCAAATATGGGTACAGTACATGGTGATACAGGGAATAAGTTCTGCCATATTTTACCAGTAGGCATGCAAACATTACGGAGGAATTAATCCACTAAACTAATCTAAACATTAACAAACTGAACAAAACACACTACAAAACCTAACATAATTCTTATTTTAAAACAATATTAACAGTCGTAAGTTTCAAATTTGTAAATCACAAATCTTAAAAATGACATTTGAATATTTGTACATGTTGTGGTAGAATGTATTGAACTTAACAAAATAATTAACACCATACTATGTAAAACTACATTCTTACAAATAAATAAAAATCTAATTCTAATTCAGTCATTTTTCAAATATGTGTCTATGTCTGGCCTCCGCATTATGGGCGTGGGTTTCTAAGGGAAGCCCGGTTCGACCTTGGACTTTCTATTCAAGGAAAAAGGTCTCGCGGTATACCAGACATGATCCTTATTGAACTCTCGTCTTGTAAAACAATTTCAAGGACGTCCGTGGAGGGTTTTAAGAAGGGATGATTCTTCGATTGTTTGTTTTTTTTTTGGTATTATGTATGATACGGGTCAAATTCCGTACTAGGTTTTAATAAGGGATATCTTTTGATAGTTATAGATGTTTTTTTTCGGTGATAAATGATTTAATTTCTGTAAGTAGGTTTGTTCCAACACTTAACGTTAAAAAAATTTAAGTGTTGGTTATTTGTTCCATAATGTTATTTAATTTCCATCAGTTTTATGTTTATTGGGCTTTTTGATGAACAAACAATTCAATTTATACAAATAAATAATAAAATCCAACTAAAACGGTTCGAACCCACGAATCGTAAGTTGCAGCCGTTGTTAGCATTGGTCCGCCGATGCTCTCTGAAATAGAATAGATAATGATATTACCATGGGCAGGTCCCTTCACAACATTGTACATTGAACGACAACGGTTTAAGTTTCTGTGTGTGTATTGTACACAATCATCATCATAATTGGGATATAGAGGTATGAGGAACAGGGTGTAAATTTCACTCATAATCTATGGAAAAGTGAGGATCCTGACCAGACGGGTGTTGTGTCTGGTGGGCAACTGCCCGACGGTTGATGTCGGGATGTTTTATATATGCCAGTCGCGCGGTAAACTTTGATTGCGCGATGCAGGATTTGCGTAGTTCGCATGTGGCGTCGTAGATGGAGGCTAGGCAGATGGTGATATCTGCCTAGCCTTTTCTTAATTATTTTAGGGTCAGCTTCCAGTCTGACCAAATGCAGCTGAATACCAGTATTTTACATGGAGCGACTCCCTATCTGGCCTCCACAACCCAGTTATTGGGTAATACGATCAGTATATAATACGATGTAATAAGATCGGTTTTAGCATTACCGGCGCCCTGAGCAAAATTTCTATGGCGCCCCTTTCTACTACACAATTCACAAATTCAAAAAAAAAATATCTTTCTATCGGCAAACTTTCTTATTAGGGCATCGAAGGCTATGATTTCTGCAATTTCATTGACAAAGTTGTCAAGTTTATCAATCAAGATTGAGATATTGTTGATTTTTTTATTAGCTTAAAATCAAAATCAAAATATTTTATTTCACATAAACCTACATGAGCACTTATGAAACGTCAGAAGCTAGGTGCACGGTTCCAATTAGTCGTTTCCTATGGAGAAGATCCGGCAAGAAACTGGTTACTCTTTAAAAAATAATTGGCTTTACAATATTATCAAATAACAGTGTTAATAGGTATGGGAGGACAGTGTAGGCCTTTCAACAATTACCAGGTATTTAACAAAATAGAAAAGTGCCAACAAATCTATACTCTACTAGGCCTACAACGTTCTCACATTCACAAAATAGAAAATAATCTAAGTATATGAAAGATTAATGACATGATTGCAATTACAGTAACATATCTGAATAAATATCATGTCCACAAAAGCCACTAATAAAGAAGATTAAGCTTAAAAAACTCCTTTCCCTAAATATTCTCAATGGAAGGACGAGACCCTTCATGCCTGGCGCCCATGGGTGGTCGCCCAACCGCACCCTGCCCTAACGCCGCTACTGAATACGATACCCCTTGGTAAGACTGGTTGTCAGACTTTCGGGCTTCTGACGACCCGTAATGACTGTCAAAGATCTACAAATGACAGCCGGGAACAACGGTTTAACGTGCTTTCCGAGGCATGTAGGGGTCTTGGTATGTAAAGATGGTCACCCATCCATGGACCAACCGCGGCAAGCGTAGCTTAACCTGTTCGATCGACCCGCGCGGCTGTTATTACGAGTACTTAGCCAAAATCCCTTCATTGTGTATTGTGGACAATCATATGAACAAATTCTTATCCAATACATCATAATAATATATTAATTAATTTATCCGTCCAATATTTATCTTCGGCAATCCGCTATTATAATGCTTCTAACAAATGAAGATGAATAGGCCAGTTATTATGAAAGGAATGAAAACAGAAAATGAGCACAAAAGAAATGTTAGGAATGATTTTTAGAGAATATTTCGTCCTTCGAGTACGTTCTAGGCTTTAGTTTGTATAGAAAAATCGTAAAACAGAACTTAGGGCCGCCATACACGGACTGCTTGAGCAGTTAGCGATTGATCAAAATACACGGATAACTCTTGTAGTCATAGTCAACATCATTTTTTTTTTTGAGGATGGGATATCTTTAAATGACCCCTCCCGCTCTGGGTGGAGCGGAAGGGTGTGTCAGACTCTTACTGACTAAAACCCGCCCGTGTTCCTTCCTTGGCCCTTTATATTCCGGGGCAGCGATAACCCTTTCGGACAATCCCGCTGACCCGGCAGGCTTAGGCCCTATTGGGCCCCCTCGTCGTTGCTGACATCTCTTTGAGGCGCGCGTGGAACACGTACGCGCCGTCCGGCACGGGCCTGGTCCTGATCGGACGGTGAGCTACCCATTACTTACCGCCCGCAGGCTCATAGTCAACAGCTTGAAGCTGCCATTGATAACTGCTGGAGCAGTTCATATCAACTGCTCGACATTCAAATCAGTAGCAACATGGCTTTTGAGGAAGAAGCACTACTGCTAATTTTGCTCATGCGACGACGGCACAGCAGAGGCGGGGTAGAATCAGAAAAAAAAAAAGCGCTCGGGAAGCGCGCGCGTTGTGGAATGAAGAGCACGGGCGGAGGTAACTGCGCGAGAGCAGTCGACAGCTCGAGCTGTCAGTGTATGCCTGGCGACTGCTTGACTGCACGACCGCCCGAAGCAGCAACTGCTCGAGTGGTTTCGTGTATGTGTGTAGGTAGAAGACTGCAGTCGCAGCTCCAGCAGGTAATCCGTGTATAAAGAAAGAAAATACGTTTATTTGCGGTGAACATGATACAATAAAGAACATAAACACAAACAAATAAAAAACTATGGCCATCCTATAATTTTTTTTTGTGCATATGGCGGCCCATAATGTGAAAGCGTCCGGGTAGCCTGCGAATTTTAAATTTTCTTACGTTTCTTGCAGTTTGTATGTCAGTATCAGTTGGTATGTTGATCTAAATATGATTTGCGGCCGTAAACTGATATTTCAAGTGACTAAAATAACTGCGGTCAAATCATCAAATTAATATATTATTTGTTTTATTATGTTTAGACATCCGATACTCATCGCGTCTGCGGAGTTTAACTAGCCAAATTAAAATAACCCTGTATACACGTTTTTTCTCATCGTTCAATTTTCAGAAGTTGAATTTTGTTTTTATCAGCCTTATTGTATTGTCCTCGAATTGTCTCATGTAACAAGCAGGGTTGTTTTTCTTTCGCCTTTTAATTTTAAGTCGTTTGATAATTGGATTCCAGCTTTAATGTTGTCTGTTTAATTTGACCCAAGACATCTCAACAATTTTCATTTTAAAGTCAGACGAGTTATACCTGTTTTACATGGTAAAATATGTAAACAAAAAAAGGTAGAAACAAGTAATGTTTTCCCAGAAAACCTTTTCATTATTATAATAAAGAATAAACCACACATTATTACTGAAAATTCACGAATCCCCCTTGAGAACCCCAAGAATGTCTATGTACGTATAAAATAAACTCTTTGGTGCTTTAGGTAGCAAATATTCCTAAGGTCATACCTCTGGAAAGGTCTTTGACTGGAAAATTGTATCAATTTGAAATGAGAATTCCAGAACACATGTCAGTTTACATTTGTGTTTTCTACGTGTATTCAGGTTTTATTATGATTTAGATAGAACTATGTACAGATGAAGGCTTTATTAAATGCTGCGTATGATTTTTATAGTAGTGATCAAAATCATAATCATCAATGTCTATGATATTAATTATTATTCAGTTAACCAGTTTTAGGTACCTACATACATTAGAATTTACAAGTAATTATGTATGTTTTTTAACCATTCGGAACGTTGATCCAAGCGAGACAAAAAATGGCTTTTTAATTGTTTCTGTAATGATCTGTGTAGGTGTAATATGTGGCAGACAGATTGTATGATTCGTAATTTTACCAACGCCGCTGTACGTTTACAAACGCGCGGCATTATGCAAAATGCCTCAGGCAAAATGTAAATCGCAGCACCGCTCGCTTCGCTTGCTCGGCTTGCACGCGGTTGGTCACAGTTCTAACTTTCTTTATTGGGGTGGAAATCCTCTTGGATGTCCGCCCTGGGGCGGAAGGAAGGGTCTCTCAGACTTCTACTGACTTAAACCACCCCGTGTTCCCACGCACCCTTGTACCGGGGGCTACGGGGGCACTTAAGCAATTTTCAACGCAGAGTCTGGTGCCGGCAAGCATGGGGAGTGAGGTGTTTGACTCCCCCGCGACGTCTAAGAGGGGCGCGTGGAACATTACGAGCCACCACCTCGGGTCTTATAACATAGGTGGCGGCGGACGTCCCCGAGTCCGTCGTCCCTGGAATAGAAGTCAGCAGAACTCTGACAGACCCCTCCGTCCGCCCCAGGGCGGAGGACATCCAAGAGGATTTCCACCCAATACAAAAAAAATAAACTTTGTACTGTGACCAACCCCGGTTGAGCCGAGCATGCGAAGCGAGCGATGCCGCGATTTACATTTTGCCTGAGGCATTTTCCATAACCCCGAGCGTTTGTAAACGGACGGCGCCGTTTGTAAAATGACGAATCTTGCTGCGACATACATATAATAACGTTTAATAAATATACGAATGGTTAAAGGAGTTAGTACTTAGTAAGAAGGTACGTGTTTTCTCCATCCAAATACATATTATAGGCTTACCTACGTCTCCAGTAGATCTATTATTTAGCTATCTGGATTTCGTAGCGGTCGGTTGAATGCTCACCATTCCTAATCCGAGGCATTCTGCTTTTGGCATCGTCGGCAAATCTATAGTCTCTCTATTTACCTAGCCAAGCTGAAGTTAGCGATTCAGAACCTAAACCGAGTTCTAAATAGAGAAACCATAGTTTTTTTGTACGTTCTGTAAAGGAGACTACGTACCTAACGTTCCTAATTTTGGAACGACAACCTAAAGTCAAAGTCCAAGCATTTATTTTAAGTAGGCATATAAATGGCACTTTTGAACGCCATACACGGAAATAAAATTGATTCTAGTTGCCCCTTCCAAAAGGTAGTTTCGTATGCAGAAGAATGGGCAAGAAATTTCACCGTTACTCTTTTAAACTGTTTTGAAATACTTTGTATATACATTAATTAATTATATATCATTACTAGCTGACCCGACGGACTTCGTTCCGTCAAAAGCTATAGTATGAACTCCACTACTCTACCCTACCCTACCCTACCCTACCTACCTTCCTACCTACCTAACTAGGTAGGGTAGGGTACCTACCCTACCCTACTCTACTCTACTCTACTCTACCCTACCTACCTACCCTACCTACCCTACCTACCTACCTACCTACCTACCTACCTACCTACCCTACCCTACCCTACCCTACCTACTTACCTACCCTACCCTACCCTACCCTACACTACCCTACCTACCTACCTACCTACCTACCCTACCCTACCCTACCCTACCTACCTACCTAAAAAAAAAAAACAAAAAAAAAGATAGATAGTAGCCAATTCTCAGACCTATTGAATATGCATATAAAATTTCATAAAAATCGGTCGTTTCGGAGGAGTATGGTAACTAACATTGTGACAAGAGAATTTTGTATATAAGAAGATTTATGTGAAGACGATGTACCCAGAATAAAATAAAACTAGCTTAAAGTTTCTGACTAACTGACTGACTCTTACAGCCATAAGTATTATACCTACTTCTTACAATAATTACGGTATTTGGCCGTTAATAAATATGGAGCTTTTTTACATAGTTTTTCACACACGTGAGTGGCAGAGACGACACACTACTACACACCGAATTTTTTCTGAGTCCAGATTCACAGACTGCGCTTTGACTTGACTTTGCTGAATAAAGTTTGCGTTTCATACTTTGATGTATAAAAAGAGGAAGATAAGGCGCCGATCTAATGTCACCCACACAACTACGTTGCGCGATGTCGTATGTCATGCATCAACAACCGAAAAAGTGAGAGATATGACGTGGGCTGTAGCGGGTACGAGATAGCAATAATTGTCACTGTTACGTACCAATGTCGACACAGAAACAAATGGCGACCTAGAAACATTGATATATAAAAAACTCAAGATACACAGTCTCGAAGAAAAGTAACACTCTATTTTTTAGTATATCAATGCCTAGAAAGCAATATTATTCAGGAGAATTTTTAAGAAAATAAGTTTTGATGTACTAACGAGTGGAAAGTAATTCCGTGGAACTTGTTATTTATTATTATTTATTTAACAATTTATGTACACACATATAAACAGACAAGAAGAAAGGAACAGAAAAATACGTACAAAGGTGATGCTTATTTCTAATGAAATCTCTAGCATACCTGCGATAGGAAAGTAGATATAGAGATGTAGTCAACATGTGAAGAGAAAAAAATATACATAAAATCGAAATGGCTATACACTACTATAAATACTTATAAACATACAATAAGAGAATATACAAACATACTTCTTAAATCAATATCACTCAAATATATACTTAGAACTACAATGTAGTGAAAAATAATAAATCACTATCACTATCACTATCACTATCACTACATATTATAAAACAAAGTCCTCCGCCGCGTCTGTCTGTCTGTCTGTCTGTCTGTCTGTCTGTCTGTCTGTCTGTCTGTTCGCGATAAACTCAAATACTACTGCACCGATTCTCATGCTGTTTTCACCAATGGATAGCTTGGTTCTCTAGGAAGGTTTTAGTATATAATTTGTTATGTTTTTGTATGCATTTTTGTATGAATTAACGATATTTGTTGGAGGTGTCGGAAAAAAATAAGCCGTCTGGGAGCTTTCAACGAAAACGCTGTCTAAACCCTTTGAGATATAACAAAATAATGTATGGTGGAATTGTGTATCATAAAAAGGTCTTCAAAAAAGTCCGCGATGGCATATGTCTATCTCTTAAGGATAACATACTATATCCATTTTATTGACTTTTTGTAGGTATTTGTTTGCCGAATTTTACTCTTGGAAATACGATTACGATAACAATACGCTATAATATCAGTAGCTATTAGCCAAATTATGTTCGTAGATAAATAAGCTAGCTACTTACGTGTATTTCAAACAGTATACAAGAATATTTATCATAAAAACATTACTAAACACGGCGGCCTTATGATCAAAATTTGTGCATTCCAAAACTTTCGTTACTTTTTCACTGACATATTTATTACTTTTCGATAAACTAACACTCAATACGAAATCTACACTTATTTCTCAGTAATTCTGTATAAGATTCTTCTAAGATTAAACCGTTTTCTCATTGAATCTATTACTTTACGCACGTATAACCTTGATGAATGTTTACATTAAGCATCGCGTCACACCGCCACACGACCACAGAGTATAGACGTATTTTGTTTTCTTTTTTCGTTCGTTTAGTGGTGTTCCCGCTAAAATGTCCACCGGTCAATTATTAGCCGATTAATCGAATTCTACATCCAGATCGTGCTGCAAGTACAAAATAAATGTCTAATATTTCGTCCAATTGCGAACGTGACCCTGAGAAAAGTTAGTACTTACGTGAATTATTCTAAAATTATTATTTGTGTCGCAATTTTATTTCGTGTTGTATTTGGTACAATTGATTGCTTTAAGAATTTGAGTGAAATTTCGTATTTTGATTTTGTGTTTGTTATCTTTAGGTAAAGACTCATTCACGTTCAGAACATAAGTACTTTTACTATATTAAATCATTTGTTTCGGTTTCTATTCACATAGTGTTCATGAAGAAACCATAAAACCATAGTTATTATTGTGAAATGTTAAGAGTTTGATGTCAAGCTCGATAGATGGCGTTGACGTCGAAATAGATCTCGCTATGGTTTCGTTACCGCGATTTGGTTGGCGCAATTTTAATTAAATATACCAGCTTAGATCAGTACACAATTGTGGTTTTATTTTCAACCCTATTAGTGTGCACATTAGTTCGATAGTTCAACTCATTACCACCTCGGTAATAAACACATAGTGAGTCACATTAAAATTAATATTAAGTTAGAATTTTGAGATATAGCCTGGGATATGGAGAGGGTAGTACATAGAGTACTTTTTTATGCGATAACCGACATCCACGCGGGCGAAGCCGCGGGCAAAAGCTAGTACATAATAATATGCAACTATGACGAAGTGGAAAGATCAACACATCAAGACAAAAACATCTTTTACTCTTCCTTTAAAGGCTGTTTGTTTCTTTTAAACTTGTTAAGCTATTGCATAGCTTCTATCGCGGGCCTTGAGCGCGGGGACCGAATCCAGAAATTCCGTAACGAAAAAACCTCACGCTCCCCACTCCGACGGTTATTTTACTACACCAGTACCCTCTAGTGATCTAATAATTTCTGGCAGTTCCTTTTTTCTGTGTACTGCGTATTTTATTCTTATAAATATTAGTTTATAAAATTATGATCTTCACAAAAAGTGATTGTTGATAGTGGGGTTTGAACTCACGACCAGTCGATTACGAGTACATTCAGTTCCCCTGTTGCACCGCTGGCAAGGCTACAATGACTTAATTAAAGCTTGCCAAATAGTTGATACCATTCCAGTTGAACAATTTTTAAATTTGACTAGACGGTTGGAAATGACTCATGTACATGGAATTTTTTCGCTGTCAAAACAGTTTGTCACTCTTTTTTTATTTAATTACTTTAGGTTCAACACTTTCGTCTATTTTAAAGTTGTTATTATGCTTATATTTGAATAGTATTTGACTTTGTTTACGTAGTTATACACTTTTACGACGTTCAGCACTTATTTATTTTGTTTTTAAGCTATTGCATAGCTTCTATCGCGGGCCTTGAGCGCGGGGACCGAATCCAGAAATTCCGTAACGAAAAAACCTCGCGCTCCCCACTCCGACGGGCACGGAGGTGTGGCTTGAAGGCCGTGCATCGTCTAACGTCGTTTCAGTTCGGCAGTCTTCGACACGGCGTTGTGTGCGTGCGATTAGATGTATTGTACGACTCTACGAAACTCTATGGTGGATTTACCGCGCAACGCAACGCCATCTAGTAATCGCAGGTAGAACTAACTAAATAGAGGTGACATTGGCGTGGCTTGTGATTCGTAATCGAGACAAGCGTTGCTCTGTTGGTGGTCTCAGTTGTGTTTTGTTGTCGGTTTTATCCACTAGATGGCAGGCATCGTAATTCAAAAGTTTTTGAAAGGTTGTTGAGGTATGTGAGCAATTTACTTATAAATCTAGCTAGAATTAACATTAAACATTAACGTTCTTCATAGCTTATAAAAACCACTTTTAAACGGTTCTCCAAAGTTCTGGGCCGATTATGGATTGACTTTACTTTCTTATCGGTCACCACGCTCAAAAAGTGTAACTTGAATTAATATCAAAGAAAAAGAAATACTGCATAAATAAAATAAATAAATAATTATAATTGCATAAGTTGATACAAAATGCTATGCAATAGCTTTACCGCGGCAGTCCCCGAGTGCCACACGTCTTTTTTTTTGGTTTGTGAATTATTTGTGCACATTTTGAAAACAGAGGAGCCGCATTGTTGCTGCTTATTTAGACGATTACGGTAATTTTACTTAACGTGCTACACATGTGCTACACAAACGTCAGTTCGATTGTGACTAAGGTCAGTTGTGCCGGTCGGCGTATGTTATGCGGTCCACGTTGAGGAGCGCGTATATAATCTACCTTTTTTATACATCAATGGTTTCATATGAATTATTTAATTTAATTATTACCTTATTCTTAAGATAACCAATTCAGCATCATTTTCAAAATCAGCATCAGCATCCCCATTGATCGATGCTGATTATTAATGTTGAAGTTCGAATTGAGAACTCGTGCGTGACATGACCGCAGTGGTGGCGGGGCTAGCACGTGTTGTTTTCGCTTGCGAGTTTTAACCAATCCAGGGGTCGACAGGGCCTGCCAGGGTTGCGGGTTTGTCCGAAAGGGACACCGTGGCCCTGGCACACAGGAAACTGAAGGAACACGGGTGGGTTTTAGACAGTGAAAAAAAAAACAAAAAAAACAAAAAAAATACATACAACCTGACACTGACCAGAAAATTATAAAAAAACGTGAGGTAATTTGAATTTCGTGGGCTACCTTATCGCATCCTCCTTAATTACTAATCTAGTACTAATTATTACTAAACTACCTAATTTGACTATTTTTTTAATTAAAAGTCACAAAATTTCAACATTAACCGTTGTAGCTACAGGAAAACTGTATTTATAAGGAGACTGTCTTTTTCCCAACACAAAGATTATGAAAAAAAAAAAAAGTTACTTACAGTTAGTAAGAAAATGGGACATTTTTACAAAAACTTTTTTTACGCTTCTGTTTCAAAGATGCCAAAAACTCTATTGGACCAACTGAGGTTTAAGTACTACAAAAGTCAGAAATCGCAAAAACTTTCCCCATAGGAAATGAGACTCCCAACTTACATATGAAACGCTAACTTTACAAAGTCCGTGTTCCTTATTTGTTAATAAGACACGCGGACTGTGATAAGTTAGCCGGGTACAGTTATAACTATTGGTTTTGGGAGTAGGCGGGTCTCGATTCTCGAAAGGCTAATTGAAATGAATGCTTTAAGTTTGAGTTAAGTTGTAGGTATTAATAAAAGCAATAGTACTCTTGTTTTAGCCGAGGGAGGGTCGGAGGAGATGCCGGCGGCCACGGCAACGGACCCCAGCGCCGAGCAGAAGGATCGGCTCATCGCTGCCGTCAAAAAGGAGGTCAAGCAGTTGATGGAAGAGGTAACTAACTAACTGCGGATCTCTTCATTTCTGATTTTATTACGTAGGGAAACTCCAAGCATAGCCCTCTCCATTGCCTTATGGGTGATTTTTAGCCTTCTAATAAGGCCCATTGTGAGCGACCACGTTTCAGTGCCATATGTCATCACTGGCAACACGCACTGGGCCTCAAGTCTGCTATTACAATAGTGTCAGAATGGTCTCTTCATTGTGAGTTTTTAACAGATTTGCCATACAAACACTGTCAAATACTCACAATGGCGAGACCATTCTGACACTATTGTAATAGCAGACTTGAGGCCCTGGTCAAAGACTTTCGTCTTGAGACACCGCGGTATGTGGGACGAGAAGATATTGCGTAGCTTCCCGAACACTGCCCATATATTATGTTATAATCATAATACATACACTGAATTTTTACTACACACAGTTTATACACGTATATGGGTCTAGCGTAGTAGGTACTTCGTCCATTTTGGTTTGTTTTGACTGTACTGCGGAAGTTTGACTGTAATTTACATAGAAACAAATGACCTATATTAAAAAATGACAAATCGAATCAGTAAACGATTATGAACAAACTACTTTCACAATGTAATTAATTCAGTTACACATTGTATACATTTTAGTATGGGTGAGTGGTAAAAGCTTGTAGAAAGATTTGACACTAATGAAGGTCGGCAAGTCTTAAGTAAGCAGCATTATGTTACAGCTTCGCTTAACAAAATAATTTCCCACAGCCTTGGATTAATATTCAATCCTAAATAATTTTAACGTTCTGAAAACTAAGACTGTTTTAATAGTACGGGTTTATTTTACGTTAAGTAAAACCCTTTTGTTTTACTTATTAATTCAAGCCCTAATTTGGGAGTAAAACATTAATATTCTGTTGAGGTCGGACCTACAGACCTACATTTTAAAATGTTAATTTAAACAAATTTCATGTTCATAGAGCAGTCAATTAAATACATTTAAAACTGCTAAAGGGTTAATTTCAGACTTAAACAACGTAGTGTTATGATTTTAATAAGTCTGGGCACGCTACAATGGTGGCGATAAGTCACTCTTTGAGGAGTGGCTGGATAGGCGCCACGGCGTCTTCACCTTACACGGTTGTATTTGGGAGGTTTCTGTTCAGCATAAGGCGGGAGAAAATGCCCGGGTGTTACCATTGTGTGGATGGTCCGGAGGACACGGTGGAGCATACGTTGGAGGCCTGCCAGGCTTAGGTAGAGCACCGCCGTGTCCTCACGGAGGCGATCGGCGACGGCGATCTCTCGCGTCCGGCCCTGGTCCAGGCCATGGTACGGAGCGAGAGTGCATGGGAGGCAGTCACCCCCTTCTGCGAAGCAGTAATGCTCGCGAAGGAGGAGGCGGAACGCGTGAAGGAGAGGCAGTCTGTGCGTTCTAACGCCCCTAGTCGCCGCAGGTGACGCCCTGGGCGCCGGGAATCGTTAGCCGATTCCCGCGGGAATCGGCTATCGATTCCCGCCGCCCAGGACCGTAGGCCCGGGCTTGCGGATGGCGAGCAATGGGCAGCTCGTCGTCCGGTAAGGATCAGGCCCGGGTCGAAGGCGTGTCGTGTTCCACGCGCGCCTCAAACAGATGTCAGCAGGAACTGACGGAGTCCATAAGGACCGATGCCTGTTAGGGTTGCGGGTTTGTCCGAAAGGGTTACAGTGGCCCTGTCATACAGGCAAACTGAAGGAACACGGGTGGGTTTTAGTCAGTAAAACTTTGACATGCCCGGCCCTCCCGCTCCGCCCAGAGCGGGAGAAGTTATTGGATAATTTCCCACCCAAAAAAAAGGTTTCTTCACATGCGAAAGAGCTACATAAAGTTGGCCGTGGGAAAAGCAACCAATACTAAGGTCCACCTCCGCAACGGACAATGTTTGGTCCTGAGCTTAACCTCTCGTATGTCGTAATTACAGACACAATAAAAAAACCATTGTGTCTCGCGTGGATCCACGTTCCGGCTATGAAGGGTTAAACCACCACTTACCATACTGTTAAAGTTTAACTATTCTAATTAAAACTTTCTTAAACTATTTGCTATAACTAGGGGACTTTCGACAGTAAGCTCTAAAGTATTTTATAACACATTCAATTTTTTTTTTTAAATAGCATTAAAATTACATTTCCTAGAGGTTAACTTGAAGAACATCGCCTTAAACAGGATGATGCATTTCAATCTAAGTGTCAGTTTAATGGGAATTGTTGTCAAAACTGAGAACGCAATTACAAGATCAACTATTCATGCATAATTTATGCAAACTTACCTGAAACTCCTGAGCATAGTGGGTTGTGTTCCTAGCGTGAATTTCTTCTTGTTGGTGAGCGCGCCAGTCTTCTGGTCCATTGTGAAGTAGAAAATGGAGCCGTTTCCTAGAGCGCACAGTAGGTAGCACAGGCAACATCACCCATCGGGCAGTTGCCCACCAGACACAACCAGTCTGGGGCCGAAGTCTGCTATTTTTATAAATTTGTCACTCTGACACGATCCCATTTCATTTTGCTAAAAGTTCGTAATCTGCTAAATTCATAATGGTCGATCATTGGTCGGTCAATGGTCTCGTAATATAATTGTATTACAATGGCATTTTGAACATTTATTCATGCCAGGTTTCATTTATATATTATTTATTAATGTTATAAGCAATCTGAAGTAGTAGGAAGTTGGAAGTTTAGTGGGAAGTTTAATTTGTCATTATGTACGAGATTACCAATTCTTTCAATGGAGTGTCAGTGGCTGACTATTGGAAAGTCATAATGACGCCATTATATTATTACCAAACTCGTCAAAATTATGAAATCAATGATAGACCATTCTGACACTATTGTAATAGAAGACTTGAGGACCTGGTCGGAGAATCCACCATTTTATGTGGAGGATAAGTGAACTTTACATCCTGTTCCTCATACCTCTATTTATAGGTTAATTAAATAGGTAGTGAAAGTTTGTATAAAAGTTTGTCATATTTGCAGATGGGAAATTCCATCAGGCACAGTGTTTTGTTATTAATTAATTCCTTGCTACCTCTTAACTACTCCTCTACTACCTCTGAAGTATGACGTCCATAGTGAATTATCCAATCGAAGGCAACCTTGAAAAAAATCTTTTTACTCCTCCTTCCGATAAAATCAGCTGAAAATTACTTTTCAATTTCAACAGGATTTCTTTCTAAGCGCTGATATCGGCTTTAATTTGCGAGACGTTATCTTTTTGATCTTGTTTTCGCAACTTTTGTTTCCTTTTTCAACTCATTATGAAAAGCTCAGTCATTTAACGAGTTGTGGAAAGGGAGAGTATCCTTAAGTCTCCTTATTAATAATGTCTTCATATTATCGAGAACAGTTTCAAGTGAATAGTGATTTACTCTGAAACTTGGTAATCCTCAATATCGGTTCTTGGGACAGAGTTTGGGTGATCCAAATATTAAATTATGTGAACTGAAGTAGCGGCTACAGTTGCAAACAATTTGCTGAAGGGGACTTGATGCTTGATGGAAACATGGAAACTGTTGATAATTTCTTGGTGTCGTAGGTGCTTACCTAGGTTTCGTTTGTTATATGTAGAGCAGTGCATTATGTTTCACAAACTAATATACTAAGTAACTTTTCCTTTAAGTGGTTTTGTGGTTAGATTATTCTCGGCCCGAAATTGGATCATTCAAGTGGAGTCAGTTTGTGTCATTAGATACTTGTTGAGATCGTACTCGTAATGTAGACTTTAGGTATCGTGGAGTTTTGGGGTCCGGTATACTTTAAATTTGACGAATAAATAGTTGAGATGTCCTCGCAACACAAGGTTGTACACAGTTGAAAACCAGCCTCAGGCACTAGTTGGCTGGCATTTATGCTGAACTGGGCCTATTTGGCGTAGTCGCGAGGCACACATTGCTATTTTAAGTTTTTTCTGTCTTTTTTGTGTTCTGTGTCCGTATTGTGTGCCTTAAACTGCGTCAAATAAATTTATTTTCTTTCTTTCTTTTCTAAAAAAAAAAAAGGAAAAAGCATTGACTGCATAACAAATGACTTTGAAAATTGAAGATTTCACACTTGTAAAGTCAAGGGAATTAATTGTTTGGCAAATTGAGTACCAACTTAAATTGACTGTGTATTCAAATCATAACGGTAATTCTTAGACAGTTGTAAGAAGTGTGTCAATTTGATAAACAATGCGCTGACTGTACATATTTGAACTTGATGACTTTTTCCAGGCTGTTACGCGAAAATTCGTGCATGAGGAAAGTGGTGGCGTGACAGCTCTCTGCGGCGCTGTCGAGTCGTGCCTCGGACAAGGCCTGAGGCGCAGAGCCCTAGGACTCTTCAAGACAAGCTCCACTACTGCTCTGCTGCATAAGATTGCTAAGGTAAGTGCTTAGATAACTTGTGATGTAAGATTAGAAAGAATGTAAATACTCATACGGCTCGAAGGACCAAAAATTATTTAAGGGATCCCTACTCTGAATGATATGATAATGGAGTGATTCGAATGTTCGTTAAACACTGATATATTTAAACATATTTTTACATATTATTTGCAATAAGTTATAAATACTGTGTGTGCAGAATGCACGGCGCGTGAGTCGCTAGAGTAATGTACGGTTCCGTACAAAGAAAATGTGCAGAAAACCCCGATACTGTGACTGGTTCGGATGCAGTCTCCGGTAAGACAAACCCCGTGTTATGTCTGTAATCTTGATCTTTCATACTTTTCTGTTTTAGTAAACAGCACCGTGTCGTGAAAATGTGAGCGTTTCGTGTTTTTTTTTTTAACAAATATAAACAGGCCGTGGATCTACATCACGGATTCTTTTTCTAACCACCGCTGATCCACACTTCGAAACTGTTCGAATTTCAAAGTGATGATTAGAGAATAACATTCCAGCCAGTATCTTATTTAAGTATACAGAATAAAACAATGGGAAATGCTACTAAAGCCTGCGGAATGACCTCAGGATAAGTTGCTTCTCACACGGATAACTGTACGTCACTTGCTCCCGCGTCACCATTCCTGAGTCTGTATATTTTGGCTGCTGAGATTAAAACTACAAGCCTAGTATACAGGAAAGTTTTATAAAAATAACCTAACCGCAGACCGAGACAGTTTTTTAATGAAAATGTGGCTGTTATGTTCAATGAAATTATATAAATAAAGAGGTAGATATGACACGCGCGCAAATTGCTGCAGACAAATTCAGACAATTGTTGTAATTTGATTTAGTCGGCTAATAGCAGCGAGCGAAACAAAGCGTGTCCGTGGCGTGACAAAAATATATCTAAAATGCCAAGTTGTGTGTTAATAAAGTGTAAAATCTATGGTTCCAAGATAAAGACTGAAGGAATTTCATACCATAATTTGTAATAAAAACTCAACGATATCTGGACACCGCCGCTCAGTATGAACGTAGCTTATCTTTCCTTTAGAATATCATTGGTTATTTTAGTATATTGTGGTGTTTTACGACTTATCTACACGCTAATGAAGTCGCGGGCAGAAGCTAGTACAGAATAAAATCAACATTACCGGGTAGCCTTTGCATTTGCTTGGACGTGCTTGGCCTATAATTCCGTTGGTTTCGCCTAAAATGGAGAATAATGTGGTCCGTTGTCGTACGTTCTACCTATTTCGCTAAGTGGACCATTGAGAAAATGGCCGTAACGGAAATGACCGTGACTTGAAGGTCCATTGAAGGATATTTCGAGAAGTTTCGTGTGTTTATATTATTTTGTGGTTACGGATAGACACGCACTATTGTAGTTTCGTGAGTTTACTCTGCTAAAACATAGCGTGTTTGGGAAATATCTTAACACTGACAGCTTTCCTCCGTGCGCTGATCACGACCCCAGCTCGACATCGCATTTGCTTGAATTTATTCCGAAAACACGACAAGCTGTGGTGATCGGCGTTTGTTGCATTGTGTAGATAGGTTCTTTAGCTACACACTCATAGGCAATTCATTTATGTAAGGTGTGGGGTGCAAGGGGAGGCATTGCGAGGAATGCGTCAAGCCGGCCGCCGCGATCGCGCGCAGTAGCTTGTGTTTATGTAAGAGTTTTTCGTTTTTGTGGAAAATGGGTAGGTATATTAAAAAAAAAAAGACGTGTGGCACTCGGGGACTGCCGCGGTAAAGCTATTGCATAGCATTTTGTATCAACTTATGCAATTATAATTATTTATTTATTTTATTTATGCAGTATTTCTTTTTCTTTGATATTAATTTTTTTTTTTTCGTTACGGAATTTCTGGATTCGGTCCCCGCGCTCAAGGCCCGCGATAGAAGCTATGCAATAGCTTAAAAACAAAATAAATAAGTGCTGAACGTCGTAAAAGTGTATAACTACGTAAACAAAGTCAAATACTATTCAAATATAAGCATAATAACAACTTTAAAATAGACGAAAGTGTTGAACCTAAAGTAATTTTAAATAAAAAAAGAGTGACAAACTGTTTTGACAGCGAAAAAATTCCATGTACATGAGTCATTTCCAACCGTCTAGTCAAGTTTAAAAATTGTTCAACTGGAATGGTATCAACTATTTGGCAAGCTTTAATTAAGTCATTGTAGCCTTGCGGCGCAACAGGGGAACTGAATGTACTCGTAATCGACTGCTCGTGAGTTCAAACCCCACTATCAACAATCACTTTTTGTGAAGATCATAATTTAATAAACTAATATTTATAAGAATAAAATACGCAGTACACAGAAAAAAGGAACTGCCAGAAATTATTAGATCACTAGAGGGTACTGGTGTAGGAAAAACAGCGCTTTGTTGACAAAGTTCTTGACAACAAACAAGACAAGAATATGGCGGCCGGTAGCTATGGCGGCTGAGTAGCGTAGTGCGAGAGTCGAATAGATGTTAAAGCGAGACAGCGATAGCGTGAGGTTTTTTCGTTACGGAATTTCTGGATTAGGTCCCCGCGCTCAAGGCCCGCGATAGAAGCTATGCAATAGCTTAAAAAATATTCTAGCATAAAAAAAGCAGCAAATGCATTACTTTTTTTTTGTTATTTTCATAAAGAATTTACAACAATGCCGTAAATGGCATTGTTGTCGTAAATGGCAATTACAGGGGAATGCGCGTTAGAGTGTTCATTAATTGCCTAGAATTTTAGAAAGACCTCGTAAACGGTAAGTAAATCATAAACTCAAAGTAGCTTCACTAACAATAGTATCAGCCTACTGGTGTGACCGTCAGACTGCCAAGTCATAGGTCTTGAGTTCAAACCCAAGGTTCAATACACCTCTGACTTTTCGGATTCATGTGCGTATTATATGTATAATTATCACTTGCTTAAAAAAACAAGGATGCCTCGTCTGTACGCATCTTTAGGTACCTCGCTAATTACCAATGTAGGTTCGATCTAAAATGTTCTTAATTAATGTGGTATCGTACTGATTTAGGAACATTCTCCTCTTATTAATGAACTCGGATAAAAGTTATGACTGAAGCATGTCGTGAACTCTTTTCAAGTTTATTAATATATAAGTTTTATTATACGGAGATGTTTGGTCAAAGGTTTTATTGTAATAGCCCTACAACGTAATGAAAAACTCGTTTTGAACCTTAGAATAAACCGTGCTATTGGCGCGGACACCTACTGGGCCCAACTCATCTAACTTATTAATATATTTTTACTTTTTCCATTAACTCGAAAAGAAGAAGAGGAACTGTGCTATTTAATTTTTTTTAACGGTTAAATCTGAATGCTGAAATATTTTAGGAAAATAATAAAGTTTCTGAAAACAAATTAACTTCCAGCGATCTGTGGTTGACTGTAATATAAGCTGTGTAAAAATAATAAATTTCCGAAAAAATACTAAGTTTCTGAAAACATTATGTTCACCGTTCGCTTCGCTCACTCGGCTCACGTTTCTGCGGCAGATTGTAAGTATGATTCGTTATGGTTAGAACTGTGACCAACCGCGCATGAGCCGAGCGAGCGAAGCGATCGCTAAGCTGGTCGAAAAATATTACGTCACAAAATATTGTATAAATTTTTCGGAATTTCAGTATTGTATTCGGTCGTTTCTTTATTTACATTCGCATATAAGTTGTCGGAAAGTTAGTATTTAAAGCAGTAGATTTTATATTTTGAGTATGCTCATATTTTTATTTTGTTATTCGGAGCTTTTATTACTACCCAATATTTTATTATTTAACAACGTAATTTCTTGATGCAGCAGTTTTATGATTTGGCCAAAAAAGACCTTCAAACCTGAATAAAACAAAAATAACCCGAATGTAAAATGGCGTCCAAAGTTAGACAAATGGCGTGGCTTTACTTGCGCTTTATGAAACGTACAGCTACCGTTTACAACTGTAATATAAACGAACACTTCCAGAGCGAACACCGCTATTTGTCTGCAAACGACTGTGTTTCATATTCGTATGTTTTGTGCGTACTTTAAATCCATTGAGTACACTGTACAGTCGAGGAATGAAAAGGTGATCACCTACACTTCAGGGCAATGATTAATTGCACAATCATTTGCTTTTAATCTGCCACCTTTATGAATCCAAAGGTAAATGTGACAGCTATGCGGGATTGGAATGAATTTGAAAATTGCTAAACCTTTTTATTTCTCGACTGTACTCAATGGATTTAAAGGCGATGGCGATGGTACCTTCATATGACGTAGAATATCCCACATGACTTGTTTACAAACTACGAGTTAACTGTTACTCACAAAATCTACTATACCTACTCCATTTGAAATAAAATGTGACATTAAAATAAACTTTTTTTACAGTCCGTTCAACCGATTTTCACTTCTATTGCGTTGGACGCATGACAAATGGCAGCTGCAGTAAACAGTTGGTATTGTAACCACTTTTTTGCTTTTAATGCCATCCTTATGCCTACTGAATAGACGTCAAAATCGGTTGAACGGATTGTAAAAAGTTGTAAATATAGGTTCCGATGCTTATATACCCGTACCTATAACCGTTGACTGTTAGGTTTTGTTTCATATGTAAGGTGTGTCTTGTAAAGTCATCATTTCAGCCGAAAGACGTCCACTGCTGAATATAGGCCACACCCAATTGGGGGGGTTTGCCATAATCGCCACGCTTGGCAGGCGGGTTGCGGCTTGGGCGGGCGATGCGAGTTTTACCGTACGCTACGCGTACAGTAAAACTCGCATTGAGACCAGGTGATGACATAAAATTGTGTACTCACCACGGGCACTAAAAAATAAAGCCCTCTATCGCATATTTACAACCCTCGTCTGCGGCTCGAGTCACAAATACCTGCGATTTCGGGCTTTCTTTCTTTTACAGCCCTTGGTAAGTAATGTACTATTATTACCCCAAACAACATTATCTGAGTAAACCAGATGGTGCGGAGTTTAGTTTTTTTACACACATTACTGGTACCACCAAACATTCTCCGGCATTCATTCACAATGTCCGGCAGTGTAGCGCTTTCAGAGATATTGTCGGGCTTCCAGTTAGGCTGCCATACCTACACTTGATTTTAGTCTGCTAGATAACAGATTGAATGTCTGGCTAAGCATAAGTAACAAGATTAGGTGTGTGGATTACTGTAGAATTATGTTCGAATCTTCTCACGAATTTAGCGACGCGTTCCGAGTTCAAACTTGATATACTCGTAAGTAGGTATTCTTTGCTACATAAATTTTGCTCCCCTATTTTCGTATATAACAGAATCGTATGGTTTACTCACATAATTTATTTTTATCATAATCCACTTTCCCCACACAACAAACCAACGGTTTACACACATAATGTAACATGATATTTCCTAAATGTCGGTACATTTTCGCACATTACCGGTTCCAACATTGTCCAATTTGTTCTCAGTGAGCACATTATTGAAATAATTCCAAATGTCCGGCCGCGTGGCGCTTTCAGCGGGTTTCAGCGAGTTTCATGGAAATTGTCGGGCTTCCAGTTAGGCTGCCATACCTACACTTGATTATATTCTGCTAGAGAATGTACTGAAATATCTGGCTAAGCGTAATAGGATTAGGTGTGTGAATTATTTGTAGAATTATGTTCGAATCTTCTAATGAATTTAGCGACACGTTCCATGTTCAAACTTGATATAAGTAGGTATTCTTTGTTACATAAATTGAACTCCACTTTTTAGTATAACAGAACCATATTATGGTTTATTCAGATAGTTAATTTTTGACATTATCCACTTTCCCCACAAAACACGCCAACATATGGTTTACAAACATAATGTTACATGACATTTCCTAAATGTTAGTGCATTTTCGCACATTACCGGCATCAACAAACATGTACTAATCTGCTCTCAGTGAACACAGTGTTCAATTAATTCAAAATGTCCGCCCGCGTGGCGTTTTCAGTTGGTTTCAGCGAAATTATCGGGCTTTCAGTTAGGGCTGCCATGCTCTCCATTATATTCTGCTAGAGAATAGACTGAAATGTCTGGCTAAGGCTCCTGTCCCACCGCCGAGGATGCGATTAGCTATCGACGATATTCTCGCTCAAGAAACGTAGAAAAGATTTTAAGTCAGTAAAAGAGATACATACAGGATAAGTTTTTAACTAGTGCGCAAATTTTTTCTGGTGATTCAGTATCAGTATATATTTCTATTATTTGTTCAATACTTTTTGTTTTGGTCCACTTGAAATCGGCAAATTATGGATACAATCTATTTGTAATAATATCAATGGGCGAGCGCACAGCTGATAGGGACCTACTACTGCGTTCTGCTTCACTGACCGCGCCGCTGGCGCCGGCGCGTTGCGCGACGAGTATCCATTATACCAGTTTCAAAATAAACATCTTTTGTTAACGATAACTTCATTGTTTGTACTAAGACGTATCAAAATAAGAAATAGGTGCTAATAAAACACGTTTAAGTTTAATTTGTCAAAATTTGCCAACTGATTAAAACTTTATCGATGATTATTTACAAAAACATTTAATGATAAAATGTTTTGCACCACTGTCCTGTCATTTTGACAGTGACATTTCTTGACATTACTTTGTTTACATAAATTATCTGAATTAGAGACTTTGGGTATAGCTTTATATTACTCGCTTCTCGTTAATCGCTGGCAGTTTGACAGGTGTCTAAGCGTAATAGCGTGTGTATTATTTTTGGAATTATGTTCGAATGAATTTAGCAACGCGTTCAGTGTTGTGATATAAGTATTTTCTGGTAAGGCTAAGTAATTTAAGACGTTTTTTGTGCATTTTTTATTTGTTAAGATTTGAAATTTAATTTTTATTGGAATAACAAGAGAGCGGAGCTGCTTTCAGTCAAGAGTCACAGCCTTTAATTAAGTTTTTTTTTTTTTAAATTTATTTATCATTTATACAAAAGAACACAGGATTACTTAATAAATAGCAACCAAAAACCACTAAGGTTTAAACTTGTGCTATCATGAGTCTATCTCAATATGTATCTATACAATGAAGCATTTTATATGTACGCGTTATTGCCCATACAATTAATATCTTTAGTTCCATAAATAGTTACAATCATTAATTAATCATTAATTTTTCAATCAAGTATTGTAGGTTATTAATTTTCCCATAGTAATAAGTTGACAGATGGGGGGGGCGGACGACGTTGTTACCATCGTAGGTAGAACCTGGATGAGGCTGGCAGAGGAGCTAGGGATGTAAGAATTACCAAAAAGTATCGACATATATTATATCAATCATTATTTAAAAAAAATAAAAAAATAGATATCTCTTTCGATAACTATATCGGAAAAAAAAGACGATATATCTGTGAAATTTTCTGAAAAATATTTGTAGTTTATGAAATTCTATTGTGTTTGTTTTTTGTTTATATAAATACCAAACTAGGAACATCATTTATGATGTAATATCTTAAATTAATAAAACATTGATTAAAATAAGTCTACTTTTTTACAATATAAAATAATAATAAATTATTTAGAACCTCCGCAGTTTTATGAAGTCTTGTGAAGATTTGGAACCTTCAAACCACAATCTAGCTTGTCAGATGTTCACCAATAATCCTTCACAGTTCCATTGTCCCACAACTCAAATCGCAATTTTGTGCAAATCACCAAATTAAGGAGCGGGTGTCCTTACTGCACCCCTCGCAATTCTGCATTGTTTGTCCTACTGTGCATTGTCTGTATAATAGCCGGTAGATAAGCGCCCAATTATTCCCTCGCCCTTAATGGATAAATTAACTCCTTTATTACGGAATCCAGTCTCCTTTAATTTTAATAAATAATTTATTACATTTCTTGATATAAAATATACCTACATTATAACTGAAGAATTCTCAATATTTTATTATCATCTGAAGACTTTGATGTAATTTTCCTGGAATTTCTTGGAGTTTTGGAGTTTCCAAACGATTTTGAAGAGGTTATTAACTAGGAGTATTGTACTTGACATTTAAGTGGCAATATCGAAGTCTCAAGGGCCCATTCAGTATTAATAAATCATTTCTTATATTAATAAATGATTTATTGGCCTAAGAAAAATGTCTCTTCCGCTCTGGTTTCATTCACTCTTCTTTCTTTGTCCAAGCGGTCTTTCTTTGGAATGCGCTTCCTCTGCATATCAGGATGGCAACCAGTCGGATATCATTTAAAGTGAAGGCACGTGAACATATTCGTAAGAAGTTGGCTGAATCATCCCAGCGCTGATTCGTTTTCTCCCCTACCAATCGTTATTTCACCTGACACTGTTTATTTTGCTTATATTTATGTATGTATGTATCTATGTGTTACTATATATTTATTTTTCCGTTTTCGAGTTATCTATCCCTTATGTTGCAACTGCCATGTTTTGTCTCTGCATCACCCTAAGGTTGACTGGTAGAAATTGCCTCAGGCATGAAGTCCGCCTTTGTACAGTATTTTTTTACTTGTGCATAAAGTTTTAACGAATAAATGAAAATGTTGCTATGTCACCATTCAGAGCGTTTATCCCGTCATCCCGCACGGGCTGGCAACGTCGCATTTTTAGAGGATTTTCGTGATTATTTTATTGAATTTAAATCAAAGTACCGTAGAACGGGGCTATTTGGACTTTCGGGGGTTATTTGGAACAAAGCAATAGTAAGATTTGAGTTGACATAAATTCGGATTGTGATCTTCGTACGAAAAATTGTAAAGGTAAACAACCAGAAATAAAATAAAAGCTGTCTATGGTGTTTTGGTAGAATTTATGTCAACTCAAATCTTACAATTACTTTATTCCAAATAACCCCCGAAAATCCAAATAGCCCCGTTCTAGCGGTACAATTTTTTTTTTCAGCCAAGCATTAACAAATACAACACTACTTTTAATGCCGGTGGTACGTTCGCGTGGGATAATTTTCGATATAAACGCCGGCGAAGCCGGTGCCAAAAGCTAAATATAAAAGAATAAAAATATTCCACATGGTATAGGATAACAGCCAGTCGTCTAACTAACAAAAAAGGACATCACTCATACTTTGATTAAACCTTTTTCTCCTCTACCAGTAGCTGGCAATATCGTAGTAGCGTCACAGTCTCCCTGTTTTTATTTTTAATAAAGTTTTCTAATAATTCTGTGCTGAGTTATACCCTCCCCGAGGGACCAGACTAGTTAGATTTGTTTCTGTCGAGGGAGACATGGCCCGATGGCCGCAGATTGAAGTTCAGACGTAGTTCAAAACATTTTGTTTAGTCTAGGGATGAGATGGATGATTTTGTGGATGAGGATAATGAGTTTATGAATATTAAAATGTTTGGTGATGAGGATGAAGATGCGGAAACCAACGGATTGAACATTAGACAGGTTGGCAAACGCATCGTACAGACATTAAACTTGGCCCCTAATATAAAAGCTTCTACGATAACTATTGGTGAATTGAAAATATTATCTTAATTAGTATGAAAAATCCTACATTTGGATATGAAAAAGATGATTAGATATTAAAAGATAATGATAATCCGCTGGATGTGGGAAGTGCAGACCTTTTGGCGATGCTTGGGGGAGCACAGACTTTATACTAGAAATTATGATCATCTATCATAGGGACCTTGGTTCTCCTGCGGATCTCTTCATTTCTGATTCGATCACGTAGGGAAACTCCAAGCATAGCCCTCTCCATTGCCGTTTGGGTGATTTTTAGCCTTCTAATAAGGCCCATTGTGAGCGACCACGTTTCAGTGCCATATGTCATCACTGGCAAACATTTTTAGAACCAAGGTAACCGACATAGCTCGAAGAATTTCCAAACTTAAGTGGCAATGGGCAGGGCACATTGCGCGCAGAACAGATGGCCGTTGGGGCCGAAAGGTTCTGGAGTGGCGACCGCGTACCGGAAGACGAAGCGTTGGAAGGCCTCCCACAAAGTGGCGGTGCTTGGGGGAGGCCTATGTCCAGCAGTGGACGTCTTTCGGCTGAAATGATGATCATAGGGACTGCTCTATGATGGATGATCATGATTTCTATAAAAGTATAAAGTCTGTCAGTTTTTACGTAGATTTACTTAATTTATTTATTTATTCAAAATCTGTATTAACAATAACGAACATAAAGTCTGCCAAACTGCATCATAACAGTTTGTAGTTATTCTCGTATAGCAATGGATTACGAATTTTGGAAATGAATGTGCTAAAACTTAAATAAGCTAAGTACACTATAAAATAATATACCTACAGTCGTGATTAAAAATCTCACATTTTACAGAAAGACATTTTCGCACACTATAAAATAATGTACCTACAGTCGTGATTAAAAATCTAACATTTTACAGAAGTACATTTTCGCAGTCGTGAGGTTTATTACAAACAGCTATGGACACCATAGGAGATAATGTTTTTGTAGAAATTTTTAAGTTGATCCTTAGTCTTCACATGGGATATCAGTTTTGGAGGTAGCTCATTCACTTATGTTGGTACAGTCAGTATAATAATAATAAAATGTATTGTTCAAAAGAGCATTACAGAATTAAAATAGCACTAGCCTCCACACTAGGATTCCCTGTGTCGTGGAGACTAGTCTCCTTCGTCTTACAAGATGAAAAGGTACATAGTGGGTAGGTACAGTCAGTATACACAAATAGCTGACCCCCCCTTGCATAAATGGTTGAGTTTTTTTTTAAGACGGATCGATAGAATTTTATAATTCTTAATTTAATTTAAATAGCTATACGAAATCTACACAAAACTAGAAAAAAAAATCGTACTATTTGTTAGTAAAAAAATCTATATAATATAATCTAATACTTACCTTCTGTTGTGTTTACTAGTTTGTTGCTTTTGGAACAGCAAGTGTCTTCTTTTTAGATAAAACTCACAGTTCCACCGTCGTAAAGGAATCTGTTGCTATGGAGATCTTTTACATCCCTAGCATCGTCCTCCCACCAGCCATTAAAAACTAATTAAACTGTCTACTTCGGCTAGTTTATCTGATTTCAGTCTTTGATTTCGTTTAGCTTTCCCCTGCCTTTGATTTTATTTCCGTTTCTGTTTGTAATGCCAAATTTTTGGAAGAGAGATTCGTAATTGGCTGAATCAAATTAGGCTCGAAACATCCTTGAACTTTTTTATTTAATAAAGGGACAACGCTTCGTTCTCTCGTTTTACTTTTCCTGGTACAGTTATATTTGAATTGTGGATATTTATTTACTATTTATTACCACTTATATTTGTTCACATACATTCCACGCATAACGGCGCGCGTGTCGACGACGAAATCAAAATGTCAACGTCAAGAGTGGCTTTATGGCCGCTGTCAAAGCATACAACTGGTGTAGTCCCATCTCTTCCCCTATGCGTTTACCTACAAAAATTTCCCATTTCTTCTATAAACGCATAGGGGAAGAGATGGGAACGGGAAGAGGTAGGACTAAACCATACAACTTGCATAGTTGCATCAGTACTTACCATTAAACATAATGAAAATCAGGTGACTGTGCTCGTAAACTAACATGTCTGTTCGATCGTGACAATTTTGAAGATCTTGAAGATTTCTTCGAATAATGGTTCGATTTTCTTCGTCAATAATGGTGGTCTTCTGTTGTCTTTGAGAATAGTTCAATCATCTTTGGGCGCAATACCAGCCGGCAGCGATGTGGAGGAATTTTTTTACGCTATATTTTTGTGTTAGACTAGCTGCGCCCTGGGGTTTCACCCGCATAAGTCTCGATTTCGTCGGAATATCAGGATAAAAGTATCCTATGTGTTAATCCAGATTATAAAATATCTATGTGCCAAATTTCATCCAAATCCGTATTGCCGTTTTGTCGTGATTGATTGATTGATGGTGATTTTAGTAGTTACTGGGAGATACTGTGGTTGAAACTCGATTCGCTTTTGTACTTCGTGCTTGAGTAACATGTGAAAAACTTACCTACCTAAGTAAAAGTAGATATAATTTTTCTTAATAAATATCAGCTATACCCAAAGTCTCAAATTCAGATAATTTATGTAAACAAAGGGGATAACACAACAAAAAAATATCTTCGTAATGGTAATTTACATAAAATTGCGAAAAAAGAGGTTCTATTTTCTTTAAGTACTGATTTTAAGAAATAATAATAAAAAAATAATCATACCGTAATTATTTTTATATATTTTCGGTTTTAAACAAAGTTATTAATAAAAGGAGATTTTCTGGTATAAAATATTTTATGATACTGGTAACAATGCAGGAGATCTAAACATTTTCACATTTTTTACATCTTCAACAACACTAATATTACAACTCTCATTAATAGATTCATATTGTAAGTAGCACATCTAGCCACATTTTGGATGAAAACGGCTGTAAACTGTTTCGATTGGAAATTGATTTTGGGACGCCTACGTCTAGCACTGGGCTTTAAAGGACTGATTATGACTATCATATACCGTGTCTCCAACACACTACAAAAAGCATTGTTTGGCAACGGTATTTTGTTTGCATAGTTCTTATAATTAATTCACTTTAATTTTATCGATGATTATTTACAAAAACATTTAATGATAAAATGTTTTGCACCACTGTCCTGTCATTTTGACAGTGACATTTCTTGACATTACTTTGTTTAGATAAATTATCTGAATTAGAGACTTTGGGTATAGGTGTAGATGAGTTAAGAACTGTATGTCGCTCATTCTTGACCTTCCAGTTGTGTGAATACAGTTGCTTATTTTTACTGTAGATATCCATGTTGAGCATTCCTATACACCTTGGAACGACCTGTTAATTTTCAAAAATAGCTTCACCTAATAAATATTTTCTTATATAACACGGTTTGGGTGCGAGATGGATATTTAAATAGCTCTCAACTTCATGCAAACTCGTTTAGAGGTTGGCGGCATTTGTTTTTATGATGCTCCTTTTTTATGAGAGAAAAGCTAGCTTGAGAAAATGGCATGCTTTTGTAGAAGTTTTTGGGTTAAGTACTTTAACATTTAGTTTTTGAGTTATGATTACTTTAGCATTGATACTTCTTGTCATGCCAGTGCATGACAAGAAGTACCAATGCTAAAGTAAATATGGCTTCAGGAAATATTTTTGAACGTAACGTACGTTTGAACGTTTTTTTAATGAATAAATAGCAAAAAATCAAAATCATCAAAATAAAAATACCTATTTTATTTCACATAAACCTATGTACGTGGGCACGAAACGTCAGAATCTAGGTGCACGGTTCCTATTGGTCGTTTACTATGGAGAAGAGCCGGCAAGAAACTCCACGGTTACTTTTTTTTTTTAATAATTGGCTTTTACAATATTTTCAAATAACAGTGTTAATAGGTATGGGAGGACAGTGTAGGCCTTTCAACAATTACCAGGTGCTTAAAAAAATAGAAAAGTGCCAACAAATCTACAGTCTACTAGGCCTACAACGTTCTCACATTCACAAAATAGAAAATAATCTATACAAAAGATTAAAAAAAAAACTTATACTAAAATAAAAACCAAATTACATGATTGCCATTACAACTACAGTAACAAATCTGAATAAATATCATGTCCACAAAAGCCACTAATAAAGAATTGGAATTCGATTTGTAGGTACAAAAAAAAAAAAAAAAATCTAATGTTGGCAATCATGTTTTTGGGTTGGCTAATTTACTCGTACAAAGTTCTGTCTTTGATGTCTTAATCTTTAGGCCCGTATTATAGAACGTCACTCAATACTCAAGCGTTACTTAAGACTAGATTCAAGCCATTTGATTGGTTGAAACTAGTCTTAAGTAACGCTTGAGTATTGAATGACGTTCTATAATACGGGCCTTAGTGTCTGTTAAATAATTCTTCGTTACTGGATTGAATTTGAAAAGTCGTCTTTCCAACTTGCTGTAGGTTAGACGTTAAAATTAGGACGCTAAGTGAGCCTAGATTTTTACACCACCAGGTATCGTTAAGCTTCATGTTGTTGAATGAAATCACATACTTTCTGTCAATGAAGAGAATCGTCGAAATCGTTTCCAGTCACGCACCAAAGGTCAGGGTGTTAAATGTTTTATAGCCAAAACATAAGGGCTTTCTCACGCACAATTCCAGCTGAATTTAGACTAAAGTGACAACATTATCAGGCTAAAAAAAAATTGCTTTCTATGGCACGAAACGATCTCATATGTGAAAAGAAATGGCATCTCATAATGCTACTTCATACGTCGCGTGGATTTATGCCCGGTTGATGGCAGTCGACACATCTGACTAGGGTCTTCAGGAAATATCGGCGTGGTGTTATGTTAGTATGGTGTTTGCACCAGTGGCGAGGCTTGACATTTCGCAAGAGGTAAGCCGAAGAAGAAATTAGTCAGTTCTATAAATAGTCCTACAATTACGTCAACATTAATTTATCCACGTATAAATAGAAATCATTCACATATGCCAGTGAACTTGAGTGGTCTTGCGTGTTCTGTACTGAGCTAAGTCCAGCCAGTAATAGGGCTCGCCCATCTAGGAGCGCTGTCCCAAATAAGACGCATTATTAATTTATTATACATAAAACAAAAGGTATTTCAATAAAAACACATATACTAAAAGATCAATAGTTAAATTATCTTTAAAAAGGTGAAGGTTTCAGAAAATACGTCCGATAGATTTTGCGTGATTCACAGTTTATTATCCGCGTTAGACATAACTTTAAAAGTTAATTTCACTATGTAATATAAACATAATCTATAATATTCATATATTAAGTTATTAAGAAAATGCTCTAATTTAAAATATATTTTTTTCCAATTCATTAACACTACTCGTTTAGACGTGATTTTCAGTATAAAATCATTAAAAGTCGTTTATCTTCGCCCTAATGAGTTTAACACCATCTGTCGACAAGTAGCAGAATCAAAAAGACGCTTTCAATACACAAAAAGAACTTTCAATGTTTTACAGAAATAAACTCATCTTATGATTTTACTAATAATTTTAAAATTATTATTGGATTATATTATATAACGAATTCAAACCTAAGAATAAGCGTTTTTGTTTTGAATATTATGGTAAATACCTGTAATATATCTTTATTATTAATTTGTAATCGTAGACACTACTGAATGTGCAATTTTTCAATGGTGGAAGGTGAAATTTGCTCCGATCGTCCCAAGGGAAGCCGGTAGGAATGGAGTTATTAGCGCGCTACGCCTCTGGTTTGCACTTATAGTTGGTAACCAGTTCACTGCGATAGTCTGTTCCAGTTTTTCACTATCCGTCATTACGTAGTCTTCCGTTTCTGCCTGTTATCAATAGTTTCAATGTCATGCATACTTATGTACCTAAGTCATTCGGATCAAGGACAATCAATTTGGGAATTGTATTCGATTTGTATTCCATCCATAGCTCTGGGATTGTTTTGAGAGCCGTAGAATACCTCTCCACTCCTCGAGCACCTCAGGATATGTTGCCCCCTAGTCGCTACGTCACTATGTGCTAGCGGCCGTTTTCTGGGGCCCATTAATGAGTGTGCAAGTCACCCCCTGCCATTTTATTCGTGTATAATAAAACATTGATCAGGCAGGGGCCATAGTCCTTCCATAGTATTAAGTAACCAGTCCATTTTAACCACCAAAACCCATGGTCCAATATCTTTGTTTCTATTCCCTACAATAGTCCTACACCAACCGGGGGTTGTCCTTGGGTGCACTTGCATAGTGCGTACAGGAATAATCGTCGGTTGTTGCCTCATTTAATTAAAAAGCATGTAACGGGCCTCTGCGAGTTGGCTTCGGCCCCTCGTACGCCTTCCAAAGGTCAATCATAAGGTCATCTACTGGGAATGGGTATTTCTTTGGAATGGAATCTTTAAATGTAGTGTAGTGCGATGTTCCTGGGAGTGTAATTATGTATACTAACTTTAACACTTTTGAGATGTAGTAGTGTATTTCCTAGAATAGAGTAGGCCAAGTCTCTTTGATTAACGATATCAAGATAATTATTGACAGCATCATTTTGCACTAACAAAACAAACGGTTTTACGACGAAATTTTAAATACAGAATACCTATTTTTGGGTGTCCCCTTATTTCGCAGACAGAAATTTCATAGAATTTCGTTTCCCAGAAAATGTTCGGTCCTTGTATTTTTAGTTCGAATATATAGTATATTATATATAGTACTATGACATCGAATAGTGTTTGAAACAATAGTTTCAAAGACTATTTACTTGAATGAAACATATTTCACAGAAACACAATTCAATGAATTTTTAATCACATTTTTTTGTTTAACAAACTTATCAAACAGTAGAATATTTTTTTAACGAATTTTGTTTGTTCGGTATAAGTTAGTGACAGAAACGAATCGCTGCAAAACCGACTCCACGTAGTCGTAGCGGAGGGGCGAGGCGGCCTGCGAACTGAGAAGCAGGTGATTATGACGCTCGCCGCCGCGGCTGAGGCTGGCCGGCCGGCCGGCCAGCAAGCCGAAGCTGCGGTGGTGCCATACCATCTGCGACGATAAGCTTGCGTGGGACCGCCGGAGCCCCGCAGCGCCGGAGCCGTGACAGAAACCATGCATGCTGCATGTTGCATGCTCGCTGGCATGTTGCATGCATGCACGCTGCATGCTTGCTTGCATGCCGCAAAATGCAAAAAAAATGCTGTTGAAAATTTTAAAATTGATAAAATTTTGTTCTTGGTAATAAGTTTTATATTAAATAAAAGATATAAGGATAAAGAATATTTTTATTTATTTATTCTATGATATAACTATTCTAACAATAAACTTTATGTGAAACAAAAATTAATGATTTAAAAATCTTCAAATTAAGTATATTATATAAACATTACTTAACCTATTTTTGCCTTGTTTTATGTGAAAATTTACATTAGCATTTAAATTTACTCTAATGGACACATCCATTAGAGTAAATTTAAATGCTTACAGAATACATACTTAAGTGCGTTGTTTCACAGTTCTGCTTCATGAAGATAACATTTCGTTCACATTGGATTAACATTATTATTTGCATGTACTTTCACAAGCTCCCAGTTTAAACCGATAAACGTATTGCGGTAAACTCAGTTCAGTTCGCCTCGTCCTATTGGATATTAAATATTAACTGAGAAAGATCGATTTCAAGTTCTGGAGAATTGCTATATTTGGAAGAGCGGTTGCTACATCGTATTTCTGTAGTATAAGTATCTAATAACTAATGTATTACATACCTACAACATCATACCGGTATTTATCTTTTTTTATATCCTACACGTGTTGGCAAGTAAACCATTATTTCTGTCTATGTTTTCTTTTTTACAACGTAACATTGGCACTTATTACAATGGACCCCCGGTTATCCGAAAAACGTTTTGCAGGGCAGCGTTGAACTATCGAATTTGTCGGATTATAGAGTACTCGCCTAAGACCTATAGTCTGGTTTTTTTTTACAAAAGCGTACCTTGTAATCCGAAAAATCACATATTCAATGATAAGATTCTATATGTTATACTCTAAAGTACAAATCATACATACTTCATTATGTATGTCGAATTTAGTCAATTAAACACTATAGAGAGCTTACGTTTTATGACAAAATTAACGTCATTAATGATATAGAACATACAAAAAATAGTAACTTTACATTAGGAAATACATAATTAATTCATACTCTATTATCAAATTGGCTTCTAACACTGGACTACGATATGTCAGAAAGTTTTTTAGTTTAAGTAAAAAAATACAAACATTGACAATTCTCAAATACACGTGCATACACTAAATGCGTGTAACATACAGACAACCCCTTCCAACAAAACTGACACAAATTACACCATGCATACACTCTTTTTATAGGTTACTATTTTAAGTTTAAAAATGTATCTTTTTTATATAATTGTTAACGGAACGGGAGCCTGGATCTCACAATACAGGGAATCCTAGTGTGAGGTCTAGTAATTCAATCCACTTGAATTTAAACATAGCTAAATAAATTTATTCTTATTCTTATCAGCTAAATCATGCATTATCTAATATTAGCGAAGATTGTCAAAAAAATATTCAATAATAATACAGACGTGTCGGATTACGGTGGGCGCTGGATTAGACACGGGCCGGATTACCGGGGGTCTACTGTATATGAAAGTGTAATTACGAGTAGGCGTTATTATACTGTTTTTTTTATTTTACTATGAGTTTGCTCTTGACTTTAGTCTAGCTCTGGATGACAGAGACAAAGTCTACGATGGAGTGAGCTACCCAGAAGAAGCCTGTTCACTCTCACTTTGAATAGATTAGGGTTGTATGCGTTCGGAAACACAGACGCAGGCAGAGAGTTCCACTCCTTTGCTGCGCGCATTATAAAAGACGTTTGAAAACGCTTAGTGCGAGTTGGTGGAATATCAACTAGGTAGGGGTGGTAACTTGCAGTGCGTCTAGATGTCCGATGGTAGAAGGGGGCCGGTGGAATGAGGTCGTGGAGTTCATGGGCACACTCTCCGAAGTACAATCTGTAGAAGACCGACAAGCAGGCAACCTTGCGGCGATGAGCCAAGCTGTGAAGCTTGGCATCCACCAGTTTTACGTCGCCAATAAGCCTCTTAGCTCTGCGTTCCACCGAGTCAAGCGCAGCAAGTTGGTACTTTGCTGAGCCATCCCAAAGGTGGCTGCAATACTCCATGCAGGAACGGACTTGTGCTTTGTAAAGGGTTAAAAGCTGTCCAGGCGTAAAGTATCAATGCAATACAATGCCACACAATGTGAACTACGCATCAAAGACCTGACGTCACAAATGCTGCATCGCGCAATCAGAGTTTACCGCGCGACTAGCATATTATATACAACATCCCGACATCAACTGTCGGACAGTTACCCAGAGGATCCTCCCTTTTCAATAGAATATGAGTGAACATTAGAGAACAATAGAATATGAGTGAACCCTAGAGGATCCTCCCTTTTCAATAGAATATGAGTGAACATTAATTACACTCTGTTCCTCATTTACCATTAACATAAAAAAAAACAAAGTGCAGTAATTCAACAATAATTACACAATAACCGTCGTTATTTAGCCGTTATTTGTCTAATGCTATATAAATGGAGTATAGTCGTATAATTTAAACACTATAACTGCTTGTATGTTAAGCAGATAAATCCGTGCCTTTGAGGTTATGTCAAAGCAGTTTATACCTCATATGAGGAGCTTACTATACGATTACTAAATTATACTATTGTTACAATAGAATTGTAAGTGAACAATGCAAAAATGTGAGAAAATAATAATAAAAGACATACTTGATAAACAGTCGTAAACCATCAATATCGACATAGATACTTTATAGTTACTGGTGGAGTAGTTTCAGAATGGATTTTCGACCTGATATTGAATTCCTAGTAACTCAGGATTATAGTTGAGCAACACCGATATTAAGTAGTGCGAACAAAATTGATCTATCTTTTATAGATATTTAATAAACTTTGGGAAATTGATCGTGAGAAGTTTTATCGCTATACCGAGCGAGGTAGACGAATATTTGAACAATTTTCGAACGATCGGATATAATTTTATTAATTGGTATTATAACTCCTGGATATAAGTTTGGCGTACCGCAGGGGGCTGCGGGTGGCTGATTTAAATGTAGATTACAAATTCGTCTGCAAACCGGGATTATTTACTTTGGTCATATTTATCAGTATGAAACTATTGGAAACTAATCATTTTAATTTGCGAAGAGTGTTTTTAACAACATTTATTGGTATACACGTTGCTGCCCGCGGTTTCGCTCGCGTGTTTTTTTTATAAAATAAAAGCCTTAATTACTCCTTATAACATCAACTATCTGCCAATGAAAGTCCCGTCAAAATCGGTCCAGCCGTTTTGGAGATTAGCCGAAACAGAAATAGATAGTCAGACAAAAAAAATTACAGTTTTTTTGTTATAAGATCCGTATGTAGTTTCATTTGCATTTAGTAAAAAGTGTTATTTTGATATTACAAACAGATACTGCAGCAAATGATTCTTTCGAGGTAATTTTCGATGCCTTTTTCGCAAATCTCGTAGGTTATCTCGGCAATAACTTGGCGGATGTTAGTTTTTAGGTGCTCTAAAGTTGCAGGTGTGTTAGCGTAGACGCGACTCAAGAAAACCCCACATCGTTTAATCGCACGACCTTGGCAGCCAGTTGACGTTACCGTACCGTATAAAGTTCCTGCTGCTCTAATACTCAATCTGCGTAAATTCTTCGCTGTTCATGATCTAGAGGCTTCAGTTCTTGTGTTAACTGAATTTTATACGGGGTGAAGGTGCATGTCCTTATACAAAATGCACCAAAGGGAGCCATAGGAATGGCCCAAACTTTGCGAACGGCGACGAATCGATAATTTCGGGTCTTCGGCCACATTCACTCATAGAAGCAATATTCTCAGCTGAACGAACACCACGATGATGCACACGGCTTACCTTTTCTCCAATGCTTCCAGGTTCCTCAATTTTTATTTTCATTATCTTTCAAATTGTTCGCTCAGTAGGACGATTAACTTGACCATAATCTTCCCGCAAAATTCGATACACAGTTCTTACAGAATTATAATTTCTGTAGAACAACTGAACAATTTAAAACGTTGAGCAATGGTAAAGCGATTCATTACGTAAATGTATTTTTACAAACTAACATTTGACGTTTGAAACACGCGCCATAATTAACATCTGTCAAAATTACAGTGTTGCCAATATAAGAACCTCGAATTGGATCACCCTTTAGAAGCACTCACAAAACAAAACACGAACTTAAAGCCTTCAATTTCACCCAGCAAACGCAATGAGCCACTATGACCCTGAGAGGATCCCTCTATCCCTCTATTTTACCGGCTAATCAATACGGTTCAGCACCCAAGTCGATAGACAAACACGCTAACGTCAAAGTACACAGCCGAGATAACGTGCGGTATTTGTACAGGTACGCGATAAAATGAGGTCTGCGAGGGAATGGGGAAAATAAATACACGTAAGAATAGGGAAAATGGGTTTACAGCTCTCAGTGTAATTTCGTGCTGGGAAAGCGGTTTGGTACCTAAACAGTTTAATTTTTCCATTTGGATGTAATGGTTCCGAACTTCATAATTAAACTTTTTTTTAGACATAATTGTTAACTATCTGCCGTCTGATTTTAGGAATAGAGGCTTTCCCATATGTTTTTAACTGGTGAAAATAAGATTCACTCGTGACTTTTGATCGTTGTTCATAAATAACTAAATTATAAAATCCTTTTTATTGATTTTGTGCAAACTTTCAAAATACCTCATGTATCAATTTAGCTACTTATGTTTCCTGGAATTGCGCTTTATTGTCTACAAAGTCAAATATTATATTTTTTGGGCGTTGCTTCTCGACTATTGTTTGAATTTTACTCACAAAACTTGAGGACATGGTATAACTAATAATAATAATAATAACCCCACCGCCGTATCTCTACGTTGACGTCGTGGTGGGGCTTGCGCGCTCCGAACTCTAGGTCTGTGCCGGTAGAGTTTACTTTGCCGGAACATATCTAGGGTGAGGAGCCAGACCAAGAGAGATACAGAAACCCGCAGGGCAGCATGTGGCGAGCTGTTGGGCAGTTGCGACCCCACGGACCCTATCTCCCGGGAGAAGTCATGTTCCTCATCTCTGGCTTGCCTTTATTGGCCGGCTGGAGTGAACACTGACGAGGAACTGAGCTCCCACCTCATTCTTGCCTTTATTGGCCGGCTTGAGTGGAGATTCGCAAGAGCAAACGTGCTCGGAGGAAGGAAGTATTCCAGTAAGTGCTTGTAGGGATCTTGACCATCTTCCGGGCTCTGGGATTGTTCTGAGAGCCTTGGAATACCTCTCCACTCCTCGAGCACCTCAGGACATGTTGCCCCCTTGTTGCTACGTCACTATGTGCTAGCGACCGTTTTCGGGGGCCCATTATTGAGTGTGCAAGTCACCCCCTGCCATTTTATCCGTGTATAATAAAACATTGATCAGGCAGGGGCCATAGTCCTTCCATAGTTTTTGGTAGCCAGTCCATTTTAACCACCCAAACCCATAGTCCAATATCTTTGTTTTCCATATCCTGCAATAGTCCTACACCAACCGGGGGTTGTCCTTGGGTGCACTTGCATATTGCGTACAGGGATAATCATCGGTTGGTGCCTCATTTAATTAAAAAGCTTCTAACGGGCCTCTGCGAGTTGGCTTCGGCCCCTCGTACGCCTTCCAAAGGTCCGGGACCCCAGGGTCCCGAGATATGTAGACATAAATAAAATAATAATAATACTTTATTGATACAAGTCCTTACAATTTGCTTAATATCTAGCGAAAGTTCACAATAATTAAAGGCGCACAAAAATTGAAACCCTGACTCCTAAACTAGGATTACCTGTGACTTAGGAGTCAGTGCAACTCTCAGAGGGACAGTTGACATGACACTTGGCAGCTTGTGTTGCCAATCTTTCACGCCGTTCATCTCTGAACTCTGATTCTCTGAATGTCGGGTGACGTCCAGTGACGGTATAGCTTCGATGGAAAAGTAGTGTCATTTGTTGTAAAAAGTAACTAAAAATTATCAAAAAAAAACTTTACTTCTAGGGCAAATGAGATTTAATTGTGACTTGATCTTGACGGATTCATGTGACCCGCGGGGAAATATTTTGGCTTTGCATTATCATCTTTTCTTTTATTAACATAATTTTGCACATATATGCAGTGTATGTGTTTACTTTTACATTTATTTGATTTTGGCATAGTCCAGCAAAGGTTTGGTGTAAATTATAATTACTTTACGAAGTTCTGTAGTGGAAATTCCGTTCAAACTCCCAGTACGACTGCAAGTTGTCAAAGAACCCAGTAGTTCTATAATGATCTGTCGAGAAATATGAAGTTTCTGAATTTTGTTGCCTTTAAAGTTGGAGAACTTAATAAGGATGGAAAGTTTTAATAAGTACGGGTGCGTGTTTGGCAGAATATTTTACACAAAAAACACCGTATCTATCATTAGTAGGAAAACGAAAAAGTTAAATAATTTTCAAATTCCTACAGTGCATTCCCGCAGGTTTAAATAGTAGATTGTACATCAAGTGCATAAAACGCACCATTTTACGCGAGACGTTTATCCGAGCGAGCTTGCGAGCGAGCTTGCGAGCAAGAATGGATATAAAGTAGAGTGTAAAAAGGGTTTTATGGACGAGTTGTACACTCTACTTTTCACATCGATTGCGAGGAAATGAAACAGCAACATGTAAAATAATAAATGGACGAAATAAAAAATATAAGTTTATTTCATGAAGTTTTATTGTGTACTTTGGCTGTTGATATCTTCGATCAATAATATTGATCGAAGGTTGATATCCTTGCTTTGTTCTTAGAATACTAACGAAACGAATTAAAATAAAGAGGTTATTCTATGAAGTTGAAGTTGTTCGTGTGGCTGCTGGACCGATTGCCTTGGTCTTTGACGAAGATTTTACTTTATGCTCTAGAGCATAAAAAGCTATTTTAACTTTTATAGCATGGGAAGTGAAAAAGCCATTTCAAACTGTAATTTTCATTTTGCATCATGTTAGCCGAAAAAATAATAAGTTTTATAAAAATTCATGTTAAAATGGTTCTTAGGTCCTCAATCTTTTCATTCCTCGACTGTACACTACAGAATGTATATAGAATTTTATGAAGAATTCAGGGAGAGTTTTGATTACCACATTTTTCATTTATTTTCATCTAGGATACCTAAAAGAAGCCCTTGATTAGCCGCGGGCACATCTCGCAAAGTATTAACAACGTACCTTATCTATCGTGGTTTGCGGTAAAGAGAATTTTAACATTAATTAAATATGGTCTCATTAGCATTCGCTACCATGTTCGTTGGCTTTGATTGTGACCGCAATTGGTATAATAATTAAGACGAGAAGTGTAGCATTGAAGAAGGTTATTTTGAACTGAGGACGTCCGGCGTGTGGTTTTAGTCAGTCTCAGTAGGGAACCTCAAACATTACCTGAGGATTTACTTGAAGATGTCCACATGAAAAAGTTTACTACAGGGGGAAACGCTAAGGTAACCCGCGAAATTCAATTTTTCTTACGATATTTGCAGCTCATTGTCTGGGTGTATGTTGATCAAAAATTTAATTCGCGACCGTAACAAATATACACAGAATTATAATCATTAAAATCAGTAATACTGTGGCGGTATCAACAACGCCACATGCGAACTACGCATCAAAGACCTGACGTCACAAATCCTGCATCGCGCTATCAGAGTTTACCGCGCGACTAGCATATATACAACATCCCGACATCAACCGTTGGGCAGTTGCCCTCCAGACACAATACCTGTTTGGTCGGAGGATCCTCCCTTTACTATAGAGTATGAGTGAACTTTACACCCTGTTCCTCATACCTCTAAAATACAACTCCTTAAGTTAGTATAATCCTCAAATATCAATATTTCGTGAAATAGTCATTCAAAAGGGTAATATAAAATAAGAGAGTTTTTTTAATAGGAACGTATTTTTATTTACAGAATATACAATATATGTCGCAACTAACTATTTACACTAGGTACTACATTAAAAGACTAACAAACTAAATATATAAAAACAAAAAACAAATACAAAGAAAAACAAAAGGACACTTAATAGGCGTCGAAGTACTCGTCCGCATCGCTGTCATTCGGAAACGTGCCCAGAAGACTGGCAGCATTGCCACGTTGAATGGCAATCCTAATTCTTTGGCCAAAGAAAGAGCCAGCCCTCTGGTCACGTGAAGTGTCGACCAGTCGGCGAGAAATTTCCTTAAAAAGGAGACGTGCACTCGGGCCCCATGACCCGAGCGTTTCGACCCCAAACGGCTCAAAAGTGTAGTTACCCATAAGGTTACAGTATTTGCGTCGCTTGAGGGTCTCAGCAGCCGCAGCAGCAGCGCCAACACAGCCAGCCGTGCTTCAAACATGAGATGGCGCAAGGGTGTCGACACAGGTTGCGTCCCACACCAGAGAGTTGTATTGATGATTTAAATGATGATTAATCTACCTAGCCTTTTCCCAACTATGTTGGGGTCGGCTTCCAGTCTAACCGGATGCAGCTGAATACCAGTATTTTAAATGGAGCGACTGCCTATCTGACCTCCACAACCCAGTAACTGGGTAACACGATACCCCTTGGTAAGACTGGTTGTCGGACTTTTTGGGCTTCTGACGACCCGTAACGACTGTCAAAGATCCACGAATGACAGCCGGGACCAACGGCTTAACGTGCTTTCCGAGGCACGGAGGAGTCTCGGTATGTAAAGATGGACACCCATCCACGGATCAACCCCGGCAAGCGTAGCTTAACCTGATCAACCCGTGCGGCTATTATTACTTAGCTACGAGCTCCTCCGTTTAAATGATTATTATAATTCTAAAAATACTGATTGGTACGGTCGTGAATCATATTTAGATCAACATAGAACCTGATACTGACTTGCAAATTTAAAAAAAACGTAAGGTTTTTTTTATTTCGCTGGCTTCCCTGGCGCTTTGGCTTTAAAACGAGAAACATTATTTTATTTAATAACAAAATAGTCGTTCAGAATTCCCCGATACCAACATATAAACTTTTATCCCATTATGCTGGCACAGACGTGTTAGTAAATGCATAGGAGCGTAGAGAGCTTTCCAACTACAACTGAGTACGAACTACTATCTCCCATCTAGACCGACATTGTAACAATAGATGGAATAACAAAGTGCTAACAAGCGACTATCGGAGTGTCGCTACAGAATATCAACTGACAGTGCATATGCTTATACTTTGTGTAGCAGTGAGAGGTAGAAGGTTTACAACGAAGGTCACTTGAATGTTTGTGCTATTAACGTAAACGTTAGAGCTGCGAAGTGTTTGTTTGTAAATAAATATAATAGTAATAGGTATGCTTTCGTGAAATAAAGACGAAATTGCGTTTTCTGAAATAACAAAATTTGCTTTTATTCGGAACTTAATTAAATACAAGTTTTTACAAAGCTTACACATTCTAAACAGAGCCTTTACTTCTAGTTTAGTTTATAAACTTCCTTTTATTTATACAGGAAACTATTTACTGTTTTACGTTTTTCTAAAATAAGATAACCTAACTTTATCTTCTTAAAAATTACTTCAATACTGACAGTCGATGTCATTGACATGACACTCACATCTATTAGAGATCTGTAGATAATAAATCCATAAAGAAAAGGAACGACATAGTGATATTCTTTACATAAATATAATAAATAACGTAAATATTATGCGTTACGAACATACTATTTTATGAACTGCGTACGTAAACGCTATGTGCTACGAATGTATATGTTATTTGCTACGAACGTAAACGTTAGAGCTATGAAGTGTTTGTTTGTAAATTAATAAATAACGTAAATATTATGCGTTATGAACATACTATTTTATGAACTGCGTACGTAAATGCTGCGAACATATATGTTATTTATTACGAACGTAAAATCAACTCAATAAAGTCTTGAATTCACTGAGAGAGCTTAAACCGCTGGGTCTAGTTGCAAGAAATTTTGCACAAGAGTTGCTTTTGTAACGAAGGTGCGTACTAAGAGAGGATTTGGAAGCATTAAATAGGGGATGAAAGTATGTATTGAAGTTCGTACATTTTTGACGATAGTCC
Organism: Dryobota labecula; assembly: GCA_947523025.1. Taxonomy (NCBI): domain Eukaryota; kingdom Metazoa; phylum Arthropoda; class Insecta; order Lepidoptera; family Noctuidae; genus Dryobota; species Dryobota labecula. Next base: position 13,787,259 of record OX383303.1, read on the forward strand.
ATCGGGCACATGGCTTGCAAATGTTATAATATGCTTTTCACTTCTCATGCTCTAAAAGTTCGTTTTATATAAAGTCGCTTTTTATGCTCTAGAGCATAAAGTAAAATCTTCGTCGAAGACCAAGGCAGTCGGTCCAACAGCCACAGGAACAACTTCAACTTCATAGAAAACCTCTTTATTTTAATTCGTTTCGTTTGTATGCTAAGAACAAGGCAAGGATACCAACAGCCAAAGTACACAATAAAACTTCATGTAATAAAATTAATTATATTTTTTATTTCGTCTATTTAATATTTTACATGTTGCTGTTTCATTTCCTCGCAATCGAAGTGAAAAGTAGAGTGTACAACTCGTCCATAAAACCCATTTTACACTCTATGTCCATCCTCGCTCGCAAGCTCGCTCTGATGGATAAAAGTCTCGCGTAAAATGGTGCGTTTTATGCACTTGATGTACAATCTACTATTGAAAGTGTGTCATGTGCTACGAACTTGAATGTTATGCGCTACGAAAATAGCGTAGCGTTGTAGCAGCTATGTCATAGGGAAAAGTTGGTCCTTTTCGTATAGCGTTTTAACTTCACTTTATTACTTTCTTCGGGACTTTGATACTTAACCTCTCGTATGCCGTAATTATAGACACAATTAATAAACCAATGTATCTCGCGTGTATCTACGTTCGTTATAGGAAGGTTTAAAGAAACGGAATATAACATAATATAACTCCTGTAATCCCAAAAGTGTTAGGCCGTGTTGTATCATAGTACACCCACATTTCGCCAGTTAAGTCCCATGTAATAGGGGGTGAACCTATTGCCATGAACCGGGCACAAATCCAGACTCCGGGCTGTTACTGAGAAATTCCAGATAGAAAAAACTAATAACACTTTGTCGGATCTGCGATCGAACAAAAACGGTCGAACGGAATATTATTCCAGCTATCCAGAGTTTCGTCTTGGTCTGCAAGTTTGCCATAGAATAGCCCCAATGTCGAGACAAGTATCGACTTAAATTATTAAGACTACGATAACCGACTTTTAATGATTTTATACTAAAGATCACGTCAAAACAAGTACTGTTCAAGATAAAGAAAAAAATTATGTTAATTTAGAGCATTTTCTTAATAACTTAATATATGAATATTTTAAATTATATTTATATAACACAGTGAAATTAATTTGTAAAGTTATCTCTAATGCGAATAAAAAACTGAGAATCACGCTAAATCTATCAAGCGTACTTTTCTGAAACCTTCACTTCTTTAAAGATAATTTAATTATTGATCTTTCAGTATACGTGTTTTATTAAAATACCTTTTGTCTTATGTATAATAAATTAATAATGCGTCTTATTTGGGACAGCGCTCCTGGATGGGCGAGTTCTATGACTGGCTGGACGTACGACGCGTTGCGTGAGCTCATTACAGAACACGCAAGTTAATCACTCAAGGTCACTGGCATATATCTGCGTCTTAAGTAGAGTGGATAATTTTTTTCTGACAATCGTTCATACGTTGTTCAGAGTGGGTTTTCTGCCTTTACTTATACACAGTATCACTTCGTATCGATTTTATGTTACACACGGCGTGCGGGTGACGTGCACTATATGTTGTGAAAGTGTTATTTGTCCCTTTTGTATCATCGGGCGTAGTTTAATTAAATTTTGTACCGCATACGTTTAGGTATTAGACCGGTTCTGAATCTTTGGTAGTTAGAGGATTTTCGGTATTTAGAGTTAATTAAAATGTGTTTACTTAGGGTTATTTTTCAAGAGAATAATTTAGATTACTCATTTTAAATTACGCTAGTGTATGCAGCAACAATAACTCGCCAGATGTGACATAGAATGCGAACTGCGGCGTAGTTCAGTCCTACGTATAACTTGGTGCTATGATTGCGAACAATGGCAGCTGCGTGGATGAGGTGAAACGCCATATGGCTATGGCTAGAGGAGCAAAAGACAAGTAAAAAAAAAGTAGGAATCGCAACATTACTAAAGCCACTAAGATCAGGCTCGCCCGTACAATCGCATTCCCCATATTCCTGTACGCAGCTGATGCGTGGACATTACGAGAACTGGAAAAGAAAAAAGTAAATGCTCTAGAAATGTGATGCTGGAGAAGAATGCTTGAGATCTCGTGGACAGAATTCCGCACAAACGTATCCATACTTCAAGAACTCGGCATCAAGCAGTGTCTATCAGCACAGTCTCGAAAACTGAAGTTCGAGTCGTCGTCTAGTACAGTCTCGAATACTGAAGTTCTTTGGTCATGTCTCCAGGCGGAATAATGACTCCATAGAGCGTCTAGTAATGCAGGGCAGAGTAGAAGGTAATAAGCCACGTGGGAGGTCACCGATTAGGTGGACCGATCAAATTAAATTCGCGGTTGGAGGCCCTGTTAATAATAATAATAATTTATTTCAGAACATAATTCCATATAAAATTATTAGTACGGCTTAAAAACTATGTTAGTACCGTAGAACTACCTATTAATTAATTTATCTAACATTAAAAATAATCTTGCCAGAACTATGCATCTTATTCCAGTGCCGCACAATAGGACACTCCACCTTTTCTGTTATGGTGTTTAGAAGCCCATTGGGGCTGCCCCTCACACGACACATCAGGGAGGCCACTCTCTTTCGCACAATAGCTCTACAGCAGTCAGTGTTGGCCTTCGTAAACATCCCCGATGCACTACAGTATCACGGCAACCCCATCAGCATCCTAAACCCATTATTGAACCCATTAATGAATGCGCCAGACTGTCATCTAACAGAACCAGATGGAGGTCGATCGTGAGGCGAGCTATGACTACACCTGCGATTGGACAAAACCCATTGTGACTACGACCGCTCTGTCAAGAGCGAAGCGAAGAAGAAGAGTGTACCCATGTGTAAACATACATATAGGTAGTCTCACTAGGTAACCCATTTTGGTTACTCATGTAGGTGCATACACAGGAGCTCATGAACACAGAGGTATTTTGAAATTGTTAGAATAAGGTGATTTAGGTGCAATTTTTTTTAGTATTTGTTTTGTTGTAATCTTGGCATTAAAATAATTTTATTGTTACATACATACGATTCATTTTATATAAGAAACAAACCGTTTATAAGAGATAAAAATAGAGAATTTTAATGACTTTGTGACCTCCAAAATAAGAAAATGAAATATAATTAGAAAAAACTAATCAGCGCATTTTAAAGACGAGAATGTTCAGCTAATTATGCGCTGAACAGATTTTGAAAATAATTCTTAATTACCCTAAAGTAGGAGCACAAACATACCTCGAAATGTTGTTGGGCAAAAAGAGCTGTATTCAACGCTTGATTTACCTAACATAATCCACCTCGATGTACTAAAAAAAAATTACTAGCTATTACTTATATTATGTTTATTTCTGTGCAATAATAATATTTCATGTTATTTCTTTAATTTGTTTAAAAAGAAATACAAAGTTGCGCAAATAACTCACCGCGAGTGAATTTGCAAGACTGCAGCCTTAAGTTATATTTAAATTACATTATTAGCTAATAGGCTAGATTTTAATGTGAATAAAGTATCATCAACTGTGATAATTTATAAAAGGAAAAAAATATGTGTAGGTGTATAGAAACTAAACAATGTGCAACATGAAGCTTTTGTTTCAATATCATCCAAGCGCGCCAGTAGTGAGTAGAAGGTACTGTAAAGGTTACATGCAAAAGTCGACCTTATGTCGTACAGACTGTTAGGAAAATAACTATGGTTGCATTCGATCTTTCAAGCGAATTTGGAATGAATTTTAAATGAGGAATGAAATAAGATCTAGAGGAATGTGGCCGTTGTTATTTAGATCGAATTTTGTTGCTTCGTGTCTTACATCAATTCAGTCGCGATACTGTAGCGCGGTAGTAGCGCGTTGGCATCGCTTCTGTAGTGCGTTGCAAATGCGCCTAACGCGCGTTTCGTAAACGCGCGACAACATCGCTACAAAAAGTCGCCGTAGGCGAGGGGCGTTACAGGGGTGTAATTTTAAATTCAATTGCCTCTCTTTTAATGTTTTCATTTTCCCTAGGACTGAATATTACTCCTAGAACGTTAATATCCTCTAACTTTTATATTGTTAGACCGAAGAATACCTATCAAAGAGACTTCCAAGGCTCTTCTATAGATTATGATCGGTACTTTCATGGTACAAGTTCAAGAGTTTGACGATCATAGCAACAGGTTGATCCCATATTGTCGACTCTCTAGCTTTTTTGTTTATAAACTAAGTTATAATGAAATTCCTACATTCAAGTTACATGGTTATTACATTTTCTGCTTCATATTTTCTAAATACCTCCTTCGTTTAGAAACATTCCTTTCGGGGGTAAACCAACCTTTTTGTTGGCGGACTCAAGATATTAAAAATAATCGTCTCGGACAACTTGGAATTAAACAGTATTCTTAGCAATGAAAAAGAGGTAAATAGGTTTCCTAAGCAACATTCGATCTTTAAAAACGACAAAGTAACGTACACATAATTATTGTAATATTGTAATACCTACTTCCGTTGACGCTGGCACGACATTGAGTTCAGGGGGCCAAGTCTACTAATGTACAAACGTTGCAATGGTCTCTTCATTGTGAGTTTTTGACAGATTTGCCATACAAACACTGTCAAATACTCACAATGGCGAGACCATTCTGACACTATTGTAATAGCAGACTTGAGGCCCAGGTTTGCTACTAGCCAAGTTTTATCGTGCTATTTACGGAACGCGTGTGATATCTACCTCTTTTTTCTTATAACTGATTCATAGTCATGTTCCTATTTTGAATTTTACCCTCGGAACCCCTGGAATATTCTCTTGCACCCTATATGTGCGCTGTGTTGTGTCGCTCATAGCACAGCATCATGCTGAGTGGAAGCCTTCTTGTCACAGTCATGACGTGCAGCTGCCGACTATTTTGTTTTGTGCTCGTGATTGGAATGTAGATCTAGTTTGTTTTATTTTTTAATTTTCTGTATACCACCTACTCAAGTTAATTATCTTTTTGTATGCACGTGTTTCTGTGACAAATAAACCTATTTTTCTTTCTTTTCTTTCTTTCTATATGACCTAGAAATGGGTCCTCATCCTCTGCCATATATCATAACCAATCCGTTTAGCAAGAGATAGGGTCATAGAGAATATAATCCTAAACCACTGATTAGGGAACTTGTGGTCATTGGTTTGTTGGAGGTCGTTTTAGGGGTCTGTTCTCACGTTCATCTACATACAAGTTACAAGTTGTAATACTTGTTTTTGACATGTATTCAAATGTATTAAAATGAAAGGGCTTACTGTGAGGGTCTCAAATATATTTTTTAAATAATTTTAAAATAAATTGTTTTTAAGTTATAAGTGAAAATAGACGAAAATTGACCATTCCCCCCCCTTGTCTCCGAAACTATACTGCACCTAAAATTTTGAAAAAAAAAAAATACAGAAAATAGTTCTATACTTATAGATTACGGGAAAATCTATGGTCTTAAAATAATGTGGTAAATCTCTCGATATTGTGCGTACAAACTTACATTTGCAGTTAGAATGTAAGGGAGATTATGTTTACCAACTACAATGTTAAGTTTGTTCTTAGGATTAATTCTTTCCAAGTGCGGAACTCTTTATTGTGCGTGGTCCGACACGCACTTGGCCGGTTTTTAAGTATCAAGAGTGCTACATGGCCCCTAAATGATATTATTGACAGGGAGGCGTTGTTGGTAAACAGTATGTACAAAATTTTGATGAATAATTAAAAAAAAAACATTGATACATTAGTTATGTTATTCCTGTCACTGTCTCACTACTGTTAATCTAAAAGTGCAAGATAGAGACGGGATCTTATCTAACTCAAAGCAGAGCTATGTAACATTTATGGATCTAGGCCTTAAAGTCAAGCTACAGTCGTTAAATTCAAGACGTAATCATGTCCTTAATATAATGGTTCAAGGTTTTTCGTGGTTTGCTGAATAATCCGCAAATACTGGAATCTTTGGGATTGCTCGTTCCAAATAGTAGGCTGCGACAAGGGCCGAGAGAGAGACTGTTTAAAGTCCCGGTGGCTCGTACAAACTTGTTAAAGTTTGCACCGGGTGGGGCGTGCAATAAAGATACTCAACAGTGTCTCTCTGCGATTGGATATCTTTACTTACTCTTTGGCGGAATTCCAGAAGGTGACACTTAACTCATTGTCCTCTGTATGAATGGTGCTGGTACTTGGAACTTGTTAATTGGTATACGACAGGTATACAGCGTGTTACGGAAAGGGTACATCCATAGAAACGGGGTGAAGAGTGTATCTGGTTCAGAATCTCTGTACAAAATTTCAGCTCAAAAGCACTAACTAGAAAATGCTTAATATTTTTTTTATTTCGATAGTTTATTAAATTTAAATCATAACAAACGTGTTACCGCCGTTTCTTTGTGTGTAGTTTATTGAAACCGATCAGCTGACTTGGTCTAGTGATGTGTAGAATTCAATTGGAAACATTTGATTTTTAGTTATATGTTTCTTAACTTTTTATTTATGTAGGTTTATGTATTAAAAAATATTGCCCTGTAGTTTGTTATCACCAAAAGAATCCGTGCCTTTGACATGTATATACCCTTTCCGTAACACGCTGTAAATTTGAACCCTGTCAGTCAAAATAGGACAGTTTATAAAAAAAAATATTTTTGTTGGTGGTGGTATCTATCAATGGGTTTTTGTGTGACGTCCCCGGATGTGGAAATTGTGACTACATTGTTGTATTGGGATCCCACCTGAAAAAATAATAATAATAATAAATAATAATAATAATAAATAATATTAATCAATAAATATATATTAAATAGAGACATAGTAGGTACATAGGTACCTACTGTGTCTCTAGTTGGTACTTGCCAATAAAAATCATTTTAGACGTTACACGGGCAGTTTTGTAGACTAAAAAGGAAAAGCAATTTATTTGCTCCGTTATTCAGTCGATTTAACAAGCCATCGATGCAATCGTATGCGTCCCTCGCAGCGAAATGTCAAAGGTAACAATATATTTTGTGGCACAGAATATGTTTTAAATATTTTATAGCCATGAAAATTCTTAGTTCAAGATTGTAAATGCTGCAGAGACTCCTCCGTGCCTTAGAAAGCACGTTAAGCCGTTGTTCCCGGCTGTCATTGGTGTTTGACGGTCGTTACGGATATCCAGAAGCCCAAAAATCTGACAATCAGTCTTACCAAGGGATAAGTATCGTGTTACCCAGAAACAGGGTTGTAGAGGTCAGATAAGCAGTCGCTCCATGTAAGATACTGGCATTCAGCTGCATCTGCTGAGATTGGAAGCTGACTCCAACATAGTTGAGAGAAGGCTAGGCGGATTGACTTGAGTCAAGAAAATTATTTGCTGAAGACGGTACCTATGGGCGTCACGCTATTGATTTCTTCACAACGATAGGAATGAGGCGTTTCGTTGACAACCACAATAATAGTCCTTTACTGTCCAGGCCGCTAGTTTGTGGAATGCATTGCCAGTTCCAATAAAACGCGCGCAATCGTTGCCTATGTTTAAAAGACTCGTGAAGGAACGTTCCTTGTCGTTGTGATTTTATTCTCGTTGTTAGCTGTAATAATCTATAGTCTTCATTTATTTTCGTTGCTTATATACATAGTTAGTATGTATATATCTGTGTATCTATTATATAGTGTATTATCTGTGTATCTTTACGTGTGTTTTTTTTTTACTTTTATACTTTTTATTTGCACCAATGACAACCCCATTTTATATCCAGAAAATCACTGTCCATGCCAAGGTTGCCTGGAAGAGATCTCAGTTAGCGATAAGGCCGCCCATTATATGTTTTGTAATGTATAAGTTTTTCTTTTTGTAATGTGTAATCTCGTGTACGATATCTAACAATAAATAAATAAATACCTAATCATAGATGGCTTTCAGTGTTTTCATCTTACTGATTGATCGATATTAATTGACAAAACTGAAGCTCACGTGTACGTAAAAGCGTCATCGATCACTCCAAAATTTTAGGGACGTGTTAACATTTTTGTCGTTCAATCTTCATAAGAGTATCGCGTTCGTCGCTCGTGTGCAAATATGCTCTAAGTGCGAGAATTTTTCGATATCACACTGTGAAGTGGAAATGCAGAATGTATTCGCTGCGGGCGACTGACGTCGCTGTTCTGCAAATATTCGTATTGCTAATACAGCGTAGTTATTGGCATCTTATGCAGTACCTACCGACGAATGTTTTGTAAAGTAAGAAAATGTTTTGTATTTACTGGTTCTCAGTATTTATTTACAACGCTTTTAATACAAACAAAATGAATAAACCGCTACATTCAATGAGAATGTGAAGTTTTATTGTTTTACCGTAATGTGAACTTAGGTGGTAACTAAATCGAGTTAATAAAAATAAAATAAACTGAACTAAAAAAAAACGAATAACCAAATCAATATGGCGTCGAAAAATTCCTCCGCAACGACTGGTAATGTACCCAAGAGACTGGCAGCATTGCCACGTTGTATGGCAACGCTTAGTCTCTGGCCAAGGCACAAGCCAGCCCTTGGGTTACGGGAAGTGGCAACTAGCCTTTTGGAGATTTCATTGAACAAAAAATGAGCACTGGGACCCCACGGCCCAAGGGTCTCAACCCCAAACGGCTCGAAAATATAGTTACCGATAAGGTTACTATCCTTTCGCTGCTTGAGGTTTTCAGCAGCCGCAGCAGCAGCGCCAGCACAGCACGCCGACGGAGACAAGAGCTCGTCGGATGATGTCATTAATGTTTGCGTGCCGCGCTAAGCGACCCGCACTTCGACTGCAGGACAGGCCGTGGTGACCTAGGCTGTTGATAACCTCGCCACAGTGACAGCGATGGGGAGAACAACAAGGAGCTCCTAGTCGTAGGGAAGCAGCGAGGCGGAAAGTAGTGTCGTCGAACAAAGTGCCTACTGTTCGATGAAGGTAGTGCATGAAGCCAAATTCCGACTCCCACTTACCCACAGCCAGCAGGCGCGCACGCTCTGCAGAAGTAGCAGACGTGTCAAGTAATTTGTTCTGTACTACCCTACAGAGCGGCTCATCCTCTTCTCAGTTGCTATAAAATGCTAACGCGAATAATTTACACAAGTATGAGTGTAAACAGCAAGTTAAGTGGTAGTATCTAGTCGCTTAACCAGAAGATTTGTAAAGGACTCTACTACATCTTCTCTTTTTATTTTTTGATTACTGATTTGGCCTGCAATTGACCTCGATCTCGCCTGATAGAAAGCGATGGATGAGGTCTATGATGGAACGAGCGTGCCCAGAAGATGCCTGTTCATTCTTGCTTTGTACGCAGATGGGTTATATGTGGAAGGGAACACAGCCGCTGGCAGAGAGCTTCACACTTTGGCTGTGCGCATTATAAATGTGGAGGAGAAGCGCTGAGTACGACTGGACGGGGTATCAACCAAGTACGCATGGTATCCTGCAGTACTTCTAGTAGTCCAGTAATAAAAGAGCGATGGTGGGATCAAATCGTGGAGCTCCTACGCACACTCTCCTAAGTACAGTCTGTAGAAGAACGACAGGCAAGCAATGTTACGCCGATGAGTCAGGCTGTGAAGCGTAGACACCAACGTTTCGTCGCCGATAAGCCTTTTCGCTCTGCGTTCCACCGAGTCAAGTCTCTATTTAAGATTATGCAGTACATAAGGTGTAATGGCATCTCTTCTTTTTTGTATGGATCGGAATGCTGGGCCGTGAAGAGGACGGATGAAAAAAGATTGCATGTAGCGGAGATGAGAATGTTGAGATGGATGTGTGGAGTGACGAGAATGGATAAAGTCAGAAATGAGTATATAAGGGGAAGTTTGAAAGTGGCGCCGGTGACAGAAAAGTTGAAAGGACGTCGTTTGGCATGGTATGGGCATGTGATGAGGAGGGAGGAAACGCATGTGACGAGGAGAGTGATGAAGATAAATGTGGATGGATGGAGAGGGAGAGGAAGGCCCAAAAAAATATGGATGGATTGTGTGAAGAATGATATGAAAGAGAAGGGAGTGAATGATAGAGTGACGGTTGACAGGGGGGAATGGAAAAAGAAAACGTGTTGCGCCGACCCCAAGTAACATGGGACAAGGGCAGGAAGATGATGATGAAGGTGTAATGGCATAATGATGAATACAGTGACCTCTGAAGAGGTTTTCAGTTATAACAATTACACTAGAATAAACCAGTGCCTGTAATAAGAGGTTGAGATAAATAGATTTACAATATGAATAGTGTTTGTGTGTTATTAGTAAGTTGCAATAATCGTATGTTATAACAATGGTAACCGAGCATTTGACCTTTAAGAGTGGTGTACTTATCTTGTTTGAATCGTTTTTGTAATGCTTATAGATAGCATCAGAACTTTTGATGCCATTTTCTTTCCAAATATCTGAGCAATCAGCTTCCTGGATTTTTTTAAACTTGAATTCTTCCATATTCTTGTACTTACCTCTCCGTCTCCTATTCATGAGATAACACAGTACATATAAGTTTCGCTACAGGCTTCACATTTGGATCGCAAAGCTTCGCAATCCATGTCGATTCCACTCTACTTCACACGGAATTGTCCTTCGCGTGAAAGCCTCGCACGGGTAACTTTGAGCAAACATTACTTGAAAATTCCTAAATGATTTGGAGTTTATTTAATTTAGTTAAAAATTAGAGAGTTAATGGCTATATTTAAATTAGTTAGAATGTAGTTGAGTTATATTAATTTGACAGAAAAGGGAGTAGGTTGTACGTATAATCTTAATTCTCCAAGTGCTTCTAAAGACGTACATAATTCAGTCCCTCTAATTAAATAGGCAATGTTAGTTGTACCAAATCAGCAAAATTGGATTAAACTTTAAAGAACTCTATATAGGAACCAATTTATTCGGCCTTAATAAACTAGGTACTATGATTTTCAAACCCCCTAGGAACCCTTATAGTTTCGCCATGTCCGTCTGTCTGTCTGTCGGTCTGTCCGCGGTTTAGCTCAAAAACTATTGGTACTAGAAAGTTGTAATTTGGCATGAATATACACGTTAATAACGCCAAAAAAGTGGTAGAATAAATAAAATAAAAAACAATTATATAGGGTACCTCCCCTACATTTAAATTGGGATGGTATTTTTTTTCCGTCCTTCACATAGTGTGGGATATCGTTGGATAGGTCTTTCAAAAATATTAGGGGTTTAGGAATACCGTTTTTTGATTAAGTAAACCGTTCGTGACTTATCAAGCTTTAAAGTACCAATTTTCGTTAGACTCAAGTGTCCTCCCCCTCTACCAACTAAACGGTTTTAGTTAGAAATTCAAATGTCACGGCAGTAGTACCTATAATATATAACGAAGTTAAAAGGAAAACTATACCACATAAGTAGCCTTTTCAAGTTTACGAGTAATAGTCGACCAATTTAAATTTGCAGTTGAAAAACATGTTCCCCCATACAATCTGTATAGGAGACCATGTTTCTCAACTACAATGTTAAGTTTGTTCTTGGGATAAATTCATCCCAACTATGGAACCCTTCATTGTGCGTGGTCTGACACGCACTTGGCTGGTTTTTTTAATTTAAAATTTTCAATCACAAAAACTGTCTTTAAACCCGAGTATAAGTTGGCAATTTTGTGTTAAGAACTGTCATTTGGCTATAAGGTTCCATACAAAAACTGGCTCGTAGGTAAGCTTGGACTAAAGTTAGAACTCGTTTTGTAATGAGATGGCTTGAGTTTCTTGCCCATTCTTCTCCATATGAACCTATTACGCTTTGGATTGGGCAACTAGCTTCATCTTTCTGAATGATCGATTTCTGAGGCAATTCAAAAGTTTCTGTAAATTGTTTAATTGAAATAAATGCTTTGAATTTGAAACATGGTAGGAATATTACATACCTTCCGAATAGTGTACACACGTATGTATGTAGGTATATATCGTGCGTATAACAACAACCAAACACCCCTATGTTAACAGGGTCATTGGCCGGTACATTTCTTTCGGAGTGCACTGACATTTCGCGATGAATTCTCATTAGTTTATTACGAGTCACTCAGTTCAATAGTGACGTCATTTATTACGTCATTTTGAGTGTATTGCTTGAGGAAGTGATTTGCAGAGGCGATGTTGATATTCGTTTTCTCTATCGTTAGGTCGGTTCTAGATACTGCCCACGGCTTCCGCGTGGCTATTTCTAATATAAAAGTAGCTTAAGAGGGCGTTATCTCGTGACTGAGAAGGAATTATGAAAAACGGCTCAACAGCGACCTCGGTAAGTGTGTTACGGTGTGTGTCTCGGTTCTTGTGTGTGTGAGGGTGTGTGTATGTGTGTGTGAGTATAATAGTGTGTGAGGGTGTGTGTGTTGTGTATGTTCTAATACCTTTTATAAAGTTTCATATTGCGATACGAAGTAACAAAATTCATTCTAAAGAAAAATGCCCACATTCCTCTAGATCGTATTTTGTTGCTTCGTGTCTCAATATGAAACTTTATAAAAGATCGCACGCACTAGATGTCGCTTACCGAGGTCGCTGTTGAGCCGTTTTTCATAATTCCTTCTCAGTCACGAGATAGTATTTTTTTAAAGGAGTGGCGCTAGTGGACCGTAGTATGCACTCTTAAGTTACTCCTTATAACATCAGCTATCTGCAAGTGAAAGTCCCGTCACAACCGGTTTTGCCGTTCCGGAGATTAGCCGGAACAAAGAGACAAAAAAATAAAAAATTGTTTTTTTTTTTTGTTTTTACCGTTTCATATGCATTTAGTAAAACGCTGTTATTTTGACATTTCCAACAAACACTTTGATTTTTTTAAATTTGTGTGTTATGTTTGTATGTATGTACCGATAGATTATCGAATATATATTTTTAGTAATTTAGTAGCCTTAAATTCCATTCGATATGTAGCTGAATATGAAATTTTTATACTGATTGGGTGTATTTGTTTTGTGATCTGTATTACACCCTTAAATATGACCACACATTTCTAATACACGCTGTATAGCGGGTGGACAAGAGTGTCCATGGAGTTTCTTGCCCGTTCTTCTCCATAGGTACCTACGCTTTGGAATGGGCATGTACCTTTTTTTCTTACTGACCGATTCCTTGACAATTCAAAAGTGCCTGTAAATGGTTTAATTGAAATAAATGATTTGAGTTTGAGTTTGACACTCTCTACTCTTAAAAGGAGTAAAAAAAAAAAACTGACCTTGCACAGCATTGACTTGTACAACATAGCTCAACATTTCATAACTCATTATCTAGAAAAGCTAGGCGATGCTTTTGTTAGCAACTCGAAACTTTTGTTTTACTGTAAATGTAAATTGGTCAACTGTAAATGTAAATTGGTCAACTGTAAATGTAAATTGGTCAACTGTAAATGTAAATTGGTCAACTGTAAATGTAAATTGGTCAACTATTACTCGGTAACTTGTAAAGCCTACTTAGCTGTGATAGTTTTCCTTTTAACTTTGTTATATTATATACTACTTTAGCTTGCGCTTTAGCATTTAGCTGGACACTTAACTATAACAAAAATTGTTAATATTGCGCAAACGGTCCGTGTGGCGCCGGACGTAAAGAATAGCAACATCCCATTTCATCTCATGGGTATCGTAAAAGGCGACTAAGGGACTTACTAGAGAATGGGCAGCAGCGTTCTCTTGAAAGAAAAAAAAAAAAAAAAGGAAAGAAAATACGTTTATTTGCGGCAAACATTGCATTTTTAACACCATACTGCGATCGCCAACCCGGCTGTTAAGCGTGGCGATTATGGCAAACCCTCCACAATTGGGGGAGGTCAATGTGGCTGTTGGCTGAAATGAATGAATGAATGACGCAAATGGATCCCTGAATCGGCTGGAACGGCCAATCCGACGACACCCCACACTATGGAATAGACAAGAGAAAAAAAAAAACAAACATCCCCACTTTGTCACCACGTGTAGGGGAGATACTCTAAAAAAATATATTAATTCAAGATTTTATTTTACCACTTTGTCGGTGTTCCATTTCTTCCCGTGGGTGTCGTAAAAGGTGATTAAGGGACTTACTAGAGAATGGGCAGCAGCGTTCTCTATACATTTTTAACACCATACTGTGTTCGCCAACCCGCCTTCCAAGCGTGGCGATTACGGCAACTCCCCCCCCATTGGGGGAGGCTTATGTCCAGCAGTGGACGTCCTTCGGCTGAAATGATTGTCGGCGTCATTAATTAGTATACCCATACCAAATTACAGCTTCTTAATACTAAGTCCCTGAGCTAAGCCGCGGAAAGACAGACAGACAAACAGACGGACATGGTGAAACTATAAGAGTTCCTTGTTGACTATGGAACCCTTCCCAGACGACCCCATCACTCTCCTCCAGGAGAGTCATAGGTCTACTAGCACAGTTCAAAAAAGAGTACACACTACACGATCGTCATTTCGACCTCGCCGCCGAGGCCCCGCGCGAAATCCCCGACTAACAAATAGTCTTCCCCGACCCTTGCCTTTAAATGAAGCGCCAGCACGCGCTTTAGCTGAGCCAGTAGCTTTAATTTCCCATGATAATTCCGACTCTGCCCTAAGCCGAGGTTCGTACCCCACAGGGGGTGCCTTTAGCGCGCAGTCGGATAGCTTATAAGTATGCCCTGGCTGGAGGCCTTAAATATCTATTAGGAGCTTAAGGCACCACAGGATAGCCCGGTTAAAGAGTAACAACCCCTCGTGGTTAAACTCTGAGATGCCATTAAAAAAAAAAATATGGAACCCTTAAAAATTGACCTTGAACAGCATCGACTTGTTGTTAATTTTTTTTATTTTTACGTACAACGGGGAAGCTCTTGGCCTTCATCTCACCTGATGGTAAGTGATGATAAGGCCGAAGATGGAAGCGAGCTTCACCCGGAATCCTCAACCACAGAGGAACTGGCTATCTTACCCATAACTGCCGAAACACAACAAATGCTGTTAACATTGTTGTTTTGGCGACAGACTTAGATAAGATGGTGGTAGTTAGCTAGTTAGGTTTTGGTAGTGTTGTAAGTACAACATAGCTCAACATTTCAAACAACATAGCTCAACATTTCGAAAATCTCTAATCTAGAAAAACTACGCAATGCCTTTGTTAGCAATCTCTAAACTTTGAGAGTTCCCAGCATAACAGTAAAAACCAGAGCTTTTACAACTGAAACACTTATTTATTTTATTTGATGAAGTTTTCCAGTAAAACAGCATGAAAATAAGTTCTTATACTGTTCAAATGGATAGCATAATGTTGGCTGTAGTTTATCACGAAAACCACTTAACGAGTCTTGCTTTGGCTTCCGCTTTTAATTAAGAAGTTTCACGGAGAGGCGATGTGATACAGAATACAGGAATCGTTTCCTGTAATATACATAACTGTAATAATTGCTATTGCCATGACCTTTGGTGTAATTGGTTTTATACAAAACTTGCTTCAGCCCGTGACTTATAAGGATCTTTGGCGACGTTAGTACGTAGGACGTTTCTTATAAGTATCAAAAAATATCGACAGTCGATAAAAAAGTAACATGCGTCAAGCACTAGCATATTGATAGGTTACTTTGTAATTTTGTAAATTTTGGACTTTAAATCAAGTAATTTATTTTCTGTAAGAGCTTATCAATGTTTTTTAACATAACAATTGAAAATATATGCTTACCTATCTTCATTCAAAGGAAATTTGGCTATGAAGATTCGCATTTGACCATCTGACCGGCCGGATCTTATAACACATATTTCGCACGTTTTGTAATGCATTGCAACTTAAATTACGTCACACGTACATACATAAATACAACAATAACTCTAATTTACGATAAATATCCACAAAACACAGAATAAAAACAATAACAGCGCTTTGTTGACAAAGTTCTTGACAACAAACAAGACAAGAATATGGCGGCCGGTAGCTATGGCGGCTGAGTAGCGTAGTGCGATAGAGTCGAATAGATGTTAAAGCGAGACAGCGATAGCGTGAGGTTTTTTCGTTACGGAATTTCTGGATTCGGTCCCCGCGCTCAAAGCCCGCGATAGAAGCTATGCAATAGCTTAAAAATATTGGACCAACTGAGGTCTGAGTACTTCAAAAGCCAGAAATCGCAATGTTAAGATGTTATTTTACCACTTTGTCGGCGTGATTAATATGTATATACATACCAAACTACAGCTTTCTAGTACTAAGAGTCTCTGAGCTAAGTGAAAAAATTACTTTAACTTCGGAACTCGGTGTCTTTGGATCAGTATTTTAGTTTTTTGCCGCCGACTTACGAAGTTAAAGTTATTTTTCACTTTGTAGTGTTTTTTTTAAGTAGTTTTTTTTTTCCGCTTTTTAGTGGGTCTGTTTATAATTTATCTAAGTTACAATAGTCGCCTTTTACAAAATTTTGTTTTTCCCGATGCTGGAACGTTAATTGCTGAGGAATTCTCCTGGTATTTCACCATCAGCTCCATTTCACCATTCTCATTGCGACGGGCATAAATAGCTTAGCAACCATATTAAAGTAATCAAATGGCAACCCGTGAAATACTTATTATTGAGTAGTTCCGGTGGGTATTTGTGGTATTCATCATTAGTTCCTCTTCACCAAAGGTACTTTCCGAGAGCAAATGCACGAGTTACTACAAAAAACACCCAAATCGTTATAGGTGTGCCCGGTGTGCCTGTAATATACTCCAGGATCCCATCATCAGATCCTGACCTGATGACGATAGGACCACCTAGAAAGTATACCCATTCAAAAAAAAAAAAAAAAATCAAATCGGTCTAGCCGTCTTCGAGTAATCGGGAAAAATACATTTAAAAAAACCCACTCATCCTCCTTTTTTTGTAGTGGGTAAAAAAAAAAAATAAGTAATTTCCTCTGCCGTGCCGTCCGCCTGTGCATGCTAGCCTTATTGTGTGAACGACAATGGCGGCCAGTTGGTTGGGTTGAGAAGTGTCACTAGATAAAACGCGACCCCTTTTCCTTATCGATTTTCTTTGACGCACTTTTGTGTTGTTGTGTGTAAAGTTATTTAGAAGAGGGAAAATGAAAGCTAAGAGTATTAAGGGAATTAAAAGTGATTCATTTTAGCAGTAACAGTTGATTTAAGCTCTAAGGCCCGTATTACAGAACGTCACTTAAAACTAGATTCAAGCTTAAAATGTCCAATCACAAGCACAAAGCCGAAAATAGTCGGCAAAAACGTCATGACTGTGACAAGAAGGCTTCCACTCAGCATATTGCTGTGCTATATGCTGACCCACAGCATAGCGCTGATTTTCAGCGCGTGTATGTGCTACAGTTTTTTTTTTAATGTTGCTGCATCATGCTGAGATAGGAGCCTTTTGGCCTCGTAAAGGACCTTCTGTTTATATATTTTGTTTCTTTTTATATAATTTTATTTTTTATACTTTTATCATTGTGTGTTTAGTTTAGTTTGTGATGTTCCTGTGCGAGTCACAATAAATACTTTTTCTCAAACATGCAGGGAAATATTGTTAATATTTTCGAAAAAAGAACACGCGAAGTATCGAATTTACGGACAAAGAAAATCAAATCCATTGCAGGAGTGTTTTTTGAATTTGGAACATTACATTATCCAGCAATGTTACAACGCTCCAGCATGTTTTATTTATTTATTTATTTAAACTTCTCGCACAAAATAAAGTACAAAGGCAGACTTAATGCCTTAGGCATTCTCTTCCAGTCAACCAAGGGTGGTGAAGAGATAAGATGGCAGGTGCTCTGTTTAAGAGGAGATAGTAATAATAATAAAAATATTAAAAGGATCACAAATTATTCATGTTTTTTTTTATTATTTATTTATTATTTATTTCCCTGCATTATTTTGAGAAAAGCAGATATGCCTCGGCGGAAATGCCAATTGCCTGTCTCGTATTAGTGAAGTCCTCGCCTACGGCTCGGCCTTCATACTCATACTCGACCTGCAATTGCCTATTTCCCGGCCTTTGTAATAACGTACTATTTCTTTTTTTTTTTATTAAACAGTAATTTTTCTTAACACTAGAATATAAACACTAAACTTTGTCATTTAACCGGTTGAATTCCGTAATTACAGAAACAATTAAAAAGTCATTGTGTCTCACGTGGATCCACGTGGCTACGAAGGGTTAAAAGGGGTTATGGGGTTAAAAAGATTATTTCTCGCGCGTGTTTAAAAGCCCCTCTGTTGTCCCGAACAATGGACTGCGCTCCCATTGTTTATAAATTCCGTTATCTCGTTTGCTCATCCGATCTGACATGTAACACGTGGAAATCTCATCAACACTTGTGTTTTCGGCTTATTCCACAAATCCCCCCTGAAAATCCCCCTTAGGCGGAAAATTGGATTCTATAAAAAACAGTCTAGAATTCACCGCTAAAAATCCCGCTTAGGGGAAACTAGAATTGAAAAGAAAAAAACTTATTCCAAGACCCCCTGAAAGTAAGTTTCTTACATTAGTTTGTAATAGGTTTATGTATATCTTTATATTTAAATGAATATTTATTCCTCAATTTTCGCTATTGCACCTACTACTGTATGTCTCTGCATCACCCAAGGGTTGACTGGTAGAAAATGCCTATGGCATTAAGTCCGCCTCTGTACATGTTTTGTGCTTAAAGTATTAAATAAATAAATAAATTAGGGTTCAGTTTTCTCCACTGAGGGGGATTTTCTGGGGGATTAGTGAAATAAGCCGGATTATCAGGGGTGAAAGAAAGAAAGAAAGAATAACGTTTATTTGTTCACAGTTCGTGAAACACAAAACACACAAACTAAAAAGTGAAATAAAAAATGTTATAAACAAAAAGCTGTGTGCCTCACGGCTGCGCCAAAAAGGTTCATTTCACCATGAATGCCAGACAGATGCTTTCTGACGCTGGTTTTCTAATGAACCTGTAGGGACAAGTGACGGGAGTACAAACAGTTTCAAGAAATGAATTCTAGACTGGTTTTTATATATTCCACTTTTCCTCCTAAGGGGGATTTTTCAGGGGGGATTTGTGGAATAAGCCTTGTTTTCATCCCGTGTGAAGCTAACACCGTGTTTGGTTAGCGTCCAGATCCCTTTGTTGTGGCCTTTGTGCAAAATATCAGGTGTCGAAAATGCTTTCACACGTAATTGGATTTGTTGACATTTTTTTATTCTAATTTGTTTCGCAGAAGTTTCCTACCGTGTTGGTGACAGGGGAAAATTGTTTTTGATACATTTTTTTGTTTTTATTTTCAGTAGCAGTGTTAAAAAAGGTCAGCTTGATAAAAATCTGTTATTCTGACTAAACCAATTTCCTGTTGGTGACATTGCGAAAATTGAGGCTATAGTATTTTTGGCGCACCTCCAATAGTATATTTTGTCAATGTTTTTATCGAACCCAAGCAAGTCGAAGTTTTTAATTACTCGACTCAATATTTATCTACAGCGTGTTACGGAAAGGGTATATCCATACAAACGGGGCGAAGAGTATCTGGTTCAGAATCTCTGTACAAAATTTCAGCTCAAAAGCACTAACTAGAAAATGCTTAATATTTTTTTTTTTCGATAGTTTATTAAATTTAAATCATAACAAACGTGTTACCGCCGTTTCTTTGTGTGTAGTTTATTGACACCGATCAGCTGACTTGGTCTAGTGATGTGTAGAATTCAATTGGAAACATTTGATTTTTAGTTAAATGTTTCTTAACTTTTTATTTATGTAGGTATAGGTATTAAAAATATTGCCCTGTAGTTTGTTATCACCAAAAGAATCCGTGCCTTTGATATGTATATACCCTTTCCGTAACACGCTGTATACATAGGCTATATAATATTTATATATTCCATCTAAAAATTACAAAAAAATTACAACAATATTGATATCAAATAAAAGCTAGTAGTTAGACACGTTCAAATAAATGTATAATCCAAATATATATTAATAAAACTCAAAAGTTTGAAAAAACGCAATTATTTAATAAAACGAAAAACTTGACTGTATAAACATAACTGAAAAGAGAAAAACAAGCATTATAATAGAGAAAACAAGCATTATAATAGAGAAAAACAAGCATTATAATAGAGAAAAACAAGCATTATAATAGAGAAAAACAAGCATTATAATAGAGAAAAACAGGCATTATAATAGAGAAAAACAAGCATTATAATAGAGAAAAACAAGCATTATAATAGAGAAAAACAAGCATTATAATCTATAAAATTTTGGTATTGCAGACGGGGACAAACCAATAACCTGAAATATGGTGTAACTTTTGTTTGTCCTTGCCTGCAATGCCAAAATTCTATAGATTGTATGCTTGTTTTTCTCTCTTCAGTTATGTTTAGGCAGTCAGGTTTTTCTTGTTTATTATAATTTTTCTTTTTTATAGATCTGTGATTACAGTACGCTGTACGGCCGATGAATCATGGCCGCTATGAATATACGCACTACGAACTTGTTCCCTCATTCGCACCACCTCATTTCGCCATTTAGTTCCCAAAAAATGGAAATTCCCGTGGACACGGCCATGTGTTTTACGTGAATACGTGTACGTCTGCAGATATACTGGCGCCGTCGTTGATCCGCTCGGACGGCTTCATTCTTTTACGTTCCCAGCACCGCTTCTCTCTGTCATATGGTGATTTATGGGTATCACTGGATTTCTCTTGAGAAACCCTTTTTAACCGTACCTATGCGATCTCTTCATTTTGATTCGGCGTTTTGACGAGTATAAGCCGACATAGCATTATTTATTTTATTTTTTAATTTAACTTCTTATATATTCACTTATATTTCACACGAATGTTCTATAATATACTTAATCAATGGATCTTGACGAGAGCTGACGACTGAAACTCAAACGAACATCGTAGCTTCTCTGAGACAAGACTTATACTAAACGTAAATTATGTGACGCAGCGGAACGACCACAAAATAGCGGCGCTTCCCCCTCCGCCGTGCGCGATGCGTCGCAGTCCTCACACAATATAACGAATTATATGATCCTTTAGCTATCGAGTGGTGTAATTATATTTTGGATGTAGATGATAGATACCAAACAATGTCCCTTGATTTTGTTATCATCATTTTTCTGAATTGCCTCCCACTATAAAACCAAAAAAGACGTATTCACGACAAAATGTTATTGCGTAGTCTTCTGCGCACAGTTCGGACCGGCTATGATTCTTGGCAATCCGGCTGGCACGCGGCGTGATTATAGCAATGCGGGTTTACCATAAATTGTCTTCATTAGACTTGGATTGCTTTATGAAAATGCAAATATAATCATTGAAATGAATAGTACCGGTGAATAGGTGTCTAAGATTTAATAGGCATTCTTAGTACTTTCATTACGGCTCATTTTTTCTCATAAAGAGGAGTCTGAATCCCGGCAGTTGGATAATTGTTGATACAACTGGAAGTTTCGAGCCAAATCCACAGCTAGATATGGAGCTCGTGTAGTTGTCCAGTCGGGTGAGGATTAACTTAAATCACAACTTGTCACAAACGGGTCCAAGTGAGTTAATCCCTTACGCGACTTAAGGGATTATGGACCTGCGACTAATTACAACACAATAGGTGGCAGAGATTTGGTTTATCTCCTTTTTGCTGAACACACGTCAGTTTTAATGTGCTCTGAAATGAAATACCTGCTTGTACACACGGCTACATATCAAGCTATACATTTCTAGTATAAGCTGACCTCTCATTCTACGGAAATCCTATATAATGCAAGATCAGCTTATACTGGAAATGTATAGATTGATATGTAGTCGTGTGTAGAGTTTATAATAAAATGTGTAAGGCATTGAATATTACCTCTGAATATTATGCATACCTCGTCTAAAACTGACACAAAAGGTCACGCATAACGATATGAAAGGAATAAACGGTTTCTAAACGTACAGCCCTATATTTAACTACTTATACATGCACATACAATTATACGCGTACACACATACACAAATATAAATATCGGAATGCACACTCGATTCTCGTGGTATTTTTAATCCCGTTAAAGGATTAGTTCTTTACGACGTTACCTATATATCTCTTGATTGTATTACAAGTGCATTCGTTTAGATCTAGGTTTGTAATAGCAACAGGCATATAAGGTGTTTATCATGTTCTAACCGAGTGTAGCACTTAGCGTAGCAGTTTTTTTTTACGAAACTGCATGTCGCAATACTCGTAACCAAAGTAAAAGCAAATAGTAGAAGTAAATATTTAAGTATATCTAAATATAGTGTGGCGCCGGACGTAAAGAATAGCACCACCCCATTTCCTCCCGTGGGTGTCGTAAAAGGCGACTAAGGGACTTACGAGAGAATGGGCAGCAGCGTTCTCTATGCATTTTTAACACCATACTGCGATCGCCAACCCGCCTGCCAAGCGTGGCGATTATGGCAACCCCCCCCCCCCCCCCAATTGGGGGAGGCCTATGTTCGGCTGAAATGATGACTTTACAAGACACATATTTCGAATACTACATATACATACAGGGTATAAGGGACAGCCCTCCGCAGACTGATGGGATGAATTCAGTATATCATACTAAGATGATCGGTATTTGAAATTATTTCAGGAACTTCATAGGAATCCAATAAATCTGTTGTCATTTATTACCTCACACGCAATGTATCGTTACCGTGGCAAAACGCACGAAGCGAACGGCAGCGCAGCGAGTGAGTTCGATGAACTCTGTAGCTAGGCAAAAAGTGAACAGTTGATTTCGCGCGTCGTTCGTTAGAGTATTTCAACATACAAATTTGCTAATACATTATTATTTACACATCATTTACATTGCTGATTTTTTTTTAATTTAGCAGTTTTATTTACATAAATTGTGTGCATACAGAGAATGTAATTTTACATTGAAATAATGGAATAGTAAAAACGACAAAAAAAAAATGTTGGAAAATCGGTGGAATATGATTCAACATAAGGAGCTGAATGCACCCTGTTAGTATGCGGAGGGCTGACCCTTACACCCTGTGTAAACAGAAAGGGATTTTCATCCTTAAATGTTCAGGTGGTGTGCGATTCCCAATTAAAGATAAGTGCGAAGGAGGAATCTTATAATAGGTTACAAGAACACAATTGAAAGGTGTTTTGGAGTTTTTTTTTGTTATACATTTGTGGCGGCATATACAATGCCACAAAGCTATAACAAAAAAACTTATGTTGTCACCAACATGGCGGCTTATAGCTATAAAAAAAAGTTTTTAAGTTTTTTTTTTTTTTTGTTGCATGTTTCATCCATTTTGTCAAGTTTTCGTCACTGTGGCTGTGCTTTCAACGTACTTATCGATGGCCCCACCGAATAAACTTATAAGAGAAAAATGCCAACGTTTCAGCAAAAAATAAAAACGTTTCAAACTCAAAACTCAAACTCAAAGCATTTATTTCAAATAAACCAATTACAGGCACTTTTGAATTGTCAAGTGGTCGGTCAGTCAGAAAGATGAAGCTAGTTGCCCATTCCAAAGCGTAGTAGGTTCCTATGGAGAAGAACGGACAAGAAACTCCATGGACACTCTTTTAAAACAAAATATTGTTACAAAATATGGGTTACATCATTCATGTTGAAGTTATACATGTGAGAACAATGTAGAAAGACGTGCACGTTAGAAGCGTCCATAATAGAAACAATTCAAAAATTAAAATAAGCCGTGGCAGCTAAGAGATGACCAGTACCAACTGACGGCGCCCGTTCACGAACATGACGCATGGATCAGCACCACTTAGCTCAACCATTATGAAGGGAACTTAATGATCCAACACACACGCCACCAACAGGGAGACATTTGAGTGAGCATGACATACTCTCAGCCGCCAGGGCACATTCAAGTCAATAAAATACATATTACCCGGTAAATGGTAGCTCTATAGTACATAGTACTCACACCTGTGCTATGCAATTATATTGTTTTAACTTCAATAACGCTCATTTTATTGTAAATAGGTATAAATAATTTATTTTATTTATTTATCTTTATTTCAGACACACAGTCCATAAAAATTGTTACATACAGAGAAGCTGTTAGTAGGGTTGTTAGTAGTAAACACAATTTTTTACAAACAATAATTTATAATAAAATAATATGGTGTTGAGATTTGTTAGTAAACACACAATAATAACTTACGTCTATTTTCTGTTCCTGTGTAGGTGAACACCTGCCCAGTAAACATTAAATGGAATGTCAATTTTGCATGCTAACGCTTTGAGGACAGTTTTGCTGCTACCACGAACCCTGCTCATCATCGATGCAGTTCTTTTCCTAATGACTGCAAAGAAATCGTCGACAGATGCATCCGCAAACATTGCGGACGCACTGCAGTATCAGGGTTTTCTTAACACTGCCCTCAAAGCGTCGTTGGATAATGTATAATCGAATTATTGGTAAAAAAAAAATAAGCTATAGACTTGTATATTTACTTTATCGGCGACTCAAACAGCATGTATTTAAGTATAACATAAACTATTATTCCTATAATTTTAAAATTAATTATTTCCCTAGAATAAAGAAATTCACTATTATAATAGGCGTGTTTTGAGTCTAAAATTCATAAAAAAAATTAAGTGGGTGCAGGATAGGCAAAAGAAACGAAACATGTAAAAAAAAAAAACGTGTAAGAAGCATTGCACGTTTATTTGGTGGGGCCATCGATATGTCTGTGGAATTATGTATAATTTTAGGAGTTATGAGTATGACATGCGGCAGATAAAGCTCTATAGTTCCAAAATGCTCGCCCTGCGGAGATCAATCCATTAGGTACTTTAGAACAATTAACTAAGTACCTAATTTTGATCCGTTGATTGCTATTGACCGAGTGGAGTAGGTACTCAATGTTCGATACAGTTCGACATTTATTTATTGAAGTACTTGCACAAACAGGCGTGTTTATTTATTAACATAAACTCGACGAAATATTTATAATGTTTGCTTGATTTTATTGTTCATAAATTATAATGTGTAGGTACATTGTAAACTAAGCTTTAGTCGCTAGTATAGAACAATGTTTTTCAATCTTTTTCATGACACAGCCCCTTTAGTATGAAGAAATATTTCGCGACTCCCGTTGCTTTTTTTTCAAGTAGGTATTTTATTTTGTGACAAATATTCAATCCAACCATTGATATATTAAAAGGAGGAAGATATGTTACGCGCTAACATCGCAATCAGTAAACATGGGCCTCAAGTCTGCTATTACAATAGTGTCAGAATGGTCTCGCCATTGTGAGTATTTGACAGTGTTTGTATGGCAAATCTGTCAAAAACTCACAATGAAGAGACCATTGCAACGTTTGTACATTAGTAGACTTGGCCCCCTGGGCTCGGCGCACGACTACAAACACCAAAACTCACACATCACAGTTCAGTTCAGTCGCAAACCTACAGTTTTACCGATAGACATTAACAGTGATAGGAGACCCCCCTGGGGGTCGCGACCCACACGTTGTAAAACACTGGTATAGAGTATTATGAGCTTGATTCTAACATAATAAGCATACATCTTAAGAAATCAGCCACTTAGCTTTTTGTTCATTTTTGTCATTCATTCGGTATCTTCCGCTCGAAGTGAAAAGTATCAACACAAAATTAATCCGAACCGATTCATCGATGTTAGTATTCTGCATCTTTCACACGCCTTCTGCTTTAGTCGCGCATTCATTTATCTCTATTCTTATATGACTACTATACAATACTATATAATGTAATCCACCATAAGGTAGCAAAGAAAGCAAAGTCTGTAGGTATAGCTTTGTAAACAGTTTAGTAACAATACTTACTTCGATAACACTGTTTCTAAATACACAAAATACGTCTCCACTCTGCGACTGTTCAAGCTCGACTGTCACATAAGTAGTCTGTGGACTGTCATGTTCTCAAGTGAGACTGGACACGTATAGGCTACCGTTTGACAGCTAGTTGCTGTCAACCGCCAAAAGTTAGTTTAACAACTTAATAATCAATGTAATTTCACTTGGTTACAATTTTACAAAATGAAATATTAAAACTACACATTTTTGACCAGCGGGGGCAAATTTCTGCTCGGTATGGTTGGCCAGCCAGGTGGACTTAGAATAAGCCCTACCAGGGCTTGTTCTAAGTCCGCCTGGCTAGCTACCAGCATTTCATCTAAGTCTGTCGCCATAATAACAATGTTAACAGCATTTGTTGTGTGTCGGCGGTTAGAGGTAAAATAGCCAGTTCCTCTGTTAAGGATTCCGGGCAAAGCTCGCTTCCATCTTCGGCCTTATCATCACTTACCATCTGGTAAGATTAAGGCCAAGAGCTGCACCGTTGTGGATTAAAAAAAAATACATGGTCATAAAAATAAATAATATTTAGAACATTGCATTATATAATTTTATAAAATAATAACAATAGCTAACAATGTTGAATTTCATTTTTATTAATGAAATGATGAAAATGATATTTATTTCAGTAAGTAAATCTTTTAAGACACTGACACATAATTTTTTTCGTTAACACTGTTAGGTATTATCTACTGCAAGACCTTCAGAATAACTTTGGGGCAAAACTAAATGCACTGGTTGCATGTAAAATTTTCCCAACAATAAAAACTCATTTTGTTTTCTCGACTTGCAAATCGAATTTCAGGCTGTAAGATGCAAATAAAGAGCAAAATCCTTGCAACATTAATTTCACAGCTGCGATCATATTTTTATTTATTTTATATTGTTTATTCATTTAGTAGTTTACATACATTGTATACATTTAAGTTGGTGCCAACATAAACTCATTATAGTTTCACCGGGCACCAAAAACATCGACTACATAATTTAAATAACATAAGAAGGTACTTGCTCAACAAAACAGGTAACAAAAATATAACGAGGGTGTAAGCGAAATAATAACATTTATCTATTACTAACGAGCGAACATCGGTGACCAATCTGACCGTCCGGTCCGTCCTTAAAACAGAAGTGGTGGAGGAATGTTTTTGAATTGGTACAGGTTGATCCTAAAAAGTATAAATGTCTTTGTTAGCTTTAATATTTTATTTTTTGTGTTATGGTTTTAATATAAATAATTGTAATTTCAAACTGCATACAATCTTGAAAGTCGAGGTCTTGTTAATAAGGCAGGGAAAGGCTTTCTTGACTTAAAGGAGCATCCACACCGCGTCTACTTTTTATTAACTACGTTTTGTAACACGATAACATTAAGAAACTTTCTACATAAGGGTCATTTAAGTATTAGTAAACACCAAAGGGGGGAAGGAATGATGAAAAACGGCTCAATCAACTAATCGGTGTGTCTAGAATTTTCTAATACCTTTTATAAAGTTTCATATTGAGACACGAAGCAACAATATACGATCTAGAGGAATGTGGCCTTTTTATTTAGATCGAATTTTGTTGCTTCGTGACTTTTGGCTGAAATGATGATGATACTCGTAGTTGCTGTTTTGTGGTGATGTTGAACAATATCCTGTAGCAGATGTTATCGCAAGTTATCAAATGTTGGGGAAAGTTAGTTAGTTAACTATGTGATCAGATCTATATAAGTTTCTGTAATCAGACGTTGCTCACCTACACACTGAAAAAATAAAAAAATAAAATGTACGCCAATCAAGTGAATTTTTAGCTTGATTGACGATATCTTGTTTACATCAATCGAAATCTTAGTTAAGTTGATCATCACGACATGATTGCAGCAATACTAGTTCAAATGATTGAACGCTCAAACAAGTTTCTCGAATACCCTTAACATGACATCATTGTAGAAGAGTTAAAAAAGAGACAAGTTAAAAAAAAATTAACTGGCATCAAGCATTTTGATTACTTCAATAAAGATTATTGAAACTTGAATCTAATAATCTTGGTTGGAGCAACTATGTTTTGACTTGATTGCTGCAAATAGGTTTTGTGATAACTCCAATCAAGATCCCGTTTCAAATCTCAATCAAATAAAAGTAGTAGCTTGATAGGCTCAGATGTTAAAACAAAATCTTGATTGTGGCAACTACTTTTTTTTTCAGTGCACTCACTCACTACACTTAAAAAGTGACTACAATTACACTGGTGTACTCGTAGCTGCACCATTATTTATAAGGCAAATGTATATTTATTCTACTCTTAGGTTTTTTTCTGTTTCCTTGTCATTGTTTTGTAGTGTTTCCTTGTAGCAAAGCAATTAAGGGGTTTACCGAGGAATCGGAAGCGGTAACAAACATTGAGAGAAAGAATTGTAGCAGGAAATGAGGTCTTAGCAGATGGTAGATTGTTATATTCATGATTTTTTTTATCGTTTGTGCTCTTGTGTGCTGTGCTATGTCTTTTGTGTGCACTGAATAAATGTTTTATCTATCTATCTATCTATATTGTCAACAATATAGATAGATATAATATTATGACGGTAGCTTGCTTAAGAAAAAATCTACATCTTTTTAATAAAATCAGTGATAGGCATAATTTTAATACTAGAAATAAAGATAAAATAGATCAACCATTTTTCAGATTATCTAAAGTACATACATCTTTTATGGGGTACTGTGTTAAATGTTACAATAAAATACCTTCTGATATATTACAATTAAATGAAAGAAAATTTAAAACTCATTTAAAAAGCACACTTTGTAAACAAGCATATTACAAATTAGAGGATTATATCCAAGATAAGAATGCTTGGAAACATGCTGGTTCTGCTCCATAGGACAATTTAGAGTCTAGACAAAATCAAACTGATTCCTAATTTAACTGTATAATTTTTAATTTTTATGATATTAATTTTTATTTACTGTGATTAATATAAATTTAACTCACATACTTATTATATGTTAAATTTTTTTTTTGGAAAATCATATACAATGTTTGTAAATATGTGAGCACCATGTACCTATCGCATTTGTTAATTCTTCTGTCATTACTTCACTTTTCATTATTTTTACCAATTGTGGTAAGTAATTTTTATTTTTATTCTAGGTACATCGTCTTCACCTATAATTATTAATTAATGTATACAAACTATTGTTAACATTTTAAAAAAGTATGGAGTTTCTTGCCCATTCTTCTTCATACATAACTACCTCTTGGAAGGCGCAACTAGAATCAATTAACTATTCATGTAATTTTTGACGTTCAAAAGTGCATCTTCGTGCCTATTTGTAAAAGAAAAAAAACATTTCTTAGTTTTTAAGTATTAAACTTTAAGTGTTAATTAATTGGTTGGCTCTTTGAAGCAGACAGGCAAGATTTGATTAAAGTTTCATATATCTGGTTTCTTATACGTCCTCAGACAAACTCTCAATAGTTAATTATTCATCATCATCATCATCATCAGCCTATAGCAGTCCACTGCTAGACATAGGCCTCTCCAATTGCACGCCATTCAGCTCGATTCTCGGCAGCTCTCATCCAGCTGCTACCAGCCACCCTGCGGAGATCGTCGCTCCACCTAGCCTGAGGACGTCCTACCTTACGTTTGCCGATTCGCGGTCTCCACTCAAGAACACGTCTACTTCAGCGGTCATCGGTTCTACGGCTAATATGGCCGGCCCATTGCCACTTCAGCTTGCTTAATCTGAAGTTAATTATTGATTTGATGAAATTAAATAGATGAGTGTTCAGAAATGCAGCTCTGAATCAAAATAGGCATCGTAGAAAAACTCTGTTTAAGAGGAGGCTTCTCAGCATACGGCCGCGTTTTCTTAAAGTATTACACTGAAAAAAATGTTTACTTATACATAACCAAACTTTCGTCAACATGTAACACAAAAAAGTGACCACATAAATTTATGCAACATGTAACCAAAACCAAAAGGCTGTTTTGTATTTTATAGACAAACCATTTTTATTAAATCAAGTTAATTTTATAAAGTTTTGTCAAACTTTGATTATTCCTGAAATAGACGAAGTAGTTAGGCTAAATATTTACTTCAGTGTAAACTTACTACCTGCACCCCGCGGTTTATATTTTTTTAATAATTTTAAAATAAATATTTTTAAGGTTATTTAAGAAAATTGATGAAAATTGACCACCCTTATCTCCGAAACTACTGAGCCTAAAATTTGGAAAAATATACAGAAAACAGTTCTAGTATATATTACAAAAAATAACCTATAAGAATTCTATGGTCTTAAAATAACATGGTAAATTTCCCAATATTGTGCGTACAAATTTACATTTGCAGTTGGAATTTATGGGAGAACATGTTTATCAACTACAATGTTAAGTTTGTTCTTGGGATAAATTGATCTCAACTACGGAACAACAACAACAACACAACACAACAACAACACAACAACATTCACTTGGCCGGTAAAAAAAAAAGTACATTGTTGACTTCGTTACTGTTTTATTAAATGTATAGATATAGAATGTACGGATACAGAGACCGGTCAAACGGGTAGTCGGTCGGGTATCAAGAGGGCCTTGCGGGTTGTTCGAAAGCCGGGCAATCCGGTAATGTGAAACTTCGATTTTCGCTTATGTTAAAACTAAGCGATTCTTTCTATGTATTTTACCCGCATGGATTCTGGTTTGTGGAGGCTATTTGATATTCTGAAGGCGAACGGAGATTGCTTTACCGGTATATTAGTTTGTATACAGGGTGGCCAGAAAGTAGACGTAATTCATCAATGTTTTAAACAGACATTATATAAATATTGAATGAAATCAGAAGTTAATTTTGTTTAGTTTGAACTGTTGGCCTTTGAAAAATACTGCTTGAATATACCACGAGCTTTAATATGTAGACATAGATCGTAAAGCCTTTGACCGTACCCTGTCGCCGCGGGCTCTCCACTCCAATGTTATGAATATAATTGTGGACATAACAGAAAGTCTTGAAAGGGCTTTTATCTATTTTATATCTAAAATAACAAACTTTATTTCAAACCAACTTTTGCCTGCGGCTTCGCCCGTGTGGATGTCGGAAAATATCCCACGGGAACGTACTTAATCAATCAAAATATTTTATTTCACAAAAACCTACATGGCCACTTATGAAACGTCAGAAGCTAGGTGCATGGTTCCAATTAGTCGTTTCCTATGGAAAAGAGCCGGCAAGAAACTTTACGGTTACTCTTTTAAAAATAATCGGCTTTTACAATATTTTCAAATACCAGTGTTATTAGGTATGGGAGGAAAGTAAGCCTTGGTGGGGTAAGCCTTTCAACAAATAATAGAAATTGGTCAACAAATCTACAGTCTACTAGGCCTAAGTACAGCGTTCTCACATTCTCTAAATAGAAAATAATAATCTATTTATGATTAAAAAAAATAAAAAAAATACTATTTAAACGCAACTAATATAGAGTTGAAAACCGGGATTAAGAGTACCCTATGTGTTAATCCAGGTTATAAACTATAAATGTGTGCCTTTCATCCAAATCCGTTCAGCCGTTTTTGCGCCAATCCTGACCATACATCTAGACAAACAGTTACTATTTTATTATATGTTCCACATACTTTTCATAAGATATTTCAGAAATAATATTGTCCGAGAATTATTTTTTGGGATTCGTATAAAATGTTTATGTTTACAATTTTATTTTGGAGGCACATTCATATATTATCTATTATACTTTCTTTAATATTTTGATGTATGTTTAGGACGTATGGACGTTATTATACTTGTATGGGTTTTATAGATTTATATTTTTTAAGATGTTTACGAAATGGAAAATACTCGTTTATTTATCAAGTAAGATATATTTAAAAAAATAATTTTTTTTGTTTATTTTTACAGCTGGTAATGATCATCTGAACAAAATTTCGTTAGGTATACTTATAATGTAGTGAATGATATAAAATGTAGTTTTTGGGAAATAAAAAGGCATATGAAAATAACAATAACCTATACTAATAATATAAAGAGAAAATATTTTATGGTTTGTTTGTATTTCATTATCTATACTAATAATAATATTATAAAGAGGAAAGATTGTTTTGTTTGTACCGAATAAGTTCCGAAACTACAGGAATTAACGATTTTAACCTTTTTTCACCAATAGGAAGCTAAATTATCAGGAAGTAACATAGGTTATAAATTATTTTTATAAAAAACGGGGCAGTCTTTTGGGACTGTCGATAAGAATAAGAATAAGAGAATAATAATAATTTATTTGTGAAACATTAGTACATTACTGCCGCGGTCTATAATGACTACTTTGCTGGTCGCGCTGATGATGGCCGACAGCGCAGCGTAGCGCAGCTCCAGGCCGACACAGCGCGGTCAGCGTGCAGCACTTGATGGATGAGCTGAGATAAAGGCCGAGGCCGTAGGTCGAGGCCTTTACAGCGAGGACTGCAAGGGCTGCAATGATGGCCAAGCTGGAAGGCCTAGAGCGTAGCTAGGCTAGCTCGAGGCAATCATAGCGTGACCAGCGAAGCAATCATAGTGGGCCAAGGCTTGTATAGTGCTTTACTCAAAAATGCAAGTACCTAATCTAAATAAAACCAGTAAGTAATTTCAATAAAAATAAAATTTTCGCTGAACCGCGCTTTTGTTACTTCAGCGTTTTTTTTTTTTTAACAATGGTAGTTGGAACTATACAGCCAAATATGGAATAAAATCTTTTTGTACCTATTTCTATAAATACAAACAGCTGTGTTTTAAATACAATCTTTTTGCATTTGATTTTTTAAAACGTTGAAACGTCAAAATAGAGGCCGGCAATGTTTTGCCGGCCTGTTAGAGCGACCAGCAAAACTTTGCCGGCCGCTCCTTGAAACAGAACGGCAAGGCGACTTTGCTCAAACAAGGTTGTCAAAATAATGACCACATTACATGCATTTTTGAGTAAAGGTAAATTACATACAAAGATCTTAAAAAATTTGGAAGTGCGCTATGTTTTGCCAATAGTGACATACAAATTAATGATCAATATTATTAACAATTCAGATTTTATTACAATTTAAATACTTAATATGTACTTAAGTATCCAATTGTACTAACGCTAGAAGTGAAAACTAAGTTACTTGTGAATTGTGTCGTTAAGCTATTAGATTATTTATTTTGAATTATTTTTGGTTTATAACCAAGTGTTTTTGTGAAGCAAATTTACTTTTAAAAGAAAAGTTCGTAACCACTACATAAGTCAGACTAAATAACTCTCTACGACTAAATAGTCTTAAATAATAGTCTAGTCATACTAATTATTATTAGGTGGTATTTGTTAAAATATCTATTAGTTTATTTTATTTGTATATGTGTATTAGTATCATAAAACTATATAAATTTTCGTAATCTAGAAGTTAGTATTTTAGACATTATTTTTGTACCCTATCACTATGTTTTTATATTTAACCCAAAGGTTGACTGGTAGAGAATGCCTTGTGGCATTAAGTCCGCCTATGTATCACTATTGTAATATATGTACATGAAGTTTAAATAAATAAATAAGTGTTTATGATCAAGGATTCAAGTTGAAATTGGTCATTAACACTTTACAAACCAAGCGTTCGGTGACGATGACGCGAGTTCCATGATTTTTGTTCACCCAAAAAGTACACATATATATACAGTATACATATAGCTCATGGAAAGCGTTCGGTGACGATGACGTAAGTTCCATGATTTTTGTTCACCCAAAAAGTGCTCAACGCGCCTAAAGAAGTTTTCACTTCTTGTAATAATGTAACAAGCGAGGGCGGGCGATGTGATGCGACGGGTGGGACGGGGGAACAAGAAATTTCAAGCGAACGAAGTCTAATCCCCGAAGGGTTAAACAGAGGTACCCAAAGTACACATTTCGCCAGTTATGTTGTAATAGAGGGCGAACTTAGTGCCATAAACCGGGCACAAATCCAGACTCCGGGCTGCTTCTGAGCGATAATGCCCATCAGCATTATCGCTCAGAAGCAGCCCGGAGTCTGGATTTCTAATTCTGTATAATTCTTGTATTTTATTTTAACAATACATAAGTTGTATATCTAAATGAAAAACCTTCCAATAAAAGTAAAAGATTACACTGAATGACACTGTAGTGACTGGCTAGAATGAAGCTGGCAGAATGTTATTTGCCAAAACTGGTACCGTTGGTACCGAAAAACCAAAAACCCGAGGCTACGTATATCTGTGAATAGTATTGAAATTAAAAAGAATAGGATAGTAGGTACAGTCGGCCTCAAAAAGATGTATATGTTACCGGCCAAAACCGATTTCAGGCCAAACTAGTTTGTCCTAGGGCAAACCGGTTTATCCTATGCGTGTCAGGATATACTAGTTCAGCCCAGGACAATCTAGTTTGTCCTAAATACTTTAGGCCAAACTAGACATAACACGCGTAATGACTGAATAAACAACAAAAGCATGATAATAAGAGGCGAGGGAGCGGAATCTCTGCGTTAACAGATTCCAACATGTTTATTTTGTAACTTGCAACGATTCAATCAGTTTAGCCTAGGCCAAATTAAGTTAAGCCTAAAGTATTTAGGCCAAACTAGATTGTCCTGGGCTAAACTAGTATATCTTGACACGCGTAGGATAAACCGGTTGGGCTTAGGGCAAACTAGTTTGGCCAGAAATCGGGTTTGGCCGGTAACATATACATCGACAAGATCGTATTAATTTAGTTGTCTACAATTTTTGTTTCATAATATTGTATCAATTTAAAGCCACACATCATCATCTGCCTAGCCTTTTCCCAACTATGTTGGGGTCAGCCTCCAGTCTAACCAGTTGCAGCTGAATATCGGTATTTTACATGAAGTGACTACCTATCTGACCTCCACAACACAGTTACTGGGTAATACTATACCCCTTGGTAAGACTGGTTGTTAGACTTTCGGGCTTCTGACGACCCTATAACGGCTGTCAAAAATAGACTGACAGTTGGGACCAACGGCTTAACGTGCTTTCGGAGGTGCGGAGGGGTTTTGGTACGTTAAGATGGCCACCCGTCCAAGGAAAAAAAAAAAAAAAAAAAAAAACCACGACTGACAGCTGGGACTAACGTCTTAACGTGCTTTCCGAGGTACGGAGGGGTCTGGTATGTTGAGATGGTCACCCGCCCACGGAAAAAAAAAAACTACAACGCATATTACACATTGTGTACTTAATTTGTAGATACACATCGATACAGTATTATGGAACACAAACTGTAGACAATCAAATGAATTCTTGATGATGTATACCTACATATTTTTGAGGCTGACTGTACCAATACCTTTCGTACCTACATCAAATCGATAATAGTTGTCTACCCTACTTTTATTGTGATTGTAGCACTACGAGGCAGTTTGTTTTTAGGGTTCTGTAGTCAACAAGTAACCCTTAGGTATAGTTTCGCCATGTCCGTCTGTCTGTCTTTCCGCGGCTTAACTCAGACTCTTAGTACTAGAAATATGATTAATTGAAAGTGATTAATATGTAGATATACCCATGGGTATATCTACATATTAATCACGTCGACAAAGTGGTATGATAAAATAGTGAAATTTTTTTTTGGGGTACCTCTACGCTACGTGTAAAGTGGGGATGATATATTATTTTCTCCTAGTCTATCCCATTTTATTTAATTCAGGGATCTGTATGCGTAATTGTAAGATTTAAAGTGCAAATTTTTGTTAGAGTCAAGTGTCAGCTAAATGGTCGTTTTTGGATGTGAAAAATTCACGGCAGTAGTGAATAATAATATAACGAAGTTAAATGGGAAACTACCACATCTAAGTTGGCTTTACAAGTGAACGAGTAATAGTCGACCAACATATATATTACTAGCTTTTGCCCGCGGCTCCGCCCGCTTGGATGTCGGTTATCACGTAAAAAAGTAGCCTATGTCCTTCTCCATATCCCAGGCTATATCTCTAAACAACTAACATACAGACAGAGAGACAGAGTTACTACATTATACTACATACTACATTTCAATAGCAGATATAAGTTGGTCGACTTAACATTGTAGTTAAAATACAATGGATGATGTTCTTTGGATAAGCAACCCGTCATTGCACATGCATGCATGCATGCAAATACTACACAAACATTTTTATTTTTCTTTTAATACTTTTTCCTTCTCTTATACTTAAGCTTCACAGCTTGGCTCATCGCCGCA
The DNA here is from genome assembly GCA_947523025.1 of Dryobota labecula. Taxonomy (NCBI): domain Eukaryota; kingdom Metazoa; phylum Arthropoda; class Insecta; order Lepidoptera; family Noctuidae; genus Dryobota; species Dryobota labecula. The sequence goes on from OX383303.1 coordinate 13,823,278, forward strand.
AGGTTGCCTGCTTGTCGGTCTTCTACAGATTGTACTTCGGAGAGTGTGTCCATGAACTCCACGACCTCATTCCACCGGCCCCCTTCTACCATCGGACATCTAGACGCACTGCAAGTTACCACCCCTACCTAGTTGATATTCCACCAACTCGCACTAAGCGTTTTCAAACGTCTTTTATAATGCGCGCAGCAAAGGAGTGGAACTCTCTGCCTGCGTCTGTGTTTCCGAACGCATACAACCCTAATCTATTCAAAGTGAGAGTGAACAGGCGTCTTCTGGGTAAGCTCACTCCATCGTAGACTTGGCACTTCACCGTCGATATTATCATTGTATGTGGTCCGACAGGAACTTGGCCGGTTTTTTACCATTTCGTTTACCAAAAAGTACCCTTCGGTCCCTTGATAAATTATTATTCCTACCAATCTTTTGTAGGTCGCTCCTTTTATTTATCGAGTGTACCTACCTTCTTGAAGGTCCTACGATTTTCTTCAGCGAACTGTTTTTTATAGACATAAACCTTAAAGTGCTTCTCCTCCGCGAGAGGTTTAAGTGTTTTGATACTATAGTAAAAGGAAATGTTATGTTTATTGCGCTTTGAAAGATTTTAATTGAATGCTTCTGAGATGGAAGGAAAAATGAATAAGTTAGTATGAAAAACGAGTAGGTATCTACTTGCATTCTAATATTTTGCTGTCGCATAAAACTACGGGTTTCTGTTTTTTACCGGACTGCTCCAGAAGTAGGGTAACGTTTTTCATGAGTATATATATTTAAATAAGAAATTAGATTAAGTTTTGTGTGACTTAGATTTGTTAATTAAGTTTAGAAGTAAGTTAGTATTTGTAAAAGCACGATGGGATTGACATCGTCGCATATGTGTACAAAAATCCCTTAAATAAATAAAGATTAAAAAAAAAAAGAGTATATATCTTTTTTTTTTTAGCATTCTCTGTAACCATTTTTCGATTCAGGGATCCGTTTGCGTGATAAAAATAATAATAAAATTTATTTAAACATTGTCAGTTGGGACTGGTCATCTATTAGCTGCCATGGCTTATTCTAATTTTTTTTTTTTTTGTTTATATTTGGTGTACCTACTCTGGACGCTTTTAACGTGTACGTTTTTATTTTTTATTTTTACATCGTTCTCACATTTAATAAATTCAACATTATATGTGTAACTAATATTTTTGTAACAATTTAATTTAAAAGAGTGTCCATGGAGTTTCTTGCCCGTTCTTCTCCATAGGTACCTACGCTTGGAATGGGAATGTAGCTTCATTTTTCTTACTGACCGACTCCTTGACAATTCAAAAGTGCCTGTAAATGGTTTAATTGAAATAAATGATTTGAGTTTGAGTTTGAATAATAATTCTGGACATGAGAAGCATCATGTCGGATGTGTAAAATGCTACCTTTTCAGGAGAGCAAAAACAAAACTGACAAAAGTTTTTTCTTCATAATTATTGAACGTTAGGTATTTAAGTCAGTATTTTTTTTTTAATATTTGGTAGGCAATAGTACCTTTTGATTTTAATTACAAGCATTACCCTAACTGTTAAAATGAAATTAATATATTTTTTAATCTACTTGATCCTCTACATCAAACTTTATGCCTGAAATATAATAGATGAGTGCTTAAAACTGCAAGCCTATGTTCACATCCGACGATATGCTTGCAATTTTAGGCAATAACTTTTTCTTTTATATTGAAATGTAGGATTATGATCTTAGATATAGAACAATTACCTAGAGTCTGATCTGTTGATATTGCTGTATACTTTATAGATACTTGTTACTTTTAATTTCAAGCAAAAGGACGGAAGTCCTAGTGGTTAACGAATTACAAGCAGCGAGCGAATATGTGGGTTTAGAGATGAACCTTAATAAAACAAAAGTCATGACCAACACCGAGATGACGCCTATCTTGGTTAATGACATGCTGCTCGATTACGTACAGGAGTATATATATCTTGGCAAGCAAATCTCCTTCAGGAAAAACAGGAATTTTGAAGAAATAGACCGGTGGATAGCTATTACCTGGAAAAAATACTGGGCTCATAAAGAGATATTCAAATCACAACTTCCAATCAAAATTAAAAAGACAGTACTAGACTCTGCTATTTTGCCATGTCTCACTTATGGTTGCCAGACTTGGATATATGATAACAAAGCGAGAAACAAGATCCAAACCACACAAAGATCTATGGAGAGAAGCTGCCTAAGTATCAAACTAAGCGATAGAGTTAGAAACACAGACATTCGAAACAGAACTAAAGTCACAGATGCTCTCTCTTTTTCGCAAAGCCAGAAATGGAGGTGGGCAGGCCATGTTGCAAGGTATTCTGATGATCGTTGGACAATCAGAACAACTAAATGGGAAGGTCCACGAGGTACCAGGAACAGGGGCCGACCGTGCGCCCGATGGCAGGACGAGATTATTGCGAACGTTCGACGAGACTGGCTAGTCACCGCGTCAGATAGAGATAAGTGGAATTCTTTGGAGGAGGCTTTTACCCGAAGGGGGTTCACACACTAATGTTATATTTAATCATAATTATTTTATTTTATTCGGAATCAATATAATTATTTATATGAATGCATGATTTTAAATTTAATTCTATAATTTTCAACTAATTTGAAATGAAATAATATTATGAATGTAAATATTTGTTGATTCTATTTTTTTATTTTTTATTTAATGTTACTTATAATTTTAATTGTTTTTTTTATGTTTTAATTTGATTATTGTGTGAAATTAATAAAGCTTTTATTATTATTATTATATACAAACATGACATCCGAGTTAATTCCGCTCAAAAACGAAGGAATTATAATTTTTTTACGATTTTGTATGAAACTAGTATGAAAAGTCTAATTATCTCTTAAACGGAAAGTTAAACACGAATATCCTAACAGAAGATTATAGTGCTAATTATTTATGTTTTTTTGTCGCTGATTTGCCGAAAAATATTATGCCATTTTTTTTTATTGTCAAAATATTTTTATTTATTTTTACATATGAAACGGTTCCTTTTAGTGTCTAAGTTAAGAAAGTCGATATGTCTTTGACCCAAATATTAAGAATATATAAAATTAGACAAAATATTTATAAAATTGCTGTTTATTCTTTTTTTTTGTATTATATTATATTAGTAAAATTATTATTTAAGTACTTGCACCATGGCATTTTAATCATCTTACAACGGCAGCCCACTTCATGTATCCAATGACCACTAATCATTCATAGCAAAAAAAAAACAATAAAATAACATTTGTATAATTAAAAAAAAAATTGTATTAACTATGTATGACGCATAACGTATTTTGAAACACCCTGTTACGAGCGCGGTCCGAGCATTACGTTACAAGGGCGGCGCGGAATGGAGCAGTGACATCTTTATCAGAGTTCATTCGCCCTAGTGTAAAAATGTGTTTATTACTATTGCAACCTGTACTCGATATGTCGTAGTCTGTAAGGATTTACACGCCACTTAATTCAAATTCTTCCTTCATAGTTTTACGGGCTTAGGACTGTCAGAAACATTTTTCTTAATAAACACCCAAACTAAGTTGTGTAAGATAGAAAGGTACATACTAAGTGCAGATTATTAAAGAGGTACGATTTAAGTTACAAACGTACGGCCGATTTCAATAACTGATAAATTTGTGTTCGTTCGACCATATTGAAGATATAGACTCATGTGACTCATAGGTAGGTACATTAAATCCAGAATTTTGATCTCTAACCTGGCAAGTAACAAAAAAAGATAGTTAATGAATTGGCAGTATGTAAAATGTGACCGGCGTATTTAAAAAAATGGAATCAACTGAATTATTCAGGTACACTAATTACGTATTTACAAATGATCACTTTTTATTCAAATAAGCAAGTAGGTAAGCTTTATCTGTGCGCGGGTGTCGTTCAAAATAACCCAATCTCTTCGAGAACAGGTGAAAATCGTGAACGTTCCCGAGCTTGCGCATGCGGTGGGGTGCGAAACTGACCGTGATCAATCAATCGTTATGTTGCTGCTAAAATGACTTGCAGTCCGGGTTGATAACACCTCGATTGCGTAACATTTCGAGATTAGTAGGCGCAGCGTATAATCTCCTTGCTTCCCGTAAATTGTCACTCACTCTTATTATAATAAGCTATAATGCTGTCGTACGCCATTCAAAGAAAAGCCACGTGAGGTCCGTACCACTCGATGTAATACGACTTTATCCGAACTATCTTGAGTACCGACCAAGTATATTACATTTTTGTATTAATTTTTGGAGCCATAAGGCTGAAACTCTTTGAACGTACACAATATTACACACAAAACGTTATTATTATAACAATAAAGTTCTTTATGAATAAAAGACTTTATGCCTTTGTAGCGTTTTGCAACATTTTTTTAAGCATAACGCTATATTTGAAGATACGCACTATGATTTGATTGTAAACTTTAGAGGTATAAATGCGTATCTGCTGTTGCTACCAGCATGTTAGACAAAACATTTTTAATTCATAATAGCTTAAGTTGAGATACGGCTCAAAAAACTATTAATAATTTGATGCATAAAGATGCAAGTAAATAAAAAAGGTTATGGCTCTAAGGTACTTGAAAATGTCTTTAAATCCGACATTATGCATAAGTGTATCTTTATAATGATAAGAGATAGAAATACCAGGGTCAGATAGTTAGAAAGAGCAACAAAATTATAATATCGTTATACTAAAAAGTAATTTTGGTTCTATCTGCAAATCCGACATGATGCTTCTGAGGTCGAGAATTCTGTCTGTAACTGTTAGTGACATTCATTTTTCATATGCGGTGGACCCCAAACTAGGCGATGCCTGTATCTTGGGGGTCTGAGTTGTGAGACATTATTCTGTTTTTTGCCTGGTGTTGACATGCATATTAAGTTTTTAAGTGCTGTTAAAGTCAATGTGTCCCCCGCCCCTGCCAGCTAAATGGTTGTATTTGGATTTGTGAAAAAAATCACAGCAGTAGTATATATAACGAAGTTAAAAGGATTACTATTACAGCTAAGTAGGCTTTACAAGTTACCGAGTAACAGTCGACCAACTAACTAATAATAATGTTCCTCATCTCTGCCTTGCCTTTATTGGCCGGCTGGAGTGAACACTGACGAGGAACTGAGCTCCCACCTCATTCTTGCCTTTATTGGCCGGCTGGAGTGAACACTGACGAGGAACTGAGCTCCCACCTCATTCTTGCCTTTATTGGCCGGGTTGAGTGGAGATTCGCAAGAGCAAACATGCACGGAGGAAGGAAGTATTCCAGTAAGTGCTTGTAGGGATCTTGACCATCTTCCGGACTCCGGGATTGTTCTGAGAGCCGTGGAATACCTCTCCACTCCTCGAGCACCTCAGGATATGTTGCCCCCTTGTCGCTATGTCACTATGTGCTAGCGACCATTTTCGGGGGCCCATTATTGAGTGTGCAAGTAACCCCCTGCCATTTTATCCGTGTATAATAAAACATTGATCAGGCAGGGGCCATAGTCCTTACATAGTTTTAGGTAACCAGTCCATTTTAACCCATAGTCCAATGTCTTTGTTTCCATATCTTGCAATAGTCCTACACCAACCGGGGGTTGTCCTTGGGTGCACTTGCATAGTGCGTACAGGGATAATCGTCGGTTGGTACCTCATTTTATTAAAAAGCATCTAACGGGCCTCTGCGAGTTGGCTTCAGTCCCTCGTACGCCTTCCAAAGGTCCGGGACCCGAGGGTCCCAAGATATGTAAAATATATAATAAGAATAATAATCTTTATTATGAAACACACAAGATTCATGATACACAAGAGCAGATGTACAAAATAACATGGTATATCTACATAAATCTACACAGATCATGTAACCCTGTCTCCTAAACTAGGTAGTCCTGTATCTTAGGAGACATACAAAATGTATGGGAGAACATGTTTTTCAACTAAAATGTTAAGTTTGTTTTTGAGCAGGGTTCGAAAAAATCAGATTTTTATAATAAATATAAAAAATCCGATTTTTTATATATATCGGATATATATCCGATATATGTCCAGGCCAAGAAAAAGAAGCGAATTTCATCATGTAAGGGGATTAAACACTTAAAAATGTGAAAGGAATTTGTAAAATAATATAAGTGTCAAATTACCACATATTTAATTTTTTTAAAGTAAGAAAAGAATTATTTATTTATTTTATTATTTATGTACACACAGTTAAATACATAAACACACACACACATTACATACATACATTTATTTGAGAAATATTTTTTTAATGAACATTTTAAAAAAACAAGTACCTATTATTATGGCCAAGAAAAAGAAGCGAATTTCATCATGTAAGGGGATTAAACACTTAAAAATGTGAAAGGAATTTGTAAAATAATATAAGTGTCAAATTACCACATATTTAATTTTTTTAAAGTAAGAAAAGAATTATTTATTTATTTTATTATTTATGTACACACAGTTAAATACATAAACACACACACACATTACATACATACATTTATTTGAGAAATATTTTTTTAATGAACATTTTAAAAAAACAAGTACCTATTATTATGGCCAAGAAAAAGAAGCGAATTTCATCATGTAAGGGAATTAAACACTTAAAAATGTGAAAGGAATTTGTAAAATAATATAAGTGTCAAATTACCACATATTTAATTTTTTTAAAGTAAGAAAAGAATTATTTATTTATTTTATTATTTATGTACACACAGTTAAATACATAAACACACACACACATTACATACATACATTTATTTGAGAAATATTTTTTTAATGAACATTTTAAAAAAACAAGTACCTATTATTATTTCATTTGTTTGTGAGATAAATCAACTAATTTTAATAATAATTTGTAATCATAAAAAAGTAAATTATTCTGAATTGTAGTTTTTCGCTACGTGTTGCCAGGGTAAATATTAATCTCCAAAATTTTTAGTTCAGAAGACAGGAAAAAATCAATTGATATATATCAAGATAAAAATCAATTGATATATATCGTGATAAAAATCAATTGATATATATCGTGATATATATCATGATATATATCCGCTGATATATATCGGCGAACCCTGTTTTTGAGATCAATTCATCCCAACTAAGGAACCCTTCATTGTGCGTGATCCTACACGCACTAGGCCGGTTTTTTTCATCTATATTTGTTTTGGAATCTGAGCGTTGTATGACACCAGCCGGAGCCGGTTTACTCTGTAAAAATCTCGCCGAGAAATTGTAGGTGAAGTGAGCTAGGAAATTACACAATTGATAACTTACTTCATCTAAGTTTTATGGTGACATTTTTACAGAATATATCGGCAGTTTATCAATCACGGAGCTATCCTACATATACAAATATTCTAAATGAGAAAGTTATGATGTTAGTGCAGTGTTGCCAACTCTAATAAATCGCTAGGCTGAATATCAAAAGTCGCTAAAACTGATTTTACCAGGGGCGGATCCAGGATTTCGTTCTGGGAGAGGCACAAAAGGCCAGTAGGGGTATGTAAGTCAAGTGATTTGACGTTGGCATATTGACAAAGACATTCGTTTAGAATGTGGCAAATAAAGGTAGCACACATATCAACTCGGAAAGGGATCATCACCGTGTCGCCTTTCGCCTCGCCGTCAAACAGGCGTCAATCTATCGTAAGCACGTAACCAAAGCGGACCAGCAGCTCCGATACGTCGACTCGGTTACAGCTAGACGACGCCGCGCTTACGGCTCGCTGACCGTTGCTGGTTAACCTGGCTGGCACCAGATCAGTTTGAATCCGAACGCGGGAGGGGTGAGAGGGTCAAGGGTGGACGAAGAGACGCAAGCGCGGCGACGGAAAGGCGTAAGCGCGGGGACGACGAGCCGTAAGCACGGGGACCGGTTGACCACGCGCCACACCGGGGTTCGTGAGCTTGTCCCGAGGCGAATCGTTTACGTTACGATTCCGATTAGTGTGCTTTTCAGTTGGGAGTTTCATGCAAAGAATACTAAACGGCTTGAGTTGATACGGTTACGATCCGTTTCCGAGTTGATATGTATGACCTTAAAACGAAAGAAAATATTGCATTGGATACAAAGTTTTTTGTCAAAACGTAGATATCTATCGTCTAAAAATGTTTTGATTTGCACTGCAAAAGTCGTCATTTTTGTCGCAAACTTTTTTTTGTCGCTTACAAAGTCGCTAAATTGGCAACACTGTGTTAGTGCGTTTGAGAGTTTGTATGTTTGTTACTACATCACGCCATTACGGCTGCACTGGTTTACATTAATCTTAGCAGACAACTATAGCCTGGACTGAGACTCGGACATTGTTGTAGCCCAGTGTTCCTGAAAAAGATCCATGTTCGGGACAGTTCACTTTGCGAGTGTGGTCTTGCGGAGGGTACTTTGGATCATATATTTTTCTCCTGCTCTTTGAACACCAATTCCTTTGACCTCTATAGAAAAATTTCCAAATATAACATTCCTCTCCCAACTAATTTCCATTCCCTTCTATCTTATTTCTCTCCCAAAATTGTACAAATTTTAGCCACATTCCTAAATGAAAATAATTTAAAATTTTAACTGGTGTGTAAAACAGCTATGTATTATATTTTGTATATTTTTGTGTTGTATAGTACCCTATTTTTATATAAGTTTGTAAATTAGAATACATGTTTTTACTAACCCTTGTGTTCGTTCTGCAGATACTAACATTAACTACCAGAAAGTAAAGTCCGACGGCCCGCCACTGTGCTGCCGTCTCAACGTGACGCTGGCAGAATAGTCCACACCGGCTCAATTGCCATAAAAAAAAAAAAAAAAAAACTATAGCCTGGATTAAATTATAGATTACCTAATTTTATCCAGATAGACTATTTCTTGCAAGTGTAACCGCGGGGATCAGCACTATAAAATCTCGCAGCTTCTCTAGAATGTGAACATAGCAGCTTGTTATCCAACATTTCTTGTACATTCTTCATAGGGAAAATTTTGGAGAAATATAAATTCAGTGGAAAATTTATAGACCATAATGACTTTATTAAAAGATAAAATTATCCGCGTCGGCTGCGTGAAAATACCGACTTAATATCGAATTTCATATTAGTTTCCAAGCGAGTGTGCTGTGATTTCATTTACAGGGATCAGACAGGATTAATACTTAACTCTTGAAATAGGAATATTAATTGGTATTTCGAGTTCTCTCGACACGCACACACACATTTTCTCTCGACACGCACACACATTTTATAAAATTGTTTTATACTTTATTTTCAAATTCAATCTGTTTATGTAAGTAGGATTTTGTAGGCGATACAAATTACCTTTTTGTTGAATAATTTTTCTTCAAAAATCTTTTTCAAGCTTGGAATGTCTTTAAGATATTTAGATAACTTTTTAAACAAAAAATACCTACGCAGAGTAACCGTGTGGGACAAGGACAGGAGAGGATGATAATTACCTGTATTGTGTTTGGAGCATATACTTTATTTATTTATTTTCATATACGTTATTAGTTTATTGTAGGTACAGTCGCCAGTACATCAGGTTATACGAAACTGTCAAATTTCTTCAAACGATTTTAACCTCTCGTCTGTCGGAACGTAGATCTACGCGAGACACAATGGGTTTTTAATTGTGTCTCTAATTACGACAGACAAGTCGTTAAACCTTAAAATGTTGATGAATAAGTTATAAATAACTTAAGTCGGTTAAATCATTTAAGGCTACTTGTATTAAAACCAAAATACACGCAGACGACGTCGTGGGCAACAGCTTCATAGGCTACTTTTTGTATTAAAACCAAAATACACGCAGACGAAGACGCGAGTAACAGCTACATAGGCTACTTTTGTGTTTAAACCAAAATACACCTATGTAACAGTTCTACATTTATATCTGTAATTTTTATGGTGTACATAATAAAGAGTATTCTATCTATCCATCTATCTATCTATCTATACACGCAGCAGTCGCGTTCAACAGCTACATAGGCTACTTTATGTATTGAAACCTAAATATACGGAGAAAGAGTCGCGGGCAACAGCTTCATAGGCTACTTTTTGTGTTAAAACTAAAATACACGCATAAGAAGTCGCAGCTAGTGCTTTAAAAGTTCAAACAAACCCCTGTAAAATTTTCTATGTACAGTAGTTAGTCATCCATATGAGCTGCACGTTGACTCCTTAATCCAACAAAGGAGAATCTCCCGCATTTATCACCTTGTTTTCTAGGGCTATTTTCCAACGTTACATCCAGACAAGTTCACTTTATCTCCAGGGCTTTACCTGGCTGGCTGTAAAGAGGATTTCGCTTCTGTCAGACAGCCTGTCTGTCTGTGTTGCAGTTTAGTAAATTGTTTATTTTAATCTGGTATAGGGCTTGACGTAGATGTTTTGTGATTTTTACACAATAATTGGAGATTTTATTGTCTTAGTAGGTAGTTGACTGCTGAGCAGGGCTTTAAATACCGGTTAATTTTCATAACGTTAAGTTATATTGACAGAGTTAACGTTATTATTAAAATAACGGTAATCGATTTAACGTTATTTATGCGACTATTAATTTTATCGTTATTTTAAACGGGTGAGATGTAAGTAGTGGGCCCTGTGGCGTGCGGCGCGGCGGGAGTCCGCCCTCGCACTTCTCTGATGCCGTGCCGATCAAAACGTTGCCCGAATCTGCCTGATTCTTATCCACAGAACTGCAACGTAGCTAAATTAACGTTAGTTATCGTATTTTTGTTAATGTTAATTAACGTTATATTACTGGTAATGTTATCAAGTAACGTTAAATTTTTGTTAACGTTACGTAACGGTTATTATTTTGTTATTTGGTAACGTTAACAAGCCCTGCTGCTGAGCATGGCGTTCTGGATTTGATCCTCAGGTCGGGAAAGTGTTTTTTCAATACAAATTTCTAAGTAACAGCTCGGAGTCTGGATTTGGATTTTAATGGCGATAGGATCGCCCCCTATTACATGGGACTTAAACATATCTGGCAAAGTGTGGCTAGAACGTACTCTAGATCTCTGTTCTTCTCTTTTTGGGGACAATACGCGTGAGGTTATGATATTTAGTAGTAATTTATATACCAGTTGACATGCATATTATAAAAGCCAATCTGTTAGCTTAGAGATTGCTTGGTATGGCACACCGAGTGTAAGCGTCAGGCTGCAGCAGATGGCAATTAATATGCTCTTAATTTAACTAAAGCTCGAAAACTGACCTATAATAACCTTTTAATATTTATATGGCTATATTTTATGAATATTTGTTTTAAAAGGTAACGAAGAAGTAGGTTGTATGTTTTGTGGTGATTGATTTATTTTTTGGTATGTTTTTTTTTGGTATACATTATTATGGTATATATGTATACAGGGAGAAATTGAATTCATGGGCATCCTCTTAAGGGCCTATACTACCTCAAATGGCTTAGCATCCTCCGATATGTCGAAAATACTGCAGCATTAATTTTGAAATAAATATATGGTAAAATTGAGGATTAATGTTAAGTACTATGTTAGCCGAAAACACGATTCCATAAAAAAATTCTCGATAGAAAAAAAATCCAAAGTTCCCTCCAAACCGAACAATAAGCCGCTGGTATTCAAAAAATACTTCATATTAGATAATGAAACTTTGCATATTAACTGAACTAACTATAAAGCAGGTCTTATGTTATTTACTTTTTTTAAATGACCATTATTTTCACCGTAAAACGAAATTACCTAAACTATCGGCGCCATTGAGTCTTTTCCCTGCCGCCCTGTCTCGCTTGCTCGCTTGACCGTTAGCAATACTGTGCGAGCGAGATACAGAGTGAGGTAGCGCTGAGGTAGTATAGACTCTTAAGGGGTCATTATACTCATCATTATGAACAACTTTCACTATGGGACCAAAACTGAAATTGCAAAAAAAAGAATCAGCTGTTCCCTACATTTAGGTATGTTCGCATTGCTCGTCAAAATGTAGGGACCGGCAGTTTTTTTTTATATCACCCTGTATATACGCGTCATGTTATGATATTCAGTTGTAATTTATGAAATGAAATGAAATCGTTTATTCTGTAAATAGGATATCGGAATCACTTTTACACGTCATATAAAAAAATATAAAAACAAGCTTGGGGAAGTCGACATTTCCTATCTGACTATCCCTGAGAAGAAATGGCGAAACAAACTCAGGGGTCAAAGTCTCTTTTAAAGTCCAGACATAATCTTGGTCAGATCATGTGAGGACCATGTAGATCCGTGTCTGAAATGATCTTTTGAGGAAAGAACCACACAATTTTGAGTGGACCTGTCCAGTCAGTGCAAGCATTTGTCAGTAAACGTGTAGCTCAACTCAGTATTTAGGGGAGCTCAACAACTCGACGAACAATACCAAAGAAAGCACATTTGGGTAGGCCGCATAAAGTACTCAAAATACCAGACCATCATTAAAACTTGAGAAAGAGGAAAAAGAGATAATCTTAAAGAAAACAAAAGACCCACATAGTGCTCACATTCACAATAATTAAAGTAATATATGTAATACCTTTCAAAGTAAATATTCATGTCATTTTGTATATAATATTTATGTTCCTGTTGACATGCATGTTATAATAGCCAATCTGTTAGCCAATCTGCTTCGAGATTGCCTGTTTTGTTACACCTAATGTAAACTTCAGGCTGCACCAAATGGCAATTAATATGGTCTTAATTAAACTAAAGTTGAAAGCTGACTGATGACTTTTCAATATTTTTTTCACATTGTATAAATATTCGATTTATTTAAATCTAAAGGTTAACTAAAAGGTAGGTTTAATTAAAAGGCAAGTCGTGAGCGCCATTTGCTAGGATGGGGTCAAGCTCCTGGTTGGGTAAAATGTCATTGAGTTTTTACATCATGAATTTCTCAGTAGCAACCCTAAGGACGTTTGTTCACTGCCGCCGCCGCCAACTGAACGTCAACGAGATCGAGATGACGGCGCCGAAGTAGTGATACATACATTTACTATGGCCGCGTGTCCACTGCACGTCCGGCACCCAAGCGCCGTCTTACCGGCCGCCGAAGTTTCCAGTAGTTCGGCGCGACCGCTGGAACTAGGCCCGCGATTGTGACGGGCATATGTGCCCTACAAAATACGTTCAATCTCGTGTCCACACACTGCTATTACACCGGCGCCGCCGTTCGCCCGGATTTTGTTCAGTCTATCCTATATAATATAATGAACCGCCGAGTTCGGTCGCGGTGGACAAGCGATCGCCGTCACGACGTCATGTTCTGTTCGAATAATCTCGTTTCTCGGTGATGTCTTGGTGACGGCTGCGGCGGACAAACGCCCTTAGCCCGGATTACTGACCCATTGATTGTCTCGGTCGATAATTTACTAAATTATTATTTTAGACCTCTGCCTTTAAATAAATTAAAATCCCTGAATTCTTTAGGCATTTTGATTAATTTAAAGGTTGATTATTAATAGTTTCAAACCAAAGTTCAATACTATTCTCAAAACAAAGATATTGATGTCTATTCAAATTCAAATAATTTAATTCAAGTAACAATAACATATAAATTTACACATAAAATTCAAATAAAATACAATTAATATAAAATTAAAATTATGATCAAAAACTCAAATTAAAAATAAAATTCTATAGTATTTTTTTGATAGTATTTTTCGACAAATAAGCGACACGTAACACGCTTGGAAATAAAAAAAATATACTTCCAAGCGCGCCACGTGTCGCTTACAACGGTGAGTTATAATTCTACAGTCAAACCTTCCCGCGAGCGTGGCTATTATGCAGTTGGCGCTCCCCCGCACTCGCCTCACCAGCGAAGTGCTTCGCTTGCGCATTGTTGCGTAAAAACGCAAAATGAAAACACATTGTTAATGTAAACAGTTTGTGTTGAATCATTATTATCTCTCGCTTGAATGCTCGAGAGTGTTGACATAAACAATTTAGTCGAATCGATACTTGTACTACGCACAACGCATGCGACCTTGAACATCGGGTCTTTGGACTGCCATTAATTATTTATTCAGGCTTTGTTTTTAATTAATGTTCTACATAAATATCTTTCGACCTATAGTAATTGATGTCCAATTTTACTCACATGAACGCATATATAACTGTAGGCAATACCTAATTAGGTACATACTTGTTGGACCAGAAAGATTCTTGTCCGTATTTTTTCATAGAAAATTACCCTTTTATAAAAGCATTTTTTTTTTTAATAAACTGACCGACTCGACAGTTAAAAAGTACCTAACTGAATGGTCTGTTTGAAATTGATGTTTTGAACTTTATTTTAAACATGCGTTAATTATCAGAAGAGATTTGAAGGATCTAGAAAAGGCCCAAATTAAAACGCTTTTGCCCAACCTCATCAACACCTTAAAAAGCCTTCATTAGTAGGTACTGTAGAGTATACTATAGGAGATAGCAAAAAAAAAAAATAACAACCGATATAATTATCAAATTCTACATCATGAGTGATTCCATGTATGATGGGTATAAAAAGACATTTATCCCATGCTATAAATCCTCTATAAAAGTTTCTGAAACAGTTAGCTTATTGCCAACATTAAAACACCCAGTGTCATAGTGTCCATAATAGCATCCAAACGGGAGTTACAATGTTGTACTGAATTTCATAATGCAACTGATTTGCTTTTACGAAGATGATGATCCCTTCCATTCTCACTACTCAATTCGTGGTATCTTTATGAATTTCAAAAAAGAACATTGTCACGCACGCGCGTTTCACTATACTATACAATAGCGTCGTATCCCGCCATTTTTGTTCGATATTAGTATTGCAAAAACTGTTTCAGAACCTTTTATAGAGGATTCATGTCATGGGTGTAGATAAAGTCTTGTATGCAACTGTAATAATTAGGTATTAAAACACTCATGTGATACTATTATCACACTCGGTTTCGCCTCGTGTGATAAACCCACATTCGTGTTTTAATACCCCTTATTATACAACAGTTGCGTAAATAACTATTAACGAATCCGAGAGTTACTTGCACTCCCGTCATTCTGATCTTTTTTTTTGTACTGGACCATACCTCGGAACTTTCTGGTTACGGAGATATTGAAGGTTCCTACTTTTTGTGACGATTACCATTTAAAAATGCCATATGCTATGTATAACTAAGCTTTAAATACCCACACAACGACTGTACCGTCATTTGCGCCCATAAGCACATTGTTTTGCGTGCGTTACATTGCGTGCTACTGTCAACATCGAATTTTCACATCAAAATTAAAAGTCGTTTCCCTGCAGTAATTTTCGCTCAATGTTATTTAGTTTGATGTGCAGAATGCGTAAATAACGGCTATGTGGTGGGTCTTGTTACAACCTGTATTTAACACGGCATGAGCTAGTCTAACATTGTTTATTCACCGCACAACGTCAACGGGACGTCAACGAGAAAATTAATCGAACCGAACGTGACGTCCCGATGCACAGTGGAACGAATGTATGGGAGCGGTTGGACGTAGACATGTCCGAAAAAAAAGAGTAAAATTATGCCAAACTAATGATGCCATCTTATTCGATTACTTAATGCCTTCATAACTTGTGGTGATGAATTTCTTCATAACTCCCATATTTCGGGAGTAATTTGAGAAAATGTGAAATTTTACTATGAAAATGAGTGTATCGAGCTCTCTCCCTCCTGATTCCGGGCTTGTTTCAAGTAGCGGTCTCTAATATCATAATGCTAATACTAAGAGCTATATTTAATACTAAGACACATAGTGCGCCAAATGTGCACTTTCTGGGATAAAGAGTGATGTTTATTTTATAACACAATTTTTTTATTTTTTGTTTATTTTGTTGATTAAAACCGTTTTTCTAAAGGTTTACCTTATTACAATAACATTTCTGAGCAGCCAATTAGAGAAGATATAAGCTAATTAGGATATATAATTAGGGACTTAAGGTTTACATATAAAACTGATGCACTAATGATTACTGATAAGAACATTGCTATTATTTAATTACTAAATGGCTCTTAATACACTAATTTAGCATGCATCATTTACTAATTATCACAATAACTAATTACCTTGCAATATTTAACAAAGGATACCTGGGATACCTGGATTTTATATAAATAGGTCACTATTAGTAACTTTAAAATCAGTGTTGATTTACACCTCGTTGTATCCAAGCTAATCTCGCAATGTATTTTCCAAATTTTAATACAAATCTTGATATTCACGTTGCTTTATGCGCACGCGCACATAAAGATTTACGCGACTTTAACTATTTGTTCAGTGTTTTAAAAGATAACAGTTGTGTTCAGTTATGTGAAAGTGCTGAAACAAGTTTAAAAGACTGGTGTCGTCGATTTTGCTACCGCATTTATGCAAAATGGACACAGTCTGGAAGAAGCACAGATAAGTTTCGGAAGAAACATGAGATTTGGCTACAGGCTGCAATTCAATGGCCGGAATTACAGAATGAAAATATGGAACCTTCTACAGAAAATATAAGTGACGTCATCGAGCCCATAATTTCTCCTGCTAAATCTGATGCTTCAACTTGTACACATCCTAGTCCTCGTAAATCTTTTGAGGACCTTAGTAACCGGCAAAAAAGAAGACGCACTGAAGATAGTCTTTCATGCAGCAGTAGCAGCGCTGAAATTATGTTTTCGGCCGAAAGGGCGCTTCAAAAGGCAGGACAAAGCGATACAGCTTATGTTATGAAATACTTGACGGAGAATCCAGAAGAGGCCTCAAAAATCAAAGCCTTCATTGAAGGTAAATCAATTCAGGTACGGGAAATATCCCCTTTGAAGGCATTGGCTCTTTATGTATCGATGAACTTATCGAAATGGCGCTATAACACTCTTCGGGATTTCAACACTCAAGAAGGAGCTCTTCAATACCCGAGTTACTACATGTTGGTTAAAGAAAAAATTAAGTGCTATCCGGCCAAAGAAGATCTCACAGTTACAGAGAGCTCTGCAAAAATCAAATTACAAGCCTTGATGGATTTAACCTCAAGAAGACTTATTAGGTCGTTAGAAACCCCTGTTGATCCCAATCAACAGCTCGTATTGACCAGCAAATGGGGTTTTGACGGATCATCTAGCCAAAGCATTTATCATCAAAGGACGAGTGAAGATGAGCAAATCGATCTTGCTAGTAATTTTATGATTAGTCTTGTACCACTGCGGCTCGTCTCAAAAGGTGTAACAATTTGGGAAAACGAGCGACCATCTTCCACTTCATTTTGCCGGCCAATATTGTTTAAGTTTATAAAGGAAACCAAAGAAAATGTGCAGAGAGAGATGGCTGAAATCGAAGCAGAGATTGAAGCCTTAACTCCATCCACCATCACTGATGGAATTAGTGTCAAACACCAACTGCTGTTGACAATGATTGATGGTAAAATTCATTCCATTATATCCAATACAGCAGCTTCAGTGTGTGACATATGCAAGGCTTGTCCTAAAGAAATTAATAATTTAGAGTTAATCAAAGATAAACACGCAAACGAGGACATGTATAAATATAGCTTAAGCACCCTTCACGCTTGGATTCGCTCAATGGAATGCTTATTACACATTTCCTACAAATTAGACATAAAATCATGGCAAGTAAGGGGTGATATAGCAAAAAGGCAAGTTGATGACAGGAAGAAAAGAGTTCAAGAGGCTGTAAGAAGAGAAACGGGCTTACTTCTCGATGTTGTGAAACAAGGCAGTGGATCCACCAACAATGGCAACTCGGCAAGGAGATTTTTTGAAAACTACACTAAATCTGCTGAACTGACCGGAATAGATGCTATGCTTTTAAGAAAAATCTGTGTGATCTTGCAGTGTATTTCATCAGGAGAGAAGATCAACGTAACTAAATTCCGAGAGTTCTGCTTTGATACTGCTAAGCTTTACGTGGAGTTATACCCATGGTATTATATGCCTTCTTCACTTCATAAAATTTTAATGCATGGGCCAGACATAGTTCAGAACATGTCAATTGTGCCCATTGGTTTTCTATCCGAAGAGGCATCTGAGGCTAGAAATAAAGATTTTAGAAAATATAGAGAGGGGCATTCTCGAAAGCATAGCAGTATCTCATGCAATGAAGATATTATGCACAATCTTTTACTGTCTTCTGATCCACTTGTTACAAGTATCCGTCCAAAAGGAAATAAGTTTGTAAAAAAATCTTCTTTTAAGGAATTTTATGAGCTTACGGATTCTGAGAAAAGTGATATCGAATTTGTTAACATAAATGATTTAGCGGACATCGATTCTGAATTTGAATTAATTGATGATGATGATGATGACGAAGATAATTAAATGATGTTATTGTTTTAAAATGTGTAACTTAGTAAATTAGAGCTTACATCTTAATTATTTATTGTACTTTTAATGAAACTAGGTAATTTATTATCAACTTACTTAAAAGTCATACTCTCATCAGTTCTTGTGAATATTTTTGTTAATATATATTTCTGTATATATATAATATATTTATAGACCTCTTAATAAGTCTGTCTGCGGTTTAAAGTAAATACAAATGGGGAAAAAACGTTTTTTTTTTAAATTTTCATTTCCTTTTATCCCAGAAAGTGCACATTTGGCGCACTATGTGTCTTAGTATTAAATATAGCTCTTAGTAATAGCATTACGATATTAGAGACCGCTACTTGAAACAAGCCCGGAATCAGGAGGGAGAGAGCTCGATACACTCATTTTCATAGTAAAATTTCACATTTTCTCAAATTACTCCCGAAATATGGGAGTTATGAAGAAATTCATCACCACAATTTATGAAGGCATTAAGTAATCGAATAAGATGGCATCATTAGTTTGTCATAATTTTACTCTTATTTTTCGGACATGTCTACGTCCAACCGCTCCCATACATTCGTTCCACTGTGCGATGGTGGTGTGTGGTGGACACGCGACCATAGTAAATGTGTGTATCGCTAGTTCGGCGCCGTTACATCGTACTCGTTGACGTCCCGTTGACGTGGCGGTGGACAAACGGCCTAATGCAGTTCATCCCTATAGCAAATTCATTCATGGGTCATATATAGGGTTATTGGTAAAACACTAATAACCTCTCAGGACTAGGTATACCTAGTACTAACATCATAAACAACAACGTTTGTTCTATGCATAGAAATATAATTTCTTATATCTATGATTCTATGACTTATAATAATTCATCAGAAATTCATACAAAACAAAAAAAATACAATGCTTTAAAGGAATAGAACAACGAAATCTTGAAGGTTTGTTTTGGGTTAATGTATTATGTTTTGTAAAAAGTCATAGAACAAAAGTTGTTGTTTATGAGGTTAGTATAATAACCGGCACGAGTCGTGAGCACAGATGGGCAGTAGTGGGGGCAAGCTCGTGCATGTACACTTTCGGCTAAATAAAAATGACACACGAGAGTCCAATAGACGACGAGTATCGGCTGACGAACCAATCGCATGCAGCTCGGCGCCCCCCGGCTTCTTCATTCCGCCAGAGACCTAAAAATTTAGTACTGCGCAGGCGTCAGTTTGTGCTCACGACTCATGCCGGTTACTATAATACAGTCCTGCAAGATTGTTAGTGTTTTACCAATAACCCTGTATAGTAGGTACAGTTTTCCCTCTATTTCTCATTTGGCTGCCTCTTTATCAACAACAAAAGAACTGCTGTCCGGATTTTGATGTCACTCATGTACAGTCACAAAGCAGCGAGGTCGCGGAAAAATGGCGTACAATAAATTACATACAATTTAGTTCTTGTTCATTTCTAAAGGAGAAGGTCGAATCTAGTACAAGCTTCGAAATTAAGCTCATGTTTACCTTTATAAGTCACTTTTAGTTGACAACGCCTTCAAGCTAGATACACGACGTCGCGTCGTGCCAAACCAAAGAGAATATATAGTCTTTGTGCCAAACTAAGTCCCTAGTTTTAGGTAATATTATTTTCCTTTGATTACCTTTTTACAAGACCTAGTGAACAAAGCTCTGGATTTTAATTCTGAAATATGAAGGTTTATTTAATAAATGGGAAATTCAAAGACGATGATTAGGACTTTTCTTGTTGAATGCCTAATGTTTCGTGTACGTGTTTTTTTTTTTTTACAATTGATTTGCTCTTGACTTTGGTCTTGGTCTGGGTGACAGAGACAAAGTCTACGATGGAGTGAGCTTACCCAGAAGAAGCCTGTTCACTCTCTCTTTGAATAGATTAGGGTTGTATGCGTTCGGAAACACAGACGCAGGCAGAGAGTTCCACTCCTTTGCTGTGCGCATTATAAAAGACGTTTGAAAACGCTTAGTGCGACTTGGTGGAATATCAACTAGGTAAGGGTGGTAACTTGCATTGCGTCTAGATGTCCGATGGAAGAAGGGGGCCGGTGGAATGAGGTCGGTGTTTATTAATCTGCCAACGCTGTCTTAACGTAAGCGGCGTGCGTGAAGCTTCAACCGGCCGAAATGCAGCGCTGACGGTGACACCTCCTTTGTGGATGGCGACCGCAAGGAATGGAATATTATAAAAAAAAGAAGAAAAACAAAAGATGGTAGAAGGAACTGTCATTAGAAATTTTTTCTATGAATTTCTTGTAATAATTTGCTTAATATTATTAAAGTTTTAAAGTAATGTGATTGATTTTCTATTTATCACACACACTCGTCGTTGTTCAGGGTATTGTTGCGATAGCCGCGGTTTTGTAGTGCCTCGGCAATGTTTGCAGATGCACGTACTGACGGTTTTGATTCACGGTTTCGTAAAAATCTGCCTCGTTACTCCGCAGGCTGCGTGGCAGTCCTAACACTATCCTGCAATCAATAGTCGCCCGGGCAGACAGACCGCTTGTGTGGGCGCTTGCACACCGGACCCGTTCTGTTTTAGTTATTAATTACTAACATAGGCTAAGCAATTTTGTTTCTAACACTATAGACCATTGTAGTCTGAACAAATGAAGTTAAATAAATAAAATAAATAATAAAATATACGAGTTAGTATAAAGGGAACGCCAAGCAGCCATCTATCGAAGGAGTTTATGAGGTTTAGCAAGGCGCCCGAACAGTAGGTTCTAGTAGATTAAAATGTATTGATCGTTTTCAAACGTGTTTCACAAAATAAAACGAGGCTCAAATTAAAAAGTTTTAATTGCGAACTTGTCAATAATGACAGAGTTAAATGAATTTGAATTTGAAGAATTCCAAATTACGAAAGTTATTAATTTATTTCTTTTTGCCACGGAAAAGTTTGAATAAAAAATAATGGCTAGAGAGAAAGGCATTTCTTTACACGATCATTAAAATTACATAAAAAAAGTATAAAAAGATATTCTTTTATTCGAAATCGCTCGGCGCCGCGCCGTTTCGCGAGCATTTGAAGAAGTTGGTAAAAAAAATGTGAATAATCGAACATTTTGAGTTGTTGGCGGAATAAGTTTGATAAATAGCATTTGTTCTTGAATTACTTTACATATTTTAAGGAGCGCATATTTACCATGGACTAGCTTAATCTTTATGGTAATCTAAACCAGCCTTGTTTATAATTTGGAATTCTACAAACGCTGAAATCACTCAGAGGTTAATAACGGTGTTTTGTATTTGTGTGAGTCGCAATACTCGTTCCTGTAGTAAATTTACTACGTCTGTAATCGGCTTGTCGCTGAATTACTCATTCTTATTCTTATATTGATTCTTCACACGGTGCATGCCCAATTAACATGTCGGGAATTGTCAATTACTCCCAATGGGATTCATCGTTTATCTGGTTGTGTATATGCACCAACCGACCGTGTGGTTGTGAATATGTATGTGTGTGTGTTCAACTTATTCGTAACCGCGCCCCCCACAATCCCCTCTTTCAATAACCGAGTCGAAGCTTCTTAGAAGACATTTTTATGAGCATTCTGAAAACAGATGCCGCGCGCCGTCTTTGCCATCAGCCATTTGACGTCTGTCAGCCGGGTACGATTTGTAAAGATTTCTACCTTCGCCCTACAAATCACGCAATGTCAAAAGTTGTTGTCGGTACATGACACAATTCGTCAATAAAAACTAGTACAAATACTGATATTCAGCTGCATCATCAGTTAAGACTCGAAGCTGACCCCAGCATAAGTCATACTACCTTTGCCTTTCAAGTAATACGTAGAATTATAAAAGTCATCCTGTATACTTTTGTTTGATTCTTCTTCTAATACAGATATATCAACAACTTCACTGAAAGAAATAATTAGCCGAACTAATTAAGGCGAGGTTCTTCAAGTTAACCTCTAGGATATGTAATTTTAATGTCATTTTATTTAGAAACGGTAATGATTAAACACGTGATGTGCGAGTGAAAAATTATATGTTGCTTTTGAGACCTTTTTGTAGGTACGTCGGGTACTCGTTACGTAATTGGATAAAGTTCGCTCGATAGAAAAAAAAAAAACCAAACATACCCTTATTTTGGAGATTAAAATCATTTTATTTCAATATTATACCACATTATGTATTGAAAATCACATCAAAATAAACGTGATGATGTAATGTCCGTCATGTTTAACATTGTTAATATCGTAAAACATATAATTTTCAACCCAAAATTAACGAAATTCACAGCACAATTTACTCGCGCCCAGCTGCCACTTCAAGAACAAAAATGGACGCTCGAAGAACCTCGCCTTAAGTTACTTCAAAAATAACTCAACTTTAGTTATAAGGAAATAATATTTGCTTAAATTAACAAAACTTCTTTTATACCTAGTGTGCAAAACAGGGTTTTGTAACAGATAACATCTAGTTCGCAAGTCACAATTTTTGTGTAAACAGTAACCAAAACTTGTGTTACAGTTATGCAAACATTTCTTTCAGTGTTTTATATCTTCTATCTTCTTAAATACATATATAAAAGAAGAAACTGACTGAGTGACTGACTGACATATCAACGTACAGCCCAAACTACTGGGTCTAGAGATTCCAAATTTGGAACGTAGATTCCTTATGAGGTCTAGGGGTGCACTAAGAAAGAATTTTTGGAAATTCCACCCCTAAGGGGATAAAATAGGGGATAAAAGTTTGTATGAAAAATCTTATTCATTTTGCTTGATTAACTTGAAACTTAGCACAAATACTTGCCTAAGTAAGTAATAACATTTTACATTATTCGTTTTTCCAAACTACCCCTCAAAGGGGGATTGCAGGGTGTCAAAGTTTGTATGTAGGAATTTTAACGTGTGGTTCGATTAACTCGAAACTCAGTAGAAATACTTGCGACCAAAAATAAAGAATAACATGTATAACCATTGGCTAGGGAAGTATTAATATCCACGCGGGTGAAGCCGCGGGCATCAATACTGATATAAGAACCTCTTTTCAGCACTGCCCCGAGGCAGCACTGGTGTCAGCGAGGGTGTTAGCGGCTGAAGGTGCACCGGCCACCCGCTCCGCGTCAGGAGTGGAGCGACGACCCTCGGCCCCTAGGCCTCCGCTGTGCAAGAGGGGGTCAGGATCCCTGCTGTCTGGGTCACCACCTACGTCCAGGTATGGATAAAGATATGACGTTGATGAGGATGTGTTACAGTCTGACATACACACATCAAAAAAAGTTTGTGATCACTAGCATAAGCTGATATTATTTTTTCAATAGAACTTTGTCAAGAAAAATTATTTGTTGTGTGTTTTTTTTAAATAGAAATGCCCTGTGTGTAATTAAAATATAAAACTATTTTTATTTTTATTTAAAAAATATTGAGTAATTAGGTAATCATAATGTAATTGTAACAGAAATTTGATAGAAAGAAAAAGACTGTTTAACCAAACTTTAACAACAATTTATTAATAAATGGTTTATATTCAATATAGTATAACTCCTCCCCTGGCTCGAACACATGCGGTGATTCTCCTGGGCATGCTGAGAATAAAGTTATCCAGCATTTATTGGGGTAACCTGTCCCATTCTTGAATAGCGGCTTCCCTGAGCTCTGGCACTGTCTGGGGACGTAGCTGACGGTTCCAAACAGCTCACTTAAAAGCATCCCACGCGTGCTCTATTGGGTATAAGTCCGGCGAGCCGAATCATAATATAATCTACCGTACCTAACAAAAAAGATTTCGATTTTTCAAAGTGAAAGTGATAAATGTGAAAGTAACACTGTCTGTCTGTCTGTCTGTTTGTATGTTACTTTTTCACGTCTAAACCGCTGAACCGATCGCCATGAAATTTGGCAGAGATATAGCCTGGGATGGAGACGGACATAGGCTACTTTTTTTACGCGATAACCGACATATACGCGGGCGGAGCCGCGGGCAAAAGCTAGTAATATTATATCTACAATCACTAGTAACTTCGTGACTCGTAGCTCACTAACGAGACTACGGCGTAGCGCTTCGTAGACAAACCCACACACACTTGTACCTGTGTTCACGCAGGCTAGCAGAAAGTTCTGCGTACTCCTAGTACTCTAGAATTCTATCCACATTACCTGAACGAGTTAGACATGTGAAGTTTTAATATGGTTAGTTTTCCAGTCTAGATTGAAAAGTTTGTTCGGGAACGTTTTACACGCTCGATGTAATTTTCGCACTTCGTATAGAGATTCCTTCTCGATGGCCATTGTAGAAAGAAAATGGCGTGGGAGTGGAAGTGTACTCAGAAAAATGAAAAAAAAAATTTTTTTTTTTTTTTTTTCTCTAACTTTGGATTAACTGACAGTCTAACGCTACACGTCGCGAGCATGTCGCGCATTTCGGTGACGCGAATCCATAAGTTTTTCCCCTAGCTAAAATCACTCAACGCGGCTAAAGAAGTTTTCACTTCAAAAAGCTTTTCATACATTTACCGAAATTGTCTACTGTTGTATAGGAATTTATATTTTTGTTCACCCAAAAAGTACTTATGCATACACAGTATACATAATAGCTCATGGAAAGCGTTCGGTGACGATGACGCGAGTTCCATGATTTTTGTTCACCCAGAAAGTGCACATATATACACACAGTATACATAATAGCTCATTGAAAGCGTTCGGTGACGATGACGCGAGTTCCATGATTTTTGTTCACCCAGAAAGTGCACATGTATACACAGTATACATAATAGCTCATTGAAAGCGTTCGGTGGCGGTCGCGAAACCAGTTTATCCCCTACCAAAAAGTGCAAAAAGTCGGGATTTGTGTCGTGGCATGCATTCCGGAATTCCAGAATTCCGTAACAATTTTTCTAATATTTTAATTCCGGAATTAAGAGGAGTAATATCGGAATTCCGATATTCATGATATTTTGATTATTATTTTATCTAAACGCAACCAAACTAGTGGAACTTTCCACAAGACGCTAGATGGCCAATGTTTAATTAGAGTATTATGGGAGAAAGACGTTTCATTTGTTACTAGAAATGATTAAAAGACTTCTATATTGTGTGATAAATAAGCCTTGTTGATTTTACGGTTTCAAATGTTTAATTAGAATAATAAGGGAGAAAGATGATTAATTTGTTACTAAACATGATTAAAAGACTGATATAATTATAAATCTTGTTTGATTTGAAACAAATTTTAAAAGTTACCAGTTCCGGAATTCCGGAATCAGATCTCCAGTATTGGAACTCCATTCCGGAATTGAGAACCTTCCGATATTGCATGCCCTAGTCGTGGGACATTCGGTTGGATCTGTTATACAAGGTCATGGAAATCTTGTTACACTTTTTCGGCTAACATTAAAATAGAAACTGGCAGACACAAAGATATACTGAGATGGTGGAGGTTCGGTGGTCAGGACGAGACTGAGGTGCCTGTGGTAGCGGCGAGACAGTGATGCCCTTAGATGAAGACAAGAAAATTTCTAAGAAATCTAAGAAATCTATGTAATCGATATAATATTGATTGTTAAGGGTTTTCCCTAGCATAGGGAAACTGTAACATAAGGAAGTTCCTTTCGCTGTATATTATGTATTAATACAGAGGCATATAGTTGTCAAGAGAAACTGACTTTTTCGGGCATAGATAACGCTTTTTAATTACGTGACGATTTCTGCCCGTAACTCCTACCGCAAGCCGCCAAAAAATATTGTTGACTAATAAATATGGAGGCAACGGAAAAACTGTCCCTCAGAATGCTATAATATTTTATCCGATTGTTTTGGACTAATCATACTCCGAGAAAGAGGTCAATCGTTGAATCCGACTCCGCGGGGCAGCGTTCGGGAAGCTACGCAATATCTTCTCGTCCCACATACCGCAGTGTCTCAAGACGAAAGTCTTTGACCAGTGCGTGTTGCCAAAGGGCAATGGAGGAAGAGATCCGCAAGAGAACCAAAATAACCGACATAGCTCGAAGAATTGCCAAACTTAAGTGGCAATGGGCAGGGCACATTGCGCGCAGAACAGATGGCCGGTGGGGCCGAAAGGTTCTGGAGTGGCGACCGTGTACCGGAAGACGTAGCGTTGGAAGGCCTCCCACAAGGTGGACCGATGACCTTATGAAAGCCGCAGGAATCCGCTGGATGCGGAAAGCACAGAACCGGTTGAGGTGGCGAGGCTTATGTCCAGCAATGGGCGTCTTTCGGTTAAAATGATGATGATGATGATGATGATACAAAAGTGCATGTAAATGATTAAATTGAAATCATTTAAGTTTGAGTTTGACTGGAAACCGACCCCAACAAGCTGGGATTGATAATTTGATTGTTACTTGAATCTATCTCAGATTTGCTTAAAAAACATTATCAGTTCTCTTATTTATTGTTTATCTCTTCAATATGACGAGAAAAACACAGCCCGGAACAATTAACAGCTGATTGAAGGCTCCAAAACAAACAACTGTTTTCCATGTTTAATATTATAATATGTTTATTCGTTTATATTCGGCGTTCAGCTCAGATCAGGAAGAATTAAGGAGAATGAAATTGTCGCCAAGAGACCGAGACGAGGCGCTCGGAAAAATCCGTCATAATTATATTTCCTGGCTTACTGTTAGGGCTGGCCAGGAACGAAAATAAGTTATTAAATTAACGTTTGGATATAATTCAATTTTAACCAATTACTAATAATTCAACATTAAAATTATTTAAGGTGGTCATAAACATCCTACATCCACATTAAATTCCACATTTAATAGCCCCTTAACATGTATGGGCACGCTAGTGTAGTGTGGTGTAGTGTAGCGTGTGTAGTGTGGTTTTTATTGTAGTGGTGTAGTGTAGTGTAGTGGCCCTTGTGCGCTTAAGTTTAACAGCAATTCATGCCAAAGAAATTCAGCAATTTTTTTTTCTCTGATAAAAATTCAGTCACACTGTCGTACCTTTTATCCTTAATAAATGTACGTAGTCTACTCTTAAACAGCACTGTTGTCAAGTCTTTCCAAGCACTTGGGTATTTATTGTAAATAATTGGGGCCATACTTCGTTGATCTATCCTCAGATATCTGACCAAATAAAAAACCAAGACAGAGCGCTGCGAACAATACAGTGAAGCATGCCAAAACTACACCTCCGGGCTGTGCGTACACACTTACAAAGTCAAAGTCAAATCGTTTATTTTAAATAAGCACATAAAAGGCACTTTTGAACGTCAAAATTTACAAAATAATTCATTGATTCTCGGCCATTCTCCGTTTGAAAGTTTTTACGTGTCCGGGCTTGCATAATCCGTAATATTATCAAATTCAATCATGCAATTTTTTTTATATGTTAGTTAGCATCCACATCTAGCTGTTAACAAAATTATTGAGTTCTGGTATAAGTAGTTAAGACTTTATTAATTTAACCTCTGTTCAAAGAACCTCTATTCTCTAATTACCGTGGCGCGTCCGCACACCAACTTAATGTTAAAACTTGCTTGTAATTTTTTTAACGTACAGATTTACTGTGATCCATTCAACGTTTTAAACGATATTCAGCAACGTGTATCGAATAATAAAATATCGACTCAATAGAAGCAGTCTGTAAATAATTATGATTAAATAACCGCATGTCCAATCGAAAGTTATAATTGCCGTGACATTTTCTGTTCTCGGGTGCACATCCCTAAATAACAGTATTTGGCACATCACAACCGTATGCATCGCGTCTCCTCAGTGTGTGCCGCGGCCCATCAGCAGTTGCACGTCTCTAACGTTAGTGTACCGCCAACGAAGCACGTGAGTATATAATTACCGTAGCCTTGGTTAAAAATTTCTCTAATTACCGTTGTACTTATTTAAATACTTGATTTTTTAAGTTAGACCCTAGTTGATCATGTAAATGGAAACAATACTTTGGCCTCCGTGCGTTGTAGTAAGCCAGTATTTGCATACTGTGTTGGTTTTCGAAATTTTGAAGAAAATATATCGTTTTCTAATTACCGTATGCTAATTACCATGTGTTAATAATTACCGTTGTATGAAAAATTCATACTTATTTACTAACTGTAGTCGCGACGTCGTACTAATAGAAAGATTTCCCGCGGTTTTCATAGCATATTATTATCATTGTCCGTAAATACGTCTATACCATATGCTGACCATTCATAAAGTTATTTAATTTATAGGATGGGAAAACCCAAAAAGACCAAAGAGGAAGTTAAAGAAAAGAGAAGGCTAGCCGCACGACAACGCCGAGACCGAATTAAAAATGACCCTGTTTTGTATCAACAATCAAAAGAAAAAGAGAAAGAAAGGTATAATAAAAGAAAAAGAGATAAAAAAATACTTCCTATCTGCGAAATGTCACCTAAAAACCGGAAAAGAACTCAAAAAAGGAATAGGGAAAATTTCAGAGCTTACTATAAAAGACAAAAGGAAATGGAAAAATTGGAAACAATTGAAGAAGAAGTGGTCGTAGATCTAGAAGTGCCTGATAACAGTATAACAGATCCTCTTGAAACTCTGTCAACACCATTACATCCCAATGATTCGTCATACTCGCTGCGCTCAAAAAAATACCATAAAAAAGTATCTTTACAATTTTTTTCTGAAAATCCCAACTCAAACAAAGAAGTTAATCAGCACAACGAGACTTGTCTACAACCGACTTCTTTAAAAAAAAAAGAAGTTCCCTTGAAGAAGATACCAAATTCCATACCAACCTTAATCACATCAACTCCACGTCCTTCTAGTGCTCTGTCATCGTCTTCTACTGACACTTTGTTATTATTAGGCAATATTGAGCAATTGACAGAAAATAAAGATACAAGTGTGAATATTATGGAACGAGCGTCTTCCTTGTGTTCAACACCAACTTCACTATCTTCGAAAAGAATTGTCGAGAAACCGAAACATAAAAAAATCACACCCATATTGTTATTAAGAAGACATGTATATAAAACAAATAAAGAAATGTTATATATGCGGAAAAAAATAGAGGAGTTAAAAAAAGCAAAAGAAAAGTACAGGAAGCAAGCATTAAGGCTGAAATATAAAAACACACTAGATGCAAAACCAATTATGACACAATATTTTTGTTTTGTTTATTTAGTTTGTTTTTAGCTGATTTTCATTGAAAGTGTCTAATTTTGAATAAATCATAGAAATGATAAAGTTTCCTTTTTTTTACAATTGGTTATGAGGTACCTACATCGTTAATTCTAATACTATAATTATAATTATGCTAAATTATTAATACCTGATATTATCATTTTTAATACTTTACATGTGCTTGATGATATTTTCTAATCACCGTTGCATTAAATATTAAACTTATCTAATTACCATACACATCAAATTTTTAAGTTTCATTATCTAGAAAACCACTAATAATAGCTAAATGCCTCATTTACTAATTAATTCGTATCTTTGATGTGTTTCATATTTTAATGTGTTTAAGTCAAATCAGTGAAAAATAAAAAATGGTACGGTAATTAGGCGAAGAACGCCTAATTCGAGAATGACCGTTCTAGTTTCCCCTTCCAAAAGGTAGTTACGTATGGAGAAGAATGGGCAAGAAACTCCATACTTACTCTTTTAAAATGTTAACAATATTTTGTATACATTAATTATTAATTATATGTGAAGACGATGCACTTACCTAGAATAAAATCACTATACCACAATTATAGGTAAAAAGAATGAAAAGTGAAGCAATAACAGAAAAATTAATTATGCGTTAGATACACGGTGCTCACATATTTACAAACATTGTAAAAGTAGATGAGTTCCCTAAAGTTTTAACATTTATTAACCTATGTCAGTGTGTGAGGTAAAGTATAATCACAGAAAATAAAATTAATATCATAAAAATTGTAAATTATACAATTAAATTAGCAACCAGTTTGATTTTGTCTACCTACATAGATTCTAAATAAATTGTCCTATGGAGCAGGACCAGCATGTTTCCAAGCATTCTTATCTTGGATATAATCCTCTAATATATAATCCTCTAGATATAATCCTCTAGAGTGTGCTTTTGATATGAGTTTTAAATTTTCTTTCATTTAATTGTAATAATATATCAGAAGGTATTTTATTGTAACATTTAACACAGTACCCCATAAAATATGTATGTACGAGTATGTACTTTAGATAACCTGAAAAATGGTTGATCTATTTGATCTTTATTTCTAGTATTAAAATTACACGCTTACACGCACACATTTATAACCATTTACGATTAAACTCCACCTTACTAAGTGCACACATGTTTACGAAATCTGCCTTACGTCACTGCGCTCGGTATTGGTTTTTTATTTGGTCTGAGCCTCAGATACGTGACAACCTTACACTCCTGTGTTATCTGCCGCAACGATCTGCTAATGGCATTAATTTAAATGAATGATAGTCCTCCATTTATTCATTCGATGGCAATATTTTGCAGCAATTGCGCAAGGTATTATGAAAATCAATTGTATTTTCTTTGGTTTTTTGATGAAAGCTCTTGTGAATTATGAGCAAACGCTAAGTAATATATATGACTATAATCTAATTTGATTCGCGACAGCTTAGGCGCCATCTCCACGGGCGAGAAAATCGCGGCGATAGTCTCGCCGTGACATCAAATTCAATAGAAACTATGAATCAATCTCCACACGGCGATATCATCGCGGCGATTATTTGTAGGCCCAGCGTGAATATCGCCGCGATGCTCGATGCTCTCGTCCGTGGAGATGGTGCCTTAGCGTGGGGAAAATAAAATATAATATCCTACGACACTTTGCAAAATAATGGGCTTTCTATCAGTGAAAGATTTTTTATTTATTTATTCAACACTTTGTCACACAAACGTACAGAGGCGGACTTAATCTACCAGTCAACCTTTGGGTGGTGCAGAGACAGTGGTAGGTGCTATTACGAAAATTGGGGAATACATTTTATTTAAATACTAGCTGACCCGACTGACTTCGTTCTGACAAAAGCTATTTGACTGTGGCAGTTTGTCTACGCGCAAAGAAAATATAGTAGAAACTTCACTACTCTACCCTACCCCACCCTACCTACCTACCTACCTACCCTACCCTACCGACCTACCTACCTACCCTACCCTACCTACCCTACCTACCCTACCCTACCTACCCTACCTACCCTACCTACCTACCTACCTACCTACCTACCTACCTAACCTACCCTACCCTACCCTACCCTACCTACCTACCTACCTACCCTACCCTACCCTACCCTATCTACCTACCTACCCTACCCTACCCTACCCTACCTACCTACCCTACCCTACCCTACCTACCTACCTACCCTACCCTGTCCCTACCCTACCTACCCTACCTACCTACCTACCTACCTACCCTACCCTACCCTACCCTACCTACCTACCTACCCTACCCTACCCTTCCCTATCTACCTACCTACCCTACCTACCCTACCTACCGTCCAGCTTCTTCCTGATAATAACAAATACAACAAAAAAATACTTAGCGAAATCGGTCCAGCCGTTCAAAATCAAACTGGGCCTCAAGTCTGCTATTACAATAGTGTCAGAATGGTCTCGCCATTGTGAGTATTTGACAGTGTTTATATGGCAAATCTGTCAAAAACTCACAATGAAGAGACCATTCTGAAACTATTGTAATAGCAGACTTGAGGCCCTGGTTGCTAATTTAATTGTATAATTTATAATTTTTATTATATTAATTTTATTTCTGTGATTAATATACTTTAAATCACACACTGACTTATGTTATTAAATGTTAAAATTTTAGGGAAATCATCTACAATGTTTGTAAAGAGCACCATGTATCTATCGTATAATTAATTGGTCCGTCATTACTTCACTTTTCATTATTTTTACCTATTGTGGTATAGTAATTTTATTCTAGGTAAGTGGATAGTCGTCACATATATTTTATTTTTCTTTTTTTTTACTATTTAAAAATTAATTACAAGTGTTTTAGCAGAATAGCATTTTTAAACCACAAAGGTTTGTACTTAATGCTACATGTAATTCTACATCGTAGTAAAAACAAAATCAAGGTAAACAATAAATATAACATAGATAGAAGATAGATAGAATACTCTTTATTATGTACACCATAAAAATTACAGATATAAATGTAGAACTGTTACATAGGGTGTCACAATGGGCGGTCTTATCGCTAAAAGCGATCTTTTACAGACAACCTTTGGATGGATCAAAAAGTAGAAGGAGAGACAATACTGCAGGTAGTCAGTGGTGTACCACTTACATATATACAATAAATACACATACACAAAGCATATAGATACTTATCCATATAAATATATATATATATACATACAATAATAAACATAATACAAGAGCAAGGAACTTTAAGTAATGATGATGTTTAAGCAGAGAGGAAGTGATTTTTAACCAAAATTTTAAAAGTGGACAAAGATTGAGCACGCCTTATCGAGACGCACACACACATACACATACGTTTCCATATCAGATTTAAACCGTTGTGTTTGTGTAATATTGTTGAAATTAATGCACTTAAGAGTAATTTTTTTAATGTAAATGGTAAATAGATTACAGTGCTTTGTATTTAACGTGAAATAACGGAGTTTATTAAACGTTTACATTTAAATAACGAAAGGGTGAGAACAGTTATTTGTCTAATGTTATAATAAATGGAGTATAACGTTTTTGCAATTTTCAGCATCAGGTTGTATGTTGACGTTTCATAAGTGCCCATGTAGGTTTATGTGACATAAATTATTTTGATTTGATTTGATTTGCAATCGGACGAAGTTTAGCAGAATCAGAATCAGAATCTTTAATTGTTAAACATAGGTATTTACTTAATGGCGTTAGGTTAACATATTTGAGCGCTATGTTTTGCCGCGAAGGCATACAAATTTTAATTAAAATGTGATTTAAAATAAACTAAAATACTTAGGGCTTTGACTGCCAGACAACAGATACAATAAAAAAAAAACTATTGTTAGCGGTCACCGGTGACCGCGGTGGCAATTAATGTGTTAAAACCTTTCAAAGAGTGTCCATGGAGTTTCTTGCCCGTTGTTCTCCATAGGTACCTACGCTTTGGAATGGGATTGTAGCTTCATTTTTCTTACTGACCGACTCCTTGACAATATTCAAAAGTGCCTGTAAATGGTTTAACTGAAATAAATGATTTGAGTTTGAGTTTGAGTTTGAAAAAACTAAATAAAACAAACAATAAAATCAAAACCAAAAATAAAATAAATAATATTAAAAATTATCATTTAAAAAATCTTGTACACTGTAATAACATTATTATATTAATAGAGAGGTGAGAACTTTCTTAGCAGAAAGGACTCAACTCACATTGTGGTCAGTCAGGGATGAGTTGTTTATGCCAAAGAGGTCCTAACGGTTGGTTTTTTAACTCAGCAAAAAATATTCGTGACTCTACAAAGATAAGGTTGATTTTTTAATGATGTTGCAAAAAACCGGCCATGTGCGTGTTGGTACCACGCACAATGAAGTGTTCCATAGTTGATTCTTCAACTGCAAATTAAAATTTGTAAACGCAAAAACGATTTTTTTATGTGATAAAACTACAAATTAACAAATTTCGGACTTTTCCATTACTTGTGCTGTGAGATCTTGCTTCTTGCTAAATTTCATGATTCTAGGTCAGCGGGAAGTATCCTATACTTTGATTTACTTTCGAATATCGCATAAATGTCGCATAAACGGCTGTATCTTTTTATTGCGTTGACTTAGAAGCTTGATTTTTTCAGAGCTCCAAGACAGCATAAACCTTCGTATTTGATATTAATTTCAATTTGATATCTCTACGCGTTCCTGAGAAAAAGGGTCTTGACAGACTGACAGATGGACAACGAAGTGATCCTATAAGGGTTCCGTTTAAAAAAACAATAATTTCGGGAGCTACCTCAGCGCATCGGGAGATACGCTAGAGAGATAGGTAGGAATAGAATGTTAGTGACGTCGTTCCAGTGTTATAATTAGCAAATTCTTAGAGGATTGGTGCTTTTAACGTCTTAAAGAGCTATAATTAGCTCATCCTTAGAGGAGAGAGTTCTTGCTAGAGTGTGTTCATAATATCATATTACAACGTTTTACTTTGGAACAAAGGTTTTAAGACCAAGGTAGCGTTGCTAACACTACATTAAGGGTGTATTCCCTGAGGGGGAAGGCGGAGGTCAAACTTCCCAAATTCCACTTCTTCTACCATTCGAAGGGCATGGCACCTTTAGCTATCATTCTCACCAATTGCTCATCAAGCTGTTGAATTCGGTTTATTGATAGTGGAATGATACAACATTGTCTGTCATGGAGGGGCCTGCCTGCTGAATTTGCCTATTTGGAACTCTCAATTGTATTGATAGTTCATTAGTTGTCGTCTGAAGCGGAGGTTGTATTACAGTAATAGGTGTGCCTGTTGCCATTAACTGGGCTTAAATCCAGACTCCATGCTGTTACTGATAAACCCAAAAGCACTGCCTAGCTTAGGAATCGGAACAGTTAAGCAAGCTTTTTGCCATCTGTGGCCTTCTTCATCAGTTTCACTTAACCAAATTATACTTTCTGAATATTTGCATTCAGAAAGTATTGCTAGTAAGCTTGACTTGTTGATGAAAATACAAAAATCACTATACATATGTAGGTATGCCAATAATATTTGATTAGTTCCATCCTCGTGGATCCTCAGTTCAATTCCTCATGGATCCCACCATTTGAACTGGATTTTGATAACAATGGGACCAATGTGTAAGTATATCCTAGCAGATAAAATAAAAATAATTCCAAATCGGTTTATAAACGACAGAGTTCTGAGGTAACAAATATTAAAATAAAAAAAACAACCGAACTGAGAACCTCCTCCTATTTTTTTAATCACACACAGTCTTCACAGATTTCACAGTCTTCGTAGTGATTTTTTTTATATGGTGCTCCAATGACATGGTCCCCACACGCCTAGGAGACATGCTTGTGACTAATAGAATAAATACGAGGCAGTCGAAACAGATAGAAGAAAAATACGTTTATTAAACACTTTTACCTCAAAACACGGAAATATAATACAAAAATACCTCAATCAAGTTAAAGGCAGTTATTGCTTAACTGGTCGGTCGGTACTTGTCAATTTATCGAGCAAGCTGTTAACTTAGTTAACGGCGGCGCTGGCGCGGCTACTACTGATCTGTCAATTTGTGGTAACTTAGTTATGACAGTTATAGACAATCCGTAATGGTTTCTGAGGGTTCACTCTAACATTGACTGATTAAACATTTATTATTTGCTGTTCGTGTGTTCTCGATTTTATAGAAAATGTTAGCCCAGTACTTATATTAGACTCGTCCTAGGGAATCGATGTGATCTTTGGAGTACCGATGTGATTCTTCGGAGTACCAAATTGCACCAATGTCCTTCTTCGTCCATGCTGCTTACAGCGCCCTTCTTTTGTTTTTTTTTTGGGTGGGAAATTATCAAATAACTTGTCCCGCTCTGGGCGGAGCGGGAGAGCGTGTCAGACTTTTACTGACTAAAACCCACCCGTGTTCCTTCAGTTGCTTGTGTGCGCGCCCTGCTGTGTTTTAAATAATAAATCAGTGTTGGCAAAGAATGTTCATTATTAAGTACAATATTCCCCTCACAGCTAACTGATGCAATGGCATACGAAACTCCCCGGAATCTTTGAAATGTTCAGCAGTGAGTAAATAATTTAAGAATATAGGTGTATTTTTCATACAAATTTCAATCTTGTATTATTGATTTATTTTTAACTTTTAAGGTTTTGAATCAGGGTTCGAAAAAATGCGATTTTTATAATAAATATAAAACATCCGATTTTTTTATATACCTAAATATATCGGATATATATCCAGGTCAAGAAAAAGAAACACTTAAAAATGTGAAAGGAATTTGTAAAATAATATAAGTGTCAAATTACCACATTTTTTATTTAATGAAAGTAACAAAAGAATTAGTGTTCATTTGAGAAATACTTTTTTAATGAACACTTAAAAAACGAGTACCTATTATTATTATTATAATCTTCATTTGTTTGTGAGATAAATCAACTAATTTTAATAATATTTTGTAATCATAAAAAACTAAAAAGTAAATTATTCTGAATTGTAGTTTTTCGCTACGTGTTGCTAGGGTTAAACATTAATCTCCAAAATTTTTAGTTCAGAAGACAGGTAAAATCAATTGATATATATCAAAATAAAAATATACATATCGTGATATATATCATGATATATATCCGCTGATATATAACGGCGAACCCTGTTTTGAGTACAAAGCTTTTGGCTACTTTGTATTTGTGTGTATATTTTGTTTATTTTTCTTTGTAATGTGCGTTTTGATTGTGCAGAATAAACAATTTTTCTAAAAGAAAACAATTTGTATTTCAAAAAGCGATCGAATAACCAAGGTTACACGTGTGCGCATAATGAAAGTAAAAATTAGTTTTGTACTAAAAGGGGACACAGAATCACAATGAAGCCTAAGTACAAAGGGTGACTGACACTTCAGAAACAATAGGAGTCACACACGAGTTCAAATCGCACCTCCAGTGCGTTAAAGGCGTAAGTAAGAATACGTCAGTTTTTTTTTTATTGCAGTTTCGTATAGCGCAGATAAAGATACACAATGCTCAATTTTTCCGTTGAGATCTGACGAATAATTAAGTCATTATACAAAAAAAAAAATACATTTGTCGCGTCACATAAGTTTTACATTTTTTCAGATAAAAACGTCCATAAACGTGTGTAAAACTTAAAATATTAATTATTCTTTATAAACGACAATTTGTGGTTTCTGAAATATTGTTGGAAAAAAGCTTGATTTTTTTACAGTTTAATGGTATATAACAAAAGATCATAAGATCAAATGCTAAATAGATATACCAGACCAAACAGTTATTTTGCTCTCCTGTA
Organism: Dryobota labecula; assembly: GCA_947523025.1. Lineage (NCBI taxonomy): Eukaryota > Metazoa > Arthropoda > Insecta > Lepidoptera > Noctuidae > Dryobota > Dryobota labecula. The sequence continues at coordinate 13,860,516 of OX383303.1, forward strand.
AAGTTAGTATATTCTTCTTACGCTTTTGTCGCACTGGGGGTGCGAAATGAATGATGCTGTACCTAGTTGTATAGTGTAGAAAGCTAGCAGGTATGGCACGTATGAATGACCAATATTACAATTAAATGAAAGAAAATTTAAAACTCATATAAAAAGTACACTTTGTAAACAAGCATATTACAAATTAGAGGATTATATCCAAGATAAGAATGCTTGGAAACATGCTGGTCCTGCTCCATAGGACAATTTAGAGTCTAGACAAAATCAAACTGGTTGCTAATTTAACTGTATAATTTATAATTTTTATGATATTAATTTTATTTTCTGTGATTAATATAATTTAACTCACATACTGACTTAGTATATGTTAAATTTTTAGGAAAACATATACAATGTTTGTAGATATGTGAGCACCATGTATCTATCGCATTTATAAATTTTTCTGTCATTACTTCACTTTTCATTCTTTTTACCAATTGTGGTAAGTCATTTTTATTTTAGGTACATCGTCTTCACCTATAATTATTAATTAATGTATACAAACTACTGTTAACATTTTAAAAGAGTAAGTATGGAGTTTCTTGCCCATTCTCTCCATACATAACTACCTTTTGGAAGGGGCACCTAGAATCAATTAACTATTTTTGTAATTTTTGACGTTCAAAAGTGTATTTTAAGTGCCTATTTGAAATAAATGATTTGACTTTGACTTTGACATGATAAACGCAAGAAGACATTGGTAGCTTGTCTAAGTACCTATTACTTAGACAAGCTATTGATTAATGTGTTTCAATGGATTTAAATGAGTGGCTATTATTATGTTCTCGAGATCACTTCGTGCCTAATACTGGAGCTAGTAAACGTCATAGGTAATGATCCCGGTTGCCAAACATTTACATGCCTAAGATGTAATGTATATTGAGGAGCCCAAATTTCTGTAATGTCAGTATTGTATCTAGGTTGCTGAAGCCGGCAGAAAATAGTTCTTCCGCCAAGAATCTGGTTTAAAGAGTGTTAGGAAAACAGTTTTCCATTTTGGTGGGCAGTTTTCCATGCATTGGAGAGCCAACAGGGTCAAATCTAGACTATTATGCACTCCCTTCCAAAACCAGCTCTTTTTAGCACTTTTAAGCTTTCTTATTCCATCAGATGCAGCCAATATGAGATTATCCGCGTAACAATTTTCTCATTTTGTGGACTTACGTATTATATCTAGGAGTGGGCGTTGCGACGACGAACCGTTTCCAACGACCGTTTTGTGTTCTGCGACGATGAAACCGTTTTACGTCTTGGGTTCAAACAGTCTTCGTTGCACAAACCAGTCTTCGAGTTATTTAGTGCGATTTTTTATTTTACGTCTATGAAAATACAGTCGATAACGCAATGAGTCAACTATCTCGTCCGTCGCGTCGTCGTTCTACGTTCGTTTACAAAACAGTCCTTACTATTGTAAGGACTGTTTTGTAAACGAATGTGTGTTTTGGAAAGTTCACTTTCTATTGAAAGTGAACTTTATGTCAATGAAATACAGTCGATAAGTATTACCGTACCTTACCTACTAGTTGTCAATGCTGTCGTTCGTGATGCGACGATCAAACCCGTTGATAGTTGTAAGAAACTGCAACTATTTCACTCGACGAAAACGCAATTTTATTTCATGTTGGATAAGTTTCGTCGTCCGTCGTCCGTCTTCAAACCAGTTGCAACGACGACCGTTTTCTGCAACCGTTTCCGTCGTCGGGAAAACGGTTGCGTTTCGTCCGTCAAAAATTCGACAACGACCCACCACTAATTATGTCTGGCTGGTTTTCGGTGATTCTTATCTACCACTCTCCCGCGGGGACACGAATAATTCTACCGTTTCTATCTCGGAAACCTCATCAATTCCATTCAGCAAACCATCCAGCTTTGTCTATTTATACCTCAAGGACTTCCAGCTAGAGACACCTTTAAGATTTGATGTAATGAATGTCTTTCAAGATTTCTTTGCTTTTATTTTGATGCAGGAGATTAGATTTTGTTGCGAGAAACATAAAATACAGTTTCTTTTGTAAGTTTGTGTTTCTTGCGAAGTCGAGACTTATCTTTGGTTTCTGTTTATATAAACAAACCGTTGTATTTACCATGCTGTGCGGATGTCTGCATTTATCTGGTCCCCATTAGGCAACCAATGAATGAAGATATCCCCATGAAACCACTTTTCCACCCGGTAAGTCTCGACTAAAGAAACTCATATATCACTGCATATTATTTTATGACAATGATTTATAACTTCGAAAGAAAAAGTTGAAATTTCTTTCATCTTTAGGTATTATGCTACTTCCACCCTAATTTACTGTCTGATATTTCGGAAGGCACATAATAATATATGTGGGGGAAGGAAAAGTTTGCCTCTGATGGTAAGTCTTTTCTCAAAATATTAAGTTTAAGGCGAGGTTCTTCGATCGTGCATTTTTGTTCTAGAGATTGTGCCGTGAATTTAGTTAATTTTGGCTTGAAAATTATATGTTTTACGATATTAACAATGTTAAACCCGACGGACATTACATCATCATAGACGTTTATTTTGATGTGATTTTCAATACATAATGTGGTATAATATTGAAATAAAATGATTTTAATCTACAAAATACGGGTATGTTTGGTATTTTTTTTTATCGAGCAAATTTTATCCAATTATGTAACGAGTACCCGACGTACCTACAGAAAGGTCTCAAAAGCAACATATTTTTTCACGTGTTTAATCATTACCATTTCTAAATAAAATGCCATTAAAATTACATATCCTAGAGGTTAACTTGAAGAACCTCGCCTTTAGTAGGTTGTACTTTATCCAAGGGATTTAAAAAAAAAAATATTTATTGGGAAAAAAGGCTTTAAGCGCGAAGTAATTATGTCAGCCTCATAGTTTTACAATATAAATACAGCACAGATAAAAACGAAGATCTTAACTTAATTAATTTAACAATCAAGTAATATAATTTAATAGCTAATTTGGATGTAGGTCTAGACAGGATCAAATCGACGGCTCCTAAGTATACTTAGTCAACTGTACTTCTAATAATATGAACGTTTTTAACACAGGTAGATAGTAAATGATTTAATTGTTTGTAATATCCTAAAAAGTACAATTGCCGAAATTTGTTAATTGACTCAGTATACTTAGGAGCCATCGAAATTACACATGCCAACTTCCCTTAACGTAAGTCCCGCTTCTGATTCCAAAACTATCCGTTCTGTCCCAATCCGAGCACACTCCACCAAAGCGTGGTAGGTGTTCTCCCTCATGTTGCACATCAAACAGTTTGGGGTGTCAACCAATTTCATAAGATGCCCGAACGCATTCAACGGAATGTGCCCGGATCGCAGACGCATGCTTGTTACTAACAATCGTCTATTTATCTTTACTTCACCAACACACTAGTAGTTTCGTCATACTCGAGGCCAGACTTCCGTTTTGCTTGTTGCTGACTCAACAATATACCCGACCACTGCGATGTCCTATTTACCATCGATTTGTTGCTGGCTAATCAAACTAGCTGATCGCTTAAAAAAAAATGCCTTTAAAGTGATTTATGCAATATTTGTTTCAACCTATTATAGTTACGAGTATTAATACTGCAGACGCAATCATAATCGTGTAACTAAGTGCTAACAGCTTTTTCCGTAAATAATATAGAAATTAACTACATGTTTAAGACCTTAATTATTAGTATTTAAGTATATATTAACATAATTAACTAACTATTGCACTATTCATAAAACGTATGTTAAATATTTGTTAAGAAATCAGTTGTCCTAATAGTAATTGTCAGAACTCATGTCGCCTGTGATACAGGTTTAACCTAGTACAGGCATCATACTTTGTAATACCTACATTATTTCTAAAATTTATACTGTATATTTCCAATTTTTATTTTTGAATAAATTTTATTTTTTATTATTTATTATTATAGTTTCCCGATGAGGTTTTGGTGGTTTTTAAATCCCGGGATTTAAACGTCATTATAATGATTACGGGATTTTAAAGGAGGTATTATCCACTATATGTTACATCCTTCCTCGTTTATGTAAATTAGCTCTACCTATTCACATCTCTGGTTATGACTTATGAGTTTTAACATGAGTACCTATCTATGAAATGTAAACAACAATTCTGTTTACATAAATAGATTTGCATTAAACAGACTACCGATTAATTGGCAACCGTCGATTCTGAGAAATTCTTGCTTGAATGTTCAAAGGATTATAACATCTTGGGAATTAAATTGAAAGTTTTGCGGTTGAAATAAAAAGAATTGACGATAAATGATTTTATTTCTGCAAGTAGGTTTGTACTAACACTTTTAGACGTCAAAACTAAATTATGTTTTAAAAATGAGTTCGGTGTTTTCTATCCGACTAGTCTTACAAGAAATGATGCAGCAGATGATGTGAGAACCATGTAGATTAGTGTCAGAAATGGTATTTTGAGAAAATAACCACACAGATTTGAGAATGATTACATGAGAAACACAATAATTTTAAATTAACGGTTTAGTCTATTATTTAGCATTTCAGTTTGGTAGAAAAACATGTTGATTTTTCGATAGAAAATGTACCTAGACACTTTTTACGCGTAAAACTTAAACTTTCATTAAAATTCGTAAATAAATTGATTATAATGGACCATTATGTTGAAGGCTACCCTTGTTACGCTAGTTCTTATCTTGTCTGCTAACGCAAATGCCTCTCACAAAATTGGTATAAAGTTATAATAGCACAGAGAGCCACGCCTAATATTTTGAAGAGAGGAAAACGAAGCCGTGAAACATAATTAATTAAAAATAATGTGTACAATTTTAGACGCGACTGAAAAAATATAAAAGTATTTTTAATACACGTAATTTTTGTAAGAAAAATAATTGGAATACTTTTTGCATTGCTTTTAAAAAGAAAATCCATTTATCGTACCTATATTATTATGAAACCGTTTTGCAAAGCTAACAAATTATTTTCAATACAATATGAGAGGTACAAGAAAGAAAAATTTATATTAGCTTTCTGTATCCAGTAATAGCTTTTTCTATTTCTTTTCAATGTTACGATTCAAATTAGAAGCCCGGCTTTTCACAAAGCTATGGCTTAAACTCTGCGGCGGTAAACTCTACATGCGCGATGCAGGATTTGTGTGATGACGTCAGGTCTTTGATGCGTAGTTCGCATGTGGCGTTGTAGATGCCGCCACACTGCTATTAAAATGCAAATCTTCATAATAATATGCAATCCTATTATGTATTTCGTAATCGCATGAAATGAAATGAAATGGGATGGATGAAATGGCGACAGGTCACAGGAACAACTTGCGACCCACGGATGCCCCTTAAGTTAAAAGGGAAAATCTGCAAGTCTGTGATAAGGCCTGTCGTATTGTATGGATCGGAATGCTGGGCCGTGAAGAGGACGGATGAAAAAAGATTGCATGTAGCGGAGATGAGAATGTTGAGATGGACGTGTGGAGTGACGAGAATGGATAAAGTCAGAAATGAGTATTTATGGGGAAGTTTGAAAGTGGCGCCGGTGACAAAAAAGTTGAAAGGACGTCGTTTGGCATGGTATGGGCATATGATGAGGAGGAAAGAAACGCATGTGACGAGGAGAGTGATGAAGATAAATGTGGATGGATGGAGAGGGAGAGGAAGGCCCAAAAAAATATGGATGGATTGTGTGAAGAATGATATGAAAGAGAAGGGAGTGAATGATAGAGTGACGGTTGACAGGGGGGTATGGAAAAAGAAAACATGTTGCGCCGACCCCAAGTAACATGGGACAAGGGCAGGAAGATGATGATGATGAATCGCATTACTGCCGGTTCTCTGCCATGGATTACGTTCTGTTTTCCGATTAATCGAACATTACATTACGATTATAATTCCGAGTGGAATCTGTTGGGAATCGAATGATTGGGTATTATAATGTTTTCGCCTTTAATTTGGAAGCCGTCTTAAATATATCCTTGTATTGTGTAACTATATAGCTTCTGCCCGAGAATTCGTTCGCGTAGAAGTCGTAAGACACCACAATAGTCTAAAATGAGAGCCATATTTTTATAAAACTTCCTTGTATACTACGTTTTTTGTAGTTTTTGTCACACGAGCCAAAATATAAAGAGAGTCAATAATGGGGCATTTACCCTCACAACGTGTCACGCCTAATTTTCCATTTCATACCGTGGGAATTCATTTCGCTGGCGGAATGGGCCAGCGAAATGAATTCCCACGGTATGAAATGGAAAATTAGGCGTGACACGTTGTGAGGGTAAATGCCCCATTATTGACTCTCTTTATATTTTGGCTCGTGTGACAAAAACTACAAAAAACGTAGTATTGTACACAGAAAAGGACGTGGTGCATCGTTAGTCAAGTGCTATCTTTGTTTTTTCATATGCCTTCGATATAAAATTTCTCATCTCGAATCCGTGAGCGATCTTCAAAGGACGCTTTTATTATGACATTCCGAAGGTTTGTGTCACGAAGAGGCAGGCCAGCGGAGGTATTCTGCGGTCATGGACGCAACTTTGTCGCAGGAGCTAAAGAAATTCATGATTTTTTTTGATGCGGGAGCAAGTGACGTACAGTTCTCCGTATGAGAAGCAGCTCGCCCTGTGGTCGCAACCTTCTGGAGCAATTTCCCTTTGCTTGCGAAGTTATAGAAACCTATTACATTACAATAACTGTTAGTAGAGTACAATTGCGGGCTGTGTGTTGATGTGTTGCGGTTTATTTTGTAAACAAACATTGAAGAGATGTGTTGTGATGTTTATCTTGTACTAATATGTAACTGACGTATTAAAGCCAACTAAATTGTGGCATCTGCTGGAGAACCAAGGTCAAGGTCAAGGACATAGCACGAAAAATTACCAAACTTAAGTGGCAGCGTGCAGGAAGCTCGTGGCTAACTAATAACAGCCCCACGGGTCTATCAGGTTAAGCTACGCTTGTCAGGGTTGGGCCGTGGATGGGTGACATCTTTAGATACCGAAACTGCTCCTTAAATTGTCTCGGAAAGCACGTTAAACCGTTGGTCCTGGCTGTCATTCGTGGATCTTTGACAGTCGTTACGGAAGCCCGAAAGTCTGACAACCAGTCTTACAAAGGCGTAACATATTACCCAGTTACTGGGTTGTGGAGTTCAGATTTACGCAAACATATTTTGTAGCACAATGTTTTGCGCGCCTTTCCGTAAACAGGGTTTTTTTACACTAAAAATAAAAGTATTTTCTTTTTAGTGTGGAAAATCGCTTTAGTTCGGGTTACGGAAATATTTAAGGTCAAAAAAAGATCATAAAGCCTCGTCCCCACTAGGAACATTTGTCGAGCGACATGTGTCCCCGGTGACATCGGGCGATGTCGGGCGACGTCGGACGACATCGCCGCGACATTGTTGAAACTGTTCCTTGTCGCACAGTCGATGAAGTGTAGTGATATTATGAAATGAGCCGTCTAGAACACTGAGATCATTAAATACACTTATTTTGTTTCGCAAGTACTGTTTAATCCACCATCTTCTCTTCTTTTTTGTTCTTGATGCATTCATCATTATATAAGCCGCACTGTACAACACTACCTCTTCCGGAGACATGATAGGTTCGACTGAACTGATGTGGACGGAGACAAGACATCGGGCGACGTGGGGCGATGTAGGGCGACATCGCCCGATGTCTCCGGGGACACATGTCGCTCGACAAATGTTCCTAGTGGGGACGAGGCTTTATGATGGAATGAACAAGTGACTTTCGGCTTCGTTAAGCCTTTTTTTACACGCTTTAAATGAATATTAATTTAGGTACATACATAAATTATTTTTCTTTTTTACAAAACTGTGAATATCTTTCGTAGTTATTCAAATTCAAATAATTTAATTCAAGTAACAATAGACTCATAACAGAATAACATATAAATTTACAAATAACATTCAAATAAAATACAATTATTTTTGGTTCAAACAAAATATGATTGAATATCGGCTGAGATTGGTGCCCTGAAAACGAATACTGCCCCCAGTCAATTAATCTGCCTAGACAACTTGTTGGGGTCAAAATTTCACGCAAATACCCATCTCAAATATCTGCCTACGAACATCAATTGATTAGTACAGTTTATTAGTACGAGTATCGAGTTATAATTGGCCTCATATGAGGGTACTTAGGTCAGGGAGCCCAATTATTACAACAAGGTAACTTCGGGACTCATTAGCGGGGTAAATTATCGAGCAGAAGATTTTCCAGGTCATGAATTCAATTATTGGTTTGAGTGGGTGTTTCATTAGAAATTTCTTAGTAGCAGGTGTGTATACGGGGTCTGGGTTTGTGCTCGGTTGATGATAATAGACTATAAAGCCCGATTTACACGGTACGATTTGGCATACCATATATTGTAGTTTGAAGCAAAAAGTCGCAACTTCTAAACAATGTTTATAGAAAAAAAATCCTTCAATTTTATTGTATGCCACAGGCAATAAACCTGCTTCGTGTATACGAGTATGGGGCTTAGCATGGGATTTAAACACTACGTGCGAATTTCTTTTGTTCTTCTTTTCGTTTCAATGGTCGATGTACTTTTCTTAGCTCGTGGCTAAGTAATAACAGCCGCACGGGTCGATCCGTCAGGTTAAGCTACGCTTGCCGGGATTGGTCCGTGGATGGGTGACCATCTTTACATACCGAGACTCTTCCGTGCCTCGGAAAGCACGTTAAGCCGTTGATCCCGGCTGTCATTGATCTATGACAGTCGTTACGGGTCATCAGAAGCCCAAAAAGTCTGACGCCAGTCTTACCAAGGGGTATCGTGTTACCCATTTACTGGGTTGTGGAGGTCCGATAGGCAGTCGCTCCATGTGAAATACTGGTATTCAGCTGCATCCGGTTAGACTGGAAAACTGACCCCAACATAGTTGGGAAAAGGCTAGGCAGATTGATTTTTTGGTCTCTATGAGTCTAGTATGTGGCCACATTGATTGAGGGATCAATGGCATTCTTTAGGTCATCTGAGGTGCAGGTGAACGGGTACTTAAGGCACTCACGCAAGTGGGACATGGTATGATCAGAAGCACCGCACTCGTATTGGGTGTTGGATGGGTCAGTAATCCCCCATTTCGACAAATTGTGTCTGCAGGCGGCCTACTAGGGTACGTAAACGCAATCGATTGAGAGTTTTCCTTAAAGGTCACTGCAGATCACGCCCGGGAGGCAAATTTTAACGGTACAACTTGCGAAATTAATGGAGGCCATACACGTTAGGGTTTGCATGATGGTTTTAGCCTTGCATGCATAACCGACAGGCAAACCCTAGCGTGTATGTGATAAAACTGCACAGTTATCGGCGCATGTACATGCAACCAAGAAAATATCAAACTTTATATTTTATGCCGCTCGGTTACGTTTGCGCGCAAGCATAACCGAGCGTGTGTGGCGTCCGGCGAGCGTGCCTGCACAGTTCTCAGTTTTTTATTGTCTCCGACGGTGGAAGGTTGCGCGCGCGCACCATCGCGTCGCTTCGGAAATGGCGAGTCGAAAGCGCAATAGCCTATTAGAAGAATTCATAGAAATTTATAAGGCGGAACCTTGTCTTTGGCGCGTAAAGTGCAAAGAATATCACGACAGAGACAAACGATCGGCAGCATACGGGAAATTGATAGTTACCTATATATACTCGTAGTTATATTATAGATTAGTTTGGTATACCGTACACAGTATCTAGTAGGTATAGATAACTGTCCTTCACACACCGTCACGTAGCTCCAAAACTGAGAGCTTATGGCAAAACTGCATGCAAACCCAAACGTGTGAAACTCGGTTTATACCTGTCAGTTATGCATGCAAGGCTAAAACCATCATGCAAACCCTAACGTGTATGTGTAATATGAAACTCGGTTATACCTGTCGGTTATGCATGCAAGGCTAAAACCATCATGCATACCCTAACGTGTATGGCCTCCATAAGGCCCGGTAAGAAGCAAATCTTTAGGTATTTCATAGTGGGAACAAATATGGTTGAAAATGGCAATGTGTTTGATCTCATGTTTGCCAATTGATATGAAAATAATTCCGCAGTATTAATTTAATTAAAAAAATAAATACACTAATAGTATTTTTTTTTTTTACATATTTCTTTAGTTGATCCAATATCCTATTTTATGATTACAAAAATATGACTCATTTCGAGACAAAATAAGTTTTTTCGTGTCCTATCTTGCGAATTTTTTTTTTAAGATTCTAGATCATTTCTATAAAATATTTTTGTTTAAGTCTTTTTTTATACACTTGACTATACGCTGTATTTTTTGTGGCTTGTAATATGTAGCAATACCGCTAACTAAGGAACGAAACAAGGATGTTTTACGGTGTCCCTGTTTGGGCAGCGCCTATACCTACTAGGTATACAACTCTGCCTACCCCTTCATAGAATACAGGCGTGATGTGATGTAATGTTATGTTAATTCTATTAGAACCGGCGGTATTTGACAAGCCATCAGTGGTTTTTCGTTCCCTTTGATTATAAACGTAAATAATCAAAGGTCTTTTATTGTGGGGTTTTTTGAACATAATTAAACTCATGAAAGACTCGGTTTTACAGTTAAGCTCGCCCACCTTCCTGTGGTGGATCACAGCCTTTGTGTTAGGCTCAAAATGTAAAGTAATTAATGCTTATGTTAATACTTCATTATTGATCGTTTTCCATATAATTCACCTATAGGGACGTAGTTAAACGAAAATGATCTTTGAAGTTTAAAAGATATAACATATATTACGTCACACCTGGCCATAATGGGAGTTTTACCGCACCCTACGCGTACAGTAAAACTCGCATTGTGGCCAGGTGAAGACGTAAAATTATGTACTCGCCTGCGGCTCGGGTCACAAATACCTGCGATTTCGGGGTTTCTTTCTTTTACAGCCCTTGGTAAGTAATGTACTATTTCCGTGCATGTGGGCTGGTTCTGACGTTGATCAAAATGATAAGCGTTTGTTTTTTGCTTGGATCTATTTTACTCGCCGATAGTATCGATATTTAGACTCAATTTGGTACAATCAACTCATTTTTGACCAGGTTGTGGATTGGATCCTTTTCGTTTAAATAGGTACGTCCTAGGTACTTAATGGTACAGTAAGATACAATTTAGAAGTGGCATCAACAATTTTGGCAAGTGTGATTCTAAGACCAGTGTTATCAGTTTAATGTAATTTTAAAGTAAACTTTTAAATCGTATCGTACCACAAAAGTGAGGAGATAGATTTTTATGAGGAATTTCCGCCCTTATTATCTTAGTTTATAATTCTAATCCTCACCGTACTCGAACTATAAATAAAAAATCGAGAACGAAGATTATTGAATAGGTACAAAAGTCGCGTATCAAAAGTAAAGTGATTATTATTGTCAATAAAGATGAAAAGCCAATAAGTTCTTCAATGCACGATAAAAACCAGTTACGAAGCGTGCGATCATTGAACTAAGCGGGCGTAAAATTGAATTTATTCCATGTTACGCTTGAACTGTTTCACTTCAAGACACAGTCTGCCAATTTACCATCGAAACATTCAGATACGTGCTGAGAATTTATTCATACCTTTGTGTACACTTTACAATGTTGGCAGCTGGATTTGGTAGACATTTAAGTTTGAAGTAAAATGGCGTTAATTTGACACATCGAGCTTTACAAAGAGACTGCTACACAGGTCCACGACCTGATTCCACCATCTCCCTTTCACTACCGAACTACCAGATGTACTGCAGGGTACCATCCTCACTGTCTTGGTCGATATACCGACTACTTGTTCTCAGCGTTTCTAGTCCACAATCATCATCGTCGACGTCCACTGCTGGACATAGGCCTCCCCGTCTACGGCTCGGTTTTTAAACACTCACTCATGTTTTAATACCTCTCATTATGCAACAGTTTCATAAACTACTATTTTGTACGAGTATAATATCAGCTTAGTAGCTCTTAATTTCCATAAGGGTTTAGATTTAGTAGGTATCCAAGTGGCAGTACTCGTAGAACACTGACTTCTAAGTCACAGGTATTCCTAGTTTAGGATTTAGGGTTTCTTCTTTTGTACGCCTTGAACAGGGATGTTTCCTGGGTAACAAAAAAAATCTGTTTAGTCCGTCAGTCAGATAATAAAAAATAAAAAAAATTAGACACGTATTTTTTGCTTTATCATATTAATAAAAAATGACTTAGATAAAACACATTAAACTTGGGGAGTGGAGGCTCGTTACGTCACAGCTTAGTATAAAATCTAGTGAGAAGTGACGTCATGCCACATTTGAACTCAATGTATCGCCGTAATGTTTTGATTACGTAAAAAAAGAAAAAAATACATGTCCAATATTTTTTAATAATCTACATGACGGACAAAACATTTTTTTTTTAGTCATCATTCCTATTATTAATTAATGCATACAAAATATTGTTAACATTTTAAAAGAGTAAGTATGGAGTTTATTGTAATTATAGAAGTTTAAAAGTGCCTTAAGTACCGATTTGAAATGAATGATTTGACTTTGAATGGACGCATCAGCTTATTTGAAAAAAGAATTTCTTAAATGTAGTTAACATACTGGTATTTTTATTGGGTTCTACAATTTTCGGTCAAAAACACCAATTTATTTAACACTAGCTTTTGCCCGCGGCTCCGCCCGCGTGGATGCCGGTTATCGCGTAAAAAAGTAGCCTATGTCCTTCTCCATATCTCAGGCTATATCTCTGCCAAATTTCATGTCGATCGGTTCAGCGGTTTAGGCGTGAAAACGTAACATACAGACAGACAGACAGACAGAGTTACTTCCAAATTTTTTATATTAGTATATAAAGAATATAAATATATGGATTATAAAGAACCAGAGACTAAATATATTTTTGCAGCCATATAACAGCCCCAGTTGGTTGAAAAACAAAAGAATGAAAACCTCATAACTTTGAATAAGCACCTGAACAACCTTCTGAAGGTCAATTTTTATTTGTAACGTTAAAAAACTGTGTAAGTTCTTTCTTTACGAGATTGTTTCTGGTTTATGACGTCATCTTATATCCTATAGATGTGTACCTACATAATTATTTTGTTGTAGCTTTAAGTCTTATATAAGGCTTTTTCATTGTCGTAAAAAGTAAGGTTTTTCTAGACAGACCATCTTTATAGGCGGTTTATGTTAGCTCGTAACTAAGATAATAATGAGAATTTTTATTGGATTTTTGTGTACTATCGTTTGATTAGAGGCAATATTTTTGTTAGAATAACATTATAGAGGTATGTGGAAAAAGCTTCGATCAATAATAGGGAAAAGGGTGTAAAGTTCACTCATACTCTATGGAAAAGGGAGGATCCTCCGACCAGACAGGTGCTGTGTCTGTTACTTAAATACCTTAAACTTATTTATTTATTTATTTATTTAACAATTTATGTACACACATATAAACAGACAAGAAGAAAGGAACAGAAAAATACGTACAAAGGTGATGCTTATTTCTAATGAAATCTCTTCCAGCATACCTGCAATAGGAAAGTAGATATAGAGATGTAGACAACGTGTGTAAGTGTAGAAGAAAAAAAAAAATTATATAAAAAAAAAATATACATAAAATCAAAATAGCTATACACTAGTATAAATACTTATAAACATACAATAAGAGAATATACTTACATACATACTTCTAAAATAAATATCACTCAAATATATACTTAGAACTACAATGTAGTGGAAAATAATAAATACATAATAATATGCAACTATGACGAAGTAGAAAGATAGTGATCCTTTACTCTTCTTTTAAAGGCTGCAACAGTTTGGCAGTCCCTAATGTCAGGTGGCAGTGAATTCCACAACCGAGCCGCGTGCACAAGAAACTTAATCTCGCGTTACAATTTACAAACACAGAAAATTATAATATGAATTAATTATATGGCACAATATACATTGCGTTAGTTTTTTCACCTAATTCTTTACTAGATTAATTTATATTTATAACTTTTATCATAAAATAAGTGATTTAAATAAAACCATAACTTACCGATAAATATTTAATTGTGTTTCTGAACGTTACGGCAGAGAATTACAAGCTAGCCATAGACAAACTACCCAGCGTGTAATCAGTGGTCAGAATTAGGAATGTCATAATACGAAATTTAACCAGCCAGTGAAATGAATTGCCTGAATTTTTTAAAGTTCGTAATAGGCCCTAAAAACCCAAAACGCTTTGCCCGGCCTGGCAATCCAAACTCCAGTAGCACTTACGACCACTAGATCAACGAGTCTGTATTTATGTTAGATATAGTTATAATGGATTTCTCTAATGTGTTCCGATATCCTTATCCCTTAAGTGGGGTTGAGTTTTTCTTTTACCGAATTCTCGAATGTTTATCTAGAGACGTCGTTGTAATTTTCCTCGATAAATAATAATGGGCTCGTGCCGTCCCATATTGGACCTAAATCAACAAAGGTTAGATGTACAGTGGCCAGCATATCAAGCTACATGAAATTGGGTCATTATCAGGACACTCATTATTTGGTTGACTTCGGTGGCAATTTTTTTTTACATTTAGCCATAACTAACATGAAATATCCAATCTAGAGTACTACTAATATGTTTTAAATTAACTCTAGATTTGATATTTCATGTTAGTTATGCCTAAATGTAAAAACAAAAATTGCCACCGAAGTCAACCAAATAATGAGTGTCTTGAGAATGACCCAATTATCATATCTATCATCATCAATCATAATAGTATGATACGATTTTAAACCTTAAAATATTATGTATGTAATAGTAATGGCATCTATAATCTGCACCGGTTTTCAGAAAAAGAGCTTTGAGAAAACATGAGTTTTTGTACTAACCAAATCTGTTCTAAACGTCCTCTTTGTTGAGTAAAAATATATTAAATTAGCTGCGCCCCGCGGTTTTACCCGCATAAGTCTCGATTCCGTGGGAATATCGGGATAAAAGGTATTCTATGTGTGAATTCAGGTTATAAACTATCTGTGTGCCAAATTTCATCCAAATCCGTAATGCCATTTTGTCGCGATTGAGTAACAAACATCAATCCATCCTCACAAACTTTCACGTTTATAATATTATTATTTATTTATTTAACATGGTAAGTACCTAACTTATAAACTTAGCCCCACAAAACCATTGCAATGGTTTGACTGTGGGGTCAGTGAGTCTCTAGACAATAATACTTAATCACGCTTACATATCCAAATAATACTTTTTTAATTCTAATTCTGGCTGTTTGTGTATGTGAGTTTAAATGTTTGTAAACGCACCCACGATACAGGAGAAATCCTAGTGTGGGGCAACGTTTTAAAAAAAAAAAAAACAAAAAAAAAAAAAAAATTACTTCTGTCTATTTTTATTTGTTTCACTCCTTATGTCTGCCGGTAGAATATTCAATAGGGATTCGTTTCTTTAGGGTTTTGTCACCAAAGTAATTGGTGACTCTGGGTACTTTGAATCTGTTAGTTAAGTATATAATAGATATAGGTATATAAGATGCTAGTCATCTTTGTCGTCCCGCCCATATACCAATGTATTTGTAGTCGGAGCTGTAGGTACCTACGACTTTTTGCCCTACTGCCCAAAAAGGAGTGTAATGTTTTCAGAGTTCATGTATGTATGTAAGTATGTATGTGATTTTCTTTATTCCACCATAACTTTAAAATGCCTGAATAGATTAGATGAATAGGGTATCGTAAGAACCCTTACATCATCCCAACCAAGTGACAAAAACTAAACATATCAATAAAATTGTCATTGCAGTCGGGGGACCTCTTACATTAAAAAGTGTTTCACAGAACGGTCCCCCGACAGCAATGACAATTTTATTTATCTGTTTAGTTAGCGAATAAATGAGTGAACTTTCGCATTGTATATGTCGCAGCCATCTGGTTACATTAGCCAGCTAATTGGACGCTTAGGCCGTTCATTAAACGCCGGCATCCAATTGGATGCATAGGCCGTTCATTAAACGCCGGCATCCAATTGGATGCCTAGGCTGATAGTTAATTGAACTAGAATAATTCAACGTTTAACAACTTGGCGTATTGAAAGTCAGCCCTTTGAAGATGACTGACCAAGACTCAGCCAAGTGATTCAGTGCTTCGATTAATTAGTTCGATCATTAAATTAATGAATCAAAGCACTGTACTTAAATTTGTTTCGAAGCAATAAAAGGTAATGGTTGTCGACGGAGCCCCTTTTTTGCGGGGCTCCTAATTCTGGATGGTTTAAGAAAAATAACCACAATGGGGTCGAACCTAACCTTTCCTAGTCGGGGTGCCCCAATTCCCAATCTCACTTCGCTCGCTCTTGCAGTAAAATCTCACCCTAACCAAACATCACAAATTCATCAATATTAAATTTAACTAAATGTCGACATTCAGCCATCTGGATAAATGTTGCGCTCAATGACTTGTCCATCAGTTATTTAATTGGATGACGTTTAATGAACGGCCTAGGCGTCTAATTAGCTGGCTAATTTAACCAGATGGCTGCGGCATCATCATCATTTCAGCCGAAAGACGTCCACTGCTGGACGTAGGCCTCCCCCAAGCACCGCCTCTGGGGACATGTTTTATTTGTGCTTGTCATTGGGTGGGGGGGGGGGGGGGTGCCATAATCGCCACTCTTGGCAGGTGGGTTGGCGATCGCAGTATGGTGTTAAAAATGCATAGAGAACGCTGCTGCCCATTCTCCAGTATCTAGGCCCCTTAATCGTCTTTTACGACACCCACGGGAGGAAATGGAGTGGTGCTATTCTTTATGGCCGGCAACACACGGGCTGCGGCATATATACAAATTAACTAATACAACTTGTTTTATAGTTTTTAGTTAGTCTTTTGGCAAGAGCAGTCGTTTTAATTTTTCTTATTAATTATTTATATCCTTCCATACAGTCGTTACTTAGTGTTCATTGTCCTTTCTAGCCGTATTATCTATCATACAATCCATTCATCTTTTCTTTGGTCGGTCTCTTTTCTTATATCACCAATCATTATAAAAACTTTTGTTTCCCCATTTAAGACTCCTCAAAGAATAAGAAAAGTCTAACGATATTCAAAGCAAAAAATAAAAGAAGATATTGATGAGTCATTGTGTCTTAGCGATCTTTATTAATGGCTGCCTCCAGAGGCTTAGGACGGACACTGAAAGCTTCCATTTTTCTCTCATATTTCTTTGATTTTTTCGTCGCAAAATAAATATATTACCATTTCTTGTGAGAGTTTACGCTTAGGAATATGTGACAAGATTTATGTGTTCTGCCCCTGTTCGTTTACCTAATACATAATATATTATACGTACTTAGAATTCAAGGTAACGACGGTTGACGGGTGTTGTCTATCTTTAATCTTTCTTTGTCTAAAATTCCAATATTTGCCAACGTTGTTCATATTTTGTACCTATGTATATTGGTTTTGAGCATAAGGTTTCTTTCGTAATGTACGTCGGATTTGATTAAAACAAGAATAATGTTTTTATGAAACACAAGGAAATTACAGTACATAAATATAATTACTGGATAATAAAAATTCTTTTATATTATTATTAAATAATTATAATTATTATTAATTATAATATTTTTTTCAACACACTTGGTCGTAAAGTGGCTCTTAATGAACCACTTTTAGGTCCATAATGCAGTGTATATAAAACTACACTAACTATATAAAATACACTTTAATTATACTTTTTTTTTCTTTATTATGAACACAATATAAATACTTATTTACTTTACTTGACTTATTGAACTTTTCTTGTCCATAGATACCTTTGGATCCGCATAGCTTTATTCGAGCGTCAGTTGGCGAAGATCATCGAGCATCTGGTCAGCAACGCCAACCGGTATTACGAACGGGACGCCTTGGTTGCAGACCCCGACTACGGAAGTATCCTCAGCTCCTTATTGGTTGGTCCTTGTGCTCTGGAGTACTCCAAGGCGAAGCCACCAGCTTGTTTCTGGACGGATCCTCCTGCAGACGAACTTGTGAGTATTTTGATTATGGTGTAGTCGCTAGCATGTGAAGTCTATTCAAATAATTGGGTTATATATAATAGAGATCGGATATTCGGATGCATATTCACCTAAAGTTGAGATGATAGCTATTATGGAAAGCGCTTTTGTATCGAATAAATACCGCGGTTGCGGTGTTTTATTTTTATTTTAACTAACACACACCACCCCTACTCTTACACCCTACATACACATATTTGTATAGGGGGTTAAAATAATTTTAAATAAATATGCATCTGAATAGTTATGCAATCGAAGAATCCAGGTTTTTTTTTATTTTTTTATAAATTATATTTTAAAAGTTGCTTCCATACTATACACCCAACTAGTTATGCATTGCCGGTATTCCTGGCATCACGGGATATTTTCTAACAAAAAATTTAAAAAAATTAAGAAGCTGCTTCCATACTTTCATAGGTTATAATTAACTTTAGGTAAATATGCATCCGATTATGCGATCTCTAGTTATATAATTATTCCGGTCTTCTTCGTTTCTTGTGGTTAGTGAATAACCTGGTGTCCGAGATTTTTATGTCGCCCATGGGCCTCTGCCTTGGCTATGCATGCATATCGGTTTCCTCACGATGTTTTCCTTCACCGTTTTTTAAGCAAGTGATAATATTATTCAATACGCACATGAATCTGAAAAGTCAGAGGCGCGTGCCTTGGGTTCGAACTCGAGTTCTATGAATTGGCAGTCCGACGGTCACACATATCACTGCTATATATTTTTCTTTCAACTACGTAGTAATGTTATCATTCATCACTTCAAAACCGATCACAAAGGACGTATTTTTTGCTTAGAACCAAAACAGTGCAGAAATGTTATATGAAATCTCATGGTTGCACAGTTTTTCATTAATGCACTGTTTTTTATTTTTTTTATTAGATATAAATCTACCACAGAGGTTTAATGTATCCCATTAATAGATACTTGCTGAAAACAAAAATAGGCTAAATAAAACCGAATTCGTAAAAAAAAAGTGGCGCGCATTTTGTACCATTGTAAAACTTTGATACTTCATATTTAGCAAGAAAAGTAAAAAAAATTGAAATAGTCAGTGATAGCGATATGAATTCAACTCCAAAAAGTATAAAAACATTTTGCCGCAAAAGTCGCGGGATAAATATTTTATCACGGTAGGTAGATTGGCAGTTGAAAGAAAACTAGATTACGCACCTTGCTAAAGTGAGTAATTAATGCACTCGTGTTAATTTAGTGCCCTCGCATGCGGTCGGGCACCAACATAACATTAGTGCATTAATAACTCACTTTGCGCTCGATCTACTGTTTCCAGTGATACGTGATTATTTATTTTAATTGATTTTAGTCCATTTTTACATTTCTGTGCCTCGGCAAGCACGTTAAGCCGTTGATCCCGGCTGCCATTCGTGGATCTTTGATAGTCGTTACGGGTCGTCAGAAGCCCGGAAGTCTGACCACCAGTTTTACCAAGGGGTATCGTATTACCCTGTTACTGGGTTGTGGAGGTCAGACAGGCAGTCGCTCCATGTAAAATACTGGTATTCAGCTACATCCGGTTAGACTGGAAGCTGACCTCAACATATTTGGGACAAGGCTATATATAGGAAGATTTTTTGATTTTAATGCAAGTTGGAAGTAATTATGACTTATTAAAATAACAGGTGCAGAGACACAGAATGTCTGCGGGCACCACAACACCGCCTTCCGTTCGAAGGCCTATATTGAATTTTAAGAGAAGTTTGAACGCATCATCCGATGATGGGAGCTCAAATAATCCAGGTAAACTTATCTACTTAGATTACAAGATGCCTTCAACAACTTTGCGTCTCGTAAAACTTCATCATCATCATCATCATTTCAGCCGAAAGACGTCCACTGCTGGACATAGGCCTCCCCCCAATGGTTTGCCATAATCGCCACGCATGGCAGACGGGTTGGCGATCGCAGTATGGTGTTAAAAATGCATAGAGAACGCTGCTGCCCATTCTCTAGCAAGTCCCTTAGTCGCCTTTTACGACACCCACGGGTGGAAATGGGATGATACTATATTCTTTACGTCCGGCACCACACTCGTAAAACTTACACGTAATGCATAAATAATATAAATATACACACCTATCTATCTATATTTCATCCAAGTTTTTCCTGCAAAACACGTCGCTACATTTTTTATCTACTTGTCTTTCAAGAGAAGCTTACAAAATGAAACTTTTACTTTAGGTACAGGTAAAACAGCCGGTTCGAGTGCCAAAGACTACGTTGAGAGCTTACACCAGAACTCCACAGCCACGCTTTTGTACGGAAAAAATAACGTTAAGGTTCAACCGGTAAGAATAAAAACATTTTATTGAGGTTCCGTAGTCAACAAGGAACCCTTAAAGCTCGTACGGACTAGTGCGATATCGCGGGCGCGACGCGACACTATTAGCACAATTTCTTTGTCGCTGCCTGTCGCGCCCGCGATATCGCGCGAGTCTGTACGAGCCTTTATAGTTTCGCCATGTCCGTCTGTCTGTCTGCCCGTCTGTCCGCGGCTTAGCTCAGAGAATCTTAGTACTAGAAATCTGTAATTTGGCATGGGTATACATATTAATCACGCCGACAAAGTGGTAACATAAAATCTTTTTTTTTTAATGTTACCTCCCCTACATATTTTTTTTCTCGTCTATCCCATGGTGTAGGGTATCGTCGGATAGGACGTTCAAAAATATTGCGGGTTTGTGGAAACCATTTTTAGATTCACGGGTCCTTTTGTGTATTATTTAGCTTTAAGACTGCATCGAGCGCACAGTGGCGCCCTCATCGTTATTTCGGTGATTTCTTTTATTTTAGAATGAAAATGCAGAAAATAAGCTCGTCAAGTTGTGCTTCACAAGACTATACGTAATTATATATACAAACAGTAGTTTTAAATTGTTATGTTTTATTGTAATCATTAAAACGGAAAATAGTGGCCACTAAGCTCCGTTTTAATGATTACAATAAAACATAACAATTTAAAACTACTGTTTGTAGTAATAATAACGTATAGTCTTGTGAAGCATAACTTGACGAGCTTATTTTCTGCATTTTCATTCTAAAATAAAAGAAATCACCGAAATAACGATGAGGGCGCCACTGTGCACTCGGTAGCCTCTTAAAGTGCTCATTTTTGTTCGAGTCAAGTGTCCCTGTCAGCTAAATGGTTGTATTTGGATATGTGGAAAAATTCACAGCAGTAGATATATAATGAAGTTAAAAGGAAAACTATCGCCACCGACGGTCCCTTGCCATCCTCCCTCCGACTCTGCCCTAAGCCGAGGTTCGTATCCCACAGGGGGTGCTCTTAGCGCGCTGTCGTTTAGTTTATAAGTTTTTACGCCCTGGCTGGAGGCATTAAGTTTCATTAGGAGCTTCCGGTTAAAGAGTCTAACTCTGAGATGCCCTAAAAAAGAAATCTATCACAGTTATGTAGGCTTTACGAGTTACCGAGTAATAGTCGATCATCTTACATTTGCAGTTACAGAATGTATGTAACCACGGAACCCTTCATTGTGCGTGGTCCGATACGCACGTGTATAAAGATTTATTTGCTTTTGTTTATGTGTGTTGAGTTTTATTAAATTTGGGAAACGGATCGGATCCGCTGGTCCTTCGGGAACATACACACATCAAAAAGTTTGTGATCACTAGCATAAACTGATATATATATTTTTTTTAAGTTGAACTTCATGAAGAAAAATTTTTTGTTGTGTGTTTTCATTAAATAGAAATACCCCGTTTGAAATTACAAAAAAAACTATTTTTTATAAAAAATAATAATTGAGTAATTAATCATAATGTAATTGTAACAGAAATTTGATAGAAATAAAAATACTGTTTAACCAAACTTTAACAACAATTTATTAATAAAAGGTTTATATTCAATATAATATAACTCCGCCCTTGGCTCGAACACATGCGGTGATCCTCCTGGGCATGCTGAGAATCAAGTTATCCAGCATTTCTTGGGGTAACCTGTCCCATTCTTGAATAGTGGCTTCCCTGAGCTCTGGCACTGTCTGGGGACGTGGCTGACGGTTCCAAACTGCTCGCTTAAGAGCATCGAACGCGTGCTCTATTGGGTTTAATTCAGGCGAGCCGAATCATAATATAATCTACCGTACCTAACAAAAAAGATTTAGATTTTTCAAAGTGATCGCAAACTCTTTTTGATAGGTGTACTTACCAATCATATGAGCGGGTACTCAGAATTACTCTGGATTTCGGGTAGTTTATTCAATTTGTGTAAATATTGTGTGGCGTAGTTTAGTGGTATGAGTTCTTAGAGCAGCATTAAAGGGGCCGTGCACGAAATCGACTGATTTTAATCAATTTTGTTAATTGTTTGTGAGAAAGGCATTTAAAGAATTTAAACAAAATTATGTGTTGTTTGAAAGACGTGTTCTTTTTTGCATGTGGCTTAAAGGGATTTTTCAAATAAATTAAGTATTCACGGAAAATCACTAATATTCGCATCAAGTTTTGACGCGAGACTGACGTTTTATCATCTTTCTACAAGAAACTACTTTTCATTTTGAACATTAAAAAATATCATTGACATCATTATGGTCTACTTGCATGTGGCTGAACCACTTTTTTCAACTTCAACTTAGAAAACTGTAGGTACTTTTATAGTTACACAGATTTAATATTTCGATTATTTCAACCTCGTGGACGGAGCTTAACTGGCAGAATGAAGAAAAACCTTTATGTAGGTCTAACGGAATAATAATGTATACTTAAGGCGATTCTCTAGCGTGAGCGTTCGGCCCTTCTCTATCCCGTCATAGCGGGGACGCTTTGTCCCGCTCCCTGCATACGCCGCACTCACAAAATTTTTGGAATTATTTTAATAAAAAAAGAAGAGTGATTTTTTGAAATTAAATAAAACGTGAATTATTAAGATTTTTTAATTATCTATCCATTAGTGTAAGTCTCAAATTAATGGAACGTTAACTTTAGCAAAAGATGCATGCGATCAATAATTTTAGTACTTTTTTATACGGAGATTTCAAATGTACTTATAACACATAAAGATAAATAAGAACGTGCAATGTGATGATAGGATGACGTACATTAATAATGTGTTTTTAGATGTAGTTTATTTCTCTTAATTAATGAGTCAATAGCCTCTGGAAAACGCGTTTTGCTTGGGGTAGCGCCTTAAATATAAAAAATGTTTACGTTGTAATATTTCCAAGGACACTTACAAAGTTAACTTGTCTGCCTTTTAAGGCCATTATTTGTCATCTTCATAATTCGGTACTTATTTTACAACCGAGCCACCTCTAATAAATGTCCCAAACTTTAAATTAATTTAGTCAGACATAATTGTAATTGAAGTATTGATCAAATTCTGCTCAAAGTAGAATTAGAAATTATTATTTTAAGTAGAGACTTGGGAATAATTTGACGTTGAAGAATTTGGAACTATTGTAATTATAGAAGGACATTGAGGAGCCGATGCCTGGCTACTTGAGTCTCCATCAGTCAGCTGCGGGACTGGTCATTAAATGGACCCCGAACCAGCTCATGAACGGATATGCGGAGAGTGAGGGTATCGACAAAAGGTAAACTCGATTTGATGCAACTGTACTCCATTTGAAATAAGGTTAGACATTTAAATAAACCTTTTTTACAGCCCGTTTAACCGATTTTGACTTCTATTCCGTAGGCATAAGGATGGCATTAAAAGCAAAAAAGTGGTTACAATACCAATTGTTTACTGCAGCTGCCATTAGTCATGCCACCAACGCAATAGAAGTCAAAATCGGTTGAACAGACTGTAAAAAAGTTTTATTTAAATGGGTAATCTTATTTCAAATGGAGTATGGGTACGTTGAGGAAAGGTAGTAAAGCCAGTAGTAATTTGTATTTTCATGTTGTTCGTAGTGCTTTTTAAGTTGGAATGGTCACTGAGTAGACTAACATTACCAGTGCCGGATTAACCACGTAGCAAGAGTAGCAATTGCTACGGGCCTCGCGCGAAAGGGAGCCCCGTGTATCCAAACCTGGCCACCTCCGCCTAAACGTAATTTATTTATTTATTTAAACTTCATGTACAATAGTGGTACATAGGCGGACTTAATGCCACAAGGCATTCTCTACCAGTCAACCTTTGGGTTAAATATAAAAACAGTGGTAGGGTACAAAAATAATGACAAAAATACTAACATCTTGATTAAGAGAATTTATATAGTTTTATTGATACTAATACACATATACAAATAAAATAAACTAATAGATATTTTAACAAATACCACCTAATAATAATTACTATGACTAGACTATCATTTGAGAGTTATTTAGTCTGACTTAAGTAGTGGTTACGAACTTTTCTTTTAAAAGTAAATTTGTTTTCAGCTTTTTTAATGCCAAAAGGTAGCGCGTTCCAGAGCTTTATAGTAGAGATAGCGTAAGAATTTGACATAAAACCGGTACGGTGTGAAGGAATTTGGAGAAGTAGATTCTTGGAAGCTCGTAGGTTACGACTATGAGAACTGCCCAACACTTTGAAATAATTCTTTAGATAATCGGGAGCACATGGATCGTTCATAATCGTGAAGAGCAAGCAGAGAGATCTGAGGGACCTCCTGAGTCGGATAGGCAACCATTTAAGCTGAGAACGGGAGGAAGAAATGTGATCGTATTTACGAAGGCCAAAAACAAACCGAATACAATTGTTGAGAAGTCGATCCAATTTATTTAGAAGTTCTTGGGAAAGATCAGAACAACAAACATCAGCATAGTCTATAATAGGAAGCACAAGTGACTGGACCAAGGTGAGTTTGGTGCTAGATGGGAGGAAATGCTTGAATCTATAGAGAGACCGCAGTGAGAACGAGACTTTCTGGCTCACCTGAGCCACGTGTTTATTCCAACTCAAACTGCCGTCAATGTACAGACCCAAGTCCTTTACGTGAGGTGAAAGAGAGATAACGGAGTTCTCGTACATCAGTGGCATAAGCTGACTAGTGTTCACATTCCTCAAATAGTACGAACTACCAATGAGGATGGCCTGACATTTCCCGACATTAACAGAAACCCCAAATTTGCCAGACCATTCTTCAATAGTTCGCAGATCAGCATTGAGTAATGAAATGCAATTGTCAAGGTTGGCAATGTCTGACTGAGCGTATAGTTGCAAGTCATCAGCGTACAGATGGTAAGAACATTTGAGGACAGCAGTAATGGAGTTTATAAATATTGAAAATAACAGAGGAGAGATTATACCGCCTTGTGGAACACCAGTTGCCAGGTCGCACCAGTCAGAGCAATCCTGATCAGCACGCACCGCCTGCTGGCGACCACGAAGATATGAAGAAAACCAATCACATGACAACGAAGAGACCCCAATTTGAGACAGTATGGCCAGGAGAATGTCGTGATCAACGGTGTTAAAGGCATTGGAAAAATCAATTAGAACTAAGACCGTTAATCTCGAATTCTCCAGGCCATCCCTTATGTCTTCAGTAACTTTAAGCAGAGCTGTGGCTGTGCTGTGGCCAGGCCGAAAACCAGATTGGAAACTAGACAACAGACTATTCTTGAACACGTACGAGGATATTTGTTTCAGAGCAACTGCTTCTAGGATCTTGGAAAGGAATGGGAGAATGGAGATCGGTCTAAAATGGTTAGTTAAACTAGGGTTGGAAATTTTAGGGAGAGGGATAATGTAAGCCTTCCGCCACATTTCAGGAAACACACTAGTCTGCAGAGATGAATTGATGATGTGAGTAATAATTGGAATTAAGTTCTCAATCATAAAAGATAACATAGTTCGACTGACCCCATCACAGCCCACAGCCTTAGACTTAATTGAGTTAAAAACTTTGAGGACCTCAATGCTACTCACGGAGGAGAAAGAGAAAGAGTCAGTTTTCTGTAGTGAAACTTATTAAGACGTGGAATATTGAATTTACTTGATGTCATAAAACGTGAAACGTAACACCCTTTCCGACTAAGACAATCCACGTTAGACAATCGGTACCTAACCGATTTTTTCGTTGGCAAAAAATACATATTTTTTCTCATTTTATTTAAATGGAACATGTGAAATTTCGATTTGTGACTTCTAAATATCAATATTAAGTGCTGACATTTTTACAGGGTCTTTATATTGGCATTATCTTGTTTTTTTTTACCCGTTTATACTTGAGAACCCATAGTATATCAAAGGCCCCTCGGTAGAATTTGCTACGGGCCCCGCGCTTGCTTAATCCGGTACTGAACATTACAAACCATAACTTCTCGCCTGTCAGTTTTAAAACGAAAAACTGCACAGTGATAAAAAGTTTAATTCAAAGGTATCATAATTGTCTGCTTCTGGTCGCAAGCTCTCCTACTGAGCATGAGGTCAGGCAAAGAGTTATCGAGTATTTAAATCAAAAATTTCTCAGTAGCCGCCCGGAGTAGGGATTTGTAATTATACTCCATTTACATTAGACAAATAACGGCCTAATAACGACAGTTATTGTGTAATATTGTTGAAATTACTGCAATTCAGAGTTATTTTTTTAATGTAATTGGTAAATAGATTACAGTGCTTTGTATTTATCGTAAAATAATGGAGTTTATTAAACGTTTACATCGAATTAACGAAAGGGTTATTTGTCTAATCTTCTAAATACATAAAAGAAGAAACTGACTGACTGATTTACTGACATATCAACACATAGCCCAAACCGCTGGGTCCAGAGATTCCAAATTTGGCACGTAGGTTCCTTATGAGGTCCAGGGATGCACTAAAAAAGGATTTATAGAAATTCCACCCCTAAGGGGATAAAATAGGGGATGAAAGTTTGTACGAAAAATCTTGTTAATTTGGTTGATAAGCTTGAAACTTGGCACAAATACTTGGCTAAGTAGGTAAAGTATTGAGATCCGCGCGGGCGAAGCCGCGGACAACAGCTATATTATAATAAATGGAGTATAGTCTGGCCATAAATTCTGTCCCTACCTATAAAAATCGAATATTTCATCGAATTGAGTGGATTACTATTCATTTGTTTTATTATGATATAAATAGGTTTTGGTCTTCTCTAAAAACCTTACTTGATCTCATCAATCCCGGCTAAAAATATGGAGTGGGGTATCAAAGAGAATCGTGTCACAGTAATAGCGCTACACATGTGTAAGACAACGCACGTCGAAATTTATAACCTGTTAATCTCCGCAAACAGAAAATCATGTCCAGAGAAATGGAAATTCCAGCTAGGATCATGTCTCGCTTAAAGAAGACCTAAAGCTTGGCGCTTGTCGACGAAGTACTGGACATCGCTTGACGGTTGCTTTACGCAACAGCAGAGTCACCAGAGCAAAGAAGTTGTGGTAGCAGCACGCAAAAAATGGATCGACAAATCCTTTTACGGATAAAAAAATTTTCACCGTAGAGGAAAAACTCAACCACCAAAATGACATGATCTATGCACACAGCTCGCAAGAAGCTTCTGAAAAGGTTGCTAAGGTCGAACGAGTCCATAACCCGGCCTCTGTCATGGTTTGGCAGGTCATGTCGTACGAGGTAGTCACTAAACTTAATTTTTGTCAACAAGGAGTAAAAACCATAGCAGCTAACTACCAGACTGATATTGCAAAGCGTAAACCACGTAGAGTTGGCTAAAAGACAGTATACCCAATTTTATTGCCTTCGAATATTGGCCCTCTGGAAGTCCCGACCTCAACCCATTGGACTACTGACTATGGGAAGTTTTAGAGGAAAAAGCCTGCTCGGAGCCTCACCGTAATTGAAACGTGATTTGGTGGCAGCAGCAGCATCGATACCTTTAGGAACAGTGCGTGCGGCAATAGACGAGTGGCCGGATAGATTGGAGAAGTGTGTCAAAGCAAAAGGCGCTTTGAATGATTTTAACTTTAATTTTACAAAATAGGCAATAAAGAATGTATACAGGAAAAGTTTTTAACCAGTGTGCAATTTTTTTTTGGTGGATCAGTATCAGTAATAGAACATTTCCATTATTTGTTCTATATTTTGTTTTAATAAAAAATAAATTTAAATTGCGATTAATAACCTGCTTAAATACCTACGTCGTCGGCGAACTGCGCGGGCACGCAGCTGATAGGTACCTACAACTGCGTTCCGCTTCACTGCACGCGCCGTCACGCGGCGTGTATCCAAGAGACTAGTTTCAAAATAAACATCTTTCGTTAACGATAACTTATTTTTTTTTGTACTAAGACGTATCAAAATAAGAAATAGGTGGTGTAGCGGCATTTGTAGGCGCAGGTTTCGCGGCAGAAGTAGGTACCACTTCCAGAAGAGAGGTCCTTCTTCTCCTTCTTCCGACATGTCTCAATTGAATGTCCAGGCAATCGACAGTACGTGCAACGCTTCTTTTTAAATGATACCTACCTGTTACAATCTGGCGCCCAACGTGGGGCCCGGAAGCAGGCTAGCCCAGTATCATCAAGATTACGAAAGAAAATAAAGGAGGAACCGCAAACTACCATGAATTTGACAACTGAGCAATTCGAGAAGTTACTGTCAGTGATCGGTAACCAACAGCGACGAGGCTCTTTCGCCACTTGCAAGTTTAGTTTTAATGGTGCCAGAGATACTGAGTCGGTAGAATCTTTTCTTGCCGCGGCTTCAGTATTCAAGTCCGTAGAACAGATCTCTGACGAAGATGCCATCATGAGTGTCCCCTTAATTTTGAGAGAAGAGGCAGCCACCTGGTGGAATGGGATAAAGGACCAGGTGAAAACATGGAAAGAGTTTGAGTCGAGAGTTCGGCACGCCTTTGCTCCTAAAAGACCTGCCTACCAGCTGTACCAGAACGTTGTGAATATTAAACAAGGTGAGGATGAACTAACAGAAGTGTGATCGTTACAGTGGTTAATAAAACTCGTTTAAGTTTAATTTGTCAAAATTTGCACGTTGGTTAATTTTTTTTCCTGTATAATGTATTTTCGTAAAAAAATTGAGACCATTTTACTAGGGATAGAATTTATGGCTAGATTAGGTATATACCCGGTTGATGGCAATAGGTTCTCCTCACATGCGACTTAAACATAACTGGCGAAATGTGGGTGGACACTTCTGCTTAACCCATCGCGGAATACAAGCGAGATGTTATGATATGCTATCAAAATTGTCGTTGAATACAAAACCCTATCAGCCGACTGAGATTGGTTACAATGTGATTCATGTACAGAAAAGCTTTAATTTAAATTGAGAACAAAGTCATTCTTTTGTACTGAACTCGTTACTTCACTCATAATTACCGAAGAGGCCTATAACCTCTCAAATGAAACCTTTTCAAGTATATAATCACAAAGTTATGTGTACGTGCAAAGTAAAAGTTTATTGTAGCTGTTTTTATCGTCGAAATGTTACTTTCCCAACTTTATTTAAACTTGCATTGTATGTTAAAGCGTTCGTTTATGAGAAGCAAAGCATTTTCCTTTAAGTATATTTACTTACACCTCCAGCTTTTGCTGAACTTGCCTGTTTTCTCATTTATATGCAGTTGCCGTAAGCCTTTTTTCGGAGAACTGTGACTGAAGTTTGTTTTTGCGAAAGGTTTTAAGAATACTTTCTGGTGGTACCAAGAAGTAATTTTTTTGTTAAATGTTTTTCTTAACAGTATGTTATGTTTCGCTTTCTGGGGCTCGTAATCTGCTAAATTCATAATGGTCGATCATTGGTCGGTCAATGGTCTCGTAATAGAATTGTATTACAATGGCATTTTGAACATTTATTCATGCCAGATTTCATTTATGTAGGTATATATATTTTTACATATTATATATTAGTGTTATAAGCAATCTGGAGTAGTAGGAAGTTGGAAGTTTAGTATGTAGTTTCATTTGTCATTATGTACGAGATTACCAATTCTTTCAATGGAGTGTCAGTGGCTGACCATTGAAAAGTCATAATGACGCCATTATATTAGTAGATTACCAAACTTGTCAAAATCAACAATTACGAAATCAATGATAGACCATTCTGACACTATTGTAATAGCAGACTTGAGGTCCAGGGCCTCAAGTCTGCTATTACAATAGTGTCAGAATGGTCTCGCCATTGTGAGTATTTGACAGTGTTTGTATGGCAAATCTGTCAAAAACTCACAATGATGAGACCATTCTGATACTATTGTAATAGCAGACTTGAGGCCCTGGAGACTTGATACTTGAATCGACGTTATCATCTTGTAAATTGTTTTGTAAGTGTTTCATGGATACAATGGGGTTAGCACGAATAATTTTTTCGATGATGATTTTTTTATAGAACATAATTATATGTTCCATTTGTATACCTACTCCATTATCTTATTTATTCATTTGTTTCATCTACCAATTCACACATGTTGCATAAAATTAAAGCTTCTTTTTTTTCACCTTTATGATACCTACGTAACATAACGTCAAAATCTTTCGTGCTATCTTTCCAATTCCATATTAACTTGCACGTTTATTATTTTATGTGTCGCTTCGTAGACTGTGTAATCGATTAGTGCCTATGTGTAGTGCTCTCCGCTGTCACCTAGTGCATGCCTCTGCGTGCCAACACACGTATATTCTGTGCAGCTTGGCGCCGACCTGCACAGTGTACAGGCGCCGTTGTGCCGGCCCTCTGTGCATTGATTGGTATGTGTTTGTTTGTGTTTACTTTGTGCTTGTGTATTGTGAGCTTACAGGCTCATTCATAAAGAATCGTTAATCAACGTCTTAAACATTACTTAACTAATTAAACCTTAAATACTAATTAAATATTTCTTATTCATAAACGATGTTTAAGCATCGCTTAACTAACCACTACTTAATTTTTTGTGCACTGGCAACTAGGTAACTTTTCGGTAACAAACACTAGAATTGGTCTATGGTGCTTGTGCCAAACACGAAATTAAAAAACAAAACTGTCAGTCAGTCGTCAGATAGTTTCGCTCGTGGTAATTTTTGTAATTGTGTTTTTGAGTAATGAGTATTAAAAATTGCAATTTATAATAATAAAGCTATGGCAGATACAAATGGATGCGACAAGCCTTTGTCGGAGACAAAACGATGCCGCTCTGCTAACTAGAACTTCACTTCATCATACTCTACCATAGGATCCAATTTAGGCATAAAACATTTTGTACGAGGTCGCCTAAATTCATTTAAATCTTGTAAAATCGGCATCGAAGTCAAAATATTCCATTAGTAGGTATCTACTTAACGAGATAAAAACAATATCACTAGAAAACTTTAATGGATGCACTGCAATGCAACACGTTTGAAATGAGTGACAGACAGACTCAAACTCAAATAGCAGGTAGAAGCAAGGATTTCGTCCGCCATTTTGTTGTTTAAGCGTTAAACAAGGTCTGAGGGCTGTTTAATTTGACAGCTACTTAAATAACTGTTTAAACAGTTAATTAACTCTAAACAGCGTTTATGAATGCAAAATATTTTTAACCACTGCTTAAATGTTAATCAACGCTTATGAATAAGCTTGTTAGTGTCTGTAGTTTTAATAGTAGATTGTTATAGAAGGGATGAAAGGTATTTTTTAAACAGATTCCTTATGAAGTACCTAAGTAGTTTTCTCGTTACAGTGTGTACTGGGCGATGTCTCTACAAGTGTGCGTTTGGGAAGTGGTTTACGTTCACGTGCATCGATCGCAAGCCAGCGATGCTCTCATACTGGTCGGCCAAGATGGAGTTCAGCGACCACCCATACATTTTCCAAAAGGTAACCTATAAAAAAATTGATTTCAAAAGGCATGTGGGAAGTTGACCTTGTGGTTTGTGGAAGAGGAACTTGTGGCTAAGTAGTCGATCGATCAGGTTAAGAGCGTTGTCACCGGTCCACTAGTGCCACTCCTATAAAAACATATTATCTCGTGACTGAGAAGGAATTATGAAAAACGGCTCAATCAACTATACCGGCAAGTGTGTCTAGAATTTTCTAATACCTTTTATAAAGTTTCATATTGAGACACGAAGCAACAAAATACGATCTAGAGGAATGTGGCCGTTTCTATTTAGATCTAATTTTGTTGTTATATTATGTCGTACAATAACATTATATCATTTAACTGTCGTCGCTCTTCCAGAGTATTACATATCCTACTAGAGTTTAATCCTTGTGCAGTATTTTTTATTGCATTGGGCTTTTTATATGGGGGGAGTGTCCGTATCAACTTATGTAAAGGTGATCTTACACGGGCAATTTTTTGAGCAATTGTTGCTCGGCAGCACTAATGGATCAATCTGGATCAACTAAATGGAGCAATCTTGAGCAACAACAATAAAATGCGGCAATTGTTTCGGGAATATTGCTTCTAATTGCTCTATATATTTCACATTTCTCAATGTCGCCATGATATGAGTTGCCGACATCCAATCTGTTTGGAAATTTTTAGTCAATTTTCTTTCTATCTCGTTTGTGCGTATAACTTGTGGTATAACTACATACGTCTCGTTTTTGCAAGAGGAACCGGCAGGCGGGGGCAGCGGGGGAGTGCGCCGCCGCTGCCCCCGCCGCCATTTTCTTTCTTTCTACGTGCAGTGCAGTACAAGTGTGTCGTCGGTGTATTGACTTGTATTGCCTAGTTTTTTAAGTTGCTCCATATTGCATGGCATAGTTTGGCCGTATATCTGGCAACAGGTTGCTACATGTTGTCATCGCCCTAAATTACCGGATGTAGTCGTGATGCCATAGTTGACGAGAATTGACCAGGATTGAGCAATTTTAGTTGCCCGTGTAAGCGCATATTTAGACTCCAGCAAAAACGATAGGCAATGATCCAGATTCCTAGCTACTCAGTATTTAATCCTTGATGTTCCACTTAAAAGAGATAGCCTGAATGTTTTAATTATTATTAGGTACCATACACGATTTCACTCGATAACTTATACAAGGTGTTTTTTTATCTCCCATAACTCTAGGGTATGAATGAGACCGTACCTACCTATCAAAAATACCACACCACATAATTAAGGACTTTTTGTATTATTTTTAGTTATAGAATATAACGCTAGAAATATGGGAGATGAAAAAAAAAAAAAAAAAAACACTTTGTATTATGTCCACACCAGTCCACCGCACCGCAAGGCACCGTATACTGTATGTTCATACTTTGAAACTTATCCAATATTCGAAGTATTCATAAAGTAGGTAATCGTTCATTTCGTCCCCACCTGGATGGAACTTAAAAGTAGGTATTTTAGATCTTACGGCTTCAATACCAATCAAAATAACTTTTGAGATTGCTAAGTTACCTTTTAATTTGAAAGCATTAGGTATAATGAAAGTTTGGAAATAAAATCATGAATTATTCGCACTCGAGTTCCAAGAATAATAAATGAAGGTAATGCCGACTGAAGTGGGTTGAAACTTTTCTTAATTATGTGCGTTTTCAAGGACAAGGCTTGCTCTTATTTTAAATGAGACCAATTCAATGGAGGACTTGTTTTAATGAGGGAAAAAGCGAGGTAAATGTTGAAGAAAACAGCCATAAAAACTTATTTCACAGTGAATAACTTTGATTTCTAATGCTTCTTAAGACGACGATAACCGACTTTTAATGATTTTATACTGAAGATCACGTCTAAACGGATAGTGTTAATTATTTGGAAAAAAATATGTTAAATTAGAGCATTTTCTTAATAACTTAATATATGAATATTTTTGATTATGTTTATATTACATAGTGAAATTGATTTTTTAAATTATGTCTAACGCGGATGAAAAATAGAGAATCCCGCGAAAAGTATCGAGCGTATTTTTCTGAAAGCTTCACCTTTTTACAGATAATTTAATTATTGGTCTTTTAGTATACGTGTTTTATTAAAATACTTTTTGTTTTATGTATAATAAATTAATAATGCGTCAAATTTGGGACAGCGCTCCCGGATGTGCGAGTCCTACTGGCTGGACGTACGACGCGTTGCGTGAGAGCACGCAAGCTAACCACTCAAGATCACTAGCATATATCTGCGTTTTAAGCGTTTCAATTAGCCTAGCCTTTTCCCAACTATTTTGGGGTCAGCTTCCAGTCTAACCAGATGCAGATGAATATCAGTATTTAAGCGTTTATTAACACTTCTTATGCGTTTATTAACACCAAAACGTAGGTGATAGCAATATGTCTTTCGTTTTAGGAGGACATCTGCTCTCTTTCCTGAGCAACTTAGAAACAGGATTACTACCACATGGTCAATTAGATCCACCACTTTGGTCACAAAGAGGCACAGGAAAGGTATGGGAGTAGATCTTATAATTTTAATTTTTACACACAGTCAGCCTGTAATGTTCCCAAACTGGCTTGTGGATCGCAAGCGCTACTGCTGAGTATGAGTTCCGGGGTTCGATTCCCGGGTCGTGCAAATTGTTATTGGGTTTTTTCACTAGGATTTTCTCAGTAGCACGCCAGCCGGGGTCTAGATGTGTGCCCTGTTGATGGCAAAAGGCTCGCCCTATTCCATGGGACTTACACATAACAGGCGAAATGTGGGTGCACTATAGGTACCTACACCTCTGCCTAACCATTTGGGAATAACAGGCGTGATATTATGTTGTGTTATGTGAAATGTTAACTGATAATCCTATCCTACTTAATATTATAAATGTGAAAGTTTGTATGTTTGGATGTTTGTTACTGCATCACGCAAAAGTGGCTGAACGAATTTGGATGAAATTTGGCACACAGTTTATAACCTGGATTAACATAAAAGATACATTTTATCCTGGTAGTGCAAGTGCGGTGCTCCTGAACAGACTATGTCCCATCTGCTAGAGTATCCCAATAATTGTCCATCCACCTTGCACCCTTGACGATTTGAAAAATACCTCTGACATCGCAATAATGTGGCCACCTACTGGGCCCAAACAGTATAAATGTACCGCCGAAACGAAAAGAAGAAGGAGATCCTGGTAGTACATTCCCGTGGGATAATTTTTGACATCTACGCCGGTGAAGCTGCTGGCAAAAAATGTAATGGCTATAAATTAGATGAGCATATAGTTCAACTTCTTAAACAAGTCTTGTATGTAGGTATTTGGTCGTGGTAAATCGAGACGGCGGCCGCTACCAAGTCTATGCGAGAGTGGTGAGACCGAGGAGCCTGAGTGGGAAGAAACTGCTGGAGACTACGTGTTCCGGATCGTCAACAACGCTATAGCTGATAGAGAAGGTATTTCAGCTTAAGTAATTTTAGATGCTCTTTCAGGCTTCATAATATTCAACTATCCGAATTTTAATTATTTATTTCGTTAGCAATTCTACATTTTATCGAAATGTATTAATTGAAAACTAAAACAATATGAAAACTATCTTAAAAAAATATATATTATGGATACATGAGTAGGGATTGCAATCCGGCCGGGTCGACTGGATTTCCATCAATCCGGCCGGGTCCAGACGGATCCGGCCGGATTGATCTAACCAGGATTACTTAACTTTCTTTCAATCAAACATGGACCGTTATAGAAGTAAAAAAAAAAAAAAACAACTATTCGTAGGAATACAAAATCAACGTTATTATGACTAATTTTAAATAGAGAAAACGATTAAATTTTCGGTGTCAAAACAAATAAAATTACAACTTAAAACATAAAAAAAGATATGCATATCATGTCAACATAAATGTCAAGATAATTAAAAGTCGAGATCAAGGATAAAATTATCCTTGATCTCGAAGAAAATCTATAAGGTCAACTTGAGAGGGAGTGCGGGTATTGAATTGACCCCTTGTTGCTACCACGAAACGTCCTTATAAGCATGCCTAGTATTGCGGCATTAACAGTTTTGGAAACATTTTACATAACAGACCTTTTGAAGATTGTATTTATTTTTCATTTTCAGCAATGCGGCATTCATTACTAGAACGTGCAGTGCAATCACCGCCACGCACACCGCGTCGCCCACTAGCTTCTACATCCACTACATCCTCTGACTCCTCCACAATGTCAGTCGACTGTCCACCATCAGCCGGAATCAATGGAATCCCACCACCGCCACTGACGCCGATCCCACATCAACCCATAGAACAGGTATAAAACAATGCTTACGAGTCATCATTTCAGCCGAAAGACGTCCACTGCTAGACAGGCCTCCCCCAAAAGGGGGGGGGATTTGCCATAATCGCCACGCTTGGCAGGGGGGTTGGCGATCCCATAATCGCCACGCTTGGCAGGCGAGTATAATTTACTTATTCAAAAGATCTTTGGTTTAGCGATGTGAATCACTGAATTGATTTGGCGCCCGACGAAAATTTAGTCCCATGTTGGGGCGTCAATTATGATTTCTTAAATAAATTTAATTTGTCAGATGTTCTTCAGGTTCAGATGTTTAGTTAATTAATCATTATGAATATATAATGTCTTGTAATCTAAGTAGTTTTATTTTGAAAACAATATGAATTGGCGCCCAACATGAGACTCAACATTTAAGTCCCAGGTGGGCGCCATTTCATGTAAAAATGTTTTTGTTTACGGAGTATCTAAGTCCCACGCTGAATTTAATTACCTTAAAAAGTATAGCCATAAACGTCTCAATACTGTAATTTGAGATAATTATTACAAAAATTGTATTATAAATTGTGGCGCCCAGCATGGGGCTCAACTAAATCTACCGTTATGTTTCCAGGCCGCTTCAATCGAGTTAGTGTGCAGTACAATGCGTCGTCAGATAATTTCACGCGCGTTTTATGGCTGGTTGGCATACTGTCGCCACTTGTCTACAGTGCGGACTCATCTAAGCGGTCTTGTACATCCTAATATCATTCCTAGAGGTACGTTAAGATTAAAATTTTGATTACTAATAACTCGAAGTCCAAAAATAAAAATCTGTCAGAGTAGGTTGTTTTACATCCAAAACGCACGCGTATACGTCAAAATGGCGCTAACTATCCTCAAACTAAAAAAAGCGTTGTTTCACAAAATTATGCCCTTAACGTTCGTTATAAATAACGATTACAGTAACCGGTGTCATACCTACTGGTTAACGTCATTTTATTCTTTTACATTTGAACTTTGACGATCGGTTTTTTATGCAGTGAAACAACGCTTTGTATTTAACGAACGTTAAACATCATATGTAATCGTTATTATTTGACGTACGTATGTTATGTTAACCGACCGTTTGTAATGTAGCTTCATTTTTCTTACTGACCGACTCCTTGACAATTCAAAAGTGCCTGTAAATGGTTTAATTGAAATAAATGATTTTAGTTGAGTTTCAGTTTGAAAAAACCGCCCCTAAGTACAGTTTTTTAAATGATTCCTTAATTTTTTAAAAACAAAACAATAAATGTAATCTAAACTTTACAGAGAATGCAGACGGTGGTCTTACGGATGAGCGATGGCTTGCAATGACAGATGAGAGCGGCGCGATTCACGATAAAGACGAAGTGTACCGGCTTGTGTACTACGGAGGAGTACAACATGACATTAGGCGACACGTGTGGCCATACCTTCTGGGATACTATGAGTAAGTAATTTGAACAAAAGAAACTATATTCGTTAACATCCTCTATATCATAGTGGTGTGTGGCCTGGGTAAGTTTTGGCTGCTCAATGAATCTTTGCGAAAAAGCAAAATAATCTGTCTTCTACAACTGTCGAAACAAAAGCCATGCAAGATACAAAGTTTGCATGGCTTTTGTTTCTTTATTTCTTTTTGCATTTTTTATTTTTACCTTATTTCAAAGCTAGATAAACTGTACCCATGTCACAGTTAAGTCTGGAGCAATGTGTTTCTTATGTTTAGACGGGCGTTGATAGCTGCGACACAGTTTTTAACTTTTGTAGCTATCACCGTTTCTATTGTAATTATGTCAATTTGTTGTTGGTCCAAAATAAAAACTTTAACTTTTTTTTTACTTTAACTTTTCTTCTGGACCCAACTCTACGGTGTTTTGAATAGTACCTATGTTAATTCCGCTTGTTCTTAGGTGTCATAATTTGATACGAATTCCAAAAATATCGTAATGTTGGTTTTACTTTCTTAGTAATTTTCATTGTTCTTAATAGCTTTTGTAAATTACTGATCACAACAAATATCACAAAATAATTTAAAGAGGTTTCGAAGAGACACCCTCGAACCAGCTTTGTATCTATATAATGTGGAGACAACAATATGACAGTAAATGAAAACACAGGCAATACTAATCCATAAGAGTATATTGGAACTATCAAATCAATTCTGACATCGAAATTAAAAAAAGTGATTATGTTCAAACAAACTAAATAGTAGACTATGGGTTTTGCCAATCTTTGACTAACTATAGTGGCCAAATTATTGGATATATTTGCGTTTCGGGAAGGGCATTAGATATACGCAGTTTAATTTATTGTTGTATGTTGTCAGATTCAGATTCATTTATTTATTGTAAAACATAGGTACATTTTAAGTTCTTATTTGGTAATGATAAATGATAAATGATAAATTGATAAATGATTTTATTTCTGTAAGTAGGTTTTTACAAACACTTTTACATGTCAATCATATTTTAAAACTAGATGAGGTCGGCATTTCGTATCTGACTACTCTGAGAAGAAAGACCGAAACAAACTCAGAGGTCACAGTCTCTTTTAAAGTCCAGACATAATCTTGGTCAAATCATGTGAAGACCATGTAGACTGGTGTCTGAAATGGTCTTTTGAAGAAAGAACCACACAGATTGAGTGGACCTGTCCATTCAGGTAATACATTGAGGGCGCTATATTTTGCCTCTAGGGCGTACAAAAGTAGTAATATATGCAATATAATTAAAACAAGAAAGTAATATAGATATATGAACCACAAATAAACAAGTTAATAAATTATATAATCTGTCGCATTAAGAACCTTTGTCTCCACCTTGTATATGCTTCATCAGACAATATTATTAGGAACATTACTTGTCGTTGTGATTTTGTTCTCGTTAGCTGTGATAATCTATACACTTCATTTATTTTCTTTATTTATATAGTTAGTAAGTATGTATTTATGTATCTATTATATAGCATATATCTGTGAGTCTATTATAGGATATTGTGCTGTTATACTTTTTATTTGCACCAATGACAAACCCCATTTTATGTCCAGAAACTTCACTATCCATGCCAAGGTTGCCTGGAAGAGATTGCAGTATGCGATAAGGCCGCCTATTGTATATTTTATAGTGTATAAGTTTTCCTTTTCTTTTGTAATGTGTAATCTGATGTACAATAAATCATATATAAATAAATAAATAAATATTAAACAATACGTAACATAAAACGTCTTTTCGCAGATTCGGTTCTACAGCAGAGGAGCGAGCTGAACAGGACACGGCATGTCGTCGTCAGTACGAGACGACCATGTCCGAGTGGTTGTGTGTGGAAGCTATCGTGCGACAACGAGACCGGGAGGCCACGGCCGCGTCCATCGCGAGGCTGAGCGAGGCGTCGGGGAAACTGAAGCCGACAGACAATAATGATACTAGTGAGGTGTGTAAATTGTACCATGTTAGAAATGATTGAAACAAGTCCATCACATTTAAGTTTCTATATCTTGTCCGTTCTGTATATTGTCTGCGTGTATTTTA
Source organism: Dryobota labecula (assembly GCA_947523025.1). Taxonomy (NCBI): domain Eukaryota; kingdom Metazoa; phylum Arthropoda; class Insecta; order Lepidoptera; family Noctuidae; genus Dryobota; species Dryobota labecula. The sequence continues at coordinate 13,900,094 of OX383303.1, forward strand.
TAATTCATCATTTCTTTTATTCAGATATCTAGGATGAAAAGTAGCCTATATTCCATTCCAGGCTCCCTATTTGTCAAATTTCATAACGATTGGTTCAGTGCTTAGCATAATAACTTTCGCATTTACAATATTAATGTATTTAGTATTTTAGCCATTTGGGGTTGAAACACTAGGGCCATGGGGTTCGAGTGCCAGCTTGGTTTTTCGAGACATCGCCATGCGGCTGGTCGACTCTTCACGTGACCAGAGAGCTGGTCTATTTTTCGGCCAAAGAATGAGCATTGCCATAACAGGTGGCAATGCTGCCAGCCTTTTGGGCACTTTGCCTGTCGACAGGGATGTGGACGAATTTTTTGATGCCCTGTGATTCTTTTCCCTCTTTTTATATATGTGTACATGTACATATTATTAATATATTTTAAGGCTGTTAACTTATATATTATGTAAATATTATATTCCGAAAAAAAATTGTATATAATATAGTAGGTAGGGTAAAGTAGTATGGTAAGTGTAGATTAGTCGAATTAGTCAAAGTGTAGTGGTATGTAACCCACACATGTACGCTGGCTTGTGAGCTCGAGTGCAAACGACGACACACGTCTCATATAATTCTCGCAGGCGACTCACGATACACAGTCATGTCTCTAACTGTTGCTCTCGCTCACCTCACGTCAATCGTGTTACTTCCTAATCACCATAATATTAGTTACTTATTCTCATAAACCGTGTACTGTCCAGTCATAATTACTTTTACATTAAATTCACTGTGTACTATTGAAAGAACATTTCATTTCATCTACTATAGAAACCAAATCACGTCACAACAAAAGTTCTATACAAGCAACGATAATGCCGATGCCAAAAGTCCTCCCTCTCTTGTAGCATTGAATTGATTATACTTTAAATAATAAACCTGTAATTTTCACAGGTTTTCGAAGACGACTGCAGCGTGATCTCGGACAACCCCCCAATCGTATCACCCGAACCGAGTGAGACCGAACAGAAGCGGCCGGACAAGCCTATCTTATCACGAGCTCCCAGCATAGATGAGGTCGAAAACATCGAACTGGACTCTGAAAAAGACAAAGAATCCAAACAGAACGGAGAGACTGAGAACGGTGATAGTAGGGATGTAGATGTAGACAGTCTGAAAGACTTAGACGATGAGGATGTGCATTTGAAGAGCGTTGTCGAAAACCCTGACATGCGTAGAGAAAGTATAGCGGAAATCAAGAGGCTAGCTGAAGAGATAGTACAGAAAGGTGATGGTCGAGGGTTGTTATGTAGTGTCGATAGTGCCCAATTGAATGGAAGTGAGTTCAGGTCCTCAATAGATGAGAGTCAGCCGAGTCCTCATCAACAGCACACGAGTGTTATTATAACGAATCCGTCTGTGGATCTGGCGGCTGGTAACTCTCCTGTTTCTGGAGGGACTACTGGTGAGTTTAGTTTTTGGCTAATTTTCATAGGATTAACCTTGAGAAACAGTCACCGAGAATACAGAATACTGTACATGTGCGCTACTTATGAACGTTGCTTAAAGTTAAGACAAGCTTAAAACTAAGTTTAAATACCTTATGCGGTACCTAGAAGGACAAAATTGCTTGACAAGCATTCACGTGTTTGACATCTAAACGGCCAAGGACAGTCATTGTAAAAATATTTTTTTTTTGATCAAGCCTTATCAAGCACGTAGTGTGCTTGTCAAGCACATCAAGCTTCGTTCTAAACGGTCAAAAAGCTTGACAATAAAAAAATAAAAATCACGTGCTTGTCAAGCGATTTTGCCCGCATAAGACTGCGATGGTCGTCACATAACGGCAAACTCAAAACTCAAACTTAAAGCATTTATTTCGAATAACGGCGGCTGACGTAGTCGTAGAAAACTCAAGCTTTAGCGCCAAAAAAATTTATGGTTAAACTGACATCAATTATTACTTAACTTTCAGCAAATTTTTGATGTAAGGCGGTTAATAAATATCACGAGTGTGCATACAATTGTGGTAAAATACCGCATATAAAACTTCCTGATAGGATAAAGTATCATTCGGTTCTCTACAAAATGGTTGAGCTGGATGGTACTGATCCACGCGTAATGTTCGTGAATGGGCGTCTTCAGTTGAGACTGGTCATCTCTTAACTGCCAGGGCTTATTTTTAATCTTATATTTTGAATTGTTTCTTTTTTTTTACATTGTTCTCACATATTATAGTTTAGAGGTATAAGGAACAGGGTGTAAAGTTCACTCATACTATATAGTAAAGCGAGGATCCTCTGACCAGACGGGTGTTGTGTCTGGTGGGCAACTGCCCGACGGTTGACGTCGGGATGTTGCATATATGCTAGTCGCGCGGTAAACTCCGATAGCGCGATATAGGATTTGTGACGTCAGGTCTTTTGATGCGTAGTTCGCATGTGGCGTTGTTGATACCGCCACATTAAAAGCAACAAGAATAATGTACCCAGGATTTTGCAATATCTTGATTTAAAAGAGTGTCCTTGGAGGTTCTTGCCCGTTCTTCTCCATAGAGATCTACGTTTTGGAATGAGCAACTAGCTTCAACTTTCTGACTAACTGACCGACTCTTTGACAGTTCAAAAGTGCCTGTAAATGGTTTGAATTTGAGTTTGAGTTTAAAAACTGTTAGTAGTGAAACCATAATATCATTGTAATCGTCAAAATTAGAGAAGCTTTGGCGACTAAGAAAAGAAGGATGTATTAAAGACTTTTGTGAATAGATAAATGGTAATCTAGATATTTGTCTCAGCAACAGCGAGTCCTGCCCGGAGCCCCCTCGGAGTGGTGCGTGAAGAGTCGCAGTCAGCTGGTGCGAGCATCGATACTTTGGAGCCAGCTGATAGAAATGCACCGGATAATCGATCGAATTGTGTGTCACCTGCTAGTTCAAATGGTGGAGTTTACTCGGTGAGTTTTGTTACATTTTAAACTCTATTTAAAACTACTATTGCTCAACTGAATTGAATCTAGTTGAACTGTGAGTTTTTTAAAGTTTGGAGATAGTAAATTGTCATTTAGTTCCCATGTGTAATAAAATAACTAATAAGTCTTAGAATTAATATTTGGGTTTTCATTGCCGCCATTGATTTTTACACGAATTCAAAATTAAATTCTTAATGATCACAATTTTTTGGATCCTGATATATACAGTGTGTCTGGTCACCGATGTCCGACCTGTTAAGCCGAAGCAATATGATCAATTTTATCGACAAATCCACTATAATAATGCATTTTGCTCCTACTGTTTTGAAACTGTCGCCATCATTTATTTCACAATATCTACCGATGTAGAGGTCCTACATGCATAAAAGTGACATTCGAAAGCTACAAAAGTAGGCAATAAGTTGACACTAAAAGGTTTATCAAAAACTTCCATTAAAACCTTAAAAAAATAGGTACTTGAAACGTAAAAGTATGAAAAAAAATTGTGTATTTTTTCTTTGTTCAAATAACTAGGCTGTTATCATACCTTTTTTGTAACTTTTTAGATGCATTAAGATAACCTAAAAATAGGAAAAAAAAAAAATTGATCATTATTGCGTCGCCTTCAGGGGTAGGATACCGGTGACCAGACACACGTACATTACTCTATGATCCTAATTTTTGTCTGTCTGTTTGTCTCAATGTATGTTCCAGCATCACACAAAAACTACCGGACAGATTTTATTCAAATTTTACATAGATATTCCCTATAGCTCTGGTCAAATCACTATGTTTAAATTATCACGCTATTTGCTATGGGGGATGAGCAGTATTGCATTATATTTTGAGATGGGACAATAAGGGCAGGTACCTTAATCAATGGAAAGAAAATGGTCTTAAGAGAATAGTCTCTTAAGACCATTTTCTTGTAGCGACCACGGTTAAGGTCAAGGTCAAGGTCAAGGTTATAATTGCAGATATTTTTTTTTCCTAAAAGTTAAGGATAGCCTAACTTTTAGGAAAAAATTGATCTGCAATTATATATTTTGAAAAAAGAAAAAAAAGAAAATAATGTACAGTCAGCATGAAAATGCTTCCGAGTACAATAAAGAAGATCTATCTATCTGTTTATTAATGTTAGGTCTACGATATTTCAGAATGAGTTGGTGGAATCATTCGCTCTTAATCTGCATCGCATAGAGAAGGACGTTCAGAGATGCGATCGGAACTATCCCTTCTTCACAGACGAGAATCTGGACAAACTAAGGAATATTATGTGCACGTAAGTAATTGTACTTATTAGCTAAAAGTTAATTTTGGGCCAAACAAAATTGAACTTTCTTAACATAATTTTTTGCCATCGATAAGAAATAGGAGCTTCGACTTTTCAGTGACCAATTTAATAAAAGAAAAGATGATTATTTTGATTCCATTTTGTTTGTTTTTCGAAGTTATTGTTATTGATCTCGTATACACTCAAAATATAGATTAAAAACCTTGTTTAAAAAAAAAAATATATATAAGTAGCGTTGGTCCTGAATATGAGATATTGGTGCCGAAATTAATCAGCGCCTGTCACTCCAAACGAGTTTAGGCGTGATTAAAAACTCGCCGACTAAAATTACGTCAATTTACGTCAAGCGCTGATTAATTTGACAGGACTAAACTAAAATTTATCTTCTGTCCTTTTCTTAATGAAATAGAAAGAAAAAGATGCACTGAACTTAAATTTAGTTTAGTTTGTGAACAAGGGAATCGGCACCATTGGCTGACTATGCTATGCTATGCTCGAAAAAGCTTCGTCAGCCTATACCGTTTCCATTACTTAAACACAGTGGGAACGTTTACAGACTGACTGGATTGTCAGCCTATAATGTGAGGCCAGAAGGATTCCTGGCCTCCTCCTTGCCTCCTCTCCCACCCAGCGGACCCATATTCCACCTTTCTTCAGTCATAAGTATTTGTTAAATTAGAGGAGCTCGTGGCTAATTAATAACAGCCGCACAGGTCGATCCGTCAGGTTAAGCTACGGTTGCCGGGGTTGGTTCGTGGATGGGTGACCATCTTTACATACCAAGAGTCCTCCGTGCCTCGGAAAGCACATTAAGCCGTTGGTCCCGGCTGTCATTCGTGGATGTTTGACAGTCGTTACGGGTCGTCAGAAGCCCAAAAGTCTGACAGCCAGTCTTACCATGGGGTATCGTGTTACCCAGTTACTGGGTTGTGGAGGTCAGATAGGCAGTCGCTCCATGTAAAATACTGGTATTCAGCTGCATCCGGTTATACTGGAAGCCGACCCCAACATAGTTGGAAAAAGGCCAGATTGAAGTATTTGTTAAATTGATATTTTAGATACGTATGGGAGCACCTAGAAACAGGTTACATGCAAGGCATGTGTGACCTAGCAGCTCCACTTTTGGTCATGATGAGAGAGGAGGCGTCCGCGCATGCGCTGTTCAACAGTCTCATGCGACGCGCTACCGACAACTTCCCTTCAGGACAGGCCATGGACGCGCACTTCGCTGACATGAGGTAAGATGAAAAGGGAAATAATAAAGAGTTACCTTTTAAAGCTCTTGCCACCCTGAGGCGAATCCCACATGGGACGAGGGAGGCGACTGTGCCCGTCGTTAACTATAATGTCACGTCACGCCAGTTCGAACATATCCAAACAGGATAATTGAAACAATTAGCGCGGGTGAAATACGCGACAGAATTCCGCGCGGAATTTGCTTCAGTTTGGTCAGAGCGTTAGTGGTTTCTTTGATTGATTGATTCAGGATCATTTCTATGACCTCTGCATCCACGGCTTTAAATATGAGATTAGGTACTAGACTTTAACGAAGTCATCATGATTCTTCGTCGTCGTTCCCTCAATGCTGAGGACCGCGACCACATACGACGCATCTCCAAGTTATGCGGTCTTCTGCAATGTGAACAGCTCGGAAAATGCTGCCTCCAATAGCCTTATTGATCGCGTCTGACCATCTTGCCGGTGCTCTGCGTTGAGCGCGTTTTCCCTGAGTATGCTTAGGTGAACGCATAATATGTCCGAAAAAGCTGAGGGCACACTCCTGGTATATTGCAGATAGCCGCTTGGTGATAATTACGTAGCCAGATAATATAATAGTTGAACTTTTGTTAGGTGCCTCTTTATGTTCCTAAATAATATATAAAAAAGGGAGGTGTCGTGGGCCGGTTGGAACGAAGTTCCTTTCTAAGTTTTTAAACTGTCATGGTCACTAATATTATTATTAACACGAACGGGATATTTACCATGTTTATTATTTGTAATGAGTTCCCGATATTTCGGCGCTGTTGCAAGCACCATGATCACGGATAAACTAAAGTCATTGCGGGTGGGTGTTTATGAGCAGACAAAACGGTCTACCCTCTTTCTTGTTCTTTCTTCAAATAATAAACATGGTAAATATCCCGTTCGTGTTAATAATAATGAAGTTCCTTTCGTTATATATTATGTATCAATACCGAGTCATCTAGTATGGTCTCAAATTTCAAGTTACAAAAGTTTTTGATTAACTTATACTAGATGGCTCTATTAGCAAGCCTAAAACTTATACTGGGTGGCTCTATTAGCAAGCCTAAAACGTATACTAGATGGCTCTATTAGAAAGCCTAAAACTTATACTAGATGACTCTATTAGCAAGCTAAAACTTGTATTAGATGACTCTGTATTGAAAAAACCAATAACTTCTGAGACTTAAAACTGTCTTTTTCGGGCATATCGCTTTTTCGTTACGTGAGGATGTTGCCAGTTTACTCCTACCGCAAGCTGCGTTAAAGAACTTGATAAAAATGAAAAAATTAAAGCCCTTATTGTAGAAACAACAAGGGTGTTTACAAAACGCGTGGCGTTGACAAAAAATATTTTCCCCCCAATCACAATATCATCAACATATACCACCCAACTTCACCATAATGATCATTTGACAGGTCCCTGATCCAGATCCTGGACTGCGAACTATACGAGCTGATGCACGCTCATGGCGACTACACACACTTCTACTTCTGCTACCGGTGGTTCCTGCTGGACTTTAAGAGGGAGTTGCTTTATCAAGATGTAAGTAAATAAATGATTTTATTTATGTAAGTAGGTTTGTACGAACACTTTTACACGTCAATCATATTTTAAATCTAGATGAGGTTGGCGATTCGTATCTGACTACTCTGAGAAAAAAAGCTGAAACAAACTCAGAGGTCACAGTCTCTTTTAAAGTCCAGACATAATCTTGGTCAAATCATGTGAAGACCATGTAGTGTCTGAAATGGTCTTTTGAGGAAAGAACCACACAGATTGAGTGGACCTGCCTAGTCAGTGCACGCATTTGTCAGTAATCGTGCAGCTTAACTCTGAACATAAGTATACCTTGCATAGTGGTTAGCTTTCAGATTTAATGATACTGTTGTTACTGTAATGCCAGCGTGAGCTAACAAAGGAAATAGCTTTTTCTTTCAACTACGTAGTAATATTATCTTTAATCACTACAAAACCGATCACAAAAGACGTATTTTTTGCTTACTCACCCTAAAGGTTTAATGTCTCCCATTAAGTTTAATATAAAATGTATGCATTAGATCAAAAAGATACTGGCTAAAAATCGTCTGAATAAAACAGACTTGGTGAAAAAAAAAAAAAAAAAAAATGTAGTACCATTGTAAAACTTTGATACTACATATTTAGGAAGAAAAGTAAAAAAAAAAATTGAATTAGTCAGCGTGGCGATATGAATTCAACTCCAGAAAGTATAAAAACAGCTGCAAATGTAATTGTTAATCGATTACTCACCGTTCGACCTCCGCCCTGGACGGTCGTTACGCTGCTCCCGCTCCCTGCGCCCGCCCCGGTGCGCTTGTTCGGTCATTCCGCGTCGCGACACCGTTCGGAACGGTCGTGTGCTGCAGCTCCGGCTCGCTGCGCCCGTGCCGTGTCAAGTGTCCGCCGCCGCCATCCGGTAATCGTTACGCCCAGTCGTAACGATTGCACTAGTAGTCCGACTACTAACAATAATATCAACTATGTATTGTCTTTTTCAAGACAGGTTGGTATTGGTTTCTTTAAACCTTGTCGTCTAAAACGTTGCGCGCGTTTTTACCCCGTCAGGGAAAAACCACAGTTTCGTGGTCCTTGGTTGAAACCTAACGGTGCTAACGAATCCAAGGGGGTGTTGACCCAATCACACCCGCCGAACCCCATCAGGGCAAGGCAGTCAATTGGACGGGTCCCAGAGTTAACCGGCCTTGGGGGATCTCCTAGTCGGCTCTGGTGACAGTTTTCCTTCCTCAGCTACTCACCCGGTGTCTTTAGGGTGTGTCTACACCCTTCGCACCGGATTTGTAGGGCCCCGTTCGCACAATAAGACTGGCGACGGGTTACAAGCTTAGGGCTCACCGTTAGCACACATCTCCCTGCCTGACCCGGCAGGGAGGCTTCACTCATCCCCAGGCAAACCCACCCGGGGAGTTAGGGATATAGTCGTAGGGATAACTTCCCCGCCGCCATCATGGCCCCCCTCCCCGCCTATAAGAAAAACCCCGTCATCGGGACGGTTCTGATTGAATTCTTAATCGGAGTCGTATTAAAGGACCCCGTATTCCAGTCCAAATATGGACAGGAATACGGAGCCCTCGCGGCTGCCACCCTCTCGGCGTCCGTTCGCGCCCGCTCGTCGGATAGCCCCCGCTCTCCTTCTCCCTCTCGTTCTCGATCGCGTTCGCGTTCTCGCTCGCCTCTGTCACAGGCTGGCTCATCTGTATCCGACATGGAAACAGAAGAGGCAGTCAGTGGAAGAGCCGACACCCCGCGTCCCGCCGGTACCGACTCAGAATCGGACCGTACCATCACGACACGGTCGGCAGCGTCCTCTGCCTCTTCCCCCTCCACTTCGGACGACGGCTTCAGCCTAGTCTCGGGACGGGGGGGCAAGAGGAAGAAGACGAAAGCCCAAAGAAAGGCCGCCAAAAAAGGGAAAGCAGAGGGCTCCAGCCCTCCTGCGTCCCCCACTCCGTCTACCGCGTCCGCGCCCTCCGCGTCGCAGGTCCCCACCCCCACCCCGTCTACCGCGTCCGCGCCCTCCGCGTCGCAGGTCCCCACCCCCGCCCCGTCCACCGCGTCCGCGCCCCTCGCGCCGCAGGTCCCCACCCCCGCGCCCTCCGCCGCGCCCGCGCCCTCCGCCGCGCCCGCGCCCTCCGCGTCCGCGTCCACGTCGCAGGCCCCCACTCTGCGCATTCTCATTAACGGCAATCCCGTTAAGAAAATCCCCCTCCCACCGCCCGTGTTTATCCAGGAGAAGTCCAAATGGACCGACATCTCCAAATGGTGTGTCGAGCTCCGGATAAATTACTCTCATGCCAAGTCCACCCAGACCGGTATAAAGGTTACGGTTCCCACGTCTACGGACTACAGGAACCTAACGAAAATGCTTCGCTCAAAAAAGTGTCTTTCCACACGTATTGCCTCCCCGAGGAAAAGGAAACACGCGTAGTCATCCGCAGGATCCCCCGGGAGATCCCTTGCTCGGAAATAATAGCCGACCTTAGGGCACAAAACGTCCCCGTAAACGAGGTCCACCGTATGCATCGCGCGCGACGCGGTGAGGCCTTCGACATGATCCTCGTGATCTGTCCACCCTCCGAGGGTTATAACCCGATCTTCCAGATCAAATCGATCTGTAGTCTCTCCGGTCTCGAAATCGAGAAACCCAGGAAATCTAGTGTAATTGCGCAGTGCCATCGCTGCCAACTCTATGGACATACGCAGAAGCACTGCTATGCGACACCCAGGTGCGTAAAGTGCTTGGGTTCGCATAGCACTGCGGAATGCGAACGTCCAAAAGACCGCGCACTTTGCACCGAGCCACCTAGCTGCGTGCTATGTGGCGAGGCAGGCCACCCCGCAAACTACCGTGGTTGCACTAAAGCCCCCAAATCGACCTCCCCTCGCCTGACTAAGCGTACCGACGCCCGTCAGACTCGCGAATGCCCCTCCTATCAATTGCCAGTAAGACTGAGTCCGCAGAGGCCCAGTCCCTGGAATTACCTCCACCACCAGCAGGCTTTCCCAAGCCTCCAGGCTAGACCCGCCCCTCAGGCAGTCGCTCCTCAGGCCCCCCAGGCCACATTGCCCCGTTTAATGGACCCGCGAACCAGATTCGAAAACTCGCAATTGAAACCCGCGTCCACCGCGCCTTCCACCGCACCCGCGCCCCTCGCCGCCGCGCCCGCGCCCACGCCCGCGCCCCCCGCCGCCGCTCCGTATGCGCGCCCCCCTCCTAACCACACCCCCACTCCCGTGGCCGGTGTTAATCAAGTAGATCCCTTCCAGGTGATCTCATCCACATACATGGTCTTCCTCACCCCCCGCGCGAGGAGGATGGCCAGCGAAATAGTCGCCGCGACCAACGCCGGTGACCTTTACCAAATTCAGGCAATCTACAATGCGTATCCCGAGATCACGCAAGCATTGTCTAGATTCGCGAACAACACCCCTAGCCCACTTAATGGATATTAGGTCCCCCGCTAGATTCAAACCCCGTTCCCTAAAGATAGGGACTTTCAATGCCTTCGGCCTGAACGACCAACGCACAGAGGTCGCTGAATTCCTCAGCGACCATAAAATTGACATATTCCTGACCCAAGAGACCTTCCTCAAACCCCGGCACCGTGGCCCGTCGGTTGCGAACTATCGCATAGTTCGAAACGACAGGACACGTTGCCATGGTGGAGGTACTCTCATTTATTACCGGACAGAACTCTACTGCACTCCCTTAGACCCTCCCGCCCTCAAATCCCTTCTGGAAGTTTCGATGTGCCGCTTAGGCATGTCAGGTCACAGACCGATCACTCTAATTTCGGCCTATCTGCCTCCCAGTCCCGAAATAGATAATAATCTACAACTACTGACAGACGACATTCAAACCCTCCTGAGTCTGAGCGACTCCGTCATAATAGCGGGTGATATCAACGCCAAGCATACAGCTTGGAACAGCAGACTTATCACCCCCAGAGGCCGTCACTTGTACGACCTCTGCTCCACCCTAAATTTTGACATCATCGCCCCGATGAGCCCCACTCATTTCCCACATTCTCCAAACCATACCCCTGACGTGCTCGACATAGCGCTTCTAAAGAATATCAACCTACGGTTGGCTTCCATAGAGGCGGTACAAGAGCTTGACTCTGACCACAGACCTGTCGTAATAGAACTGGCACCCCGGCTCCATGACCCCAATATCCCCCCGCGCACCAAAAGGGTAACGGACTGGAGGCGAGTAAGCGAAAGCTTGAAAACCAACACGTCCCCCCAATTGGACTCTATCCCCGACCAGTTTGACTCTATCGCCGACACGACGGCTGCGATCGACTCACTCACAGATCACGTACAATCTGTCCTGAACAATTGTTCAAGGGAACTACCAGCGACGGATAACCGTCGAGGGAAGTTGCCGGACGATATACGTGAACTGTTGACTGAGAAGAACGCAGCTGTCCGTGCATACAGCAGTTTTCCCTGTTTGGCTAATAAAATTCACAAACGTTTCATGCAGCGTGCTGTAAAGAAACGTATTGATGAATGGACTGAAACCGACTGGGATAACAAACTGAACGCTTTAGAGCCAAACCATCAGGCATTTTGGCAACTCCAAAGGAGTCTCAACCCCCGAGGTTGTTCAGCCGCTACGCCCCCACTGATCCGCCCTGACGCGTCTATCGCTTTCGATGACATCGACAAAGCTGAATGCTTAGCCGACAGTCTAGAGGCCCAGTGCTCGCCCAGCTCTCAACCAGTAGACCAAGCTCACCTCGACGAGGTAGACGCTGAAGTCGAACGTAGAGCCTCCCTCCCACCCGTCGAAGACCCTGAGTATCCTCTGCCTCCCGTCACACCGGACGAAGTGCACGAACTCATCAAGGGCCTGAAACCCCGCAAGTCTCCCGGCCAGGATGGACTCACCAATAAGGTGCTCCAACTGTTCCCCGCCCACCTCATAATGCTCCTGGCTACCATCTTCAATGGAGCCTTGAGCAATAACATCCTTCCCCAAGCCTGGAAAGAGGCCATCGTTATCGGCATTCCAAAACTAGGTAAACCCAAAACGGAGCCCGCGAGCTACCGACCCATCAGTCTGCTCACAGTCATAGGCAAACTCTACGAGAGACTTATTTATAAGCGACTCAAAGACTACGCCGAGACAAAGGGCCTTATCCCCGATGAACAATTTGGTTTTCGTACCGAACATGCCTCGACCCATCAGGTCTACCGCATAGTAGAGGACATCACTCTCGGTTTCAATTCAAACTTCGTGACAGGAGCGATCTTCTTTGATATAGCAAAGGCATTCGACAAGGTCTGGCACAACGGATTGATATACAAGCTATATCAACTCGGTGTGCCCGATCGTCTCGTGCACATCTTACGAGACTTTTTGTCGAATCGCACTTTTCGCTATCGCATTGATGGTACTCTATCGTCCCCCCATCCCATACGCGCAGGAGTCCCTCAAGGCTCTGTGATATCCCCACTTGCCTTCACGCTGTACACTAGCGACATCCCAAAGAATAGATTGGCAAAGTTGGCTCTGTTCGCAGACGATACGGCCATCTATTACCGAGGGAGATCCCCACTCAATATAACAAAAATCCTCCAAACCGCTGCCAATAACCTTGGCGCGTGGTTCCGAAAATGGCGTATCGAGGTAAATCCCGATAAAAGCCAAGCGGTTCTCTTCTCCAGACCGCGTCACCGTACCCCATCCTACCGACCGATCACCATGCTAGGCAAGCCTATCCCTTGGGAGAAGCGAGCCAAGTATCTTGGTGTGATCCTAGACCATCATCTCTCATTTTCAGAGCATGTAAAGAAGGTGCGCTCGCGCGCCGCTTTCGCTCTATATAGGCTTCACTATATATTAAATAGTAAAAGCAAATTATCACTTAGATGCAAGTTGCGTATCTATACCGCGTGTATCCGCCCCATCATGACCTATGCGAGTCCAGTATTTGCCCACGCCAAACCCTATATCATCCATAAGATGCAGACCCTCCAAAACCGATTCCTCCGTAAAATCACGGGAGCCCCCTGGTTCGTGCGGAACACTAGCCTCCACGTGGAGCTAAAAATCCCCACCATAGCCCAATTTATGAAACGCGCTTCAAAGCGCTTCCTAGACTCTGCCGCCACTCACCGCAACCCGTTGGTTGTTCAGGCCGCCAATTATACCCCCTCTACCATTAGCAGGACCCGCCGCCCACGGCATGCACTGACCGACCCAGACGACCCCATCACTCTCCTCCAGGAGAGTCATAGGTCTACTAGTACAGTTCGCAAAAGAGTACACACTACAAGATCATCATTCCGACCTCGCCGCCGAGGCCCAACGCGAAATCCTCGACTAATCAGTCCTCCCCGACCCTTGCTTTCAAACGAAGCGCCAGCACGCGCTTTAGCTGAGCAGCATGTAGCTTTAAATCCCCCTGATAATAATCAAAACCTTGATTTTATCCAGCCACCGACGGTCCCTTGTTACCCTCCCCCCTCCTCCGACTCTGCCCTAAGCCGAGGTCCGTACCCCGCAGGGGGTGCCCTTGGCGAGCAGACGGAAAATTCTAATTTAGCTTTAAGTATGCCCCTGGCTGGAGGCCTTAATAATCCGTTAGGAGCTTAAGGCACCACAGGATAGACCGGTTAAAGAGTCCGAGCCCCTCGTGGTTACACTCTGAGTAGCCATTTCAAAAAAAAAAAAAAAAAAAAAAAAAAAAAAAAAATATTTGTTAATAATCTTTTGCCGCAAAAGTTGCGGGATAACTTTGTTTTCATTTACTTGAGTTTTTATTTTGAGTAGGTATATTTCATCACGGTATGTAGATTGGTAGTTGAAAGAAAAGTAGATTACGCACCTTGCTAAAGTGAGTGATTAATGCACTCGTTTAAATTTAGTACTCGCGCATACGCTCGGGCACCAACATAACACTCGTGCATTAATAACTCACTTTGCGCTCGATGCAACAATCTACTATTGCAGTGCTAAAAAGTTAGTGTTTAGACACATAGAAAGGCAGGAAGTAAGGCTGACTGCACGTTTTAGATGTCCTTCTTTAATTTGGATCGAATAACATAATCAGCCTATAATGTTCCCAGTGCTAGAACAAAGGCCTCCTCTCTGTGAGAGGGAGTGGGCCATAATCTAGCACGCGGACCCAGTGCGGGTTGGTAGATGTCACATGTCTTCGAATTTTCAGTTTTAGGAGATGCCGGTTCCCTCACGATGCTTTCCTTCGCCGTTTTGAGAGCAGTGGTGATGAAATTAAATACACAAAGTTATAGGCTGGTTTTATTGTTACGCATTTCGGCAGCACCGTAGGAGCGCGCGCGTTCGGAGATTTATGTATGGGGTACCTAGTAGTTGCGTTTCAAAGTCGCGTGCTTGAGCAGCGCCAATCGGGAAACGCGCGCTGTTGGCTGGCGCTGCCGAAGCGCGCGCCGCTCGTGTGCTTCTACGGCCAGTATGCGTTTCAGTGTGACGCAGTTGAGACGCGCCGTTTACAAAATGAATTAAACTGTCTCACAGCAGCGGAACGCGCGGTACTAATCTCGTCTCACAGTGCACCGCTTTTCTACGCGCGCACTTTTAGCAGTGTGCCCAGCGGCGCGTCTAGCGGCGTGTCTATAAAACCAGCCATTAATACAATTTAACTCACACACTGACTTATTATATGTTAATTTTTTTGGGAAATCATATACAATGTTTGTAAATATGTGAGCACCATGTACCTATCGCATTTATTAATTTTTCTGTCATTACTTCACTTTTCATTCTTTTTACCAATTGTGGTAAGTAATTTTTATTCTAGGTACATCGTCTTCACCTATAATTGTTAATTAATGTGTGGCGGTATCAACAACGCCACATGCGAACTACGCATCAAAGACCTGACGTCGGCCCTTCTGGACGACCTTTCTGGTCGGAGGATCCTCCCACCAGACACAACACCTTTCCGGTCAGAGGAACCTTCGACCAGAAAGGTGTTGTGTCTGGTGGGCAACTGCCCAACGGTTGATGTCGGGATGTTGTATATATGCTAGTTCAAAAGTGCATTTTATGTGCCTATTTGAAATAAATGATTTGACTTTGATTTTGAGCCATATCAATATTATCTTGTCGTTATACATAATAAAAAAACTTTTGCTATTAAAGTAGATAGGTTGCGTGGAAGGGTTTCATATTGATTTGGGTATCTATATCAGAGGAACGCTTTTTGCAGGTATTCTCAGCCTGGGAGTTGATCTGGGCAGCCCGACACGTGGCGTCGGAACACATGGTGCTGTTCATAGCGCTGGCACTACTCGAGACCTACCGTGACGTCATCCTCGCTAACACTATGGACTTTACGGATATCATCAAGTTTTTCAACGGTCAGTTTATATCAACATTACTTAGTTTAATTGAATTTGCTTTCTTTTTACTTAATGTTTCTCCTAGGATTATCATTTATCGTCGTCGAAGACCAAGGCAATCAGTCCAACAGCCACACGAACAACTTCAACTTCATAGAATAACCTTCGTTAGTATTCTAAGAACAAGGCAAGGGTACCAACAGCCAAAGTACACAATAAAACTTCATGAACTAAACTTATATTTTTTATTTCGTCCATTTATTATTTTACATGTTGCTGTTTCATTTCCTCGCAATCGAAGTGAAAAGTAGAGTGTACAACTCGTCCATAAAACCCATTTTACACTCTACTTTATATCCATCCTCGCTTGCAAGCTCGCTCGGATGGATAAACGTCTCGCGTAAAATGGTGCGTTTTATGCACTTGATGTACAATCTACTATATGCCCCGTCCTTACCTCCTCATCTGTACAGAGAGAGAGCGAAATTCGCATGGAGGAGGAATTGGTCAAAATGAAAGTGGAAAATCTTAAAAATGTTCATCATGGGTGTCGTTTTCATGTTTTTCGAGGGTGTTAAAGTCGATAGTGTCGCTAACATGCAATTCCAAGATGGCGGCTGCCACAGTTTAAAAAAAATACATTATGGGTATCGTTTTCATGGTTTTGGAGGGTATTAAAGCCGATAGTGACATTAAAATGTATTTTGATTTTACTTTACATCGTACATACGTGTGAAGGGACTTCAGTTATGACCCCCCGACCACACAAGTTTTTTTTATCAAGTATTAGGATTACTTCTTCGATCGGTATATGAACGCAAACTCTTAGGGAAAACTATTTGTATTCAATGCAATATTATTGGTTTGGTAATTCGGGTATCAAAGCGTGTCCATTTTGGAAAGTCACAAAAACAAATATTGCGATAATGGTCGCAGCTTAACTTTTTCATATATTTTTGTTTTAAAAAGAGTATACCTAGAGATAAGCTTGCCTAGTTTTTAGCCATCTCTTCTCCATAATACCTAATATTTGGAAATTATCACCACAAAAAATATGTTTTTCGTTCACAGAAATGGCAGAGCGACACGACGCATCAGCAGTGCTATCCTTGGCGAGGGATCTCGTTCTACAAGTTCAGACTCTAATAGAGAACAAATAAGTATCACTTTAGAACAATACATCTATGTAGACTATGATATTCTCGATGACTGTTTCCTGGTAGATTATGCAAGACTGCAGAATAAAATGTTTTAAAAGAGGTTTTTCTATAACCAGTCTCCTGGAAATTGTAGTCCCTAAAAAGTCTTGAATGACAGGAATAAATTCAACTATTTTGTCCGTTTGTCTGGCATGTTCTATCAGTTAGACAGTTGACAGTTGTTGTCGCACTTTGAGCGTCTATCAGAAATGTAGGCATAAGTAGTGTAATAGAAAAAAATATTTTTAAATTTATAAAGTAGACAAAATATTTAATATTGGCTATATATTAGGATAAATAGTATCGATATTGTCAAAATAGACCCGAAAGAATTTACATAAAGTTGAAATAAAAATTATTTACCTATGTGAATCAAAAATTTTATAAATAATCTGTCTCATCTTTTTAGGTCGTTCCTGAATATTAAAAATATCAAAAATATAATCAATGAGGCTTTAAAAAAAATACATTTTAAATAATTTTATCGATGTTAATATATAGATAATTTATTATTATAATTCTTGCCCACAAAAGTACCTACGAAATGAGAGGCCAAAGTATTTAAGACACATTTTAAATGTGCTCAAAAATTATGTACTTAAATAGATATACCTACTTCGCGGAAAAATCGGTCGAAATACGAAAAATTATTATCAACTTAACTAACACATAAAAAAAAATATGACACGTAGGGAGAAAACTTGGCATGACATAAAATGTATTGGAACCAGCTCCTATATTATTCGTTCAAAAGAAATATGGGGATTTATACTTATACCATATCACTTTACATGACAAAAAGAACCTTGCTATGGGAACACGCTTCAATCTTCAATATAAAACGTTTATCTACCAGTTAAGTGAAATTTATTAGAAAGGGCAACTCTGTTACTATCTGCCTCTTGCTCGCACACATTGCCAAAAGTGAGAGGTGAATAGTGCAGCTGCATTGTCTACTCTATTGTTTAGGCAAATTATTTGTTTATCGTTCTATATATTTTTTTTAAATATATTTTAAATTTTAATCAAAGTACCCTATTTACCATAATATTATTTGCATACATTTATAAAGAGAAAAGTCAAAGTCAAAGTCAAATAATTTATTTCAAATAGGCACGAAGATGCACTTTTGAACGTCAAAAAAACGTCAGAAAAAGGTCAATCGTCGAATCCGACTCGACTGGGCAGCGTTCGAGAAGACACTTATACGAGACAGGCAATTGTCATTTCCGCCGAGGCATATAATATATAGTGCTTTTCTCAAAATAATGCTGGGAAATAAAACATACTTTTTATATTATACATTTAATTTAATAAATATTAAAAGTTACATTAGTCATATTGGGGCTATTACTAAAATTTATATTTCAATAATCAAGACGAGTTTGCAGTTTTGCCGCCAATTTTCTATTTATCATCTGTACCGAAAGGCAAACGCATTTATGGCTATACAGCCACGTGAACGCAATTTGTGCTAAGCAAAGAGACTTACTTTGGTATTCCAAGAATGATAAAAGAGATCCAATCAAAGAGTATTTAATAACCCCAGCACGCCGTAATGCAACATTGCTGGAGCGTTGTAATGTTCCAAATTCAAAAAACGCTCCTGCAATGTATTTGATTTTCTTTGTCCGTAAATTCGATACTTCGCGTGTTCTTGTTTCGAAAATAATGACAACATTTCCATGCATGTTTGAGAAAAAGTTTTTGACCAGTCCTTGTTGCCAGTAATGACCTATGGCACTGAAACGTGGTCGCTCACAATGGGCTTTATTAGAAGGCTAATAGTCACCCAAAGGACAATGGTGAGGGCTATGCTTGGAGTTTCCTTACGCGATCGAATCAGAAATGAAGAGATCCGCAGGAGAACCAAGGTGATATAGCCTGAAGAATTGGCAAACTTAAGTGGCAGTGGGCAGGGCACATTGTTCACAGAACAGATGGCCGATGGGGCCGAAAGGTTCTGGAGTGGCGACCGCGTACTGGAAGACGTAGCGTTGGAAGCCTCCCAAAAGGTGGACCGATGACTTGATGAAGGCCAAAGGAATCCGCTGGATGCGAGAAGCACAGAACCGGTCGAAGTGGTGGTGCTTGGGGAAGGCCTATGTTTGCAGTCGAAGTTTTTCGGCTGAAATGATAGATAATGATGATGACATATTATAAAGATATACAAATTTTAAGTATCTATACTTATTTTACTGGTTTTGAAATTCATCCTTTTTATACACTTCCTCTTGTGCCTTCTTCATATCAGAAATAACCCTACCAGTTGTTTTCTAATGCATAATCAAATTATTAATAACCCGTCTACATAGTTATATATAAACATACATATTCATTATATTTATGGGAATTGGAAATAATCTTGAGTATTTCCTGTTGGATCAAATATAAGAATTCAGCCTATTCTGTTGAATTTCTGACAAGGCTAAACTAAATGCTAACGTTCGTGGCGGATGCAGGCATAAGACGTAAAAGCCAGATAACGTAAGTCATGTCCTACTCGCATGTTTATGATCGTGACATCGCGGCAGTCACGATCTTAAACAGGCCAGCCCGCAGGCCTTAAATTCCGTGTATTTTGACGGATATAAAGCCAATTTATATGTTATGTTGTTTTGTTGTTTGTGTGTTTGTTATGTTTTTATTTATGTGTTAGTCGCGGTAAACATGATAATGTATTTTTGCTAAAAAAGCAGTCAAGCCACGCCCCCTTTCGGTTAGCAATAGTAGGTACATAGTGATACAAGGATGGAAAGTAGGTTATTGCAAACGAGCTGTCCCCGAGACCGAGCCGAAGGCGAGGGTTTTTAATGACACGAGTTTGCAAAAACCTACACACCCGTGTATCACACGACGTTTTTCAATACAGTTGTGGGAAATGGTAAAAAAAAACAATTTATCACACAAAAAATTAAAAATTTCAGAAAATGGCGCGCTTTTGCAACTGGTCATTTAATTTTACAACGCAAACGGCCTATACAGCCTCTTCGATTTTTGACAAATGTTGAAGTGAAAATAATTAAATTAAAACTGGTAATTAAGTATATTAAACAACCATTTAAATTAAAAGACTTTTAAGAATTCAATGCAAAGACGTAGGTACGGACTCATTCATTTTTCCTCGTATAAAATCTATCCCATTTTATTCTATGTATGAAAACTCCTTGCTACTAAACTTTTTTAAATTAACTAATAAATTTAAAACTCAACTGCAAAACTGATGATCGAGCTCGTAAAAAAAAAGTCACGACCGCGTAACAGAAAGATGTCTATGCAAAAGATTTAATTTTCGAATCATAATTATAGCCTCTCAAAGTACGGCCATGTTTAACAACTGTATTGAAAACAATGTTGTGTTTGTAAAACACGAAAACATCGCGTAGTGGTCTCGGCTTATGAAACAGGAGGTACCTAGCTCCTTACTATAGCTCTTTCTCGTTGCTCTTTGTACTATTGATGGTACAAATGTACCTACGGTTTTAAATACCAAAAACCTGAAGAAAAGAAATACGAAGTTTGAAGAATAGTAATTAACCTGTTTGTATGAAACTGTGGATACCTACATCAGTCAACTTGGAATAAAGACTAAAATAAAAGATATAATTATCACAATGTTTCGCATATTGTAGGATTTTAATTATCTTGGACTTTTAATCAGAAAATGATGGAACGGTGTCATAAAATTGGAATTTGTATGGGATTAGTAACTGTTTAGTTTAAGTCCCAAATTCCCGAGGACTTGTCAATTTTTTTAAATAAATGAATTGACAAGTCCTCGGGAATGAATTCACTAGTCTGTACCTACTTGCAAAATACAGGAAAAGTATTTAATCAGTGCGCAAATTTTGACAAATTAAACTTAAACGTGTTTTGTTATACACCTATTTCTTATTTTGATATGTCTAAGTACAAAAATATTAAGTTATCGTTAACAAAAGATGTTTATTTTGAAACTGGTATAATGGATACTCGACGCGCAACGCGTGCGCCGGGGGCGCTGCCAATGAAGCGGAACGCAGTAGTAGGTACCTATCAGCTGTGCACTCGCCCATTGATATATATATTTACGAATAGATTTTATAACCACTTATTTTATTGATTTTATTTTTAACCACTTTAAATAAAAGTTTATGTCGAAACTAAAGATATAGACGTTTTTTAATAGGGCTAGAATTTTATAGACATTCCATAGAATTTTTCATGTAATTTATACTTGTTACAGCCAGGGAGCATGACGTCATATTTTGCTGATTTTATGTGGACAAAAAAAAGTATTGAACTAATAATGGAAATGTTTTCTATTACTAATACTGCACCAAAAAAAAAAAAAAAAAATTGTCCACTCGTTAAATAAAAACTTATCCTGTATAGGTTATCCAACTGAAATGACTGTTAAAAAAAATCGGTATTGCCTCGATGCGATAGCAAGTTAAGCCCATGTTAATGATTTGACAATCAAGATTAGATCGAAAGCGGCTGACTTTACGTAATATGTAGGTATTATTGGCTTTTTTGCGCAACAGATTGGACATTGCCCGTAGTCCTTTTGCAGTGGTGGGAAGTCCCTTATCTGATTTACGTCTTGTCTGACCAAAATAGTATGTTTATTTTATTTTTTATTTTATTTTAAAGGGAAAACAAACAGTAGTGTATTAAAAATAAACAGAAATAACTTAAAAATTATACTATCCACTACATTTTCCACAGATTACAACTTAGATATTTACAAACTGAAGGCAAGGTAACTGAAGTCAGGGCAAAATTAATTATAGGTATGACAAGAAACTAAAAATAACAAAACGAAACTCTTGTTTGTGTTTTCTATACTACGGGTCTTCTAAAAATAATGGTAATAAAAATACAATTTGTCAGGCATCGATCTACCTCAGAATTTCCGCTACATTACTTTTAAAAGTATTTCGGTTAAGAAATAGTATGTCGGTATCACTAAATCGCTCATTGTGTGGGTTCGACTAAGCGGCGAAGCGGTGATCGCACACCAGCATTGGATTTACAGAAGGTGTTAGCGAACAGTCTTAGAACCAGGTAACACAAACTGTTCACCAAGTCAGGGCAATCAAACTTGTTTCGGCATACATTGAATAGAGTCATTGTCTCAAGCAGCATACGACTTGACTGTAACGTAAGTAGTATTTTTTACATACCTACTAGCTGACCCGACAGACTTCGTTCTGTCAAAAGCTTTAGTATAAACTCCACTACTCTACCCTACCGTACCCTACCTACCCTACCTACCCTACCCTACCTACCTACCTACCTACCCTACCCTACCCTACCCTACCCTACCCTACCTACCTACCTACGTACCCTACCCTACCCTACACTACCCTACCTCCCTACCCTACCCTAACTACCTACCTAAAACTTAAAAATTGATAGTAGCCGATTCTCAGACCTACTGAATATGCATACAAAAATTTCATGAAAATCGGTCAATTCGTTTCGGAGGAGTAAGGTAACTAACATTGTGACACGAGAATTTTATATATAAGATACGTTATGTTTTGTGTACAAAGTGCCTCGGAAAGCACACTAAGCCATTGGTCCCGGCTTACATTTGTAGATCCTTGATAGTCGTTACGGGTCATCAGAAGCCCGAAAGTTTGACAACCAGCCTTACCAAGAAGTATTGTGTTACCCAATAACGGAGTTGTGGAGATCAGATAGGCAGTCGCTCCATGTAAAATACTAGTATGCAGCTGCTTCTGGTTAGATTGGAAGCTGACCCCAACATAGTTGGGAAAAGGCTAGGCAGATCATGACATATTTATCTACCAGAGGAATTTCTTACTTGAAAGAAATGTCCACATTTTCGAAGTAATAATAGATTACATCGAAAATGTGGACATTTTCTTTGTTGTTTATATTTATGCTGTTGTTTTGGTCCCAATGTATTAATGATTTATTGAATAGGGATTTAAAAAAAAAGAAAAACTGTTTAGTCCGTCAATCAGATAATAAAAAAATATTAGACACGTATTTTTAGCTTTACCATATTAAAAAAAATTACTTAGATAAAACACATTAAACTTGGGGGCTCACAGCGACACATAAAATCTAGCGAGCAGTGACGTCATGCCACATTTGAACTGAATGTATCGCCGTAATGTTTTGATTACGTAAAAAAAGAAAAATACTTGTCCAATATTTTTTCATAATCTACATGACGGACAATTTTTTTTTTTAATAAAATTTTCTGTAGATTTTAAAACCTAAACCTTATACGTATCAATTGTAAAGAAAACGAACTTATTTATTTAGAGAAATCTGAGAGGATTATAAACTCGACGAACCAGTTTAAATATTTGAGCCATTACCTAGATATTTATTTTTATAGAAATAGTGTTTCTTGAATGAATATTGTAATTTACAACTACTGGACTGGATCAAGCAAATTCAAAAATTGAATTGACGTTAAAATATACGACAGGAACACAAAAAAAAAAATCAATTTAGGGAAAACTTAAAAACTAAAAGAAAAGTTCTTTGATCGAATGTCGCGGAATAATATTATGTTAAGACGAAAGCGCTATGATAGCCTGCGAAATTAAAATTTTCTTACTTACGTTTTTGAAACCTGCAGGTCAGTAGGTATTAGGTTGTATGTTTATCAAAATAGGATTCGCGACCGTCATCATTCATCATCATTACAATCGAAAGACGTCCACTGCTGGACATAGGCCTCCTTCAAAAGGAGGGGATTGAGAACGCTGCGGCCCATTTTCTAGTAAGTCCCTTAGTCGCCTTTTACGACACCCACGGGAGGAAATGGGGTGGTGCTATTCTTTACGTCCGGCACCACACGGTACTACCGACGCGACCGTAACGACTATGTATTTACGGAATAATACACAATGATTATACTATAAAATGCTACATACTGAATCTATAAATTGTCTCAAATTGTGATACACGTAAAACTTATCTTTTAGTTAATAATTTGTAACTTTAAAATATGAACTCACATATAAGAAGTGTTTGTAATAATATTACCCAAGTTAATATAACTTAATCCAAATGTAATAATAGTATTTTAAGAAAATAGCTACCTATTTACCAATAATGGATTTTTTTATGTTATTGTTATTGACTTTTTATGCGAATCTAATTACTAAGTTTTCATAATATATAATTTTAATTTTATTTTTATTATTATCTTTACTAACAATATTTTCGCTGTGCCCTGACAGGGTCCACAACGGCTCTGGAAGGCAAATAAATGAATATGAATATGAATTATAATAATTAAAATCATCAATACAAATATTAAAGACCAAGTAATGAATGTATTGAATGACTATTTCATTATTATCATAACATTTGAGGGCAACTCTAACTTAAGGAGTTGTTTTGGTGATTCTTATGATTATAATTTTGTAAATACATACTTGTTACGGTCGTGAAATATATTTTGATCAATATACAACCTATCACTGAGCTGGTAATTGCAAAAAACCAAAGAATATTTGATTATTTGTCGTAATTTCGCGCGCTACCTTAGCGCTTCCCTCTTAAAAGAAACTAAAAGAGAAATTTATATAGTCGAAGACTACAATATAGAATATAATTATTTGTTATTATAAGCTAATGTTTATTGTGTCTGCGCTTTTTGTATTTCGTCCGTATTACAAGTACAAGCTCACAAATTAAAAATTCTTATTAATTTACTCTAATCCAAATGTTAGGTTTAATCGTAAAATTATAGTTAGCGCTTCCAAAGTTCGTTTATTGTTAAGTAATATTTAATAGATTACTCCACAAAAATCATAAAAAACACGTTTTCTATTACCGTCGAGTGATCTATTAAATAATCTGTTAAGAATTCTAAGAATATTTTTAAAATTATAAACACTAATGTAAGCGAGAACAAAGCGTATTTATTTAATGTTTCTATTGGGTGTAGCTACTATATTCTGATATTGTCTTTATAAATAAATTTCTATGTATACTGTAATTTTACCGTTAAGGCTTCTTAGATGTTTTGTGCTGTTATTAATATCGATGTCTATCAAAGCAAATTATTGTGATTATTCTACGCTTAATATATCCCTTCATGGTTCACACCAGGGGCAGAAACACAGGGCTTTAAAAAAAATAAAAAAACATTAAATATCTATAGATTGTAGGTATATATATTTTTTTTTCGATAATTTTATTGTAGGTTTCAACGACAATGTGGCATACAGCCTTGAGGATTCTTTTTTTTGTAACTGTCAATAGTTTTGCCTTGGTGTGAACGTAAAAATCTAGAGGTACTATATGACAGGCCTAAGTCCAAACTGAGCCAAGCTTTACATTCAGATCTGTGTTATGAACACGTTTAGTGTCAAATGTAGTCGACTATTAAAATATGTCTACACCTTTAAACTTCAAGTAACGGGAACTTTTAGGAGGATTTTTAATTGCACGCTAGCACAAAAATGTCTTATTATTTATTGTTGAGTATAGAATTACTTTATTTTTTGGTATATACCTAATTGTTGAAACATACAGCACCAGTTTTTAAACCAAAAAAAAAGAAAGAAAAGCAAAGCAAATACAAAAAAAAACTAAATTTAAAAAAAATGCTCCTGAAGTTCTAATATTAAGTAATAAATGTTTGTACGAATCTATGTAATTAACATTTTTAATACTTTGTAACTGAGAAATTTTATTTAACCAAAATATTAAATGTACAGTCGTTGTAGCATTTAGTGGAAATCCGTAAGAAGTTATATAAATGTACCTAATCGTTTTCATGTCCATTGTTAAACTGATGCAAAGTTACTGTTTCCTAGAAGAGCGGTGCCACCTTAAAATGGTCGTCATGAAAATGTTGATGTTTTGAAATTTACGGCATTGAGATACAGGAAAAGTTTTTAATCAGTGCGCAAATTTTGACAAATTAAACTTAAACGTATTTTATTATACACCTATTTCTTATTTTGATACGTCTTAGTACAAAAAAAATTAGTTATCGTTAACGAAAGATGTTTATTTTGAAACTGATATAATGGATACTCGTCGCGCGACGCGCCGCGCTCGCTCAGTCAAGCGGAACGTAGTTGTAGGTACCTATCAGCTGTGCGCTCGCCCATTGATATTATTACGAATAGATTGTATCCATATTAAGCTGATTTCAAGAGGATAAAAAAAAAGTATTGAACAAATAATGGAAATAATATGTTCTGTTACTGATACTGAACCACCACAAAATTTGCGCACTGGTTAAAAATTTATCCTGTATACAGGGTTATTGGTAAAAAACTAGCAATCTCTCGACTATATTACTAACATCATAAACTTAATAATTCATCAGATTTTAATTTATCAGTTTTTCATACAAAAATAAAAATATTTAAATTCAACGCTCTAAATGTTACTAACACTACGCGTAGAAAAACACTGCCGCGTCTAGTGCACGGGAGGCGTAGGTAGGTTATACAACAAAATACAGAATTGAAATGTGTTAGATAGCACAACGAAATCTTTTAGGTTTGTTTTTGGTAAATTTATTACGATTTGTAAAAAGTCATAGTAGAATAAAAGTTGTTGTTTATGATGTTAGTAATAATAACCCTGTATAGCTTATGGTGTCAAAAATGCTTTCTAGGAAAACACACCAACTTACTGTCATAAATAACGTTTCAGTGACGTCATTCGACGGTTAATAGCGGACGCTTTGAGGCGGCCACCGCAGTCTGAGGAAACCTTAGCTTAAGGAACCATAAGCTAATGATATTGCACCATCTGCTGAATGTTATATCAGATGTTCCAAAATTTACACAAGATTTGAATTAAATAGAAAACACAGTTTTTTTTTTCTTTTATAATAATTTCTTTATGTAATCTTATACGACATAGGCTAGGCTTTTATATGGAACAGCACATCAGCAATGGCCTCCACGGATTAGTTGTTAAACAATTCGATTACTACATGAGACGTTTCCTGTACTCTATCGTTTTGATGATCAGAATTGCCGCCCTAGATCATGTGGTTTAACACAACTGGATTTATTTCGATGGGGTTATTTGAATTCAAAGGTCTAACAAGCCCTTAATCACCCGTGCATTGAAGGAGGAGATTCAACGCTGCATCAATGAAATTAAGCCACATGTATGCAAATAAGTAATAGAAAATTTCGACAAGAGAGCGTAAACTGCGGAGGCTATTTGCCCGATTTGCTGTTCCATACAAAACCCTAGCCTATGTTCTTTATGATTCATTATAAAAATTACAATAAAATAAATTAAAACTGTGTGTTCTATTTAATTAAATCTTGCGTAAATTTTGGGACAACCTTTACTAACGTCATGAAAACTAAAATAAAAAGAACTTATTACCTATAGCTATGGTTCCTATGCTACTTGTTTTTTTTTTTAAAACGAACTCATCTGGCCATTAGTAAAATAATTTAAAAAAAAAAAAAAACTATTTATTATGTTGCCACTGTAAAAAAATCCACAGTAAAAATCTAAATGTGTAATAAATTATAGTATTCTATCAATAAATAAAATGAATACCTACTCATTAAAGCGTAGTTAAGAACGATTTATAGTAAACAATTATTTTTGTGAAAGTCATCTTTGTCATTAAAATGTGTTTCCATTTTATATTGTTGTTTTTTTTTTTTGTCCGGGGACTTAACCGCCATGTGAAATAACATGCAAACGATCGTAAATAGAGGAAAATTTTCAAATAAATATAAAAAAATCGAGCTAAGGCTGTGTGTTTTACGTGAATACGAGTCTGTATGCAGATGTACTGACGCCGTCGCGTCATTGATCCATTCAAATGCCTTCATTATTTTACGTTCCCGGCACTGCGTCACCCTGTCATATGGTGTTTTATGGGTATCACTGGATTGCTCGTGAGAAACCCTTTCCAACCAGTATACGATGTCTATATTTTGTTTTATATACGCAATGAATTGATCTTGACGAGAGCTGACGTTTAAAACTCAAACGAACGTCGTAGCTTCTCCGACACATTTATACTAAACTGAAATTATGTGACGCAGCGAAACGACATCAAAATGGCGGTGCTTCCCCCTCCGCCGTGCGCGATACGTCACAGGCCTGGCTCAACGTAACAAATTCATTGCTCTTTTAGCTATCGTTTGGATGTAGATGATAGATATGTAGCTGCAACACCAAGTCGTGTCTCCCGATTTTGTTCATCAGTTTTCTGAATTGCCTCCTAGTACTATAGAAGCAAATTTAAAGACGTGTTCACGCAAAATAAACCTAGCGGCAGCGGAAATAAAATGATTCCACCAATAGTACATTATTGTAAAGGCCGGGAAATAGGCAATTGCAGGTCGAGTATTAGTATGAAGGCCGAGCCGAAGGCGAGGACTTCAATAATACGAGACAGGCAATTTACATTTCCGCCGAGGCATATATAGTGCTTGTCTAAAAATGCAGGGAAATAAGACATACTTTCATGTATTTTTCTTTTGACTTCGCTGGAAGCAAGTTTTCCATTGCCAATTTGGCTTCTGATCTTAAATCTGGTGGAGTACAATCAATCTCCATTTCACTCTCTAAACCGTGGAAATTCATTTAAAATAAATTTATATTTATTAAGTATGTAATTATCAAATCAAGACGAATTTTCAGCTTTGCCGCCAATTTTCTATTAGTCATCTGTGCCGAAAGGCAAACGCATTTATGGCTATAAAGCCACGTGAACGCAATTGGTGCTAAGCAAAGAGACGTACTTTGGTATGCCAAGAATGATAAGAGATCCAATCAAAGAGTATTTAGTAACTCCAGCAAGCCATTTCATACAACATTGCTGGAGCGTTGTAATGTTCCAAATTCAAAAAACGCTCCTGCAATGGATTTGATTTTTTTTGTCCGTAAATTCGATACTTCGCGTGTTCTTTTTTCGAAAAAAATGACAATATTTCCATGCATGTTTGAGAAAAAATATTTAATGTAAAGTAGGTTGGATTTAAATAACGCTTTCACTGTTAGAAAGTTATTAGATCTATTATAAAGCCAAGCTCCTAACTTTACAAAGCTTATGTCTACAAACATCTTGGTCAAAGTGTACCAAGATATGATCAAGATGTAGTATAGGCGAAACGGTCAAGACGTCTTGGCCGTTTCGCGGCCTTCGTACAGACACTCCTATGAGCTTATGGTAAGAAATTATGTCACTGATCAGGGCCTCAAGTCTGCTATTACAATAGTGTCAGAATGGTCTCTTCATTGTGAGTTTTTGACAGATTTGCCATACAAACACTGTCAAATACTCACAATGGCGAAACCATTCTGACACTATTTTAATAGCAGACTTGAGGCCCTGATGTTGTGTCTTGCAATAGTTCAATGGTGTTCCATTGAACTATTGCAAGACACAACATCAGATCAAGCCAAGCCAAGCCATACATTTTGACTAAGATGTAAGGTTTATGGAGTAAAGCCTTGTAGAGTTAGGGGCTTGGCTCTACATTAGATCTAATAACTTTTTAACTGTGAAAGTCTTGGCAACCTACTTTGTATGAAATGTATTTGATGGGATTTAATTTATTTTTGTAGGGTGCTCTATTTATTTTTATTTCAGCGTGATATTGTACTGATATAACACGTATGTACATGTTAAAATCATAACCCCTACTTCTAGCATAGTCGGATAAAAAAGGTATTTGTTGCACACCAGCAGTTACTTTCTATATAGCCAACGAAAAAGAGTTAATTCTTCGTTGTTTATGTACTTAATAATCTAGCTTTCATAACAAAAGAATACCTATTATCCGTAAGAAATACTGACGTACACCCTTTAAGGGGATTGGAGGGGAAAGTTATTTTTTTTTTTCGTTGTGTGCATCTTCTTTAACCTGCATACCAAATTTCAGCTTTCTAGGACTTCGGGAAGTACACTAGAGGTTATATTTTATTACAGGGTTTGGAAGGTGAAAGTTACAGATTTCTTAATATTTTTTTGTTTGAGTGAAAATATATATATACATATATTATTTTATTTGCCTGCATACCAAATTTCAGCTTTCTAGGACTTCGGGAAGTACACTAGAGGTTATATTTTATTACGGGGTTTGGAAGGTGAAAGTTACAGATTTCTTAATATTTACTAGGTACCTACGCTTTGGAATGGGAATGTAGCTTAATTTTTCTTACTGACCGACTCCTTGACAATTCAAAAGTGCCTGTAAATGGTTTAATTGAAATAAATAATTTGAGTTTGAGTTTGAATTAGATTTTTTTGTTTGAGTGAAAAAAAAATATATATATTATTATATTTGCCTGCATAACAAATTTTAGCTTTCTAGGACTTCGGGAAGTACACTAGAGGTTATATTTTATTACGGGGTTTGGAAGGTGAAAGTTACAGATTTCTTAATATATTTTTGCTTGAGTGCAAATAAAAAATAAAAAAAATATTATTATATTTGCCTGCATACCAAATTTCAGCTTTCTAGGACTTCGGGAAGTACCCTAGAGGTTTTGATGAGTGTGTCAGTCAGTGACGAAATCGACGTATTTCAAGTATTAATAAAGTCCAAACTATGAAAGATAGACAATTAAACTTAGTGTGTTTAATAAATTCAAATTCATATTAATTTATTTGTTAGAATGTAGGTACAAATCAAGATCATAAGACTAGCGTGGACCAATTACATTCTACCATTACATATGATGTGCAAATGTGTCATATTAATTAACAATTTAGTAAATCATTGTTCAATTTAAATTATTAAGTTTCATATACATACATTGATTAACATCAATAAAGAAAAAAAAAAAAAGAAAAACTAATATTAAAATGTCAAATTACGAATATAATGCAAAGTCCATACTCCTTAATAATAATGTCACGTTTCATTTCATCTTAAACATTGAATTAATTAATCATTAGGTGTGTGATAAATCAATATTATTTAGATAGACCATTGACATAAGTTTGCTAACTATATTTTATCCTGAGACTGAGCTATCTAGTACCATCCTGGCTAAAGCTATGAGGGTTTGTTAATACGACGAAACGCTTCCAGAAAAGGTAGGTAAAGCCCCCTTTTTTTTAGGTGGTAAAATATCAAATAACTTCTCCCGCTCTGGGCGGAGCAGGAGGCTGTGTCAGACTTTTACTGACTAAAACCCACCCGTGTTCCCGCAGTTGCCTGTGAAACAGGGCCACGGTATCCCTTTCGGACAAACCCGCAACCTTAACAGATATCGGTCCTAATGGACCCCGTCAGTGCGTGCTGACATATCTTTGAGGCGCGCGTGGAACACAACACGTCGTCGACGCGGGCCTGGTCCGCGACCGGACGGCGAGCTGCCCCGCAGTAGTAGCCTGGGGTCTGGATTTGTGCCCAGTTGATCTCTTTGTGGCGCGCGTGGAACACAACGCGCCGTAGACCCGGGCCTGGACCTTACCGGACGGCGAGCTGCCCATAGCTCGCCATTTGTAAGCCCGCGCCTACGGTAGCCGGGAATCGGCAATAGATTCCCGTAGGTAGATCCCCTGCTTTTTAGTTTTGGTTCGTCTTCTCTCGTCTTATCTCGGGGCACTACCGGGCCCCGAGATTCTGTCTTTAAATAAATAATTATGTTGAATTGTCTGTGATTTCACTAAACTACTCGGAAGTGAAGAGTCATTCCATGTCCGTACCTATTATATTTTACTTAGGTTAGGTTTTCCTATTAAATTATAAACATGCTCAAGCTCGAAATTCCACGGTTCTGATTCCATTCTATATTAAGGAAATCAAAGAATGGTGTCCAATTTGTCTCCAGTTTATAACTTATATTTCCTTTATTCGTACAAAATTAATAGGAATACCTACCGCGTACCAAAATGTCTGTAAATTTTAACCGGATTATCAAGGCATTTTTGGATTTCTTTAAAATTTCCAGTGGCTGCAGTCTTTTTAGGGTTCCGTACCCAAAGGGTAAAAGGGTAATAGGGATGTGTCCTGAGTAAAAAAAAGAAAAACTGTTTAGTCCATCAATCAGATAATAAAAAAATATTAGACACGTATTTTTTGGTTTATCATATTAATAAAAAATGACTTAGATACACATTAAACTTGGGGAGTGGGGGCTTGTTACGTCACAGCTACGTATAAAATCTAGCGAGCAATGACGTCATGCCACATTTGAAGTGAATATATCGCCGTAATGTTTTGATTACGTAAAAAAATAAAAAAATACGTGTCTATGATTTTTTAATAATCTACATGACAGACCCAAACATTTTTTTTTTGTCATTATCCCTATTCTGAATGGTTTAATTGAAATAAATGCTTTGAGTTTGTGTTTGAGTGATCCTATATGGGTTCCGTTTTTTCATTCGAACATACAGCACCCTAAAATATTACCAGGAAAATTTGGGTGTATGATTATAAGTACATACACCTACATCTGCTTGGAGCTTGTGGCTAATTAATAAAAGCCGCACGGGTCGATCCAACAGGTTAAGCTACGCTTGCCGGGGTTGGCACGTGGATGGGTGACCATCTTTACATATCGAGACTCCTCCGTGCTTCGGAAAGCACAAGAACTGTCTGAAATAACCTATATTTATAAAAATACTAGCTTTTTCCCGTGGCTCCGCCCGCGTGGATGTCGGTTATCGCGTAAAAAAGTAGCCTATGTCCTTCTCCATATCCCAGGCTATATCTCTGCCAAATTTCATGACGATCGGTTCAGCGGTTTAGGCGTGAAAACGTAACATACAGACAGACAGACAGACAGATAGACAGACAGACAGAGTTACTTTCACATTTATAATATTAGTATGGATATCTCCTCCATACAACATCACACGGTAGCCTTTAAGGGTCTACCGCAATTGTAACGGAAAGCACCATGATTCGAGCTTAAAATGAATTATATATGTCGTCAAATCATTGAAATGTATCGATTGTTCCGTGGAGACGAATATTCTAATATAAATTGCTTAAATAGCTTTATATACTAAAGAAAATGATCAATATCTCAGAACTGTAAAGAGATAGCGTAATTTGAACACTGCCATTAGCTTAGTTGGAGCATTTACCCCCTAATTACCTATTTTATATAACAGTATATACCCCCGGGGTACCGATTAAAGTAAAATCCATTGTGTCGGAAAGTAAACAGTGTTATGTACCATTTTCATACTGCGTAGAACCACGTCTCCCGTACCCCTCCTACGTCTAAGGAGAGCTAACTGCGCAATACCCCGCAGACACCCGTTCCCCTTCAACACCCCCTCATCAGGTAGGAATGTTTGTAACTGGTGAGTTTCATTAAATATACGACCAAGAGTCACCCGCAACTTGTGATCATGGGTAAAACCTATAAAGGGAACTCGAGCAAGTTGATTTTTGTAGTACATTGGTAGTACATCAGTAATACATCAAGTAAATCTCTCAATAGCAATAATCTCTCCGTACGATTCAGTTGCTCTCCACATATATTCGAGAATTAGTCGCTCCGCGCTTAGATAGTTTTAATAAAGTCAGTTTAAGTTAGCCAATAATTTCAGTTTAAGGTAGTTTCTAGATATTCTATTAGTTCGTAAGTGCTGATTTATATATTGTGACTCTATTTTTGTTGACTGTAATTATCGTGTGTTATTTTATTGATTATACAAGTGTTAATCTGACAGTGTGGTTTTCACTGGTTACGAGTAAGTGCGTTGGTAACCTTTCGACACCCCCGCCTACAACACCTGACTCCCCGAATATCTTACATTTTGGTCCTTACGAGCCGGATAAGGTTTACAAGTAACCATGAGTCAGAGGAGCACCATCACCACACGCAGCAGGCTGCGAAAGCTGGCTGAAGAGCAGAGCGCACGCAGAATTGATGACCCAGTATCGGACTCCGGGTTGCAGTCTGAAAGGGCACCGGGTTCACCGTCTGTCGCACCGACCATGGCGTCAACGTCTGCCCTCAACATCCCCCTGACGGGTGGTCGAGTAATCGACTACAGTGCTGGAAGTACGTCAGAGGGACCCCAGGGAGGACAGGCAGTAGCAAGAGGTCGCCATACGTCGCCGCGAAGCAGAACGTCATCAAAAGCTAGCCGCAAGAGCGTCGAGTATATCAGGAAACGCATAGAGTATGAAGCTGAAAAGGAGCTAGTACAGCTGAAAGAAAACCTTCTCAAGAAAAGGATGGAAGCTGATATTGCAGAGATAGAAGCAGCTGCCGAGAGTGACGACTCAAATACGGAAGCAGGGACGGCACAGCGCGTAGAGCAGTGGATAGACACAACGCCTCAGGTAACGCAACAACAAACAGTGTTGCACCAGTCAGGCCCAGTGTTGTGTCAATCGGATGCAGTGTTGTGTACCCCGTCAGCAGCGCGCGCGCCTACGGAAATGGCCGCGCCCCGTAACCCACCCGTGAGTCAAAGGCAGCTCAATGTAAGTACGCTTGAAAGTAATGTAAATGTATACCGTGATAATGTGTCGCATGTAATAGGTCCGTCTGTGTCAGTACCGTTTTCGAATCTAACGGTACCTATGGCCCAGACGCATACGCCAGTGTCTCAGGATAGAGTAACGTTCCATTTACCTGACAGGTATCCCGTCTTTACCACCCCGGTCGCAAGTGTACCTCGAGTTTCGATACCCGAGTCGGATACACGGCGGCAGAAGAATTACGGGGCGGATGATAAAGAAAGACGAAGGGAAATGTCGGGCGATAGGGACAGCAAGATAGACAGATTGGCAGAGGCTATTACTAGTATGTCGCGACCGCGTCCGGTACCTAGACAGGCGTACGAGCTACCCCATTTTAGCGGTGACCCAGCTGAATGGATTTCTTATAAGAATATGTATTGGGACACAGCCGAACAGTATAATTTTAGAACGCATGAAAACTTAGCCCGGCTTAAGACGTCATTGCATGGCGACGCGAAGACCTCAGTTGAGGACCTATTACGGTCAGGTACAGATCCTTCCGAAATAATGCGCGCACTAGATGAGGAGTTCGGTCATCCGACGTTAATATTACAAAGTGCACTCAAGAAAATTAGGGATCTACCTAGGATAACTGAGAGTGGCCGTGAGTTAAGGCGGTTCACGTCTACAATAAGGAATGTTGTGTCCCTACTTAAAAACATTAGAGCCGACGGGTATATAAATAATCCGCAATTAGTTAGTGAGATAGTTAACAAATTAACTCCAATACAGCGCGCGCAATACGGCGATTTTGCTATGGGTATAGATAGCTCACAGGGGGTGGACCTAAGAGTGTCACCGGACCTAGAATTAATGTCACACTTCTTAAAACATTTAACTCGCTCGACTTCATATTACGTTCAAGCCAGTATGTTCGAAGCTAGTCCAGCCAAGCCACCTGTGAGGCAACAAAAGCAAGCCGCGCGCTCAAGTAATAATAAAGTACCGCCGGCTCAGCGGGTACATACGCATAGTGACGAGTCTAGTGTACCTAAAGAATGCCTAATTTGCAAAAAGGAACATGCCATTGAACACTGCGACGCATTCGGTAAATTAAGCGTGCAACAACGATGGGACATTATTAAAGAGAAAAATACATGTTTCAAATGTTTAGTTAGTAAACACCCTAAGAGGTTTTGCCGCGCCAAAAGGTGCGAGAAATGTGGCTACAGCCATCATATTTTATTGCATGCAGATAAACAGAACAAAGACAGCAATAAACCGGAGGCCGGCAAAACAGTTAGTGAAAAAACGGAAAGCGTCACTAACATAGGGGAATGGCGAGCTACGGCTCTATTAAAAATAATTCCAATTGGAATAACCTATGACAATGGAACGCATCATAAATGTTACGCGCTACTAGACGACGGGGCAACAGTATCACTGATCGACAGTGCTATAGCTTCAGACCTAGCGGGCCCCCGCATACCTCTTACATTAAAAACAGCGGGTGGCTACGGAGTCACTGATTTAACTTCGCGAGCGGTACAAGCACGGATCACAGGGCCAAACGGACAACAACATGAAATCAAATGCCGTACCATGGTCAACATGAATTTGCCAATACAAACTGTGTCCGCTGCTATGCTGAACGATAACGCTCACCTCCGTGACTTGGGTTGCGTGGAGATGAGGGGCGCTAAGCCGATGTTGTTGCTTGGGCAGGATAACTGGCAGCTTTTGGTCAGTCAGGACATCCGACATGGACGATCCGGTAAACCAGTTGCCTCCCTCACGAAGCTAGGTTGGGTCGTACACGGACCATTCGATAGTGCTAACGATGTTAACGATCAGTCAGTAAATTTTGTGACAGTTCCCCTGCCTGATCTGCATGACCTAGTCAAAGCTCAGTTCGAGCTAGAAGCTATAGGTATTTCGCAAAACGCTCGTAAAAATAAAAATAATGAAAGAGCGTTAGAAATCCTAGATAATACTAGCCGCCGCGTACCTGATAGTTCACAATGGGAAGTAGGGCTATTATGGAAACATGATGATGTGGAATTGCCTAATAATTATAATCAGGCCCGGCAACGGTTATACGGAATAGAAAGGCGCGTGCGAAAAGACGCCGTCTTCGCTGAGGCGTATAATAAGCAAATAGATAGACTGCTAGAAGAGGGCTATGCGAGAGAGGTGGAGGGGAGTTTGGATAGCTCACCTATATGGTATCTGCCACATTTTGGCGTGGTAAATCTCAACAAGCCAGGAAAGCTCCGTTTAGTCTTCGATGCGGCCGCCACGTCTCACGGAACATGCTTAAATGATAACCTTTTGACCGGTCCTGACCTGCTGAATTCATTGCTTGGTATATTGATGAAATTTCGTATAGGTCCCATAGCCTTTTCAGGAGACATCGCGGACATGTTTATGAGAATTAGGATAAGGACTGAGGATCAAGGCGCGCAGTTATTTTTATGGAGAGACGCGGATCAGTCCATTGAACCAAAGGTATTCGCGATGAATTCCATGATCTTTGGGGCAACCTCATCACCTACCACGGCGATATATATACTCAACAAAAACGCCAGTGAGTTTGGCGATCGATACCCAGAAGCAGTGGAGGCCATAAAGGCCAAACATTACATGGACGATTATTTAGATAGTGTCTGTACCGAGGACCAAGCGAATAAACTGATAGAAGAGGTGACCCTGATACATGCCTCTGGTGGATTTGTAATACGGGGGTGGGTCACCAATTCATCAGAACTAAGGCATAGATTAAAATTAGACATGCCGGAAAGGGTAGCCCTCGAAAAAGGTGCAGGTACAGTCGAGAGAACTTTGGGGCTAATATGGGCACCGAAAGATGACGAATTAGGATTCGATCTATCCTTCAAACGACTACCAGAAACCATTATAAACGGTAGCGTGGTGCCCACGAAACGACAGTTTTTGAGCATGATTATGTCCATATATGACCCACTGGGTTTTTTGTATCCCTGCGTTATCCAGTCAAGAATACTAATGCAGAAAATCTGGAAATCAGGGATCCAGTGGGACGAACCCCTACAGGATAAGGATGCGAAAGTATGGTTCACTTGGCTTAATAATCTAAGTAAATTAAAAGAAGTCAAAATACCAAGGTGGTACGGGCTAAGCCTCGACAATTTAGAACTACATGTGTTCGGGGATGCTAGCGAATTAGCCTACGCCGCAGTCGCTTATCTAGTAGGTCATGACGCCGGAGGAAATAGGAAGGCTGTCATGGTAATAGGGAAAGCGCGTGTAGCACCTCAAAAGGTGATATCTATCCCTAGGCTCGAGCTACAAGCGGCCTTGTTAGCCTGCCGACTAGCAGACACGGCCGAGAAAGAGCTAGGGCTATCAATAAAACGTAAATTTTACTGGACAGACAGTAAAACGGTTCTTAGATGGATAAACTCTGACGCCCATGAGTTTCAGAGATTCGTATCACATAGACTAGCCGAGATTGATAAATTATCGGACCGAGGCAATTGGCGCTGGGTGCCATCGGAGGATAACCCTGCTGACAAAGCGACCAGATTGTCTTGGCCCGATAACCATGCGGTGTGGCTTTCTGGCCCCCCTTTTCTATGTGATCCACAGGAGCAGTGGCCGGTGTGTCATGAGGCTGAAGCGGCGGAAGCGGACCTCGAGCGCATTCAGCGGGTCCACGCTACATCAGCGCCGATGGCGCCACTCCTTCTCTACGAGCGCTATTCTTCGTGGACGCGCATACAGCGCGTTATATCACGCGTGCTAATATTCATCGGCCGATGTCGTAAGCATCGGTCAACAGCAGAGCTACAGCGTCCCGACCTGGAAAAAGCTCACAACTGCCTTATGCGGTTGTGCCAAGAAGACAGCTTCCGGGATGAGCGGGCCGCCATACTAGAAGGCCTGCCCGTCCCCAACAACAGCAGCATCAAGGCCCTAGACCCGATGATAACCGAGGACGGCTTGCTTCGGGTGAGGGGACGCCTGAGTGCCTGCGAGGTGCTCACCTTCGGGGAAAGGCACCCGATAATATTAGAGGGACGCCACCCTCTAACGCGAAAGTTGATCGCATTTTACCATGGGATGGCTTTACACGCCAACCATGAGACCGTCGTCAACAACCTTCGTGAAAAGTACTGGATCACAAGGGTAAGAACCTCAGTAAAAGCGGTGGTTGCCCAATGTCAATTATGTCGTGTTTCCAGAGCTAAACCAGCCCCGCCCAAGATGGGCGATCTTCCGCTGGCGAGAGTCGAGACCTCGCGACGAGCCTTCGTCCGAGTGGGCGTCGACTACTTCGGCCCGATGGAGGTAGCAATTGGGCGGCGCCGCGAAAAGCGGTGGGGTGCATTGTTCACCTGCCTCACCACACGCGCCGTCCACCTCGAGTTGGCCGCCTCATTGAGCGCCGACTCCGCCATACTAGCCTTGCGGCGCCTTATTGCGCGCCGCGGGCAACCAGCGCATCTGTACTCAGATCAGGGTACCAATTTCATTGGAGCCAACACCGAACTACGAGCAGCCCTGAAGGACCTTAACCACGGTCTAGTCAGGGCCGAAGCCATCAACCGAGGCATCGAGTGGCACTTCAATCCCCCGGCAGCCCCACACATGGGCGGCTGCTGGGAGCGCCTGGTGCGTTCTATAAAAAACGCACTCCGAAGCACGCTCAAGGAACGTGCTCCCCGAGAGGAGGTGTTGTATACCCTCCTCACCGAGGCCGAGCTGATTGTAAACAGCCGGCCTCTAACTTATGTCTACGACGACCACGACCAGCCTGTGGTCCTGACACCTAATCATCTACTCCTGGGCACTGCGTCCGGGAGTACTCCGTTCCTGCCGGGAGACTTCGAGGACGTCGATTCGCGCCGGCAATGGCGGCGCGTGAACGCGCTCGCCGACATGTTCTGGCGGCGCTGGCTACGAGAGTACCTCCCAACGCTGCAACGTCGTGACAAATGGATTAACAACGTACCCAATGTGCGGGTTAACGACGTAGTTGTGATTATAGACAATAATAAGGACAGGAATGTATGGACAAAAGGTGTAATTAAGAATGTGTATTACGGCAATGACGGTATTGTTCGTGTAGTCGACATTAGGACGTTAAATGGGGTCCTGCGTCGGCCCGTAGCAAAGATTATCGTGCTTCCCACCGACCAAATATGATGTAATGCGGTTGAACCCTTTTACAGGGGGTGGAATGTAACGGAAAGCACCATGATTCGAGCTTAAAATGAATTATATATGTCGTCAAATCATTGAAATGTATCGATTGTTCCGTGGAGACGAATATTCGAATATAAATTGCTTAAATAGCTTTATATACTAAAGAAAATGATCAATATCTCAGAACTGTAAAGAGATAGCGTAATTTGAACACTGCCATTAGCTTAGTTGGAGCATTTACCCCCTAATTACCTATTTTATATAACAGTATATACCCCCGGGGTACCGATTAAAGTAAAATCCATTGTGTCGGAAAGTAAACAGTGTTATGTACCATTTTCATACTGCGTAGAACCACGTCTCCCGTACCCCTCCTACGTCTAAGGAGAGCTAACTGCGCAATACCCCGCAGACACCCGTTCCCCTTCAACACCCCCTCATCAGGTAGGAATGTTTGTAACTGGTGAGTTTCATTAAATATACGACCAAGAGTCACCCGCAACTTGTGATCATGGGTAAAACCTATAAAGGGAACTCGAGCAAGTTGATTTTTGTAGTACATTGGTAGTACATCAGTAATACATCAAGTAAATCTCTCAATAGCAATAATCTCTCCGTACGATTCAGTTGCTCTCCACATATATTCGAGAATTAGTCGCTCCGCGCTTAGATAGTTTTAATAAAGTCAGTTTAAGTTAGCCAATAATTTCAGTTTAAGGTAGTTTCTAGATATTCTATTAGTTCGTAAGTGCTGATTTATATATTGTGACTCTATTTTTGTTGACTGTAATTATCGTGTGTTATTTTATTGATTATACAAGTGTTAATCTGACAGTGTGGTTTTCACTGGTTACGAGTAAGTGCGTTGGTAACCTTTCGACACCCCCGCCTACAACACCTGACTCCCCGAATATCTTACAGCAATAATAAGTTATTACATCAAACCCTTACAATTTAAGTTAACATATAAAGTTGGTGGGTGTTTATAACTGTCACTTATTAATGCCAGCCAGCTTAAACTTCAGTAGAAAGAACTATGGTGGGGAGTTGGAGATGAAGCCCAGTCCCAGCTGTCATTCTTGGATCTTTGACGGTCATCACAAACCCGAAAGTCGGATAACCAGTCATAAGGTTTGTAATTCTTCAAGTTAACCTCTAGGAAATGTAATTTTAATGTCATTTTATTTAGAAAAGGTAATGATTAAACACGTGAAAAAATTATATGTTGCTTTTGAGACCTTTCTGTAGGTACGTCTGGTACTCGTTACATAATTAGATAAAGTTCGCTCGATAGAAAAAAAATCCAAACATACCCTTATTTTGTAGATTAAAATCATTTTATTTCAATATTATACCACATTATGTATTGAAAATCACATCAAAATAAAGGTCTATGATGATGTTATGTCTGTCGGGTTTAACATTGTTAATATCGTAAAACATATAATTTTCAACCCAAAATTAACGAAATTCACGGCACAATTTACTCGCGCTCAGCTGCCACCTCTAGAACAAAAATGCACGCTCGAAGAACCTCGCCTTAACAAGGGGTATGGTATTACCCACTTAGGTACTGGGTTTTGGAGGTCAGATAGGCAGTCGCTCCATGTAAAATACAGCACTTTTTTAAATTGGAAGCTAACCCCAACATACTTATGAAAAGGCTAGGTAGATTGATTTATACCTACATCTGCTTATCATCACATCAGGGAATACCGGAGAGATGTTATGTATCAAGTTATATAACAAGTCATAGATTGTACCTTTGAACTAATTTTATTATGAAGATTTTAATCGGGCTAGATAAATTGTCTCGGAAGACTGATTAGGGTATTCACCTTCGTGGTAAAGACACAGCGAACGCGTCAGCGTAATCATCACATAACATTATAACAGTTCGGAGAATATCGATTAATAAAAAGTACATAATATGAGTAATATCATCCGTTCATTAACGAAGTCTACACGTGTCAATCAGCATTCATAAAGATAATATCTGCATTGAGCTACTGATAATCAGTGATTCAGCTCATTAATAATTTGGAGTGACAATTTTGTTAATATGAAGTTTATGAAGCCTGAAAAGGCGCAGTAGATACCTATTAGGAAGAAGGTCCCTTTTTGGGGTTCCGATGTCAACAAGGAACCCGTATAGTTTCGCCATGTCCGTCTGTCGGTCTGTCCGCGGCTTAACTCAGACTCTAACCACGCAAGGTCACTGGCATATATCTGGGCCTTAACTTTAAATACTCCCACGATCCCTGGGCCTCAAGTCTGCTATTACAATAGTGTCA
The DNA here is from genome assembly GCA_947523025.1 of Dryobota labecula. Lineage (NCBI taxonomy): Eukaryota > Metazoa > Arthropoda > Insecta > Lepidoptera > Noctuidae > Dryobota > Dryobota labecula. The sequence goes on from OX383303.1 coordinate 13,941,497, forward strand.
GAATGGTCTCGCCTTTGTGAGTATTTGACAGTTTTTGTATGGCAAATCTGTTAAAAACTCACAATGAAGAGACCATTCTGACACTACGAGTATTGTAATAGCAGACTTGAGGCCCTGAACTGTTGCATGTGCCTATAGCATAATGTTTTGCATGCGTTACATTGTGCACTAACCGTAACAGCGAATTATCAATCATGTCTTCCCCTTGAATTTATATATATATATATATACATATATTATATAATAAGTAGGTATTTATACGTTATAGTAATATATATGTCTATTATAAGTTTACTACATATTTATGTACTTGTGTATCTATTGTATTTGTTATCTTTTTAATATTTTTATTATTATTATGTCCTCTCCTCCCTATTAATTAGAGCACCTGCCATCTTATCTCTTCACTACCCTTGGTTGACTGGTAGAGAATGCCTATGGCATTAAGTCCGCCTTTGTACCTTATTGTGTGTGAGAAGTTTAAATAAATAAATAAATATTACACCACAAATAAAAGTCGTTTCCCAGCAACTGTATTTGCACAGTGTTTATGGTTTAACCACATAATATTATGTTCAATTTGGCAGGATATCAGCATGTTATGCCCCGTATTGACTTGGAAACAAAAATCAACAAAATTATCATAGTATTTTATGTATTTATGTTTTTATATATTTTCGATTTATTAAAATATAAATTTAATATTTTAGTTTAAGACTTCGCATAACCATACTTTTCTCCTCTCGTTCTCACACACTATTGTCTACATTTTCATTTCTCCTTTCGCAGGTCTGCTGGAAGAAATTTCTTAAGAAATAAACAGTACCTACCTTTGTACTCAATACTTATATGTCGTATCTGTATCTATTTACCTGTGTGTACATAAATAATAAATAAATAAACATTGTTCCATCGAAATTTTTTTGTGTTGCGGGGACGAAAATATGCAGTTAGAAAAAAAAAAAAAAACTACACACAAAATTTGTTTATCCATTTATCTAATGGGTCACTCAACTTATCGGATAAAACTGTAGGCAAATGACTGATTTATCAAAAGAATGCCGATGATTTTTTATCAATGAATTGGCATTTTTCTATTGTTTTTCCCCGGAACGGGGTAAATAAAAACAACGTTATCAATCGACTTGATATGAGTCGTACAATACGTTGAAATCTTATCATAACATATAACAGAACATCACGCCTGTATTTTCCCGAAAGGTTAGGCAGAGATGTTCTATTATAGTACTTCCACAATTCACCAATTATGTATAAGTCCCATGTAATAGGCGAGCCTATTGCGATCAACCGGGCATAAATCTAGACTCCAGGCTGCAAGCTGTTCCTGTTCCGGATAAGGCGGGAGCAAACGCCCGGGTGTTACCACTGTGTGGATCGCCCGGAGGACACGGTGGAGCATACGGTGGAGGTCTGCCCGGCTTGGGTAGAGCACCGCCGTGTCCTCACGGAGGCGATCGGCAGCGGCGATCTCTCGCGTCCGGCCCTGGGGCCTTACTCCCGAAAACGATTCGAGTTTGATTTTGATTCCGATTCGAACTCGTTTCTGGGGCCTTACTCCCGACAGCATCGAGTTCTGAATCAATCGAATTGGGTTCGAATTAAATGCCGATTCATACTCTTGAATCCGACGCTAGCGCACGATCGTGCGGTGGTTCGAAGCGAAACTAACTTCGGTCAGTTTTAAGTTTTAAATCGAGTTCGGAACAGAAACGAAATCCAATCGGAATCAAAATCAAAGTCGAATCGTTTTCGGGAGTAAGGCCCCAGGTCCAGGCCGATAAGTTTCGGAGGTCAGATAAGTTTTACCGGAGGAATTAATATGACAGTTTGACAGTTTTTGCATACAAATATGTCAAACCGCCATTTTTATTCTTCAGATAAAAGTTATCAAGCTATTGAAAAATCGGCCCTAAGTATGCGTTACCGATTTTTTTAAACTAATTATGAAGCTTTCAACATTTTTTCTACGCCTAATTTAGTATGAAATATTTGTAAATGAACAATGGGTTATTTATACTAAGTAAATCGATTTTTCCACTCATTCCGAGGACCGTGGCTATCTCTATCAGCGTAATCCGGCAAGCACAATCATTCGGGCTCGATATGAAAAATCATATTCATTTCTTTGGTGAAAGCATGGAATTAGTATGAACTAATTAATATACACTATAATGTACCGTGTGGTGCCGGACGTAAAGAATAGCACCACCCCATTTCCTCCCGTGGGTGTCGTAAAAGTCGACTAAAGGACTTACTAGAGAATGGGCAGCAGCGTTCTCTATGCATTTTTAAGACCATACTGCACGGCTGCTGTGGCGATTATGGCAAATTCCCCCTCTTTGGGGGAGGCCTATGTCCAGCAGTGGACGTCTTTCGGCTGAAATGATGAATGTACAAAATAATACATGTCCCAGAATTAATGCACACCACAAGTAAAGTGCACGTCGCTTCGTGAGATAAAAATACTATAAGTAAATGATTATAGTACATTACTTACCAAGGGCTGTAAAAGAAAGAAAGCCCGAAATCGGAGGTATTTGTGACCCGAGCCGCATGCGAGGGTTGTAAATATGCGATAGAGGGCTTTCTTTTTTACTGCCCGTGGTGAGTACACAATTTTACGTCTTCACCTGGCCACAATGCGAGTTTTACTGTACGCGTAGCGTGCGGTAAAACTCACATTTTGGCAAGGTGTGACGTAAAAAATTAAACAAGACATTATCTTAACACAATTTTTTATTTATATTTATCACCTACATAATACAATCAGATTTGATTGAAAAACTTGTGATTGGTTCGATTTCTGAAGAAAATATTTGATATTAAAATCTCGTATCATTGATTTATCAGTATTACTCACAATAATCTATGAATACATACCTAATGCCCGTTTTCACTAACACTAGATGACACCTAAATTAATGCCTATGTTAGTGAAAATGGGCATAAGTCTAATGCCATTTAAAGGAAAACTTATTATAGTCACAGCCCTATCAGATAGTTTCTAATATAAATTAAATTAAGTATATAATCATAAAATCATTTTTATTTACAGCGTTTTTTAGGTATGTATGAATAATATTTTTGTTTGACTAACAATTTTATTATTATTTTTTGGTTAATCTCACCAAATTAGTTATAAAATAAAATTAAAATAAAACAAAAACTATAAACATGATTATAAAGTGTTTTGTTGTGTAAATCAGTTGAGAGCATTAAAAAGAGTTAAATTAAACTATTGTGTTTTATTTTGGATACATACCAATACAAATCTAATCTTATTATATCTACTGGGCAAAGAATATCCTCTTCCTTACACACATATTAACAGAGATACCCAAGATATCCAATCATACCCTATACATACATACTCCAATAACATAAAAACAAGAGTCAATCTGATAGTCGAATGACTTTGTTCTTAAATTGTGTGATAATATCATTATTGAGGATATTTTTGCGGGATTTTGTAATTTATATTATAAATGACAAAATCCCGCAAAAATATCAAAGGCAACACGTAAAAATGTTTTTTTTTTTAAACTCTTTATGCTCTAAAAGTTCGTCTTTATGTTGTGCGTAGGCGTCATAAAGTCGCTTTTTATGCGCTAGTGCATAAAGTATTTTTTTTTCTAAGACTGACATAATCAGGCCCAACAGCTACACGCACAATAAAACGTCGCAGATTAAAGTCGTTTTTTTATTTGCTTTAATTTAGATCACTTCCGCGGGTGCGTTCTATCGTTAATTTAATAACACCAGATAAAATAGTTGTCTTTATTAAAACCACGGAGAAACGTTTTTATGACTTGGCAGTATGACACATGTTGAAAATTAGAAAATACTGTTAAATACTTTATGCCTGTTTCATTTTCTCGCAATCGGAGTGAAGCAGAGTGTATAACTCGGGCATAAACGAACCATTTTACCCCTCGACTTAACTATCACCTTCGCTTGCGGCTCGGGTAGATAATATATATACGTCTTGGGGTAAAATGGCTTCTTTTATGCACTAGCTGTACAATCTACTATTGTCGATCTGTGTAATCTTATATTTTATGATTTTGGCAGTCAAATATACAAATGACCATATTGAAAAGACCTATAAATAATCTATTTTAAAAGGAACTTGAGAGTGTCGGAAGAACACAATCATTTATATCGAGTTTCTCGTTAAGTAAGAAATAACAGTTTTGACTAAGTATTTAAAATTAAACTAAAACACTAAAATTATAAACATATCGTTGTGATTCTGACAATCGTTTGAAGATGACACACAGAATTATGTTTTAAATAAGTTTAGCATTAAATTTATAGTCATTGGTGGTGCACGCAAGCAGGCTTAGGTACTCTATGGTTTGTACTAGGATACTATTCACTCATTTAGATGAAATCACTGCGCAACTATAGCTGATAGATAAGCAACGAGCCAGATCATCGCAATGTAAAAAATGTCTTCTATCCATACACAACACTGTACAAAAAAACTCCCGTTCCCGTTAGGCAGGTATCGTAGTAACATTCCCTCTAATAATATCTTTAATTAAATCCGGTATCTCCTCCACATCTAGCAAATCTAAGTGGGAGTGTGGGAAGGGCGAGTAGTGGTCCCAGGTCTTGATTTCATTGAAGAGAGCGTCTCCAGGACATTCTGTGGCCCTTACTTGGCGGTGACCAACTAGCTTATAGTCTGGTTTTATGTAGCCAAGCTCTACGCCAGCTGCTATTAAAGCCATTGCTGTCTTTCTTTGCGACGCTGGTGGTAATTCATCTGGAAATAATGAGAGTTCGTTAGAAATAGGACGTAGACTTATTCCATGTTGAGCGGTAGGTGAGAAGCAGTGTGGCGGCTTCTACAATGCCACATGTGACCTACGCATCAAAGACCTGACGTCACAAATCCTGCATCGCGCAATCAGAGTTTACCGCGCGACTAGCATAGATACTACATCCTGAGTCCTGACATCAACCGTCGGGAAGTTGGCTACCAGCCACAACACCTGTCTGGTCGAAGGATCCTCCCTTTTCCATAGAGTATGAGTGAACTTTACACCCTGTTTCTCATACCTCTATACATTTGCAGGACCGGTCGATGTGGCGAAGCTTGGGAAACACCTATGTCCAATCGTGGCTGAAATGTAAAGTAAGATTTGCTGTCTACCTATGTGTCTATTCTAGTTGGGGTCAGCGTAAATTTTTCGTCAGTACTAGGTTCTTAGATCTAATACGGCCCGTCCACTATACGTCAAATTCATTCTGAAAACGATACATGGATTAATCACGAGATAGAGGTCCCACTAGGCAAGGAGAAGTTCCATCAAATGGACTTGTTTGAACTCATCCAAAATGATAAAACTTTTTTTACGGATAAGTCAGACCTTATTAAAGAAACAGAAAGTCTATAGTAATTAAAAATATTTAAATACTTACGACTCCAATCACCAATGAGACAGATGCCGATGCTGACAGAGTTGAAGTGCAGTGAATGTGCACCTAGTGTCTCCCAGCCACGACCCTCGTATGTTGCACCGTCGCTGCCCACTCCAAAACTGATGAAAGATTAACGATAAATGCAATGTCGTAAGCACGGTTGCTGGAAGGTCAAAAATTTTACAACTGAAGGCCTAGACAAGTAAGCTTTTGTCAAAGCGTTTAGTATTCTTACAGCGCTTTTCAACAGGTTGATATAAGCTTTGGCTAAGTATTATTATTAGGTTTCGCCATCTGGAATTTCTCAGTAGCAGCCTGGAATCTAGATTTATGCCCGGTTGGTGGCAATAGGCTTGCCCCCTATAACATAGGACTTAAATTTATCAGTCGAAATGTGGGTGAACTATAGATGCATCTCTGTATAATATTTTTGACTTTTCCATCATCGTTATCGCTGATATCATGTCACTTCTAGGCCACTTGGTCCTTCGACTGGGTAGCGCAGTCGCCCCACCTTAAAAGTTGACAAAATGGTTGTGATAATCCCATATGATGCCGAACGTAGACGCTGCGTGACATCGAGAAGCACGTCAGATAGACGTTCTGGAAATGTGGTGCGAGAGAAAAAATGGTGGATCGAGTTTCACATCAACACCTCTATACGCCAAGAATTCGGCATCAAAGACCGTCTATCTGTAGTGTTCCAAACACGCATCCTCACATACTTCGGACACGTCTCGAGGCATAAGGGTGACTCTATAGAGAGCTTTGTCGTGCAGGGCAGAGTGGAGGACACTAGACCACACGGAACGCCGTGGGCGGTCTGTAGGAGTGGACTAAAAACACTATGTTGGATCATTAAGTTCCCTTCAAAATGGTTGAGCTAAATGGTGCTAATCCATGCGACATGTTTGTGAACGGGCGGCGTCAGTTGGGACTGGTCATCTCTTAGCTGCCACGGCTTATTTTAATTTAATTTAATTTTTGAATTGTTTTTATTATGGACGCTGAATCATGTAACCCAGTTTTTGTACCAATATTTTGTTTTAAAAGAGTGTCCGTGGAGTTTCTAGTCCGTTCTTCTCCATAGGAATCAACTACGCTTTGGAATGGGCAACTAGCTTCATCTTTCTGAGTGACCGACCCCTTGACAATTCAAAAGTGCCTGTAATTGGTTTATTTGAAATAAATGCTTTGAGTTTGAGTTTGAGTTTTGACCAAAAACCGGAGTAGATGGCGAGAAGTCGTGAGGCGAATCATATCAGCCCCTGGACAAGAAACTACATGAAGACCACAACCGCTCTATAAAGAACTAACAAGTAAGTGCAGAGCAAGTGCTACGAAGAAGGAGAAGTTATGATAAGTTTAGGCTGGCGGTATTTTTTTGTTTAAAAGGCTAAGCGGAACCTTACCAAGTACAAAAAAAAAAAAAAAAAACCGCTTAAGTCCCGGCGGGCCACATATCATTGTGGACCGGTTGACTGCGCATTCCGGAAAACCCCAGCGACACACATGTGGCTGATTCTCGCGGCTTAAATCCTCATTTTTACTTATATATATTAAACTAGCTTTTGGCCACGGCTCCGCGCGCGTGTTTGTCGGTTATCGCGTAAAAAACTAGCCTATGTCTTTCTCCATATCTCAGGCTATATCTCTGCCAAATTTAATGACGATCAGTTCAGCGGCTTAGGCGTGAAAACGTAACATACAGACAGAGAGACAGACAGATAGACAGACAGACAGACAGACAGACAGACAGAGTTACTTTCACATTTATAATATTAGCATAAGTATATATGTAAGTATATATGAGGCGTCTAATTGCAAACCCCGCTAAAACGATTCTACCTTGAAACCGACCTTGTTCTCTCTTTTGAAAGTTTTCTCAATTCTGTACTAAGTGACAAACTCATTTCCGAGCAATTTCTTCTCTAACAGTACTAAATTGAGCCTCCAATCTTATGCTTGGTAACAAAATACACTATAAATGGCATGGGTAAAATTCAAATTCCTCTACAACGAAAACAACCAATCACAACGCTTGCTTTTGCACCAAGTGGCCTTACGAATAGTATGGCGGACCAATGGAGACTTGTGGAAATGTGTCGTGCACCAAGGAGTGCGCTTACATTTTATTGAATTTAAAACTCATCATCAATAGCTCAATATCCAGAAAAATCGTTTTAGCGGGGTTTGCTATTAGACGACTCATATATGGATGAGGTCTAATGTCGTGGGTGGTTTCATTCTATGATCTGACGGATATTCTCGTCAAATAGCCTAGCAAAAAAACTGTAGGGGACGATTTTTTGTGAGCGGGGACAAACATACCATGTCGGTGGATTCTTGAGTTGTTTAGACGTAAAAATCATTAGTGTGATTCAGGTGGATCAAGCGGTTAAATAAAATGCAAATACACTCACTGGTATCCAATATCCCACCAGCCGCGGTCATCCATATGGTAGTCTTGCATGTGCCTCATAGCGGAACAGCACTTTTCCTTATCATAGCATGCTGCGGGCGTGTACGAGTGGTGGATGACCACGAAAGGCACCGGGGTGATAAGTGGGGTCGTTTTCTTTGGGGTCCGGGCCTGCCATTGCTCTCGGGAGACGAACGGAAAGTTGTAAGTGTGGACCTCATTCTCTAGGGATTCAGCTGGAATAAATTTTTGTTATTGTTAAAGTCAAAGTCAAAGTCAAAGACAATCATTTATTTCAAATAGGCACGTAAAATGCACTTTTCAACGTCAAAAATTTCTAGTTGCCCCTTCCAAAAGATGGAGAAGAATGGGCAAGAAAGTCCATACATACTCTTTTAAAATGATAACAATAGTTTGTATACATTAATTAATAATTATAGGTGAAGACGATGTACCTAGAATAAAAATTACTTACTACAATTGGTAAAAAGAATGAAAAGTGAAGTAATGACAGAAAAATTAATAAATGCGATAGATACATGGTGCTCACATATTTACAAACATTGTATATGATTTTCCTAAAAATTTTACATATAATAAAATCAGTGTGCGAGTTAAAATAAATATAATCACAGAAAATAAAATTAATATCATAAAAATCTTAAATTATAAAAATTATAATGGGGGTTAGGTTGGTACTTTTATGAATGGTGGACATTTTTTGGCAGGTTTTAATAACTTTTTCGAGTTATGAAATAGAAATAAATTCTTAGCAGTTGTATTGTGAAATACTTTATTAAATAATATATGAAACAGTTTTTATTTAACAAATAAGTAGTTTAATCTAAAGTTTTGTTTGTCTTGTTATTGGTAATTACGGTTACACATAGGAACTATAACTACCTGATGATAACTAAGTACATTATAAGAAGATTAATATAAATTTAACTCACACACTTATTATATGTTTAATTTCTTTTTTTTTTTTTGGAAAATCATATACAATGTTTGTAAATATGTGAGCACCATGTACCTATCGAATTTATTAATTTTTCTGTCATTATTTCACTTTTCATTCTTTTTACCAATTGTGGTAAGTAATTTTTATTTTTATTCTAGGTACATCGTCTTCACCTATAATTATTAATTAATGTATACAAACTATTGTTAACATTTTAAAAGAGTAAGTATGGAGTTTCTTGCCCATTCTTCTCCATACATAACTACCTCTTGGAAGGCGCAACTAGAATCAATTAACTATTCATGTAATCTTTGACGTTCAAAAGTGCATCTTCGTGCCTATTTGAAATAAATGATTTGACTTTAACTTGACTTTGACTTTATAAATTTATTAAAAAAAATAAAATACTTTTAAGATGGCTACTTTGAATTTAGGTTTTTCAGTACCTTATAGTTGGACTAAAAAAAAAATTAAAAAAAAGCAACAAATGGTTTTTTTTTTAATTTGAACAAAAAAAAAACTCACCTGTATTATAAATACTGGGCATGGCTACAACACCTGCATACACGCAACTTAACAGTAACACAAAAATCATCATCTTCAGCTTATGTAGGTAATGGACACAACACCCATCAGATCGCCGTACACACTGAAACAAAACACACTTAAGTTCCTTATCACTGTTTATACACATTAGTACACAGTATGTTGATCATAGGTTGTTTTTCATAATATCTACTCAAATGATTCCTTATCTAAAGCATATGTAGTTGATTTCGCTTAATCTACACAATGAATTAAAAGGGATTGTGGTTTGTTTGTACAAGGGAAAATTAGGGACAGTGTAATCGTTGTTTTTGCGGGTATACTTGCATAATCCGCGCCTGTCACAATCACAACACCAATTTTATATCGTCAGCTCGACGTCTGTGTCACTGCAGGGATCCAGCAGAATATCAGCGTCAGGTATATCTGCCTGACACATGCTGAGCTGGACTCCCATTTGGTGCAAGATTAAGACGCACAACGCACCTTGTATATTTGTTATCATTTTAATTGAATTATGTCATAATATCACACTATCATGATTTTGATATTGAAATTCGATCTAAATAAAAACGGCCACATTCCTCTAGATCGTATTTTGTTGCTTCGTGTCTCAATATGAAACTTTAAAAAAGGTATTAGAAAATTCTAGACACACCGATATAGTTGATTGAGCAGTTTTTCATAATTCCTTTTCAGTCACGAGATAATATGTTATTAAAGGACCTAGTGGACCTAGTGGACCTAGTGGACCGGTGACAACGCTCTAAAGCTTAGAAAAAGTCCTTTCCCCACTCGCTACCTTTACAGGTATAGTGACCAATAATCTCAATGGAAGGACGAGACGGGAAACCAGACATGAAGGAACGCCACTTCGTGCCTGGCGATCTTGGGCGGTCGCCCAATCGCGTCCTACGGTAGGGCGCGGTTGAGCGAACACCGCTACTGTCTGTCAACCAATCTTACCAAGGGGTGTCGTGTTACCATCAACTGGATTGTGGAAGTCAGATAGGCAGTCACCCGCAGGTAGCATTTTTACGTCATTATGTCGTCCGTTTACGGTACTGCTCGACGTAAGAGACGTCATGTCTTGACGTCGGGGGGTCCCATCAGATGACGTCAATTTGTCGCAGCCTCAAGACGCTAAATCGACGTCACCAGGACGTTCCGTTGAGTACCAGACGTTAAAATGACGTTAGTGGGACGTACATAATCGACAAATAAACTACGGACCCTAAAATGACCTTGGGATACCGTCATTTTTTTGCCGCAGACGTCATTTTGCTACCTAGGGTTAGACCTGAAGCCGACCCCATCAATAGGTTAGGCCGACCCCAACATAGGAAAAGCCTAGGCAAATTGATGGATATACCCCGTGTGGGTTTCGCCTGTTTGGCCAGAGTTTGGACACTGGGTTCTGGACATCAAGCTCAAACAATAAAAACGGCCAAGTGCGTGTCGGACCACGCACGATGAAGGGTTCCGTAAATGGGATGAATTGACGCCAAGAACAAACTTAACATTGTAGTTGAAAAATATGTTCTCCCATACAAAATGTATGGGAGAACATGTGTTACAATTGAAAATTTAAGTTGGTCGACTAGTACTCGGTAACTTGTAAGTCTACTTAGCTTTCTAGTACAGACGCCAGCAGGTCAAGCTACCCGAAACTGTCAAATTTACGCAATCAACCTTGAACCTTATACTGTAGTGATAAAGTTGAAAATCTATTAAAGAAATTTGACAGATTGTAGCAGCTTGATGTGCTGGCGTCTGTAGTAAGAGTCTCTAAGCTAAGTCGCAGACAGACGGACCGCCAGACGGACATGGCGAAACTATAAGGGTTCCTTGATGACTACAAAACCCTAAAAATGCCAAAATAATACCCATTTCTTAAGATATTCTTTTCATCCAAATTACTGTCATCAACATAGAATTTTAACTAATTTAACATCTACGCAAACAAAGCCGCGCGCGTTTCTAATAATTAAAATTAATTTGTTCTAGGTACGCATGCGCTTATGTGTCGTGGCTACTTGTCGTTCACACGTCATAGTGACGTGGGATCAATTATTATCAATAACTACGTAATTATATATCATCAAGCTGAACTTTGCGAGTCATTAGCAGGTTTAGAGGTCAATATCTCTATCTAAACGTTCAGAGGAGGACAATGTCTACATAATAATAATATCGCGCCAGTCTGCACGAGCCTTTACCTCTATTTTTTGGTTCAGTAATAATATTTTCACGGTGGCCTCTTAAGAGGCTACCCAGCGCACAGTGGCGCCCTCATCGTTTGTTCGGTGATATCTTTTATTTTAGAATGAAAATGCAGAAAATAAGCTCGTCAAGTTGTGCTTCACAAGACTAAACGTTACTATTACTACAAACAGTAGTTTTAAATTGTTAAAACTACTGGGCCTCAAGTCTGCTATTACAATAGTGTCAGAATGATCTCTTCATTGTGAGTTTTTGACAGATTTGCCATACAAACACTGTCAAATACTCACAATGGCGAGACCATTCTGACACTATTGTAATAGCAGACTTGAGGCCCTGTTTGTAGTACAATAGTGTCAGAATGGTCTCTTCATTGTGAGTTTTTGACAGATTTGCCATACAAACACTGTCAACTCTGTTTTTATTTTTTATACTTTTATTATTGTGTGTTTAATTTGTGATCTTCCTGTGTGAGTCACAATAAATACTTTTTCTTGCTTTCTTTCTAACTATGGATAGACTGGCCGCTACAGTAAAAACTGGCCGAAAATAAAATAAACTTCGGATTTCGAACGAAAACGCGTTTTAATTTGCGCTTTGAGAACATAATTCATATAGTTTGTCGTTTTTGATTTCAATAATTCTGAAGAAAAAAAAAAATGTCCTTCAACAGTTTAGAACGTTTAGACTGTTACGGGAAAAGATTTTAGTGATTTCTGGCTTTTGTTGTAGTAAGTCTATCTATCATAAAAAAAGTAAGTTGGAGTTTAAGATTAACATTTATTTATTTATTTATTAATAACCAACTTATACTAACAGTTTGCACCACACATCCTAGTTATTAGAAGGAGGGGGAGGAGGGGAGGGGGTAGGAGTCTCATTTCTATCATAAAAAAACTAAGTTGGAGTCTCATTTCCTACGAAATGTAGTGGAAAAGTTTTTTTTCGATTTCTGTCTTTTATAGTACCTACTCAAACCTCAATTGGTCCGATAGAGTTTTTTAATAATAAGAAATAGGATCGATTTGCAAAAAAAGTTTTTGTAAAAACGGCCCATTCTCTTGCTAACTGCACATTTTTTTATAAATCTGTGAATGGGGATCAATATTTGTCAAAAAAATAAGGACAGTCTCCTGAAACCGTTTTTCTGTAACTACAACAACTGCCCCGTCTTAAAAACCGAACCTGTATAGCGATATAACTTGAAAATTCATAGAAAATTTACTCCGACTGACACAGTGATAATATCTTCACCAATAATGATTGCATGAGTGTTCCTTAGCGGCGAATTTTGTAATCCAACTTGGCATTTGCCAAAATATTACGTGAGGTAATTTATTATGTCTTGTGTTTGTACTCCATTTTACGAATGTCCCGCAGAAGCAGGACATTTACAAACTTTATTAAAGGCTCCTTCAAACAAGCGCGAAACGCGATATAATCGCGCGCGACACGAAGGCAACGCTCGTCTCTCACAAGCGGTGCCATTGTGTCGCGCACGATTATATCGCGTGTCGCGCCTGTTTGAAGGAGCCTTTATAGTTAATGCCAAAAATACACAATGTTTACTTTGTTAAATGACCCGAATTCCCCATGTTGTGGTTTCCGGAGACTTATATAATATCCTAAATATGTATATATTATCCATCATCAATTCCTTAATTGGTACATTATTTTTATATTATAAAAGCCGAAATGAAAAATGTATTAAAAAAAAAAAAGAAACGACTCACCTAGGGCCAATTAAATAGTAACACAGATGACTTAGCAATAAACACTTTTGACTACAAATTATCCTTATAGCAAAACTAGTTTTATTTTAATTTTATGTTATGGCACACGTATTCATAAGTTCACAATACAACGTTAGAGCGCTGTGTAAATGTATAATTCACCCTACACTGTGTTTTATATAGCCATTTCCCTACGCGGACGCAGCGCAGGTGAATCCCCTGAGCGCGTTGAGAAACAACGGTCAAGTTTAGCGTGTGGTTCCGTTTCTTTTGGTCAAAGTGTATTTTTGGAAGTAGGTAAGGACATTTTATTATGTGTGAAAGATGATATGGCTAAAACCGGCTCTTGTTCTGTCTACGCACAATGAAGGGATCCGTAGTTGGAAAGAATTTATCCCAAGAACAAACTTAACATTAAAGTTGGAATACAAGTTCTCCCATACATCGATATACGTGACGATCAATTCTCCAACTGCAAATATAAGTTGGTTAACTAATACTCGTTATCTTGTTAAGCTATACTTTTTTGTGATAGTTTTCCTTTTAACTTCTATATTTTTAGTACTGCTGTAATTTTTTTCGTATATCCAAAATCAACCATTTAGCTGGCAGGGGTACTTGACTTGGGCACGCCACAATTGTGGCGATAGGTTCCCTCTTTGAGGAGTGGCTAGAGAGGCGCCACGGCGTCCTCACCTTTCGCCTGACACAGGTCCTCACCAGACACGGTTGTTTCAGGAGGTTCCTGTTTCGGATTAGGCGGGAGGAAACGCCCGGGTGTTACCACTGTGTGGATCGCCCGGAGGACACGGTGGAGCATACGGTGGAGGTCTGCCCGGCTTGGGCAGAGCACCGCCGTGTCCTCACGGAGGCGATTGGCGGCGGCGATCTCTCCCGTCCGGCCCTGGTCCAGGCCATGGTCCGGAGCGAGAGTACATGGGAAGCAGTCACCTCCTTCTGCGAAGTAGTAATGCTCGCGAAGAAGGAGGCGGAACGCGTGAGGGAGCGGCAGTCTGTGCGCCTTCACGCCCCTAGTCGCCGCAGGAGACGCTCTGAGCGGCGGGAATCGGTAGGCGCGGGCTTGCGTACGGCGAGCTATGGGTAGTTCGCCGTCCGGTAAGGACCAGGCCCGGGTCGACGGCGCGTTGTGTTGCACGCGTGCCTCAAAGAGATGTCAGCACGCACTGACGGGGTCCGCTAGGACCGGTGCCTGCCAGGGTTGCGGGTTTGTCCGAAAGGGATACCGTGGCCCTGGCACACAGGCAACTGAAGGAACACGGGTGGGTTTTAATCAGTAAAAGTCTGACACGCCCTCCCGCTCCACCCAGAGCGGAAGAAGTTATTTGATAATATCACACCCAAAAAAAAAAAAAGAAAGGGGTACTTGACTGTAACAAAAATGAGTACTTTAAAGCTTATTTCGCAAATGGATTCCTGAATCGAAAAATCGTTTTCAAAAACCCTGAATATTTTTGAACGGCCTATCCATATACTCTACTTTTCACTACGATTGCTAGAAAATTAAATAATCCAATACAATATTAAAAATAAATTACGGCCCCCCTAATTCAATTTGCAAATTAGAGAAAAATTCTAAAGAATTCACGCCAGTCTTTTTTTTATTTCTTCTGCAGCCGCAACGCATTGCATGCAGAATGCATGCAATGCGTTGACCAAAGAGATCGCCGATTTTAGTTCCATTTTCAAAAACAAAATGTTGTTTCTTTTTTTATGTAACAGTAGTATGTCGAGTCTTTATTCATGATTGTTCTACTTATGACTAAATACTTTTACGTTTTTGTGGGCTAATTGTCATTTGACAGACAAAAAAAAAAAAAAAAAAAACTTTTTCCCTAGAGGAAGAAATGCTATTTTTTCTTCGCTCTGGTACGCCACAATGACGGTCTTTTTGAGCAAGAGGAGTGAAAAAGGTTTATTTAAACGTCTTATCTTTTTTCAAATGGATTATAGTATTATAGGGGTAATCTACTAATATAATGGCGTCATTATGACTTTCCAATGGTCAACACTGACACTCCATTGAAAGAATTGTTAATCTCGTACATAATGACAAATGCAACATCCTACTAAACTTCCAACTTCCTACTACTTCAGATTGCTTAAAACACTAATAAATAATATGTAAAAATATATATAAATGAAATATGGCATGAATAAATTTTCAAAATGTTATTGTAATACAATTCTATTACGAGACCATTAACCGACCAATGATCGACCATTATGAATTTAGCAGATTACGAACTTTTAGCAAAATGACAATGGGATCGTGTTGGAGTGACGAATTTATAAAAATAGCAGACTTGGGGGGTTTCGTAACGTAAATGAATGACACAACAGGTAGGTAGGTACCAAATTAAAAACTAATTGTTTGGAAAGAGAGAAAGAAAGAAATATATTTTGTTTGGGACACGCATAGAGATTAATACAGAAAGTAAAAAAAAAAAAAATCAAACCTAAGAAAATTTACATATTTGTTCGAATAACAGAAACTATAGACCGTCACCTGCTATGCTCCATACATGCTCCGTTTGTTTTTTTGGAATAATCAAAACAAAAAATAATAATATACATATATATATAAAGACATGTGCGACACCAAAAAGGCCCGAATTTGTTTGGGTCCCATACCCAAAAAGTGAAAAATAAAGACTTCCAAAAAAAAAGGCGGAGGTCAATTTATTTTCAATATTCGAACAAATAAATGGACTATTACGAGTATTAGGTACGAAAACGGTTAGGACCTCTTTGGTTTATACAACTCATTCCTGACCACAATGTCGGCAATGTTCTGCTTAACTAGATGCTTTTTACCTTTTAACCTTTTATTTAACTAACTCTAAAGGTGTCTGCACACAGCGGGCGCGGCGCGGCGGGACGGGGCGTGGCGGGGCGCCGACGCGACGCTGAGCAGTTGTAATGTACTAGATATTATGGACGACGCCACACAGAGCCGTCCGGCTCGACGCGACGTGACGCGACGCTCTGTGTGGCGTCCTCCGTAATATCTAGTACATTACAACTGCTCAGCGTCGCGTCGGCGTCACGTCCCGCCGCGCCGCGCCCGCTGTGTGCAGAGGCCTTAATGTAGGTATGCAGGCACGCTAATTAAAACAAGATCACAGCTGCGAAAAAATCTTGAATGTTATCAATATCATACCGGATTTCGAGGGGGTTTTTGCTCTCTCATTAATTTGAGATTAAATACTTTACGTCATGGCAGCATTTAATAAATAAATTGATTCTAATAGGTAATATCCTGAGCGATAAGACATTTAATAAACATCATTCTTACTAAAGGATCATTCGTATTGTAACTATCTATACCCAAAGTCTCAAATTCAGATAATTTATGTAAACAAAGGGGATAACATATCAAAAAAATATCTTCGTAATGGTAATTCACATAAAATGGCGAAAACAAGGTTCTATTTTCTTTTAAGTACTGAATTTAAGAAATAATAATTAAAAAAATAATCATAACATAATTATTTTTATAAAATTGCGAATTTAAACAAAGTTATTATAAAAAGGAGATTTTCTGGTATAAAATATTGTATGATACTGGTAACAATGCAGGAGATCCAAACATTTTCACACTTTTTACATCTTTAACAACACTAATAGGCAACTCTCATTCATAGATTCATATTGTATATAGCATATCTAGTCACATTTTGGATGAAAACGGCTGTAAACTGTTTCGATTGGAAATAGATTTTGGAAGGCCTACGTATAGCAGTGGACTTAAATGGGCTGATTATGACTATCATAGGCCGTGTCTCCGACACTCTACATAAAACATTGCTTGGCAACGGTATTTTGTTTGCATAGTTCTTATAATTAATTCACTTTAATTTCATAGATGATTATTTACTAAAAATAATAATGATAAAATGTTATGCACCACTGTCCTGTCATTTTGACAGTGACATTTCTTGACATTACTTTGTTTACATAAATTATCTGAATTAGAGACTAGTAGTAGACTAGTAGCACAATTTCTTTGTCGCTGCCTGTCGCGCCCGCGATATCGCACGAGTCTGTACGAGCCTTAATTTATGTAACAAAGCAGCAACAAAATACGATCTAGAGGAATGTGGCCGTTTTTATTTAGATCGAATTTTGCTGCTTCGTGTCTCAATATTGAACTTTAAAAAAGGTATTAGAAAATTCTAGACATACTTACCGATATAGTTGATTGAGCCATTTTTCATAATTCCTTCTCAGTCATGAGATAATATTTTTTTTAAGGAGTGGCGATAGTGGACCCGAGACAGCCCTTAAGAGGCAAAAAAGAAAAAAACAAATAACTATATAAATTCCGGAATGGCTAATTTATCCTCATACACGGTTACCGTATACGGTGCCGTGCCGGTATAATAATGTAAAATTGGAAAGGATACTGCGACCGTACCGCGCGATGTAGGTAGCCGTGCAGATTAGCACGAACGCGGTTTTGCCCCGGGGGGCCGGTCGGCCGAGTAACTGATGGTGTGGGTATTACGTAGTACGAAACTTTTCACACACACAATGGACGCGGACACGACACGGTCGGGAGTACATTGGAAAATAGGTATTCGAGTGTAGGAACGGGCTTAGACTGAATGTTAGGCCATAGAAACCATCCTAATCATCTATCCGGCTTTTTCCCAAATATGTTGGGGTCAGCTTCCAGTCTAACCAGATGCAGCGGAATACCAGTAATTTACATGGAGCGAATGCCTATCTGACCTCCACAACACAAATTCAAAAGTTTATTGCTCAACACAGTACCTAAATAATCATACATTTCCAGATGTCAACTGAATACGCAGTCCACTGTATTGTACCAATTCAGGCATGAAAAATTTATCATAAAAATTATACAATTTCATAAATTCCAATTAATACCATATACAATGTCATAAAATCAAATTAATGACGGCGCTGATCATCTTGTTTTCATTCGATGACTCTTCATCTTCCCCTCGTTATCTAGCCCCCCACTTTCAGTACTTACATTTGCGCCAACTACAATAGAAATCTTCGTTCGTCTCACAATCGTCTTTTTCAATTTCCTACTCACCACACAGACTTCATTCACTCTTCCTTCTTCATACAGTCTATCTCTCTGTGGAATGCGCTCCACCAGGAAATCAGGATGGCAACCAACCGATTATCTTTTAAAGTAAAAGTTCGCGAGCACATTCGCAAGAAGTTGGCAGTATCATCACAACGGTAATGTTTACAACAACAACATCATCAACATCATCATTACTTGAAGTTCCTTGCTCTTGTATCATGTTTATTATTGTATGTATATATATATTGTATTGCATATATATATTTGTATGGATAAATATCTATATGCTTTATGTATGTATGTATTTATTGTATATGTAAATGGTACACCACTGACTACCTGCAGTATTGTCCTTCTACTTTTTGATCCATCCAAAGGTTGTCTGTAAAAGATCGCTTTTAGCGATAAGACCGCCCATTGTGGCACCCTATGTAACAGTTCTACATTTATATCTGTAATTTTTATGGTGTACATAATAAAGAGTATTCTATCTATCTATCTATCTATCTATGTTTTCCCATTGTTTGTCTTATTTGTTTTGGTATAGATATTTATGTGTATTTATTTGTGCTTATATTTATATATAATAAGATTTATATATTAAATTTATAGCTTTTAATAGTTTTATTATATCTTTATATTTAAATGAATATTTATTCCTCAATTCTCGCTATTGCACCTAACTACTGTTTGTCAAAGCATCACCCAAAGGCTGACTAGTAGAAAATGCCTATGGCATTAAGTCCGCCCCTGTACATTTTGTGTGCTTAAAGTATTAAATAAATAACTATATAAATAATACGTTATACAATGTCACAGATTCAAATCAATAAGTAAATCATGTCAGAGTATAATGTCATAATAATTCAATAATAGTCAACACATAATTAAAAATACAAATAAAAATAATTTTACTAAAATATATCGGACTCAAGTATTCACCATAATTATATGTATTACCTACTATATACACACAATTTTTTATCTAACACAGACACTAGGTAATACGATACCTCTTCGTAAGACTGGTTGTCAGACTTTCGGGCTTCTGTTGTCCCGTAATGACTGTTAAAGATCCACGAATCACGTTTCGAGGCACGGAGGGGTCTTGGTATGTAAAAATGGTCACCCATCCACGGACCAACCGCGGCTAGTGTTGCTTAACCTGATCGATCGACCCGTGCGGCTATTATTACTTAGCCACAAGTAGTTAGTCACCACATTTTTAAATAAAGATTCGTTTTTAATTTACACCTGCGCGTACGCAAATCACCTTCCTTTTTACGTCCACTCAAATTTAAAAATAGAATTAAATCGTCTGACCATAGTTTGGCTAATGTCAGTAGTCGCTTTTTACTGACGGAACCGGATTTAACACAATAATTATATTTTACATAAGTGTTTTATAATAGCTGTAGCCGTGCCGGTGGTTCCCCTCGGAAGTACTTGATATTTAAATGGTCTATGTATATTTTTTTTTTAATTAATGTACATTGGTGCACACATCTCAAATTCATATATTACTAGCTTCTGCCCGCGACTTCGTCCGCGTGAAATTTCTTGCTCCCCCAACCCACCCCGTCGCTTCGCATTGCCTGCTCGCGCTCTTACTTCATTTTCGCTTAGCCTTTCAGAAATTTTTTTTTGCTCGGCTCCTAAAGGTCCTAGCGTGATGTTAAATACCCTATAGCCTTCCTCAAGAATTGTGCTATCAAACACAAAAAGATTTTTTCAAATCCAACTGGTAGTTACAGAGAGTAGCGCGTTCAAACTGACAGAAAAAATTTCTTCAGCTTTAGTATACTCGTAGATTTAGAGTAGACTACCTCGCAGAGCTACCGACCGACCCCGCTACGGCGCCCTGCCTCTACATGATGCGTGCGCGATACTAGATCATTATTTTGCTGCGGAGTTATTTTAAAATTATGGTATCTCCTAAGATGTTTATTTATTTATTTATTTATTTATATATGCTTTATTGTACATCAGACAACACATTACAAAAAAAAGGAAAACAAACACTATAAAATATACAAAGGGCAGCCTTATCGCATACTACGATCTCTTCCAGGCAACCTTGGCATGGATAGTGAATTTCTGGACATAAAATGGGGTTGTCATTGGTGCAAATAAAAAGTATAACAGCACAATATCCTATAATAGATACACAGATATATGCTATATAATAGATACATACATACTAACTATATAAGTAAAGAAAATAAATGAAGTGTAAGTATAGATTATCACAGCTATCAACGAGAACGTAATCACAACGACAAGTAATGTTCCTTCACAAGTCTTTTGAACACAGGCAACGATTGCGCGCGTTTTATTGGATCTGGCAATGCATTCCACAAACGAGCGGCCTGGACCGTAAAGGATTTGTCATGTGGAATGCATGGGCAATTTAAGCTTCAAGTTATCTGATGACCTTAAAAATTTCGTGTGGGAGTCGCAAAGAAACTGGAAACGTTTTATAGAGAGGGGTGGAAGGGGACAAGAGCACATTATACAAAAGGGAAAGAATATGAGCATTCCGGCGAAGGCGAATTGGTAACCACTTGAGCTTCATATATATGATTTTGAACCGTAGAGGCAGGGGGGCTAGTCTCGCTAAAGGTTACATATGCTTATTTATTTGTTTATGTACACGTTCCATTCATCTCGAACTAGTTACTAGTCTTTCAACAAAGGATTACATACTTGCATTAAAACGTTTCATATCACGTAGGGGTAAGCCAGCCGAGATCATGTCAGATAACGGTAAACATTTTGTAGGGGCTGAAAAAGAATTTGTTTCTTTCATTGAAAATAATAGCAAGGATATTTATGACTTTGCTTCAAATAACAATATTTAATTCAGCTTCATTCCTCCGTATGCTCCTCATTTTGGCGGTTTGTGGGAAGCAGGGGTGAAATCGTGAAAACACCACCTGCGACGAGTAGTGGGGGGCACAAATCTCACTTACGAGGAGTTCAGTACGGTGTTGGCACAAACTGATGTCATTCTGAATTCCCGTCCCTTAACAGCTCTGTCCACAGATCCTAACGACCTACAACCCCTTACCCCTGGCCATTTCCTCATCGGCCGTACACTGACCGCTCCAGCCGACCAAGACTTGACTGCTACACCGAGTCATCGCCTGCAGCGCTACGATGTGATCGAGCAGATGAGGCAAAGCTTCTGGAAGCGATGGGCTACAGAATATGTGTCAGAGCTGCAGACGCGGACGAAATGGAAGACTCATCAAGATTCTATTACGCTCTATCAACTCGCTCTAATAAAGGAGGATAACCTGCCCCCACTCAGGTGGAAATTAGGAAGGATTATAAGAATTCATCCAGGTACTGACGGAATCTCAAGAGTGGCTGACCTACTCACGGCTTCAGGCATCACACGCAGAGCGTTCTCAAAAATATGCCCGCTGCCAGTATCTGATGTGCCGTCCTGCTGATCCTGTTGGAACTTGCTACTTCCAAGGCCGGGCCTATGTTACCGCCTGTGCCATCTATCGGAATGAAGAACCAAGATGACGATCTGAAGTTGCCGCTGACGGCTTATTTGCGACTGATATCAAGCAATCACCGTCGAACATGTAGGCCAATCATCGCGGAGCGTCTCCTACCAACTTCACTCTCGTTTCGTTCCTCATATATCGCGCGCCGCACGCGCCTCCATTTTTTTAATATATAAATGTTTTTTTTTTTCGACAAGACTTATTATACCATTATGCATCAATAAATGCCTTTCTACGAATAAAATAAATAAGTTCATTGAAGTAACCGAATCCACATCACGAACGGGAAGAGGAGGCAGCAGCCCTCATCCTACCTTTTAGTAGGGAATGTCCTCTTGTCTGATAATCATCATCATCATCATCATCATCATTTCAGCCGAAAAACGTCCACTGCTGGACATAGGCATCCCTTAAGCACCGCCACTTTGACCGGTTCTGTGCTTCCCGCATTCAGCGGATTCCTGCGGGTTTCACAAGGTCATCGGTCCACCTTGTGGGAGGCCTTCCCATGCTACGTCTTCCGGTACGCGGTCGCCACTCCAGAACCTTTCGGCCCCAACGGCCATCTGTTCTTTCTTTCTTATAAAAAATTAAACATTTATGCACTTTCCATGAACAAGGTAGGTAAAGAATAATTTCGTTTAATTTCCTTACTAGGCACGTAGCCTTTGAAATTACTGACCGGAAACGTTTTAGTGTTCATAGTTAATGACGATGATGTCAATGTTATGCATTTCTGTATCATTCGTCACCTCGCTGCTGTCATCAATCTTCATGTCGAGCTCATGGAGACTGTACAGTACCTACCTAGATACCTACTAATTCGATGCATCTAACGAGGCAGAATAATGAATGTTGAAAGGAATTACTGATATTCAGTGAATTTTATATTTTAATATTTATGTAACTGCATCTTTCATCCATTTTGCGGTTTGAGGTAAACCACAGATTTGTACCTACATTACAAATAATAAAACAACATTTTTCATAAGTTGTAATTTTTATGATAAAAGACCTTTTGATGTATAATAAAAAGTATTTTACAAAAAAAAAAAAAAAAAACAAAAAGAAATGGAATAATAACTTAAATTTTGGAAGTCGGTTCCGTATTTTCGTTTTTGCCATCGACTTCCAAAATTAAAGTAATTTTTCTTTTTTTTTTTGTATGTTTATTATTTTTCACTTTTTTGTTGTGGTACCTACCCTACACGTTCCACTAATAAAAAGTTATGCGTGGACATACATTACAATCAGTGCGTGAACAATCAATCATCCCCTGTTTTCCTACCCTTGGAGTTGGTTTTTTTTTTTATGTTGGTTATATGTGACCAACGGGTATATTCTATCCAATAAAAAAAGAATTATCCAAATCGGACTACTCTGTAAAAAGTTATGCGTGGTCAAACATTAAAAAAATATATATACGCGTCAACTTGAGAACCACCTCCGTTTTTTTTTAGTCGGTTAAAAAAGGAAGATAAGGCACCGGTCTAATGTCACGTAAACAGTATTGAACTAGAAACAATTACATGTAAACACTCCCACACAACTACATTTCCCGATGTCGTGTGTCATGGATCAACAACCGAAAAAGCGAAGGATATAACGCGGGCTGTAGCGGGAATGAGATAGCAATAATTGTCACTGTTACGTACCCATAACAACTCAGAAACAAATGGCGACCTAGAAAACAATATTATTCAGGAGAATTTTAAAGAAAATAAGTTTTGATATACTTACGAGTGAAAATAATCCCGTGAAACTTGTTTGCGGTTTGTGAGTTGTATGTGCACATTTTGAAAACACAGGAAGGCATTCTTGCTGCTTATTTAGATGATAACGGTAATTTTACTTAACGTGCTACACAGTGCTACACAAACGTCAGTTCGATTGTGACTAAGGTCAGTTGTGCCGGTCGACATAGTTTATGCGGTCCACGGCGAGGAGCGCGTACCCAATCTTCCTTTTTTATACATCAATAACAAATTGTAAGTAATCAAAAATCAATATTATATCATTAACAATTTATTTTAAAGAATACATCACAGTAAAATAATATAAAATTTAATGATAAATTTAATTTAATATTATAACTTTTTTTTTTCGTTTAGTGCAACCCAATTATAGTAGTAATCACATCGTATTGTTAGTAGCGCATCTTTCAATTCAAACTCAAACTCAAATTCAAATAATTTATTTCAATTAAACCAATTTACAGGCACTTTTGAATTGTCAAGGAGTCGGTCAGTAAGAAAAATGAAGCTACATGCCCATTCCAAAGCGTAGTAGGTACCTATGGGGAAGAACCGGGCAAGAAACTCCATGGACACTCTTTTAAATTGATTCAATGGCCGTATTCTCAAAAAAAGGTCAATCATTTTATAATGTAAGAAGATCAGTAGGTATGAAATCAGTCAACATGTTGAATCGAGATTTAAAACCAAGCATAGTTCTTCATTACAAACAAGACAAAAAATATATAAATTTGCCCTAATAGAAATAAACACGGAATAAAGTTATGCTAGGTATAACCGTCAAAAAATGTATGGTTATACCGAAGTTATTCCTAGGATAACTTTATTCCGTGTTTATTTGTACGGCCCTACAGTTAAAGGCTTACACAGACAGGCGGGACGCGACAGTGCGCTGCGATTCTGCAGAACAACTTTTTATAGAAATTGTTCTACTAGTGTCAGGTCGCGCTGTCGCCTGTCTTCGGAAGCCTTTTCAAAATCTCGCCTTGTAACGTTTTTTTTTAATAATTAAGAATACCAAAAATAACATTACAAGGCGAGATTTTGAAAAGGCTTTTGCGTTATAAGAGGAGAAGCTCCATTGTTTAATTTTTTTTTAAATATAATCTGTACACAGTCAAGAATAAATAATAATAATAACATTACAACAATGTATTTTACATTACAAATAATCGCCAACTCAACTCAAAGTCAAGCATTGAAATCGAAAATCAATCTTTAAGGTGTCCATTGGCAATTAAGTTGCCAAAAAACTATTATTTTAAGACATCTGCTGTCGATACTGCCGGCGGCATAGTAGGTAAACGTGGCGGGAAATCAGGTTTTCCAGATGCAAAGTGATCCCAGGTGGAGAACTCAGCTGAGAGAGCTCCTCCTGGACACTCGGTGGCGCTGACCTGGTTGTGCCCGATCAGTTTGTAGTCAGGACTGATCTTACCTAGGTTTACTCCTTCCGCAATGAGAGCTTTCGTCGTTTCCAGCTGTTCTGTGGTTGGTTTTTCCACTGGAAATAAATAGAAAATGTGATTATGTGCTGGATACTTACAATCTAAATTCAGATTTAATGGTTGAGTCTGCCTGATACCAATAAATAGGCAGAAAACCAAGCTTATGGTGATAGATCGTGCGGGAAAGTTATCGGGTGCCTATAACATCCAAGGCATCGATACTGTGGACAGTTTTATATATCTGGGCTCTAATATTAATAATGAAGGCACCTGCGTCCCAGAAATAAAACGACGTATAGCCATGGCTAGAGATGCTATGGCACGCCTCCAGAACATCTGGAAAAATCGTGCTATAAGTTATAAAACCAAAGCCCGATTGGTCAGAGCACTAGTTTTCCCGATTTTCTTGTACGGTTTTGAGACGTGGACACTCCGAGCAAGAGAAAGACAGAGGATAGACGCATTTGATATGTGGTGCTGGAGGCGGATGCTCCGAATACCATGGACAGCCAAACGCACAAATGTGACCCGATTGTCTATAGTTTGCTTACAGCGTATTTTGACCTATTTCGGCCACATAATGCGAAAGGGACGTAGCAACCTTGAAAAGCTGGTCATTGTTGGAAATACCGAGGGAAAGAGAGCATGAGGCCAGTCGCCAACACGATGTTCCGACCAAGTAGAAGAAGCCACGCCCTCAAGCAAATTTCAGTAGGTGGTGATGGCAATGTTGGACCGGAGTCGATGGAGGCAGATTGTCCGCTTAAAGATCCAGTGACCACGATCCTCAGTAATGAGGACACCGATTGAAGAAGAAGCCTGATAACCAACCCGCTATGGGCTCGCGTGTTGGATAATGGCCGCTCTTAGCAGCAACGGGAACATTATTTGTAGGTTGATTACATATGCTATGCTGTATGTTTGTGTGTCTAGGACGATAGGGCTCGACAAACTAGGCAATTTTACTCTAAAATCGACTTCGTGATTCATTATAAAATTAAAAAATAATTTATTATTATTATTGTTTCAGAATACCAATTATAAAGAGTTTAGCTATAGACTTGTTTTCAGTCCATGTAAAATTAAGGCGCTACACTGATTGCGCGCTCGAGCCGAATGCTCGCGAAAGTCGTGAGTGGTTGCCTTGCGTACCTATTTGGTAGGTATTTAGCCACACATAGACATACACACACTTTCGGGAAGTAGGTGCTCACGCCCAGTGCCCTTTGTTGGCGCTGGGCGTGGGGACTTTATTGCACTCCCAGACACACAACACTCTCCAAAGACACATACATCTCTCATAATCTCCTTTGTTTTGTAGTCAAAAGCCATTTGTTCAAATTAGGCTGAAAATCTGCACTTTTCGAATGTCAAAATTACATAAGACAGGCCCCCAAATCGCCCGCCCTTCATCAATTCCTAGTGCTTTAGCTGGGAAGAAGAAGTGAATGATATATTTATTTTGCAAGACTATAGGTAGTTAACACAAGTTCTTAAGATCTATGGGTTTCACTATATTCGGCATTTCAGCCGAGCAAATATAGATTTTATATCTTGGTTATACTACAGATTACTTATACTTACTTTGGATTTAACGTTTAAAAAAATAAATTGGAATTATAGCATGCAGTACCTACACATTTAGTAATTAGCAATAACATAAAAATACTAATAACATTTTCTTAATTTACATTCGGATTAAAATGCAATTAATAAATTTAAAACCAAACAATTCTATTCATTTAAAATGGAAAATGTAACTTGATGCTATGAATCAAAATTGTACCTTTTTGAGAGAAAGAAAATAAAATTACTACTTACCTCTCCAGTCTCCAATAAGACAGATGCCGATGCTATGTCTGTTGGCAATGGTGGCGTGGGTGCCCAAGGTGTCCCAGCCGCGACCCTCGTACGCACCTCCTTCACTGCCCACGCAGAAACTAAAGACAAAGAGAAGTAAAAATGTATAAATGGTCACCCATCCACGGACAAACCGCGGCAAGCGTTGCTTAACCTGATCGATCGACCCGTGCGGCTATTATTACTTAGCCACAAGTAGTTAGTCACCACATTTTTAAATAAAGATTCGTTTTTTTTTACACCTGCGCGTACGCAAATCACCTTCCTTTTTACGTCCACTCGAATTTAAAAATATAACTAAATCGACTGAACATAATTTGGCTAATGTCAGTAACAGCTTTGTACCGACGGAACCGGATTTAACACAATAATTATATTTTTCATAAGTGTTTTATAATAGCTGTAGCCGTGCCGGTGGTTCCCCTCGGTACTTTGATAGTTTTTGCAAGTACTTGATATTTAAATGGTCTATGTTTATTTATTTTTTAATAATAATAATGTGCATTCGTTCACACATCTCAAATTCATAATAGACTATATTGTTACGTGTAACGATCTACACATGGTTAATATAGCGAGTTCATGGTTCATCATTTATACTCATAGATTGTTCGATATTGAATGATGAAACAACAAGAATATGGATGATGCCTGGGTAAAAAAAAAAAGAAAATCTGTTTAGTCCGTCAATCAGATAATAAAAAAATATTAGACACGTATTTTGTGCTTTATCATATTAATACAAAATGACTTAGATAAAACACATTAAACTTGAGAGTGGGGGCTCGTTACGTCACAGCTCAGGATAAAATCTAATGAGAAGTGACGTCATGCCACATTTGAACTCAACGTATCGCCGTAATGTTTTGATTACGTAAAAAAGGAAAAAATACGTGTTCAATATTTTTTAATAATCTACTTGAGGGACAAAAAAAAATTTTTAGTCATCATCCCTATTGTCGTTTAGAAAGAAAAAAAATATATTTGGGACACGCACAGGAAATACAAAAAATAAAGAAAACGGAGCATTTAAAACTAACAAAATTGCCATTATTTGTTCGATTTATTATTACAATTAAATGAAAGAAAATTTAAAACTCATATAAAAAGTACACTTTGTAAACAAGCATATTACAAATTAGAGGATTATATCCAAGATAAGAATGCTTGGAAACATGCTGGTCCTGCTCCATAGGACAATTTAGAGTCTAGACAAAATCAAACTGGTTGCTAATTTAACTGTATAATTTATAATTTTTATGATATTAATTTTATTTTCTGTGATTAATATTTTAACTCACACACTGACTTATTATATGTTGTTTTTATTTTTTATTTTTTTAGGAAATCATATACAATGTTTGTAAATATGTGAGCACCATGTACCTATCGCATTTATTAATTTTTCTGTTATTACTTCACTTTTCATTCTTTTTACCAATTGTGGTAAGTAATTTTGATGAAATTTTTATATTTTTTATTTATTTATTCTAGGTACATAGTCTTCACCTATAAATATTAATTAATGTATACAAACTATTGTTAACATTTTAAAAGAGTAAGTATGGAGTTTCTTGCCCATTCTTCTCCATACATAACTACATTTTGGAAGGCGCAACTAGAATCAATTAACTATTCATGTAATTTTTGACGTTCAAAAGTGCATCTTCGTGCCTATTTGAAATAAATTATTTGACTTTGACTTTGACTTTGATAAAAAATAAAGACCTGTGTTTTTGCCTTTTTTTTTGGGTGAGAAATTATTAAATAACTTCTCCCGCTCTGGGCGGAGCGGGAGGGCGTGTCAGACTTTTACTGACTAAAACCCACCCGTGTTCCTTCAGTTACCTGTGTGCCAGGGCCTTTCGGACAAACCCGCAACCCTGGCAGGCTAATAGGGCCCGCTTTTATGCCTCGGACACACTTACGGACATAATATATAAATCCTGTACGGTGCAACCGCACATTCTGCAATTCAGCAGTTTACGCCACTCATTCATTCCATACATTAATTAGTTCAGTTCGCGTTGGGCTATCAAGTCAGCCAGGCGTTCTCATTACCGCCAACAAGGGCCGCGTCACTCACTTCATTTCCACACCATCAGTCTATCAGCTCATTTTACATTAAGTACCTTCAGAACAATATAGTAGTGATTTAATACTTACCTTCTTTCATTACATTCATCCCACATCTAAAAGTAATGTATGCTCTAGCAAGGGATCATACAAATCCCATTAAAGGAATAAAAAATATGGCATACCATATAAAGATTCGGGCGTTTGTTTTTGGGTGTAGCGTAAAAGAGCAGCCTTGAAAATCTGATTGTCAAGTCAATAGACCATCTACAAGACATCACGTGATGCCACACCCTTTTAATAAATCCTTTTGTTGACTTACGGTGTCCCTCTTTTCATAGGTCGTAAGCGTTATTTTTATTTGGGACTAATGGCTAGCAGCCAGAACGTATTAAGGCGCTGCCCAAACAGGGACACCGTAAAAGGTCTTCTTTTTTGTCGCACAGTTAGCTTGATTGCTATATATTGCAAGCCAAACAAAATACAGAGTATAGTCAAGTATATAAAAAAAGACTTATACAAAAACATTTTATAGATATACATATATATATTTTTGAGTTGAGCTGCACGATTACTGACAAATGCCTGCACTGACTGGACAGGTCCACTCAATCTGTGTGGTTCTTTTTTCAAAAGACGATTTCAGACACCAATCTATATGGTCTTCAGGTGACTTGACCAAGATTATGTCTGGACTTGAGTTTGTTTCGGCCTTTCTTCTCAGAGTAGTCAGATACGAAACGCCGACCTCATCTAGTTTTAAAATATGATTGACGTGTAAAAGTGTTTGTGAAAACCTACTTACAGAAATAAAATCATTTATCATTTATAGAAATGATCGAGAATCTTAAATAAAAAATATATAAAAAAACGCTACAATGAACATGAAACAACTTTTTCGTCTCGAAATGCTGAATATTTTGAGTGACAAC
This sequence comes from Dryobota labecula, assembly GCA_947523025.1. NCBI lineage: Eukaryota > Metazoa > Arthropoda > Insecta > Lepidoptera > Noctuidae > Dryobota > Dryobota labecula. The sequence continues at coordinate 13,971,510 of OX383303.1, forward strand.
GGACTATTCATATTTTTGTAACTACATATAAAAAATATGTAAAAATGGTTTAACTTAACGGTGTATTAAAAAAAAAAAAAATTGCTACTCAACTTTCACAATGGCGGATATGAGATCAAACGCATCGCCATTTTCAACCGTATTTGTTCCCGTCAAACTCAAACTCAAAGCATTTATTTTAAATAAACCAATTACAGGCACTTCTGAATTGTCAAGGAGTGGGTTAGTCAGAAAGATGAAGTTAGTGGCTCATTCCAAAGCGTAGTAGGCTCCTATGGAGAAGAACGGGCAAGAAACTCTACGGACACTCTTTTAAAACAAAATATTGTTACAAAATATTGGTTGCATCATTCATGTTGAAATTATACATGTGAGAACAATGTAGAAAGACGTGCACATTAGAAGCGGCCATTATAAAAACGAATAAGCCGTGACAGCTAAGAAATGACCAGTCCCAACTGATGGCGCCCGTTCACGAACATGACGCATGGATCAACACCATTCAGTTCAACCATTTGAAGGGAACTTAATGATCCAACACACGCGCCACCACAAGCCAGACATTTGAGCGAACATAACAATACCTAAAGATTTGCTTCTTACCGCTCCATAATAAATGTGATGTTATTATTCTTTGCCATTTGCACTCAAATGTCAAAGTACATACACAATAGGTATTGTCTCTAGAACTTATCAGTAATACCTATTACCTACAGGACTCTGTGGGGCGTGGTTTTCCGCGATGACGTCACATTTATGCTCAATGTTCAATCTCATTGGTTGGTCATAAACATTTATAAATACTATTCTTTATGATATTTATACCTAAACTCCGGCCGATGAGAGAATGCGTTCCTGTCACCTGTCAGCTGAGTTCAAAAGAAAGCGTGCTTTACGAATTTAAACTTTATAATTCCTGGAGGGGGGGGGGGGGGGGCTTTGCTTTGATTTTTTATGACATGGAGGACGGGGGCGGGGGGGGGTCTGGATGGAGATTACGTCAGTAATATTTATTTATTTAAATTTTCAGATCTTGCTGCAAAATTTAGTTAATTTTGATATGAACAAAGATGGCAACCCTATGGAATTCCCTAAAATAATTGATATTGCTTATTCGCTCTCACGTGGTGTTTTATGGTTAGAAAGAACCGAAGTAGAGAAGTTACTTAAATGGGCATTCAATTACTTTATCCATATTAATACTATAAATGTGAAAGTAACTCTGTCTGTCTGTCTGTCTGTACCTATGTTACGTTTTCACGCCTAAACCACTGAACCGATCGTCATGACATTTGGCAGAGATATATAGCCTGGGATATGGAGAAGGACATAGGCTACTTTTTTACGCGATAACCGAAAACCACGCGTACGGAGCCGCGGGCAAAAGCTAGTAGTCTATATATTCCTTATTTCTAGACTCTTGAATAACAATAAAGAATTGCGAACAGATAAAAAAAAAGTACAAAAACCAACGTTTACGTAAGCATGGGGGTATGAGTTTTGCTTACTTTGGTTGTTAAGGGGGAAGTGTGGGTCCAAAATTACTAAAATTTTGCTTACGTAATATCTACTTGAATCGCCCCTAATGAAGTCATTAGTCATGATGACAAGGTTTTGATTTAATTGGTCTTTCAATACATAGCGTGACTTAGTTCAGCGCTACCTACTGGAGATTTCTTTGACGAATCCGATACGATACAAAAATATACAAATACAAAATAGTTTATTGTGACAAATAGAAAATTACATTTTACATTTAAACGTGTTTGGAGCCTTCTTTTAGGCAAACAATGGTACCGATTCCCTTGTTCACAAACTAAACTAAATTTAAGTTCAGTGCATCTTTTTCTTTCTATTTCATTAAGAAAAGGACAGAAGATACATTTTAGTTTAGTCCTGTCAAAATAATCAGCGCTTGACGTAAATTGTCGTAATTTTAGTCGGCAAGTTTTTAATCACGTCTAAACTTGTATGGAGTAGTGACAGGCGCTGCTTAATTTGACAGGACTAAACTAAAATATATATTTTGTCCTTTTCTTAATGAACTAGAAAGAAAAAGATGCACAGAACTTAAATTTAGTTTAGTTTGTGAACAAGGGAATCGGCACCAATGCCTGTATTAGAAGGCTCACGATATTCAGAGAATTAGTCAGTAATCTAAAATAACAGAATTAACCCATGGAGTGGCAGTGCCTCGTTGGTCTAGTTCGATTCCCAGGTCTATTAACCCAATTATCACTGTTCTTATATTTCGCCGAATAATCATTTGCCAACTTATCATATAAATTTGTTTTATTTCCCAACCTCACAGTTACCAACTACGTTTGGTCTGCTTTTCATAATGACACTTTTTTAAATGCCAACTTTCAAGTAGCAGAATGTTTTAGTTTGTTCCTTTTACAAAAGCGATTCGCTTCTGGCACATTGCCGACCGCTGCCGCGGCACGCTCGCTTCGCTCGATCGGCTCGTGCGTTGTTTGTCATACTCTAACCTAACCTAACGTAATATGGCTCTGCATTGCTGCCAATTTAAAGGTTTAACATTATTTTTGAGATTCTTAAATAAAAATGTATGTAAAAATTACACTGACAAAAATTAGTAACTATATTTTTTGCCAATTAAATACTAGACACTATTGACTGTGCCGTTATTCAATAGTGGTACAGTTGCTGATGCGAACCTACGAAGGAAAGCCGGTAGGAATCGTGATGTAGGTATGGTGCTTTCGCCACTGATAGCTTGATCTATAGCAGGACCTTCTGTTTTTTTTTTTTTTTGTTTTTGTTTTTATATAATTTATTTTTGACGTGACAACGTCTAATAAATCAATGAACGCCGGCTGCATGCATGAAAAAGAATGACTCATTGTCCCGTTACGCTTATTGTCCCGTTACTCTCATTGTCCTGTTACGCTCATTGTCCCGTTACGCTCATTGTACGCTTGCGCCGCATCAATGTTTTGTTATGACATTGTCACGTTAAACTATCGTCCGTAAACCAACTTTACAGACAACCAATTTTTTGACGTGACAACGTCTAATAAATCGATGAACGCCGGCTGCATGCACGAAAAAGAATGACTCATTGTCCCGTTACGCTCATTGTCCTGTTACGCTCATTGTCCTGTTACGCTCATTGTCCCGTTACGCTCATTGTACGCTTGCGCCGCATCAATGTTTTGTTATGACGTTGTCACGTTAAATTATCGTCCGTAAACCAACTTTACAGACAAACAATTTTTTTATACTTACTACCCAATTAATACTATTTTTTTTCCTTATTTCTTTCCTTCATAAATTTCGTGTAGCCGTACCTATGTACAAAACCGCCGGCGGCGCCACGGCACCGATCCAAAACTTGATCCCAAGTGCGCTTGATTAATTAACTTAATCATATTGAAATCAACGAATCTGCGCGGGAGTCCCACAATGTTCGATGCTGATGACTCATTGTTATTTCATTTAGTAGTAAGTCGTTTTGATCAGCTGCGGTGCTTCCCCTAGCCTGGCCTCTGATGGCTGAAAGATAGCAGTTTTATAATCAAAACATTTAATTCACTTTCAAGAATAGATAGCGTTGTGTCCAGTTCAGTAGTATTGTGACCTTTGTGGACGAGTACAGTACGCAAAAGAGTTTAGTGTGTGTGCAAGAATGGAGAATGATCAAATCTGCCCCGAAGATTTAAATCGTTAGACTCCCATAATTCGTCAAAAGATGGTCGCGGTTCTGATTCGTTTTGACACCTCTGATGTAACACACAATGACGCAGTGACTTGACTTGATTGTCACGGAAACAACATTATCATTGTGTAAGCTCAATCTTCTCAGTATTTTATTTATTTTATTTTATTCGGGAAACTTATAGCTAACTTATACAGTGTTCGTAAACAATATGAAAATGAAGGCCATTTACAAATTTCAACTGATGATAAACAGTAAAAATAAAAACGAAAAAAAGGTCGGTACAAAAAATACCTATAACATAAAATTTGAAATAGTACACGATCGACTAATACAAAACATCATTTATACTTCATTTACTATAACATTAGAAAAAAGAGGCTCGTAGAAGCAGGAGTGCGTAACATTTTATTCAAAGTTAAAAGTTTAAACAATTAAACTAAAAATGTTTTAACATAACTTTGATAAATAGGTCGTAATAACATCTTCATCACACATTACACAACGAAATGAATGAATGAAACAAACGATTACGTCGTGATGATTTAAATTTAATTAAGATTAAAGGAAATAAAAGTCTTTTTTTTTACAATATTTTATTTAAAACAACAACTTTCAACACACAATAGTTGGTGTAACTTCTTCGTCTTCATCATATAATTTAGTCACTACGAGTATCATCAGAGAATAAAGATGAAGAAGTTTCACCGACGTTACCTAATAATAAATCTTTCTACCACATCATCCATTATGCTTTAACTTTTCCTCTTCTTTAATTGCATGAGCAACGCAAGACTGCCATCGTTCTAGCGTAATACTATCCAGATCTTGTGGGAGTAATTGTTTCTCCTTGTCTAATTTGAACGTTTTGTTATGTTGAGCCACATACCCCATCATTTGAGCCCATATTAATTCTATAGGGTTGAACTCGCAGTGGTAGGGTGGGAGGCGCAATACTGAAATACCCTTCTCTCTAGCCAGATGGCTATCATCAACATGGCATCTACAACAAACTTTTGGTATAAATGTCTTTGTATTTTTGCTTTTTCTAATAAAGTTGCCCTAAGATCTTTTTCCTCAAAAGGAATATTTTTGCTTTTAAACCATTCCTGTATATCTGCCTTTCGTGTAGCTGTGGTTGGCAGCTTCTCCAATGTCCTTGAGTGGTATAGCGCATTGTCCATAAAAATTACAGCACCACTCTAAATTTTTGACAAAATTAACTTGAACCATTTTCACTTTTGTCTATCGCGCTTCTATAACATATTCCCTGTAAATTGAGAGGTCTGGCTCTTATGAAACAGGAAATCCTAGTACAAGAGTCAGGGCTACACAGATGATTGTGTCTTGAAGTGTAAATAAATAAATTATTGTTATTATTAAAGTTGAAGGCGTCCATTTCGGAGTGGTCATCTTCATCACCTTTCTTTGCATCAAATATTAATGCAGCATCCATTAAAAACCCTTCACAAACCCTGTGAAATAAAATTAATACAAGTCAATTATTCCGTACCCCCTATATAATTTCACTGCTGGAAATAGTTCATAGATAAATACTATAACAAAATTTATAACTTTAAAAGTTCGCTTTGCATGCGTTAATTCATAATACAATATAATATGTATTACTTAATTAATAGTCAATAACAATGGGGTGTTCATTTTTTTATGGCGAGGACAGTCCATAAAATACATACCAGTATGACCGATTATAAGTTGGATTTTTTAAACCAGCAGATAGACCTTCCCAATGTGCTTCTTTTGAAGACTTATTATTAGTGTCAAGCCATATTAGGCTTTTCGTGTGACCTGTTTGTATGATAAAAGGTTATTAATATAAATACCATTCATTTCACGAACCAATTTTATGAAATTATGTTTAACTGTATAATTAATTATAATGTTATTGAATGCAAGAGGTCATACACTGCTTAGTGCATAAATAGCTGTTAAGAAATTTAGAAGCACTGTACCTTCATTTAGCCAAGTGTCATCTAAATAATAATATATTTTCCTTCCTTTATTCCTTAGCCTTTTTATTTCATGAAGATATTTTAGTCTCCAAAGGACGATCTCCTGCTTGTCTATGACTTCTATGAGTGCACTTTTTCTGCTCCGTTTGATTTATGTGAACTTTAATGTTTATTTAATTATTTTATACAGACTGCTTTTTTTAAAATCTGGCAGAGACTCGTCACTGTTAACTGCTTCCAGCATCTTTTCCAAGGTGGGCAACTCATTATTAAAGAAGAAGGAATGAATTTTCCTGCATATTCCACTAAATGTGATGTCATCAAAATCATCACGTTTCATGTGCTTCTGTTGGGGAGGGGGAGATTGCAGGCGACTTTTTATGTTGTACTATTTGAGAATATTGGACAGAGTAGCCCGAGATACGCCTGTAAATAATAAAATCATGAGCGGAGTTTCTAAAATATAATACATTTTATCACAATGCATGTTAGTTTCAAATATTTTTATAGTAATAATTTTATGAATCATCCTTACCGGCAACTTCTGCGATTTTGTTTATCATCTCAGTCCTATAATGAGGAGTATCTGCAGCCCAGGACTCCAATTGCTTAAAAATATTTATCACAGGTTGTTTTTCCACAGCACGCAGCGTTTTCTTTTTTTTGGGAGACATTATTATTTCGTCGGAGTCAACTTTTGGACCACGTTTTTTTCGCCGTTGGCTTTGGTCAGACTCAGCACTTATGTTGTAAGCCACTCGGTCCCGCACCGGGATCACTCATAGCTCAAAAAAAAAGTAACGTTTTGTAAAAACAACCCAATGACAACACTGATAACAATACAATAATAAAGAAATAACTAAATATTATTTATTATTTTAATAAATAACAACAAAATCACGAAAATTAAACAATAACAAACAAAGTATTCACAAGTAAATGACATACATGACAATCTTAGAACATTGTCAAGTCAATTTCACAGACGACATAAACCAGTAAAATTAGAAATCCCCGGCTGTCACAGCTATGAAGGGATTAAGTAATATTTTAGATTTGGTAGGATTATAGTGAAACAAAAAGCGTTGCAGTATTGTTGACTCCTGCTTCTTTTAGGTTTTTAGCATAGGCACTGTAATTTTAAATTGGAATGAAATAATATATCTAAATGAAAGCTACTTAATTTCATATGGTTGTTTTTTTAAATGATTACAATTAAGTGTGATAGCTGATATATAAATTCATTTTAATCGATTTGGCGTCAATCGTAACTATAACAAGTTTATTGTACTTTTGTTATAAAGTGTGCATCAAAAATAACCTTTTTTAACTTCTGTCTAATGCTATTATAAATGGAGTATAGACGCAAACAATTACTTTTCCGTAAAGAAGCTTTTCACCAACAAATGCATAAGCCGAGAAACACTAGTATTGAATTTAAATTTATCCAAATCATGTTCACTAGACAATTCATTAAAATTTCTGCTCGCACGGATTAGTACAGTCAGTTACCAAAAGTAGCTGACTCACCCCTTGCATAAATGGTTGAGATTTTTTAGAATACGGATCGATTGAATTTTATCATTCTTAATTTAATTTAAATACCTATACGAAATCTACCCAAAACCAGAATAAAATTAAAATCGTACGATTTGTTAGTAAAAAAACCTCAAACATTTGAGCAAAGGGTCAGCTAATTGTGGTAACCGACTGTTCAACAACAAATTCTGCATGTACGCGGACTTGAAATGAGGGACATGTAATAAGCTAGGTTTGCGAAACATTTCAAATTTTTTTATGGACGTTTTTTGACGCGACTAAGGTGGGGGAAAATCTAACGATTTAAATATTTGATCTGCTCACTACCTAATAAAAGGTAAGTCACACAGTTTTGGTAATTTATCTATGGACCGGGTGAACTAACTATAAAGATTCAAGTTATAAATTTTCTATAGTACAACTTATAAAGTTATAAAAGACCTAAATTTTTATGTAGCGTTTCTCATTCCGACCTCGCCGCCAAGGCCCATCGCGAAATCCCCAACTAAATAATCCTCCCCGACCCTTGCTCGTAAGCGAAGCGCCAACCCGCGCCATAGCTGAGATTCCCCTGATAATAGTCATTACTCTGATTTTATCCAACCACCGTCGGTCAGTTGCCATCCTCCCTCCGACTCTGCCCTAAGCCGAGGTTCGTACCCCACAGGGGGTGCCCTTAGCGAGCAGTCGTTTAGTTTATAAGTTTTACGCCCTGGCTGGAGGCTTTAAGTTTTTAGGAGCTTAAGGCAACCACAGGAAAGACCGGTTAAAGAGTCACGACTTCTAATGGTTAACTGAGAGATAACCTAGATTAAAAAAAAAATATGTGTCGTTTCTATTCAAAGCTTAGACTTGTAAATGTCTATCAAATATGCACTTAGGTACCAAATGATAAAAAAGTTACTCATTTCATTTTCAACGTAATGCACCCATGTATGACATTTGTGTGGACACTCAACTATGTTGCGGTGTGTACACAGTGCACATAAATACATAATAATATGTAGGTATCAGCTGGGACTTCTATTGGTTGTTTATCTACTCGTATGAATGAGGTAGGACAACTTCGATCATTTGGCCTCGTGTATATAGGAAAATGGATACTTTTTCCTGTATTTTACTTACTTGAAGTCTTTGAAACACATGGATAGATCATTGCAAAATAATGCACATATGAGTAGGTTATTTACGGAAATAAAGGAAACCCGTTTTTTACTTTTTAAGGATAACCTAAATCAAATACTTCTATGGTATAAACCCGTCATGTCTAGATTTAAACAACTATTTATCAGTGAGGAATATTATTATTATGTTTGTTTTAAGACACTATAGAAGGAAGGCGACGATAACCTTTAATGATTATATACTAGGCTGTAAATCACATCTAAACGAGTAGTGTTAAGATTTGGAAAAAAATATATGTTAAATAAGAGCATTTTCTTAATAACTTCATATATGAATATTTTAGATTATGTTTATATCACATAGTGAAATTAATTTGTAATATTATGTCTAACGCGGATAAAAAACTGAGAATCACGCAAAATCTATCAAGCGTATTTTTCTGAAACCTTCACCTTTTTAAGGATAATTTAAAATTTATATTTTAATAGACGTGTTTTATTAAAATACCTTTTGTTTTATTTATAAAAAATTAATAATGCGTCTTATTTGGGACAGCGCTCTTGGATGGGTGAGTCCTATTACTGGCTGGACGTACGACTCGTTGCGTGAGCTCAGTACAGAACACGCAAGCTAACCACTGAGCACGCAAGGTCACTGGCATATAATAATCTGGGCCTTAAACTAGAACGCATACACATCAATTCTATATGCGATGATAAGAGTATAGAGCAGGAGATTTTTTTGCAGTATATTTCGTGTGGTTAGTGTTTAATATATTTTAGTATATTTATATATAATTAGATATATATATCTTATTTATAGTTAAGTTATAGGTATATCTAAGGATATACCTATATGTATACAATTATTCCTCCAATTTTCATAATTGCACCTACCACTGTTTGTCTCTGCTCCACCCAAAGGTTGACTGGTAAAAAAAGGCCTATGGCATTAAGTCCGCCTCTGGACATTTTTTTTTGTGCTAAAGTATTTAATAAATAATAAATAAATAAATAATAAATAGTGCTTGATGATTTTGTTTATATTGTCATTATTCTGCGCTGCCGAGGAGATGAAACCAATTGATTAAACAAAATAAACGTATTTTGATGTGAAACATCTATTGGCGCGCCTTGGGAGTAAAACCGACTCGTATACCGTGACGGCAAACGGCATGACAACGCATGCCGTCACCGCGCTACGCCCGGTGTGCTACGCCACCGTTATCGACTCGCTTGTGTGTGCGAACGCTTACACTATACACTTCTTTATTTTACTCTATTCTTTTACTCTATATTTCGTTATACATTTTTATTCTTTCTTTCATTCTTTCTTATGGATCTTTGCCCAGCAGTGGACCAGTATAGAAAAATAAATTTTAAATGATTTTATTTGTGTAAATAGATTTGTACAAACACTTGTACCTACACGTCAATCATATTTTCAAAACTAGATGAGATCGCGTTTCCTTTCTGACTACTCTGAGAAAAAAGGCCGAAACAAACTTAGAGGTCACATTCTCTTTAAAAGTCTTGATCTTGGTCATGTGAGGACCATGTACATTGGTGTCTGAAATGGTCTTTTGAGGAATGAACCACACAGATTGAGTGGACCTGTCCAGTAAGTGCACGTATTTGTCAGTAATCGTGAACTCAGAACTTAAGGATCTCAACGATTCACGAATCATATAATACCAAAGAAAGGACATTTGAGTAGGCCGCATATCTTACCCAAACTGCCAGACCATGATTAAAACTTATTGAGTCAAAAAACAATTACCCACATAGACTTCACATTCACAATAATTAAAATAATATAATACACATACAATAAAAAAACACTTACTGGTAACCGATGTCGCCCCAGCCCAGACTGTTATGGTATCTCTGCATGGACCGCATCTTGGCTGAACAGTCCTCCACCGTATAGCAGGCTGCTGGAATGTAGGTGTGGTGGATGACCACGTAAGGTACGGGTAACTTCAGAGGTTGGATTCCAGCTGTTGGCAGGCCAAGCCAATCTGATTTGCTGTAGAACGGGAAGGAGTGTGGACCTGAAATTTGGAAGTAAGTTAACACGGGCGTAGGTGCTTCCTTTTAAATGAATTTGGTGTAATATAATTTACGTCAAACCTGACCATAATGCGAGTTTTACCGTACGCGTAGCGTGCGGTAAAACTCACAGTATGGTCAGGTGAAAACGTAAAATTGTGTACTCACCACGGGCAGTAAAAAAGAAAGTTAATTGGTAAGTAATGTAGTATAATTATTGGTTAGTTAATTTATTTGAATCTAGCTTCTGGCTGAAATTTTTTGTTCCCCCGTTCCCCTATCCGTTCTCAAGATATCATCAAAAGAGCCTTTCTGTACAAAATATACGACAAAGTGAATTTTCTACATAATTTATTTTTTCGTAAAATTTTCGCATGTTTTAATAGTTATTCTATTATTCAGGGCGGAGAAAAATCCAACAAATCCAAGATCATAAACCCGACTTTATTTTAACTTATTAATTTATTTGAAATGATAATTAATCAATAATTTAATGTAGCATTCTTAGTGAATTTGAAGACAAAAAGGTCTTTGACATTTAGAGTGACTCTAGAAAAAAAAAAAAAAGAATATTCCAATTGAAAAACTTAAAAAAATACCTACTTTTGGCCATTTAACGCTTATGCACTTGAACTTGTTTAAAAAGCTTATCAAAACGCCTACTAAACCCTACTAAAATGACCTCAATCTTCAAATAAAAACAATAAATCAAAACTTACTTTTCAACACAAATCTCGGTGACGCGTACGCAGATAACAAACTCACTAAAACAAAAGACATCAACACATTGAATGACGTCATTTTGTGCGAATTAAATTAATCAATATTTTTTTACGATGTGTTATGTATTAGCGAGATAGGTTGGTTGGCCAGTGAGCTGCGTATGCGCACCCCGTTCTTTATATTAAGACACGTCTCGATCCCGCGGTACTTTCCCAACGGTTCACCGATAAGAGCTTGGTTACACGAGGACTCATAAATTTATTGGCTATTGGAAACACACTTGGCACTTTTAGGAATCAGGGACGACTCCAAATGATTATTTGTCAATAAAGTGAATCGGTGTTCGGAGAAAGATTCAGGGCTATTGGTTGAATGAGGAAAACATATGAATGAGAATTTGAATTAGGCTTCTTCCGTGATTTTAATGGCTGATTTTTTGAGAGTAAGAGTAACAGATTATTAGTAACAAACAAAGTAAATTAAATATGGAATTCTAACTGTTGGAATGATGAGTTATGCAACACTCATCATTCCAACAGTTAATACTTGCATAATAATTTGTGAATTTATCTGCCAAGTAGTTATAGCATTTCGCTCTAGTAAACTCAAAGCATTCTGAGAGCCTCCACCTTCCACTCAAAGCATCTTAAAAGTTCTTTGACATCCTCTATTTGAATCGAAAAATATCACATTTTGATGAATTAACAAAATAAGTAGGCACTTATTGGTTTTTCAGCTCTAAGTTTGACAAGCCAAGAGGGAGTTCTGTCTTCGGGCTTGTGGACGGCGAACTATGGGCAGCTCGCCGTCTGGTAAGGAGTCGACGTCACGTTGTGTTCCACGCGCGCCTCAAAGAGATGTCAGCACGCACTGACGGGGTCCGCTAGGGCCGGTGCCTGCCAGGGTTGCGGGTTTCTCCGAAAGGGATACCGTGGCCCTGGCACACAGGCAACTGAAGGAACATGGGTGGGTTTTAAAAAGTCTGACACGCGCGAAGTTGTTTGATAATATATAACAAACAAAAAAAAGTCCTCTGTCTTACCAAAACTACTAAACAGTTCTAATACCGATATTACGGTAAAAATGTAAACTTGTGTAACCATGTATGATAGGGTCATCTGTCACTCTGAAAAATTTCCAGTACAGGACCTCAAGTCTGCTATTACAATAGTGTCAGAATGGTCTCTTCATTGTGAGTTTTTGACAGATTTGCCATACAAACACTGTCAAATACTCACAATGGCGAGACCATTCTGACACTATTGTAATAGCAGACTTGAGGCCCTGGACAAAAGTAGGCGTCCCCCAAGCATCGTTATTATTATTTTTTTTTTTTTCGTTTCTCATCATAAGCAATAAAAAGCATTATAAATATAAAAGTAACTCTGTCTGTCTGTTACGTTTTCACACCTAAACCATTCTTCATGAAATTTGCAGATATATAGCCTGGGATATGGAGAAGGACATAGGCAATTTTTTACGCGATAATCGACATCCACGCGGGTAAAAGCTTCCTTTGTATACAAATAAATAAAATTAAAATGTATGTTTGTAAAATAACAGCTTTTTACTAAATGCTTATGAAAGTATATTATAATACGGTACTTATTAAAAAAAAGTCGTATGTCTGTCGGTTTGTTCCGGTTCATCTCCGAAACAGCTGGACCGATTTTAACGGGACTTCCCCTGGCGGATAGCTGATGTTATAAGGAGTAGCTGAGGGTACTTTTATGTTATAAAATTCCACGCCGGTGAAGCAACAGCAGCTAGTAATAAATAAAACCTTAATCGTATTTCGAACCGTCAGAAATGTAATTGAACCGCAGTAAATATGTACATAATAATATTATGTGGTCCGATAAACCACATTTTCTGCACCTCAACTGTACTGGCACGAAAAAGTTGAACGCACTCCACAGCTCTGGGGAAGAACATGGCAATTACAGTGGAGGCCAGTAATGTCCACACATAACTGTACCACTCGTACGACGTTCCAAAAGACAAATAGATCTACAAACGTACTATAAATGCCAATTTGTAGTTCCACTTACAAATTGATCCGAGTGCTTACTTACATTTTATTATTTGAATACATAAACCTGAAATTGTAATTTTTAAGCTGAAAAAAGTAGTGCTTCGATTTGAATTTAATAAAATAGGTGAGCATGAAAAACCTCCAGAAATGCGACGTTGCTAGCCCACGCGGGATGAACACTCCTAACCGAATCAGGATGTTATGTTATTTATTTTGTAAAAAAAGACATGTGGCACTCGGGGACTGCCGCGGTAAAGCTATTGCATAGCATTTTGGATCAACTTATGCAATTATAATTATTTATTTATTTTATTTATGCAGTATTTCTTTTTCTTTGATATTAATTCAAGTTACACTTTTTGAGCGTGGTGACCGATAAGAAAGTAAAGTCAATCCATAATCGGCCCAGAACTTTGGAGAACCGTTTAAAAGTGGTTTTTATAAGCTATGAAGAACGTTAATGTTTAATGTTAATTCTAGCTAGGAGAATCATAAACACGAGTAAAATTATTGATTTATAAATAAATTGCTCACATACCTCAACAACCTTTCAAAAACTTTTGAATTACGATGCCTGCCATCTACTGGATAAAACCGACAACAAAACACAACTGAGACCACCAACAGAGCAATGCTTGTCTCGATTACGAATCACAAGCCACGCCAATGACACCTCTATTTAGTTAGTTCTACCAGCGATTACTAGATGGCGTTGCGTTGCGCGGTAAATCCACCACAGAGTTTCGTAGAGTCGTACAATACGTCTAATCGCACGCACACAACGCCGTGTCTAAGACTGCCGAACTGAAACGACGTTAGACGATGCACGGCCTTCAAGCCACACCTCCGTGCCCGTCGGAGTAGGGAGCGTGAGGTTTTTTCGTTACGGAATTTCTGGATTCGGTCCCCGCGCTCAAGGCCCGCGATAGAAGCTATGCAATAGCTTAAAAAAAAATACTTCACTCTCTCTCTCTGCACTTTAGACTGGTCCACAAGCAGAGCCCTTCAACCCTCTCCTGGTTGACGCCAGCAGTCAGCCTTAACCCGGCGCTGTACCACATCCGACTCACTGGAACATAACGCAGCGCCACCCCGACTCACTGGGGAATCACCGCAGACAGTTCCGACTCACTGTGAACTAAGCTGCATCCGGTCCCGACTCACTGGAACCACAAATGGCCCTGGCAAGCATCATATGCCCTGACTCAGCTCACTATCGACCTCCGGTCTCCGGAGGGGAGTGATGTGGCGGTCTACAACGCATATGCGAACTACGCATCAAAGACCTGACGTCAAAATCCTGCATCGCGCAATTAGAGTTTACCACGCGACTAGCATATAAACAACATCCCGACATCAACCGTCGGGCAGTTGCCCACCAGACACAATACCCGTCTGGTCGGAGGATCCTCCCTTTTCTATAGAGTATGAGTGAACTTTACACCCTGTTCCTCATACATCTACAAGCATCATCGCAGTCGCGTAAAAAATGTATCCAACTAATTTTGTTCAAATTTGATTTAGAACTAACTACGTCACTGACAAGTATAATCCTATGTATAGTATTTTCATTGCTGGGACATAGACCTCTCTGTGAGTGGGAGTGGTCCATAAACCACCACGCATGCAGGCCCAGTGCGGGTTGGTATATATCTCAAGTCTTCGAATTTGTGATTCTCGGACATCCCGGTTTCTATACGGTGTTTTCCTTCACCGTTTTGAGAGCAGAGGTGATGAAATTTTGCATAGTACAGACTATTTTATAGAGGTGCTAATGAGACAAATGTGAATATTCAAGACAACAATACATGTAAATACACAACACCTTACGTACTTATACTTCTTCGTCCTTAGTCAGAGATGATAAATTGTTATTTTTATTAGTATCTATATTTCAATAGCGGTTATAGTTAGATGACTATAATGAGTTAATTGTCTAAGTACAGAACTAGCGAAAATCAACTATGATATGAAATATCATGCTTGTGTCAACTCTGAAAAGCGGCAAGAATCCTATCTCACTCTCACTTTCTTTCTCTTTCTCTATCTCAGTCTCACTCTCGTTCTCACTTTCTTTCTCTCTCTTTCTCATTCTCACTTTCTTTTTCACTCTCACCCTCTCCCTCTTCCTCACTCTTTCTCTCTATCTCACTCTCTTTTTCACTCTCATCATCTCCCTCTTCCTCACTCTTTCTCTCTATCTCACTCTCTTTCTTACCCTTCCTCGCTCTCTCTTTTTCTCACTCTCTATCTTACTCTCACTCACTCTCACTCTCTATCTTACTCACTTTCTTTCTCACTCTCACTCTCTTTCTCACTTTCTTTCTCTCTCTCTTCCTTACTCTCGCTCTTACTTTCTCACTCTCTCACTCTCACTATGTTTCACATTATTTCTCACTCTCACTTTCTTTCTCACTGTCACTCTCTTTCTCACTCACTCTCACTCTCTCACTTTCTTTCTCTCTCTTCCTCACTCTCACTCTCTTTCACACTCTTTTTCACTCTCTTTCTTCCCAATCTCTGTCTCACTCTCTTTCTCAACCTCAGTCCTTTTCTCACTCTCACTTTCATTTCGGACATTAGACCACTGAATAATTATTCCTGCTTGGAGCCCTCGGCCGCTATAGTAACGCTTACCTACGCTCATCAAGCATTAGATTTTTGCTGAGAGTTTTGTTTTTGTAAATAAAATAAAAAATCCGTAAAAATAAATCCAGCCGTGTTGGTCAGTCATTTGTGATCATTGATTGTAATAGAGCCCGATAAAATGTACAAAAGTTTTTTTTTTATTATATTATTATATATATACTTAATATTCAAAGACCGAACTATAAAAAAGAAAATTAGAACTGTCAGTGTCTCGTTGTAAAAACAAAAGTGCGTTTATGTCTTGTGAAAAAATATTATAGAACATTTTGTTCATAGAATTAATAGGATTGTGTTTATAAATCGTGAAAAATTTATGTAACCATAGGTAGGAGACGAACTAACACTTCAGACCCATCCACGCTCTGCTAATCGTATGTGTTAAACTACATTAGGTTATGGGCCCAGCCCAGCACGATTCCACTGTGCGCAATATGGAAACATTCACAGGAAAAATTGGTCTACTAGAGGGCAAGTCGAACTGGGATACATGGAAATACAAAGCTAAATGTCTTCTACGCACCATACCGAAGGCGCTAGAGGTAGTTGAGGGCACGTTCCAGAAACCCACATCGCCAGCCGCCGGAGCTGGAGATGCCGCCGTCACCGCATACAACACCGACGAAGCGATGTTTCTTAAAGCTGACGCGCATGCCCTTCTTATTTTGACGACCAATATGCACGAAGAGACACTAAGGAAAGTCATGAGATTTGTTGAAGCTCGAGAGGTATGGCTTGAATTACATAGACTTTTTGATGGTACTAACGAAGATAAGGCATACAATCTGTGTATGAACTTTATTGGTTTCAAAAATGACCCCGCTGACGATATATCCACACATATATCGAAACTAAAGAACATTTGGACACAGCTGAATCAGGAACTCAATAAAGACGACGGGCAGGAGCTACCAGAACTAATGCTTATTTGTAAAATCCTGGATACACTTGACGAATCATTCTTTTCGTTCAGAAGCAGTTGGCTATTACTCCCGAAAGCGAGCAGAAACTTCGACAGTCTTACAAGTCATATATGCTCATTTGAAAGGGCACTGCTGGGTAATAACGTATTACCACAGAAAAAAGCCTTCTTGAAGAATTCCAGCACCTCTGCTGCAGAGAAGAAGAGGGACAAGAAAATGAAATACAATTACTGCCAGGCTATAGGTCATCGAGTGAAAAACTGCCAGAAGTTAATCCGAAATGGCAAGCCTCCAATGAGTAGCAATACAGCACCTTCTACTTCTAAGACAGCTAACATGATCCTAATGTCCATAGAGAACACAGACGTTTTTCACATCGATAGAGACACCGAGAGCAGGGGCACAAGTCTGCAATTTTTTTAAATTCGTCACTCCAACACGATCTCATTGTAATTTTGCTAAAAGTTCGTAATCTGCTAAATTCATAATGGTCGATCATTGGTCGGTCAATGGTCTCGTAATAAAATTGTATTACAATGACATTTTGCCAGATTTCATTTATATAAATATTTTTCCATATTATTTATTAGTGTTGTATGCAATCTGAAGTAGTAGGAAGTTGGAAGTTTAGTAGGAAGTTTAATTTGTCATTATGTACGAGATTACCAATTCTTTTAATGGAGTGTCAGTGGCTGACCATTGGAAAGTCATAATGACGCCATTATATTAGTAGATTACCAAACTTGTCAAAATCAACAATTATGAAAACAATGATAAACCATTCTGACACTATTGTAATAGCCGACTTGAGGCCCAGGGGGCCAAGTCTACTAATGTACAAACGTTACAATGGTCTCTTCATTGTTAGTTTTTGACAGATTTGCCATACAAACACTGTCAAATACTCACAATGGCGAGTCCATTGCAACGTTTGTAAATTAGTAGACTTAGACCCCTGGTTTGTTGACAATGGCGCGACGAGCCATGTCACCAATCGGGCGGATTAACGGGACTGGTCATCTCTTAGCTGCCACGGGTTATTTAAATTATTTTATTTTCTTTCTATTTGTTGTACCTACTCTGGACGCTTTTAACGTGTAAGTTTTTATTTATTTTATTTTTACATCATTCTCACATTTAGTTATAAATTCAACATTATAAATGTGACTAATATTTATGTAACAATTAAATTTAAAAGAGTGTCCATGGAGTTTCTTGCCCGTTCTTCTCCATAGGTAACTACTACGCTTTGGAATGGGCATGTAGCTTCATTTTTCTTACTGACCGACTCCTTGACAATTTAAAAGTGCCTGTAAATGGTTTTTTTAATTGAAATAAATGATTTGAGTTTGAGTTTTTGAGTTTGATTAATTCCAGAATTTTAAGCTTTTTGATGAGTTTCGTACGGTAACAACTGTCAATGGAAATACGATCCATGCTAAAGGTAAAGGTTCTGTAATACTCGAAGCAACCGTGAAAGGGAAACAAGTTCGTGTTACTCTGACAGACGTCTGGTACGTCCCAGCCATAGATAAGATTTTATTTTCAGATCTCGCACTTCACGACAAAATTCCGAAAAGCACGTTCACATCGTCGACAAAAGAATGCACCGTCTTTGTCAATGGAACAGCAAGCTTAATAGGAAAACGTCAACACTGAGGTGGTTTATAACAGACTTGACGTTATAAATATACCACAGCCTGCGTCTATGAACACCCCTGAAGTCTATGCAATAACTGAAACGATGCAACTCGTATCATGAGCGGCTTGCGCCTCAAAACAAGAGGCATGAAAAGCAACCTGTTGCAGACTCCTTGGTGAGCCTAGTTTTTTAGAAGATTTTTATAGTTTTAATTTGAACGAATTTTGTTTCCTTCACTTGCTTATTTTTTTATTGTCAAAAGGTTTGGTTTGGTTTCAATTTATGTAATATTTTTTCCCTTTTAAATCCTGTTTTCATTGAGCTTTAGTTTTATTTAACTCCACCAACCATAATACATAATACAGTCCATTCGCATCGCTAACACAACCATTAAACACGTATTGGGACTAGATCTTCCTCTTGATAAGGATACATGTGAAATTTCTGGAGGGAGGTGGGCTAGTAGGAATAACCACTGATAGCCGCCATGGCCCATGTAAAATGGTCCACCTGAAGGATTAAGTTCGGAAACCAAACTCTTTACCATAGAACATGGAACTGTACGTCGCTTGCTCTCGCGTCACCAGTCCTGACTCTCTGTATATTTTGACCGCTGTGATCAAAACTACAAAGTATTCAGGAAAGTTTTATTAAAATGTGACTGGTATTTTAGTATATTGTGTCGTCTTTCGACTTCCACGCGAACGAAGTCGCGGGCAGAAGCTAGTTTGAAATAAGATTACACATAAATAAACATTTTTTAACAGTGTTCAACCGATTTGACTTATCTAATCTTATTTCAAACGGTGTATAGATTCTGCTCGCGACTTCGTCAGCGTGATTTTTCTTTTGTTAACATAATTATATCCTACTAGCTTTTTCCCGTGGCGTGGATGTCATTTATCACGTATATAAGTAGCCTATGTCCTTCTTTATATCCCAGGCTATAAAGCCATCCAGCCATAGCCATGGCTATCTCTGCCAAATTTTATGACGATCGGTTCAGCGGTTTAGGCGTGAAAACGTAACAGACAGACAGACAGAGTTACTTTCACATTTATAATAATTAAAGTATGGATTGATCCTCAAATAATTTCCATTCCAAAATAATCATACGTGGACTAGGTTAAGTTAGGTACCTACATAAATAATATAAACAACAAAATATAACATTAACAGTCATTTACTAAAACAATAAAAATCACAGTATTTTGAACATCGTTCGTCCGAAATTAATATTTACAAATTGTTCGGTGGTCCTCAAACATAATTTATCAGTATACTCGTAGTCCATCTTGTAATTCATTCATTCGTGTATACTTTAAAGTTGAATAATTATCACTTACACGTTATAAAAGGATAAGGTCTATCGAAGTTTCAATTTAATGGGAATTGATGTCGAAAATGATAAATCAATCAATATCGAGGTCGCTTATATACAGGGTGTAAGGGCAGCCCTCCGCAAACTAACAGGGTGCATTTAGCTCCTTATTTTGAATCATATTCCACTGGAAATTTGCTCAGGAAAATTTTCATTTTCCTTATCGTTTTTTCAGTTACGATTCCTTTATTTTAATGTAAAATTACATTTTCTGTACGAAGCACTCCATTTATGTAAATAAAACAGCTAAAATTTAAAAAAAAACCAGCAAAGGATGTTGAAATACTCTAACAAACAACGCGCGAAATCAGCTGTTCACTTTCTGCCTAGCTACAGAGTTCATCGAAATCACTCGCTGTGCTGCCGTTCGCTACCTGCGTTTTGCCACGGTAACGATAAATTGCGTGTGAGGTAATAAAACAAATCAGGTTTATTGGATTCCCATAATGTTCCTGAAATAATTTCATGTACCGGTCATCTTAGTATGATATACTGAATTCAACCCATCAGTCTGCGGAGGGCTGTCCAAACAACCGGCCCTAAGTTAGTATAATCCTAAAAGTTATGATTTCATAAAATAGTCATTGAATAGGATTTTTATGAACTTAGAGAGTTGTATTGATGATTTTTATGATTATAATTTTATGAATAAATATTTGATACAGCCGCGAATCATATTTAGATCAACATACAACCTGATATAATAACCGGCACGAGTCGTGAGCACAGATGGGCAGTAATGGGGGCAAGCTCGCGCATGTACACTTTCGGCTAGATAAAAATGACACGCGAGAGTCCAATAGACGAAGAGTATCGACTAACGAACCAATCGCATGCAGCTCGGTGCCCCTTGGCTTCTTCATTCCGCCAAAGAAACCTAAAAATGTACTACTGCGCAGGGACTCATGCCGGTTACTATAACTTGATGTGTTGGCGACTGTACAAGCGGGTCTTAGTCCTCAATCTTTATGAGGGTGAGAAATGATCCCAGGTGGAGATTTCATTGTAGAGTGCTTGGCCAGGACACTCAGTCGCGGAGACCTGGCGATGGCCGATCAGCTTGTAGTCTGGACTGATGTAGCCTAGTTCCACTCCAGCGGCTATCAGATCCTTGAGGGACTTGATTTGAGTGTCAGGGGGAAGGTTTTCTGGAAAAAAATGTAGAGTTAAGTTTTAGAAAAAATGTGTAATCTTACGCCAGGGAACTTATTTCCGGGGGTTTCTAGAAGTCAATTTATTTTGATTTTATTTATCCTTGCGTGTCTGTGTCAATTTATTGGGAGTTTATTCTTATCAAAATTCATGTTTTATAAGATTTTATAAATTAGGTACCTATGGAGTTCCCCCCTAATGACTTGTTACGATAAAAAGTTTAGCTGCGTAAAAAAAGCAGATTATACCTACTTGAACTAATCGCCGGGTTAAAGGCAAAACCGACTATCTGCCGAAACCGATTAACCCGGTTTGACCGGTTTGATTAAACCGATTATATTATAATCAGTTTTTACATTCGGTAACTCAGGAACAGTAAGTCCTGCGGTTAAGTTGGTTTTACCATTAGATAAAGAATCAAATGCCGATTCGAATGGTACGAGTACATAGATAAAAGTGAAAAACTAAAAACGCAGCTAGTCGGTTTTGCCTTTAATCCGGCGTAATATAGTAATAATTATAATATTATTGAGTGTGCAATTCACCCCCTGCATATGCTTATGCATTTTAAAATATAATATTAAAAACGACACTACTAATAATATACTAAAAATATTTATGACATATTAGGTACTATAACCAGCTCTTCATCATAGGAAACGACCATTTGGAACAAGTGCACATAGCTTCTGAGCCAGGGACTTAAAAACACCCTCGTAAAGGTTACAGAATTATAAGTGTTACACTTTGAATTGATAACAGAATCAAAGTGTAACACTTACTCGTTGTCAGAAGGGTATTGCTTACGTTGACTACTATCTTCTGACGTTGTCAGAAGGTTATTGCTTACGTTGACTACTATCGTCTGACGTTGTCAGAAGATTATTGCTTACGTTGACTACTATCTTCTGACGTTGTCAGAAGATTATTGCTTACGTTGGCTACTATCTTCTGACGTTGTCAGAAGATCATTGCTTACGTTGACTACTATCTTCTGACGTTGTCGGAAGATTTTTGCTTACGTCGGCTACTGTCTTCTGACGTTGTCAGAAGGTTATTGCTTACGTTGACTACTATCTTCTGACGTTGTCGGAAGATTTTTGCTTACGTCGGCTACTGTCTTCTGTCGTTGTCAGAAGGTTTTTGCTTACGTTACATTGCCTTGCATTACCTTCTGACATTGACAGGCGATTGGCTGACGTTGAATACTATCTTCTGACGTTGTCAGAAGGTTATTGCTTACGTTGGCTACTATCTTCTGAAGGTGTCAGAAGATTATTGCTTACGTTACCTACTATCTTGTGACGTTGTCAGAAGATTATTGCTTACGTCGGCTACTATCTTCTGACGTTGTCAGAAGGTTATTGCTTACGTTGACTATTTTCTTCTGACGTTGTCAGAAGATTATTGCTTACGTTGGCTACTATCTTCCGACGTTGTCAGAAGATTATTGCTTACGTTGACTACTATCTTCTGACGTTGTCAGAAGATTATTGCTTACGTTGGCTACTATCTTCTGTCGTTGTCAGAAGATTTTTGCTTACGTTACATTGCCTTGCATTACCTTCTGACATTGACAGGCGATTGGCTGACGTTGAATACTATCTTCTGACGTTGTCAGAAGGTTATTGCTTACGTTGGCTACTATCTTCTGAAGGTGTCAGAAGATTATTGCTTACGTTACCTACTATCTTCTGACGTTGTCAGAAGGTTATTGCTTACGTTGACTACTATCTTCTGACATTGTCAGAAGGTTATTGCTTACGTTGACCACTATCTTCTGACGTTGTCAGAAGATTATTGCTTACGTTGGCTAATATTTTCTGACGTTGTCAGAAGGTTATTGCTTACGTTGACTACTATCTTCTGACGTTGTCAGAAGATTATTGCTTACGTTGGCTACTATCTTCTGACATTGTCAGAAGATTTTTGCTTACGTTACATTGCCTTCTATCTTCTGACACTGTCGAAAGATTGTTGCTGACGTTGACTACTATCTTCTGACGTTGTCAGAAGATTATTGCTTACGTTGGCTACTATCTTCTGACGTTGTCAGAAGATTTTTGCTTACGTTACATTGCCTTCTACCTTCTGACATTGACAGGCGATTGGCTGACGTTGAATACTATCTTCTGACGTTGTCAGAAGGTTATTGCTTACGTTGGCTACTATCTTCTGACGGTGTCAGAAGATTATTGCTTACGTTACCTACTATCTTCTGACGTTGTCAGAAGGTTATTGCTTACGTTGACCACTATCTTCTGACGTTGTCAGAAGATTATTGCTTACGTTGGCTACTATCTTCTGACGTTGTCAGAAGGTTATTGCTTACGTTGACTACTATCTTCTGACATTGTCAGAAGATTATTGCTTACGTTGGCTACTATCTTCTGACGTTGTCAAAAGGTTATTGCTTACGTTGAGTACTATCTTCTGACGTTGTCAGAAGGTTATTGCTTACGTTGAGTACTATCTTCTGACGTTGTCAGAAGGTTATTGCTTACGTTGACCACTATCTTCTGACGTTGTTGCTGACGTTTAATACTATCTTCTGACGGTGTCAGAAGATTATTGCTTACGTTGACCACTATCTTCTGACGTTGTCAGAAGGTTATTGCTTACGTAGACTACTATCTTCTGACGTTGTCAGAAGGTTATTGCTTACGTTGACTACTATCTTGTGACGTTGTCAGAAGATTATTGCTTACGTCGGCTACTATCTTCTGACGTTGTCAGAAGGTTATTGCTTACGTTGACTACTATCTTCTGACGTTGTCAGAAGGTTATTGCTTACGTTGACTACTATCTTGTGACGTTGTCAGAAGATTATTGCTTACGTCGGCTACTATCTTCTGACGTTGTCAGAAGGTTATTGCTTACGTCGGCTACTATCTTCTGACGTTGTCAGAAGATTATTGCTTACGTTGGCTACTATCTTCTGACGTTGTCAGAAGATTATTGCTTACGTTGGCTTCTATCTTCTGACGTTTTCAGAAGGTTATTGCTTACGTTGACTACTATCTTCTGACAACGTCAGAAGATAGTAGTCAACGTAAATTCATTGCAATCAAATTATTGCTTACGTTGGCTTCTATCTTCTGATGTTGTCAGTAGATTTTTGCTTACGTTACATTGCCTTCTATCTTCTGACATTGACAGAAGATTGGCTGACGTTGAATACTATCTTCTGACGTTGTCAGAAGGTTATTGCTTACGTTGACTACTATCTTCTGACGTTGTCAGGAGATTTTTGATTACGTTAGCTACTATCTTCTGACGTTGTCTAACCGGTGCCTAACCGCAACACAGTGAGACTGCAATTGATCAAAATCAATCAATCATCATCAAAATCAAAAATCAAAATATTTTATTTCACATAAACCTACATGGCCACTTATGAAACGTCAGAAGCTGGGTGCACAGTTCCAATTAGTCGTTTCCTATGGAGAAGAGCCGGCAAGAAACTCCACGGCTACTCTTTTAAAAATAATTGGCTTTACAAATATTATTAATTAACAGTGATAATAGGTATGGGAGGACAGTGTAGGCCTTTCAACAATTACCAGGTACTTAACAAAATAGAAAAGTGCCAACAAATCTACACTCTACTAGGCCTACAATGTTCTCACATTCACAAAATATAAAATAATCTAAGTATATAAAATATTAATGAATGATTGCAAATACAACTACAGTAACATATCTGAATAAATATCATGTTCACAAAAGCCACCAATAAAGAATTGGAATTCGATTTGTAGGTAAATAATGTCAAATAATGAAAAGATTATGTCAAGGAAGTATGTAATTTTTTTTATTAAAAATTCTAAATAAACATCGTTATTTTGGGAGCAGTTAATAGACATTGACATAGTTATGTTGTTTATGAGGTACCAGGGAAGCCACATATGCAGAAGGAATTATTGCCAAACTTCCTTGACTTCAACGTGGTCTTTTATCTTATAATATGCTTTTTTGATAAGGACACGTTTGATGTGGGTTTTGAACTTTCCGTCGCTAAGTTCTGTAACCGAATTTGGCAACTTGTTATAAAAGCGGATACTGTTTATAAGAAATGACTTGCTAGTTTTAGTTAATCTGAATTTGGGTATCACAATTTCATGTTTACTACGTGTATTTATATTATGGAAATCGCTTCTTATTTTGAAAAGTCTTAAGTTTTTGCGAACATACAAATTACTTTCTAAGATATAAAGAGATGGCAAAGTTATTATATCAATTACTTTGAATTTATTTCTAAGGGACTCACGAGTAGGGCTTCCATTACGTAATTACGTAATTACGCAATTACGTAATTACGGACAGATTTTAGAAATCTCACAAATACGTAACTGAAGAGCTGCAGTCCGTAATAACGTAACTATAGGATAATATTAATTAATTTAGGTACCCATTTATTTAGTTCTATAGTTTCTGCCTACTCCATGGGAAAAAGGCATGGGTTTATCTGTGTATTTACAATTTACCTTAATTTAGTTAACCTACGACTTACATTATGACAACACCAAAACCCTTTCTGTGGGTATCCCCCGAATTCCCGGGGTTTATTTTATAACTTCCAATTTGAGTCCGCAAGATTTAATTTCTTAGTCGTACAGAATAGAGTTCATTGTTGACCAATCGGGAAACGAAGGGAATCCCCGTTGGTTGTGGATAGTTCGGTACGTAACACAATCAAAGTTTATAAGTGTTTCGCAAGTATTTGATCTACCTCGTAGATAATAAAGTTTAATATTGTGGATTGAGCAAGCTAAGGGAACTCCCTACATTTTTCTTTACTTTCGTGAATTTAGAAACAATCTCAATACTCGGTACTCAGTCGTCTTACGTACACCTGCGAGATACTGTCCTGCCTGGTCTAAGCTTATTTTATTGACTTTTGTGATTTTGTGTATGTGCCGCAAAGTTTGACGCTTGGTTTTCAGAAGCTTTTCATTACAAGTTTCTAAGTAGATATCACCATACACGAGTAGAGATACTTCAACGAAAATGTAAGTACCTATTTTAACATTACTTTACTTGTCTACTTACTTTGTTTCTAGGGTATTGTGTGAGAGTTTATACATATAATTTAGTAGTTGATTTTATATTATTGACGGCACGGTTGGCGCAGTAGTTGAGTGATTGGCTGCTGCGCTGCGGGTCACGGGTTCGATTCCCGTACGGAACAAATATTTGTATGACCTACAGATAGGTGTTCCGGGTCTGGGTGTCTTGTGTATGTTAGTTTACATGATTGTGAGTGCACCCACGATACAGCAGTAATTCCTAGTGTGGTGCGACGTTTAAAAAAAAAAAAAAAAATGTGCGATTTTATTTTATTGTTGCTTGTTAGATGTCTGTGCAAATAGACATTGATTATGAGTTCACGGTACGTATGTAAATGTATCCCGTTTTAAGTGTAGTGCCTAACTATAGATGCTATTTATATGTATTACCTAACTATTAAATTATGAAATATTTATATATTGTTTTAGGTCTGCAGTAAAGAAGACTATTTATAAGGAGTTTTTGAACAAACGCACACAATCAGCTATATGGGAACACTTTTTGAGGGCTGAAAATGGGCAAAGTGTCCAATGTAAACATTGTCAAAAATTTTTGAAGACTCCTGGTGGTGCTACTGGAGCACTACATACACATATGCGTGCTAAACATATTGGCGAGATGTCACAAGAGCAAGATGCGCAAAGGGCAAGTACTTCATCGTGCTTTCAAGCAAGAAAAAGTTTAGAACCTCCATCGAAGAAAACTAAACTAACGGATTACTTTTCCACTGAGTATTCCTTGGACGTTATAGTGACTAGAATGGCAGCATTGGATGGCATCCCATTAAGCAAATTTTGTACTTCTGAAGATCTAAGGTATGTTTTCAAAAAATCTGGCTATGATCTACCGAAATCTCCTTCAACTATTACCAAAATTGTCCTGGAACAGAGTTGTGCCATAAAAAAACAATTAATAAATCAGTTTAAAGATATGAAGTCCCAAAAAAAACGGTTTACTATAACGTTTGATGAATGGACCTCTACCCGGAACCGGAGGTATATGAATATAAATATTCATAATAAAGACCTAGAACCAGCTAAATATAAAAATTTAGGACTAGTAAGGATAAAGGGTTCAATGCCAGCTCACGTTGGAACTGTACTGTTAGAAAATCATCTAAATGACTTTTATTTGAAACTTGAAGATATAATTGCATTCACAACGGACGGAGCCAGTGTTATGGTTAAAATGGGCAAAAATTTTGATGGTCACCATCAGTTGTGTTTTGCTCACGGAATACAACTTGCAGTGCTGGACGTATTATATAAGACACGGAAAAGTACAACTACTGAACCAGAACTAGAAGATGAAGCTTCAGATACTGACACTGAAGAAATTGAAGAAAACGATGGCGGACTTTTCATAGAAGTACCTAGAGTTCTAGAACCAGAGTTTCTGTACAAAGATATTATAGTAAAAGTAAGAAAACTTGTTAAATCATTCAAAAAATCACCACTGAAGACCGATTTGTTGCAAAAATATTCTTTACAAGAGCATGGTAAAAGCCTCGATCTTATACTAGACTGCAAAACGCGATGGAACAGCTTATCAGATATGGTTGGACGATTTCTGAAATTGAAATCAAGTTTATTTAAGGCTTTATTAGACTTAAAATCAAATATACGTTTCACAGACACAGAAATACAAGATCTACATAACATTCATCATAGTTTAGATATAATAAAAACTACAGTGATGGCATTGTGTCGCCGTGACTCGAATTTGTTAGCAGCAGATGCTGCGCTTCAGTTTATGTTAAATAAGCTTGATGCTCAGTCCAATGGGCTCAGTGACAAGCTTGCTGTATCCCTTAGAAAAAGAATAAAAGAAAGGCGAACAAATGTGTCTGGTGTCTTGCAGTATTTGCATAATAATGAAGAATATTATAAAACCGAAGAAACAGAAACTTTTACAAAACCGACGTCGGATTATATTAGAACATATGTTGCAAACTTATTAGAAAGGCTCAAATTTACACCGCCTACAAGTACACAAATGAGTTTAGATTCCGAAGCAGATGACAATGATGCTAATGATGGTTGTGGCGACGAGTTGACTGTTGCACAGCAACTAGAAAAAGAAATACAGAAAACTATGTCTACAGTAAACAAATCTGGAGTAAACACAGATCTTGAATCCATCATCAGAGTTGAAATGTGTATCTACGATAGCACTGGCGGCGGTCGTGAAGTTTTCCTAACAGCAGCTTATAATTATTTACTATGTATAATGCCTACTAGTGTTGAAGCAGAACGGGCATTTTCTTCTGCCGGCTATCTTTGTTCTAAACTAAGAAGTTCCCTTGGTGACAGAACATTGCATTCGTTATCATTTATGAGATCATATTATCAAGAACAAAGATTGGAAAAATAACCATATTTTATATTGTTTCTTACTTTTAAACCATTTGTGCGTGGTACATGTTTTGTTTGAATTGTTGATTGAGTTTAGTCAAAATCAAAATCGTCAATCAAATCAAAATATTACATTTTGATTTGATTGACGATTTTGATTTTGAGTTTAATTTTAAAATTATCATTTTAATCTGTAATTTACTTTTAATTCCTTAATATTATAATTTTTTTCATTTGAAGTTGTTTGATTTTTTACTTCTAAAATACGTAATAAGCCCAGAATTTATCGTGCTTTAAAAAATCAAAACAGTTAAGTACGTAATTACGTAGTTACGTAATTGAAGCATCAAAATGCGTAACTAGTTACGTAATTAGCAAATCCGTAATTTTGGAAGCACTACTCACGAGGACCTTTTGTAGAATGTTAAAATGGAATCTACGTCAGCTGCCGATCCCCACAGCAGAACGCCATTAGACATAATACTGTGGAAATAAGCAAAGTATACTAACCTAGCTGTGGCTATATCAGTTAACTGCCTTATTTTTCTTATGCAGCTGAACTTAATCTACCTGAAAGAGCTCTAATGTGGGCGCCCCATTGCAATTTGGAATCTAAAGTAATTCCTAGAAATACAGTTTCCGTAATAGCATCTAGCTTCTTGCCATCAAGTTTTAAATTTATACCCACTTGGGGTACATTTGGTAATGAGAACTTAAGACATTTCATTTTATTCGCATTAAGTAAAAGATTATTAGCTGCGAACCATATTGAAAGAACAGCGAGACTATCGTTGACTAGTAAGACATCCGTGTCTTTTCTATTTTAAAAATTAGAGATGTTTCATCAGCAAATAGAATTATATCCGATAAGTTAGCCATCATGTAAGGAAGTTCATTAATATAAACTAGAAATAGAAAAGGGCCAAGAATTGAACCTTCAGGCACGCCCATCTTAACCAGAAACCCCGAGGAAGTCGCCCCGTTATCGTGTACTTTTTGCTGCCTATTTGATAGATAGGAAATAACAAGATCGGCAACTTGTCCACGAATTCCGTAGTGGCGTAATTACAGATCAGTGTGTTGTGGTCAACGCAGTCAAACGCTTTTGAGGTCACAAAAAATGCCAATTGCATCCTGGGACTTCTCCCAGGATTCCAAATTTGACTGATGAGTTTTACTCCTGCGTCAGTCGTCGACCTACCCTTCGTGAAACCAAACTGGCGACTATGTAAATGTATGTGAAGAAAGGACACATCGGATCTCTGGGTAATGACACAGCTGACGAACTAGCAAGAAGGGCATCCAGCACGTCAGTCTGTGGATCCGAGCCTATCATACCCATCCCCTTCAACCAATGACGGAGGTGGCTACAGCAGGATTTCACCCACACACAAGCGGAGAACTGGTGGACCTCTACACCGGGCTGCAGGCAGTCCAGAGAGACTATACCATCCATGGATGGTTGGCTGACCAGGCGCTTATTACGCCTGGATAGAAACGGTCTGCGCCTGGTGACGGTTCATAAACGACGGAGTTACGAGGTAACAAACAAAAAAAAGTCGCAGTCGGAAGTAGGAATCGGAACTGAATACATATTATGTTTTGTTGTGTGTGTGTCTGTACTGAAGATCGTAGTGGGCGTTGACGTCGCTCGTCGTCGCATCGCGCGTTGTTGCCGTACTGTGCAATTATACCTAAAACTATGCTAAAACTTTTTATATCGGTTACACATATTAACACTTATAAAAGATTAGTTTCATTCGGTAACATTATTGTATCTGTTACATTTAAAAGTGTTTTACTTTTAAAACTGTTTCAAAAAACAGTGTTAAAACCCTTATTTAGGTTACAGTCCCTGCTTCTGACGTTTCATAAGTTCCTATGTAGGTTTATGTGAAATAATATATTTTGATTTGATTTGAATGGATACCTACCCTCCGAAAATTTGCCGTGTTATAACTATTTCATACGATTGTCAAGGAATGACAGTTGTGCTATGAATATAGGGACTACTGAAATTGGTAGTAATATTTGTTTATACGTTTTTTTTTTTTTTGAGTCTATCGCAATGGACTTACCTACAAAGTCACCAATCATACAAATGCCGATACTCTTCACGTTATATGACACTGCGTGTGCGCCGACTGCGTCCCAACCGCGTCCCTCATATACCGAGCCTTCCCCGCCTACTGCGAAACTGTAAAGAAAGCAACACATAAGTACCTAACCTTAACGCAATGTATGGTGGCCAGCACATCTAGTTACCACAAACTGTCAAGTTTTCTCCTTCGATTTTGAACTTCATCGTCAACATTTTAAAGTTTAAAAGCGTTTGTAGTTTGTAAGTTTCGTATTGGCCACTGTACAGTCGCGAGAAACTGACTGATTTGCGGTAGGTGTTTTAATATTCTCAAAATGTCTTCTTTTTAGTAAAAACTAGTAATGATTTAACTAAACACAGTAAGTCTGAGTTTCCCAAGCTACCAAAACCATGTCGGTTGCTCGAATGGATAAACAAGCAAGTCGACTTTTGGCAATTTTTTTTTCGATTCTTTTTCTCAGTGTTTTTAGTTATTAGATTTTCAATATATATATATTATTTTTTTTCAATAATTTTTAAGTTATTCCAAAAAAAGATTCCAAGTAACTCAATTTTTGAAGATAACTCACTTTATCTAAATCCACCAACCTGTTTTTACCTTTGTCGGTACGAGATACTTGGTATCTCGTACCGACAAAGGTAAAAACAGGTATCCTAAATCGAGTTACTTGGTTTTTGCTTTGTTTAACTAGTTGCTTATTTTTAACTTTGCCGAAAAACATAGTTGCTTGTTTTTAGCTTGGTGGTTCTTGGTTTGTGCACTAGCCAAAGTCAAGATTGTGCCATTCTTATTCTTCCCAGATAAAACACTTTATCTGTTAGATAGATAGGTACCGACTTGTCTTGTAAAGTACTTAAATAAACTACAAACATCCAAATAAGGTGATGAAAATAAATGAAATACTAAAGTGCCTCTCAAGACTAATAATAATAATAAGTTTTAATAATAATAATATTAAGTTTATTTATGCATCAGTTTACAAAAAAGGGTTTAGTGTTTGGAGTCTCCTTATATGCAAACAATGCCTGTGTAAGGAGACTCCGCTCTTCCATAGTACAGCATAATTACTCTATCGTGTAAACTCACACGCACAGTGCATGCGGTGAAAAATGTGACACTCTCAAATCGTATCGTTAGAAGTATGATCTATCAATTGACGTTAATTGCTACACAGTCTGCTATTTTTATAAATTCGTCACTCCAACACGATCCCATTGTCATTTTGCTAAAAGTTCGTAATCTGCTAAATTCATTATGGTCGATCATTGGTCGGTCAATGATCTCGTAATAGAATTGTATTACAATGGCATTTTGAACTTGTTTTGAACATTTATTCTTGCCAGATTTCACAATCGATCGATCGATTTTGCAATCTGAAGTAGTAAGTAAGTTGGAAGTTTCATTTGTCATTATGTACGAGATTACCAATTCTTTCAATGGAGTGTCAGTGGCTGACCATTGGAAAGTCATAATGACGCCATTATAATAGTAGATTACCAAACTTGTCAAAATCAACAATTATGAAATCAATGATAGACCATTCTGACACTATTGTAATAGCAGACTTGAGGCCCTGTTAAAAAGACAGTAGGTATAGGACGGTATTATCTGAGGACTGGTGATAAGAATACTGTATATCCGCATTAATATTAGCAAACTATTGCCGCCATTATTTATTATCTATGATCGGTTTTCACCAGCTTAAATTTTTTTTTTTGAAGTGAAAACTTCTTTAAGCGCGTTGAGCGATTTTTGGTAGGGGGAAAACTTATAGGTTCGCGATCGTCACCGAACCAACGCTTTCCATGAGCTTTGGGTATACTGTGTATATTTATGTGTACTTTTTGATTGAACAATAATCATGGAACTCTCGTCATCGTCACCGAACGCTTTCCATGAGCTATATTTAGGTACACTGTGTATGTATGTGCACTATTTGGGTGAACAAAAGTCATGGAACTCGCGTCATCGTCACCGAACGCTTTCCATGAGCTATATGTATAATATAACAGTTATTCCAAAGTTTTGTGTTTTCCCTTATGACTGCCAATTTTTTTTTAGAGTCGGCTTCCATGCTTACCTGATGCACCTGAATACCAGTATTTTACATGGAGCAACTGCCTATGTGATCGCCACAACCCAGTTACCTACTGGGTAACACGATACCCTTCAGCAAGATGGTGGTCAGACTTTTGGGTTTCTGAATTCCCGTTATCTACAACTGTCAAAGATCTACGAATAACAGCCGGGACCAACTGCATAACGTGCTTTCCAAGACATGGAAGAGTCTCGGTATGTTATGGATGGTCACCCATCCACGGACCAACCTCGGCAGGTGTTGCTTAACCTTGAATATCGACCCTTGTGGTTGTTACTATTTAGCCACGACAAATCTATATGCATTATGTTATGTGTGGCATTTGTGTGCAGGTGCACTTTCATAGTCTTCACCTTAGTCATTATTTGGCAAGATCGGCGCTCGGTAGTAAGATAAAATAGTGCACAGGTACGCGACTCACACTATTGGCACTGTTTCGATATGCATCCTGTTTACTGTCTAATTTAATAATAATAATACTTTATTGATACAAGCCCTTACAATATGCTTAATATCTATACCCAGTCTATATTTCAGATAATTTATGTAAACAAAGTAATGTCAAGAAATGTTACTGTCAAAATGACAGGACAATGGTGCAAAACATTTTATGTGTATATATATATATATATTTTTTTTTTTGTAAATTGTCATGGCTAAAAATAAAGTGAATTAATTATAAGAACTATGCAAACAAAATACCGTTGCCAAATAATGTTTTGTGGAGTATGTCGGAGACACGGCATACCTATGGTCGTTATAATCAGCCCTAAAATTGATTTCCACTCGAAACAGTTTACAGCCATTTTCATCCAAAATGTGGCTAGATATGCTACTTACAATATGAATCTATGAATGAGAATTGGAATATTAGTGTTGTTGAAGATGTAAAAAATTTGAAAATGTTTGGATCTCCTGCATTGTTACCAGTAGGTATCATAAAATATTTTATACCAGAAAAACTCCTTTTTTTAATAATTTTGTTTAAAACCGTTTGTTAAAAATAATTACGGAATGATTATTTTTTAATTTTTTTTTTTTAAATTAGTGCTTAAAAGAAAATGAAACCTCTTTTTTCGCCATTTTATGTGAATTACCATTACGAAGATATTTTTTTGTTATGTTATCGCCTTTGTTTACATAAATTATCTGAATTTGAGACTTTGGGTATAGCTAAAGTTCACAATAATAGGAATGATGAATAAGAAAAATTTGTTTGTCCGTCACGTAGGTTATTAAAAAATATTGGACACGTATTTGTTCTTTTTTTACGTAATCAAAACATTACGGCGATACATTGAGTTCAAATGTGGCATGACGTCACTGCTCGCTAGATTTTATACGTAGCTGTGACGTAACGAGCCCCCACTGCCCAAGTTTAATGTGTTTTATCTAAGTCATTTTTATTAATATGATAATGTAAAATATACGTGTGTAATATTTTTTTATTATCTGACTGGCGGACTAAACAGATTTTCCTTTTTTTTACCCAGGAAACATCCCTATTCAAGACGCACAAAAGAAGAAACCCGAGAAACCCTAACTCCTTAGGAGTCAGTGCCACTTGGAAAACCCTTATGGAAATTAGGAGCTAGTAAGCTGATAATATACAAAATAGTAGTTTATGAAACTGTTGCATAATGAGGGGTATTAAAACATGAGTGAGTGTTTAAAAACCGAGCCGTAGGCGTGGGTAATGGGTTTCATTTTGACAGTTCAACAACATTCATTGCGTTTTTTTCGTTGTTGAGCAGACAAATTTTTCGAACATAATGAAGCAATGAATTAGCAAATTGCTTCAAAATAATTCAGATTTTGATTGATAGTGTTACACAATTAGGGTGCTGGAATTGTTACATGTATAAAATAGTACTTGAAAAAGAAAGCTGAACTCAACCAAGAGAATACCACACGGGAAGCGAACCACACCAGAAGCACAAAGATAAGGTAGGTTAGTAGGTTAGGTCCAGCGTCCCGCGCAGGATTCGAACGAATCCGTTTGAACCAAGAGCATTTATCAACCAAGGGAAACGAACCGCGCCAGAAGCACATAGATTATAGGTAGGTTAGTAAGTTAGGTCCAGCGTCCCGCGCAGGATTCGAACGAATCCGTTTGAACCAAGAGCATTTATCAACTAAGGGAAACGAACCGCGCCAGAAGCACAAAGATTATAAGTAGGTTAATAGGTTAGGTCCAGCGTCCCGCGCAGGATTCGAACGAATCCGTTTGAACCAAAAGCATTTAGCACTGTATTTCAACTCACTTATATCCAATATCCTGCCACCCGTTGTGGATTTGGTGTATATCCTGAATAAGCCTCATATTTCTCTTGCAAGCGTCCTTGGTCATACAGTCGGGAGGTATATAGCTGTGGTGCACGATGACGTAGGGAACTGGCAGGTTCAAGCCCATGACCCCATTCGGAGGACGCGCTCCCCATGTTTCTCGAGCCACGAAGTTGAAGGGGTAATCTGTTAAAATTATGTTTTTGTTAATGTACAGTTGAGGAATGAAAATTTTATGAAAGAAAAGAAAGAAAATACGTTTATTTTCGGTAAACATGACGTAAAGAGAGAACACAAACACGAAAAGTACAAGAACAAAACGGCCATCGCTAAGCATAATGCTGCGACCCTATGCGAGACAGAACCCCAGCGCTGGTTTTCAACGACAGCCGAAGACGAAGTGATAGCGTCAACCGGTTCAGAATATAATGAGATAAAAATAACAAAATAAGAAATACAAAATAAAATAAATACAATACTTTGTTCTGAAATTGTATATAAATATAATATTTACACACTATTATATTTATATATTATGCCTTTTTTATTAAGTTTATTTATGCAATTTAAGGGCTATTCTTATGTGCCACGTTGTGCGTTTGGGCCTTAAAAGTGCGCATACTGTGCTGCACTTTCCTCTATCCTCTATGGATCGTCGATCCTATGCGTCGATCACCACAGATCACGCTGCGCGTAACTTCTGTCTCTAAATTATATATATAGTAGTCTATGCTTTTGTCAACCCAATAATGACGCACAAATAATAGCTAAGACACGAACATCATATTCACCTCCAGTTTGTTGGGACTTCAGTCTGACTTCTTTAATCCACTCCATTATAAAATCAATGACAAAATTACTCTTTGAAATGTTTTCACTTTGGCAGCGGAAGCGAGAATGAGTAAGTACGCGAAAGAACCACGTGATCGCTCTCAAGTGCATGCTCAAAATGAAGGCATGCTCAAGAGTTTGCCGTTGTGAGCGATTACTGTGACAGTGCACGTATAATTAATTTATTATTTATTTATTTACATACATATACGCTACCATTACAGGGTCCCAATTCGGTAGTGTAGAAAAAAAACCGGGAGAAGAAAATTAGGAGTTTCACCTCGGAATGAGAGATAGTCAGCTATAAACTTGTATAAACCTTTATTTTGGCACCCTAAAACTTGTCTCAAAACCCTATTTATCGTAGGGTGTTCGCGACTACAGATATTCCAAGGTCAAAGGTTAAAAAATCGTTTTTTTACACATTTATTGCAAATATCTCGTTTCCAATGGGTTCACCCCTAATTTTCCTGGACTATTTTATAGATTGCGGTTTTTCAAAGGTAAATGTGCAAACTTACCGAAAGAACTCCGAATTTTTCGGGATGATGGGAGAGCCGTAACACTGGCAAGCAAGCAGGCGAAAACAATGTAGACTGAATTGGCCATGGTTTCTAAAAGTAAAAATTAAAATACCTAAGTAGGTTAGAAAATAATATCCAAATGACAACGAAAGTGTAATTATAAAGTTCTAAAGACGCAATCATGCAAACGAAATTATTAAATTCACAAAAAAAAAATTGGTAAGTAAGATAAGTTTTAAGAAAGAAAGAAAAAGTATTTATTGTGACTCTCACAGGAAGATCAAAAACTAAACACACAATTATAACTACCACTTAGGCCCTTAGGCTTTTTTAGGCCGCCCATTGTATATTTTTTAGTGTATAAGTTTTTTTCTTTTGTAATGTGTAATCTGGTGTACAATAAAGTATATTATGAATCAATAATAAATAAGATTTATTTAAATTATATAAAAATAAATGTACCTTGACGTAGTATCGCAACGGGTCAGTTAACCTTCTTAATGCAAATTACTATAGACATTTATCCGTAACAGATTAAAATAAATCAAACGTATTTTTTTTTTTTATCAGGTTTTCGTATATTTGATTTGAATTACGAATTTCATAGACCTCACAGATTTTATACGGATTCGCGCCAAAACTTGTAGTGGTATCGATGGGAATTCAAACTGTTCAATGAAGCTACGATTGTAAGCTCAAGTTTATATAAGCAAATAAAACTCACAAATTCCCCGAACTTAAATTATTATTTATGACTACTAAAGACTTTTGCAATTCTGCTATATAGCCTACTATGGACATATGGATAGTATGAAATCATTTAAACTCAGGTTAAACCCCTTCAAATGACTATTCAGGTACGGCAATTTAAATAAAGGCTATAATTGTTTTTTTAGCATCGGAATAAGTTACCGGAAATTACTGAAAATTTTCAATTAAACAAAAGTGTGTTTTGTAGGAAATTCTATGCAAAAGATTATTGAAAAGATGTCGTAATCAAATTATCTCTGGTTTTAGCTGCCTTCCGCTAAACCCTAATGCACAAAAAAAAACTGGATCGGGCGCGTTGGCACGTGCCAATGCCAATAAATTAAGCTTTTATTGGCATTGGCACTTGTAAAAAAAAAAAAACAAATATCACGCCACGCAATTGCCACGCGCCATCAAGAACCTTGTAGCGTTTGTAGATATAATTTTGCCTGTATTGTTATTGCCATTATATCAAGCACAGTTATGACCACGAGACAGTTGTAACCTTTAATCGAAATCAAGGATAGGTAGATAACGTATCTATAATAGGAATATCCACAACTACCCAGCTATCTAATCTAACAGTAAAAAATTTGTAAAGTTGAAGTGGGACACGGAAAATCAACTCAAACTCAAATCATTTATTTCAATTAAACCATTTACAGGCACTTTTGAATTGTCAAGGAGTCGGTCAGTAAGAAAAATGAAGCTACATTCCCATTCCAAAGCGTAGTAGGTACCTATGGATAAAAACGGGCAAGAAACTCCATGGACACTCTTTTAAATTAAGCTGTTACAAAAATATTAGTTACATATATAATGTTGAATTTATAACTAAATGTGCACAACAACTTATCCCATCCATATTCATATCTTTATTGAAATGAATTCGCTTATTCTGTAAAAGATATCGGAATCACTTTAACACGTCATATTAAAAAAAAATAAGCTAGATGGAGTCGACATTTCCTATCTGACTACCCCTGAAAACAAATGGCGAAACAAACTCAGGGGTCAAAGTCTCTTTTAAAGTCCAGACATAATTTTGGTCAGATCATGTGAAGACCATGTAGATCCACACAATTTTGAGTGGACCTGTCCAGTCAGTGTAAGCATTTGTCAGTAATCGTGTAGCTCAACTCAGGATTTATTTGCATTCCTTATTGTTTAAAAGGTGTTACAAAGGTTTAAAGCTAATCGCAAGAGAATACACACTACACGATCGTCATTCCGACCTCGCCGCCGAGGCCCCGCGCGAAATCCCCGACTAAATAGGTAGTCCTCCCCGACCCTTGCTTTTAAGTGAAGCGCCAGCACGCGCTATAGCTGAGCCTGTAGCTTTAAATCCCCCGGATAATAATCATAACTCTGATTTTATCCAGCCACCGACGGTCCCTTGCCACCCTCCCTCCGACGCTGCCCTAAGCCGAGGTTCGTACCCCACAGGGGCAGTCGTTTAGTTTATAAGTTTTTACGCCCTGGCTGGAGGCATTAAGTTTTTAGGAGCTTAAGGCAACCACAGGAAAGTCCGGTTAAAAACAATAAATTTTGGGGTTCCCCGTACTTAGAACTGAAACTAAAAAAAAAAAATTTCATCAAACCCATACGTGTGGGGTATCTATGGATAGGTCTTCAAAAATGATATTGAGGTTTCTAATATCATTTTTTTCTAAACTGAATAGTTTGCGCGAGAGACACTTCCAAAGTGTTAAAATATATGTCCCCCTGTAACTTCTAAAATAAGAGAATGATAAAACTAAAAAAAAAATATGATGTACATTACCATGTAAACTTCCACCGAAAATTGGTTTGAACGAGATCTAGTAAGTATAGTTTTTTTTTTAATACGTCATAAATCGTAAACCGCGCTTGTTGCTACGGAATCTTCCATGGGCGAGTCCGACTCGCACTTGGCCGCTTTTTAACTTGTTTGCAATAATAATTAGCGTTTAAGCTCTTGGTGGTCTTAATTCGTTTGACATTTGAGCTTGTGGTTTTCAGTAAGAACTCACAATTTAACTTAAGTCAGCACTTACACAGTCATAATTAAACTGTTAAGGTACCAATAGGTATACGTGGCCAGTGTCAGTTTTCATTGCGGTCACAGAAGAAGCAATAAGTAGTTAAGCTCTATGCAAACTGTGTATATAACAGGCTGTAGCTTCAGGAAAACGCCACAAAACAGTCACTTAGATTAAAAGTTGTAAAAAATTTACCTACAACTGTAAACTTGCCGCGAAATACCCATTTTTGAACACTTTTTGTACGTCATGTTGTTTAATTGTATAATTGTAGACATTATGCAGGCCTGTTGTAGTCACTGTTAATAATGTAGGTACTACTTACTATGAATTATTGTAATATTAAATTAAAAACAGTGTTTGAATTAAGTATTCGTATTTTTATGAAAAAAAAAAACCCAAGGTGTAGCAAATTGCTCAAAATCAAATTCTAATCTAAACTTGTCATAAAATACTGAAATCATACGTAAAATAAATAATAATAAAATACTCGTGAAGGTACATAACTTTTCGTTGTGATTTTGTTCTCGTTGTTAGCTGTAATAAACGTCTTCATTTATTTTCTTTGCTTATATAGTTAGTATGTATGTATCTATGTATCTATTATATAGCATATATCTGTTTATCTATTATAGGATATTGTACTGTTATACTTTTTGCACCAATGACAACCCCATTTATGTCCAGAAATTCACTGTCCATGCCAAGGTTGCCTGGAAGAGATCGCAGTATGTGATACGGCCGCCCATTGTATATTTTATAGTGTATATTTTTTTTTTCTTTTGTAATGTGTAATCTGATGGAAGTACAATAAAGTATAATATATATAAATATAAATAAATAAATATAGTACCTGAAGAAAGGTTTTTTCAAACAAGCAGACTTACCTTATTAAAAAAATAAATTTAATTAAAAAAAAAACACCAAAATAATTTTAACACAACTGCGATCTGTCAATGAAACACTGTACCTAGTATTTATATGAACAGTAGTACATATATATTATGTTAATGTATTATTTATAATCGGAGTCATACAAGATAAGTACCTAATTCGGTGATACTCAACCTTATCAGCTGTGATTTGTCACGTAATATTATTTGTTGTTTATTATTAAACGGGACTTAGGCCGGGTATTAACCTTTATTAATGTATTAGATTGTTCAAGATTACGAGTTACAGACGTTGATGTATAAAAAAGGAAGATAAGGCACCGCTCCAATGTCATAAAAATTATTGGACTAGAAACAATTAGATGTAAACACAGCCACACAACTACATTTCCCGATGTCGTGTGTCATGCATCAACAACCGACAAAGCGAAAAATATGACACGAACTGTAGCGGGAACGAGATAGCAATAATTGTCACTGTTACGTTCTCATAACAACTTAAAAACAAATGGCGACCTAGAAAGCAATATCATTCAGGAGAAGTTTAAAGAAAATAAGTTTTGATGTACTTACGAGTGGTAAGTAATCCCGTGGAACCTGTTTTTGGTTTGTGAATTATTTGTGCACATTTTTAAAATACAGGAAGGCTTTGTTACACAGATATTTGTATAAAATTAGTTCATCAGATTCAGATATGTATTTATTTAACAGGTTTTTATTTACTTTCCTCATATTCGATACGAAAAGCAGTGTTTACCTCTGGAGAAAGAACCTATTTAGGCACTTGAACTATTGGCGCCCTCGCTACGCTCGCGCGCCAATCCATTTCGTGCCTAAATAGGTCGTTTTCATCCCTTGTATAACAATCTACTATTGTACAAACCTACTTACAGAAATAAAGTTATTTATCAACACGGGCATTTGATCCTCCACCTTCTATAAAATAAAAAAAGATTAAAAAAAAAAAACAAGGGCATTTGTTCACAGTGCATGGATAAGGATGATGTGTGACAATTAGGTACTTTGTGGTGTTCGACGTGAACTTTACCCTATTAAACATCCTTACATCAGAACTTACACACCACCTACTGATAACCTATTTCCTTCATTTCTTCATAATTACAAATGTTATTGTTATAGACAATAACAGTAAACAATGGTTTGTTAGGGGACTTACAGCGGTGTCACGACCTGACACTAATTGGTTCATTGAATAAGGGACTTATTTTTGACAAATAGTTATATTCAATGAAATTCTTGATGATTTATGTCATTCCATCAATTTTATAGGTAAATTACATGAATTCTGCCTACAACATTCATAAAACTTGCCCGCAGGGTGTGTTTCATGATGGGTAGAGCCCTTAATTTATTCTTTTGGTTTGGAAATTATCAAATAACTTCTCCCGCTCTGGGCGGAGCGGAAGGGCGTGTCAGACTTTTACTTACTAAACCCCACCCGTGTTCCTTCAGTTGCCTGTGTGTCAGAAAAGGTGGACTGACCACCTGGGTCCTATTTTATATAATTGACAATCAAACATATTTATCATTTATCTAGCGACTGCCCGAGGCTTCGCTCACATTGCTTTTTCTAAAATAAAAGTAGCCTTAGTTAGGTGACGATAACCGTCTTTTAATGATTTTATACTGAAGATTGCGTCTAAACGAGTAGTGTTAATGATTTGGAAAAAATATAATGTTAGATTAGAGCATTTTTTTAATAATTTAATATATGAATATTTTAGATTGTTTATATTACATAGTGAAATTAATTTTATAAACTTATGTCTAACGCGGACAAAAAACTGAGAGTAACGCAAAATCTATCGAGCGTATTTTTCTGAAACCTTCACCTTTTTAAAGGTAATTTATTTACTGATCTTTTAGTATACGTGTTTTATTAAAATACCTAGGTTATATGTATAATAAATTAATAATGCGTCTTATTTGGGACAGCGCTCCTGGATCGGCGAGTCAGTAACCTATTTCACTCAGTTCAAAATGACGAATCATACAATCTGCCTGCGACTAGTTAATTAGA
The DNA here is from genome assembly GCA_947523025.1 of Dryobota labecula. Lineage (NCBI taxonomy): Eukaryota > Metazoa > Arthropoda > Insecta > Lepidoptera > Noctuidae > Dryobota > Dryobota labecula. The sequence goes on from OX383303.1 coordinate 14,013,352, forward strand.
CAATGGTAAAAACATTTCTGCGGTAGATTGTATGATTCATCATTTTGAACTGGGTGAAATAGGTTAGGTTAGGTTAGAACTGTGACCAACCGCGCGTTAGCCGAGCGAGCGTAGCGAGCGGTGCCGTGGCAGCGGCTGGCGAGCGCTACTTCCAAGTTGCTCGCAGAAATCCTATACACAAAATCACCAGTAAATCAAACACAAGACTATAGATAAATCAATAGTAGGTGAATCATCCGTTAGTTAATCAACCTTAGGTGAATTAATTGTAGTTGAATAAACCGTAGATGAATCCTTCTTTATGGAATTCGTTCATTAGTTATTACAAAAATCGGTGAACCGATCTTTAGGTATTTTAAACGGTAGGTCTTTTCAACGTAGTTATTTTGAAAATAGAATAAACTTAGGTAGATATTATAATACGTAACCGTTGAAATAGGGGGGTTTGCTGAAGTTAGATGGTAATGCAGTTGGCTCCTTGTTTCGTAAAATGCATTGTGTAATGTTTGCCTGAAAAAGGTAGCCGAGAGCGATAACACCGCCAATTTTTATATTCATTAGTTAATCTTTGTGTAATAAAGATAATTATATTCCATTGCGAAGTCCTTTGCATGTTTACATTTTTGTTAATACTATCTACAAAAGGAAAGGATAAGCTCATCCATTCAAAATCGTTAAATAATGAATTCTCGTTGTCTCTGGCAATCTTTAGGAACTTTATTTTATCGATGCCGTCACGATAAAACGTTTTCTTTAAAGGAGTAGGTACCCATTATATTCGTCATTAAGATGCCAATCTTGATTTTGTAAAGTCCTTACAATGACAGAAAATAAGAAAGAAGAATTTATCATAATAAGTCCCCTTACGATAGGCAGTTCAATTTTATGCAAATTAAATACATGTTTTCCATTTCATTAAAATTAATATCTTAGTATTCTTTCACCCACTACTGGTTTTAGATTTTAGAAGTAGTTTGTTAGAATTGTAAAGTACCAAGCCCCCACTCCCCAACTTTAATGTGTTTTATCTAAGTCATTATTTTATTTTTATTATACTTAAAGCAAAAAATACGTGTCTAATATTTTTAGGGTTCCGTAGTCAACCAGGAACCCTTATAGTTTCGCCATGTCCGTCTGTCTGTCTGTATGCGGTTTAGCTCAAAAACTATTGATACTAGAAAGTTGTAATTTGGCATGAGTATACAAGTTAATGACGCCAAAAACGTGGTAAAATGAAAATTTAAAAAAAAACTATTATTTAGGGTACTTCCCCTACATGTAAAGAGGGGATGATAATTTTTTTTTTTCGTCCTTCCCATAGTGTCGAATATCGGTGGATAGGTCTTTCAAAAATATTAGGGGTTTGGGAAGACCGTTTTTTGATTAAAATAACCGTTCGTGACTTATCAAGCTTTAAAGTACTAATTTTCGTTAGAGTCAAGTGTCCCTCCCCTCTACCAACTAAACGGTTGTAGTTTGAAATTCAAATTTCACGGCAGTAGTACCTATATAGAACGAAGTTAAAAGGAAAAATATCACAGCTAAGTAGGCTTTACAATTTACCGAGTAATTGGCGAAATGTTCTCCCATACATTCTGTATAGGAAAACATGGTTTTCAACTACATGATAAGTTTGTTCTTGGGATAAATTCATCCCAACTACGGAACCCTTCATTGTGCGTGGTCCGACACGCACTTGGCCGGTTTTTTTATTATCTGACTGACGGACTCAACAGATTTTTTTTTACGCAGAAAACATCCCTATTAAGGCCGCCTTCCGAATTGGCTATAGTCGCTCACAGCGCTCACATCGTCTCACATGCGTTCCGATTTAGAAAATACGATTATGACAGCCGAGGGCTGTCAACAACTCGGAACGCTCGTGATCGCGCTCACGGTGCTCACTCAATTTCAAAACGATATTAGAGTATTTCTCTGTGTATACCCCAAAAATTTCTTCTTCTTAGGTGATTTAGCAACTGTAGCCAGAAGAACAATTTTGAAAATGCCACGATTGCTATGATGCGACTCAAAATAAAACAGCACAACTGTCATTTTTGACAGCGCTCACGGTGATAATAGTAAAAGGCATGGTGAAAGCGCGGGAATCATCGAATTTGGCGGGCGTGATTTTTCTTTCGTTTTCTTTTTTAAATTTAAAAACGCTTAAGATTTGAGATAAGTTGTGTAAATATAAGTAGACTCTCATTAGATTAGTTAATTTTATTGTTTGTATATAGTGTACTTCATATTTAGGGTAAGTTTTTTGTATTTTACTTTTTTTGTCCACAATGGACAATGAACCGCCTGATCCGGGGGGCACAGTCCCCTCGGTCGGGCAAAATATAACAATTTGTGAATCCAGTATGGATACCGATTCATCCTTAACCAGATCGGAGCGGAAAAGGGCTAGAGCTCCACGTAAAGTGTGCAAAAATTGCAATAAAAGAAGGCGAAATAGTCACTCATACACTACAACAGAAATAAATAAAGGTACACATTGTCATTGCGACAATGACTCAGTCACGTTCAGTTCAAAAATAGCATCAGACGTACCGGTACATTCAATTTTAGTTCACCAAGAAGCCACTCCACGTTCTGTGGATGGTCCCCAGACTGAAAACCTCATAAAGTCAGATCTTCCCCAGAAGGCGCCACAGGTTGCTAGAGCATTGTATAAAGCCACAGACCTGTCGCCATACGTTGTACACATTCAAAAAAATTTTGATACACAAAACTCGGCTCAAACGTTACACCCAATAACTTTAGGACACTTTCTTAAAAAACGCAGGTTCAACAACATAATTAACGGTTCATTAAAACGCATTGGTCGTAACAGAATATCACTAAGCTTCTCCCGTTACGTAGATGCTAACTCTTTTTTAAATGACCCAAGTTTGGCCAAAGAAAATTTGAGGGCATTTGTTCCATCAATTAATGTGTGTCGCATTGGAATTGTTAAAGGCGTACCTACCGAATGGTCTCCGGAGGAAATAATGGAAAATATATCTGTCCCCGCTGGATGCGGGAAAGTCATCAAAGCAAGGCGCCTCAATTATAAAGTGCACGAACCGACCCCTGTGTGGAAACCATCGCAAACAGTCGTGCTCACCTTTGACGGACAAATTTTACCAAAACGTGTGTTTTGTTGTTACAATTCCATGCCAGTGGAATTGTATACATTCCCAACAATTCAATGTTTTAACTGTTGTCGTTTTGGCCATACAAAGGTACAATGCAGGTCGAACCCTCAGTGCTTCAAGTGTGGGGAGAAGCATTCTGCTGACACTTGCAGTATTGAAGATGAGAGTAATAGTAAATGCTGTCATTGCGGTGGCATTCATTACGCCATCAATAAAAAATGCCCAGAATTTGAGAGACAAAAAGCAATTAAGCATTATATGGCCCATAGCTGCGTGTCATATGCTGAAGCGTCACAGCTTCATCCACCAATCACAAAATTGTATGCAGATGTGGTAACATCTGCCCCATCACATACCACTAAAAATTATTTTTCTTCACAACCTTCGCCCCAATCACGTAACACACCAATTGTCTCCTCTCAAAGAAAAACCGTATTTCTTAAACCTCGGGATCCCCCAAAAACAGCTAAGGGTTATGACTGGGCAGCTCATCAAGCATTAATCAGTAATGAAGTTTCTGTGTCAGGGAATGGTGTTGCATTTCAAAATAAAACTACAAATAATAATGAGAGCCAAATTTTAAATTTAATAATCATGTTAATTAATACTTTATCTAAAAATAATAATATTGAACCGTCCAACGTTGCTACTGTAATTGATACTCTTTCTAACTTATTTAACCTTAATCATAATGGATCCAAATCTACCCAAGATTGTCCAGTGGAACTGTCGCAGCATTGTGAATAAAAAATCTGATCTGTCCTACATATTGAACAAATACGATCCTTTTGCAGTCGCTCTCTGTGAGACATGGCTTAAACCAGGGTTCTCTTTTAGAATTCCTGGCTATGCGTGTCTAAGAACAGACAGAAGCGATGGGTATGGTGGTGTCGCCATACTTATTAAAAATAACTTGTCTTTTCAATCTTTTCCTCTTCCAAGTCTCAGTGACGAAATATCTGCTGTCGCTGCTATTGTAAATAAAATCTGTTTAGTATGTATATATTTTTCTCGCCCCACTGTAAATATTCTTTCTGAAATAAGTAATCTTCTTTCAGTTTTACCTAAACCATTTTTGGTAATGGGCGACTTTAATGCACAACATCAGTCTTGGGGTAGTTCTAGTTCCAATTACTATGGGGAAAAGTTATTAGAAATTCTAGACTTTAATAATTTGTGTATTTTAAACACATGTCTCCCAACACGCCAAACGAATCCAGATGAGGGAATAAGTGCCCCTGACCTCTCAATCTGCACACCTGAATTAGCATCAACATTATCCTGGTCTCCTTTAACGTCTTCTTATGGTAGTGATCATTACCCTTTAATAATTTCTTTTCCACATAAAAAACCAGCTGCTTGCAATCCAACACCACGATTAAAGTATAGACTTCAAAATGCAGATTGGGATACATACAAAAATTGTGTAGAAGAAAGAATTCTTGGTTTAACTAATTCCTTACAACTACATGATCCTCAGTTATTGTCTAATCAAATAACTAGAATTTTAATAGAGGTGGCAGATAATACTTTCCCTATTAAGAATGGTGCTACAGGCAAAATTCCTTCACCACCTTGGTGGGATGCTGAGTGCACTCAGGCCATTAAAAAAAGAAAAGAAGCAGAAAAAAATTATGGTCATACTATGACTCGTCACAATTTTGAGATATACCTAGAAGCTGCTCGTACAACTCGTAAGCTCCTTAGGAAAAAGAAATTTGAAGGTTGGCAAAGATTTTGTGCATCTATCTCACCAGAAGTTAATGCATCTCTAGTATGGCAAAATATTAGGCGATTCAGGTCAGCATTTAGTGACACAGCAGCCTCTAAACTGCCATTAGAATTAGCCAATGAGTTTATGGATCATTTAGCTCCTCCTTCAGTCCCAGAACAGAGATCTTTAATGCACTATCCCTATGTTCCTATTCCTAATTCTGAGTTGAATTCCCTGTTCACACTAAGTGAGTTGAAGGGAGTCCTTTCACATGTTAAGGATTCAGCTCCTGGTGAAGATGGTATACCATATTCATTTATAGCTAATTTATCTGACTCGGTTCTTTTAATATATTTAAATCTTATCAATACAGCTTTGATATCTGGCAACATTCCATCAAGTTGGAAGTCTCAAACAATTATTCCCATTCTGAAACCAAACAAACCTTCTTCTAATGTTACATCTTATCGACCAATTGCACTTTCTACAGTTCTTGCTAAAATTGTTGAACATCTCATTAAGAATCGTTTGGAATGGTTTTTGGAAAGCAAAAACTTGCTAGCTACATCACAGTTCGGTTTTCGAAAGGGTAAAAGTACGATGGACAGCCTTAGTGTGTTCACAACTGACATTCGCTTAGCCTTCTCTTCTAATAACTCTGTAATTGCTGCTTTCCTGGATATTAGCTCGGCTTACGATAATGTCCTGGTATCAATCCTAGAACAAAAGCTGAATTCATTACAAGTTCCAACAATGCTGTCTAAGTTCATAATTAACATGCTTTCAGAGAGATCTTTAAATCTTCATGTTGAAGGGTATACATTTACCCGTTTAGTATGGAAAGGTCTCCCTCAAGGTTCTGTACTTAGTCCAATTCTCTACAATATTTACACTTATGATTTGGAATCCTCTCTAAATGAGTCAGTACAAGTCCTTCAATATGCAGATGATTTACTTCTTTATTTATCTGGTCATTCTGTTGAGAATATTTGTACTTCCTTAACCTCTTCTTTAAGTTTATTGAAGACTTGGCTAGAAACCAATGGTCTACACCTGTCAATTGATAAAAGCAACATTGTCTTGTTTACTAGAATGCGTAAGCCCCCTATAGTTACAGTAAGGTATAATAATATCCCTATGCCCGTTAAAAACCAGGTAAAATTTTTAGGCCTTATTTTGGATACACATCTTACTGGTTTACCACACTGTGATTATATTGCTGCTAAATGTGAACGAAATATCAACATAATTAGATGTCTTGCTGGTGTTTGGTGGGGAGCACATCCCTTTTCATTAAAACTACTGTACAACACCTTGATTAGAAGCGTATTGGACTATGGGACTTTTTTGCTGGAACCTGCTAATGTTGCTGGTCTTAAGAAACTAGACAGTGTTCAGTCCAAGGCACTTAGAGTGGTTTCAGGTGCAATGAAAAGCAGTCCTATTAATTGTCTTCAGGTGGAATGTGGAGACCCTCCACTTCATTTACGACGTCAATTTTTAGCTGATAGATTTATGGCTCGGTGTTTGCAATTTACGTATCATCCTTTGCGAAATAAACTTTCCATTCTCTCTGAAGAAGTAAATTCATCCACTTACTGGAGGCACAAAGCTACTCCGTGTTTAGTTAATAGCTTTAGAAAATACAATTTAATTAAAGCTCCCTGTCACCAATCTCAATTTCTTCCTGTATTTCACTGTAATTATAGTTCATTAATTATTTCACCAAATATACATTACAATCTTAACATTCACCGAGATGACGTATGTCATAACCTTAACTTCAACTTCACTATAGATAGAGACTGGAAGGGTTGTCAGCTCTTGTTTACAGATGCTTCGAAGCATGGAAGAGACTCATGTGTGGGAGTAGGTGTATACCACTCCCAATATAATATTGTCCAAAAAATAAAACTCCCGCCCGAATCATCTGTATTTACGGGAGAATGTTATGGTCTATTCAAAGCTGTCGAATATATACTTATGATGGGCTTACGGAATTCACTCATTTTAACTGATGCAAGGAGTGCCTTACAATCTTTGGCCAGATTCCCTTTCTATTCTCATAATCCTTATATTATATTTGAAACACGTGAACTCCTTTATAGGTGTTCTATTAAGGGGTATTCAGTGCATTTTGCGTGGATACCCTCGCATTGTGGCATTTTAGGTAATGAGAGAGCTGACCAGTTAGCTAATGATGCCGTATTGTGTGGAGACGTTTTTCCGTACAAAAATAACACCCAAGATCTGGCAGCTCTGCCCAGGGTTTATCTACAGGAATCCTGGGGTAAGCTTTGGTCCGGGCAATCAGTGAAAGGGAAATTTTATCGCAATATTCAGCCATCCATTTTTGTTAAACCTTGGTTTAGCAAATACAAACTAAGCAAAAAGATTACAACAATATTCATACGTATGCGATTAGGTCATGTGTGCACTCCTGCTCATCTTGCCAGGCTTGGCATTGTGCAGAACCCTGCGTGTGAATGTGGCGCTGAAGTGGGAGATCTGAACCACCTAATTTTTTCTTGCCCACTTTATGACCACTCCTCACTTTTCCAAAGTCTTGTCTCCCTCCGAGTCCCTTTTCCCACTTCTATTGCATGTATTTTATTTAATTTTAATGTAGATATCTATAAAACCATAGCTCTTTTCCTTGTAAATAATGATATAGCTATTTAAACATAATTTATAAACCTTATAAGTAATTCTTAGTATATGTACCGAGTGGGCCTTTTTGCTGGGTCACCTGGTGACGTTAAATGGTTATTATCTGTTGTATTATATTTCCTTAGTGTTAATTATAATTTATTATTTTTATTTAATAACAACTGATCTCCTTTCCATTTCCAAATTTCCCGTTATATTTAATCATTTCGCGAGTACTTGATTCCTACGTTTTGTTATCAAATAAAATACTGTCAGTGGCAATAAGCACGAATAGTGCAACGCCAAAAACAAAAAAAAAAAAAAAAAAAAAAAAAAGGCATGGTCGGCGTTATCGCAAGATGGCGAATGTCATGACGTCATCTATGACGTTTCACGGGACATCGTTATCGCGCTCACGCTAATTCGGAACGGGTTTTAGCACGCGAAAATCGATATTATCGCAACTCGGAACGCAGGGTAAGTATATACTTACGCTTCATTTAGATTTGGAACATATACGACCTTTATAGTTTTTTTTGGTTCTAAGAACAATGTCATCTTGGAGTCAGCTCGACGCCTCCTTCCCGGTCCACTGATGCCCTTGTATCATATAATAATTTCACACTTGACCTAGCATCTGGGAGCGGCGCTTACGCAACCAAGGCGAGTCGTCCGGAAGACAGGCGCCGCCATTGTCAGGAATACATTCTAACGCATTAATTTATGCTCATATTCAAATATAGAGCGATAAATTATAAACAATTTGGCTGTTTTTTATTTATTTATTAGCTTTGGTACATTGTTTTAGGTTTGATTAATTTCGTTCGGGTTTGGGGATAGCTGAATGAGTTTTTTTTTTTTGGGTACGTCGAACGTTTTTTGTGACCTTTGCTTTTTTAGTCTCACACATGGGAGTTAGTGGGTTCGGTAATCCAATTGGAAATAAGGTTCTACGATAGGGACTTAAGGTACAGATGTACCCTTTCTTTTTTTCCTAAACTACCAATTAGGTGGCAGTATTAAAAACGATATTTCAACATTAAAATTATAATATATAGAGTAGTGTTGTCTTCAACTGCAGAACATCTTGGAAACACCTTCAACTTTTGAAACTCCTCATAAATAGGTGTGTTTCCCTTATTACAGGATGGTGGATAGTTCAACAGACCGACATACCAGAAGTTGCAAACTTCGCGCGGCTGACTGATGTGACCATAGACAACAACATGTCTTGATGACTGCTGCAAACTCAGGTAAAATAAAACAGCAGTTTAATTTTCCATATAAAATTGATTTTTGTTCCACTCCCGTCAAAAGTCATAGTCAAAAGTTGTTGTTTATGATGTTAGTTATATAGTTCTGAGAGGTTGTTAGTATTTTACCAATAACCCTGTTAGCCTTCCGAAATAAATTATCTAAATCTTGGCGGAAACCGCATCAAAATCGAATGTGCAGTTTAGAAGAACCAAGTGGTCACACAGACAAAGACGAAAAGCGACTTTGTTTTATACCATTTATATCAGAATATACGTATTACCATTGCACACGCTTAAAAAACTATATTATTTCTCGATTTCCACTGTCCATAATGAGCCCTCATGCTGCCAAGAAAATTCAGAGCCCGCCGACGAACCGACAAAAAAAAAAAAACAAACATCATTAGGCCACCGTGCTATTCAAAAAAAGAATAGCCGGCCGCTTCTGGCCAACGACACTATTTGAAAAAAAGAACGACTTTAAAAAAGTATGGACGATTGATTTTCTCGCTAATCAATGGAGGGCATCAAAATCCGCGTGCACCGCACATCTAAGACAGTGGGTACGTTAACTAAAACTCATGGTACACATCGCTTCGACGCACCTATTTATAAGTTCCAGAGGAATTGTTCACAGATGAAATTCCGATGCTAGTCGCGGGCTATACGCGCTCCCGGTTTCGCGTCCCCGAAATATCCGAGGCACACTGTATTAATTTAAAAAATATGATCAGTTGTGAGTGTTCGGTGTTCGAATTTTAAAGTGCGTATTTTTGTGATCACTGTAACATTACACATACACACGGAGTTTATTTAATGTAAGACAAAATCATGATTTTGGTGAAAGTATTATTAATCTATTCTATTTGAAGAACAGATATAAATATAGGGATTTGCTTAGATAACTAGAATAGAAGTAATAAAGCTCTGTTGGTTTCTTAAGGCTCACTGTTTGGAAATTTTTAAGTGATTGCGCGCATAGAAGTTTTCCTTTCAAAGTTTTCAAACTTATGTCGCGATAGGAAGCTGTATAATATCATAAACAATTAGATCAGTGCCTACAACTGATAAAAGATTGTCCATCGAAAGTTTTGATGTTCTTAAACTATTGTCATAAACTTTTTAGGTTTTTTTCTCACACAGCTTTGTCTTATCTAAGTTATCTCGATTTACTTTTGAATGGACACTAACTACTTCATTAAAGGAATATTACTAATGACGTCAACTCAGGGAATTTACATTTACTGACGATCAAATCTGATAAGCCGTTGTCGTAATGTTTGATTGATTCAAACTCATTAATATGCGCCTCTACAGAAGTTTTGTTCAAAAACAATAATTGATTAACAGACTGAGTGATACAGTATTTAATTGATAAGCAGGATTACCTAAATAAATTGATTTCCGTATTTATCGTTTATGTCACCGATTAGTACATGGGCACTGAATCTGAATCTAAGTCTGTGTGTGTTGTGTTTCGGCATTTAGAGATAACACAGCCGGTTCCTCAGATTCTAGATGAAGCTCGCTTCCATCTTCAACCTTATCATCAGTTGAGATGAAGGCCAAGAGCATACCCGAGGAGGATAAAAAGAAAAGGTTTTCTCTAATGTTCTCAAACCCTGATTGGGTTTCCCTCTTGTTGTTTTTGGTATTTTATAGTTTCACTAACGATAAACTGACACTCATTAAATGTTTTCGTGTAACCGAATTCGAATTTTAAATAAAAATGGGAGAAAGTGCAAAATAAATATTTGTGCATGAATTAACATCATCACGTGCAGCGTACGTTAATAGGACCTACTCGAGTACTCGAATCGAAACGTGACATTATGTATTAAAAATAAGTTTAAGAAAAGCCGAAAACTTGTTAATATATATTTCATAAAGTGTGTAAACTAAACAAGAAGTCACCTCGTTTCGTGAATGTGACTCTAATTTATCACTGCTAAAAGGTTACGACTGTATGCCAAGACACCCACTAAATGTATAAATTTCAAATAACGCGTTGAAATAAAAATGGTATACATAGCTTAACGGGATTAAATGTGTAGAATATAATTATTAATTAAATTACAAAAAAAAACTATGTAATTATTTTATTGATTGCCTCGTTGGTGTAGTACTCGCAAGCGCTACTGCTGAGCATGAGGTCCTGGGTTCGATTCCCGCGTCGGACAAAACATTACACTCACATTTCGCCAGTTAAGTCCCATGTAATAGGGGGCGAGCCTATTGCCATTAACCGGGCACAAATCCAAACTCCGGAGGAATTACGATTTTTATGATATTTACGATTTTTGCAATTTGCAGCTTATTGTTGATTAAAATATGATTCGCGACCCTAACAAATATGTATTTGCAGAATTATAATCATTAGAATCAGTAATACAACTCCATATGTTAGTATAATCCTAAAAATCATGATTTCATGAAATAATCATTCAATAGGATTATTTATTTACTTATTTAACATAAAATGGCCAAGGCCAATTACATTAGTTAGGACTGCGCCGAGCGCACAGTGGCGCCCTCATCGTTTGTTCGGTGATTTCTTTTATTTTAGAATGAAAATGCAGAAAATAAGCATGTTATGTTGTGCTTCACAAGACTATACGTTATTATTATTACAAACAGTAGTTTTAAATTGTTATGTTTTATTGTAATCATTAAAACGGAAAATAGTGGCCACTGAGCTCCGTTTTAATGATTACAATAAAACATAACAATTTAAAACTACTGTCCAAAATAGAAGATTTTTGGAGGCTTATACTGAATTTGTTTCACCAAATTTTAATTTTCTGCTTCCATAGAAATCTAGATATAGTGTACCCATGATACCAATTAGTTCAATTTTTTTAAAGAAAGATGTATTACAATTTCATAATCACGTGCGACCGTTTGTATGAAAAGTATGACGGGTTGGCCGCTCTTAAATAAGATAAATCTTTTTTTCAAAAAAATTATCATGGTTTTTTTTATATTTCCCATGGATTCAAAAAACTAGTTAGCGCGGTCTCTGTTGGATCATATCGCCTTAATTTACTATTGAAGTCTCAGACAGCCTGGCAGGCAGTCAAGGTTTGCAACAAACTGTTTAATAGTTATAATTAAATTTCTGCTTTGCAACTATTTTCTACTTTTATATCTAGTTTTATGCTTGTCAAAAATCTATCTAAAGCACGTGACACGATGACAGAGCTTTGAAAAATTTCCCTTTTTTTTTTTGCTCGACGTTACACTTTTAACCCGAGTGCGGCAGAGCTCAAAAGGAGGATAATGTTTATCAGAAAATGATAAAGCACAGCTACTTACTTTTTCGCAACACGTTCCTGTTTGAATCTCTAATACCTACCTATAAATTAGCTGTTGTATATTTTCTCAAAACTATTAAAAAAAAAAAAAACTCACAAAGTAGTCCGCAGTTTGACGTGGGTCTGTTTGGGGAAAGCCGAACTGTAATTTCACTTGCAACAACATTTAATTCGGTTAAGTAATAGAATGAAATTCAAAAAGTCTTTAAAAACAAACGTATAGGTACTATTACCAACTAAAATTTTTTACACACGGGATGTAAGGAGATAAAATAATCACAATAAATGTAGAACAGAGTGTATTATGTTTTTCACAGCTGTGGTTTTTAAATCCAATGTGTTGAAATCTTAAAACCATATATCATTCTGTTGACATTTCGAATTTCAAAATAAATATCAATAGTTTTTTTTTTTTTTTTTTTCTCTTCGCCCTACTCGGGCAGGCTAAGGTTTTGACCCATACAATATCCATTGATATTACAATACATCTTCTATATATAAAAATGAATCCCTATTTCCCTTGGTCACGGCATCACGCGTGAACGGCTGGACCGATTTCGCTAGTTATTTTTTTGTTGTGTTTGTTATTGCCAGGAGAAGGTTCTTATGTAAGAAAAATTTAAGAAAGTTAAAAAAAAAAAATTGTAAGAAAACGACCATATTTACATTTTTATTGTAATAATAAGTAGGTAACTCTATCTTCTAATGTAACTTTATGGCGTTTGACATAACGTGTCAGTCATCATTTGGTAGGTCTGAGAATAGATTTTATCAAAAAAAATATTAAGGTTTTAGTTAGGTAGGGTAGGGTAGGTAGGGTTGGTAGGGTAGGGTAGGGTAGGGTAGGTAGGTGGGTAGGGTAGGGTAGGGTAGTTTAGGGTAGGGTAGGTAGGTAGGGTAGGTTAGATAGGTAGGTAGGGTAGGGTAGGATAGGGTAAGGTAGGGTAGGGTAGGATAGGGTAAGGTAGGGTAGGGTAGGTAGGTAGTTTCCTTTGCGCGTAGACAAACTGCCACAGTCAAATAGCTTTTGACAGAACGAAGTCTGTCGGGTCAGCTAGTACATAATAAAATCCAATGTGAGTGGACTAGGAGGATACAGTGATCTAATTGGTGATGTTCTTCAGAAAGGTCTAGTGCGTAGTACTCGCAACAGACAGTAGAGTGTAGATTTGTTGGCGGTTTTCTATTTTGTTAAGTACCTGGTAATTGTTGAAAGGCCTACACTGTCCTCCCATACCTATTATCACTGTTATTTAATAATATTGTAAAGCCAATTATTTTTAAAAGAGTAACCGTGGAGTTTCTTGCCGGCTCTTCTCCATAGGAAACGACTAATTGGAAACGTGCACCTAGCTTCTGACGTTTCATAAGTGCCCATGTAGGTTTATGTGAAATAAAATTTTTTGATTTTGATTTTGAACCGGCCTGCGTGTATGACCAGATGTATGAATGTTAACGAAGCAAAAGGAGTATGTTTGGAGCGTAGCAGGTGGCGTTCTATAGTTTCTGCTTACCCCCATGGGAATCAAGCGTGAGTTTATGTATGGATGTATGTATGTAATCATTTCTGAACCTTCAAAATTCTTGTGGTACCAACTATAGAATTTTAATTCACACAAAAGCGGTCACCCTCGTAGATATCACAATACACCAAATACTAGATATCACTCAACCAGCTTCTGTTTAGCTAATACTCTAAACAAATACCCGAAATAGAGCTCAATGACTCAACAGTCGTGGCATCCACATAAACCAACGTATAAAATAATAATAGAAACAATAATAATGTAGATTTAATATTAACAAGTGTTCCGATAAGGGCCTGTTTAGACGAACCACTTTTAAACGTCAGAGAAAACACGAAGAGGCACGATGGAAAGAAAAAAAAAATAGGTTTATTTGTCATAGAAACAGGTGCATATAAAATTATAGGTAAGTTAACTCGAATTAAAAACAAAACAGATTGTAACCAAACACACTCACATATTAAAATGTCAGAGTTTTGAGGCATAGTCCTGTTTTATTTAAAAAAAATATAAAAAATATGCGTTATCTTTTATTTTACTTTTTTAATGGTTCAATAACATGGTGCTTGAACCTTAATAAATATTACTGTAAAAACAACATTTAATTATATGACATAATATACCGATGACTCCCAAGCTAGAAAGGAAACAATAACTTATTGGGTTTTTTTTTTTCTTCTATTGTATTTTGTGCGCCATGGATCCACTACTTCGTCAAATTGATTATTTTATTTAATAATAATAACGTACGCCTTCCAAATGTCCACAACCCCAGGGTACCGAAATAATTATGTCAAAGAAATGAAAATATAAATAAATAATAATTAGTTTACTAAACTTCAATTCACAAAAAGGGTTTACTGGTAAACCCTTTTTGTGAATTGAAGCCAATATGCCTGTGTTATGGGACTCCCCTCTGCCATAGTACGACATAATTATCTACTTAATCTAGTAGCAAAAAGGTACTTAAAATATCAAATAAAAATACGGACGTCTATGATAGTATGATTCGAGTGTGAATAAAATAATCACAATAAATGTAGAACAGAGTGTATTATGTTTTGCACATTCATCAATATTCGTTCATTCATTATTTTCTTATGATCAACATGACTGACCGTATAATATCTACCAGAAATGACGGTATTAACATTCATTAAGATTAGATAGGGGAGTGGATGTCCAAGGTGCACCTCAGAGATAGGATACTCATGGAATTGCACAATTTTATTGATTTAAATAAATAAATTAGAATTATCAGATAATTTTGCATGATGTCATTTACACGGGTCACTTTTATCAACTAGGATGGTTATCTCAAGGTGTGAAGTGTTGCTATTGGTGATTGAGAGGGATGACTGTGTAGATACATACCTTCGCATACCGAAGTTTGGTCACACCCTGTTTGGAAGTTTGGTCAAACACTAAATTATTAAGCTGGATTATTTTGAAAGAGATATTGCCTTGTGATTGCGGACGAACGATGACGATACTTGAGCGAAAAGCCAGGTAGGGCCAGGTAGGGTAGGGTAGTGCGTGACCAGCACTAGCGCGCAATTTTCAAAGTTAGTTTATTATAACCATAAAGATCCAAAATATCTCTGTAAATAATTTTCAGTATTTTTTTATCTAATTCTGACGCCACGCAGCGTTGCTGTATTTATCACAATTTGAAGGGTTGTGGGTACCGAAGTATTTGCAGGCACAAAACATTACGGCTTAATGTCTGGAATGGCAATGCATCTGCGGCTTATTCCCAGAAGCTCCAAATCTATTGTTCTCCAAACATTTCTCCATAGATTGATTCCCAAGAACTCCATTATTTTATTAGTTAAATAATAAAATAGTTTATGTTGCTTTTTTAATTTGGAGCCGCTGGGAATAAAATTATGGAGCGCCTGGGAGTAATCCGCATCTGCAATGCCTCTGGTACCTATTGCAGATCCATAGATGGCGGTCGACACTTATCATGAGATAGGCCGTCGGCTTGTTTCAATCAATCAATCAATCAACTCAGCCTAAAGCAGTCCACTGCTGGACATAGGCCTCTCCCAGGCCGCCACAACAGTCTGTCCTCCGCCTCCGCATCCAGTCTACCCCAGCCACCTTTTTAAGGGCGTTGGTCCATCTAGCTGGGGGGCGTCCGAGACTACGCTTGTCGAAACGTGGTCTCCAAGACTCGTCCGCTCCACCGGCCATCGGTCCTTCGAAAAACATGGCCAGCCTACTGTCACTTCAGCTTGCTTACTCTGCAAGCTATATCAGTAACTCCGGTTCTTTTCCGATTAATTTCGTTTTTTTTGCCATCCAAGATTATACAAAAAAAGCCTTATTATCAGCGAATTACATAAGTTGGTCACAATTAGAATAACATACGTTTTATTTAGTGTTGTGCTCTGGTGAAGCTCTAAAGTGTTTCGTCTACACCAACCCTAATACTACTAGAGTTTGTGACGGGCGCGTTAAAAATATCTGGTCTTGTTGAATGAATGGATACGTTGTTTGGCTCGGTTCAGCAGCTGCTACCGTGTGTTATAAGCTCTTAACAATATATTATAAGTACGATTTATTTTATGAAACAATAGGTAGGTACATGATTAGGGTTGGTGCAGCAGGCTCTTGGGATGGTCCACGGGATGGTCTGAGTCGGTATTTGAGCAAGGGATCGGTTGATAATGATTAAATTTGAAATGAGTTTGAGCGAGCCTGTGGTTCAGATCAGGGCTTTAAATACCGGTAAATTTTCATAACGTTACCTTGTATTAACAGAGTTAACGTTATTATTAAAATAACGGTAATCGATTTAACGTTATTTGTGCGACTATTAATTTTATCGCTATTTTAAACGGGTGAGATGTAGGTAGTGGGGCCTGAGGCGTGCAGCGCGGCGGGAGCCCGCCCTCGTGCCTCTCTGGTGCCGTGCCGATCAAAACGTTGCCTGAATCTGCCGGATTCTTACCCACAGAACGGCAACGTAGCTAAATTAACGTTAGTTATCGTATTTTTGTTAATGTTATAATATTAATAATACCAGCCTATAATTGTCCTACTGCTGGGCAAAGGCCTCTTCTCAGACAGAAAAGGCACGAGCATTGATCACCACGCTTGCTCAAGACGGGTTGGCGATACTAATATTATAAATGTGAAAGTAACTCTGTCTGTCTGTCTGTCTATCTGTCTGTCTGTTTGTCTGTCTGTCTGTCTGTATGTTACGTTTTCACGCCTAAACCGCTAGACCGATCGTCATGAAATTTGGCAGAGATATAGCCTGGGATATGGAGAAGGACATAGGCTACTATTTTACGCGATAACCGACATCCACGCGGGCGGAGCCGCGAGCTAAAGCTAGTTATTGTATATGTTCATATAACCCACTCCCTCTCGATAGCCCACTCCCAGCAGTGGGAATATTATAGGCTGATTATGCTATATTAATATAGACAAGTATAATAATAATATGTTTTATGTATGTATATGTAGGTACCTATTTATTATATATTTAAATGGCACACCACAGACTACCTGCAGTATTGTCTACCCTTCCTCCTTAATCCATCCAAAGGTTCTCTTTAAAAGATCGATTATAGCAATAATACCGTCCAATGTATCACCCCTTGTAAAATTTCTACATTGATATCTGTAACTTTTTATGGTGTACATAATCAAGATAGATATCTAAAGAAGAAAGATAGATATTCTGTCTATCTATCTATCTATCTACAATCCTATCCATACTATATAATATTTTAATATCCATACTAATATTATAAATGTGAAAGTAACTCTGTCCGTCCGTCTGTTACGTTTTCACGCCTAAACCGCTAGACCGATCGTCATGAAATTTGGCAGAGATATAGCCTGGGATATGGAGAAGAACATAGGCTACTATTTTACGCGATAACCGACATCCACGCGGGCGGAGCTCCGCGCAAAAGCTAGTAATTCATAATTTAGTGTAATCGTGAATTCTTGCATGCCTTAATTTATATACTTATTCTAAATGCGCTCTCTGGCAGGCTATCAAAGCATCTAATTCTATTTCAACTATGAATGCTTCTTATTCCTATTATTACATTGCTGAGTATACATCTTTCCTTAAAGATGTTTATAAAGCTCATAGTCACTCTCTTGGCAAGTACCTAGTGTTCGTTTATGGAAAGTGACTTTCCAAGATGACATAACTCTAAATACAGCTATGATATGTAAGAGATTCGAAAGAGATTCTTTGGCGAACCATTTTAGGTACAAAATGTTTGTTGACAAGATTACTCACCTGTTTAGCAGTGATAGCCTGCGTTGTGTCCGTCGGAATGCCAAGTTCGGTCTCGAGTTCGAACCCAAGGCACTGTCTTTTTGGATTCATGTGCGTATTGTATAATTATCAGTTGCTTAAAAAACAGCGAAGGAAAAAATCGTGAGGAAACGCATACCTATTTTTTTTTTTTGGGTAGGACATTATTAAATAACTTTTCCCGCTCTGGGCAGAGCGGGAGAGCGTGTCAGACTTTTAGTGAGTAAAACCCACCCATGTTCCTTCAGTTGCCTGTGTGTCAGGGCCACGGTAATCCTGGCAGGCATCGGTCCTGGCGGACACCGTCAGTGCGTGCTGACATCTCTTAGAGGCGCGTGAACATAACCCGCCGTCGACCCGGGCCTGGTCCTTACCGGACGGCGCGCTGCCCATAGCTCGCCATCCGCAAGCCCGCGCCTACGGTGGCCGGGAATCGGCTATCGAATCCCGTCGCCTAGGGCGTCTCCTGCGGCGACTAGGGGCATGAGGGCGAACTGACTGCCTCTCCCTCACGTGGTCCGCATCCTCCTTCGCAAGCATTACTGCTTCGCAGCAGGTGACTGCCTCCCATGCACTCTCGCTCCGGACCATGGCCTGGACGATGGCCGGACGCGAGAGATCGCCTCCGTGAGGATACGGCGGTGCTCTGCTCAAGCCGGGCTGACCTCTACCGTGTGCTCAACCGTGTCCTCCGGGCGATCCACACAGTGGTAACACCCGAGCGTTTCCTACCGCCTTATCCGAAACAGGAACCTCCCGAAACAACCGTGTCCGGTGAGGACCTGTGTCAGGCGGAAGGTAAGGACGCCGTGGCGCCTCTCTAGCCACTCCTCAAAGAGATGACTTATCTTATCATATTGTATATCACTTGCTTAAAATACGGTGAAGAAAAACATCGTGAGGAAATGCCTCAGAGATAATAATATTTCTCGACGGCATGTGTAGCCATGTCAGAAGTGCACTCTTCACACTGTTTTAAGGAGCGTCTGTATGAAGCGAAACTCATGGAGAAAATATGAATAGGGTAATCTGTCAAGTTGGACCTGTCATTATATGCCTGGCCGTGTTAAGGGGCTATTAAATGTGGTATTTAAGGTGGATGCGCTGTGGTAGCCTGCGAAATTAAAATTTTCTTGGGTTTTTTGCAATTTGCAGGTCCGTGTCAGGTTGTATCTTGATCAAAATATGATACAAATACATAATTTTAACCATAAAAACCATTAATACATCTCTCTAAGTTAGTTTTCGTGCAGATTCGTCGAACGAGCGAAATCTAAAGAATTTGCACGAAATCTAATTTAGAAAGATGTATTGATGATTTATAAGGTTCAATCAATCTGCCTAGCCTTTTCCCAACTATGTTGGGCTCGGCTTTCAGTCTAACCGGATGCAGCTGACTACCAGTATTTTACATGGAGCGACTGCCTATCTGACCTCCACAACCCAGTTACTGGGTAACACGATACCCCTTGGTAAGACTGGCTGTCAGACTTTTGGACTTCTGACGACCCGTAACGACTGTCAAAGATCAACGAATGACAGCCGGGACCAACGGCTTAACATGCTTTCCGAGACACGGACGAGTCTCGTTATGTAAAGATGGTCATCCATCTACGGATCAACCCCGGCAAGCGTAGCTTAACCTGACGGATCGACCCGTGCGGCTGTTATTACTTAGCCACGAGCTCCTCCCGATGATTTATAAGGTTAAAATTATGTAAATACATATGTTTTATTGTCGCGTATCATATTTTGATCAAGATACAACCTGACACGGACCTGCAAATAGCATAAAATGCAAGAAAATTTGAATTTCGCGGGCTACCACAACGCATCCCCCTTAAGGTGGATGTAGGAAATTCAAAAAGACGATATGAAGCAATGGATTAGCAATATCCTTCAAAATCATTCAGATTTTAATTGATAGTGTATAAGTACGTAATTTGAGTGCTGGGCTATAAGTATGTAAGAGTCATGGACTACTCCTATAATAAGTGCACTTGAAAGCAAAGGACATGTACCACGGAAGTAATTATAATAAGTAAACAATTATTTCGTCATGTCCCGCTGAAGTGGAAAGGGAACGGGAAATTATATTATTTTATCAGAGTCATGTCTTGAATATCGTATCGTATCACTATCTGCCATATCTGTCAATGAGTTGTGCTATTATACCTATCCATACTAATATTATAAATGTGAAAGGAACTATGTCTGTCTGTATTTCTATCTGTTTGTCTGTATATTACGTTTTCACACCTAAACCGCTGAACCGATCCTCATGGAATTTGGCAGAGATATAGCCTGTGATATGAAGAAGGACATAGGCTACTTTTTTACGCGATAACCGACATCCACGCGGGCGGAGCCGCGGGTAAAAGCTAATATATTATATTTCACGATAATTTGATAGATTTCATAGCATTACCTAATTTATTTATTTATTTATTTAAACTTCATGTACAATAGTGGTACATGGGCGGACCTAATGCCACAAGGCATTCTCTACCAGTCAACCTTTGGGTTTAATATAAAAACAGTGATAGGGTACAAAAATAATGGAAAGAGGCCACAGTAATCGGTATTGCCAAACCCGGTAAACCCAAGAAGGAGCCCGCGAGCTACCGCCCCATTAGCCTGCTCACAGTCATGGGCAAAATCTACGAGAGGCTTATTCATAAGCGTCTCAGAGACTACGCCGAGACTAAGAGCCTTATCCCCCACGAACAGTTTGGCTTCCGTACCAAACATTCGTCGACCCATCAGGTCCACCGTATAGTCGAGGACATCAGCGCCGGTTTTCAACGCGGCCTTATGACAGGAGCCATCTTCTTTGATATATCAAAGAAGATGGCTCCTGTCATAAGGCCGCCAGACTTTGTCGAACGCTTTCGCTATAGCGAAAGCGTTCGACAAAGTCTGGCACAACGGCTTGATTTACAAGCTGTACCAACTCGGTGTGCCCGAGCGTCTCGTGCTCATCTTACGAGACTTTTTGTCGAATCGCACCTTTCGCTATCGCATAGAGGGAGCCCTCTCCTCCCCCCATCTCATACGCGCAGGAGTCCCTCAGGGGTCTGTGATATCCCCCCTGGCTTTTACGCTTTACACCAGCGATATCCCGAAGTGTAAAAAGGCTCAGTTGGCTCTGTTCGCAGACGATACGGCCATTTACTACAGAGGGATGTGTCATAATGCCATTTCCAACACTCTCCAGACTGCAGCCGACAAGCTCGGTGCGTGGTTTAGAAAGTGGCGGATCGAAGTCAATCCTGACAAAAGCCAAGCGGTTCTCTTTTTAAACCCTAGAAAAATCCCCCTAAAGCCCAAACCTGTCACCATGTTCGGCAAGCCTATCCCCTGGGAGAAGCGAGCCAAGTATCTAGGTGTCACCCTCGACCATCACCTCTCCTTTTCTGAGCATGTAAGTAAGGTGCGTTCGCGCGCCGCCTTCGCTCTCTATAGGCTTCACTCCCTTGTCAATGAAAAAAGCAAATTGTCACTCAAGTGCAAATTGCGAATTTATACCGCGTGCATCCGCCCCATCATGACCTATGCGAGTCCAGTCTTTGCTCAAGCAAAACCATATATCATCCATAAGATGCAAGTCATCCAGAATCGTTTCCTCCGTAAATGCACGGGACCCCCTGGTTCGTTCGGAACACAAATCTCCATGTAGAGCTTAGAATGTCTACAATAACCCAATTTTTAAAACGCTCTTCCAAGCGTTTTTTTGACTCTGCCGCCACCCACCGCAACACTCTCGTTGTGCAGGCCGCCAACTACACCACCTCCCGCATTAGTATGATCCGCCGTCCAAGGCACGCACTGACCGACCCAGACGACCCCACCACTCTCATCTAGGAGAGTCGTAGGGAAACCAATACAGCTCGTAGAGTACACACACGCACACGATCCAAATTCCGACCTCGCTTTAGAGGTCCCGCGCGAAACCCACCCCGACCTACTATTATTATCGTCAATAATAATAGCCCTCCCCGTCCCTTGACGCCGCTTAACGATGTGCCAGCATGTGGTTTAGCTGAGCTTGTAATCCAAACTCCCCATGACAATAATCAGAACCCTGATGTTATCCAGCCACCGACGGTCCCTTGCCACCCTCCCTCCGACACTGCCCTAAGCCGAGGTTCGAACCCCACCTGGGGTGCCCTTAGCGAGCAGTCGTCTAGTTTAAGTAGCTTATAGTAAAAACTCCCCTGGCTGGAGGCGTAAACTTCGTTTAGGAGCTTGCGGCACCACAGGAAAGCCCGGTTAAGGAGCAGGAACCCCCAGTGGTTATACCTCCGAGATGCCATACAAAAAAAAAATACAAAAATAATGTCTAAAATACTAAGTTCTTGATTACGATAATTTATATAGTTTTATTGATACAAATAAAATAAACTAATACATATTTTAACGAATACCACCTAACAATAATTACTATGACTAGACTATTATTTGAGAGTTATTTAGTCTGACTTACCTATGTAGTGGTTATGAACTTTTCTTTTAAAATTAAATTTAAAAGAAACTTAATCACGTGTCGATCGAAGGTTAAGTTACCGCTTGCCGCGAACGGTTTGTGGATGGGTGACCATCCATTACATATTGAGACCCCTTGCGTGCCTCGGAAAGCACGTTCAGCCATTGGTTCCGGCTGTCATTCGTAGATCCTTAACAGTCGTTACGGGTAGTCAGATGCCTAAAAGTCTGACAACCAGTATTACCAAGAGGCATTGTGTTCCCCAGTACCTAACTGGGTTGTGGAGGTCAGATAAGCAGTCGCTCCAGATAAAATACTCTTGGAACAACTTGGAAAAGGCTAGGTAGGCAGACAGATTGATTAACCGCACGTATTTATTTATTTTTCAAGCATTTGTCTGCGGCTCCGCCCGCGTGGGTGTCGGTTCATCATCATCATCATTTCAGCCGAAAGACGTCCACTGCTGGACATAGGCCTCCCCAATTAAGGGGGTTTGCCATAAGCGCCACGCTTGGCAGGCGTGTTGGCGATCGCAGTATGATGTTAAAAATGCATAGAGAACGCTGCTGCCCATTCTCTAGTAAGTCCTTTAGTCGCCTTTTACGACACCCACGGAAGGAAATGGGGTGGTGCTATTCTTTACATCCGGCACGACATGGCACAGGGTGTCGGTTATTGCGTAAAAATGTAGCCTATGTCCTTCTCCATATCCCAGGCTCTCATCTCTGCCAAATTACATGACGATCAGCAGCAGCTTAGGCGTGAAAACGTAACAGACGGACAGACAGAGTTACTTTCACATTTATAATATTAGTATGGATTGATATGGCACTTCAACGACTTACTACGACTTATATACATAAATAAAAGTCACATACAGTTTTAGGAATTGTGAATTTATCCCTTTCAAAAGTGCACAGCACTAGCACAGAAAGTAATAAATAAAGAAAAAAAAAAAAAAAGAAAGACAAATATTTTATATGGGACACGCACAGGAAAACAAACAGTCAAAAACGGAGTATTTAAAACTAACAATATGCTTTGGGATACTACTAAGACATTCCAAATCGAAAAACCCAATAACACTGCCCGATCCGGGAATCGAACCCAAGATCTCATGCTCAGCAGTAAATAAAGAATTAAATAAAAATATTTTATTTGGGAAATGCACAGGAAATACAAACAGTACAAAAGGAGCATTTAAAACTAACAAAATTTACATTAAAAACAAAGCAGAAGAAAAGCAGTAGCGCCTGCGAACACTAGACCATCGAGCAACGAACAAAGAATTATTACAATTTCGTATAAAAATACACAGCCACAGCACACACACTCACAGCACCAAAAAAAATCCTAATATATTTTCTAAAAACCATCTCTTTTAGCTCACAATGCCGATCGGTAACGTCAGCAATAACAGCGGGGCTCGCAGGGACTCATTCAGGCCTCCCTGGGTGAAGGACAAGGGTGTCGACGAGCCTCCTTCTTGGATGCAGAAGAAACTAAAGCCGGTGGAAAGTACCACGAAGACGATTTCCGTCGATGCTGAGCCGGCCGCTGCGGTGACGCCTGCGAAGCCGTTGAAGCGTGAGTTGTGTGGTTTTATTATTTACTAGCTTTTGCCCGCGGCTCCGCCCGCGTGGATGTCGGTTATCGCGTAAAAAAGAAGCCTATGTCCTTCTCCATATCCCAGGCTTTATCTCTGCCAAATTTCAGGACAATCGGTTCAGCGGTTTAGGCGTGAAAACGTAACATACAGACAGACAGACAGAGTTACGTCCACATTTATAATATTAGTATGGATGCTGCTCGCGACAACACCCGCGTGGGTTTTTCTAAAATAGCAGTAGCCTAAGTTACTACTTAAAACATCAGCTATCTGCGAGTAAAAGTCCCTTCAAAATCGGTCCAGCCGTTTTGGAGATTAGCCGGAATAAACAGACAGACTGGAAGACAGACAAGACAAAACGTTACGGGACAGGGCCTCAAGTCTGCTATTACAATAGTGTCAGAATGATCTCTTCATTGTGAGTTTTTGACAGATTTGCCATACAAAAACTGTCAAATACTCACAATGGCGAGACCATTCTGACACTATTGTAATAGCAGACTTGAGGCCCAGAGCTCGTGTTAGAAGGAGTAACATAGGCTTCTTTTAATTTAGAAAAAAAAAACGATTTTTCTGTCGTGAATTTTTTGCGTGTTTAAATAGTTATTCTGCTATTTGGGGCGGAGATAATTCAACAAATCAAAGATCATAATAATCGGTTTAGCCGTTCTTGAGTTAAAGATGGTGTAACTAAGACTTTGTTTTATATATTTAGATAGATAGATGATTTTAACAGAATATTCTAATTAGGGTATTTAGTGGTACACACGGCTACATATCAAGCTATACGGCACGGCTACATATCTAGTATTAGCTGATCTCTCATTGTAGGGAAATCCTATGCAATGCGAGATCACCTTATACTGGTTTTTCATAGCTTTATATTTAGCCGTGTGTACACACGGCCACAAATCAAGAACGTATCCAGTTTAGGCTGATCTCGCATTTTACAGAAATCCTATACAATGCGAGATCCGCTTATACTGGAAATGTATAGCTTGATTTGTGGCCGTGTGTACATACACGTTTTAAGTTTGGTTCCGCTGACATTAGGATATCATTATCATTTTATGTGACGTTCACTTCTTGTTCATGCCAAGTCTAACCGCAAACGAGCGAAACGCACTAAACGCCAATTGCAAGTGAGGCATAATAATTTATTCTTATGTTATACCGATAGGATTAATTTGACAGGACTAAACTAAAATTTATTTTCTGTCCTTTTCTTAATGAAATAGAAAGAAAAAGATGCACTGAACTTAAATTTAGTTTAGATTGTGAACAAGGGAATCGGCACCAATATGTAGCTTAGTTGAAGAATTCAAGTTTTTTTAAATTAAAGTTCTTCAGTTATTCTTAGAAAATTAATAATCAGTAAGTACACGTATTTCATCTCAAACGTTTTTATAGAAATGTTAATACCGGGAGCCACTTTTTGCGAGTGTCCAAAGTGTCCCTACTCCTGCATATTCAGGACGTAAATAATGCCACTCAAACCGCGATCAGTGTGGCTGGGCCAAACTGATTAGGCCAAACTAATCTAGATGTACGGTGGCCAGCACATCAAGTTACCACACACTGTCAATTTTATCGTTCGATTTTGAACTTATAACCCAAAGTCTCAAATTCAGATAATTTATGTAAACAAAGGGGATAACATAACAAAAAAATATCTTCATAATGGTAATTTACACCAAATGGCGAAAAAAGAGGTTTCATTTTCTTTTAAGTACTGAATTTAAGAAATAATAATTAAATAATAATCATACCGTAATTATTTTTATAAATTTTCGGTTTAAAACAAAGTTATTAAAAAAAGGAGTTGGTCGGGTATAAAATATTTTATGATACTGGTAACAATGCAGGAGATCCAAACATTTTCAAATTTTTTACATCTTCAACAACACTAATATTACAACTCTCATTCCTAAATTCATATTGTAAGTAGCATATTTAGCCACATTTTGGATGAAAACGGCTGTAAACTGTTTCGAGTGGAAAACGATTTTGGGAGGCCTACGTCTAGCACTGGACTTAAAAGGGCTGATTATGACGATCATATGCCGTGTCTCCGACATACTACACAAATCATTGTTTGGCAACGGTATTTTGTTTGCATAGTTCTTATACTTAATTCACTTTTAGCGATGACTATTTACAAAAAAAAAAAAGAAATATGATAAAATGTTTTGTACCACTGTCCTGTCACTTTGAAAGTGACATTAATTTCTTGACATTACTTTGTTTACATAAATGATCTGAAATCGTTTGGAGAAATTTGAAAATTTCGTGTAGCCTGGATATGCTGGCCACTGTACGTATCATTAATTCTAAAAGAAGAAGATTCTTCATGCTAGTTTTATTTAGCTAATTCATGTCTGTGTCAGACCTATGCCCTTCAAACACCATAGACATCGTATTAATACTCCAGTTCCTTCCATGGATGACGTTTCCGAGTGAAAAATACAACAACATAGATACGCTGAAAACTACGTAAATGTTTTCCACCCACGCCGTGATGAAGTTATTATCAGTAATAATAGCATACATCCCGTGACTTCATCATATTTTTCTTGAAAGCTACAATTCTTCATTAATTTCGTGTGTAAGGTCGCAGGATAGATTTCATGAGATGTCATTCATCATCATTCTCCTGCCCTAATCAGTGGCGTAACTACAGGGTGGCATGTCGGCAAAATGCCACGGGCCCCCAGCTAGAAGGGGCCCCCGGTCAGTGGAGAATCCATTAAAAAAGATAGTATCTCGTTTTCCAAGGAATTCTCCGTTTTCGATCCTCTTTTAGACACGAAATAGAAACGTCATCTTCTATAAGAGAACTTGCTGACGTATTAATAATAAAGAATCATTTTATATCTTCAAGCTTTCCAGAAGTGTGCACTGCATTTCTGTTATTTCTCACCATTCCTGTGACTGGCTAGTGCCGAGCGATCATTTCCAAAACTTTTTTTAAGAAATTCTATGGGACAAGAAATATAAAGGTACTATTTGAAACCGAGCTGCCAACTGCAATTGCCGACAGCACAATTTGAACTTTGATGATGTCATTATTGTAAACGCACCCACAATACAGGAGAAATTCCTAGTGGTGTGGGGCAACGTTTAAAAAAAAATATATATAATATATATTTATAATAATTATTTAAAAATATAAAACACTTAGATAAAATTTTTTCGTTGCTATGGCTTTTTTACCACCTATAGATGTTACCCACTCTATATGGGGGGGGGCATCCGATGAATTTGCCTCGGGCCTCGAACGGTATAGTTACGCCACTGGCCCTAATCCCAATTTATTTGGGGTCGGATATGTCTTTTTCATTCATACCTACTTCTCTATTACTCTACATCTCAGTTGTCACTCCGTTCATAGCTATATCATCTTACATACAGTCCATGCAGCGTTTCTTGGTCGTCCTACTCGTATAGCCATCTATATTCACAATCAAAACTTCCCTGGTAACATTTCCCACATTCCTCCGTATCACATGCCCATACCATGACAACTTATTTCCACACACCTTTTCAGTCACCGGTGTCACTTTCAGACTTCCTCTTATATAATACTCATTTCTTATTCTATCCATTCGCTTAACACCACACTTCTCTCTTAGCATTCTCATCACAGCTGCATGCAACTGCCTTTCATTCATCCTTTTTGTGCCCCAACATTCTGATCCATACAAGACAGCAGGGCCTCAAGTCTGCTATTACAATAGTGTCAGAATGGTCTATCATTGTTTTCATAATTGTTGATTTTGACAAGTTTGGTAATCTACTAATATAATGGCGTCATTATGACTTTCCAATGGTCAGCCACTGACACTCCATTAACGACTTGTCTGTCGTAATTAGAGACACAATTAAAAACCCATTGTGTCTCGCGTAGATCTACGTTCCGACAGACGAGAGGTTAAAAGAATTGGTAATCTCGTACATAATGACAAATGAAACTTCCTACTAAATTTACAACTTCCTTCTACTTCAGATTGCTTACGAGTATAACACTAATAAAATAATATGTAAAAATATATTATATAAATGTAATCTGGCATGAATAAAAATGTTCAAATTTAGTAGTAGTTTTTCGAAAATTATTTCTACTAACGGGTTTTATAATAATGGCAATACGACAATGCCATTGTAATACAATTCTATTACGAGACCATTGACCGACCAATGATCGACCATTATGAATTAAGCAGATTACGAACTTTTAGCAATATGATAATGGGATCGTGTTGGAGTGACGAATTTATAAAAATAGCAGACTTGGGCCCCAGGTCTAACCATTGTCTTTAATTAGTCATATCATCAGCTGAAAAACGTCTACTGCTGGACATGGGGCTCTTTCAAGCATCGCTACAACGAACGCTCCCGTGCTTCAATACTGCATCCAGCGAATTCCCGCAAACATCACCAGGTTGTCGGTTCACCCAGCCTTCCCACGTTGCACCTTCCAAAGGGAATGTTTCATAAGGGAATTTTAAGCCGTTCGCCACTGATACAGCTCATCTTCATGATAAAATTAATCTACTCTTGTGCAATCCACAACACCACATGCGAACTACGCATCAAAGACCTGACGTCACAAATCCTGCATCGCGCAATAAGAGTTTACCGCGCAACTAGCATATATGTATACAACATCCCGACATCAACCGCCGAGCGCCTGCTCGGCGGTTGATGTCGGGACCAGACGGGTGTTGTGTCTGGTGGACAACTGCCCACCAGACAGAACACACTTTTCCATAGAGTATGAGTGAAGTTTACACCCTGTTCCTCATACCTCTATATACTTTAATTATACCTAATTAAGAGTTTATTTTAGCTCATTATACATAGGTACATGCTGGTTGCCGATAGTCCAATATTTCGTTGAGTCATCCTCTTTAATTTACAAATGTATTTAGAGATTACGTTGAAAACCTAAAACATAAACAAATTACTACATCGGAAAAAAATATTCATATATTTGTATCAAAAGCTCTTCATTTCCTAGTGGATCTGTGCCCTACGCCGTACTCGTGTGTAGGCAAAGTTCCAAACAGATTGGACGTGATGTGTGGACACACTACACTTGGTACCAGCAGCGATACAAATTGAGACATAAGAGTTTGTTCAGATGGAGCGATCGTGCAAATCGTATCAAGATGGAGACGACAATACGACAATATTATTAAACTTCGTATATCTAATGACGTTACCAGATACCAGCATACAAAAATTCAACTAAATAAATGTCCAATAGTTTAGTCAAAGATTGGCAAAACCAATAGCCGAGTATGGGTTTTGGACCATCAATCTGCCTAGCCTTTTCCCAACTATGTTGGGGTCGGCTTCCAGTCTAACCGGATGCAGCTGAATACCAGTATTTTACATGGAGCGACTGCCTATCTGACCTCCACAACCCAGTAACTGGGTAACACGATACCCCTTGGTAAGACTGGCTGTCAGACTTTTGGGCTTCTGACGACCTGTAACGACTGTCAAAGATCCACGAATGACAGACGGGACCAACGGCTTAACGTGCTTTTCGAGGCACGGAGGAGTCTCGGTATGTAAAGATGGTCACCCATCCACAGACCCCGGCAAGCGTAGCTTAACCTGACGGATCGACCCGTGCGGCTGTTATTATTTAGCCACGAGCTCCTCAAGGTTTTGTACCATCATTACTATTTAATTGTTTGAGTCACTTTATATATTATTTTTCAATCCGCCCGAACCTTGCTCAAGCCTGTAGCTTTAAATTCATTCCCTAATAATCATAATCCGATCCAGCCTGTCCCTTCCTGTCATCCCTCAGCGATGCCCTAAGCCGAGGTGGTGCCCTTAGCGCGTAGTCGCTTAGTTTATAAGTTTTTTGCCCTAGCTGGAGGCCTTAATAAATTGAGACATCCACAGGAAAGTCCGATTAAGCAGACGTCGACCTCTTAGGTTGACTTGCAAGATGCCAGACAAAAAAAAAAAAAAAAACGATTCTAGAATGTATGTTACTTTCAAAATACTGCTATGCGTGTTGCCAGTATTTTCATTTATTGTCGTACTGTCGTCTACCGTATGTTTCCATGACATAACATGGTAATATCGCGTAACTGTGTCCAAATATCAGACAAAATAATATAAAATACTAGAGTATGTGATTTATATTTAATATTTAGAATCAAGTAGAGGCTATCGGATGTTATTGTCAGTCATAAGTGTAATATTCTACACTGAATACTAACTGCCTCTATATCATAAAGAAGCAGAGCATCTACTTTAAGACAACAATTACTTACTGAATTACCGCTTTCGTCGAACACCCTGCTTTAATTTGGCTGGCAACATTGATGATTTTTGCTTTTCCATCAGTCACACCCTGCTGTAATTTGGCTAGCAACATTGATGTTTTTTTGCTCTTCTATCAGTCCTAAATTGCAGACGATGCATTTGTGGCGATGCGTTTGATGATGAGACCCGAAATCAGCAAAATTACAGTTCTAGCGCAATACATATCACCCAGATATTGTCACACATCGTAACCAGTCGTCCGTCTAAACATCGCGTTAGCTTTTCACTCGGATATAATAGAGACGTATTGCAGCCGTCACAACCTACAAATCGCTGTCAGGGTCGAGACTTTGAACGTGCGACTTCTTGCCCAGACAAACAATTATACGATGTCCCGAATGTCATTTGTTTTTGTGCGTTCTGCCGCTCTGTAAAAATCCCACCGTCAAAACATATGTGAAGTGAGTTTGAAGTAAACTGTCAATAGTATCAATTTCTAGCATCAGGTGAATTGGTAGCTCACTTCAGATTTTTACTAAATAGATCGTCTGTTTCTACTGATGATAAACAGTTCTCGATCGGAGCATAGTACTTATACGAATAAAGATACTATAAGAATAAAGTAGAAATGACTAAATCTATGTTTTTCCTCACACAAAACCTTCATTTGACTTTAAACAAGCATGATAAGCAGCTCATACATCAGTATTTTCCTTATTTTCTCCCGAATCTTACGTAAAATATTAATACTCGTATATTTGGTAAACATTATTATAATGTATATTATTAAAAAATTATAATATTTCATGTCGGCACGTCTGCAAAACATGGAAAATCTCTTCCGTTTTCTGTCAGAATCTGTATTTGGCGCCTTATGTCGCGTCACATCCCGTGTGTGTATGTGTAGGTGTGGTAGCGTCTGCAAACAAAATAATGTGAGTTAGAAGATATGTATTTATTTTGTTTCATTCTGCTGGATGTTAGCAGCTGATTCTGTTTATGTTACATCTTTATCTTGAAAGATGTAACAAAATGTAACCTTGGTTTAATTATATTGGATAGAAACAGATGCATAATAACCAGGGCCTCAAGTCTGCTATTACAAATGTGTCAGAATGGTCTATCGTTGAATTGATAATTGTTGATTTTGACAAGTTTGGTAATCTACTAATATAATGGCGTCATTATGACTTTCCTATGGTCAGCCACTGACAATCCATTGAAGAATTGGTAATGTCGTGCATAATGACAAATGAAACTTCCAACTTTCTACTACTTAGATTGGTTATAACACTAATAAATAATATGTAAAAATATATATAAATGAAATCTGGCATGCATAAATGTTCAAAATGCCATTGTAATACATTTCTATTACGAGACCATTGACCGACCAATGATCGACGATTATGAATTTAGCAGATTATAAAATAATTATGATTATCAGTAGGTATATGACTGATATCGGCGTAATGTTGCTTGCCTGTCGGTCTTCTACAGACTGTATTTCGAAGAGTGTACGCAGGAGCTCCACGACCTGATCTCACACTCGCCCTTTTATTACCGGACTATCAGACGTACTTCAGGGTACCATCCGCACTTGATTAATATCCCGTCCAGTCGTACTCGGCGCTTCTCTGCCACATTTATTATGCGCACAGCCAAAATTTAGAACTCTCTGCCAGCGTCTGTGTTCCCTTCCACATTTAACCCGTCTGCCTTCAAAGCAAGAGTGAAAAGGCATCTTCTGGGCACGCTCGTTCCATCAAAGACCTCATCTATCTCTTTCTATCAAGCGAGAGTCAAGAGCAGGCCCCATCAGTAATAAAACATCTCATCATCTGCATGCTTGTGCAAAATTAGGTCATCGAATTTTATCAAAAAACCCAATAATGTGTTTGCATATATTATAAGCATATTACTCATCATACGTTGGACGAATGTACTCTTAATCCTTAAATTAATGCAACATAAAAACGTTATAACCACCCTATTTCCTCCCGTGGGTATCGTAAAAGGCGAATAAGGGACTTACTAGAGAATGGACAGCAGCGTTTTCTATGCATTTTTTTAACACCATACTGCGATCGCCAGCCCGCCTGCCAAGCATGGCGATTATGGCAAATTCTCCTCCTTTTGGAGGAGGCCTATGTCCAACAATGGTCGTCTATCGGCTGAAATGACGATGATGATGAAAGATGTTATTGGTCTTGAACTTCCCGTCAGGAAGATACGATGAGCATCGTCAATGTAGAAGCTTTTTTTAAATCTCTCCCATTTTTGCCACAACGTTTTTACTGACGCTACACAAGAAAGCAATATTTCACAGTGCATAATATTTGTGACTGTTTATTTGTGGGTAGGCTACATATGTGTAAGTATATGATGACGTCAGCCACCTGACCGAAACTTTGGCAGGAGACACGGGTTCTGAATAATTGACTCTCCGAAATCGTTCACAAGTTTGTTAGTCTGGAGTTCGGAACCGAATGACGTGATCGTTCGAAGAGAACCACGCGCTTCACAACAGTATATTTCCGAATTTCGCCCGAATATTACTAGTGTATGACTAGTGAAAATTGTGCTTGTAAAGTGATCTTTGGAATCCTCCAGTTTCTATAGTGCCTAGTGCTGTTATAAATGGTAAATTAAAATCTGCAGTTAATTTCTCGTATGCAAATTTTTCATTATGTTTACATGACCGTGCAATAAAGTTCGTGCCATTGAAAATAAAAAAGTTTCAGTATTGGACAGAGCTATAAAATCGGGTATTACGTTTTAATGTTCCGAATATTTCCTGCCAAGCTTCGAGTTAAAGAAACGTGACTAGACGACGTCATATAAACAATCGATTCGCTTTGAAATAATAGAGCTTTTGTGTGATCTGCTTATTGTTAATGAAAATAGAATACAATCTAAACATTTTTCGATGCATTTGGTGATGATGACGAAACTGTAAAGCTTTTCAATGGAAAAGAAGATTTAGGCTTTAGTTTATTTCAAAAAAAAAAATAAAGTTCATGTATTTAAAAACAAAAAGATTAATCACAATTTTTTTTTATAAAAATGGAATTGTAAAAGCTTGCAGCGCGGTCGTTTGTCGTGACGTGTTCGTCGACGATGTTTAGGAGATATTTCGAGCGCACGCGCCGCCATCCGCGGTATTTTTAGAGACGAAAGACTTTTTACAAAATAAACGGAGATGTTGGGGTTAGCGGCTGATTTATATGAACACTACGCTTATATCTAATAACGTTATTTAAAACCTTAGGAGAGTACTCATTTTGAAATGACGTGACGGGGAATGCGTTGACAATGCAGCTTTCAGAAAATGTTAAAGTTTTGAATTGCTGATGATTTTGCTTTTTTGCTAGGTTTCTCTCAAACATACAATGTTGGTAACTCTTAGAAAGAGAAGTCAGTAAGATTGTAGATAAACAATTAACATAAACTTCGTTACCTATTTGGCGCCAACGCGAAGTTTGCAGCTGTGATAAACAATGAAAGAGGTGATATACATATATACTGTGGATTTAAGAGTATTAAATTTAGTTAAATGTTATGCCTACGATAAATTTTCCGTATTCGCTTGGCCATCTAATAGGGGAATTTGACATGTAATCGCGCTAAAATAGTGAAGGCCGGCCATCTTGGCAAACGCCGTGTTTATTTACGTCCGCGAATGCCATCAAACTGCAGCGTGTCGGGGCCGAAACACGTGCTACAATCAATTTCACGATTCTTACTTCATGTTTTAGTTTTTCAGCATTTGAATATTTTGTTTTCTGTCAAAGTTCTTCTTTTCGTAGGTATCTATGACAATTATACCCTAATGACGAATGAAACCAATAAGGGCACTTAAGTATCTAGAGTAACTGTTGTTAGATCGTTTATGTAGTTAGGGAATGAAAAATACCTATAAATTATTATTAATTATTATAATTTAGAAAGCGTTTTGCGGATAATTTTTGGATTAGTCCCATGCAAGAGGATATCTTTTGAAATATCTGTAACTTCATAACAAACATGAATAAATCACAGCAGTAGAAACTAGTAAACATTAATATTGATAGATGAATACAAAATCACAATCGTCTTTTTCAGCCGCACTGAGGAAGCAGTCGACCATCAAAGATAAAGCAGAAAACGGAGTATCAGCGCCTGTAGAAGAAAAACTAGTCAAGCCTTCAGCAGCAAAGCAAGCCGATCAAGCCGCAAAGCCAGCGGAAGAAAAACCAAGATTCACTAAATCCGCACTAAAAAGTTCCTTAAAATCTGAGGATAAAGTCAATGACAAAGTAGACAAACCTCCACTAAGGAGTGTCAGGACTATCGACGACAAAGTCAAAGAAAAATCAGTGACTATAGTAGACAAGAGACCAGAGAAAAATGGTCCTAATAAAGCAAATAGCACGGTAAATGACAAATCTGATAATAAGAATACAAGTAAAGATACTAAGCCCACAACTAAAGTACTTAACGATAAACCTGCGTCCAAGACTGCAGCCGAGAAACCGTCAGCAAAAGCTACTGAAAAAGTAGTAATAAAGCCTATTGAAAAGGTTGAAACTAAAGCTACACCGTCGAAAGCGGAAGCAAAGCATTCAGCTGCTAAAGCAGAATCCAAAACCGCTGCAACTGAGAAAGCAGTAGAAAAATCAGAAAGCACAGAAATGGCTACGAAACCACCTCCTTCAAAGGTACTGCTTATGATACAGCTTCTAATTAATCTAACTAAAGCCTTATCTAATTTAGTGGTTGTTGATTTTTTCCCATTCCCTATAGAACGATAAATAATACTCTTAACATGGTCTTGTTTCCAGCTCCCACCGCGTAAACCATCGATTCAAAAGCAACCGTCAAAGGATGACGTGCCTGTTAAGAAATGGCGGGACCCCCTGCATGAGCGTGTCAAGGAGAACATTGACAAGACCCTGAATGAGGTGCCTAAGGGTCACACGCTGACTAAAAATGAGAGCTTGAGAAGTGAGTACTATTGCACTGCCATTTTATTAACCCAATCTTGATGACAGCAGGACCAAAGCTACTGCGGATGTAGAACTTACAACTGTTCAATCTTCTTCTTAGCATATCGATGACATTCTTAATGGAGTCGTCCCAGAATTAGGCTACGAATTTGGCGTCATCAGTAGGTACCCTCTATTCCTGTAACGTTTCAATTTGAGTCTTAGAATTATTGATAGCACTGCGGGGAAAATACGAACGAAAGTACCACTGATAGCAAACAATAGATATAATAAGATAAATTAAATACTAGAATTAACTTACCAAAATATTACTCTTAATTAGGCTAGCAAACAACCTTATCAGTCAACCGTAGACCACGTATTTCAATTCAGGATTTCCGCCTATTTTAAATGTTGTCTTAGTGACGGTAGGGTAATTAATAGAGACTTCCTAGACTCTTATAAAAATAGATGATAAGTGACTAGTTGATGAGTCAACTAAATCAGGAATAGAACATACAGAGAGTTTTCTATTTGCTTAGTTGTGACATCAACATTGACACAGTGGCTCTTTCTTGCGTATAATTAGAGAGTTGGATCGCATTCGATCGCAAACGCGACGATATCAATCTATATCGATTTTGGCACTGAGCATTGTCCGATACTAATGAGATTATTGTTTTCAGATATCATTTTAATAGTCTTAAGGATGATTTTATTAAATTTCCTTTTTTTTTTCTTTGATAAAAAATAAAATACTGTAAATTAGCATTCATACTTTCTTTGGATATTTTTAACTAATTATTCATTGTTTGGAATAAATTGCTGTTAGGATAAAAGACAATAAGATATTGTATTTAGGTATTTCTGTAGTTCTTCCTTTATCCAAAAAAAGTATCGATCTTATTGTTTCTAAGCGTATGTACTCTTTGGAAAGCTTTTCGATTCACCTGTCTCTTTTTTAGCATTAAATAATCCATAACGCCTCCTACACACCCAAAACAAATTCACTGAACTACACGTTAAGAATACTATAATAATGACTGAAATATTATAATCTAGTAAATTCAGTAAATTTTTTCATGCCCAGTTCTCGTAAAATTCTTCAATCGACTATTTCTGTTTTAATTTCTTCAGTTTTTACATCATTTAAAGGTTTCTGTAAGCTTTTCTATTTCAAATCTCTGTCATTCTCAATATCTGGACTACTATTATGTATTTTTTACCTTTTGAAGTTATCAGCGTTGATTGCATTTTCGAGTTGAATTCCTTTAATTTGTACAACAATATGTGCTTGTTCATCAATGACTATATAGCCTCGGTTTAATTCTCTTTGTTGTTCATCTTCATCATCGTCAAATTAATTAGGTATTACAGCCTTTAACGTCCCTATATCAATCTTCTCTTTTATTAATACCTACATTAATATGTCTCTTTCAAGTGTTGCTTCTAACAACATCGTTACCTTTGATCTCTTGTGCGCTAGACTAGTTTGTGGTCTAAATGCGACCCAAAATAGTACCGCACAGTTCCGCATGCGTCGCTTGCGCAGATCAGGTGTAAATGCTCCCATACCTCAGTTAATATGCACACTTACTGCAACACAAGTCTATTCCGAACTATCCTGTCAAATTGTGAACTGTGTTGAGGAAAATTGTGATATTTGTGAGGCGTTTCTGCCTAGTGTTTTTTTTTTTTTTTAAATTAAGTGATTAGTGGTTTTATTGATTACAATGGCTGACTCAGAAGATGGTCCGCAAGGTATTTACTGATTAGTTGCAATCGTCAATTTGATGCTTACTATGATTCTGAATAGCGCGCTGCGTCATTATCAAAACACACAGTCATCAAAATAATCTGCTTGACTTATAGTAGATAATTGTGTTGACTAGATTTTAAATTGTTATGAGTAGTTATTCTAATTTACTATCTAGAAATTGAGTGATTACTAGAAAATTTAATTAGTCGTCAGAGATTGTGTCTTTTTGGTTTACAATCTATCGAAACAAATCTTTATCTATTTTATTTAGTTGTAAATCAGTGACTCTTCTGATTATTGCACAATATATTATACAGGCTGGATTTTTGAGACGGGGCAGTAAGGGCAGGTACCATCCGTTGAAGTTACAGAAAAACGGCTTCAGGAGATTGTCCTTATCTTTTTGAGAAATTTTGATCACCATACACAGATTTTGAAAAAATAAATTTATTATGCCAATCGATCCTGTTTCTTATAAGGATCAAAAAATTCTATAGGAGCAATTGAGGTTCGAGTACTAGAAAAGTCAGAAATTACAAAAAACTTTTCCCCTACATTTCGTAAGAAATAAGAGTCCAACTTACTTTTTTATGATGGATATATCATAAAAAAGTAAGTTGAAGTCTTTTTTCTTATTGACAGTAGCCAATAAGAAAAAAGACTTCAACTTACTTTTTACTACTCGACTGACCACTACAAAAGCCAGAAAAAGCAAAAAACTTTTCCCATAACAGTCTAAACGTTCTAAATTATTGAAGGACATATTTTCAGAATTACCGAAATCACAAGCAACTAAGCAACGGACTTTTATCTAAATTCTGTTCTCAAAGTAATAGTACATTACTTACCAAGGGCTGTAAAAGAAAGAAAGCCCGAAATCGCAGGTATTTGTGACCCGAGCCACAGGCGAGGGTTGTAAATATGCGATAGAGGGCTTTCTTTTTTACTGCCCGTGGTGAGTACACAATTTTACGTCTTTACCTGGTCATAATGCGAGTTTTACCGTACGCATAGCGTGCGGTAAAACTCACATTATGGCCAGGTGTGACGTAAATAAAATTATAACACGTTTATTCATTCGAAATCCGATGTTTATTTTATTTTTGTTCATTTTCAGCCAGTTTTTATTGTAGCGGCCAATCAGTCTTATTACATACGAAATGTATGGAAAAAGTTTTTTGCGATTTCTGACTTTTCTAGTACTCGAACCTCAGTTGGTCCCACAGAATTTTTTCATCCTTATAAGAAACAGGATCGATTGGCTTCAAAAAAAGTTTTTGTAAAAACGGTCCATTATCTCGGCCCTTTTTTTTTTTTTTTTTCAAAATCTGTGAATGGGGATCAAAATTTCTCAAAAAAATAAGGACTGTCTCCTAAGACCGATTTCCTGTAGCTACAACGGTTAATGTACCTACCTGCCTGCC
Source organism: Dryobota labecula (assembly GCA_947523025.1). Lineage (NCBI taxonomy): Eukaryota > Metazoa > Arthropoda > Insecta > Lepidoptera > Noctuidae > Dryobota > Dryobota labecula. Next base: position 14,051,781 of record OX383303.1, read on the forward strand.
CTTACAGCCCCATATCAAAAATCCACCCTGTATAAAACAGTTATTTAATATTTTATTGGCCATTAATGATTCAATTAATCAACCAACATATCGCAGTCCAATGCTGGACATAGGTTTGTCCCAACTTGGACGATGATTGCGTCAAACTGTTTTATATTGTACAAAAAAAAAAATACATAAAGAATTGCTTACAACTTCAATATGGTTTAGGACCGATACTAACAAATCAATCAACATGTGGATTTAAATGAAATTTTCCAAAATGCGTCCGAAATTGGCAAAAAAATTATTGATAAACAATTAATTATCAATCAAAAGTGAGAAGAGAGGCATATGGTGTCCAGTGAACAGCATTTAGCTGAGTATGATGGCAGATTCTTAAACATTTTCTAACCTCAGGTTTGCTGAAGCCCACACCTCCGCCAATGCCACCGCCTTTACCACCAAAGATGCCCCCTCCCCCTGAGTTCAAGAAGGCCCCGGTAGACCCTGCAAAGTTGAAGAGACTGGAAGCGCTTCGCAGCAGGCCCAGGAGGAGGCCAGACTGGACTGACATGATGAAGGAGGTGGAAGAAGGAAAGAAGCTGAAACATGTTGTTTGTAATGACAGGTAGCTGATCTTTTTGGCAGATATAGGTATATTCTTAATAGGCCTATGATAAGACACTTGAAGTTTTTGACACAGACTTACATATGTATGAGTTACAGAGACAACGCTCTACAAAGCAGATTTTTTTCTAAAACTTCGAGTGTCATATTAACAGCCGGGTACCGGGTTACAGTAGATGATCTACTTGATGACAATACTACTGAATTCGATATTGGTAGAGAACTTCGCGATTTACTGTTAGTAAACCCACAATTTTATTATCCAGATTCATTCAATTTTTTCTTGTCGTTTATGGGTTTTTAACTTGTATTTCGCAAAACCTTTACTAGCTTCTGCCCGCGTGAAATTTCTTGTTCCTCGTTGCCCAATCCGTTTTCTAGATATCATCAAAAAAGCCGTTACATATAAAATGTATGAGAAAATGAATAAAAGAGTCAAATTCAACAAATTATAGGACATACAAAATCGGTCTAGCCGTTCTTGAGCTGTATCTAACGCGACTCGGTTTTATATAAGTATTTAGATTAACATAATATAATTTTTCATACAATTGCGTCATTAACTACTTAAGACTACGTACTTAATTACTATCATTATTACCGACAAAAATAATAATACAAAATTACGGAATTTCAGATCAAGCCCAATCATAACGACATCAGCGGTAGTAAAGAACAAGGGTCAGTTTATATTCGAGTCAGAGAAGCCGAACTCCCACAACGCATTACTAAAAGAGATCAACAAGGGAATAAGGCTGAAGAAGACGAAGACTAATGATAGGAGTAAACCGAATCTGGAAGGTTTGAGGAAGTTCAGGAGACAGATGACGATTGAGGAGCAGGTGCAGAAGAGCATGTCGCAGGCGAACTTGGCGGCGTCGCCCTCAGGAGTCGGCTTGGCTTCGGCAGAAGCGAGTAGTTCTCATGTATGTATTGAATTGCACACTTGTTTGCACTTACACTTAATATACAAGGTGTTTTTCTAGATATCCCATAACTCTAGGGTATGAATGAGACCATATCAAAGAATCAACTGGCATAATTATGAATAATTTTTCAATTATCATTTCTTTTGTTTTCGTTTTTCATCAATACTAATATTATAAATGCGAAAGTAACTCTGTCTGTCTGTCTGTCTGTCTGTCTGTATGTTACGTTTTCAAGCCTAAACCGCTGAACCGATCGTCATGAAATTTGGCAGAGATATAGTCTGGGATATGGAGAACGACATAGGCTACTTTATTTACGCGATAACCGACATCTATGGGGGCGGAGCCGCGGGCAAAAGCTAGTACAAAATAATTCGACAAAGTCACGATTATTAATGTAAAACACCCTTACGTGAAATATGACAAAGTCGCATTTTTTTAACTTTATTCAAACATATCAATGATATGTTTGAATGAAAATGAATTACTAGTATTTATCAATGAAACTTAGACACCTACACACATCGAGGGTCTCAGTTTCATCAGTTTGGCAACGTCGCAAAATTAACAATTCGTCATACGGGTGACAATTTTTGACCTAAATTAATATGACTCATGATAATTATCTTCGAAACTATGCATTTTTGAACCACATATTCTAGGACTTTTTGTAAAAATATACAAATAGAACCCGAAGTTATCGGATATAAAAAAAAACACGTTGTATACGAGTATAATAAAAAGTCAGTCTTTAATTTGGAAGGGGAACACTCGCACAGACACTACTGACTGACACAGACTGTAAAGCTCAGAATATAGACGAAATAACTAAAGTGTTAATAAATCAAATTCAAAAGCAGTAAGCGAAGAAGGTCACTTTTCCCAATCAACCGATCACCATTGAAATATGAACAATGAAACACACATAAATTATACCTACTTAAAAGAAATTGCTGAAATGTTTCAGATACCTGGTGCGATACCGCCGGAAGAAGAAGATATCGATGAAATGGACGACATTGACAAGGTCAGAGATGATCTGCAATCTACTAAGCAGTTACTGGCTATAGAACTAAGGTAAGCATTATCAATTAATTAATCAAATTAGTGTTGTAAAGCAGTAGTAGCCTAGTGCACATGGTCCCGACTTGCGTATTGGCACTCAAAACGGTAAAGTAACCTAACATCTTGAGGTTAGGCATGTCCCAGAACCAAAAAAAAAAAACAATTTATAAAATGGGTCATTCACCAACACGGACTGGACCCGCGTGATAAGTTATGGTTGGCTATAGCCCACTCCCTCCCATAGAGATCAGGCGTGTCTCCCAGCAATGGGAATGTTAGATCTTGGCTGATTATGCTAACTGAAACTGACTGCCGCTAATTAAGGAGATAATAGATGTAGTCCGTACAAGGCAGCCCATAGGGTCACTAAGGTCACTAAAATAAAAAGGCTGATACGTTCAAAATTTGTACCTTGCACGTAAAATGGGGACGATATTTTTTTTTCTCGTCTATCCCATAGTGTGGCGTATCGATATTGATAGGCCGTTCAAAAATATTGCGGGTCTGTGAAAAGCATTTTTCGATAAAGGGATCCGTTTGCGTAATTTAAAGTGCCAATTTTTGTTAGAGTCAAGCCCCCATTTAACTGGCAGCTGCCACTTGATTGGTTGTTTTTGGATATGTGAGAAAATTCACAGCAGTAGTATATTTGACGGCACGGTTGGCGCAGTGGTTAAGCGATTGACTGCTGCGCTGCGTGTCGCGGGTTCGATTCCCGCACGGGACAAATATTTGTATGACCTACAATTAGTTGTTCCGGGTCTGGCTGTTTGTGTATGTGATTTTAAATGTTTGTAAACGCACCCACGATACAGGAGAAATTCCTAGTGTGGGGCAACGATAAAAAAAAAAAAAAAAAATATATATATATAAATAAGTCAAAAGGAAAACTATCACAGTTAGGTAAATAAGACGAAGTTCATGGTGTTTGAAAGAGAAGAGGATGTTTCGGTATGTGATGTGAAAATAAATAATAAGAATGTGAGAGCATGGAAGTGAGTTTGTATATTTGGGGAGTTAGTTTAGGATGGAAAGATTGATGCAGATATGAAAAGAAGAGTAAATGCGGGAAATAAAGTGAATGGTGCTATACATGCGATTGTGACCAACCACACGATGCCCAAAAATGCTCGACTGGCTGTTCACAATGGTGTGCTGATGCCTACGCTTATGTATGGAAGTGAATGTTGGGTGTGGCAAAAGAAGCATGAAAGTAGAATAAATGCTGTAGAAATGACTATGAATGAAAGGCTGAAAAATGATGTAATAAGGTAACGGTGCTATTTAAAAGAAGATGTAGTGACAAAAATTTAAAAGCATATGTTTAGATGGTTTGGTTATATTGAGAGGATGAATAAATGGCGATTAACAAAAGGTATGTACGAGGCTGATGTGAGTGGAAGCGCTACACCCTAGGAGGATATATAGTGACGTATTGGTGACGTTCTCCAAAAAGGTCAGTTGCGTAGCACTCGCTATGGGCGTGCGTGTATGACCGGATTTATGGACATAAACGAAGAAAAATGAGTATAGTGTGTGAATAAGGAGCATAGTAGGTGGCAGGAAGGCGTAAGTATATGTATGTACTAGTATTGCCAGTGTTTTCATTTATTGTCGTATTGTTATCCCCTGTGGTATATTAGAATTTGCTTCCGCAGCTGGACTTCCTATACTCCATTTACTATAGCATTAGACAAATAACGGCTAAATAACGACAGTTATTGTGTAATATTGTTGAAATTACTGCACTTTAGAGTTATTTTTTTAATGTAAATGGTAAATAGATTACAGTGCTTTGTATTTATCGTGAAATAACGGAGTTTATTAAACGTTTACATCGAAATAACGAAAGGGTGGGAACAGTTATTTGTCTAATGTTATAATAAATGGAGTATAGTATCCGTAATTATGAGAATTCCAGTTTTAGACCAGTTTAAAAGATATTAACTAATTATAAGAAGCTAATCAGACTCTTATCACAATCCGCATTGGGGCTTAGAACCGATTAATTTCAGATAATCCTACTTTGTCTACTTAGATAAGATTTACATGGTCATGATCGGACTTAGGTAATTATATCTATTTATGCAATAGCAATCCAAGTATCTTGAAATTTGATTGCAAATATTATGAATCAGAACTTAATATTAATATAGTTTCCTCAAATTAATGAAGCAATTATGCAAAATTACCAATACCTAATAACAAAGTTGAAAAAAACATCTAATGCATAAGGTACAATACCTGAACATGTGAAATCATAAATCTATTAATAAGTCCTTGTAAAGTACCATATTTCAAAGTAAATAAATATTATATTGTATTCTATTCCACGTCTCCTCAAAAATTTACAAAATGGCCGCGGCAAATCTGGAGATACGACATATTGGAATTGTGCTCTTTTTTTCCGAAGTTTTCATAACTTTGAATAAAGGCAATTCTAATATCTCGTTTCCTTTGGAAAAGTACCAACAAAAAACTCAAGACTAACCGTCTTTTAAAATAAATTAATCCATTCTACGTCAGACAATAAAATTATAAAATCGATGCATCAATACTTACCTTAACACAATTCCACAGAAACAAAGAAGCTCAAGAGAGAGAAAACAAACGACTTCTGACAAGGATAGCGAACTTAGAAGCTGAGTTAGCAAGAGAAAGAGCTTTCATAAAACAAGAACAGCACAAGACTGTCATATCCGTTACTGACGCTTACGACGAAAGACTAGTGAACAGTCTTAAGAGTGAAGTAGAGAAGACCAAGCAAAATGCAGACCATTTGGAGAAACAGTACTTAGATGCTGCAGAAGATAGGGACACGGCACTCACAGAGCTGGAAGAAGTAAAGAGAAGGAATGCAGAGTTGGAGAAGAAATTGGAACAGGCTATGTCGGTGAGTAGCGATCATTGAAATTATTAACAACTTTCAAGTTAACGAAGAAACCAACAGACCGGTAAAACCTGCTGATTTGCCGTGCATGATTAATATTAACTGGCTGGTTTTAATTTCCTTAACTAAGAATAAAAATTGAAAACTTAAAATATTGGTTAATACTTCTAAATTCAACAAAGCTTTGCTTGATAACTGCTTCACTAACAATTTGCAGGATGAAGAAGAAGAAACTCAGGAACCTTTGTCATTTTACCAAAAGCGTCAACTTGATTTCGCTAAGGAATGCAGGTTGTTGAATATTGAAGTAAATTCGCCTGAAGCCGACAAGCTAAGAATACAGAAGATTGACGCTAACAATGAGCTTGCTAGAGCTAACGAAGCTAAAGTTAAAGACGCTAAAACGAATGAAACCAAAACTAATGAAGTTAAAACTAATGACGTTAAAACTAATGACGCTGAAGCTAATGATATTAAAACTAACGACGCTAAAATGAATGACGCTTCTAATACTAACATACCTGCTGATGAGGTATGGCTTTATAATTTTTTCATAATCACAAACAAACGTTTATTAATAGCAAACACCTTTTCATACATACATTAATTATTTGGAAGACTCGCAATGGGCAAGCTCGCTTGGATGGTTTACAGCCCTTCTTACTACAGATACTACTAGCTTTAACCTCAATATTGGGTACATTATTAGTTTTTCATGTATTTCTTCAAATAGGCAGTCATTCCATGTAAAATACTTGTATTCAGCTGCGACAACTTGTTCCTACTTTTTTATGTATCCTTTTGTTAGATAATAGCTTTTTCCATTAAACATCGGCTTATATACATTATCAATAACCTAACTCATTTTAAACGGAAGACCCTGTCTCCTAAGACACAGTTTTTTTTTTAACTAGTACAGGATACAGGTGATCTTTTCCACTATAGTTACTGTATTATATTACATAGTATTTGTTTATCAATAACTGGTGGAAAAATAATATGTAACACTGTTTTTGGAACGATAAAATTATGATAATGTGTGTTTCTTTATGATGCTTTTATTATTTTGATCTTTCGCTGTTAATCCTGCCTATGGCAGAAACGTGGATCTATGCGAGAAACAATGGCTTTTTAATTGTTTCTATAATTATTATTTTTCAAACGTGATCATGATCCTCTGAACTAAACTTTATGCTCCTCATTCCTTCTCATACCAATGTTTTATTCAACTATTCATTCAAATTCATTCCTCCACCTTATGATAAATAACACTTGTCCGCTCTGGTATTTCAATCGATTACATTCTAATTACGTGCATTGTTCCGTGCCTCATTTTTACCTATGACTCAGACAATACGTTGTGACCAATATAACAGTGTATCTAAACATTGCAGGGCATCATGCCAACGAGCATGGGTTCGCGGCGCTCGAGCCACGCCATCAAGCAGCTCTCCGTCACCAAAGATGATAGCTTTGAAGAGGAGGAGGACTCTGATGACGAAGAGGTATTATAATGTTTATTATAACGGTTTTTATGAGATAGAATATAGATAGAATACTCATTATTGTACACCGAAGAAATGACACCAATTTTATAAGAATTGAATGTAATTTATTCAACTCTTATAAACTTGGTGAAGAAGAGGTATTGAAATGGGCGGTCAGCGATCTTGGCCAGACAATTTTAGGATAGACAAAATGTAAATATTGAGAAGAGACGAGCGGCGCGGTTAGCTTCAAATGTGAAGCCAAATGTGTGTGTGTTGTGTGTGACAATAATAGATGAAGAAACTATGTAGGTATTCTGGGGCAGTAAACGTAGTATATTTCAAATTGGTCGTATTAAAAAAAAACCTACTACGGTTAATGTCAAATAAAGAGTCCAATAATTTATAGAGCATATCGCAAAGTTGACGCACTTGATACAGTTGGAAAGAGGTATTCCAATTGTTAACAAAAGTTTTTGAATATTTTTAACAACTCTCTACTTAATCTTTCAGGAGGAAAGCGAAGAGAAGAAGCAGAAGCGAATGGAGAAGGAGGTGCGCAATATGAGGAACAAGATCCGGTACTTGAAGGAGAAGCAAGACCAAATGAAACGGGAGCGCATGGGCTTCAAGATGTCGCTGAAGAATCAACAGGCAGCGCTCAAGTTAGTTATAATTATAACTAACTCTAATCATGTCATAAAACAATCACGTCTGTAGATCACATTTACTAGTAATCTGATAAACAGGTATTTCTAGCAGACTCCCCTCACAAACTAATGTCACGTAGCAGCTTAAGCTTGTTTCATATTATGATGTCATTGATGTGAAGAAAAAATTGAAGTTATTTGAATCTTCAAAACTCAAAACTCAAAAACTCAAAACTCAAAGCATTTATTTCAAATAAACCAATTACAGGCACTTTTGAATCGTCAAGGGGTCGGTCAGTCAGAAAGATGAAGCTAGTTGCCCATTCCAAAGCGTAGTAGGTTCCTATGGAGAAGAACGGACAAGAAACTCCATGGACACTCTTTTAAAACAAAATATTGTTACAAAATATGGGTTACATCATTCATGTTGAAGTTATACATGTGAGAACAATGTAGAAAGACGTGCACGTTAGAAGCGTCCGTAATAGAAACAATTCAAAAATTAAGTAATTAATTCCAGTAGCAGAGCAGAGGCATCATACTACAGCTACATTTCACCAGTTATATTTATGTCACATGTAATAGGGCACAAATCCAGACTCCGGGCATAGAATGAATGCTATAATAACCGGCACGATTGATACGAGCCCTAGTATTCCCTGTCTTCCTGTATGGAGTAGAAACGTAGACGATTTTGGCCTGAGAAAGACAAAGGGTTGATGCATTTGAGATGTGGTGCTGGAGACGAATGTTGAGAGTACCGTGGACTGCCTAACGCACCAATGCATCGATCTTAACCCAGCTTTTAATAAAAACTCACTTGTGGACCATATGTCAACAACTGCCATCTCTCCTATTTCGGCCACATAGTACGCAGAGGCGATGAAAGTTTGGAAAAACTGATTGTGGTTGGGAACACCGAAGGCAAACGATCGCGCGGTCGTTCACCAACACGGTGGACCGATCAGGTGAAAGAATCATCGTCCACTAAATTCTACACGGTGGTAAGGGATGCGCTGGACAAAAACCTGTGGAGGCGGATCATCCGCTCCAGATGCAACTCCGAAGCTGACCACGGTCCTCAGACATGAGGGACCGACCACAGAGAGAGAATGCAATTGAGGGTGGACGCTGACACCTAATTACAAGATATTAATTTATCTTAGCGTAGGTGTAGTTGCAACTCTTATAAAATAATGTAACTACCTTTCGGTCTATTTGATTGTAAACCGGTTTCTTTATGTTAGTTTTGAAGGTGCAAATAAAAAAAATATTATTTATTATTTTAAAGTTTAAAACTGTTTGTACTGGCCACTGCACTTTAACCGTTGTAGCTACAGGAAATCGGATGCTGGTGAAGGCCGCGGGAATCCACCGGATGCGAAAAGCGTAGGCCATAAACTCACACCTTTTTCCTATAGGTAGAAACTACAGAATGCCATGTGGCGGCATCTACAACGCCACCATCCAAAACCTGACGTCACACAAATCCTACATCGCGCAATCAGAGTTTATCACGCGATTAGCATTTAAACAACATCCCGACATCAACCGCGGCAGTTTCCCACCAGAGACAACACCCGGTTCGGAGGATCCTCCCTTTTCTATTTAGGATGAGTGAACTTTACGCCCTGTTCCTCATACCTCTATCATCATTTGAGCCGAAAGACGTCCACCTGGATATAGGCCTCCTCCAATTGGGGGGGTTTCCCATAATCGCCACGATTGGCAGGCGTGTTGGCGATCGCAGTATGGTGTTAAAAATGTATAGAGAACGCTGCTGCCCATTCTCTAGTAAGTCCCTTAGTCGCCTTTTACGACACCCACAGGAGGAAATAGGGTACCATACCTGTGGCCGACGACCGTTGCTAATACTCTTTTTAGGTAGTTTTTTATTGTTTTCTATATACTTTTTTATTTTTTGACGTTGTTGTTACCTAAGTTACTGAAAAACACGTACGTATTAAAATATAAGAATTGGAATTTGGCTAATACTTTTTATTTAATACAATTAGTCATCCAAATATTGGTCCTTCGATTTGTTTTTAAAGAATAAAACCAGTGCAATTTTATTATAATGGTTGTAACTCGTAGTCAAACACGGTTGGTAGAATCTTCTGTAGATACGCAAGCGGAAACCACAGGTAACGTTGCGACGGTTACTCAGGTAGCTCAAACTAGTACCGGTGGCAATGCATCTACGCCTAATCCCTCACGAACCCGATCTACTTCATCACGCACGAGCCACTCTTCCGCGATGGTCACTGCGAGGAAACTCGCAGCGGAGGCACAGCACGCCCGTTACCTCGCACGATTAGAGTTGGCTGCGCAAGAAGCCAAAATAAAGGCTAGAGAGGTGGAGCTTGAGAGGACAACGGCTGAGTTAGAATACCAAGCCCAACTTGCAGCGATTGACGCAGAAAATAGTGAACATGGTACAACAAGTGGTAGGAGCAGAGGTAGTATAAAAGAGTGGTTAGAAGAGACAGGTAAACATGATGTCGTTATGCGCCAAAATCGCAACGATACATACGACTTCTTACCATACAACCAACTCGGCAATTCTGCCGCCGAACCAATGACAACTCAAATACAGTTTTCTCAACCCCAAGAGCTTGCTAACACTTTAAACCAGTTTCAGGTTTTCTCATCAAACAATAATGGTGCCGCTTTACCCATACCTTCAGGAGGGGACAAACTAACAACGTCTCGGTCCAGTCATTGCCAAGCGGTAACCGATAACGTGAATGATGACCCTGTAGTAGCTGATATTTCTCAAGGAAAGAATGAAGATAGTATCTCACGGCTAGTAAACACCTTTGAAAGCTTAGTAAACAAGCTAGGGCCTAATAAAAATACTCAAAGATACAAAATTGAGCTCCCAATTTTTGATGGTAAATCCCCAATGGATTGGCTTGTTTTTAAGCGTTCATTTATTAATTCCCAATCATCTTATACAGCAGCACAAAACCTAGCTCGCCTCAGCACGGCCTTAAAGGGAGCAGCCCGGGACGCGGTCTGTATACTTCTTGTGACAGCGCTTGATCCCAAGGTAATAATGCAGGAACTAGAAAGGCTTTTCGGGCGTCCGGAGCTAATTGTGCTGAAAGAGGTTGCGGCTATCCGTGCCTTGCCCAAAGTCGGCAACGATATTAAAGAACTTACTATATTTGCTTCTCGCGTGCGCAACTGTGTGGAAGTAGTTAAGCTATTAAACGAAACTGATTATTTACGTTCACCTGAGCTATTTGGGTCGCTAATCAACAAGCTTCATCCATTGTTGCGCACACGATGGTTAGACTACGCAGCAGCTCACGCTACCTCTACTGCGGAGTCTAGTGCTAAAGTGGGATTATTGTCCGATTTTCTATCGCGAGAAGTGGACCTACACATTCATTTTGGTACTTCCGTCGAGTCACCACATGTGCCACGGGAACGTGCTCATGCTGTATCGGAGTCCGAATCAGACCCACCAAAGGTATCACATACGAGAAATAAACCTAAAAACATTAAAATTGATTCGAATAAATATTGTATTGTTTGTAAACAAGCACATGACATGTCGTCGTGTGACAACTTTAAGGCAATGTCAGTAGAAGACAGGTGGCGTTTCATAAAAGAAAATAAAATTTGCTATCGTTGCTTAAAAGGAGGTTCACATAACTTTAGGTTGTGTAATAAAAATAAAAATAAGTGCGAAATAAAGGATTGCAAGCGTAAGCATCACACATTACTACATAATCCAAACTTTATTCCTACGGCATCTGCACACAGTAATCAGGTACAATGTGCTCCTACAACATCTACTTTAAAGACTTCCTCTGCACCAACTACAAGCAACGCAGAAGAATATACGGCGAGAGACTTAGTGACCCACACAAACACAAATTTAGGTATAAGCACAAGCTCTAGTCTCCGCCCCCTCTTGAAGATAGTCGCAGTTACAGTCTCGGGGCCTTCTGGAAGTGTTGACACGTATGCTCTCTTAGACGACGGCTCCACGTCTACATTCATAGATTCTGATATTTCCTCCCGCATTGGTGCTAATGGTCCAGTGGGACAAATTTATTTGGATTGTGTAGGTGGTTTGTGTCGAGAAACGTCTGTGAATTACGTTGATTTTGAAATAAAAGGCCTGCACTCTAGTCAAACATATTCAGTTCGTAGAGCTCGCTCGATCAAAAATTTAGGAATAGTATGTAATCAGTCAGTCAGTAGCGATGATTTACTTCGTTATCCTTACCTATCTGATTTATCCAATGAACTGTGTTATGACAATGCTTCTCCTATGCTTGTAATAGGGATTGATAACTGGCATTTGTCATTTGCGACCGCCACGAGGAAAGGCACAAAATCACAACCGGTAGCGATTCAAACTGCATTGGGTTGGGTTCTTTTCGGGTTTTCAAATAGTAAAACTAGGCCCGTCAAATCATTTAGGCCTGCCGAATCCATAAACCATGCGTATTCGACTGAACTTGATGACCCTAAGTCTGAACTTGAAGAGCTTATTAAAGCGCATTATAAGTTAGACTCTGTCGGAATCACCAAGCACGAGGCGCGAAGTACTGACGATCAGCGCGCATTGGAAATATTATCCCGCACTGCACGTCGACTGCCTTCTGGGCGTTACGAAGTAGGTCTTCTCTGGAAAACGGAAAACATAAAAGCGCCAGACAGCCTTCCTTTAGCTTTGTCTAGGTTTAAGAGTTTAGAGAAAAAGATGTCGAGGGAACCCAATTTTGCCGAACGGTATCGAAAGAATATTTATGACACCTTAGAGAAAAATTATGCCGAAGAGTGTAGCAGGGTAGAGCCCTCCGGTTTTTGTTGGTATTTACCACACTTCGGTGTAATAAATCCGAACAAGCCCGCAAAGCTTCGAGTCGTCCACGATGCTGCTGCACGTTCTTGGGGGGTGTCTCTGAACTCAATGTTGCTGACGGGCCCTGACCTCTTGCAAAACCAACTAAGTATTTTGATGCGTTTTAGGGAAGGAAGGATCGCCCTGACAGCCGATATTAAGGAAATGTTTCCACAGATTAAGATAATTCCACAAGACAGGGACGCCCAACGATTTCTGTGGCGTGACGATCCTTCAGGTCCTATAAAAATATATCGCATGAGTTCTATGATTTTTGGTGCTTGTTCAAGTCCGTCAACGGCAATTTATATAATAAACTTAAACGCGTCAGAGTTCCGAGACGAGTTTCCCGAGACCGTGGACGTTATAAAGAGCAATATTTACATGGATGACTTTATCAGCAGCGTTGATAGCGTAGAGTCCGCAGTGCGTCTGGCTGCTGAAGTGGTGACCATCCATAAACGCGGCGGTTTCGAAATGCGCGGCTGGACGTCTAATGAACCAGCTGCCTTTGCCATGTTTCCAAAAGAGTTGCTGTCCGATGTGATGAACAGCAAGATTGACGGCGTAGATTTGTGTAAGGACTCTGTGGCTCGCACTCTAGGTCTCATTTGGCTCAATTTATATTTAATTCTGGGTTAACAAGCGAGTCATGGGCTCCTACAACTAAACGGCAAGCTTTAACGCAAGTCATGCGTATTTATGATCCTTTAGGAATCTTGTCACCGATTATAGTTAGAGGTAGAATTCTTTTTCAAAATCTGTGGCGCAAAGGTTTGGATTGGGATGATGGGCTGTGCGAAGACGACTGCAAAGTGTGGCACGAGTGGTATGATAGTCTAAAGTCGATTTCAGAATTACGATTACCTCGGTGGTATAATTTGTGTGATATGGACGTTGCAGAACGAGAGTTACACGTTTTTTGCGACTCGAGTGAGCAAGCGTACGCGGCAGTCGCTTATTGGCGTTTCGTAGATGCTTTGGGCCAGGCACGTCTTTCTCTTATTGCAAGCAAGACACGTGTATCTCCATTAAAACCTACTTCTATACCACGCCTCGAACTACAGGCTGCCTTGATAGCCACTCGTCTCGCCACATTTATTTGCGAAGCGCATCATTTCAAACCAAACCGGCGCTACTTCTGGTCCGACTCAATGACTGTATTAGGTTGGTTGCGCAGTGATGGTCGGAAATTTAAGCCTTTCGTAGCCAACCGAGTAGGTGAAATTTTGGAAAATAGTGATATCTCTACATGGCGTTGGGTCCCCACGGATCTTAACGTCGCCGATGACGCTACTCGCACTAATTGCTGCACGTTAAATGTTGAGTCGCGCTGGATTTCAGGTCCCGAATTTTACTTCGTGCTTCCAGTGATTGGCCATCTAATCCATTAGGTAGTGTTATCATTGATCCATTAGTGGAAGTAGAAATGAAATCATCTGCACGTACTATAGAGTCACCATCGGTATGCTTAAAATCAACCTCAACCTCATCACCTAGAAATGATTTTTGTAATTACAATGATGTAAGCACGTTGCCCATGCCAGTAGTTGCTGATCCAACTCATTTTACTTCTTGGCTAAGGATGGTAAGGGCAACTGCTAGAGCTCACCAGTTTATTGCTATATGCATTATGAAGGTTAAAGGGGTTCCGCGTAACTTTGTCCTTTCTCAACTCAGCATAACAAATGTTAATTCTCAAATAAGACCCTTAAGGCCATTAAATATGCAAAGCCTCAAAATTGCTTGCGTCCACATCCTACGCCAAAGTCAAAAGAATAAATTTGATAAAGAACTACAATGCCTGCAGCGTGGACGCCCCATATCACCTAAGAGTCGTCTCGTGAGCTTGTCCCCAGCTCTAAACCAAGACGGTTTGATTTATCTACAAGGACGTATAAATGCTGTCGAGAACGTAGAAGAACACACCAAGCATCCAATCATATTAGACGGGAAAGACCCAGCCGTGCGCCTACTCGTCAGTCATTTCCACAAGAAATTCGCACATGCCAACACGGAGACCGTGATAAATGAACTTCGGCAAGAATACTGGATACTGAGTCTGAGGAATACAGTTAGATCTATCGTCTACAACTGCCAACAATGTAAGTTGCTGCGCGGAAAACCTTTGCAACCACCTATGGGCAATTTACCTGAAGCTCGGCTCTCCCACCACAAGCGACCCTTTACGTTCGTTGGAGTCGATTACTTCGGCCCTCTACAAGTGATGGTGCGCCGTAAACAAGAGAAACGTTGGGTTGCGTTGTTTACGTGTTTATCTACCAGGGCTTTACACCTTGAAGTGGTACACAGCTTGTCAGCTGATGCAGCCATAATGTGCCTTCGCCGTTTTATATCTCGAAGAGGTACGCCAAGTCAAATATTCTCCGATAATGGAACGGCCTTCGTCGGCGCGAACCGGGAGCTGCGTACACTTTATGATCAGGCCGTCACCGACTATACCTCAAATATGAAAATTGAGTGGGTTTTCATCCCGCCATCAGCCCCGTTCATGGGGGGAGCGTGGGAGCGCTTGGTAAAGAGCGTCAAGACAGCTCTCCGCGTAACACTTCGGGAACGTACCCCAACCGATGAAGTCCTCGCGACGCTTTTGGCAGAGGCCGAGGCATTAGTTAACGCGCGGCCCCTTACTCACGTCTCCCCGGACCCAACTGATCCTGAGGCCTTGACTCCGACACATTTTCTGCTCGGCTCCTCATCGGGTCGCCCATTACCAGCCCAACTCACGGATTCTGACCTATGCAGCAGAAGTGGGTGGCGTAAAGCAGTACGATTAACTGATCACTTTTGGCGACGGTGGATTTTAGAATATTTGCCAATTTTGGCCCCACGACGTGTTCGCGGAGTTACGACCGCAGTTAAAATTGGAGATCCCGTACTCATAGCTGATGGAGATTTACCTAGGGGAACATGGCCACGAGGCAGAATTACTGCGACTTATCCAGGCCGCGATGGTGTCACGAGGGTTGTGGATGTGAACACTATGGCGGGGACGTTGCGGCGACCTCTAAAGAAAATAGTTTTGTTATAAAAGGGGGAGGATGTGGCCGACGACCGTTGCTAATACTCTTTTTAGGTAGTTTTTTATTGTTTTCTATATACTTTTTTATTTTTTGACGTTGTTGTTACCTAAGTTACTGAAAAACACGTACGTATTAAAATATAAGAATTGGAATTTGGCTAATACTTTTTATTTAATACAATTAGTCATCCAAAATACCATACCTCTATAGCCACATGATATCCATTACGTAGGTACCTTCACCTATGACAATACATAAACCTATTCTAAAATTATAAATTTCAGGGAGGCGAAAAGAAAATACAAGGAGCTAAAACGCGAAGTTGACAAGATGGCTGCCATGATGAAGGAATGTGGCTCAGATGATGAAGACGAAGAGGAAGAAGAGGAATCTGAGGAGGAGAAGAAATCAGAGTCAGAGGAAGAAGAATCTGAGACTGAGACAGAACAGGACACGGAGAGTGAGACAGAAAGTGAAAGTGAACCAGAGGTGAGTTGAATCAACAAATTAAGTAGGTATTGTACTAGCTGTCAAATACGAAAACCGCTGCTATAAAACGCGTTGTTAACGTATTTTTTTACTATGGAAGTGTTAGTAAGTACGTGTTAGATACTGGCTGCATAGATTAATATACTACTGGCCAGTGACTGTACTATTGTACGGTAAAGGACTCCTCTCATACAGGAAAGAAACGGGTAAAGATAACCACCGAGGCTAGCTGGCAACTGGAACTAATCTCCACCCGTGTTGTAATGATCATTGCAACATATTTGGAACAGAATGTAAAATATTCATACTCATTGTCTGCACATATATACGTAAACGCAAGTTCTGCAATCCAGACGCAAAATAAAAAAAAAACACTCATCCGACATTGTCTTTTTGGAATTGAAGTTGAACACAAAGCATTTAAGGCACAGATATAATGCCAGTGACCTTAAGTGTTTAGCTTGCGTGTTCTGTACTGAACTCACGCAACGCGTCGTACGTCCAGCCAGTAATAGGACTCGTCCATCCAGGAGCACTGTCCCAAATAAAATGCATTATTAATTTATTATTCATAAAACAAAAGGTATTTTAATAAAGCACGTATACTCAATCATTCATTAAATTATCTTTAAATCTCATTAAATATCATTAAATTATCTTTAAAAAGGTGAAGGTTTCAGACAAATACGTTTGATAGATTTTGCGTGATCTCAGTTTTTTATCCGCGTTAGACATAAATTTACAAATTAATTTCACTATGTAATATAAACATAATATAAAATATTCATATATTACGTTAATAAGAAAATGCTCTAATTTAACATATATTTTTCCCAAATCATTAACACTACTCGTTTAGACGTGATCTTCAGTATAAAATATTTAAAAGTCGGTTATCGTCGCCTTAAGTATTTTGATAAAGACAATTTACGTACAATATGGTAATTTGGAAGTAGAAGAAATCTTTCTAAAAACTTTCAAGAATTCTTGTAACTAACAGTGATTGTCAATACGACACAACCCGTGGACATAACCTTCCCCGGTTACCTATCCACCCGTCATCTACCTAGATGATGATTGTCCGTCAGATAACCTATCCCATCATGTATCATCTAACCCATAATGCAGTGGAGGTAGACAGCCGGGCAGGTAGGGAAGTTTTGAGTGTAAATGTGGATGGCTAAACGAGTACGGGAAGACCAAAGAAACAATGGATGGACTTTGTCAAAGATGATATTGCTAGAAAGGGAGTAACTACCGAGATAACGATTACTAAAGAAGTTTGGAAGAAAAATACATGTTGCGCCGACCCCAAATAAATTGGGACAAGGGCAGGAAAATGATGATGAGACCCTATGATATAGAAATGCCTCCCTATTAATCACACAAATCAATCTGCCTAGCCTTTTCCCAACTATATCGGGGTAGGCTTCCAGTCTAACCGGTTGCAGCTGAATACCAGTATTTTACATGGAGCGACTGCCTATCTGACCTCCACAACCCAGTAACTGGGTAACACGATACCCCTTGGTAAGACTGGCTGTCAAACTTTTGGGCTTCTGACGACCCGTAACGACTGTCAAAGATACACGAATGACAGCCGGGACCAACGGATTAACGTACTTTCCGAGGCACGGAGGAGTCTCGGTGTGTAAAGATGGTTACCCATCCACGGACCAACCCCGGCAAGCATTGCTTAACCTGACGGATCTACCCGTGCGGCTGTTATTACTTAGCCACGAGTTCCTCCCTATTAATCACTCGTTCCACTAAAATCCCCTAGACCAGTCCCCCAGGGGACAACACAGCACTTAATGTTCCACTACGATGCCCTAGGGGATCATGGCCTTAGGCACCATCTACACGGGCCATCAACTTATCGTCGCGATGATATCGCTATGTGGAGATTGATTCATAGATTTATTGAATTTGATGGCACGTCGAGACTATCGCTGCGATTCTCTCGCTTGTTGAGATGGCACCTTATAGTTAACAGAGCAAGGTGTTAAGTGCATTGTCTTATGAACGCCCTTATTCTGCAGGTACAAACGGCCACAAATCAAGCTAAATATTTCCAGTTTAGGCTGATCACACATTGTATAGGATTTCCGTACAATAAGAGGTCAGCTTATACTGGAAATTTATAGCTTGATTTGTGGCCGTGTGTACCTATCGTTCACACCAATACATCCAACTTTGTAAAAAATTCGCTCTTTTTTACAGGATGCTCCTCTCCCCAACAAGAAAGAGAACCTCACAAAGAGGATGAAGCGACACGAGACCAGGGTCCACGCGCTGAAGAAGGGCAACGCACTCCTCATGGCTAACGTAGATCGTTTGAAAGACGACGTATTGAAGCAAAGGGAAGAATCGGTCGCCTTGCAGAAAGAACTCGACTCTCTCATTGATGATCTTGAGTAATTGAATGCTCTTGATACTTACACGCTACTCTTCTAACAATAGTATTAGTAATGAGGGTATGAATCTTCTTCTTTTTTTTAGACAATTGGAAAGTTTGTGGGCTCAGAAATATAAATATTTTTTCTCAAACATGTATGGAAATATTGTTATTAATTTCTAAAAAAGAACACGCGAATTATCGAATTTACGGACAAAAAAAATCAAATCCATTGCAGGAGCGTTTTTTTTTAATTTGGAACATTACAACGCTCCAGCAATGTTTTATTTCCCTGCATTCTTTTGAGAAAAGCACTATATATGCCTCGGCGGAAATGGCACTTGCCCGTCTCGTATTAGTGAAGTCCTCGCCTACGGCTCGGCCTTCAAACTCATACTCGTCCTGCAATTGCCTATTTCACGGCCTTCACAACAATGTACTATAATTTTTACAGTAGGTACTAGTCACGAGCACCTTACACTTACGCAAGATTCAAAAGCAATTTTCTCCTAGTCATAATTACCTTCGCCTTTCTTAAGCCTTTCCCGACTTTTTTGGGCTCGGCTTCCAGTCTGACCGGATGCAGATGAATACCAGTATTCTACATGGAGCGACTGCCTATCTGACCTCCACAGCCCAGTTACCGGGTAATACGATACCCCTTGCCTAAGACTGGCTGTCAGACTTTTGGGCTTCTGACGACCGTAACGACTGTCTAAGATCCACGAATGACAGCCGAGACCAATGGCTTAACGTGCTTTTCGAGGAATAGAGGGGTCTTGTTATTTAAAGATGGTCACCCATCCACGGACCTACCGCGGCAAGCCTAGCTTAACCGGATTAATCGACCTGTGTGGCTTTTTTACTTAGCCACAAGCACCTCATTTTTTCCTAAAGTATTGTTAGGAATTGTATTACACTATCAATATTATTATGATCCTGGATATCGTGATATTATCATCAGTAAAATTATCGATGTAGTAATCATAATTTGACATCAATACCATCAATATTTAATGAATACTGGATCACGATATCGAGTATCGCGTGATAATATTGATAGTGTGATAGGCCCCTATGGCATGATGATGATGATGATGGGGCTCCCTTTTCCGCACTTAGACTCCCATTTGGTCCGTTGTGCGTGGTAAAACCCCTATGGCATTACGAACAGTCTTTTCTCAAATCATTATTTCACGAGAAAATGTCTTTAAAATGTTGTGTAAATGTACGGTATTTAGGTAGGTAGAAGTTTTCCGGCAACAAAACCCTACGTGAATGTAGAGATAACAGATTATGGTCAATGGTCAAGATCATAAAGTTTTCTATGATCATATTGTTATACCTTGGTTTACTGAATGTGTAAATTATGTCGTAGGATTGAACGCCTTTAAACTATCTCTTGCAGCTGGATTTGGCGATGGTAAAATTACCACGATTTTGTAAAATTTGGAGTTAGCTACTTTTGTTTACTTTTGAGGGACCCGGACAGAATTGTTTTTGGTTTTGTAAGATGGCCCTTTCTATGGTCTGTCGAAATTTCCATCTGTCGATCAAAAACGATTCATAATTATTTCAGACTCCTTTATTTTAATAATAAAATAATCAACAAATTGTCTCTGGTCAAAGTTATTTGATCTCTGGTAATCTCTAATCATTGGTGATTTGTAATTGATTTGATAAGGTTGTCAGATTTAATCGACTGTGTTCAGTCCCTACGATAACTAATCAATGATAGTGTCTGATACTATCGATTATCCTGAAAAACACTTGGTATTTTATCACTTTCGAATTTCATACCATCTTGATCTTGAACGATAAGTAAATCATTTAAATTAATAAAGGAAAACATGCAAACTTACCTACATAAGTAGGTATTACTACAGTTAAAACTACTTAGATAGTTCAATGAATATTACTTTCATATTATTTATGTAGATAGTTGAAGTTAAATATCTATATTGATGATTCCTTATCATTATTAATTATAATTTTAATAAGGCTTTTTTAATCATTTAATATTATCTGCAAAATAATGAACACTTATGTTTTTTCTGCCAATATATTTGTAATTTATCAAAAAAATTAACCTTTGCTCCTAAAAACTCTCTTCCTTTATAATTAATATTTGTATTTATAATTAATTTAAATTGTAATTTTCACGATAAACATATATGAAGATACTACCTATCCACTTATTTTTTCACACATTTTTGCTATCATGTGATTTGTACATAATATTTTTAAGTTAATTATTATTTATAAAATATACTATTGTATTACCAAACGACACAATAAACTTTTACACAATAATAAATAAATAGTATTTTTATTTTTTGTACCGAATCTGATAACTTCTGGTTTTCTCGATTTTGTATTATTTAATGATCATTTGATTGTCTTTTTACTATCTCCTTTATTTCATGATTATACAGATAAACTACATTTTTACTTTTATATACATACTAGCTTCTGCCCGCGACTTCGTCCGCGTAAAATTTCGGCCCACAACCCACCCCGTCGCATCGCATCGCCCGTCCGCGCAATTACTTCGTTTTCGCTTAGCGTTTTTTGCGTAGCGTGATGTTAATAACCTATACACCTATATTGTTGCGAAGTTATTTTAAAATTATGATATCTTCTAAGATGTTGATTGAAATCAAGTGATGTCAAGGACAATTTTGTTTAAATTTAAATACTTGTGATTAATAACATATTTATTTGGATAAGGATTAATATTATGTTGACAAAACTCCTTCGCAAATAATGCATTAATTTCGAAATAATTTAATTACCTACCATAAAAAAAGGTTATAGTGAGTCAATCTTAAAAGATAGACTTATGCGTGCTTATGCTGTCGCGGACTTTTTTTTTAGAACGTTTAAAAGAGGAACAATTCCATCATACATGATATTTGCGTAACCTAAACCGTTTACGCAGCGCACGCAAAGGAAGCTCTCAAAAAAGAATATTTTTTCCCGTTTTTGCAACATTTTTCATTTATGCTCCTCTCCTATTGGTCGTAGCGTGATGTTATATAAGAATTTTTGAATTCCAACCAGTAGTTTCTGAAATTAGCGCGTTCAAACAAACAAACAAACAAACTCTTCAGCTTTATAATATTAGTATTAGCCAAGTGCGTGTTGGACTACGCACAACGAAGGAATCCGTAGTTGGGATGAGTTTAGTTCCAGGAAAAAACTTATCTAACATTGAAGCTGAAAAACAAGTTCTACACATACATTCCAACTCGAAATATAATTTTGTACGCACTTTATTGAGAGATTTACCATGTTATAATAAGACCATAGACTTCTTTTAGGTTTTTCTTTAATCCTTATGTAAAGAACTATATTCTGTACAGTCTGTACCAGCTTCTGCCCGCGACTTCGTTCGCGTGGAAGTTGTAACTAAGACACCATAATATACCTACACAAATATCAGCCACATTTTAATAAAACTTCCCTGAATACTGCGTTTGTAGTTTTGGTCACAGCAGCCAAAATATACAGAGAGTCAGGGGGCCAAGTCTACTAATGTACAAACGTTGCAATGGTCTCTTCATTGTGAGTTTTTGACAAATTTGCCATACAAACACTGTCAAATACTCACAATGGCGAGACCATTGCAACGTTTGTAAATTAGTAGACTTAGGCCCCAGGACTGGTGACGCGGCAGCAAGCGATGTACACACGGTTACATATATTACTAGTATAAGATGATCTCGCATTGTATAGAATTTCCGTACAATGAGAGGCCAGCTTATATTGTACATTTATAGCTTGATATTCTATGTTCTATGTTAAAGCGTTTGGTTTTCGCACTTAGTCCTTTAGGTGGACTATTGTACATGGGCCATGGCGGCCATCAGTGGTTATTCTAACCAGCCCACCTCCCTTCAGAAGTTAATTTCGTCTCCTGTTCTGTTTAGAACATCTATGAAAGATCTGGGTACCCCGAGGGTTTCTGTTCTAATATGGGTGACGCCTGTGCATTCAAGGAGCACATGCGTGACGGTTTCCTCAGCCTCCATGCAAGTCCTGCACAGAAGACTATCCGTTATGCCTATTGTGTGGAAGTGTTTGTTTAGCGAGCAGTGTTCCGTGATGGTCCCCGTCACTAGACGCGAGCCAGTCCTGTCTAGGCGTAATAAACGCCTAGTTAGCCTACCTACCATCTAAGAATGGCTTAGCCTTTCTGGACTGTTTGCAGCCCGGTGTCGAGGTCCACCAGCTCTTTTATAGGGAATTAATGAAGGGCTACTTTCCTGCATATACAATAATGGCATAACACTGATAAATTGAATGGTTCTCTATTGTATTCCCTAACTTTTTTAAACATATATAATCTAAAATGCCATATTTTTTTTGTCCTAATCATCATTTGTCCGAATGATAAGTTGCCCGAACTTAATGTCATATCTGTCATGTCTGTTATTTATCATGCCATAAAATTGAAATCCCTAAATACAATAGGTATGCCTTAAAGTTTGTCATAAATATTACAATCAATAATATACAAAAGACATAGGTAAATAATAAAATAAATAAAGACTTAAAACCATTTTAAATAAATGTTATAAGTCCTAAATTTAAATTATTATATGTTTATTTATCCTAATGTTTTTAAAACAAATTTGTGTTACAAAGCTTTTGCTATGAACTTCTCTCAGGCGTTACGTAGATACGAGTTACATGACAACGGGCAATATTTTTTTTTTTCTTCTACCGACTTGTTTCGAGATAGTTCACTAGCTGTGTAGTTTTGTTTGAAGTAGCAGGATAAATACGTTTTTGTTATATGCATGCAGCATGCAAGCAAGCATACAGCATGCAACATGTACTTAGCATGCACGTAAGCATGCAATATGCAAGCGAGCATGCAACATGCAGCAGGCATGGTTTCCGTCACGGCTCCGGCGCTGCGGGGCTCCGGCGAGTGGCGGTCTCTCGCGAGCTTATCGTCGCAGATAAACCATCTGCGACTATAACGCAGGCCACCGCAGCTTCGCCTCATCCGCGGTGGCGAGCGTTACAACCACCTGCTCCTCAACTCGCGGGCCGCCTCGCCCCTCCGCGCCTATGCGATTCTAAATTACACTCTAGAGGTAGGTAGGGCAGTCTGCCCTACCTACCCCTAGAGTAGGCTAGACTACGTGGAGTCGGATTTACAGCGATTCGTTTCTGTCACTAAAAATTTTTAGCAAAATTTTTAGGACTAACAATTTTATTATAAATGATCATTCGGAATAATAAACATTTTAAATACTAAGGACATATACTCCATTTTTTTTTTTTGCATTAGACAAATAACGGCTAAATAACGACAGTTATTGTGTAATATTGTTGAAATTACTGCACTTTAGAGTTATTTTTTTAAATGTAAATGGTAAATAGATTACAGTGCTTTATATTTATCGTGAAATAACGGAGTTTATTAAACGTTTACATCGAAATAACGAAAGGGTGAGAACAGTTAATTGTCTAGATAATGTTATAATCGTAGATAGAGAAAACAATAGATCGCTGGTCATCTTCTATCTTACTTACACAAGAAAAAGAAAAATATATACAAGATGCTTGTAAAGAAAAGAGACAGAGCCTAACATTTTCTGTCCCTTATCGCGTGTCGCGTTTTTCAAGGACAGCACTTCAGTTGCTAAACAAAGTTTGACGTTTGATACGCGTTCGAAAAGTGGTTGCGACGAAATTTTAAGTTATTTAATTTGTTATTTCGAAAAATACTAATTATTTTGTATTTTTTGTTGAGGATTGACTTTAGCTATTGCTGCAAAATGGTAAGGTGCAGTGTTTTTGGTTGCAAAAGCGATAGTGAGAAGAAAATTGCCGGATTGTCCTTTCATTCGTAAGTAGCTAAATATTTTAGTTTATTCGGTGAAAAACAGTGAAAGTTTTCAACTAATATGGTTTTTCAACTCTTAAAATAAATATACAGCTGTTTCAAGATAAAATGAGAGTTGAATTATGTTTTTATTATTTATTATTCTTCACATAACCTCCAAGCTCAGTGCTGCCTACTTTTTACTCGAATACTTCCCCATTTCAGGGGAAAATTGTACGTCAATAAAATAAATTACCTTCATCAATCAATTCAGATGAATGCTTTATTAGAGTGTATGTATAGCGCTGGCAGCAAATTTGTTCCACTTTTCACTGGACGTAATATTACATCTTAACCTTTTAGTATCTATTTATAGTTTAAAATATTGTATTTGTAGTAGGTATTAAAGTGTTAAAAACTTTCAGATTTCCCGCCAAACCAAAATCACGGGGATTATGAATGAAAGTGGAGATAAAATATTTTTTATGCTGTATCTCAGGTTTTCTTTAAATGTTCATTTTCCCGCAGGTGAAAGAACTCCTATCCTAATAAACTATTTTGACTTATACCCAAAGTCTCTAATTCAGATAATTTATGTAAACAAAGTAATGTCAAGAAATGTCACTGCCAAAATGACAGGACGGTGGTGCAAAGCATTTTATCTTTTTTTTTTTGTAAATAATCATCTATAAAATTAAAATGAAATAATTTTTAGAACTATGCAAATAAAATACCATTGCCAAACAATGTTTTGTGTAGTTTGTCGGAGACACGGCATTATGATCGTCATACGTGCCGATTCCCTTGTTCACAAACTAAACTAAATTTAAGTTCAGTGCATCTTTTTCTTTCTATTTCATTAAGAAAAGGACAGAAGATAAATTTTAGTTAAGTCCTGTCAAATTAATCAGCGCCTGTCACTACTTCATACAAGTTTAGACGTGATTAAAAACTTGCCGGCTAAATTTACGTAAATTTACGTCAAGCGCTGATTAATTTGACAGGACTAAACTAAAATTTATCTTCTGTCCTTTTCTTAATGAAATAGAAAGAAAAAGATGCACTGAACTTAAATTTAGTTTAGTTTGTGAACAAGGGAATCAGCACCATAATCAGCCCTTTTAAGTCCACTGCTAGACGCAGGCCTCCCAAAATCGATTTCCACTCAAAACAGTTTTCACCCAAAATGTGGCAAGATATGCTACTTACGATATGAATCTGTGAATGAGAGTTGTAATTATTAGTGTTGTTGAAGATGTAAAAAAATTTAAAATGTTTGGATCTCCTGCATTGTTACCAGTACCATAAAATATTTTATACCAGAAAATCTCCTTTTTTTAATAACTTTGTTAAAAAATTTATAAAAATAATACGGTATGATTATTTTATAGTTATTATTTCTTAAAATCAGTACTTAAAAGAAAATGGCACCTTTTTTTTTCGCCATTTTATATGAATAACCATTACGAAGATATTTTTTTTGATATGTTATCCCTTTTGTTTACATAAATGATCTGAATTTCAGACTTTTGGTATAGATGTTTTGTTTCTATTTATAAACCCTGTGCGTTTGTACAAAGTAGATAATAGAGATTGAAAAACATCTGAACATTGAAGAACATTCGGGGTAAAATCACTTTAAAGTGGGTAACCCTAAAGTTGCAAGTACCTACCTTGATTTTCTGTCCCTTACAGCGACACGCCAAGCAGTGGTCTATATTTTTCTAAGTCTATGGTTATAATAAATGGAGTATAGTTATGACTATATAAAAATAGTAATTTATTCGTTATTTTACTACTGGCAACATGAATCACTGTCATTCTACCAGTATACTTACCTGATTCTACCAATGCTGCCAGTTTAGAAGAGTTTCCACTAAACCTGGTGGTTTGGACACCTTCTGGCGGAGAAATTTGACTTTTGGTAGCTGGTGGTTTTGTCTAGTGATTTACTTCAGTTATTGGAAAACAATAGATTCAAGTCAATCAACCACTTTATTGTTTGTCTAAAACCTCCAACAAGTAATTCTACGAATTACTTTTTTCAGTTGTGGAACCATTGTGGATTCCAACGCTGATTTGGAAAAACTTTTCAGCATGACGAATATGGTGACGTCCAAAGTCGAAAAAATACATCATTTCGAAAAATTATACCACAGGAACATCCGGGATAAAAAGTTAATAAAATTACTTTATGATTTTTTTTTTTAATTTATTTATTCAAACTTAACAAGTAAAAAAGTAACTAAAATATACCGCACAAAGGCGGACTTATTAATGCCTGAGGCGTTTTAACAGTCAACCTTTATTTTGTGTTTATGTTTTATTTTCATTTTAATCTTCAAATGGCGTTTCATTTGAAGATTAGAATGAAAATAAAACATTAACCTCCAATCTCAAACAGTGGCCGAATGTCGGTCATAACTCAAGCAAAAAATTGGTTGTCTGTAAAGTTGGTTTACGGACGATAGTTTAATAACGTGACAACGCTGCAACGTCATAACAAAACATTGATGCGGCGCAAGCGTAAATGAGCGTAACGGGACATTTTCGTGCATGCAGCCGGCGTTCATCGATTTATTAGACGTTGTCACGTCAAAAAAAAACGAAGTTTAGATTCGCAACGAATCTAGGGGATTTCTCTTACTTTGAAGAATAGCCGTTAGTGGACTCGGAAAAAAATGTTGGCAACACTACGTTTAATTGTCATTGTCAAACTATTGTCAATAAATATTCGAAAACAAAACGGTTATGAGCGGTAGTGTATGTTTTTGTGTTATTACTGTTTATCCTTTGTGAAATTATTATTAAATGCCTGATATTTCACTATAATTCATTTTGTTGCAATAGTTCTCAAAGACTCAAGTATTCATCGCTAAAATGCCTCCAACCGACGCCGAAGTGCCGCAGCCAGTGTCCGCGGTAAAACCAAACCCTCGGAACAATCCAACAATGTTCAAAATATTTCAAAATGTACAATACAATGTGGTTCAACACAAAAAATATGTTAAGGAAATGATTAAATTGTATAAAAAGGTAAGGTTGCCAACTTTTTTCATTTGAATAACAAGATCATAAGCTGTTGTTATCGCTTCTAAACTTCTGATTAAAAAAAAAAAATCAAACTTTGAGTCTAACAACACGTATGTAAACCTTCCCCAAAGAATTGATCAAAAAGTTTGTTTATTATTATAATACTTTTACTATGTAGGTATAATAAGTGGCTAGCAGTACTTTTTACCTGTAAATGGAAAATAAATGGCTAATTCAAATAAGGCACATCTAACAAACACTACCTACCATACTGATAGTTTTGTCATACAAACTATAGAGTATCTGAATAATGGAGTTTATTTTCCCTCCATAACAATAGAAAAAATTTGATGGTCTATCATAGTAACTATGTGTCATTGACAATATTGTGGTGTATCTTCCACAAAAACCATTAATGATGAGTTGTATTTGAAAAATAGAAATGTCCGGGAGCTACATTGACCTATAATGTGTATTTTGAAGATAATATGCCTGCCATTGAGGCAAACCAGACCAACAAATTACTTTAATCATAAAAATGTCTATAAATTCATCTTCACTATTGATGTCCATTCACAGCTTGACGAGGACAGTTTTCGAGAGAGCTTCAAGAATGCTCTACAATACTTGTTCACTTTTGGAGACACCAGCGCTAATGTGGACCGTGTTGTACAGTTTGTGGCAACATTCTGCACCTCTCTTGATGACGAAGAAGAGTTCTTGCTGTTTATATTTGATATAATTTTTGATGTGAGTATGTTTTAATAATAAATCATTTAATTAAGGCAACAAAGACCCATAACAATACCTTATAGATTAACATACATTGGGTTTTTCCATCTAGAATTTCTCACTAACAGCCTGGAGTCTGGGTTTGTATTCGGTTGATGGCAATAAGCTTGCCTCCTATTAGATGCGACTTAAGACGCAGATATATGCCAGTGACCTTGAGTGGTTAGCTTGCATGTTCTATACTGAACTCACGCAACGCGTCGTACGTCCAGCCAGTAATAGGACTCGCCCATCCAGGAGCACTGTTTTAAGATGCATTATTAATTTAAAACAAAAGGTATTCTAATAAAACACGTATACGTATAATATCAATAGTTAAATTATTTTTTAAAAGGTGAAGATTGCAGAAAAAATTGCTTGATAGATTTTGCCTTATTCTCAGTTTTTTTATCTGCGGCTCAAATTACTTACAATATGAAAAAAAAAAACCCTCTTCCTCTCTCCTACTTTTGCTGTGCCCAACAGGATCTACAATGATCATATTTTTGTAAACTTACCACCTGAATATATTGAGTAATTAGTATGAAAAAAATAAACTAAAATATTCATAAGTTATGCTAAATTATTAAGAAAATGCTCTTAATTTAACATATCTTTTTCCAAATCATTAACACTAATTCTTTAGATAAGACATGATCTCAGTATAATATCATTAAAAATTGGTTATCGTCGCCTTAAGGGTAGACCTCTGTCTTAACCTTCAGGGACAAAAGGTACACCTCTGCCTTACAGGTGTGATGTTATGTTAATATAGTCCTTTTATTACCAATAACAATCTCCTCAAATAAAGGTATTTTACGTCACACCTGGCCATAATGTTAGTTTTACCGCACGCTATGTGTACGGTAAAACTCGCATTATAACCTGCGATTTCGGGCTTTCTTTCTTTTACAGCCCTATTTAAAGGGAGCTGTAATAGTACATTACTTACGTAATGTACTATTACAGCTCCCTTTAAATATTATGTTTATTTTCAGTGCCAATGCGTATCTGGTCAGTCCGTGAGGTACCGAGCTAGTCAGCTGCTGGCGGCTGTACTATCTGCTCTTGGAGATGACGCCTCATTGGATGATGATCTTTGTGATAAGTTACTAGCATCACAGGTAAGACGTATTTCCACTTTCTATTAGAATTCTCAAGTCTATTGTTACAGAAATCGGATTACAATGTTAGATCTTCTTGTCCTATACAAGTAAACATTTAATATTCAAATCAGTTCTCCTATTACACGGGGCTTGTACAAATAATAAAATTGAAGAATGTCATAAAAAAACTGCTTTATACTAAATGCATAAATGATATAACAAGCTGTTATAATGACACTAACAATAAAACAATTTTTGATTTTTTTGTGTATGAGTTTTTGTCGTTTTTTGTAACGATTTTGATGGGACTTTCACTGGAGGATAGAATAGAATACTCTTTATTATGTACACCATAAAAATTACAGATATAAATGTAGAACTGTTACATAGGGTGTCACAATGGGTGGTCTTATCGCTAAAAGCGATCTTTTACAGACAACCTTTGGATGGATCAAAAACTAGGAGAGACAATACTGCAGGTAGTCAGTAGTGTACCATTTACATACAAAGCTAACAAATATTTTATTACAAAGATAGCTGACGTTTTATGCTCAACTTAGATATAATTTAATTTAAGAAAAGGCATGCGGGCTTACAAGTTAGAACTTTTAATAGTAGTTGATTTACAATATTTTACATGGAGCAGTTGTCATCTGACACAAGAGAAAAGAAGAAGAGTAATGTTCTGCAAAATATAGCTGGAGACAAGGAACTATTAACCTATTGACCGCTTGGTTTTATATCAATTGCCGTGCCCCCAGCGCCCGGCTCATAAATCTAAAAATAAATATCTACGACAAATATGGTCGTGCAATGATATAAAAAGCACAAAACGAACATAGGTTCTCAGTCGTATAAATACGACTGAGGCGGTACGGGCACGAAAAAATTTGTCGTATTAATCCGACCGGGGCGGTTAAAAGGTTAATCACATTATTCTATCCATCACCAGATGCAAAGACTACAAGATACGCGTGGAGCGGTACGTTGTCGCGCGGCCCTCGCTCTACAACGTCTACAGAACCCAATGGAACAAGACGACGAAGTCACTCGAGCTTATCGCTTTCACATGAGTTGTGACCCTAGTTCTTCTGTTAGGAGGTAAGAACTTAGCAGAATACATTGTCTTGAAGACTACAATTTTATGAAGCTTGTGTATGTAAGAATTTTATGACAATTTTTTCCCTCGTACTTAGAATAGACTAGTCAAATTAAAGACGTTGGTTTTATATATGTCTATAAAATTATATCTCAAAAGAGACAAGACAGTGTTTATGTGTTTCAAAATCTAATCAAAACTGACTTTTATTCACAGAGCCATAGTGATGTCAATAGCTAAATGCAGCCGCAACGTTCCGTTCGTGTTAGAGCGATTGTGTGACGTGGATGAGGCAGTGCGTCGTGCCGCCTTCCTGTACATCTCTGCCATCAATGTTACCCAGCTCAGAGTTAGGCAGAGAGTGCTCACGCTCAAGGTAAACTGACCTTTATGACTACAGCCATAGCGGTGACATTAGCGAGCAACGTTCCCTTCGTGTTAGAGTGATTGTGTGACGTTGACGAGGCAGTGCGTCGCGCCGTCTTCCTGTACATCAAAGTTAGGCAGAAAGTGCTCAAGCTCAATGTAAACTGACCTTTATGACTAGAGCCGTAGCGGTGACAATAACGAGCAACGTTCCCTTCGTATTACGGCCTGGCCACGACTTTCGGCGGCGTGGTGTCTGCAGGCGGGGCGTTGTCCATGCCACGTACGGCTCAGTAGCGATAGCGACAGTTCCGAAATAACTTAAAAGTAAAAAAAAAAAGTTTTTGATAAAAAAAATGTTTTAATTGTTATGGCTTTTTACCACCAATAGATGTTTCTTTTATATTTTAAGAGAAACATCTATTGGTGGTAAAAAGCCATAACAATGAAAAAAAAAATCGTGTAAGAATAAAAAAATACACCTTATATAAAAATCCGGAAATAACCTTGGTCAGATCATTTTAGGACCATCATTTGGTGTCTGAAATGGTATTTTGGAAAGGAAAGAACCACACAGATTTAAGTGGACCTATTCAGTCAGTGCACGCATTTGTCAGTAATCGTGAAGCGTGAATAATAACCCTAGGTTAACTATAGGTTTTCACTAAGAATTGATGATGTATCAAATTCAGTTATTTGGTCCCCAGGTCGGTCTAACAGAGCGTAGTCTCCGCGTCCGTCGCGTGGTCGAAGAGATCCTGATCCCTGGTTGGCTGAGCACGTTTCAGGGTAATATCGTTGACCTGCTGAAGGCCATACGATTGGACAACGCGCACGATGCTAAGGACTCGCAGTATGTTGCCGGGAAACTGCTGGAGTCACTGTTTAAGTGAGTTTATAAAACAATATTTTCAACATTATTATGCTTTTTGATAGTGATCTTCATCCAAATAAATATTTATCTACACCCATGCTATAAATCCCCTATAAAAGTTTCTGAAACAGTTAGCTTATTGCCAACATTAAAACAACCGGTGTCATAGTAACCATAATATTATCCAAACGAGTGTTATAATGTTGTACTAAATTTCACTATGCAACTCCTTTGCATTTTCGATCCTTTCCTTACTCATCAAACAGCCACATTTATGAATTTCAATAAAAGAACATTGTCATGCACGCGCGTTTTACTACCACAGTGCCGTAATAAAAAATAAAAAATAAACTTATTGGTTATTCGAGTTCACGTCGCATCCCGCCATTTTTGTTCGATATTAGTATTACAAAAATTTATGAGTTTTTTGTTTACAATAATGAGTGATACAAGCTTTGATAACACACCACCAGATATTTCGAAAACAAT
The DNA here is from genome assembly GCA_947523025.1 of Dryobota labecula. Classification (NCBI taxonomy): domain Eukaryota; kingdom Metazoa; phylum Arthropoda; class Insecta; order Lepidoptera; family Noctuidae; genus Dryobota; species Dryobota labecula. The sequence goes on from OX383303.1 coordinate 14,083,786, forward strand.
ATGAAAAGGCGTACCAAGATTTCATGAATTGGAAAATATCAAAGAGTAGATAACATGGGTGTAGATAAAGTCTTGTATGTACCTGTACATAATTACCTAAATTAAATACTTAATTACTTAAATTCTTATTAAATTATCTTTAAAAATGTGAAGGTGTCAGAAAAATACGCTTTATAGATTTTGCGTAATTCTCAGTTTTTTATCCGCGCGTTAGACATAACTTTACAAATTAATTTCATTATGTATAAACATAATCTAAAATATTCATATATTAAGTTATTAAGAAAATGTTATAATTTAACATATATTTTTTCGAAATCATTAACACTACCCGTTTAGACGTGATGTTCAGTATAAAATCATCAAAAGTCGGTTCTTGTTCATGATAAAAGATTACCCTTTCTCTTACAGACGCCTCCCAATATTCGAGCTGCTAGAATGGCTACCCACCGACAAGCCACTTCGCCTCATACCCGCCGAGAAGTTGAACAAGGAAACAGCGTGGTACTGGCGCCATCTAGCGGAGCACCTACAGAAGATAGACGATGATGAAACACTGGAGACTATTCTACCGGACTTAGTTGTGCTTACCGGATATATTAGAGCGTGAGTTTTTGCTTTATAGTTTTATTTTTATCTACAACGCCACATGCAAACTACGCATCGAAGACCTGACGTCACAAATCCTGCATCGCGCAATCAGAGTTTACCGCGCGACTAGTATATATAAGGTGTATCTATTCATACACGAAATATTTTGAGAGGACCATCTATAGGTGGGAAAAAAGCCATAGCAGTGTTTTTTTTTTTTTTTTTTTAATCTAATTGTTTTATATTTTTACAAAATAATTATAGTTTTAAAATTGCTTGAGATATTTTGCAAAACAGTTCCATTTTCCAAAATTTTACTTATTCTATGAATGACCCGCCCCGACGAGGTGATGGTGGCGGCACGAGCGCGGTGAATTTTGATAATTAATCATCATATCAAGTAATTTAAAATTATATTTTTTTATATAATATACTCAGATTTAAGAAAAAATCTTTTCCATGGCTTCTTTATCACCTATAGGTGTATCTCTTAAAATAATACGTGTTTGAATAGATACACCTTATATACAATATCCCGACATTAACCGTCGGGCCGTTGCCCACCAAACACAACACCCGTCTGGTCGGAGGATCCTCCCTTTCCATAGAGTATGAGTGAACTTTACACCCTGTTCCTCATACCTCTATAATCACACAATAACCTTACTCAAGAACGTCCCGCGCACTGCCCTTTTTTTTTGTGCGAAAAATTATCAAATAACTTCTGCCGTTCTGGGCAGAGCGGGAGAGCGTGTCAGACTTTTACTGGCTAAAACCCACCCGTGTTCCTTCAGTTGCATGTGTGCGAGGGCCACGGTATCCCGTTTCGCATGAAAACAGTCTTCCCAGTGTCTGAACCTTATTAAATTATCTCGTTAGTATAAAGATTGTTGATTTTTATTCCAGAGACTTGATCTTATGCTATCAAAAAACGGTAGCTTAACTGTATCTTTATCGCATTTCTTGCATATCTTCAACATTCTTGTAAAAGTACCCTTATTTTTACCTACAACTTAATAAATTTTTCTCCCAACAGCATAGTGGAGTCACCATGTCCATCAGAAACCGAAGACCCAGTAGGTTTCAGTACACGTCAGTACGTACTGCATGAGCTGGGCACTATGTTACGAGTGTACGACGCTACAGATCCCGCCGGGAGGAGCTCGTTGCAAGCGCTTATCACTGATGTTCTTACTGGTGAGTGTTATTGCACTGATACTATACTATAGGCTACTATGCCCATTCCAAAGCGTAGTAGGTACCTATGGAGAAGAACGGGCAAGAAACTCCATGGACACTCTTTTAAATTTAATTGTTACAAAAATAATTATTAGTTACATCATAATGTTGAATTTATAACGAAAAATGAGAACGATGTAAAAATAAAAAATAAAAACGTAGGTCCACGTTAAAAGCGTCCATAGTAAAAACAAACAATTCAAAAATAAAAATAAGCCGTGGCAGCTAAGAGATGACCAGTCCCAACTGACGGCGCCCGTTCACGAACATGACGCATGGATTAGCACCATTCAGCTCAACCATTTTGAAGGGAACTAAATGATCCAACACACACGCCACCATCAGCGAGACATCTGAGTGAGCATGACATACTCTCAACCGCCAGGGCACATAATAAGTCAATGAAAGACATATTACCCGGTCAATGGTAGCTCTCTAGTACATAGTACTCACACCTGTACTATGCAATTATATAATACAAAGGAGATTGAGTTTATACAATGCAAAGATAATCTTACAATCTTCAGCAGCTCCAACATTATTTTCAAATGTTAATCAATTGGTTGTGGTTGTGGAGCAGAACCAGCATTCAGCCAAGAAGAACAAGAAGTAGATAAAAAGTGGGAATCCCACCCACTAGATGAATGATGATGGAAAGACAGAAAGATACAGTATGAAGCATGGACGTACGAGAGGCATGCAAGCGAGAAATAGTATGGAAAAGGTTGAGATATAGAATAGGCGCCAATTATGTTGGCGGAAACAGCCCGTAAAAAAAAAAAAAAAAAAAAACTGCTCAACTTTCAGGAATGCAAATACTTAGTGACTATAAAAACGAATAAGACGGAAACAAACTTTTAACACGTCATGCCATGCTACGTCCTATATGGTGTATATTAACCACACTTCTCTCTCGTCTCTTTTCAAACACACGTCGGATGGCATCGATTGTTTAATTATCTGTGTGCTTTGACCCAAAAATTGCCCCTGTAACATGCCACAAAATAAATATTGCAGATTTTAATAGTGTCTCTTCTTACCTCTTCAGAGATTACGGGCATGATGTTTTGCTGTGTATAAATGAGGCCATGAGAGCCAGAGTGGCCTAACTGTCATTTTTCAATTCTGTTTTTTCTTCTTCAAAAACTGCTTCCGATAAGTTTATAACAGTTTATAGGCCACTCTGGCTCTCAGCCTCATTTATACACAACAAAACATCATGCCCGTAATCTCTGAAGAGGTAAGAAGAAACACTATTAAAATTTGCAATATTTATTTTAGGCCACTCTGGAGAGTGACCTAAAATAAATATTGCAAATTTTAAACTTACCTCGGAAGCAGTTTTTGAAGAAGAAAAAACAGAATTGAAAAATGACAGGCCACTCTGGCTCTCATGGCCTCAAATAACCAAAATATGCTCATAATCCTCTACCAGGTGACTACGGCATCCTGAACGCCGACGTGATCCGTGCCTTCGTGTCGGCTCTCGAGCTGGTCGTACCCGACGTGTCGGGTCGTATGGAGGTGATCAATGGCGTCATCCAGTCGCTGCGTGACCCGCCCGAGCCCGACCTGCCGCCGCCGCCGCCTCCACCGCAAGTCGATTGTACTGAGGCTAAGTTACAGGTCAATACCAAACACCAGAAGCCTAGTTTCTTATCATAAATTGTTACATTCTATTTTCACAGGGAAGGTTTGCATGACACATGACTTTGCACGGGGTGTGCAAAATAATATACCTATAATAAATAGTAAAGTTATAGTAGCTTTTCGTATCTGTCTGTGTGACCGCTTTATTCTTCTGAACTACTTAACGGATTTTGATGCGGTCCTCACCGTTATTTAGAGAATTAATTCCGGAAGGTTTAAGTGTATATGTCACCGTAAGATTGTGAGCTAATAATCTCGAGATTATAAACTATCGAAAAACCGTGAACTGTTACCATACAACGTATTCACTTTCGGTAGTTTAAAATCTATCAATGCTAAACACTTATCGACAGGGATCATAATCTGTCCGATTTTATCACCCGTAAAATTGTGGACCGTCCCTGATTGGTTGGTCTTGGCGGTAGCCGAATTGGTCGCAGTAACTAAGCCAAAGCACTCTGACCAAATGAGTTAGGTTAGAACTGTGACCAACTGCGCGCGAGCCGAGCGAGCAAAGCGAGCGGTGCCGCGGCATCGGCCGGCGAGCGCTTCTTCCAAGTTGGTTGCAGTTACTTGGCTATTTGTTAGTAGCGCAATGTGCAATCGTCGCATGCAAGTTTGATACCTGGGCCTCAAGTCTGCTATTACAATAGTGTCAGAATGGTCTCGCCATTGTATTTGACAGTGTTTGTATGGCAAATCTGTCAAAAACTCACAATGAAGAGATCATTCTGACACTATTGTAATAGCAGACTTGAGGCCCTGTTCACAATTTGTCGGTTTGCCATGGAAATATTATAAGCTATCGAAAAATAATGCGTTAAATTGTAAATGGTTGGTTGCAGTTCACAATTTTTCCATAGTTTATAATCTCGCTAGATAAATTATAAACTAATTATGTTTATAATCATACGGTGATATTAATACAAGGCAATGTATTTATTGTACATTTTGCATCACACGTTGCATCAGGCCGTCTGTTGTGCAGGAGCTGCAGAGAAAACATGGCGGGTTTTACTACAATAGAATTATCATAATTTTATTAGACTGTTGCGTTACGATTTCGCAGAGGGCCCGACTACGCGTGTCACTAAACGTCGCCATTGAAGCGCAAGAGGAAGCCGTCAGAGATCAAAACTACGGTCTAGCGGCGGAATGCAAAGCAAAGGTTTGTTACCGTGCAATGTAGTATCATCGATCTATCTTTAAAACAGTACCACAATTCACTAACCAAATGAACTTTAGTCTATTTTTTGTTTTTTAATTTAATTTATTAAGTTAAAAGTTTTTTTTATAAAAAACTAGCAGCCCGTCCCGGCTTCGCACGGGGTAGACAATTATCATTTTAAGACTAATTTTTCTACACCTTCGGTTACATTGTTCAAATTTTACCAAGGATCCCTAATTTTTTTCAAAATGAAATGTAGCCTATGTCAAATTGGAAGAATGTAGCATTCTATTGGTGAAAGAATTTTTTAAATCGGCCCAGTACTTTTTGAGCCTATTCATTACAAACATACAAAAATAGGTACAAATCTTTCCTCTTTATAATATTAGTGTAGTGTAGATAAAAAAACACGAGTTCGTGTTAATGGGCTCAACATAATTTTATTCTAGGTACAGTGGCCATCACATCAAGCGACACGAAACTGTCAAATTTCTCCAAACGATTTTAAACTTTAAAATGTTGATGATTGAGTTCAAAATCGAACGAGAAAATTAGACAGTTTGTGGTAACTTGATGTGCTGGCCACCGTACATAGTCTTCACATATAATTATTACTAAAAATAATTGTTAACATTTTAAAAGAGTACCTAAGTATGGAATTTCTTGCCCATTCTTCTCCATGCGTAACTACCTTTTGGAAAGGTCAACTAGAATAAAATAATTATTTTGTAATTTGTGACGTTCAGAAGTGCCTTTTATGTGCCTATTTGAAATAAATGATTTGACTTTGACATCAAAATAAATTAACTGTGTCTGGACTGGAATATCAAAAAACAGCATTTGACAACATAAATGTATAAAGAAATATAATACTGATGTAGCATATAACAACAACACTGCTGCATCAGGTTAGACTGGAAGCCGACTCCAACGAAGTTGGGAAAACGCCAAGCAGGTATGATAATGATGTAGCAAACATAGTTTCTAAACCAGAGGAAACATAGTTTCTAAACCAGAGCAAACATAGTTTCTAAACCAGAGCAAACATAGTTTCTAAACCAGAGCAAACATAGTTTCTAAACCAGAGCAAACATAGTTTCTAAACCAGAGAAAACATAGTTTCTGAACCAGAGCAAACATAGTTTCTGAACCAGAGCAAACATAGTTTCTAGAGAAGTTAATCGTATCAATAAACATTTATTTCGGACAACCCATATAAGTGTTAGTAACAATTTTCTCAATCTATGTTAGTATGTACCAAATAATTACAACAACAAGAATTACAATTTTCCGTAACTATTCCCACCCAGTGTGCTTGTATGGGGCAGTTACTATGGGATGCAATCATTTGCAAAATGCTGTTGATGCTACCGCGCAGTCTTTTGAATAGCAACGCCACTTTCTTACGCACTATAGCGTGGAAACCGTCAACGCGCGCATTTGCGACGCAATACAACATTTTTTTTTTTTTCTCTCACTTATTCCTACATGGGCACTTAAGAAACGTTAGAAGCTAGGTGCACGATTTCAATTCGTCCGATTCGTTTCCTATGGAGAAGAGCCGGCAAGAAACTCCACGGTTAATCTTTTAAAAATACATAATTGGCTTTTACAATATATACATATTTTTTTTTTTTAAACGTTGCCTCACTCTTAGGATTTCTCCTGTATCGTGGGTGCGTTTACAAACATTTAAACTCACATACACAAACAGCCAGACCCGGAACAACTACTTGAAGAACTAATGGAATTTTACAGGCCAATATCCTTAATACCAGTAATTTCAAAAATTATCGAAAAATATATTTACAGGGAACTTAATAACTATTTTGAAAAAAAACATATACTCTGTGATGAACAGAAAGGATTTAGGGAGAAAAAAACAATTAACTTAGCCATATACGATTTCTTGCATACTGTTATGACAAACATGAATAAAAATACACCAGTCTGTGCCATTTACTGTGACATGACACAGGCATTCGATTATGTCCAACATAATATATTACTAAATAAACTTGATGCATATGGGATAAGAGGAAATATATTTAATTTAATACAATCATACCTACAAGACAGAAAACAAGTAACGCAAATTAGTAGAATAAATATGAGCTCCAAACGTGAAGAGATTTTCACGTCATGCGAGCGTACAGTCCCTCATGGAGTTCCGCAAGGTAGTGTACTCGGACCACCCCTGTTTACACTCTATATTAATGACTTCCCTAAATCCATTAAACATCCCATGACACTGTTTGCGGATGACAGTACGATAACTATACCATGCCATAATAAGAATACATATGAATCTGACATAAAAAATACATTAATTGAAGCGGTAACGTGGCTGAATAATAATAATTTAAAAATTAATATAAATAAAACTTTTATTATGCACTTTAGCCAAAGGTCATCATTATTCTCTACTCTTGACATCGAATTTAATAATAATAAAATACAGACAGCTAGTACTACAAAATTTTTAGGCCTAACAATCGACAGAAGCTTAAATTGGAAAGCGCATATTGAGGCTCTAGCCAAAAGAATAAGTAGTGGTGCATATGCGTTATATAAATTATCACGTACTCTAAATATAGAAGCGCTATTAACTGCCTACTATGGTTTAGTTGAATCCCTCATTAGATATGGTGTTATCTTCTGGGGTAACTCTACCGATAGGGATATCATCTTTAAAAGACAGAAGTACTGCGTAAGATCTATGTTTAATCTTAAAACTACCGACAGCTGTAAAAATTATTTCACTAAATATCAAATATTAACATTACCTTCACTTTATATATTAGAAATAGTAATGTTTGTAAAGGCAAATCCACATTTGTTTCCTCGTATGGCAGACAAATTTCCAAGAAATAGACGTGATGATAGCAAAATATGTGTACATACATCGAAAACTGCACTTATGCGCAAAAGTGTTTTTTGTATGGCACCAATTATCTATAACAAATTGCCCAAAAGTTGGAAAGAGCTACCTATACCTAAACTTAAACACACAATGAAATTGTTATTGGCACAAAAAGCATATTATAGTATTACAGAATTTTTGAATGACTCATGGTGATTAGTATAAACAAATAAATAAGTATAACTAAGATTAGGTATAGTAGCTATGGTCAGGTAGTAGTGAAGAACTTAAATATACCTTTATTATAAGTAAGTGAATGCCTATAAAAAGTGATTTAAATCGTTATTGTGATAATTGTAATCTGTAATATTGGACAAGGAAAATAATTAATAAATAATTAGATAATGTAAATATAAGAATAATAATATAATATGTATAAGTGTAATAGTTAAAAATCATTAATTTATTATTAATAATTGTATAAATATATTTGCACGCCATGAGAAATGGCAGACATGTCAGGAGCCACTCTTATTTCAAGATCTTGCATGAACGTATTTATTTTAATTCTGTATGTATACACATGTTCGAGCAAATAAAATTTCTTTCTTTCTTTCTTTCTTCTTTAAGATCATACAAATATTTGTTCCGAACCCGCGACACGCAGCGCAGTAGTCAATCGCTTAACCACTGCACCAACCGTGCCGTCGATTTTCAAATAACAGTGTTAATAAGTATGGGAGGACAGTGTAGGCATTTCAACAATTACCAGATACTTAACAAAATAGAAAAGTGCCAACCAATCTACACTCTACTAGGCCTGCAACGTTCTCACAAAATAGAAAAGAAGATGAGCTTTTCTGAATAAAAGAGCCTTTGTAATAAATTGTAAGGTGCTCTCACAAGATCGCTTTCAAAAGGAGCTCAAAAATCTACATTTACTGAGAGAGTGTTATGTTTTATTTAGGTGGAAGACATTCAGAAGAAGTTGGATGAGTTGTCCATACAACCGGCGGCACCGGTACCAGCTCCAGTACCCGTTCCGGTAAGTTTGTATACACAATTTTGAAGTGAAAACTTCTTTAGCCGCGTTGAGCGATTTTTGTACTCATTGGCACTGCAAATGAACATAATATTTAAAGGGAGCTGTAAAATACCTTTTCTTTTCTCAAACATGCATGGAAATATTGACATTATTTTCGAAAAAATAACACGCGAGTATCGAATTTACGAACAAAGAAAATCAAATCCATTGCAGGCGCGTTTTTTGAATTTGGAACATTACAACGTTCCAGCAATGTTTTATTTCCCTGCATTCTTTTGAGAAAATCACTTGAAATGCCTCGGCGGAAATGGCAATTGCTTGTCTCGTATTAGTGAAGTCCTCGCCTACGGCTCGGCTTTCAAACTCATACTCGACCTGCAATTGCCTATTTCACGGCCTTTGCAATAATGTACTATTATTTGAGTAGAAAAGGACTACTAAAGGACATCTACCAACCCGCACTGGGTCCACGTGGTGGATTACGGCCCACTACTACAACTTACATGTTATAAAACTCTTTTCCAGACAGTAAAAGAGAAATTATCAGATGCGGCGACCCTTACCAAATGTTTGACAATACTAAACTCTGCGTTGGACACACCACTACTGAAAACTGTAACTCCAATTATGCAGATGATATTCAACGAGCTAGAGGTATGTTGCATTTACTGAAAACCATTAATCTGTTATCAATCAACTCAGCCTATTGCAATCCACTGCTGAACATAGGCCTCTCCCATGCTGCGCCACAACACCCTGTCCTCCGCCTTCCGCATCCAGTCTATCCCAGTCACCTTTTTGAGGTCGTCGGTCCATCTAGCTGGGGGGCGTCTCACACTACGCTTGCCGATACGCGGTCTCCACTCCAGGACTCGTCTGCTCCACCGGCCATCGGTCCTTCGACAAATATGGCCAGCCCACTGCCACTTCAGCTTGCTTACTCTGCAAGCTATAATCTATTATGAATTTTATGAATATGTAATGACTAGCTGCTGCCCGCGGCATCGCCCGCGTGGCTTTTTCTCAAATAAAGTCCTCAAGTTACTCCTTATAACATCAGATACTCAAACCTCAGTTGGTTGAATATAGACTTTTGACCCTTATAAGAAACAGGATCGATTTGCATCAAAAATGTTTTTGTGAAAATTGCCCATTTTCTTGTTGAATATAATTTTTTTTCAAATTCTGTGAATGCAGATCAAAATGTCTCACAAAGTTAAGGAAAATCTCCTAAGACCGTTTTCTTGTAGCGACAACGGTTAAGGTACCTGTCCTTACCGTCCTGTCCCACCTCCAAAATCCAACCTGTATACATGCATTTAGTAAAAATCTGTTATTTTGACATTATATTTATTTATTTATTAAAACTTTTTGCACAAGTAAAAACTGTACAAAGGCGGACTTAATGCCTTGGGCATTTTCTACCAGTATACCTTAGGGTGATGCAGAGACAATACACAGTAGGTGCAATAATAGAAAACAACATTATTGGCACTTCAATTTTATTTATTTGTATAGATTTTGCTTTTTGTATCTCATTTAATGCTGCATCGGTTGACGTCATCACGTCAACACCGGCTGAAAGCCATCGCTACGGCTTTGTCTCGCATAGGGTCACAGTATAATGCTGAGCGATGGCCGTTTTGCGTGGATGTGACGCATATACAGGAAAAGTTTTTAACCAGTGCGCTAGTTTTTTTTTTTTTTTTTGTTGGTTCAGTTTCAGTAATAGAACACATTTCCATTATTAGTTCAATACTTTTTTTTTTGGTCCTACTTGAAATCAGCAAAATATAGACACAATCTATTCGTAATAATATCAATGGGCGAGCGCACCGCTGATAGGTACCTACTACTGCATTTCGCTTCACTGACCGCGCCAACGGGTCGCGAGACTAGTATACATTAAGTATACCAGTTTCAAAATAAACATCTTTCGTTAACGATAACTTAATTTTTTTGTATTAAGACATATCAAAATAAGAAATAGGTGTACAATAAAACACGTTTAAGTTTAATTTGTCAAAATTTGCGCAATGATTAAATTTTTTCCTGTATATTTTACCCCAACTTGATATTTTTGGTGTTTGTGTTCTTTCTTTGCGTCATGTTTACCTCAAATAAACGTGTTTTCTTTCTTTCATTCTCTCAGAAAGGAGATTGTTTCCCTATAACGAGGACGTTATTTTTTATGATTTTTATGTTGTTTATTTATCACATTAGCGTTTGAAGTGTGAAGTGTGTACCATTACAAATTTGTATTTGATTTTAGGCGGACATATTCCAAAACCCGGAAATAATTGAGACAGCCCTAGAAACGGTGGCCTTATTTGGTATGCTGGACAAAGAATTCGCTAAAGAAAATAAAGCCTTCTTCTTCGCTAATGTGAGTATACTAAACATGCACAGCAAGTAAATGAAAAAGTATTGTTACGAGCTTGCGGTTCGTGACAATAAAAACTGCCGATTTAATAACCAAAAATGGCACTTTAATTAAAAAACACTGATAACAACTCAAACACACTATTTATAAAACACAACTGCACCACTGATCACTCTAAAGTCGCACTTGAAGATCGCTTGTATGGTTTGAAGTTTACTTGTCGCTTGATCGCTTGTTTTTCGACGGTGTCGGATCGCGGTCCATACCGGCCTTATATAGTTCCAGAACCTTCTACTGTAGAAACATCTAGAATGTTCGAGTACATACCGGCCCCGACTGACCAGATGTCGATAGTTCTAGAAAGTTCTAGCATCGAATCTCGAGTTTACTAGTTCTGCTAATCGATACTGGACAGGTCCACTAAAATCTGTGTGGGACAGCAATCTACATGGTGGACCGTAGTATGCCCTCTTAAAACATTCCAATTCTCTGAGTTTAAAGACAAGGATTGTTAATAAACGCCATTGGATATATTAACATCATATTATCTTAATATTTACGGTATAGAACTTTTGTTGTGACGTGATTTGGGTTCTATAGTAAATTAAATGTTCCTTCAGTAGTACACAGTGATTTTATTGTTTGAGTAACTATAACTAGACAGTACACGGTTTATGAGAATAAGTAGGTTACTAATATGGTGATTAGGAATTAACACGATTGACATGAGGTAAGCGTGAGCGACGGTTAGTGATACGACTGTGTATCGTGAGTCGCCCGTGAGAACTATGTGAGATATGTGACGTCGCTTGCACTTGAGCTCGCAAGGGAGCGGGCATGTGTGGGTAACGTACCACTACAACGGTATGCTTCTGAAAATACCTCGTTTTTTTTTTTAAATAAAAAATACATTATAAAGATTATTTATTATCCTTTCCTATTGGGATTGACAGCCCTCAGAGTGCACCAAATATCCTACTAACACTCAAGATATCGTAAGATATCAAGTGAGAGGTACGTGGTTATCATTTTAACAGGCTATGTATGTATTTATATATGTTCATCTACTCCCTCATAACTTCTAAACTTCTCTTCGTATGTTAACAAAAGAGGTATCGTTGGAAGCGTCATTTCGCCGCGGCTATGACTCCGGTTATACCGAAAACGATGTTATTTTTAATTCCTCAGTCTGTGATGTCTTGTTATTAAACCTATTTAGTTGTCGTTTTAGTTTTTTGGGTTCTGGTATTTAACTTTCTTTTTTTTTCCAGCTTATTGACACATCAAACGAACGAACAGTATCGACGGTACTCCGCTGTATAGCCGACTTACTGTGCGTGCATGGTGCGCGTCTATTCGAAGATGAGAACAATCAAGAGGATACCACAGTCAACACAACGAAGAAACACAGCACTTTCCATAGCATTATTGATGATGATGGTAAGCAATAACAATTGGTAGGTTCAAAAAAAAAACAATAAAAGTGATACTATCTTGGCATACACGACCATCTACTAGTTAATACGGGCTGGTGTCCGCAACTCCACGTCAATGCGCGTACTTGGCGTACGGGTGGGAATATCGATCATTCGATCCACCCCAGCTCCTCAAAGACGGCCAGCAGCGCCTTGGTGTTACTGACAATGTCACGGAGGGTACGTGGCCGGTTATAGCTGCTTTAACTGTGAGGCGGCCATCAATAGGGATGATTACAAAAAAAAAATTGTCCGTCTTGTCACTACATATTATAAAACAAAGTCCTCCGCCGCGTCTGTCTGTCTGTCTGTCTGTCTGTCTGTTCGCGATAAACTCAAAAACTACTGCACCGATTCTCATGCTGTTTTCACCAATGGATAGCTTGGTTCTCTAGGAAGGTTTTAGTATATAATTTGTTAAGTTTTTGTATGCATTTTTGTATGAATTAACGATATTTGTTGGAGGTGTCGGAAAAAAATAAGCCGTCTGGGAGCTTTCAACGAAAACGCTGTCTAAACCCTTTGAGATATAACAAAATAATGTATGGTGGAATTATGTACCTTATAAAGATCTTCAAAAAAGTCCGCGATGGCATATGTCTATCTCTTAAAGATAACATACTATATCCATTTTATTGTCTTTTTGTAGGTATTTGTTTGCCGAATTTTACGCTTGGAAATACGATTACGATAACGATACGCTATAATATCAGTAGCTATTAGCCAAATTATGTTCGTAGATAAATAAACTAGCTACTTATGTGTATTTCAAACAGTATACAAGAATATTTATCATAAAAACATGACTAAACACGGCGGCCTTATGATCAAAATTTGTGCATTTCAAAACTTTCGTTACTTTTTCACTGACATATTTATCACTTTTCGATAAACTAACACTCAATACGAAATCTACACTTATTTCTCAGTAATTCTGTGTAAGATTCTTCTAAGATTAAACCGTTTTCTTATTGAATCCATTACTTTACGCACGTATAACCTTGATGAATGTTTACATTAAGCACCGCGCCAAACCGCCACACGACCACAGAGTACAGACGTATTTTCTTTTCTTTTTTTTCGTTCGTTTAGTGGTGTTCCCGCTAAAATGTCAACCGGTCAAGTATTAGTCGATTAATCGAATTCTACAGCCAGATCGTGTTGCAAGTACAAAATAAATGTCAAATATTTCGTTCAATTGCGAACGTGACCCTGAGAAAAGTTATGCACCAATGATGTTCATTAAATATTTCGAGCGTTTTATCAGCACAAACGGTGTATCATGCGACATTTCGGAGGATTTCATTTTGTTTTCACATTGTTGGTACTTACGTGAATTATTTTAAAATGATTATTTGTGTCGCACTTTTATTTCGTGTTGTAATTTGGTACAATTGATTGCTTTAAGAATTTGAGTGAAATTTCGTATTTTGATTTTGTGTTTGTTATCTTTAGGTAAAGACTCATTCACGTTCAGAACATAAGTACTTTTATTATATTAAATCATTTGTTTCGGTTTCTATTCACATAGTGAATCACATTAAAATTATTATTAAGTTAGAATTTTGAGATATAGCCTGGGATATGGAGAAGGACATAGGGTACTTTTTTATGCGATAACCGACATCCACGCGGGCGAAGCCGCGGGCAAAAGCTAGTAGATTATAAAAAAATATTGGACACGTATTTTTACTTTTTTTTACGTAATCAAAACATTACAGCTATACATTGAGTTCAAATGTGACATGACGTCACTGCTCGCTAGATTTATACGTAGCTGTGACGTAACGAGCCCGCACTCCCCAAGTTTAATGTGTTTTATCTAAGTAATTTTTTATTAATATGATAAAGCAAAAAATACGTGTCTAATATTTTTTTATTATCTGATTGACGGACTAAACAGTTTTTCCATTTTTTTAGCCAGGACACATCCCTATTGTAGGGAGTGCTTCCTTAGCCTGCCTGCACTCACACAAAGGCGACCATCTAACAGAGACACTTATTAACAACTGCAAGACCAAAGCGTTTTAAGATTCGTTGCCTACTTGTGATAATAATGATGTGGTGAATCCCTTGTTTGCCTATAATTTTTAAGATTTGTACCCTTCGATCAATAATAGCACTAGATTCCCGATAAGCGCTTCAAAAACGGCCCGGAAAATAAGAGCACAAATACTTTTGCGGTCTTATTTCAAATTAGTGTCGTCCAAACATAGCCAACGTTAAGACGTCAAAATGCCGCAGCGCGCGTTCAAAAATTGTGTAAATAACCACCGTAACACCAAGATTTTGGAAGGAATATCTTTTTTTCGGTAAGTTTATATCATTATGTTTGTGTTTTTCATAAAATAATAACAATTAAATAGTAAATTATACATCATTTAGCAAATATTATGATTGTTTGGCCAATGTTTGCGACAACGCACCAACTATTGTATCAAACATCGACTGTTCTGGAACAGGGAAATGCATGGAGTAGTATTGTTATTTTATATGTTATTTTTGTTTGTAGATTTCTTAGCGACCAATTTCTCAATGCAAAATGGTTATCTATTGTCGCGAAAGAAAGAGAAGAAATATTCAAACCTTGAAAAAGTTATAAGTAACAAATTGTTGAATTTTTTATTCAACAATTTGTTCAATTCATTTTGATAAATTGGACATAACTGAACTGATCAATATTACAACCTGACACGGACCTGCAAATTGCATAAAACGCAAGAAAAATTGAATTTCGCGGGCTACCACAGCGCATCCCCCTTATTAAAATAACTATTGTACTAATTTAGTCCTACTATCAACTTTTTTAAATTGATCAAAAATATTTGCTACCTTAAAAAAAGAAGATTCACTTAAAAAAATAATATTATTATTCTGCAACTCTACGTCTTTCAATGATTACTGTGTGCTGAGCATTGAAATGTCATACCAAGAACTACGTCTAGTTCAAAATAGAGTATGCACGAAATTGTCAACAAAATGTCTTTAACCTTATTGCTTAGGTTTTAAGTTTCATTTTAGAATAAATATTTTTGTACTTATTATAAAAATGACTTTTTATTTTCAAGTGACATTTTAAATTTATTTATTTACCTTTCTCCGATGATAGAAGGACTTAAATATAAATATTTTGCAATCGTAATAAAACTTTATAGTTGAGTGTTAAGGTTTATATTGAACTGAAGTTGTTAATATTATAAAACTTTTTTCTATATTTGGTAGTAACAAATGTAAATGTGTATGTGTGTGTAAACGTGGCCACTTCAATGACTTATTTTTTTTCCTGATCCTGTATCTAGTGCTATTATTGATCGAAGTTTGTACCGCCTAACATAATATCTTAAGAAGTCTTAAGTAATTTTTTGCAGGCAGCATATCGGAGTCGGCCATATCAATGTCCCCAGCTCACAGCACGGTCATCGAACTGCTTCTAAAGATTATGGATAGCACTGTAAGTATAGTATACTATAGTAACATTACTGTAAAATACTACAAGCGTCATTAAAATTACTAGAGATATACAGAACCTAACCTACCTACCTAAGTCATAACTTAAATACTCGAGACTTTAATTTTTAATTGATTGATGAATTATTATTACATCTCTCAATAGATACTTTTTATTAGGGTTCCGTAGTCAACAAGGAACCCTTATAGTTTCGCCATGTCCGTCCTTCTGTCTGTCTGTCCGCGGTTTAGCTCAAAAATGATTGGTACTAGAAAGTTGTAATTTGGCATGAATATACACGTTAATGACGCCGTAAAAATGGTTAAAAATTAAAAAAAAAAAAAAAAAACAATTATTTAGGCTACCTCCCCTACATGTAAAGTGGGGATGATAATTTTTTTTTCGTCCTTCCCATAGTGTGGGATATTGTTGGATAGTTATTTCAAACATATTAGGGGTTTGGGAAGACCGTTTTTTTATGAAGTAAACTGTTCGTGACTTATCAAGCTTTAAAGTACCAATTTTCGTTAAAGTGTCCCCCCCCCTCTACCAACTAAACGGCTGTAGTTAGAAATTCCAGGCAGTAGTACCTATATATATATAACGAAGTTAAAAGGAAAACTATCACAGCTAAGTTGGCTTTACAATTTACCGAGTAATTGGCGGCTAACTTACATTTACATTTGAAAAAAATGTTCTCCCATACATTCTGTATAGGAAAACATGTTTTTCAACTATATGCCAAGTGCGTGGTCCGACACGCACTTGGCCGGTTTTATTTTATAGAAAAGCTAATCTCAGAAAATACCTATATCAATATTAACAAACGCTTCCTCTCTCCTAACTCACTTATTTTGCTGTCCCTGACAGGGTCCATAATGATCTAATTATAAGTTTACCACCTAAGAATACCTACATGTGGAATGCAATAAAAGTATTGAGTACCTTTAGTTTCAAATCAAAATATTTTATTTCACATAAACCTACATGGGCACTTATGAAAAGTCAGAAGCTAGGTACACGTTCCAATTGGTCGTTTCCTATGGAGAAGAGCCGGCAAGAAACTCCACGCTTTTACAATATTTTGAAATAACAGTGTTTTAGGTTTAATTTACTCTTTTTTCTTCTAGTGTGCGGCGTACAGACTAATCATAGTGGAAGGTCTGTGCCGTCTCCTACACTTAGGACACCTCGAGTCTCCTGCGATACTCAGCAGACTATTGCTTCTCTGGTTCAATCCAGCCACAGGTGCGCTAAATTGAACTACAGTATTTGCGTTGTAGCTTGGTTTGGGTAGCAGATGTCAGTATTGCATGACTTGGTCAGTGACATTATGCAATTCAATTTTATTGATAACGACTCTCACAGCTGAAATCTCGCTCTAAAGTATTATTATTATGCAATTTATTTTAATATAGCACAACCGAGATTTAAAAAAAAAAGAATTTATTCGTGGTATAATTTTTTCCCCGTGGCGCCGTGTGTTAGCGACAATTTTACGCTAGCGCCTTTTATGCGACACGTATTGACATTTGCCATTCCTATGTTTATTTAATTTTGTGTTAAAATTATTATTTGTTATTGTTTGTTGTTTTACTTGGTTATAGTACTGTTGTTATTGGTAATTAAAATACCTAAACGTACTAAAAAATAAACTGTTTTGGGGAGTCAGGCAACGTCGTCGTTCGCGTCCGAGACTACTTTGAAGCAGTACCGGATTAAGCAAGCGCGGGGCCCGTAGCAAATTCTACTGAGGGGCCCTTGGTCTGCTATGGGTTCTCAAGTATAAACGGGTAAAAAAAAACCAAGATAATGCCATGTAATGACCCTGTAAAAATGTCAGCCCGTCAATATTGATATTTAGAAGTCACGAATCAAAATTTCCCAGATTCCATTAAAAATAACATTACAATAAAATATGTATTTTTCCCTGATGAAAAAATCGGTTACCGATTGTCTGACGTGGATTGTCTTAGTCGGAAAGAGTGTTACGTTTCACGTTTTTGTGACATAATATTCCACGTCTTAATAAGTTTCACTAAAGAAATTACGTTCAGGCGGAGGTGGCCAGGTTTGGATACGCGGGGCCTCCTTTTGCGCGGGACCCGTAGCAACTGCTACTCTTGCTACCTGGTTTATCCGGCACTTCTTTGAAGAAGAACAGCAAAAATTAGAAAATACATACAGCAAACTTTCTATTAAATCTATCATAGCAATACATCCCATCACTAAACGTCCCTATGCCGTCCGACGGACGGACGGACGGACATGGCAAAACTATAAGGGTTCCTTGTTCCTAAAAATGATTTGAATTGTGTGTCTGAATGGTTGTTTATTGTCCAAACAGTTGATGAAGATATGCTGAGGCAATCTATTGGTGTATTCTTTCAAACATTCCCAACAACCGTGGATGGTGCACAAGAACAGATACAGGTATGTTTGACAATTTTATTGATGCTAGATTTTATAATATACTAGCTTTTGCCCGCCGCTGATGTCGGTTATCGCGTAAAAAAGTAGCCTATGTCCTCCATATCCCAGGCTATATCTCTGCGAAATTTCATGACGATCGGTTCAGCGTTTTACGCGTGAAAACGTAACATACAGACAGACAGACAGAGTTACTTTAACATTTATAATATTAGTATGGATGAATATTTTTAGAATATGCTTGGTTGTGAGAAGCTCCTTGCCAGTCGATAATTTTTTAGACAGTCAGCAGTATGTTTTATCAGTTGATTTATACAGCGTATGTCATGACATACAAAAAAAAAGAAAAAAAGTAATAATAATTTCGCGGGCTGCCTTCAAGCGCTAAGCGTGTTAAAAAATAACGTAAAGGGGGAAGCCCCTTTAATAACAATAAATCTTTTCATACAGAAAGCAACTTTACCTACACTTCGAGCGCTCGCCAACGCGCCGTCCAGTTCTCCGCTAGCAGAGATCGATCAAGAGGCAGTCGTCAAGTTCATCGTATCACTCACCAGGGTTAACCATGAGGTACGCTGCTGCTGTGTTTATGTATTTATTAATAACCAAGTTATATTCAGTTTGCACCACACATGCATAGAAAAAGCCTGCTCAAATTTTAATAAACTACATTATTCCTAAAGTTCTCAACGCGCTGAAACAGTTCGCAGGGACTTAAATGGTACTTAAACGTGTCGGTATTTTTTATGCACTCAAACCACATGATTAAAAACCGAGCAGATAGAAAGCTTCCTACTAACGCTGTGCGCGGGAGAACTACTACATGCACAGCTATGTGTGCGTCACCTGTCACCGACAAGGCGCGAGCGCCGGCACCCGCTCGGGTGAAAACCGGTTTGAGCCAGCTCTTAGTGTGCGGGCAAAGTTAAAGGGTGCAGTACTACGACAACGCAGACGTTTAGCTATTCTTATGTTGTTTTTAAAGATGCCAAACTATTTTTACTGTGTGTAGAAATAATGGTAGGAAAACCAAGATTTCTTTTTTTATTTTAACAATTGAGCTTGTCAGGTAATTATCTATATCTACCTATACCTATTACCTACACATTTGTAATGCTTATTACAGAAGTATTTAGTTACGAGTCGGGTAATTTATCCAAAATAACTAAGATGGTGATAAGGTTTTAAAAATGCGTACCTACTATTATTAATTAATATACGTAGAGTTACGTCTGTCCATTAGTCTGTTAGTCCGTCAGTCCGTTCGTCTGTCCGTCCTTGCTCATTGCCAAATCGCGACTCACCTGGTTTTTTTATTTTCTATAACCGACTGAGCCCTATGAAAGTAGGTAAGAATTTTTAATTCTGTTAAGAAGCTTTCCTTCTGCTCGGTTTTTAATTCTTGTGCTCAGACCATGTTATCTGTACTAAATTACTAATATAATGAAGCTGAAGAGATTTTTCTCTGAAACTATCAGTCGGATTTGAAAAAATCTTTCTTTCATCAACCTTCAGCTATTTAATATCACGCTATGACCCTCAGGAGCCGTGCGAGGCGGGTTAAAAGCTTTTTGGCCCGCAGCATAATGGCCAATATTATAACTGTTATATAAGTTTTGCTGACTGAGATATTCTTTAGCTATGCGTCATCATGATTCGTTCCAATGTTTTCCCCAGTTGTCGGACAGTCAAGGTGGCATGGCGCTTGTGCTATGCCAGTACATAGTGCGGCGCCCGGCCGCGCCCGAGGTGGCGCTGGCCTGCCGCTTGCTGGCGCTGCTGGCCAGCCCGCGCGACGCGCACCTCGCGCACGAGCTGGCGCACATGCTGCGGGAGCTGTGTCTAGTGAGTATATCTATTAGAGTTGCAAGGGATATCCGGCCACTGTCCAGTATCCGGCTTATCCAGCCATTTTTTACTTTCCTAAATATATTAATCTTATCCTATGTAAAAAAAATCCTAAAGTAATCGCTTTAGATTTTGAAATAATATTATTTACGTCACATTATGGCCAGGTGAAGACGTAAAATTGTGTACTCATTACGGGCAGTAAAAAAGAAAGACCTCTATCGCATGTATGTTGGTTGGTGGTAGGGCTTGTTCTAAGTCCGCCTGGCTAGCTACCACCATCTTATCTAAGTCTGTCGCCAAACAACAATGTTAACAACATTTGTTGTGTTTCGGCAGTTAGAGGTAAGATAGCCAGTTCCTCTGTGGTTGAGGATTCCGGGTGAAGCTCGCTTCTATCTTCGGCCTTATCATCACTTACCATCAGGTGAGATGAAGGCCAAGAGCTTCCCAGTTGTGTGTAAAAAAAAAAAATATGTTTACAACCCTCGCTTGCGGCTCGGGTCACAAATACCTGCGATTTCGGGCTTTCTTTCTTTTACAGCGCTTGATAAGTAATGTACTATTATTTAAATAAATTGGCGTGTTATACAAACATAAACAAACATTAGCGTATAAAAAATAAAAAAAGTCATTTAAAGCTACAAAACAAATTGTGTAATGTAGCCAGGTCTGTGCATTTGAGGAAACAGTCATTAGTTTACTATGAATTCATAAAAACATTTTGTTTAAAAACCGTGTTTATGTAACACTCTGCCGCGCGGCGACAAAAAATGGTCTGGGACACTTGACTCAGAGCGACACGCGGGGGTCGGACATGAGAATGAATAACAAGATAATTAAAAAAAAAAATGTATGTCTGTTTGTTCCCGCTAATCTCCTAAATGGCTGGACCGATTTTGACGCAACTTTCACTGACAGATAGCTGATGTTATAAGAAGTAACTTAAGCTACTTTTATTTTAGAAAAAAAGCCACGCCTGCGAAGCCTCGGGCATCAATTAATATCGAATAGAAAAATAATCACTATAATTTTATTTATTCAACATACTTATAGATGGAAGCAATGGAAAAAACCTCAGTGGAGCAGTAGGACCCTTGCAAGTCTTACTAGACAAAGAAAATTATTATTTGTACTCTTCAGTAGGTGTTACTTTTTTTGAGCCATTGACTTTTAAACACAATGGGCAACGAGTAGATCAATATATTTCTTAGAAGTGAGACAATTTGAGGCTGATGATGTTATTTTAATTTACAGAAATTGCCAGACAAGCAGTCATGTCGTAACCTGACGCGGTACTTAGGCGCTTTGGAAGCCGCCGAACGAGCTAGTCTCAACAAAATGTCACATACAGGTATAAAATAATTACAATCTACAACTTTATCACCGGAATTAACCCACTCTAAGCTTCGAGAACTTAATCTATACTTTTCTAGAATCTAGAATCTATACTTTTACATTTGAAGATTTCTGTTCAGCATTATTTCAAAAGGTTCTAGTACCCTAACATCGTAGTTTGACAAGTTCTTAACTTAAAATTCTCAATTCAGAAGCCGGATGTAAATCAAAGAGAGGGTTATAGTGAATTAATGTTTTCTTTTGTTCAGGTGTAACTGAAGGCGTGACTATGCAGGAAGATTCACTGGCCCCACTCGGAAGAACTACGTCGTCTATGCGTAAGTGTTTTATTAATAGTACATTATTGCAAAGGCCGGAAAATAGGCAATTGCAGGTCGGGTATTAGTATGAAGGCCGAGCCGTAGGCGAGGACTTCACTAATACGAGACAGACACACTTCAATTTTTTATTAATTTGTATAGATGTGTGAATATTTATCGGGTCTCCCTTGTTTTACCGAAAAGAAATTGCCAAATTATCACTTCCCAAACAAATTTTCGCATAATTTCATTTGCCAAATTATTACTTAACAACAAATCTATTCACAAAAAACTGTAATGCAAACCTAATGTTTTGCAAATGAACGTTTAAACGATAACTTGTTTACCAACTAGTACTTTTAACATTTTTTATTTAGTCAAATATTTCAGGAATAACAGTTTTTACGCAAAATCAAATAAGTTAAATATTTAGTATAGTCAGTAAATAAGTAATTAACCTAATCTAAATAGGTAACCTACTAATCTCTTTTTTCTATTAATGCAAGTTGTTTCTGACACTCGCCGGCCGCTGCCGCGGCACCGCTCGCTTCGCTCGCTCGGCTCGTGCGTAGGAGGTCACAGTTTTAACCTAACCTAACCTAACCATCTTTTTTTTTTTAATAATTAACCTTCTCTAACTTCTTCCATAAATAAACTAATATCAAGTAACCATAAATTTGACTTGTTTCAGACAAATTCAAGCACAAAAACTTACAAAGAAGTACGCAAAAGACATCAAATTTAACCAACAAGTCAAATGTTTATTGGTCATTTAATTTCACCAAACGTTTATTGTCTGAAGATTGTTTGCTGTAATAAATCATTTGATTAAAGACCAAATGCCATATTGACATTATACTTGGTAATATTTTGCCAAGTAAAAATTTGACCAAATGAAAATGTGCGTACTAAAATTATTCCAAATATTACATTGGTATAAAAAAGGGTTGCTAAAATTTGTTTGGTTAATGAAAATTTGGCAAAATCTTTTCGGCAAAACGGCAGGATCCCATATTTATCAGTTTTAATTTAATAATAAATACTAAGCCTGAAAAATAAATGAATTATTATTATTATATACCTTTTCAGCTCAACCAATAGGACGAAGCACACACGTGGTCGTCAATGAAACAGTTGAAGAGGAGCCGGAAATAGATGAGACTTCCCCTGCAGACGCTATGTCAAGGATCTCTGAAGGTTGGTGCTGAAACAAACACTTCACAAATACCAGTCAAGGCTTATTTAACCCTGGGTCACTATCCATTCGTAAAAATTACGACTCGTACCTTGCGCATTTAGTGTTTTGGTAAGATCCCGACCTCCGCAACCCCACCCGTTTCTAATATCTTCCTGATTCGCTTCATTAGTGACCCGCAATCACTCGTTGCGGATGCACGCTTGTTAGATCGGGGTATATCGTATGATCGTCGTAACATCTACGCTAGTGATAACGTTACTCAAAATTAATGTTAAACCTCAGTCAATATTTTGAACTCATAACTTCTCTGTTTAACAGCTCAACCTCAAGCAGAGAGTAGTAGAGCAGTGCGGGACTCGTCAGAGACAGACACCGGTCCGACTGTAGAACCGTCTGAGACAGACACCGGTCCGACTGCAGAACCGTCTGATATTTCTTCCGACAACAGCAGTGGCGTGTCACCCGTCAAGAAAGCTAAAGTTACTAAAGGTATGTTTTTTTAATTCAAAAATAATTATTTATCTTACAGTGCCCAGTGATAAATATAGAGCATCGAATTTTAATAAAAGTTTGGCTTTTTGGAGCTGCGTCTCTGTCGTTCAGACCCACCCGTCAAGAAAGCTAAAATTACTAAAGGTATGTTTTTTTACTTCAAATATAATTATTTTTCCAACAGTGCCCGGCTGCGTCTCTGTCACTCAAACCTGTGAGACTTTCTAGAGCTCGAATGCTTTTCTCTAGTATACAGAAATATTTCCTTTTTTTCCTTTAATATAGGTATACTAGCTTTTGCCCGCGTAGATGTCGGTTATCGCGTAAAAAAAGTAGCCTATGTCCTTCCTCATATCTCAGGCTATATCTCTGCCAAACATGATGATCGGTTCAGTGGTTTAGGCGTGAAACGTAACATACAGACAGACAGAGTTACTTTCAAATTTATAATATTAGTATGGATAAATTACATTTTTAAACATTTTTATAAAAATCATATTTTTTTTTTTTTTTTACATTTTTATAAAAATTGAAAAAAAAATACATTTAAAAAATATAAAAAATTGTGACCCATCGGCATCGGGGACAGCCGATGGTGGTGAATTTTAGTTTAGTCCTGTCAAATTAATCAGCGCTTGACGTAAATTGACGTAATTTTAGTCGCCAAGTTTTTAATCACGTCTAAACTTGTATGGAGTAGTGAAAGGCGCTGATTAATTTGACAGGACTAAACTAAAATTTATCTTCTGCCCTTTTCTTAATGAAATAGAAAGAAAAAGATGCACTGAACTTAAATTTAGTTTAGTTTGTGAACAAGGGAATCGGCACCATTGTGTATTTATCGATCTGAATCTCCCGTCACAACTGACAAGATTATTGTATAGTCCTGTCAGTAAATCGATCCCAGTACAATGTGGCGTGATCATTCTCGAGAACTGGGTCGGGCACATACCTGTAGTATGGTACATACTTTGGACTCCACAAGGTTGTACTGCAAGCCAAGTTGCTGGTGGATAATCCTAGCCACTAGATTGTGTCTGTGCAAGTACTAGCCATTAGCAAGACGAGAACAACCGGAAACAATATATCGGATTGATTCGCCGGAACGGTGGCATGCCCGACAGATGTCAACCGTACCGTCCTTGACAATGTATTTCTTGTTATTATTAAGTCCGAAGAGTTTCTTGCCCGTTCCTCTCCATAGGTACCTACTACGCTTTGGAATCTAGCTTCATATTTCTTACTGACCGACTCCTTAACGATTCAAAAGTGCCTGTAAATGGTTTAATTGAAATAAATGATTTGAGTTTGAGTTTAAACTTTGTTGTTTACAGGCAAGAAGAAAAAGCTATCAATCACGCGACAAACCAGTGGTTCAGACTCCAGCAAGCCAGCTAAGGAGAAGAGTGGGCGAGGCAAGAAGGGCGCTAAAGAAGAGAGTGAGAAGGGCGTCAAGAGGAGCAGGTCACAGCGCTCCTTAGTCGATGTTGAGAGAGGTAAGATATAACTTAACTAACTTTTACTAACTAGCGTTCCCGTCGAACAATATTCGACGGGAACGTACTACCGGGATTAAAAAATAACCTATAGGTTAATCCAGGTTAATTTCATCCCCCTTTTCACCCCCTTAAGGGTTGAAATTCTAACTACACCGTTGCGTTAGCTTCCAACCATAAGCCTAGATAGTAAATTTAGTGATTTTTCTTCGAAAATTAAGGACTTTTCCACTTCATCCCCCTTTTTAACCCTTCGGGGGTGGATTTATCAAAAACGCTGAGACACACATTAATTTTCAATCGTCAGCCTAAACACAAAATTTGAAGATCCTAACTTCAAAACTGACAGACTTTCATATAAACTTCCATCCCCTATTTTACCCGTTTAGGGATTGAGTTCTCAAAAATCCTTTCTTAGTGGATACTTAGTCTTCACAAAGAAAACACCCTCCAAGTTTCATGTCTCTAGGACCAACGGTTTGAGCTGTGTGTTGATATATCACCCAGTCAGTCAGTTTACCGTTTTAATTAATTATATACAGATGAAACCTTTGGTTCTTCAGAAGTGATGAACGTAGAAAATAGTTTTCTGTAACCGAATATTCAGCTGTAGGAAAGTAATGTGGTTAAAGTGTGTCAAGGAGTCATGTGATAAATGAATAGTTCGAATTCTTCTATGCTGATTAGTTTTTAGGCAAGTTTTGAGGAGTGTTTAAAAATCATGCTTGTGGTAATCATCTAATTATCTATAGGGACGTCCTGGGTAAAAAAAAGAAGAACTGTTTAGTTCGTCAACCAGATAATAAAAAAATATTAGACACGTATTTTTTGCTTTATCATATTAATAAAAAAATACTTAGATAAAACACATTAAACTTAGAGAGTGGGGGCTCGTTACGTCACAGCTACGTATAAAATTACTGAGAAATGACGTCAGGTCACATTTGAACTCAATGTGTTGCCGTAATGATTTGATTGATAAAAAAAAATAAGAAATACGTGTCCAATATTTTTTAATAATCTACATGACGGACAAAAATTTTTTTTTTGTAGTCATCATCCCTATTGAATAAGTTTATAACTACTTTTTAAATGCGTATTATGTTTACAGTAGTTTGGAAATATTTTTGAGATATCCTTTCCTTTGTTTTCTCGCTTCGCTTTTTTTTTTTTTTCACTATTAAAATACCATTAAACAGTTGTTTATCATTCTTATATCTTACACCAGCAAAAGCCAAAGCTGAAGAGAAAGCTTCCAAAGAAAAATTCTCAAAAGAAAAAGCCACCTCAGCTAAATCCAAGAAACCAGTCAGCCAGTCACCACAGAAACCAGCTTCTCCTCGAGAGTTTTCATCCCCCCCTTCAGGCCTGGACGTGTCCAACGTCACAGTTCGAAGATCTGTGAGAGGTCTGCAGTCAGGATCCAGTACGGACTCTAACGGGTCTACCAAGGGAAAGGGAAAGGGCAAGAAGGCACAGGAGAAGGAGAAACCAGGTAAGAGTTTTTGTTTGTTAGTACTCGTATCTATTTAAAGTTGTAATTTTGCATTCAATTTCTACTAGAATGCGTGACTTTCGTGTTTTTGACATTGCAGCGCGGGTTTTACTTACTGCAATTATAAATAATAATAGTACATTACTTACCAAGGGCTGTAAAAGAAAGAAAGCCCGAAATCGCAGGTATTTGTGACCCGAGCCGCAGGCGAGGGTTGTAATTATGCGACAGAGGGCTTTCTTTTTTACTGCCCGTGGTGAGTAGTTATTTCTGCAAGTAGGTTTATACAAACACCTCTTTTTTTTATTTTTTTTTTAACTTTGCCCCACTCTAGGAATTTCTCCTGTATCGTGGGTGCGTTTACAAACATTTAAACTCACATACACGAACAGCCAGACCTTTACACGTCAGTCATATTTTAAAAACTAGATGAGGTCGGCGTTTCCTATCTGACTACTCTGAGAAGAAGTTTATATTTCTATGCAAGTTGGTGGTGAATAATCCTGGCCACTTGGTTATGCTTGTGCAAGTATTTATTTAATGTGTATTAACTATAATTTTTTTTTCAGTACCCAGTAAGCCGGTCCGAGTGACGCGGTCGTCAGCTAGTTCTCGACGCAGCAGCGCCGGGTCCTCACGATCAGTCCTCGATGATTCAGACGACACCATGCTACATACCATCGTTTATGAACAGGAATTTGTGAGTATATGTACAGACAGTTACTGCAATTAGCTGACCCCCCTTTGCTCAAATGGGTGAGGTTTTTTTTATACTAACATTCATCCATCTGACCTCCACAACCCAGTTACTGGGTAACACGATACCCCTTGGTAAGACTGGTTGTCAGACTTTTAGGCTTCTGACTACCCGTAACGCCTGTCAAAGATCTACGAATGACAGTTGGGACATACGGCTTAACGTGCTTTCCGAGGGACAGAGGAGTCTCGATATGTAATGGATGCACTCTGATTAAGGCGAGGTTCTTCAAGTTAACCACTAGGAAATGTAATTTTAATGCCATTTTATTTAGAAACGGTAATGATTAAACACGTGAAAAAATTATATGTTGCCTTTGAGACCTTTCTGTAGGTACGTCGGGTACTCGTTACATAATTAGACAAAGTACGCTCTATAGAAAAAAAATCCAAACATACCCTTATTTTGTAGATTAAAACGCATTTTATTTAAATATTATACTACGTTATGTATTGAAAATCACATCAAAATAAACGTCTATGATGATGTAATGTCCGTCGGGTTTAACGTTGTTAATATCGTAAAACATATCATTTTTCTGTTTGCGGAGATTAACAGGTTGAAAATTTTGACGTGCATTTTGTTACACTTGTGTGGCGCTATTACTGCGACACGATTCTCTTTGATACTCCACTCCATATTTTTAGCTGGGATTGATGAAATCATGTAAGGTTTTTAAAGAACTTATCCTGTATAGATTTTATAATCGAAACAAAGAATCAGTTTTTAGTTTCCGTCACTTTATGAGATGTTTCATTTCAGGTACAATCAGTATTGAACGACTCGAGCGAGCTGACGGAAACCAGGCGCGATTCAAAAGCGAACGTCACCATTCCTGAGACACCTGATGCTAGCGAAGAGTAAGTCTTTTATTTGTAACTTTTATACTTTGTGTTTCCTTCCCCTGGCGTAGAAAAAGAAATGATTTATCGAAGTGAAACCCGTTTTCTATGTATGTATGTAGTATGATTCTAAATGTCTATGGTCTTGGGTATGAAAACATACCAATCAGGAGTGTAACACTGAGTTTGTTTCGCCATATCTTCTCATGGGTCAGGTGGGAAATGTCGATTAATAATAATAATAATAATTTATTTAATTCAGACATTCACAGTCCATAGACACACACACACACATTAAAATTATAAATTATAATTATACTATTTTAAAACAAATAAAAACCCAAAATTAAACTGTGATAAATAAAATTTCAATTCTCTGTTCATTAAAAATAATAATTAAAATTGTAAAAAAGTCAGAATTGTAAAAAAAAATGTCAAAATATCATAAAAGATTTTTTTTTAAATTGTATAAATTGTAACCAAAAATAATAAGATATCAAAAAATTAAAATTTAATATAATTATTTTAAATTTGTATCTGCCCCAAGCCCGATATACGGGTCCATGTAAGGCCTGCCAGTGCTGCATGAAGGGCCCGTCCAACCTGTTGGCAACAACGGTAAGAAGACTGTTGCCACTGCCCCGCACTCTACTCGCTATCGAGGTCGTCCTCTTGCGCATGCTGGCATAAAAACAGTCAATGTGGACGCCCGCGAACATTCCCGATGCGCTGCAGAAGCGAGGCAGCCGCAACATCGCCCTCAGCTCGTTATTATATTGAACGCGGAGAGCACTGTAGGATTTCTGCAAATATGAAACCCACAGACCACTCGTATAAAAAGATAGTAGTGCAGTAGTCTCGAAACAATGTGATCTTCACATCCTTGGAGCTACGAGCAAACCTGCGGGCAATCATATTCGCCCTCACCGACAGCGCCCTCCTTTCTCGCTCAATATCAGCGTCAGACGAAAATCTACTTTTTTTTTTGGATATAATGTTTGTATCCTGCGTCTTACTATAATAATTTCATTTCATTTTAGTACCATTATACTATCCTAAATGGTTCAATGTATTACGAACGCGTATAAATTGCGCAATAAGCTTATAGCTTAGCAGTGTGTAGGGTTATAGCATGGGCCTAAGTATCATTTCTTTTTCCATGTTGGAGGTAAGACGCTTAATATTAACTGGTCTTGTAAAGACCTAATCAAATAATAGGATATTTGCTGCCGCTTTTGGTAGCGAAAATGCAAACCGCGAATGAAAATAGGTACCCCACCAGGTAATGTATTCAAACTAAAACTCAAAGCATTTATTTCAATATTAAACCATTTACTTTTGAATCGTCAAGGAGTCAGTCAGAAATATGAAGCTAGTTGCCCATTCCAAAGCGTAGTAGGTATGTACCTATGGAGAAGAACGGCCATGAAACTCCATGGGACAGTCTTTTAAATTATATTGTTACAAAAATATTAGTTAAATCTTCAATGTTGAATTTATAACTATATGTGAGAACGATGTAAAAAAGGACGTATACGTGAAAAGCGTCCAGAATAGGTACAGTGAAAAAAACAAAAATGAAATAGTTAAAATAAACCGTGGCAGCTAAGAAATGAGCAGTCTCAACTGACGGCCCCCGTTCACGAACATGACGCATGGAGCACCATTCAGCTCAACCATTTTGAAGAGAGCTAAATGATCCAACACACGCGCCACCATCAGCGAGACATCTAGTTCTCGTAGCTAGTTGTCTACTCACACAAGTAAAAAAGCTATTTCTGGAAGTTATCGCGAAGCTGTATCTTACATTATCTCTTTCTTACAGATCCGAACCGGAACCAGAAATACCGAAAAAGGGCAAACGAAACGGCAAAAAGAAATAATCTAGCATTAATAATTTAATTAGAAAATAAACAACCAATTTTCTTAACTTTCTTTGTTTTTATTTTTTCCCTTTATAAAGTACTAGCTATTGCCCGCGGCTCCGCCCGCGTGGATGTCGGTTATCGCGTAAAAAAGTGGCCTATGTTCTTCTCCATATCCCAGGCTATACCTCTGCCAAATTTCATGACGATCGGTTCAGCGGTTTAGGCGTGAAAACGTAACATACAGACAGACAGGCGGAGTTACTTTCACATTTATA
Organism: Dryobota labecula; assembly: GCA_947523025.1. Lineage (NCBI taxonomy): Eukaryota > Metazoa > Arthropoda > Insecta > Lepidoptera > Noctuidae > Dryobota > Dryobota labecula. Next base: position 14,114,007 of record OX383303.1, read on the forward strand.
ATATTAGTATGGATGGACTAGCTTTTTTGTTGTTGGAAATTATCTCACGAGAATTACTTCCGGAATAAAAAGTATCCTATGTCTTAACCCAGATCATAGTCTTTCCTTTTCATCCAAATTCGTTCAGCCGATAAGAGGACTACTAGACCAAGTGACCTTTAAGAGCGCTATCTCGGGTCCACTAGCGCCACACGAATGAAGGAATTATGAAAAACGGCTGTATCAGCTGCCTCGGTAAGTGTGTCTAGAATTTTCTAATAACTTTTATAAAGTTTCATATTGAGACACGAAGCAATAAAATTCGATCTAAATAAAAACGGCCACATTCCTCTGGATCGTATTTTGTTACAGATTTATGTGAAACTAACATTTGCATTTTTCTGTGCATGTCCCGTATACAGGGTCTCAAGTCTGCTATTACAATAGTGTCAGAATGGTCTCGCCATTGTCAGTATTTGACAGTATTTGTATGGCAAATCTGTCAAAAACTCACAATGAAGAGACCATTCTGACACTATTGTAATAGCAGACTTGAGGCCCAGGTAAGAACGACCAGTGACTATAGAGTTTGGGTTACTTGGGCAGATAACAGGTAGTAAAGGTGTATAAAATAGTACCTTAAATTCGTTAAAGTTTATAGCTCATTTTTTTTATATTTTCTTCGGGATAACTTTAGACATCTTGTCAACATTGCCGGACACTTATGACAATTGCTACCCCCTGCCAGACACCCCTAAACTTTAATAAATTATAATTATACTTTCGTTATAGTATAAAAGCTAAATTTTAAATATGTTACTTGGGGACCTATAATTTTTTTTTACATCAATAGCCAGACAGTTTTAATGGTTTTTACATCTTGCCAGACACATTGAAAGTCCGCTGTAGGTGCGAGCGCGAGTGCCAAATTAACCACAACCCAAACTCTATAGTCGCTGGTCGTTCTTACCTGTATAGGGGACATGCACAGAAAATCTTTCAGGCTATATGATTTTAGCGTTCAAAAAGTGCTGATTTTCAGCCTACTTTGAATAAATGACTTTTGATTTTGATTGATTTGATATAAGACTAGCTTCTGCCCGAGACTCCGTCCGTGTGAAATTTCTTGTAACCCCGATTATCACTGCGTTTAGACAAAGGACTGGTATTGGTTCGTTATTGTAGGTATCGTCGACCTGATGAGTGGTTTATCACTTGACACCAATTTCAATTAAATTGAAACCTCTCTAATGTTGAATTGAAACTGTCACATGCATAAAGAGACCTTATAAACAATAGATACGAATACAATAAATATAAATAAAATTGAAGTGTCTGGAATGTCAAAATAACAGATTTGAACTAAATGCATGTGAAATAGACTTGTGTAGCTCATGAGCTAGTGATAGAAAAGAGCTAGCTCTTTTCAATTGAAGTCGCTCTCGCTCACTCGCTCGCTTGCTAAATAGCTCACTCAGACTCACTAGCTCAGTAAGTCAGTTGGTCTCGGCAGACTTCTCACCGAGCGAGACACCGAAATCACCGACCAACGGCTCATTCGGATCGCTTCGGAATACTTCGGACCGCATCGTTCGCTCTTCAATACGTCACAATACGTCATTGTAAACTTATCATACGACATAGTCAAGTAAAGTCATAATACAAACAAACGTACCTACTTAGTCATCATCATCATCATTTCAGCCGGAAAACGTCCACTGATGGACATAGGCCTCCCCCAATTGGGGGGTTGTGCCATAATCGCCGCGCTTGGTAGGCGGGTTGGCGATCGCAGTATGGTGTTAAAAATGCATGGTGAACGCTGCTGCCCATTCTCTAGTAAGTCCCTTAGTCGCCTTTTACGACACCCACGGGAGGAAATGGGGTGGTGCTATTCTTTACGTCCGGCACCACACGGAACACCTACTTAGTACGTAGTAGTAAAGATCCACGAATGACAGCCGGGACCAACGGCTTAACGTGCTTTCCGAAGCCTGGAGGGGTCTTGGTATGTAATGATAGTCACCCATCCACGGACCAACCGCGGCAAGCGTAGCGTAACTTGGTCGATTGACCCGCGCCGCTGTTATTACTTAGCCATGCCTCATAAGAAAGTGTATAGGTACGGAACTTATAACAAAAAAAAAAACTTTTTATAAATTTTTGTCTGTTTGTTCCGGCTAATCACCGAAACAGCTAGACCGATTTTGACGAGACTTTCACTGGATGATAGTTGATTTTATAAGGAGTAACTTGGCTACTTTTACTTTAGAAAAAGCCCATGTTGATGAAGCGGCCGGGTTTTTGTCGGATGCTGACACTTGGATTAAATTAATCTTTTATTTTTATTTGTTTATGTTTTTTCTTGTAACGTGTGATGCTGGACGTAAAGAATAGCACCACCCCATTTCCTCCCGTGGGTGTCGTAAAAGGCGACTAAGGAACTTACTAGAGAATAGGCAGCAGCGTTCTCTATGCATTTTTAACACCGTATCTGCGATCGCCAACCCGCCTGCCAAGCGTGGCGATTATGGCAAACCCCCCCAATTGGGGGAGGCTTATATTCAGCAGTGGACGTCTTTCGGCTGAAATGATGAATGAATGATGTATTTCTGTATCTGTTCGTGATATCCCAGCGGGCCCTACCAGAATACCAGCGCTGCGACATTTATTTTTAAATGTTGCAGCATCACGCTGAGGTAGGAGCCTTTTGGCCTCAAAGGACCTTCTGTTTTTTTGTTTTCTTTTCATATAATTTATTTTTTTAATACTTTTATCATTGTGTATTTATTTTAGTTTTTGATCTTCCTGTGCGTGACACAATAAATACTTTTTCTTTCTTTCTTTTATAATATGGAAGTGACACTCAACCATAGGGTGATAGCAATTAGGTACGAGGTCGATCGACTATAGAAATAGAAAAAGTTTATTTGCATAGAATTTAGTTACACGGATGAGTTGTTACAAAGAAATGTCTGTTTCCAGGTACATTCTACCATTTGGCATGCAAAATTTGTACTTGTAACCAATACATATCTAATTAGTGACTCTAATTCTAAATATACTTACTAATAATTAAGCTGAAGAGTTTGTTCTTTTTTTAGGGTTCCGTACCTCAAAAGGAAAAACGGGACCTTTATAGGATCACTCGCGTGTCTGTCTGTCCGTCTGTCACAGCCAATTTGTTGAACTACCAGTAGGATTTGAAAAAATATTTTTGCATTTGATAGCCAAATTTTTGAGGAAGGTTATTATAGGTTTTATAACATCACGCTGTAATCCTTAGGAGCCGAGCTAAAAGAAAAACGTCAGAAAAAACGAAGTTATAGTGCGGGCAGGCAATGCGATGCGACGTTTTTAAATCCGACTGGTAGATCCAAAGATTAGTGCGTTCAAACAAATAAATAAACGAACTTTACCTACAGCTAAGAAGAGTGGGGCAAGTTCTCAACTACTCTATTCTTGAAGGTACACTTATGTAAAATCTCATTATTTTAGCCTACTTAAAACATCCTTTTTTTATAAACACGCGCTTACAATGCTATGTATAGGGATCGGATATTCGGATGCATATTTACCTAAAGTTAATTTTTACCTGTGAAAGTATGGAAGCGGCTTCTTAAAATATTTTTATAGTAAAAACACAAAAAACCCATGTGTTATGCATTCTCGTTGTTCCTGGAAGGAACAACGGTAATGCATAACTAGTCGAGTGTGTAGTAGGTATGTAAGCGACTTCTAAAAAACTATTTATATAAAAAAAAAACTCGTTATTCTTAGATTGCATAACTATTCTGATGCATACTTATTTAGAATTGGGATTTTTACCAACATTTAAAAGTAAGTAAATATACCGGAAACATATATCAGGAAGCTAAACTTGTAGATCCCAGAACCGCTGGATTTTTTCGATACAAAAGCGCATTCCATATTAGCCAACATCTCAACTTTAGGTGAATATGCATCCGAATATCCGATCTCTAGTTATGTATCACCAGTGTGTCTCAGCCCAATCTGCTCTTCTCCATATAAAAACAAACCGTGCGCGGGCGCAGTGTGCATTGTCAACCGCGCATCATCTCACATGCGCGCATCTATTACACATCATTTATTTATTCGTGAATTTTGTGACAGTGCTCTTGTGATAAAGTGATAGACATATTTAAGGTGAATATTAAGTATTTAAATAATTCTATAGTGTTACCCAGTTACAGGTTGTGGAGTTCAGATAGGCAGTCGCTCCATGTAAAATAGAAGCCGACCCCAACTTAATTGGGAAAAGGTTAGGCAGATTGATTTTATGATGATTTGGTTAAATTCGGTTTTGAGACATGAAGCAAAAAAATACGATCTAGAGGAATGTGGCCGTTTTTTCTTTAGAATGAATTTTGTTGTTTCGTATCTCAATATGAAACTTTTTAAAAGGTATTAGATCATTCTAGACACTCTTACCGAGGTCGCTGTTGAGCCGTTTTTCATAATTCCTTCTCAGTCACGAGATAATATTTTTTTTTTATAGTGTCTATGGTGGACCGATGTATGCGCTGTTAAGGTTTGGGTTCCTGCTGATGCTCTCGTTAGTGAGCATGATGAAAATAAATTATCATTATATAAAAAGTTATGCGGCACTTACTCACTTAAGGTGAGGATGACCTGATGATTACTCATGTTTAGGTATTGTGCCAACACTACCCAGATGTGGGCTCGCCACAATAGTGGCAGTAGGGCCCGTTATGAAGGAATGGCTGGAGAGGCAGCATGGCGTCCTCAGTTTCCGGCTGACGCAGGTGCATACTGGACATCTATGTTTCGGTACCTACGTCGCATATATAGGTCGGGAGCGGACGCTTCCTTGTCATAACTGTGTGGACTGCCCCGAGGACACGGCGCAACATACGCTGGAGGAGTGCTCAGCTTGGGCCCAACAGCGCTGTGCCCGTGCGGGTGATCGCTCGCTTCCGACCGTGGTTCAGTCCATGGTCGGAAGCGAATCCGCATGGGATGCTTTTGCCTCTTTCTACGAGGTGATGCTTGCAAAGGAGGCGACGGAGAGAGAGAGAGCATACCTTTCATTCCACCCGCACCAGAAAAGCAGCCGGGCGTCGAAGGGTGCTTAGCGATCTCCGGTCACCATAAGGCGCGGCTAAAATGGAGCTGTGTCGTCAGGCTCAAAAAGGTGACACGTAGTATAACATGCGTGCCTCAATGGGAAGACGTGCGGTCGTGGGACCGGCCGCACTTGGTGATGAGGCCCGCTAGGCATGGCGGGCTGATACCAGTCGGGGTTGTGGCGAATGTACAAGTATCTCCCGGGCCCCCGACTCATGGTACTAGAAGGAATAGTGGGGTTTTAGTCGGTAGGAGTCCGACATAACCATCCGTTCTTCTCAGACGGAGGGTATCCATGAGGAATACCCCACTGATAAAAAAACCGTGTTCGACACGCACAATGAAGGGTTCCGTAGTTGGTATGAATTTATCCCAAGAACAAACTTAACATCGTAGTTGAAAAACATCTTCTTCCATACGGAATGTATGAGAGAACATATTTTTCAACTGTAAATGTAAGTTTGTTGACTATTACTCGGTAACTTGTGACGCCTACTTGGCTGTGATAGTTTTCCTTTTAACTTCGTTATTAAACTACTGCTGTGATATTTTTTACATGCCCAAGTACAACCATTTAGCTGGCAGGGAGGGGGGACACTTAACTCTAACAAAAATTAGCACTTTAAAGCCTACTATTTCAGAAACGGATCCCTTGATCGAAAATTTGTTTTCAGAAACCCGCAATGCTCTGATCATAAACCGTCAAAATAACAGCATTTTAGTAAATGCATATGAAAGTACTCGTTTATATACGGTACTTATAATAACCTCATATGGTTTATGATCAGTGTGTCTAACTTTCAATTCGTCTACGAAGTAAAATGCCTAAAATTAATGTTTACTCAGCAAATTGCCTATACTGTAAACCGCCTAGAGATCAAAATGATTAACAAGCAAAATGCCTAAAATGCAATAATTTCTAAGTAGTCGAGATGGTTAAAATAAACTGACACTAGGGCCTCTGAAATGTAGGTTAGGTTAGGCTAGAACTGTGACCACACAACGCACGAGCCGAGCGAGCGTAGCGAGCGTGCCGCGGCAGCGTCCGGCGAGTGCCAGAAACCGGGTACTCCCTTTCTTCTCCTAAAATAATAAACATATTGCAAGTTAGGCATTTTGGTTCATAGTCAGAATAAGGCTTTGTTCAAATACTGTATAGACATATTGCAAGGTAGGCATTGTGCTTCCTAGTCACTACAAGGTTTAGGCAATGCTTGGCATAGACGTTTTGATTTCTAGTCAGCATGATCATAAAAGATATTGACATTACAAACAGACACTATAGATTTATTATATTTATTTTTGTGTATAGATAACATCATGCCTGTGGAGTTTTCCAAAGGGGTAGGCAGAGTAATAAGCACACACGAATTTCATCTGTTTAATCGAGACTTCAGGCCGCGCGGTTCACAATTTAACGTGTGTTAATAAGAAAACTCACATGCGCACAATTTAACCTGGGAATCGAACCCACTACCTACACACTTTGCCTTACCTAGGGCTCGATCCCTGGACCCACTATGCCTCACCCATTACTCAACGCTCAATAATCAGCCATAATGTCATACTTGCCATGATAAGATCAACGAGATAGTCCAATTTTGATTTAAAAACTTAAACATATCAATTACCTTCTCGCTACTGACACTAGGTAGGTGACTTACTACTCTACCTATTGATTGATATTAATGCATCTTTAATATTGATAGTGACCATGACATTTTTTTTTTGGCTTATATTTAATTGAACGTCAAATAATTCCCATTTTGCTATCGAAAAAATATTATTGAACACTCTTATACACCGTGGCATTTTAGTCGTCTTACAAAGACAGCCCACTTCATGTATGCAACGACTACTAAACATTAATGTATTTTTTTTTTTTTTAATTATAAATTATGACGTATGACATAGTTCAAAACACCATGTTGCGAGTGCAGTCCGAGCCTTGTGTAACAAGGGCGCCGCGGAATGCAGCGGCGATATCTTTATCAGAGTTGATGTGTTTCTTACTATTGCAACTTAAACTTAATCTAAATCCATTCTGCGGCGCCCTTATATCACAAGGCTCGGACTGCACTCGTAACAGGGTGTTTTAAACTATGTCATGCGTCATAATTAACAAAAACAAAAAAAAAACACATGAATGATTAGTAGTCATTGGATACATGAAGTGGGCTGTCTTTGCAAGACGACTAAAATGCCACGGTGTATAATGAATGCGCTTCTTGTGAACCTCTAAAAATTTATATTTTGGGGTATCTACTAAAAATACTTAATATTTAGCGCTCGCCGGCCGTACATTTTCCATGTGATGTATGGACAGCTTATAATCATGGATGGTATGTAATTAAGGGCCTATACTACCTCAAATGGCTTAGCATGATCCTCCGTTATATCGAAAATACTGCAGCATTAATTTTGAATTAAATATATGGTAAAGTTGAGGATTAATGTTAAGTACTATGTTAGCCGAAAACACGATTCCATAAAATTTTCTGTATATAAAAAAAAACCAAAGTTACCTCCAAACCGGACAATAAACCGCTGGTATTCAAAAAATACTTCAAATTAGATAATGAAACTTTGCATATTAACTGAACTAACTATAAAGCAGGTCTTGTGTTATTTACTTTTTTTAAATGACCATTATTTTCACCGTAAAATGAAATTACCTAAACTATTGGCGCCTAGGAGCCTTTTCCCTGCCGCCCTGTCTCGCTTGCTCGCGTGACCGGTAGCAATAGTGTGCGAGCGAGATACAGAGTAAGGTGGCGTTGAGGTTGTATAGACTCTTAAGGCCTCTGCACACAGCGGGCGCTGCGCGGCGGGGCGGGACGCCGACGCGACGCTGAGCAGTTGTAATGTACTAGATATTACGGACGACGCCACACAGAGCGTCACGTCGCGTCGCGTCGAGCCGGACGGCTCTGTGTGGCGTCGTCTGTAATATCTAGTACATTACAACTGCTCAGCGTCGCGGCGGCGTCCCGTCCCGCCGCGCCGCGCCCGCTGTGTGCAGAGACCTTAAATGTTACATTTAATTTGTATTGTTTCAGTGCACAACTTCACATAAGTAAGCAACATGATAAGGGATCCAGAGGTAAGTTCGAAAACATATTTCTTTTTAAGTTACAAAGAATTACGTTTCTTCAACAGTAGTTATATTTACTTGTGATGTATAATTTTATTATTTTAATTATTGTGAATGTGAACGAGTACTATGTGGGTCTTTGTTTATTTTTATTTTTTTCTTCTCAGTATTTTTATTATTATTTTTCTGATCGGGGTTGGCAGTTTGAGTAATTTATGCGGCCTGCCCTCCTTTCTTTGGTATTGTTCGTTGAATTGTTGAGCTCCTTATGTTCTGAGTTGAGCTGCACGATTACTGACAAATGCGTGCACTGAATGGACAGGTCCACTCAATCTGTGTGGTTCTTTCTTCAAAAGACCATTTCAGACACCAATCTACATAAGACCATGTAGATTGGTGTCTGAAATGGTCTTTCATGGCCACAATGATTTGACCAAGATTATGTCTGGACTTTAAAAGAGACTGTGACCTCTGATTTTGTTTCGGTCTTTCTTCTCAGAGAAGTCAGATACGAAATGCCGACCTCATCTAGTTTTAAAATATGATTGACGTGTAAAAGTGTTTGTAAAAACCTACTTACAGAAATAAAATCATTTATCATTTAGTTAATTAAACTACGTAGGTATCTATTGGATAAATTTATTTATTTTATATAAATAAAAACGGCCACATTCCTCTAGGTCGTTTTTGTTGCTTCGTGTCTCAATATGAAACTTTATAAAAGGTATTAGAAAATTCTAGACACACACCGATATAGTTGATTGAGCGGTTTTTCATAATTCTTTCTCAGTCACGAGACAATATGTTTTTAAGGGAGTGGTGCTAGTGGACCAGTAACAACGCTCTTAATTGCTTCTTTTTTCGACCTTGTATAACAGACTGATCTAATAAGCAAAATCTGTTAAAAGGTTGATGATCGCAGCATATTCCCATAAATAAATGTTCAACACTGTTCCCTCTTGACATAACTCCTCAGTGATTATAGGTACCTTCTTAGTTTCATTTGGAAAAGAAAAGGGTCTAACGTAAACAGCGTTTGCGATTTATTTTCCGAACATGTAAACAAATCTTATGTGTTCTTGGAAACGATTTTAAAACCCACACATAAAATCCAGCTGCAGCTACAATTTTTTATGACAATTTCAATATTGTTTATAGTTCGGCACCAACTTAATTTACATTTGCATATAGTTGATATTCTTCTAAGTGGAAATAACATCAATTGGAAATATGGAATTGGATAAATTTTAATTTTAACTAGCTGATCCGACAGACTTCGTTCTGTCAAAAGCTATTTGACTGTGGCAATTTGTGTACGCGCAATCTAAATATAATATAAACTCCACTACTCTACCCTAACTACCTACCTAACTACCTACCTAACTACCTACCCTACCCTACCCTACCCTACCTACCTACCTACCTACCTACCTACCTAACTACCTACCTACCCTACCATACCCTACCCTACCCTACCTACCCTACCCTACGCTACCTACCCTACCCTACGCTACCTACCTACCTAAAACAATTATTAGCGAAATCGGTCCAGCCGTTCACAAATTGTTTTTTTTTTTTCATACTTTCTCACCGTTTGAACCTTCCCTGGACTACGACAAACATTTCAAAACCAAAATCAGCTAAATCGGCCCAGCCGTTCTGGAGTTTTAGCGAGACAAACAAACAGCAATTGATTTTTATATATATATTTATTTATTTATTTATGTATTTAAGGATTACCAACGAGATACATTACAATTATCTTTTACAATAATAAAAACTTGTATACAATACATTATCCTGTAATGCACACTCAATTACAGGACCACAGCTTACACATTATCAAGTACACATGCTCTGAATACATAATTAAAATTATAAATACATAAAAATTAAAAATATAAACAATATACATAATAATATAAAAATTAAAATTTACATGTAAAAATTACAATAACTATAATTATTATATAGATGAAATCTCTATCTCAGGCATGCTGCTGCCCCATACGGGAAGTAGGTCCTTCCATGGTATCGGCTTGTCCGAACGAATTCCTGCTGTTCATGACAATCCTGGAGGCGTACATCAACGGACGCTGCGACTTGGCCGATCCCTGCAACCGGGTCACCAGCATAGACCAGCCTGATGAGAACTATGACTTCGTGGTGGTTGGTGGAGGGACTGCGGGGGCTGTAATGGCTGGGAGACTGTCGGAGAATCCTCAATGGAAGGTATGGAACTTTGAGTTTAAAATCAAAATATTTTATTTCACATAAACCTACATGGGCACTTATGAAGCGTCACAAGCTAGGTGGCAGGTTCCAATTGGTCGTTTCCTATGGCGAAGAGCCGACAATAATTGGCTTTTACAATATTTTCAAATGGCGCATAGATAAATTAGGTACTAAAGCTAAAGCGTAAACCGTTTTGTTGAGGATGATATTCTCATAGCATGTATAATTCCTTTGTTTTTTTATTTTTATTTTTATATTCTTGTTTTACATTCTACCACATTTTAAATTAAATTATATTAATTTTCTTTAAGTACGCTGTACTGGTACAGCGTCTTAATAATTGTTTGCTGCACCGGACGACGTCATTACGTCAACGCCGGCTGTCGCTGAAAACCAGCGCTGGGGCTCTGTCTTGCATAGGGTCGCAGCATAATGCTGAGCGATAGCCGTTTTGCGTGGATGTGACGCATTTTCCCCAATAATATTCTTATTTCTTTTGTGTTTATGTTCTTTTTTTTTTGCGTCATGTTACCGCAAATAAACGTATTTTCTTTCTTTCTTTTCTTTCTAAATAACAGTGATAATTTATTTATTTATTTAATACTTTAGCACAAAAAAATGTACAGAGGCGGACTTAATGCCATAGGCATTTTCTACCAGTCAACCTTTGGGTGGAGCAGAGACAAACAGTGGTAGGTGCAATTATGAAATTGGAGGAATAATTGTATACATATAGGAATATCCTTAGATATACCTATACCATAACTATAAATAAGATAAATATACCTAATTATATACAAATATAAGAACAAATAAATACATATAAATACACGAATATACTAAAACTAATTAAACAAACAATGGGATAACATTGTGTTGATAATAGGTATGAGATGAAGGTCTTACAACAAGTATCAGGTAGATAGCAAAATATAAAATGCTTGGCAAATCTACAGTCTACTAAGCCTACAACCTACAACATTCCTGTAGCGTATACAGTGTGAGTCTTTATAATGTGCACATATCGAAATGAGGGAATCTATGCTTAATTTTATCTACGGAAAAAAAAAAAACTAATTTATTTTTATTTTTATGGAACTTTTATTTTTTAATTTTTATTTCAAAATTTCTCAATAAGACCTTATTGAGAAATTTTACAATTATTGTAAAAAATGATGAAAAAAAAAACTGAATTTTGCAAAAAAAAAACATGTTTCTTTTCAATTGAGGGTAGTTTTTTCCCCAATTTTTGGACTTCCAATCATTATGGAGTTTGTTTCATCGTGATAGATCATTTAGTTTAAAAGTTACACCGTTTTGTTTACACTGGGAACAATTTTTTTTTAATTCCATAAAAAATAAAATATTTTTTTTTGATTTTTTTAATATTTTTGCCGTAGATAAAATTAAGCATAGATTCCCTAATTTCGATATGTGCACATTATAAAGCCTCACACTTTTAGTTTTATCCTCCTGTGCCAAAGCTACCAAAATAGGTTAAGTCACCAAGTCCAGCAAAAAGAAGCGGCACCGCCCGCCGTAGGGGAGACCGGGGCTGGTTCTAACGGGGGTAAGAATTAACTTGAATATTCCCGCTAAACGGTAAAAGTTACAATCATAATACTCGGTTTCCTAGCACTATTTACGCCGCCAAACGTGTCACGAATCGTCAGTCCGCGGGCAATCGCCTCTTGTGGGAGTTGTGTGCATCGAGTCCGGATTGCCAGGTAAACGAACTTTTCGTGGTTTACAATAATTTGACTCAAGATGCAGTTATTCACTTAATCGAATATACTATTGCCTAGAATGAAGCATAATTTTATTGATAATATTACTGTGCTATGCGTAAGTTATTATTCCTATTGATTGATTTTATGTGATTAACTTTGTAAAAAAAGTGACCTTGGGGCTAAAACTAACAAATTGACCGGGGTAAGTATTAACATGTTAATACATACCCCGTATGTGGGGCAAGTATTAACAGATGATTGACGAGCATAATACCTAAAGTCGTGTCTTTTTTATAGAATGAGGATTGCCGGTGATTCTTCAGCTAATCCGGAAGACATGTCCTTAATTTTTTAAATTTAGAGTCCTCAATCATCCCAGAAATTGTAAATGACATGCCTGATATTGAGCTAAGTGTGTCGGAGGTTATTGAGCAAATGTCCCAAGAACCACGCCCAGAAGAAGCAGGACCATCAAATCCAAATCCTGAAAGAAATTTCAACCTAGAATTTGTAAGGCCACTTCCAAAAGCTCCACCACGTGTTGGATCCAAACGAAGACGTCTAAGAAAGTCCACTATTCTTACTGATACACCTGAGAAACTGGCCTTAGAGGAGGAAACTAAATTAAAGTTATCAAAAAAGAAGAAAACTAGTCAGGAAGAAATGAAGAAGAATAAAGGGAAATGAAGATAATAGATAAGATATATAAAATCTGGAAAAGTAGAAGCAAAAAAGGTGAAGAAGAAAATTCTGCAAGGGGATAGTGACACAGAAGAAGATGACTGTTTCTGCTTAATTTATGGCGAACTCTATAAAGAAGATACAACTGGATTTGATTGGATACAGTGTATACAATGTAAGAGATGGGCTCACATCACTTGTATCAGAGGTGACACTAGAAGTTACGTGTGCCTAAACTGTTTCTCAGACGATGATTACGAGGCATAGGAATCATCGACAGATATTGCTAACTCGTTATATTATGCACAAATTGTTATATTTTTTATACAAATTATTTACTTTGACTGATTGAAATAAGTTCCTAAAGACATAAGTAACTTGACTAATAATATAAGACTGATTACATTATATTTGTTAAAATGTCAGTTATTTTACGAGATAAAAGTTGTTTTACTAGTTGTTTTAATTATTGTTAATGACCACTTAAGGCTGCTCAAACATTTTGCATCTTCATACAAACTAAAAATCGCTCTAAATTAGTAAAATTTGTGTTTTTTTTTAAATGGTCGTAATTTTATATCTTTAATATCATGAATGTAAAGTTTCATTACTATCCGCCTTTTCATTTTTAAGAAATTTAATGATAAAGTTTGTATGGGGACCCAATATGTTCGAGAAGCCTTAACGGAATAGATAGTGCAACTTACATTTTGAATCTGTGATTGAAAATAGGTTAATTTGATAGAATCTAAGTTATTAAAGATATTTATGAATAAAAATGGTGTTTTCTTGGAATTATTTAACTGAAAAAGTCCCATGTTACATCTTGCCCCTTGCGTTAATACTTACCTCAGCCCTGTTGAAACTTACCCCCAATACGGGGTAAGTATTAACAACTGACTTTTTTATTTTAAATGCATCTAATTCTGAAAGTATCTGTCTTATTCACGTTTTCTGTAACTTTATTAATAGATGAATAACTAACGTATGCTATTAATCGAAAGCAATGTCGAAAAATCTATTATGATAGAAAATATAAACCAAAATACAAATTTTGTTAGAACTGGCCCCGGTCTCCCCTACCATCCTTTTCTCGAAGCAGTTCAGGCTTCTTTCGACCATAACTTCGTTGTGGATAAAACTAGAAGCCTGAATTTTCAGTAACCAAGCAGGCATTGTATAAACACGGTATATTTAAAATTTCATTCAATTTGAACCAGTAGTTTAAGAATTATAACTAATCAAAGTTTCTTAAATTTGTCACTCACTGACCGATCATCAAAACTCTAAGGCACTTCTAGCAGACATAGAAGCTTCAAATTTAGAATACAATTACCTCCTTACTAATAAACGTTGTATAGCGTCTGTATAGTTACACACCGATTTCTCTCTTTCACTCGTCAGTAATTTGACTTTCGAAAGAAGAAGACAAAGCGTTGTGTAACTATACAGACGCTATACAACGTTTATTAGTAAGGAGGTAAGTAAGTGTTTAGTTTATAAATCAAGGAAAAACTAAAATATTTTGCAATTTCGGTCCAGTTTTCTAGATACACCAACTGCATATGCGATTGCCAAGTCAATCTATTTATTTAAAACATAAAAGATTTTAATATTGATATGGTCACTATAAGATGTTGTTTACAGCCCAGAACCCAGCATATAAGTCGAAAAAATTCGTTCGTGTGCTGACATCCCTCAAACGAGTCGTCGCTATACTATAGATGACTTCAGGGCCTCAAGTCTGCTATTACAATAGTGTCAGAATGGTCTCGTCATTGTGAGTTTTTGACAGATTTGCCATACAAACACTGTCAAATACTCACAATGGCGAGACCATTCTGACACTATTGTAGCACCCGACTAGCGATACCAAATCTAATTATGTAAATTTGCCAAACAATTTAAGACTTACAAGTAAAAATTTATTTTTGAACTGGGCAGCCAATGGGTTAAGTAGGGACTGAATAAATTGACCGACTTGGTATTACATGGATCTCACAACTTTTTACGATAGAACAACTGAGTTGCGAGACTTGTTTTTTCTTACAGGTTATGTTTTTGATGGCATTTTTATTTCACGCTCTTTAGAATCTGTGTCTCTGTTCCGTTTTTTTGCACATGTGCTTTAGCTTAGCTTAAACAAGTATTCGAGTCAGGATAAGCATCCTGATCACTGTGATTTCACTAAGAGAATGCAAGAACTTGAGTATTGGACCGCACCTGTAGCTTGCCTTTGAAAGCCATAAATGAATTGCGTAAATTTGTTAGGTATTTATTCATTACGGGCCTCTTGTCAATAAGAATGTTAGGTTTTGAATTATATTTTACGAATTTTGGCATAGACACGTCCCGTCGGGGTTCTCCAGTACCTTGGGGGCAATCGATACGGCTAGTATAGCGGCAGCTACGCCCCTGTTACCTATCAAGGTTTTTCCTCATAATCTATTGAATCTCAAGTAGGTCAGTACCTACATACATGATAAAAACACCATACCTTTCTCCCCAGGTGCTCTTATTAGAAGCAGGTGGCGACGAACCGACGCAGTCAGGAGTGCTGTCCTGGATGGAAGCATACTGGAACCGAAGTGACACAGACTGGTTGTACTACACTGAGAAGCAGGAGCGAGCCTGTCTGAATACTGGAGGAAAGTGCTACTGGCCTAGGGCGAAGATGTTGGGTAAGCAAGCTCTGATCAGTACCGATATCTATTGTCTTCTCTCATAGAATAGAAATAAGACAAATACAATGTATAAACTGATATTATAAATCCGAAAGTATCTCTCTGTGACCTTTTCAAGCTGATCGAATTTCGATGAAAGGCACACGGATGGATCATATCAAGCACCCTAATAAGGGCTATCACGCTAGAATTCGGCGCGCGAGGCGCTAGTGTAGAGTAAGGTATTTAGAAATGTCAAATGTAAAACTGAACGTTCACCACAGAACACTATACTCCTTAGCGGAGAAGAATGACATCTTCATACAAAAAATATGCGGCAAAAGCATAGACTAAGGCTCCACCTATTGAATGCCCCTTGGTATCACTTTGTGGCCGCAATTCCAAATATGAACTCGTAATAACTGGTTTTTTTTTTTCAAAGGCTTTTTATTATTTAATAAAAACAACAAGGTGATTATCACAAGTTTATTTAAATATAAACAAACACGTCTGACGGAAAAATTGTAGTTACATGAATCAGTTCCATCTTTTAAATCATTGATCAGTTTAGATTGAAATTGATTTGAAATATTAAATTTCAGCATTTTATACAATGATTTATTAGTATAATATACTGTCGTTCACTGTTTGCGGGATTTTCTATAGAAAATTGTTACTAATTATTCATAATTGTAAAAAAATTGCCATTCCTGATTAATTAGGTTTAAGATTTTTAGTAACTACTTAGGATCTAATTTCGTTGCACTTGGAGGAAGAATAATATTTGTCTGCTTAATGCTTGCCAATTTTAGGAACATTATAATGTAAATATTCATTTGATATTTTAAAATGTAATAAAATAAACATTTTATGAAGTAATGAGTACTTAAACATATCCAAAACATACAAATATAAAACAAAAGTCTAGAATCTAGTGTCTCAGTGTGAGGCATTTGCAATGTCGCACGGGCTCAAATACAACTCCAAAAAGAGTGAACTATTAGTATTTAGAGCAGGTGCATACTATCCCGCATATGTTCCTCCTGTCGTCCTTAACGGTGCAGCCTTAAAATTAGTGGACAGGTTTAAGTATCTGGGTCACATTGTAACAGGTGACCTTAAGGATGACGAGGACATAGAGAGGGAGCGCAGGGCTTTGGCAGTAAGAGGCAATATGCTGGCTCGCAGGTTCGCACGTTGCACCATCAATGTGAAAATAACACTTTTTAAGGCGTTCTGCCAGTCGTTCTACTCGAGTGGCCTGCGGGTGAATCATAGGCAGCGAACCTACAGAGCCCTGCGCACCCAGCATAATAGCGTCTTTAGGTTGCTGTTGGGGCTGCCGTGGCGTTGCAGCGCGTCTGGTATGTCCTTGCTGCACCGTTTACCAAGCAGCGGCAACAGCATCCTGAACGCTATTGCTGCCAGATTTGACTGTCCTTTCCAAAATCAGTGGATTAGGACAGCCATAGGCATCATTTAGGTATAGGCACTAACAATACTAACATAATATTTTAGGTACAATTTTGTTACTAACACACTAACATTTTTTGATTTTATGTTATTTTATTTTGTTTATTTACCTTATATGGATATCTCTATGAAATAAATAAATAATAATAAAAGTACTGACAGCACCTTACTCAACAGTGACGCCAACTGGTGAGCACAAAAACGATAGCCCCCATTGCGTTACATACTATCGATACTAATATTTTATATGTGAAAGTAACCAAAGGACCAGGCCCGGGTGGACGGCGCGTTGTGTTCCACACGCGCCTCAAAGAGGTGTTAGCACGCACTGACGGGGTCCGCTAGGACCGGTGCCTGCCAGGGTTGCGGGTTTGTCCGAAAGGGATACCGCGGCCTTGACACACAGGCAACTGAAGGAACACGGTGGGTTTTAGTCAGTAAAAGTCTGAGACGCCCTCCCGCTCCGCCCACATCGGGAGAAGTTAATTGATAATTTCCCACTCAAAAAAAAAAAAGCCTCCTCTCGATGATAGGGAGTAGACCGTATCCACCACGTGGGCCCAGTGCGGGTTGGTAGATGTCATGACTTCGAATTTTTGATTCTAAGACAATCCGAAATCCGAAAAAAAAAAAAAACAGCGCGTAAAATTTATGGATTTTTATGATAAACCAAAGCATTGTAGCTATCTCAAATTCAGTCGAACAAAACCCATTTTTTTTAACAGATTACGCATAAACACTACTTACTTAATCCTTACAAATGTTTCTACCAAATAGTATATTCTGTTTATAATGTATGTAAGTATGTACAGTGCGTCATAAAAGAGTAGAAATTAAATGAGGGCGCCACTTTCTACGTAACTGTCACATTTTTGACGTAAAATGCTTAAGAATGGCAACAATTTAGTATGGAAATTTTTTAGTTCCATTTTATTTAATTTCTACCTACTCTTTTATGACGCACTGTATGTATTAATATTTATTCTTTTTCGAGTTATCTATCCCTTATGTTGCACCTGCCATGTTTTGTCTCTGCATCACTCTAAGGTTGACTGGTAGAAAATACCTCAGACATTAATTCCGCCTTTGTACATATTTTTTTTTTTACTTGTGCATAAAGTTTTTAATAAATAAATAAATAATACATACCCAATGATATAAGTTTTTAAACTGTCATGGTCACTAATATTATTATTAACATAAGCGGGATATTTACCATGTTTATTCATTGTTATGAGTTCCCGATATTTCGGCGCTGTTGCAAGCACCATGATCACGGATAAACATAACAATGAATAAACATGGTAAATATCCCGCTTATGTTAATAATCATACCCAATGAGTTCAATCACGATGGTGCTGTCTTATTTGGTTGAGGAGTTCCTATGGCCACTTTCCTGCTCCATCATCAGACCCTGGACACCACCTTGTGCAATAGCACTTGTTAATACATATCCAATTAGTTCAAATACGATGTTGCTATCTTGTTTGATTGAGAAGTTCCTATGTGTACCTTCCGGGTCCATCATCAGACCCTGGACACCATCTTGTGTAATAGCACTTGTTAACTGAATGAGACTAAATTTAAATCTTGTATAAAAGACACACTATGCAGGCAGGCATATTATAAGTTGGGGGATTACATCGCTGATAAAAATGCTTGGCTGAATGCTGGTCCTGCTCCACAACCTCAGCTAGTTGATTAACATTTGACAATCATGTTGGAGCTGCTGAAGAGTGTATGATCTTTGCATTGTATAAACTCAATCTCCTTTGTATTATATAAATGCATAGCACAGGTGTGAGTCCTATGTACTATAGAGCTACCATTGACCGTTTAATATGTCTTTCATTGACTTGAATGTGCCCTGGCGGTTGAGAGTATGTCATGCTCACTTAAATGTCTCGCTGATGGTGGCGTGTGTGTTGGATCATTTAGCTCCCTTCAAAATGGTTGAGCTGAATGGTGCTAATCCATGCGTCATGTTCGTGAACGGGCGCCGTCAGTTGGGACTGGTCATCTCTTAGCTGCCATGGGTTATTTTATTTTATTTTGTTTCTATTTGTTGTACCTACGCTTGACGCTTTTAACGTGTAAGTTTTTATTATTTTTATTTTTACATCGTTCTCACTTTTAGTTATAAATTCAACATTATAGATGTAACGAATACTTTTGTAACAATTTAATTTAAAAGAGTGTCCATGGAGTTTCTTGCCCGTTCTTCTCCATAGGTACCTAGGCTTTGGAATGGGAATGTAGCTTAATTTTTCTTACTGACCGACTCCTTGACAATTCAAAAGTGCCTGTAAATGGTTTAATTGAAATAATTGATTTGAGTTTGAGTTGAGTTCGAGTTAATACATATCCAATGAGTCCCAACACGATGGTGCTATCTTGTTTGGTTGAGGAGTTCCTATGGCCACCATTCGGCTCCATCGTCAGACCCTGGATACTACCTCGGGCTATAGTACTGTGTCAAAACAAAACCAACAAGTTGAAACTCAACGACGCTATCTATAACATAACCAATAAAAAAATAAAAACAACCCACTAGAAAAACCTTTTATAGACCAAACTTCTTAACCCTAGAACCTATTATTATTAATTATTGTAAATTGATGCAAGGAATCGTTTGGAAGTATTCCCATGTCTGAGTAGCATTTGGTTCAAACCCGGTCAATGTGCTTTTTGCATGCCAAATGGTAGAATGTACCTGGAACTTAATTTAACGGAAATTGGTGTCAAGTGATAAAGCATCGTAATTGCTGCTCGACTATACGTCTTACAATAACCTGCGAACATCAATCCTTTGGCTAAACGCAGTGATAGTTTAATACTTCCCCCCCAGGTGGATGCTCAGCAACCAATGGCGTGATGTACCAGCGAGGCCTACCGGCTGACTACGATGGGTGGGCAGTTAACGGCGCCACGGGCTGGTCCTGGCGCGAAGTACTGCCTTACTTCCTGAAGAGCGAGGATAACAAGGAGATCGGGAACGGAGTGTCAGCGAAGTATCATAGTCGGGGAGGACCACTGCCGGTGCAGAAGGTGAGAATTACGATAAATAATTCTCAAAACTCAAACTCAAAGCATTTATTTGAATTAAACCATTTACAGGCACTTTTGAATTGTCAAAGAGACGGTCAGTTAGTCAGAGTCGGCAAGTTGAAGCTAGATGCCCATTCCAATACGTAGATCACTATGGAGAAGAATGGACAAGAAACTCCAAGGACACTCTTTTAAATCAAGATATTACATAATCCTGGGTACATTATTCTTGTTGCTTCTATATGTGAGACAATGTAAAAACTAATAAAACAATTCAAAATATAAAATTACAAATTAAAAATAAGCCCTGGCAGTCAAGAGATGACCAGTCCCAACTGACGGCGCCCGTTCACGAACATGACGCATGGATCAGCACCATCCAGCTCAACCATTTTGTAGGGAACCGAAATATATAGTTTATAGTAATAGTTTATAACTATAGGTATTTGGACACCGTGTGAATTGGTTTCGTGAGAGGGGTTGGCGTGGGCTTTCTTAGACGAAAAGTGACCTACAGGAATATCTTGTTCCTATTGCCCTCCTATCTATGGTCCTATTCACATATATAGATAACGCAAGTATCACGAACTGTATGAAAACCAAACGTGCCATTTTTTGACTACCTACTATGACGTCACAAGCACGTGCTCTCGCTCAAGTTTACCCAGCCAGCAGTACACAGGACAGAGCGCGAAAGTGGCGGCTTATGATTTTTGATCGTAAGCTGGTGCGATTTTTGGCACGCGAAGTAGTTGCTCTTGCGTTATCTAGGTATATCTATATCTGTGGTCCTATTGCTCTCGTATCAAAGCCTAGATTTGAAGCCTAAAGGGCTTCCTCAGGTACCGTCTCTTCAAGTACATACCAGGTGCAGCGTTTCCCCTGCGATTTGAAACTTTTTGTCTTCACATGACAACCTTTTTTCTTTCTGTTTAGTTTAGTCGGCTTTCATTCAGAGTCATAATTTTTTAAATACCGTAGAACGGGGCTATTTGGATTTTCGGGGGTTATTTGGAATAAAATAATTGTAAGACTTGAGTTGACATAAATTCTAACAAAACACCATATACAGCTTTTATTTTATTTCTAGTCTTGTTTACTTTTAAAATTTTTCGTACACACGGCCACAAATCAAGCTATACATTTCCAGTTTAGGCTGATCTCGCATTGTATAGAATATCCGTATAATGAGAGGTTAGCTTATACTGGAAATATATAGCTTGATTTGTGGCCGTGTGTACGAAGATCACAATTAGAATTTATATCAACTCATTGCTTTGTTCCAAATAACCCCCCGAAAATCCAAATAGCCCCGTTCTAATAACTTAAAATTAATATATAACTATTTAACGTGTTTAAGCAATAAACGTTCTTATTTAAAACGTTGCAACTATGTTACACTAGGACGTTAATAAAACAGCAATTATTATTTTCAATCATATATAGCGTCTAAATTGAACTCGTTATAACTCGTGTAACCTTTTTTTGAAATGTGTTCTTTTAATTTTTAGTATCTTTTATTTCAAATCCAAAATTATACGTTTTAAAGTGGCGTAAGTGTTTTACTTCAATTCCTGATGCTACACAGGGTAGGTAATGTATAGATTACCTACCCTGGTAATTTTGGTTTACTCGGAAACGAATAACCCTGCGTTCCGAGTTGCGATAATATCGATATTCGCGTGCTAAAACCC
This sequence comes from Dryobota labecula, assembly GCA_947523025.1. Lineage (NCBI taxonomy): Eukaryota > Metazoa > Arthropoda > Insecta > Lepidoptera > Noctuidae > Dryobota > Dryobota labecula. Next base: position 14,135,714 of record OX383303.1, read on the forward strand.
GTACCGAATTAGCGTGAGCGCGATAACGATGTCCCGTGAAACGTCATAGATGACGTCATGACATTCGCCATCTTGCGATAACGCCGACCATGCCTTTTACTAATATCGCCGTGAGCGCTGTCAAAAATGACAGTGTGCTGTTTTGTTTTGAGTCGCATCTTATCGTATCGTGGCATTTTCAAAATTGTTCTTCTGGCTACAGTTGCTACCTAACCTAAGAAGAACAAATTTTTGGTGTATACACAGAGAAATACTCTAATATCGTTTTGACATTGCGTGAGCACCGTGAGCGCGTTCACGAGCGTTCCGAGTTGTTGACAGCCCTCGGCTGTCATAATCGTAATATCTAAATCGGAACGCATGTGAGACGATGTGAGCGCTGTGAGCGATTATAGCCAATTCGGAAAGCGGCCTAAGATGGACGTTGACTTGATCTTCGATTATTATTGTCTATTCAAGACCACAGCCTAGACTAATTCATACTTATGGTTTTTTGTGTGCAGTTTCGGTACGCACCTCAGTTCGCTTACGACATTGTGTCAGCCGCCATCGAGCTGGGATACCCACCAACTAGCGACCTGAACGGAGAGAACAAAACGGGCTTCACTATCGGTCAGGCTCTCAATGAGTAAGTACCTGAAACGTTGTTGCAAAAGGGAACCTTGCATCATGCAGGCTGGTAGAAAAAATATTCACACAGTTCACACGTTTTTTAAAGCAAGACATATTCTTTTCTGACGTGATTAAACGTTGTGTCAATTAGCGTTTATCAAATTTTACGTAATATAACGTTGCTCCGCTCAGTGTTAAGTACATAGTAGTTCTAAAGCCCGAGGTCCTCCGACTCTAAAATTAATAAGCTGCTAAATTAACACTGCTATATTTTTTTAGTGACAATACCTGTTAAATAAATTCTAAGATAGTTGTTAAATATAGCAGTCACATCACACAAACACTAGGTAATGAAATGAACACCGATAACAAATTAACAATAAAGGCAGCGGCGTCAGGTACTCTGCGTACTACTAACCCGCACCACACAGTCCATACACAGATTGATATATATTTGTCTCGCTCTAACCCACGACTGCAGGTCGCAGGCAGACGGCTTTGTACAGAAGAAAGGAAAGGACATAAAATGATGTTCCGACTCTATTGAATTGTTTTCACCTTAGCAATTTAGCAACTGTGAACTGTTTATTTTGTGTTCATTGTTCAGTCAGACAGATTGTTATTTAGTTTTAGTCGAGTTGATTTAATTAACTGAAGACTGATCTTTGTTACGAAGTATATTTACGTGTTTATTATCTAGGTAGTTGGTAATGAAAAAAAAAAAAAAAAAAAAGAAATCGTTGTGAATAAATTGATTCTCATTATAAATACGCCAACAGAAAAAGTTGACGGTCCTAACCTGTGAAAAGTATGAAGGAAATGAGAATTAATTATGTTAGCAATCTGTCTGTGATTAAATTAAGCAGTTGCTAAATATAACTGCTAATTTTAAGTGTTAATTAGTTTTAACATTAGTATTTAGCAGTGTTATTATTTTTTAACGTTTAGGCCCATCTCTACCTCCGACTAGACGGGTGTCGTGTCTGGTGGGCAACTGCCCGACGGTTGATGTCGGGATGTTGTATATATGCTAGTCGCGCGGCAAACTCTGATTGCGCGATGCAGGATTTGTGTGACGTCAGGTCTTTGATGCGTAGTTCGCATGTGGCGTTGTAGAGCCGCCACGAAACAATTCTTCAATCAAATATGGAATTATGAAGTGGTAATTCTAGTCGAATTACCTACCTAAGGTACCTAACTATTTTGGATGAGGTTTACTTATAAATAATGCCTACAATAAGGTGAGGAATTTCCTGTTTGCTTCAAACACATCGTCATTGTTAAAATTAAAACAGCAGACAATATCAGTGGTCTACACACATCATCATCATTCATCATTTCAGCCGAAAGACGTCCACTGCTGGACATAGGCCTCCCCCAATTGGGGGGGTTTGCCATAATCACCACGCTTGGCAGACGGGTTGGCGATCGCAGTATGTTGTTAAAAATGCATAGAGAACGCTGCTGCCCATTCTCTAGTAAGTCCCTTAGTCGCCTTTTACGACACCCACGGGAGGAAATGGGATGGTGCTATTCTTTACGTCCGGCACCACACGGAAGCGTAGATTGTCTACACACAATCTACGCTTATTCTTAGGCACATAAATCGAAGTCCAAATAATTTATTTTCCAAAAACACGGTATTTGTATGTATGTTTATTTTATATAGTTATAGAAGTGTTTTAATTTAAGTTTTCTTGTTTAAATTTTTTACACACTGTGTCTACATTTCTTATCCAACTTTCCTCTCGCAGGTCTCCTGGAAGAAATTTCTTTTGAAATAAGCAGTACCTTTGTGCTTTTTTTTTTTTTACACTAGGAATTTCTCCTGTAGCGTGGGTGCGTTTACAAACATTAAATTCACATAGACAAACAGCCGACCCGGAACAACTACTTGTAGGTCATACAAATATTTGTTCCGTGCGGGAATCGAACCCACGACACGCAGCGCAGCATTCAATCGCTTAATCACTGCGCCAACCGTGTGTTAATATATTGTCCTGTCAAGTATTTTGTGTGTACACATATAAATAAATTAATTAATTTAAAAAAAAAAACTTATACCTACGTATATAATGTCATACATTTAAATATATATCTCTACATGTACATGTACCCATTCATGTTAAACAATCTTTCTTTCTCCCGCCACAGAGGTGGCACCCGCTACTCAACAGCCCGAGCCTATCTCCGGCCCGCGTCGAAACGAGCCAACCTGCACGTGATGCTCAATACACTCGGGTCCCGCGTCATTGTAGACCCCGTCACCAAGAAGGTCACCGCCGTTGAATACGTCAAGGATGGGGTTACGAAGACTGTGGGAGTCAATAAAGAGGTAACTACGTGATCTCTATAGCTGTACGAGGATCTTGAATATCGGTTATTACAGTAAAATATATTATTATTTATTTAATATATATTTCACCATAATTAAATCTGTCTACTATACCTACTGATTCTAACAAAAACACGTTTCTTTTTTTCCAGGCAATCCTCACGGCAGGTACTTTGAATACTCCTCAAATCCTGCTGCTCTCCGGCATCGGGCCCAAAGAGACCCTGGACAAGTTCAACATTCCCATTATCAAGGACCTGACAGGCGTGGGCCAGAACCTACAGAACCACGTGGGAGTGACCTTGGACTTCACTCTGACTAAGGAACCCATGATTCCGGACTTGAATTGGGATGTAGCTACTGAGTATTTGTTGAGCAGAACCGGCCCTTTGTCCAGTACTGCGTTGGGTCAGGTAAGATTTAAAGCGTACGATTTTTATAATAATTATTTGGTGTTCCTACTTTCATTATATCTGTCTGTCTGTTATTACCCAGGGTAAAAACTTAGTTGTAGAGGTCAGCTAGGCAGTCGCTCCTTGTAAAATACTGGTTGGTATACAGCTGCATCTGGTTAGAATAGAAGCTGACCCCAAAATAGTTGGGAAAAGCTAGGCAGATTATAACTTTGAAAGAACAAAAAGAAAAAAATTGTATATTTTATATCGAGGGACTAAACGGAGCCATTATATACCAGAGGTGGTTTGACTCCCGAGCGTGCGAGGGAGTCAATGAAACCGAGGGTATATTAAGTTGGCGTGTAGTCTTGAGGTGCAAACTGTACTTTTCACTTTGAGTGCGAGAAAAATAGTCATTTTAGTACAAAAACATTTAATAAATATTATTCCTCCAGTCCATAAAACTCGTAAGTTTTTAGGTAAATCTTCCGCGATTTTGGCGGCAAAAGATTATCTATTTTGCTTTCGCTCTTTGTTCGAAGTCAAACTCTTCACTGTCACTGGACATTCTTAATAAATTTATTTAAAACCGAACTTTATACTCGACAAATATTCTGAAATTTTAAATACCATGGAACTAAAACTCTCCACATTTTCACAATGAAGATGGGCTATATTGACGTACTTTTAGAGCATGAGAAGTGAAAAATACGTTTTCACTTCTCATGCCCTAAAAGTACGTCAATATATAGAAATTGTGAGGTGTAAAAACGGTTTTGTGAAGAACCTCGTCGACTACTTTTTATTGTAAAATAAATTCAATGATTGATATTTTGTTTTTCATTTTTAACGTAACCTGCCCCGTTGCTCATGCAGTATTTAACTTAGATATATTCATGGTTTGTCTACGCCTGCCCCCCCCCCCCCCCCCCCCTAACGAAATCCTAGCTACGCCCTTGCCACTTTCTCGTTACTGTGAAAGGCCACTCTGGCTCAATTAATTATTACGCTTAGTGGGACAATTATATTCATATTACGTGACATTACAATGGCTCAAAGCTTAGGTGGGTATTAGGTACTCGTAGATATTATCTCAGAAAGCCATCACTTAATTAATATTTTGTTCCTACAGTTGGCAGGGAAAGTGAACTCTCGGTTGGCATCAGCCGAAGGTCGCCACCCCGATGTGCAGTTCGTCTTCGGAGGATATAATGCGATGTGCGGTAATGGAATCATTATCGACCCTCGGACATTGGACAAAAGCGCAGAAAAGAGGCATATCACGTAAGTCTTAGTTTATGATGTAACTTGCTTGGCCTGGCTTGGCTGATGGGAGAGGAAGTGCTCCTGCCTGTAAACCACAGAATGAATGTGTAATGGTCTCATACGCCTACAAGGTGCCTACTACGCAGCCCAGGGGCCTTATTATGACGTTTTAATGCCATTATGATTCCAGGCCGAAAAAGGGATGGTGCTAGCGGTCATGTATAGCTCCATCTCTCTCTTGCACTGGAGTCATGATGGCATTAAAACGTCATAATACGGCACCAGGCCATTTCCATCAGATCACATGTCACATGTCTTCGATTTTTTTATTCTAGGACATGCCGTTTTCCTTCTCAGTTTGGAGAGCAGTGGTGATAAAATTATTAACACAAAGTAAAACGACCACCTGGGTTCGAACTCACAACCTACAACCCGTAGGTAAAGGCACAAAGCACAAAGTGCAGCTAGTGCAAAGTGAAGTGCTACTAACATAGTCTTAAGCCTTTTTATTAACACAAGCTTTATATTAAAATATGTATATTTAGGTTAAGGTATTTTTCTATGGGCCTGTGTTGCCTGAAATAAATGGTATTATTATTATTATTTGATTTATATATGTCTACATATCTCGGGACCCTGGGGGTCCCGGACCTTTGGAAGGCGTACGAGGGGCCGAAGCCAACTCGCAGAGGCCCGTTAGACGCTTTTTAATTAAATGAGGCACCAACCGACGATTATCCCTGTATGCACTATGCAAGTGCACCCAAGGACAACCCCCGGTTGGTGTAGGACTATTGCAGGATATGGAAACAAAGATATTGGACTATGGGTTTGGGTGGTTAAAATGGACTGGTTACCAAAAACTATGGAAGGACTATGGCCCCTGCCTGATCAATGTTTTATTTTATACACGGATAAAATGGCAGGGGGTGACTTGCACACTCAATAATGGGCCCCCGAAAACGGTCGCTAGCACATAGTGACGTAGCGACAAGGGGGCAACATGTCCTGAGGTGCTCGAGGAGTGGAGAGGTATTCCAAGGCTCTCAGAACAATCCCAGAGCCCAGAAGATGGTCAAGATCCCTACAAGCACTTACTGGAATACTTCCTTCCTCCGAGCACGTTTGCTCTTGCGAATCTCCACTCAAACCGGCCAATAAAGGCAAGAATGAGGTGAGAGCTCAGTTCCTCGTCAGTGTTCACTCCAGCCGGCCAATAAAGGCAAGCCAGAGATGAGGAACATGACTTCTCCCGGGAGATAGGGTCCGTGGGGTCGCAACTGCCCAACAGCTCGCCACATGCTGCCCTGCGGGTTTCTGTATCTCTCTTGGTCTGGCTCCTCACCCTAGACATGTTCCGGCAAAGTAAACTCTACCGGCACAGACCTAGAGTTCGGAGCGCGCAAGCCCCACCACGACGTCAACGTAGAGATACGGCGGTGGGGTTATTATTATTATTATTAAAGGCCGTTACCAATGGGCCACCTCTGCTCGCAATTGGATCTTGGATTACTCATGAATGACTACTAGTCATTCATGAATAACATTGTCAGGTAGACATTGACTAGTGTGCATCTCAAGGTCATGTGACTAATTTTAATTAACCCAATACATGCAAATTCCAATGTAACACACCTATTCTAGATCCTAAGTCCAATATCAATAATTGTAACTTATCTTTGAGATTACAGAAGACCAATGAAGATATTGTATCCTCTATAATAAAACATTTAAATGAGAAGAAATGCCCAGGTTTCGACGGTATCCGAGTAAAAGACTTAAAATACATCTAATTAATACATGCATTGCCACGTCCTTGTACCCTGATCAACTCAAGGTTGGAATAGTAAGAGCTATCCATAAGAATGGCTGGTACACAGATGTTAACAACTACCGGCCCATAACTATTTTATCATGTATTGATAAGATAATTGAGATGTATATCGGGCTTGAAATTAACGGATTTTTTAAATCAAATGATGTTATTAATGAGAAACAGTACGGCTTTCAAAAAAACAAAATACCTCACAATTGTTATCAAAGTTTAGTAGTGAGGTCAACGGGTACCTTAACAATCGTGATCACGTACTTGTTGTCCTCATTGACTTTAGCAAAGCTTTTGATTGTTCAGAATATAATACACTATTTGATCAAATGCAGCATAATGGTATACGAGGTCCATTCTTAGAATGGTTTAAAAACTACCACAGAACCCTAGTAGCATTTTTGTTGGCGTTTGGTTGGGCCACATACCTTTGAAGTTGGCCCAACTAAATGCCAACGGAAAATGCTACTAGGGAAACCGCTTCACGTCGGTGAATGTCTCAGGTTCACTAAGTAGCATGATTCCTACCGATAAAGGCATAGCACAAGATTCGATTCTTGGGCCGACAGAATACTTGCTGTACGTGTAGGACATGTGTAAAATTTTCACGGAACGCTCCGTGTACAAACACACTGTGAATGCGTGTGTAAGCGCAGGAGCTCTCGGTACCGTCCGAGACACACATTCATAGCGTGTTTGTGCACTTAAAAATAATAATAATAATAACCCCACCACCGTATCTCTACGTTGACGTCGTGGTGGGGCTTGCGCGCTCCGAACTCTAGGTCTGTGCCGGTAGAGTTTACTCTGCCGGAACATGTCTAGGGTGAGGAGCCAGACCAAGAGAGATACAGAAACCCGCAGGGCAGCATGTGGCGAGCTGTTGGGCAGTTGCGACCTCACGGACCCTATCTCCCGGGAGAAATCATGTTCCTCATCTGTGGCTTGCCTTTATTGGCCGGCTGGAGTGAACACTGACGAGGAACTGAGCTCCCACCTCATTCTTGCCTTTATTGGCCGGCTTGAGTGGATATTCGCAAGAGCAAACGTGCTCGGAGGAAGGAAGTATTCCAGTAAGTGCTTGTAGGGATCTTGATCATCTTCCGGGCTCTGGGATTGTTCTGAGATCCGTGGAATACCTCTCCACTCCTCTAGCACCTCAGGACATGTTGCCCCCTTGTCGCTACGTCCCTATGTGCTAGCGACCGTTTTCGGGGGCCCATTATTGAGTGTGCAAGTCACTCCCTGCCATTTTATCCGTGTATAATAAAACATTGATCAGGCAGGGGCCATAGTCCTTCCATAGTCCTTCCATAGTTTTAGGTAACCAGTCCATTTTAACCACCCAAACCCATAGTCCTATTGGACTATCGGTTTGGGTGAAACAAATATATTTCTTTGTTTATATCCTGCAATAGTCCTACACCAACCGGGGGTTGCCCTTGGGTGCACTTGCATAGTGCGTACTGGAATAGTCGTCGGTTGGTGCCTCATTTAATTAAAAAGCGTTTAACGGGCCTCTGCGAGTTGGCTTCGGCCCCTCGTACGCCTTCCAAACGTCCTGGACCCCAGGGTCCCGAGATATTTAAACGTATAAAAATAAAATAATAATAAAAATTAGGCAAGGAAGTCCATGGATACTCTTTTAAATCAAAATATTGTTACAAAATAAATATTGTTTCTTCGCCACCCAGGATGTCGCCGATAACTATACAGCCGCGCAGTCGAGGCTTCGTTTCGATCCGGTCGGTGGACCCGACGCAGCCTCCAGTGATGCAGCCCAACTACTTCTACGAGGACCATGACCTCATCGTGGTCGTTGACGCCGCGAGGATCGCTTACAGACTTGCTAATACTACCGTATGTGTTTTCCTTTTGGTTATTTTCTTTTGACAAAGAGCCACTTTTCTCTTTCTTTGTTTACATTTTTTATCTCGAATTCCATTTCCTACCTTAGCTGAATATTTAATGACAAATAACACCCTTCCTAAAAGCTGAATGCATTGGATAGGTGTATATCATAATTGCTACAGTGAAGTCAGCGATGAACTTTATATTTATAGTTTACTAGCTTTTGCCCGCGGCTCCGCCCGCTTGGATGTCGGTTATCGCGTAAAAAAGTAGCCTATGTCCTCCATATCCCAGGCTATATCTCTGCTAAATTTCATGACGATCGGTTCAGCGGTTTAGGCGTGAAAATGTAACATACAGACAGCCAGACAGACAGATAGACAGACAGACAGAGTTACTTTCACATTTATAATACTAGCTTTTGCCCGCGGCTCCGCCCGCGTGTATATCGGTTATCGCGTAAAAAAGTAGCCTATGTCTTTCTCCATATCCCAGGCTATATCTCTGCTAAATTTCATGACGGTTCAGCGGCTTAGGCGTGAAAACGTAACATACAGACAGCCAGACAGACAGATAGACAGATAGACAGAGTTACTTTCACATTTATAATACTAGCTTTTGCCCGCGGCTCCGCCCGCGTGTATATCGGTTATCGCGTAAAAAAAGTAGCCTATGTCTTTCTCCATATCCCAGGCTATATCTCTGTTAAATTTCATGACGATCGGTTCAGCGGTTTAGGCGTGAAAATGTAACATACAGACAGCCAGACAGACAGACAGAGTTACTTTCACATTTATAATATTAAGTATGGATTAGTATGGATTTTAAGTTGTTCTTATGTAAGGACTTTGTGTCTTTTTTTGGGACAAAAAAATATATATATCTTTAAACCTAAATATTCGCACGACCACAAAATATACCCAATTTAATTCGCATGAAACTTGTGTATCAGCGCAATAACGTGAATATTTTTACAAATACGAAATCTAAAATGTTGCATGTGCCTGCTATTTCAACTACCTATTCCCCACTTTTAACCAAAATAAGTTCTAACAAACTTGTTTTAATTTCAGATCCTCCGAGAAAAATACGGCATGATACCAACTGTAGGGTACGGCAAGGAGTGTGAGGGCGGAGGCCGGGACCCCACGGACGAGTTCTTCAAGTGTCTCGCGCAACAGCACACGTCGCCCGAGAACCATCAGGTGGGGACGGCCAAGATGGGACCCGAGTCCGATCCTATGGCGGTTGTGGATATGCAGCTTAAGGTTCACGGGATACAAGGTAATTTTGTGATTTTAACGATAACATTGAAACGTAAAAAAAATACAAAAAAAAAATACAAAAAAAATACAAAAATTGTAATACTCTAAAGCAAAAATTGAATACATTCACAAAATGTAATAAGATAAAATAGTTTTTGTCATACAGCTTTTCGGATTTTGTCATTTAGGAAAATTAACGGCCAACATCTAAGACTATTGCCCTTCTTTTATTAGAAACTCAGCATATTTTGCACCAGATTCCTGTAATGTTCATTACTGTTATGCCCGGTTTACATTATTTCAGTCCAGCGATCGAATCCTGCGCTGGATTGCTTACTGGAAAAATGTAAACCGGCATTGGACTGCACTGTATCCAGTTAGCATTCCAGTCCAGTAACTGGATTGGCGGTCTACTTTTGAATCCAGTGCGACCAATCCAGTGCAACTGGAATCATGTAGACGGCCAATCCAGTGCCATTCCGAAAGATTCGAAACTGATCTCTTCTTGAAATCATTGTCACTGTAGTGTTCACACTTCAACGGCTTCTAAATAACTGTAATAATGTAGACGTTACAGATCCAGTCCAGCACTGGACTGGATTCTCGCTGGATCACTGGACTGGAATAATGTAAACCGGGAATTAGTCTCTTCTAAAATACTATCCAAGTTTTGTTTAACGTATATTTTGTTTTGCAGGTCTCCGCGTCGCAGACGGTTCTATTATGCCAAAATTGATTTCTGGTGAGTATACCAAACTATTTTTTACCTATTTTATTTTATTTCGTCAGTAAACTTACAGCTAAGATATAGTAACATTAGTGAAAGGTAGGCCAATTACAAGTTTTCACTGATCTAAATTTTATGATTTGCGAACAGCTATCAGTAACTAAACCAATTTTTCTACCCACTTCAGGTAACGCAATGGCCCCCATAATCATGATAGCAGAACGCGGCGCAGATTTCATTAATAACAGCTATCGAAGAACACTGAGACGCGGCGCAGATTTCATTGACACCAGCTATCGAAGAACACAAAAAAAAATTTTGCTTCCACAAATTGTAACTGCTAATTATTATTCATGAAACGGAGGACTAATTAACTGTGTGATATTAATAGCTAAAACGAGTTTTGTAAAATTAGTTTAGGTATTTTTTACTTAACCGTTTCAGTTAACTGATATGAAATAAATTTTGTAGTATTACCAATACCGTTGTCTTTTCGGTAGTTTTACAGAAATTTAAGTGACCGTCCGCTGATCACTGACTGGTCGCATGGTTGCTAGTATTTACATACGTACACCATGTGATCAGCAAATTTGTTATAATTATTTTTTATTATACCTTGGAATCAGTAAATTATAACTAAATAATTTGCATAATTGTCATCATGTGTCCATGATTATTGTGTGTGAAGTGTATGTTGTAAACAGTTAAAACTACATATCTGTAATAAGCTTTGAAAGGTGAATCACTAGCCTTATAAAATGCCTAAATTATAATGTGTTAACACGTTGACTGTCCAAGCAAAATTTACTACATACCACGAGACGTCCGTATTATTTTGTTCGATTTTTTTTTTTTTTTTTTTGGTGTTCAATCTCCTTGTATCCTTATCTATACGTCTGCAAAATCATTTTTTCTAATTCAAACGTCCAACTCACAAAAGTCAATGTAATTTGTATTACATAATGCATTACATGATTGTAATGCACGAACGTCATGGCTGAGTCGGAAATGCATTACATGTAATGCACGGACAGTCAACGTGTTAATGTACCTTAGGGTAAGTGCATTAAATTTTGTTTATTGTTCCATTGGTAAATAAAGATATTTGTAACTAAACTACTTTATTATTTCTAACAAAACTGTTAAGCTATTTTTAGAACTTCGTGCAATTATAATTGCCAATTTATTTAAGTACAAATAGCTAAACTTTCATATTATTCACTCAAACAGGGCCTCAAGTCTGCTATTACAATAGTGTCAGAATGGTCTCGCCATTGTGAGTATTTGACAGTGTTTGTATGGCAAATCTGTCAAAAACTCACAATGAAGAGACCATTCTGACACTATTGTAATAGCAGACTTGAGGCCCAGTTCATTTGGTTGTAAGGAAACAGTATATCCACATGTGTTTAAATGTTTTGTTGTCAAATCAATTCGTAAAGCTACCTACCTATAATAGATTTGTTTAATAAATCGTAAGTAACTGATTTAGTTGATAATTAAAATCGCAAATGTATCTATACTAATGATAAATCTAAAGAGCTTAGTTTTTTTTTTTTTTTTGTTTGTTGGCTTGTTTGAGCGCGCATAACTCTGGAATTACCTAACTCGGATTTGAAAAATTCTTTTTGCATTTGATAGCCTAATTTTTGAGGAAGATTAACATCGTGTTACGACCCTTAGGAACCGAGTTCAAATAAAAAAGTCAGAAAGAACACTAAACGGAAACGAACTAATAGCGTGGGCGGGTGATGCGATGCGACGGGGAAAGAAGAAATTTGGCGCCGACGAAGTCGCGGGCAGAAGCTAGTAGGTACGAGTGATCCAGTACAGGACCGGGCCAAGCACACTCTCTTGTGTTATTCCAATTTTTATCTGCCTAAGGTCTGAATAGGTGTTTCTTTGAGTTATCCTTAAAATACTTAATCTGTTTGATATACACCGTGGCATTTAAGTCGTCTTACAAAGACAGCCCACTTCATGTATCCAATGACTACTAATCACTCATAAAAAAAAAAATTAACATTTGTTTTTTTTTTATTAATTATGACGCATGACATAGTTTAAAACACACAGTTACGAGTGCAGTCCGAGCCTTGTGTTACAAGGGCGCCGCGGAATGGAGTGGCGACATCTTTATCAGAGTTCATTCACCCTAACGCAAAAATGTGTTTCTTACTATTGCAACTTAAACTGAATCTAAATCCATTCCGCGGCGCCCTTGTAACACAAGGCTCGGACTGCACTCGTAACAGGGTGTTTAAAACTATGTCATGCGTCATAATTAATAAAAAAAAAAAAAAAAAAAAATAATGAATGATTAGTAGTCATTGGATACACGAAGTGGGCTGTCTTTGTAAGACGACTAAAATGCCACGGTGTATACGACTCGTAAACAAAACTGACCTAGCATAAATAATTAAATTAGTAAGTAAAGCACAAATTTTCTTAACTAATTCTTTATTTTCTAAATATAAAACTACCGCGATTGGTGCTTGACGTTCTGCTGCCAGTCTTGGTTCTTGTCCTGCCACTCGGGGTTCCAGTTCTTGTCCCAAGGCTTCCACCGATGCTCCCATCGGTAGTTCTTGTTTGTTTGGTTTTCTGGCTGCTTTGAAGTGGGACCCTGGTAGCCGGAGTAGCCGTTGTAGCCGCCGTGGTGCCAACTTAAAAGAGCAAGTATGTTTTAAGCTTCTTAGCATTATGTCTATTTGCGTTGGAAAGGCTTCACCCGCTTCACCGAATATAGATGCAGTGCGTGCAGTGAGCAGAACGACATGTACTATATTATGATATGAATGTTTCACCAAATACAGTGCAACAGTGCATGTAGTACGGTGGATTTGGTGCGTCATATCACAAAGCGTTTGGATTACAAGACCTTCTGCTCGCTGCATGTAATGCTTGCGCATTGCATCTGCATCCGATGTGGCTCCACCTTTAATAAATTCAGGTTTTTTATAGTCGCGTTTGTCCTAGTCCTAGTTTAACAAAATACAATAAATAGATATATTTTTCTCAAACATGCATGGACATATTGTCATTATTTTCAAAAAAAGAACACGCGATGTATCAAATTTACGGACAAAGAAAATCAAATCCATTGCAGGAGCGATTTTTTTATTTGGAAAATTACAACGCTCCAGCAATGTTGTATGAAGCGGCGTGCTGGGGTTATTACCTAAATACTCTTTGATTGGATTTCTTTTATCATTCTTGCATACCAAAGTAAGTCTCTTTGCTTAGCACAAATTGCGTTCACGTGGCCTATACTCGTAGAGCCATAAATGCGTTTGCCTATCGGCACAGATGAAAAATAAAAAATTGGCGGCAAAGCTGAAAATTCGTCTTGATTTGTTATTTACATTAAATAAATTTTAGTAATTGCCTCAATATGACTAATGTAACTTTTAATATTAATTAAATTAAATGTATAATAATATAAAAAGTGTGTTTTATTTCTCTGCATTCTTTTGAGTAAAGCACTATATATGCCTCGGCGGAAATGGCAATTGTCTGTTTCGTAATAATGAAGTCCTCGTCTACGGCTCGGCCTTCAAACTCATACTCGACCTGCAATTGCCTATTTCACGGCCTTTGCAATAATGTACTATTATTCACAGTTAGTAGTTAGTAGGCGCCCTGGCCGCAGTGGGGTCCGTTGACCAATAATGGTGATGCTGTCACCATTATTGGTCAACGGACCCCACTGGGGTCACTAGTGGCGATCATCGACCACTCAAGGCAGTAGCTGGCCGCGTGTGGTACATGAACGTAATACGAAAGAAACGTACAGTAATAACACTTACTCATGATGCCCATGCTCTTGACTGTCAGGTCCTTCATGGCTGGCATAGTTTCCACTAATGTCTTCTGAATGCTGCGAGTCTTGCCCGAACCTGTTCCCCAGCGGTCCAGGAGACTTCTTCGATAGCTGGTGACGAGTTATTATGAACTCTGCGCCGCGTTCTGCTATCATTATAATAGGGGCCATTGTGTTACCTGAAGTGGGAATGAAGCGGGTTTAGAAACTGTTAGCTCCCTAGTAACATTTTTGTTGGCGTTTGGTTGGGCCACATACCTCTGAAGGTGGCCCAACTAAATGCCAACGGAAAATGCTACTAGGGCTGTTCGCAAATCAGAAAAAATTATCAGTAGAGATCGGATATTCGGATGCATATTTACGTAAAGTTAATTTTTGGCTATGAAAGTATGGAAGCGGCTTCTTAATAATAATAAAGCGCATTACTACGCTAATACAAAAACGACGATACAAAAGACGACGAAAAACGCTAATACAAAAGCGCATTCCATATTAGCCAACATCTCAACTTTAGGTGAATAATAATGTATCCGAATATCCGATCTCTAGTTATCAGTGAAATGTTGTAGTTCGCCTTCCTTTTACTAATGTTTTATTATCCGTATCTTAGCTGTAAGTTGTCTGACGAAATGAAATGAAATAGGTAAAAAATTGTATGAGAAACTTACCAGAAGGCAATGTTGGCATTATAGATCCGTCTGCGACGCGGAGACCTGCAAAACAAAACTTCGATAATATTTTATGAAAACACTAATAGTAACGAACATTACAGGAATCTGGTGCAAAAAATAGGTTGAGTTGAGTAACAAAGAAAGGGCAATAGTGTGTCTTAGATTTCTTGCCGTTAATTTTCCGAAATGACAAAATCCGAAAGGCATCTCGAAAACTTTTATCTTATTACATTTTGTGTCTTAAATTTTTGCTTCAGAGCAATGGTACATTTGGCCGTTAATTTGGCGATTAACTTCGAAAGTTAGGTACTGTGGTAAATTATACGTTTAAATATTAACATTAAAAATACAAAATTACCTTGTATCCCGTGAACCTTAAGCTGCATGTCCACAACCGCCATAGGGTCGGAGTCGGGCCCCATCTTGGCCGTCCCCACCTGATGGTTCTCGGGCGCCGTGTGCTGTTGCGCGAGACACTTGAAGAACTCGTCCGTGGGGTCCCGGCCTCCGCCCTCACACTCCTTGCCGTGCCCTGCTGTGGGCATCATGCCGTATTTTTCTCGGAGGATCTAAAATCAGAAAAAGTTCTTTTGTACTTATTCTGGTTAAAAGAGATAGCAGGCACATGCAACATTTTTAGATTTCGTATTTTTATAATTTTTTTATTTTACGATAGGTTGCTCTTGACTCTAGTCTAGGCCAGAGGTGACAGAGACAAATTCGACGATGGAGTGAGCTTACCCAGAAAAAGCCTGATCACTTTAACTTTGAATAAATTAGGGTTGTATGCGTTCGGAAACACAGACGCAGGCAGAGAGTTCCACTCCTTTGCTGTGCGCATTATAAAAGACGTTTGAAAACGCTTAGTGCGAGTTGGTGGAATATCAATTAAGTAGGGGTGGTAACTTTCAGTGCGTCTAGAATGTCCGATGGTAGCAGGGGGCCGGTGGAATGAGGCCGTGGAGTACATGGGCACACTCGTTGAAGTACAATCTGTAGAAGACCGACAAGCAGGCAACCTTGCGGCGATGAGCCAAGCTGTTAAGCTTGGCATCCACCAGTTTTACGTCGCCAATGAGCCTCTTAGCTTTGCGTTCCACCGAATCAAGCGCAGCAAGTTGGTACTTAGCTGAGCCATCCCAAAGGTGGCTGCAATACTCTACTGTATTTGTAAAAATATTCGCGTTATTGCGCTGATACACAAGTTTCATGCGAATTAAATTGGTATATTTTGTGATCGTGCAAATATTTAAACAAATATGCTAATTGATGTGCTAACATAACAAATTCCTAGGCGTAGCTGCATCAGTTTAGTACAAAAACGAATTGTCGTACGTCTAAACTTCAAGCAATTTTATTTTAATTCCTATTTTGACCAACTTCTGTGTAACCAAGTCTAGGAAAAATTGTTCTTTGAACAAAATAAAATAAACAAGGCCAAACTTACGGTAGTATTAGCAAGTCTGTAAGCGATTCTCGCGGCGTCAACGAGCACGTTGAGCTCATGGTCCTCGTAGAAGTAGTTGGGCTGCATCACAGGAGGCTGCGTCGGGTCCACTGACCGGATCGAAACGAAGCCTCGACTGCGCGGCTGTAGAGCTATCGCCGAGATCCTGGGTGGCGAAGAAATAATATTGATTTTGTATCATTATTTTGATTTAAAAGAGTTTCCATGGAGTTCCTTGCCCGTTCTTACTACGCTTTGGAATGAGTTGACAAAGTTGCTCCACAGTTTAAAAGTGCATGTAAATGGTTTAATTGTAATAAATGCGCTGTTTGAATTTTGAAAATTGGTAAAAGTGATAAAACTGGCGTTGTAAGTGTACCTTCCTTTCCTACAACACCAGCTAAATAATATATAAAATACTGTACTGGATACCCAGTACAGTATTTTTTATCTCAAAAAGCGACGCGCGCTTTATTTGTGGTAACCAAGTGTACAAACACGCTGTGTTTGTATGCGCGAAGACGAATAGCGTCAACACAAACATAACACACACACTTCCAACTTCGCCATTATCTCGGACGTTACCGAGAGCTCCTGCGCTTACACAAACATTTACGGCATGTTTGCACACTTGTTAACCACAAGCAAAGCGCGCGTTGATTCGTGAGATAAAATACCTAGTAAAAATGGCACATCGACTTTAATAAAAGTCTCTCTCTATCTCTGTCACTCGTACCTGTGTGTCGGTCTCTTTCTAAAACCGATGTGTCTTATTTACAGCCGGTTACTGGACCTAAATTTCTGGTAGCAGGGAAACTACTGGAAACAACTGGTACCTGGTTAGGTACTTAAAATAGTTCACATGACCCTGAGATGCGAACTACGAGTAATTAATGAGTAACCCAAGATCTGATGTAATACGACATGGGCTGTGTAGTACCCTCACCTTGAAGGCGTATGAAACCATTACACATTTAATCTGTATTTCTGTTGAGGTTTTACAGGCAGGGCCACTTCCTTTCCCATTAGTCAAGCCAGGCCAGTTGAGGCCAAGCCAGTTACATAAAAAGCTAAGACTTACGTGATATGCCTCTTGTCTGCGCTATCGTCCAGTGTCTGAGGTTCGACAATGATTCCATTACCGCATGACGCGTAATATCCTCCGAAGAAGAACTGTACGTCGGGGTGACGACCTCCGGCTGATGCCAACCGAGAGTTCACTTTCCCTGTCAACTGTAGGAACAAAATATTCGTTAGCGGATGGCTTTCCCAGACAATTTCCCAGATAATAGGTGCCTACCTTATACCTAATATGTACATATGCGAGCACGCTCTCTAAGCCAGGAGGCTTTTATTTAGGTAGGTATTGATAGAGTTTTTTTTTTTTTTTTTTACTATGTGATTGCTCTTGTCTCTAGTCTTGGTCTGGGTGACAGAGACAAAGTCTACGATGGAGTGAGCTTACCCAGAAGAAGCCTGCTCACTCTCACTTTGAATAGATAAGGGTTGTATGCGTTCGGAAACACAGACGCAGGCAGAGAGTTCCACTCCTTTGCTGTGCGCATTATAAAAGACGTTAGAAAACGCTTAGTGCGAGTTGGTGGAATCTCAACTAGGTAGGGGTGGTAACTTGCAGTGCGTCTAGATGTCCGATGGTAGAAGGGGGCCGGTGCAATGAGGTCGTGGAGTTAGTGGGTGAGTTATTTTAATCTAGCTATATACTGCTCGCGGCACGCGTGGTTTTTTCTAAAATAAAAATAGCCTAATTTAATCCTTATAGCATCTGCGAGTGAAAGTCCCGTCAAAATCAGTCCAGCCGTTTTGGAGATTAGCCGGAACAAACAGACAAAAAAAAAATTGTTTTCAGTACCGTTTAAACTTTCTTAAGAGCGTTCATCCCGCGCGGGCTGGCAACGTCGCATTTCTCGAGGTTTTTCGTGATTATTTTATTTTAAATATATATAACTAGCTTTTGCCCGCAGCTCCGCCCGCGCAGATGTCGGTTATCGCGTAAAAAAGTAGCCTATGTCCTTCTCCATATCCCAGGCTATATCTCTGCCAAATTTCATGACGATCTGTTCAGCGGTTTAGGTTAGGTAACATACAGTCAGACAGACAGACAGAAAGACAGACAGACAGAGTTACTTTCACATTTATAATATTAGTATGGATATAAAATCCTGGCGTCCCGGTGGGGTATGGCTCTTAATCTTACCTGAGACATTCCAGTACTGGACAAAGGGCCGTTTCTGCTCAACAAATACTCAGTAGCTACATCCCAATTCAAGTCCGGAATCATGGGTTCCTTAGTCAGAGTGAAGTCCAGGGTTACTCCCACGTGGTTCTGAAGGTTCTGGCCCACGCCTGGCAGGTCCTTGATAGTGGGAATGTTGAACTTGTCCAGGGTCTCTTTGGGCCCGATGCCGGAGAGCAGCAGGATTTGAGGAGTGTTCAGAGTACCTGCGGTGAGGATAGCCTGGAAATATAGAAACGTGTTTTTGTGAGAAACAGTAGGCTATAGTAGACGGATTTAATTATGGTAAAATATGTATAAATGTTGGTACATTTCAGAACATATTTTACTGTAATAACTAGAGATCGTATATTCGGATGCATATTCACCTAAAATTGAGATGTTTGAAATTCGAATAAATCCCGCGGTTCTGGTGTTTTATTTTAACTAACACACACCACCCCCTACTCTTACACCCTACATACACATATTTGCATAGGGGATAAAATAATTTCAAATAAATATGCATCTGAATAGTTATGCAATCCAAGAATCCCGGGTACTTTTTTTTATTTTATTTTTTAATAAACTATATTTTATAAGTCGCTTCCATAGTATATATACACCCGACTAGTTATGCATTGCCGGTATTCCTGGCATCACGGGGTATTTTCTTACAAAAGAAATATTTTAAGAAGCTGCTTCCATACTTTCATAGCTAATAATTAATTTTAGGTAAATATGCATCCGATTATCCAATCTCTAGTAATAACCGATATTCAAGATCCTCGTACAGCTATAGAGATCACGTAGTTACCTCTTTATTGACTCCCACAGTCTTCGTAACCCCATCCTTGACGTATTCAACGGCGGTGACCTTCTTGGTGACGGGGTCTACAATGACGCGGGACCCGAGTGTATTGAGCATCACGTGCAGGTTGGCTCGTTTCGACGCGGGCCGGAGATAGGCACGAGCTGTTGTGTAGCGGGTACCACCTCTGTGGAAGGAAATATTGTTAATTAATATAATAAAATAATAAAAAACAGGCTTAGGTATGCAAGGCCATATGGGAAGACAGTTAATAAAAAATGAAAAACCGGCCAAGTGCGTGTCGGACCACGCACGAGAAGGGTTCCGTAGCTGGGATGAATTTATCCCAAGAACAAACTTATCATGTAGTTGAAAAACATGTTTTCAACTGTAAATGTAAGTTGGTCGCCAATTACTCGGTAAATTGTACATATATACACTCACGCCTTCTTCCCATGGGGGTAGGCAGAAACTATAGAACGCCATCTGCTACGCTCCTTACATACACCTTTTGCTTCGTTTACATTCATACATCTGGTCATACACGCACGCCGGTTGCAAGTGCTACGCACGTGACCTTTCTGAAGAACATCACCAATTAAGTCACTATAACATATTCTCATATATGGCGTCCCAGTTTTCACTCACATATCTGTCTTGTAAAAGTTGTAGGTACTAAATTGAACAACTTACATCCGTTCCTGAATATTGCACAAAATGCGTCATGTTGCAATGATTGTGCAAACCACTTAATACCACATGTCCATGCTTGACCACAATATTAAGTATATCGCATGGAAACACTGAACACGGAAGTATCTTACTACACCGCACATATCGAAGCTAGAAAGGCAATATTGACCAAATGACAGCTGTTTAAAGATTTTTTTTTCCATAAAAAAAACCTTTAAAATTCTTTTTTTATTGTATACTTTACTATAGTATACACTAAAAAATATAAAATACTCCATTTTATAGTTTTATTTTGACAAAATTACTTTATGATGCTCTAGTGTAAAGTTGACAACATGTCGTTTGGTCAATATTGCCTTTCAAGCGTCAATATACAGTTAAGGTGGATGTTCTATCTATGTTCTATGTTAGAGGGTTTGGTTTCCGCACTTAGTCCTTAAGATGGACCATTGTGCGTGGGCCATAGCGGCCGTCGGTGGTTATTCCAACCAGCCCACCTCCTTCCAGAAGCCAATCACGTCTCCTAGTCTGTTTATAACATCGGCAAAGGATCTGGGTTCCCCGAGGGTTTCTGTTCTGATCTGGGTGACGCCTGTGCATTCGAAGAGCACATGCGCAACGGTCTCATCCGCCTCCATGCAGGCTCTGCACAGAGGGCTGTCCGTTATCCCTATTGTGTGAAAATGTTTGTTTAGCGAGCAGTGTCCCGTGATGGTCCCCGTCACCAGGCGCAGGCCGTACCTGTCCAGGCGTAAAAGTCGCCTGGTCAGCCTACCGTCCAAGGATGGCATGGCCTCTCTGGACTGCCTGCAGCCCGTTGTCGAGGTCCACCAGTTCTCCGCTTGTGTGTGGGTGAAATCCTGTAGCCACCTGCGTAATTGGTTGAAGGGGATGGGTAAGATAGGCTCGGGTCCACATGCCGACGCGCTGGATGCCCTTCTAGCCAGTTCGTCAGCTGCGTCGTTACCCAGAGATCCGCTGTGTCCCTTTATCCATTGTAGTGTCACTGTGTTGCGGTTGGGCACCGTTGCTCGTTCTAGTGCGTTGTGACATTCTAGTATTAGTTTCGAGGTAATATATAATAGTTAAGGTGGATACGACACTAAATAAAATTAAACTGCGTATATCTAAAGCCGTTCCCAGTCTGTATTCGAAAATGCGGTTAAATATATCCAATAGTTTAGTCGCTATAGTAAGTCAAAGTTTGGAAACCCCATAGCCGGCCCGTCGTGTGTCAAAAAAAATTGACACACGACGCAACGCAAAGGCACCGCGTGTCGCACGACGAGCGGTGTCTTGCTGTCGCATCGCGTGTCGCGCTTGTTTTTTAGGAGCCTTAATTTCGATGCTAGGATTTATTTAATAATTCCAAAACACAGCTTTAGTATTGCCAATGTTTTCATTTATTGTCGTATTGTTGTCTCCATATTGTACATCTGCACAGTTCCACATTCGGACCAAAATCAAAACCAGTGTGAAAACAATATCTCTCAATGAAGATTTAGGTAGGTATATACCTTCTGTTAGTATTTTTCATCTGTTTGATTTTGAAAAAGAAACATAGGTACAAGGACAAACAACAGTGAACAAAAAAGTGGCTATTGAATAAAAAAAGACGTTTAACCTTACTTAATATTATAAATGCAAAAGTAAGTTTGTTTGTTTGTTTGTTTGTTACCTTTTCACGCCTAAACCACTGAACCGTTCATCCTGACATTTTGTCTAAACGTTGTCAGGTGTACGGAAACAGACACAGAATACCTTTCATCCCGAAAAAAGTACTGTTCCCGAGGAAAACAACAATAACTTTCTTATGATAATAGATGGCGCCACGTGTATTTAGAATCATGATTGAGTATACATATTATTATAGAAACTGTTTAGAACAATCTAAACATAGAAAATAGAAACTTAGAATATTGCTCGTGTAAACGTAACTTAATGTTTTTTTATGTATAAACTTGCAACACTAGATAGAAATTCCAATTGTTGGTGTTGTGGCTATGCTGCGACCCTTCCTGTTTAAAAGATTGTGTGCTCTGATTGTTAAAAGTTATAATACAAGTTTCCCAAGCTTTCCATGCATTTTTATTCCAAACAGAAACTATAGTTTTTTTTTTTTAAACGCCAGCGAAGCCTCGTGAAAAAGCTAGTAAGTATATAAATCTACTAAGGGATTTAGATCTGATTGATTGGCGGAATTATTTACGGATGGATGAAAATGTTGCACGTTAGCTCTTTTCTCCGGCTTCGACTCAACGTCTGTTTCATACTTTTCACGCAATAATATTTTAGGGGTATGAGGAACAGGGTGTAAAGTTCACTCATACTCTATAGTAAAGGGAGGATCCTCCGACCAGACGGGTGTTGTGTCTGGTGGGCAACTGCCCAACGGTTGATGTCGGGATGTTGTATATATGCTAGTCGCGTGGTAAACTCTGATTGCGCGATGCAGGATTTGTGACGTCAGGTTTTTGATGCGTAGTTCGCATGTGGCGTTGTTGTTTAGTTGGGCCACTTAGAGGTAAGTGGCCCAACTAAATGCCAACAAAAAATGCTACTAGGGTACCGCCACAATATTTGATATTTCCTAATGAACTTTAGCAATTTATTTCATGTCCACTTTTACGTGCTTATCACAGTAATGTGGTACTCTTTGCAGCAGCTGTAGCGGCATCTACAACACCACATGCGAACTACGTATCAAGGACCTGACGCGGACGTCACAGAAATCTTGCATCTCGCAAGCAGAATTTACCGTGCGACTGGCAAACAACACCCATCTGGTCGGAGGATCCTTACTTTTCTGTAGACTATGAGTGAACTTTACACCCTGTTCCTCATACATACCTCGATACAGTAAAGTTTTATTCAAAAACAAACGCTTATTTTACAATTTTGAAACTGATTATGAATTCGCTTAGCAAACGCAGCCAGAATCATTTTTCTGCCAGCCTGCACGATGTAAGGTTCCCTTTTGCAGACATTCTTTACAGTACTTACTCATTGAGAGTCTGAGCGATAGTGAAGCCGGTGTTGGTCTCTCCGTTCAAGTCGCTGGTCGGGGGGTATCCCAGCTCGATGGCGCCTGACACAACGTCGTGAGCAAACTGAGGTGCGTGCCGGAACTGCACACAAAAAACCATAAGTATGAATAAGATTTTAAAAATAATTAATAAAAGCCCTATCCTATCTATCCCTTTGAGGTGCACGTCTAGGCATTTGACACTCTGATATTATATTATAATAGGTAGATACGGCACCCTTTTCAAAAGATTTGTAAACGTACAAAAAATTTGGAGAGGCCTCAGTCCAGCTGTGGACTTAGAAGGCCAACTTATATGATTAAACAAAAAAAAAAAGAATAATAATAATTGAAGTCAACCATTATCTTATTAGCTTTCGAGTAAAGGCTCGCGCAGACTGACGCGATATCGCGTGCGCGACAGGCAGCGTGACCCTTGTCGTGCCCGCGATATCGCGCTAGTGTGTAGGAGGCTTCAATCAAAATTACGAATGAGTAGGTTATCTATACATTACCTAACCTGGCATGTACTTGAAGAGACGGTTCCTGAGAAAACCTTTTAGGCTTCAAATATAAGCTTTGATACGAGAACAATAGTTTATTCCTGTAAGACACTCTTCGTCTGAGAAAGCCCAAGCCAATCCCTCTTACGAAACAAATTCACACGGTGTCAAATAATACCTATAAACTATTATTTATCGTAATTCTCACCTTTTGCACCGGCAGTGGGCCTCCCCGACTGTGATACTGCCCTGACACTCCGTTCCCGATCTCCTTGTTGTCCTCACTCCTCAGGAAGTAAGGCAGCACTTCGTACCAGGACCAGCCCGTGGCGCCATTGACTGCCCAGCCGTCGTAGTCAGCTGGCTGGCCTCGCATGTACATCATGCCGTTGATCACTGAACATCCACCTGGGGGGGAAGTTGGTGTTTAACTAGAGCAGTGTTTTTCAATCTTTTTCATAGTGTGGCCCTCTTAGTTTGGAAAAATATTTCGCGACCCCCTACCCTCCGCGATTTCTAACTTGGAATTCAAGTCTGTCGCTTTGGTTACTTTTTGGTTAAGCAGAAAAACAGAATACCCACAATTAACCACAGAAGCTTCAAAGTGTTTGATTTGGAACCTCCTACTTATGCGAGATAACGGTTTACATCGATGGTTCAATTAAAAGGCAAACAAAGAAATCGTCGAAATTTTAAGAATGAGTTAACCAAATGTGTAAAAAAAATTGGTTAACGAAAAACAGGCGCAACCATCACAGTAATGTGAATAAGTGCGTATGTTCAACTTCACATTAATAATTTGGCTACTATGTATCTGTTGATTTGTGTTAACCTAAGCCTTTAATATTTTTTTTTTTTATGTTAACAAATATAACATTTTGAACTAATATGATTTATATTTATAAGCTTTAAATTTTAAAGTACAGGCGACCCCCTTAAAGAGGCTTGGCGACCCTCTAGGGGGGTGTGAGTGGGGACCCCTAGGGGTCGCCATCCACACGTTGAAAAACACTGAACTAGAGGGTATTTAACTATCACTGCGTTTAACCAAAGGACTGGTGTATCACACACACGTGACATGGTCTATCTGTCTGCCAAATTTCAACGTTCAGCCGTTAAAGCGTGAAAAGGTCACAGAGAGTTACTTTCGGATTTATGATATTAGTTTATAGTATTAGTCTTATTTATATTCTATGAGAGAAGACAGTAGATATACTGGATTCAAGCTTGGTTACCCAACATCTTCGCCCTAGGCCAGTAGCACTTTCCGCCACTGTCCAGACAGGCTCGCTCCTGCTTCTCAGTGTGGTACTGCCAGTCCGTGTCATCTCGGCTCCAATATGCTGTCACCCAGGACGGCACTCCTGACTGCGTCGGTTCGTCGCCACCTGCTTCCAATAGGAGCACCTGGAGAGAAAGATATGGTGTTATTATCAATTATCGCGGGCATGAAAAAGAAAATGAACCTTATAGTTTCGCCATTTTATGTGAATTACCATTAATGGGGACACGGGCGGTGGGGACGATTGTATTACTAAATTCTAGGCTTGGAAAATCCTTGATTTCAACTTCATACAACAGCAATTTTTTGAATCGCATATTATAATTAATATTATGATGAACATGTTTTATGATTACTTCTAGTACTTACCTAATTTTATACATTTTACTCCGGTTTACTGCCCAAAGCTTCCCACATTACTAAGCTTAATTAATAATTTCATCGCAAAATTGAAAACATTAATTAATATTAACACATAACGTAGGTATATTCGTTAACGCAAGTATGTAAAATAAGTTATTATATGTACATATATTAAAGGTGTAAAAATTATAATTATGATTACTTTTTGTTTCCCTAATAGATAAAGACGTAATTTGGGTAGCCGCGCAAAGTTAAGCTTCATCGTGTAAAGAAACAAAAATATGTTCAGAAGTTCAGAACGCAAGGAAAATATCATATACCTACATATATACAGGGTGGCAGGGACATCGACGCGAAGCTTGTTACCATGGATTCAGTCCATGATTCTGGACCCCTCCTGGGTTGAAACTTCACGTCGGAAATTAAAAAAAAAAATTGCTGCCACATACATTTTGACTGCGTAGGTATTGCACTTTTGTAGGAAATATCTGTTTTTTTTTTTTAATAACCGACATAAAATTTCAACGTCCAGAATCATGTACTGAATCCATGGTAACCGGTTTTGCGTCGATGTCCCTTCTACTCTGTATATAGGTACAGGGCATCCCACGACTTTGCCACATGGTGGGAAAGTACCTTAAATACTGTAGATAGAAAAATTTACTGAATGAAGAATTTGTTTTAATTTTAAATACGAACTGCATTCCAAGAATTTTAAATAATCGCCTGTCTGAACCGGGAATCAAACCCGCTAAATGTGGAAAAAAAATGTGTAACTTTACTATACCTATATATGTATGTCATATAATATACAGGTGGAAACTTTCAGCGGGGCAGCTTTTGCGTAAAATTTTCATACAAAATGTACGGGAAAAGTTTTTTACAATTTGTGACTTTTTGAGTACTCCAATGATGGTTGGTCCCATAGAAGTTTTTGATCAGTATTAGAAACAGGATCGATTGGCATCAAAAAATGTTTTTGTGGAAAATGGCTATTTTTTTTTTTAAATCTCTGATTAGGGATCAAAATTCCATAAAAAATTATGGCTGGTCTCCTAAGACCATTTTCGTGTAGCTGCAACGGATAAGGTACTTCCCCTTACTGCCCCGCTGAAAGTTTCCACCCTGTCTAAATGGCAGGTAGATTATATGATTCGTTATTTTACAAACGGCACCGTCCGTTTACAAACGCTAGCGGTTATGCAAAATGCCTATTATAAATTTTAGGTATTTTAATCCTTCTGCTGTATTTATATACTGTGTGTCTTATGTAATTATTATTTACCGCCGCCCACCTTATATAAAAGCCCATAGACAAAAAAAATAGACAAGTTGATAAGGTTTTTACTACATTTTTTCTGGACTTCGCTGTTGTATTCAACAGGTTTTGAAGCATCTCCATTGAAGATAATGAAAAACCCGACAGTTGATAAGTATTTCAAGTTTTTATATGGCTTTAGATACTATGATGATACCTACCACAAATGTATTGTAAAACCGTGATAGTACATTTGGAGACATTCATCGAATAATATCTTTATGAGACTCCATCGAAATGCTACGAGCTTGTAGGTTCTATACAAGCTCGAATCGCTTTTTCCCGAGCCCTTTCTGAGTAGGTAAGGTTTTATCTTTCGGTCGCTACGTATAAAATATACCTAATTCTGCTAGATCGGTTTATATCTACTACCTAGAGGTACCAAGATCTTACATAATTATAGTAGGTTAGGTCTGTAAGGGTAAGCGTTTTTTTTTTTTTGTTCCTGGGTGGAATATCCTCATGGAATTTCTCCACCCTGGGGCGGTTGGAGTGGTCTGTCAGATTCTTACTGACTAAAAAC
The DNA here is from genome assembly GCA_947523025.1 of Dryobota labecula. Classification (NCBI taxonomy): domain Eukaryota; kingdom Metazoa; phylum Arthropoda; class Insecta; order Lepidoptera; family Noctuidae; genus Dryobota; species Dryobota labecula. The sequence continues at coordinate 14,162,682 of OX383303.1, forward strand.
CACCCCGATTTTCCCTTCCCAAACTCGGACCGGGGATCATAGAAACTTGTGCGCCTGCATTTGCGACACTTCCGACCCGCGGGGTAAGTGGGGTGTCAGACCTCCCCCGCATCGTCTAATAGGGGCACGCGTGGAACACTACGCGCTGCCGCCTCGGGCGCTGCTGGATAGAGGGCGGCGGACGTCCCCGATTCCACCGCCCCTCCAGAAATTTTAACGGGGGCTGGTAGAGGGCGTTGTCCGCCCTCCGCCAACACCTAGTCCGCCTGCTGTGGGTCGGGAGAGTGATCTCGATCTCCCTCTCCCTTTCCGCAGCCTCATTCTGTGAAATAACGGTTTCACAAAAGGATATCACCACATCTCACGACTCGGCGCTCCTGACATTCGAACGAGCGACGACTGGTAGCGACAGGTCAGTGATGGTACGCCTATCTCTTCCTACTAACAAGATGTTGCTACCGAGTTGGTAATACCAACTTTAATCAATTACTCGGACATCCTAATCGAAGGACTTCATCTCTACCCAAATCATGGTATAATCAAGGAAGACGCAGTTTTAGACAAAGATCGGTGACCTTGCATTGATACTCTACGGTACTTACCTACTTACTTGAACAATGCATGGTGTTAAGTCATGGATGACATGCCAGCGTGAAATCGCCGCGAATGTCTGTCCATTGTTCTGATCCTAAAGTCCTAGAAACTCGATTTGGTGCAGATAAATGATTTTCCCGTTTTATAGGAGCTTGCACGCTTTATTTTTATATCTGTTAATCTGTTATGTAGTCTAACTAAACGTAGGTCATGCATACCAAGTTGGTAGCTAAAGGGAAACTTTGCACGTTATTATGGTAGCACTTACAGATCAGAAAAACTGTGTAACAACCCTTTGAAGAGTTGCTACAGGAACGTTATACTTAGGCCTAGTAGACTGTAGATAGGGATTGCAATCCCACAAAACGGGATCACGCATTCCCGCGGGATCCCACTGCTTTTATTAATCTGCTGGTTCCCGCACCGTCAAAGCGCGAATCCGCGGATCCCGCAACAAGAAAAAGAAATATTGAAGAAAAAGCCAGACAACAAGCAAAATGATAGAAAATTTTGAAGAAAGAAATGACGTTCTTTGAGTCCGATGGTATCAGAGGAGAGTACCCGACGCTCGCCTATATCCTGACGGTTCAGCCTACTAGCTTAGAAGCCGAGAGAGCGTTTTCAGCATCAGGATATATTTGTAATTCACTCAGAAGCAGGCTCGGAGATGATATAATAAATGCCATTTGCTTCTTAAGAGCGTATTTTCATAAGTTATCACCATAGGTTGATATCATAGTAATAGCATCTAAGAGAAAGTTGTGATTTAATTATTAGTCATTTTAAGAATAAGACTGAATTAAAAATATAATACTGTTGTTAGGAGTAAGGGTAAAATGAAACAAAACTATTAAACTATGCCAAACATTTAAAGATGAATCTAAATCTACTATTTACTTATACTTAATTAATAGAAAAGAAATAATTTCTGTTGCTTAATGTAAGAAATGTGTAATAAAAGTTGATTTTTACCCAAAAATCTGTAGTTTCAATTTGATTATCATTATTTATTTATTTATTTTATTATTTATGTACACACAGTTAAATACATAGAAATACGACATAATTATAATTTCAGTACAAAGGTACTGCTTATTTCTTAAGAAATTTCTTCCAGCAGACAGTATTATTATTATTATTATTATTTTTTAAACGTTGCCCCACACTAGGAATTTCTCCTGTACCGTGGGTGCGTTTACAAACATTTAAACTCACATACACAAACAGCCAGACCCAGAACAACTACTTGTTGTTATACAAATATTTGTTCCGTGCGGGAATCGAACCCGCGACACGCAGCGCAGCAGTCAATTGCTTAACCACTGCGCCAACCGTGCCGTCAACAACATCACCGTGTCGTTTTATAAAATAATTTCAAAATCCCGCGTGTTCCCGCGCGGGATTGAGTTATCCCGCATATCAATCTCGCGGGATTGAATGAGCTGCGGGATTGCAATCCCTAACGTCTGTAGATTTGTTGACCATTTTCTATTTTGTTAAGTACCTGGTAGTTGTTGAAACCTTCCTCACAATACTCGTAGTTGAAAGTATTGTAAAAGCCAATTATTTTTAAAAGAGTATGGAGAAGAGCCGGCAAGAAACTCCACGGTTTCTTGCCGGCTCTTCTCCATAGGAAACGATTAACGTGCACCTAGCTTCTGACGTGTAAGTATAAGTGAAATAAAATATTTTTGATTTTGAACGGTAAGACACAAAGACAGAAGTTTTTAAACTCAAAATTCCATACCTTCCACTGAGGATTCTCCGACAGCCTCCCAGCCATGACAGCCCCCGCAGTACCTCCACCAACTACCACGAAGTCATAGTTCTCATCAGGCTGGTCCCTGCTGGTGACCCGGTTGCAGGGGTCGGCCAGGTCGCAGCGTCCGTTGACGTACGCTTCCAGGATTGTCATGAACAGCAGGAATTGGTTCGGACAAGCCGATACCATGGAAGGACCTACTTCCCGTATGGGGCATCCGCATGCCTGAGAAAGAGATTTAAAATATTTAATCTATTCAAATCCTTATTTCCAATTGATGTTATTTCCACCTAGAAAGAAGAAGTTGGTGCAGAACTATTAAAACGATTGAAAAAGTCATAAAAAAATTGCAGTTGTTGCTGGACTGTATGTGTGGGTTTTGAAGTCGTTTCCAAAAATACATAATATTTGTTAACATGTTTGGAAACTAAATTGCGAATGCAGTTTACGATAGCCCCTTTTTCTTTTCCTAGTAAGTTAAACTTAGAAGGTAGCTAATCATTGAGTCGCAGTCGAATCAGTCTCGCTGATGGTGGCGTGTGTGTTGGATCCTCCAACCATTAGCTCCATTTAGCTCCCTTCAAAATGGTTGAGCTAATCCATGCGGCATGTTCGTGAACGGGCGCCGTCAGTTGGGACTGGTCATCTCTTAGCTGCCACGGCTTATTTTAATTGTTTGTTTTTACTCTGGACGCTTTTAACGTGTACGTCAATACTTTTTATTTTTACATCGTTCTCACAATTCGTTATAAATTCAACATTATACATAGATGTAACTAATAATTATTTTTGTCACTATTTCATTTAAAAGAGTGTCCATGGAGTTTCTTGCCCGGTTCTTCCCCATAGGTACCTACTACGCTTTGGAACGGGAATGTACCTTCATTTTTCTTACTGACCGACTCCTTGACAATTCAAAAGTGCCTGTAAATGGTTTAATTGAAATAAATGATTTGAGTTTTGAGTTTGAGTTTGATTTTGCTATACCTTTACATCTGTGTGTTTATAAGGTCGAAAAAAGAGGCAGTTAAGTAAGGGCAGTTAGGTACCATTAACTTTTTTGAGAGCAATTCCCACGTCTCATCATCCTACATACATCTATGACTTTGACCTCTCAACAAAATACGGAAATCGATGTACAAATGAGGAAACAGATACACACGCAACGGAAGAATTTACTATCGCAATAAAAACAAAGGGTTATTTTAGAGTTAATTGTTTATAATGACATCCACTGATAGAATGGTAAAGGAGGATTAACACAAGAAGCCAATTATTGAATGATTGAATGTAGCAGTAAAAACGTCGGCATCTTTCTTGGACCGCTAATTTATTCTACTGCACTCAAAACGGTGAAGGAAAACTGCGTGAGGAAACCAGCATGACCTAGAACCGCACTGGGCTCGCATGGAAGAGGCCTGTGTGTACCAGCAGTGGGAATCTTATTTACTGATTATGATTATTGGCTGATTATGTGCTACCTTATTCTCAAGGAAACTGTTTTTGTCTACACTGAAAAGGAACATTCTCCATATTATATGGAATTCAGCCTTTTTAAGAGCTAACTAGTCGCGGGCTCGAACTCACTGGTGGGCGTGGCCAAAAAGCACGCTGTCTCACCTAGCATCGTGTCCGTCATCGTGTGTTGAGTGAAATGCACGATAATTCATAGCGAACCGCGTGCGTAAAAAATTACGAAAAGTCCTTTGGAAGGTTGAGTTTTATGAAAAAACGACTGGATAAATCAATTACAAATAAAGTTTATTGAAATTTCCCATAATTAAGCTTTGTCGGAGCGGACTTTGTTTTGGAGATTTTACACTTCTTTTATTACTTATTTACGCCCAAAGTTGCGTTAAAATAGCAGGAAAAACGGATCTTTGTTGGCTCATAAATTTTTATACCCAAAGTCTCATTTTCAGATAATTTATGTAAACAAAGTAATGTCAAGAAATGTCATTGTCAAAATGACAGGACAGTGGTGCAAAACATTTTATCGTATTATTTTTTTTGTAAATTATCATCTATGATTTTAAAATGAATTAATTATAAGAACTATGCAGACAAAATACCGTTGCCAAACAATGTTTTATGTAGTGTGTTGGAGACACGGCCTGTTATCGTCATAATCAGCCTGTTTAAGTCCACTACTAGACGTAGGCCTCCCAAAATCGATTTCCACTCGAAACAGTTTACAGCCGATTTCATCCAAAATGTGGCTAGATATGCTACTTACAATATGAATCTATGAATTAAGAGTTGTAAAGAGTGTTGTTGAAGATTGAAAAAATTTGAAAATGTTACGATCTCCTTCATTGTTACCAGTATCATAAAATATTTTATACCAGAAAATCTCCATTCTTTAAAAACTTTGTTTAAAACCGAAAATAATTACGGTATGATTAATTTTTAATTATTATTTCTTAAAATCAGTACTTAAAAGAAAATTAAACCTCTTTTTTCGCCATTTTATGTGAATTACCATTACGAAGACATTTTTTTGCTATGTTATCCCCTTTGTTTACATAAATTATCTGAATTTGAGACTTTGGGTATAATGGCTTTTATTTTAATATTTTGCTTCCGTACAGACAAAATTAATAATAAGACAAAACGATATCATTTTTAACTTTGGATGTACAATGTCAAAAAGTGGAGTAATACCCCCCCGAAATTTGTATGGAAAAAGTATCGACTAGTTTCATCTTAAAAGCATGAATTGGAGGCAAGAGCGGAGAGACTGGGCTAATTCTCAATTTAGCCGGAAATAGGTTAGTAGGTAGTAAGGTTTCCCGCCATCTTTTGAATTTAGTAGTCAGTATTGTAGGTAGACCTAGAATTGGCTAATATTCAGGAAAGCCACTTTTGGACGCAGGGCCGGCCCGTTCATAAAGGCGAACTAGGCGACGGCTTAGGGCGTTCGTATTACAACATCTTTATTAAGTCTTTAAAGTACCTACCTACTCCCAATTTTTTACCCATGTTTTTACCAATATTCTTCAACTCACCGTTGTGAAGTATTGCGTAATGATAACTCACGTTCCTACCAAGACACTGAAACCGGATTCGGAAGACGTTTTTTTTTTTTTTTTTTTTTAATTTTTATTAAAAATTATACACTTTATCTGTTTACATTATTGTTTTATTTTGTCCCGAATTTTATTAAAAGGGCGCCGTTCCAGTCTTCCGCCTACGGCGTCAAGAATTCTCGGGCCGGCGCTGTTTAGTCGCCTTTCAAACCGAAAGAAACAATCATATTTGGACATAGTTTCGCAGGAAAGACTCAACCCACATTATGGTCAAAAATAAGTTGCGTACCTATACCAAAGAGGTCCTAACGGTTAACGGAAGGAACCCACCTTCACGTGGGTTGGTTCCCATCATTAAAAGATCAACCTTATCTTTGTAGTACCACGGATCTTTTTTGCTGAGTTAAATAAGAACCAACCGTTAGGACCTCTTCGAGTCCTTTCTGCTAAACTACGTCCATTTGATCGAATGGATAGATGTAGGTATGTATAGAAGTGTACATAGGTAAGTACAGAAAATTTTATATTTCCGTACTAGCTGCTACCCACGGCTTCTACCTTTGCTCCAGAACATGGCAAGCGCAAACCTCCGTACCTCCTAGCATAATCAATAGTTCAATCACTGATGAATCATTTTCCGTGACGAAACATTAGCAGTTGCGATTTCTCGTGCAAATCGTGATGATGAGCTGTTGATACCACAAGTTACCATCAAGATGACTTTATAATTACCCATGTATATATAATGTGTACTATATCACACTTACTTAGTAGGTACAAATCATGTATGCAATAAATGCATGTAATAAATAATTTTTTTACCACCTTCTTCGTAATGAATATGAGGAGCTCGTGACTAAATAAAAACAGCCGTAATCATTTTGTAACTTAAAAAAATATGTTTTCCAACTCACCTCTGGATCCCTTATCATGTTGCCGATTTATGTGAAATTGTGCACTGAAACAATACAAATTACGGTTAATTACATACCATCCATGATTGAGCTGTCCGTACATCACATGGAAAATTTAGTTATTTGCATTGTTTTTTTCCTGATGATTGACCATGTTAATTATATGGTGATTATACAAATATACGCATGCTGATAAGGTGTTTAAAGACGCATAAAGAAGCCGCGAGTTACTTGATCGTCCTACCATTTAGTTTTATTTTTTATTTTTATTTTAACTGAACTTCTTTTTTTAAACTTCATGTACAATAGTGGTCAGGGACCGATATCGATATTCGAAGAATACCGATATTTTAAAGAAAATACCGATAACAGTATCGACATTAAATACTCGTATTTTATATCAGTAATTTGAGTATCGGTATAAAATATCGATAATTATATCGATACTCAGTCTGATATCAGGCTACAATGTGACGTCACAGAATCTTTATTGATGATTCTTCAGACGCGAATCATATTTTGATCAAGATACAACCTGACGCTGGCCTGCAAATTGCAAAAACGCAAAAATGTATTATATTATAGGATATTTTGGTATCATGTATCCAAATTATATCGGTATTCAGTCCCTGATAGTGGTACATAGGCGGACTTAATGCCACAATAAGGCATTCTCTACCAGTCAACCTTTGGGTTAAATATAAAAACATAGTGATAGGGTACAAAAATAATGTCTAAAATACTAACTTCTTCATTACGAGAATTTATATACTTTTATTGATACTAATACACCTATACAAATACAATAAACTAATAGGTATTTTAACTAATACCACCTAATAATAATTACTATGACTAGACTACTAATTGAGATTTATAATCTGACTTAAATAGTGGTTACGAACTTTTCTTTTAAAAGTTTTGCTTTCAGCTTTCTTAATGCCAAACGGTAGCGCGTTCCAGAGCTTTATAGTAGAGATAGCGTAAGAATTTGACATAAAACCGGTACGTTGTGAAGGAATTTGGAGAAGTAGATCTTGGAAGCTCGTAGGTTACGACTATAACTTCCCAACACTTTGAAATAATTCTTTAGATAATCGGATTGGTTCTTTAGGAACATTATGGCTACAGAGATATTAAAGGTCAAAGTTACAACATTTCTGCCCTTTTTTAAAGAAAACAAGCTTATCTCTAATACTCTACGACCCCTTTACCGTTAAATGCACCCAAGCACAATTGTTTTGCGTGCGTTAAATTGGAGCGCTACTGTAAACAGCGATTATTCACACCAAAAATAAAAGTCGTTCCCCAGCAATTATTTTTGTGAAATACTTAGTTTCGTATATATAATGTGTTTGTTTTTTTTTTTATTATTTTTGTTATAAAGTTCTTATAAGCTATTGTTATATAGAAAAAAAATATTGTTCAAAACAAAATAAAATGAATTAAGGTCAAATATAGTGAAAAACAAACACTATATTTTGAAATTCATTTCCGTCTAAAAACCGCGATAGTGCGACGTGCCTTTTTATCATTGATAGGCTTTGTTACGAGCAATATTTGTCTGCTAGTGTCAAGTCGCACTACTTTTGAGTTTTAGGAAGAAAAAAAATAAAAACGAAAATCTGAAAAAAAATATTACTCGGTATCCGGGGGTGATTTTCTAAAAATAAAAACCGTAAAATATGCGCCCAAAGATGCTCTATCAAAATACATTTATATAAAATAAATATCTTGTACGTTCGCATCGTGTATGTTCTTGTAAACAATGAAGCAGGACCACAAGAACAGCAGAGTCCCAAACTAAGTAGTCAGAACTGGCTGAAGACTCGACAGTGTATATGTTCTCTCAGCATTGTCTGTGACCAATTTTACGAAAAGGTGTAAACTAACGGTTTGCGTATCGAAGTCACTTATGATCTCCCCACAATGGCCGTGTCCACCACGATGCGTAAACTTTTCTCTGACCAATATAACGGTGCTGTCGTTACGGTTAGCCTTAGTAGTTAAATACAATAATATCACTGGTGTGGTGTTAGCCATTCATTCTCCTACTTTTGGTTAGTTACAGAGAAAAGATTTGATTTTGTTTTAAGTGAACCTTTAATAGTGCATAGCTTATTTGTTTAAGATTACAGAAACAGTTCATCTATTTTATTATTTCAGTACATAAAAGTTGACATTAGAAGTTTTTTTTTTTTTTTTTGTAAGTAATAGTAGTTATCTCGTAAACACACCCACACAACTACAATTTCCCGATGTCGTGTGACATGCATTAACTACCGAAAAAGAGTGATATGACACGGGCAGTCGCGGGAACGAGATAGCAATAAATGTCACTGTTACGTACCCATAACGACCTAGAAAGCAATATTATTCAGAAGAATTTTAAAGATTTTTTTTAAATCTAGGTCGTCTCAGAGTTAACCATGAGAGGTTGAGACTCTAACCGGTCTTTCCTGTGGTTGCCTTAAGCTCCTAAAAATTTAAAGCCTCCAGCCAGGGCGCAAAAACTTATAAACTAAACAACTGCGCGCTAAGGGCACCCCCTGTGGGGTACGAACCTCAGCTTAGGGCAGAGTCGGAGGGAGGATGGCAAGGGACCGACGGTGGCTGGATAAAATAAGGGTTATGATTATTATCGGGGGAATTAAAAGCTACAGGCTCAGCTATAGCGCGTGCTGGCGCTTCGCTTACTGGCAAGGGTCCCGTATCGACGGCGCGTGGTGTTCCACGCGCGCCTCTAAGAGATGTCAGCACGCACTGACGGGGTCCGCCAGGACCGGTGCCTGCCAGGGTTGCGGGTTTGTCCGAAAGTGATACCGCGGCCCTGGCACACAGGCAACTGAAGGAACACGGGTGGGTTTTAGTCAGTAAAAGTCTGACACGCCCTCCCGCTCCGCCCTCAGCGGGAGAAGTTATTTGATAATTTCCCACCCAAAAAAAAAAAGGACTGGCGTTCAGCACTCGCGCTTGCGACCAAGTAGATAGAGTCACGACTAGTCACGAGGAAGTCAACCGGTACATTTTATTATGTAATTTTGTTTCATAATAATGTATTATTGTGACTATGTTGACATAATTACTAATTCTATGGTTCGTTGTCCTATCAGTAATGTTGGTAAAGCACTCAATATTTTCGTAAAAAATTGTTATTTTCCAAACAGACACTATATTAATCATTCATAATTTCAGCCGAAAGACGTCCAATGCTGGACATAGGCCTCCCCCAAAAGAGGGGGGGGGGATCTACCATAATTGCTACGCTTGGCAGGCGGGTTGGCGATCGCAGTATGGTGTTAAAAAACAGAGAACGCTGCTGCCCATTCTCTAGTAAGTCCCCTAGTCGCCTTTTACGACACCCACGGGAGGAATTGGGGTGGTGTTATTCTTTACGTCCGGCACCACACGGACGGACAGACACTACAATTTTATTTATTTGTATAGATTACATTATTTAAAAATAACCAGTTTTAAATAAGAACGTCAAATTATGGGATTGTTTTATGTCAGAACAAGTCAAGTTCAACGTAACATTACGGAAACAGGTCTAAGATTATTGCTTAGAAACCAGCTGTTATTAAAGTTATTATATTGTAGAGAAATATAAAGGTGAGTATAGACTAGGTGCCGTGTGGTGCCGAACGTAAAAAATAGCACCACCCTATTTCCTCCCGTGGGTGTCGTAAAAGGCGACTGAGGGACTTACTAAAGAAAGGGCAGCAGCGTTCTCTATGCATTTTTGACACTGTACTACGATCGCCAACCCGCCTGCCAAGCGTGGCGATTATGGCAAATCCCCCCAATTAGGGGCGGCCTATTTCTAGCAGTGGACGTCTTTTGGCTGAAATTATGAAATGATGAGTATAAACTACAGCATTTACTTGTGCCAAAACATCGAGCCGCTCTAATGTGTCACCTTTTCAGGAGCCGAACAATGAGCACGACGCTTGATGCTGTGTTACAACTTGATTTTGTCTCGTTCAAAACGAGCGATTTGAACGATACATTGCATCGAGCCGACATTTCAATGAAGAGTTTACGCAAAATATAAAGGAATGTAACAGGTAAATGCTCATTCACCGTGAATATTACCTCGAAAACTGTGTCGAGCATTCGCAGGAACGCGAGACGTTACATTACATGGAAATGCTCGAAAAAACGCTCTAGTTTATACTCACCTTTACACTAAATCTCCTGTCGGAATCTGAGAATACGGTAAATGTTTATTTACTGCAAATAACTGTAATATAAATGAAACAAAACTTGAATGGCTTAAGCAGATATGTTAAACAGAAATTTTAAATCTATGTGAAGCTCAAGCTGCCAAAATATAAAAAAAAAACTGGCCAAGAGCCTGTCGGACCACGCACAATTAAAGGTTTCTGTAGTTGTGATGAATTTATCCCAAGAACAAAAGCATTGTAGTTGAAAAACATATTCTCTATTATTATTATTATTGTTTTTATTTTATTTTATTTCATTTATTTACCATTTAAAAATTAATTACAGAATGTTTTAGCAGAATAGCATTTTTAAACCACAAAGGTTTGTACTTAATGCTACATGTAATTCTACATCGCAAAATCAAGTAAAAACAAAATCAAGGTAAACAATAAATCATCACTATCACTATCAATTCACTATCACTATCACTATCACTATCATCACTACATATTATAAAACAAAGTCCTCCGCCGCGTCTGTCTGTCTGTCTGTCTGTCTGTTCGCGATAAACTCAAGAACTACTGCACCGATTCTCATGCTGTTTTCACCAATGGATAGCTTTGTTCTCGAGGAAGGTTTTAGTATATAATTTGTTATGTTTTTGTATGCATTTTTGTATGAATTAACGATATTTGTTGAAGGTGTCGGAAAAAAATAAGCCGTCTGGGAGCTTTCAACGAAAACGCTGTCTAAACCCTTTGAGATATAACAAAATAATGTATGGTGGAATTATGTGTCTTATAAAGGTCTTCAAAAAAGTCCGCGATGGCATATGTCTATCTCTTAAGGATAACATACTATATCCATTTTATTGTCTTTTTGTAGGTATTTTTTTGCCGAATTTTACTCTTGGAAATACGATTACGATAACAATACGCTATAATATCAGTAGCTATTAGCCAAATTATGTTCGTAGATAAATAAGATAGCTACTTATCTGTATTTCAAACAGTGTACAAGAATATTTTATGATAAAAACATTACTAAACACGGCGGCCTTATGATCAAAATTTCTGCATTCCAAAACTTTCGTTACTTTTTCACTGACATATTTATCACTTTTCGATAAACTAACACTCAATACGAAATCTACACTTATTTCTCAGTAATTGTTTATAAGATTCTTCTAAGATTAAACCGTTTGCTCATTGAATCCATTACTTTACGCAAGTATAACCTTGATGAATGTTTACATTAAGCACCGCGCCACACCGCCACACGACCACAGAGCACAGACGTATTTTGTTTTCTTTTTTTTCGTTCATTTAGTGGTGTTCCCGCTATAATGTCAACCGGTCAAGTATTAGTCGATTAATCGAATTCTACTGCCAGATCGTGTTGCAAGTACAAAATAAATGTCAAATATTTCGTCCAATTGCGAACGTGACCCTGAGAAAAGTTATGCACCAACCAATAGTGTTCATTAGATATTTCAAGCGTTTTATCACCACAAATGGTGTATCATGCGACATTTCGGAGGATTTCGTTTTGTTTTCACATTGTTGGTACTTACGTGAATTATTTTAAAATTATCATTTGTGTCGCACTTTTATTTCGTGTTGTAATTTGGTACAATTGATTGCTTTAACAATTTGAGTGAAATTTCGTATTTTGATTTTGTGTTTGTTATCTTTACGTAAAGACTCATTCACGTTCAGAACATAAGTACTTTTATTATATTATATCATTTGTTTCGGTTTCTATTCACATAGTGAATCACATTAAAATTAATATTAAGTTAGAATTTTGAGATATAGCCTGGGATATGGACATAGGGTACTTTTTATTGCGATAACCGACATACACGCGGGCGAAGCCGCGGGCAAAAGCTAGTATATTATAACATAATACCTTATTTCGAAAGGTAACTTCATCTCAGGTGATATGCTAGTTACTACGTTAACCGCATTTCACATTGAGCATTCAATGTGTTGTAGGTAGTGGGATTTAAGTTTTGATTTAATGTTTCTTGGCGTAATGTCACTGCGCAAATCGGAAGGTAGGTTGTTAATTAGCTGAGGAACTATGTAAGACGATTTCCGCTCGCCGTAGGTGTTGTTTGCCCGAACCGTGCATAGCTGGTTACGTGTGACGCGTGAATACAGGATATTGAACTTTTTGCTCTAAGTAGCCGTTGAAATATTTATTTTATTTTTTATGTACAGACGCCAGCAGGTCAAGCTACCCGAAACTGTCAAATTTTCGCAATCTCTCTGCCTGCGGCTGTGTTTCCGAACGCATACAACCCTAATCTATTCAAAGTCAGAGTGAACAGGCTTCTTCTGGGTAAGCTCACTCCATCGTAGACTTTGTCTCTGTCATCCAGACCTAGACTAAAGTCAAGAGCAAACTCATAGTAGAATAAAAAAAATAAAAAATCAACTTTGAACCTTATCCTGTAGTGATAAAGTTGAAAATCTGTTAAAGAAATTTGACAGATTGTAGTAGCTTGATGTGCTGGCGTCTATACACACAGTTAAATACATAAGGATACCTACGACATAATTATAATTTCAGTACAAAGGTACTGTAATATTGTTCTTTTAGCAATGTATATTTAATTGTGTATGTACAGGTAATGTTTTACAGTGATGATAAAGACGGTACTCATTGTTTTGAAATTTCAACTGCAAGTGTAAGTTTTTACGCATAATATTGAGAGATTTAACTCTCATCATCATAATCATTTCAGCCGAAAGACGTCCACTGCTGGACATAAGCCTCCCCTAATTGGGGGGAGTTTGCCATAATCGCCACGCTTGGCAGGCGGGTTGGCGATCGCAGTATGCTGTTAAAAATACATAGAGAACGCTGCTGCCTATTCTCTAGTAAGTCCCTTAGTTGCCTTTTACGACACCCACGGGAGGAAATGGTATGGTGCTATTCTTTACGTCCGGCACCACACGGTACCCTCGGATTTAAATCTATAAGCATAAAACTATTTTCTGAATGGGGGGGGGGGGGGGTTCATGGACAATTCAATCAATTTTCTTAAATGTAATTACTTAACAATATTTATTTTAAAATTATTAAAAAAAAAATATTTGAGTTCCCCACAGTAATTCCTTTCATTTGATATGTCACACGGTACAATTTAGAAAACTTATTTAAAAAAAAAATAGTTATTTGCTTCCCAAAAGTGACCCCATATTCAAAATTAATTTTCTTACGTTATGCGTCCGCGTTTGGGTCACAGAAATTCATATGTGATTGTGTACCTTTCCACTTCGGTTCATTATATTCGGAGCAAAATGGTTGTGTTGTGACAGACGGAGAGACAGACAGACACACGAGTAATCCTATAAGGGTTATGTTTTTTCATTCGGACGTACGGAACCCTAAAAAAGGAAATATTTAACTGTTCCTCTAAAAACTTATTGACCTTCTAATGATGTACACTATATTAAATTAATGAAGCTCTAAAATTTTTTTTGGATGCTACTGATGCACACTTTTTCAAATAAGGAATTTAGAAGAAATTTAAAAGGAGGCTTCCTTTTAAATTTCTGGCCTTTCTCACATTTGGTCGTAGTAACTAATCTGAGATACCCCGACCAAATGGGTTAGATTAAGTCAGAACTGTCACCAACCACGCGCGAGCCGAGCAAGCGAAGCGAGCGGCGGCGGCGCCACGGCAGTGGCCGGTGAGCGCTACATGTTGGTCGCAATTAAGTACTTGGCTATTAAGTAATTTTAGTAACCCAAAATAGACGGTGCCGATTCCCTTGTTCACAAACTAAACTAAATTTAAGTTCAGTGCATCTTTTTCTTTCTATTTGATTAAGAAAAGGACAGAAGATAAATTTTAGTTTAGTCCTGTCAAATTAATCAGCGCCTGTCACTACTCCATACAAGTTTAGACGTGATTAAAAACTTGCCGACTAAAATTACGTCAATTTACGTCAAGCGCTGATTAATTTGACAGGACTAAACTAAAATTTATCTTCTGTCCTTTTCTTAACGAAATAGAAAACAAAAGATGCACTGAACTTAAATTTAGTTTAGTTTGTGAACAAGGGAATCGGCACCATTATAGAGGTTCATAAAAAGAAGCGCATTCATTATATTATTACAGTGTTCAATAATATTTCTACGGTAGCAAAGTGGGAATCAATTGAGTTCAATTAATTACAAAAACGTATAAGTAAATTAAGTCTGTAACCTATAAGAAAATAAATACATTTTATTTGTTTATTATTTATAATCAAATGTGAGCCAAAAAATGTCATGATCACTATAAATATTAAAGATGCGTTAATATCAATCAATAGGTACAGTAGTAGGTCACCTACCTAGTGTTAGTAGCGAGAAGGTGTTTAAGTTTTTAAATCAAAATTGGATTAACTCGTTAATCTTATTATGGCAAGTATGACATTATGGCTGATTGTTGAACGTTGAGCCCTAGGTGAGGCAAAGTGTGTACTGGGTTCGATTCACAGGTTATATTGTACGTACTTGAGTTTTCTTATTAAATTTAATTGATCAGTCGAGTGGAGTCTTGATTAAACAGATGAAATGCTTGTGTGCATATATTACACCTCTGCCTACCCCTTCGCAAAACACCACAGGCATGATATATATCTATAAAATATGACTCGAAATCCGGAATCACTTTATCCCGAATTAATGCTATCCCGAATCACGTTATTCCGAATGAACGCTATCCCGAATAAAGTGAGTCCAAAATAATATTATCTCCAACGCATGCTATGCCTAAAACGATATTCGGGATAACGTCGGTTGGGAATAACGTGATTCGGGATAGCGTTTGTTGGGAATAACGTGGTTCGGGATAGCGTTCATTCAGAGTCATAAAAAATTTAACTAAAAGTTAAAACCGCTGCATTTTCAATTCTGTACCTACTTATTATTGACAGACCACCACTTAAGTGTGCACAATAGTACTTGACTTTCACTCACTCGACTTTTATGATTCTACACAGGTGACACTTTCCATGTTAACTTATTACTAGAAAATATTCAAAAATCCACTAAGATTACTACCTTCTTGTGATGTAGTACTAATACTACCATTGTAAGAACTTCTGTAACCATATTTATCTGCAAATAAATCTTTGACTTTGACTTTCACTTTTTAGTTATTATGTGTAGTTAAATAGAAAAATAAATTTCTTTAAACTACGTAGTAATGTTGTCATTAATCACTACAAAATCGATCACAAAGGACGTATGTTTTGCTTAGAACCAAAACAGTGCAGAAATGTTATATGAAATCTCATGGTTGCACAGTTTTTCATTAATGCACAGTTTTTTATTTAGATATAAACTTACCACAGAGGTTTAATGTCTCCCATTAAGTTTAATACAAAATGTATGCATTAGATCAAAAAGATACTGGCTGAAAATAAAAATCGGCTGAATAAAACCGACTTGGTGAAAAAACTTTGTTTTCATTAAATTGAATTTTTATTTGGAGTATGTATATTTTATCACGGTAGGTATATTGGTAGTTGAAAGAAAAGTAGATTACGTGCCTTGCTAAAATGAGTAATTAATGCACTCGTGTTAATTTAGTGCCCTCGCAACACTCGTGCATTAAAACTCACTTTGCGCTCGATGCAACAATCTACTATAAATAACGTTATTTTTATCTGCGACTTTATTTCAAGGGATGCATACCAAACACAATACCTATCATAATTCTCCTGCCCTATCCCAATTTATTTAGGGTTGGTAAAGCATGTCTTTTTCTTCCATACTTCTCTATTAGTGGCCATCTCGGTAGTCACTAGTCAGTCCCCTTTTTATCCATATTATATTTCACACAGTCCATCCATCGTTTCTTTGACACAATACCTAATCATCTAATAATTTAAGTGAGTACTGCTGCTCCATTGATAAAAATAACTTTTTTGTAATATGATAATTTATTTTTATGACGCCAAACCAACAGGAACCCAAACCACCTTTAAGAACGTGTACACCACTCCTTTAAAAAAATATTATCTCGTGACTGAGAAGGAATTATGAAAAACGGCTCAATCAGCAACCTCGGTAAGTGTGTCTAGAATTTTCTAATACATTTTATAAAGTTTCATATTGAGACACGAAGCAACAAAATACAATATAGAGGAATGTGGCCGCTTTTCTTTCGATCGAATTTTGTTGCTTCGAGTCTCGATATGAAACGTTATAAAAGGTATTAGAAAATTCTAGACACACTTACCGAGGTTCGTTATTGAGCCGATTTTCATAATTCCTTCTTAGTCACGAGATAATATTTTTTAAAGTAGTGGCGCTAGTTGACCGTTGACCTCTTAAAACCGAATTTAGAATTGTTTAATTAATTAAAAATAATTATTTTGTTATTTTATATTCACCTTAAATAATTATGCCTATCACTATATCACAAGAACACTGTCACAAAACTCACGAAATTAAATAAATAAATGAAGCGTATAGATGCGCGCACGTGAGATGATGCGCGGTTGACAACGCACACTGCGCCCGCGCACGGTTTGTTTATATGGAGAAGAGTCGATTGGGCTGAGGGCTGAGACACACTGGAGATACTTAACGTTGTAAGCCCGTGTTTATAAAAAAAAGGATGTTGTAAATAAGGCTGAAGAATGAGATTTACTTGTATCTACAAGATTAGGGTAGAGTGTAAGTTTATACTTATAGATTATAGGAAAATCTATAATCTATGGTCTTAAAATAACATGGTAAATCTCTCAATATTGTGCGTACAAACTTTTGCAGTTGGAATGTATGGGAAATTATGTTTATGTTAAGTTTGTTCTTAGGATAAATTCTTTCCAGTAAGGAACCCTTCATTATGCGTTGGCGGAAACGCACTTGTCAAAAAAAAAAAAACTTTTTCCCCTAGACGAATCTAGGGGAAAAAGTTTTTTTTTTTTTTTGTCTGCCAAATGACAATGAGCCTACAAAAACGAAAAAGTATTTAGTCATAAGTAGAATAATCATATATAAAGATTCGACTTATTACTGTTTCATAAAAAAAGAACAACATTGTTTTTTTTTTATCGGTGATCTTTGGTAGAATACATGCAATGCGTTGCGGCTGCAGAAGAAATAAAAAAAGACATTGACGCGAATTCTTTAGAATTTTTCTCTAATTTGCAAATTGAATTAATGGCCGTAATTTATTTTAAATATTGTATTGGATTATTTTATTTTCTCGCAATCGTAGTGAAAAGTAGAGTGTAACACACGGCGCTAAAAACCCATTATAGCTCAGTTTCTATTTACTCCCTCGCTAAAGCTCGGGAGTAAAACTACCTCGTATAAATGGGTCATTTTAGCCCCTTGTATAACAATCTACTATTTTACAGTCCGTTCAACCGATTTTGACTTCTATTGCGATGCTGCCATGCGATGCTGCCATGACAAATGGCAGCTACAAAAAAAAAGTAATAATAACCCCACCGTCGTATCTCTACGTTAACATCATGATGGGGTTTGCGCGTTCCGAACTCTAGGTCTGTGCCGGTAGGTCAGGTCTAGGGCGAGGAGCCAGACCAAGAGAGATACAGAAACCCGCAGGGCAGCATGTGGCGAGCAATAGCTCGCCACATGCTGCCCTGCGGGTTTCATATATTTCATATATTTCATGCCCTATTGGTCATAACTGCCCAATAGGGCAGTTATGACCCCATGAACCCTATCTCCCGGGAGAAGTCTTGTTCCTCATCTCTGGTTTGCCTTTACCTGCCACAGTGAACACTGACGAGGAACAGAGCTCCCACCTCATCCTTGCCTTTATTGGCTGTCTTGAGTGGAGATTCGCAAGAGCAAACGTGCTCGGAGGAAGGAAGTATTCCAGTAAGATGCTGGTAGGGATCTTGACCGTACTTTCGGGATTGTCCTGATAGTCGTGGAATACCGCTCCATTCCTCATAAGCACCTCAGGACATGTTGCCTCTTTGTCGCTACGACACTATGTGCTAGCGACCGTTTTCGGGGACCCATTATTGAGTGTACAAGTCAACCCTTGTCATTTTATCTGTGTATTGTAAATAAAACATTGGTTAGGCAAGGGCCATAGTCTTTCTATAGTTCTAGGTAACCAGTCGACTTTAGCCACTCAAACCCATAATCCAATATCTTTGTTTCCATATCTGGAAATAGTCCTGCGTCAACCGGGGGTTGTCCTTGGGTGCACTTGCATTGTGCAAACAGGGATATTCGTCAGATATCAGGGCTTTAAATACCGGTAAATTTTCATAACGTTACCTTATATTGACAGAGTTACCGTTATTATTAAAATAACGGTAATCGATTTAACGTTATTTATGCGACTATTAATTTTATCGTTATTTTAAACGAGTGAGATGTAAGTAGTGGGGCCTGAGGCGTGCGGCGCGGCGGGAGCCCGCCCTCGCGCCTCTGATGCCGTGCCGATCAAAAAGTTGCCTGAATCTGCCTGATTCTTACCCAGAGAACGGCAACGTAGCTAAATTAACGTTAGTTATCGTATTTTTGTTAATGTTAATTAACGTTGTATTACTGGTAATGTTATCAAGTAACGTTAAATTTTTGTATCGTTAGAAGGTATAACATTGAAATTTAACGTTACGTAACGGTTATTATTTTGTTATTTGGTAACGTTAATAAGCCCGGTCAGTTAGTAATTCCTCATCATTTAAAATTATCTAACGGGCCTCTGCGAGTTGGCTTCGGCCCCTCGTACGCCTTCCAAAGGTCCGGGACCCTAGGGCCCTGAGATATGTCAAAAACATTTTCAAAATAATAATAATAAATTATGCATACATAAATAAGCTGCTTTCGACAATTACAACCTACTCGTAAATCGGGGCCGTTACACCGGGTCACCATTGCTCTCGCCCTTATTCCAATTTATTTGGCCATAATGAGGGGAAAATCCTAGGGAAAATCTATATTGTGAATCATACTGTAGAACAGCGCCTTGGATTCTACGAGCCCCCATAACTCAAGCCTTGCTACATACACATTAAACCCACTTATGATAACAGAAGATTTCCCGCATTAGACATGACAGAAAAAGTTCATTTGCATATTTTATTTTAATATTCATAAAAACTATCCTTGTTATC
This sequence comes from Dryobota labecula, assembly GCA_947523025.1. Lineage (NCBI taxonomy): Eukaryota > Metazoa > Arthropoda > Insecta > Lepidoptera > Noctuidae > Dryobota > Dryobota labecula. The sequence continues at coordinate 14,182,267 of OX383303.1, forward strand.
ATCTTGTTAATCATCTGGGTTGGATGCCAAGGTTGGATGTGTATGACTGGGTTTTTCTTTCAGACCTAAATGTGATTTGTGAGTGTTAGAAACATAATCCAATGATAGTTTAAGATTTTTTCAGAAGATTTATATTTTGATTGACAAACCTTAAGAGCCAACTAGTCGCGGGCTCGAACTCACTGGTGGGCGTGGCCAAAAATCACGCTGTCTCATCTAGCATTGTGTCCGTCATCGTGTGTTGAGTGAAATGCACGATAATTCATAGTAAACCGCGCCCATAAAAAATTACGAAAAGTCCATTCGAAGGTTGAGTTTTGTGAAAAAACTACTGGATAAATTAATTGCAAATAAAGTATAATGAAATCTTCCATAATTGAGCTTTGTCGGAGCGGACTTTGTTTTGGAAATTTTACGCTTCTTTTATTACTTATAAAACGCCCAAAGATGCGTTAAAATTAGCAGGAAAAATGGATGTTTGTTGGCTCATAACTTTTTAATGGCTTTTTATTTTAATATTCTGCTTCCATACAGACAAAATTAATAATAAGACAAAACGATATAATGTTTAACTTTGGATGTACAATGTCAAACAGTGGAGTAATACTCCCCCCGAAATTTATATGGAAAAATTATCGACTAGTTTCATCTTAAGGCTCCGTGTACGAAAAAAACTGTCTTTTGTCAATTTCTTATCTAATTGTGAGAAAGCTTAAAATAATGGAAACATTAAGTGTGTGTGACTATAAAAGTACAGTTTTTGTGATGCTAAACCATTCGTATCAGTCACAGCACCTGTTATAATAGTTTCAGCATTTTTGCGGTCTCGAAAATATAGTTTACTAGCTGTTGCCCGCGACTTCATCTGCGATCCAGGATGAAATGTAGCCTATGTCCTTCTAATATAATTCAATCATGATTCGAAAGACACGTGTCGCCATCTATTATCATAAGAACGTTATTTTTGTTTTCCTCGGGAACAGTACTTTCGGGATGAAAGGTACCTACCCTATGTCCGTTTCTGTATGCCTGACAACGTATGATAGGTTCATTGTAGGATGATCGGTTCAGTGGTTTGGGCGTGAAAAGGTAACAAACAAACTGACTAACTTACTTTCGCATTTATAATATTAGTGGATTTCGCCGTTGATTTACTTAATGAAGATAATGGTGCCGATTCCCTTGTTCACAAACTAAACTAAATTTAAGTTCAGCGCATCTTTTTCTTTCTATTTCATTAAGAAAAGGACAGAAGATAAATTTTAATTGAGTCCTGTCAAATTAATCAGCGCTTGACGTAAATTGACGTAATTTTAGTCGGCAAGTTTTTAATCACGTCTAAACTTGTATGGAGTAGTGACAGGCGCGGATTAATTTGACAGGACTAAACTAAAATTTATCTTCTGTCCTTTTCTTAATGAAATAGAAAGAAAAAGATGCACTGAACTTAAATTTAGTTTAGTTTGTGAACAAGGGAATCGGCACCATTGTATAGGTAATCATTAAATATATTTTTTTACTATATTTCAAGTATAGCTGAAAACTAATATGTGATTTTTTAATTTCTTGATATGATTTGCTAAAAAATAGGTAAACATTTATTACTGACTGGGTTAAACAAAAGGTTTTTAACAATATTATTTTTCTGCTACTTATTTTGTATGGAAGTTGAAAAAAGTGGTTAAACTACATGCAAGTAGACCATAATAATGATGTTGATGATATTTTTTAATGTTCAAAATCAAAAGTAGTTTCTTGTAGAAAGATGATCAAACGTCAGTCTCGCGTCAGTTTTCGGAAAACTTGTTGCGAATATTAGTGATTTTCCGTGAATACTTAATTTGTTTGAAAAATCCCTTTCAGCCACATACAAAACAAAGAACACGATTTTTCAAAACACAAATAATTTTGTTTAAGCGGGAAGCGTCAGGGTAGCCCGCGTAATTTAAAATTTTCTTACGTTTTCTACAATTTGCAGGTCAGTATCAGGTTGATTTTTGAAACACAATACGAGTATATGTATAAGCTAACACTCGAATATAATTATTATTATGTAAAAATATATAAAAAAGGAGAACAGTGGTGGTCCAATTGTAACCCTTACTTTTTATAATTAATTTCATCACCACACTCACTCACACAGATCGACCTGACCTGGATTAGCACATAGGATACCTTTTATCCGGGTAATACGTTCCCGTGTGAAAATTTTCGGCCTTCAAGGGAGCTAAATCCCGGGCAAAAGCTAGTTAAAAATATATTATCAAATTCTGGGATCAAGAACAAAAGCATGCCTCACGAAATCACAAGTTTGTAATTTATTCGATGACGAACTATCATGACCACCGACATGAACTATTGTTTATTCATTCAACTAAAGCATGATCATACATAAAGTTACGTTAAAGGCGCTATGATCGATGCTCGAGCCGACCGCAGTAGGCTCGCGAAGTCGCAAATGGTTGGCTCGTGCATTTGCCTACCAAATGTGATATCTAAACACAGTAATTATTTTAGTAATTTTATCAACACAAACTCAGCGAATCGTGCTAAACAATCCTACAAAATTTTCATTTATATAAAAAATAAGAAAAAACGTCTGTTTTGTTATTAACTTTTTATCCGTAATTCCTTATTAGCCGTAATCAATCTCATAGCGAGATTGATTACGGCTCCCACACACTAGCGCGATATCGCGGGCGCGACATGGGTCGCGCTGCCTGTCACGCCCGCGATATCGCGCCAGTCTGTGCGAGCCTTTAAACATTACGTAAAGGGGTAACTTTGGGACTTTTTGCTATCCGGCTAAGTTAATCTAATCATGTCATTAAAAGCGATTGCATGTCCACCAGATCCTTAAATAAGATATATGTTTTTGCATAATTTTTTATCACTGTTTTTTATATTTCCCATGGATCCAAAAAACTAGTAGGTAAGCGCGTTCTCTGTCGATTCATACCGCCTTAATAAGACTAGAATGAGTCAGTCACCTATGCGTAAGACCACAAACTTTTTTTCATAAGGATGGCAGTTCTTTGCGTCTTCCTCAGAATTATTAAAATTCATCTGATTACGTGGTAAAAACATAGTATGACTTGCCTTAATTCTGGGTTTTCCCAGTTTCCAAAAATATTATGGTAGTTTATTCATAAATATTTAGTTTTTGAAACGTTTTCTCACAAACTGTATGTCAGGTTTTCCGAAAACTACGTCTGTTTGTATGTTTGTCTGTTTACCAAACAAACAAACGTGTGTTTGGACATTATTTAAGAACGGTTGGACTTAAACCGACGATCGGTAGGTAGGTATAGGGGTAGGTCACTTGTGTATTGTATTTTGCCTATCTTAATAAAAAAAAATACCTATGTTTCGTTTTCAAAGCAGATCCATTTTATCCACTTTACTATAAAAACAGGCAAAAATGCTAATGGTGCCGATTCCCTTGTTCACAAACTAAACTAAATTTAAGTTCAGTGCATCTTTTTCTTTTTATTTCATTAAGAAAAGGACAGAAGATCAATTTTCGTTTAGTCCTGTCAAATTAATCAGCGCCTGTCACTACTCCATACAAGTTTAGACGTGATTAAAAACTTGCCGACTAAAATTACGTCAATTTACGTCAAGCGCTAATAAATTTGACAGGACTAAACTAAAATTTATCTTCAGTCCTTTTCTTAATGAAATAGAAAGAAAAAGATGCACTAACTTAAATTTAGTTTAGTTTGCGAACAAGGGAATCGGCACCACTGAGTAATAATTAAGACTATCGCAGTACGGTCGACTGCAAAAATCCAAGGACAGTACAGAAACAAAATCGTGTGAAGCGAAAAGCGAAAGCTAGTTCTATTTTCTAAAATTTGAACTCAAACGTTCACTGGAAAATAGACACTAAGGTATCCATGCAATTTTGCAGGTGAGTGTACCTATACTCCGTTTGAAATAGGATTAGAGATTTAAATAAACATTTTTTCAGTCCGTTCGACTGCTTTTGACTTCTATTCCGTAGCCATAAGGATGGCATTAAAAGCAAAAAAACGGCTAAGTGCGTATCGGGCCACGCACAATGAATGGTTCCGTACTCGGAAAGAATTTACCCTAAGAACAAGCTTAACATTGTAGTTGGTAAACAACCCAACTGCAAATGTAAGTTTGTACGAACAATATCGAGAGATTTACCATGTTATTTTAAGACCATAGACTTCTTATAGATTTTCCTGTAATCTATAAGTATAGAAGTATTTTCTATATTTTTTTCAAAATTTTAGGTTCAGTATTTTCGGGGAAAAGGGGTGGGGGCGATTGGTAAATTTTCGTCTATTTTCACTTATAACTTGAAAAAAAAATATTTTAAAAATATAAAAAAATATATAATTGAGACTCTCACAGTAAGCCCTTTCATATGATATGTCACACGGTACAGTTTGCAAAACTTTTTTTTTTTTAATTTTCTTGTTTACCCCCCAAAACTGATCCCAATATTCTAAATTAATTTATTTACGGTTCACTTCCGTATTTGGGTCACTCAAATTGATATGTATACCAAATTTCAACTTAATCGGTCCATTACATTCGGAGCAAATTGGCTGTGACAGAGGGACAGACAGACACACGAGTGATCCTATAAGGGTTCCGTTTTTCCTTTTGGGGTACGGAACCCTAAAAAATGGTTACAATACTAACGGTTTACTGCAGCTGCTATTTGTCATGCCACCAACGCGCGAGGAGCGGTACCGTTGTGTCGCGTCGCGTGTCGCGTCGCGTGTCGCGCCTGTTTGTAGGAGCCTTTAAAGTCAAAAACAGTTGAGCAGACTGTAAATAAGGTTTATCCAGATGTCTAATCTTATTTCAAACGGAGTATAAGTTATACTTATATTTTAATTTTACCAGATCCAGTAGTAAGTAGGTACAAAATAAATCTGCCTAGCCTTTTTCCAACTATGTTGGGCTCGGCTTCCAGTCTAACCGGATGCAGCTGAATACCAGTATTTTACATAGAACGACTGCCTATCTGACCTCCACAACCCAGTAACTGGGTAGCACGATACCCCTTGGAAAGACTGGTTGTCAGACTTTTGGGCTTCTGACGACCTGTAACGACTGTCAAAGATCCACGAATGACAGCCGAAACCAACGGCTTAACGTGCTTTCCGAGGCACGGAGGAGTCTCGGTATGTAAAGATGGTCACCCATCCACGGACCAACCCCGGCAAGCGTAGCTTAACCTGACGGATCGACCCGTGCGGCTGTTATTACTTAGCCACGAGCTCCTTTAGTAAGTAGGTACATAGCTTGTAAATGTGGCTTATGTACCTACATTCTTATAAATGGCGTACCTATAGATCAATCACTTACTATAGCATTATATGTACATATATGTCATTCATTGTATTACAATGTATGACATAGCGATTTTCAAATAAAAAAAATAAACAGAGCGCGTAATTATTTGCTATTCACATGAAGCAGTACAATAATAATTATAGAATCTAGTAACGTACTTCATTTGAAAATATTGTGTCCGAGGCAGTGTCATCACAATTCTATTTACAGTTATATATAGTACTAGCTTTTGCCCGCGGCTCTGCCCGCGTGGATGTCGGTTATCGCGTAAAAAAGAAGCCTATGTCCTTCTCCATATCCCAGGCTATATCTCTGCCAAATTTAATGACGATTGGTTCAGCGGTTTAGGCGTGGAAACGTAACTAACAGACAGAGTTACTTTCACATTTATAATATTAAATAAAGTATGGAAGTATGGACTAGCTGACCGGACAGACATTATCCTGTTTCCTAGAACTCGATCGCAGCTCCACCTGGTCCAATTGTGAATCTAAATAATTCTCGAATCCCCTTGAACACACAATATTTTTGATGTTGAATTGTGGTGCATTGAAGAAGTAGGAATCTCGCAAGAAGTAAACTTAATTTTATACTAAGTATAGTAAAGTAAATTATATTAAAATTATTAATTTACTAATTTTCTCACACGTTTTTTTTTTATCTCGTCAAGGCTGTGGTAAACTCAAGTTACATCACCATTATATTTAGATTTAGTCAAAAACATTAGTTAAGAAGACAGCTTATCACGTTCAATTGTTACTTTGTGGTTTAATCTCCAATACGATCAAAAAAAAATTTTAAGCATCTAAATACGAAACTACTTAAATCATTATAAGGTGTATCTATTCATACACGAAATATTTTAAGAGATACACCTATAGGTGGTAAAGAAGCCAAAGTTATACCAATATTCCCATAGCCATAGTATTCCCAAAGTATTCCAAAAAGAGTTCCCAAACTACTCCATGAAAAATATAATATTTTAAAATAATATTAAAATGATCTCAAAGTACTCCATGCCATTTTAATAAAAAAGCTAATTTAAATATGTACCGGAATACTATAAAAGGGTAGCTGACGTACAGTCAGGCTCAAAAGCTTTGCAAATATATTTTTAAGAATAAAGACATTTTTAAATAAAAGACTTTATAATATAATTCAACAATCATTTTGAGTCTTATATTTTTTTTTTTGTCCAACATTTAAAAATATTCAAAAATCAACTAACGAAATTAAAAAAGTGGGGCTCTAGCTGGATCCAGAAGTCTAAAAACCATGAAAATCAAATAATAAACAATTAAGCTTAACATAATTATTATAAATCAACAATTAAAAATATTCAAAAATCAACTGACAAAATTAATAAAGTGGGGCTCTGGATTCAAAAGTCTAAAAAACATGAAAAACAAATAATAAAAAATCTAAAATGATATCTGGCAATTAAACCTAACAAGCCAATAAGCTGATCTCGCATTGTATTGGATTTCCGTACAATGAGAGGTCAGGTTATACTGGAAAAGTATAGCTTGATTAGCCGTGTGTAGCTTCATTCTATCATTATGATTCTCCAAATGTCATTTAATAAATCATAACCTGCTGAATGCTGATGCGGCTGCCTCGCTATTGTAGTGCGTCTGGTATGTTTGCGGAGGCACGAACGGCTTCAGATTCAGATTCAGATTTATTTATTTGCAAAAACATGTGTAGATAATATACATGGTATGATGCTTATTATAGGTGTAACAAGGTATTTTTGGCTCAACATGTTTGACCATGGCTGGTGTACAAATTAGGTCGAAAGACAATAGGATATGAAAATTAATATACAATGAACAATAATATAAGTAAATAACAATTAAAAACAATATTAAATTAAATACGTCAATAGTCATACGATTCACAATAAATAGAATAGATTCAGTCAGTATATTCAGAGCAATTTATCATTTAAAAATTCATTAACATTATAATAGGCTTTTCCTGTATGTATTTTTTTAAATGTTTTCTTAAACTGGTCTATATTTAATTTCTTAACACAGATAGGGATGTTATTATAAATTATTGGCGCTCTGCATACAACGCTTTTATACAGTAGCGCTGTCTTAGCTGGCTGAACACGAATTTTACCATTATCCCGGCGATTACGTATTATAATGCGATTGTGCGCAAAAGGGTAGCTTCCTTGTCTCAACGTGTGCGAGGCAGCAGCAACGGCATCCTACAGATGATTGTGTCTCGCACAGATTCTCTTTTGAAATATCTATAATAAAATCGTAGTGAAGACAAAACTGTACATTTAATATTTTTGAAAAAAAAAAGTAATTGCCACGAGCTCTGGGAACGATGCCGAAAATATAGTTTAAAAAATTTCTGTCTGTTTGTCTGAATGTATGTTCCAGCATCACGCAAAAACTACCGGACGGATTTTGTTCAAATTTTACATAGATGTTCCTTATAGGTCTGGTCAAATTACTACGTATAAATAATCACACTATTTGCTATGGGGGATGAGCAGTATTGCATTACCTATGTTTTGAGATGGGTCATCCAAAATAAATGGATGCGCATTGTTTTGGGCGCTCACTACTTCATTGTTTATGTCCAATACTAATACAAATTTGATTTAATTTTGATGTAATTTTGATTTAATTGTAAATTATTTAATTTTATCAAATGATATATTGTACAAATTAAAACTGATTTTAATTTAATTGTATGTAATGTGTCTGTGGTATAAATGTGCTAATTGATTTTAATTTAATGCATTTTATGGATTCTAATGATTTGAAATAAATGAATTAATAAAAAATAAATAATAGATAACCCACTTTTTATGGGTTTCCATAATATTAATTTCGTACCGTAGTTATATCTATGGGTATTTTATAGTTTTTACGACTCATCAGATCTAAGGAACCAATTATTGTACACGTAACTGCCAATTTCCACTGGGTATTATCCTAATAAAGATGGATTACTGTACGCTAGACTATAAAAACCTGATATTTTCACATAAAAACACAAAGCGATTACAAAGCAAATCATTTGTTTTCCTTAACCGCGATTGAGAGACATTTTGACCTTGAACTTATGCTAGAGACACACGCAGCGTCTTTGACCGCAGATGACGCGCCAGCGATTTTTGAATTCTAACGTCCGACGTAACACAGATTTTGACATCATTATAATCCATTTGAAATAACATTAGATATTAAAAAAAAAATCCTTTTTATAGTCCGTTTAACCGATTTTAACTTCTATTCCGTAGGCATAAGGATGGCATTAAAAGCAAAAAAGTGGTTATAATACCAACTGTTTACTGTAAATGATAAATGATAAATGATAAATGATTTTATTTCTGTAAGTAGGTTTTTACAAACACTTTTACACGTCAATCATATTTTAAAACTAGATGAGGTCGGCATTTCGTATCTGACTACTCTGAGAAGAAAGACCGAAACAAACTCAGAGATCACAGTCTCTTTTAAAGTCCAGACATAATCTTGGTCAAATCATGTGAAGACCATGTAGATTGGTGTCTGAAATGGTCTTTTGAAGAAAGACAAAGTTGCCTAGTTTGTCAATCTCGATTGAGATAATGTCGATCGCAGATAGGTTTTTATCAGCTTAAGCTTAGAAAAAGTATTTTCCCCAGTTGCTACCGTTACAGGTATAGTGACCGATATTCTCAATGGAAGAAAGAAACGTGAAACCAGGGCCTCAAGTCTGCTATTACAATAGTGTCAGAATGGTCTCGCCATTGTGAGTATTTGACAGTGCTTGTATGGCAAATCTGTCAAAAACTCACAATGAAGAGACCATTCTGACACTATTGTAATAGCAGACTTGAGGCCCAGGGCCTCAAATCTGCTATTACAATAGTGTCAGAATAGTCTATCATTGATTTCATAATTGTTGATTTTGACAAGTTTGGTAATCTACTAATATAATGACGTCATTGTGACTTTCCAATGGTCAGCCACTGACACTCCATTTAAAGAATTGGTAATCTCGTACATGACAAATGAAACTTCCTACTAAACTTCCAACTTCCTACTACTTCAGATTGCTTATAACACTAATAAATAATATGTAAAAATATACATATATAAATGAAATCTGGCATGAATAAATTTTCAAAATGCCATTGTTAATACATTTCTATTACGAGACCATTGATCGACCAATGATCGACCATATGAATTTAGCAGATTACGAACTTTTAGCAAAATGACAATCATGGGATCGTGTTGGAGCGACGAATTTATAAAAATAGTAGACTTGGGCCCCAGACACGAAGGAGCGCCCCTTCATGCCTGGCGCCCTTGGGTGGTCGCCCAACCGCGCCCTACCTTAACGCCGCTACTGGTAACACGATACCCCTTGGTAAGACCGCTTGTCTGACTTTAGGCCTTCTGACGACCCGTACTAACTGTCAAAGATCTACAAATGATAGCCGGAACCAATGACTTAACGTGCTTTCGTGCATGGAGGGGTTTTGGATGGTCACCCATGGACGGACCAACCGCGACAAGCGTAGCTTAACCTGATCGATTGACCGATGCGACTGTTATGACTTAGCCCAAGCCCCTCCAGATTTCAGTAAATTAAACAATTAAAATGATCTTTTTTTTTTAAATTAGTGCTACATAAAAAGTATCAAAACTAACCCCGGATTCACAACCTGTATCAAATCGCAGAGGCTGACGAAAATAAAAACAATAGTAAAGAAAATATAAACCAAAAACAAACAACAAAAAACCAGCGATCAAATTGTACGGTGGCCAGCACATCAAGTTACCATCAAATGTCAAATTTTCTCAAACATTTTTGTAGAAAATTTGACATTTTCACACAAACAAAACTTGTTTTGTTTTTTTGTCTTGAACTTGTTTATGAAACTTTAAAATGTTGATGATTAATCTATACTAATATATAATCTATACTACTACTACTAATATATAAAGCTGAAGAGTTTGTTTGTTTGTTTGTTTGTTTGTTTGTTTGAACGCGCTAATCTCAGGAACTACTGGTTGGAATTGAAAAATTATTTTTGTGTTGGATAGTCCATTTATTGAGGAATATTATAGGCTATATAACATCACGCTACAACCAAAAGGAGCGGAGCATAAATGAAAAATGTTGCAAAAACGGGAAAAATTATTCCTTTTTGAGAGCTTCCGTTGCGTGCGCTGCGTAAACGGTTTAAGTTACGCAAATATCATGTATAATGGAATTGTTCCTCTTTAAATTTTCTAAAAAAAAGTCCGCGACAACATATGTCTATATCTTTTAAGATTGACGCACTATAACCTTTTTTATGGTCATCAAATTTGTTCGAAATTAATGCATTATTTGCGAAGGAGTTTTCATAAACATGGTATTAATCCTTATCCAAATAAATACGTTATTCATCTCAAGTATTTAATTTTGAACAAAGTTGCCTTTAGATCATTTAATTTCAATGAATATATTAGGAGATATAACTGTTTTATAATAACTCCGCAGCAAAATAATGATCAACTCTGCGAGGTAGTCTATTCTAAAGCTGAAGAGTTCGTTTTAAGGGTTCCGTACCCACAGGGTAAAATGGGACACTATTACTAAAACTCCGCTGTCCGTCTGTCTGTCTGTCTGTCAGTCTGTCCGTCTGTCACCAGGCTGTATCTCATAAACCGTGATAGTTAGACAGTTGAAATTTTCACAGATGATGTATTTCTGTTGCCGCTATAACAACAAATACTAAAAAACAGAAAAAAAAATATTTAAGGGGGGCTCCCATACAACGGACATGATTTTTTGCCGTTTTTTTTGCTCCGCCCGCGTGGATGTCGGTTATATTATCGCGTAAAAAAGTAGCCTATATCCTTCTCCATATCCCAGGCTATATCTCTGCCAAATGTCATGACGATCGATTCAGCGGTTTAGGTGTGAAAACGTAACATACAGACTGACAGACAGACAGATAGACAGAGTTACTTTCACATTTATAATATTAGTAAGGATAAGGATTTGTATGGACGGTACGGAACCCTTCGTGCGCGAGTCCGACTCGCACTTGGCCGGTTTTTTGTTTTTTGAACGCGCTAATCTCTGGAACTGCGAGTTGGATTTGAAAAAATCTTTTTGCATTTTACAGCCCAATTCTTGAGGAAGAATTACATGCCTATTAACTAGGACACAATTTTTTTTAATGAAAGTTTATGCGAAAACGAAGTAAAAGCATGGGCAGGCAATTTGTTGCGACGGGGTGGGTCGGGGGAACAAGAAATTTAACGCGGATGAAGTCGCGGGCAGAAGCTAGTCATCAATATTTTAAGCGGTGAAGAGTGGGTGTTTTGGGGGACTGTCTTATGTAATTTTGACGTTCGAAAAGTGCTGAATCTCAGCCTAATTTGAATAAATGACTTATGAATTATTATCCTATACCGTTTCTCACATACTTTGTTAGAAGCTCGTTCTTAGACCTTTAACAGTATTGCAGACAGAATATTATCTGCGTTTTCCCAAGATAGAAGATGGATCAAAATAATATTAAGGTGGAGGTGGAAGGAGTGCTGCTTCTTGAGAACAGTGTATAAAACAAAAAGTTGCCCTGATTTTATGTAGTGGGAGCGTAGAATAAATGATAAACTTGAATTAATTATATTTATTTTATATGTTTATCAGTTTAACTCAGAGAAACGTGCACTGCGTTTAGGCATCAATTTTGTCACTGTCGCTTTTTCCGAAACAAAACCCTTTTCATTTATAAGTAATTTCAAATTTGCTTGCATGATCGAATGCAATCATAGTTATTTTCCTAACGACATAATAAGGTCGCCTTTTGCATATAACCTTTACAGTAACTACGTAATCAGAAAACTCGTTCAAAACAAAAAAAAAATGAAATCTACATACTTAAATGTTACCTACATAATAATCTTTTTATGTCCAATACGTTATTAAAAATAAATAAATAAAAATTAGAATTAGATTTTTTTATTTGTAAGAATTTAATTTTACATCGTAAGATGTTAGTTTTTTTTTTTTTAAGTTCTTGTGGTGCCGGACGTAAAGAATAGCACCACCCCATTTCCTCCCGTGGGTGTCGTAAAAGGCGACTAAGGGACTTACTAGAGAATGGGCAGCAGCGTTCTCTATGCATTTTTAACACTGTACTGTGATCGCCAACCCGCCTGCCAAGCGTGTTGATTATGGCACAAACCCCCAATTGGGGGACGCCTATGTCCAGCAGTGGGCGTTTTTCGGCTGAAATGATGATAAATTCTACTAAAACTTAAGGGTGTACAAATATTCCAATGTCAATCTTAACTAAGTTCAATTAATTTCAAGATTTGTAATTTACAATTCCAATATGAATTAATATTATTATAATTAGGTCACGTTACTTTAAAATCAATGTCAAAATTAAGTAAATGTCATCTTGGATTTTTACAATATTCTATAAATTCGCCAATGTCATAAAAGCAATTATGTATCCAATAATCAACTTGCCAGCTTTTTCTTGAACATGGGGATGGGAAGTTCTGTAAATGAGTTAGGTAACACCTAAATGGCTTTAACATAATTATTAAAAACTGTACCTACAATCATTTTCAGGGAATCACACGGAACAAACTCCGTAATTTCCGTGATACTTTTGTATAGACGCGGAAGCCAGACATCCCACAGAAATAAATAGGTTGACAATACAACGCCATTACTAATGCCTGTTCCGGCTATCATAGCGTATCACCGTGGTTGTTCAGAATATGGTGTTAAAATGCTGTGTCATTTCTACATTTTCAACTATGTGTTTATTGATTTTCGTCTATGTTAGTTTAATGAAAATTTCACGGGTTAGGTTCATTGATTTACCTCTATATTGTCATTTATTTTCGTTGGATCCCAGTTTTAGATCCCATTTTTTAGGTATTAATGATGGGTCCAATTTGCTATTTCCACTGAATCCCATGTTTTAACGACATGTGCACTTTTTTTATATTTTACTATGGGTTTGCTCTTGACTTTGGTCTAGGTCTGGGTGACAGAGACAAAGTCTACGATGGAGTGAGCTTACCCAGAAGAAGCCTGTTCACTCTCACTTTGAATAGATTAGGGTTGTATGCGTTCGGAAACACAGACGCAGGCAGTGAGTTCCACTCCTTTGCTGTGCGCATTATAAAAGACGTTAGAAAACGCTTAGTGCGAGTTGGTGGAATATCAACTAGGTAGGAGTGGTAACTTGCAGTGCGTCTAGATGTCCGATGGTAGAAGGGGGCTGGTGGAATGAGGTCGTGGAGTTCATGGGCACACGCGCCGAAGTACAATCTGTAGAAGACCGACAAGCAAGCAACCTTGCGGCGATGAGCCAAGGTGTGCTTGGCATCCATCAGTTTTACGTCGCCAATGAGCCTCTTAAGAAGAAAAGTGATTTACCTTTGTCAAATATTTAAAAAGCAGCGTGTATTCGGTCCACCGACTATTAAGGTGACGATAACCGACTTTTAATGATTTTATACTGAAGGTCGCGTCTAAACCGTTAATGATTTGAAAAAATAACATATTAAAATAAAGAATTTTCTTAATTACTTAATTTGAATATTTTAGATTATGTTTATATTACATAGTGAAATTAATTTGTAAAGTTATGTCTAACGCGGATAAAAAACAGAATCACGCAAAAATCTACTGATTGTCTTTTGTTTTTAAATAATAGAAGTCATTTGTTTGCAGTTAGTTGTAGACTTTTGGTCAAAATGGGAAAAATTGAAGTACGCGCGGTTATTAAGTATCTGTGCTTGAAAAATTTTACCACGCGACAAGTCAATCAAGATTTACGGGATACATTAGGAGCAAATGCTCCGCCGTATTCCACAATTGCACGTTGGTGCGCCGAATTCAAACGTGGAAAACATCCATCAAAGATGACTCTCGCTCAGGGCGGCCTACGACAGCAGTGACTGAAGAAATGGTAAAAAAAGTCGAAAAAATTGTTTTAGCAGATCGTCGTGTCACGATACGTTTTATTGCTGAAGGAACAAAGATTTCAACAGGTAGTGTGCATAGCATTTTACATGAACGCTTGGGGATGAAAAAAGTATCCGCGCGTTGGGTACCCAGAATGCTTACCGATGCGCAAAAAAAAACGAGACTGGAAATTTCCCGAAGCTCTTTGGAACTGATGCAACAAGATCCTGATCGTTTTTTGGCTCGATTCATAACAATGGACGAAACGTGGCTTCATCATTACGATCCCGAAACAAAATTACAGTCTATGACATGGAAAAGACCATCATCTCCAACTCCTAAGAAATTTAAAGTGATTCCTTCTGCCGGTAAGATCATGGGCTCTCTTTTCTGGGATAGTCAAGGGGTAGTAATGATTGAATACCTCGATCATGGAGCTACTGTCACGGGCATTTTATATGCAGAACAAATTAAAAAATTGCGCAACGAAATCCGCGAGAAACGGCGGGGCAAACTAGCAAAGATTGTCTTGTTTCATCAAGATAACGCCCCCGCCCACAAGTCTGCCGTTGCGATGGCTGCAATTCGAGATGCTGGCTTTGAATTACTTGAGCATCCTCCATATTCACCAGACCTTGCCCCTAGTGATTTCTATCTATTTCCGCGTTTGAAGGAGTATCTGAGAGGACAGAAATTTGAAGATGATGAAGCAGTAGTCGCTGCAGTACATGATTTTTTAGGTGCTCAGGAAGAAGAGTTCTTTAGGAAGGGAATTTTAAGTTTAGAAAAAAGATATTCCAAATGTATTACACTAAAAGGTGACTATGTCGAAAAATAAAAAAACATTTAATAAAAGTTACCTGTAACATACTCATTCTCACTTTTTATTGAACGGCGTAGTATCTCGTTTAGACGTGATCTTCAATATAAAATCACTAGCTTTTGCCCGCGGTTCCGCCCGCGTGTATGTCGGTTATCGCGTAAAAAAAGTAGCCTATGTCCGTCTCCATATCCCAGACTATATCTCTGCCAAATTTCATGACGATCGGTTCAGCGGTTTAGGCGTGAAAACGTAACATACAGACAGACAGACAGACAGACAGACAGAGTTACTTTCACATGGATTAAAAGTTGGTTATCGTCGCCTCAAGTGCTAGCTCGGCACTTATCCTCTCCTATCCGCTCAAATGTGCAGACAGCTTTATAACAAAAAACTGCTCACCTGGTCGTCTCTACCTTAGTATGGTATCATGATTATTTATATATATTACAGATCACTAGATCAGATCACTTGCTTAAAAAACGGTGAAAGAAACGCCTGAGAGATATTTCTCGACGGCATGCGTAGTCATGTCAAAGGCATGGGCGGCATAAAAACTCTGATACCAAGTCAGTCACCGTTCGAAAAGCAGAAGAATCATTCTGTATAGCTAGCTATAAAGAATGATTCTTCTGATTTTCGAGCGGTTAAGAATCCGCCTGGCCAGACTCACTAGGAGTCTGACTCTTGACTCCTAGTGAGTCTGGCCAGGCGGATTCTTCGATCAGAAGAGATCTATTTCAAAGGAGGTGCTATATTTTACTGAAGTTTTTGACGATGTCGCACCCCCAGTGCGACAAAGGCGTAAGAAGAATATACTAGAACTGTTGAACTTGTTGTTAAAACTGTTTGATCTGGTATATCTATTTAGCATTTGATCTTATGATCTTTTGTTATATACCATTAAACAGTAAAAAAATCAAGCTTTTTTTCAACAATATTTCAGATACCTCAAATTGTCGGGTATTAAGAATAATTAATATTTTAAGTTTTACACACGTTTATGGACCTTTTTATCTGAAAAAATGAAAACTTATGTGACGCGACAAATGTCTTTTTGGTATAATGGCTTATTTTTTCGTCAGATCTTAATGGACAAATTGTGCATTGTGTATCTTCATCTGCGCTATACGAAACTGCAAAAAAAAAAAGTGACGTATTCTTACTTACGCCTTTATCGCACTGGGAGTTCGATGCCATGCACCTACCTAACTACCTACCTACCCTACCCTACCCTACCCTACCCTACCTACCTACCTACACTACCCTACCCTACCCTACCCCACCCTACCTACCTACCTACCCGACCCTACCCTACCTACCTACCTACCCTACCCTACTCTACCTACCTACCTTACCTACCCTACCCTACCCTACCCTACCTACCTACCTACCCTACCCTACCCTACACTACACTACCCTACCTATCTACCCTACCCTACTCTACCCTACCCTAATTATTTTTCTCGCCGTAAAAACCATCCTTGGACTTCAACGAGCATTAAAAAAATAATAATTGGTAAAATTGGTCCAGGCGTTGTTGAGTTATACGGTTACCAACACATTTTGCAATTCATTTTTATATTATAGATAGATATCACGCGGGAAACAACGAAGTAATCATGTAACAGCGATTTTGCTCAAAGTTAACACCTTGTGTGAATAATTATGTAGGTAGGTATGTAAATTATTCAACATTCATACGTAATACAGCCTTGAACCAAGCTGATGCAAACTTATAACTGTTAAGTTCAAGTTCAGTAATAAAAGCCAACAAAAAAGACTTGAAAAAACAAATAGGTAGTTGATTTAAAAATATCGATTTCCAATATTGATTCTGCGTGTACCTATACGTAAAAACGGAACATTCAAAACACAAAGAGGAAACGTGACTCGAATCGATTTGCATTCGAATGGTTTTCCAAATTATTTTACGGTACTACTATTGGTTTTAGAACGTTTGGAATAGAAGTTTCATGATTTATAAATTTGAAATAAGAACTGTCAAACTCTTCAAAATAGGCAAAGCGGAAAAAACAAAAACATTAAGTTCGAAATTAGCAATGGTGGAAGATGAGCAAAACACGATTCCGATTTCAAATAAATTCGAGTAAATATATATTTTTTTTTTTTCTCAAAAGCAGTAGCTATCTCTTCGTGTCCAAAAAATAAATCTGCATTATTAAGGCGAGGTTCTTCGAGCGTGCATTTTTGTTCTAGAGGTGGCAGCTGTGCGCGAGTAAATTGTGCCGTGAATTTCGTTAATTTTGGGTTGAAAATTATATGTTTTACGATATTAACAATGTTAAACCTGACGGACATTACATCACCATACACGTTTATTTTGATGTAATTTTCAAGACATAATGTGGTATAATATTGAAATAAAATTTTAATCTACAAAATAAGGTTATGTTTGGATTATTTTTCTATCGAGCGAACTTTATCCAGTTATGTAACGAGTACCCGAAGTACCTACAGAAAGGTCTCAAAAGCAACATATAATATTTTCACGTGTTTTAATCATTACCGTTTCTAAATAAAATGCCATCAAAATTACATTTCCTAGAGGTTAACTTGAAGACCCTCGTCTTAAGAAAATGTTACAAGTTCGTTCGAGAAATCCTAGTAACTTCAAAGTCAATGTCTCCAATATTACGGTAAGATTTGCTCGAAGCAAAAGAATTCCTGTCGCGAGCTGTAACGGTAAAAGTATTGTAGAACGCCGCACGTAAAATAAAACATTATTCATCTGAACATCGTTATTTGAGAGAAAGTTAATATTTCTCTTCTGAAGTATTGAGATTGGGACCTTTAAAAATAATCGTAAAATACAATGAAGTCACTTTATTGGTGTCCGCATTCAGGCGCGGATTTAGGTTTTGGTTCAAGGGGGGCAAAATTTTATCTCTGGGGGATGGAGGGGGGGGGAAGGGTTGATTTCCCACGTCGTGAAAGCCGTCAAAAACAACAATGTGTTCCTTTTTAGGGTTCCGTAGTACACAAGGAATCCTCATAGTTTCGCCATGTCCGTCGGTCTATCCGTCTGTCCGCAGCGTAGCTCAGAGTCTCTTAGTACTAGAAAGCTGTAATTTGGTATGAGTATACATATTAATCATGCCGACAAAGTGGAAAAATAAAAATTAAACGTTTAAAAAGTAAAAAATCATATGTGTTGGCCCTTTAAGTTTATATAAGTTTAGTTAATATTTTGTTCCAAGCGTCGTTCGGGGGACGGCTAATGACAAGACTTATACCCAGCAATAACGAATGTATGCTATTGTGGAAAGCACAGCTGCTGTTAATTTCTTAAATTAATTAGCCGTCCCCCGAAACGACGACGCTTTTTTTTCACTTGGATCAATTGCGTGGCTGATAAGACCTGCCTCAGTCAGGCGAGGCAGTCATAACATTCTTTGTTCTAGAGATATCTAGGTCCATGATTTTTCATATTTGTTTTCATTTATTGCGTTCCATATAATTGTCATGGCTGAGACTAGTACAATGCTCATTGACCTCAGTAGAGCTTCCGAAAGAGTGGGTCTTAGAATGAACATGGACAAGACAAAGGTCATGTCAAATGTCCATGTAACACCCACTCTCATGAAGATTGGAGACGCTACACTCGAAGTTGTGGACGAGTATGTTTACCTAGGACACACTGTCCTGTTAGGTAGGTCCAACTTCGAGAAAGAGGTCAATCGTCGAATCAGACTCGGCTGGGCAGCGATCGGGAAGCTCCGCAATATCTTCTCTTCCCACATACCAAAGTGTCTCAAGACGAAAGTCTTTGACCAGTGCGTGTAGCAAGTGATGACCTATGGTACTGAAACGTGGTCGCTCACAATGGGCCTTATTAGAAGGCTAAAAGTCACCCAAAGGGTAATGAAGAGGGCTATGCTTGAAGTTTCCCTATGTGATCGAATCAGAAATGAAGAGATCCGCAATAGAACCAAGGTAACCGTCATAGCCCGAAGAATTGCAAATGTTAAGTGGCAGTGGGCAGGGCACATTGCTCGCAGAACAGATGGCCGATGGGGCCGAAAGGTTCTGGAGTGGCGATCGCATACCGGAAGACATCGCGTTGGAAGGCCTCCCACAAGGTGGTGGTAAAGCACGCAGGAATCCGCTGGATGCGGGAAGCACAGAACCGGTCGAAGTGGCGGTTCTTGAGGGAGGCCTATGTCAAGCAGTGGACGTCTTTCAGCTGAAATGATGGTTGCGTTCCATAATGTATATGAGATTTTACAAAAAAGCTTAAAACTAGGTACAATTATGGACCCTGTTGCGGCGTGGCACAGCAACAGGGTAAAAATTATGGAAGCAAACTATAATAATGAAAGGGATTAGTAATCCAACTTAAGGCATCTTTTTCGTAGTTTTTTTTTTTTTGCCTAATAATGCAAACAACTCTTCTCATCCATCTAATTCATTCACAAAGACATATAGACAAAGACTCATTAAGTAACGTTATGACATGAAACGAACATGACTTCATTTGTTATTCAAATTGCACGGAAGTTTGGACAAAAACTGCGATAAAATATTTGTAACTAGGGTCACCATCTCTTCTGCATCAATTAATAGGAATTAATGTGCGTAGGTACCGTGTACCGTGTGGTGCCGGACGTAAAGAATAGCTCCACCTCATTCCCTCCCGTGGGTGTTGTAAAAGGCGACAAAGGGGCTTACTAGAGAATGGG
The DNA here is from genome assembly GCA_947523025.1 of Dryobota labecula. Taxonomy (NCBI): domain Eukaryota; kingdom Metazoa; phylum Arthropoda; class Insecta; order Lepidoptera; family Noctuidae; genus Dryobota; species Dryobota labecula. The sequence continues at coordinate 14,202,082 of OX383303.1, forward strand.
CAGCAGCGTTCTCTATGCATTTTTAACACCATACTGCGATCGCCAACCCGCCTGCCAAGCGTGGCGATTATGGCAAATTCTCTCCCTTTTGGGGAGGCCTTTGTCCAGCAGTGGACGTCTTTCGGCTGAAATGAAGGTTACACCTTAATATTGGAATTTTTAATACATATAATTTAAACTTATACTCGGAACAGTACTTTCTTAGTCTTTGTTTGGCTTTATCTCCAACTCCCCACGACCTTAGTTCTTTCTGCTGAAGTTTAAGCTGGCTGGAATTAATAAGTGACAGTTATAGTCACCTTCCTATTATAAAGGTTAACTTAAATATAAGTGTTTGATGTAATAAATTATTATTGCGGTAGACCCCTAAAGGCTACCGTATGTTGTTATAGGGAGGAGTATTTTTATAAATATATGTTGTTTCAAACAGATTATTGTTTCCTTGTATTTCGATACATACCTTGCATCTGGGATTTTGTTCCATTACAACTAGGGGGAAAAAAATCTTTTATGTAACCCAGACAGGCGCTTTACATTGTGTACATTATTTCATCACCGCTCTCAAAAACGGTGAACGAAAACATCGTGAGAAAACCGGCATTTCCTAGAACCAAAAATTCAAAGATGTGACATCCACCATCCGTGCTGGGCCCGTGTCGTGGACGGCCCACTCCCTCGCACAGAGAGGAGTTCTGGGTCCCAGCAATGGGGACGTTATAAACTAATTATGTAATGTGGATGGCGCTTATTCCATACTGGGTGTAAGCCTCCCAAGCAAAGGAGATTGTTCTGCATCCATACATCGTTCGCACCAGAACCAACAGCAAAGGAAAATGACTTTGCGTGTTCTAAATTACAAGTATATGCCCATGAAGACAAAGTTTAATGACGGACAACCTGCAGAAAGGATTTATTTCAAAAGAAATCAAAGATTTTGAGGTTATACTTAGTAAAAAACAATCCTTTCAATACTTCGAAATACGTCATGTTAATAAATGCATGTCAATGTTATTTCTATTGCCTGTATGTGGTTAGTTAAGCTAAAAGAATCAGAAAACCATTTAAGTACTTACCTAAGTACCTATTAGGTATTTGGTAAATCTTCTAGTTTTTGTATTAAAATAGGTAGGTAGGTAAATAAGTACCTATTTATTTAACTTCAATGCAAACGACTTTATCCTAATGTTTTTTTTGATTTTATTTATTTATACTTAAGTAGAAAGTCATATTACCTCATGTATGTTACTTAGTCATGTTATTGAAAGATTGGACATTACTAATTGTCATGTCTAATCTAAAAAAGATACTTATTTTATGTGATGTCGATAGTCGCTCTTTTAATTGTTCATTATGGAACGCAGAATGTCCGTTTCATACAGATATTCGCAATTAGTCTAATCAAATATATTTATAATTATTATGTAGGTCATGTGTATTTGTGTGTTTGAGCATGGGTGTTTGTGTTTGTTTGCGCATGGGTGTTTGTGAGTGTTTGTGCAAGGGTGTTTGTCTGTTTGTGCATGGGTTTTGTGAGTGTTTCTGCATGGGAATTTGTCTGTTTATGCATGGGTATTAGTCTGTGTTTGTGCATAGGTGTTTGTGTGTTTGTGGATGGGTGTTTGTGTGTTTGTGCATGTGTATTTGTGTGTTTGTGCATAGGTGTTTGTGTAACGGTGTTTATGTATGAGTGTCTTTGTGTAAGGGTATTTGTGTAAGTGTGTGTTTGTGCATGGGTATTTGTGTGTATTTGTGCATGGGTATTTGCGTGTTTGCGCATGGACGTTTGTGAGTGTTTGTGCATGGGAATTTGTCTGTTTATGCATGGGTGTTTGTGTGTTTGTGCATGGGTATTAGGGTGTGTTTGTGCATGTGTATTTGTGTGTTTGAGCTTGGGTGTTTGTGTTTGTTTGCGCATGGGTGTTTGTGAGTGTATGTGCATAGGTGATTGTGCAAGGGTGTTTGTCTGTTTGTGCATGGGTTTTGTGAGTGTTTCTGCATGGGAATTTGTCTGTTTATGCATGGGTATTAGTCTGTGTTTGTGCATAGGTGTTTGTGTATCGGTGTTTATGTATGAGTGTCTTTGTGTAAGGGTATTTGTGTAAGTGTGTGTTTGTGCATGGGTATTTGTGTGTATTTGTGCATGGGTATTTGCGTGTTTGTACATGGGTGTTTGTGTGTCTTTGTGCATGGGAATTTGTCTGTTTATGCATGGGTATTAGTCTGTGTTTGTGCATAGGTGTTTGTGTGTTTGTGGATGGGTATTTGTGTGTTTGTGCATGTGTATTTGTGTGTTTGTGCATAGGTGTTTGTGTAACGGTGTTTATGTATGAGTGTCTTTGTGTAAGGGTATTTTTGTAAGTGTGTGTTTGTGCATGGGTATTTGTGTGTATTTATGCATGGGTATTTGCGTGTTTGTACATGGGTGTTTGTGTGTCTTTGTGCATGGGAATTTGTCTGTTTATGCATGGGTATTTGTGTGTTTATGCATGGGTATTTGTGTGTTTGTGCATGTGTATTTTTATGTTTGCGCAAGGACGTTTGTGAGTGTTTGTGCATGGGAATTTGTCTGTTTATGCATGGGTGGTTGTGTGTTTGTGCATGGGTATTTGTGTGTGTTTGTGCATGTGTATTTGTGTGTTTGTGCATGTGTATTTGTGTGTTTGAGCATGTGTATTTGTGTGTTTGAGCATGGGTAATTGTGTGTCTTTGTGCATGGGTATTTGTGTGTTTATGCATGGGTATTTGTATGTTTATGCATGTGTATTTGTGTGTTTGGGCATGGACGTTTGTGAGTATTTGTGCATGGGAATTTGTCTGTTTATGCATGGGTATTTGTGTGTTTATGCATGGGTATTTGTGTGTTTGTGCATGTGTATTTGTATGTTTGCGCAAGGACGTTTGTGAGTGTTTGTGCATGGGAATTTGTCTGTTTATGCATGGGTGGTTGTGTGTTTGTGCATGGGTATTTGTGTGTGTTTGTGCATGTGTATTTGTGTGTTTGAGCATGGGTAATTGTGTGTCTTTGTGCATGGGAATTTGTCTGTTTGTGCATGGGTGTTTGTGTGTTTGTGGATGGGTATTTGTATGTTTGTGCATGTGTATTTGTGTGTTTGTGCATGGGTGTTTGTGTGTATTTGCGCATGGGTACTTGCGTGTTTGTACATGGGTGTTTGTGTGTCTTTGTGCATGGGAATTTGTCTGTTTATGCATGGGTATTTGTGTGTTTATGCATGGGTATTTGTGTGTTTATGCATGTGTATTTGTGTGTTTGGGCATGGACGTTTGTGAGTATTTGTGCATGGGAATTTGTCTGTTTATGCATAAGTGTTTGTGTGTTTGGGCATGGGTATTTGTGTGTGTTTGTGCATGTGTATTTGTGTGTTTGAGCATGGGTGTTTGTGTTTGTTTGCACATGGGTGTTTGTGAGTGTTTGTGCATAGGTGTTTGTGCAAGGGTGTTAGTGTGTTTGTGCATGGGTTTTGTGAGTGTTTGTGCATGGGTATTTGTCTGTTTACGCATGGGTATTAGTCTGTGTTTGTGCATAGGTGTTTGTGTGTTTGTGGATGGGTATTTGTGTGTTTGTGCATGTGTATTTGTGTGTTTGCGCATGGACGTTTGTGAGTGTTTATGCATGGGAATTTGTCTGTTTATGCATGGGTATTTGTGTGTGTTTGTGCATGTGTATTTGTGTGTTTGAGCATGGGTGTTTGTGTTTGTTTGCGCATGGGTGTTTGTGAGTGTTTGTGCAAGGGTGTTTGTCTGTTTGTGCATGGGTTTTGTGAGTGTTTCTGCATGGGAATTTGTCTGTTTATGCATGGGTATTAGTGTGTGTTTTTGCATGGGTGTTTGTGTGTTTGTGGATGGGTATTTGTGTGTTTATGCATATTTGTTTGTGTAACGGTGTTTATGTATGAGTGTCTTTGTGTAAGGGTGTTGGTGTAAGTGTGTTTGTGCATGGGTGTTTGTGTGTATTTGTACATGGGTATTTGCGTGTTTGTACATGGGTGTTTGTGAGGGTTTGTGCATGGGAATTTGTCTGTTTATGCATGGGTATTAGTGTGTGTTTGTGCATGGGTGTTTGTGTGTTTGTGCACAGGTGTGTGTGTAACGGTGTTTTTGTATGTCTTTGTGTAAGGGTGTTTGTGTAAGTGTGTGTTTGTGCATGGGTGTTTGTGTGTATTTGTGCATGGGTATTTGCGTGTTTGTATATGGGTCTTTGTGTGTCTTTGTGCATGGGAATTTGTCTGTTAATGCGTGGGTATTAGTGTGTGTTTGTGGATGGGTATTTGTGTGTTTGTGCATAGGTGTTTGTGTAACGGTGTTTATGTATGAGTGTGTGTGTGTGAGTGAGGGTGTATTGTGAGTGATTGTGATAACTGGTAAAATGTGGGGTACTGTAGGTCCACCTCTGCCTATCGCTTCGTGGAATACAGGCGTTATGTTATCCATACTAATATTATAAATGTGAAAGTAACTCTGTCTGTCTGTCGGTCTGTCTGTCTGTCTGTCTGTCTGTCTGTCTGTATGTTACGTTTTCATGCCTAAACCGCTGAACCGATCGTCATGAAATTTGGCAGAGTTATAGCCTGGGATATGGAGAAGGACATAGGCTATTTTTTTACGCGATAACCGACATCCACGCGGGCGGAGCCGCGGGCAAAAGCTAGTGTAAATATAATTAAGTCCTATTTCCAAACATAATCACGATTAGTCGCTTTTGTGGTTACCCTACATTTACATTTGATGCATGTTTCGCTCGATTCACAAATTTGCAAATTGTAGCTAGGTAGGTACAACTCGTTAAATGTGGTTTTAAATACATCTAACCAAACTAGATGCCATTAAATTTGTTAAAACCACAACTTCCTTGACCAGATTTTAAAGTAAAGATTTTACAAAATCTTCAAGGTCTCCACCACAAACTTAATATACAGATCACAACCCAGGTTACATAAAAAAATTGGTTGTTTGTAAAGTTGGTTTACGGACGATAGTTTAACGTGACAACGTCATAACAAAACATTGATGCGGCGGCGCAAGCGTACAATGAGCGTAACGGGACAATGAGCGTAACGGGACAAGAGTCATCCTTTTTCGTGCATGCAGCCGGCGTTCATCGATTTATTAGACAATGGTGCCGATTCTCTTGTACACCGAACTAAACTAACTAAACTATCACTAAACTTCCTTACTTTTGGCTATGAGAATCTTAAAGCTATTCTGCAAACAAAATTCTCTAAATTTTAAAATAAGTTTGACACAACTAAATCAAATTTGACAATCGTGACTCCAAGTGGTATTTTTTTTTTGGCTTTGCAACGTTGTACTTGTTTGCCTATGATTTTTTTTAGAGCCGGAGGCGCGCATGGGGGACAGCCGCGACGTGTTTTTTATGGAATTTTTCACTTATTGTGTGAAAAAAAAAAAAAAATAACCTACATGTGGAGTAATAGCGGTTTAATGGGTTCTAAAAGGGGGTCGAAATTTTCATTATTTTTGCGATAGGACGCACCATTTTGGAGATATAAGCAAAAGAAAAGAAAAAAAATATATAGTGATAAACACGAAATATCTTAAGTGATACACCTATAGGTGGTTAAGAAGCCATGGAAATGATTTTCTTTTTTATTCTGAGTATATTATTAAATAAATTAAATAATTTAAAATTACTTGATATGATGATTAATTATCAAAATTCACAGCGCTCGTGCCGCCACCCCACTGCACCGTTCGGCATCACCGCGTCGAGGCGGGTCATTCATAGAATAAGTAAATAAAGGATTTTTTCGCAAAATGTCTCAAGCAATTTTATGATACTGGTAACAATGCAGGAGATCCAAACATTTTCACATCTTCAACAACACTAATATTACAACTCTCACTCATAGAGTCATATTGTATGTAGCATATCTAGCCACATTTTGGATGAAAACGGCTGTAAACTGTTTTGAGTGAAAATTGATTTTGGGAGGCCTACGTCTAGCAGTGGACTTAAAAGGGCTGATTATGACGATCATATAGGCCGTGTCTCCGACACACTATATAAAACATTGTTTGGCAACGGTATTTTGTTTGCATGGTTCTTATAATTAATTCACTTTAATTTCATAGATAATTATTTACAAAAAATTATATGATAAAATATTTTGCACCACTGTCCTGTCATTTTGACAGTGACATTTCTTGACATTACTTTGTTTACATAAATTATATGAATTAGAGACTTTGGGTATACAATGTTAAATTTGGTCAGCAGCTGGCTAGATATACTTACAAACTTTAATTTAGTATTGTCGTCTCTACCTTGTATATCGCCAAAAATTTACCTACTAGCCTTCTACATGCCTTCTTTTCTATCGGATTATGAAGTGGTTGTGTTATGTTTGCTCTCACCATGTATCTAACACATAATTTTATTGTTAATAATAAAACTATTATCTCATCTAACGTTACATCATCAAACATGTATAAGTAAACCCACACGCTAGTGCAAAAAGCTGGGAAAACCACACTAGTTTTCTCTTTCGTTGGAATAAACACCGCGTCTCATCGTGACACTCTTACAAACATCAGTCATGAGGAAAAATCTGTAGTATCATCGTGTTAAAGCGAAAGCGTCAAAACATGTTGATTTTCAATGAACATAGTTACTTGAAATATCAGCAGAAAAATTTTTTTTTGTGTAAACTTCACAGACGTAATGGGCATCGATATCTTAAAGGCTTCTTCAAACAGGCGTGACACACGACGCGACACAACGGCATCACATGCCGCGCGACGAGCGGTGCCTTTGTGTCGTGTAGCGTGTCGCGCCTGTTTGTAGGAGCCTTTACACGATAAAACCCAAACAAACAGATTTTTTCAATTCATACTTCAAGTAAATAACCAGCGGTATAGTTTGCATTGACCCTAAAAAACAATTCATCAAAACAATTTTTTTTTCTCGTGTTGAGATATCTGCGGAGTTTCGCTAGCAGATTTAATTTGACCCTGTATAATTTAATTGAATAAAAAGTACTTAAAAAAACATTTGTATCCCCACACTTTGTGTATTTCTGTTGTTTTTATTGCAATGATCATACCGTTGCACATTGCAATCGAGTACACTTTCGGAGTTCAGCGACAAAAGTGAAATCAACCTGTTTTCATTCTGAAACAAGTCTCTGGGTAACTGTATCTTTGGTCCTTGTTTATTGAACGACTACCTGCTTCCCGCGGCTCCATCCACGTGGCTTTTTCTTAAATAAAATTAGCCTAAGTTACTACAGATATCTGCCAGTGAAAGTCCCGTCAAAATCGGTCCAGCCGTTTCGAAGATTAGCCGGAACAAACAGATAGATAGACAGACCGATAGAAAGACAAAAAAAAAACTTTTTTTTTTTTAAGCGATGCAGCCGAAGCCGATTCTCAATAAAGATATATCTCACTTACTTGAGAACAATACTAGAACATACATAAATTACACAAAGTTCGACGTCATCGGTTACAAACTAGTTACACAGTGCCTTCAATTCTCCAGAAGTAGTATTTGGCAAAACAAATTGCACATTAGGGATGATTCCTGGGTAAAAAGCAAGAAAAATTGTTTAGTCCGTCAATCAGATAATAAAAAAATATTAGACACGTATTTTTTGCTTTATCATATTAATAAAAAATTACTTAGATAAAACACATTAAACTTGGGGAGTGGGGGCTCGTTACGTCACAGCTACGTATAAAATCTACTGAGAAGTGACGTCATGCCACATTTGAACTCAATGTATCGCCGTAATGTTTTGATTACGTAAAAAAAGAAAAAATACGTGTCCAATATTTTTTAATAATCTACATGACGGACAAAAAAATTTTTTTAGTCTTCATCTATTTTGCATCAAAACGCTCCATTACTACTCTGTAGGGCTTGAATGGCTAAGATGAGCAGGACTTATATTTATGGATAGTCACTTAAGGTTTTTTTAGTTAATGCATTACTATATTTTTCCTCGGACAAATGGAGAGTGAATCACATTTAACACCCATGATATGATACCCATATTTAAAACACTAATTCGCACAAAAAAGCTAATTGCAAATCGCTCGCCGATCTGATCTGACATTTGAATGGGCTTCTTAGAATGCACTTAAGTGCATCGCCAGAGACCTATACATCATTGTAAGCCCAGATTAGATACGATCCTACGTAAAGGTTGTTTATCCAGAAATTAGATCACCGTGCAGGCATTTTGAGGCAAGGTATAAAAAAGTAAAGATCTCATTAATTTTGATGTAAATAAAAATTAAATAAAAAAAAATATTTCTTTCTGTAATTCCTAAATTAAAGAAAAAAAAAAAGTATTTATTCAAAGGGACTCATACAGGAAAACCACATTTTAAACTAAAATAAAATAAAAAACATTTAAGTAAAATGAAATCAAAATTCTGTACGGGGCCAAAAGGCTCCTATCTCAGCATGATGCTGCGACCTTTAAAAATAAGTGTCGAAGATGAAGAAGATGATGTATTAGGTAGGTAGGTACTTACTTACGTTTTTTTTTTTTTTTGTAGTTCTTTTCCATGTATATATTTACATAATATTATAGCCTATGTCCATCTGGAATAATGGAGTACCTTACAAATGCTGAAGGAAATTTTCAAATAGGAGCTGTGGTTCCGGTGATTACCCTCCTCTAAGGGTGGGTTGTTTCGCGTCCACTTAACGCACGCGTATACGTCATAAATGGCGCTAAATATCGTCAAACCAAAAAAAAAATTGGTTGTCTGTAAAGTTGGTTTAGGTACGGACGATAGTTTAACGTTACAACGTCATAACAAAACATTGATGCGGCGCAAGCGTACAATGAGCGTAACGGGACAATGAGTCATCCTTTTTCTTGCATGCAGCCGGCGTTCATCGATTTATTAGACGTTGTCACGTCAAAAAGCGTTGTTTCACAAAATTATGCCCTTAACGTTCGTTAAAAAATAACGATTGCAGTAACCGGTGTCATACCCACTGGTTAAAGTCTTGTCCACATCACCACGTCACGAAGTCGTTAACATGAAACGGTGCGGTGTCGCGGCGCGGTACGTTGACGTCACGTGCAAATTCACGTTACCGTGTCGTAAAAATGCACGTCACGATGCCGCAACGTTAGACGTTGTCGTGCTTTGTAACATTCCGGTATATTTTTCACTCACGAACCTATGAAATAGCAGTAACAGTCACAATACATCTGTACTAATTGATACTGTATTACAGTGCAGCAGTCCCTTTCTAGATATCAAACATCCTTCCAGCCTTCTGTTTTTAAGTGTTTGTCCTTGTAAATCATCTTTTGTCTTATCCCAGAGCACTCGATGTTCCTTAATAAGTGATATCAATACACCAGAATCAATCATTTCTGGCATCAATGAAACATCAACTGAGCGAGCGCATCGTTGCTATGTACCGCTTCCGACTACGCGGCATCAGACGCATCGTTCGCCGCGACACCGTACCGTTTCACGTTAGCGACGTCGTAACGTGGTGATTGGTGGACAGGCCCTCACGTCATTTTATTCTATAAGAATAAAGTTAAACTTTAACCAGTTCAAATGTAAAACATTTGAACTTTGACGATCGCTTTTTTAAGCAGTGAAACAACGCTTTGTATTTAATTAATGTTAAGCATCATATGTATATAATCGATATTACTTAACGTAGGTACGTATGTTACGTTAACCAACCGTTTGAAACAACCGGCCCTTAGTCACAAACTCACAAAATTCGCCCTCACTCTTTATAATATTTGTATAGATTTCTTTCATCAACATCATATTCCTACCTTTTTCCAACTATGTTGGGGTCAGCATCCAGTCTAACCGGAAGCAGCTGAATACCAGTATTTTACATGGAGTGACTGCCTATCTGACCTCCACAACCTATTTACTGGGTAATACGATACGCCTTGGTAAGACTGGTTTTCAAACTTTCGTGCCTCTGACGACCCGTAACGACTGTCAAAGATCCACAAATGACAGCCGAGACCAACGGCCTCAGGAGACGATAACCGACTTTTAATGATTTTACATATACTGAAGATCACGTCTAAACGAGTAGTGTTAATGATTTGGAAAAAATATATGTTAAATAAGAGTATTTTCATAATAACTTAGTATATGAATATTTTAGATTATGTTTATATTACATATTGAAATTAATTTGTAAATTTATGTCTAACGCGGATAAAAAACTGAGAATCACACAAAATATATCAAGCGAATTTTTCTGAAACCTTCACCTTTTTAAAGATAATTTAATTATTGATCTTTTAATATACGTTTTTTATTAAAATACCTTTTGTTTTTTGTATAACAAATTAATAATGCGTCTTATTTGGGGCAGCGCTCCTGGATGGGCGAGTCCTATTACTAGCTGGACGTACGACGCGTTGAGTGAGCTCAGTAGAGAACACGCAAGCTAACCACTCAAGGTCACCATATATCTTGGCCTTAAAGTGCTTTCCGAGGCACGGAGGGTTCTTGGTATGTAAAGGTCACCCATCCACGGACCAACCGCGGCCAAGTGTAGCTTAACCTGATTTCTATCATCACCATTAATTAATTAATTAAGGTACGTACAGAGTCAGAGATTAGTTTAAGTCAATATTTCAATTAACCTTAATAAATATCGATTGATATAACTATTAACCTAGATCTCTAATGTCAATAATAGTCAAAGGCATTCGGCATCGTACTGTTTTGCTTTTTTATGTCCAGTGGCCAGCACATCAAGCTATACCAAACTGGAAATTTTCTCCAAACGATTTAAACTAAAACAAATATGATTCGATGATTTTTATAGGATCACTCGTGTGTCACAAATACTGATTTTCTAAACTCATATTTCAAGTAAATACATGAAGTCTAAGATTCCAAAAAAAAAAATTGCTCTTATAAGTGTGTCACAAATACTGATTTTCTAAACTCATATTTCAAGTAAATACATGAAGTCAAAGATTCCAAAAAAAAAAAAAAATTGCTGTCATAAGGACTCAAAACGTTGGAATGGCTGTATTCTTTTTTAATTTAATTTTTTCAACATGTCACAAGCATGTTACGCATTTCGATGACGCAGACCCATAAGTTTTTCTCTACCAAAAATCGGTCAACGCGGCTGAAAGAAGTTTTCACTTCAAAAAACCGGCCAAGTGCGTGTCGGACCACGCACAATGAAGGGTTCCGTACTTGGAAAGAGAGAAAGAATTTATCCTAAGAACAAACTTAACATTGTAGTTGGTAAACATAATCTTCCATACATTCCAACGGAAAATGTATGTTTGTACGCACAATATCGAGAGATTTACCATGTTACTTTAAGCCTATAGACTTCTTACCTATAGATTTCCTGTAATCTATAAGTATTTTCTGTATTTTTTTAAAAATTTTAGGTTCAGTAGTTTTGGAGATGGGGGGAATGGTCAATTTACGTCTATTTTCACTTATAACTTTAAAACAATTTATTTTGAAATTATAAGAAATATATATTTGAGACTCTCACAGTACGCCCTTTCATTTGATAGTCACACTGTACAGTTTGCAAAACTTTTTTTTTAATTTTCTTATTTGCCCCCAAAACTGACTCCAATATTCTAAATTCATTTATTTACGGTTCACGTCCGTGTTTGGGTCACTCAAATTGATATGTATACCAAATTTCAACTTAATCGGTCCATTACATTCGGAGCAAATTGGCTGTGACAGACGGATCGACAGACACACGAGTGATCGATCCTATAAAGGTTCCGATTTTTTTTTTCTTTTGAGGTACAGAACCTTAAAACGTAAAAAGTTATAAGTGCACGCTGGCCCTAACCCAGTAGCACAGTAGGTACCAGCTAAGAAAATAAATGTATCATAAAATCGTCTATGTATCTCAGATGTAGTCTACACCGACGACCTACTAAACATGTGGGTGACACCACCGGTGGGAACGGTGGCAGTGTAACCGACACGTAATACCTAGATAATAGACACCCACTATTTTCTAATATTACAGGTATTTAGGCTACACAGACAGATGGATTTGTCCTCTATGTCAGGTCTGTTTATATTATGCGGGCAAATGTGTTATTAGGGCAAATATAAAATGTGAATCATGCCATTGGAAAGGCCACCTTATCTTTACTTATACAGGGTCATTGGTAAAACACTAACAACCTCTCTGGGCCTCAAGTCTGCTATTACAATAGTGTCAGAATGGTCTCGCCATTGTGAGTTTTTGACAGATTTGCCATACAAACACTGTCAAATACTCACAATGGCGAGACCATTCTGACACTAATGTAATAGCAGACTTGAGGCCCTGGACTGTATTACTAACATCATTAATCTTTTATTGACTTGAATGTGCTCTGGCGGCTGAGAGTATGTCATGCTCACTTAAATGTCTCGCTGGTGGTGGCGTGTGTGTTGGATCATTAAGTTCCCTTCAAAATGGTTGAGCTAAATGGTGCTAATCCATGCGTCATGTTCGTGAACGCCAGTTCACGACGGCGCCAGCCGTCAGTTGGGACTGGTCAGCTCTTAGCTGCCACAGCTTATTTTAATGTATTTTAATTTTTGAATTGTTTTTATTACGGACGCTTCTAACGTGCACGTCTTTCTACATTGTTCTCACATGTATAACTTCGACATGAATGATGTAACCCATATTTTGTAACAATATTTTGTTTTAAAAGAGTGTCCGTGGAGTTTCTTGTCCGTTCTTCTCCATAGGAACCTACTACGCTTTGGAATGGGCAACTAGCTTCATCTTTCTGACTGACCGACCCCTTGACAATTCAAAAGTGCCTGTAATTGGTTTATTTGAAATAAATGCTTTGAGTTTGATAAACAATAACTTTTGTTGTCCTGTGACCGTTTTCCTGTAGCTACAACGATTAAGGTGCTAGCCCTTGCTACCCCGTTTCAAAAATCCACCCTGTATTACGACTTCCACGCGAACGAAGTCGTGAGCAGAAGGGCAGAACTTAGTTATAAATTCTGAATTCGGGACTTTCGGTAAGAATGTTATAAAATTTAGGCAAGGGATAATCGATACGATGATCCTTTTGCCTTTATCTATTAAAAAAAAAAAAAACGAAATCATTTATTTGCATAAATAAGCTACAGAATGATCTTAAGATAATTTCATCATCATCATCATTTCAGCCGAAAGACGTTCACTGCTGGACATAGGCCTCCCCCAATTGGTTTGATTGGTTTGCCATAATCGTAATGCTTGGCAGGCGGGTTAATATTGTTGGTAGATAATATATCGATCTCATAATAAATATGTCTTTAATATCGGTGTGCAAATTTTACATGCCTATTCAATTATTATTTTTCGAAATTATTTAATTAACTTGAATAATTTATTTATTCAAGTTAACCTAAGTTTTACCTCTCACACACAATAAGGTACAAAGGCGGACTTAATGCCATAGGCATTCTCTACCAGTCAACCAAAGGTAGTGAAGAGGTAAGATGGCAGGTGCTCTATTTAAGAGGAGATAATAATAATAATAAAAATGAGGAGCTCGTGGCTAAGTAATAACAGCCGCACGGGTCGATCCGCCAGGTTAAGCTACGCTTGCCGGGGTTGATCCGTGGATGGGTGACCATCTTTACATACCGAGACTCCTCCGTGCCTCGGAAAGCACGTTAAGCCGTTGGTCCGGCTGTCATTTGTGGATCTTTGACAGTCGTTACAGGTCGTCAGAAGCCCAAATGTCTGACAGCCAGTCTTACCAAGGGATATTGTGTTACCCAGTTACTGGGTTGTGGAGGTCAGATAGGCAGTCGCTCTATGTAAAATACTGGTATTCAGCTGCATCCGGTTAGACTGGAAGCCGACCCCAACATAGTTGGGAAAAGGCTAGGCAGATTGATTGAATAATAATAATAAAAATATTAAAAACAAGTACATAAATCCATACTAATCCATATCCATACTAATCCATACTAATATTATAAATGTGAAAGTAACTCTGTCTGTCTGCCTATCCGTCTGTCTGTCTGTATGTTACGTTTTCACGCCTAAACCGCTGAACCGATCGTTATGAAATTTGGCTGAGATATAGCCTGGGATATGGAGAAGGACATAGGCTACTTTTTTACGCGATAACCGACATTCACACGGGCGGAGTCGCGGGCAAAAGCTAGTCTTTTATAAAGTTTAACTATGAAAATTCGTAAATTATATCTCTTATATCTTATATCAAGATTTTTAATTTGTATTTTTTTTTTTTTGGATTTGTTATTAGTTATTACGAGTCATTTATTTGTTTATTTTATGATTTGTAATTATTTTCGTTAATTTTATTAATCAAGTTTTCTAGTGATCGCAAGCGCTACCGCTGAGCGTGAGGTCCAGGGTTCGATTCTGGGGTCGGGTAAAGTGTTTTTCCATCTGAAATTTCTCAATAGCAGCCGGAGTATGGATTTGTGCCCGGTTGATCGCAATAAGCTTGCACCCGAACAAATGGGACTTAAACCGGTGAAATTGGGGTACACCTCTGCCTAATTCTTCGAGGAATACAGGCGTTATGTTGTATTATATAATCAAGTTAAAGGCCCATTAAGATGACGAGGCACAAATAAAGGATATCCGTCGGAAACAAGAAAATTGATAAGGATTCAATATTCAACATATTTACTTATTTATAAAGAAAAAGAAAGTGCACATAATGCAACAAAACGGCTTTATCTTAACCTACTCTTCAGCTTCTTTTATGATGATCTGGTTTTATGCAGGGCATGATGTCCGACACCATGTTCAGGATAAAGTAAAGTAAAACAAGAAAAAGTGTAACGTCACAAATGAGCATTCACAAGAATTTGGTACCTACATAGGTAGATACAGAGGTGTATACCCGCTGTCCCCATCGCTCGTGTCCAGTCCCCATTAATAGTTATTCACATAAAATGGCACACATTTTAAGTACTGATTTTATTAATCAATCTGCCTAGCCTTTTCTAAACTATGTTGGGGTCGGCTTCCAGTCTAACCAGATGCAGCGGAATACCAGTATTTTACATAGAGCGACTGCCTATCTGACCTCCACAACCCAGTAACTGGGTAACACAATACCCCTTGGTAAGACTGGCTGTCAGACTTTTGGGCTTCTGACGACCCGTAACGACAGTCAAAGATCCACGAATGACAGCCGGGACCAACGGCTTAACGTGCTTACCGAGGCACGGAGCAGTCTCGAAGATGGTCACCCATCCACGGAACAACCCCGGCAAGCGTAGCTTAACCTGACGGATCGACACGTGCGGCTGTTATTACGTAGCCACGAGTTCCTCCTTAATGATTTTATTAATAATAATAATAATAAGGGATCTTGACCATCTTCTGGGCTCTGGGATTGTTCTGAGAGCTGTGGAATACCTCTCCACTCCTCGAGCACCTCAGGACATGTTGCCCCCTTGTCGCTACGTCACTATGTGCTAGCGACCGTTTTCGGGGGCCCATTATTGAGTGTGCAAGTCACCCCCTGCCATTTTATCCGTGTGTAAAAAAACATTGATCAGGCAGGGGCCATATTCCTTCCATAGTTTTAGGTAACCAGTCCATTTTAACCACCGAAATCCATAGTCCAATATTTTTGTTTCCATATCTTGCAATAGGCCTACACCAACCGGGGGTTGTCCTTGGGTGCACTTGCATAGTGCGTATAGGGATAATCGTCGGTTGGTGCCTCATTTAATTAAAAAGCGTCTAACGGGCCTCTGCGAGTTGGCTTCGGCCCCTCGTACGCCTTCCAAAGGTCCGGGACCCCAGGGTCCCGAGATATGTAAACATAAAAAAAAAAAACAGTAATAACTTAAAAGAAATGAAACCTTTTTTTCGCATTTTATTTGAAATATTATGGGGACACGGGCAATGGTACCAACGGGAATACACCGATACAGGTGACAGATATCTATTTATTTATTTATTGACGTGATAACGTCTTATATAAATCGATGAACGCCTGCTGCACGCGTGAATCATTGTCACGTTCCGCCTGAGCCGAGTGTGCAAGCGAGAGCGCGGAACAAGCGATAGAGAGGCACGATCGGCCTAAGCGTTCGGCTTGTGACGCAATGTTTTCATATAACGTTATCACGTAAAATTATCGTCCGTAAACCGAATTTACAGACAAACAATTTTTGGCTTATTCCACAAATCCCCCCTGAAAATGCCCCTTAGGAGGAAAAGTGGAATCTATAAAAAACAGTCTAGAATTCACCTCTGATAATCCCGCTTAGGGGGGAAAACGAGAATTGAAAAAAAAAACTTATTCCAAGATCCCCCTGAAAGTGATTTTTTTTACATTAGGGTTCAGTTTTCTCCACTGAGGGGGATTCTCTCAGGGGGGATTAGTGGAATAAGCCGATTTTTTTTTACTGATACCCAAACTAAGCCAGGGATTGTATTTTGGGAGTCAGTCCTCAAACGTGGAGCATTACAGGGAGATAGTGTTAACACGTGAATGTCGTGACGTAGACGTTTTTGTTCAACTGAGTGGATCTAGAAACTTATATACCTACTTATTGCCTTTGCATGCCGTAAGGTAGAATGTGGAAGAGCTATTTGTTAAAATGTGAACACCTTATTTTGTACCCACAGTCTTTGCAAAATAAATGATTTCTGATTTCTGATTTCTAAATTATTGTTAAAGAGAAAGCGTCAGGTTAGCCTGCAAAATCCAAATTTTCAACAAAAAAAAACGATTTGCAGGTCAGTATCACGTTGTATATATGTTGATCTAAATATGATTCGCGGCCGTATCAATATGTATATATTTATAGAATTATAATCATAAAAATCATCAATACAACTCTCTAAGATCACATGTATGATCCAATTGAATTTGGGAGCACGGCAGTGCCGGTCAAGACGAGCCAAGCGAAGCGCGAGGGCACTACCTACCTTTTCTCGAAGGGCTTCTTCGTTTTATTGAACCCTCATAACTTGGGTTTGGATTATAACAGATAAACAAAATTCTCGGGATAGGATGTCAATAGTGGACTTATCCATACTAATATTATAAATGTGAAAGTAACTCTGTCTGTCTGTGTATTACGTTTTCACGCCTAAACCGCTGAACCGATCGTCATGAAATTTGGCAGAGATATAGCCTGGGATATGGAGAAGGACATAGGCTGCTTTTTTACGCGATAACCGACATTTACGTGGGCGGATCTGCGGGCAAAAGCTAGTTAAATATGTTTCAATTTAACTTTAGATTTTATTAATATCTAAAAAAAACCCGATTTCGTTACTGACTCACTCACTGATGATCATCAAAATTCTTAGGGTACTTCCTGAAGTCCTAGAAAGCTGAAATTTGGCATGTTCTAAAACTTGGAACTTTTACCCCCCAACCCCTTAAACTAGGGGATGGAAGTTTGTATGAGACTACCACAAATTTTGATGCTGGAGGTCTGAAAATTGATATATTGATACAAGGAATCCCCCTTGTTATAAATATTAAAATATAATACATATTACAGGATAATTAGTAAATCACCCCCAAACTTTAAATTAGGGGAAAAAGGCACTTGTGATGTGCAAGAAATACACCCCTAAAAAAGAAAGAAAAAAATAAACAAAATTTAAAATAATTTGTCATAAGCAACTTACAAATAGTGGAATCCCACCACAAAAATTTTCATGTATAATGCTGCCAAGACGAGACCATATGGCTCGCACTGTGAAAAAGTTATCAGGGCCTCAAGTCTGCTATTACGATAGTATCAGAATGTGTAATTGATTTCATAATATTGTTGATTTTGACAAGTTTGGTAATCTACTAATATGTATAATGGCGTCATTATGACTTTCCAATGGTCAGCCACTGACACTCCATTGAAAGAATTGGTAGTCTCGTACATAATGACAAATGAAACTTCCTACTAAACTTACAACTTCCTACTACTTCAGATTGCATAAAACACTGATAAATAATATGAAATCTGGCATGAATAAATGTTCAAAATGCCATTTTAACACAATTCTATTACGAGACCATTGACCGACCAATGATCGACAATTATGAGTTTAGCAGATTACGAACTTTTAGCAAAATGACAATGGGATCGTGTTGGAGTGACGAATTTATAAAAATAGCAGACTTGGGCCCCTGATCTCATGTAGAGCCAGAGCCAAGCTTATAACTCTACACGCCGTAACTCTACAAGCCCTAACTTTACAAACTCTACACCTTAGTCAAAATATGTGGCTGGTCAGACACGCACGCCGGTTGCGAATACTGCACACCTGACTGACCTTTCTGAAGAACATCACCAATGAGGTCACTATTATTACAGAGATTCAAAAGCAAATTATGCGCCTGTGAATGTTCAAAGAGTGAAAGCAACGCTCTGAGAGTTCTCTTGCAAATTGTAAAATAATAAAATACTTTGAAAAGAGGCGAAATGAACTTTGTTATGACAGTTTATTAATTCTAGCAACTTTTTTTTTTTTTTTTTTCGTAAAGAAACTAAGTATCTGTCTTTAATTACAATTCTTTTTCAAAATGTCGTAAAAAGGATTTGGCAGTGGCAGCAAGTGCCTCTTTTACAAATCAGTCTTTATTTGCGCTTACGCATTACTTATATCATAACCACTTGAAGGCGCTAGTAAGATGAAATGATCCAAACAATAGGTGTAAGTAGGTTTCACATTACTGTGTTAAACAGGTTCGCTCTAAGACTCTATAACGTCTGCAACAGGATTACTGTATGTAGGAAATAGGAAATCAAAATCAAAAGTAATTTATTTAAGAGGCTACCGAGCGCACAGTAGCGCCCTCATCGTTATTTCGGTGATTTCTTTTATTTTAGAATAAAAAATCATACGTTAGTATTACTACAAACAGTAGTTTTAAATTGTTATGTTTTATTGTAATCATTAAAACGGAAAATAGTGGCCACTAAGCTCCGTTTTAATGATTACAATAAAACATAACAATTTAAAACTACTGTTTGTAGTAATAATAACGTATAGTCTTGTGAAGCACAACTTGAAGAGCTTATTTTCTGCATTTTCATTCTAAAATAAAAGAAATCACCGAAATAACGATGAGGGCGCCACTGTGCACTCGGCACAGTCTTAAATTAGGCTGAGAAACAGCAGTTTTTGAACGTCAAAATTATATAAGACAATGGTGCCGATTCCCTTGTTCATAAACTAAACTAAATTTAAGTTCAGTGCATCTTTTTCTTTTTTATTTCATTACGAAAACGACACAGGATAAATTTTAGTTTAGTCTTGTCAAATTAATCAGCGCTTGACTTAAATTGACGTAATTTTAGTAGGCAAGTTTTTAATCACGTCTAAACTTGTATGGAGTAGTGACAGGCGCTGATTAATTTGACAGGACTAAACTAAAATTTATCTTCTGTCCTTTTCTTAATGAAATAGAAGGAAAAGATACACTGAACTTAAATTTAGTTCGCTCTAAGACTCTATAACGTCTCCAACAGGATCACCGTATAGGTATAGGATATAGAAAATCAAAATCAAAAGTCATTTATTCAAATTAAGCTGAGAATCAGCACTTTTTGAACGTCATAATTATATAAGACAGTCTCTCAAAACGCCCGCCCATTCAGTGGCGTAACTAAGGGGGGGCGGCAGGGGCGGCCCGCACCGGGTATCACCCGCTTAGGGGTGACACCCGACCTGGGGCCTAAGTCTACTAATTTACAAACGTTGCAATGGTCTCGCCATTGTGGGTATTTGATAGTGTTTGTATGGCAAATCTGTCAAAAACTCACAATGAAGAGACCATTGCAATGTTTGTACATTAGTAGACTTGGCCCCCTGACCGTGGACATCAGTAGTGAGTGCTATCTGTAACTATTCGTAAAACTGTGGCAGATTGCATAATCGCCACCAATAAAATAATAATTATAATAAATATGTAAGTAACAATAATAAACGCGGTGCCTACTTGCCTACTAAGTTTTTTTTTTTTTTTTCATTCAGGACCATGGAAAGGGTTGGTGTGATTTCGGAGTTTGCAAGTGATAAAGTTAGAAGGAAGAAATTTTAATTTTTTACTCACTAAATTTGTTTCAAACATCATTGATTAATAATAAAAAAAAAAACGTATAATAATAATTTGTAATATTTGAATTATAAAACAAAAATTAAATTTACTTTTATTTTAACACTTTTGGGGTTACACCAATATCCGCACCGAGTGCCACTCATGCTAGCTACGCCACTGCGCCCATTACCGTACTTTAGCTGGGAAGAAAAAGTGGCGCAACAAACCCCCCAGTAGCACAGCTGTCTGTTAAGTTAGAAGAACTTGATTCTATACAATAGTTTGCAAAGTATTTAAATATTACAATACAAATACTGTACATCGTGCAACCTTCAGAAAGGGAATTGTCTCGAGCCTTACTATTTTAGCAGGCGCTATACTGCCAGCGCCGAATCTGAACACCTTAGCAATGTTTTGTCGCTCCAAAGCAATAAAAACTCAAACTATAAGGAGCTATTTCAATAACATTGTAGGTACTTACGTCAGGTATCTAGTTCAATAGGCACGTAGCTAAAACTACTTCACTGCCACGCCCTTTCGGAAAGCTATTCAAAGTTACATAAGACTAGACATTACACGTAACTCTATCAGATAGGAAACCAGCAATGCGGGAAACTTATTGCATAGCAAAATATCTTATAGATAATCTTGTAACTTTGAAGAGACGTGTTAGCAGTTTGTCGTGTTACGCAAAACAATTGAGTAATGTTCTAGCGACAATATATCTATGGTCGAGGACTAGTTTCGAGAAATAAGACCGTATTCGAACTGATTGCATTATTTATTAAGAATTATCGAACTCAATGAAATGACTACGACTAAATTATACATTACTTACCTACTTCTGGATCCCTCTCGTTCTTCCATTACAGACCACTCTTAAGTGTTCTATCGCCGCGCGATGACCAGATCCTCAAGTCTGCTACGAGTATTACAATAGTATCAGAATAGTCTATCATTGATTTCATAATTGTTGATTTTGACAAGTTTAGTAGTCTACTAATATAACGGCGTCATTATGACTTTCCAATGGTCAGCCATTGACACTCCATTGAAAGAATTGGTAATCTCGTACATGAAAAGAAAAACAAATGAAACTTCCTACTAAACTTCCAACTTCCTATTACTTCAGATTGCTTATAACACTAATAAATAATATGTAAAAATATATATAAATGAAATCTGGCATGAATAAATGTTCAAAATGCCATTGTAATACAATTTTATTACGAGACCATTGACCGACCAGTGATCGACCATTATGAATTTTGCAGATTGCGAACTTTTAGCAAAATGACAATGGGATCGTGTTGGAGTGACGAATTTATAAAAATAGCAGACTTGGGCCCCTGGTAGTTTACAGAAATGCAGATATCTGCAAACTGCACCAGATCATCGCGCATGGATGGGAAACATACGGCACCGGTGGTTGTGACGATGTTTTTTTAAATATATATAGCAGGAGTGAAAAATCCTCATGAACTGACTGCCTCACTGGTGAGCCAGTCTGGGCAGTGCCAGACTCTTACCGGCTAAAACCCACTCCTGCCTTTGCTCAGTGTCCCTCTGACATGATCAGAGACCCTGTTGTAACTTTGTACGTGTCCTGTTTTAGGAAAGGAGGGTTCCTGGAAGCATATCTAACATACCTACTATATTACAATACTATGTTATACTTATTTTTTTGTATTTTTATTTGTTTTTCCATATTTTTCAGTCTCCCTATGCTAATAACTATAATATTTTCTTTTCCTGTGATTAAATCTAGACTATATTCATGCTATATACTTAAATAGCTATCCTAATAATATATGTACAATATATTATACTTACTAGAGAATGGGCAGCAGCGTTCTCTATGCATTTTAACACCATACTGCGATCGCCAATCTGCCTGCCAAGCATGGCGATTATAGCAAACCCCCCAATTGGGGGAGGCCTATGTTCAGCAGTGGACGTCTTTCGGCTGAAATGATGATGATGATGATATCATATAGACATAGTAGGTAATTTATTTTTCTACTTTTTTACATTTCTTTCGTATTCTATAATTTTTTACTTCTAAATTAATATATGATTCTCTTATTTTGCTTTCCATGAATCCAGACATACTCACAGCTGCTACTTTATATGCTTATTACAATTTTGAATTTTATGTGCTCATGATTTTCTTTGTGTTTCAGGTTGTGGCGATGTTGGATACCTATTTCTAGCAATGGGCGTCTTTCAATTCGATGGTTTGCAAGATAAATGCAAATTAACTGCCTTGCAAATCTGGGCCAGGAAAACTTTTGGTTAACAATTCACTGCCAAGTCATAAGTCTCGAGTTCGAATCTAAGACCTCTGACTTTTTGGATTCATGTGCGTATTGTATAATTAATTATTAATAGTGTGGCGGTATATCTACAAACGCCATATGAGAACTACGCATCAAAGACCTGACGTCACAAATCCTGCATCGAGCAATCAGAGTTTACCGCGTGACTAGCATTATATACAATACTAGCTGACCTGACAGACTTCGTTCTGTCAAAAGCTATAGTATAAACTCCAATACTCTATCCTACCCTACCCTACCTACCCTACCTACCTACCTACCTACCCTACCTACCCTACCCCACCCTACACTACCCTACCTACCTACCTACCCTACTCTACCCTACCCTACATACCTACCTAAAACTTAAAAAAAAAATTAGATAGTAGCCGATTCTCAGACCTACTGAATATGCATATAAAATTTCATAAAAATCGGCCAAGCCGTTTCGAAAGAGTATGGTAAATAACATTGTGACACGAGAATTTTATATACGTATAAGATATACCGACATCAACCGTCGGGCATTGCCCACCAGACACGACACCCGTTTGGTCGGAGGATCCTCCCTTTTCTATGGAGGATGAGAGAACTTTACACCGTATTCCCAATAACTCTATACTAGCTTAAAAAACGGTGGAGAAAAACATCGCGAGGAAATGTCTGAGAGATATTTCTCGACGGCATATGAAGTCAAGTCAGAGGCCCATTGGGCGGCATAAAAACTTTGACACCTGTTTCTTTTCCTGTGGTTAGTGACTAACCACAGGAAAAATAAAGAGAAGAGATAACAATTAGTTCGAAAATGGTACAAAATGGCATGAAACTTACTTCTCGTTTCATATTGCTCAAAGTACACTCACTACCTATGAAAAGCTGAGATAACCATTAGTTCGAAAATGCTAGAAAATGGCATGGCACTTCATTTCTCGTGTCATATTGCCATATGTACACTACCTATGGAAACCTGGCAATTTTGATAACGATGATGGGGTGATGTTTTTACGATAACATTGAGCTAATCGTACAGCCCATGCCATGATTAGAAATAAATGGTTACATAACACAGTCCTCAGCAAATCGTATTAGATTGTACCATCCTATAATAACCGGCCAAGTGGTTGTCGGACCACGCACAATGTAGGGTTCCGTATTTGGTATGAATTTATCCCTAGAACAAACTTAACATTGTAGTTGAAAAACATTTTTCCATATGGAATGTATGAGAGAACATGTTTTTCAACTGTAAATGTAAGATGGTCGATTATTACTTGGTAACTTGCGAAACCTACTTAGCTGTGATAGTTTTCCTTTTATTTTAACTTCGTTATATGTACTACAGCTGTGAATTTTTTCACATATCCATATACAACCATATACAGCTGGCAGGGGACACACACACTTGACTTTAACCAAAATCAGCACTTTAAAGCTTAATATCACGCAAACGGATCATTTAATCGAATAATGGTTTTAACAAACCCACAATATTTTTGAACGGCCTATCCTACGATACCCCAAAACCGTGGGACAGACGAGAAAAAAAATATCAAACTCAAACTCAAATCATTTATTTCAATTAAACCATTTACAGGCACTTTTGAATTCTCAAGGAGTCGGTCAGTAAGGAAAATGAAGCTACATGCCCATTCCAAAGCGTAGTAGGTCCTACCTATGGAGAAGAACGGGCAAGAAACTCCATGGACACTCTTTTAAATTAAATTTTTACAAAAATAATTATTAGTTACATCATAATGTTGAATTCATAACGAAATGTGAGAACGATGTAAAAATAAAAACGTAGGTACAAGTTAAAAGCGTCCAGAGTAAAAACAAATAATTCAAAAAATATATACGAGTATTAATAAGCCGTGGCAGCTAAGAGATGACCAGTCCCAACTGACGGTACCCGTTCACGAACATAACGCATGGATTAGCACCATTAAGCTCAACCATCATCCCCACTTTACGTGTAGGGGAGGTAGGTACCCTAAAAACATTATATTTCAACATTTAATTTTACCACTTTGTCGGCGTGATTAATAATGTATTTATACTCATACCAAATACCAGCTTTCTAGCACGAAGAGTCTCTGAGCTAAGCCGCAGACAGACAGACAGACAGGCAGACGGACAGTGCGAAACTATAATGAGCTTATAAGTACTATATGATTCGTTCACTTTAATAAGCAAGTATTTATATATACTTTATAAGTACTTACTTATTAAACTGTGAACTTATCAAACTCATGACCAACGGGCAGACATTTCCAAAAGCGTTACAATTTGGTGGGAACCACACTGCCATTTTATGTCCTTTAGCTCTAAATCTAGTTATTTATTACCTAGTACCGGATTGATCTAATAAAATAAGATCCGCTTAACTTCTCATTAGGTATGCATAACATTGTAAAGTTTATCGGAACCGACGTCAAGGTGTAACTGAGCTTGTATTACAAAGTGTACAGCTATGTTGTTCTGACCAAAATCGTAAGGTTATACATCTAACTGATACTTTTTACACAACTACCCAAAAAAGAGTGTAATGTGTTCAGGATTCATGTATCTAAATACAGGGTGGCCAATTAAGATGTATACAACTTTTTTTAGCCCCCATTCTGATTTAAAGCCAAATTTTGCAGTCGTTTGGTGTTTATTATTTAGTTAAAATGCGGCATATTCGTTATGCACAGTTTATAAGACCATGACCACCGCAATACTTTCAGTAATTTATCCTGAAGTTCTTAAACGAATTTAAAAACGAACCAATTTTTCTAACAAATCATTAAGAGTAACGAATAACATTTTGATCATTGAGGATTTCGCGACATGATGTTCTGACTTTTTTTGTATGGGGTTATCCAAAGGGACGTGTCGTGGTCAATCTTGATTACAAAAAGCAGAATATTTGTGATTTTGTTAGTGGGATAACTAACAAAGTATGCGAAAATTTAATGGAAAACAATGAAAAGCGATCGCATTTTTGAGTATAAAAAAGGAGGAGATTACGCTAATCTTAATTTTCGTATAAAATTGCCAATCCTGAGTAAAATTATTATAGAAAAATAATCCTGTAATTTTCGTTTGAAATCAAAATAATCAAAATTTTATGTTGTATACTTCCAAATTGGCCACACTGAAAGAAATGTTTAGCAAAAACTTGGTTACTGTTTACACAAAAATTGTGAGTTGTGAACTAGATTTTATCTGTTAAAAAACCCTGTTTTGCACACAACAAAATCGTTTTGTTTAATTTAAGCAAAGTTTATTTCCTTATAACTAAAGTTGAGTTATTTTTTAAGTAACTTAATTAGTTCGGCTAATTATTTTTTTCAGTGCAACCTGTATGTATGTGTGAGTTTTTTTAGTCCACCATAACTTTTAAATGCCTGAACAGATTTGGATGCATGGGGTTTCGTTACAATCCTTAAAAAAAAAATGAAAACACGACTGCCTTGCCAAAAAAAAAACTAAAAAATAAGTTGTATTTGTTAATCTGTATACATATACAAAGCGAAAGGTCACTCATTTACTGGCTAATTAAACCGATAAATGAAATTGTCATTGCAGTCGGGGGACCGTTTTGTGGAACACTTTTTAGGGTTCCGTACCCAAAGGGTAAAACGGGTCCCTATTACTAAGACTCCGCTGTCCGTCTGTCTGTCAGTCCGTCTATTACCAGGCTGTATCTCATGAACCGTGATAGTTAAACAGTTGAAATTTTCACAGATGATGTATTTCTGTTGCCGCTATAACAAAAAATGCTAAAAAACAGAAAAAAATATATTTAAGGGGGGCTCCCATACAACAGACATGATTTTTTTGCCGTTTTTATAGATAACTAGCTTTTGCCCGCGGCTCCACCCACGTGGTTGGCGGTTATCGCGTAAAAAAGTACCCTATGTCCTTCTCCATATCCCAGGCTATATCTCTGCCAAATTTCATTACGATCGGTTCAGCAGTTTAGTCGTGAAAACGGAACATACAGACAGACCATTAAAAAAGAAATTAAAAAAGATGTAAGAAATGCATCCACATCTCAGGAAGAGGCAGGGCCGTCTCAGCTCAGGTCTTCAGCTCCCCAATTCGACTTTAAGACTAATTGTTTATTATGTGCGCATAATGTAAAAGAAGAAACCAAAATGCCTTTGAGCAAAAGGCATTAAAAAAAAACAAAGGATTACATTCAGTTGAAACTCTAACTGGCCAATATCGTATCAGGGAGGCGTGTTCTATGAGGAAGGATTCCTGGTCGCTTGTCCTCCATTAACGATCTTGTTGCTGAGGGGGCAGTATACCACAAAGACTGCTACCACACTTTTGTGAAGCCTATCAGTTTCCCAAGTCCGAAAGCTATGAGATCCCCAGAAACAACCATGTCACAGAGGCTATGGTGGAGATTTTTTACTACATGGAGAGAAGCACCGATTGTCAGTTCTCCCAAGATGAGATACTATGTTTCGTAACAGGGTTCAAACCTCAGTGGCGAACCATCAAGGCTGAGTTGGAAAGCAAATATGGAAATCGAATATTGATCACTCCAGGGGTCAACGGGCGTTATATAAGACACTGATTGAATGTGTAACTTAAATACAACATACAAACTAAAAATAAAATATTTATACTATAAACTCTGCTCATTGGGCATCAAAAAATTCTTCCGCATCGCTGTCAGTGGGAAAAGTGCCCAAAAGGCTGGCAGCGTTGCCACGTTGAATGGCAACGTTGATTGTTTGGCCTAAAAATAGGCCAGCCCTCTGGTCACGTGAAGAGTCGACCAACCGCTTGGCGATGTCCCGATATACACGATGAGCACTCGGACCCCACGGACCTAATGTTTCAACCCCAAACGCCTCAAAAATATAACTCCCTATAAGGTTGTTATATTTGCGCCGTTTGAGGTTTTCTGCACGTGCAGCAGCCACCCCAGAGGGCCCGCGAGGGTGTCGACACAGGTTGCATCCCACACCAAAGGCCTACCCAACTGCCAAGGCATTATGGTCATTCCGTCTGGCCTCTTCCCATCGTCACGTGCCAAGCCACTGGGTTCTAAAACAGCAGGCACCCCGGCGGTGACAAGAGCCCAACGGATAATGTCATTAATACTGGCGTGGCGTGCTAACCGACCAGCGCTCCTGCTGCAGGATAAGCCATGGTGTCCGAGGCGGTCGACTGCTTCACCGCACTGACAGCGATGTGGAGCCCCGCAAGGAGCACCCAGACGCAGACTTCTAGCGAGCCGGAAAGTGGTGTCACCCAGCATAGTGCCTATGTTGGGTGACGGTAGTGCCCGAAGCCAAAGGCCCGACTCCCATTCTCCCACAGCCAGCAGGCGGGCACGCTCAGCAGTATTGGTGGACGTATTAATGAGGTTATTCCGTACCAACCTGCAGAGCGGCTCATCCCACTGTCTCTGGGAAGACGGGAAGACTGGGGTCAACAGATTCAAATCGCCCGTAGTGTGTTTTAGAGACACCGGGTATAAAATTATCAACCAAAGTAAGGTATGAAAATGGTCTGTCTGTATGTTCCGTTTTCTCGCCTAAAACGCTGAACCGATCATCATGAAATTTGCCAGAGATATAGCCTGGGATATGGAGAAGGACATAGGCTACTTTTTTACGCGGTCACTCATTAACTCACTGATTATATAAACAGATAGGTAAATAAAATTGTCATTGCAGTCGGGGGAACTCTAAGATTAAAACCGGCCAAGTGCGAGTCGGACTCACGCACGAAGGGTTCCGTACAATCCATACTAATATTATAAATGGGAAAGTAACTCTGTCTGTCTGTCTGTATGTTACATTTTCACGTCTAAACCGCTGAACAGATCGTTTTGAAATTTGGCAGAGATATAGGCTAGGATATGGAGAAGGACATAAGCTACTTTTTTACGCGATAACCGACATCCACGCGGGCGGAGCCGCGGGCAAAAGGTAGTAGCTTAATAAAAACCTGATAAACTATCTGGTTATTTATTACACAGTTAATTGTGATTTGTTAGAATTTATTAATACCTATTTAAATTATTTTACAGTCTCTATGTTTTAAATTAACCTATCTTGTTGGTACTTCACGTAACTCATTAGTTGCATTTGCAATGGAACCATTACAAGACCGAGACCAACGACCAATGCATGTCGCTATAATGTCTAGATTTGTAGGTTGTAACGGAAAATTATTATAACACTTTTTGTGTTTCTCGAACAGTTTTGAAACTAAGCTATTGTTTGTACAGTATGCAACTATACTAATACAACTATTTTCTTCAAAACACGAAGTTTGCCAAGAGACAGAAAATAGTTGTACTGTATGTACGGGCAGCAATGAATAAATACATTGCTAGGGGGTGAGATTTCTATGCAGCTGACTGTACATGTGTTTGGTCATACGATGACGAAGAGCAATAAATCAAATCCGTAAAAAAACAAAAAAATAAAATTATTAGATTTTTTTTATTAATACATTTTCAAGTTCGTTCTACAAGAGTTTGCATTATAATACACAGTTCACATTCAACTTTATACAGTTTAACATTTTTTTTGGCTTTTTCTGGTCGTTTTGTATAAAAAAATAGTGTGTCAGGCAGTGTTGAGCTTGGGTCAGAGGTAGGGTTTAGTGCCAGCCGCCGTGGTGGCCCCAGGGCTCCTCGGGGGACGCGGCCGCGGCGTGGGCCGCGTGCGCGTACTGGGACAGGTGGACCGCGCGCGCGTGTTGGACCTCAGGGGTGTCTACCACGTATTGGCCGTCGTGGGTCAGCTGGATGTGAGCCTGGGGAGAAAGGTTAGGTTAGAACCGTTTGATGATGAAGAACGGGCTGACGTTGGGTGTACCAGGTTTGCGTAGATAGATATGTAGGTATGCAACATCCTACACCATTATCAACTCTGATATCCAGCAGGGCAAATTACACTCGATGAGATCCTAGATTACACCATGCTTGTACCAGAAGGGGCAGGTCTTTTTTGCCATGTTATGGGATAATCTCGCTCACAAACTTAAGTGAATGAATGACTATTTTTGCTATTAGTATAAAATGCTGCAGCTGCCCAAGATATCGCCTGCTACACAGTTCAT
This sequence comes from Dryobota labecula, assembly GCA_947523025.1. Taxonomy (NCBI): domain Eukaryota; kingdom Metazoa; phylum Arthropoda; class Insecta; order Lepidoptera; family Noctuidae; genus Dryobota; species Dryobota labecula. The sequence continues at coordinate 14,231,528 of OX383303.1, forward strand.
AATGTTTCATATTTAGCTTCAACTTCGCCTAGCATGGTTTCAAAAATTCCAAATAATCACCTGAGGACCAGTCCATTTGCCATAACCAGCAGCGTAACCCGCTCCGTGTCCAAGACCGCCGTATGCGAGGGGGCCGAGGGCCGCTCCATGGGCCAGACCACCGCCGTATCCGCCGTGGGCTGCGCTGGCGTGGGCCGCGCTGTGGGCCGCGATGTGAGCGGCCTTAAGGTGGGCTACCTCGGGAGTGTCTACCACGCGACCATCATGGGCCAGGGGGGCGGGGCCGTATTTCAGAAGACCTGGTGACAGAAGGTTGGGTTAGTTGACGACTTTAGATGAGATGGTAAAGTGAGAATGGAGTTTTCAGTGGTGAACCATGGTGTTGAGGACCTTACCTTATGGTGTGAAAACATCGAAAACATCACGGAAAAATGTAGAAGCTTTTAATTTATACTTTTTAACTTTCTTTTGTTTCATGTAATGTAAAAACAATAACAAGAGAAACAGTTGAACTTTCAAGCCGAAGAGGGATACAAGTTAATTTTTTTACTTGACACTGGCATACATTTCAGGTTCTAGTAAGAAACATTAAATATTTACCAGCAGCAGGAGCGCCGTAATGCGCGCCGGCACCGTAAGCGGGTCCGGCAATGTATCCTCCGGCGGGCGCCCACGCGCCGTGAGATGTGGAAGCTTGCGCGTGAGCCGCGGCGTGGGCCGCCTTAGCGTGGGCTACCTCGGGCGTGTCCAACAGGAACTTGCCGTCGGGGCTAAGTTGAACGTGCGCTGGCGGGCCTGCGTAGTATGAAGCCTGTGCCAGGCAGAGGGTGGCTGCGAGGATAATCTGGAAAGAAGAGGAGTGTCAAAGATGTTTGGAAAATGGTAACATAATCGCTGGATTTACAAGAGAATGGGTTGCTATTAAGTTGCTATGTCCAAATATCATCATCATCATCATTTCAGCCGAAGGACGTCAACTGCTGGACATAGGCCTTCCCCGAGCACCGCCACTTCGACTGGTTCTGGGCTTCCCGCATCCAGCGGATTCCTGCGGCTTTCACAAGGTCATCGGTGTCGGTGTCCAGGTATAGTTCTAACACACAGAACTATACCTATATAAGGAGTACTCCTATTGGTATACCACGAATTAACATCGTGAAGAAAGAGGGCATCGTGCATGCCTGAGAGATATTTCTCGACGGCATGTGTAGCTAAGTCAAAGGCCCATTGGGGGGCATAAAAACTCTAACACCGGGTTAGCCACTAAAAACACGAAAAGAATAGGAGGAGAGATTTGTATACCTATCTTCATTCTACGTTAGAGCCTTGTCAAAAACACGCATTTATCAAATTGAAGGCTTATCAAACGAGGTGAAATATAGTATAGGTAAGACTTGATTATAGGTGTGGTCAGGATTATGATTCTAGATTTATTGGTGTATAAAATTAAGGACCAATTAAGGAGTTCAGCATTGGTTGCAGCATTAAACTAGGAATGTCATAAAATATGATATGATAAACTATTAAATGGCTGACCAATAAATTATGACAAAATAATATTGTAGGTATTGTCATTGATTACTATATTCCATTTACAACATTGAAAAAAAAATTACGGCTAAATAACGACAGTTATTGTGTAATTATGTTGAAATTACTGCACTTTAGAGTTATTTTTTTAATGTAAGGTAAATAGATTACAGTGCTTTGTATATATCGTGAAATAACGGAGTTTATTAAACGTTTACATCGAAATAACGAAAGGGTGAGAACAGTTATTTGTCTAACGTAGTATAGTAAGAGTAACATTTTTCCCGTCTAAATACACAATCAAACAGTTCTAAATACCAGAAAAACAACAACTGAAGTGCATCTAATGTAATTATAATTGATCAATTTTCGCCTGACATTGCCAGTAGATATTTATCGGAGCGTAACCAAGAGTTTCGCGGTTTCACGCGGTAGTTCCGAAACCTAGACACTTACGCAGCCACCTGCGCCGGAGTTACTCACACGTGAATATAATTAAACAGCTTACGACAGCTCACTCACGGTTACTAAACTATGGGAGTATTGGGCGACAAAAGGGACCTTAGTAGGATCCACTTCATCACGGAAAAGTTTTTTCGTAAAGACGTCCTGATGTTTTTTCAGGAAGCAGAAAGAAGACTATGTACGATTCAGTATTATTTCATCTGACCCAGAATGAGAATTTATTGGCGTCTGTAATATTTCATGATTAGAACTTCTTGCGCTCTACGCCGGCCATCCAGGGCAAACCACCCAATGAGTGGAGCAAATTGTAGGAAGAGAAGCATCCACAATCTCCCGGCTTCATTAAACCCCAGGAACATTTGCCTCCCGGGCGTGATCTGCAGTGACCTATATGGAAAGCTCTCAATCGATTGCGTACCCAAGTTGGCTGCTGTAGACGCAATTTATCGAAGTAGGGTATAATTGACCCATCCAACACCCAGTGCGAGTACGGTGCTTCTGATCAGACCATGCCCCACTTCCTTGAGTGTCCTAAGTGCCCGTTCACCTGCACTTCGGATGACCTAAAGTGCCATTGATGCCGCAATCAAAGTGGCCACCTACAGACTGGGCTCATACGATAAGATAATAAAAAAACAACTAAGAAGAGTACCATCGACACGAAAAGCAGAAGTGCATTTATGACCAAACATAGGTAATTTCTATCGACGTTAGTGATCGGGTATCTACCCCGATCACTAAATCGAAAGGCAGTCTAAAATGGCATCTGGTCCAAAAAAAAACTATCACGAAACACAACTGCAATTTCAACTCATCAAACTTTCCTATATTTATAACTAGCTTTTGCCCGCGGCTACGCCCTCGTGATGTCGGTCATCGCGTAAAAAAGTAGCCTATGTCCTTCTCCATATCCCAGGCTATATCTCTGCCAAACATGACGATCGATTCAGCGGATTAGGCGTGAAAACGTAACAGACAGACAGAGTTACTTTCGCATTTTATAATATTACTAGCTATTGCCCGCGCCTTCGTCTCGTCGATCCAGGATGAAATGTAGCCTATGTCATTCTTATATAAAAGACACGTGGCGCCATTTATTATCATAAGAACGTTATTGTTGTTTTCCTCGGGAACAGTATTTTTTTCGGGATGAAAGGTACCCTATGTCTGTTTCTGTACACCTGACAACGTATATGCATTTCAGGATGATCGGTCCAGTGGTTTAGGTGTGAAAAGGTAACAAACAAACAAACTTACTTTCGCATTTATAATATTAGTTAGGATAGTATGGATAAAAATCGAATACACTGGAAGTACATGTCAAAATACATCTGATACAGTTCCGGGGCACAAATTGCATACAAGCTGACCCATTACAGCTCACGCTTGAGTGAGTGCGGCGCAAAAAGTGGCAACAGTCAGTTTGGACATGTCGTTATTATGTCTATTACACGGACCAGCGACGGCTATCGTAATGTTGCCAAAGGATATTACACTAGTTTCTAATATAGACAATGCATTCTTGTATGCATAATCAACCTATACCGAATATTTCCACTGCTGGGACCCAGGCCTCCTCTCTGTCAAAGAAAGCAGGCCGTGCCCGTAATCTACCACGCGGGCCCAGTACGGCTTGGTGAATGTCACAAGTCTTCGAATGTTTAGTTCTAGATGATATAGAAAGAGACACTGTGATACAGATTTCATCCATTTTAAATTTTTTGCGACCTAAAAGTTTGTTTTGCAGCTAGGCATAGCGTGCTCCAATACTGATTGGCATTCTTATTTATTTATTATTTTTATAATTATACTTTATTGTACACTTTATTGTATTCTGAATTGTAGTTTTTTGCTACATGTTGCCAGGGTAAACAATAATCTCCAAAATTTTTAGTTCAGAAGACAGGAAAAAATCAATTGATGATATATCAAGATAAAAATCAATTGATATATATCGTGATATATATCATGACATATATCCGCTGAAATATATCGGCGAACCCTGTTTTCAATATTTAAGAGGGTTTGGGCGAGCGATTAAAATTACCCCGAATTCAGAACCTTGACTAGAAAAGTTTCTGACCAGCACTTTACAGCTAACATTTCTATAAGGTTCTTATCAGTACAAAACGTTACATTAAAAGTATGAATAATTTCAAACCACAACAAGATTATGATACAAAATCCATCATAATCACAAAATTATCTCGCCTAGTTTACGTCGTTAATACTAGAGCAATAACTAAGCACGATTTCATCAAATGTTAGTCGTATCAAATTAATTCAAGTATTGTTTTACTATCAGATTTCCCACGAGCCTCATAATGTGTATCAGTCACAGAAGTGTCAAGACATCATAATGTTGCATCGCGAATCTAATTTCAAAATGGACGCCGAATTACCGCGTGTGAATTTGTAAATTATTCTGTTACCTAAGTAATGCTTTAGCAATGCTAGCTGTTGTACTATTTAGAACTATAATAATTCATGGACAACGTCAGTGAAACGCTTAAAGAGGTTTTGTGAAAGAAGATGATTTCAAAATAATCCGGAGTAAGTTTGAGGCTAAGGAACACCGATGTAGGTACCTATATACACATATGATATCGTCAGCATTAATGTCAATTTACACCCCTTAAAAATTATTTAAGTAATGACAAGTACCTGAAAGAACGACAGTACACACATCAAAAAAAGTTTGCGATCACTTTGAAAAATCGAAATAGAGAATACGAAATCACAAGGTTAGACTTCCTGCCGGCTCGCCTGACTTAAACCCAATAGAGCACGCGTAGGATGCTCTTAAGCGAGCTGTTTGGAACCGTCAGCCACGTCCCCAGACAGTGCCAGAGCTCAGGGAAGCCGCTATTCATGAATGGGACAGGTTACCTCAAGAAATGCTGGATAACTTGATTCTCAGCATACCCAGGAGGATCACCGCATGTGTTCGAGCCAAGAGAGGAGTTATATTATATTGAATTAAACCTTTTATTAAAGAAAACACACAACAAAGAATTATTCTTGATTAAGTTCAATTTAAAAAAATAAAACAGCTTATGCTAGTGATCACAAACTTTTTTGATGTGTGTATTGTAGTTTTTAACTCACCTAAAGAATTTTAATTGATTCCCAATTCGTTTCCAACATTATTGTTACATCGGCACTAACTCCATTTAATTTTATATAATTCGTGCTCAACATTTCTGGCGCACAGTCGTAAAGTAGCTTACAGAAACCAGGGTGTTTTGCAAAACTATTGCTTGAAGCTAACTAGTTACGCGAAACATTGAAGGCGTGGCACGCACCGGCTATGGCCGCCATTGCAGATGACAGATAAACAACAACAGCTTTAAATAAAACGGACAAGCTATAAATACGCTTTACAGAGCAGATAGCAATCGAACACCATAGATTACATTACAAAGAGCCGCGCGTACTGTACACCTTTTTCAAAAATCGAACATTGTCTTTATGATTTACACAACAGCCTGTGTTGTTTTTTTTTTTTTAACGTAATAATAAAACCTTATTATATAGACAACAGGTTTTTAATCTTTCTTGAAATCCTTAACATTCTAGAGTAGATATCTGTATCATTAGTTGTGATCTATTTTATCCGACTATGTTCGGAATTTTAATGAAATCTCTTGTTCAATTAGTCCCACGGCTGCAGTGATCATTTGTCGAACATGACATATTAGAGACATAATAGGCAAAGGAATAATTATATTGTGTCTATATTTATTAATTACATTCGATAAAGCCGACAATTTCCTTCTTCCCTTTACCTAACTTAGACATAACAATATAAAACATAAAATTAAGCCATTATTGTATTATCTGGAACTGAAATACCATTTTAAGAACACAATGCCTTTTAAAGGCAAATGTCAATAATATAGATCCGAATTTAAAATGGTTGATAGTAAAATGTTCTAGATAAATAGGAATGTCTTTTTATTAATGTAATGTATTAGCTTATCGGCTTTAATACTTTGAACATTTAAATATCAAAATCAATGTGCTCTATAATCAAGTCGGAAGGCTGAATGGAGAGTACTTTAGTTAAAGAAGTAAATTAAATGTGCTCTTAACAATCAAATTTTGAAATCCGAATGCTACTTACTAATAAAATATACGTTTACGTATTGCAAAGTTTTTAATGTTCTAACCACAACCCGTGGTTTACTCTGTTCTTATATATCTGTATCGCATTTCTAACGATAATAATACAAGTACGCACGTAATACAATATATTGATACCGAATATGAAACCGCAGACCGCTATAATAATTTGTTACGTCCAAAATATATATTTTTATTAAACGAAATAGAAAGTGCCAAGTGAGAACGTTATCAAAGACAATAGCGTGTTTTTTTTTTTTGCTGGTCTCTCGAGTCGATTACATTCTAATTATAAATGTTTATGCAAAATAAATGGCTTATAAGTAATTAATTGCAATATCTAAGGTCGAAACTATTAATGTGAAGTACTTATGAAACATAATTATAATTTGAAATAATGTTTAGCGTAATGCCACGCCCTGTTTAGCCAGTAATAAAACACTTTCCTACGATAGTTATTATAAACGAATTCATGAATTAATAATGTACCTACGGCAGTTTGAATTAAAGTTAATAATCCCGACATACCTACTTGAATGAATTATAAATTCTAATCGTTCAATTTCACGATTAAGTGCAATTTCCTAAGTGCTAAACGCATAAAATTGCAATTCATATTTAATTAACAACCTTGGTGCTAATTATCCACGTAATAAAAGTTAAAGACATGTAGACGCAATGTTAAATGGAAAGTTATTTGTTTTTATTGATACTATCAAGGCGACCAAGGTGTTAGAGGAAAATAAATGACAATAAAGATGATAATGTTCTAGAATGACTGAAGATGATCACGAATCCCGAAACCAAATCCTAAAAATTACAAAATGAAAAGGAATATTTTTTTGGCAAACTTCTTCGTCGAATTCATCATATAATCAGCATTAAGTATGAATACCAATGAATCAATATTTAACTATGACAATAATGAATTCTATCAAACTAAACCGGAGATAAATATGTATGTGGTCATAATTCAGCACTTGTTCGCGCGCGCAACCCAATAGTTGGACAAGTGATCGGCAGTGTAAATAGCTACAACTGTTTGATAAACAATCGTCTCTTGCGCAATGTTGAGCCACAGCCCTCGTGCTGAAAGGTCTAGATTAACAACTATTATTATTTAGATATGCGTCCATTTGTACTGTAGTTATTTGAATTGAGAATGTTTTGGCAGAATGGTTTATTGTCATAAGCATTTTTTGTTTTTCAAATGAAGTTCGAAATTCAAAAGGAAGTAACAGACACGAGCTTTTATTTTTAAAAGTCAAGGGATTTAATGATACAGCATTACGTTTCGTCGGAATAGACAAAGGTAATAACACCAGGCAATAGCTGAACTAGTTTACGGACAGTCTCTCTCAGATTCTGTTATTAAAGAAAATTTAAGGACATCAGACAAAGCGAGCGCGGCCGTAATTTGTGGGCGTGGGTCTCATATCGACTCGCCTTTGCATTCTGTTGCAAAAGGCGCCATTTTGCAATAGATCGGAATTATCATTCGACGAACTAGTGCACAACCAGCTGTTGCGATTTAGATGTTGCAAGAGGAAGCCGTGGGCGTGAGGAAGTGTTATGGTGGTCACTGGTGGTCGAAGGTCATAGAAAAACGGGACATTGAAAATAGAAATTTGTCGCGCTCGAGTAACTATCGATATCGCACAACTTTTTGTTGCGGTTACGCGTGTTTAGGTCAAACTTTTTACCGGTAAACTGTATGGAGTTATGAAATGCTATAAACATAGCTATTATAGCTTTTTTGTCAGGCTATACTTTTGCTAGCGTAACATCGAAAGTGCATTTTGAAACACAATTTTAGTCACAGATTCAGCAAATATATCGAGACCAGGTATTAATCGGTAGTTATGCTGCAGCCATAAAACGGACGCGCTTCCCGCCCACTCATTAGTAAACGGAATGAAGACGCGCGCCCGCCCAGAGCGCATGCGCGTCTCTTTGACATTTGTTTGGGCGCGAAAATCTCAGTCAGAAGATGAGTAATTTTTTTTTTTGGGTCTATATTGCTTTTGGTAAGAGTTTTGACTTACTTATTTTACTTTTTAATACTTACGACATATTTTTATTAAAACTGTTTCTACTCATCCTATAATCGTTTCATGATCAAAATCGCTTAAAATGTTACACAAACATCAACAATTACACTATTACCTAAGTACTTATATTTTTTAATGCGTAAATCGATTGTAACACTCAATTAGCTAATGAAGCAGTGAACAACAAAATATTATTCAAATATTTGACGTAGGCGAGTTTAGAAAACGGATACATGTATTAATCATCACTTACATTGTTTTACGTGGTCCTTGACATAATTAAAACTATTTCAAACACCAGCTTTGGTACCGATTGTCAGACGAATATGTTATGATTCTAGTTCGATTTTCAAATTGCACAAATAGTAAAAGATTGAGCGGGAAAACTAATAGTGTGATTTTTGTTTATGGAACAAATTCAAAAAAGGTTTTGATTTTATTCTGGACAACGAAACACCAAATACAAAAACCACCATGATCTAAATGCTTTGAGTATAACAGTGCCATTTTCATTATAGGTAAGGTAGGAATGAGGCCTGTATGTGACCTAGGAAGGCAAATCACTGCCTAGTTTGGTTTTACTTCTACAAGACGACATTCCATGGTAATTTTGGGGGTCACAGTCGTGTCGTCTGTTATTAAAAAGCCAAGGATGTCTCATACTCACCGTGGGATGGGTTAATCTATTGTTTTTGTACTACATATTTGGTTAAACTAACTTCTAATATTTGCATAAAAATAGAAGGTGAAGATTGATTGACAAGCTGAACACTAAATTGAGTAGGTTTTTGCTTTTATTTGATCGATAAATGAAATAGGTTTTGTATTCTTAGGTAAACAGTCTTTGATTGCTTTTTGATGAGCGTGTACACTTATTACCAATAGGTATTTCCTCTTTCATTGCAAAATTATTGAAGAATTAATTTCATTCTGTTATTTTTTGTCTGTTAAACATCTTAAAGCAATTGCACTATTTTCAGTAATTGCTGCAAAAAGTGTTTCGGAATACACAATAGATACTTTTTAAGTGCACTTTTATTTTCTTTTTAGTGAATTTCTGTCACAAAAAAGTTCTTTTTACGATTCGAACTTCTTATTCGTTTATTTTCACTTCTCCTTTCTATATTTTATGTACACTGTCCTTACATTTCTACGAGTTGTTATAGTATGTTTAATTAATTGTAAATTCGTCATCAACAATAGTCTTTTTTCCTTCAGTTTGTCCTTTGATACGCGGAAATCTTCACACCATAGACAATTCAACGTAGAACCAATTGGTTTTCCGTTAATTTCAAACTTTCCTTGATTATTGTTTATAAGGAAATGTCAGCAGTGCCGGAGTATTGTTCTCAGTAATAATGTATATAAATCTTTTATACCTATTACGAAACGAATGGAAGTCGTACCGAAGGGATATTTAAATGTTCTGGGGGTGAAAGTGGGTGAGAAATAGTTTCCTTGAAAGTATTTATTAGTTTGTTTAAGATTTATTATGGTTGCTTGAGTTACAGTTTTGTGAAACGGGATTGAATTGTTAATGAAGAACAGAATTAGATTATTGGCTATGTTCTAAATAGAGAGATTTTTTTGGGGTTGTAATGTTAATTATAAAGTGAAAGAGAGTTTATATATTAAATATTTACGAGGAAGACTTAAGGGATTTGAAAAATGTATTGTTATAATAAAATAAGATTTTTAGTTAGCTAAGGTTAATAATAGGATGAATTATCAAAAAGAGCACAAAATTTTTTTTTTAATGGCAGATACAGACAATGGAATGTAAAACTACCCTAATACTTAGTTATAAACAATTTTAGAAAAAACCGACTAAAATTGAACCGCGAAAAAATTTTAATTAAAAATAAATCACTCACCATAGACTGCATGATTACTGTGTGTATTACTAAGGTTTAGAGATCTCAAACGAACTAACTTAAGCGCTACTGATAGACAGAACTCGCCTAGAAATTTTCGCCTAAGTAAGCGACGTGTGAATGCAACCACCTTCCGAGTCGGAATGCCGATTGGCCACAGTACGCCCCTTTATATATGGAACACCCCGCTTTGGCGGTTCGTAATTGGAAACAATTAAGTTGCGAGCAAGTGCAATGCTGTAATTTTTAATTGTAAGATGGACATACGTTTTTCCGGCGGAACGCGTTAAAAATATCGAAAAGAAATGAAGCAAAGAGTGATATTGAATCCGCTTTTTTGGCCAAATGTTGGCCCCAATCATTGGTGTTTCTAAAGCTGCTATTTCGATACATTTGTTCTGTCAATAAAATATATAATGGAGATAAAGGATGCCTTAAGCACCCGTTGAGTAAGATAATGGGAGTCCCCTATTATATTGCCATTTGTTACCTGTTTATATTGTTGTTGCTACACACAACTAGATACGTTTTGTGGTTAGGAAATGTAGTTAAAACCAATATTGTGCATTAAGTACTGGCCCATATTTCTTAAAGAGAGAAATACTTTTAAAATAATCGATTTGGTAAGTATGAAGTTTGGTGAAAAATATGTGAAATTTTGTCATTGTTTTCTTGGTATCGTAAGTTCTATTTAAGGAAATTATCAGTGGAATTTATCGGTATTAGGCTATTTTACGAGGCAAGGCAAGGCAAACGCGGTAACAATGTAGACGGTAATCGACACATACCTTAAATTAACGGCTAACATTTCAGTCTAGTATTTATCTATTAGTAACGTTATGATCGAGAAATTCCAAGAAATTAGGTCCGAAAAGTTCATGAACGAATGAATTGGACCTTAAACATAATTGGCGAAGTGTGGGTTCAATCATCAGTCATTGTTGGTGAGCAAATGGACTGTAGGTATTTTGAATGAATTGAAGAATGATGGAAACACTGTAAATATGAGTAACTAGCTTTTGCCCGCGGCTCCGCCCGCGTGGATATCGGTTATCGCGTAGAAAAGTAGCCTATGTCCTTCTCTATATCCCAGGCTATATTCCTGCCAAAATTCATGTCGATCGGTTCAGCGGTTTAGGCGTGAAAACGTAACATACAGACAGACAGAGAGACAGACAGACAGAGCTACTTTCACATTTATAATATTAATATGGAAGTATGGATTGCTATTTACGAGTAATAACAAAATAACGGGAGAAAACTATGTACAAGGCAATAGGGAACACTGGTTAAAACAAAATCATTTCTTCTATTCTAAAAGCATAAACGTCATTATATAAAAATATATAGTTCTTAAAGAAAAGGTGGCATCCCAGCCAGTCGCCAACAGTCATAATGTTCCTACTGCTGGGAAAAGGGCCTCCTCTCTTTGAGAGGGAGTGGACCGTAATACAAAATGCGAGCCCAGAAAAAAAAATCAAACCAAAAAAATATTGGCAGTCATAAGGACAGAAGTGAAAACTCAAAACTTTGGAATAACTGACAGTCTGGCGCAACACGTCACGAGCATGTCGCGCATTGTGGTGACGCGAACCCATAAGTTTCCCCCCTACAAAAATTGCTAAACGCGGCTAAAGAAATTTTCAATACAAAAAAATATCAATCAAATGTGGGTTACTTCTGCCTATCCTTTTGGGAATAACAAGTGTGATGTTGTTATTATGAATTGGACCTTTCGAAATATTGGGTTAGTTTTAGGTTATTGGTTTAGGTTTAAAGATATTTATTCTCAAAGTCACTTAAGAGAACAATGCTTAAAATAAATCCATCCATCCATACTAACCCATACTAATATTATAAATGTGAAAGTAACTCTGTCTGTCTGTCTGTATATTACGTTTTCATGCCTAAACCGCTGAACTGATCGTCATGAAATTTGGCAGAGATATAGCCTGGGATATGGAGAAGGACATAGGCTACTTTTTTACGCGATAAACGACATCCGGCGGAGCCGCGGGCAAATGCTAGTTATAGATATAATGTTCGTCACAGGACACAGACGTCACTGTAGAGATTATGATACACCCATCCAATGCATTCAGGTTTTAGGCAGGCTTATTCCCAGGCGCTCCATAATTTTATTCCCGGCGTCTCCAAATTAAAAAAGCAATATAAACAATTTTTGTATTTTATTATTTAACTGTATGGTACCGTGTGGTGCCGGACATAAAGAATAGCACCACCCTATTTCCTCCCGTGGGTGTCGTAAAAGGCGACTAAGGGACTTACTAGAGAATGGGCAGCAGCGTTCTCTATGTATTTTTAACACCAAACTGCGATCGCCAACCCGCCTGCCAAGCGCAATGGCAAAGTCCCCTCTTTTGGGGGAGGCCTATGTCCAGCAGTGGACGTCTTTCGGCTGAAATGATTATTAAACTAATAAAATTATACAGCTCTTGGGAATCAATGTATGGAGAGAAATTGTTTGGATAACAATAGATTTGGAGCTCTTGGGAATAAGCCTTAAATATTCAGCTAATGGCAGGCAGGCATATTATAAGTTGGGGGATTACATCGCTGATAAAAATGCTTGGCTGAATGCTGGTCCTGCTCCACAACCTCAGCTAGTTAATTAACATTTGACAATCATGTTGGAGCTGCTGAAGATTGTAAACTATTTTTGCATTGTATAAACTCAATGTCCTTGAATTATATAATTGCATAGCACAGGTGTGAGTACTATGTACTATAGAGCTACCATTTACCGGGTAATATGTCTTTTATTGACTTGAATGTGCCCTGGCGGCTGAGAGTATGTCATGCTCACTCAAATGTCTCGCTGGTGGTGGCGTGTGTGTTGGATCATTAAGTTCCCTTCAAAATGGTTGAGCTAAATGGTGCTGATCCATGCGTCATGTTCGTGAACGGGCGCCGTCAGTTGGGACTGGTCATCTCTTAGCTGCCACGGCTTATTTTAATTTTTGAATTGTTTCTATTACGGACGCTTCTAACGTGCACGTCTTTCTACATTGTTCTCACATGTATAACTTCAACATGAATGATGTAACCCATATTTTGTAACAATATTTTGTTTTAAAAGAGTGTCCATGGAGTTTCTTGTCCGTTCTTCTCCATAGGAACCTACTACGCTTTGGAATGGGCAACTAGCTTCATCTTTCTGACTGACCGACCCCTTGACAATTCAAAAGTGCCTGTAATTGGTTTATTTGAAATAAATGCTTTGAGTTTGAGTTTGAGTTTGGAATGAGTGTAATATTTTTATACATTAGGATTTTTCGTTGTGCAAATTGTGCTTCTTTAAAAGTATTTTTTTTTTCCAAACTTAGTTCTCATGTTTACTAAAATCAGAAAACTAGCTCGGCAAGCAACATTGGGTAACTTATTTTACTTCAGTAAACGATGAAGTTTCTATCTTGTTTACAATTTGAACCAGAAATACTACAGAGATCCGTATGGTGTACTTGAACTTGAATACCTGGCCAATTACGCGTAAGTATTGTGACATGTCATGGTAAATAGAACGTAGATACTTCAGAGAAAAAATCTATTAGGCGTATTGAATCATGTTATTACTGCAACAGCCGTTTAATAATGTTTTATTGGAAATTCTCAGACATGGTTGTTCGGTGTTTGGACTTGAGCCAAGGTTACGGCAATAGGCTCACCCCGTATGACTAAAGATTTACAAGTTGTAGGTCGAAGGTTCGAACCCTGACAGGCGTTTTACTTTGTGTAAATTATTTGATCAACACTGCTCTCAAAACGGAGAAGAAAAACATCATGAGGAAACCAGCATAAGAATAAGAATAAGAATAATATTTATTTGTTTAAAAACATGGTATAAAAAGATGGTAAAAATACAAAATAACAAGAGCATACATTGTTTTTGCTTAAGACTACGTCGAGCGCACAGTGGCGCCCTCATCGTTATTTCGGTGATTTCTTTTATTTTAGAATGAAAATGCAGAAAATAAGCTCGTCAAGTTGTGCTGCACAAGACTATACGTTATTATTACTACAAACAGTAGTTTTAAATTGTTATGTTTTATTGTAATCATTAAAACGGAAAATAGTGGCCACTAAGCTCCGTTTTAATGATTACAATAAAACATAACAATTTAAAACTACTGTTTGTAGTAATAATAACGTATAGTCTTGTGCAGCACAACTTGACGAGCTTATTTTCTGAACACATTTTCAAAAGCTTATTTAACATTTATTGTCAAAGAAGTCTTTGACACTATAAAAACTATGACTACACCCACTACACAACCATTCCTGCAATTTATTTTTGAATAATCTCATATTTAAAGTCTTGAGATTACTTGGTATCTTATTATATATACGTACGCACATTCATACACAATTTTTATTATATTTAGCTAGTCTCGGAAGGACATCCAGTACGAGCCTGTGGGGGTCTCGTAGGTTACGAGGATATAAATCATCTGCATTACTAAATAATTCCTTATGCTACCTCCATGTCTTACAACCAAAAAAATCGAAGACTTGTGTCATCTGCCAATTCCCATGGAATGGCCCACTCCCTCTTACAGAGAGGAGGTCTGTGTCCCAGCAATGGAAACATTATTAAGTATAACTTAAAAACTGGCAAAATGAAGTGTGCTGTAAAATCTATGCCTACATCTTCGTTTGGGGAAAACAGGCGTGATTTTTTTGTACTTGTTCTCTTTTTTGCAATTTTCTAATACCTTTTATAAAGTTTCAAATTGTGACACAAAGCAACAAAATACGATCTAGAGGAATGTGGCCGTTTTTATTTAGATCGAATTTTATTGCTTCGAGTCTCAATATGAAGCTTTAAAAAAGGTATTAGAAAATTCTAGACACACTTAACGAGACAGTTGATTGAGACGTTTTTGATAATTCCTTCTCAGTCACGAGATAATATGTTTATAAAGGAGTGGCACTACTGGACCGGTGACAACCCTCTTAACATAATAATACGTAGAATTCCTTATGAAAGAAAAATCATCGAGCTTCGTTTAACAAATTTAGAGATCACGCGTTTATGTCTTTACTATGAGAATGTAAAGCGTGATTTTTCATGTCGACATTTTGAAGAAAACTCGAATGGGAATTCAAAAAAGTGTTGTTTGTTAAATTTTTATCGATGACTAGACTAGATTTTAGGACGATTCGGTAAAAATCAGAATGACATTTTTGATATGAAAACTTCTTTAGCTGCGTTGAGCGATTTTTGGTAATGGGAAAACTTATGGGTTCGCGTCACCGAAATGCGCGACATGCTCGTGACGTGTTGCGCCAGACTGTCCGTTATACCAAAGTTTTGAGTTTTTGTCATAGAACAGCCAATTTTTTTTTATTTTTTATTACGTAATGCTTGTACCTACTGCCATAATTATATTTTTGTGAGCCTATTTTGGTCAATTGCAGGGCCTCTCGAATCTCTGTTAACTTTGTATGCCGAGACATAGGACTCGTTTTTATTAAAGGAATCCAGCTCGGAGTCCGTCTCTTCATCTCCGCCTGGAACTGTCACGATATTGCTAGTTTTTCTTTTAGCTTAACTATGAGCTGATGCCAACCCGCCTGCCAAGCGTGGCGATTATGGCAAATCCTCTCCAATTGGGGAAGGCCTATGTCCAGCAATGGACGTCTTTCGGCTAAAATGTTGACGATGATGATGATGAGCTGATGAGTTGTAGGATGATCTGACAGGCAAGAGTTATTCCTCATCAGGGGCAACTCTCTTATTAGTCAAGCAGCTCACTACAGTCTATCTAATTGTAGAATGTTGCGTCTTTTAAGTCTGCTGACACAATCTGGTATCTCTCCAGTGTGGACTTGTATTTTTGCGAACATGAACTTATTTCTTCCTTGACTGTTTTCATGTTTGTGAACTTCAGCGTTCCTGATAAACCACAGTGCATTTAATTCTGTTTTATTGCTTGTCATATATATGTTTTATATTTTTATTAACTATTGCATCTCAGAGTTAACCATGAGAGGTTGAGACTCTTTAACCGGACAATCCTGTGGTTGCCTTAAGCTCCTAACAAAACTTAATGCCTCCAGCCAGGGCGTAAAAACTTATAAACTAAACGACTGCGCGCTAAGGGCACCGCCTGTGGGGTACGAACCTCGGCTTAGGGCAGCGTCGGAGGGAAGATGGCAAGGGACCGTCGGTGGCTGGATAAAATCAGGGTTATGATTATTATCCGGGGGATTTAAAGCTACAGGCTCAGCTATAGCGCGTGCTGGCGCTTCGATTATAGGCAAGGGTCGGGAGGACTATTTAGGCGGGGATTACGTAAGGCGCCTCGGCGGCGAGGTCGGTGTGTACTCTCTTACGAACTGTACTAGTTTCCCTACGACTCACAGTGGAACGAGTATATGGGAGAGGTTGGACTTAGGCATATTTGATAAAAAAAAGTCTAATTTTGAAAAACTAATAATGCCATCGTATTTAGTTATCAAATGCCTTCAAAACTTTTACTGACAAATTTCTTTCTATCTCTCGTATTTCAGGAGTTAATTGAGAAAATGTGAAATTTTACTATTAAAATGACTGTATCGAGCTCTCTGCCGCCTGAGTCCGGCCTCGTTTCAAGTTGTAGGCATTACTATCGTATTACACATAGCAAAAGGTACATTTAATCCAAAAACACATGGTGCGCCAAACGTGCACCTTCTGACATATAGAGTGATGTATTTTTTTACTGAATCGAGCTCTCTGCCTCCTGAATCTGATCTTATTTCAAGTTGTGGTCTTGACTAGCATAATAAACATACCAAGAGCAGCATTTAATGCTAAGACACATGGTGCGCCAAACGTGCACCTTCTGACATATAGGGTGATGTATGGGGGAGTTTGAACATAGGCATTTCCGGAAAAAAAAAAGTCTAATTTTTAAAAACAAATAATGCCATCGTATTTAGTTATCAAATGCCTTCAAAACTTGTACTGACCAATTTCTTTCTATATCTCGTGTTTCGGGAGTTAATTGAGAAAATGTGAATTTTTTCTATGAAAATGAGTGAATCCAACTCTCTGCCTCCTGAATCCGGTCCTGTTTCAAGTTGTGGTCTTTACTACCATGATACACATACTAAGAGCTGCATTTAGTGCTAAGACACATGGTGCGCAAAACGTGCACCTTCTGATATATAGGATGATGTACGTTTTTACTGTTTCGAGCTCTGCCTCCTGAATCTGGTCCTACTACCCTAATTGCGTAACTCATTAACGATCGGAGTTTCAATAATTCTGAAACAAATTGCTAAACCATTGCTTTATATGTTTGAAAAATTTGTCTTCTCAACACCGCAAATAACGCAATGAATGTTGTTGAACTGTCAAAATGAAACCAACTCCGATTGAGTGTGTTACGCAATTAGGGTGCTGTTTTACGTTGTGGTCTTTACTATCATAATACACACATATAAATTTATTTATTTATTTAGAATAAATAACTAATAATTAGAATAATCTATATCACATTTAATTAGGTTCTCAGAGTTATATTTTGTATCGATACTCCTAATACCTATTCCGCAAAACAGTCCATGTGTGAATCTTATTACTATAAGTCTAACGAAACCAGTATACTTTGGACAAAATATGTTCTTTGTTAAAAATATATATAATCAACCTGTATGTCAGAAGGTACACGTTTCGCGCACCATGTGTCTTATCACTAAATGCAGCTCTTGGTATGTGTATTATGGTGGTAAACACCACAACTTAAAACAGGACCGGATTCAGGAGGCAGAGAGTTGGATTAACTCATTTTCATAGTAAAATTTCACATTTTTCCAATTAACTCCCGAACTCAAGAGATAGAAAGAAATTGATCAGTACAAGTTTTGAAGGCATTGGATAACTAAGTACGATGGCATTATTTGTTTTTCAAAATTAGACTTTTTTTTCTGGGAAATGCCCATGTTCAACCTCCCCCATACATCGCCCTATATGTCAGAAGGTGCACGTTTGGCGCACCATGTGTCTTAGCACTAAATGCAGCTCTTGGTATGTTTATTATGCTAGTCAAGACTACAACTTGAAATAGGATCAGATTCAGGAGGCAGAGAGCTCGATTCAGTAAAAAAATACATCACTCTATATGTCAGAAGGTGCACGTTTGGCGCACCATATGTCTTTGGATGAAATGTACCTTTTGCTACGCGTAATACGATAGTAAAGGCCACAACTTGAAACGAGGCCGGACTCAGGCGGCAGAGAGCTCGATACAGTCATTTTCATAGTAAAATTTCACATTTTCTTAATTAACTCCTGAAATACGAGAGATAGAAAGAAATTCGTCAGTACAAGATTTGAAGGCATTTGATAGCTAAATACGATAGCATTATTCGTTTTTCAAAATTAGACTTTTTTTTCTCCGAAATGCCTAAGTCCAACCTCTCCCATACACTCGTTCCAATGTGCGACTCTCCTGGAGGAGGGTAGTGGGGTCGTCTGAGTCGGTCAGTGTACAATGAAAGACGTCATGTTCTAATAAAATCGGCCAGTTGCAAATAAGTCTCGTAATACGACAGTTATCTATCATTAAATAATACATAGGAGAGTATGATATAATGACTATTTGCTTACGTAAAAATATTAAACAGAAATACTTTGCCCTACATAATGATTTCTTTTTTTTAATAGATGATGTATTAAATCATTTATCATCATTTCAGCCGAAAGACGTCCACTGCCGGAAATAGGCCGCCCCCAAGCACCGCCACTTCACCGGTTCTATGCTTCCCGCATCCAACGGATTCTTGCATACATATTGTATGACTTATGATGATACCGATGTATTACATATTGTATTATCATTGAATCTTTTTTTTTTTCGAGTTAATTGATTAAGAGTAGGCATTCAGAAAGTTGACAACAGCGCAAATATCTGTCAAATATTTCACTGTTTTGTTAAGCTGCTTTCAGACTACGCTATAATATCATATAGTTTAAAACTCATAGCACAACAATATCGCGCACCATACATTTAGCTCCCTTCAAAATGGTTGAGCTGAATGGTGCTAATCCATGCGTCATGTTCGTGAACGGGCGCCGTCAGTTGGGACTGGTCATCTCTTAGCTGCCACGGGTTATTTTATTTTATTTTGTTTCTATTTGTTTTACCTACGCTTGACGCTTTTAACGTGTAAGTTTTTATTATTTTTACATCATTCTCACTTTTAGTTATAAATGCAACATTATAGATGTAACGAATACTTTTGTAACAATTTAATTTAAAAGAGTGTCCATGGAGTTTCATGCCCGTTCTTCTCCATAGGTACCTACGCTTTGGAATGGGAATGTAGCTTAATTTTTCTTACTGACCGACTGCTTGACAATTCAAAAGTGCCTGTAAATGGTTTAATTGAAATAAATGATTTGAGTTTGAGTTTGAGTTTGATTGTTATGGACACATTCACACTGTACTGTACTATATAATTATTATTGGAATGTATGGTGCGCGATATTGTTGTGCTATGAGTTTTAAACTATATGCTATTATATTACAGCGTAGTCTGAAAGCAGATTTCATTTTACAAAATTAAATTATAAACGATCGCTGAGTAGTGCGCTAAAATATTTATTATAAATTGCAATGTTCAATATCGTTATATTGAATTTTGAACTTGACTTTTAAATAAAAAAGCAATTTTACACTTCAAACTAAACAAAACAGCGAAATATTTGACAGTTTTTTTGCCAACACTCCAAATGGACCCTCAAAACTTAACAAAGAACGAGATAACTATAGTTTCCCAAACCTTAATAATTCGTTTTCTAATGGATAATGGTCAATTGGCGTTAGAATGAAATTGTGCTCTATAGACAGGTGATTGCCCTGTCCACTATTACTATGGGGTCTGATACCATCATCAATAGAGTTTAGGTGTATTTAGTAGACCATCCATTCATTCGGGTGTTTTTTTTTTTTAATTTTTTTTATTTAACACACTTTCTCACACAAATATACAGAGGCACACCAATAATTATATCACCAATAATTGTTATGCTATTTGGTTCACCAACAATTGTTTACACTAACATCTTGATAAAAAGTAACGTCTTAAAAACTTTGAACAGTGAAACAATCACTTAAAGGTTAACACCACATGATCTAAAAATATGCTAATTTGTAAGTACATAATATACAGTTCACAAGCCAACTTAAAACTAAAGAAAAAAATATGTAGCCTAAGTAAGGACATAGTTTTAAATAAGTTATGTAATGTAAATAATAAAATAATGAAAAAATAATGAATGCTTTACTTACAACACCTCTGATAAACGGCTCTTTAGTCAACTGAGGCCGCTCGAACTTATCCCGCGGGATGAGTTGACCTAATGAATTTTTGGATCAGGCAACTGATCCCATTGGTACATTTTATGATTTTTACAGACACGAAAAAAGTGTTAGACATTAGATTTACGAAAACGTGACTTTTAATGAAACGGCTGTGATTTTGACTACTTCTAAGTAAATATTAATCAAAAGACTGATTTGTTGATTCTTTAGTTTTACATATTGATTTTGAATTATTACAAACATTATAACTGTGTTTGTAATAATTCAAAATCAATATGTACCAATGGGATCAGTTGCCCGATTCAAAAATTCATTAGGTCAACTCATCCCGCGGGATAAGTTCAAGCGGCCTCAGTTGACTAAAGAGCCTGATAAACAACTCAAGACTTTAGACTTCTGCTTAGTCAGAGAATCAAAGTGGAAATCGATTAGATCGCTGCAACTATTCAAAACCCTACAGAACCTAGGGCATGGAGAGTTAGATCCCAACACCGTTCTTCTCTGTGGAGGACGAAGTGGAGTTATGGGTTTACGTGGAATTCTTGAAGGAGCACTAAAGTTTATAAGTGCGAGCAGCGGCGGTGAGTCAATATTTCCTTTCAAGATTTTACAGGCAAACATTGCGTCGTTTAGATGCCTTCGCTCTTCTAAGGTGTGAATGTTGAAGGTTTTTAATCTGTCTTTGTAAGGCGTTTTTTTAGCTATACGAGTACCAACAGAAAAAGCTAAATGCCAAGCAACGCGTTTTTGGACGCGTTCTAGACGCAAACTGTGAGTAGCATAGTGCGGCCGCCACACCACACCACAGTATTCTAATATGCTACGTACGTTTTGCCGGATTCCGGATCACATTGTTGTTATGTTGGGTCGAAGGACCAATTGTTATTGGAGGAGACAAGTACTTTACTGGAGACCGTGACTTGACACCGCCATCTAAATGGACCGACGCGCGACGTCCTTGAAAATAACTTATGAACTACAATCTTGCGCTAGCAGAGCACATTCAATTATTAACTTTGTGTAGTGTTTGGGTCACCAAGATACAGGCTGTGCCTAGTTTGAGATACGCTGGTAAATGTGTCTAAGTCTTCTGCTATTTAGAATTTCATACCATGTTACTTGTGTAATATATTTTTCACTCCTCTTGCGTCCGCAAGACCGTCATTGTGGCGTACCAGAGCGAAGAAAAAATAGCTTTTCTTCCTGTGAGAAAAAGTTTTTTTTTTTTTTTGTCTGTAAAATGACAATGAGCCTACAAAAACGAAAAAGTCTTTAGTCATAAGTAGAATAATCATGAATAAAGACTCGACTAATTACTGTTTCATAAAAAAGAACATTTTATTTTTGAAAATGGAACTAAAATCGGCGATCGCTTTGGTAGAATGCATGAAATGTGTTGCGGCTGCAGAAGAAATAAAAAAAGACATTGGCACGAATTCTTTAGATTTTTTCTCTAATTTGCAAATTGAAGTAGTGCCCGTAATTTATTTTAAATATTGTATTGGATTATTTTATTTTCTCGCAATCGTAGTGAAAAGTAGAGTGTAACACACGGCGCTAAAAACCCATTATAACTCGGTTTCTATTTACTCCCTCGCTAAAGCTCGGGAGTAAACTACCTCGTATAAATGGGTCATTTTAGCCCCTTAAATAACAATCTACTATTATTGTCTATATTAGCGCGCGCTACCGCGCAGTACAACATGGCGCGCTCCGACCCGTGCGCAAGATCTTGCACCGCGCGAGGTACTGCGCGGTCATATGAACTTAGCCCTATTGGTCATAAGATGGAAGACACAATTATGTTTACACAGTTGATAAGGTGTTGAGACGTCCTTAGACGGTCTGTCAGTTCATCAAGAGGAAGAAATGCTATTTTTTCTTCGCTCTGGTACGCCACAATGACGGCCTTTTTGAGCAAGAGGAGTGAAAACACTATTTAGTTTGATCTTGTACCACGCGGTTACTAGTTCCACGCGGTACCGCGCTGTCATATGAAGAGAGTTTCTAATGAGATTTTTCTTACGATTTCTGTAGTATACTGTTGTCTAACCTCTTGTAATAATCCCTTAGACCCAGTTTAGGCCGATTAAGTCAGCGTTCAGTTAATAGTTAGCCGTTATGATTGGCTGTCGGAAATAACTGCCAATCAAATTACTTGACCTGCCATTTGACAATTGGTTTAATTGAGCAGGCTCTCGTAAACTAAGGAACGGTTGCAATTAACGACACCCACCAGAAGAGGGAAGGTGCAGCCTTTTCAAGTTATTTGTTAGGATTTATAGGTATTACCAACGAAAATAATCGAATTTATTTTAAATCAAATCAACAAGACTAGTCATTATCATAATAATTTCAGCCGAAAGACGTCCACTGTTGGACATAGGCCTCCCCCAAAACATCGCCACTTCGACCAGGATCCAATCATAGATAAACCCTACCCTATCGACCAGCCTCAAGTCTGCTATTACAATAGTGTCAGAATGGTCTATCATTGATTTCATAATTGTTGATTTTGACAAGTTTGGTAATCTACTAATATAATGGCGTCATTATGACTTTCCAATGGTCAGCCACTGACACTCCATTGAAAGAATTGGTAATCTCGTACATAATGACAAATTAAACTTCCTACTAAACTTCCAACTTCCTACTACTTCAGATTGCTTATAACACTAATAAATAATATATAAAAATAAATTAAATCTGGCATAAATTAAATCTGGCATGAATAAATGTTCAAAATGCCATTGTAATACAATTCTATTGCGTGACCATTGTCCGACCAATGATCGACCATTATGAATTTAGCAGATTACGAATTTTTAGCAAAATGACAATGGGATCGTGTTGGAGTGACGAATTTATAAAAATAGCAGACTTGGGCCCCAGTTCCGTGGCTGAGGCTACAGTAGGCAGCGATTTGCGATGCGACTGGAAGAGCGAAATGAGATAAACATGGTATGGCTACATAATAAGCGAAAATCCGGCGTATATTCGGCGATGACATGGCTACAGGGGGCCAAGTCTACTAATGTACAAACGTTGCAATGGTCTCTTCATTGTGAGTTTTTGACAGATTTGCCGTACAAACACCGTCAAATACTCACAATGG
This sequence comes from Dryobota labecula, assembly GCA_947523025.1. Classification (NCBI taxonomy): domain Eukaryota; kingdom Metazoa; phylum Arthropoda; class Insecta; order Lepidoptera; family Noctuidae; genus Dryobota; species Dryobota labecula. Next base: position 14,255,022 of record OX383303.1, read on the forward strand.
CGAGACCATTCTGACACTATTGTACTAGCAGACTTGAGGCCCTGTACACATGCTACACAACGAATTAGCAAAATCGATTCATGCGACTACACTATAAAAAGGATAGTGTAGCCGCATGAATCGCTACGCATAATGTAGCCACACGCATATTAATTAGTAGCACTATTGAACTAGTCGTGCAAGTGAGCAGTTTTCTAAAAAAATCGCTTAAATTACGCTGATATTGATGTAGCCTATGCCGTGATTACAGTAATGTTGTTCCCATCGCATAAAGAAATCAAAAATCGCTAGTAATATTTGATGTACGGTGTAGCCATATACGTAAGCATTCATTTATTTGTTTTAATCGCTCACGTGTCGAAGGTCGCGTCGCGGCCTAATGTAGCCTCAGCCTGTGCTTCCCGCATCCAGCGGATTCCTGCGGCTTTCACAAAGTCACCGGTCCACCTTGTGGGAGGCCTTCCTACGCTATGTCTTTCTGATATATTACAATTAAATGCAAGTTTTTTTTTTTTTTTTAATTAAATTTTGCCCCACACTAGGAATTTCTCCTGTATTGTAGGTGCATTTACAAACATTTAAAGTCACATACACAAACAGCCAGACCCGCAACAACTACTCTACTCATATTATAAGCACACTTTGTAAACAAGCATATTACAAATTAGAGGATTATAACCAAGATAAGAATGGATAGAAACATGCTGGTCCTGCTCATAGGACAATCTAGAGTCGAGACAAAATCAAACTGGTTGCTAATATCACTGTATAGTTTATTATTTTTATGACATTAATTTTACAGTTTGTGATTAACTCACACACTGACAAATAAAAAAAAAAATAATAATTTAAATTTTTTGGAAAATTATCTACTTTTATAATGTTTGTAAATATGTGAGCTCCATGTATCTATCACGTAATTAATTTATCTGTAATTACTTTACTTTTCATTCTTTTTACCCATTGTGGTATAGTCATGTTATTTAATTGATGTATTGTATACAAAATATTGTTAACAATAAAGAATTATTATTATTATTTTGTTTATATATGTCTACATATCTCGGGACCCTGGGATCCCGGACCTTTGGAAGGCGTACGAGGGGCCGAAGCCAACTCGCAGAGGCCCGTTAGACGCTTTTTAATTAAATGAGGCACCAACCGACGATTAACCCTGTACGCACTATGCAAGTGCACCCAAGGACAACCCCCGGTTGGTGTAGGACTATTGCAAGATATGGAAACAAAGATATTGGACTATGGGTTTGGGTGGTTAAAATGGACTGGTTACCTAAAACTATGGAAGGACTATGGCCCCTGCCTGATCAATGTTTTTTTACACACGGATAAAATGGCAGGGGGTGACTTGCACACTCAATAATGGGCCCCCGAAAACGGTCGCTAGCACATAGTGACGTAGCGACAAGGGTGCAACATGTCCTGAGGTGCTCGAGGAGTGGAGAGGTATTCCAAGGCTCTCAGAACAATCCCAGAGCCCGGAAGATGGTCAAGATCCCTACAAGCACTTACTGGAATACTTCCTTCCTCCGAGCACGTTTGCTCTTGCGAATCTCCACTCAAGCCGGCCAATAAAGGCAAGAATGAGGTGGGAGCTCAGTTCCTCGTCAGTGTTCACTCCAGCCGGCCATTAAAGGCAAGCCAGAGATGAAGAACATGACTTCTCCCGGGAGATAGGGTCCGTGGGGTCGCAACTGCCCAACAGCTCGCCACATGCTGCCCTGCGGGTTTCTGTATCTCTCTTGGTCTGGCTCCTCACCCTAGACATGTTCCGGCAAAGTAAACTCTACCGGCACAGACCAAGAGTTCGGAGCGCGCAAGCCCCACCACGACGTCAACGTAGAGATACGGCGGTGGGGTTATTATTATTATTATTATTAATTCAAAAAATTGAAATAAATTAAAATAAGCCGTGGCAGCTAAGAGATGACCAGTCCCAACAAACGGCGCCCCGTTCACGAACATGCCGCATGGATTAGCACCATTTAGCTCGACCATTTTGAAGGGAACTTAATGATCCAACACACACGCCACCACCAGCGAGACATTTGAGTGAGCATGACATACTCTCAGCCGCCAGAGCACATTCAATTCAATAAAAGGCATATTACCCGGTAAATGGTAGCTCTATAGTACATAGAACTCACACCTGTGCTATGCAATTATATAATTCAAGGAGATTGAGTTTATTCAATGCAAAGATAGTCTTACAATCTTCAGCAGCTCCAATAATATTTTCAATCTGAAATGCTCCTCGTTTTGCAGATGGCCATTGGTGGCGGTAACTACTTACCATCAGATGTACAGGGCCTCAAGTCTGCTATTACAATAGTGTCAGAATGGTCTCTTCATTGTGAGTTTTTGACATATTTGCCATACAAACACTGTCAAATACTCACAATGGCGAGACCATTCTGACACTATTGTAATAGCAGACTTGAGGCCCTGCTTACTTGATTGCCAGCTTTGCCACCACTTCTTAATCTACCATGTTGACGAACCTAACTGTAATATCCATCACTAATTAGTTTCGCGTTACTTAGTGAAAGATCGTGTGTTAAACATTCTTAACATTGCATGTACTTAACTCATTAATACTTTCTAATAATTATTCGATAACAAACTTTTTTTTATCGCCTGACATTATTGTCTTTCGTACACTTTTTATAACGAGCTGGCCGGTTGCATTGGCAATCAATTTATTTTTAATTAAACGGTTTTATTTTTTATTAATTGAAATTGGAATAGCTGAGATTTATCGCGAAAATATCGGCATTTTATAATAGATAAATCTTAGCAATAAATGTACGTATTGCTTTTAAGCAATATTACATGTCCAGCAGAGGACTTTTCTCAGCTTAGAGAACCAGTTATACTAGGAAAAATTCGGAAAGAACCTTTCTCAAAGATTAGACTTACTACAATCCTGAAAATGAAGAGGATTTGTAGGATCGAATTTGTGCTTGTGATCTGATTCTATTAAATATGTTGTACCTATATTCCATTTGAAATAACATTAGACATTTAAAAAAACCTTTTTACAGTCCGTTCAACCGATTTTGACTTCTAATCCGTAGGCATATAAGGATGGCATTAAAAACAGAAAAGTGGTTACAATACCAACTATTCATTGCAGCTGCCATTTGTCAACCACCAACGCAATAGAAGTCAAAATCGGTTGAACGGACTGTAAAAGAGGTTTACTTAAATTTCTAATCTTATTTCAAATGGAGTATAGCAGAATTCACAACTAGGGTTCCAAGCAAAAATTACATTACAATTTCTTTAAATTATATCAGAACATAATATAATTCATAGTATCGCCTGATACAAAATTTTACAAAAATATGAATAATTCATGCTATGATGATGAATCGAACCTGCACTGTGAATACATTGCATATCATTACGTGTTAGTATGGCAATTAGAGAAAAATAGAGTCCGATTATTTAGGTGAAGGAAATAGTTAATTATATCTATGATATGTTTATACTTATAGGTACTGGTAATTAACTGATGCTTAAGAGGACTGTCTCGGGTCCACTAGCGTCACACGAAGCAACAAAATACGATACGTACATATAGAGGAATGTGGCCGTTTTTCTTTAGATCGAGTTTTGTTGCTTCATGTCTCAATACGAAATTTTATAAAAGCTGGTATTAGAAAATTCTAAACACACTTACCGAGGCAGCTGATTGAGCCGTTTTTCATAATTTCTTCTCAGTCACGAGATAATATTTTTTTAAAGGAGTGGCGCTAGTGGACCCGAGACAGCCCTCTTAACTCCCTTTATCGTTTGTTTAAGGTGAGTATTCTAATACCCATAATAATTATTATCTAAACTCCGGCATGAAATACTCCATTGTACCTTTTTAAATCAAAATTGACTTTCCAATAACCGCAATGGGGGCTATAATTTTTGTACTCACCAGTTGGCGCCACTGTTGAATAAGGTCCTTTTTTTTACTAGGGCATCTCAGAGTGTAACCACTAAGTTTCCGACTCTTTAACCGGACTTTCCTGTGGCTGCCTTAAGCTCCTAACGAAACTTAATGCCTCCAGCCAGGGCGTAAAAACTTATAAACTAAACGACTGCTCGCTAAGGGCACCCCCTGTGGGGTACGAACCTCGGCTTAGGGCAGCGTCGGAGGGAGGGTGGCAAGAGACCGTCGGTGGCTGGATAAAATCAGTGTTTTGATTATTATCAGGGGGATTTTGGATTACATGCTGCTCAGCTAAAGCGCGTGCTGGCGCTTCACTTACAGTCAAGGGTCGGGGAGGACTATTCGTTAGTCGGGGATTTCGCGCGAGGCCTCGGCGGCGAGTTCGGAATGACGATCGTGTATTATGTATTCTTATTTTGCGAACTGTACTAGTTTCACTGCGGCTCTCCTGGAGGAGACAAGTGGGGTCATCTGGGTCGGTCAGTGCATGCCTTGGACGGCGGGTCGAACTAATAATAAAGTCATGTCTATACTTTTATTTTATATGTTTTGGATATGTTTAAGTACTCATTACTTCATAAAATGTTTATTTTATTACATTTTAAAATATCAAATCAATATTTGCATTATAAGTTCCTAAAATTGGCAAGCATAAAGCAGACAAACATAATTCTTCCGCCAAGTGCTACGAAATTAGATCCTAAGTTGTTACTTAAAATCTTAAGCCATAATTAATCAGGAATGGATTTTTTTTTACAATTATGAATAATTAGTAACAATTTGCGATAGAAAATCCCGCAAACAGTGAACGTTCAAACCCAAAACTCAAACTCAAATCATTTATTTCAATTAAACCATTTACAGGCACTTTTGAATTGTCAAGGAGTCGGTCAGTAAGAAAAATGAAGCTACATGCCCAATCCAAAGCGTAGGTACCTATGGAGAAGAACGGGCAAGAAACTCCATGGACACTCTTTTAAATTAAATTGTTACAAAAGTATTCGTTACATATATAATGTTGAATTGAAAAAAAAAAAAAAAAAAAAAAAAACTTACACGTTAAAAGCGTCAAGAGTAGGTACAACAAATAGAAACAAAATAAAATAAAATAAAATAACCCGTGGCAGCTAAGAGATGACCAGTCCCAACTGACGGCGCCCGATCACGAACATGAAGCATGGTTCAGTTTCACATTTGACATTTCTAGAGACCTCACTCTACACTAGCGCCCCTAGCGGCGAATTCAAGCGCAATAGTCCTCATTACGAAACATATGTTTATTGTTAGTACACTGGGGGACTGATGTCTCCTTCACCCATAACCTCTTCGTCAGCTTTTTCAATACCCACGACTGACCTATTTCGTAATAGGAACTAACCGTATTCCGAATTGAACCGTTTGCTGCATCCGAATTCCCGTCGTAGAATTACGTAACCTATCTGAGAATGTCTAGCAGTGGACTGCTATTCATTCCATAAGACAGTTTACGATCGTAATGTACTAATACTCCATTTATTATAACATTAAACAAATAACTGTTCTCACCCTTTCGTTATTTCGATGTAAACGTTTAATAAACTCCGTTATTTCACGATAAATACAAAGCACTGTAATCTATTTACCATTTAAATTAAAAAAATTACTCTAAAGTGCAGTAATTTCAACAATATTACACAATAATTGTCGTTATTTAGCCGTTATTTTGTCTAATGCGTAAATGGAGTATAAGTTATTGGTATTATGTGCAATCAACCGAAAAAAAAAGAACATTATCTTTTAAATACTGGCTGAAAACAAATAGTTACGTTCTAAATCCAAGTTATTCCCGATGACTACACGAGCTGCAACCACGCCCCTTGAGTACCCTTCATAGACAAGCGACAGTGCGACCACGATACGTATCAAGAGTGGGTGGCCCCAAATATTTAGTCTAATTGTCCTGCGTTTGCGCCGGTATTCCGCTCTATTGTGCGCAGGATTGACTGACTAGGACCTATCTCGCAAACTTTATGCTCTCGTCATTGTGATACATAATTGGGACTGATGATATAAAGATAGGACATGACTGTTAGTATAAGTTGCTGTTTTTTTACCGATTGATCAGTTGAATGAAACAAATACTTAGGTGGGTACTGATGAAAAACTATGTTTTTGACGTGACAACGTCTAATAAATCGATGAACGCTGCATGCACGAAAAAGGATGACTCATTGACCCGTTACGCTCATTGTCCCGTTACGCTCACTGTCCCGTTACGCTCATTGTACGGATGAACGCCGGCTGCATGAACGAAAAAGGATGACTCATTGTCCCGTTACGCGCATTATCCCGTTACGCTCATTGTACGCTTGCGCCGCATCAATGTTTTGTTATGACGTTGTCACGTTAAACTCTCGTCCATAAACCAACTTTACAGACAACCAATTTTTTTACCGTTGCGCAGGGCACAGGTTCATCAGCGTAAAAGTAACAGACCGTAGAAGTTACGTAGGTAGAAGCAACCCTGGATTTTTTCTATTCTACTAAAACTCAAAGCAAAAGAAAAGGCTAATTGAAACAAAGAGTTACCAAGACAAAACCAGGAAGAAACATCAACTTTTATACAAAGTAAATTATCAATCTTTTGTAAAAACAAATAAAATTTTAGTATTTGTAATGTCAAAATAACAGCTTTTCACTACATGCATATTATGAAATTATAAACGGTACTTAATTATGGATAATATTTTTGTGTTCACCAAAAATCTTAAGGTACATCTATGTATGCATTTCTAAAATTTTATTCTGCCCCGAAAAATACTGATCGTGCACCAAATATTAAAGGTTAGGTTAGGTTAGGGTTTATTTTGGTGCACATTCAGTATATTTGGTGGAACACAGGCAAAATTAGGTTAGGTTAGGTTAGGTGAAATGGGAATAAATTGAAGTACTTTTAAATACCATCCCTTAATTATGTATAACATAGAAAAAAAAAAATTGTCCTTCGGCCTGTCGATCTGCCTATCTGTCTGTCTGTTTGTTCCGCCTAATCTACAAAACGGCTGGACGGATTTTGACGGGACTTTCACTGGCAGATAGCTGATCTTATAAGGAGTACCTGAGGCTACTTTTATTTAACAGCTAGTCAACAAATAAATTAATAACATTCCTCCTGCCTGCATTAAGGCTCGCATAGATTGGCGTGATATCGCGGGCGCGACAAGCAGCACGACCTTTGTCGCGCCTGCGATATCGCGCCAGTTTGTGGGAGCCTTTAAGGCTGCAGTCTTACAAAATTCACTCGCGGTGAGTTATTTGCGCAACTTTGTACTTTTTTTTAAAAACAAATTACAGAAATATCATGAAATATTATTATTGCACAGAAATAAACATAATATAAGTAATAGCTAGTAATTTTTTTCGTTGTACTCTTGGCATTAAAATAATTTAATTATTACATACATACGATTCATTCTAAATAAGAAACAAACCGTTTATTAAGAGACAAAAACAGAGAATTTTGATGACTTTGTGACCTCCTAAAAAAATTAAAGATAATTAGAAAAAACTAATCAGCGCATTTTGAAGAAGAGAATGTTCAGCTAATTATGCGCTGAACAGATTTTGAAAATAATTCTTAATTACCCTAAAGTATGAGCACAAACCTACCTCGAAATGTTGTTGGGCAGAAAGAGTTGTATTCAACGCTTGATTTACCTAAAATAATCCACCTCGATGTACTAAAAAAAATTACTAGCTATTACTTATATTATGTTTATTTCTGTGCAATAATAATATTTCATGTTATTTCTGTTAATTTGTTTAAAAAAAAAATACAAAGTTGCGCAAATAACTCACCGCCTTAAACGCGCCAAAATAATCTCGATCTATTTTCGGACCAGTCAAATATTAAAAGCATTTATCGGTCTTCCGACTATTTCAATCGGAGCGGCTGACAGATGGCCACTCCCCGGCGCTCCCTGGCCTTGGTCCACCCACGTCCAACCACAGATCCATGGTCACAGATAGCGCCTTTATTTCAAAGCGATAAGGGCGGTTTTCCTAGGTCAAATGTCGTCCACTAACAACCAGATACTGGGGCTACTGGTGAAGTAAGGTCAGTAAGGAGACATGACAGGTTAATTGATTTATGTTTAATTGTTTTGTGATAATCAGTGGATGTTGTTTAAGGAAACGAATATTTTTTAGGAGGTTACTTACAAAATTGGGTCTGATGAACAACACTAAGTTTTGATTTTTCATTCGGTTGTTTTAAACTTAAATAAAAAATAATAAACGGTAAATGATTTTAATCCTGTAAGTAGGTTTGTACAAACACTTTTTAACACGTCAATCATATTTTTTAAACTAGATGAGGTCGGCGTTTCCTATCTGACTACTCTGAGAAGAAAAGTGGAAATAAACTCAGAGGTTACAGTCTCTTTTAATCTCTTTTAAATCTCTCGGCGACCGCCACTAATGGCCGTGCCTGCTGTCACAACCAACCTACTGTCAAAAACACCCCTCACCCGCTTAATAGGTGGGTTACCAGGTGGCTTTCTAGGGTTACCAGGCCTACAAATTAAAAAACCTGCCTGCCAAGTCTGAAAATACTGATTTTGAAAAAAAAAATATCCGGTCTTGTATAAAATAAAAATCAAATTATTTAATAATGTTTTTATTCATATTATTTATTCTTATATTTTTGGTTGCTAGCAAACGCTTTCAAAAAGTTGGCTTTTCCAGCTATTTCACTGTGAAATTGTTCGCACGTCACGTGTTTATAGTTATATTGCGTAAGCAATATGGCTCTTACTGACTCCACTGAAAGTATTTCTTTCATTGGTCCACTGTGCAGTCATAACAGAAAAGACTCGCTTCACATTTGCGTTGTATGGCAAAATGCTAAAGAAATACTGACAAATCTTCAAAAATTCTGCAACTCTTGAACTGTCGTTAATTGTATTAAAGAGCGGGAGCACGCACACGCACGTGTACGTAAAAAATCCGGTCTGACGTAAAATCCGGGCGGAGTCCGGTCTAACACCTAAAAATCCGGTCAAGACCGGCTTTATCCGGTCAGATGGTAACCCGAGGTGGATCCCTCATAGCACAGCATCATGCTGAGTGGAAGCCTTCTTGTCACAGTCATGACGTGCATCTGCCGACTATGTTGGTTTTGTACTCGTGATTATAATGTAGACCTATTTTGTTTTATTTTTCTGTATACCTACCTACTCGAGTTAATTATCTTTTTGTATGCACGTGTTTCTGTGACAAATAAACCTATTTTCCTTTCTTTCTTTCTTTCTTTAAGTGCATGAGAGAATTTACATATTTTCGTACAACCTGAGTGAATTCGCAAGAGTTTTGTTGAATTTTGTTAGTTATATTTAAATGTTAACATTCTGTGTTAAGTCTGATTTTGTATTTTAGAGTTAAGTGTTGCTTTCTTTTTTAAAGTTTAGATTTTAAGTGTTAGCCGTGAGTTAATTTTTCAATTGTTTGCAAACCACTATTGTATTGAGGTCATCCTGTAAAGATAGTGTGTGTAAGTGTAATAAATAAATAGATTTGTGACTGAAACAGTTTTTTTTTTTTAAATTAATCAGAATATTTTATTAGTTTATTTGCAAACGAGGCAGCCAGCAGGCAGTCTATGCCTTGTCATTTCTGAATATCGATCTATATTTAATCAATTTATTTTTCCGCTACGTTATGTATAAGGAGCCACATAGTTGAACTTTTTGGCTCGATACCTACCAAATGCATTGGCAGACATTCTACAAAAACTGGCACCTACATCATTTACGATAAACTTCAGTAATAGATCACCACCCGGAAGATACCCGGAAAGATCGCTGACAGGTACCCGCAATTATAAGGAAAACCTGTTTTATTTGACACTCCTCGCAATTCAAATGTCAAATGACAGCGATTACCATATAATTCACATTATTACTTGTATTACGGATAATATTTTTTTATTGCAAAAGTAATTATTTATGTTTTATTGCGGCACGACCCTGCGGCGACAGTTTAAGGACTTGGTATTTATATCGTTATCATAACTGCAAAATATATTGAAATGTTAAAAAACCAGCTTAGTTCCTGTAGGACAGTGCATGGTTCTTAACCGGTGGTCCGCGGACCACTGGTGGTCCCTGGAAGATCCCGAAGTGGTCCGCGAAGCCATCCCAAAAATAATTAAATAAATGACAGCAAGTCGTCACAATCACTCTCGGTGAGAGTGCGCTACGAGTGAGTGAGAGCCAGTCAACTCAGTGTGGCCAGCCGGGACTTGTCAAATGTTACCTGCAATCCATATTTTTTTATTGACAAAGTTTTGCGAAATTGCTATACGTTACCTAACTTTATTTTCATCGTCATATATATGGGGTTCTCGGCGCTTCTGATAATTAAAAACAAGCACCGAAATCGGTCCGATGCTAGTGTCGACATGCGTTTGGCTTTGAGTAGCACTGAACCAAGGATTCAGAAGTAAGTAAAAAGCATGCATTCACAAAAATTGCATTAAAATATATCTCTGTAATGTAAAATTTTCGTAAAAAATTTAAATAATGTTGGCTTTGAACAATAATTGTTGAAAGCCAACAACTTTTTTTTTTATGCCTGTTTTATTTGAAGATAGAACAACCCTTTAATTTACATTTATTGTTTATTACCTAAGACAGGGTGGTCCACGGTAAGACAGAAATTTCGTCAAATGGTCCCTCATCACTAAAAGGTTAAGAACCACTGCTGTAGGACCACGCACAATGAAGGGTTCCGTAGTTGGGACGAATTTACCCCAAAAACAAACTTAATATTGTAGTTGAAATACATTTTCTCCCATACATTCCAAATGAAAATGTCTGTACACACAATATTGTAAGATTTACCATGTTATATTAATTAAGACCATCCTTGGGCCTTACTATTAAACACGGAATAAAGTTAGTTTTAGGAATAACTTCGGTATAACCATAATTTTTTTGACGTTTATACCTAGCATAGCTTTATTTATAAGTATGGAACTATTGTTTATATTTTTTTATTGTTTCAAATTTGGCTTAGTAGTTTCGGAGATAGGGGGGGGGGGCGGTAAATTTTCATCTATTTTCTTTATCTGAAAAATATAGAATAAAATTCATTTTCACACCACCTGCTCGACAATGTCAAATTAAATGACATGCAAACCTAACCTAAAGTAAGTAATTTAAGAAAGACCTGAGGTCTAGCAGGTCATTAATATTGTACCTACTGAATTTCATTATGACCCGCTGGTCATTAATGTGATTTGAATTTGGAACATAAAGTAGAAATCGCATACGAATATTTACGATATGTAGTAGGTACATACTAATTCCATGCATTCACCATTAAAATCTGAACTAAAAAATAAATAAATTGTTCGAAAATCGAACTGGCTACCACGAGTAGAATATAAATAAAAGAAAAATAGAACACAAATTAAAAAGAGGCGCGAATACTGAAAATTGCTTTGCTATGTTATACAACAAATGACATTAGCTAAGTACTCGTACATGCAAATTCTCACAAAAATGTCGAGTGGCGATAGTGATTTGACTCCGGAGTACATTAAATCCGAAGCCATTGGCATTGCCAACAATCTACTCCCGGAAAAGTCCAAGGAATCGTACATGAAAGCCTACGACGATTTTTACAAATGAAAAACTAAAAAGGGCGCCAAAGTCTGTATCTGAATCAGTACTTTTAGTCTACTTCCAGCATATAACATGTACAAAGAAGCCAAGTAGCCTATGGTGCATCTATTCGATGCTCAGGTTAACAATAAGCATAAAAATTATGTACAAATTAATACATACACCAAATTACTGGCATTTTTAAAAAGGAAATCAGAAGGACATCGTCCTAAGAAATCAAAAGTTTTCACAGCTCAAAATCTGGAAACCTTTCTAAATGAAGCCCCTGACCACAACTTCTTTGCCACTAAAGTAAGTAGTAGGTACTTACTTTAGTGGCAAAGAAGCTGTTGATTAAATTTTTAGTAACTAAAATAGCTACATACTTACTATAGGTAAGTTTAGGTACTTAGCTGTGCTCATGAATCGATCACTTCTGTGCGATCTACTGATATGTTTTGATGTTTCGACTCTCGGTTTATGTGTTGTTATTAAAAATAACAGCACATAAACCATGTACATGTAATACATACAAATTTATATATTACGTAAGTTACCTTCCTACTTAAATACTAACCGACCTAATTTTTGTTACAGGTGGTATTGATTTTTGGAGTGAATGGCGCTTGTCTAGGAAATGAACTCATAAACATTAAAATCGAAGATATCTAAAAAGCATTCAGATTTTTTGCTGGAAAATTTGCCAGATACTAAATCAAAGAAAGAACGGTCATTCGTAGTCCGTGGAGTAGCCAGTTCCTCTGTATCCTTTGTTGGTGATCCCAAACAAACAAAGTCGTAAAAATCATACGAAGCAGGGGCGGGTTGCTAGTACTATATATTATAGTGTGTTAAGTGTTTGCGCAGACCACAGGTGCACTCACTCTGCCCTCACTCTCATAGTCCATCGAACTATGAGAGTGAGGGCGTAAGAAATTACCAGAATAATCTCAGCTCTGATTAGCTGGATTCGTTTTCTACCCTACCAATCGTTATTTCTCCTGACAAAGTTTATTCTGTTTATATGTGTATGTATGTATGTATTTGTATTTATTCTTTTTCGAGTTATCTATCCTCTATGTTCCACCTGCCATGTTTTGTCTCTGCATCATCCTAAGATTGACTGGTAGAAAATGTCTCAGGCATTAAATCTGCCTTTGTACAGTATTTTTTTTACTTGTGCATAATGTTTTAATAAATAAATACTTTTAAATTATTGCAATTTAGTCCCCCAGACCGAATTTTGGCCAATCTCAACGGAGACTAGCCATTTACGCGGGAGATATTATGCAGCACAAGTGTTTGCGCAGACACAGGTGCTCTCACTCTGCCCTTACTCATAGTCCGATATGACGGCAATCCGACATGACCGGAGAGGGATCAGGCACAGGGCCAACGGCTTAAACGTGCTTTCTGAGGCACGGGGGTATCACACCGCCTACTTCCAAACTCCGGGCTGTTACTGAGAACTTTTTAATGGAAAAACCCAATATCACTTAACCCGACCTGGGAATCGAATCCAGGACCCCACGCTCAGCGGTCGCGCTTCCCTTGCTGACGACTCGGACACAATATATTCGGACACAGTGGCCAAATTGACACATTTTAATTTTAATAATTTTTTCACTGTCAATTCGGACACCATCAAATAATTGAACTTGTTTATAATAATAATAAACATTTATTTCAGACCAAGTCCATATTTTGTTAGTAACAATGTACTTAAAAAGAACTAATGTTAATATCGGCAACAAAATGAAATTACGACATGAAGCCGCACCCACCTTTGCAGCATGGGGGACTCCCAACGATCAGTAAAAACACCCAGTATAGTGTTGGTACTGCCACGAACGCGAGCGAGAAGGGAGGCGCATCTTTTCCTAACGATAGCGGCAAAGCCATCAACCCGCAACTCAGCAAACATCCCTGACGCACTGCAACGCCATGGCAGCCCTAACAGTACCCTTAGTGCATTATTACAATGGACACGCAGGTCGCGTCAGATAAAAAAGTAGGTTTGTAGTTTTGTTTTAAAATTCGGTTAAAAATTGCTTTTTTACAACACTACAGGCTGGGCGGAGGACGGATTTCTACAATGAAGGTATCGTTGGAAGTTTTTTATCTGACTGTACAAAACAGCTTTTTTATTGGTGTCCGAATCATCAGTGAAAAAAAAAGTGTCCGAATATATTGTGTCCAAGTCGTCAGCAAGTCGTGCTTCCGACCACGAGTAGATAATTACCGTAACCAGAAAGTTCAACTGGTCCAACGCTTACTAAACACGGCGTTAAGTTGGTGACTAAAAGGTCGGCGATTCGAATCCTTATTCCGTCATAGAACTTATACATCCTTTTCCAGCTATTCATATGTATGAGGGTTCGTAGAAGGCTGTATAAAAGAAATAAAACCTTAAGTACCTAATTAATCTAATGGCTTAATGATTTCCATAAAAGTCTCATTAACGACATACTTATACGTATCAAAGATCGATGTAGAACCAATAAGAATCATGTTCACCTTACACAAACAAATCCTGTAATAATAACACGATGTCGAGAGACCACACAATACATTGGCATTCCTCAAAGCACCACAAAAAATCAATCAAATAATTAGACAACAATACTAACAGACCCGCGGGCTATTGAACACGACTGCTCCAAATCGAACACGCCCTTGATTTTTCTATTGCATCTACATACGAACGTTCTAGATCTCCACGCAAAATGGCTTCCAAATGTCAAACGTTTTCTCACAAATCGTGACTGCTATGCACCTGATTGTCTAGCAGATAATCTAACTGATTTAGCTGTTATTTTTTAACAACAAAAAAAACAAGTTTAAACTTGAATAAGTAATTAGATTATTACCTAATTCTACGCGTTGTCGAAAATAACGCGTAGTATACAGTTGCAAAAGTAGGTACATGAGTAATAAGTTTTTGTAATGTCTAAATTACTAATATGTTTAGTAATGCAATGTTTTAAATGTTTACATTTATTTATAGTTCCAAAGTAGGTAATTAGAAATTGCATGCCGCTTTAAATATTGCAGCACACATTGCTGTAATCCCCTGGCAGAGGAAACATTACCACTTCTTTTCTTTACCGTGTCAGAAAAACTAACTACAATTTGCGATCACCAAACCGATGATCATCCTTGGTGATAAGAGCAATTTCTTATACCATAGTAGCAGCCTATTAAGACATATAATCGCACCTTTGGGAACAAAAGGTCATTTCTGCATGTTTTCCAACTTTACAGGAAGGGTTTTTTTTTTTAACCAAATTTTTTAATAACTCTGTACTGTTTTAGAGTCTTAAAGCGATTCTCAAAGTCTTACATTGATTAGTTCTCCACGGACAAGCGTGATGTGTATATAAAGATCGATTATCGCGGTTTTTCTGCATATTTAAGTTGTTTTTGCAAAAACTTGCAGAAGTGACGCTTTATTCCCAAATATATAAACGAGCTGAAAAGGGATGAGATTGTTGTTGCAAGAAATAACCTCTAACATCGAATGAAAAAAAAAATAAGCGACACATGCGTTGTTGTCTCGATGCCCGCTCGATGCCGTATCAACATAATTATCATCCATATCCATAGTCCTCAACACCATCCATTTGTCTTTATCGGTAAATCATAGGAGACTCTCAGTAGGTGTTTCATATTTTTAAAGTCTTGTATATTTTTAAAACGTTGTTGAAATCACCGCTATGTCAGAAATTACACAACTATTATTATGAGCAACTGCTAAAATATAAAATTATTAATAGACGTAAGAATATTGCGATTGTTATCTAAACCGGGGTTTTTATAAAAATAGAATAAAAAGTGTTCACAATTATGTTATTTTCTTGCTAGTCTTTATAATAATTCGCTCACTTTACTTTTCTTTTTTGATAGCTAGTCAAGTGAATTGGTTTTGTCAGCCGATTGATCGATTACAATGATCACTAGTCGTTCGACTAATTTCTATAAAGTATTTGCTGTCAATGGAATAAATCGATAGTTTAAAGTTGATCGATCGATCGTGTGAACAATATTAGAGTTTGTATGAACATTTTGTTAAATAAAAACTCGGAAATGTAGTAAATGCAGGGTAAACGTAGAATGCAATTTTTATAGGTAGTGAAAGGAAAAAGAGTCCTTTTATAATGTACCAAGTAATAAAATTACTAAATTGCGTATTATGGAAAAACAAAAGCCAACATAAATGCAAAAAAAAATAACATCTTTATCTTTAGAGGAAAAGAATTTCGATAACGTCCGATGCGGATAGCAAATAAAATCTTTATTTTAATCAACGTTTATTTATTTCACATAAAGGATATGGTCGGCAGAACAATTGACCGGTAGGTTTCGCCTTCGGTCGGGAGAATGCACTTGCGGTCCATGAGCCCATGACTCTTGACATTCAGAGCACCTGCCCATCGTGGGACAAACTGAAATGGAGGCAAGTGTCAAGGGTTACCGATTGAAGTGACCGGTTGGAATAATACCTGGAAATAATGACAAGTTGATAAGTAGAGCATTCTTTGTTGTTAACAGGAAAAACAGAAAATATTAACCTTTTGACCGCCACAGTCATGTTTAAGGATGTTACACAGCAACGCTTTATTACTGTGTTTGTTATAGGTTAATGGCACCATAACATAACCTATGTGACGGAACAAACATTTAATAAAACGTTGGATGACATTACTTCATCATCAGCAGCTGAATACCAGTATTTTACATGGACTGCCTATCTGACCTCCAGAACCCAGTTATTGGGTAATAGGATACCGCTTACTGGTTGTCAGACTTTCGGGCTTCTTACGACCCGTGACAATTCGCACATCCTCTAAAAAACTGTCGCAACACAAAAAATACATTACATTCATTATTTTCATTCGTTTCATTTACATTTTACATTCTGCAAATAGTTTGATAAATCCTTTGTTGATTAAAATAATAAAAAGCTAAAAATCTGTAACCTGAAAGTCACATTAACATTAGTTTATTGGAAAATAATTAAAATCGGCTTTTTCTCAAAACTTGTTTTCGGCGTATTACGACAGTGCAGTTTTAGAGGATGTGCGAATTGTCAAAGATCTACAAGTGACAGCCGGGACCAAGGACCAATTTTTAAACGTTGCCCCACACTATAACCAAAGTCTCTAATTCAGATAATTTATGTAAACAAAAGTAATGTCAAGAAATGTCACTGTCAAAATGACAGGACAATGGTGCAAAGCATTTAATCAATAAATGTTTTTGTAATTAATCATCGAAAAAATTAAAGTGAATTAATTATAAGAACTATGCAAACAAAATACCGTTGCCAAACAATATTTTGTGTAGTGTGTCGGAGACACGGTATATGATCTTCATAATCAGCCCTTTTAAGCCCAGTGCTAGACGTAGGCCTCTTAAAATCGATTTCCAATCGAAACAGTTTACAGCCGCTTTCATCCAAAATGTGGCTAGATAAGCTACTTACATTATGAATCTATGTATGAGAGTTGTAATATTAGTGTTGTTGAAGATGTAAAAAATTTGAAAATGTTTGTATCTCCTGCAATGTTACCAGTATCATAAAATATTTGATACCAGATAATCTCCTTTTTTTAATAACTTTGTTTAAAACCGAAAATTTATAAAAATAATTACGGTATGATTATTTTTTAATTATTATTTCTTAAAATCAGTACTTAAAAGAAAATGGAACCTCTTTTTTCGCAATTTTATGTGAATTACCATTACGAAGATTTTTTTTTTGTTATGTTATCCCCTTTGTTTACATTAATTATCTGAATTTGAGACTTTGGGTATAGGAATTTTTCCTGTATTGTGGGTGCGTTTACAAACATTTAAACTCACATACACAAACAGCCAGACTCATCACAGAATTCACTACCTTCTGCCCGCGACTTCATCCTCGCGAAATTTCGGTGTGTTCCCACTGTCCCCACCGCCCGTGTCCTACGGTGGCCGGGAATCTGCTACCAATTCCCGCGGCCCAGGGCGTCTCCTGCAACGACTAGGGGCGTGAGGGCGCACAGACTGCCGCTCCCTCACGCGTTCCGCCTCCTCCTTCGCGAGCATTACTGCTTCGCAGAAGGAGGTGACTGCGTCTCATGCACTCTCGCTCCGGACCATGGCCTGGACCAGAGCCGGACGCGAGAGATCACCGCTGCCGATCGCCTCCATGATGGGGGAGGCCTATGTCCAGCAGTGGACGTCATACGGCTGAAAGTAATGATGTTTAGTATAGATATATAGATTAGCCTTTGCTGGCGGCTTCACCCGCTTGGAGGTCAGAAATGATCCCACAGGAATGTACTACTGGGATCATCCTAAGGCTTTTATGGCCTAGTTACCTGTGTGCCAAATTTCATCAACGTGAAAAGGTAGCAGACAGATAGAATTACTTTCGCATTTATATTAATTATTCGTATGAATTTCGAATCACCGGACCCGAATGAATGGGCTATGAAATTCCAAAGGTAATATGGCATTAATCGGAGGTCAGACGGCTTACCGAAATAATTGCACTCCCTTATGCAGAGCCCTGAGGGCTTATCTGGTAGCAACGCGCCAATGCATAGCATATCTAGCAATATAATTGCATAGCACAGGTGTGAGTACTATTATATGTACTATAGAGCTATCATTGACCGGGTAATATGTCTTTCATTGACTTGAATGTGCCCTGGCGGCTGAGAGTATGTCATGCTCAATAAGATGTCTCGCTAATGGCGGCGCGTGTGTTGGATCATTTAGCTACCTTCAAAATGGTTCAGCTGAATGGTGCTAATCCAAGCTTCATGTTCGTGAACGGGCGCCGTCATTTGGGACTGGTCATCTCTTAGCTGCCACGGCTTATTTTAATTATTTTTAATTGAAATAAATGGTTTGAGTTTTTGAGTTTGAGTGTGACTGGCCACATGAGCCGTACTTTATGCGAATTTCTCAGTAGCTGCCCGAAGTCTGGATTTATGCCCGGTTGATGGCAATAGGCTCGCCCCCTATTACATGGGACTTGGGACCACTCGTTGTACGGAAATCCTATACAATGCCAGATCAGTTTATACTGGAAATGTATAGCTTGATATGTAGCCGTGTGTACCAGCATAAGAAAAACAATACAAATGAGAAGGGAAGTTAGTATAGAAGCACAAGTGTCCAAATCCATGCTTTAGGCAACCATCTACTGCAGCAGTGGCACTTGGTAACTATGCTCGTTGAATATTAGGTAACTATTTTAAAAATGATACATATATAGGTACTCCATCCGGCGCGACGCGACGCTACCAAAAGAGGGTGAAGTAAAGAGAGTGGACTCAAAACATCTACGTCAGAATAAAATTAATTGCACGAACGAATCTACGGATAAAGCTATTTCTGCTACAACCCAAATAAGGATTGAACGCGTCTGCAAGTAGTTTCCCTTCCATACATTATATCCGAAATTGTTATTGATACCCCGCTGTTACATTAATTCTTCACACTTTATAAACTTACCGTCGAATTAAATTGATGGCTGGAATTAAGAGAGAAAAAAAATTATCTCGTGACTGAGAAGGAATTATGAAAAACGGCTCAATAAAGAACCTCGGTAAGTGTGTCTAGAATTTTCGAATTCCTTTTATGAAGTTTCATATTGAGACACGAAGCAACAAAATACGATCTAGAGTAATGTGGCCGCTTTTCTTTAGGTATTTTGTTGCTTCGTGGCTCAATATGAAACGTTATAAAAGGTAAAAGAAAATTCTAGATACACTTACCGAGGTTCGTTATTGAGCCGATTTTCATAATTCCTTCTCAGTCACGAGATAATATTTTTACTAGAGCTTGTACTTCTGCTTGTCTTTTCGTAAATATTTTGGGGTCTTGGTCTTGGATTCTACTATGCCCTGAACAATTTTTTTTTTTTTTTTTTTTTGTGATAATTATTAACAAACCATCCGGGACATTATCATCTGCAAATCCTTTTCCCAACTATGTTGGGGTCAGCTTCCAGTCTTACCGGATGTAGCTGACTACCAGTTTTTTACATGGAGCGACTGCCTATCTGACCTCCACAACCCAGTCATATATACAGGATAAATTTTAACCAGTATGAAATTTTATTTTGCTGATTCAGTATCAGTAATAGACCACATTCCCATTTTTTATTAAATACTTTTTTTTGGTCCACTTGAAATTAGCAAAATATGGATATAATCTATTCGTAATAACATCAATGGGCGAGCGCGCAGCTGATAGGTGCCTACTACTGCGTTCCGCTTCACTGACCGCGCCGCCGCGCCGACGCATTGCACGACGAGTATCCATTATACCAGTTTCAAAATAAACATCTTTCGTTAACGATTTTTTTTTTTACTAAGTCGTATCAAGATAAGAAATAGGTGTATTATAAAACAGTTAAAGTTTAATTTGTCAAAATTTGCGTTATGATTAAAAACTTTTCCTGTATATTGCCCGCGGCTCCGCCCGCGTGGATGTCGGTTATCGCGTACGTAAGTAGCCTACGTCCTTCTCCATATCCCAGGCTATATCTCTGCCAAATTTCATGACTACGTTTACTTACGTTTTCTTTGACATTCCTTCTCAGCGTATAGTCAGATAGGATATATCAAATACAGTCGTCTGCTAGTTCGTTAAGAAACGGGCTTGTAAAGGTAATTTTAAATTTATAAACTAAATAATTCTATTTCCCATTCAATATAGTACTGGAGCCCTAAACTCAGAACCAGACGATAATTTCTAAAGGCCAGCTCCCACGACAATCTCAGCTCAGCAGCTATGCAACACGGATATATACTGATAGTGCACGTAATAAGAGCTATTACGTCACACAATGTCCTATTACTGAGAGGAAGTAGTCATTCATAGCACGCTAAAAAACCGTAGCGTTTAATCCATTGCATAGGTTTTTACGCAACTAGTGACGCATATGTGAGATAAAACATCTTATGGCTTCTAGAGCAGAAAATGCAGGGTAAGTGGTGCGTGGAAATAATATAAATAAAGTATCAGCGACGATCCTGGTGCACATTAGCGAACGAAACTGAAAAATATTACTAATTATTTCAGTAACTTGCAGATGAGATAAGTACCTGAGAAACTGAAAGAAAACCAGAATCTTCTTCGTCATATCGATGATTCCATTTACATATGTATCCTAAATAGGCTTCGACTAGAATTCACGAGACGCTTTGGAATGGGCAACTAGCTTCATATTTCTTACTGAATGACTCCTAGACAGTAAAAAAAATGCCTGTAAATGGTTTAATTGAAATAAATGATTTTAGTTTGACTTTGATTCGGCTACTTCGACAGCGTTAGCGATGGCCTCATAAAAGTCTTCCAACTACCACCAGAGTAAAACTACCCAACGTCCTAGCAAAAACTTCCAAAAAGGTCAGAGGGAAAATTCCCGGAATTTTAAGAACGATCGCATGTTTTTGAGTCACACTCTAATCCTAGCCTCAATCTGTCAAAAATGTCCCTAATTTTCCGACATTTTTGTTAAGTTTTTGACATTGATTGTCAAGATGAGATTGCGATTAGATTTTAAACGTTTTGAAATACGGGAATTGGGCTTCTGATGGCGTAACCTGCTTGACGAATACAACGATACTTAAAAAAAAAAAACTCACCTAATGGTAAATGATGATAAGGCCGAAGATGGAAGCTAACTTCGCCCGGAATCCTCAACCACAGTTGAACTGGTTGTCTATACCTGTAACTGCCGAAACACAACAGTGCTGTTTAAGACAATGATTACCAATGGGTGAATGAAATCTTTGTAAAATTTCAATTTATTGTTTTGTTTAAGAATACGTCACCCGGTGCTCAAAAGCCGAAACAAAACATCATCCTAACGAAATCAATAATATGAAGCTATGATTTGATGGCTCGCCAAAATTTTCATGGCATTATAAAATACGATCGCTGAAACAGTCTTCGCTACCTTTTTCTTTGCAGCTCAATTGACCCTGAAAAAAATATCAAGTATTACGAAACTAAAATTCCAATATCCACACGTCTAATCGATTGTAGTTAAAAAAATCTTAATTATAAAGGAACGGTAATTGTATCCATAGGCTACTCGTTGCACACCCGACTTAAATGCACTTTAGCAACTGTGGCATTGCGTCCGTCATACGTCACAGATCTATTTACCAACCCGAATACTACCACACATTGGATTTTCAACCTTCAGCTGTTGGAATATGGGAGAGTTAAACCGCATGTTAATTTTGCCATACAGTCTAGCCGTACCAATCCGTTGTATGCGTGTGAGCACTCTTTGATTTCTCGCTCCATTTATCAAAGAGCTATTAATTAGTTTTAAGCGTTACAACAGTTTTTTTGTTACGTTTTGCAAATAGACATGTTCCTATGAAAGTGAAGCTGTCTTCCGATTTCCTTCTTTTTATTCTTAAAGAAGATGATTTGATGTGCAATGTGGTTGATCGTGGTTCAAATAGAGAAGGCCTTGGTCCAGCATTGGACGTGCAACAGTTTGCGCAGAAAATTATACTCTTTGGTTTTTCGCTAAAACTGTTCTAAGCAGAACTCGGAATCGCTAGCTAAGCAACAATTACATATACCAAAACCGAGCTGCCTATAAAACTGATGTTTCATCAACATGGCATCTTAAGGTGAAGCTAGTCGACGGTTCGAACTCGTTGGTGGGCGTGGTCAAAATGCATGTTATTTTATCCAACATCGTGTGCGAAAGGGACAGACAGTGTGATGAGCAGTACTAAGCTAGTGCGCACACGGATACACTCCTGTATAGTATACCAACGCTAATGACACACCAATGTGTGATTTCATTTTATGAACAGACCTTTGGGCGTATTGATAATGACAAAACTACCTAATATATCTACTCAAAATACAATTATTTGAACTTTCAAATAAATTATCTATGCCTGTACGATTTTTATTCTGCCATTTTCACACTACATAATCTATTTATTTACGCCCAAAGATGAGTTGAAATTTGTGTTGAAATATGGAAGTTTTGACGCTCATAACTTCCTAACCAATATTGATTTCCAATTGCTGCTTCCATACAAGACTATGGCGAGGCAAATTTATATTATGTTTAGTTTTGAATGTACACCATCAAAGAGACGAGTAATCACCATACTGCGTTTTTATGGAAGAATAACCAACTAGAGTGTCCTTAACACTTTATTCGATTCTATGTAAGTGTAGGTATTATGTATAAGTATATAGGTTATAGATATACCTGATAATATGTTCACTGTAAGAGAGACTCAACAATCTCACAGTTAAACTGCGTAAGCAGTTTTGTGGGGCAATTTACCTACCTAGCGTTAAGAAATTTTAAGTGAATAAATCATAACTAAAATTTTTAATTTTTAATTCATATTTCATTCATAACAGTCAAAAGAGTTCTGAATCGGAAACCACGCATTCCGCATGGCATAGTTAACAAGGTATAAGTACTATAGTTGCCATTATTAAATGCCGGAACCGCCAATCACGAAATAACAAATACACAAACTAAAAACACTTAGCAGAACAGGACAATAATTACAGAGCACTTACTGAAGTTAAACCGTTGGTGATAATTACGTACGAATAGCTTATCTGTTTCAATAATCGTCAGTAATTAGCCAATTTTGCTAAGTAGACCACAAATATAATCGATCGAAAAAGTAGAAATATTTGAAATTGTCGTTTTGCTACACCCTCAGGCTTCGTCTGACGAAGAATTTTGTAAAAAAAAAAGTTTTGAAAAAAGAATTGGTCGCACCATAATGGCCTCAGTGCAAGACCATAGGATGTTGTCATACCATGTTTGACATGCAGATTTGTGACAGTATCTTTTTTGACAATTATTTAGTTACACTTTTAAGTACGACTGGTGTCGAGCTGATTATCGACAACTTCCTCTTGCCCTAATATCAAGTTGTAACTTTGTATAGGTAAGCACTTCTTCCGTTCCAATTACAATACACGTATATTACCAAGAAATGATCAGAAATGGTAATTTCCGCATTTTTAAGAGCGTTCGCATTCTAACCTCAGTCTCAATCTGCCAAAATACCTCTAATCTCTAAAAAAAATCAAAATCTAATCTAGAAAATTCTAGACATACATAGGTTCCTAATTGAGCCGTTTTTCATAATTCCTTCTCAGTCACGAGATAATACTTTTTTAAAGGAGTAGCACTAGTGGACCCTTGTACGCCCTCTTAAGACTGCGCCGAGTGCACAGTGGCGCCCTCATCGTTATTTCGGTGATTTCTTTTATTTTAGAATGAAAATGCAGAAAATAAGCTCGTCAAGTTGTGCTTCACAAGACTATACGTTATTATTACTACAAACAGTAGTTTCAAATTGTTATGTTTTATTGTAATCATTAAAACGGAGCTTAGTGGCCACTATTTTCCGTTTTAATGATTACAATAAAAGGAGGAATTGTCACTGTTATCATCATTCTTAAAATACTATAAACAAGTTCCTCTAAAATTCTCAGCCTTTCTGAAATTCTGTTTTTCGGTAGGGATCTAGCAGAATATCAGCGTCAGGTATATTTGCCTGACACATGCTGAGCTGGACTCCCATTTGATGTAACCTTGAGACGCACACCGCACCTTGTATATTTGTTATCTAATTGAATTATGTCATAATATTACACTATTTCATTATGTATTATGTTTTTCTTTTAGTATATTTTGCTACCATGTTTTTATAATACTCATGAAATTTTTATCGTTTAATTATGCTCTTGTGTGTTTTTTTCGGCAGGGATCTAGCAGAATATCAGCGTCAGGTATATTTGCCTGACACATGCTGAGCTAGACTCCCATTGGATGTAACCTTGAGACGCACACCACACCTTGTGTATTTGTTATCTAATTGAATTATGTCATAATATTACACCATTTCTTTATATACCTATGTTTTTCTTTTTGTATATTGCGTTTTTAGAATACTCATGAAATTTTTATCGTTTAATTGTGCTCTTGTGTGCTCTGCTATTTCTTTCGTGTGCACTGAACAAATGTTTTATCTATAATATCTAACTATCTATCTGTTGAACATAAGCGTCTCCTAAGTTGCGCCACAGCACCCAGGTCTCACTTTAATTCAATTTTACCGGATCTCAACGTATCCTTATAGGAGCGATTATGTAAATACCTATATAATTATTAAACACCGAGTTATATGCAAATTGTATACTAGTTCTATGCTCACTATGCCCTTAGATTCCCCTGATTACCAATAAATCGATTTGCGGATTTTCTGGTTTTCCGGTGTTCTACCTTTTTCCACTCTCCATCCTCCACAATATTTGCCCAAGACTTATCCGCCCCACATGTATCCAAGTATAAATCCCTACTATTTTGCAAATTAGCATTTGTATCATGTTTCGCCCGATGCTGTATATGTTTGTTTTTTTGTTTTTTTTTGCTCCGCCCGCGTGGATGTCGGTTATCGCGTAAAAAAGTAGCCTATGTCCTTCTCTATATCCCAGGTCGATCGCGTCAGCGGTTTAGGCGTGAAAACGTAACATACAGACAGAGAGACAGACAGAGCTACTTTCACATTTATAATATTAGTATGGATAGCTTTTGCCCGCGGCTCCGCCCGCGTGGCTGTCGGTTATCGTGTAAAAAAGTAGCCTGTGTCCTTCTCCATATCCCAGGCTATATCTTTCCCAAATTTCATGACGATCGGTTCAGCGGTTTAGGCGTGAAAACGTAACATACAGACAGACAGACAGACAAATAGACAGACAGACAGAGTTACTATCACACTTATAATATTAGTAAGGATAAATAAGGATTTGTATGGATGGTACGGAACCCTTCGTGCGCGACTCCGACTCGCACTTGGCCGGTTTTTTATTTTTTGAACGTGCTAATCTCTGGAACTGCGAGTTGGATTTGAAAAAATCTTTTTGCATTTTACAGCCCAATTCTTGAGGAAGAATTACATTCGTATTAACTAGAACACCTTTTTTTTAATTAAAGTTTATGCGAAACCGAAGTAAAAGCACAGGCAGGCAATCTGTTGCGACGGGGTGGGTCGGGGGAATAAGAAATTTAACGCGGACGAAGTCGTAGGCAGAAGCTAGTTAAGTAATAAAAAGTCCTTAGCCATTTACCTACATTTGACACAGTATCTGTTCCTATTTTGATTGAAAAAAATAGAGAAAATGGGAGCAAGATGTCTACCACTTCAACTACTATTTGACTATTTGTCTGACAGAACTTAAACTACTACCTCCTTACTAATAAACGTTG
Organism: Dryobota labecula; assembly: GCA_947523025.1. Lineage (NCBI taxonomy): Eukaryota > Metazoa > Arthropoda > Insecta > Lepidoptera > Noctuidae > Dryobota > Dryobota labecula. Next base: position 14,280,919 of record OX383303.1, read on the forward strand.
TATAGCGTCTGTATAGTTACACGACGCTTTGTCTTCTTCTATCGAAAGTCAAAATACTGACGAGTGAAAGAGAGAAATCGGTGTGTAACTATACAGGCGCTATACAACGTTTATTAGTAAGGAGGTTAAAGTAGATAATTGGATTAGCGACGAACTTCTTAATCAGTACGGCGTTCCACATGGTAGCATGGGGATATATTTTACGTTAAATCAAGAAATTTCACACGGACCAACTCTTGGGCAGAAGCTAGTCAATCATAAATCGGATCCTTGCTTTGTGCAGTGCAGGCGCAAGCATACAATAAACTGCAAGTAGAACGTACTTAGATAGAACTTAGAAATAAGGTTAAAGAGTAGTACAGTAACCTTCTGTGAGTCAGTGTAATAGTGTGTAATTATGATATTTACCTAAGAGTGGGTCTGTGGGTGTGGCAATAATAACATCTATAACTGTTGTTTGCTGTTATGTGTCTAATATGAACTAATAATCTAGTTATAGGTACAGCGTGTGCACGTGTTTTAAGGGGGAAGCGCTAAGGTAGCCCAGGAAATTCAAATTTTCTTACGATCTTTGCAATTTGTAGCTCATTGTTTGGGTATATGTTGATTAAAGTATGATACGCGACCGTAAAAAATATATATTTACAGAATTATAATCATAAGAATCAGTAATACAACTCCTTAAGTTAGTCTAATCCTAAAAGTCATGATGTCATGAAATACTTAGTCATTCAATCAGATTATAAGAACTTAAGAGCCAAATAGTCGCAGGTTCGAACTCACTGGTGGGCGTGGACAAAAAGCACGCTGTCTCACCGTGTCCGTCATCGTGTGTTGAGTGAAATGCACGATAATTCATAGTAAACCGCTCGCGTAAAAAATTACGAAAAGTCCTTTGGAAGGTTGAGTTTTATGAAAACACGACTGGATAAATCAATTACAAATAAAGTTAATTGAAATCTTCCATAATTGAGCTTTGTCGGAGCGGACTTTGTTTTGGTGATTTTACACTTCTTTTATTACTTATTTACGCCCAAGTTGCGATAAAATTAGCAGGAAAAACGGATCTTTGTTGGCTCATAACTTTTTAATGGCTTTTTATTTTAATATTCTGCTTCCATACAGACAAAATTAAGAATAAGACGAAACGATATTTATGTTTAACTTTGGATGTACAATGTCAAACAATAGAGTAATACCCCCCCGAAATTTGTATGGAAAAAGTATCGACTAGTTTCATCTTAAGGAGTTGTATTACTGATTCTACTGATTATAATTCTGGAAATACATATTTTTTACGGTCGCGAATCATATTTAGATCAACATACAACCTGCAAATTGCAAAAACGTAAGACAACTTGGATTTTGCGGGCGACCCTGACGCTTCCCCTTTAATAGAAGAAAAAATTTGGAGTCTTTTTGAAACCTACAAAAAAAAAATACAGACTTCAGGCAACTGTTTCCGTCAATTAGCAAGAAGCGAGTAGTGCTAGTAACTAAAACCTGGCCAAGTGCGTGTCGGACCATGCACAATGAAGGATTCCGTAGTTGGGATGAATTTATCTATCCCAAGAACAAACCTAACATTGTAGTTGAATAACATGTTCTCCCATACATTTCACTGGAAATATAAGTTGTTCGACTATTACTCGTTGACTTGTAAAGCCTACTAAGCTGTGATAGTTTTCCTTTTAACTTCGTTATATTTACCTACTACTGCCGTGATTTTTTTATATATCCAAAAACAACTATTTAGCTGACAGAGGGGGGTTGACTCTAACAAAAATGTGCAATTTAAAGCTAAATATTACGCAAACGGATCCCTGAATCAAAAAATGGTTTTTACAGATCCGCAATATTTTTGAACGGCCTATCCAACCATAGACCACACTATGGTAAATACGAGAAAAAAATATCGTCCCCACTTTACATGCATTAAAGTCGGGTACCTACCCGACTTTATTTTACCACTTAACTTCGTCGGTGTGATTAATATGTATAGCCATGCCAAATTACAGCAGCTTTCTAGTAGGTACTAAGAGTTTCTGAGCTAATCCGCGGACAGACAAACAGACGAACACCTTTCCTTCCTTTGTTTCGTATGGCCTGATGTGCTGGCCACCGTACCAACCTACCTACCTACTTGTTAATTAATTTATAATTAATATTTAGTGGCACCGAGTTGCCGTGTCTGGCCATACCGCTGTTAAACCCGCGATGGTTTGTGTGGTATGTTTAAACCTCAACAAATGTTTGTAAAAAGATTTTCTGATAAAAAAAAAAAAAACTTACGAAAACATGGCCAAAATTGGGCCACGCCCTAAGAGAACCGAGTGGCGTTGTACTTAGATTATTTCGTACAAAGATATAATATTTGGAAATGTCAATCAATAAGCGGACAGACAAACAAACGAACACCTACGAAAACATGGTCAAAATTGGGCCAGGCCCCAAGAAAACAGAGTGGCGTTATATTGTACTTAGATTATTTCTTACAAAGAGATAATATTTGGAAATGTCAATCAATAAAAGTTAAATAGCCGTTACCTGCCAATGTATTAGGACTTATATAACGACATGCAATAAAGCACAACTATTAGTTCTCGCCCAGAGGCTACATTTGTTACAAAATGTAAAACGAAACACTAGCTAGTTATTTGTGGTTTATTTAAGCAAATATCGACCTCATTAAATATTATAGAAAACATTACAAAATTCGCAATTTAGTTATACAGGTTATGAAGTTAATTGGCCATCGTAAAGGGTGTCTTTGCCTTTACATTCACCCTTCAACTGAACTGTGTAGGTGGGATCCATGATCCATCCATACGGCGCTGGCGCACAAGGAATTTATGGTCACGTGCTGCCTTGCACTCAAGCAGTTATTTATTTATTTTATTTATTTATTTTCTATTACCACTTACATTTGTTTTTACAGGTGGGAAACCCAATACAACAATGTAGTCACAATTTCCACACTCGGGGACGTCACACAAAAAACCCTAGATACCACCACCAACAAAAATTTTATGTTTTTAAACTGTTGTGTTTCAGGGAGACCCCTTTACAGTCTCCCCAGGAATGTACCCTAACAAGAGCACAGAGGCGGTTTTGGATCGGTCTTTTAATAGGTAACGGTGCCCTTTCTATGTGTAGATGGTAGGTAACCACCGGGGAGGTTTTAGTGAATTAAAAATCCCACACTCCCCGGTCTTATCCCCAAAACCCTGAATCCTTTTGGAGGTAAAACAAAAAGAAGTTCAATGTGTAGTTGAAATGATTAAATTATACCTAAAACTAGTACCTAACATCCTGTGTACTCCACACAACCGTGGAGTTTCTTGCCGGCTCTTCTCCATAGGAAACAACTAATTAGAACCGTGCACCTAGCTTTTGACGTTTCATAAGTAAATACCCATGTAGGTTTATGTGACATATATATATTTTTTTAATTTAGATTTTTAGATTTTAAACAAAACGAAAAAATAACAATGTGCATAAAAGTAAATGCCATTTTTCCATAAGATAAGATAATCATTTATTTGCTCAAACATGAGTACAGTACATACAACACAAATTGTCAGCATGCAAGAGATGTTAAAGTAGAGATAATAAAAACAGATCATCACGTTTGCCTTAAACAATGAGAATTTCAATCCATGTAGAATAAATTCCTTTGATGCCTCCTGGAATTAAATACTAAGATCAAAAATTGTTGACTGAGGTTTCTGATAATGCACAATAAAAGGATGCATTGGGGGCAGTCGCTTCATACAATATACTTGTATTCAACTGCATCCGGCTAGGTGGAAGTTGATCCCGATACATACCTGCGAAAAAGCTAACAAAATGATGATTTATGCTATGACAGATTCTGGCTGTCTCATTTATATATTACTAGCTTTTTCCCGCAGCTCCGCCCGCGTGTATGTCGGTTAACGCGTAAAAAAGTAGCCTATATCCTTCTCCATATCCCAGGCTTATCTCTGCCTAATTTCATGACGATCAGATCAGCGGCTTAGGCGTGATAACGTAACAGACAGACAGGCAGAGTTACTTTCGCATTTATAATATATAAGTATGGACTAGCTTCTGGCCGCGACTTCGTCCGCGTGAAATTTTTACCCCTGATCCAACGCGTCACATCACATCGCGTTATAACTTTTTCACTTAGCGTTATTTCTGACTTTTTTTTTTTACTCGGCTCCTACAGGTCTTAGCGTGATGTTAAATAGCCGATAGCCTTCCTCAAGAATTGTGCTATCAAATGCAAAACAAATTTTTCAAATCCGACTGGTAGTTCCAGAGATTACCGCGTCCAAACACACAAACAAACTCTTCAGCTTTATTATATTAATGAGAAGATTTAGGTACGTTTAACCACAAAAACCGAATGTTTTGCGGTAACGACACCGTTTCTTGACACGCTGTATATCGAATTACTGATACTAATGAAGCATTAATACGGCCTCTGCCGCTCGTGCGAAAATCCGCTCCAGCATAAATAAACATAATCTTACAGATCAGGTGATTATCAAAACAACATGAATGTTTAATATTTAAGTTATTGAATACGCTTGTTATAGCGAGAAAATCAGCTAACTACGCCCAACATCGAATGAGACGTTAAGCTAAGTAGCGTGATACTTGTGCGTTTTAAGAGACACTTTACATGATACAGCGACGGTAGTTCGTGACACGACCTGCACGCGTGGCATGACTACTTCTATTTTTACTCTACGGAACATAGACTCTTTTAATAAAAAGTGACATTTCTTTTATAGAGGTATGAGGAACAGGGTGTAAAGTTCACTCATACTCTATAGAAAAGGGAGGATCCTCCGACCAGGCAACTGCCCGACGTTTGATGTATATATGCTAGTCGCGCGGTAAACTCTGATTGCGCGATGTAGGATTTGTGTGACGTCAGTCTTTGATGCATAGTTCGCATGTGACGTTGTAGATGGCGCCACACTTTTGTTAATTTTGACATCGCGTCGTAGAAATCCTTCTGTATAAGCAGCCTATACAATAAATAATAATAATAAATTATATTTATATTATATTTTAAAATGACTTAGAATAGGGTCTACAGCTATCCGTTGTTTTTATATTACACATTGCTCTTTTTTATTTGTGTTTTGGTCAGCTACATTAGCCAGTGCCTTGCAGGGACTTCCAGCAAACCGATCATCACTAGCAGTCTCTGCCTACCCCTACGTTAATCATAGCCGTGACGGTTATAGTCATAATATATGTAAGTAAATCATAATTAGTTAGTTATAATGATAAAGGGCATGCTCCGATTGTTCATGTTGAAACGTCGGAGGAAAGAGTGACGAAACGGAAGTATTTAACACCACAGTATCGAAATAGGAAATAACTTTTATCAAGATCTAATGAAATTTGTGCTGCGTAATAGGCATGCTTTTAACGTGGTGCATTTAAAGCCGCGAGAGTAGTAAGATCGATGCTTTCGGGATATATCGATGGCGGAGGCTACTTCGTATATCATGGACCGCTATGAGAACGAATGATTCCATACTAGAGGAACTCAATATCACCAAGCGGCTATCTGCAAAGTGCCAGGAGCGCGCCTTCAGCTTTTTCGGACATATTATGCATTCACCTAAGCATGGTCTGGAACGGCTTATGATACTGTCCCTGTATCATAAGGATGGAAGGAAAACGCGCTCAAGACAGAGCACCGGCTAGATGGTCAGACGCGATCAAGAAGATATAGTATCTGTTTATTACAGTTTAGCGCCCAACGTGGGGCCACAACTCCATTAAAAATAAGCCCTTGTTAAAATCTTTTTATTTTTCATCTATTTTAATGGTTTTTGACGAGAGCGGTTGACAACTCTGAAAATAAGCCTGTTATTTATTTATCAGGTCGAGTAGTGATCATAGAATCTGAATCCTACCTGACCTTACTATTTAAGATGTCGGTGTGATTGAATGAAGTATTTCAACATTCACATGGCTTACGCCATGTGAATGTTGATAAATTTTAACCTTAGCAAAAATTTTGTTCTAGACCAAAAAAAAATCTGGGGGCAATGGGGAAATATAGTATCTGTGTATTACAAAGGCTGTTGGAGGCAGTACTACCGAGCGGTCCACACTGCAGAAGACCGCATAACTTGGAGCTTGGGCTTGGTCGCGATCCTCAGCATTAAGGGAACGACGAAGAAGGAGAGAAGAATCGACACTTATGGTGGTAGTCGTTCGGACATCATCCTATAAACAGTACAAAACAAAGTCGCTTTTCATGTCTGTCTTTTCGATCGCTTAAATGTTCTAAACTGCACAATGGATTCTGATGCGGTTTTCACAATCATTTAGAACATTTATTCCGGAAGGTTTATGTGTATAATACATTAATATTTAACACTAGCTGCTGCCCGCAACTCCGCCCGCGAGGCTTTTTCTAAAATAAAAGTAGCCTAAGTTACTAGCATCAGTTAACATCAGCTACCTACCTGCCAATGAATGTCCCGTCAAAATCGGTCCAGCCGTTTCGGAGATTAGCCGGAACAAACAAACAGAGAGAAAGACAATTTTTATTTAATTGTTTATTTTTTGTTATAAATACCGTATATATGTATAATGTATAAACATCTATAGGTGGTAAAAAAACCATAGCAGCGAAAAAATAATGTATCTAAGTGTTTTACATTTTACATAAGTAATTACTTATTATAATTTTATTATTGCTTGAGACATTTTGCAAAAAAAATCTTTACTTACTTATTATATGAATGACCCGCCCTGACGCGGCGATGGTGTCGGCACGAGCGCGGTGCCTTTTTGATAAATAATCATCATAATCAAGTAATTTTTTTTTTTTTTTAATAATGTACTCAGATTTTTAAAAAAATCGTTTTCATGGTAATTACTACCATGGTGTATCTCTTAAAATATTTCGTATTTGAATAGTTTTTTTATTTATTTTATTTTATGTAATTTATTATCTCTTCTCGTTGTCTACATCTTTTTGTATCCTCTGTCCTGTCGCAGGTATGCTGGAAGAGATTTATTTAGAAATAAGCATCACCTTTGTCATATTTTACTGTTCCTTTCTTCTTGTCTATTATATATATATTTATGTGTAAATAAAATGCTTAAAAGAAAAAAATAAGAAAATAATACTATCTATTCACAACCTATTTGCTGTTTGTCCACCAATTCTAACACAAGAAACAAATTACGATCTAATTAAACATTACAATACGTTGCTATTTCATTGAGCTAGCAATAAAATGTATTAGGTAACACATAACTGGGCTAACTGCGTGGTATGTTGGCTATGTTGTTCGCTCAACATTTTGACAAGTGCCGTCATTGTGTTTGAAGAAATCGAGCTGGTAACTTGGTGTTCCCACAGTTATGGGTAGGCTTTAGGTGGCTTTATAGTCTACAAAATAAAATGCAGTTTAGTTAGACCTTGAATTTGTAACTATTTAGTGACACTGTTTGTGCTCTTACAATAAATGGAACCTGTGGACCTTTTGTCAAATCATCATCATCATCATTTCAGCCAAGAGACGTCCACTGCTGAACATAGACCTCCCCCAAGCACCGCCACCTCGACCGGTTCTGTGCTTCCCGCATCCAGCGGATTCCTGCGGCTTTCATAAGGTCATCGGTCCACCTTGTGGGAGGCCTTCCTACGCTACGTCTTCCGGTACGCGGTTGCCACTCCAGAGCCTTTCGGCCCCAACAGCCATCTGTTCTGCGCGCAATGTGCCCTGCCCATTGCCACTTAAGTTTGGCAATTCTTCGAGCTATGTCGGTTACCTTGGTTCTCCTGCGGATCTCTTTTCTTTTTGTCTAATATGTGAAGCAATCTAGAGTATAAGGCTGCAATACTCATACTAATATTATAAATGTGAAAGTAACCCTGTCTGTTTGTGTGTCTGTCTGTATGTTACGTTTTCACGCCTAAGCCGCTGAACCGATCGTCATGAAATTTGGCAGAGATATAGCCTGGGATATGAAGAAGGACATAGGCTACTTTTTTACGCGATAACCGACATCCACGCGGGCGGAGCCGAGGGCAAAAGCTAGTACCTAATATACAGGATAAGTTTTTAACCAGTGCGCAAATTTTTTTGGTGGTTCAGTATCAGTATCACATTTCCATTATTTGTTCAATACATTTTTTTTTTTCTTTTTTTCCTACATGAGTTCAGCAAAATATGGATACAATCTATTCGTAATAATATCAATGGGCGAACGCACAGCTGATAGGTACCTACTACTGCGTTCCGCTTCAATGACCGCGCCGCCGCCGCGCCGCGCCGGCGCGTTGCACTACGAGTATCCATTGTACCAGTTTCAAAATAAACATGTTTCGTTAACGATAACTTAATTTTTTTGTACTAAGATATATCAAAATAAGAAATAGGTGTATAATAAAACACGTTTAAGTTTAATTTGTCAACATTTGGGCACTGACTATAAACTTTTCCTGTATATAATAAATCCAACGCGTTAATTTTGTTAGTCCCAATGACGACATTACTCTCCTCCAGGAGAGTAGTCCTTCTACTAGCACAGTTCGAAGACACACACCGACCGCCGCCGCCAAACTACCGTCCTCGCCGCCAAGGCCAGCCGCGTCGTCCCCGTCCATATCCGCCCTGAGTCTTCCTCGAGCCAGCCCACGCCGCTGAGCCTGTAGCTTTAAATTCGTCCCCTTATAATCATAATCTGATCCCGCCTATCTCTTGCTGTATCCCACAGGGGGTGCCCTTAGCATGTAGTCGCTTAGTTTATAAGTTTTTTGCCCTGGCTGGAGGCCTTGATTTATTGAGGCACCCAGAGGATTTTTTTTTTTTATTAAAAGCCTGTGATGCCTACTGCAGGCCAAAAGCCTTCCTACTCTCTTTCCACTTCTCTCTGTTTAATAAACTGCTAAGGACCAATTCTTGTTGAAGGAATCCAGCTGAACCTGCCATGTCCATCTGGGCCTGTCGCGATGTTACTTGCCATTAAGAGGGACCAATTGGGTCATAAGTTTGGCCCATTGGTCGTCTGTCATACAACAGTCTATGCGGCAGGTCGAGCCGAATTCCATTTTAGCGTGGCAGCTTTCCAAGCGACATTAGTTATCTTTGTGATAGAACGGATGGTCATATTCCTAACTCGGTCTGTTAGTTTGATACCCAGTATACTTCGTTCCATAGCCCTCTGGCAAACCTCAAGCATGGACCTGGAAGAGTTATTGGATCTAATGAAGGGTGATCTTCCTTTATCCCTTAAGAGAAGACTCATTGACCTGTGCATACTTCCCATCCTCACATAATATGGTTCTCAAACATGGTCTTTGACAATTAAGTAGAGGACAATTTGGATAAAAAAATATAACATTGTTAGGCGAACCCAAATGCGTAGTCGCGTCAACAGAGGGTAGCTTCCAGTTTCCGAACAAATGAGTCGCATACTCGCGTCACAATCGCGTTGATTAGGACGCGGCCTAAGACCTAAGGCCCTTATTCAAGAACAAGCAAGGTTCTCAAGCATAAATCACGATTTAAAACAAGATTTCATGAGAGATTTGTTTGTTACTGACAGTAACAAATCGAGATCCATGCTTGAGTATCGATTGGATTTAGACGGATTAATATTAAACCGATACGTTATCGTCTCGATCCCGTCTCGTTATCTATAAACAGCATCGCGGCTATGCGTGCGACAGCCTACGTCTAACCGTCACAGCGCAGCGCAGCCGTCGATCTAGTCGTACTACCTGCAAACGCCCTATATTCCGTCCACTGAGAGAATGCTTTTTTGACATCTGTTCGTTTCATACAAAGAATATGTTGTGTTTTACGAATAAAAACATTATTAGGCTGGAAAAAACATTCTGAATTCAGAGTCGGAATTCATATTATTAATTAAGAAAGCACAGAATTACATACAATTTAAATCGCCACTGTCGATCTGAGAAAATCATAATCTGAAAGAATCAGAATATGTGTGGAGCATAATTAAATTGTATGTAATTCTGGGCTTTCTTAATTAATAATATGAATTCCGACTCTGAATTCAGAAAGAAATTCAGAACGTGTGAGTCCAGCCTTAGTTCTAAATCTTGTACAACTGACAGGTGTCAAAAAAGCATTCTCTCGGTGGACGGAATATAGTAACTCGCCCGCAACTTGTACAACACTCAAACGGTATGCGATACAAAAGGTCCTCGTCGATTATCTTGCATTACGTTTTAAATGCCCTAATTTGCTTGACCGCAGTCAATAGAGAATACGAAATAGCCCGAGGTTATAGTTTATTATTTGTGTGCAAATCTGATTCGTACAAAGAACAATGGGATTGTTCAATGAATATTATAGTTTACTTAATGTTAGCGACACCTAATGATAAATTAGGAAGTTTTGCAATAAATACTGGTCCTTGTATTGGACTACCTCGTTGGTGGTCGCAATCGCTACTGCTGTCCTGGAATCGATTCCCAAGTTGGGCAAAGTGTTATTGGGTTCTTATTTATTTATTCATATTTAATTCAGGCACATTACCCATAATGTGTTAGTATTACTTAAACTAAGTTATTATAATTTAATTAATTAAGACAAACAATAATAAATTAAAAACAAAAATAACAACCTAAGGAACACAATATCTATCATGCCATCTTCTGGAGACACCTGGCAACATTATATGCACTGCGCACAGGTGCCCCGGCAGGAGCCCTTCAGTCTTGCTAGCAACAATGCTCAGGAGACTGTTGTCGCTGCCTCACATCCGACGCATTAGTGATGCAGATCTTTTACGCACAAGTAAAAAAAATGCTGTACAAAGGCGGACTTAAGTGGTATTTTCTGCCAGTCAACCTTAGAGTGATGCAGCGATAAAACATGGCAGGTGCAACATAAGGGATAGATATATAACTCGAAAAAGAGTGTGAAATGTGTGTGTCATTCTCAGGACACTCATTATCTGTTGACTTCGGTGGCAATTTTTTTTTACATTTAGGCATAACTAACTTGAAATATCAAATCTAGAGTACTACTAATATGTTTTAAATTAACTCTAGATTTGATATTTCATGTGAGTGTCCTGAGAATGACCCAGGTACATCTCTGCCTAATCCTTCAGAATAAACAGGCATGATATTACTGGTCCTTGTTTTCTGGACGATTGAGGTATAATAAAATCGAAGTAGATCTAATTTAATTAAGATTCTGGGAGTAAATTCAATTATGTTTGAGTAATAAACAGTTTATGACAAAGTGAACAACGTCAGAATAATTAGCCAAGTAGGCAGTAATTATCACATAAATTATGAACTTTATAACTGGCGCTGCCAACAGTTATAGAGTTCATAATTAATGTGTTTCGCGACTGGTAACAGTCAATTCTAAACACAAAAAAAAAACCGGCCAAGTACGTGTCAGACCACGCACAGTGAAGGGTTCCGTAGTTGGGACGAATTTATCCCAAGATCAAACTTAACATTATAGTTAAAATAAATGTTCTCCCATACATTACAAACGCAAATATAAGTTGTACCTACGACTATTACTCGTTAACTTGTCAAGCCTTAGCTGTGATAGTTTTATTTTAATTTTATAAATGGCATCTCAGAGTTAACCACGACGGGTTGAGACTCTTTAACCGGGCTATCCTGTGGTGCCTCATGCTCCTAAAATAAATTTAAGGCCTCCAGCCAGGGCATACTTATAAGCTAAACGACTGCGCGCTAAGGGGTTATGATTATTATTATATTATTATTATACTCCCCACTCCCTGTGGGGTACGAACCTCGGCTTAGGGCAGAGTCGGAGGGAGGATGGCAAAGGACCGTCGGTGGCTGGATAAAATCAGGGTTATGATTATTATCAGGGGGAATTAAAGCTACAGGCTCAGCTAAAGCGCGTGCTGGCGCTTCACTTAAAGGCAAGGGTCGGGGAGGACTATTCGTTAGTCGGGGATTTCGCGCGGGGCCTCGGCGGCGAGGTCGGAATGACGATCGTGTAGTGTGTACTCTCCTACGAACTGTGCTAGTAGACCTATGACTCTGCTGGAGTGATGGGGTCGTCTGGGTCGGTCAGTGCATGCCGTGGTGATAATTTTCCTTTAAACTTCGTTATTATGTACTAGTGCTATTTAGCTGGCGGGAGGAGGGGGTGGGGGGTACTCTAAAAAAATTATCACTTTAAAACTTAATATTACGCAAACGAATCCCTGAATTGAAAAATGATTTTCACAAACCCACAATATTACAAATTAAATCTTGTTTTTTTGAAGTGAAAACTTCTATAGGCGCGTAGAGCACTTTTTGGGTGATCAAAAATGCACAACAAATGCTGTTAACATTGTTGTTATGGCGACAGAGTTAGATAAGATGGTGTTAGCTAGCCAGGCGGACTTACAACAAGACCTACCACCAACCAAACCGAGCAGAAAATTTTGTCCTCAATGGGAATTGAACCCGGGACCTCTGAATCTGAGACAGGCGGTCTTTCTGCGAATTCAGACGTACACACAATTTATAGACGATTTCGTGATAGTGCAAAGGAGGAAGCGCTGATCGCGAACGAACAAGAACCGCTGCGGCGAAGCTCCTACGGAGTCCGAAGAGAATTTGCGTGCCGCAAAGCCGAACGTCCGGTGTGCATCACCCGTCTGCACTACACCACGACAACATCGTGGTGTACGTGCGTCAAAAGACAACTGAGTTACTGGGGCTCAAGTCTGCTATTTTTATAAATTCGTCACTCCAACACGATCCCATTGTCATTTTGCTAAAAGTTCGCAATCTGCTAAATTCATAATGGTCGATCATTGGTCGGTCAATGGTGTCGTACCTAATAGAATTGTATTACAATGGCATTTTGAACATTTATTGTGCCAGATTTCATTTATTTAAATTTTTACATGTTATTTATTAGTGTTATAAGCAATCTGAAGTAGTACGAAGTTGGAAGTTTAGTAGGAAGTTTCATTTGTCATTATGTACGAGATTACCAATTCTTTCAATGGAGTGTCAGTGGCTGACCATTGGGAAGTCATAATGACGCCATTATATTAGTAGATTACCAAACTTGTCAAAATCAACAATTATGAAATCAATGATAGACCATTCTGACACTATTGTAATAGCAGACTTGAGGCCCTGGAATCGCACCGGAACGTCAACATCAAGGCGTTCATCGTGCGTGTATCGAACTGTTATTTACCCATCGTCATGGAGATTTTTGGCCGCAGGACATGGTGTTCCGTCGCTTCCGCAGACAAGTTCCACAGGACAGCACAAAGTAAAGCTAGTGCAAAGTGAAATGCTACTAACTTAGTTAACACAAGTTTTATATTAAAATATTTATGTTTAGGTTACGGTATTTTTCCATGGCAACACAGGCCGTTGCCTGAAATAAATGGTATTATTATTATTTTATTTTTATATGTTTACTTATCTCGGGACCCTGGGGTCCCGGACCTTTGGAAGGCGTACGAGGGGCCGAAGCTAACTCGCAGAGGCCCGTTAGACGCTTTTTAATTAAGGCGCTTCCCCTAGCGTGAGCGTTCGGTCCTTCTCTATCCCGTCACAGCGGGGACGCTCTGTCCCGCTCCGTGCGTACGCCGAATTCACACAATTTTTGGAATTATTTTAATAAAATAAGAAGAGTTATCTTTTGAAATTAAATAAAACGTGAGTTATTAAGATTTTTAAATTATCTCTCCATTAGTGTAACTCTCAAATGAATGGAACGTCAACTTTAGCAAAAGATGCATGCAATCAATAATATTAGTACTTTTTTTACACGGATTTCAAATGTACTTAAAACACATAAAAATAAATAACGTGCAATGTGATGATAGGATGACGTACATTAATATTGTGTTTTTAGATGTATTTTATTTCTCTTAATTAATGAGTTAATAGCCTCTGAAAAACGCGTGGTGCTCGGGGTATCCTTAAATGAGGCACCAACCGACGATTATCCCTGTACGCACTATGCAAGTGCACTCAAGGACAACCCCCGGTTGGTGTAGGACTATTACAGGATCCCCCCCGGTGGGTTCCCGCATTGTCGAGGCGGGGGGGCTCAGTAGCCGTGGCTTGGAGGGCCACGGTGAAGCTAAGAGGAACCCGAGGAGGGGGCCGCTCGTCAGGGCTTTTGCGGCTAAGCCGACGACGTAGCGGCCGTAGGTTGCGGTGCCGCTTTGGCGACATCGCAACTGAGGCGGGCCGCGATGTCGAATGGGCGGCATCGCGGCTGAGTGTGGGAGGCCGCGGCGGGAGAGGAGTGCCGGTATTGCGGTGAGCCGTTCTCCCTACCTTCCGCGGCCTTGACGGGGTCGCCACCGTTGAATGGCGGACGCGGTGGGGCCGCAGAGGAAGAGGAGTGTCGGTATTGCGTTGGCCGCTCTCCCTATCCTCTGCGGCCGAAAAGTGGTAGGCGGCGGGGCCACTAACCTGACCCGTTGCGGGGGGACCAGGGGCGCCTGGACGCGAGATCGTCTGGCGCGAGGTCCCAGGTGGAGGCCAGCAGGCAACGGGTGCACCCTTGCCTGTATTGCACAGGCCTCTACCAGTGTCGGACGGGAATGGCCAGGTGTTCCCGGTCATTCCCATATCGCCCCCAGGCTGAGGGGCATGCGGGGCCCGCCAGGTAGGCGGGCATGCGCCGGGAGGGTTGTGGACGTAAAGGCTGTGCCGGTTTCCCATGACCCTCCCATCAAGGCGATGAGGGAACTCCGCTGAGTTTTAGTGGGTATTCTGCCATTTTGGCAGGGAGTCCCACATACCCCGTCTCGTCCCCCGACGAGCGGGCATGCGTAATGCATTTCTCAGCGTAAAAAAAAAAAAAAAAAAAAAAAAAAAAAAAAAAAAAAAAAAAAAAAAAGGACTATTACAGGATATGGAAACAAAGATATTGGATTATGGGTTTAGGTAGTTAAAATGGACTGGTTACCTAAAACTATGGAAGGACTATGGCTATGCCTGATCAATGTTTTATTGTACACGGATAAAATGGCAAGGGGTGACTTGCACACTCAATAATGGGCCCCCGGAAATGGACGCAACAAGGGGGCAACATATCCTGAGGTGCTTGAAGACTAGAGAGGTATTCCATAACTATCTTATTATTATCAAAACAATTTGCTATCAAAGCAGTATAGGGACAATAAATTTCTCAAATAGTTACCCTAGATACATTATCAGTGAGTTAATAACAGAGTGTAACGGGTTGTTATCAATCATAATAATCGATCAACGACTTTACCAGCCTCCAGCTAATAGTTATAATCAATTTGGTTATCTCTGTGTGATATCTTAGCGCCTGTCCTTACTTGATAGTTGACACTGCAGAGGTCGCGAACTTTTGTGACATATTGGTCACAAAAATTCCCAGTTTACTTAGGAAACTTTAATTAAGTAGCTAATAATTAATATTTAATTGGGAATTTGTAGTTGAAAACCTATCAAACTCTATTCTAGCATTACTCAAGGTGAAAGCCCGCGAAATACATTTTTTTTTTTTTGCGAAAGACGTAATAAATTTTGAATTATGCCGTTCCATTTAAGGAATCACCTTAAGTCATGCTAAAGTAGAGTTTGACAAGTTCTGAACTTAAAATTCTCAATTCAGGATTTAGTTAATAGTATCTACAAGAATTTCTTTGTTTCGTGGTTAATAATACAGGGTGGCCAATTTGGAAGTATACAACTTTAAATTTTGATTATTTTTATTACAAACGAAAATTACAGGATATTTTTCTATAATTATTTTACTCAGGCTTGGCAGTTTTATACGAAAATTAAGATCAGCGTAATCTCCTCCTTTTTTATACTCAAAAATGCGATCGCTTTTAATTGTGTTTTTCATTAAATTTTCGCATACTTTGTTAGTTATCCCACTAACAAAGTCACAAATATTCTGCTTTTTGTAATCAAGATTGACTACGACACGTCCCTTTGGATAAACCCATACAAAAAATGTCTCAGGACATGTCGCGAAATCCTCAATGATCAAAATGGTATTCGTTACTCTTCTATACGTGAGGATTTGTAATTGGCTCTCTGGTGACTATGGTTTCCTATTTTGTTTGTTTTTATTAGCTGTAAGTCCTCCATGTACTAAATAAATAAATAAATAAATAATGATTTGTTGGTAAAATTGGTTCGTTTTTAAATTCGTTTATGAACTTCAGGATAAAATTACTGAAAGTATTGCGGTGGTCATGGTCTTATAGACTGTGCATAATGAATATGCCGCATTTTAATAAACACCAAACAACTGCAAAATTTGTCTTTAAATCAGAATGGGGGCTAAAAAAGTTGTATACCTACATCTTAATTGGCCACCCTATATATCTTCGTCTTTCAGTGAATGAAAGAAAATGAAAGTTTACGCTCTATCAAAATCAATTCAACTTTAGACAATCGCAGTTACCTTATACAGTTTTGTTCTTGTGTAGGCACTCTATATTTACCTTGTCTTCTTCGTGGTGTTGAGGGTACGACAGTGTATTACATATGGTTGGCCCAAAACTTCGTCATTTCACTTGCATCTTCGGTGGCAGCACAGAGGTCGCTACGGCTGCATTTGCCATATGTGAAAGGCGTATATTACACCTGACAACGGTCCAAAAATTGAGTCCAACAGCAACGACAACAGGGTAGGTACCGAATGACACTTTATATTTACTTACCTTTTCTTCTTCTTCGTTCCATTCCTGAGCCAGATATTACTCACATTCCGGAGAATAGGCTACGCTTTTGGCATTGAAGCACTAAAATACAGCAACACTTTTGGAACGCGTGGCATAAACAATATTTATCTCAGTTGAACAGCAGACCCAAATGGCATCTAAACCAGCCAAACATAGAGGAAGGCAGTTTAGTGCTTATAAAGGATGAAAGAGCTAGTCCTCTCCCACTGAAGAGGACTAGCTCTTTCATCATTTCATTTCCTTTCATTTCTCTTTCATTTTGACAATTCTGGCTACAGGCAACTGCCTGTACTCAAAATACATTATGGATCGGATCATAAGGCCAGGGTCGCTGGAATAAAAACAGCTTCAGGAATATCGCGAAGGTCGATTAGCAAGTTATGTATTTTGCCTAACTGTAATTAATTAATTAATGTAACTTAATTTTAATAAATAATGTAACTAAAACTAATGTAATAACATTCCCCCGGGAATATGTTTACAACATTAAACTTAATACCTTAGGATTATTGCCATTGGCAACATTTTAGTATAATATTGTTTTGTAAATTGGCAGCACTGACTCACCTTCTCTTATTCGTATGTGTCGATGGCATGACAGTGTATTAAAATTTGTTGGCCCAAGACTTCTCCACTTTACTTGCATCGTCGGTGGCAGTGCAGAAGTTGCTATAGCTGCATTTGTTTTGTGTGAAAGGAGTATGTTACACCTAAAAACAGTCGGTCCAAAAAGTCCAACAGCAACGAGAACAGGGTACCGAATCTCGGCTACCACCAATCGCCCAACGGGCGAGGCTCTAGAGAGAGAGAATTACTAAACATGCCATGCCCAAAAGTACTTAGCTACTGATTTCTGCATCAAGTTGGACTATGACAAGTGACAATCTAATTAAAGGTAGATTGTAACTTTGATTTCAAATATTCATACTTTGCAAGTGTCTATTTTGATATGTCATAACATGTAATATTGACTGCTGTCTCGTTAAGTCACAATTTACTAATTGTCGTAAAGAAACATGGCGGCCATGTAGAACAGGGTTGGGCGCATGCGCATACGCACCTTCAGGGCACAATGCTAGAAGAACGTTAAAATTCTATTACTGTTAATTTATTTTTACTGCAAGCCATTTTTGACGATATCTTGCTAAATACTTTTGTAACATAACATTGTTATGTTATTTTACAAGAGTATTTGGCAAGAGATCGACAAAAATGGCTCATCACGCCTTTAATCTCCAAAGGGTTAGGCAGAAGTGTAATCGTAACACCCACATTTCGCCAGTTATGTTTAAGTCCCATGTAATAGGGGGCGAGCCTATTGCCATCAACCGGGCACAAATCCAGACTCCTGGCTGCTATTGAGAAATTCCTAATAAAAAAATCCAATAACACTTTGTCCGACCTGGGAATCGAACCCAAGACCACTCAGCAGTAGCGCTTGCGACCACTAGATCAACGAGGCATTCAAATACTTTTTCACCTCATAAGCTCGGAAAAATTCTGTTTATCATTCGAGAGTACAAAACTACATTTTATCCGGTAGCGTGGAATGTGTTTTTAAAATTCGAACCTTTCTATTCAATAATTTTCTATACCGCCAATTCACTGAAAATGCATAAATACTTATTTCATGTCAGTCCGCCAACATTCAACATCATTTTTAGAATAACCACACTGGCCAGCCCGACGACTGCATGAAAAAAAAACCTTAAAATTTTCTTCTCTTTTTATCTTAAAAAACAAAACAAAATGATGCAAAGTGAATTGATCCCTTTCCATTATTTTAGGTTTGTTTTTTAATAAAATCGTAAGAAACCAATATAAGCGAGTCCAGCACCGACGAAGATATAAAAAACACCTGCAGAGTTATTGCAAGAGGTACATTTTTTTTTCTTGCACATAGCATTTTCCTCGCTGTAGTGAGGTGAAAAATTGTGTTTTGTTCAGCAGCAAATTTATTATGTGTCTCGTACCCTTGATATATAGTACTACGATTACTACTACTTATCTGTACGCCTTTAAGGCAAAACATGACTGTAAAATAATTTAATGTAACATCCTGCATGCCATGTGTGTGTATACTTATGTTTTGGACAAATAAATGATCTTATCTTATCTTGAAACCCTCGCTACGCTCAGGATTAAATACAAGTTGGTACTCGGGCAAAAAAACAACTTTGCAGCTTTGCATAACAAATAACTATTGTAAATTCAAGTTTTTTATTCGATTTAATTCGATTGATTGATTCAATTTGATTGATACACACTGTTTAGAAATTGATTGCAGTTTTCTAGTTATGAAACAAAGACCACTGCCCCATTACAAGTTTCTAGTAACCAGTGGCCTGCCAGCAAAAACATCTATTTTATGTCGATAGAAGTTCAAAGCTCACATACATAGCTTAGATCCGCCCAAGCAAAAATGTGCCTAACCTCATCCCAGTTACCAACAAGGTGCTGTAAGAGCTAGGTCACCGATACATGGACCGAGGTTCGTCTTAACAAGGCATTACAAAAATGCCTTCGCTCTGATTCTTCGGAAAAATACCAGGGTTTTGATTTGATTATAGGTAGTTCCCAGAGATGGAAAAATCCTGTGTTTTTTTTAATCAAACGTTGCAGTACTGTATTGGGTCAATTGATACTGGTACTGCAGATTATTTTCGCAGGGTCAGGGGGTCAAGCAAACATTTGCTAGAATATAGTTTTCTTTGTCTTAAAAAGGTGAGAAAGTGGTTTAGCAATGAACTGAACCAAAAACTGAGTTATCCATCGGCCAACTTTGTGATTAGGTATAGGAATGTTTTCTTCCATCGCGATCGGAATTATGGTAATAACTACAGCCTGGCAGAAGAATTTAAGGGGGATTACTACGCTTCTGCCCACCTCGTCGCATCGCATCGCCTGCCCGCGCTATATATTACTTTCTTATTCGCTTAGTGTTCTTTCTTACTTTTTGTTCGGTTCCTAAGACTCCTAGCGTCATGTTAAATAGCTGTCATACATGATTGTTGCGTAACTTTAACCGTTTACGCAGCGCACGCAACGGAAGCTCTCGAAAGGAAGACATTTTCCCCGTTTTTGCAACATTTTTCATTGATGCTCCGCTCCTTTTAATTGTAGCGTAATGTTATATAGCCTATAGCCTTTCTCGATAAATGGGCTATCCAACACTAAAAGAATGTTTCAATTCGAACCAGTAGTTCGTGAGATTAGCGCGTTCAAACAAACAAACAAACAAACTCTTCAGCTTTATAATATTAGTATGGATAAAACCTTTCATACCAGACACTAAAGCTAAAAAAAAATACACCTACACCGGATACTCTGCATCCGGAGTATAATTATTTGAATTGTCTGTATGTGTGAATTGAATGATGTATGGGTGTCGGACGGTTGCCTTATAGTCATTAATTACCAGCCTGATTGATTTTGACAAATGTAATATTGATTTATTTTTATGAGTTGCATGATTGACAGAATGGTGGTATTAAAATATCGTTTTGTGCTTTTGAAACAGGAGTTTTTCCAAAAGTATTTAGAGCAAGTTTGATTGAATTCTGCCCTTGTAAAATAAAGAACCTTATGCACAGATGTTCTTTATCTTTCTTTGCTAGGTACTTAGACCACAGACAAGTATATTTTATGATCTAAGGCTAGGTATTACTTTGTACTGTAGAAACGTCAATGTGACGTGACGGGTCAAATGCTTCCCGGATGCACCGGATTGAAAACTGAACGCAATCAGCACTTTGACAGCTGTCAGTGTGAATCTTCCACGAAAACGATGACACTGACCAATCTTGAACGTACTGTTCACGTTCAGTTTCATTGGTATTTCGCCCTCAAAAGTAGACCATGGAAATCAATCCGAGGGACCCAATTCTACTGTTCCTACCACGTTTTGAAAACGTGTTGAACCTTTGCATAATGTCAAGTACCTGTATTTAATAGGATAAAGTGAAGGACGAGATTACAGTCATTTACCGAGACAAAATACAAATTATTACTTACTATTTCACAATACAAACCTATAATCGCCATTGGAAATGCAACTGTCAGACGGTAAATACTTCAAATGCCAGTCCGACACTATTGATTAGGACTTATCATTATTTATCTGTCTCACTGCTCAGCGGTGCGAAAAATATCTAAGCTGCAGATTAGTTGGAGATTACGATTGTTTACTGAGATTGTAGGTAAATTGGAGGCTGTTGTAAAACTGCTTTGTTTATGATCAAGTTTAGTAGAGGAAAAGTCGAGGTTAAGGTGAAATTAAATTGCAGTAGAGTAGAGCTTATCCATACATAGATATTGACAGAAATGCAAAAGCTCGGTTTTCTCTTCATGAGTTTCCTATCAAAGATGGTTTATGTTTTTTCCATGTAGGTATACTTCTCTTTCATACATTTATTGCATGTTTGTGGCCAGAAATCTTTAAATAAGCATCCATGTCGATCATTCCGATGTCTCGTCAGTGTTGCCACCCTACTTCATATCTCGCCAGCGTTTTTACTTCGAAGAAAAATTTCACCCAGATGCCTCAGACACCCACAGAGTAGGAATCTTTAGTCACTATTCTGGAAGTAGTTTCAAAGTTTTAGCCGATAAGGACTTGTTTCATAGGCCTATCCTTGGTTGTATCAATCTCCACGCTCCTTTGCCGATCTCATTCGGGTTCGACCCGCGATGACAGCAATAAAATGTCCCGCCCATCTGGCCGCGAGACGATCGACATTTCTACTTCCAGTCCACTTAGTTACAGGCTGACAAACCTTTTTGATACTAATTTAGACACAAATCTAGTTTATTCTACTTTTGAAGATAAATAATTCTAATAGATTAACTTCAATCTTTATCATCGCAATAAAAACCAGAGCAATCTTATCAAAACAACATTAAAATCATTACAATTACTTACATACATAATCGATGTTTAAAATTAACAAGTCGGCTACTATTAACGAGGGAATAAATACTCCTTGTGATTAGTAGGTACGTAGGTACTTGTAGCTACCGCATAATACAGCAATATCATAATTTAAACTTTTAAGAGTCTCATTAATACCGATTTGGCCCCAGGCGCACAATTGAACTTGATCTAACATTCTAGTACTACCAATTACGGTAAATGTCGATGTGTTTTTTATTTAAAAAAATGATTGATTTTATTTATGTTGGGTGAATTAATTTGGAATATCAGTCGAAGTTCGTCTTTGTTTAAAATTAACAATACAAAGAATGTCAACAATAACAGCTTGCCGATGTTTTAAGTTGCGCCGGACGAAAGGGTTACCTATCTGCCTTAAAAGGATTCTATTTTGTGAAATTTTAAAACACTTATTTAAAAAAAAAAAAATTATAATAATGTGTTTGTGTAATATACTTTTAGCGATAATTTTGTTTTGAGTTTTTTATGAATTTTCGCTAATTGCTCATCAATTAAAACTGACCTCGCGATTGTTATCTATTGTAAAGGAAATGTTTCAACAACTAATGATTGCATGTGTAGCAAGTGTAGATTTATTTGATAAGGATAACTTAGGTGTTATCAGTGTACATCGGGACCTGAGGTGGCGGCGCGTAGTGTTCCACGCGCGCCCGTCTTAGACGTCGCGGGGTAGTCAAACACCTCACTCAAACGCTCTCCCCGACCCGAGGCAGGCCAAACTACGGACCAAACTTTTATAAGTCATTGTCACTTTTCCTCTATTGGATAAAAAATATTAAAGGCTCCCACACACTGGCGCGATATCGCGGGCGCGACAAGAGACGTGCTGCCTTTCGCGCCCGCGATATCGCGCCTGTCTACGCGAGCCTTTAACCTGTGACGGTGTCCATTACTTTCATCCGTGACCAGAGTGCACGTGCATTTATCCACTGCACTGCAGCCGCCACCAGGACGTCACCAAGAACGAGATGATGGCGCCGAAGTCATGATACATACTTACATTTACTATGGTCACATGTCCACCGCACGTCCGTAAACCGAACGCCGTCATTCCGGCCGCCGAAGTTTTGAGTAGTTAAAAACGCTGTCTCGGGTCTACTAGTGCAACACTTTAAAAAAAATATTATCTCGTGACGGAGAAAGAATGATGAAAAACGGCTCAATCAGCTATCTCGGCAAGTGTGTCTAGAATTATCTAATACCTTTTATAAAGTTTCATATTGAGATACGAAGCAACAAAATACGATCTAGAGGAATGTGGCCGTTTTTCTTTAGATCGAATTTTGTTGCTTCGTGTATAATAATATAAAATAATGACAACATTTCCATGCATGTTTGAGAAAATTAAATTAACATACGCGTCCGCTCTCTAAACTCACTTATTTTGCTGTGCCCGACAGGGTCCATATTGATCTAATTATAAGTTTACCACCTAAGAATACCTACATGTCGAATGCAATAATAGTTATTTATGCAACTGTTGTATAATAAGGGGTATTAAAACACGTATGTGGGTTTATCACACGAGGCGAATCCGAGTGTGATAATAGTATCACATGAGTATTTTAATACCTAATTATTACAGTTGCATACAAGACTTTATCTACACCCATGACATGAATCCTCTATAAAAGGTTCTGAAACAGTTTTTGCAATACTAATATCGAACAAAAATGGCGGGATATGACGCTATGGTATAGTATTATATAGTGAAACGCGCGTGCGTGACAATGTTCTTTTTTTGAAATTCATAAAGATACCACGAATTGAGTAGTGAGAATGGAAGGGAGGATGATGATCCCTTCCTTACTCATCAAACAGATAAGTAAGGAAGGGATCATCATCCTCGTAAAAGCAAAGGAGTTGCATTATGAAATTCAGTACAACATTATAACTCCCGTTTGGATGCTATTATGGTTAATATGACACTGGGTGTTTTAATGTTGGCAATAAGCTGTTTCAGAAACTTTTATAGAGGATTTATAGCATGGGCGTATATAAAAGTATTGAGTATTGTTAACATTACCCTCGTTTTTGGCTCGGTTTGTCGGGTAAAAAGTGAATAATATCCATATTGATAATCTGACTGTCCTTCAATTAAATACAGAGAATTTCAATATTAACAATCTAACTGACCTACTTTGATAATAAAAATACCTTGAATGGTAATTAGATTATTATACTTCTGCAAAAAAGATTAACACGTCCATCTCATAACATACCTGAGCTCAGCAGCGCATGAAACAAACTCGTCATGACCGTCGAGGTCGTCGGATCGATTCCCGGATGCGCGTAGTACAATTGTGCGAATATTGAACCGCTCGTTTGTAGGGTTGGTACCTTTGAACTCGATATAAAGTTGCAAAAAAGGTGATTGTTCTTGCCGTAAAGATTTTGAAACTAAAATTTTGTGACCAAACTGTCCATTGATGTACCTAAGTTCGTCTTTTTACGAATTAATAGCAATATCTATACATACAATATTTACAAATAAATAAAATTGAAGTGTTTGTTTGTAATGTCAAAATAACAGCTAGTTACTAAATGCATACAAAAGTTTATACGGTATTTTTTTTTTGTCTGTCTATATATTTGTGCAGCCTAATCTCCGAAGCGGCTGGACCAATTTTGACGGCACTTTCACTGGCAGATAGTTGATGATATAAGGACCAACTTAGGTTTTTTTTTTATTATAGAAAAAGCTACGCGGGCGAAACCACTAGCAGTTATATATTAAACAAAATGTCCGAAATCTTCTGATTTTTTTTTCTATTTCCTCTTTATCATCATATTCTGCCTAGCCTTTTCTCAATTAGTTGGGGTTGGCTTACAGTCTGACCAGAAGCAGTTGAATACCATTATTAAAATACTGGTGCGTAATATAATGGAGCGACTGACTATCTGTCCTCCACAGATAATATGCTACTATTTTCTCTTTGTATTGTACCTAATAGACAAGCTGTAACTGGAATATAGCTTTTAAAAATGGCAGTCATAAGGAATGCCGACAGAATTGAAAACTCAAAACTTTGGAATCTTTGTTCTTCTTAGGGCTCCGTAATCAACAAGGAACCTTTATAGTTTCGCCATGTCTGTCCGTCCGTCCGTCTGTCCGTCTGTCCGTCCCCAGCTTAGCTCAGAGACTCTAAGTACCTGAAAGCTATAATTTGGCATGGATACCTATACATATTAATCACTCCGACAAAGTGGCAAAATACTATCATGAAAAAATAGTTATTTAGGGTACCTCCTGTAGGGGAGGGAGGGGGAATGGCGCTCACTTAAGGAAAATACGCTGTATTTTTCGAAATATTAATATTACATCAAAATTTAAAAAAATAACATGTTCTTTAACTATTCAGTAATCAACATTTTAACACCAAACGTGTTTATCTTTAACCTATAAAGTATTAGGAAAACATTATAAAAAAATTAGGTTTGAGCGCCATTGCACCTGACTTTGGGTAATGCCGCTCAGGTTATGGGGTATATGACGCTCAAACATGTTTTTGGAAATATATCTAGTAAGATCCATATTCATTACACAAGAACATAATATGCGTGAGACCAACCTTATACAATTAAAGTCTACAATAACATCAATTATTCCTATTTGTACGTGAGATAAGCAATAAAAAAAATATCGTATAATCTTCAATACTAAATTAACTTTAATTATTAATATTATGAGAGGTAATCACAATAAGAAATAGTAAGATTCTATCATTGGGTACATAAATCACAGATGTATCCATCTGCTGAATCCCATCCAGAACATATAGCAAGAGACCACAGTTCGCACATGGTACAGCGATACCACATCTCGTTATTTTTTCCAAATTCTACGCAAATAATGAATTTGTTGTAATCTCCATCACCCACATTCATTTCTTCATCACTATTGTCGTCGCAAAGGTGCTCTTCATCTTCACTCTCTGAAGAACTTTCTTGTAGAATCTTTCGTTTGTATAATTTTTGTTTCATATTCTTATTCTTCTTTTCTTTGACTACTTTTTTGGTCTTATTTTTTTTTTTCAGTATTATTGAGTTTCAAAATCTTTTTATTTTATTTATAAAAAAAAATATAAGTCACTAAGGGGTAATGGCGCTCAGGTGAGCGGTATAAACCCAAACGGTCGTTTTGTATTTAACTTGAAATTTAAAAATATTCATAAATAATTGTACAAAATTGGTTACATTATCATAAAATAGAATAGTTTTGTACTCAGAAAAGTTATATCAATAATTAAATAACTATAAAAAGTTTGGAGTTACCGACGAAAACTCCGAATCGAAAATTAGATCAGCGAAGCCATATATGGCAAAACGCACTTCACGGTCATGTGACGCGAGCTTACTACCCTTACTTATCGCTGCCTGTTTGAGGTCCCCGCCCCCCGCGCTTCACGCGACGCGGCGTATTACTATGTTCCATTTTGACAAAGTTACAGAGGTGAGCGTCATTACCCAGTGAGCGCTGTTACCCCTGCTTACCCTACATGTTAAGTGGGGATGTTTTTTTGTATTTTTCGCCTACCCTATTGTATGGGGTATTGTTGGATGGGTCTTTCAAAAGTATTGCGGGTTTGTGAAAACAATTTTTCGGTTAAGGGATCCGTTTCTGAAATATTAGGCTTTAAAATGCTAATTTTTGTTAGAGTCAAGTGTTACCCTCCCCCCCTGCCATCTAAACGGTTAGTTTTGCATAGGAGAAAAAATTCACGATAGTAGTATCTATAACGAAGTTAAAAGGAAAACTATCATAGCTAAGTAGGCTTTTCAAGTTTACGAGTAATAGTCGACCAACTTAAATTTGCAGTTGAAGAACCTGTGCCCCCAAACAATCAGTAAAGGAGAGCATGTTTCTCAACTACAATGTTAAGTTTGTTCTTGGGATAAATTCATCCCAACAACGGAACCCTTCATTGTGTGTGTTCCGACACGCACTTGGCCGGTTTTTTTTTTTTTTTTAAATTTATAAAGGCTCCTACACTCCTACTGTGTCGCGCCTGTATGTAGGAGCCTTTAATCGCTACGCGCTACGTGCATGTCGCGCATTTCGGTAACACGAACCCATAAGTTTTTCCCCTACCAAAAATCGCTCAACGTGGCAATAGAAGTTTTCATTTCAAAAAGCAACTGGGTAGTTTAACAAAGCTTGTAAAATCTTTAGTGACTGCCCTGAATAAAGGTGTGTACGTACAATACACACATTACGATTGTTATTTTCTCAAAGTATCGCGGAACACTCGTTAATAGCTGTGCCCAGGTGATAATGCCACCTATATACCACATACTTATACACCCATATAGATTATAGCCCATATTTATATACCTTGAACAGCCTATTTGAGTACCAGAAGTATCGTTAATACTGTCATTGGTTCACGCTTTATATTCTGAGAAAAGACTGAAAATTATTGTAATTAATAATATTTTCAATAGTGTTTAAATACTTACAGTAACGTAGGGTTTCTTAATCTCGATATATGAAGCTTTTTTAAACCCGTATTTTCAATTTATCTAATTATTTTTGCTACACTCATGCTGAATATCCACTTCAAAATATTTACATTATTACAAACAAAAAGTTTAAAACTAAAGAGGTCGTAGATAAGTATGCAATTCTGTTTGAAATTAATAGAATTCAAAAAGGTTGCACCACCAAATATAAAATAAAATACAAGCTGGTATTTACGAAAATGTTTGAATAAAAGCCGTTTAATTTAAAGAAAAAAAATATTTAAAAAGAAAACATAAATGGCATCTACTATTATTTTGACAACAAATGACCAGTTCGAATGCAGATTATTAAAAAAAGGAACGACCAAAAAGTCTGCACTACACATTTTCGTAAAAATATGAAAATCGTTATTAAAGTCGTGTATTTCAAATAGGCACACAAAAGGCACTTTTGAATGTCAAAAATCATTAAAATTATCCTAAAAAGTAGCACACAAACTATACAGGTTGGGTAAAAAATCGTCGTGGATCAAACGAAACAGAGCGATAGTTGGGGTTCTTTGCATTATTTTTTTTTTTTTTTTAATTTATTTTTTACTGCAAATAACCCCAACAATCGCCCTATTTGGTTTGATCCACGATTTTTTACGATTGAGAAAGGAAAGTAGAGAAGTATTGAGGACATTTTAATTTTGAATAAAATTATATCAAATGGCCTATAAATTAAATTATAATAAAATTACCTACTTATTTATTCATTTATGATACTGCATTGATATTATTTTTATCTAACATTACCACATAATGAAGAAACAGATCCGCTTAGAATCTGGGTGCAGCACATAATTACCTACGGTAACAAACTAACAATTATCAAGTTCAATAACTAACTACATACATGTAATTCGAAGCACTCTTAACTCTTAATGGCAGTAAAAAGTATAATTTTTCACACTTTTAATAATACTTACCTATAATACGTACCTACGAAGTTATTTTTACGACTTGCGAGGTTGATACTGGCAATTATTGTTAGTTTGTTACTAATGGTGGTAAGGCGTGGCCGACACTAAATCCAAGGTGATGGACAACTTGCCCACATGTCATAAAGGTGTCTGCACACAGCGGGCGCGGCGCGGCGGGGCGGGACGCCGACGCGACGCTGAGCAGTTGTAATGTACTAGATATTACGGAGGACGCCACACAGAGCCGTCCGGCTCGACGAGACGTGACGCGACGCTCTGTGTGGCGTCCTCCGTAATATCTAGTACATTACAACTGCTCAGCGTCGCGTCGGCGCCCCGCCACGCCCGGTCCCGCCGCGCCGCGCCCGCTGTGTGCAGACACCTTAAATCTTTTATTATTAGGTATTTCAAGTTTAGCTATAGCTACTTTGTTGGATTAGATTTGATTGAATTCAAGTTGATCCTGCTTCATAAAGTTTTCCGGGTTTAATTATGTTGTTTCTTTTTGCTTGAATGAAGACAATTTTTTATTTTTTTTGCCTGTCTGTCAGTTTGTTCCGGCTAATCTCCGAAACGGCTAGACCGATTTTGACAAGACTTTCCCTGGCAGATAGCTGATGTTATAAGAAGTAACTTAGGCTACTTTTATTTTAGAAAAACCACGCGGGCGAAGCCGCTGGCAGCAGCTGGTCCTAAATATAAACGTTTTCTTATTGTAATGCAAACTTTTCAATCGTAACTTTTTGTGAATTTAAATTTCAGTGGCTGTTTGCTGTCAAACAAAGCAAAGATGCCATTAAATACCGCCCATTGTGACACCCTATGTAACAGTTCTACATTTATATCTGTAATTTTTATGGTGTACATAATAAAGAGTATTCTATCTATCTATCTTTTTTTTTTTATTCTTCTGGGAAAACGGCTTTACACAAAAAAAAATCGTAAACATCTGCTAGTATTTTTATTTGATTTGAGTGCAACCTTTTCATATAATCTTATTCATTATTTTATTTCCTAAAAGTAAGTCAGGACTCTCGTATATTTTTCGAAACATATTTAGCACGTTCGCGCTCAGATAATACATTGTAAAATATAAAAACAGCTGGTTGAAGCATTTCGTTTTTCTCTAAGTTACCGTATCATACTTATTATGTGCTCTATACACGCATCTCTAACTACAATAAAAAGTAAAAGTAATTATCAGATGTCATGCGAGAAACACTCGAGAGTTTTCTCCTAAATTAATTTACTTTAACCTCAATTTAATTTTCAAAGGGAATAGGTACCTAATCATTATTTGATAACAGACCACGATCGCTGCTAATACTACTTTGTATTTCATGAGTTATGTTTTAATCTTAAGTTATCGAACCAATTTTTTTATTTTTTTTGTTCCTGGGTGTCCTTCGCTCCGGGACGGGCGGAGGGGCTTACTAACTGAAAACCACCCCGATGTTCCATCTCACACCTACGCTGGGGGTCGCGGGAAATTACGATTCTTCCGCAATCCCAGACTAGCGCCTCACAGGTCGGGGGAATGAGTGAGGTGTTTAACTCCCCCCGAGACGTCTAAGAGGGGCGCGCGTGCAACACTACGCGCCGCCACGTCGGGTCCTGATATATGGGGGGCCCCGGGTCCGTCACCCCTGGACCCTTTAGGGGGGCTGGAAGAGCCGACGCCCGGTGCGCCTGCTACGGGCTGGGTGAGAGGATGAAATCTCTCTCTCCCTTTCCGCAGCCTCTTTCTACGAGATTACTGTTTCGCAGAAGGATACCACCGCGTCCCAGTTGGACTCCTAGCTGCCGACCACCACATTCACTACGGCCGGCAGCGACAGGTCACTGCCTACTCCTGAGATGAGGGCACGGCTAACCTATGGCATCTAACTGGACACAAATCTATACTGCGGTTTGCTACTGAGAATTTGCTGATGGAAAACCCAATATAATCAATTTTGTCCCGGAGTACGAAATGAGGACTTGCTTAGCAGTCGCGCTTGCGATTGCAAAGACCAAGGACGCGTGTCATGCTTGAATCTTATGCAGAAAAAGATGTGACACTCTTCTAGCCATGTTTCCGTGCTATGTCTTAGTAGACAACATAGGTTTATAGTGCTTGAAGGATCTTTAAGCCAATAGTACATACTAAGTCCATGCTTTTATTGCTTGAATGACATTGACAGGTGGACGTTGTAAGTAAAAAACATTTATTGAAAAAACAAAATGGCGGTATTACTCCCGATTTTAGTCACGCACCAAAAGATCCTTGTACAGTCGCGGAATGAAAAGGTTGACCAGTTTTCAAATAAATTCATTTACGCGTTGCAAGCATGTTACCTTTTTAAACTGTGTAACAGACGAGAGTGTTGTATTGAAAATTATGTTAAACTGTTTGACAACAAAGTTCAAATTTACTTAGGCGAATGTTCCTTGACTATTAATAGTTGAACCTTTTTATTAGTTTGTTCTTGCCATTACGTTGTGTCAAGTTTGATAAATCTAATTAAATCCTCTTCGCTTTTAATGATTAAAACTATAAATGTGAATAACAGTTCTTGTCAATGTCAAATGTCATTGCCATTTTTTTTCATTCATGTAGTGAAATGACATTCATTATGACGGAATTTGTCATACTCGGTCGATAAAGCAGATACTGATAACCTAAACTGAGCAAGCAAAAACAGATCTTAAGGTGGTCAACCTTTTCATTCTGCGACTGTACCAACAGTTGTGAGTAGAATGCTATCGCGTCGCTGCCGTCACCGACATCACGAACCTCCTTGCAAATATTGGCGACAATTTTAACCTCTTCATCCTTTAAATCACCCCTACCATAAACCACACAAATAGATTACGTCTGTATAAACGACACGTCATTAAGAAGATAAATTAACGTAACGTGTATCACATTATAACTCATTTAATTACGTATTTCTTGCACTAACTGCTTCCGCATACTTGGCTCAAGTTCCATTGGTTAACGCCTCCGTTAAACCACAAGTAAAGGTTAATCTGAATAGAAATGTTTGTAGAACTGTGACAAAATAATACTAACCCGATTAGTCAATAACTAACTGTTGAATATTCAGAAGCTGTCTCAGACTGAAAGATTGGTTTATAGTTAGGAGGTGTGATATGAGAATTAAAGCCAGTGTTTCTTTAACACTAAAGTTATTAGGTCCTACTGCCTGCTACCCCATTGTTAGTTAATTTAACTATTCGTGACGTAATAAAAATCAACGAAGCGGTAGTTGAGTCTCCAAAGCGTAGCAATAACGCGTTTATCTAATGGTTAGCATCCGCAAAGGCAGGGTAACATCTTGAATCAAGAGGGGGGAGGGAGAGGGGTAGAGAGGGGGAGAGTCACCCTCCACCATTGCGACCAGCAACCAGCAGCAGCACAAATGAACTGAAAGAAATGAAGCAGCAGCGGGGGGAAATGGTTTGTTTTTGTTTTGTTTAAAAACAAAACAAAAACAAACCATTTCCCCCCGTTTTGTTTAAAAACAAAACAAAAACAAACCATTTCCTCCCGCTGGAGGTGCATTTTTAAAAAAAATATTAAATGTTAAGAGTTGCCCTCCACCATTTCCCCCCGCCGGAGGAGCAGTTTTTTATTTTTTAATATTAAATGTCAAAGTTTAAATTTTTGATTGGAATATTTCTGAGAAAAATCACCTTAACTGTGTAGTCGCAAAGCCCCGCAACGCCGGGCTCCAATTTCTGAATTTATACAGTTATAATTAATAAATATTTAATACGTTCGCGAATCATATTGAGATAAACATACAACCTGATACTGACCTGTAAATTGCAAAAAAAAGCGGCCAGAGCGTTTTAATTTCGAGGAATTCAAATTTTCTTACGTTTTTTGCTTTTGTTTTTGCTTTTTCAATCGTGCAGCCAAAATTCAGACAGCGAAATTTACTGAATGCAACATCACGCGACCGATCACGAAAATGTTCGAACGTCAGGGAAAGCCTCTAATTGGGTCTGGTAACAACACATCTGCTTTAAAGCAAAACGTTTATAAATGCCCATTCATCATCATAATCAGCTTACAATATTCTCACTGCTGGGACACAGGCCTTCTCTCTTAAGAGAATGGGCCGTAATTCACCACGCGGGTGTCACCCACGCAGTGCGGGTTGGTAGATGTCACAGGTCTTCGAATTTTTGGTTCTAGAACATGCCAGTTTCCTCACAATGCCTTCATCGTTTTGAGAGCAGTGGTGATTTAATTATGTACACAAAGTAAAGCGCGAACCCACGACCTACTCGTAAGTCGAGGCCGTTACCACTAGGCCCCCACTGCTCACTTGGGCTATTGGTGTTCCACAAAATATCGCATAGTATAGATGCTGGAGGCAGCTGCTGGAACTAAAGCTCTTCATCGCTATTGGGTTATCAACCCTTCCTGATCAGGGAGGCACTCGTCACGAATTAGTAATCCTATCATTCATCCCCCAATCTTATGCCATTTGTAGGTCCCAGAGGCGTAGCGCACTTACAACTCCATTCCTACCGGCTTCCCTTCGGACGATCAGAAAACTAACTTCACCTTCAGTCATTCCGGGTAACTTTGGACCACTTAGGAGACAATTTCCTATATGTAGTATATAGTCAATAAAATGTATAGTGTTAGGTACTAACTCAGTAATTGTAATTTTTGTGATCTTCTGATGTTTTAAATACCAGTTAAATAAGTTATGCGTGAATCCTGAGATAGAGACAGAAATTGTAGTGGTCCAAAGTAAATTATAATTACAAATTTTATGATTCAATTTTTAATTTAAATTTTACCAATTATCATTTTAAAATTATTAGTGAAATTAGAAGTTTAATTTATTTCTGTAAAACATTGAAAGTGTTTTTTTTTTTTTTGTGTATTCTCTTTGGTTCTACAAGATACTTGACGAAAGATGGTAATAAACGAAATAAAGCAAAGGAATAAATTTTATTTCTTCGTAAATTGATGACTATTTATGGAACTAAACAATTTCTTCTTTAGCTTCCCTACGAAATGTCAAGCCTCGCCACTGGTAGGTCCATATATGAAAGGTACTGCATCAATTTCAGTTTAGTTGGCGCCTAAACTAAAGTTTGTCCCCAAGTAACCCTAATCTATTCAAAGTTAGAGTGAACAGGCTTCTTCTGGGTAAGCTCACTCCATCGTCGACTTTGTCTCTGTCACCTCTGACCTAGACTAGAGTCAAGAGCAAACCCATCTTAAAATAAAATAAAAAATCAATGTTTTAAAAAGTAGGTTAGAGTTTTCCCTCCTACCTTTTTTAAGACAACACAATTGTTCTTAATTTTATATCCTACAGAATGTCCACCAGTCTATGTATGCTTCTCCTATGCGACCATATCAAATCACGCCCCGCTTCATCCAATATTTAGATACAGAACAAATAAATTATTAAGTTGGCATGCGTCGCGTGCTCCACGCTCCACCGCGCATGCTCGGAATTGCATTAATTGGATTAAATCATTAAACTTATTTTAAATTAATCAGTACTTTCCTCTTTAGTAATGCTTTACGAAGTTCCGATTACGATAACCACCTTATCTATATCGTACAGCGTTAATTGCATCTGTGCATCTTTATTGATTGCACACATGCACGCGCTGCATTCAAAAACACCGAGTTACATGCTTTCATCGCTTGGTTGGCTTTTGCGACAGCTAGTGTAATTAGTACAAAGTGTTGACGATACGAAGAAAATTATAGCGTACTGGCTCAACAAAACGCGGTAACTACAAATGGTTGGCGTATTGGAATGAAGGGCCTTAACAACATAGCGTTAGTAGCTACAAGCGTAGGCCAATTGAAGCAGGCAGTGCTTTTCAGAAGCCTTGAAGTCTTCGAATCTTTACGGCCAAGACAGCAAAATCACAGGACGAATGGGTCTTTAATCTTGTTACTTCGATAAAGATTTGGCAAGTTCGAAATTTATATTGACGAATTTAATGGTATAAACACCGAAAGTGCAGCCTGTTTTGAAATTAGACCAGGGAGGGTTTTGTTCCGTTAGTTTTATTATATGTATATATTCATTTTAGGACATTTAAATAAAAATAGTATTAAATCGACCGGTCGTATCCGCCATTTTTGCAAGAGGAGCTCCACAGACAAAGTAGCAGAGCTCTATAACTAGCAGTCACTAGAGATGGGTAACCACCCGGGTTAAAACCTACTAGTGGGTTAAAACCCAGTTATCACCCGTTTCATTCCACCCACTGGGTGGTTTGACCGGGTGAAAACAAAATATTTCTTTTTTTTGTATTTAAACATGTAGCACGCTATGGTCGGTGTGCAGGATGGCAGGACCGAGAGGGCGGGGGGGGGGGGGGACGCGCAGGCAGCTCCCGCGCCCTTTTCCCCATTCAAACCTTCGTTTTGGGTGAATTTTGTGAATACGGACAGCGACTTTGCTCAATGCAGTAGATCTACATATTCCTTTCCACCAGATTGATGCGCTTACATCGTCGATGTAAGCCCACAGAAATCTCAGACTCCAAAAATCATCGCTTGCTCTATAAGACGCCAAGTTTCTCATGACATTTAATCCGATACTTTGTCCTACTTCACATTTATGTACTCCATAGCGTCGACTTCTTGACTTTCGTCAAGTTCAGATCCTTGGTCTGTGGGGTGATGCGGTCTAATTGGATTTGGATTTGACACTTGGATTCTTTCGTCGACATTCATTAATATTTCATCTTTTTTGTCGTTTTCTATTGTGACATCCGGCAAACTAAAAAGTAATTTCGATTTCATATTTTTTAATATCAAAAATACCTTATGAATATTTTTTCATTTCCTTCTACTTAATTGAAATATTGCATCAGAAATAGGTTTATAGAGGTATGAGGAACAGGGGGTAAAGTTCACTCATACTCTATAGTAAAGGGAAGAGCCTCAGACCAGACGAATGTTGTGTCTGGTGGGCAACTGCCCGACGGTTGATGTATATATGCTAGTCGCGCGGTAAACTCTGATTGCGCGATGCAGGATTTGTGACGTCAGGTCTTTGATGTGTAGTTCGCATGTGGTGTTGTAGATGCCGCCACATCACTCACCTCCGGAGACCGGAGGTCGATAGTGGGCTGAGTCAGTGCATATTGCGATGCTTGCCAGGGCCAATTGTGGTTCCAGTGGGTCGGAACCGGATGCCGCATAGTTCTCGGTGAGTCGGAACTGTCTGCGGAGATTCCCCAGTGAGTCGGGGTGGCGCTGCGTTAGGCTCCAGTGAGTCGTATGTGGTACAGCGCCGGGTTGAGGCTGACTGCTGGCGTCGACCTGGAAAGGGTTGAAGGGCTCTGCTTGTGGACCGGCCGAAAGTGCAGTGTGCTATGCCAAGGTTGCTGATGAGGCTGAGGGTGATGACCGGGTATGCGCGTTCGCTGCAGGCAGGTGGTCAGGATATCCGTTAAAGCCGTCGGTGCTGGCTGGCTGTGTGATTCGCCGCTCGAAAGCTTGAGGAAGTGAGGATGACGTCACGCTGAACTAGCTGCTTGAAGGCTGCGCTAATGTCCATGTTCGGGTTCTCCAGTAGGTATAGAGGTATGAGCAACAGGGTGTAAAGTTCACTCATACTCTATAGTAAAGGGAGGATCCTCCGGCCAGACGGGTGTTGTGTCTGGTGGGCAACTGCCCGACGGTTAATCCGGTAATGTTGTATATATGCTAGTCGCGCGGTAAACTCTGATTGCGCGATGCAGGATTTGTGACGTTAGGTCTTTTGATGTGTAGTTCGCATGTGCGTTGTAGATACCGCTACAGGTTCCATAATAAGTTTGCATTACATATTATAATTTTCCAAAATTGTCATCCACCAGCGCTGATTTTTCTTCCGCAGGTAAAAGTGTTGCTCTTTTATGTACAGCTAAGGTCTGCAAGGCTACTTTAGTGTTTTTTCGATAGTTTTAAAGCTGATGTCGTAACCTAGTAACTGCCCCAGGATGTCACAATAATAGAAAACGACAAAAAATATGAAATATTAATGAATGTCGACGATAGAATGAAAATGTGTTTGAAACCGATTAACTTTGCAGCGTACTTATTAGACCGCATCACCCCATAGACCAAGGATCTGAACTTGACGAAAGTCAAGAAGTCGACGCTATGGAGTACATAATATATGTGAAGTTGGACAAATTATCGGATTAAATGTCATGAGAAACTTGGCGTCTTATAGAGCAAGCGATGGTTTTTGGAGTCGGAAATTTCTGTGGGCTAACATCGACGATGTAAGCGCATCAATCTGGTGGAAAGGAATATGTAGATCTACTGCATTGAGCAAAGTCGCTGTCCGTATTCTTACAGCACCGTGCACTTCTGCTGCTGTAGAGCGGTCCTTTAGTGCTCATAGTAACATACACAGTAAAAAAAGAAATAGACTCACTACGGAAAGGGCAGCAACACTAACATAATTATATAACATACAATTGGAACTTGTTGCACAAGCACGTGGATGATTTAAGGGATAACACTGAGGACTGCGTGCCTGATTCTCCAACGATACATATGGAATCCCATAGATATAATATGCATACCACGGCGCTACGTAGAAATAACTCTGAACCGTCTACATCATTTATTTTATTTATTGTTACCGTATTTCCGATGTAAATGATGATGATGATTGATTGACGACCTACTGATCAGTTGTAATTATTCAAAGAACTAATAAATGTATCTGATTTTGTATTCAGGCTTTTATTTTTAACAAGCTAGTAATGAACTCTCCTTCCCACTATTAAATAATTAACTATATTCATTTTCACCCACTAAAATGGGTGATAATGGGTTAAAACCGGGTTAAAACCCAAATCACCCAGTTTTAACCCAAATGGGAAGAATGGGTTTTAACCCACTACCCATCTCTAGCAGTCACAGACTACTGTGGTAAACCACAGAGTATAAAATTAAATCCACGACACAGCCTACTACCTTTTGATCATCACAACAACACTTTTAATTGAATGTGTTGCCAACAAGTTTAGCGGCATTAATTCGCTAAATGTTTGTTGCCTACTCAACATACCATTTAATCAATTAGTCAACAATTAACATTATTAGAAATAGTTAATGAATCTGATAAAAGAGTTGCATTGCACCAACTTGCTATAACGTTGCCACATAGTAAATGGATATTAGTATAAATAAGCGTAAGTGTTCAATTCTTCGATCTGAGCCGCGCCCACCGCGCTCGCTGCGTATGTACTACCGTGGGCGAAAGTGCTCCACAATGCACAAATACTCCGCGCGGCCAAATTGACAGCTTTTGAATTATGTTGTTGTTTGATTATGCACCCGGTGGTAGCTTAATTGACATTCAAAATATTAAATATGTACATATTCACACCTCGTTAGAGTATTGACTAATTCAATTAACTCAAGCACCGGGGTTGCAATCTCCGTAATTAAAATTACGTATTGTTCGTTAATTAAGCAGAAACGTTCATTAAAATTTTTAGTGATTTATCGAGTGTTAAACACGTGACGAAGAAAAATATACTCGTATAGTAGGTTATTCGTATTTCTAGACTTCCGAATTTATTAACTTTGCTTAGGTCATCACTAGAGATCGAATATTCGGATGCATATTTACCTAAAGCTAATTTTTAGCTATGAAAGTATGGAAACGGCTTCTTCAAATATATTTTTAGTAAGAAAAAAATCCCGGTATGCCAGAACACCGGCAATGCATAACTAGTCGAGTGTATAGTATGTAGTATGGAAGAACGGGTGTAGGACCGGTTGAAAACCTTAGTCTTCAAACATTACGGAATAGGCGACGAGAAGACTTGACGAAGTCTTCCAAACGCTGCCGGACCCAACTGTATCCTTCTATAGACTTCTTTCTCAAAGTTGTAAAATTGTGATAAAGCTTAAATGATTATATGATTATGTCAAATTTTTCTTTCTTAACCATCCAGAATATAAGCATCGCTAATTTCGAATCAGCATTCATCATTTTATCAATCAACTTGCCTAGCCTTTTCCCAAATACATTTGTTGGGGTCTATTACATGGGGGGTATTTTACATGGAGCGACTGCCTATCTGACCTCCACAATCCAGTTACTGGGTAACACGATACCCCTTGACATTTTTGGGCTTCTGACAACCCATAACGGGGACCAATGGCTTAACGTGCTTTCCGAGGCACGGCGGGGTCTCGATATGTAATGGATGGTCACCCATCCACCAAACGGCTGAGGTAAGCGTAGCTTAACCTTCGATGGACCCGTGCTAATATTTAGCCACCCGAGCCGAGCATTCATCCAATGATGAATGCTCGGTTCGAAGTTCGTTGATTCGAAATGTCGTATGTTTTGCAACACAGTCGATAAAGAAGCGATTAAACGACAAGTACGATACAAGCGATCTTCGAGTGCGACTTTAGAATGATCAATAGTGCAGTTGTGTTTTATAATTAGAGTGTTTGAGTTGTTATTATCAGTGTTATTTAATTAAAGTGTCATTTTTGGTTTTTAAATCGGCAGTTTTTATTGTCACGAACCGCAAGCTCGTAACACGATCATAAATAAAAATCAAATTAAATAATCTTTATTTCGGATAAGCAACGTCCTTATGGGTTAGTAAACAAAAAGATAACTTATACCTATACTAGCTGACCCGACAGACTTCGTTCTGTCAAAAGCTATTTGACTGTGGCAGTTTGTCTACGCGCAAAGGAAACTACCTACCTACCCTACCCTACCTTACCCTATCCTACCCTACCCTACCTACCTATCTACCCTACCCTACCTACCTACACTACCCTATTCTACCCTACCCTACCCTACCCTACCCTACCCACCTACCTACCCTACCCTACCCTACCAACCCTACCTACCCTACCCTACCTAACTAAAACCTTCAATTTTATTTTTTATTTTTTTGATAAAATATATTCTCAGAGCTACCAAATGATGACTGACACGTTATGTCAAACGCCATAAAGTTACATTAGAAGATAGTTACCTACTTATTATTACAATAAAAATGTAAATATGGTCGTTTTCTTACAATTTTTTTTTTTTAACTTTCTTAAATTTTTGTTACATAAGAACCTTCTCCTGACAATAACAAACACAGCAAAAAAATAATTAGCGAAATCGGTCCAGCCGTTCACGCGTGATGCCGTGACCAAGGGAAATAGGGATTCATTTTTATATATATAGATAAGTAAATTATTATTTAAATTATCTATTTGGTAACAAGGCTGTTGTTCGAAATACAACTTTGAACAACATCTCCTAATAAAGGAGACTCGCACCTCCCCGCTATAGTCTTCAGGATGGAGTTGGAGATGTCCCGCACTCTGCAGAGCAAACAGGCAGATTTCTGCCTAACGTTGGCGTGGAAGCAATCGACGTGTATTTGTGAAAACATACCTGATGCAAAACGGAGCAGCCCCATCAAAAGAAATTCAGCATGCTTTCAGACTCGATAAAATATCGGAAGTCTTCAACCATCCAGATCAACCTAATTCTACGTTTTTCTAATTCCGTCTACAATTAAAATAGAACTATAACTTTCTCCATAGATAACAGAATAAAGCCAATTTCTAAAATACCGTAAACATTTTCGTGGTAGTTGTACACCGGGTCGCTATCAAACACAAAGCTTTCTGTAAGTCGGCTGGTGGCCGCCGTGAGATAAAGGGTTGTGTAACGTACGCAAGGTAGCTCCACTTTCATTCTCGACCGATACAATTTCACTGCCATACAAATAAATATATATGTATATCATAACGTTCTATTCATTAGTGAACTGAATATTGTTTATTTTTGTATGCTCTTAGACGTCGGTTTGAGGTATGAGGAACAGGGTGTAAAGTTCACTCATACTCTTTGGAAAAGGGAAGATCCTCCGCCCAGGCGTGTGTTGTGTCTGGTGAGCAACTGCCCTACGGTTGATGTCGGGATGTTGTATATATGCTAGTCGCGCGGTAAACTCTGATTGCGCGATGCAGGATTTGTGACGTCATGCCTTTAATGTGTAGT
Source organism: Dryobota labecula (assembly GCA_947523025.1). Lineage (NCBI taxonomy): Eukaryota > Metazoa > Arthropoda > Insecta > Lepidoptera > Noctuidae > Dryobota > Dryobota labecula. The sequence continues at coordinate 14,321,025 of OX383303.1, forward strand.
TCGCATGTGGCATTATAGATGCCGCCACATAGGCAGATAGACACATAAACCGTTTCCGAGGGCCCATTATTGAGTGTGCAAGTCATCCCCTGCCGTTTTATCCGTGTATATTATACATATAAAATTGGTCAGGCAGGGGCCATAGTTCTTCCATAGTTCAAGGTAACCAATCCACGATAGCGACCCAAACCCATAGCCCAAAATGTTTTGTTTCCTCATAGGAAAGGGCAATTAGGTAGTTATGTACCTTCTTATATAAAGCGTGTTGAGCGGATATACGTTGAGTTCTTTATTTTATTTTATTATAAAGAAAAGGAGCAATAACACTATAAAATCTTCTTATAAAAGATGTTTTGGGCTCATTGGATCATGTACATACCTCGTGCTTTCGGCACTTGTAGGTCAGTATTGGGTCATAACTGAGTTCGCTGTGTTTCTTCAAAACAATTCTTTCTATGAACAGTTGCATAACATTAGAGACTGGGCAGTACTGATAATGTGTTCTATACCCAAAGTCTCTAATTCAGATAATTTATTTAAACAAAGTAGGTACTGTCAAGAAATGTCACTGTCAAAATGACACGACAGTGGTGCAAAACATTTTATCATATTATTTTTTTGTAAATAGTATCGCTAAAATTAAAGTGAATTAATTATAAGAACTATGCAAACAAAATACCGTTGCCAAACAATGTTTTGTGTAGTATGTCGGAGACACGACAAATGATCGTCATAATCAGCCCTTTTAAGTCCAGTGCTATACGTAGGCCTCCCAAAATCAATTTCCACTCGAAACAGTTTACAGCCGTTTTCATCCAAAATGTGGCTAGATATGCTACTTACATTATGAATCTATGAATGAGAGTTGTAATATTAGTGTTGTTGAAGATGTAAAAAATTTGAAAATGTTTGTATCTCCTGCATTGTTATCAGTATCATAATATATTTTATAACAGAAAATCTCCTTTTTTTAATAACTTTGTTTAAAACCGAAAATTTATAAAATAATTACGGTATGATTATTTTTTTATTATTATTTCTTAAAATCAGTACTTAAAAGAAAATGAAACCTCTTTTTTCGCCATTTTATGTGAATTACCATTACGAAGATATTTTTTTGATATGTTATCCCCTTTCTTTACATAAATTATCTGAATTTGTGACTTTGGGTATAGACGGGAACAATATCGGTTTAAAATTGCTCACTTTCAGTATCGCGCGTTGAGCAATCCCTAAGCTCTTGATAGTAGTTTTAGAAGCTCAACCCCAGGATAATATGCAGTATGAAATGATAGACTGGCACAAGCAAGGTAAATCTTTTTTAATAGAGACGCGCATCAGTGACGTGCCTAAGATTTTTGAAGACGTAGACAAGTTTACGTACCCTTGAAGACAACAGCTTCATAATATGTTCTTTAAAATTGAAATGGCAGTCAGTAATACCCAGGTATTTTATTTTATCTACGCACTTACAACTGCAGTTTTGTTGAGAGGCACATCTGTGTGGAATAATGCGGTGCTTTTTATTGCTTTCAGTTTTTGTCGGATAGAAAACGAAAACTAGTTTTTTTTTTTATACCTCTTACTACACTTTGCTATATAACCATTCTTGATCCATATTGAAACCGATCTGGGCAGCATCGAAGACCTCATTCCAACTATCGGCAGAGAAGAGAAGAGCAATATCATCCGCATATGAGATTATTACGTGTCTTGGTTTACATAGGTTACTAAGATCGTTGATATATACAAAAAATAAAGTGTGTCCTAGGATACTGCCCTGTGGAAATCCGTACGATACAGGAAGTTGCTCACTGCAGTGGTTACCTACTCATACACACTGATAACATCCAGTTATGTAACTCTCATAAAGCTGAAGCTGAATTCCTAAGAAAGTAGAAATTGTATCAAAGGCCGTTGCGAGATCAAGAAAGACCAAAAGACACTTTTTGCCCTTATCTAACTTGGTTGTGATATAGCTAATTAGTCTATGTACTGCTACATCAGAGCCCGTCAGTTCGTGCTGACATCTCTTTGAGGCGCGCGTGAAACAAAACGCGCCGTCGACCCGGGCCAGGTCCTTACCGGGTACATACCTACCTAAGTTCTATTTCTTAAAACATTTGATAACTTGTAAAATTTTATTCGTACGATTACCCATAATAATAATTATAAAATAATTACAGATAATTTATTTCCTTTCACTTTTTTTACTTTCCAAAGGGGCCCAAATTCTTGTGTGCCAAAGAGCCCCCGGTCAGCCCTAAGACGGCTTTGACCATAATAAATTATAATAACAATCATTAGCAAAACTGTAGTTTTGCTAATGATTGTTATTATAATTTCCTACAAACGGTGATAAAATAAACTCCAATTCTCAAAATATCATAAATTCCAACAGATCAAGATACAAACACACTTGTTAGTGCGTGTTACCCCACGATAAATTAGCAAATAGCCCCCGTGCTGGCAACCCAGTCGGTCAAGAGAACCCGACAGATACTGGGCCAAACATGCGGTGTTGGGCGTGGGGCCTGCTACTGTGAGCCGGTAAGGCGGCATCTTAGTGTTAATGGTAGTACATTGCGTAGTTAGTAATTAGCAGTGTAATTAACTGGAGGTATGTATCTACTTCAAACTCAAAAAACTCAAACTCAACGGATTTATTTCAAATAAACCAATTAACTAACTTTTGAATTGTTAAGGGGTCGGTCAGTAAGAAAGATGAAGCTAGTTACCCATTCCAAAGCGTAGTAGGTTCCTATGGAAAAGAACGGGCAAGAAACTCCACGGACACTCTTTTAAAACAAAATGTTGTTACAAAATATGGGTTACATCATTCATGTTGAAGTTATACATGTGAGAACAATGTAGAAAGACATGCAAGTTAGAAGCGTTCGTAATAAAAACGATTCAAAAATTAAAATAAGTCGTGACAACTAAGAGATGACCAGTGCCAACTGACGGCGCCCGTTCAAGAATATGACGCATGGATCAGCTCCAGCTCAACCATTTTAAAGGGAACTTAATGATCCAACACACACGCCACCACCAGCAAGACATTTGAGTGAGCATGACATACTCTCAGCCGCCAGGGCACATTCAAGTCTTCCTTAAATCTGTAGGTATCTAGCCTTTCTAACTACGTTGGGGTTGGCTTCTAGTCTAACCAGATGCAGTTGAATACTAGTATTTTATATGGAGCGACTGCCTATCTGACCTCCAAAACCCAGTTACTGGTAATTCGATACCCCTTGGTAAGACTGGTTGTCGGACTTTCGGGCTTCTGACAACCCGTAACGAGTATCAAAGATCCACGAATGACAGCCGGGACCACCGGCTTAACGTGCTTTCCGAGGCACGGAGGCGTTTTGGTATGTAAAGATAGTCACCCATCCACGAACCGACCGGCAAGCGTAGCTTAGCCTGATCAATCGACCCGTGCTGCTATTATAACTTAGCCACAAGCCCCTCTATGGAAACATAGTAAGGAAACTAAAATTATAAATGCAGTGACTCTGTCGTCTGTTATCTTTTCTAGCGTAAAAGCGGAACGGATTTGGATGAAATTTGGCACACGGGTAGAGCATGACCTGGGTTAGGAGAAAGGATACTTTTGAAACGAAATTCCTTAACGCGGCTTACGGTAAGAGTTGACAGGTAGAAATCATTACGTAAGGAAAAAGAGTTATGCCCCCCTCCATGCGACTTTCTCTCTGTCTCTTTCGACGAGTGTGTGTGTGCGTGCGAGTATCGAGAATCGAGCAGACGAGCAATGCGCGCGGCCGGTTGAATAACTTCAATACTGAACGCGTGGGCTTAATCATTTTATTGAAGTCCTATAGATTCAAAAAAATATTAAAACTTTTCCGTTTCTACGAACTTTTATGCAGCAATGTACGATACCGTAATTATTAACTCCTATAATCTCCATTGATAGTTAAATGTTGAAGCAATTTATCCCAATATATTATTAACCGCTGCAGCTGTGAGAGCCTCGTCTCATAATAGCACCTCCATGTCTTCTTAGCTCATTTCTGTGATGGATTATAGAAATGAAGAAGAGATTTCTGTCTATTCTGTAAAAATCTCACCGCGAAAGCTTATATAAGTGAAGTGAGCTTGAAGTGAGCCGTCAATAAAGTAAAACCCTAGCATCAGGTGGATTGACAGCTCACTTCATAGTTCGGCTGGTAAGGTATGGACTAACTTATGGAATGGGTGAGCATGTTATTTATTTATCCTCCCACTGGAACGCTATACAGCAATTACATAAACGGAGCAAAAAATACCTTCATGTGCTGCTATCCATTAATCCTGGGCGCGGTGGACAACGCACACTCACGCAACATCAGTAAACGTCCCATATGGCTCCCGGAGCCATAGCACGCCTAATACAGTAATATTGGAAATAGTGTTTTAGTGTACACTAGCTTTTGCCCGCGGCTTCGCCCGCGTGGATGTCGGTTATCGCATAAAAAAGTACCCTATGTCCTTCTCCGTATATGTATCCATATATCTCAAAATTCTAAGTTATGATTAATTTTAATGAGATTCACTATGTGAATAGAAAACGAAACAAATTATTTAATATAATAAAAGTACTTATGTTCTGAACGTGAATGAGTCTTTACCTAAAGATAACAAACACAAAATCTAAATACGAAATTTCACTCAAATTCTTAAAGCAATCAATTGTACCAAATTACAACACGAAATAAAAATTCGACACAAATAATAATTTTAAAATAATTCACGTAAGTACTAACAATGTGAAAACAAAACGAAATCCACCGAAATGTCGCATGATACACCGTTTGTGCTAATAAAACGCTCGAAATTCCAAATGAACACCATTGGTGCATAAATTTTCTCAGAGTCACGTTGGCAATTGGACGAAATATTTGACATTTATTTTGTACTTGCAACATGATCTGGCTGTAGAATTCGATTAGTCGACTAATACTTGACCGGTTGACATTTTAGCGGGAACACCACTAAACGAACGAAAAATAAAAGAAAACAAAATACGTCTGTAGTCTGTGGTCGTGTGGCGGTGTGGCGCGATGCTTAGTGTATTAATAATGTATTAATGTACTTTCTTATTCATCAAGGCAATATGTGCGTAAAGTAATGGATTCAATGAGAAAACGGTTTAATCTTAGAAGAATCTTATACAGAATTACTGAGAAATAAGTGTAGATTTCGTATTGAGTGTTAGTTTATCGAAAAGTGATAAATATGTCAGTGAAAAAGTAACGAAAGTTTTGGAATGCACAAATTTTGATCATAAGGCAATGATAATGTTAATAATGATAATGTTAATAATGATAATGTTAATAGTAATGTTTTTATGATAAATATTCTTGTATACTGTTTGAGATACACATAAGTAGCTAGCTTATTTATCTACGAACATAATTTGGCTAATAGCTACTGATATTATAGCGTATTGTTATCGTAATCGTCACCGACACCTCCAACAAATATCGTTTATTTATACAAAAATGTATACAAAAACTTAACAAATTATATACTAAAACCTTCCTCGAGAACCAAGCTATCCATTGGTGAAAACAGCATGAGAATCGGTGCAGTAGTTTTTGAGTTTATCGCGAACAGACAGACAGACAGACAGACGCGGCGGAGGACTTTGTTTTATAAATATGTAGTGATATTGAGAATTGGGTGCCGGTGTCATTGCAGGCACCTGAGACTATCAGTTTTGATTCTGGGATGGCATTGCAACAACAATATTGGACAACTAAGTAACCTAATTCTCGCAAGCTGGTGTGCTAAAATTTACGATGCATCCCACATTTTTTTCATTCTCATGGTTCCTATGTTTTTGTCCGAAATAGGATAAATAAAAAATAAAAAAAACAAAAATTGCGTTATTTACGTTGTTGATCAGACAAAATTTTCGAACTTAAGAAGCAATGGATTAGCAATATCTTTCAAAATCATTCAGATTGTGATTGATAGTGTTTTACACAAATAGGGTGCAGGTTTTCATTACTTCAGCTAACTAGGGCCCGGTCTGTTTAAAGACCACTCAAATGAGACTTTCAATACTCAATCAGTAGTTTATTACATCCTACCTACTTAGGTGGCAACTTCAAATTATATGTTGTCACTAGCTTTTTCCCGCGACTTCGTTCGCGTAAATTTTCGGCCTACAACCGCGTCGCATCGCATCGCCTGCCAGCGCAATGACTTCGTTTTCGCTTAGCGTTCTTTCCGACTTTTTGTCGTTTTGCTCGGCTCCTTAGGGGCGTAGCGTGATGTTAAATAGCCTATACTTATTTTGTTGCGGAATTATTTTAAAACTATGATATCTCCTAAGATGTTGATTGAAATCAAGTGATGACAAAGACAATTTTGTTTACATTTAAATACTTGTGATTAATAACATATTTATTTGGATAATGATTAATATTATGTTGATAAAACTCCTTCGCAAATAATGCATTAATTTCGAACAAACTTGATTACCATAAAAAAAAAGGTTATAGTAAGTAAATCTTAAAAGATAGACATATGCTGTCGCGGACTTTTTTTTTTAGAACTTTTAAAGAGTAATAATTCCATCATACATGATATTTGCGTAACTTAAACCGTTTACGCAGCGCACGCAACGGAAACTCTCAAAAAGGAATAATTTTTCCCATTTTTGCAACATTTTTCATTTATGCTCCGGTCGTAGCATGATGTTATATGTTATGATTTTTCAATTCCAACCATTAGTTCCTGAGATTAGCACATTCAAACAAACAAACAAAATCATTAGCTTTATAATATTAGTATAGATAAGTATAAGTATATGTATAAGTATAGATTGCGGACACTGTCGAGCACAGCAAAATAGTATGAGACGAAAACTTAGCTTCGCTTTGAAAACTTAGCTTATCAGTCTTCTGAACTAAATGAAATATTATTTATTTATATTTTTTATTATCTATGTACACACAGTAGTAGTATTAGTGTGTCGTAGTATTACTGATACGGCATATAACATAATAAGTAACGACATATAAGTATTGAGTACAAAGTAGTAGTAGTAGAGTATTTATTATATTAGTTTTTTTTTTTTTTTTGTTTCTATTTCTTTGTCGTTTAAATCTTTAATGCATGATACACATTTTATTGCAAATATTCAAGTTAATATACTTATATCCTGATTGTACTTATTTATAATAAAAAAACCATGTTGATTAAAACATGTGTTACATAGTTTTAATTCCTTAGTGGATATGTTACATGATAACTTTATTAAACACCGGAATTGACATTTTTTTACTCAGCGAGATACTAGGTGGTAATGACATAGGTACTTCGAGTTATTGTTTGCATAATATATCTAGAATAAAAGATGGAGATAACAATCCTACTATCCTACTAATATTGTAAATGTGAGTTTGTATGTTTGGATGTTTGTTACTCCAGTACGCAAAAACGGCTGAACAGATTTAGATGAAATTTGGCACACAAAATCAAAAGTCTAAACAAATTAGACTGAGAAATCAGAACTTTTCGAACGTCAAAATGACATAAGACAGTCCCCCATAACACCCACCCTTCACCACTTCCTAGTGAATGACCCGCCTGGACGCGGCGACGAAGGTGGCAGCGCAAGGGCGGTGCCTTTTGATAATTAATTATCATATCAAGTAATTTTTTTTTAAATTACAACTTAGATTTATGAATGAATGAATGAATGAAATGCACCGACCCCAGCGTAGTCAAACCAGACTTAATTACTCGAATGAACCCAAAAATTCGCACGAGCCCCTGCTTTTTTTTTTGGTTTGGAAATTATCAAATAACTTCTCCCGCTGTGGGCGGAGCGGGAGGGCGTGTCAGACTTTTACTGACTAAAACCCACCCGTGTTCCTTCAGTTGCCTGTGTGCCAGGGCCGCGGTATCCCTTTCGGACAAATCTGCAACCCTGGCAGGCACCGGTCCTAGCGGACCCCGTCAGTGCGTGCTGACATCTCTTTGAAGCGCGCGTGCAACGCGCCGTCGACCCGGGCCTGGTCCTTACCGGACGGCGACCTTCCCGTAGCTCGCCGTCCGCTACTAGCCCCTGAACTAGCCCCTTCGCTGAGAAATGCATAACGCATGCCCGCTCGTCGGGGGACGAGACGGGGTATGTGAGACTCCCTGCTAAATGGCAGTATACCCACTTAAAACTCAGCGGAGTTCCCTCATCGCCTTGATGGGGGGGTCATGGGAATCCGGCTCAGCCTTTACGTCCACAACCCCCCCGGCGCATTCCCGCCTAACTGGCGGGCCCCGAATACCCCCCCGCCTGGGGGGGGATACGGGAATGACCGGACACCTGGTCTTTCCCGTCCGACACTGGTGGAGGCCTGTGCAATACAGGCAAGGGTGCCCCCGCACCCGTTGCCTGCTGGCCTCCACCTGGGACCCCGCGCTAGACGACCTCGCGTCCAGGCGCCCCTGGTCCCCCCGCGACGGGTCAGGTCAGTGGCCCCGCCGCCTACTACTTTTCGGCCGCAGAAGATAGGGAGAGCGGCCAACGCAATAACAACACTCCTCTTCCTCTGCGGTCCCACCGCGTCTGCCATCCAACGGTGGCGATCCCGTCAAGGCCGCGGAAGATAGGGAGAACGGCTCACCGCAATACCGGCACTCCTCTCCCACCCTCAGCCGCGATGCCGCCCATTCCACATCGCGACCCGCCTCGGTTGCGATGTCGCCGAAGCGGCACCGCAACCTACGGCCCCAACGTCGTCGGCTTACCCGCAAAAGCCCTGACGAGCAGCCCCCTCCTCGGGTTCCTCTTAGCTTCACCGTGGCCCTCCAAGCTACGGCTACTGAGCTCCCCGCCTCGACAATGCGGGAGCCCACCGGGGGGGGGCCTGAACTAGCCCCTGGAGCCTCATGTTTTATGGGGCTACAGTGACCATTACATATCAAGGAATAGACCGGGGGGCACGATAATGGTAGGGAAGACGTGCCCATAGGATATGGAAGGATTATTAGAGCCGTACCGTATATGCATCCTTAAGTAAGCAATGGAATATTGGGTAGATCCTACTCCTTTTATAGAAAGGCGAAATCTTGAAAGTTTGTTTTTGGTAAATGTATTATGTTTTGTAAAAAGTAATAGAAGAATAGAACAAACGTTGTTGTATATGATGTTAGTAATACATTCCTACAAGGTTGTTGGTGTTTTAACAATAACCCTGTAAAGGTATATGCATTTGAACGGTATTCAAAACACTGATCGATATCCATATAACAGAAAGGCACTTCGTTACGAAGCCCACAACAGGTATTCATTCAATAAGCTATAATTCAGGGCATTCGGCCTTTAAATGTGATTGACCTACATTTTGACCTTTTACACCACACCCTAAGCCATTGCCAATTGGTGTGCAACCTATTTATTTACTAATCTACGTAACACGACCACACATAATTTTCTAATCGTTAAATATGTCGCAATATTAGGTAGGTACTATGGGGGACGTCCGAATCGGCACACTTTCAAAACAAAATCCCGTGCTCGTGGATGTAAACATCTGTTTCGTCATTTCAGCCGAAAGACGTTCAGTGCTGGACATAGGCTTCCCCCAATTGGGATGGTTTGCCATTTTTGCCACGCTTGGCAGGCGGGTTAGCGATCGCATTATGGTGTTAAAAATGCATAGAGAACGCTGCTGCCCATTCTCTAGTAAGTCCCTTAGTCGCCTTTTACAACACCCACGGGAGGAAATGAGGTGGTGCTCTCCTATACGTCCGGCTCCACACGGCACATCTGTTTACCGCCCCGTTGTACGTCGACTAATAAAAAAAAACTTATGTTTAAATAAATTTCTCAAACTCTGTTACAATGATCACAGATGGCTGGTTTTTTACGGTCTTTTTTATTTTTCATTTACAAAAACAATGGACTCGGCAAAAATCTAATGCTGCGATACTATTGGTTGATGATCGTAGGTAAGCGTTACTATAGCGGCCGAGCGCTGCAAGCAAGAATAGTCCTTATGGTGGTCCGATTCGGATGCCCCGCATAGTAACTTTAGCTATAATATGTACATGTTATAAATTAAAGTTGCTTTTCGTGTCTGCCTGTGTGCCCGCGTTGTTCTTCTAAACTAAGCAACGGATTTTAATGCGATTTTTACCATCATTTAGAGTATTTATTCCGGAAGGTTTATGTGTAGGTATACTAATACAGTACACCATACACATTTCCTACCCATTCAGGAAGGATATGTGATGATATGTTTTTTTGACAGTCTAGCCATATCATCTTTTACATATTGCATCCATCGTTTATAGTGGTCTTCACCTAACAATTAAAATGTTTTAACGATAACGTAGACATCTATTATTATATACCTACCCTTTACTTAAATAGACTCACATACCAGAATATTTTAGCCATATTTATTACTAACTAGCTCCTGCTCGCGGCTTTGCCCACGTAGCTTTTTAATAAAAGTAGCCTTAGTTACTTTTTATAATATCGGCTATCTGCCAGTGAAAGTCCCAACAAAATTGGTCCAGCCGTTTCGGAGATAAGCCGGAACAAACAGAAAGACAATAAAAAAATATTGTCTGTTTAATAATGTACCGTTACCGTATATACTTTCACATGCATTTAGTAAAAAGTTGTTATTTTGACATTACAACTACAGACACCTCAATTTTATTTATTTGATAGATTCAAATATAATTAAAATAATCCTACGGCAAATGTCTCTGGCACTATGCTAATTTATAATTTGTAGAATATTGATTTCTAGGTAATTTTCAATTAAACTTTAAATACGAAATTTATTATTCTGGTCTGTTATGTGGGTGTGTTATTTATGTACTTCTGCTATTATTTTTTTATTATAATAGTATGATTGTAGGCTGTATTTGAATCTTTGGTTACTAACATAATTCTTAAGTATACTAACAAAAATATGGATCACTGCGTCTGATGTAAATAAAAAATTTAAAAACATGTTCTATTGTAGGTAATTGGTCGTTTATAATTTGATATTATGAATTTAAACAGTGCATTATTTAATACTAGCGACCAGCCCCTGCTTCGCACAGTTTTCACGTACCTATATAGAACTTTTGTTGGGATGTGATACAGGTTCTATAGTGTTATGTAATTAAATGTACATTTAGTGTTACACATTGAATTTAATAATAACGGTTACTAACTAAACACGGTACCGAGTGGTGCCAGACGTAAAGAATAGCACCACCCCATTTCCTCCCGTGGGTGTCGTAAAAGGCGACTAACGGACTTACTAGAGCATGGGCAGCAGCGTTCTCTATGCATTTTAACACCATACTGCGATCGCCAACCCGCCTGCCAAGCGTGGCGATTATGGCAAATTCTCCCCTTTTTGGAGAAGGCATATGTCCAGCAGTGGACGCCTTTCAGCTGAATGATGATGATGATGAACTAAACAATGTGTATAAACAAAACAATAACTAAAGTTATGGTGATTATAAAATACACGAGTGACGTGAGTAGAGGCTGGTGACCGACTTTCTTGTTTTACGACTACTGGATCAAATTTAATACGTTTAAATCCATTTTTTTTTTCCGCAATTTCAGGTGTTTTCCCATAGTAAAAGTTATTCATAATGATGAGTACAATTATCCTTTATGAGGATTTAAACGAATTAAATTTGACTGTGTATATTCGAACTGGGAGACGCGCAACTCTCACACACATACACTCACCTCCCATACCTTACACACCCAGAGGACACCAAACCTTTCATTATTTTAGAGTAATTAAGTAGTATTGTAATATAAATTGTTTCCTTTTGTACGTTAGCTGCATATTTTATCTAGTCCGAGGGCTTGAGGTGCTGCATGCTGAAACACAGGCTATAAACCTAGTTCGGCAGCAGATGCTAATATTAGACACAATAACTTTTAATACATCAATGCACAATAATGGTGCCGATTCCCTTGTTCACAAACTAAACTAAATTTAAGTTCAGTGCATCTTTTTCTTTCTATTTCATTAAGAAAAGGACAGAAGATAAATTTTAGTTTAGTCCTGTCAAATTAATCAGCGCTTGACGTAAATTGACTTAATTTTAGTCGGCAAGTTTTTAATCACGTCTAAACTTGTATGGAGTACTGACAGGTGCTGATTAATTTGACAGGACTAAACTAACATTTATCTTCTGTCCTTTTCGTAATGAAATAGAAAGAAAAAGATGCACTGAACTTAAATTTAGTTTAGTTTGTGAACAAGGGAATCGGCACCAATAACTGTTTTACGTTTAAGAATAAGTATAAGTAGCTAAGACAAATTGTGTAACATGTATATTATTTTTGGTCTAATAAATATTATTATTATTATTAACGTCATAGGTACTTGAGCTCACAAGAGCTGATGTGAGCTCTTGAAGAGCTCATATGTGTGGATGTGTGTTAGATACATACCATACTACTACACGTACAACGTAGTCACAGACATACACTACACTAGAATAGCTAAGAAAGCGCCTAGTAGAGCTAACAACGCGCGAATGCTTCTTTTTTAGTAAACTTTGATAATAATCATAGCTACTAGTCGCGTTTGGCGCACACATTGCTATAGGTACACTTTCCTAATAGACTCCTACTGATTTAAAATTTGTTTTCCGATGAATAATAATATATTTATTTGCATAAAAATACATAAAATATAAAAATATTACGTCAGTTGCAGCCTTGCAAGTTCAATTGGGGTAACTGACAAAACACGTAAAATGAGTTGAGTATACAGTTTTTCTCAGTTTTTTCTGCTGGCGACTGAATAGTGGCCATTACATCAATCTACGCGAAATTGTCCTCCAAACAATTTTAAACTTTAAAATGTTGATGGTTAAGTTCAAAATCGAATGTGAAAATTTGACAGTTTGTGCTAACTTGATGTGCTGGCCACCGTTCAACATACGCATTAGCCTATATTACGTCATTGGCCTAAAAACTGTTTATTATGAAGAAAATATTCAACCGAATAAATAACGGATATCGGTTTTCGAGTATCGTTATTTTTTCATTGCATATTTTTGTATCTGTTCACCAAACAACACCAAGATGACATTGACAACTGACAAGATGAAGGTGCAATTTAAACTGTCAAGTTGATATAAACAAAAAGTAATATTACGAATTTACGATCGAAAGAGAACATTATAATAAGAAAAACAAATAAGGAAAAGCGATAAATGGGTATTCAGTGGTTATTTCGAACTAGTTTACTCACAATAGGTACAGCTATTATTACAGTATTGCGAAATTCCCGATACGATAACGCTAGTTAGTTTTGATAATAAATACATTGCACAAGTTCATGAAATAATAATAATAATTTGTTAGTGCGTTGGAAGTACTCGTATCCAGTTCTGAGATATAGTTCAGTGCGCCATCGCTACGGGAGCACATCTTTAAGAGGAGGTTAGTGATGGATAAATTATTTATGTAAATACAAACGGAATAAGAGTTTGCGGTACAATGTGGTCATCTTGGTTCGAATTTTAAATAGACAACAAGGTGTTAGTGTCTCCATGTGTACCCAGGTAAGAGCAGGTACGATGGCCATTAAGCAAATTTTCTCGTTCGATTTTAAACTTAATTACGAACATTTTAAAGTTTAAAATCGTTTGGAGAAATTTGGCAGATTCGTGTAGCTTGATGTGCTGGCCACTGTACCTACTGTAACTAAACGGAAAATGTTTTTTTTTTTTTTTTGTTTATTCAAAACATTATGCACAATAAAAAAAACACTATGCAAAGTCGGACTTAATGCCTGGGACATAATTACGAGGGCGGCACTGAAAATTTCGGGAATCAAGGAAGAGACACAACATTACTATTTAAAAATGTATTTATTGCTTTTCGAAGTATTCTCCGCGAAATTTTACACATTTTTCCATACGATGGAACCAATCATTGAAGCAACCATTCCATTCGGAAGTTGGGGTCTCCAAAATGGCCGTTTTGTAGGCGTCCACAGCTTCTTCAGGTGATGAAAATCTCTGTCCACGCAATTTATTCTTTATTTTAGGGAAAGTATAGAAATCATTAGGGCTTAGGTCAGGGCTGTACGGCGGATGGTCTAATAATTCTATGTTTTCTTGCTCTAAAAACTCTTTTGTTCTGTGCGCGGTGTGAGAACTCGCATTGTCGTGATGGAGGATGATGCGGCGGTTGCAGTTCTCTTTACGGAGTTCAGAAACGACCTGTGGCAAACAAATGCTAGCATACCATTCTGCATTAACCGTTCTTTGTCCCTCAAGAGGAATAGTCGTAACATGGCCGGTTTTGGAGACAAACGTGGCCACCATTTTTTTTGCAACACTCCGTGAACGAACAATTTTTGTTGGCTTTAACTCATTTTCGAACAGCCAAGCTCGTGACTGGTTTTTTGTTTCGGGTTCGTACGCATATATCCAGGATTCGTCACCTGATACGATGTTGTATACAGCATTTGAGGATCCTGCGTGGAATCTTTCGAGAGTTCTGACGCACCAAGTAACGCGAGCCGCTTTTTGCTCTTCACAGAGCGAATGCGGTATCCATCGGGAAAACAACTTTTTACACCTAATTGTTCATGCAAGATTATTTGTATTTGACTCATGCCAATGTCTAAAGTTGCCTGAATTTCGCGGTATGTCACATGTCGATCTTCCTCAATCAGCTTACGCACAGCATCAACGTTTTCTTGGGTGACTGCCGTTTTTGGACGACCTTGTCGGGGATCATCACTGAGCTTGACACGTCCACGTTGAAATTCAGCAAACCAGCGATAAATTGTGGTTTTGGATGGGGCTTCATCACCAAATGCAGAAATCATCCGGTCAACACACTGTTTTTGTGTTAAACCACTTCGAAAGTCATAATAAATCATCGCTCTTGAATTTTCTCGAGTCAATTCCATTTTCTCAACGACTAAACAAGTTTGACAAAACCTTGTGACAAGACCGAGAATCTTTTTTAAATAAATAAATGGTATTCTATTTTTAAAACCAAGGAGTTTTCAATTAAAAAGATTTTAATATGACAGGAACAGTGGAAATATTCCATTCCCGATACTTTTAGTGCAGCCCTCGTATAAATTAAATTCGTTTTTCGTGTGTCTGTGTGACCGCGCTTTTCTTCTAAATTACGGAACGTATTTTTATGCGGTTTTCACCATCATTTAGGGAATTTATTCGGGAAGGTTTATATGTATTAATAAAAAGTAAAAGTATACGCATAATTAATATTAAACTTACATTATGATAAAGAAATCTCGATGTTTTGCCAAATCGTAAAAACCGTGCGAAGCAGGGGCTGGTCACTAAGGTTACATTCCGAATTAAGCCATAGTCGCTCATAGCGCTCACAAAAATAATTTGCATAAAAAAAACCGGTCAAGGTGCGAGTCGAACTCGCGCACCGAGGGTTCCGTACCAAGGTAAAACTACAACTGTGCTTCACCCAAAGCACATATAATATAATACTACGTACAGTACCCGTACCAGTACCGTACCCAATCCCATACAAAGAAATGACACCTCCCTAAGGCTGGCTATTGAGCATTATTGTGGTTATTAATGTATTTTATATCACCTGTACTCCATTTATTATAACATTACACAAACAACTGTTCCCACCCTTTCGTTATTTCGATGTAAACGTTTAATAAACTCCGTTATTTCACGATAAATACAAAGCATTGTAATCTATTACCATTTACATTTAAAAAAATAACTCTAAAGTGCAGTAATTTCAACAATATTACACAATAACTGTCGTTATTTAGCCGTTATTTGTCTAATGCTATAGTAAATAGAGTATAGTTGTTTTTAGGGTTCCGTAGCCAAATGGTTAAATCGGAACCCACGCGCCACGTCCGTCCTTCCGGGCGTGACAGGCATTTTACTGCATTTTAATCGGAGATTATTAGCATTAGATATATCGCTGAAAATTGGAAAGAAGGTACATTCTGTGCACCACTTAACAATGGTAGGTATACTGAAAATACGAAAAAAATATTGGGGGACCACACCTATCTTTTTTTTTCGTATTTTACCCCCATTTGTATGTAACCGAGTCAAATGTGAAAAAAATCAATGCACTTACGCGTGTGGGGCATTGATGTGTGGGGTTTTGTTGGTATGGGTTTTTTTTATTAATCTGTGGTATGGAATCCAACAAAACCCCACACGCATTAATAAAAAGATTATGATGTTTCTAAGTGATTTTACTAAGGCATTCGTTTTCCAGATATGGGATGCTTTCAGTTACGACCGCAGGAACAACTTTGTTTTTATCGTTTTTTTCGAGAAATACTGATAAAAAATGCAGCTTTCCTTAAAGGCTCGTACAGACTCGCGCGATATCGCGGGAGCGACAGGCATCGACAAAGAAATTGTGCTACTAGTGTCGCGTCGCACCCGCGATATCGCACTAGTCTGTACGAGCCTAGAAGCTCCGATCTCTATAGTCGGAATTAGGTACGAGTTCGATAACAGCTAAAACTATAGCTTATGAACGCTTTGCGTGATACCTTATGGCACCATTATGACTGCACCGAGCGCACAGTGGCGCCCTCATCGCTATTTCGGTGATTTCTTTTATTTTAGAATGAAACATAACAATTTAAAAAATAATAAAACATAACAATTTAAAACAGTAGTTTTAAATTGTTATGTTTTATTGTAATCATTAAAACGGAGCTTAGTGGCCACTATTTTCCGTTTTAATGATTACAATAAAACATAACAATTTAAAACTACTGTTATAATAACGTATAGTCTTGTGAAGCACAACTTGACGAACTAATTTTCTGCATTTTCATTCTAAAATAAAAGAAATCACCGAAATAGTGATGAGGGCGCCACTGTGCGCTCGGTAGCCTCTTAACTGAACAATAGTAAGATTTGTATCGTTTTTGCCACTTTTAGTCGCATAATGTTTTCGCATGGCATTTTAGACCACCACTGACTGCAGTGTAGGTATAATTGCATCTTTATTCGCACTTTTAGTTGCATTATGGTCCCGCGTGACATAGGTACTTTAATGCCACGCTTTTCTGCATATGATAGGAAAACGTAACTAATTTACTTCTTACGGTTTTTGTTATGCATGTGAGGTAAAATTAGCTCCTTAGCTCGTAAAATTCCTTTTTGTAGAACTAAACTAACAATTTTTTTTAACTTCGGTAGAATAAATTATAATAATAATTATGTTTAAATAGTGTAATTGGCTTCAGCCGTTCTAAATATTTAAAATAAATATATAACCATACATTTTTTGACGTTTATGTTTGTCATAACTTTATTCCGTGTTTATTTGTAAGGCCCTAACAGTTTAAAAGCCTTTCTAGCATAGTGTCCGCTTTATAAAACATTTGAACTTTTTTTTCTATTAACTTTTCTGCGGCCTGCGCACCGACGGTAAATGGTACAGAAGTTTATGTGTGCATTAGATGACGCCTTCGACTTGAGCAGTATGTTTTATTTTCCGTCGTTTTTATTTTCTTGAAAATTAATATTAACAAACTTAGTTTTAATTTTTTTATGTTATTTTTTTTAATTTACAACCTGTCGGTACATTGCCCTCTAAGTTGATTTTCATAAATTATAAATAGTTAAGTACTTATAACAAAATAATTTATTAGCATAATAAAACAATTTTTTTTTTTTCAAAAAAGTGTTTCTAGGTTTTTTTTTTGCAAATCCGAGAATTAATTAGAGAATTTTATTGAAATAATGGTGTAAAAGGTCAATGATCAGGTGATCAGGGCCTCAAGTCTGCTATTACAATAGTGTCAGAATGGTCTATCATTGATTTCATAATTGTTGATTTTGACAAGTTTGGTAATCTACTAATATAATGGCGTCATTATGACTTTCCAAGGGTCAGCCACTGACACTCCATTGAAAAAAATTGGTAATCTCGTACATAATGACAAATGAAACTTCCTACTAAACTTCCAACTTCCTACTACTTCAGTTTGCTTATAACACTAATAAATAATATGTAAAAATATATATAAATGAAATCTGGCATGAATAAATGTTTAAAATGCCATTGTTATACAATTCTATTACAAGACCATTGACCTACCAATGATCGACCATTATGAATTTAGCAGATTACGAACTTTTAGCAAAATGACAATGGGATCGTGTTGGAGTGATGAATTTATAAAAATAGCAGATCATCTACACGGTACACCAGGGGCCCATGCTTCTGGTGTAGATGATTACAATTATTATATTCCGTCCACTGAGAGAAAGCTTATTTGACACCTGTCTCTCATACAAACGAATATGTGTTTTACGAATTTAAACTTTATTAGTTCCAAATCTTGTACAACTGACAGGTGTCAAAAAAGCATTCTCTCGGTGGACGGAATGTAAAAGTAACAGTGTAACCGACTTTCATTGCTGGTCATGCTTTATAATGTTTATTTAATCATGTATTTATTAATTTAAAACAAGTGTAGGTATCTAGTAATTATTTTGACAATGTCTGATTCACCGGCCATGATAAATTATGCCCATTTTACGAATTGGTGACAAACATGGTACAGTGTGTCTAGGTAATTTAAAAAAGCGTACAACTACATGTACTTGTGCACTAGGTCAAAAGTTCAAATAAACTCATAATTAACACGAGTGATATTATGATGATATGATTTAAAACTATAACTTGTTGCATTAATACAAGCTTTTATTTAACTCTATTTTTAATTAAATGGAAAGTATTTACCTACTTTCCCACAAAGTCCCAGTAGCAGGGCCGCGCCGCCCCTGTGTGCGAAGTGTGCGGCGCACACAGGCGCCAAGACAATAGAGGCGCCGCCATCGAAATTATTTTTGTTACACTTACACAACAACATATTCTTCGTAGTGGAGTATCGATAAGTAAGTAGGTACAATAGGCGCAACATATGCCTTGTAAATAACAAAACATAATTATAATGCGCTTATTGTACAAGTCTTCTAAGATAATATTCACGTGTGTGGTTTAATTTTACGCTTTGGGTTTTAGTTAACATTAGTTACGAGCTCAGCGTTAAAATCAAAAGAACCGCCGTGAGTTTGTTTGAATGAATTATGAACGTAACCCGATGCGATGCGTCTGACGCAAGTGGGGTGGGGTCACGGGGATTCCCCGACTTTATGGAACGAGAGTGCCAAAACCAGTGTGACCAGATTCAGTATTTTAATACTTTTTCAGTATATTGTAACGATATTTTTGAACGTGAGTATTTTTGTAGGTATATTGAGCGAAGGGAGTATTTTTGGGTATATTTTGGATAACAATTTATGGTAACACCGTAAATGGACGTTATGATCATAGATGTTCAGGGAATTTCCCGAATTTAGTCTACAATACATCTGTTTGTTGTCTGTGTTCATCATTGTACAGACGCCAGCACATCAAGCTACTACAATCTGTCAAATTTCTTTAATAGATTTTCAACTTTATCACTACAGGATAAGGTTCAAAGTTGATTGCGAAAATTTGACAGTTTCGGGTAGCTTGACCTGCTGGCGTCTGTACATACGGCCATAAATCAAGCTATGCATTTCCAGTTTAGGCTGATCTCGCATTGTATAGGATTTCCGTACAATGAGAGGTCAGCTGATACTGTGTATTCTGTAAATTCGTGTTTTATTTTTCGCAGTAATTGGCATGCGGAAGCGAACTGGTTTTACCTATTTAGGAAAATATTATCTAAGTATATAAAACTGGAGAACATTTATTTCGGTCAAAATTAACAAATAATAAAAAAACATAAGTTGAAAAATGACGATTCGTGAAAAAAAGAGGCGCTTCATAGGTTTCGCACACAGGCGCTGTGGGGGTTCGGCGCGGCCCTGCCCAGTAGTAGTAGTTAGTTTAGTAAAATATTTGACTATATATCGATATAATTATAATTACAAAATCCTTGTTTCTAGACCAATGTCATAATCCAATATTTGTAATGAATGTAACAATTAAAATATTTAACTTCCAGCTCATCACAATGTCACCGATGACGCTAGATGGACACACGCTTGGCAAAAAGCGCCAACACTACAACAAGCTTGTCGAAGATGCGATTGCTAATAAACATTATGAATTATGTAACATAAGTGGCGATGACAGCGACATAGACAACCTTCTGAAAATAGACATCGCCAGTAAAAACAGAAATGTAGACTATATCATCGAAGTAATGAAATCTAACGATATGCTGTATGCGGCGACAGCTATAAAAAAATCCACGTGGCTGATCACCGAGCAGCAGTACGCAAACATCATCAACCCAGAGTACCTACACACACAACTATTACCTACCATGAACACCAAACCATTTAACAAACTCATGCTCCATATTAGACTCAATCTGAAAGACGAAAGTCGAGTCGAAGCCTTTTATGAATACCTTAAAGAAACGGACAGGGCTTACAAATGGTTGGAAAACTGCTCATTTCCTTTCATAGAAAATGTTATGAAAACCGAACGTCGCATACCACTATATCTTTTTAAACGATTATGCAGAAGATCTACTAATTTTCTTCCGTACTATACAAGGGTCGAATTACGCAGCAAAAAAGTTGTTAAAAAAGAAATTTTATTTTTATTAAAGTCCCACACTTTAGAAGTATTAGCCGTACTGGAAGACAAAGAGTATGATTACTTTCCTGAATTGGGAAAAAAGAAAACGGAGGTACTTATGAAAACGTACCCGCAAAGAATATTAGACAAGTTTGATAAGTACGCTGACATAATCGACCTGTCCGTAGTAGCAAAATATTTAAAAAAGAAAAAGACAAAAGCTTTTCTTTACGAACATGCAGGAATATTGGGAACCCGCTTATATGATCATAATACATTACGACATTTTGTTAAAAACATGCCAACAGAAGATAGATTTGAATTCGTAAAAAAAACATTTATCGATAAAACTGAGATGACATTTCTATTTACAGAAGAAGAAAGAAGGATTATCGAATCCAATATAAAACCTTACCAGTGGTATGAGTTCGCCCCATTTGATGTTGCCTTGCAAGAAATAAAAAAGCTTATACGTAAAGAGCTCTCACCCTCTGAACGATGTGCCATGCTCTCAGTTTTAATTACTTGCACACGAAAAAATCTAATGTATATTAAAGCATTGCTTAAATTTTTCAATGAAAAACACATTAATGAACCGTTCAAATTCAAGATTCAGTTCGTCAATAATCTGCTTTCACAAATATCTACTCACAAGTTCGGCGTAGAAACTTGGAACATTTTGGATCAGTTGTTCCACAGCATGGAAGTGTACACTGAATCAGAAAACAACGTACAACTGTGTCTCGAATCCATAACTCTATATAAAGTTTTGCGAGATGAACCGGTCAAAGAAATCATAGAACAGAAGATGACATGGAATTCTTTTAAAGAAATTCAGATAAGACTGAATCAAGAACAAAATAATAAAATGCCCAAAATGTTTAATTATCTCCTTAATTCCGTATTCAAGAAGGTTCAAAGTGAAAACATAGCAACAGAATCAGGTTTTAGAAAGACTGTTCTTCAATTAAAGAATGTCTTGACTTTATTAAGAGATTGGAAAAAAGATATCAGTGAGTTCCCATTCGTACTTGAGAAAATTCAGCTTTTAATTAAGATTAAACGAGACAACATGTGGAAAACAGACATGTCCTGTTTGTACAACATGAAGAAATCGTGGCGGAAGCACATGTTTGAGGAGTCATTGTCACTGTGTCTGAACGAGGAAGCGTGCCTGAACGCGCTGAAGCACAAGCCGCAGCTGCTGACACGCCACGAAACAGAAATAAACACGTTGCGAACTAACGACGCTGTCTCGCTGCGACGTCTGCTCGCCAAAATGCGTGTCTACTGGCCACACTCTTTCGCCCAGCACTGGACCGCCGCCTACCTTATAAATTTGAACAAACCTAGTGGACAAAAAGCCGTTATTAGGGGTCTCTTCTCGCTTCTTCCCCAAAAACAAATAACAGACATGGCAAAAAATCATGCCCCCGACAATTTCAAGATAAATCGGAGAGAAACAGACGAGGCAGAAATTAGCATACAGAAAAATATTGCAAAACATTTGCACCTAGCCAGACCACTGATTTCCTTAGATACGGTTTTGTGGTATGCTAAAGGAGATTACTTTAAATATACAGTCCCTTCACTAAATGCAATTTTGTACAATATGAGTGAAGTTGACAGTCGTGAGCATTTGCCGAAATTGTTGGATGCACCAGTCTCCTTACGAAAGTTTGGACTTCATCTAGTGTATTTTAAACTTAAATCCGATGATCTAATGTCAACATATTCAGAAGTTTGGAACACAACAGAAAATATTACAATCCAAGGCATTATTTTCAAACACACATATGAACGGATGTGTGAAGTGAAAAACCCAACTGTTGAAAAGGAACTGTGGGAATTATTAAGCACATTTATGGACGATGTGTTCATAGGTAAATTACGTCACGTTGAACGTGTTCCCATAAGTGTACGAGCAGAATATTACATGAAGAGTTACTTGTTTATGTTTGCGTCGCCGCATGATCCATATTTCGAAAGTCATATGGATGTTTTATTAAAATATGCTCCAAAAATAATAGATTTACTCGATAGTGACTTCGTAGCCGATGAAATGTTGTCACCAGCAGAATCGAAATTTTACTTGTATAAAAGTAAATTCATAGAGATTTTTGTATGTTACGTATTGTGCGGTAAAAGTGAGGAAGATCAGCTTCAGAGATTCAGAAAAGTGTTAGATCCAGCAATGGATACGGCTTTTCAGTTGTGGGATAATACTCGTTCAGGCCATTATTACGTTAGAGACAATTTTAAGAAATTTTTAGAATCTTTGGTTTGTTATTTCAGAGTATATATTACTTATAATAAAACACCTATCCCCGCGAAACTGTTTGTAGAAATAAAAACTATAATGGAAAAGCGATTGTCCGTGTTGAAAAACTACGTATTGTGTACTAGTTTCAAACTAACAGCAGAATACGTTAAATTATTGGTCGAAGAGGGATGTGTGTCTAATGCACTCGAGTTTTTCAAGATTCCAGAATCACAGTTTCGAAATGGGCAAATTTCAAGTACTTTAAAAAAATTATGGAAACATATTCATTTCAAAATATCTCCTTCGTTGGGTCCAATAATAGTAAAGTGTTTAAAAGAAGACACAGAGCTATATGGCCCCATAATACATTGTCTGTTTGCTGAAGCTTTCGAAAAAATGTTCCAAATGTTTAGTATACAAGAATACGATGTGTATGTACTAGAAACTCTAAAATACATGCTAAATGATCATGATTTTATTTCTAGTTACCTAGTAGTTTCTAAAGTCATCCCAAAACATTGCAATGATGAGTTAAAATGTATTCAATCAGAAATACGTAAGAAACTGAGATCACATCCATCTACAACCGTGCAGGTGCAATTCTTTAGTGATTTTCGGGATATTAATCAATATAATAAATTATGTAGGAATAGTTCTTCTCTCAGGGGTGTGTGTTCGTCTGTTAGTTCAAAATAATAAATTAATTAGTACGTCTCAGCAGTGTCTTTGATATAATTACCTACGGCGTTCAATAGATAAACACAAACTATACTCCATTTATTATAAAATTAGAGAAATAACTGTTCTCACCCTTTCATTATTTCGATGTAAACGTTTAATAAACTCCGTTATTTCGTGATAAATACAAAGCACTGTAATCTATTTACCATTTACATTAAAAAAAATACTCTAAAGTGCAGTAATTTCAACAATAAAACACAATAACTGTCGTTATTTAGCCGTTATTTGTCTAATGCTATAGTAAATGGAGTGTAGAGTTGTCCACCGACTGTATCTCTTAGGTTACGTTTTTGATAATGCTCTATTAAATTGTCATATTATCTATGCATTATTTCATTTTTTTTCTTGTACTTTAATTTTATTCTTTTAATTCGTTTTTAAAACTTTATAATTTTTTATTAAAATTTATTACCTACTGCAAATTTTGTAAGCTTTAATTTTAATTATTTCTACTTAGGTTTAATTTCTAGTTTCTATAGATTGTTAGTATGAAGGGAATGGTCTAAACTATCTATCTATATATAAATAAAATGAAATGCTGTTCGTTGCTAAGCGCAAGCTGGACCGATTTGGATATTTTTTGTTTTAAATTGTTCGTAAAAGAAGACAGAGCTATAGTCCCAACATACGTTATCTGTTTTCTGAAGCTTTCGAAAAAGAGTTCCAAACGTTTAATTTTCAAAATAACGATATGTTTGAAACAATGGGCGGTCTTATCGCTAAAAGCGTTCTTTCAACTACTGCGATACTTTTTATATCGTTAGTACGATCTTGTGGGATAATTTCAGAACTAATCGCAGGCGAAGCCGTGGGCAAAAGCTAGTATTGCATATTTTTCGTCAGTCATATACAGGCTGGATTTTGAAATGGGGCAGTAAGACATCGCAAGTAACAAAATATCTAAATTCTGTTCTCAAAGTAAATCAAATTATAACGCGTTTTCGTTCGAAATCCGAAGTTTTTTTTTTTTTTTTGTTCATTTTCGGCCAGTTTTTATTTTAGCGGCCAGTCATCCATAGTGAAAAAAGTAAGTTTGGTATCTCATTTCCTACGAAATGTACGGGATAAGTTTTTTGAGATTTCTAACTTTTCTAGTACTCAAACCTCAATTGGTCTAATAGAGTTTTTTATCCTTATAAAAAACAGGATCGGTTGGCCCATTTTCTTGCTTTTTTCAAAATCTGTGAATGGGGATCGAAATTTCTCAAAAAATTTTTTTTAAAAAATAAGGACTGTCTCCTAAGTCAGTTTTCCTGTAGCTACAGCGTACTGCCCGATTTCAAAAATCCATCCTATATAGTCTTCAAAAATAGATAACAACGTTTTTTAAGTGACTTGTTGTGAATAAAAATATTTGTACAGAGTAATTTTAAATAAGATGGTTTGTCTCACAAAAATAAGCTCAAAATATGCCATGAGTTCATTTATTGAAAAGGAAATTGGCAATAAATGTAGAAAACTAATATTCGGTTGGTAAGTACAGTCAGCATTTAACGATTCAGATTATTATATCTTAATCGTTTAACAGAATACTATTGAAAATCAATCGGGTCAATCGTATGTCAATGAAGATGATTACAATTATTATGTAAAAGTAACAGTGTAATCGACTATCATTGCTGGCCTTATAATGTTTTAATAAATTCAGATTTTGGCAATGTCTGTTTTATCGGACATGAAAAATCAAGCACATTTTACAATTGGCAGTCATAGAAAAGGTGTGTCTAGGTAATTAATAATAAATTACAATTACAAGCTACTTGTAGTCCAGAGCTTCACTTGGTCAAAAGTTCAAATAACCTCAAAATAAACATGAGTGTAATTATGATGATATGATTTAGAACAAAAACATGTTCCATAATTTTTTATTAAGTGGAAAGTACTTGCCTATTTACCTACTTCGCACAAATTCCCCGTACCATGGTATTGGCATTAGTAAAATGTTTGAATATTTCGATCTTATGATCATTACAAAATCATTGACACCATACTTTATGCTGAATCACTGTCTCTCAAGATACAGGTTATCTAGTTTGAGAGGCAGGGTTTCCCATTTTTTGGTACAGATTATAGTTCCTAGTTTTGTATTGCGTTGTGCTACTACCAAAGCTCACTTGAATTGTCTATATATTTATGTAACATGTCAAATCTATATTTTTTCAGGAAATAAACTTTTTATTATTATTATTATTTTTTATTATTATTGTACCTGGACTAATATAATAATCTAAAATTTGTAATGATTGTAACAAATCAAATATTTAACTTCCAGATCATCACAATGCCGCCAGTGATGCTAGAAGGAGACACACTTGGCAAAAAGCGCCAACACTACAACAAGCTTGTTGAAGATGCGATTGCTAATACACATTATGAATTATGTAATATTAGTGACGATGCCAGCGACATAGATAACCTTCTGAAAATAGACATCGCCAGTAAAAACCGAAAGGTAGACTATATCATCGAAGTAATGAAATCCAACGACATGCTATATGCAGCGACAGCTATAAAAAAATCCACTTGGCTGATCACCGAGCAGGAGTACGCAAACATCATCAACCCAGAGTATCTACACACACAACTATTACCTAGCATGAACACCAAAACATTTAACAAACTCATGCTCCACATTAGACTTAATCTGAAAGATGAAAGTCGAGTCGAAGCCTTTTATGAATACCTGAAAGAAACCGACAGTGCTTACAAATGGTTGGAAAACTGCTCCATTCCTTTCATAGAAAATGTTATGAAAACCGAACGCCGCGTACCACTCTCTCTTTTTAAACGTTTGTGTAGAAGATCTGCTCATTTTCTTGTGTACTATACAAGGGTCGAATTACGCAGCATAAACAAAGTGAAGAACGAAATTTTATTTTTATTAAAGTCCCATACTGTAGAAGTATTAACCGTACTGGAAGACAAAGCATACGATTACTTTCCTGAATTGGGAAAAAAGAAAACAGAGGTACTTATGAAAATGTGCCCGCACAAAATATTAGACGATTTTGATAAATATGCTGACATAATAGACCTGTCCATAGTAGCAAAATATTTAAAAAAGGAAAAGATCAAAACTTTTCTTTATAAACACGCAGAAAGATTGGGACCCCGTTTATATGATCATAATGCATTAAAACATTTCGTTAAAAACATGCCAACAGAAGAGAAGTATGAATTTGTAAAGAAAACGTTTATCGATAAAACTGAGATGGCTTTACTATTTTCAGAAAAAGAAAGACGGACTATCGAATCTAATATTAAACCTTACCAGTGGTATGAGTTCGCCCCATTTGATGTTGCCTTGCAAGAAATAACAAAGCTTCTACGTAAAGAGCGCTCACCCTCTGAACGATGTGCCATGCTCTCAGTTTTGATTACTTGCACACGAAAAAACCTACTATATATTAAAGCATTGCTCATTTTTTTCTATGAAAAACACATTAATGAACCACTGAAATTCAAGATTCAGTTCGTCAATAATCTGCTTTCACAAATATCTACTCACAGGTACGACGCAGAAACTTGGAACGTTTTGGATCAGTTGTTCCACAGCATGGAAGTGTATACTGAATCAGAAAACAACGTACAACTGTGTCTCGAATCCATAACTATATGTAAAGTTTTGCGAGATGAACCCGTAAAGGAAATCATAGAACAGCAGATGACATGGAATTCTTTTAAAAAACTTCAGAGAAAACTAAATCTAGAACAAAATAAAAAAATGTTCACTTATCTCCTTAATTCCGTATTGAAGAAGGTTCAAAGTGAAAACATAGCAACAGAATCAGGTTTCAGAAAGACTGTTCTTCAATTAAAGAATGTCTTGACTTTTTTAAGAGATTGGGAAAAAGATATCAGTAAGTTCCCATTCGTACTTGAGCAAATTCAGAAGCTTATTAAGATTAAACGAGAGAACAAGTGGAAAACAGACTTGTCCTGTTTGTACAACATGAAGAAATCGTGGCGGAAGCACATGTTTGAGGAGTCTTTGTCACTGTGTCTGAGCGAGGAAGCGTGCCTGAACGCGCTGAAGCACAAGCCGCAGCTGCTGACTCGCCACGATAAAGAAATAGACATGTTGCGAACTAACGACGCTGTCTCGCTGCGACGTCTGCTCGCCAAGCTGCGCGTTTACTGGCCGCAATCACTCGCCCAGCACTGGACTGACGCCTACTTACTAAATCTGGACAAACCTACTGGACAAAAAGCCGTCATTAGGGGTCTCTTCACGCTTCTTTCACAAAAACAAATAACAGACATGGCAAAAAATCATATCCCCGACAATTTCAAGATAAATTGGAGGGAAACAGACGAGGCAGAAATAAGCATACAGAAAAATATTGCAAAACATTTGCACCTAGCCAGACCACTGGTTTCCTTAGACACGGTTTTGTGGTACGCTAAAGGAGATTACTTACAGCATGCAGTCCCTTCACTAAATGCAATTTTGTACAATATGAGTGAAGTCGACAGTCGTGAGCTTTTGCCGAAGTTGTTGGATGCACCAATATCCTTACAAAAATTCGGACTTCATCTAGTATATTTTAAACTTAAATCCGATGAATTAATGTCAACATATTCAGAAGTTTGGAACACAAATGGAAATATTTCAATCCAAGGCATTCTTTTCAGACACACATATGAACGGATGTGCGAGGTGAAAAACCCAAATGTTGTAAAGGAACTGTGGGAATTATTAAGCACATTTATGAATGGTATATTCTCAGGTAAATTAGGTCACGTTGAAAGAGTTCCTATCAGTGTACGAGCAGAATATTACATGAAGAGTTACGTGTTTATATATGCGTTACCGCGTGACCAAAATTTCGAAAGTTATGTGGATGATTTATTAGAATATGCACCAAAAATAATGAATTTACTCGATGGAGATTTCGTGGCCGATAAAATGCTATCACCAGCAGCATCCAAATTTTGTTTTTATGAAAGTCAATATTTAGACATTTTTGCATGTTACGTATTGTGCGGTAAAAGCGAGGAAGATCAGCTTCAGAGATTCAGGAGAGTGTTAGATCCAGCAATGGATACAAGTTTTCAGTTGTGGGATAAGATGGATTTAGGCCATTATTACGTTAGAGACAATTTTCTGAAATTTTTAGGATCTTTGGTTTGGAATTTCAGAATATCGAGCCTTTTCAGGAAGAAGATCGTAACCGCCATTTTGCATATTTTACAGGAGAACGTTTTTTTTAAATATTTCTCAAAATATTTACAGCATCAATTTGAAATTTTTACTTGACTTTATATGGGCACCTCCTTATTAATTCAAATGTTAAGATTTGACTTAGTACTATAAAATCACATACATTTGTCGCTTACGTTAAAACTGATGACCGTTATTATGTAGAGCTGATATGACTAAGTCGATTACGATAATTTTTAAATATCATAAAATAGTAGAAATATTTTTTGTGACTTTTTTTTTAAACTGTTTTTACGAGGTACCATGCCAGGCAGAGAAGGACAAAGAGTCAGAAATACAAAAAAGAAAAAAAAGAAAATTTTGTAGGTACTTCTAAGTGAATTTGAGCTTTATTAATAAAATGAAATACAAAAAGAGTCATCAGTCCTCGTTTTCATCAGTCTCAGGTAAAGCGTCTCTTGTGTTTCTATCGCAGGGCAAATTCAGATATTCTTTTGTATAAACTTCTGGTATGATACCCTTTTCGCACATTTTCTTTAAATCTTCGTATTTCGCCTTCAAGATGGGAATTTTTTCAGTGTAAGCAGTTTTAGGTTCACGAATAGCTTGTTGATTCTGCCGAGACCTCAATATAAGAGACACATCAACAGCTTGTTCGGGTCCATCATAGTCGTATTTCAGATAGAACTTGTCGCCTTTTTCAAATCTAGCGTTACGGAGCTTGCTTGTTTGTATTTTAATTTTGTTTGGTAAGAAGGCTGTTGCATAGGAATTCCAATCTTTAATTTCATTCGTTTTTTAAAGAATTGTCTCATATTTTTTGGGATTTGTCCGAGCATTTCCAATCAAAGTTTGCCATTCAGATGGTGCGTAAATAGTTCTTTTCTGTATAAATCCTTCTATTGTTGCATGCACAGAGTCTACTGGCATCATGGTATGTCCAGGAATGAGGAAGTTTATAGTCAGCCTTTCAACAAAACTCGCATGATATTGCATGAAATAATACAGCATTACAATCATGGCTTTATTTTTATTTTGTTCTGCGCAACTGTCACAGTATAATGCAACTTCATTTTGGGTCCTTCTCTCGTCAACCATTTTAAGGTATTTAAAGATAATAGTTCAGATTTCATTACACCCTCTTTTCGTTTCCGTTTCATCAATAGTTAATTTTCAAAATATAAGTGAAGAAGGTATAACACAGTGACGAAAATCTTCAAATTTAAAACACGCTGAAACCTGTCTTGATGCTATACTACTTCTACAAGTGCGTTTTGATTCACTATTAAACTATTAGGTTGATTCTTTTAACCATAAAATAATAAGCAGTTTCGTTATTTCTATTACTAACCTAAAGTCAAGGGTAAGTTTTCTACTATAGTAACCAAAGTTAATGGCATTCATATTTTAATTTATTACACTATTATAATTAAAGATCGGAATAGGTAGAGTTTATTTACCTAAACCTATCTAAACTTCGAGGATGGAAGTAACATAGAGTGGATAATACCTCCTCTAAAATCCTGGAATAATTATAATAACGTTTAATCCCGGGATTTAAAAACCGCGAATCATTTATTGGACTTTATTTATAGTTACAAATTATTCATTTGAAAAATCATATAACATTTTTTAGGGTTCCGTACTAAAACTATTAAATTTAAAAACGTGATTTAAACGTCATTATAATTATTCCGGGATTTAAGAGGAGTTATTATCCACTCTATGTTACATCCTTCCTCGGAATTTTAGGTAAATTAACTCTACCTATTCCGATCTCTGATTTATAATGTTACAGTTCACGAACAACTAAACGCAAAACGCATTTTATTTCTATCGCAAGCGACAAGTACTTCACTTACGTTGCATAATTTATTATCGTAAGTGCCAAGTAGGATGTTTGCAATAAAATTATTAACCTAAGATTATATCGTAAGCGACAGGTACTATACTAACGATCTGTCAGTCGGTGGAGGTTACGTTAAAAAAACCGAATGGGTTGTAACTTACGATGAAAATTTCGTAATTAAAAAAAGTTAATTACCATTTCTTCTTTGAACTCAAGTAAGTGACAAAAGATTCAAAATCAGTTGATCTGACGGTTAATAATTAAAACCGTTTTTTGGGAATTTTGGCGCTTACGATGTTCTTCCTGAAAAGGCTCGATATATATTACTTTGAATAAAATACCTATGCCCGCGAAACTGTTTGAAGAAATAAAAACTAAAATAGAAAATCGATTGCCCGTGTTGAAAAACTACGTATTGTTTACTAGTTTCAAACTTATAGCAGAATACGTTAAATTATTAGACGAAGAGGGATGTATGTCTATTTCAGTTGAGTTTTTTAAGTATTCAGAATCAGAGTTTCGAGATGGGCGAATGTCAAGTGCTATGGAAAATGTATGGAAACATATTCATTTTAAAATATCTCCTTCGTTAGGTCCAATTATAGTAAAGTGTCTAAAAGAAGACACAGAGCTGTATAGTCCCACGATACATTGTTGGTTTGCTGAAGCTTTCGAAAAAATGTTCCAAATGTTTAATTTACAAAATTACGATGTGTTTGTACTAGAAACCCTGAAATACATGCTAAATGAAAATGATTTTATTCCTATTTATCTAGTAGTTTCCAAGGTCATCCCTAAAAATTGCAATGATGAGTTAAAATGTATTCAATCAGAAATATGTAAGAAACTGAGATCACATCCATCTACAACCGTGCAGATGCATTTCTTTAATGATTTTCCGGATATTAATCAATATAATAAAAAGTGTAAGAATAGTTCTTCTGTCAGGGGTTTGTGTTCGGCTATTTAAATGAGTTCGAACGCAAAACAGTATAAAGTATACTGGGCGTCCCACGACTTTGCCACATCGAGGGAAAGTACCTAAAATACTGTAGATAGAAAAATTTACTGAATGAAGACTTAATTTTATTTTAAAAACAATACGAACTGTTGTGTGTGTAAATGGTACCACTGACTACCTGCAGTATTGTCTCTCCTTCTACTTTTGATCCATCCAAAGGTTGTCCAAAGGTTGATAAGACCGCCCATTGTGGCACCCTATGTAACAGTTACACTTAAATCTGTATGTTTTTATGGTGTACATAATAAAGAGTATTCTATCTATCTATTATTTAAAATTCTTTGAATGCAGTTCGTATTTTTTTTTTTAATTCACTAAATTTTTAATTCAGTATTTTTTTCTATCTGCAGTATTTAAGGTACTTTTCCCTCCATGTGGCTAAGTCGTGGGACGTCTTGTATAATATCATAAAAAACATAGTACGCGGTAAAACAAACAGGGCCTCAAGTCTGCTATTACAATAGTGTCAGAATGGTCTCGCCATTAGTATTATTATTAGTATTTGACAGTGTTTGTATGGCAAATCTGTCAAAAACTCACAATGAAGAGATCATTCTGACACTATTGTAATAGCAGACTTGAGGCCCAGGTTATCAGTAAAACAATAAAGCTTTTGAGAGCTTTGTCTACTGACGGGTTAACGCGAGGGTGTATGCTCCCCGTCACACATGTCTTTGATAAGGCCGCGTTACAAATGTAAATATAATTTAAGTATAATAAGTGCAATTTGTGCCTTTTGTATAATTTTGTACCTAACTAATTAACTGATAGAGAACCTATTAAACTTTTATTACAAAAACAATATTGACTTTTATTTTAGGGTTCGTATCTGGAACCCTCTTATTGATGGGAAATGAAACACAAGCAACAGTTACCACAGAACACGGAATCGCCACTTCGGCGGCGGTGCAGCGGCCACCGAGGTGTCTCAGCGTTCTGTGACAGCTGAATTGTCATCTTTGGCAGCCTTTTCCCACCCACTGCTACGTATAGGCACCCTCCCTTTTGTGCCCTGTTTCCCTTGTCCGTACGATTCTCATCCAGGATTTCCCCGCGATCTTCTGATGGTTGTCCGCCCCGAATATTCCCGATCAGTACCTAACACTTGGTCGTCAACACTGTTGACGATCGGGACAAAAAGATTCATTCGTTCAGTGATGACGAACGGGGACTATTATTCGATTGACGTTTGTAAATTAGTAGACTTAGGCCCCTGGTAAACCAATAAAATAAATGTCACTTTCAGCGTTTTCATTTTGCGTATGAATCAACACGAATCCTCTTCTGATGTCGGAGAACGGTAGGTCTCTCTCGTTATCATCAGCCATATTTTAAACTACTGTGGGCGTACTGTGGGAAGTGTTGATTATTACGCAATAGAAAAACACCGTTATTAAAATCAAAAGTCATTTACTCAACTTAGGCTGAGAATCATTACTTCAAAATTACATAAGACAGTCCCCGAAAACGCCCGCCCTCACCACTTCCTAGTGCTTTAGCTGGGAAGAAGAAATGGCCGCAACAAACTCCCCAGCAGCACAGCTGTCTGTTTAGTTAGAAGAACTTGATTCTATACAGTAGTGGGTATGCAAAGTAATTAATGTAGTTGTACACGACACAACTATACCGATCGCGCGACAGTTTCTAGACGTATTAACACCTTGACTGCCATACTGCCACCGACCAACTTTACTTGTCGAGTGTGCGGCGATCACTTGCCGCCGCTCGAGCGTTATGTTGTACACTCTGTCATGCGCCGCTAAACAGCACTTGCGTCCCGATCTTTCATGAATCGATGGCGCGATCCCCACCAAGTCCATCGAACACCACCAGATAGCGCTGGCGTACCGGATGCAACCCGTTTGTGACACCACAATCACTAAACTTTATTTCAATCGTAATTTCCTTTTAAAATAATAACCAAAAAATGACCGTTATAATGAAATAACAAACTATGTAGCACAACTAAGACACTCTGAACTAACAGCGACATCTATGAATTCTAACTAATTGTTATTTAAATAATGCGCCATCATTATATAATAAAATTATGTGTTATATAAAACGCGTTATAACGGTTACGAGTATCGTTATTTTTATATCATTTGTGCGGTACAGCTCAAGCAGCTACATGACATGACATGTCAGTAGTCATGTCACATCCAATTTGAGTAATGTCAATGTCAAGGACTCGAAGAAAAGTTTCAGTTTACACGATCGGAATGAAACTTTAAAACAAAGGCTGTAGATTATAAAATTAGTAAACCGGTTACCAGTCTTACTGTGTGTGTAGTAAACAGTGGGCGGCAAGCAAAGTATCACCTGTAAACAACGGCAACACCGGCCTCCTCTTCTGAGTCATATTTTTGCATTGATTTTCACCAGTTCATTTTAACTTAGTGCGTTGGAACCTTGGACCTATCCACATAGATGAAGTACTCAGTTCGGCGGACTGGGCGTTTTCTCTGGAGCACAACATCAAACCGGAGGTGAGTAACACGATTATATTACTCAATGTTATATTACTTGTAAAAAAAAATTAAGTGGCTAAGGTACTTATGTCTGGTTGTAGTATTTACGTCACCAGTAGGTAGGCTGTAGGCGTGAATTTCTTATAAATAGACAGCTGTGATATTTGAAATCACTCAACAAAACAAATGAATAATAGGACCATAGTTTTCCTAATGTAATAAAAGCAGTATGAGGTATTTACTAGTACTTAGGTTATCATAAAAATACATATAATTCTTGTTGGTTGCTAATAAAATGAAATCATTTATTCTGTGAATAGGATATCAGAATCACTTTAACACATCGTCATATTAAAAAATAAGATGCGAGTCGACATTTCCTATCTGACTAGGTACCCCTGAGAAGAAATGACGAAACAAACTCAGGGGTCTTGAATCTTGGTCAGATCATGTGAGGACTATGTAGATCGGTTACTAAAATGGTCTTTTGAGGAAAGAACCACACGAGTGGACCTGTCTAGTCAGTGCAAGCATTTGTCTGTTATTGTGTACTGTGTGGCCCCGGACGTATACTCTGACTATATCTCTGCTAAATTTCATGACGATCGGTTCAGTGGTTTAGGCGTAAAAACGTAACATAAGGACAGACAGAGTTACTTTCACATTTATAATATTAGTATGGATTATGGTCTAAAATCTGTTATAATATTGTACTTAGAAAGTCGATATTACACGTCTAAATATCATATAAATATGAAATACTGAAGTAAGTATCGCATAATATTTATTGAATAATAAATAGTATCAATTCCGTTTAAGCAGTGTATAGCTAGGGTGCACAGCTGTAATTTTTTTTAATTTGCCACCTGTTTTTATGGACAGTTCTCGTTGGTCAGACTCTCGAACAAAAATTCCCAAGTGTGAGTCAATATTGGTATTCACCTGCATCCAGTTTGACTAGTAGCCAACTCCAATACACAGTGTGAGTCTTTATAATGTGCACATATCGAAATGAGGGAATCTATGCTTAATTTTATCTACAGCAAAAATATGAAAAAATATCTAAATATTTAATTTTAATTTTTATGGAATTCATTCCCTCATTTCGATATGTGCACATTATAAAGACTCACACTGTAGTTTTGAAAAGGCAGATGATGACTTAAGTATCTGTTTTATCATGACTAGGCATTGAGCTGATTAGATAGATAAGAACAAAACTTCCGTATCTATAAACAGTGGGGTCTTAAGGCTCCTACAAACAGGCGCGACATGCGACGCGACACAAAGGCACCGCTCGTCGCGCGACATGCGGTGCCTTTGTGTCGCGCCGGTTTGTAGGAGCCTTACAATTGATGAGTACATTATGAATGGCCAAAGTTCAGGTAAATGTGTGCAAAAAGCAGATTTTTAGAGGCTTATACTGAATTTGTTTCTCCAAACTTAAATTTTTTGCTTTCATAGAAACCTATACCCAAAGTCTCAAATTCAGATAATTTATGTAAACAAAGGGGATAACATAACAAAAAAATATCTTCGTAATGGTAATTCACATAAAATTGCGAAAAAAGAGGTCCCATTTTTTTTTTAAGTACTGATTTTAAGAAATAATAATTAAAAATAATCATACCGTAATTATTTTTATGAATTTTCGGTTTTAAACAAAGTTATTAATGATAGGAGATTTTCTGGTATAAAATATTTTATGATACTGGTAACAATGCAGGAGATACAAACATTTTCAAATTTTTTACATCTTCAACAACACTAATATTACAACTCTCATACTTACTGCTGAATACTCAAACGCAATTCAATTTTAAGTCGCCGTTAAGTATAATGCTGTCTCTGTCACTTTAGACTGTTTTGTAGCGACAGAAACACTTATAAGAACGTCTTAAAGTTAAGTAACGTTTGAGTATTTGGGCGATAGATTCATATTTTAAGTAGCATATCTAGCCACATTTTGGATGAAAACGGCTGTAAACTCTTTCGATTGGAAATCGATTTTGGGAGGCCTACATCTAGCACTGGGCTTAAAAGGGCTGATCATGACGATCATATACCGTGTCTCCGACACACTACACAAAACATTGTTTGGCGACGATATTTTGTTTGTATAGGTCTTATAATTAATTTACTTTAATTTTATCGATGATTATTTACAAAAACATTTAATGATAAAATGTTTTGTACCACTGTCCTGTCATTTTGACAGTGACATTTCTTGACATTACATTTATTTTACATAAATTATCTGAATTAGTGACTTTGGGTATAGATATAGTGCACATGATACCAATAAGTTCAAAGTTTTCATTGAAAGATGTGTTCCAACGGCATAATCACGTACGAGCGTTTGTATGAAAAGTATGACGGGTTGGCCGCTCTTAATCCTTAAACTTAGTTTATCGTCATTAATGCAAAACCTATTCTATATGTACAAAACCTGTAAGTAGATAGGTAAAATTAATGTTCCTGTTTACGTCGGATTTATTATGAATTTTGTTAAGATACATTCCAACTTTTCGGAATTTTCGATTTTTTTAAATTTGACACCTACGTGATCCTTAATCTTGGCTTAGCTTCCTTTGAAAACGGTGCCGTCGTGAAGCGCCCGCAAAATGCCGCAGTCATGAAAATGACACGAGGGTATAGGACGGCCGTAATTTTTCGGCGTTATGTGAGCACCGCTATGCTATTGTATAAATTACGGTCGTCTTTAGATAGGTACGGTGCGTCGATGCTACCACTTATGTAATTACCGTCATTGCGAATTTCGACGTCATGTGTCACAGATAAACATATACAGGGCCTCAAGTCTGCTATTACAATAGTGTCAGAATGGTCTATCGTTGATTTCATAATTGTTGTTTTTGACAAGTTTGGTAATCTACTTAATATAATGGCGTCATTATGACTTTCCAATGGTCAGCCACTGACACTCCATTGAAAAAATTGGTAATCTCGTACATAATAACAAATGAAACTTCCTACTAAACTTCCAACTTCCTACTACTTCAGATTGCTTATAACACTAATAAATAATATGTAAAAACATATATAAATGAAATCTGGCATGAATAAATGTTCAAAATGCCATTTGTAATACAATTCTATTACGAGACCATTGACGGACCAATGATCGACCATTATGAATTTAGCAGATTACGAACTTTTAGCAAAATGACAATGGGATCGTGTTGGAGTGACGAATTTATAAAAATAGCAGACTTGGCCCCAGGTTTATTGGTAAAACACACAACCTCTCAGGATTATTTTACTATTTTTCTACTATTTTCTGTGAATCTAATAATTCATCAGATTTTAAGTCATTAACACCTATATTCTAAGAAGTTGACTCGAAAACTCCTCGACCTCGACTCAACTGAGGTTACCTTAAGGATCATGCACCTCAACTAATCCTCGAAATCGATATTCTTAGTTAAAACTCGGTCTTGTCGTGAGGTAATCTTGAGGATCCTCGAGTAAGGTTGAGTCGAGGTAAAACGTCATTGAATCATACATACATTATTTTTTTAAAGATTTTACTTAACGCTATTTACAACTGAATAAAAGTAGTATGAGTAGTCCTCTGTTACTCTGGGACATAGCTCTGTTATTGAACACAAGTGGTAGCAACATATTAAACGCAGTTTCTTTCCTAAAACGATAGATAATAATCAGCTTTGTTTATCAAGCGGAAGTGAAAGAGTAGAGTAAAAAATGCGAATAATATCGTAAATCTTCCTTGAGTGTTCCTTAGGGTACATCGCGACGTACGTTGAGTTTGACAGTTGTTTCCTTACCTCGAGTGAGGGAAAATGTCGAGTGACGCCAAGTGGAGGAGCTTTTTTGCAACTGTGAATACCGATTTCCTTGAATGAGGTTGAGTGGAGTCGAGGAAGTTTCGAGGAAACGTCTTAAAATATAGGTGTCTAGACTTTCATACAAAAATTAAATTATTCAATGCTCTAAATGTCTATCTGTATAGAACAAAGAAATCTTGGAGGTTTGTTTTTGGTATATGTATTATGTTTTATAAAAAGTCTTATAACAAAAGTTGTTCTTTATGATGTTAGTAATGCAGTCCTGCAAGCCTGTAATGCAGTCTTGCAGAAAAATAAAACTTTTTGCACCACTGACTGGGATCCTCTGTATTTTTTTACAACAACCTGTAATGCACGGCATCAACCGTGAGTCAGTCATACGGAAAAGGACACAACTCAAATACTTTTGCATGTATAATATCCGTATAGGAATATTAGAAAATGGTTATAACATGTGCTGTGTGGTGCCGGACGTAAAGAATCACCCGCATTACCCTGTTTCCTCCCGTGGGTGTTCGTAAAAGGCGACTACGGGACTTACTAGCCAGAGAATGGACAGCAGCGTTCTCTATGCATTTTTAACACCATACTGCGATGGCCAACCCGCCTGCCAAGCGTGGCGATTATGGCATACCCCCCCCCCCCCCCCCCCCAATTGGGGGAGGCTTAAGTCCAGCACTGGACGTCTTTCGGCTGAGATGGTGATGATGATGACATTAAAACGTAAGGGTCGACGATAAGTAGTGCCGAGTGAAATATGTAATACGAGGGTGAATCAAAAAATTCTCCCTCCAATGCAATGCATTTAGAATAACGCGTTTCTAACTTCCTTATTCCTTGTGAAAAAAACTTGACTCTCGTAAAACTCCTCTACGGCAGCCATAACCGCGTCACTATCGTAAAATTTTGTTCCACGAATGTCCTCTTTTAATTTTGGGAATAAGTGAAAATCACTTGGGGCTAAGTCCGGAGAATATGGTGGGTGGTCAAGTAGATTGAAGCCAGCACAGCGGATGGCGTTGAACGCAACTTCCGATCGATGAGCAGGAGCGTTATCTTGAAGAAACAACACGCCCAACGATAGTTTTCCACGACGTTTTTCTTTAATCACTTTCGGGATTAAATTTGCATAATAGGGTCCAGTAATCGTCTGGCCTTTTGGCATGTAATCAATAAAAAGGATTCCTTCACTATCCCAGGACACTAGTGGCCATAACTTTGCTAGCGGTAGGAGCAATTCGAAATTTCTTAATGGATGGAGAGGATGGTCGTTTCCAAGACATGCTTTGTCTCTTAGTTTCAGGATCGAAATGGTGGACCCACGTTTCATCCATGGTGACAAGGCGACGGCAAAAATTATCCGAATCACGCTGGAACATTTCGAGATTACGCTTAGAAATTTCCAAACGTCGCTTTTTGTTTTCGTCGGTTAACATTCGTAGCACCCATCTTGCCGACACTTTTTTGAACCCCAGTGAATTAATTAAAATGGATTGAACGCTACCAAATGATATCTTTAGGATCTCAGCTATATGTTTTATAGTTATTTTTCTGTCTTCCAAAACCAGATTTTCAACCTTTTTGACATTTTCTTCCGTAACGAAGGTTGAAGGCCGCCCAGAACGCGGGTCATCTTTACAGCTTGATCTACCTCTTTTAAATTCAGCCACCCAGTACGCAACCGTAGAATAGGGTACAGCATCATCCCCTAATGTGTGCTGAATGTCCGAATTTTTTTCCTTCGTAGACATTTTTTTCAAACAGATATTTTATCACCACACGTAACTCACTTTTATCCATAATTTTGGGTTTTTAGCAACTCGTTGCACAAAACAATTTATTACGTGCGAACGAACTGACAAAAACAAGTGACAGTTTGCATAAATATTGTGTGATTGACACTCTTTAATTTGAATATCGAACTTCTCCCAAAAATGTTTTATGTATATGCAATTCTAAGAACTTTTTGATTCACCCTCGTACATACATAACTAACAAATCATTTGCATAGTCATTAGGTACATACAGCAAAAATGGGATCAGAGGCAAACTACCTGAAAATAAACTGGAAGCGAAAACTGTACTAAAAAGATACTAGATACCTACTACCTAAAAGTGACTTTGCCTGAAACCTTTAGTCATATCATTAGGGCTCGTCGATAGGTACTTTGTTGTATGGCTGAGGCAAGTAAAAATCTTCAAACGGTATCATGTCGTGTGAAATAAGGTGTTCTGTTCATAGTTTTCGCTCTGATTGGTGTGAATAGTGTTTTTTTTATTCATAATAATTAATTGACACTATAACTCCGTTTATTGTTATTGACAATCCCCGATAAACGGATTAAAATAAATTTTCATATTATAAAATCTTGAGGGTTTATTTTGTTTAAGTAATATAAGGTGTCATCTATTATTAAAGTTTACCTCTCCATTGCGCGCGTTTTCCACCTTGTATTAGTAACTAATAAACCAATATTTAAAATTCCATTTCCAGCTCATCACAATGCCGCCGGTGACGCTAGAAGGAGACACACTCGGCAAAAAGCGACAACACTACAACCAGCTTGTCGAAGATGCGATTGCTAATAAACATTATGAATTATGTAACATAAGTGGCGATGACAGAGACATAGACAACCTTCTGAAAATAGACATCGCCAGTAAAAACAGAAATGTAGACTATATCATCGAAGTAATGAAATCTAACGATATGCTGTATGCGGCGACAGCTATAAAAAAATCGACGTGGCTGATCACCAAGCAGCAGTACGCAAACATCATCAACCCAGAGTACCTACACACACAACTATTACCTAGCATGAACTCCAAAACATTTAACAAACTTATGCTTCACATTAGACTCAATCTGAAAGACGAAAGACGAGTCGAAGCCTTTTATGATTACCTGAAAGAAACCGACAGTGGTTACAAATGGTTGCAAAACTGCTCTATTCCTTTCATAGAAAATGTTATAAAAAACGAACGCGTCATACCACTATATCTTTTGACACGTTTGTGCAGAAGATCTGCGCGTTTTCTTGCTTACTATTCATTGGTAGAATTAAACAGCAAGTACCAAGTGAAAAAGGAAATTTTATTTATGTTAAAATCTCATACGACTGAGGTATTAAACATAGTGGAAGACAAAACATTATTTGATTATGTTCCTGAAGTAGGAAAAAAGAAAACCGAGTTCCTTATGAAAAATTGCAGGCAAAGAATTTTAGACAATTTTGATAAGTATGCTGACACAATCGACCTGTCCGTAGTAGCAAAATATTTAAATACAAAAGAAATAAAAGCTTTTCTTTATAAGCATGCTAGAAGATTGGGACACCGTTTATTTGATCATAATACATTAAGACATTTCATTAAAAACATGCCAACAGAAGAGAGATT
Organism: Dryobota labecula; assembly: GCA_947523025.1. Taxonomy (NCBI): domain Eukaryota; kingdom Metazoa; phylum Arthropoda; class Insecta; order Lepidoptera; family Noctuidae; genus Dryobota; species Dryobota labecula. Next base: position 14,362,353 of record OX383303.1, read on the forward strand.
TGAATTCGTACAGAAAACATTCATCGATAAAACTGAGATGGCATTACTATTTTCAGAAAACGAAAGACCTTTTATCGAATTCAATATAAAACCTTACCAGTGGTATGAGTTCGCCCCATTTGATGTTGCATTGTCTGAAATAAAGAAGCTTACACGTAAGGAGAACTCACCCTCTGAAAGATGTGCCATGCTCTCAGTTTTGGTAACTTGCACACAAAACAACCCACAGCATATTAAAACTTTGCTTAAATTTTTCAATGAAAAACATGTAAATGAACCGTTCAAATTCAAGATTCAGTTCATCAATAGTCTACTATCACAAATATCTACTCACGTGGTCGACGTTGAAACTTGGAACATTTTAAATCAGTTGTTCCACAGCATGGAAGTGTACACCGAATCAGAAAATAATGTACAATTGTGTCTCCAATCAATAACTCTATATAAAGTTCTGCAGGATGAACCGGTACCAGAAATCGTTGAAGAAAAGATGAGGTTTAAATCTTTTAAAAAGATTCAGATTAAACTAAGTCAAGAACAAAACGACAAATTGTTTACTTATCTTATTAATTCCGCATTGACAAAAATTCAAAGTGAAAGCATTGCAACTGAATCCGATTTTGAAGATACTTTACTCCACTTACGGAATGCGCTTACTTTGTTGAGAGATTGGAAAAAAGATATCTCTAGGTTCCCATTTGTACTCGAGAAAATCCAGAAATTAATAAAGATAAAACAAGAAAACATGTGGAAAACTGACTTGTCCAGTCTATACTTCATTAAGAAATCGTGGCGAAAGCACATGTTTGAGGAGTCGTTGTCACTGTGTCTAAGCGAGGAATCGTGTCTGAATGCGCTGAAGCACAAGCCGCAGCTGCTGACGCGCCACGACAAAGAAATAGACACGTTGCGAACTAACGACGCTGTCTCGCTGCGACGTCTGCTCACCAAGCTGCGCGTCTTTTGGCCGCACTCACTCGCCCAGCACTGGACCGACGCCTACTTACTACATCTGAACAAACCTACTGGACAAAAAGCCGTTGTTAAAGGTCTCTTCATGCTTCTATCTCAAAATCAAATAGTAGATTTGGCAAAAACACATGCTCCCAATAATTTCAAGATCACGTGGGGGGAAACTGATCAGACAGAAATAAGCATACGGAAAAATATTGCAAAACATTTGCACGTAGCCAGGCCCCTGATTCCCTTAGGTGCGATTTTGTGGTACGCTGAAGGAGATTATTTACAACATGCAGTGCCTTCACTAAACGCAATTTTATACAATATGAGCGAAGTCGACAGTCGTGAGCATTTGCCTAAATTATTGGATGCATCAGTCTCCTTGCAAAAGTTTGGACTTCATCTTGCATTGTTCAAACTTAAATATGATGTTCTAAAACCAATATTTTTGAAAACTTGGAAAACGACTACGAATCTTACAATCCGGTCCGTTCTTTTCAAGCACACATATGATAAAATATGCAATGTGAAAAATCCAACCGTTGAAAAGGAACTATGGGAATTAATACGTATGTTTATGAATGAGTTGAATTCAGGTGAAAGTGCTGAAATATACAAAAAATTAGGTAAAGTTGAAAAGGTTCCTATTAGTATTCAAGCAGAATATTTTATGAAGAGTTATGAGTTTTTAACTTCTTTACCTGATAGCGCCAATTGCGAGAAGTATGTGAAGGATTTAATTCAATATGCACCAAAAATAATCGAGTCACTCGATGAAGACTTTGTTGTTAATAAGTTACTGTCCCGAGCAGGATACAAACTCTGTTTGTATGAAAGTGAATTTATTGAGCTTCTTGCATGTTACGTGTTGTTCGGTAAAAGTGAGGAAGATCAACTGCAGAGATTCAGAAGTGTAGTAGGTCCAGCTATGGAAGAAGCCTTTCAGTGTTGGGGTAATATGCAGTCGAGCAATTATTATGTTAAAGACAATTTGGATAAATTTTTAAGACATTTGGTTTGGTCATTCACAATATATGTTACTTTGAATAAAATACCTATACCTGCTACACTGTTTGCAGAAATAAAAACTAAAATAGAACAATATTTGCCAGTGCTAGAAAACTATGTGCTATATACCAGTTGGAAACTTATAGAAGAATACGTTAAATTAATCCATGAACACGCAACATCTACGAGTGCATTTGGGTCGAGTAACTGGACAGAATCAGATTTAGCTAATAGATGGAGATCAAGTGGAGAAGACTACCCCTGGAAAGATATTCATTTGAAAATAGCTTCTTCATTCGGTCCAATAATAGTGAGGTGTTTAAAAGAAGACACCGAGCAATACAGTTCAGCTATATATTGTCTTTTTACCGACGCTTTAGAAGCAATGTTCTATAAATTATATTTTCAAGATAATCTGTTTGTACTAGAAACCCTAAAAAACATGTTAAATGAAAATGATTTTATTCCTAGTTATTTAGTCGTTTCCAAATCGATCCGTAAATATTGTAATAATGACGAGTTAAAATGTGTACGATCAGAAATACGTGCGAAAATTGTATCAAATCCAGCTAAGATAGTGCGGGTAAATTATTATAATGATTTTCGCGATATAACGGAAGACAACAATTTTTAATCAAAAACATGTATTCTCGTTCGTCCTCCCGACTCCGTCCACCTAGTGGGACGAACGGGAATTTACAAAAATAATATTAAATTTGTTCCCGATCGTCCCGTTCGGGATTTTAGGGGGAAGAATGGGAATATGTTCTTACACTACTACCACGCTTTTTTTACAATATTTTTTTTTATTGTTTACACTATTTTAATTTATATTTATAAAAAAGAAATACACTATTCTTAATTAAAATTTATTAAAAAAAAAAGTTTCGTTGGATTATCTTATCTTTTAACAAATAGGGACCACATTATTCTAGGAAGTGTGCCTAATGAAAATAGTTTTTTAAAGCCTAAGTTAGAAAAACACAAACACGAAAGGCGCTGGAACGACGTTCCTTCTTTTATGGGGCCCATTAATAGTAATTGTCATCCTAGATATTTCAAAAGCTCTTCATTGGTGTTCGTTTTCTTCACTTGACTTTTGTCTTGACTTGACAGATATCATGACTGTAAGCAGGTTTTTTTAACGCTAAAGACGCTGATTTATGTTAAAATACATAACTGGTTTACGCGCATATTTTTTTTTTTTAACGTCTATAACTCAGAAGTGTAGTTCTGTGGAATAGCTCCATTACCGAATCATTCCATTTTTCCCCACTGAGCCGCCCCACTGGTGAGGAAAAGTGGAATACCTAAAATTTTGCGAATCTGCCGTGGTATCTGCCCCACTAATTCGATTTGGTGGGGCACCAACCACTACTCTAAAATCTTGTTGGATTCTGCCCCACTAGGGTTGGCACCGTAGAATAAAAGTACGAAAATAATAGTTAAGAATTTTTTATTTCATGTTTCTGGAAGGAAACAGGTTGTAAGTAAATCACAGATTAATTATACGATTTATCCATACTAATATTATAAATGTGAAAGTAACTCTTGTCTGTCTGTCGGTCTGTACGTGCACGTCTTTCTACATTGTTCTCACATGTATAACTTCAACATGAATTATGTAACCCATATTTTGTAACAATATTTTGTTTTAAAAGAGTGTCCATGGAGTTTCTTGTCCGTTCTTCTCCATAGGAACCTACTACGCTTTGGAATGGGCAACTAGCTTCATCTTTCTGACTGACCGACCCCTTGACAATTCAAAAGTGCCTGTAATTGGTTTATTTGAAATAAATGCTTTGAGTTTGAGTTTGTCACGTTTTCACGCCTAAACCGCTGAACCGATCGTCATGAAATTTGGCAGAGATAGGTATATAGCCTGGGATATGGAGAAGGATATAGGCTACTTTTTTACGCGATTAGCGACATCCACGCGGAGAAAATTCGCGTAAATCGTTTATCATATTTAATTTGTAACTAGCTTTTGCATACGCAAAAGCTAGTTACAAATTAAATATAATAAATTAGGTATATAGTTAAGTAGTTAGAATAAATACCATTTCGTTTTCTATTTACGGGGAAAAATCGTAGGTACTCAGTTTGTAATTTTGAGCTTATTATGAAAAGCATTAATAATAACAAATCGTATAACTGTGATTTTAAAAGTTTAATGTAGTTATATTTTATTTGTAAGAAATCGTGCAATTATTTTCTGATTTACAACCCGTTTCCTTCCAGAAACAAATAGGAAATAAAAATTAATTTTGTAAGAATTTCCCAACAATTATTATTCTAAGGTGCCAACCTTAGTGAGGCAGAATCCAACAAGATTTTAGAGTAGTGGAATCTGCCCCACGAAATCGAATTAGTTTAGGCATTCCACTTTGCCCCACCAGTGGAGCGGCTCAGTGGGGTAAAGTGATTCGGTAATGGAGCTATTCCACAGATCTACACTTAGACGTAAAAAAAATTAATGCAGTTATTTTAACATAAATCAGCGTCTTTAGCATTTAAAAGACCTGCTTAAAGTGTATATGATTTATTTATTTATTTATATATGATTTATTTATTGACTAATATAAACTATGACTCTTTCTCAGCACGTTAATACACTTAATTCCATTTCGCAAAAAAAAAAATTGGATTAGCTCCATTGCCCTCCAAGGCGACGATTTCTGAGATTTGCGCCAATGCACACTACACATCATTTTATACAAAAAGTTTTCTAGGTATGGCACCCATAATTTATAACAAATTACCGAAGCCTTTATGAGAAAAGCCCGATATAAATGATTTAAAAAATAAATAAACAACTTCTTAACTCAAAAGGCATAAGTATTATTTTCGACAATAATGCAAGTTATGTAGATAAATAAAGAATTAAGTAGTAGGTAAAGTAAATGATGTGAATTTGATTATGATTTCATTTCTAAATATATTTGAAATTTTATACCTATACGATATATATACGATTTATATTACATTTTTTAACGTAGGTATAAGAAATGTCTTGATTTTCTTACAATTTAAATGTTCAAAAATAAAACTCTGTTCGCAATATTTTTAACTATGTTTTAGAATACAATTTAGCGTTGATAGCTTCAGTCATTTAATTTTATAAAGTATTTAATTCTGTTACTTTCCTAATTGTAATTATGTAAACTTATATGATATTTGTTTTGTACACCATTAACGGCAAAACGTGAATAACTCTTTTACCTATTGTATGTACAACATCTATTTATATACCTATGTTTATCAAACAAAAAATGTTGACATCAAAAATGGCTGTCACCATTGATGTATTAAAAGCGTAGATACGGGACTAGTAACAGCGCCTGGTCCTATCAAAGTGAGAGATTGTCCCTAGTTGGCACTCAGTCGCGCACGGGATGTCGTTGATCAAACAGCTCCATAATTACAGTCTTTTTTGTGATACATACGCATCAAAATGACTTCTTGTGCAGCTAAACAGTGTTTTAATAATACAAGAAAGAAAAAAAAGACACACGGGATTACTTACCACTCGTAAGTACAGCCAAAAATGCTAATTTGTTGAAAGTTATAAAAATATTCGTTTGCTTCGCCATGTTTGTTCTGCCACAAGCAATATCATTCATAATCGTAAACATTCGGCCAAAATTCGGCAGCTAACGCGATTTCGCTCGCACGACAGCGACGTCTCATAACTCTGTTCTTGTCTATCGGTAACTGTAGGTTTGCGTCTGTGAGCACACTGATCACAGATGTGTGAGTTTTGGTGCATGTAATCGTGCGCCGAGCCCAAGTTTACTGATTGCGATGTTAGCGCGTAACATATCTTCCTCCTTTTAATATATCAATGGCTGTCACGTTAATTTTTAACTATTAAAGATACACTTGTGTGTTTCACATAGCATTTTATTTGTTTTATCCCCATGGCTTCCTATGATATCACTAAGTATGTTTATCGATAAATTACCTCCCGGGCAAATAAACAAATACTTAAATGTTTAGGTAATGTTGAAAAAGTTCCTCTTATTGTGCAAGCAGAATTTTATATGAAGACTTACGCGTATTTAACTTCGGTGACCGATAGCGCCATGTGCAATATTCTTGTGAAAGTTGTGAGTGCATTAGTGTCATATACACGTTGTACTCCAAACATAAGTAGTAGAATCATTCGGTGACGATTTTGTTACTGATAAATTGTTGTCACCAGCAGGAGAAAAAATTCCTGTATCCAGAACAGCGAATTCATAGAAATATTTGGGCGTTATTATTGTGGGGTAAATCTGAGGTGTAGGCGTTGTACTACTAGTGTCGCGTCGCGCCCGCGATCGTACTAGTCTGTACGAGCCTTAAATGTACGGAGCCGCAGATTTTTTCCTTCAGAAGTTATAACTATTAGAACCAGAGTGTTCTAATAGTTATAACTTCTGATGGAAAATCTGAATCAAGACTTCATGAACAGTCAAAGGACACCTCTTTCATTGAGTAGGTACAGTTTAAGCTGTACGTGAACAAACTTACTCACATATAAACACAGTCCCATAGACAGCGATGTTCATAACTCTTCTTCTTCGCCTTTTTCGAAAAAAAAAAAAAAAAACTGCTGAGGCATGATATACCTACATACATGCTGATGCACTAGACCAGAGAACTGACTCATTGCGATTATATTACATTGCCATTGCATTTATATTACGTAGGTATTTGTGTTTAACAAAGTAACAATATTGTATAAACTGTTACGCACAAGTTACTAATGTTCAAACTAATCAAAATACAAACTATCATCATTATGCTGAACCTAGATCCACGTAAAACACAATGGTTTTTTGATTGTGTCTGTAATTACGGCCTACGAGAGGTTAAAACTATACCTACTTAAAATAAAATCGTAGCGAAGTCAAAACTGAAAACTGTTTTTTTTTTTGTATTTGCTTCAAGGTCTGGGATCGATTATAATGCCGAAGATATATTAGTTTTACGTACATATGTTCCAGCATCACGCCAATACTACCGGATATAAATTTTGTTCAAATTTTGCACAGATATTCTGTCTGGTCAGTCTGTAGGCTGTAAATTTAATTATCACGCTATTTGCTATGGGGGTTGAGCAATATTAATAATATTGCATTAAGTTCTCTAAATATTATTAATATTGTACTAGCTTTTGCCCGCGGCTTCGCCCGCGTGGATGTCGGTTATCGCATAAAAAGTACGCTATGTCCTTCTCCATATCCCAGGCTATATCTCAAATTTCTAACTTAATACCTATTAATTTTAATGTGATTTACTATGTGAATAGAAACTGAAACAAATGATTTAATATAATAAAAGTACTTATAATCTGAACGTCTAATGAGTCTTTACCTAAAGATAACAAACACAAAATCAAAATACGAAATTTCATTCAAATTCTTAAAGCAATCAATTGTACCAAATTACAACACGAAATAAAAATGCGACACAAATAATAATTTTAAAATAATTCACGTAAGTACCTACCAACAATGTGAAAACAAAACGAAATCCTCCGAAATGTCGCACGATACACCGTTTGTGCTGAGAAAACACTCGAAATCTAATGAACACCATTGGTGCATAACTTTTCTCAGGGTCACGTTCGCAATTGGACGAAATATTTGACATTTATTTTGTACTTGCAACACGATCTGGCTGTAGAATTCGATTAATCGACTAATACTTGACCGGTTGACATTTTAGCGGGAACACCACTAAACGAACGAAAAAATACGTCTGTACTCTGTGGTCGTGTGGCGGTGTGGCACGATGTAAACATTCATCAAGGATAAACGTGCGTAAAGTAATGGATTCAATGAGAAAACGGTTTAATCATAGAAGAATCTTATACTGAATTACTGAGAATTAAGTGTAGATTTCGTATTGAGTGTTAATTTATCGAAAAGTGATAAATATGTCAGTGAAAAAGTAACGAAAGTTTTGGAATGCACACATTTTGATCATAAGGCCGCCGTGTTTAGTAATGTTTTTATGATAAATATTCTTGTATACTGTTTGAAATACACGTAAGTAGCTAGCTTATTTATCTACGAACATAATTTGGCTAATAGCTACTGATATTATAGCGTATTGTTATCGTAATCGTATTTCCAAGAGTAAAATTCGGCAAACAAATACCTACAAAAACACAATAAAATGGATATAGTATGTTATCCTTAAGAGATAGACATATGCCATCGCGGACTTTTTTGAAGACCTTTATAAGATACACAATTCCACCATACATTATTTTGTTATATCTCAAAGGGTTTAGACAGCGTTTTCGTTGAATGCTCCCAGACGGCTTATTTTTTTCCGACACCTCCAACAAATATCGACAAAAATGTATACAAAAACTTAACAAATTATATACTAAAACCTTCCTCGAGAACCAAGCTATCCATTGGTGAAAACAGCATGAGAATCAGTGCAGTAGTTTTTGAGTTTATCGCGAACAGACAGACAGACAGACGCAGCGGAGGACTTTGTTTTATAATATGTAGTGATAGTGATTGGTCTCAAGACGAAAGTCGTTGACCGTGTTGCCAGATATGACCTATATGGTATCCATCTGTACCATCATATCCACTGAAACGTATGGTCGCTCACAATGGGCCTTATGAGAAGGCAAAGTCAATCAAAGGGCTATGCTTGGAGTTTCCCTACGTGATCGAATCGGAAATGTAGAGATCCGCAGGAGAACCAAGGTAACAGACATAGGCCGAAGAGTTGCCAAACTTAAGCGACAGTGGGCAGGGCACATTGCTCGCAGAACAGATGGCCGATGGGGCCGAAAGGTTCTGGAGTGGCGACCGCTTCCCTGAAAACATATAGCGTTGGAAGGCCTTCCACAAGGTGGACCGATAACCTTGTGAAGGCCGCAGGAGTCCGCTGGATGAGGGATGCACAGGACCGGTGAAGTTGCAGTGCTTGGTCCCGAAGCTTATGTCCAACAGTGAAGATCTTTCGGCTGAAATGATGATGATGAATGATATACTTATATGGACCTGTGGCGGCATCTACAACGCCACATGTGAACTACGCATCAAAGACCTGGCGTCAAAAATCCTGCATCGCGCAATCAGACTTTACCGCGCGACTAGCATATATACAACATCCCGACATCAACCGTGGGGCAGTTGCCCACCAGACAACACCCGTCTGGTCGGAGGATCCTCCCTTTTCAATAGACTATGAGTGAACTTTACACCCTGTTCCTCTTACCTCTAGGTATAGAGCTAAGCAGTCAACCATGATGTCATGATTGTCGCATCTTAAAAATCCACCAATGGTAAGGTGACTGTTAATGAGAAATCCCGTGTATTTACAATTACAATCTATTGTTACCTTTAATATTTTAGTGATTCTGCTGTTCGTCAGGATAATCTGTAAGATTTTGCAACAGTCAGTGTATCAGTGTTGTGCCATTAGGACGCCTGCGTTCCTGCATTGCATATACTAATATGCAATGCAGGAACGCAGGCATCTATTAATTCACTAAAAACTTCGCAACCAATGGCAAATTGCTGCTGAAGGCTGCGGGTGTCGTCCTCAGGACGAGCTGCTTATCACACGGACAAATGTACGTCGCTTGCTGCTGAAGTCCTGAGTCACCAGTCCTAACTCTCTATTATTGTTTTTGCAAACAAGTTCAAACTTCACCGTAACACTACATAAGTAAGTTTTATAAAAATGTGGCAGTTAATTTAGTATATTGTAGTGTGTTACGATTCCTCATCGTTGTCAACTGGTAATGTGCACAAGAGACTGGCGGCGTTGCCACGCTGTATGGCATTGCTTACCCTCCGGCCAAAGTAAAAGTCAGCCCTTGAAGTCACTGAAAGTATCACGCAACCGTTTAGAGATTTCTTTGAAGAGAATATAAGCATTCGAGCCCGAGGGTTTCAAGTTTCAACCCAAAACTGCTCGAAAATATAATTTCCAACGAGGTATTACATTTACGTTGCTTGAGGTTCTCTGCAGCTGCAGCGGCTACGCCGGCGCAAGCACAGCACGCTGAGCTAGGAAGATGGAATGGCACCCTATTTTATTGTCTAACAAACTACGATTAAGCGGTTCCAGCATCAGACTATGTCATGATCTCTAAGAGCGCGTTAATACAACACGAAAATTTGAATTTCGCGGGATACCTTAGCGCTTCTTCTTGTATAAATGCTTATACATGTACAACATCTAATGTATAATAATATAAAAACCATTTTAAGCCACCCTTCGCTTGATTGAAATAAAACAGATGTGGGCCCAGTTAACCATTACGTGTGTTTACCTATCCGGCTATCCCACACCAATTCGTATACCACTACTTGCTATGTAAACAACAGTGACAGGAAGTTATATAACATTATCAACACAAACCGAGTGGATTTAATACTTATTATTGTAGCTAACTCAAAAACTACCCAAGCAAAGTTCATAAAATTTAAATTTAGGGGACCACCACGCAAGCGACCTCTAACAGATTTTCATCCAATACAGTTAGAAGAAGACCCATCGCAAATAAACTAGCATCTATAATAGTCAAAAAAATCGGTCCATCCCTCGATTCCTACGTTCATCCGCAAGGCTGTCAGCCACTCAAACCACAGAACACATATAGGTACTCCTAACGGAGGCTCAAACAGATCAAGGCATAACGTCGGTGCGCTTGCCAAATCTGATATGTGCATTTGAAGAACTTTTCAGGACAAGAAAAAAACTGTTTTTTTTTGTAATTTATTATATTTTTATAATAATATTATATTTTGCCATATTTTGTTGTATTTTTTTTTATAATATTATTTTCTTGCCATATTTTGTTGTATTTTTATATTTTCAGAAGATAAAATTACGGAAAAAACTGTTTTTTTGTTGTCCTGATAAGTTCTTCAAATGCACATAATTATCAGATTTGGCAAGCGCACCGACGATAATAAACATGAAAATAACGTTTAAAACGCAAAAAAAAAAAACGACTCAATAACGGTTCAGTAACTGTTACCGACGAACGTAACGAATATCGTTGTTTTTTATCTGTAGTCGCCTCTTGTCAAACAAACAGTTCCGTCCGAGTAGGTAACATACGTACACGGTAAATCGAAATGCTATTGGAATTTCTAAACTACTTAGGCCTGTTAAATATTAAATTTGCTTAACAGTGAAATATTTTTGTTGTCTTCATACTTTCGTAAATAGAAAGAGACCCTTCATTTGTTTAGGCAAAAGTTTTGTGTATTCGGCCCACGGAGGACCGAAAGATACACCGGCCGGCCCCACCTACTTCATCCGTGTTATTTTCGCTTTACCTACGTATTACACACTAATCTTTGATAGTACGCAGTGAAGATTCTTATGGAATACAGTATAGTACTTCATTTATTCGAGCTAACATCGCAAAAGTGAAGCTAGGTAAGTAACATTTCCCTAAAATATTGTTTTGTTTGTACGACGTCACGGCACTGCGCAAAGCGCATAGTTGGATGCGATGAGATCACCTCTGAAATATCGATTCGATATTTGAAAAAATTGACGGAATGTTCTATTTTCGAAATTCACACTATGATGCCTAAAAATAATATCAGTTCTGCTCTGCCGGGGCAGTTAGTGGGTAGGTAGTGTAGGCTAATTATTTATTATAAGAAATTGGATCATAGGCACAGTGCAGTTACAGACCAAGTTAGGGGTCGTTCGGCCCACTATGGAACTGGGACCGCGGACCAATTACCCCTTTTAAAAATTCATAATGGTTAACTGGGTCCACATCAGTTTTATTTCAATCAAGCGAAGGGTGGCTTAAAATGGTTTATATATTATTTTATTATAAAATAGATGTTGTACATGTATAAGCATTTATATATTTTTTATTATTTTTTTAATATAATTTATTAAGGGAGAAGCGCTATGGTATCCCGCGAAATTAATTTTTTTTTACGATTTTTGCAATTTACAGCTCATTTTCTGGTTGTTTATCGATTAACGTATCATTTGCGACCGTAACAAATATGTATTAAATGTATTTGCAACAAGCCGGCGCGTTGCGCGACGAGTATCCATTATACCATTTTCAAAATAAACATCTTTCATGAAGCGCACAGATTAAAAACTTTTCCTGTATATGTATAGGTACTTATACAACTCAATCTGACTCATCGTTATCTAAGCCAAAAGACGTCCAGTGCTGGACATAAGTCTTCGAGATCAAGAATCGGCAAATTAACCAATCTAAATTTTCACTGGGCCATCTACACACATACAGTGTGTCCCGTACCAATGTGGTCACCATTTGAGCACTTTAGCCCGCGCTATTGGCTATCCAGCTAATCATATACGTTCAATAGTTCTACAAAATATTACTCTCTAAAGTAGCTACACTATTTGTTACATAGAATACCGTATTTTTTTATATATTGCAAGCTTCTATTTCTGGCAGACAACCTTGGATTGGACTCGGATGCATGCAGCAAGTGTACCTACTTAGCGTTACGTATTTTTAAATACTCCGTTCTCGTTTAGAAAACATTTTTAAACCTAAATATGATATTTTAGATCTTAGGTCTTAAGATGCAATCATCATGAATTGAAATTCAGTCATCATGAACAAAATAGTAGGTATTTTGTTCCCACATTTAATTGTAATAGGTTGGGGAAAAAGTTTCTTCGCATTTTTTAAGAAAATTCAAAACATTTTTTAATATAGTTTATTTACATTTAACTATAGTATGTAGGTACCATTTTGTTCGATAACTTTTTGCCATCTTGTAGGTAGACATCTTGTAGGTGGACATGATCCCATTGCTATATAAATTTTGGGACTTCTGATCAAAATACCTGAACCTGACACTGCCTAAAGAATTCTGAAGAGACCGAAACAGGTGGAAATCTGAAGGTGCAAGATCAGGACTATACGGCGGATGCATTAACACCTCCCAGCCAAACTCTCTTAATTTTTGCTGAGTGGCTAAAGATGTGTGAGGTCTAGCGTAATCATGATGAAAAACCACACCCCTTCTGTTGATTAATTCCGGCCGCTTTCTCTCAACTTCCTGCTTTAATCTCATCAGTTGTTCGCAGTAGAGTTCAGAATCGATGGTCCTGCCTGGTGGTAACAGCTCATAATGAATAATGCCCTTCCAATCCCGCCACACACACAGCATCACCTTGTTGCGAGTTAACCCGGGTTTCGCCACAGTCTGTGAAGCCTGACCGGCCTTTGACCACGACCTTTTTCGCACGTTGTTGTCGTACGTGATCCACTTTTCATCACCAGTTATCAGCTTCTTCAAAAATGGTTCGGTTTCATTACGTCGTAATAAAGAATCACAAATGAGTACACGGTTCATCAGGTTTCTTTCAGTGAGCTCGTGAGGTACCCAAATATCGAGCTTTTTTGTGTACCCAGTTTTTTTCAAATGTGCCAAGACTGTTTTGTGGTCAATTTCCAGTTCTTCAGCTACGTCGTAACTACTGATATGCCGATATATCTTGCTCCACTTTTTCAAAAATGGCATTCATTTTATCCGTAATAGGGCGACCAGAGCGACGTGCATCTTTGACATCAAAATTTCCGGATTGAAAACGCTTAAACCAAATTTGTGCTACTCTCACAGACACTGCACTAGGTCCATAAACATCGCAATTTTTTTTCGCGGCTTGCCTTGCATTTTTACCTTTTTTGTAGTATCATTTTAAAACGTATCGAATTTCTTCATTAGATTCACTCATCTTGACAGTACGAAAAACAAATGAAAATCACACATTTTCCTAATTTGAATTTGGAATTATGTTCTTTAAAATTTAAACTTTCAATGATACCAAAACCAGCCAGATACAAATAGTATAGCCAAAGAGATTTTATTAAAAGTTCATACATACTATAATGCGAAAAGACTTTTCCCCCAACCAATATGAATCGGTTTAAGAGTGCTGTCTCGGATTCATTAGCGCCACTCCTTTAGAAAAATATTATCTCGTGACTGAGAAGGAATTATGAAAAACGGCTCAATCAGTTGCCTAGAATTTTCTAATACCTTTTATAAAGTTTCGTGTTGAGACACGAAGCAACAAAATACGATCTAGAGGAATGTTTTTTAGATCGTTTTTTTTTAAGGAGTTTTGCTTGTGGACCGATGTATGCGCTCTTAAGTGCGATTTTTTGAGGTAAATGATCTTCATGCTTAACTGTTCTAAGCAATCCCTATTATCGTTACACTACACTGTTGCAATAACCATGATTATAATATCTGAGGTACCTACATATTGTTTTATGAATCTTATCTTAAACGTATCCTAATTTTGATTTAGGTAGCTAAAAAAACTTTTTATTTTTGAAACTTGTTATTACTCATTCTGAAACATTAAATTGTTCACGAATTACTCTTTCTCCTATCTAGGAGCATTACCTTTTTTATTAGCAATTATTGTCCTACTGCTTGGCAAACACCTCCCTACTCTCCTTCCACCTCTCTCTGTCCAGAGCAGTCAAGGACCAGTCTTTATTGAAGGAGATCATCCCGCCATCTCCGCCCGGGTCGACCGCGATGTTGTTTGCCATTAAGTGGGACCTATCAACCTTAAAAGTCTACATGGTCAAATCTACCTTCAGATCTGTTAGATCTCATCAGCATCTATAGATCTGACCATGCATGACCTTTACAGTCAGTCATTCGAATCATAGGATTTTTAATTTCTGTGGGTAATGACTGATGCAAAATGATATTTGGCTGGCTTTCTCTTCCATCCCAAAGTCGTGCATGAAACGGCGAAATCTACAAAAATTGTTATTTGATGACAATTTTTTTATTTTACAGATAAACGCCATGGCACCTCTAGACTTGGACGGCGGAACCCTCGGGGAGAGACATCAACATTACAACAACTTAGTCAAAACAGCTATTGCCAATCGTCAACCCGTTGCAAACTTCACATTGGATGACACCGATGTCGAAAACTTATTGAAAATAGATCTGGCGTGTCACAAAAGGGATGTTGATTATATCATCAACGTGTTCAAACATGGTGATATGCTGTGCGTGTCTCGTGCGCTCGCGCAGAGTACCTGGCTTGTCACTGACCCGCAGTACGCACACGTCATCAACCCTGACTTTCTGCACACACAATTGCTCCCACACATGAGCACAAAGGCCTTCATCAAGCTTAATAAACACATAAGGCACAACATACGAGATGAAGCACGGGCTGAACAATTCTACCTGAACGAAAAGAAATTAACCGACGCCATAAAATGGTTACCACGCTGTTCAATTACATTTATTGAGTCAAAGATCGAAAAACATGTTGGTCATTGTAAACTTAGAACATTTAAGCGGCTTTGTGAGAAATCTAACGACATCTTCGAGATTGTTATACAAAGAATACATTATTATGAAAAAACAAAGTACGCTCAAGTTGTAACGTTCCTTTTAAGAGCCGATGTCGACAAATATCTAGATGTATTAGTAAAAGACGATAATTACCATAACCTCCCCAAATTTAATGACAAAGCGACCGATATTATTATGAAGAAATCTCCGAAGAGAATTATCGATAATTTTGATCGGTATGTAAGCTTTATTGATATACCGACATTTTCTAGATACCTCAAAACAGGTGAAATTAAAACTTTTTTATATTCGCAAGCAAAAAGAGAAAGTGAAAATCGTTATAATTTGAGAAGATTGTTTAACTTCGACTCAATGAAATACTTTATAAAAAGGTTACCAAAAACCGAGCAATTTGATTTCGTAAAAAAAATATTCATTGATAAAGAAAATGTGGATGCTATTGAAGAAAATTTGAAGGTTGGTACGGAACCATACGATATGAAAAAGTTATACAACGCAGTGAGAACACCTGGTTACGTCTGGTATCGGTTTGCAAGTTTTGAACGAGCATTTGAGGACATCACCAGAATAATATCTAAAGATTTGGATATCAATAACAAAGCTCCCATGCTAAAGGTACTGATGTCATGTGCTGACCATAACTTACAGCACATCCAAACTTTACTGGAGTATTACCTTGACAAACATAAGAATGAGGAATACCGTTTTACTTTGAATTTTACTACAGAACTATTTCAGCACACAAACATCCACCAATATGATGAGAAAACTTGGAATTTGATAAGCGAGCTATTGAACATTTTGAAAATTTATGACGAATCAATCTCTTCTTATTGTGGCAATAAAAACGTAATTGTTGAATCCATTATAATATATAATGTGCTTCGTGATCAAAGTGTACCTGCCGTCATACAGCAGCAGTTCTCGTTTCTGTCTGAAACTTTAAAATCATATGGACGGAAACTAAATGAAGAACAAAAAGAAAAGATATTTCGTTATTTATACGAAATTCTGATAGGTAAATTTAAACCTATTAAAGATAAAGAAGACCTCTCTGAATCAATTAAAATTATAAAGAGTATTTTACGGTTACTGCGTGATTGGAATAAGCAACTGACAGACTACCCTTTTGTAACCGACAAAATTAAGGAATGCGTTAAAATAAAAAGGGAAAATGCGTGGAACGAGACTTTGTTACCTATATACAACTTTAATAAGTCTTGGCGAAAACACATGTTTGAAGAGTCTGTTGCGATGAATCCTTGTGAGGAGGTATGCTTGAACGCGCTAAAGCACGACCCGGAGCTGCTACAGCGGTACAAACAGGACGTAGACACGTTGCGAACTAACGACGCTGTCTCGCTGCGACGTCTGCTTGCCAAGCTGCGCATCTACTGGCCGCACTCACTCGCTCAGCACTGGATCGACGCCTTCCTTCTAAATCTGAACAGAACAGAGGGCCACAAAGCCACTATTCGTGGTATTTGTACAACACTAGCACAAAAACCGTTACTTGAATTTATAGAGAAATACAAGCCAGCACAAGCCAAAATTGACTGGAATGGAATTGACGACCGTGTTCTTAGTATTCAACGGTTTATTGCTAAAAACATGCACATCGCGCGTCCGCAACCTTCCCCCGACACTATCTTGTTGTACGCTAAAGGTGACTACTTGCAATTCGCTCTTCCATCACTACTGGCCATATTTTATAATTTAAATGTAACCCAAAGTCAGGAACATATTCCGAAACTTTTAGATGCCCCAGTGTCTGTACAAAAACATGGTATCAGACTTGCGTATCGAAAGCTGGCTCACGAATCCGTCAAAAAAATATTTTTTGAATGCTGGAAAGCATCTAAAAACACTAGCATACGAGCTATAATATTCAAATTTACTTTCGAACTCTTGTGCCGTGAAAAAGACCCGGTAAACGCTGTGAGTCTATGGGAATTGATAGAACTATTTATTGATAACTTAACATTTGAAGAAGATAAGAAGATTTACGATTTAATGTCTGATGTTGAAAAAGTTCCACTAAATGTCAGAGCAAAATATTTAATGAAAAGTTACAAGTTCATGAAAACTCTGACTCTAAAAGTAAAAAAAGAAGATCGCCAGCATTACAAAGAGCTAAGTAAACAGCTGGCGCAACATTCACGAGAGATAATGGAAGAGTTGTGTCCAGACTTTGTAACTGATATAATACAAGAGTTTATCGATAAAGACTTTTTCGGCTCTGGAGATAATTGCGGATCCGTTTACGCATCTGGTGGAATTTTATCTGTACTCTCTGCGTACTTATTGTGTGCTAAGAATGTAAATATTCAAACGGAAAAATATGAAAAAGTTTTTGTGCCCATTATGCAACGTGCCTTCACCAAGTGGGGAGAAAAACGCGATGAGAAATACGTTACCCGAGTGCACTTTCAGTATTTACTAACACGCCTCTCTGACGACTTAAAAGAATATGTCACAAATAGAAATATGATTATACCAGTAAAAATGTTTGTAAATATACAAGATGAAATAGATAAAAACTTGTCAGTCTCAGAAAACTATATGTTGTTAACAAAGTGGAAGTTAACAGTGGCTGTAGCAAAACTGGCTGAAAAATCAAATTCCGGCAGCAAAGACTGGGGAAATATTGAAACTGAAATAGCTCCTGAATTCGGAAAAATTTGCTTGGACTATTTAAAAGAAGATGTTAAGTTGCATTTCCCTTGTATTTACAAACTTTTCTCTAAAGTTTTAAATAAAATGTATTCTACATTAATTACTGAAGAAAAGAATAAGGTAAAAATTTACGAATGTATGCTGGCTGATACGGATTTTGTTCAAGGTTACCTGGCCACAATAGAGAGCAGCAGCGATACGTACAGTTATGATAAGGAAAACTATGAAGATCTATGGAAGAAAATATTTGAACACCCTTCTGTGGAAGTAAAAATGCATTATTATTATCGAAACCGAAACGAGAGACCCTACTGAATTACAAAAACGACTTTCATGGTTTTATAATTCAAAACTAGCTTCTGCCCGCGACTTCGTCCGCGTGAAATTTCGTTATCGCTTAGCGTTCTTTCTGACTTGTTCTTTTCGGTTGGCTCCTAAGGATCATAGCGTGATGTTATATAGCCTACTAGCTTTTGCCTGCGGCTCCGCCCGCGTGGATGTCGGTTATCGCGTAAAAAATTAGCCTATGTCCTTCTCCATATCCTAGGCTATATCTCTGCCAAATTTCATGACGATCGGTTCAGCGGTTTAGGCGTGAAAACGTAACATACAGACAGACAGAGTTACTTTCACATTTATAATATTAGTATGGATAGCCTTCCTTAATAAATGGGCTATCCAACACTAAAATATTTTTTCTATTCGAACCAGTATCTAGTTTCTGAGATTAGCGTGTTCAACCAAACAAACAAACACTTCATTCAGCTTTATAATATAGCTGACTGTCGCGGACTTTTTTTTAGAACTTTTAAAGAGGAACAATTCCATCATACATGATATTTGCGTTACTTAAACCGTTTACGCAGCGCACGCAAAGGAAGATCTCATAAAGTAATGTTTTTTCCCGTTTTTGCAATATTTTTCATTTATGCTCCGCTCCTATTGGTCGTAGCGTGATGTTATATAGCCTATAATATTCCTCGATCCAACACAAAAATAATTTTTCAATTCCAACCAGCAGTTCCTGAGATTAGCGCGTTCAAACAAACAAACTCTTCAGCTTTATAATATTAGTATAGATTTTAACTGTTGTTTCTGCATGTTGTAATAACTGTATAGTTTTAAATAATTTTATCAATGCTTTACTTACGGTTGCAATTATTAACCGTTTAGCAAATCGTGAGATTTATTATTTACGCACAAGTTATACTTATTTTTAAATTAACCTGTTGTAGCTTTTTGAATGTTTAAATAAAATATATTTACTGATATGTATTTTTTTTTACCCTCAACGGTGAAGTTTTTGCCCTGCATCTCACCTGAGATGGTAAGTGATGATAAGGCCGAAGGTGGAAGCGAGCTTCAACCGGAATCTTCAACCACGGAGGAACTGGCTATCTTACCTCTAACTGCCGAAACAGGATCCGGACCTGTGCTTCACCTAGGTTCTCAACCTGGGTGAAGCACGGGGACCATAAGCCATTAGGTCCCGTGCTCCAACTTATGATCAGTACAGTCAAGTAATTAGGAAAAATACAATTGAATACCTATATATTCAATAGGATTTATTTTAACGCATTTTTTCCAAAAAATGACCCATAGAAATTTCATTATTAATGAATTGCATTTGCAAAAGGTTTGTAAGTAATACTCAAACTAGATTCTGTGCACTACAAAGGCGTGAAAGTAATTCAATACTCGTAATATAAATTGAATATAAGAAAATAATAATTTTAATTAAACTAATTCTATTATTATACATAATACAAGTTCACTCCTATTAAATAATTGTTTTAGATCTTTTGAGTCATATAGGGAAAACAATTTACTGCATCACTGTACATACAATAACATCATCAGTTGGAGCACGGGACCTTATGGTCTCCGTGCTTCACCCAGGTGGAGAACCTAGGTGAAGTACGGGTCCGGATCCCCGAAACACAACGAATGCTGATAACATTGTTGTTATGGCGACAGACTTAATAGTTTTGATGGTGGTAGCTTGCCAGGCGGACTTAGGAGAAGCCCGGGGCAATTAAAAAAAAGGAAACGTGTTGTGCCGACCACAAATAACATGGGACAAGGACAGGAAGATGGTGATTTTTGTATTGATTTTCGTTCCAGAAACCAGGTTTAAATCCTTCGTCTGACCTCCACAACCCAGTTTTTGGGTTACACCGTATACGACGACACCCCTTGATATTGATAAGACCTACATCCGGTTGGGGTTCAGCCGTCGGTGAGAGTGACAGTCTGAGTTCAACCTACGGCCGCGAGCGTTAATTGACCGTTGACGATCTATTATAACAAACCGTTTGTTTACATTGCCACGCGGTCCAGCGGCCAGAGTAGCAGTGGTAGCAATATAACATCACGCCTGTTTTGCCCGATGGGTTAGGCCTCTGCCTAAGGTGAAATGTGGGATTACTATAGGTACACCTCTGTGTACATATAGTAAACCCACATTTCACCAGTTATGTTTTAAGTCTCATGAATAGGGGGCGAGCTTATTGCTATCAACCGGGCACAAATCCAGAAAAATGCAGTCACACTTTGCCCGACCCAGGAATCGAACCCAGAACCTCATGCTCAGCAGTAACGTTTGCGACCACTAGACCATTGAGGCAGTTTTGTTTATGTCCCCATGTAATAGCAGACGAGATATTGCCATCAATCTGGCACCACAAGTCCAGACTCCGGGCTGCTACTGCGAAAATCCTGATGGAAAAGCCCAAAAACACTTTGCCCGACCTGCGTATAGAACCCAGGCCTTCATTGTCAGCAGTAGTGTTTGCGACCACTATACCAACGCAGCAGCCCGGACTCAAGCGACAGGGCAGTATTTAATCTATTGGAGGCCCTGGGCACTTTAGGATATATGGAGAATGCAGGATGCAAGAGAGAGCTAGAAATGTATAGCACCCTACCTCGGATAGATTAGAATTTTTTTTGAACGTTCATACAGAAATAGTAGGTAGTTACTTTGTCGACATAGGCAGAAGTTTGGGAACTAAGAAAACGTTGGATATACTTATGAGCGAGTGAAGCGAGTTCGACAATTTTAGCACCATATCTGAGATAATAACTTAGCTTTTCTTTTGACAGCCTCTAGCGACGACGCTGGCAGGAACTAAGAGCCCCATGGATCCCGGAGCCCTATGCACTTGCCTAGTGTGCCCAATGGCAAAAACTGCCCTGGGTAGCGATTTTGTGTACACTCATGGCCGCACTGAGATACTTTGTTGAGAACGACAAATCGTGACTCGTTCTAATACTGTTTTATTGTGGCAAAAGACTACTTGCGTCAGGCAGATTTTATTTCCACGTTTGATTTTAAATATGCTTTATTGTACGCCAAAATGTAACAAATCTCATTTACAAAATTATTAACATTTTTTGGGAGATTTTTCCTCTTATCGAAAATCAAGCGTGGAACTTATGTACGCGTAATTTTTCTGTTGTTGTGTTGCCAATGAGTAGTGCCAGTAGTAGTGTACAGACCTTGATAGTTTAGTGTAGGTTACAAGGAAATTTGTATTAGATAAAAGGAAATAATAGTCATCAAGTTGTCCAAACATCATTATAATGTAGGCTTACATATATCGCACTTAAAATATTGCCAATCTTATATTACCTTAAACTAAGCAAAATAATGTTGGCAGAAGACTTAGCCAATCCTAAAATTAAACTAACTTTCGCTAAAACATTATTATTATATACTTCAATTGGGAAAATAACAATCTGGACATGAAATATGTATATAACAATAATCTTTTGGTGAATACACAGAAAATTTTTCGGCATTTATATTTTTATTATTATACAAATGATGAAAATCACAGAGCGGGCAGTTACAGCTATTAAGTTTAGTAATCATATTTATTATAACCACTTGTTAGGCTGGATCCCGTTCGTCTTATTAAGATTAAGCTAGCGGAAGTTTAAAATTAGTTTTTATTTAATAAAAAAGATTCCAGACAACATCGTTCTAAATTACAATCAACTATACAGTCGTAGAATAAGAATGTATAGAAGCGAAACTCCCATAGGTTACGTTCACCACAATCGAGGACTGTATCGACTCACATGCGCTCCGTTATTTCTCTATTTTTCCTTTCTTTTTTCTCTGCATTTGAGCATCACGACGACATTAATGCCTGGACCAGGAAAATATGGCGTACACGCTTAGGGTGTTTTTTGCGTTTATTGCCCTTGGTTCGACCGCGTAGTTCTACTAGTTCATCACGCCTGTATTCTGCGAAGCGAAGGGCAGAGGTGTATACGAGTGAGAGTAGAACTAAGATAAATATTTCTGCCATGGTACTTACAGTACTACCATAGTGTAATACTATATAGTGGGTTAACTCGGCCGTCTGTCGGGACAACGCCAGGATGCGGTATGAAGATGCGCGGAGTTTCCCCTCCTGCCCGCGACGCTTGACGTAGTACCGGCGGAACACTAATGGCAAGTAAGCACATCTATGGGTGCCCTGGACACAAAGTCGCGCGTAATTGTTGTTTACGCAATAATAATATGATAAAATCTTTTTAATCATTGCTTGTTATATGGGCGTACTTTACATAGTATACACCTCTGCCCTACGCTTCGCAAAATACAAGCGTGATGAACTAGTAGAACTACGCGGTCGAACCACGGGCAATAAACGGTTTTTAGCCACAAGCATCAAAAACAGTTATCGCCACTTTCGGCGACATCGGCGCACGCGCAATGGTAAGTACTCGAGTTGTGCTTCTATACGATTTTTTTGGTCTATGATTCTATGGTTGTCATTGACACGTTAAAACCTGTGTTATGTACGTTGTGCATTAGTCAAAGGTATTCCTGCCAGTATCTTATCCTACTAACTAGGTATGCAGGGTTGGGCAGTATTTGAATTACTTGTAATTGAAATACGTATTTGAAATACAAATACGTATTTAGTATTTGTATTTCAATTACTTTCTAAAAATGTAATTTGTAATTGGTATTTCAAATACCCAACGCTGAGGTATTTTGTAGTTAATATTTCAAATACTTATGCCTTCAAAATACATTTTAACATAAATACATTTAGTGATCTTATTAATGAAAATGAAAAATAAGCTGACTTATACATAAACTAAAACAGGGCTCTGTACCTAGTAGGCACTTGTACCATAATCCAAAATTACATGAGCAATTGATACTTTCAAGTGTGCGAGTTGAAGTCATTCTTACATTACGACAATTAACTATATTAAAAGGCTCTGAATGTATTTTGTATTTTATATTTCAAATACACGACCTGAAGGTATTTTGTATTTCGTATTTTAAATACTATACGAGAAAGTATTTTGTCATTTGTATTTTAATTAAAGCGAAGCATGTATTTTGCCCAGCCCTGTAGGTATGTTCATAAACATAAGTCATCTTAACAGTAGCAATTCTCTCTATTACAACACAGGAGGTCAATTATATCTAATTAATCTTTATGTCAAATGTTAGTTCCCTCTGTTATTTCATTTTTAGACATTAATCATAAAAGTGGAATCGAACTTAAAAAATTAAATTATAATTCAATGATGATCTTACAATTGAATAACATTATGTAACAGTACATAATCATTGTTTATACTCAAAAGTAAAAAAAATATTAAGACTCCCATGATTTATCAATGTCTAGAGAGTCACATATCTACAATGTCAATTAACCCTATGTCACTAAGTTTAAGATAAATGAAGTTTACTTTAATGAACAGAAGCCGTGTGGGATGATAAAAATGATTGTGAAAAATAAAGATTCCCAATCTCTAATCATTTTAAAGTTTTTAACTTCGTGTTGAGAAAAATGTATCGCGTGGGAGTGGAATATCTGAAAAGAAAAACCCTTATTGAATAAGCATACAAATATAGTGAGTTGGATAGAGTAGAAACGAAGAATATCAGAATTACCATATGCATAATAAAAAAAAGTATTAAATGTTATAGTATCTTTCGGCACGTGGCCAAAATCGGAACTAATGCTGCCGTCTTATTTTTTTTCTTTTTCAATACATTTTATACCGCATTTACACATGCGTGCTCGTGATTCGCCTCGCCATTCCACAAATGAGGACTATCGCGCTTGATATCGCCGCTAGAAGCGCTAGTTTAGAGAGAGTTCTGTAGAAATGTCAAATGTGAAACTGAACATACACTGTTTGCGGGATTTTCTATCGCAAATTGTTAGGGGTCATTCAATTATTACGTAAGCACCAAAGGGGGGTGGGGGGGGTCTTTGCTTTGATTATTTTTGATGACATGGGGGTTGGGAGTCTGGATGGTAGGATTACGTCAGCAATATTTATTAATTTACTTTTCAGATTCAATTGCAAAATTTAATTGATTTGATTTTAACAAAGATGGCAACCCAATGTTCAGAGATTCCTCAAAATAATTGATATTACTTTCTCGCTCTCACGCGATTTTTTATGGTTAGAAAAAACCGAAGTAGGGAATTTACTTAAATGGGTATTCAATTACTTTTAGTCTATAAATTCCTTATTTCTAGACTCATGAATAACAGTAAAGCAATCGGAGCAGATTAAAAAAATACCAATTTTTACGTAAGCAAAGGGGGTATAAGCTTTGTTTACTTTTGCTGACAAGGGGGAGGTGGGGGTTCAAACTTACTAAAATTCTACTTACGTAATACTTGAATGGCCCCCCTTACTAATTATTCATAATTGTAAAGATTGATTAATTGTGGCTTAAGATTTTAAGAAACAACTTAGGATCTAATTTTGCAGCACTTGGAGAAATAATAATATTTGCCTGCTTCATACTTGCCAATTTTAGAAACATTTGATATTTTATAATGTAATAGTAGTAGTAGTTTTCTATTTTGTGAATGTGAGAACATTGTAGGCCTAGTAGAGTGTAGATTTGTTGGCACTTTTCTGTTTTATTAAGTACTTTGTAATTGTTGAAAGGCCTACACTGTCCTCCCATACCTATTAACACTGTTATTTGAAAATATTTTCCAAAAGCCAATTATTTTTATAAGAGTAACCGTGGTTTCTTGCCGGCTCTTGTCCATAGGAAACTACTAATTGGAACCGGCACCTAGCTTCTGACGTTTCATAAGTGCCCATGTAGGTTTGTGTGAAATAAAATATTTTGTTTTTGAATAAAATAAACATTTTATGAAGTAATAAAGTACTGACAGAACCTTACTCAACAGTGGCGCCAACTGTTGAGCACAAAAACGATAGCCCCCATAGTTTGGCGATAGATTTGTGTGACTTTGGGCTACACGAGTGACCGTTTACACATTCGCGTCTATTCATTTCTACTTCAGCTTGACGAAATGACGACTTCGTCATTCTAGCGGCTTTTGCATTGTATTAGCAAAGTCGATATAATTTAGAGCTAGGCTGACTTTGGTAATGCTCCAAAAACATCATAATTCAAATTAATAAAAAATTACGGCACGGTTGGCGCAGTGGTTAACAGGGCTTTAAATACCGGTAAATTTTCATAACGTTACCTTGTATTGACAGAGTTAACGTTATTATTAAAATAACGGTAATCGATTTAACGTTAATTGTGTGAATATTAATTTTATCGTTATTTTAAACGGGTCAAATGTAAGTAGTGGGGCCTGCGGCGTGTAGCGCGGCGTGAGCCCGCCCTCGCGCCTCTCTGATGCCGTGCCAATCAAAACGTTGCCTGAATCTGCCCGAATCTTACCCACAGAACGGCAACGTAGCTAAATTAACGTTAGCTATCGTATTTTTGTTAATGTTAATTAACGTTATATTACTGGTAATGTTATCAAGTAACGTAAAATTTTTGTAACTTTAGTAGGTATAATATTGAAATTTAACGTTACGTAACTGTTATTATTTTGTTATTTGGTAACGTTAACAAGCCCTGGTGGTTAAGCGATTGACTGCTGCGCTGTGTGTCCGGGTTCGATTCCCGCACGGAACAAATTAATATTTGTATGATCTACAAGTAGTTGTTCCGGGTCTGACTGTTTGTGTATGTGTGTTCAAATGTTTGTAAACGCACCCACGATACACGAGAAATTCCTAGTGTGGGGCAAAGTTAATAAAAAAAAAAAACAAAAAAAAAGATTGTTGGGCCAGTCCATTTTTTTATGTTGCTTGATAGGCCGTTTGATACGAAAAGAACTAAAACGCGAATGTGTAAACACTAGTTTGTCTCGTTTCCCTTCGACTCCTGTCCAATAACCACTCCCAAAGTGAGCGTCACGCGCGGCGACGCAAAACACGAACCACTATTTACATATTCGTGTTCCTGCCTCGACTTCCCGCTCGCCTCATCACTCAGGCTTCTGCTTCGAATCTTGCGGGCAGCGCGGCGGCGGCGGCGCGGGAGCGGTGCGCGCAACGCAGACCCGTTCTCGAAACTAGCGGGCAGATCGCGCGGCACTATAGCGGTGTAGTGTTGTGTTCGTGGTTGCGTCGTCGAGATACTTGTAAAAACAAGTATCTACACACGAACATTCGCGAATGAAATGTCTGAACAATGGCGACAACATCTTTTTGATTCAAATTTATTCCTAACGTCACAAAAATAAATTGCACAACACTGCAATGCAGACGCGCGGGCGGTCACCGTTTGACTGAAGTGCACCGCTCATTGCCCGCACCCGCGCCGCTGTTTTCGAGGGCCGTTCCATTTGATTTTACGCATTAGATACTGCCGCTCCCGCGCCGCCGCCACCGCCGCTCCGCTGCCCGCAAAATTCGAGGCAGAGGCCTAACGCGAATGTGTAAATGCGGCATTATAAAACAAAAGCACAAAAGTTTACGAACAGCGCCCGCCTGTCAACGTGATTCGAGCGGCAAAATTTCCTTGTATAAGTTTAAAAGGTTGCCTACAGTAGACCCTAGTCTTCGGTGCCAGCCTCATCGGGCGCCGGCGTGTGCCACGTGAGCCTCTCCTCGTAGAACTGTATGACGACCTGCGGGCACCGCACGTTCGCCTGCTTCGCAGGCACCAAGTCCGCCTCGTCAGTCCCCTGCCACTTCATGAGGAACATCAGCTCACCACTACTGTCCGTAGCACCTGTAACATTTCAAATTTGATACAAGTTTTAATTGCATGCCTTGTAACTTGTGGGTTCTTATGTAATACTAGCTGCGGCTAGTCTTTTATTTTAGAAAAAGCCACGCGGGTGAAGCCGCGGGCAGCAGCTTGTCTTACATAAAAGTAGCCTAAGTTACTCCTTATAACAAGAGTCACCAAATGGCGGACCGCGGTCCGATTCCGGAACGTCGACCTATTTTGTGCAGACCCGTGTAAACAGTAAAATTCATAACTAAAACTTAATCTAGAAATATTAAAAAAAGAAGTTTTAGCTTACACCGTTAAATTAACTTCAGACTTCAGACAGATAATTCACTTTTATTACTCACTTTCTTATTTTCATTATTTGTTTATTATTTACTTAATAAAAAAAATATTCAGGTATCTTTACTTTATTTTTATTTGTAGCCAGTAATCATCTACCAAACGGACCGCGACAGTTATATTATTTAAAAAAAACAGACCCTCTACTAAACTAATTGGTGATCTGTGCCTTAAAACATCAGCTATCTGCCAGTGAAACTCCTGTCAAAGTCGGTCCAACCGTTTCGGAGATTCGCCGTAAACAAATAGACAGACAAAAAAGTTACAAATGATTTTTTTGTTATAAGTACCGTATATACTTTACAAACAGACACTTAAATTTTATTTATTTGTATAGTATACATAATTATAAAATTATTTATTTATTTAAACTTCATGTACAATAGTGGTACATAGGCGGACTTAATGCCACAAGGCATTCTCTACCAGTCAACCTTTTATGTATAGATTGTGTATTTTAAACAGAGATACATGTATCTTTTATTTGTAGATGTTGACAAACCTGTTTGTTTCTTGAAAATGAGATCAAATTTTATAACTGCAATAACCAAGGTGAGGTCACAATCCAAAGAAGCAGTGATTGCATATAAGTACCTATGTAATAAGTAAGTGTTGATATCTAATGAATCGAAAAACGGCGCAAGCAGACATAATTATAGCTGTTTGTCTAGTGGTACCTAACTTAGGTGCAAAAAATTATTGTACAGTGCAAGTATTTTAAGCAGTACACATGCTTGGCAAAGATAAATCCTAGCAATTAGTCTAGTCAAATACAACTTAAATTGTATCTAAAAAATCATAATTCTAAGTCCCATATTACAGAATGTCATTCAATACTCAAGCATTAATTAAACCTAGTTTCAACCAATCAAATGGCTTTAATATAGTTTTAAGTAATGCTTGAGTATTGAGTCATCATCATCATCATCATTTCAGCCGAAAGACGTCCACTGCATATACATTGACATATACATGGACATAGGCCTCGCCCGAAAGTGGGGGATTTGTCATAATCGCCACGCTTGGCAGGCAGGTTGGCGATCGCAGTAGTGTTAAAAATGCATAGAGAACGCTGCTGCCCATTCTCTAGTGAGTCCCTTAGTCGCCTTTTACGACACCCACGGGAGGAAATGGGGTAGTGCTATTCTTTACGTCCGGCACCACACGGTACACGGAAACACGGAGTATTGAGTGACATTCTGTAATACGGGCCTAAGTAACTTACAAAAGATAAATCCCAGCCATTAGTCTACTCAACTACAGGCTTAGTGTAACTTATCTACAAAAACCATAACTTAGAAGGAAGAGGCTATGCAGTGAACCGAGTGGCACACTTTTTTTAAAGCAGTATTTTCCAAATATGCATAATCTATTGCCAGCATCAGATGAGGCAAATTCACTTTAAAAATACTAACCAATAATATTATTAACACAAACAGGATATTTACCATGTTTAAACCGAAGAAGTGCCGAAAAAAGTTCGCGAGCGGACACAGTGAGTTTCGTGTGTCGGGAACAAAATCGAGTTGCGAGTGACAGTGGTAGTGGTACTGAGTGCAAAAAACGAACAAGAGGGTAGACCGTTTTGTCTGCTCATAAACACCCACCCGCAATGACTTTAGTTTATCCGTGATCATGGTGCTTGCAACAGCACCGAAATATCGGGATCTCATTACAAATAATAAACATGGTAAATATCCCGTTGGTGTTAATAATAATATTAGTGACCATGACAGTTTAAAAACTTATACTAACCAATAATCTTTTCAGGCTCCAAGCCGCGATCAAAGCCTGATGCTTTTTTGTCATCACTCTTTGCTTTTTTTGCACCTTTCAAGTCAGGTGTAGGCACAGCAGATTTGCGCTTCTTTGCATCCTTGTCCACTTTCACAGTTTTACCCTCTGAAATTAGATAAACAAACAGATTGTTAAAGCAATATAAGTTAATTGAGGCGTCTAATTTCAAACCCCGCTAAAACGATTTTTCTGGATATTGAGTTATTGATGAGTTTAAAATTCAATAAAATGTAATCGCACTCCTTGGTGCATGACACATTTACACAAGTCTCCATTGGTCCTCCACACTATTTGTAAGGTCACTTGGTGCAAAAGCAAGCGCTGTGATTGGTTGTTTTCGTTGTAGAGGAATTTGAATTTTACCCATGCCATTTATAGTGTATTTTGTTACCAAGCATAAGATTGGAGGCTCAATTTAGTACTGTTAGAGAGGGATTTGTTCGGAAATGAGTTTGTCACTTAGTACAGAATTAAGAAAATTTTCAAAAGAGAGAATAAGGTTTCAAGGTAAAATCGTTTTAGCGGGGTTTGAAATTAGATGCCTTAATTACTTGTGCAGCATCGTCCAGCTAACATTCTTCAGTTCAAATGGCCAAATAAAATGATAGGTCAGTTTACAAAATTGTAGTTACTCTCTAAGCAAGTTGTCTTTTGAGAATAAATTGATTAATTTGACTATTATTTGACCCACCAGCTTCCTTCTTTTTTCTAGCCTCTTCAAATGCTGATATAAGATCTGGACAATCGAGATTCTCTTCTGGCTCCCAGGTATTGTCTTCATCACTGTACCCTTTCCATTTGAGGTAATACTCAACCTGGAACAAAAATATTTATTTATTTTTAACTGCCCATTGTACATTAACAATAATATTTGTATGATGATGACATAACAGATTTTTTATTTTTATTTCATAACATTATGGATATTCTTGAATTTTTTTCATGGTGCACCATAATAAATAGGAGTTAAACAATGATGAAAGATCATATTTACCTTTCCATTTCGCACACGTCGATCCAGCACTTTCTCGACTGAGAATTCTTCCTCACCCTCAGGTTCGCCTTCCTTCTTCCTTTCAGCCATACTTAGTTCTAATGACAAACATTCCACTAAGTAAATATATAATGATATTTTTTATAGGTTCTGCCAAGACGGTGGAACGGCTGATTTAACAACCGCGGGATTATATAGAAAAAAACAAACATTAAATTTTAATGTAAGCTGGCATGAAATTTTCAAAAGTACCAGTTTCTCTCACACTTTTAAGGTGATCCTGTGTGAAATGTTGATCTTGTCTGAAATAACATGTGCATTTTGGAGAGGAAAAGACAAACCAGACACGGATTTAACACACAGGGCAAAATAACCTATGCACTCAAAGTTCCTTCAGTAGAACATGTCATTGGTTTTTCCATGAAAATAAACAACATTTAGAGCTATTACTAAATAGGTAATATTTTCAAGCTTTTCTAGAATCAAATAAAATGTACACAAATCAATCCAGCATCGTGTCCCGCCATTTTGACTCATGATAAACCAAATTGTTGAGTCGTCGGATTTATTTTGTAATGAACTATATTTCAAACGCAAAGTAAATTGTATTTGGTGCTTTTTAACACAACAATAGAAAGTAAAAACTTGTTGTTTCCTAAAAATACACACCTTTGTTACAACCGAAAGAATTACGAATTTAGTAAAAATAAAAACCGGCGTCGGTCGGTTTACCACAGATAATCACAGACTACCACAGACTACTTAGAGAATGACTTTGACTGCTGTTCTGTTTCACGATTTGTTGTAATGGTGTGTTGAATGAACTGAAGTAGTGGATTGGATGGGTGACATTCCACTCTCACTCTAGACTCTACGGTCAACCCTATACGTACGTAAATTACATACATACGACCCGACCCGACCCGATCCCATGGACCCAGGCACAATATGTAGTCTATATAATTATGGACCCAGGACTAAACTAATTCAAAACGATTGAGGTTTGTAAATTAGAGTGACGACACTGACCATAAGCTACTACACTACAGTGACACGCTGGCGATTTTTAAATATACAATATTTTTGTATGTATGTACAGTGGCCAGCACATCAAGCTACACGAAACTGTCAAATTTTTCTAAATGATTTTAAACTTTAAAATGTTGACGATTAAGTTCAAAATCGAACGAGAAAATTGTACCGTTTGTGGTAAATTTATGTGCTGGCCACCGTACCATTGTCCTGCTGCTGACCTTAGCAGTTTTGCGATTAAAGGACGTGGCAAAAAACCGCCACCGTGTCGTACGGCTTCCAGTTAAAGGTCTTTCAGTCTCGATTTGATACGGTTGGAGTATGTTGACGTCTGGGTCCCAACAAACGAGTGCTGTCACTAGCTGTCGCAGTACCGTTTCATTGGAAAACAGTGTTTGTGGCGCGTATTTCTTTATTCTGTGAATTTGTTGGTGAGCACGATAATAAATACAAGTAATTTTAGGGGGCCTTTTGTGTATTAGGTTCCAGGAATCGACGAGCGCGTAATGTCAAATACTATCATTATCTCGTATCTGGCATACGCTGACAGCTACTCATCTCATAATTCATAGAAAGAGTAGTATGAATGAATTTCTTAGAAAAGACACCTACTCGGTGTTCATACTCTTATAATAGAGGGGACCGGAGCATCATGGGACTCTGACATTATTCCACAGAAGACATATACTCATAGCGGAGCATTATTCACATTATTATTATAAGGTGCCAGAACATAATGTGGTTATATTTTTTGATTTTTTGTTATTCGATTATTTTGATATTAATAAGAAAATTAACAAATTTTACCGGAATTTTGTTTACTAAAATACCTACCAAGTAATTTTACAGTTTATTCATTTATTATTAAGAAAAGTATCGAATAAGCTAAACTGAATCGATATTTTTGAGATAACTCGATTCAGAAATCGCTATTTTATAGGCAATATATTTATCTGTCTGTATGTGTCTATGTATGTCTCAATACGGGAAAGTTGTAAATAATTTTCATTAAAATTTTGACGAAGCTCCTTCAATAGTAGCCTAAGATAAATAAAAAGTGACCTAATGATTACAAAGTGAGTTATGAAAGTGATGGGAAACCGTAAATGGTGTGCCTTATGAAACAAAAAACTATCATTGCGCACGATACCCCAACGCCATTTTGAAGCGAAATTTTGTATGTAAGTGCCAAGTATTTCGCAATATTTTCAATTCTCACCCTTGCTAAGGGGGTGCGTTTGATAATTATCGGTAACAGTGAATGTGAAACACGCCTGAAGAGGTGCCATTATGTGATCAAGTGCATTGACGGATGCCCAGAGTCGGTGGTTGCATCGAGGTGGGTTGCGGCGCCGTTTATCTGGAGCTCGCATTAATTAAATTAATAGTGGTATATTGAACTGACAAATTGTTAGCTGACGAAGTGTACAGTAGGCAATAAAGTGTGATTTATTTCTGTGCGTTTTGTACGTAGTGGTGAGTGCGGAGTAGTGTATTTCGGCGTGGCGAGCGTTATCGGTGGCGTTTCCGACTGTTGCAGATAGCGGGTGGCGCGGAGGATGGCCCGGCCCGACGGGAGTGCTCTCAATAACTGACGGACGCTGCCGGCTTCCAGCTGGCGCAAGCAGTAGGTTCAATGCCTTGTGTTTTCATTAATTAGACACTAGACAATACATTACTTTGACATTGATTTTTTCCATGTCATTTGAACACTAAAAGCGACGATTACCGACTGCTCACTGGATAAGCCACTAGAGCATGGTTTATATTAATACATTACCCTTATCTCTCAGACATATCATCTGTTTAAACTTTTTCCAGAGCTACTTCAGTTCATAATAATGTGATTCCTGACATCTGCACTATGATATAAGTTTTCACTAATCTATTTTTCAAAATTCCATATAAAGTCTGGTTTGTTGTTGAGTAATACTATAGCAGATTAATGTTGAAACAATGAATTTAGCTTTGGGTTACATAAACCTAAATATTTACATCACAAATCACCCTTGAACAGAATCATTTATGCACAAGTTTCCCTGTGGCTACAGTGGAACAAGGGCTAAAGTAATAACACTAATTATTTGATTAGATGTAACTGTTGTTATTGTATTGATTATATTAATGGTAATAAACCTTATATAAATAATTATAAAGAAGACTTTCAGATAAGGAAAACAACATTGTTACTCAGATTTTGAATTACTCATGATTAGTGACTTTAAACATATTTTCTCAATGTCACAAGACTTATGTTTTTAACATGCAGTATATTGGATCCATATGTTGACCAAACTTGAGATTTGGAGGAAAATTTGGATCAATAAACTTATAGGTTATGTCACTTACTTGTAAGAATAGTACATTTAATGTCAAGCACAGTGAGTAATGTTAAGCCTTTTTTTTGTGTCTCAAAGCCTTCCTTCACTGAGTATTGGAGTAGATGCAATGTTAATTGGACTGATGCCTTCTCATTCATAAACAATAACATGTATTTTTATGTATAAAAGGCTTATTAAGCTTTCAGTCATAATGAAATCTCTAAAACTGTAACATATTAAATGACAAAAGAATCTAAAAGAAATATTCTTTGCAAAACTACTAAAGCGATTATGTTTGGGTTGGAAATGTGTTGTAGTTCATGATGAAAACAATATCACACTATTCTATCCTCACTATTATATATTATATTATAGCAGTTCTATCACCTAAATAGGCAAAGAATTTAAATGCCTTCTCATCAGATCTACCTTCTGTACTACAATATTTTTTGGAAATGTCAATTCCAGATTTCAACTTGAGTATCTAATTATACAAATATGTTCCAGATAAAAATGCCACGACCTGGCAGTCTGAAAGACCCAGACATTGCTGAGTTGTTCAGCAGACATGATCCGGAGAAGATCTTTGAGGACCTTCGTGAGATCGGTCATGGGTCCTTCGGAGCGGTCTACTATGCTCGCTGCAATCTCACTAAAGAGATTGTGGCGATTAAGAAAATGTCATATGTTGGGAAACAAAGTGAGGAGAAATGGCAGGATATCTTGAAAGAAATTAAGTAAGTAACTTGTTTTGTGTAAATTAGAGTTTTCGCTAGTCCTAAATGTTTCTTGACAAGGTTCACAAGGGCCTTAGATCAGCCACTCTTTGCTTTTTATGTTATCATCATCTTTTTTGTTATCTTGCTAACAAAATATTCAAAGGAACTGACCTATCTTGTGTCTTTCTAAAAGAGTGGGTATGAATTGTATTTATTATTTAATAATAACATCCTTTGACTTGTGACAGTAAGCCATATCAGCTCTTTTAATCTGGTACAAAATATAAGAGTCAAATTACAGGAGTTAAGGAAAGTAGGTGACATTATTGATTTGTGTAACCAACATTCAATATTTTCAATATGAATTCATTTAATTCAATCATGTAAAATACAGTCTTATGTAGGCTACCGGTAAAAAATGAGGAAAATTATTTATTTAGGGAACCTTAAATGTAAATGCTATTGTATTCTATTCAGTTATAGATTTTAACATTTTATTTTACCACACTGTTGAAAGTTTCACACTGCTAAGTTCCTCAAATTAATAGATAAGGATACTATGTGAAGCATTTTTTAAAATCATAAATGCTATTGCTTGCCTACCCATATGATAATCTTATTAGAAAAATGTAATACTGCAAAATCTGGGAGTAGCTTGCAGAACCCAAAAAAATATAACATCATGCCTGTATATCAGGCAGGGACGCCAGCAATTCAAGTCCCATGTAATAGCCAATACTATTGCCAAATGCCATCAACTAGGCAAATAGCCTGATTCAGGCCTGCCAATCGAATAACTCAATAACGCATTACTTAACCTGGGAATCAAACCCAGGACCCCTGCTCAACAGCAAACCCTTCACCAATGTTCTATGTTAGAGGGTTTGGTTTCTGCACTTAGTCCTTCAAGTGGACCATTGTGCGTGGGCCATAGCGGCCAAAGCTGATCATGTCTCCTGGTCTGTTTAGAACATCTGTGAAAGATCTGGGTGCCCTGAGGGTTTCTGTTCTAATCTGGGCGACGCCTGTGCATTCAAAGAGTACATGCGTAACGGTTTCCTCAGCCTCCATGCAAGCCCTGCACAGAGGACTGTCTGTTATGCCTATTGTGTGGAAGTGTTTATTTAGCGAGCAGTGTCACGTGATGGTCCCATCACTAGGCGCAGGCCGTACCTGTCCAGGCATGATAAACGCCTGGTTAGTCTACCATCTAAGGATGGCATAGCCTCTCTGGACTGCCTGCAGGCCAGTGTGGAGGTCTGCCAGCTCTCCGCTTTTGTGTGGATGAACTCCTGTGTAGTTGGTTGAAGGGGATGGGTATGATAGGTTCGGGTCAAAAGACTAACGTGCTGGATGCTCTCCTTGCTAGTTCGTCAGCTGTGTGGTTACCTAGTGATCCACCACTTCACCAACTAACAAATAAATTTCTGTTTTTAGATTCCTGAAACAGCTGGAACATCCGAACACCATAGAGTATAAGGGATGCTACAAACGAGAACACACAGCATGGCTGGTCATGGAGTATTGTGTTGGGTCCGCATCAGACATCATAGAGGTAGTGTGTATTTTTTGTGCATACAAATATTGTTTGCTACTTATAACTGGATTTTTTTCACAATCTAGCTGTTGTTCTGAATTTGAACTTTATTGGTGGACATGCTACATATATTCTAAAGCCTAAAGTACATCATATGAGGCCGCGACACACGCACACAAATCAGTGGCGATAGGGTTGGGGTATTTGTACTGCCGAAGTATTGTAGCCATAGGGAAAGCGCCTCTTCCGCACCCCTTCCCAGTTCTGTGTTACGCCTTCTGATTATCATAGTCCCCATATTGGACACAAGCCTCTTCCTTAAGGCAAGCAAGTGTATCAATATGCAGGCAATTAGTACTCTAGGAACCTGAAAGAAGTACTAACATTAATAAGTTCAGTCATTTATCACAATCATCATTCCAATAAAATTGTACCAGGAAAATTGTGGTTACATATTCAAATTGTATTCTCATTAGATGCCATGTGACTTTAGAATTGAAGGTATTGTACATAATGCTATGTTATTGATGTCGAGCTTCCATTATTTCAGTTTAGGGTTGATTACGCTCTAGATATTATTACTAATCTTGTAAATTACATATGTGAAAAACATACTGGATTATACAAAACGACCACTAATTACATTAATATAATCGCTTCATGCATGTGCAAAATCACGTTCTTACAAGTACTTAATCCATTGTCATACAAGCTGTTCCATACCAGCTAATATGTCGGAAAATGCCAGTGTTCAAAGTCTTTTCCACTAACCAAAAAGGAACATATTTAAACACATTAAATAACCATACTATAATAGATTGTTTCTGTTACATTGATATTATTTCAGCTATAATTTCATGTCAAATATACGCAGTGAATATAAATAAAGGAGTATTTCTGCCACTAATAAAGTCGGGTTAGTTACACCATTTATAACTCTAGTACGCCTGGTCAGGTTTTTATGATCTTTGACTTGTGGGATTTGTCTCCGCCGAGAATAGCAGTATAACTATTAAAACATGCGAATTCACGAAAAAAAAAAAAAATATGCAGAATATTCAATTTCTCATACATTTTGTATGAAACGGCTTTTTTGATATCTCGGGAACGGATTGACTAATAAATGAAGTAATAGCGCGGATGGGCGATGCGACGCGACGGGGTGAGTTGGGGGACAAGAAATTTCGTTGTCGCGGGCAGAAGCTAGTGTCTAATAAAAAGTATATAAAAGTTTTATGACTATCAGAGTGGCATAATGTTCTGATACTACGAGTAGATTGATTATAGGTTTTGAAATAAGGTAGGATCGCTACGCGTTTGCTTGCTGCAGCGCAGCTTGAACGGCTTAGGTACCGACGTTATAAGGTTCGACAGTAAAAAAATTTTTTTGACGTTCAAAAGTGCATCTTCGTGCCTATTTGAAATAAATTATTTGACTTTGACTTTAAAAAAAATTGTTTCAGTAGTTTCGGAGATAAGGGGCCACCCCCTTATCTCCGACACTAATGAAAGATTTTTTTTTTAATTTTCTTAAATAACTTTTAAAATGTTGGTTTTTTATTAGTACCTGATGTAACCTGATGTTATTTATATCATTTCATAATGAGCTTATTACAGTACTCATTGAATATATTTAAATACAATATACAAACTAACACTAAAATATTTATACACAAAAGAGGGGAAGTCCTCATATATACTTTATTTTTTTATTTTAAATTTAATATTTAGACTCCTTTCATTTATTGTTACACGGTACAGTTAGTAAAACTTTTTAAATTTTTTGTAATTCGTCCCCCAAAGTGACCCCTATA
Source organism: Dryobota labecula (assembly GCA_947523025.1). Lineage (NCBI taxonomy): Eukaryota > Metazoa > Arthropoda > Insecta > Lepidoptera > Noctuidae > Dryobota > Dryobota labecula. Next base: position 14,399,963 of record OX383303.1, read on the forward strand.
TTCAAAATTTATTTATTTACGTTACATGGGTGTGTGGATCACAGAAATTCATATGTATACCAAATTTCAGCTTAATCAGTCCATTCGATTTGGATTAAGTTGGCTGTGACAGACAGACAGACACAGTAGTTATCCTATAAGGGCTCCGTTTTTTCATTCGGACGTCAGGAACCCTAATAAGATAAAAAATACGTAAATGAATTATTGAAGTCATCTTTGCATTGGTCGACCACATCCGCCGCCAATCTGAAATCCAGGAATATTTATAGGGCATAGGCATTCCACTCTGCCCCACCAGTGGGCGGCTCAGTGGGGCAAAGTGGAATGATTCAAAAGTCATATTAAAAACCACTTCATATACAAATCAGTTTGAATTTAGATGAGTCAGTCAGTCAAGTCGGGACACTTGTCTTAAGAGCGGCCAACCCGTCATACTTTTCATACAAACGCTCGTACGTGATTATGGCGTTGGAACACATCTTTCAATGAAAATTTTGAACTAATTGGTATCATGTGCACTATATCCAGGTTTCTATGAAAGCAAAAAATTAAAATTTGGAGAAACAAGTTCAGTCTAAGCCTCCAAAAATCTGTTTTTGCACACATTTTACCTGAACTTAGTCGTTCATAATGTACTCATCAATTGTAAAAATAAAGAAAACATCTCGATAGTAACATAGCACATGTAATGGAGATTCTAAATAACATAAATTTATTTCACAAACTTGTAAGGCTTTCTCAAAAACACGTATTTCCTGGAACAGGTTTTATGAAATTTCCGCACACTATTTTTCGTTCAATGTTATTGCGTTCTCACTACCCTGTTAGCATTAACATTGCGCTGGATGAAACAACAAGCTTTTCAATCATGCTCGCGTAGACGATCTTAATAATATTTCATTAATGAAATGTTTACATGCGAATTAATGACGCGACTAAGTTGTACTCGAACTGTTTCGTCATTATGACCTCACGAAGCGTCACACACAATGCACAACTTATACAGCATACAATATAGCCTTCTTTTTATAGATCACCGATTTTTTAGGAATCATGAGCCGATTTCGTTGGGAGACCTATAAAAAGTGTCTCTGGTCTCCCTGTTTGTAGCAAAATTTTTTGCTGACGTTTCACACTCGTTCTTGGAATCCCGATGACTAACTAAATACATGTGAACAAGTTACATCCGAAAATTGTTATTCTAATGCTCTTGCGCTATTTATCTTTGATTTCCCAGAAGGAATTCAAATCAACTTAGGTAATAATACGTATCGACAATCCGCATTTTGAGTCACCTATGTTTATCTATACTTACGAGTATCATTTAAGTACATAATTAGCATATTTGGATGTTTTTTTATGATACATTGATATGACGTATGGTTGATACTTAAATTAATCAATATAAGAAAGTTAAGATATTCTTTTCATTCAAAAATGTTATCTAATCTTACTTTTTAGGGTTCTGTAGACAACAAGAAACCCTTATAGTTTCGCCATGTCCGTTTGTTAGTACTAGAAAGCTGTAATTTGGCATGGGTATACTAATCACACCGACAAAGTGGTAAATTAAATCTTGTTTTTTTATGGGAATTCCCTTGCATTTAAAGTGGGTGATACTTTTTCTCGTCTGTCTCAAATGGTTGATTTTGGATATTTTATTTTATTTTATTGGGACATAAAACAGTTACACGTTACAATTTTAGTGAATGACAAACTAGGGTAATAGAGGCAAACATGTAACCCACACCAATGTCCGCGAAATAATATTATGGAGAAATGAAACAAAACAAAACCACGCATCTACTGGAGGCGAAATAGCTTAGGAAGAATTCATAAATTATTGTGCAAGCAATTGAATAGCCATTCTTTTAAATATTATTTGAGATAGTGAAAATATATCAAGATCGAAAAAGTGTGTGTTATATATGTATTTCTAAGAGACGACGGAGGGGCGCCCTTGCATTGCACACACAGGCATTGGTTCTGCACTGTACAGTGTGGAACAGCCGCGGCACGCGCGCCTCTCGCCGTAATACAGTTCTGGGTACAATATAACAAAGTTTATTGGTGATATCAGAGCAGTCAAAGTTGTTATTACATATGCCATGCAACATTACAGCCATAAGTAGGGATATGTGAAAAAAAATCACGGCAAGTAGTATAATATAAGGAAGTTAAAAGGAAAACTATCAGAGCTAAGTAGGCTTTGCAAATTAACGAGTAATAGTCGACTTATATTTGCAGTTTAAATGTATGGGAGAACATGTTTTTCAACTGCACTGGTCATGAAGAAAATCGGCCCACCTGCAGTTTGACCGCAAATCACGTTTTTTCTTTAGCGAAACAAAACAAAATGATTTAGTAATGATATGTTTAATTTGACATGTTTATTTACACCAATTTAAGCACAATATGAACATAATAAAAATGAATTTAATAAAACATTTTTGGGTTTAAAAAGAATAATTTTACACTTTTTTTGACTAATTTTAAACACGCTCAAATTTTTCAGTCATATGTAAGTGTTATGAACACAATTCTTGTAGTTTAATATTGAGTATTCCCCCCTCTTGCTCGAATGACGGCCTGCATTCGCCGTTTTAGTGACCTAATCAAGGTTTTGATGGTCTCTTGAGGGATTCGGTTCCATTCTACCCTGATGGCGGTTTCCAGGTCTCCTAAGGATGTAGGGGCTGGATTACGGGCTCTAACCTTTTGTTTAAGGGTGTCCCACATGTGCTCTATTGGGTTAAGATCAGGGCTTCTTGTTGGCCACGACATAACCCGAATGCCGACCTCTTCAATGCAATCGGTGACAATGCGCGCTACGTGTGGCCGTGCATTATCATGCATTAATTCAAAATTTTCTCCAATATAGCCGGCATATGGCACCACATGATCTTCCAAGATCTCTGTGATGTAGCGTACCGCAGTTAAAGCACATTTTTTTTTATAAAAACCAGCTCCGTGCGTCCAGTTAAAGATATCCCAGCCCAAAACAGTACAGAGCCCCCACCATAACTGTTTCTCTTATGCAACACTGGGCATACTGTTCACCTGGCCGTCGCATGACATTACGGCGTTCATCAGAACCGTATCAAGTCTTCCGACTCTCATCACTAAAAAGAACTGACTCCCATTGGCCAATAGTCCAGTTGACGTGATTCTGCGCAAATTGAAGTCTGGCTTGTCGATGAGCTGTGGTCAATTGTGGCCCCGTTGCTGGCTTGTGTGGTCTTAAATTCTGCTCACGTAGTCTCCTCGTTACAGTACTGTCACTTATAGCCACACCCCGATCTTCACGTAAGCGTCACTGGAGATCAACGCCAGAAAGGTGTCGATTTCGTAAAGCTGATACCACTATGAAACGGTCATCCCTTTGAGTTGTTACCCTATGTCTCCCAGATCCTGATCTTCTTCGATACTGCCCAGTCTCCAGAAACCTTTGATAAACTCGCCGAACTGCAGAACGGCTGAGGTTTAACCTCCTAGCTACGACACGTTGACTTAAACCTTGTTGCAGCAAAGCCACAACTTGGGCCGCCTCAGCTTCAGTAGTGTCCATTATTTTAAACAGAATTAATCAAAACTACAGCCTCAGCAATTAAACTTAACGATATGCACATGAAATCCCTACAAAAATCTGTTTCTGACTGGAAGAAGGGGTCGATTTGTTCCGATGTAAAACCGTCAAATCAGCACTCAACAGTATTTTTGTATAAAAAAATTGTTAAGTGCCTTCAAGTGCAATAAGATTTACGACAAACAAGACGTCAATCATCATATCGAGCCTCAAAATAAAAAACAAACATGTTAAACAGCTTATCTGCGAAACAATCGACTGATATTAAACAAAAACTGGGTCGATTTTTTTGATGACCAATGTTAAGTTTTTTCTTGGGATAAATTCATCCCAACTGCGGAACCCTTCATTGTGCGTGGTCCGACACGCACTTGGCCGGTTTTTTTTCTACCTTATTATCCCGAACTTAACATTCTTCAGTTTTATACATTTTCCTCCGTACTTATTTAATCTTTAAATATCGAGATTAAATATGATACATACATACATAAACTCACGCCTTCTTCTCATGGGGGCAGGCAAAAACTATAGAACGCCACCTGCTACTCTCCTTACATATCCCTTTTGCTTCGTTTACATTCATACATCTCGTCATACATGCAAAAATTTGATATAGAAGAAAAAGAAAAAATCGAAATATCTTACCAAATCATACTTAAGTCATCACGTTCCGAGACATAGCCTAGGTGTACTTATTTGTCCTATCTTCGTTATTTTCCTTGAGAAATCTACCGCTTTCCTCAGATTGTACTATTATTTTCATCACGACACACGGCTGGTAATACACAATCATAATAAACAAACAAATACTACAACCAAGGTCCAAGGTAGAATACCTGTTTATTATGTATCATTGGATTCCACAAAATGTCAAGTGCTGTCGGGTCCCGTCACTAGTCGTTTAATGAATGCACGCTGCATGCCGACGCGTTCTACATACTAATTAAATAAAATATCATAATAATATAATGTCATATTGTTTCCTGTTTTTGTGTTACATAATACAATCTGACTTCCGACATCGTGGATCGTGCTTCTCTTGACTCTCATTGCTTTCGTTTTGCTAGTCAATGTTTGTAATATAACATCACGCCTCGTTTCCCGAAGGGTTGGGCAGAGGTGTACCCCACATTCCGCCACTTATGTTTAAGTCCCATGTAATAGGGGCGACTCTATTCGTTTGTTCTCATCATCATCATCCCAGCCGAAAGACGTCCACTGCTGGACATAGGCCTCCCACAATTGGGGGATTTGCCATAATCGCCACGCTTCGCAGACGGGTTGGCGATCGCAGTATGGTGTAAATGCAAAGAGAACGCTGCTGCCCATTTTCTAGTATGTCCCTTAGTCGCCTTTTACGACACCCACGGGAGGAAATGGTGTGGTGCTATTCTTTACGTCCGGCACCACACTAGTACTAAATCACTGCATTCGAATTAATTAATCGAAGCACTGTACTTAAATTTGTTTCCAAGCAGTAATAAGGCTTGTCGACGGAGCAGGGCTCCTATTTCTGGATGGTTTGAAAAAAATAACCTCGAAGAACTTAACCTGTCCTAGTCGGGATGCTCCAAGTCCCGAGCTCACTACGCTCGCTCTTGCGTAAAATCTCACTAGGTCGACGATCGAACTAGTGAGAAAATGCCGAATAAAGCCATCATCATCATCTGCGTAGTCATTTCCCAACTATGTTGGCGTCGGCGTCCAGTCTTAACTGGATGCAGCTGAATACCCGTATTTTACATGAAGCGACTGCCTATCTGACCTTCACAACCCAATTACTGAGTAATCCGATACGCCTTGGTAAGACTGGTTGTCAGACTTTCGGACTTCAGACGACCCGTAACGACTGTCGATCCACGAATGACAGCCGGAACCAACGGCTTAACGTGCTTCCCAAGGCTCGGAGGGGTCTTGGTATGTAACGATGGTCACCCATCCTCGGACCAACCGCGGCAAGCGTAGCTTAACTTGATTTATCGGCCCATGCGGCTGTTATTACTTAGCCACAATCCCCATTGCCCTCAGTCGGAAACAAAACCAGACTCCGGGCTGCTTTTGAAAAATCCCAGATAGAAAAACCCAATAACACCCTGCCCGACCTGGGAATCAAATCCAGAACCTCATGCTCAGCAGTAGCGCTTGCGACCACTAGCCCAACGAGTCGTTGATAGTAATTTTATATAATTATTCCTGAGAAAATAACGACCATATGATGTAATAACAAGTCATTGCAATAAATCTCAATTCACTGATACATAATTATTAATGCAAAATAATTATAAAAGAACAACTTCTGAAAAGAATTTAATGTCGCCGCATAATGTTGACAGTATGTAGCTTCTGAGATAAGATCATAATATGGAGTATTTCATTCCGAAAACAATGAGGCGTAAACGGTGTCGAGATAAAACCTAAGAACGAGAATTTTTAAACTGGGTCACTGATATACCGTAAAAATATTGGTATCCCTTTTAACTACAACCTGATTATCCCCATAGTAAAGTAATGATTCCCTCCTTCCCCCCCCCTTTCCCTCTCACTCTCTCTCCCCATAGTAATGATTCTCTCTCTCCCCATAGTAATGATTCTCTCTCTCTCTCTCTCCCCATAGTAATGGTTCTAAACTAAGATACAAAATTTCCTCACCCAGGTACACAAACGGCCCCTACGGGAGGAGGAGATCGCTGCGATCTGCGAAGGCGTAGTATGCGGTCTGTCATACCTGCACAGTCTTGGTCGCATCCACCGCGACATCAAGGCCGGCAATATACTACTGACAGAGAATGGTACCGTCAAACTGGCAGACTTCGGCAGTGCTAGCATCAAGTGCCCCGCCAACAGTTTTGTTGGGACGCCGTACTGGATGGCGCCCGAGGTCATACTCGCTATGGATGAAGGACAGTATGATGGGAAGGTTAGTCTGAAGTTTTTACATACATCACGCCCTTTTTCTCCAAAAGGTTAGCTAGAGTTTTAACATAAAGTCGAATAATTAATTTACTGGAGTAATAATCTGACATGTGCTAGCTGTCACTTTGTGTAATAAAATGGTCATATTTATTGTAAATGTCATTGTTTAGTTTAATTGATTTATAAATATTAAAATAAGTGTGTAATATATGTATTATATAGGTGTAAAAGTCTAGAATACAATACATATTTTTTTTTTTTTTTTTTATTAATCAAAAAAAATCTTTTTACAGACATTTGTTGAGGTTTAAACATACCACACAAACCATCGCGGGTTTAACAGTGGTATGGCCAGACACGGCAACTCGGTGCCACTAAATATTAATTATAAATTAATTAACAAGTAGGTAGGTAGGTTGGTACGGTGGCCAGCACATCAGGCCACACGAAACCGTCTAATCTCGCCAAACGACTTCAAACCTTAAAATGATGGCGGTTAAGATCAAAATCGCTAGCATCTATCAGTTTCCTCCAGTGAATTAATAATTCGACAGTACATTATATCACTAGTCATTTTAAAGTCCCATGTAATAGGGGGCGAGCCTATTGCCATCAGTCGGGCATAAATCCAAACTCTTTATGGAAAACCCAACAACAATTTTCTCGACCTGAGAATCTTGTGTCTTTCTTACATAAAAATAATCACCTGGTATTCCATGAAGGAGTAGTAGATTTCACCACTTATTTAAGAGATTATGCCGCCCATGGGCCTCTGACTTGGTTTCAAATGCCGTCGAGGAATATCTCAGGCCGGTTTCCTGTCAATGTTTTCCTTCACCGTTTTTTAATCAAGTGATAATTATATAAAACGCACATGAATCCGAAAATTCAGAGGAGTGTGCATTGAGTTCGAATTTGTGACCTATGACTTGCCAGTCCGACTGTCACACCACTAGTCTATCACTGCATACCACCTGCATAAACCTGACAAAACTCACACCTGGGGCCTTACTCCCGACAGCATCGAGTTCTGAATCAATCGAATTAGATTCGAATTAAATGCCGATCCATACTCTTGAATCCGACACTAGCGCACGAACGTGCGGTGGTTCGAAGCGAAACTAACTTCGATCGAAAGATTCGTTAGGATCGAAAAATTCGTACTCCGCACGCCATCTGACAGATAGATATCGAGTTGTTGGATCAAAACTAAACGTCAAATCACACGATATCAAAAAAGCTTCTTTATTCAGATCGAGTGAGATAACTACCTAAAAGACATAGAGCACTTGACGATGACTTAATCCACCGGATACGCATAAAACGACGCTGATATTAGTCGAACCTATGTCGATCTTGGTTTACGATTAGAATTGGTTCGGGAGTAAGGTTTTAAATCGAGTTCGGATCGAAACGAGTTCTAATCGGAAACAAAATCAAACTCGAATCGTTTTGGGGAGTAAGGCCCCAGGTTAGTCTCTAACCACACGATAAAGAAGAAAGACCACATATTACAACAACAGTTTATTTACGAGCCTATATTGCCATTAACCAGGCACATATTTGAACTTCAGGTTTCTACCGAGAATTTCAACTCTGAACCCATGTCAGTTTAGGCAAGCCCAATTGACATAGTTAAACGAAAAGGATCCAATCCACAACCTGGTCAAAAATGAGTTGAGGGTACCAAATTGAGTCTAAATATCGATACTATCGGCGAGTAAAATAGATCTAAGCAAAAAACAAAAGTTTATCATTTTGATCAACCTCAGAACCAGCCCACATGCACGGAAATATAAAATATGTTATATCTTTTAAATTTCAAACATCAATATCTCTAAAAGGACTTTGTGTGGATTGGATCCTTTACGTTTAACTACGTCCAATTGCCAGTACAAATTGGCGCAGAAAAAGTGAGCGAGACCCGATTCCATAAAACGGAACCAGTCAAAGAAGAATAAGAAAACCCATGTCTGTTTAAATGATGTACAGTCAGTTACTGCAATTAGCTGACCCTCCCTTGCATAAATGGTTGAGATTTTTTAGAATACGAATAATTTTATCATTCTTAATTTTATTTACCTAAATACCTATTTGAAATTACCAAAAACGATACGATACGATTTGTAAATTTAAAAAAAACCTCAACCATTACCACCAGTACCAGCTCTTAGAGTTTGCATGCGCTTCTAATTGCAGGCAATTGCAGTGATGATTGCCAATTAATTTATAGCTTTAGTAATATTACTCATATTGGAGTGACGATGCAAATTATCTCTGGTTCTTCCCATAAATAAATATCATTTAAGAGATCACTATTTATAGTATCCAGATACTGGATAAAACTAGTTGGTTCAAAAACATAACATAACATAATCATAACATTATAATGTTCCCACTGCTGGGACTCAGACCTCCACTTTCTGGGCGAGGGAGTGGGCCCAGTGCGAGTTTGTGGATGTCACATGTCTTCGAATTTTTTGTACTAGGACATATCGATTTCCACTCGATGTTTTTCCTTCACCGTTTTGAGAGCAATGTTCAATGCTTGTGTCATATTTCCAGGTGGACGTGTGGTCGCTAGGTATAACGTGTATCGAGCTTGCGGAGCGCAAGCCGCCGTACTTCAACATGAACGCAATGTCTGCACTCTACCACATCGCGCAAAACGATTCCCCCACCTTACAGGTAATTATATCTATGTGTCACTTATAGCCCTAGAATTCGCAAACGATACTCAACTTTAGGATGTTCTAAGGACAGCTTGATAAGGCGACTTAAAATTGAGTTTGAGTATTCGTTAGCCTTTTGCTCATTAATTCCTATCTGTTTTCATGCTTAACTATATATTATAGTTGTTTTATTTTTATTTTTTATAAACATTTTCAATTTCACGTCATTTGTGTTGTTTTTCTATGATTTCTAATCAATATATTTATATACAAAAAAGTACGTATTACAGGCGCCAGAATGGACGGACACATTCCGCTACTTCGTGGAAGCTTGCCTACAGAAGAACCCCCAGGATCGTCCCTCGTCGACCAAGCTGCTGTCACACCCGTTCATTACGCGGCCGAGATCGCCCAACGTGCTCGTAGACCTCATACAAAGAACCAAAGCCGCCGTACGAGACCTCGACAACCTCAACTACAGGAAGATGAAGAAAATACTAATGGTCGACGCTGATAACGAAAGCGCTATCGGTATGCACTGATATCTTGTCTTTTATATTTAGAAAAACTTGACCCACATTTTTATTTAACCTTTTAATCGTTCACAAAAGATTGATGCTTGTCATTGATGTTTGCGTATTGCTTCAAATGCGCAGTATTGGTTTTTTAATAACATGTTATTGGATACTATTTCTGAAGGTCTGCGACATTGGAAATGTTATTAAAATAATAACAAATTTTAATTTTGTTACTACAAAGATTGGTTTACAACAGCTCAAGACAGAGAGGAGTGGAAAGGAGAAAAGAAGGCTATTGCCACAAGCTAAAAATAAATAATAATAAATAAATACGATGATAGCTATTTTCCAATTCAAAAGATATACCTATAAATGCAAGAAAAAGCTTACTATTCATAAGACTACGAGTTGCTGAAATAAAAGTCTAAAGCCTAAATTACTACTTATAAAATCAGCTATCTGCCAGTGAAAAGCCCGACACAATCGGTCCAGTCGTTTCGGAGATGAACGAACAGACAAAAATTGTAAATTGTTTTTTTGTAATATGGGGCGAGCCTATTGCCATCCACCGGGCACAAATCCAGACTCCAGGCTGCTATCTGTATATTATTGTAGGGTTTTGTATATCTAATGACAATGATGAAAATAATATATTAATAATTTCTTCAAATGTTCAAAGCTTGCCTGGTTTAATATACAAATGATTTGTGCAGGCGACAGTGAAGAGACAGCGGAGGAACGTTCGGGCGGCGACAGCTCCAAGTCGAACTCTGCGACGTCGGAGCACAGCGCGGCTGGCGCGTCCAGCCAAAGCTCGTCGTCCGGCAGTTTGCGTCGGCGACCGCATCCGGTAAGTGGCCTAATAATTGTTGGTGATTTTACAAACTCGCTAAATTATGCAAAAACTCGTCAGATTTGTGTTATGTCCATTATAAAGGCACTAGTTTTTGCCCGCGTGGAGGTCGGAAATTTATCCCATGGGAACGTACTACCGCGATAAAAGCAATTTATGTGTTAATTCAGGTTATATACTACTAGATTTTGCCCATGGCTCCGCCCGAGTGGATGTCGGTTATGGCGTAAAAAAGTAGCCTTTGTCGTTCTCCATATCCCAGGCTATATCTCCGTCAAATTCCATGACGATCGATTCAGCGGTTTAGGCGTGAAAACGTATCATACAGACAGATTTACTTTCACATTTGTAATATTAGTATGGATCTGTGTGCCAAATTTCATCCAAATCCGTTCAGCCGTTTTAGCGTGATTGAGTAACAAACATCCAAACATCTAAACATACAAACTTTCACATTTATAATATTAGTTTGATTATGAGGTATCCACAACTTCCAAGATTTCGTGGACTGCAGTGGCCTATTTTGAAAGCACTGAATCAATAGTGACCCCAGGTAGGCCGTTGCATACATAATCTGGCGAAATGGGGTATTATCGATTCATCCAACACCTAGTGCGAGTGCGGTGCTCCAAACTAAAACTCAAAGCATTTATTTCAAATATACCAATTACAGGCACATTTAAATTGCCAAGGGTTTGGTCAGTCAGAAAAATGAAGCTAGTTACCCATTCCAAAGCGTAGTAAGTACCTGTGGAGAAGAACTGGCAAGAAACTCCACGGACACACTCCTGAACAGACTGTCCCATCTGCTGGAGTTCCCCAATGTCCGTTCACCTACACTGTTGACGATCTAAACAACGTCTTTGACGCCTCGAAAACCGTGACCACTTACTGGGCCCAAACAGTATAAGTAATATACAATACTAGCTGACCCGACAGACTTCGTTCTGTCAAAAGCTATAGTATAAACTCCACTACTCTACTCTACCCTACCCTACCTTACCTACCCACCTACCCTACCCGACGCTACCCTCCCTACCTACCCTACCTTACCCTATCCTACCCTACCCTACCCTACCCTACCCTACTTACCTTAAACCTGCAATTTAAAAATAAATAAAAACTATTCTTATACCTACCAAATATATTATAACATTTCATCAAAATCGGTTAAGCCGTTTCGGAGAAGTATGACAACTAACACTGACACGATAATTTTATATCCATACTAATATTATAAAAGCGAAAGTAAGTCTGTCTGTCTGTATGTTACGTTTTAACGCCTAAACCGCTGAACCGATCGTCATGAAATTTGGCAGAGATATAGCCTGGGATATGGAGAAGGACATAGGCTACTTTTTTAAGCGATAACCGATATCCACGCGGGCGGAGCCGCGGACAAAAGCTAGTATTAGATAAAGTAATAAAATAAATAAAGCGTCGAAACGAAAAAAAGAAAACTAGCGACTGCTAGACCAACGAGGCAGTCAGTACAGCACCTTAATTGCATACACACTATCAGTCACAATCTAAATGATTTTGAAGGATATTGCTTATCCAATGCTTCATAAATGTTCGAAAAATGTGTTTGCAAAACAACATAAATAACGCAATGAATGTTGTTGGACTGTCAAAAAGGAACCCGTTGCTACCGAAAATGTGTTGACGTTATGTGTTGTTCCGCAGCAGGTGAACGCGAACCACCACCAGCACCAACAACAGCCGCAGTACACGCACCTTAACCACCAGCACTCCGCGCACTCCACCAGGTATGTACCTACCACATGACCTCTGTGTATGACAGACAAACTTTACGTATAGTAACCGGCACGAGTCGTGAGCACAAACTGACACCTGCGTAGTAGTAAATTTTTAGGTCTCTTTGGCGGCATGAAGAAGCCGGGGGGCGCCGAGCTGCATGCGATTGGTTCGTCAGTCGATACTCATTGTCTATTGGACTCTCGTGTGTCATTTTTATTTAGCCGAAAGTGTACATGCGCGAACTTGCCCCCACTACTGCCCATCTGTGCTCACGATTCGTGCCGGTTATTATACCAAGCCGTAAATATCAAATTTCAATTCAATTCGTCTTTGCTGCAATTAGGCACCTGACCCATCGTCGACGAAGAAGCTACTAGCTATCGACTATTTTTTCGTTTAAGATATGTACAATAGATGTATGTCCCGTGTCAGTAACAGAGATAAATTATGTATATTATATTAATAGTTGATCGCTGACCCCCTAATGCAATGGTCTCTGTTGCACCATGAAACATGAGTGTTCAGGGACTAGTGTGAATCTTTGGGTTCATTCGAGTTATCGAGTCTGGTTAAACCACGCTGGGGTCGGTCTATTTCATTCATTCATTCATTCAATAGTCTATCGCAGCGACAAGCTCGAGCTATCAAAGAAAAATTTTAGGATCAGTAGTTTCGGAGATAGGAGGAATGGTAATTTTTTTTATCAATAATTTTAAGACTATTTATATTTATTTTTAAATAAAAAAAATATTAAAATATTTTAGATCCTCACAGTAAGCCCTTTCATTTGAAATGTCACACAATACAGTGTGCAAAACTTTATTTTTATGAAAAACACTGTACCGTTATTTTTGTTATTTGTCTCGCAAAAGTGACCCCCATATTTCAAATTCATTTATTTACGTAACACGTCCGTGTTTGGGTCACTCAAATTGATATGTGTACGAAATTGCAACTTAATCGGTCCATTAGATGCGGAGCAAATTGCTTGTTACAGACGGACAGACAGACAAACTCGCGAGTGATCCTATAAGGGTTCGGTTTTTTCATTCGGGCGTACGGAACGCGTAAAAACACGCTCAGCGACGCTTGCTTGGCGGGCAGAACATTCGCTGAGAGACTCGCTTGGTACGCATAACAGCAACTGTCTGGCCAGTCATTCTACTCGTTGCAGTGGTCGAACTCGCTCATAGCCCAGCAACAAAATTATCCGAACTATACACTCGTTGCTCGCCAACTTGTTTCTAGTTGCTAGCTCTACTCGCTTTCCGATAATCGTCGGCGGGACAGGTGCCTAATAAACAAAGTTCGACTAGATAATAGTGTTGTCTCTGTCACTCATTCCTGTTTGACAGTCTCCTTCGAAAACTCTTATGTGCCATATAAATGGCCACGTACTGTACATCATTACGAACTTCGCAGGTACAGCAATTTATACCGGGTAGGAATAATAGTGCAAAAAAAAATTGAGGGTGGAAGTATGTACAGTGGCCAGCACATCAAGCTACACAAGACTCAAATTTCTTCAAACGATTTAAACTTTAAAATGTAGATGATTAAGTTCAAAATCTAACGTGGAAACTCAGGTTGTGGTACCTTGATCTGCTAGCCACTTTACACTTGTATAAACGCTTGTTACTTTGAGCAGAATATTTGTTTGTTCTAGGAGCTTTTGTAAGAAACGTTTCCAAATTGGGTAAAAATAAAGTCTTCGATCAACAATATAGCACTATATTATGGATTTGGAACAAAAACACATCGCTCTAGTGGCTGCGATTGCACATAAACTGATACCTACCTTAACACTCAAACATAAATCGACGGTCCCTACGTACATAAAGACATGTCAAAAATTTATTTAATTTAATTGCACAATTGGGTTTAGATTTTCCATATGCACATACCTGTATAGTTATATTTTTTTAATATTACGTATTTAACGTTATTTACAAATTGTACATACAATTATTTCTAGAGCAGTTTGAACATAAATAACGCTTTCCTGTAAACCTCGGTTTTTGACATGTCTTTATGTACGTAGGGACCGTCGAAATATTTATGGAATAATAGAACATAATTTCTAAGAAATAACGTTGAAAAAACTATGTTGCAAAATAAGATCCACAACATTATTTGTGGTCTTATTTTTCCGACTATTTTTGATGCGCTCATCGGAAATCCAGTACTATTGTTGATCGAAGTATGAAGTCATTAGGATTGAGATTACTTTGTCTTTAATCCTCCGAACGGTAATTTTTTAATATGCATTCAGTATGTGTGCCTCCGTGTATCGATAAATTCAAGTATCTACTGTAATTTGTGCGTCAGAAATATGGAAAAGAATGCACAAGTAGAATTCAGTTGCTCATATTTTTGTTTTAGATCTGGGGGTTTATTTATAAATTTTGCTTAAAGTTAAGACACGTTTTAACTTCGAAAAATGTTGTTGTAAAGTTAAATGTTCTGTGTTTAGTAATAAGCTTCTATTTGTTATACGCATGGTGGAGTTATCACAGTAATTTAGTTCCTTTACACAGGGAACAAAATGCATGGTAGTTATGTCCTCGTGTAAATATTATGTAGTTATAAGCACGCACCCGTAGCGCTTACAGTATGCACGTCCCGCACTAGATAGAGCCGCACTTGCCTTTCAGAGTTCGCAAGAGCTGGCTTTTCTCATGTTGCTGTTTCGTACGCAGAGAGAGCGAGAGCCCTCTGCCGGGCGCGCACGACGACTACGTCAACAGAGATGCGCTGCGTGACTACGCGAATCGGGACTCTCTGTGTGACGACTATGGGGACGACTACGCGAACAGAGAGGCAATACGTGAAGCTCGCGAGAGGGAGCGAGACCGCGAGCGCGAGCGGCAGGCTAGTGACTACCGCGAGTACGTGAACGCGCCCGCAGCGTGGCAGGACGGCGACGACAACCGCAACACGCAGCGCCGGCAGACCAACCGCAGTGAGTACTACACATACAGACATACACCACACACGTCAACCATTTAATTATGCCTTAAATAAGCCTCGTTTACACGAGGAGAGTTTCTCGACCGTAGAGAAGCGAGAATCTCCACACGATTTGTCGCACTCTCGAATTCAATTTTTCACTTGATTCGCCCGGCGATTTTCTTGAACTGTGATTTGAAGACTCGGCGTACGATTTTTGGTTTACAAACGCTGTCAATTCTGATTCTCGCATTTCAAAATGCGAGAGGCGTACGAACTGAGCACACGAGTCAATCTCGATAATTGCCTGTTCGAATCGAGAAACTCTCATCATGTAAACAAATTACAGACGAAAAAGCTAGGTCAATTCTATTTTCGAACGCGAGCAGTTGGCACTTGATATCACTACAATCACGCCGAAGATTTCGAAACTACTCTGTTTATACAAGACTCAATTGCAGCAACGTTGCTTACTAATATTAATCGAGCCGCGTTGAACCATTCTAAACTCTCTACAAGTGTGTTCATTATAAACGGGACGAAAATATTAAAAAAACGCTGTTGGTGTGATTATAAAAAAGCGCCTAATTGTCAGTAAATGCTGTTCGCCTTCTAAATGCATACAAATAATAGTAGATAATTCACTGAGCGGATAAAGCAGAGTTAACTCCCTCGAAGCAAAAGGAGTATTTAAGGAGCGTGTCAGGTGGCGTTCTATATTTTCTGCTTACCCCCATGGGAAGAAAGCGTGAGTTTATGTATGTATGTAACTCCCTCGCTTCGCTCAGAGTTGAGAAAGTCTGGAATCCTGAATGTAGCGAACTTTATAATCAGAGTGTCTAACTTTCAATTCGTCTACGAAGCAAAATGCCTGAAATGAATGTCTACACAGCAAATTGCCTAAGCTGTAAATCGCCTAGAGATCAAAATGTTTAACAAGCAAAATGCCTAAAATGAAATCATTTCTAAGTAGTCGAGATGGTTAAAATAAACTCACAGTAAACTGTTAAAATAAACTCACAGTAAACCTCTGAACTGTACTGCCGTGCTAACGAAGAATGTAATAACTCGATTTTGGACGATTTTGAGTTATATATTTGGAGTTAGCTAATCGAAATCTATTAACTCTCTCTAAGCAACTTATTATTGATCCTTCAGGAACTCGGTTTTTCATTAAGTAAGATGCAATAACTAAAAATTCATAACAAATTCAATAATCAAAAATACAATTTTCGGAAGCGGCAAAATCGAGTTATTGCATTTTTCGTTAATGCGGCAGTGTAGGTTAGGTTAGGTTAGAACTGACCACACAACGCCAGAAACGGTACTCCCTTTCTTCTCCTAAAATAATAGATATATTGCATGGTAGGAATTTTGGTTCATAGTCAGAATAAGGTTTAGTTCAAATACTGTATAGACATATTGCAAGGTAGGCATTGTGCTTCCTTGTTAATATAAGGTTTAGGCAATACTTGGCATAGACGTTTTGATTTCTAGTCAGCATGATCATAAAGGTGCCGCGAGGTATAGGTACAAGGTCACCCAAGACCAAGACACCTTTATCCCTAAGGAGAATACTGCTTTACATATCTTCCCAGCCCGAGGGCTATAATGACTTACTGTAGGTTATGTTTGCATGATATATAATTTGACACCATCGAGCAGGTGGTGTGAAAATAAATAAATGTGTGTCACAGGTATAAGTAACAACGTGTCGGCGGCAATGTCTATAGTGTCAGAACACGGCGCCAATAACTTCGCCACGATACGAACCACCAGCATCGTCACCAAACAGCAGAAGGAACACAACCAGGTAGTTAACTAATCTAATGATAGTAAAAAAAACCGCCTATTGCCAAAAAAGCCTGTTCTGATACAGAGAAGGCACGCTTGCTGAAGCCGGGTTGGTGATTTCAGATTTATCTTTACATACAAATAAATAAAATTGAAGTGCCTGTTTGTGATGTCAAAATAACAGCTATATACTAAATTCATATGAAAGTATATATGATAGGTACAGACGCCAGCAGGTCAAGCTACCCGAAACTGTCAAATTTTCGCAATCATCCTTGAACCTTATACTGTAGTGATAAAGTTGAAAATCTATTAAAGAAATTTGACAGATTGTAGTAGCTTGATGTGCTGGCGTCTGTACTTATTTAAAAAAAAATATTTTTGTCTATCTGTTTGTTCCTAATCTCCGAAACGGCTGGACCGATTTTGATGAGACTTTCACTGGCAGATAGCTGATGTTATAAGGAGTAACTAAGGCTAGGCTTTTATTTTTAGAAAAAGCCATGCGTGCTTGGCCGCGGACAGCAGCTAGTATTTACTATAATTCCAAGTTTCCTCACGATGTAATCCTATTTTCTTATGATAGTATTATTTTGTTGTTGTTGTGACCGTATATACCTGTTAATATAAGCGAGACAATAGTCTCACTATGAAATACATAGGTATTGATATGCTTCAGTAATAATTGAGTCGCCGATGTGATATAACATGTGTAAATTTCTGCTGATTTAATCGCCATTACGTTGTTTATATATGCAATGGGTGTTCTCATTTTATGTCGGTGCGTTATTTCACTCTCAGTCACAACACAAATACGCCGCTTTCCAGTAAATAATGGCAGAAATATGTTATAAGTCATTTTAGTTTTGTTTTTGTGATGGCGACGCACAATCTTGCCTTTGATATCGTAGATGTCCATAGTGGTCTAACTATTAGTTTGTGCCACCTCATTGTTCTGCTTATCTGATACTTTATATCTGATTGGCGGAACCCCGGTTCGTAAAACTACCCGCGCGCCTATTAGACGCAGCCGTGAGGCATTCCTAATTTCTTACAACACACTTTAACACTTATTATTTGCAGAATATGCTATGTGCCTTTTAGTCTGTACTGAAATTCTTTTGTTTCCGAACGCATACAACCCTAATCTATTCAAAGTTCGAGTGAACAGGCTTCTTCTGGGTAAGCTCACTCCATCGTCGACTTTGTCACCTCTGACCTACACTAGAGTCAAGAGCAAACCCATCGTAAAAAAAAAAAAAACTGAATAATATATTTTCTTTCTATATAAGAGCAGATAAGCAGGTGTTGATTGGTTTCAGGAGATGCACGAGCAGATGTCAGGGTACAAGCGCATGAGACGCGAGCACCAGGCGGCGTTGCTGAAGCTGGAGGAGCGCTGCAAGGCCGACGTGGACGCGCACAAGGCGCAGCTCGACCGCGAGTACGAGGCGCTGCTGCAGCAGCTGTCCAGGGAGCTGGAGCGGCTGCAGGTACCGTCACATGTCAGCTCACAGGCTTCAGGGACCGTCAGATGTCGGGGTTCTGGGTTAATGTAGCATCAGATGATAGGTTACATCACCTTCATCATTATCCAGCCGTAAGACTTTGTTTGCGGGCCCAGAACCGTACCATGACCGTTTTACAGGGTTTTACACAATTTAAGCGCAGGGCAAGTCAGGGTAATAGTAATAGTTGCACTGCACATGGTTCAAAAAAATCGATGCGAACTGTTACATATGAGATTTTGTCCCTCTTCTTGTAAAGGAACAAAAGCCCAGATGCAAGGTGGTTATGTATCGAAATACAAGGAAACAATGAACTGTTTGAAATCACATATATTTATAAAAAATATATCTCCTCCATACAATATCACATGGTAGCATTTAGGGGTCTACCGCAATAATAAGTTATTACATCAAACCCTTACAATTGTAAGTTAACATATAAAGTAGTTAGGTGACTATAACTGTCACTTATTAATACCAGCCAGCTTAAACTTCGCTTTTTAAATTGCTTGACATCTCATATGATGCCTGACTTTTTGTAATGTTCTGTCAAGTATTGGCTCGCTATCCTATTGTGTGTGTAGGGGTATCATCGACCCATCACAAGACATTACCATGAGGTACGACCTTCGAAGGCTGAACAGGAAGAGAAGTTGATTATTGTTACAAACTTAAATACACCTACAAAACTTAAAAAAAGCATCCTATTAAGCGATATTGAGTTGAATTATGTAAAACCATAAACCACGTTACTTCCATAAACGTTGTTTATAACATTTCCTTGTCGTTCCAGACAAAACACGCACAAGAATTAGAACGCAAGCAGAAACAGAACGCGGCAGCAGAGAAGAAGTTAATCAAAGACATCACAGCGAGACAGGAGCAGGACCGCAAGGCGTTCGAGACGCAGCGCAAGCGCGAGTACAAGGCGAACAAGGAGCGGTGGAAAAAGGAGCTCAGCATGGACGACGCCACGCCCAAGAGACAACGGGATGCTACGCTGCAGTACGTATATCCCATAGGCAAACAGGAAGAAAAAAAAATATATCGACATAAACATTGTGTCATAAATAAATTGAGGCAGCCCCAGTTAGTTACAATAGTACTTGTGTCGCAACTGTTGCCCTTTAGGAGACGAATTTAATAAAAATCCTTCCTTTGTGCTCACCTTCGTTTAAAAAGGAAATCTTGTGCAAAATTTCATGCTGATTTTATTAAATAGATATAATGTATTAACTTACCCGCCGTACACATGGGGTCGTAACTCCGTCTGACATAACTTTTACAAGATATTTCGCGTTTTTAACTCGATTTACATTGACAGTAGTTATTGCAGTCGTAAATAAATTATTTTATGAGCCATACTAATGCACCATAGTGTATTTTGCAAATACAATATGGTGCATTTGTAGTAGTATGGGGCAATTAGCTGACTTAGACCTGCTATTTGCTGGCTGTGAATAATATTCTTATCACGTCATTAGCCATTCTTATTAGTGTTTAATCAATGCAGACTCAAGTTTCAACTTTTTGTAATGCGAATCAAAAGTCATTTATTCAAATATAAATAAATAAAAAAGATCAAAATTCAAAACAGTTACCACAAACAAATTGTTTTTTTTTAATCTAGGTTGTGCATTGAATGTGTTTTGTATTAAATACATATTTACATTATAATAAGAACGAGATTTTAGCTATGAGAATCAATATCGATAAAATTGAATTGCAAAATGTCACTAACCTAATCATGCAATACTGCCATCTGTCACCCGAACCATGCTACAACAAAATACTGTAACATTACAAAACAGAACATGAAATTAAATTATTTGCCATAAGTCAGCACACGCCAATATATCAACAAATACAATATTGGCTGTAGTAAGTAGTATGACCGCTGGTATGTGACTACTGCGAAATATTCGCCTAAGTATATACGTTACCGCATTGAACCTTCACCGTAGATAATGTGACGTCACACTTACGTTACAGATCTCAGAAGGACAACCTAAAGCAAGCAGAGGCGGCGGAAGAGATGCGGCTGGTGCGGTCGCAGCGCGAGTACCTCGAGCTGGAGCTGAGGCGCTTCCGGCGTCGCCGCATGCTGGCGCTGCATCACAAGGAGCAGGAGCTATTACGGGAGGTAATAATATAATTCAAGCTTTTATTGATTCCTTATAATTATATTCGTGACAATCTAAGAAGTCTGATTTGACAGCTATAAAAATACTGGTATAACTATTCAGATGCACATTTATTTAAAATAAGTGTTTAACCTCCGATGCAAATATGTGTATGTAGGATGTAAGAGGAGGGGTGGTGTGTGTTAGTTAAAACAAAAAAAAAAATAACGAATTTAAATAAAAAAATTACTACATTGATACTGAATAGTTACTGTATACTGGATCGATCTGAATGGAGGATCCACCAAATACGCACAGTGATTAAGCTCACAACAACCACACAATACTTTACTCGTGTGCCGTATCGTTTGCAGGAGCTGAACAAGCGACAGAACCAGCTGGAACAAGCGCACGCCATGTTGTTACGTCACCACGAGAAGACGCAGGAGCTCGAGTACAGACAACAGAAAGGCGTGCATGCGCTCAGGTACGTACACAACAGACTACAAGTTCTTTTTAATTTAATTAATGCGCTGATTACGTTTACCGCATGTCGGATGAATCAAGGGCTAAATTTGCCACAATTTGGGTCCCGGAATCCATTCAGCGAAGAGCTTGAATAAAAATAAGGAAAAATGTTTGCCCTCATCATCATCATCGGCAACCTTGTTCCACCCACTGCTGATTATAGGCAACCTCCCTTTTGTGCCATGCTTCCCTGGTCCGTGCGAGTCTCATCCAAGTCTTCCCCGCGATCTTCTGTAGGTCGGCCAACCGCCAGGCCATTGGTCTGCCAACGCTCCTTCTACCGTTTCTCGGCAACCACTCCGTTAGGGCTCTGCTCCATCTGCCATCATCACATCTAGCCAAGTGTCCTGCCCACCTCCATTTCAGAGCCGCTACCCGTAGTGTTACGTCTTGAACCTTACTCCTAAGTCGGACCTCTGAGTTACAGACTCTGTTTTAAGTGATAGGCCTAATAAGGCCCGCTCCATAGTCTTTGTGCAACTTGGACTTTGCACACAGTCTCTTTAGTGAGTGTCCATGTTTCGGCCCCATATGTCATCAAGGGCGTAACGAGGTACGGGCAGGAACATGAAGGAATACTCACAAACCGTAAAATAATAGGTAGGTAGCCTACAAAATAAAATCAAAGTTGTAACTACAAGTAACATAGAGAGGTCCTTTTCTACACTGCGTCGTGTTAAAACATGGCTGAGATCAACGATGACTAAAAACCGTTTGAACGGCCTATGCATGCTCAGTGTACAGTCGAGTTCTAAAGTATGTGCACGGACAAAGTGATCCAAAATATCGCACACCTAGATCTAAACTGAGACAACTCAAAAATCGTTAGTTTTGAGTTAGGTTTGTATTCGAATGTTTGGTGATCATACGCAACTATCCAACATAACAGGTTCAATAAATGCTTATAAAATTAATCGCTAGATGGCTTTAACTTTCTTTTGTTGAATCAACGTCTGTCACCCACTCCCACCTAAACAAGTCTATTGTCAGTTGACCTTCACTAGTTATAAGGAGTGCACGTATTAACAAGAACGAAAACGCGGATATTTCGAATTGTTAGTTTTGACGAAACGTATACGTGAGGTTAATTCGAGTTGTTACGGTGTTGGTGAATTGTTCTGCCATATTACATAAGGATATTTTGACTTGTTCCAGTTTTGTTTGATAAGGTACGTAAATATTTAGTAACTATTTTGATTTGACTTTGTTTTGATGGATCAACATGTAAAATTCTAGTTATCCTACTATTGTTGAAACAAATTTATTTTAATGTTTTTTCAATACATAGTGTGATATTTTACATGCATTGCATAAAAATCGTTCACGGTATTATAAATTGACTGTTTCCAATACACTGTTTTTAATAACACTATTTACTGTTTTGTATTTAAAGATTTTTTTGAGTTAACTCACTATTGCTGGATAGTTATAATTTACAATAACTGCTTTTTCTATTTCAGAGAAAAATGAAGCGAGGCCGTTTTCTTGTCAATATTATCAATGAAAGATATAAAGAGAACCTATTTACAGCTAATAAATAAGACTTAACTACTACTGTAAATGTAGAAGTACAAAAAAGAAAAGAAAATATTCCAATAAACACAAGTGTGATAACTAAACCAGGCCATAGCAGACATATTGAAAGTGATTTTAGTATATCGCCAAGTGAAGAAAGTTTCGTAGAGGACTGTGATAATGATCCAAGTTATGTTCATCAAAAGAAGAAGACTTTATCGCGTAAAGAAATTCCTTCTTCATCTTCTTCAAGTGAAAATACGTCATCAAACTCTTCGAATTCTAGCGATAGTTCTAGTAGCAGTAGTTCTGATTCTGAAACTGAAACCAGGGCAATTACTCACACTGTAGCACAGCCTCAGAGTCAAGAAGTTTTTGAAATTGAAACCACGGCTGCTACTGATACTGCTGGACAGCCTCAAACTCAAAACGTTGTTGATACTGAATACAGGGATGTAACTGATACTATTGCACAGTCTCAGAGTCATGTTGTCAATGAAGTTAGTAATGATCAGCCAAATAAACATTTATTATTTAATTAATATTAGGCAAAAAAAAATTAAAATTTACATTTTAAGATTTTGAGACTGATTTTGTGATTTATATTAGCATCGCATTACATGAAAGTTTTATTTTTATTTATCTGTTTAAGATTAAAGTCATTTTTGATTATGAGAGAAAAATATCTCAATATTTTGCTTCCTTTTAACTTTGGAGATTCCTTTTTTCATTGGTAGTAACTGTACATTAATGTATAACTTTTAATGTATGGTTTTTATTAATGTTTCATTATTAATTTATGTTGTACCACTTGTTTAGTACACTTTTGTTTGAATAATTGTTTACATAATTTTTGTACTAATATAAGTACAACTCAAAATTATTCAATAAAACTGTTTCAAGTCTAAATGGTGTTTATTTTTTATACATAGTCACCACCCTAAAGTGTAACAACACGAAAAACAGTGATTATCGATAAAAAGGATTGAATTTTAGCCCCAGTTTGTATACAGTGACATTTTACAATCTATTTATTATCTAGAATCAAATTAAATTGTGTAACTTCCCTAACAAAAAACGCAGATATACGTTTTTATCGTCTCCTGAAAAATGACCTTTTTTGAGTTGTCTCAGTTTAGATCTAGGTGTGCGATATGTGAACACGACTTTATTTTCAAGGGCATAAGGTTGCTCAGATATTACTGAACCTTTGGGAATGCACATATATCTATGAACTGGACTGTACACCGAACCATGGTACAAAAAACTAAGGATACAATTGAATCTGAGGTGTTAAAACGGTTTTGTGAAGAACTCTGTCGAAGAAACCTCGTCGACTACCTACTTTTTTTTTGTAAAATAAATTCACTGATTGATATTTTATTTTTCATTTTTAACGTAACCTGCCTCATTGCTCATGCAGCATTTACCTTAGATATATTCTTGGTTTGTCTACGCCTGCCCCCCCCCCCCCCCCCCCCCGCGCAACGAAATCCTAGCTACGCCCTTTTATGTCATGGTAGGCAAGATACATTGTGCATACAATTTGGTTTGCAGTGGGTCAATTCAAGCTTTAATTAATGGCTTGATAATGTTGGATTTGACCATTTTCTGACCTTTAATGGAGTCAGCAAAGGTGGAACCTTGTATCAAAGTTCTTTATCACGTAATAATATATTATTTTTTGTTGTGTCGCAGAGAGGAGCAGTTGTCGAACCAGCATGGCACGGAGCTGGCTAACCAGCGCGAGTACATGCAGCGCGCTGAACACGAACTGCGCAAGAAACATGCACTGCAACTCAAGCAGCAGCCTAAAAGCCTCAAGGTAAATATAAATAAATGATTTATTTATTTTACCAAAGCCTTTCTGCAATATCCCTAAGACTAAAAACAAAAGGCAATATTTAAGTACTCTAGGTGTACATTGGATCCTGTTACTTGAGGCTGTGATCCTCCATAGCAACAAAACCATAATATTTGTCGTAATTTGGAACATTTTACCACTAAATAGTGGAACAGTGAAAATTTTTTGTTCCCCCGATCCTTCCCGTCGCATCGCCTGTCCGCGTTTCGTTCTGACTCAGGGCTTGTTAACGTTACCAAATAACAATATAATAACCGTTACGTAACGTTAAATTTCAATGTTATACTTACTAACGTTACAAAAACTTAACGTTACGTGATAACATTACCAGTAATATAACGTTAATTAACGTTAACAAAAATACGATAACTAACGTTAATTTTGCTACGTTTCCGTTCTGTGGGTAAGAATCAGGCAGATTCAGGCAACGTTTTAATCGGCACGGCATCAGAGAGGCGCGAGAGCGGACTCCTGCCGCGCCGCACGCCTCCGGCCCACTACTTACATCTCACCCGTTTAAAATAACCATAAAATTAATAGTCGCATAAATAACGTTAAATCGATTACCGTTATTTTAATAATAACGTTAACTCTGTCAATGCAAGGTAACGTTATGAAAATTTACCGGTATTTAAAGCCCTGTTCTGACTTTTTTATTTGTTGCGGCTCCTATGAGTTCTAGGGTGGTGTTAAATAGCCTTCTTCAAGAATTGGGCTATCAAGTTTTATTTTTTAAGCCCACTTAATTCCAGAGATTAGCGCGTTCATACAAAAAAACAAACTCTTCAGCTTTATTATTGGTATATAGATAGATATAAATAAAAAATATACTACCAGATCTAGTTCCTCCAAAACACAAACTGATTGTCAGGTTTAGGTAGCTGCAGATCCAATCTGCAGTGCTAATCACAAGAAAACCATTCGATTTGCTGCAGGATACCATTCTTAGGTTCGTTTAGGGGGAATGCTACAAAATGGTAACTTTTATGGAGAAAAATGTTTCAAGTGATAAATAAATTATTATTATTAGGTATTTCCCAAAATAACTTAAATGCTACTATTAATATACATTGGTGCCGATTCCCTTGTTCACAAACTAAACAAAATTAAAGTTCAGTGCAACTTTTTCTTTCTATTTCATTAAGAAAAGGGCAGGAGATAAATTTTAGTTTAGTCCTCTCAAATTAATCAGCGCCTGTCACTACTCCATACAAGTTTAGACGTGATTAAAAACTTGCCTACTAAAATTACGTCAATTTACGTCAAGCGCTGATTAATTTGACAGGACTAAACTAAAATTTATTTTCTGTCCTTAAGTGAACAAGGGAATCGGCACCATTGACTGATTAACTAGAAAAGAAAACCAATGGTAATAAAAATAAAAAATCTTATTCCGAATAGTCATTAGTCTTTTTTCCTGGACATGCATGCTGTTTAGTGTGGGCAAACACATAAGTGCCCTAGCCGTCTATATATTGTGACGACGATGGTAAGCTTGACGCTGAAATACAGAAGTACGACGTACGTTTGTACGAAACAATAAGTAACCCTGTAGCACGACTAGCAATTGTTGACATAAAATCTAATGACAGAACGTATTTATTTACAGCAAAAGGAGATGCAGATACGCAAGCAATTCCGTGAGACGTGCAAGATACAGACGCGTCAGTACAAGGCGCTCAAAGCACAGATACTGCAGATAACCGCCAAGGTAAGGTTTTATTGTCCATTATTCTTATTGGCTTGTAGAATGCCTTATTGGCCAGTAGAAGGGATTACCAATAAAAAGAATCGTCAAAATTGGACTCTGTAAAAAGTAATGTGTGAATGAAAACAAATAAAAATCCCTTCGACTTGAGAACCTCCTCCTTTTTTTCGTTGGTTAAAAACTGTAAAATGGTTGATAATATTCGAGGTTCAAGGCCTGTCCTGGCTCGGAAGCCTTTCTGCACTTACCATATAGGAGGGAATGTTGTATCCCAAGTTGAACTGTTGGATTGTCAGTGTTGGTTTAGCGGCTCTCAGGTTGGCTTGTGCAGAGGAAGTCTCGTGCTTCGTATCTCGTTACCTCCCTGCATCAACAGCCCTTTTCCAGTATACTAGGATCTAATTTGAATACCAAGGATTTGTTGCGTAACTTTTTTTTTTTTGTTTTTTTTTTGCGGATGGGAAATCATCAAATGACCCCTCCCGCTCTGGGTGGAGCGGAAGGGAGTGTCAGACTCTTACTGACTAAAACCCACCCGTGTTCCTTCCTTGGCCCTTTATGTTCCGGGGCAGCGGTACCCCGTTCGGACAATCCCGCTGACTTTCGGACAATCCCGATGAATTTCGTACAATCCCGCTGAGTTTCGGACAATCCCGCTGACTTCGGACAATCCCTACACTTTTCTTTTCATTACCACATTTATTTAGTACAAAATATTCAAGTATCTATTTGTTGATATTACAGGAGCATCAGAAGGAAGTGATAAAGACGCTGAAGGACGAGAAGCGCCGCAAGCTGGTGCTACTGGGCGAGCAGTACGACCAAAGCATCACGGAGATGTTACAGAAGCAAACCGTCAGGCTAGACGAGAGTCAGATGGTAAGTGTCCATTGTCGTTCTGTTGTACGAGAGTGGCGCCTCCAATAGGCGATGATCGCAAGGAGATAAAAATTTGGCCCTTGTAAACGTGAGATCCTGGCTTTTCAAAACTCGTGAATTGCCTCGCCTTTCGAGTCCGCGTGCTATCGTATTTCGAGTTGCCAAATCACAGTTTGTGAATAATTTACAAGATAATCGTAGGCGAGTTTTTGTTTCTCTCTTTAGTAGAAACAGAGCGATATTCGTATGGCGAGTCTCTCCTACGTAACTATCATAGACCCTTTCACCTTTCAACGCCAAATGTTCTTTCTTTGGTATGTCGAGTCGTTGAGCTCCTTAAATCGTAAGTTGAGCTACACGTTTACTGACAAATTCTTGCACTGACTGGACAGGTCCACTCAAAATTGTGTGGTCTTTCCTCAAAAGACCATTTCAGATACGGATCTATATGGTCCTCACATGATCTGACCAAGATTATGTCTGGACTTTAAAAGAGATTTTGACCCCTGAGTTTGTTTCGCCATTTCTTCTCAGGGGTAGTCAGATAGGAAATGTCGACTCCATATAGCTTATTTTTTTTTTATATATGACCTGTAATAGTGATTCCGATATCCAATGTCGACTCCATATAGCTTATTTTTTTTTTATATGACCTGTAAAAGTGATTCCGATATCCTATTTACAGAATAAACGATTACATTTCAACGATCGAACTCCTAAATTCAGTTTTGTGGCTGATACAACCTGATACAGGGATGTCCACCTCAATTTATCGGTTAAACACAAACTTAATAACTTCATTTTGTTCCACAGATGGAGTGTCAGCAACTGAAGATGCAGTTGGAGCATGAACTGGACATGCTGACGGCTTACCAGAGCAAGAGCAAGATGCAAGCCGAAGCGCAACGCAACCGCGAGAGACGCGAGCTCGAGGAGCGCGTCGCCGTCAGGAGGGCACTGCTCGAGCAGAAGGTACGCTTTACATTTTTGTTTCATTCCACGTTCATACGACACCGACAAAATGTTATAGGAATGAACGGTTAATTCGCTACTTTCATTACATTTTTCCATTATTCCGTCGGCGAGTGAAAGACGCCAAATAACAAAATCCAACATCGTTGGATCAGTTCCCAAATAAATTCATTTTTGACTTGTGTTCAGACATTTCACTTCGAGTAAAAGATGCCGAGAAGAATGATGATATCTTTGTATTTTAGATGGAGTCGGAGTGTGCGCAGTTCGTGGCGGAGCGCGCGGAACGCACGCGGCTACTGCACGAGAGACACGAGCGCGAGCTCGAGCACTTCGACAACGAGAGCGCGCGCCTCGGCTTCAGGTCAGTCACCATACTTACACTGTGGAGGTGTGCTCAGTGCCTTCACCATGCTTCCGTCTGTGTCAAACACCTCGCATAGAATATATCGGCAGGATAAAATAAATGGTGATACTTTAGACTTGATGGGTATCGATATCTATTAGAAATCGATACTACCCCGGCTGTTGCGGCATGTCGTTTAGCTAACGTCAAGTTTCCAAACTGACGGAGCTACTCGACTAAAACCAGTCGTACCAGCCTGGCAATGAAAGAAAAAGAAAGAAACAAAATACATTTATTTAACACATGACACAACATAATTTACAGCAAAAAAAAATTGTAGGATCGAACGTCGTATCGATGTCCAAGGTACTCATCGGCAAACTATACTGCTTCAGGGAGGGTAATACACGACCACGAGTGATGCGCTTTGTAAGGCGGGTATTCTCGAGGACTGGAATCAGCCCTCGAAAATACATGTCCCGTATCACAGAGCGCATCGACTTCATGCAGCAGCAGGTTTGAGTATGGACGAGTCGTATTCGGCTGTGAAAGCGGCGGGTTGATCGATACACGCGAAATCGCATGTTTCAGAGCGATGAGAGGTGGGTATACAGAGCCACCCCACTAGTGCATTTTGGCGCAGCATTTGGTCGGGGCCGGTCTGTCACATTGAAGCTGGCTATCGAGCGTAGGATGCAGGATATCGAGCGAGTGTGTGGAACTATACCAGACATGCGAAGTAATCCTTATTACGCCACTAGACGTAGTCAGAGCAGTCCGTCCGTTACCGAATTGGAAATCACCGGGACGGGAAGGACTGCACAATTTATGGTTGAAATGGCTTATTAGTTCATACACTTGCCTGGCATCTCATTTCCAATCTCGCTACCGCAGTTTCTAACAACAGGCGATACCCACCTGCTCCATAAGTCAAGTAGTCCAGCGGAACCCAAGAATTATAAGACCGATCACATGTTTGTCGACGGTCTATAAGATTCTTACATCCATTATGAGAGCAAATATTTATACGCACATTGACAGTAACTCGATTATATTTATTTATTTATCCAGTTTCGGACAACAGCATAGTCCATCTTGTTAGTAAAAAATACCTTATAACTAATGTTAGTATTACAAAAACACAATCAACAACACAACACCGGCAACACATACCGAATTAAATGTCCGAGGCAGGTTGCACAGAAAACGATCAAGCAAGAGATCAGCTACCTAGTTGACCATCCTCCCCACAAAATGCCTCAGAACAGGGGAGTAAGGACTATGAACTACCACTACTACTACTAGGGGATTATGTCTGCCTCTCAAAATGGATGCAGGAACGGGTCCCGCGGTACTAAGGAGCTACTATTCATCGACATGGCCATAAGCCAACAGGTTTGTCGATCCCGTAAGGATCTGTCGATATGCTGGATAGATAGGCCTACGACTCGGTGCCACACACATGGCTCATGAAGGTGCTAAAGTTGCACAAAATAGTAGCACAAAACAACTCTACGCACCTTCTTTGAGTCGTGTATGGGGCAATGGAGGACGGTTCTTCTTCGGGTTGTCGACAGATCCAGGGGAATAATGAACCTGTATGGATTAAACGGGGAATATTTCCGGGCGACAGTTTGAATCAATTTTGTTTCTGCTTAGCCCTGAATCCTCTTAGCGCACTACTGGAGTATTCAGGTCTAGACAATCGGTTGAGGAGAAAGGGTCAGGTCATATCTCACCTCTACATGGATGATTTGAAACTCTTTGCCTCCAACAAATTGCGAGTGTTGTAGTGCCATTTGGATGGAATTTGGTGTGGACAAATGTGCAGTCATGCATGTAAAGCGAGGGGAGATTATGGAATCCGAGAGACCTCAACTCTCGGATTCCATACATCTTAGATCTCTCTCCTCATCCGAAAGCTGGGTCGACTTGTTCGGGTTGCCAGGGCAGTGGTGGCGTAGTGGTAACGGCCCTGACTTACAAGTTGTAGGTCGTGGGTTCGAACCCAGGCCGGCGCTTTGTGTAAATTATTTCATCACCACTGCTCTCAAAACGGTGAAGGAAAAAATCCTAGAACCAAAAATTCGAAGACGTGACATTTACCAACCCGCACTGGGCTCGCGTGCTAGATTACGGCCCACTCCCTCTCACCGAGAGGAGGCTTGTGTCCCAGCAGTGGGAACATTAAAGGCTGATGCTTATGCTTATGCCCGACCCAGTTCTCGAAAATGACCATGGCATGTTGCACTGGGATCGGTCTATCATTACTGACAAGACTATTGTCGCAAACAAGCATCAGGCTTATATAGTGGTGATAGATCGATCGGTTACTATACTTCCTTGCGAAACACCATAGCTTACATTGACCTCATCACTGGTCCAGTTGTCTATACGCACTCTCTGTGTACGGTTGTTGAGATAGTCTTCAAAAAGTATGAGTGGAAGTCCTCTCACTCTCCTGTTTAGCTTCCTCAAAAGGTGAGGGACAGCGACCGTGTCAAAGGCCTTGGCTAGATCCAAAAATATGGCTAAGCATTTTCTTTTGGAGTCTAAATTGGAAACAAAGCATTAGTAAGCTGATGCACCGCGTCATCAGTCGATTTTCCGCAACAAAAACCGAATTGCGACGTTGAAAGAACTGTTATTAGACGCTCTAAGATCTTAGACAAGGTTGGGAGTATTGAGATTGGCCTATAGTTATTGACACAGTCTCTATCACTGCTCTTGAAGATGGGTTTGATTATAGCTGTTTTTTAGGTTTAGCAGGTTTGAAATAAGCAACTCAACATCATTTTCATCCGTAGGGAGCAGGACGAGTGATTCAGCCGGATATTTTAGTTTTTGTCAGAACGGCTAGTCTTGTTTTCGCTTGTAACGTTTTCAGCAAGTGTCTTTCCCACATTAGCAAAGGTGTTAACCTCATTGATGTACTTTTTAGGGTTCTCGTTCGACATAAGAGTGGATGAAGTGTCCGGCAGGCTTGATTTGCAACAAATGGTTTTCATTATCCCCCAGAGCTTTGTCATTGTAACCCTTCGCAATCTCTTGCCTTTTAAAAATATATTTTTTTGCTTTGTAAAGAGTGCATTGCAATAATTCCTGTACCGCTTATAGGTAGTCATTATCTGGGTTCTTTTTAACCTTTTTGTGTATATTGTCTATTCTTCATGCAGCAGAGTAAACCCTCATTTATCCAAGGCTTGTTTATTCGTCTTCTTGATGGAGTTTTAATTATTTTGGTATTCTTTAACATGGTTGTGCTTATTAATGATGTCAGAATTTACACAGCAGTATTGGCGTCGTTACAGATTGGTACTGACGTAGTCTCAAGCGTTCATTGCATCATTGATCCAATTATTTGTAGTATAAACGTTTATAACATTTTCTATCGCAAGCTAACTTAGCGCTCAAGGTGCTGGGCAGCGAATGGGTTAAGATTGACAGCCACACTTTCATGGTCTGTTATTGAGGACTCGATAACGAAGCAAGTGGCATTTAATTATAATTTAACTTTAATGAGATCTAGACAAGAGTCACCGTGGGTTCGCATGGCATATCGTACCCTGGAAGCTTACCATGGCTTGCCAGGATGTTTAGATACTCATGTGAGCATTTGTCGCTAGTGCTAGGTTTAATGTCGATATTTATGTCACCACACAGAATTATATTTTTGCAACTGTTTAGTCCTGTCATTAGAGTATCCAGCGAATTAATTAAATTAGTGATGTTACGTTGACTTGGTGGTAGATAAATGCCAGTTATGCACGTTTCAGAGTCTATACACGACGCAGTTTGCATCACTTATATGATGCGATTTTTTATAATAGATGACAATACCCTCGTTTTGCTATGGAATATTGTAGCAACATAATTATAACCATCCAAAGCGGGTACCAATTTGGCTGACGCAATCCAACACTTTACATCTGATCTACAGAGTAGTGAAATTAGCCATGTTGCAGCTAATGCTTCTGATATTTTGGGAGACCAAAATGTTGAGGACAGCTGGCAATGTTGTTGATGTCACACCTAATTCAGTTAGCTAGCGAGAATGAATCTAAGCCCTTGAATTTTTACAATCGAATTTTATTTGTTAATTTCAGTAGGCACAGGTTTAAGGAATTCTGTATTATGGAACAATTTATCATCATTGGCATCGACGTATACTAGGATTTTTTATTGACATGGAGCGTGAATGGTTGCGTTGTGAGATTACTATTGGCTAACAAGTGTTTCTTTTCCATGTGCAGCGCGATGGCGATCGCGGAAGGGAGCCGGGAGGGCTACGGCGAGGAGGAGCAATCGCTGTCGGGCTCCATGCTGTCGCTGGCGCACAGCAACTCGTCCGCCAGCTTCGCGGCCGGCTCGCTGTAGCGCGTGCGCGCCGCCTATTGCTGATGCCAAACCCGAGGCGATCGCGGAGGGCAGCCGGGAGGGCTACGGCGAAGAGGAGCAGTCGCTGTCGGGCTCCCTGCTGTCGCTGTCGCACAGCAACTCTTCCGCCAGCTTCGTGGCCGGCTCGCTGTAGCGCGCGCGCCGCCTAATGCTGATGCCAAACCCGACCCAAGCGCTTGTACACCCACAGTGTACGCTTCAGTAGATCATTGCTTGCTCGTATTCGTGATGGAAACTCTGACGGCGCGCGGTTCCCTCACCGTCCATATTCATGACTCGAACGCCACTGTGATAAGGCGGAGGAAAGAATATTGACGGTGCAATAATCGTTGACGACGCCAGCTATAGAGCGTTATGACGCTCACAAAATTTTGTGGACCCCCCGGGTGTAAGTAATGTAAATTTTTTCATCGCGAATTTTTTTGAAGTGTCATACACTCATTGCGCTCTCTAGTATTCAGAGCGGTTACATATGATCGATTGTTGTTATTATCGTTAGCAATGTTCACGGGCTACCTCATTAGACTTGTTACGAAAATTATATGTGTTGATTGATTGAATTGTGTAAGGAGTATATCGTAGTCCGCAGAAGTATTATTTTGAGTATTGGGCACGGTACAATGTTTTGGCACCAGCATTAGAACTCCACGTCCCATTCTTATTACTGAGACTGTCTGCCCTCCCGCGGTATGTAAATTCATGTTAATTGGCAACATGATATTATTTAATATACTGTTGGACACTGATAATATTAGCCTAATTTTTTTATATTTTTTTTGTTACGTCTTCCAAAGTGAAAAGTACGGCCGTTTGTCAAATGGTTCGGGAGGGCATTTCCTATTTTATTACACTATTAAGTTTATTGCACTCCATAATTAAATAATTATCTCTTAGCTACAGTCGAGTCGAGGAATAAACTAGAAAGTTGCAGCACACAATAATAGCTATTATTTGTATAGAAATAAGGTTACTATTGTCTGTTGTAAACAAACATTATTCTCGACCCAGATGTTAATGCATCACCATGTTTCTGATGTTTTGACAAATAATCGCAACTGAATACATCTACATTTGTATATACATAATATTATGTAGCTTTCAGTTATTATATTTTAGTTAGACGGATCACTGAGTTACAGTGAATGATTATTTATTGTATTTTATAATGCATGTTTACTTTTAAAAATAAAAAATATTTTATGAATCAGATGTTTCAGCCATCAATCGAATAATGTGCCTAACTCTGCCTAAATATTTTATCAAAATATCGGAAACATGTTGTTACATAATAAGAGTGAAGATATAATGGTAACAAAGAGGTTATACGCAAGTCTGTCTGCATGTCTGAGGTTATTTAAATGATGCATCGATGTGAGAATGAGACGCTTCTTTTCTATTAGAGATTTACTCACGGTACGACACTGTTCCGTTGGCTTGCCAGACGTCACGGCGCTAGATAATTAACGAAACATTAGTTGTACACTGGGAATACGATAAAATACGTGCTCGAAGTATCCGCACTACACCTAACATTGTTGTCACACGATAATATTGAAGTAAACACTTGAAATGTAAAACTTATTTTATTCGCGTCTGAATATTCGATCTCTTAGGCATAAGAAATTTTATGATCGTCTCTAGAATATTATTAGACCGTCCATCGTTAAACCGCAGCACACGTACTACAACGGAACAGTGTCCAGTAGAGGGCATGATTAAATTTTAAAATCTAGTATTCCTGATCCAATCTTGTATAAATATGTAGCTTATGGTAAGTTTCCACAGTGGTTCTAGCAGATTTTTCATCTTGATGCTCTAATGAAACAAGATTGAAAAATGTCAATACGGATTATCGCGACCACGTCGAATCATAAGGTAAACTTTGCAGAGAAACCAAGGAATGTTGATCCTCAAAGTATACGCTTAGCAAGTTTGACTAAAGGCATTAATTAGATGAAGTAGTCAGACGAGGCACCGAGCCGCGCGCACCCCGCCCCACCTCACTGTTCACAGAGGATGTTATTATTTACAACATTAGATAGACAAAATTCTAATATTCATATCATTAGTTTTTACTTTAGGAACCATTTTTGCATATATTTAATGTAAGTTGAATTCTTTGAAGAGCGGACTGATGGTATTTGTTTATTGGCCTAGTATTGAGTTTATTAAATGTTTAAAAGGGTTTTGTAACGAAAACGTTTATTATTATGCTTATTTTAGATGATTTTAGATTTTATTAAAAGGATTGTAACACGCTTTACTTAATCATAATAACAATGTGCAGGTGGTGCGTATCGCGCTGTGCCACTGCCGGTTATGTTGTGTAAATATATAAAGTATATGTATTATTGTGAATATGTATTAGCGAGCACACGGTTTGCCTTACGGGCGAGGGGGCGCGCCGGGCTCGGCGTTATGTATATAAAGAACAATAATTTAAATATTATAAATAATTTGTTACTTTTGTAAGGTGCGAGTGCGGTTTTGTGTACATTGGAAGTGCGACGCGGCGGTCCCCGTGCGGGGCCCGACTATGTGCTATTTTCTTTATTTAGTGTCCTAATACCCTATCGTATTGTGTACTAAGCTTACCAGTCAAATATGTATAGCAAATGTATTATTTAATTTAAAATGGATTATAGTCATAAATACCCAAATTTAGTTAATACTATTTTTAAAGTATTTTTTATTATTTTTATTAATATTCTTCTCCTAAAGCATCACATGATGTGATCGTATTATTTGAGTTTGTTGGAAGTTTCTTGACGGATTTAAAGTATCGAAGCCTAAGTGATTTAGGTATAAAACTATATACAAAGCGTTTGACAAAAGTTAGCTGTTTTACGTGAATATCTTTACACAACGCTATTTACCCTAATCATATAATTATAAAATTTGCTTCGATATTCTAGGTAATGCAAGATAATGGTAAATGGCATTGTGAATAGGTATCACTCTATTCTTAGATTCCACATTACCCCCTCCTGAACTGACCAAATATATGACAATAATCTCTAGACACAGCCTAACTTGACTTGTCACCCTGTCTGTACATAATAGTAGACTGCGAGCGCGCGGAGTGGACCTAACCGTTGGAAGTACTCAGCTGTACATAACTCACTTGTGTTAAACGCACATTTTGCGCAAACACTCCCAAAATACTCAATATAGGTAATTATATAATAGATAATATTGTTTGGTAAAATGTAAGTTATCTTGATACTAAAACACAGTAGTAAAACAACAGACAAGCGCTTATCCTAGCATGCGTTATCAATCGGCTATCTGAGAGACTCTAAAGGTCGTGGCACACTATACCGGCACCGCTTCAACACAGTAATTGTTATTCAAATTATCCGTGTGTCGTATATTTCATAATGTCAATATGAAAAAGCCAACGGCGGGCAGTCAGCGCGCTTGCCGCTACCATACAATTCGACTCGCAGACCGCGCGCAGTAAGCAAACGGTCGCACGTTTGCTTACTGCGCGCCAACTACGAGTCGCAATGTAAACAAGTCAATGTAAACCGAGACATGAAAACGTGCAAGTCCTGGGCCTATTCAATCATAAATGCCATAATTATAACAATTGTGTTTACGGTCATAGCAAGCTTGCACCTCGCGGCCAGCGCGCGGACTGCGAGCTTGCACCTCGCGGCCAGCGCGCGGACTTCGAGCTTGCACCTCGTGGACGACGTGTAGCATGCGCGCTGGCGGCTAGCCGTAGCATAAATTCCAGGAGACGCCGTGCTGCAGCTGTGCAGTTGCGGTGCCGGTATAATGAGCCATGACCTTTATTTGTGACAAAATAATGCCGGTACTATTCCGCCACGTTTCGTCCACTGTCGATCTCCGCTGAAGGCTTAGCAAATCGGGAACCGAAGCACTATGGAATTGAACAATAAGCTGTAACTTCGCTTGGGTGCAATAGATGGTCGGTACTTAAAGTTAGGCGCGTAGTATTTTGCTCGCTGTCATAGTCCTCTGCCTGAATGCTGGCGTAGAGACCGTGCCGGTTTCGTGCGACGCGAGACTGACGCACACTCTGTAGCAGGCCGAAAGGCTCTGGTATAGTGCGTAGGCGCGTCTTTTTCCTATTCCAACCTCCCACCACTTAGCTGTTCTAGAGTTAGATGTTATCAGTTATCTGTCACCTTTCAACGGTCACGATCTACAGAATAAATAATTATTATGAGATAGAAGTACCAAACTCGTAGTTAGCGGTCACGTATTTTGTAAATTGTAACTATACAATTTTTATATTTTACCATTGTATAGTCTTTTATCACAGATAGGTAGTTAGCAATATTGTGACCGATGTGACAAGGTGCGCGCGCGTTGCCGCCGGTTATAGTTTGCGATTGTTTGCGGCTCGCTCGGTGCACCGTTGTTTTCTTTTTATTTTTTGTTACATAATATTTAACAATGAATTTCTAGATTCTAACTATTATCACTAATAATACTGTAATATAATCTGGTTCATGAAAAATCAAACCGAAATAAATTAAATGGAAAGAAAATCACTCTCTTGTATTATTTACTACAATGCCTTCCTCATCTTGTCATGGTCTCAACACGAATGAAAGTAAAGTCAAACTGTTTAAAAAATCTATTTCTGAATTAACATAAAATGTGAAACAAAAAAACAAGGATATACAACAACGATACCAAAGTACATTATTATCATGATTATCTTGAATTAACCCTAAGATTGATCTTACATTAATATTACGGTTTCGTTTTTCATAAATGCTATCAAAAATAAGAAAAAGATTATTAGTAACTAATTTCTATACTACAAAACTAAAGCCGTGTCTCCACAATGCGCTGTACAATAATGTAAAATAGAATAACCACACGGATTATAAAATAATGCTGTGAAGACGACGGAAAATATTGTGCTTCTCATAGTAAACTGGTGCATACGTTTAATTAAATTAACACGATGACGTCCGGTTAATAAAGAGAACAAATTATTACGAGTTGCCGACAACATAATATGAAAAATTGCTCATCTGATTGCCAATCAGCAAACTCTTTTTGCCTTTGGATTGTTCAACCAAAAAAAAAACGAATTGATATCATTTTTTGCTAAAATATTTTCTACGTAGCTTTTAGTATACCGTTTCCTATTTGGAAACTTAAAAAGGCATACTGGATATTGAAGCACAGTGCCGCAATACATTTGATTTCATTTAAAGTCCTAAACAAATAATATTTGAAACATCATTACATTAAATTAGATTTTAGGAAAATCTAGCGATTAAAACTGGGGCGTAGTTACGATTGGATAGGTACCCCATTGATTACTATATAAAAAAAATTTTTCGATAATTCATAAAGGCAGTTCCTAGAGGATGTAAGTAAATGCGGTCGTCGGAAGCAGTTCGCTGGTCTGGTCTACTGCGTGGGAGAGAACGATGTGGGTTCGAGGATGCGGCAATGCATCTCGCGGATGAGAGGAACGGTGTAAGCCACACATTCGTCCCAGCCTGGGTTGCGCCACGTGCTCTCACGTGTCTCACGACGAGCTTGCAGATCTTTATAGCCTGAGGAGAGTAGAATAAACAAAAATCAGGTTGGCGCATTGGTTGCGCGAATGCCTTCGATGCTACGAAGTTAAAATATTCGTGTGGCTGGCACATCCAGTCAGTCCCGTATTCTGACTGGATAGGGCAGTATTTATGGCAAACACTTTACAACATAGTTATAGCAACACGATTTTGTGTTGCTGGAAACATTTAGTGCACATCTGTATCCAGCGTTGCCAGCAACATAAAATCATGTTGCTGTAACAATGTGACGCAACTTTTGTTTACCATATACCATTCGAGGCTTTAGTGATCTGGTTATTGCTTTTATATGCTGAAATACTTACACCAAATGTGATGTACGTTGTAGAGTCGCCCGATCTGCGAGAAGTATCCGGCGAAGGCTTCGTTTTGAGCGCGGCGGTATGTGAGACCGCGAGCCCAGTTGTTCCCCCACTCGATCATTGTGCCAGGCTTCAAACTAGGATGAAACATAAGTATTTATAATCAGTGGCGTAAGTATACCATTCGAGGCCCGTGACAAATTCATCGATGTGCAGGACATGATATTAAGTGTCCCATCGTTTGTGGAACAGCACCACATTTATACTGCAGTCAGAGTCTGAGAGGTGGAGTCGTCTATGAATCTCCACCTGAACAGGTTTTCTTTGCATCGGCCATCCTGGTTATGGAGTCTGTTCAAAGATTTCTGGGTTATCCAAGGCAACTCATACACAGGTGGGAGATTTTCAGCAGATGGAATGAATAGTCTGGGTAAGAAAGAACTGACTCGCCACAGCTTCAGTCTTTCTTTTGATTGTTCGCCAGTGAGTGGAATGACATTCTACTACTGAAGTGTTAGTCATCAGCGATTACTGGAGTAACGATCTTATGATGTAAATATATATTAGACAAACCTGTAGGAACGAATCTCATAAATGTTGCTGGACGAGCGGGGCTCCCCATTGGGCCAGAAGCTGAATGCCAGCAAGTACTGTAAGTGTCGTGACCTCACGAAGTTACCGCGCTCCACCTCGAGCGCCCGGTAATCCTGCACGAGAAAAAAACCTGCTTTTAAAAGAGACCAATCTATACTAATATTATAAATGTGAAAGTAACTCTGTCTGTCTATCTGTCTGTCTGTCTATCTCTCTGTCTGTCTGTCTGTATGTTACGTTTTCACGCCTGAACCACTGAGCCGATCGTCATGAAATTTGGCAGAGATATAGCCTGGGATATGGAGAAGGACATAGGCAACTTTTTTACGCGATAACCGACATCCACGCGGGCGGAGCCGCGGGCATAAGCTAGTAGACTATAATTTAAAAAAATAATATCATAGGAAAAGGGAGTAAAATGGCATTTACATAAGCCAATTTGTCGTAGTGGGAAGTAAAATTGCTACTATCTAGAGGTACTGGGTTATGGTCTGTAGAGTCCCTAAACATGTCTCACAAAAGTAGTAATATAAAATAAATAAAAGTTTGTGCTTTACTGGGTTCTAGATTTCAATCCAGTGAATAACCATAGGTAATCTTTTCAGGGTTCTGGGCCTCAAGTCTGCTATTACAATAGTGTCAGAATGGTCTCTTCATTGTGAGTTTTTGACAGATTTGCCATACAAACACTGTCAAATACTCACAATGGCGAGACCATTCTGACACTATTGTAATAGCAGACTTGAGGCCCAGAATATAAACCAACAATAACTTTTTCTGCCTTGCATATCTTAGATACTGTCTGTCTGGTCAAGACATCTTGACAGACAATTAAGTTTCCCAATTTAAAATGACTGATAACAACTTAACAACAAATTTTAGACAATAAGCAATCATTAAGATATCTTACAGCATTCTCTTTGAACAAAATCTTTGCTTTGTCAATCTTCTCGAAGCCTCCAACATATCTCCACAGGTGGAGGGCCTGGTCCATGTCACCCACAGACACGGTCCATGACCCCACCAGCTCACAGCCAAGCTCCGCTTTTTGAGCATGCACAAACTCCACTGAAGTTTTGCTAAAAGTTTATTAAATGTTACTTTTGTTTCATACAAGTTGCCTGATTTTAATAATGATAAGAGTACAAAGATTGATTGAATGCCATGTTTGTTTATGATAATGTGTGTAACTGTGTTGAACATTCAACCAACAAAATTCTAGTTAGAAACATAAGTAAAAGCATGTTTTCTAACAGATAAGTAATCTTCTATTAAGTTAAATGACTGATGTAAAGGGTCAAGGTTTAATGCTGATAACATTCACTATGTAGGAATTCTAATGATTTGTTACTGTAGGTAATATGCAGTGTTCTATTTACAGAATGTTGCATAATAGCCAGTCTGCTCACTGCTAGGTCATACGTTAGTGTGTAAGCATCCAGATTATGTACTTATGTAAGAATATTTATGCAAACACATACTAATTTTGCAAGTATTTCTCCGTGGAGTCCGGCCTTATGTTATGTGTGTGGAGTGCATAAATTATCTCCTTGTCGCTAAGCATCCGACTGTGGGACTCCTTTGTCGGCTCTATCCTCCGTACCAGCAACTTCGAAAACCATCCATCGTCGGCGTTCGCTAATCGTGCACTTGTTGAAATCAACCTACAAAAATAACTTGCATTTATGCGAAAGTTCCAAATTTAAAACCGGACACTGTACAAAACAACAATACGAAAAGTACCTCGAATTCTTCGGTATAGCTGAACTTAAACTTAACACTTTATTTAGAGAATTCATATTGAGAACAAAACAGGCTTAAATACGATTCTAAACTACTAAATAAAAGGTTGATAAAAAGTAATTCTTGTTATCAATAATTGACAAAATCACTTGAAGGTTATCTTGAAAATAGATTTTGCATACGTAGTGACACCTATTATGAGTGACCGAAACTACCATAATATTTTACGTCAAGTTAGCCTAACCCGTTAGCACTTTCTTTGTAAATATTATGAATTCATTGATAACTTTGAACTTCTGTCCCTGTCTGTCAAGATTAGTATGTATTTAGCTATTTCATTCGCATGCCATGCAGAAGTTTGCGTACTGGACCATTTCAGAATCTGTCAAAATATCATCAGTATTTCTTTATACGCAAAAGAAAATTATTTGTCATAATCCTTCAGCATTTTTTTAAACATTATGTTATCCTCGCAAAAGTCTTATATTCAAATACTTTCACAGATAAATACGAAATTTAAAACGCAATCAAATACAAATGCTCCCTTTAAAATTTTGCGTTGCGGACTTAGAGCATAAATGCTCTAAGGTTGCGGACAAAAGTAAAATGCGATCACGTAAAAAGAAACGTTATGTTTATTGACTGATGGCCGACAATTTGCTGACAATAGATAAATTGTCATTTCTTAATTTACGAAGAAATATTTTTTTATTCAGACAAGTGAATTCAAGGCTTTTTTTTTAGATCCTGTATCACACATAAAAACCTCGTCATGGGTGAGTAGTCGCTGCAAATTGAATGTTTTTTGCGTGCAAAACTTGTTTGTAATAGTGGGCGGTGTTGTCGGTGGCTGTCTTGTGACTATGTCGGTTTGTGCAGCTTCCAGCGAGGTGACGAAGCTTCAGCAGCACCTGTCGCTGCTGAAGGAGGAGTATGGGAAGCTGCAGAGTCACTGCGCGGAGGTGGAGCGCAAGTACACGCTGGCAGCGGCGTCGGCCGGCGACCTGAGCGAGACGAGCTTTGTGGCGCGTCTGCTCATGACGGTGGCCACCCTGTACGGCAGGGAGACGTACTCCGACATCACCATCAAGCTGCAGAGCAAGTCCATGCCTGGTCACAAGTTTGTGCTGAATGCACGCTCTGATGACTGGAATGAAGAAGCACTCAAGAATCTCGAGGAATTAGGTAAAATCTTATTTATTAATAATGATGATTAGGTGTGTAGTGCTATGAAGTAATCTCATGCCCTTATCTATAATATGATAAGTCTATTTATAATCTATTTTAATTTTTTAAGTTCCCGAATATACCATTACTCATGAATACCATATCGCAATTATTTTTCAGACTGGTCTACCCTACCAGATGATATTGGTGCTGCCCTTCTAAAATGGTTGTACACAGATGTGGTAGACTTGTCTCGCGGAGACACCTTTGCCTTGCAGCTGATGAAATCTGCCGCCAGCTTCAAACTGTATGGATTAGTTGGAAAGTGTGAGCAAGCTCTCATTGCATCAGTTGGAGTTAGGTATGAAATAACTTGTAATTAATATTACTATACTTAAAAACAGATTTTAAAAATGGAGGCAAGAATTCAGTTAAGGCAGGAGTTTATTTATAACATATTTTAATATAAATATTAAAAATCCTTTGTTGTGTACAAAGGATCTAAAACCAAAGGAAATCACTATCTCACTATCTTTACAACAAATTGTATGTATTCCAATTTGTCGTAACATATTTTGTGGCATGTTTTAGTAACCAGATAGTTACATGAAATCCTATATTCCATGCAAGAATAATCAAAGTATACCCTCATTTTTCTGCTGCACGTATTCAGTCCCATGCAAAAGGGTTCTGTTCAACTGATTATTGAGGTTTTTGGCGATCAGCTTCAAAATCCAGGTTGCTGTAGACAATTTCTTATCATAAGAAACTTTAAAAGAATGGTCTATCTATAGACTGTAGCTGCTCCTATATCTAGACAAGGCAAATGAGGTATTTGATAACAAACATGTTCCCGTCTTGTTTTCAGGTCCTGTGTAAAGTTCTACTCGGCAGCTGATGAGATTGGTGCGTCGGCTCTTAAGGAACATTGCTCAGGACTTATATCTGCACATTGGGATGACCTGACTGGTATGCCATTGTATTACTTGGGTCTGTTTCAAAAGTATCTAATGCAAATGTAAACAAATGGTTCAGGAAATGCCTCAATTTTTGATGATGATTTTTTCAATTACAATTTCATAATGTTGTCCGACAAACCATAATTGTTTTAAAAAAGTGGTGAGATATAAAGATGAAACCTTCAAAATACAGATGAATGTGTGATTTATTCCTTGTAGTGAGTGATTGCATAGGAATTTTACCTGAACAAGGTTTGAGGTGACTATGAGAGGGTGGTTAACAGTAGGATTCAGCTGGGCTGGGCAGCGTTTGGGAAGCTTCATTGAGTCTTGTCGTTGCGTATTCGAGCCTAAAGACGAAAGTCTCCAAATCAGTGCGTCCTGCTTGTTATGACTTACGGAACCGAAACGTGGACACTCACGGTACGGCTGGTCGCTCTATTCAAGGTCGCTCAGCGAGCTATGGAACGGGCTATGCCTTGGAGTCTCTGAGGGATCGAATCCGGAATGAAGTGATTCGGCAGAGAACCAAAGTTCCCGACATAGCTCACAGAATAAGCAAGCTGAAGTGGCAATGGGCTGGCCATATTAGCCGTAGAACCAATGACCGTTGGGGTAGACGTGTTCTTGAGTGGAGATCGCGAATCGGCAAACGTAAGCTAGGACGCACTCTGGCTAGGTGGAGCGACGATCTTCGCAGGATCGCTGGTAGCAACTGGATGATAGTAGCCAAGAATAGAGCAGAATGGAGTGTAATTGAAGAGGCCTATCATATGTCCAGCTGTGGACTGTTATGGGCTGATGATGACGGTGATGATGTTGATGATGATGATGATGATGAGGGTTTGTTTACACTTTCAGCAGATACTTTTGAAACATACCATACATTAGCTGTTGACTAGAAAATACTGATGTAATAATTTAACTTTACAATGTTGTGTTAATAACAAGTCATTTAATTAACAGTTTAATGCAACATTATGAATGGATATGACATGGTATGGTGTACCTACATTATGCAAAAGGTATTTAGGGAAATCATTTTAGCCATACAAACATTATTTCATAGGAAGTATAACATGGGTTTCCATAATTTAGCATATTTTATCCTCAAAATGCAAATCAAAGGTATAACAATTCCGGGAAAATGATAAGCCAAGCATTACCTCATTACTTTTATGAATAACTAGCTTCTGCCCGCGACTTCGTCCGCGTTAAATTTCTTGTTCCCCCGACCCACCCCGTCGCAAACATTGCCTGCCCGTGCTTTTACTTCAT
The DNA here is from genome assembly GCA_947523025.1 of Dryobota labecula. Taxonomy (NCBI): domain Eukaryota; kingdom Metazoa; phylum Arthropoda; class Insecta; order Lepidoptera; family Noctuidae; genus Dryobota; species Dryobota labecula. The sequence goes on from OX383303.1 coordinate 14,444,469, forward strand.
TTTCGAATAAACTTTCATTAAAAAAAAATTGTGTGTAGTTAATAGGAATGTTATTCTTCCTCAAGAATTGGGCTGTAAAATGCAAAAAGATTTTTTTTTTTAATCCAACTCGCAGTTCCAGAGATTAGAGCGTTCAAAAATCAAAAAACCGGCCAAGTGCGAGTCGGACTCGCGCACGAAGGGTTCCGTACCATCCATACCAATCCTTACTAATATTATAAATGTGAAAGTAACTCTGTCTGTCTGTCTGTCTATCTGTATGTTACGTTTTCTTGCCTAAACCGCTGAACCGATCGTCATGAAATTTGGCAGAGATATAGCCTGGGATATGGAGAAGGACATAGGCTACTTTTATACGCGCTAACCGACATCCACGCGGGCGGAGCCGCGGACAAAAGCTATCCATACTAATATTATAAATGTGAAAGTAGTTCTGTCTGTCTGTCTGTCTGTCTGTCTGTATGTTACGTTTTTACGCCTAAACCGCTGAACCGATCGATATGAAATTTGGTAGGAATATAGCCTGGGATATAGAGAAGGACATAGGCTACTTTTTTACGCGATAACCGACATCCACGCGGGCGGAGCCGCGGGCAAAAGCTAGTATTATTATATAAGGGTTTTTTAAACATAGTTTACACTTGCACTTAAGTCTTTTAAATATTCGTTTATAATATTCATTCATTTCTATAAAACATCTGCTTGTTTATTGTTCATGAACTAGAACTGATTAATATTATTTGTGCAGCTTTGCTATTTCTGTAGTTTACTACTACTTAAATGACTTTGATAAATGACATACATTGTTTATTAATTACTAGCAGCCCGTCCCGGCTTCGCACGGGGTAGACAATACGAAAGACATTTTAAGACTCATTTTTCTACACCTTCGGTTACATTGTTCAAATTTTACCAAGGATCCCTAATTTTTTTCAAAATGAAATGTAGCCTATGTCAAATTGGAAGAATGTAGCATTCTATTGGTGAAAGAATTTTTTAAATCGGCCCAGTACTTTTTGAGCCTATTCATTACAAACATACAAACATACAAAAATAGGTACAAATCTTTCCTCTTTATAATATTAGTATAGAAAAAGCAGCTGAATCAAGCAAAGGTACATATTTTTTTTTTTTTTTTAATAAATGACACCTTCGAATGCATAAGGAATATTTCTTTATTTTAATTTTAGGTAGGTACCAGTTCTATGGAGAAAATACAATAGAAAGATGAGACTTTAATTCTATGGCCATTGACATACGGTTTAAATTGTAATGATTCACGCATAATAATGTTCCCACTGCTGGGATACATGCCTCCTAAATGTGAAAGAGCCACCACGCGGGCTTAGCGTGGTTTAAAAGATGGCACATGTTTTCGAAATTTTAGTTCCAGGATGTTTTCCTACACGGTTTTGAGAACAGTGGTGATGTTAATAAATTACACAAAGATAAGTGCCTCCTAAGTCGGGGCCGTTGCCACTAGACTACCACTGACTCGAATGATTCACATGCGTTCCTGAAATCTACCTAACTTGAGTAAAATTATTTTGCTTAGGCGAAGACTTCGCGCACATGTCATCTGCTCTTCTATACCGGATGTTGAAGAGCAAGACGTCACAGCCGCTGCACGGCGCCGTGCGTCTGTTGCGAGAAGACGTGGTGTTCCTGTGCCTGGTCGAGAACCACGCCAACGTGAGTACGCGCATGCTTTTACACTATGGACGATGCTGGCGCACTTTTAATTACGAGCGTACGGCAGGGACTGAATACCAATATAATTTGGATACATGATACCAAAATATCGCTATAAATACCAGTATTTGGGTATACATAAATACCGTTCTTTTTTTTTTGCCATTTTGCAATTTGCAGGTCAGCTTCAGGTTGTATCTTGATCAAAATATGATTCTCGACTGAAGAATCATCAATAAAGATTCTGTGACGTCACATTGTAGCCTGATATCAGTACTGAGTATCGATATTTTATACCGATACTGAAAGTGCTGATATAAAATACGAGTATTTATGCCAGATGTCGATACTGTTATCGGTATTTTCTTTAAAATATCGGTATTCTTCGAATCGATATCGGTCCCTGGCGTACGGTGATAATAATTGGACTGCGAAAAACGCCCTTGCTGCTATGATATAAAGGCGGTGTCTATGTCAAATTAAAGAAAGAAAGAAAGAAAAATGCGTTTAAAGAAAATTGTGACGTGGTCGTGGTTAAATATTCATTTTGAAAACTGAAACTGAAACTAAAATTACTATGACCGAGTTGTTCATGGAAACTTTAGTTAGAACGACCTACAGCACCGGTTATCGACTAGGACTAAAATCGTCTAATCTTAAAAACTACGTTTTTTTTTTTAAATTCAAAATTAAATTATTTTATTTCACATAAACCTACATGGGCACTTGTGAAACGTCAGAAGCTAGGTGCACGGTTCCAATTGGTCGATTCCTATAGCCAGAGCCGGCAAGTAACTCTGCGGTTACTCTTTTAAAATAATTGACTTTTACAAAGTTTTCAAATTACAGTACAGTCACGACAACCGCTCTCGTTACGCAAACACGGCGAACACGTTGCGCACACGTGGCGTGCTCGTTACGCACACACCGCGAGCGCTTTAAACGCACTCGCAAATTGCCAGTGTGATAAGGCCCTAACAATGCCTATTATTAAGTTTTATAAAAAGGTCATCTTTGTAAAGCGTCATCTCTCGTTTCAATGTCTTTCTAAAGATCGATGTGTCATATCTACGCCGGGGTCAGTGCTGCCATTTTAGCGCTTTCGGGGCTAGATCTATCGCAATTTTAGGGCAATCGACTCCCATTATTTTCTGTTAACTCTTAGCAGAAAATCTAGCGCTATAACAAAATATTACTATCTTGATTGGTTATTAATTTAAACATATATAGGTATTAATTTGTTACAATTTTTAACGAATAATATTTTGTCAAACATAGTATTTTGTAGACAAATTGGCAGTAATGAAACACATAAATTGGGGGTAGCCCAGCGTAATTTGTATTGCATTTCTATGCATAAATAAATAATTCATATTTTTTGTACTAAATTGACAATAAATATTTCGTATATATTTCTAATTCCTTATTTGAAAAATAGCATAATATCTAGCACTTGTTAAAATCAAATTTGTCTAGCCGAATTTAGCACTTTTTTTTGGTGGAATTAGCGCCCAACACTTGAATGGACCTGGCAGCACCAGCCCGGCTACTGTAATTTAATGAAACAGAACTTAATATAAAGGCATATTGTATAAGCGATTCATCATCGCCTTCAGTTCCATAACACATCTTACATATATACACGACCTCGTTGGAATCCGATGCACATAATGCCTCATTTACATCGAGCGTGTGCATTCTTCAAACATGCAATGAATACTCCTTTCAGTCGAGAAGTATCGAGTTGTCTTTCGTTTGACTTCAGTGATGTAAAGCCCTGACTTTGTAATTTATCGGTCATTATATTTTTATACTGGGTCAAATTAAATTAGCTAGCGTAACTCCGCAGATATGATGGGCATTGATCTAATGACGATAAAAGGAGCTGCGGCAAAAAAAAATTGCGGCACCGTACATATGATACAAATGAAGCTTCTTAAAAATAAAGAATATGAGAGATTTAGTGTGAGAGACTGAGAGTTACATTTTTCTTCCCTCTCATGTAACTAAATGTGCCTAAACGTGACAATCAAAAGTGCCTTTTACGTGCCTATTTGAAATAAATAATATAAATAACTAGCTTTTGCCCGCGGCTTCGCCCGCGTGGAAGTCGCATAAAAAAGAACTCGTATGTCATTCTCCATATCCCAGGCTATATCTCAAATTTCTAACTTAATATTAATTTTAATGTGATTCACTATGCGAATAGAAACCGAAACAAATGATTTAATACAATAAAAGTACTTATGTTCTTTACCTAAAAATGTGAAAACAAAACGAAATTAACCTCCGAAATGTCGCATGATACACCGTTTGTGCTGAGAAATCGCTCAAAATGTCTAATGAACACCAGTGGTGCATATCTGTTCTCAGCGTCACGTTCGCAATTGGACGAAATATTTGACATTTATTTTGTACTTGCAACACGATCTGGCTGTAGAATTCGATTAATCGACTAATACTTGACCGGTATTAATACATTTTTGCGGGAACACCACTAAACGAAACCAAAATACGTCTATAATCTGTGGTCGTGTGGCGGTGTCCGGTATGGCTTATTGTAAACATTCATCAAGGTTATACGTGCGTAAAGTAATGGATTCAATGAGAAAACTGTTTAATCTTAGAAGAATCTTGTACAGAATTACTGAGAAATAAGTGTAGATTTCGTATTGAGTATTAGTTTATCGAAAAGTGTTAAATATGTCAGTGAAAAAGTAACGAAAGTTTTGGAATGCACAAATTTTGATCATATGGCCGCCGTGTTTAGTAATTTTTTAATGATAAATATTCTTGTAAATTGTTTGAAATATACATAAGTAGCTAGCTTATTTATCTACGAACATAATTTGGCTAATAGCTACTGATATTATAGCGTATTGTTATCGTAATCGTATTTCCAAGAGTAAAATTCGGCAAACAAATACCTACAAAAGACAATAAAATGGATATAGTATGTTATCCTTAAGAGATAGATATATGCCATCGCGGACTTTTTTGAAGACCTAAATAAGATACACAATTCCACCATACATTATTTTGTTATATCTCAAAGGGTTTAGACAGCGTTTTCGTTGAAAGCTGCCAGACGGCTTATTTTTTTCCGACACCTCCAACAAATATCGTTAATTTATAAAAAAATGCATACAAAAACTTAACAAATTATATACTAAAACCTTCCTCGAGAACCACGCTATCTATTAGTGAAAACAGCATAAGAATCGGCGCAGTAGTTTTTGAGTTTATCGCGAACAGACAGACAGACAGACAGACAGACAGACGCGGCGGAGGACTTTGTTTTATAATATGTAGTGATGACTTTGACTTTACATCCTTGAAATTTCACTATCAATTCTCGTCCAATTATCGAATCGCCGCCTAAGAAGTTTCACTTAACATGACAACAATTCCCACTCCAATTCATAAAAATTATGAAGATAGAAAACAAACTGCTAGACAAAATATGCCTCATCTAGGCGCAGGCCACATATAAATGGCGTCGGGCGCGGACATGGCACGAGCGGCTTCCTTTTCCATTCAAATTTCATGCAAAATCAGCTGAAAGACGTCCACTGCAGGACATAGGCCCAATTGGGGGGGTTGTGCCATAATCGCCCCGCTTGGCAGGCGGGTTGGCGATCGCAGTATGGTGTTAAAAATGCATAGAGAACGCTGCTGCCCATTCTCTAGTAAGTCCCTTAGTCGCCTTTTACGACACCCACGGGAGGAGGGGTAGTGCTATTCTTTACGTCCGGCACCACACGGCACAATGCAAAATGCATGGAAATAAAGCGCAATTTAGGACACACTGTATGTCTTTGCTCGGACGTGGTTATGACGCGCCATTGCGCCACGCGCCGTGTCCTCGCCCGATGTCATTGATATGTGGCCTGCGCCCTAAACTGCAGCGATCTGTGTCTGATCTGAACTGTTTAAACATGTAATTTAATTTCAAAAGGCCACTCTTCTTTTTTATTAAAATAATCCCAAACATTGTGTGAATTCGGCGTACGCAGGGAGCGGGACAGAGCGTCCCCGCTGTGACGAGATAGAGAAGGACCGAACGCTCACGCTAGGGGATCGCCTTAAGCCGGTAGCTGAACTACTTTCAACAGCCGATTACAAATAATTACTAGATTACGGTAAACGAAGCTTTAAAGCAGCCGGCCTCATGATAATGTGTCAGAACTTTAAAAGCCATTTGCAGATTAGGGCGAATTAAGTTTTCAGAACCTTATCCGAGAGCTAGTCAAACAGGCTCTAATGGAATAGCCTTACGAAATACGGATACAATCGGTAAAACAGAAACAGTATAGGAATGATTTTATTTGATCAAATTATTACATTACATATAAGAATGAGTATCACGTAGAAAAATTACAAAACAGGATCTAAATGATAACATAAAATACAAAATAAACTTATCAACTTCCTGGCCTTAATTATTGATAATCAGGCGAACACTAAAATACACAAAAGTAATATTAAAATAAAAATAATGACTACCTACCTAACATTTGTGAAGAAAATCACAGACTTGCATACTTTACAGTGTATTTTTACTTACATGTCTTATTTGGTAAACAAACAGAATTAAAATATCGAAGTTTCGCATCAATAAGTACTTAAAATTAGGTACGAACAATTTTGTGTGAAACACATACGGTATGAATTAAATATAAATAAATAAACCGGCCAAGTGTGTGTTGGACACCACGCACAATTAGGGGTTCCGTAGTTGGGACGAATTTATCCCAAGAACAAACTTAACATTGTAGAACAGATTAATATAGATGGGACACTCCGCAAAATCATTTAAATAAAAAGCGACTCTTGCTACGACACAATAAAGTGTAATTGAGGTCGCACAAAGCTTTATTACCTTCAGTTATATTCACCTATTCGTCCCGTGGGTGTCGTAAATGTTGACTAAGGGACTTACTATAGAGAATGGGCAGCAGCGTTCTCTTTGCATTGTTAACACCATACTGCGATCGCCAACCCGCCTGCCAAGCATGGCGATTATACCAAACCCAACCCAATTGTGGGAGGCTTATGTCCAGCAGTGGACGTCTTTCGGCTGAAATGATGATGATGATGAGGATGATAATCACCTACAAGTTGCCTCTCTTTCTATCGCGTAACTCTTATACCGGCGGTGCGCGTCACTCCTACTGAATTGGCCTAGTGAGATGGGCCAGCCGCGTACTTGTAACTTCATATCTAAACTGCGGAGTGTCGCATCTTGTGTATTAATCTGTTTATGTAGTTGAAATAAATGTTCTCCCATATATTCCAACTGCAAATGTAAGTTGCTTGACTATTATTCATTAAGTTGTAAAGCCTATTTTTCTGTGATATTTTGCCTCCTAACTTCGTTATATAAGGTGTATCTATTCATACACGAAATATTTTATGAGAAACATCTATAGGTGGTAAAAAAGCCATAGCAGCGAAAAACATTTTTTTTTAAGTATTTTATATTTTTACATAATTATTATAATTTTAAAATTGCTTAAGACATTTTGCAAAAAAGCCTTTACTTACTTATTCTAAGAATGACCCGCCCGGACGCGGCGACACGAGCGCAGTGAATTTTTATAATAAATCATAATATCAAGTAATTTTAAATTATTAAATTTTTTAAATAATATACTCAGATTTTTTTTTAAATCTTTTCCATGGCTTCTTTACCACCTATAGGTGTATCTCTTAAAATATTTCGTGTTTGAATAGATACACCCTATATACATAAACTACTGCCGTGATTTTTTTCACATATGCAAAAACAACCATTTAGCTGGCAGGGGAGGGCGATACTTGACTCTTACAAAAATGTGCACTTTAAAGCTTAATATTACGCAAACGGATCCCTGAATCGAAAAATAGTTTTCATAGACCCACAATATTTTTGAACAACCCACACCGTGGGATAGACGAAAAAAAAAAACATACCCACTTTTCATGCAAGGGAGGTACCCTACAAATTATAGCTTTATAGTTCTAAGAGTCTCAGAGCTAAGCCGCGGACAGATAGACAGACAGACAAACGGACATGGCGAAACTATAAGGGTTCCTAGTTAACTACGTAACCCTAAAAATAGGCAGCCAAGGCGACTGCCGACAGAAGTTAAACTTAAAGCTATGAAATAACAGTGTTCACCCATAAATCTACAGATATACTGTTAACGTGCATAAAGAAGTTCAAAACTACTTCGAAATAATTACATTTAAACACATTTGTTCTTTCGAAATTAAAATTTCATTAGACATTATACAGGGTCAAATTTAATTAGCTAGCGAAACTCCGCGGACTTGATGATATACCCACGATAAAAAATAAATTGTTCCTCTACTACTTAAAGTAACTACACTACCAGTGGTTAACCCCAGAAAAAAAAAACACGTTTTTTTAAAAAAAATTGTTTATGGTGTTTAGATATCGATACACATAATATCTGCAGTTTCTAGCAGCTAGCTAATTACATTTGCCTCAGTAAATTTGTTTACAAATAAGATAAGTATAATAAACTACACTGTACATAACATTGACTAGCAATAATGCGTATTATAATAAAGCACCACTGTTGAAGCTCTTTGGGACTGTTCATACCTTTGTTCAACTATTAACTACTAGTAACTTAACATTATTGGCAGTATATAAAGACCCGTATGGAGGTATTAGGGATCTTACAAATAGCCTTAATTAATTATCATAGAGAAACAAATACACCGTTATTATATAGCGGTGAACAAGCAATTTTAAAATAAGAATACCTTACATAAATGCTAATTGTGTTCTAAATTATCGTTTAAATGTCTGGGCTATCGTTTTTGTGCTCATCAGTTGGCGCCACTGGCGAGTAAGGTCCTGTGAGTACTTTTATTTTATATGTTTTGGTTACGTTTAAGTACTCAATACTTCATAAAATGTTTATTTTATTACATTTTAAAATATCAAATAAATATTTACATTATAATCTTCCTAAAATTGGCAACCATTAAGCAGACAAATATTATTCTTCCTCCAAGTGCAACGAAATTAGATCCTAAGTAGGTACTTAAAATCTTAAGCCATAATTAATCAGGAATGGCACAATCTTTACAATTATGAATAATTAGTAACAATTTGCGATACAAAATCCGGCTGACAGTGAACTCACGTGAATACTCACATTTGTTTCAAATTTGACATTTCTAGAGACCTCACTCTACACTAGCGCCTCTAGCGGCGAATTCAAACGTGATAATCCTCATTGTGAACGTATCCTCGTAATAGTCTTTTCTCAAAAATGGGTCTTCTGGTCTCAACAGCAACAACAATTAGGTCCCTTTACCACACAAACCACAATAAATCGGTTAATTTAATTTACGTCACACCTGGCCATAATGTGAGTTTTACCGCACGCTACGAATACGGTAAAACTCGCATTATGGCCAGGTGAAGACATAAAATTGTGTACTAACCACGGGCAGTAAAAAAGAAAGCCCTCTATCGCATATTTACAACCCTCGGCTGCGGCTCGGGTCGCAAATACCTGCGATTTCGGGCTTTCTTTCTTTTACGGCCCTTGGTAAGAAATTTACTATTTAGCAATCCCTTTATATCTTACTCTGTGACGCGATACTTGGATTTGCCTTCACCTGACCTTTTATTAAGGTTCAGTTGCATGTAAAATAAAAATATAAAATAACATCTACACAACATACTAAGTTAGTATTTATAACAGCCTATGACTACACTGTTAAGCACCTCGTTCAGGATAGGTCTGATACGAATTTCTACCCGGAAAATCCTAGCCAGAATGATCAAGACGCTATGTACAGACCGCTCTAAGTAAACTCCAATTAATTCTGATTCTGTTTCCGTAAAGGACTCCCCTTACGGGAAATTCTCGAACAAATGCACGTGCCGTTTTATGTGTGACTAGTTAGTCAGTGCTATTTAGCTGGTAATTTCTTCCTCTAACTTAAAACACAGAGAATTACTGCCATAGCGGCCACTGCTAAAACATTTCTGAGTTTTTTCTCGGCGCCATTGCACCGATCCCCTCTGCAGTAGCAATGAGTCGTCTTCGTGGACCGCGCGTCATTGCTCGGGTCTTCCGAACACGCCTCATCGTAGACCTCGTATATGTCAGTGACTGCATGCCATTTCCCGTTGGACTTCCTTTGTTCTCCATCCGTTGTCTGTGGTGCGCAACCGCGTGCTATGCTCAGAGATGTTACTGTAACAAAATATTTTAAATTAAGTTAGGTATGGGTAATCCAGCACAGGAAGGAAACTTTTTTTATAAAAAAAAAAAAAATCCTTTGTGTGGTTCTTTCCTCAAAATACCATTTCAGACACCAATCTACATGATCTTCACACAATCTGACCAAGATTGTGTCTTGACTTTAAAAAAAACTGACCTCGTGTGTTTCGGCCTTTCTTCACAGAGTGACTACTCTGTGAAGAAAGGCCGAAAACTAGATGAGATCGGCGTTTCCTATCTGACTAGATAGGAAACGCCGATCTCATCTAGTTTTTAAAATTATGTTTGACGTACAAAAGTTTTTGTAAAACCTACTTACAAAAATAAAATAATTTATCATTCTGAAAAAGGCACCTACTAGTGAGCTTTTAATCAAATTAAAAGTATTCAAAGAAAATTGGTATTTTGGGGACGAGGAAGAATTCTATACAAAAATAAAGAAATAAGAGACAATAATAAAATTTAATCAAAAATAAAAATTGGATTAATACAGTATGCAAGCTCCTACAAACAGGTGCGACACGGGACACGACACAAAGACACCGTGTGCCGCGCGACGAGCGGTCTCCTTGTGTCGCGTCGCGTGTCGCGCCTGTTTGTAGGAGCCTTAAATCTTAGAAATAATGTAGGTGTTACAAAGAATATGCCTGTACTAGGATAAACCTGTATCACAGGCGGCATGAGTTCTAACAATTAGTAACACACAGATCCCACACACACACATCACATTTAGGCACTAACGATATTTTCTAAATAATATCCGCTCGATCTTTGCCTAAATACTCAGAAATATCCGATAATTATGAAGCCAATAATTGAAATTATAAAAAAGTTTGATTTATCATCAATTCATACATTCTCATGAATCATGTATTCATGATTGATTAGTACCGTGTGGTTCGTCACGCGCAGCAAAACGGAAACGAAATAAATCCGAATGTGGAGTTCAATTTGTTTTTACAAATTTTTTCTTTTTGACATATATATTTTTTCTTATAAATTTTTATTTTTTTGAGAAAAACAATTAATATCGTTTGATTATTGCAATTATGCTATCAATTTTTTTAGTATCAATGACATCCACGAATATTTGTACGCCTTCTGGTATAACATAGCGCGCTTGTAATTTTTTTTATAACAACTATTTTATTGTACCTATGTTAACAAATGATTAAATGATGATCAAAATTGCAGAAATAAATTGAAATATACAAATTAACACATAACAACATCACTCCTGTATTCCCCGAAGGGATAGGCAGAGGTGTTCATGTTGTACACACGGCCACAAATCAAGCTATACATTTCCAGTTTAGGCTGATCTCGCATTGTACGGAAATCCTATACAATGCGAGATCCGATTATACTGGAAATGTAAAGCTTGATTTGTGGCCGTGTGTACACCCACATTTCTCTAGTTAGGTATGTTTAAGTCCCATGTAACAGGGGGCGAGCCAATTGCTATCAACCGAGTACAAATCCATACTCCGGGCTGCTACTCAGAAATTCCTAAAGGAAAAACCCAATAACACTGCCCGACCCGACATTTTTATGAAGTGAAAACTTCTTTAGGCGCGTTGAGCACTTTTTGGTAGGGGAAAAACTTATGGGTTCACGATTGTCATCGAACGCTTTCCATGAGCTATATGTATACTGTGTTATATGTGTACTTTTTTGGTGAACAAAAATCATGGAACTACCGTCATCGTCACCGAACGCTATCCATGGGCTATATGTATAAAATAACAGTTATTCCAAAGTTTCGTGTTTTCATTTCATTTCTGTCGGCAGTCCTTATGACTACCAAATTTTTTTTTTGTTAATTCGCCTGTACTGTCCCACAGCTGAGCAAAGCCCCCCCCCATCCTTCCAGGCACCCTTTTCTATAGCCACCTCGGTCAAGCCCTTGCGGTACGCGTCTAGATCGACTCGCCACCTCTTCCTGGGCCGCCCATCCTCAGGCACCCACCGTGTGGTTCCTGAAGCCCTGCGGTCACTATGCATGCGGCTGACGTGACCCGCCTAATCCCATTTCAGCTTGGCAGCCATTTTACCTACGTCTAGGATCCCCGTTTCGGAGTGCAGCGTGGTGTTTCGTATTCTCTCTGTTCGTTTAACGCCCAAAATTCTGCGCTCCACTGCTCTTTGGCAAACCCCAAGGCGGAACTTATGCCACTCGGTGAGCGACCAGGTCTGAGCACACTGACTAACTGCATTAATTTAATTAAAAAATAATGAACTTATGTAGCTTGAAACATGTTATCATAATATGTATTGTATTTAAATTGTGATTTGCAATGTTATATAAATTACATGGGTGACAGACTGACAATGCTTCTTACATAAAATACTTTAACAAATGATGTAATTACACGCAACTAACTATTCCTGACATGATTGTGAAAGTAATGAATGACACAGCAAACATTGCATTGTGTGTCCCGTAACACATGGTATTAAAACTCAACCCGGCTGTTTAAGGGTTACCCAGAGTTTTTACTCTGGGTACCCCATAAACAGGCGAATCCGGTGGATCTCATATTAATTGCTACCAAAATAATAATGTAATAATATTAATTAATTTATAATGATTAATTATATTAATAATTATTTTATTTAAGTAAATCTACACTAATATTATAAAGAGGAAAGATTTGTACCTATTTTTGTATGTTTGTAATGAATAGGCTCAAAAAGTACTGGGCCGATTTAAAAAATTCTTTCACCAATAGAATGCTACATTCTTCCAATTTGACATAGGCTACATTTCATTTTGAAAAAAATTAGGGATCCTTGGTAAAATTTGAACAATGTAACCGAAGGTGTAGAAAAATGAGTCTTAAAATGTCTTTCGTATTGTCTACCCCGTGCGAAGCCGGGACGGGCTGCTAGTCAATTATAATAAATAAAAATAAAAAAATATTAATAATGAATGAATGAATAATTGAATTAATATAAATTATAATATGATTTATAATCACACTGTGTTTGACAGTATTTTTGAAAATGAAGCGGTTTTGATAGCAATTAATATGAGATTTTGTGACATAATTATAATAGCTGCCTATCATTGATCCACTGCTGGGCAAGCCTCTTCTCATACAGAGAAGACATGAGCATAGATCATCATGATTGCACAAGGCAGATGCGATTACTGGAGGCCTAAGCCTTAGTTAAGACATCTTTATCCTACTTCTAACCAATGCTTAATTCTTCTAGCTGCCTAAATAGAGGCATTTCGCGCGAAGCCTTCGCCCTATACGTCTTCAAACAGAGGTGATAATTGATTTTCACTGATAGGTACTATTTACACTGCAAATTACAGTGATCTCCTTAACTTTTTGCTTTTGCAATCCACTACAGGATATGCTCTGTTAATAAAATACTATTTATATGAAAGACCAAAAGGTAGATATATTTTACATTGGCATAGTCAGCCCTAAAAGTTGCCAATGCTGGGACACTAGACTCCTCTCTGTGTGAGAGAGTGGGCCATAATCCACCACGCGGGGGCCCAAGTCTGCTATTTTTATAAATTCGTCACTCCAACACGATCCCATTGTAATTTTGCTAAAAGTTGGTAATCTGCTAAATTCATAATGGTCGGTCATTGGTCGGGCAATGGTCTCGTAATAGAATTGTATTACAATGTCATTTTGAACATTTATTCATGCCAGATTACATTTATATATATTTTTACATATTATTTATTAGTGTTATAAGCAATCTGATGTAGTAGGAAGGTGGAAGTTTAGTAGGAAGTTTCATTTGTATGTACGAGATTACCAATTCTTTCAATGGAGTGTCAGTGGCTGACCATTGGAAAGTCATAATGACGCCATTATATTAGTAGATTACCAAACTTGTCAAAATCAACAATTATGAAATCAATGATAGACCATTCCGACACTATTGTAACAGCAGACTTGAGGCCCTGTAGTGGAGTCACATGTCTTCGAATTTATGGTTCTAGGACATGCCTGTTTTTTCTCGATGTTTTCCTTCACCGTTTTGAGAGCAGTGGTGATGAAATTATTTTCACAAAGTAAAGCGCCTGCCTGGGCTCGAACCCACGACCTACAACTCTTAAGTCGGGGCCGATACCAATTAATACTACCACCACCACCACCGCTGCTCCATAACTCTCTACTCTCTATATACAGGGTTATTTGTAAAACACCAACAACCTCGCAGGAGTAGATTACTAACATCATAAACAACAACATTTGTTCTACGACTTTTTCGAAAAGAGGTAAAAAAAATCGACTTTTCATACAAAACTCGATCAGCTGTACGGACATAATTATGTATGGAGAGTTGTTTTTTTTTTTTTTTTGTCTGCTTTAGGAAAAGTCGTAGAACAAATGTTGTTGTTTATGATGTTAGTAATCTACTCCGGCGAGGTTGTTGGTGTTTTACAAATAACCCTGTATATTACATTACTAGCTTTTGCCCGTGGCTCCGCCCGCGTGGATCTCAGTTATCGCGTAGTAAAAGTAGGTTATGTTATTCTTCATATCTCAGGCTATATCTCTGCCAAATTTCATGACGATCAGTTCAGCGGTTTAGGCGTGAAAACGTAACACACAGACAGACACACAGAGTTACTTTCACATTTATAATATTAGTATGGATAATATGGATTAGTATGGATTTTTTGTTGTGTTGTGTTAATGAAAGAGCCCCTTTAATATTGTAGCATGTATGTGTAGTATACGCTTATGGTGCAACCTTGCACGTTTAACCCTGCCGATGCGCGTGCGCCATGCGTGCAGGCCTCATTAGCATCGCCGCCGGGTTACGAGAGGAACTGATAATTCGTGACTCACATGTCGATTCACAATTTTGTTTGCAATTCGCACTATATTAAAACAAAATGATGCTGGGGAATTTCGATGACCATTAGTTACTATCATTATTGCCATTTATAACTCTGTGTAACTTTTTTGCTGGTTTCCCATATTACAGTTAATAGCTTTCCTTATTAAATTCGTTGTCCTTAATTACTGTCGTTCAAAACGGGATTTCATTTTCCATAAGGGTGTTACCACACCAATCGATCGATGGTAGAATGGATTAGTCGACGTCAATCGATAGTTTCTACCACACCAATCGATCGATCGTCGACCGATGCCATCGACCGGCAATCGATCGATTGGTTAGTCGACCGGTATCCGTGGATCAATTAAAGCTACCACACCAATCGATCAACGTTGACCGATGTCGATCGATGGCATCGATCGGCGATCGATCGATTGGTGTGGTAACACCCTAAGAAATAAGCATTACCTTTGTACTCAATATTAATATGTCGTATCTATATGTACCTTACTGTGTTATAAATTATAATAAAATAAATAAATAATCACATTTATCTCTAAAATTACTTAACTTCACATAACAATATCACGCCACGTTATAACTGCATAAGACATAATTCAGAGAGCACTTTCTTAAGGCGTGTTATGGTTAAGCAACAAGTCTTATATGTATGTTCGGTTTGACGTTAAGTGACATTTTACTGTCCCACATAAAGTTGCGCCACCAACGGGCCACATGACACATATTCCTTTAAAGGAGCATTTCGTAAGGAAGCCGCCTTAACGGTACCGCATCAACACATTCTTTTTATTGTCCGCCACTTCCTTTATGCACATGTTTATCGATTCCTATAAACAGTGTAATGAATGTTTGAGTAAGTAACTTTGACTCTTAAATTACTGTTTTTAAGGGTTCCGTACCCGAAGGGTGCCAAACGGAACAATATTACTAAGGGCCCGTTGTTTCAAACAGTTCGTTAACGTAACATATCTAAAAATCTGCCTAGCCTTTTCTCAACTATGTTGGGGTCGGCTTCCAGTCTAACCGGATGCAGCTGAATACCAGTATTTTACATGGAGCGACTGCCTATCTGACCTCCACAACCCAGTAACTGGGTAACACGATACCCCTTGGAAAGACTGGTTGTCAGACTTTTTGGGCTTCTGACGACCCGTAACGACTGTCAAAGATCCACGAATGACAGCCGGGACCAACGGCTTAACGTGCTTTCTGAGGCACGGAGGAGTCTCGGTATGTAAAGATGGTCACCCATCCACGGACCAACCCCGGCAAGCGTACCTTAACCTGACGGGTTGACCCGTGCGGCTGTTATTACTTAGCCACGAGCTCCTCGTTAACGTAACATAATATGTACGTCAAATAATAACGATTACATATGATGTTTAACGTTCGTTAAATACAAAGCGTTGATTCACCGCATAAAAACCGATCGTCAAAGTTCAAATGTAAAATAATAAAATGACTTTGACCAGTGCGTATGACACTTGTTACTGTAACCGTTATTTTTTTACGAACGGTAAGGGCATAATTTTGTGAAACAACGGTTTGACGATAGTTAGCGCGCCATTTATGACGTATACGCGTGCGTCAAGTGGACGTGAAACAACCCAGCCTTAGCCTCCGATGTCCGTGCGTCCGTCTGTCTGTCAGCGGGCTATATCTTATGAACCGTAATAGGTAGAGAGTTCAAATTTTCCGCTATAACAACAAATAATAAAAATTCAATAAAGTTAATAATTAAAGGGGGGTAGGTCCACCATACTCGAAGCTAGTTTTTTTTTTTTTGTTCGGCGTTTTTTTGTTCGATCTTAATACGGTACGGAACTCTTCGAGTGCGACTCCGACTTGCACTTGGCGGCTTTTTTTATTATTCCGTAATAAAATGTTACAAATTGGTGAATTTTTCCTCTTATGGTGCGTACAGACTGGTGAAACGTAACATGAAATGTATC
This sequence comes from Dryobota labecula, assembly GCA_947523025.1. Classification (NCBI taxonomy): domain Eukaryota; kingdom Metazoa; phylum Arthropoda; class Insecta; order Lepidoptera; family Noctuidae; genus Dryobota; species Dryobota labecula. The sequence continues at coordinate 14,461,210 of OX383303.1, forward strand.
ATGTATCATGAAAGGTAACACACTTTGTAACAATTCCTTATAGTTTGACGTATTGCGCGCGCGAAAAGTGCATGTCACGCGCACGCTACGAGCATTACAAGCCGCGCGCGGAGAGATCCGTGATTTGTCGCTTTTTCGAACGAACAGAAAAGGGCGCGCAGTATGCGCGAGGCAGCAGTGTGGACGGTCGTTTCAAAAATCCGCACGTGCACGTAACGACGTCTACGCTTGCAGAGAACATGCAATGAAAGGCAGAATGATACATTTCATGTTACGTTTCACCAGTCTGTACGCACCTTTAGCACCATTAATAGTCTAGGCTTTTCCCATTATGTCCGAGTCAGCTTCCAATCTAACCGGATGTAGTTGAATACTAGTATTTTACATGAAGCGACTGCCTCAATACGACGTCCACAATCCAGTGACTGGGTAGCACGATACCCCTTGGTAAGACTGGTTGTCAGACTTTTGCGCTTCTGACAACCTGTAACTACTATCAAAGATATACGAACACTGTTTGGACGTAGTTAAGCAGAAAGGACTCAACCCACATTGGTCAGGGATGAGTTGTATACAGTGTGAGTCTTTATAATGTGCACATATCGAAATGAGGGAATCTATGCTTAATTTTATCTACGGAAAAATTACAAAAAAAAAATCAAAAGAGGGTAGGTTTTTCCCCAATGTTTATTTTATGAGGACGCCTAATTACTTCCAATCATTATGGAGTTTGTTTCATCGTGATAGATCATTCAGTTTAAAAGTTACACCGTTTTGTTTACACTGGGAACAATTTTTTTTTAAGTTCCATAAAACATAAAATAAAATATTTATATATTTTTTATATTTTTGCCGTAGATAAAATTAAGCATAGATTCCCTATTTCGATATGTGCACATTATAAAGACTCACACTATACCAAAGAGGTCCTAACGGTTGGTTCTTTCACTCAGCAAAAAAGGTCCGACAAAGAAGAGGTTTATTTTTTAATGTTGGGAACCAACCCACATGTACATGTACCTTCCGTTAACCGTTAGGACCTCTTTGGTATATACAACTCATCCCTGACCACATTGTGGGTTGAGTCCTTTCTGCTTAACTACGTCGGTTTATCCTGCACTTAAATATTCAATGTAAACAAAGAAATAAATAACAAATTCAATTATTGGTAGCTTCGAAGCGTGTATAAAAACAGTAAAGAACTTATACAAGGCAGTAAATCTTCGGTAAATGATAAATGAGTTTTTTGTTTAGGCGCGTATCGCTCGACGGCTAACAGAGGTGTCGGTCACGGGTCATTGCCACTTAGCTTCACGGGCAGCTGGTATCTAGCTCTATTAATAAATAACCTTACCTTAGCGAATTAACATTTTGCGGGCTTTACCATTATGGCGTATCATTTACATACTCGAAAAAAAAATCAAAGAGTATGCTTAGATGGTTTGGTCATGTTGAGAGTATATGAATGAAAGGGGACTAACAAAAGGTATTTACAAGGCAGCTATGAGTGGAAACGGTGGAACGGGACGCCCTAGGAGGACGTATAGTAGGGATGCAAGAAGTGCCAAAAAGTATCGAAATATATAGTGACGATATTTCAATACTGATTTCGATATATCGAAAAACAAAATCTATATATCGGTAAAATTTTCTAAAAAATATTTGTACTTTATGAAATTCAAAGGTAGTGTTAATAAAACATTCATCTAAGTATCTTTGACTCAGACGCATCACATTCCGAGCTTTGAACAGGATGACTGGTATGTGATCAAGACATTCTGTCTTTGAAGTGTTAAGTGTGGTCAATTTACAAATGTCGATATAATATGATTCAGAACTTAAAATAGTAGCATAGTCTTCCAGAACATAAATAAATCCGTTCTTATCAAACAAAATTCTAGTAGTTATTTTGTAGGTACACACGGCTACATATCAAGCTATAATATTCCAATATAAGCTGATCTCGCATTTTATAGGATTTTTTTACACTGAGAGGTCAGCTTATACTGGAAATGTATAGCTTGATTTGTAGCTGTGTGTACTTGACTTTATTTATTGTTTTGACGGGTTTGCGTGTGTGGGTTTATAAATGAAATATTAGTTAAAACTCGTTGCTTGGCTTGAAAACGTTTGTACCTAAATCCGGCGCACATTCCTCATCGTTCATGATTCTTTTGAAGTTTAAAACCTTTTCAGACTACAAGCATAACATTCTCTTCAGGAAATATCTGCATACCAACCGAGTTGATAATCGCCATAATTGGCAGAGTTGACACTGCTGCCCCAAGATACTAGAAAGGTCAGATTTTAACCTTCTTGGTGATCAAGACCTGGTTGGGCATAAGCATTGAATACCAAAGCGTTTGCTTCCAAAGGTCTTCATTGACAGCCGTTATGCAAGATGTTCTATCTTCAGATACCATACTTACGTCCGTCGCCGAACTCAAGCGTAGTTATTCTCTTGAAGCACATGGTAGACTTCTCGCACTGCACCAAGTACTTGCTACTATAGTCAAAATGTTTGCACGGGCATGGTTCCGTGCTTTTCGCTAGGTCCGGATCCAGACAGCACGTATAGCACTGTAGGCTCCATGATACTGAAAATAAAAGCATTTTGTTTGATTAAAAGTCCGATTTCTCGATGTCTGAAATCTCTGAACAGGAAATCAGCTTTGAACTTGTCAAAAACAAAAAAGAAAATTATATGTTTGACAACAGATGAAATGGAATTGACATTCAGAACGTGGGGGTTAATCTGGTTCATTTGATTTTTCTAGTACCTAATTTGTTCCATGTTATACCTTTGTTACAACCATAGACTGCTACTAACGTTCTTCCTGAAAACCGTATTGAATTTTAGCACCATCTTTGGAATGGAACCAATTGTAAATGCGATCAGCTAGCTTACTATCACTACGCTTTATATTTATATCCGAATGTCATTTGATTCAGTGATACTGAACCAAGCCGTTATCGACATTCCTTCAGAGATTGATAAGCCGTGTACGTCCAGTCTCTTGAGAAGTTTTGATTGATTAAATCCCTAGACAGATTATGCAGATATTTTATGCAGAAAACCAAATTACTCTGTTCTAGGCAAACTCATGAGATGAATTGCATTCCATACGAATTGCACCGATGAGCCGTTAGAAATGAACAACTTCAGTGGTGCTAAATCGAACCTCATAATTGCGGTTTCCATTAATTTTAGTGAACTGCGCCTATTGCAGTTCTTGATAACATTTTCTCGGATTGTATATGAGTGGATTCTTCTACAGGTTTGATTCTGTTTTTGACGTATGTAGTTAAGCCATGTTTCAAGCTTTTAAATGACAGGATATATACCAAATGTATGTAGTCTATTGTAACTAAAATTCTTTGCGGTTTACTTTAATTAATCGCAAACAAAGTTTTGGGTATGTGAATGTTTCGAATATAGTCGTCACAATATATATTTAAAATAAAATGGAAATTCCTAAATTATATAATCCTACTTCCTTCCTTTAATCATATTTCCATTAAGTACCTATTATAGTTTCAACTCTCTTGAGCTTGTTACTCGCCTGTTTGTATATTTCATTGTATTAATGAAGGTAAAGGTGACTCTTTGCTGACCTTTATTAGATTCACTGGTTTTGTCCAGTTTTTTTCCTAATCTTACGTATTTTGTCTCTGACGATCTTAGTGATTTCATCTGGCTTAAGCCGTAAGAAAAGCTTAACATCTTATTTCTGTCACATTTCTAAGACCACAGGAAAATCGCCGCTCACCCGAATAAAGTGTTCTATATTAAATGTAATGTCTTCATGTACTAGGAAGTGCTGACACAAATAACTGCTGTCTGCTGTCTTATTTATATATAACATACAAAGCTGAAATTCTAGCAAATCTTTGAGAGACCCCAAGTTTGATTAACGAACATCGTTTTAAACAATTAAAGAGCAATTTGAAGAAATATTTTTATTAGTCTGTCTGTATTGTGTTATCAGTAATTAAAGTTAAGCTATCTTGTTGATTCAGCTTGTTAAGAAACAACAGGATTGGCAAATGTCAGTTTGTTTAATTTCGCAGTCGTAAACGCGATAATACTATTTGCATTAAAAGATGGTCTTGATCTCGTGACATAGGATTAAGTCGAACTAGTTGTCGAATATGTTCATAGTGAATGTGGTTTGCACTTGACCTACTATTTCTATTCACTATGTAGCTTCATTTAATTTATAAATGACCTCTTATGTTCTCGTCTCGTATGTTAAACTTTATGAATAAAATTAAATGCAGATTTGGTTGCATTCGAGCTTCACGGCTGTAGACTGTCTTATTTTCCTTATTTGTTCCATTATTTGGGATGGCATCAACATTTTCGTTTAGTTCTTGATATTGTAGTTATTATTTTAAGTCTCTCATCTACTCTTCTGCTATATTTTTCCCTAAGCATTATCAAATAAGAATGCCTCTTGCAAGGCATTGCGCCTAATTCTGAATCCATTCATCCAATATGAGAACACACCCCAGTCGTCCTCGCCGTTAATGGTCAAGTTAAATGAGAATTTTATCGCACCATCTCTCGTGCGTCAGAACCATGTTGTTCTGCTGCTTTATGTAATTTGCTTCCACACCCCATGTTCATTAATTTAAGATCCAAAATTTAGGGCACCATAAGATGTTACATCAAAAATCGGAATGCTTTTACTCGTACATTAGCAACTTTTACTGCCAACGAGCAGCTCATGGAGTTTTTTCGATGTAAGGATTCTTTCTAAAGAGCGACGTCAACAAATGCATAATCAGGTTCTTCGTAGTCAACCCACCAGTATAAACTGCAACACAAATAACAATCGACATCCGGGATCCGGGGACTTGAAGAGGACATCCTAGACTTACATTTGCTATTTTTAGCTCCATAGACGCACCGCTGTACAACTTTTTATATCCTCTTATATACAACCTTTGAATTGTTAAATTTTAAAGAGCCTTCATTACGCCTACCACGAGGTGACAGACTAAACCATATGGGAATGAATAATGAGGTTCGATGCCCACATGATATTAATTTACTGATAAATATGTCCATACATGGACACCTCGCATTTTATTACCTATTGTTTTTTTACAATATATGTCACGAATACAATTAAAATGTTTTTTTTTAAATCGGTGTTCAAGTACGTACTACCGTTTTATTTATTTTTCAAGGTTTTTTCCATGTTGATGTATAGTACGTTGAAGCGCAAGTCATTCAAGAATACAGTTCTCAAATATTTGTTTTATTGATTATTGAAGAAGATACCGAAGATTCTTCGCTGACTTATAATATTTTCAAAGGGACACCTTCTTATTGACAATTATAAATTGTATGTTAGGGATTAATACCCTCAATATTGACATAGATATGGAAGGAACGAGGAAGATTGTGAATAATCAAGAGTAAATAATGTTATAATTCAAACGTAAAGCAATATTATTGCACAAATTATTATTGACAATACGTATGTGTCTAGTAGTGTGTACAATCGTTATAATTTGCAATAAAATAAAAATGAAGAAAATATTATCAAAACGCTTTCACTTACATTTCCAAAACATTGTAAAAGTCAATAAAGAAGCTGCTAAATCCATGTTTATTATTAAAACACCACTTAAAATTACGACTACTACACTAAAACTACGAACTGTTATTTTTTAAATTACATTTACGTGTTATGTATTTACAATGTTGCGATTGTGGCGCATGTGGCCGGCAGGGCTTTACACAGACTGAACTGAAATTGGCACCTCCGTACTCAACTCCATGATTCACAGGAAGGAAGCCCAGTGGCAAAACGGGACATGTCCAAAAACTAAGAAATAGCACTCTTATGTTCGCGGTAATAACGCTGATTCATGCGATCGATTCTGGCGCCGGCGCGACACTGACCAACATTTGGCGGTCCCGCTCTGTGTTCATTTTGTTTGTCGCTTTGTCCCCGGATTCCGGTGTTTAGTTTTTATTTTAGAACTTCAGTAATATAATTTGCAAATTTTTTATTCAGTTAACGATCGTCTACCTACTATTTGATAAGGCTAAATATGTGTAGAGACATGTAGTATTTGTCAAATTCCATTATTTTGTGAACATGTGTGACCAATTTTGATAAGCATTATTACGGTCTTCTAACAACAGACGTTAATTAATTAAAACAGTATACAAATTCAATAATAGTATGTGTAGACTTTAATTAAATTACTAGTATAGTCAACTAGGTAGGGACCTACTGAACAAACAGCAACAATAAAATCAAACAATGAGTTTTAGTTTTCAGTATTTTTCTGTCACCATTGTTTTTGCTAATTGTGACGTTGTCGTCAATGTATAATTATCTCGATGAGAGATTTATCTCCAACTTGACCTGTTTTAACAGTTACGCTATCTATGAAACGGAATTGTATTGTGTGGTCTTTACTTCGTTTTTATTTCACAGTCTAGTAAAACCAAGTTTTCCTTTATTGTTTTCGCAAAGAACTTTCAGGAACGATTTAGTTACTTTGGCGTTAACAAAAATGTGTACTAAGAATACCTACTACTCACCTTGTTTATTATTCTTTACTAAACGGATGTTGAACCTGCTTTTTATATTCCTAGTTTCAAGAATCAACTGCTTTGTTTAGACCTGCTAACTGGTTAATCTCTTTTCTGGACATATGTATCTTTCTTTGCACATCGGCTTTGATAAGAAGTCTAATCTCTTTAACTACGGTATCAGTTGTTTTGACATTGACTTTCATATCAGGTGCATAAACTACGTATTCAAAAATATGAAGTTTACGACTTACCCCATTCGGTTTAGGTCCCGTTGCGAAACATTTTACTATTGATATGGTCGCCTCGCAACATCCTTTGTTATTAGCGATAAAAATAACATGTGTTAGCCATTTCTATATGGACTAATGTCAATGTATCACTTGCGCTTTTAACTTTTATGAGGTCAGCACTTGGTAACTATGGGCTACTGGCTTCTTTAATTAATCTTTTTGGAGAAGAATGTGTTCAAAAAGCTACGAGACTATCATTTCATTTATATCTCTTTCCACGATCATTGGGGATCTCTTAAGGTTATCCTGTTCCTATTTGAAAATTACGAAGGTAGTCGTTATCAATGAAATATTATAACACAATAAGCATTGCCATCGAGCTAATGACATTATCATGTGTCAGACAGTACTAGAGTAGTTTTCGAGGTTATCACGAATATTGTTCACATTTAGGTCGATGATAGCACGAAAGGCGACATTTATTCTATTGATTGTATGATCGAGACGTGGGTGTGTCTCGTGCCGTGCTCTGTCACTATTTGTCTCGCCTGCCTAGTCTAGAATTAAATTTGAGTTCGTGGGAAATGTTGAGCAGCCACCTTAATTTTTCTAATTGCGTATCTACAACCAAAATGGAATTATTGTAAGTAGAATGAGGATCGGCACTTTGAATGTAAACAGTTACAAAAGACAGCCCCCAAAGCCGACTTTTAACTACTTCCTCTAGAGCTTTCGTGGTTCATCATTAATTAAGTAGGTATAATCCTGGTTCTACTATAAAACCTAACCTTTGAAATTGTCCCTAGCATCTCGTTGATAAAACATGAGAGCAGGGCTAGAAAAAAAAAGATCTTTAGAATTCCTATTAAATGCTGTTCATCATACCACCGACAATCCTCATAATATTATGATTGAAATCTCTGCTTTGCTATTTCTGGCGAGATTCTATAGGCACTGACGTATAATAGACAGAAAATTTCTATTTATGGACAAGAGCATCCAGGATCTGGAAAATCTCATAACGGTGCGGTACAAATATATGACTCTACTCGTAGAAGCCCAGCACGGATCAGGAAAGTCGCAATCCACGAAAAGCATGGTGAATTTCCAATAAAATACATTTATAATAAAAATTGGTTGTCTGTAAAGTTGGTTTACGGACGATAGTTTAACGTGACAACGTCATAACAAAACACTGATGCGGCGCAAGCGTACAGTGAGCGTAACGGGACAATGAGCGTAACGGGGCAATGAGCGTAACGGGACAATGACTCATCCTTTTTCGTGCATGCAGCCGGCGTTCATCGATTTATTAGACGTTGTCACGTCAAAATTGGTTGTCTGTAAAGTTGGTTTACGGACGATAGTTTAACGTGACAACGTCATAACAAAACACTGATGCGGCGCAAGCGTACAGTGAGCGTAACGGGACAATGAGCGTAACGGGGCAATGAGCGCAACGGGACAATGAGCGCAACGGGACAATGACTCATCCTTTTTCGTGCATGCAGCCGGCGTTCATCGATTTATTAGACGTTGTCACGTCAAAATTGGTTGTCTGTAAAGTTGGTTTACGGACGATAGTTTAACGTGACAACGTCATAAAAAATTACTGATGCGGCGCAAGCGTACAGTGAGCGTAACGGGACAATGGGCGTAACGGGGCAATGAGCGTAACGGGACAATGACATCCTTTTTCGTGCATGCAGCCGGCGTTCATCGATTTATTAGACGTTGTCACGTCAATATAATTTCCAATAATACTCATTACATTCCATTTGAAGCATCATCATGCAGTTTTTACACTGTTATCACAGGCTATGTTTGTGCATATTGCCATCATTAGGTATGTACTTATCTTGTTTTTTTCGGTAATTGACTACATTGTATCCGAGGTTTCTTGAATCATATTTATGAAGTTTCCTTCAAGTTATGCAAAAATTGGCTTGTTTGTTCTTTAACACGTTCAGCGCCATGTCGGACAATGCTGGGCGACACTTAAATTTCCCTATAACGACACTACGGAAATCTTTATAAATGTGAAGATAACTCATTTCGCCCAACATTGTCCCCCACGGCCTGCTGCGTATGATTATTTGAACTTTCTTCCGTTGAAACCGCGTGCGTCATTCTGCGTACAATATTACCTTGTATTTTTTTTTTATTGTTTACCGACAGCTCTCAAAAGACATTTAAACATAGCTCTGACTGTCGGATACCATTGTCCCCCACGGCCCGAATGAAACATGCTGGTGTCGCCCAACATTGTCCGACATGGCCTGAATGGAAATTTATCATTTTATTCCGTGGCGTTGAACGTGTTAACGCGGCTTGCGGTAGGAGTTGACTGGTAGAAATCGTCACGTAACGAAAAAGCGTTATGGAACATAATGCTTTTTCGTTACGCTCTATGCGACTTTCTTTCTAGACAGAAAGTGTGAATTTGGTCAAAATTAAAATCCAAGATTGCGGCTGCGAAAATTATAAAATTTTGTCATCTTGGGTGTTGTTTACATCGTTTTCGAGGGTGTTATAGCCGATAGTGACGTTAAAATGTAAATCCAAGATGGCGGCCGCGAATATTTTTAATTTTTGACGTGACAACGTCTAATAAATCGATGAACGCCGAGTGCATGCACGAAAATGTCCCGTTACGCTCATTGTACCGTTACGCTCATTGTACACTTGCGCCGCATCAATGTTTTGTTATGACGTTGTCACGTTAAACTATCGTCCGTAAACCAACTTTACAGACAACCAATTTTTCATCGTGGATGTTGTTTATAAATGGTTTCCAGGGTGTTAACACCGATACTGAAGTCAAAATGAAAATCCAGGATGGCAGCTGCGAAATTTTTCAAATTTTCCATGATGTTATCTTCGACCTCCTGTAGCATGTCTTCTTAGTGAGTAGTCATGAATTATATAACAATTCATTTGACAAAATAAGAGAAAACACATAGCCATTAGAATTTCTGTATTTCATACATCAAAACTCGTAAGATAGACAAATTATAAAACTTTAATATGACAGGCGCTAGTAAATCGTTTACAATACATTCATTCTTATTGCAGTAGTGACTTTTACAATATAAACAATCACAGCAATCGCTTCTCAGTGCACAACTGGGGGAGAAAACCACCAACAGCCGGGCCCTATCGGAATTATACCAGCGCTGCGGTATTTTTTTAATTATCGCAGCATTATTCTGAGATAGGAGCCTTTACGACGTCGCAAAGGACTTTATTTTGAATTTTTTTGTTTATTCGAACATATAATGACAATTTTGTTAGTTTTAAATGCTCCTTTTTTGTTACTTTTTGTATTTCCTGTGTGTGTCCCAAATAAAATATTTTTCTTTCTTTCTTCTTTCAACAGATTCAGTTAGAGAAATTGTTGCAATTAAAAATCTTTATTGATTATTGGTTGATCTCAGCTTTACGACCTCAAAAAAAGATATTTATAAAGTTCATGAAATTCAACCACGATTTCTCCTGAAGTTATGTTTGAAATTATGAGGTGTGACACATCTAGATTTTTATGCTACACCTGTATAAATAAAAATGAAATGCTCTTCGTTCGTAAGTGCCTCACTTGAGAACGGCTGGACCGATTTGGTAATTTTTTGTATTAAAATGTTCATGTTTGGGAAACCACTGAAAATCAACGCTGTGCTGTGGGTCCCTCCACAGCACAGCGTTGATTTTCAGTGGTTTCCCGAACATGAAGGTTTCTCTAGCACAGCATCATGCTGAGAGGAAGTCTTCTTGTCACAGTCGAGACGTGCAGCTCCCGATTATTTCGGTTTTGTGCTCGTGATTATAATGTAGATCTATTTTGTTCTATTTTTCTGTTTTCCTACCTACTCTAGTTAATTATCTTTTTGTATGCACGCGTTTCTGTGGCAAATAAACAGATTTTTCTTTCTTTCTTTCATAATAGTCTGAATTATGTTCTTCTGGAAAGAAAAAATTGGAAAATTTTGACTGAACGTCCTTTTTTTTATGGGACTCTTGTATTATATGAATCATTGGGGCATTAAATGATGATGAAAACCGCATCAAAATCCAATCGCGCCCCGATCCTTGCTCGAGCCAGCCCGGCCGCGCCGCTGAGCCTGTAGCTTTTCATCCCCAAATTATCTTAATCCAGCCTGTCCCTTTTCATTTTATTTTTGCTGTCGTCCGCCAGCGACGCCCTAAGCCGAGGTCCGTACCCCCACAGGGGGTGTCCTTAGTGTGTAGTCGCTTAGTTTATAAGTTTATTGCCCCGGCTGGAGGCCTAAATTTATTGAGAACCCACATGAAAGTCCGGTTAAGCAGACCAGCGAGATGCCATAGCTAAAAAAAAACCATCAAAATCCATTGTGCAGTTTAGAAGATCAAAGCAGTCACACAACACGCAAAGCGTTTTATACTGTGTAAAGATATAAAAAAAACTTCGAACACACTACCTACAATTCATGGATTGAAAATCATATTTCCAATCGATACTTTATGGGAAACTCGTAGGTATTTATTATAATTTTGCCATGTAGTACTCTGTACATATTTTTGCACGTGACTTAAACAATATGTGGGTACAGAGCGATTAAACTACTTCATTAAATTATTTATAATTAAAAATGATTGTGACATGTCTGGAACTGTGTCCTTACCAACTTTACCTGTTTATAATACCTATATTTCCTCTAGGGTTTTGTATAGTACCTACTTATCATTCCTATAAACAGGCAGAAGGTTCTGTTTGATTAAGGAAAACATATTTATTTAATCAATTCTTGCAATTAAACATTTATATTACTTACCTGGAAATATAGGTGACAAATTTAAATTAATTGCACTAATTTAGCATCGTACCTACATAAGGTGTATTTTGATAGTGTCTAAAGCCGCGTACAGACTGGTGAAACGTATCATGAAATGTAACATGCAATGAAAGAATTTGCCGTCCACATTGTCGCAATGTATCATGCAATGTAACAGAACTCCCATAGTGTGGACGGCTTGCGCGCACGAACCGTGCTCAATACGCGCACGAACAGAGCATTTCAACTCGTGCGCGCCGCGATCCGCCATTTGTCGGTTTTTTCGCCGAACACAAAGGGGCGCGCAGTGTGCACGGTGCGTCAGTGTGGACGGGTTGTGAGTGTCTGTACTGCGGAACGCGCGCGAACCATGGAAGAAAACACAGCTACTGCAGAGGAGCCGAGTCTGAGCTATGTTCGCCGCGCGCATGTCAATAACTACGAATTCATTTTGAGCCGATACCTATTAGACACGGTCTTATATTTTAAGCCAAGCGTTCGACCGGAATTCGATTGCAATCGATTCATACTTCGACGCGGATTAAAATGCTATTAGATTTCAAAATAAGGTTCTTTCTGTTTTAATAATTAACAAAAAAAATCTAGCGGACATTTTTTAATTTTTTTATAAGTATCAAATTTTGTTGTTGTGTTTATTGTGGTTTTTTGTATTTTTGATGTTTTTTTTGTATAATTATTCAGTACCAACGAATAATAAAAAACGTGATTCAGTGGCGAAGAAAGTGTTTATTTATTTTTTAATGCTACAAAATGGATGTAACAGATGTTAGTACGTACATGCTCGGTTCGTGCGCGCCCTGCGTCCACACTTATGAAATGCTCGTTTCATGTTACATTGCCTGCTACGTTTCGCAAATCTGTACGCGGCTTTATATTTCTTTAGTAGATCCTAATACCATTTAAATATTTTATTTTGTCAATTATTATGCGATGATGTCATTAACATTTGAATCGAATTAAAAGGTCAAACCAATAACGGCTCGCGCAGACTGGCACGCTATCGCGGGCACGACGACCTTTGTCGCGCCCGCAATATCGCGCCAGTGTGTGAGAGATTTAAAGTTAATTAGGGTTCCGTACCACAAAAAGAAAAAAAAAAACGGAACCCTTATAGGATCACTCGTGTGTCTGTCTGGCTGTCTGTTTGTCTGTCCGACTATCACAGCCTATTTGCTCCGGATCTACTAAATTTGGTACACATGAAATTCTGTGATCCAAACACGGACGTGTAACGTACATAAATGAATTCTGAATATGGGGGATATTCAGAATTAATTTATTTACGTTTTTCTCTTTTGGGGGGCAAATTGGCAAAAATAAAGTTTTGCGAACTGTATCGTGTGACATATCAAATGAAAGGGCTTACTGTAAGGATTTCAGATATATATTTTTTATTTTAGAAAATAGCTGAAAATTTACCATTCCCCCATTATCTCAGAAACTACAAAAAAAAATACAGGAAATTGTTCTTTACTTGTAGATTAAGTACAGGAAAACCAATAAAAAGTGTATGTTCTTGAAAAAAAACATGCTAAATCTCTTATTATTGTGCGTACAAACTTACATTTGCAGTTGGAATATATGGGAGAACTTGTTTTTCAACTGCAACGTTAAATTTGTTCTTGGGATAAATTCATTCCAACTACGGAACCCTTCATTGTGCGTAGTCCGACATGCTCTTGGCCGGTTTTTTATATTTTCAATTATCATACTTCCATAATTATACAGGGTAGATTTTTGAGATGGGGCAGTGAAGGCATGTACCTAAACCGTTGTCGCTACAAGAAAATGGTCTTAGAAGACTGTCCTTAACTTTTTGATATATTTTGATCTGATTCTTAACCTGGGGTTACAGTCCCGTCTCAAAAATCCACCCTGTACAGCATCAAATTCACTAACAATGGAAGAGTTATTACAACTTAAGGCTCCTACAAACAGGTCCGACACGCAATGTGACACAAAGGCACCGCGTGTAGGGTGACAAGCGGTGCCTTTGTGTCGCGTCGCGTGTCGCGCTTTCCCCCAAAAATACTGAAACTAAAACAATTCATCGCTGGAATAAAGTCTAACATTAAAACAGTGAAAAAAACAAATACTTTTATGAATATTCGAGTACCTAAGGTGTTTGAATAGGTCAAAAGATGTCGTCAATATTTCTTAACATTAATATGACTTTGTGAATACCAAATATCCAATTATCATTAACACAACATACCTAGTGATTGCATAAATGCGTAGACGTTCTACGCATAATATTCTTATATTATTGTACAGACGCCAGCACATCAAGCTACTACAATCTGTCAAATTTCTTTAATAGATTTTCAACTTTAAAACTAAAGCATAAGGTTCAAATTTGATTGGGAAAATTTGACAGTTTCGGGAAGCTTGATGTGCTGGCGTCTGTACAATTCCCCAAATACATTATTTGATCGATAAATAACTTCTGTGCAATAACAAAATTCATTTATATTTTTTTATTAAATACAGATACACAAAGATTATTTAAATGTCTTAAATTAAAAAGTCACTATACCCTTTTATTTATATCACAAAACATTGCGAGCAGTTTCACTGTTGCGTTACACGGAGTAGTAAGTACATAATATATGGAATGTTCACACGGATATGAACTCTGTGAACAATGACCAGCACGTCCAGCACCCTAATTGGGTAACACACCGTCAATCACCATCTGAATGATTTTGAAGGATATTGCTAATCCATTGCTTCATGTGTTCGGAAAACTTGTCTGTACTATAATGTAAACAACGCAATGAATGTTGTTGAACTGTCAAAATTAAACACATTGCTACTGTGTGTTACGCAATGACCCCGCTGCACCCTAATTGCGTTTACACAGTTTGAATCCGAGAAAAAAATCCGAGAGTTTTGAAGCAAAATTAAAAAAAAAAAAACGAGTGTTTTGAAGCAATTTGCTAACCCATTGTTTCATAGATTTGATAAATTCGTTATTAAAAGTGTGTTACGCATTTACTCCGCAGTTAAGATTAGGTACACAAAGCTCCATTAAATCCTGACCCCTCCCCAAAAGACATGTGCGTTCAAATCCGTGATAGGCCCAAGTTGGTTTTTGTGTTTTGCAAAAACATGTTATTACAATTAATGTATTGTTTTAGTGAATAAATAAGTATTTTCTGTTTTAAATATTGTTTTTATTCAATAAAAAGTTAATACTTTTATTAATGCATATAATGACAAGCAATAATAAGGTTAACATTTACGAAAATTTAAATAACGTCTAATTAGTCCGGAGGTTTCAAGACCGCTTGCCGTGCATTGGAGGTTCAAATCCTAGGCACAACATGTTGTTTTCTTTCTAATATATATAAAAATAATTTATAATCAAGAAAAATAAAATATTATTAATATTTATTATTTAACAAAATTTTGATCTTATTTTACTAAAAGTAAATAATTTATATTATCTTTACAATCTTTTTATTTATATTTTCTTTTATATATTTTTTTTCTTTTTGTAAAAGTTCCGTATGTTTTTATTTTTTATTTTTTTATTGTTAAAATTTGATAATACACAGTTATCATTAGTCATTACATATTTTGCGAACTGACACAAACGGGTCCCTAGACAACGTTGTAGTTATAATTTGAGGGTATGGATTAATTTTATAAAGAAAACGTAAGTAAGTAAAATTAATAGATACCCTCAAATGATAACATCCATCGATTAGACAGAGACCTAAAGATAAACTACTTGGACGATAGTGGATAACAATTTCATCGCAATTCTCATGGGCACGCTGGCTAGTCTGTCAAACTGCCGGTATGAATATGACGACATTCGGTGATGCGATGGTTCGAATCCAAGTCGAACTAGAAAACTCTTTTTGAAGTATTCTTTACATTATTCGTAATGAATTCAATATTGTAGCAGTGTAACATTTTAAAATTTGAGGGGTTAGCACATAATGACGCAGTGTGTACCTAACATGGTCAGTTCTATCTTCGAATCCGTTTGACGTCACGGCCCCAAGTCTGAGTAGATCAAGTAGTGGTGCCGATTCCCTTGTTCACAAACTAAACTAAATTTAAGTTCAGTGCAGCTTTTTCTTTCTATTTCATTAAAGGACAGAAGATAAATTTTAGTTTAGTCCTGTCAAATTAATCAGCGCTTGACGTAAATTGACGTAATTTTAGTAGGCAAGTTTTAATCACGTCTAAACTTGTATGGAGTAGTGACAGGCGCTGATTAATTTGACAGGACTAAACTAAAATTTATCTTCTGTCCTTTTCTTAATGAAATAGAAAGAAAAAGATGCACTGAACTTAAATTTAGTTTAGTTTGTGAACAAGGGAATCGGCACCAGTAACTGCTTAAAGCAAATCGTTAAAACTAAACAGTCTCATAGTTTCTGCACGCATCCAGTCAGATCGAACGAGCGCAGTTTTGGCTGTTCAGATTGATCTCTCAATGAATGGCGGTAGCAGTTATTATTGGCATAATTAATTCGGGTTAACGGATCTCTCACTTGAAATGTCCTTCGCTGTTCGGCTATTCGCCCACTCATATCACATCTTTGCTTACTACTCTGTGTTACGAGGCAACTTTACGTAACATATATTAAATTCCTACGCGTTCCTACGACTACTACCTAAGACTGTTGATGTATTTCATGAGGTTGAACACAACTATGACGCCCATGATGTCCGTGTAGCCTTCGTGGCTTGTACTCGGTGAGGCGTTGCAAAGACTGTTGCGGCAGTAGCAGTATCTGAAATTGAATAAATACATTGTAAAATAAATGGTTAAAATATAGGCACGTAGACAAATATTAATACGAGAGGAAGTGTGAACGATGGGCGTTTTCCGCGTACGCCCCGATTGTAACGTTCAAAATGTACTGACTCTGTGTCTAGTTTAAACGATTTTTTATTTTATTTTGAACTAGCTTTAGCCCGCGGCTCCGCCCGCGTGGATGTCGGTTATCGCGTAAAAAAGTAGCCTATGTCTTTCTCCATATCCCAGGCTATAACTCTACCAAATTTCATGACGATCGGTTCAGCGGATTAGGCGTGAAAACGTAACCGGCTAAAATGGTCCAACACAAAAACTTTATCCTATTTATTTATCAGCTGGGTGTTAAACACGAAACAAATTTAATGAAATAATGTTTGCAATATAATGTTAAAGAGTAAATTGAGGAAACTGGGTCGTAATATCGATGGCGTGTCATTATAACACTACGCAGTAAATCGAACAAGTTATTGCAGCTGGTTTAGTACACGTTTATGTACTTCATGTGTTTGATGACTGGAAACAAATTGCTCAGTGTTGCTCTCTGTATTTGCCTTTGCGTTCATGTATCAAGTTTTTTCGTCACCATCACGATTTTTATCGTCAAAAATATCCCCAGTTTTATCTGTAGTCTAATTTCATATTTCAATAACCTGTGGTTATTTCGGTTGAATAACTAACATGAGAGTTGTTGGGAATCGAACCCAACATCACACCTTGCGCGCGGTCTACACTCGCAGCCAACGTGATCATCGCGTCATCGGCAAGCTGAGGCGCGGCGCGGCGGCTACACATCTCGGCCCGATGACCCACTCGCTTCCACGGAGCCTACCGCGACGGATACCTCTAAAACTAATAATTACTGTTGGTCCGGGAAAGTTTAACTTTATATTAATCACGGCGAATAAACCATTGCCTATTTATCATACAGTCCACTTTCATTTGCTCTCCGCGCTAACATTGGTCCTTCGAGCCGGATACCAGATCTCAGATTTGACTTTCAGGTATCGGGGCTTAGGTTGCATAATTCTTTATTGGCTTCTAGGAACGTTGCGTAGTATCAAAGTATGTGTTAAAAGATTACCTAGTAGGTGTACTCCTCACTCCCTTGTCATCGACGTTGAGGCAGCCCTCTTTGTATGGTTCCAATATTTCCATCTTCGGCGACCACCTCCCGTTTTTGTAGTCCTGGTACTCGTGCTTCTGCGGCGCACAGTCTCGGAGTACGCCATTTATTCTTACTGAAAATGTGAACAATAACATTTATCAATACGAAGTTCTTTGTAAATTCATTACGAAATATAACACTAATGAGATCGCCAACAGACTGGATTGCCCTTATATCCGGTAATGCTGCAGCAGACATATTACTACCCTTTGAGTGTTCGTTTTTGTCTGTGCTTGTTATCCTGTCTGTATCCTTTTATGTATCTGGGGCCTTACTCCCGACGGCATCGAGTTCTGAATCAATCGAATTGGATTCGAATTAAATGCCAATCTATACTCTGGAATCCGCCATAGCGCACGATCGTGCGGTGGTTCGAAGCGAAACTAACTTCGATCGAAAGATTCGTTAGGATCGAAAAGTTCGTACTCCGCACGCCATCTGACAGATAGATATCGAGTTGTTGGATCAAAACTAAACGTCAAATTACACGATAACAAAGAAGCTACTGTATTCAGATCGAGTGAGATAACTACCTAAAAGACATAGAGCACTTGACGATGACGGAATCCGCCGGATACGCATAAAAAAACGCTGATATTAATCGAACCTATGTCGATCTTGGTTTACGATTCGAATTGGTTCGGGAGTAAGGTTTTAAATCGAGTTCGGATCGAAACGAGTTCGAATCAGAAACAAAATCAAACTCGAACCGTTTTCGGGAGTAAGGCCCCTGTTTGTATATGAGTCTTGTTACTTGAAATAAACATATTTTATTTATTTATTTATTTATTTTATTATTTATGTACACACAGTTAAATACATAGAGATACGACATAATTATAATTTCAGTACAAAGGTACTGCTTATTTCTTAAGAAATTTCTTCCAGCAGACCTGCGAAAGGAGAAATGAAAAAGAAATGTAGACAATAGTGTGTGAGAACATGAAGAGAATGATATGAATATGCGAAATCTTAAACTAAAATATTAAATATAACATATACTTAAATAAAGATACAAAAATATAAATACATATATCTATAAATATATACATAAAATACTCACAGTTGAGAGGAAAGGTAATGCTCTTTTACTCGATGTTTTTATTTTATTGAAGATTTTGTTGGAGATGTTCAGTATTGGATTCGATTGCAGTTGACTGCAATGGGCACAGATAGTTCATGTAATGATGTAGCCATTGTGTAGTCGTAATTACTTACTAAACAGGTTAGTATAGTAGGTATTACTACTGTGTGCAATATTGCGATTTATAAACATTCGCAGTTTCTTGTGCATTCAAATCTACGCTAATTGCAAGTCAAATGTTTAATGAACTCATTAAAACACGTGACACGTTTGGTGTTATGGTCTGTGGCGTTTTAATATTTTTAACGCCTTCGTGTTATGATTTGCACTGATTACTTCATATCAAAATCCTTGAAAGTGAAACTCTTAAGTGAAACATTACAAAGATCATCAGACCTGCTTTTAAACGTACCTAAAGCAAATATTCTTTTGGTATCAACTCTTTATTTACAGATAACAACTAATTACACTTAATGTAAATTGAAGAGCATATTACCCATTCGTTATGTTGTGTATGTGTATTATTGAGACGTCATGTAGCTTCAACTAACGATGGGTGACTCGTGAGAGTATTCCTTGACACGTCCGTTGTTGGCTTTGTTTAATGACGGTGCCGTTTTTGCCAGTAAATTGTCTCCTGTCCAAAACGCCTTCACCTTGAACCGTCATCACAGCACAGTCACACTTTAGCACCTTGACCGCATATAACATTGTTATAGTCAATACTGAGCCCTTCGCATTCGATCGCTAATGACGTGTAAATATATGTCTTTGACTTTAATAGGTTTGGCTTGAATATTTTCCGGTTTATTATCACCATTATGTATGAGATATTCAACACAATCTATGTCATATTATGTAATTTCCAGCACAACCGACATCTAGGAGGTTACCATACACCCTTATAGCAGGTCCATATTACATCTAAATTGAATCTTCATGCAGTTTCATACGATTTAGTATTATGTGCCAACCAACTGTTGTATAACATTAACCTGCCCTGCATATGATTGAGAAGTAGTAACTATTCCTATCTCCTATAAGCACATACCTCCATTCTGTATATCAAGATGGAACTCCTGCTTCATACACATAGTGGAGTAGGGGCACTCCACTATGAACTTGTCGGAGTGGTCGAAGTGCACGCAGAGCCGCTTGGTGGTGTTGTAGTACTGGCCCGGCGGCGGGTTGATGAGGCAGTGGTAGCACTGTAGCGATGATACTCCTGGAAACAATATGAGGAACAAGGTTAATACCAGTTAATACTCACTTTGCTATTTCAACATTATACAAAAATTCTTTATTTAATCTCACACGTTGTGTCATACATAAATTGCGTCATTATCATCATCAACCGCAGCCCTACTTCCCCGCTAGGCATAGGCCTTTGTTTGCTTAGGAACACAACAACATAAGAACAGTTTTATAAGTGATAGGTCCAAGTGCCAAGCGCCATCCCGCGCTACATTATGTTATGTCCATTGTAGATTAGAGCAGTTTTATAAATGGTAGTGCCAAGCGCCATCCCGCTATATTATGTTATGTCCATTGTAGATTAGAGCAGTTTTATAAGTGGTAGTGCCAAGTGACAAGATTCTAGATTAGAGCAGTTGCAACTACTATTAATGAGTTTATAAAAGGCTAAAAATAAATTAACAGTAACTGGGGTGTGGAGGTCAGATAAGCAGTCGCTCCATGTAAAGTATTGACATTCAGCTGTACCCGGTTAATCTGGAGGCCGAACCCAATATTGTTGGGAAAAGGGCTAGGTATAGTAGGTATATTGTTTTTTTTTCGGGCTAATAATAAATTGTTATTTTCTGTTCGGTTTTCGGGATGTGAGTGATGGACATTGTTTTTTTTTTTTTTAATCAATATATCTTGAAACTATTGTTAACCTTCACATCCTAGCTATTTTCTTACGGTCGTTCCTACATTGCAGCCATTCTTGTGCACTGTGATTGACCCTTATTACACATCGCGTGTTTAACGCCAAGTATTTCCTGTCGTTTCAAGAGTTACACTCAGACACGTACACTCAGAAGGACTTACACGCAAACATATGCTAATCCTAGCATTTACATGGAAAATTACTCTTTAAGGTAATTCTTATTTCGTGTTTTCGTAATGCATTTCCTTAACAGCTTAGACCTGTTTCCTAAAGATTTAACTGTAGATCATAATAACAGGGCCTCAAGTCTGCTATTACAATAGTGTCAGAATGGTCTCGCCATTGTGAGTATTTGACAGTTCTTGTATGGCAAATCTCTCAAAAAACTCACAATGAAGAGACCATTGCAACATTTGTACATTAGTAGACTTGGCCTCCTGTTCTCTTAGTGACCGTGCATTATGATCTACAGCAGTTTTTATTTGCACATGAGCATCTAATTTTCTTATCTTCAAGGTGTGCCGTCTGCTGTAGTTTATATTGCTTTTTCACCTGACTGACATTATGAAGCATTGCTACTAATATGTGGGATGGCAATCGTTGTGATCTGATCGTACAATTAACCTTGATGCCTCATTCTGGATAGATTAATATAACTTGCGTTATCTCTGGTTCACTAAACTGTTTTATACAAGGTGTTTTTTTATACCCCATAACTCTAGGGTAGGAATGAGACCATATCGAAGAATCAACTGCCATATGAATATTTTTTTAATTATTATTAATTTGTTAAAAAAAAAAAAAATCGACTAAGTCACAGTGGTCACAGTTTCATCAGTTTGGCAACGTCGCAAAAGAAACAATTCGTCATACAAGTGACAATTTTTGACCTAAATTAATATGATTGATGATAACTATCTTCGAAACTACGCATTTTTAGACCACATAATCTTGGACTTTTTGTTTTATTTTTACTCATAGAATATAATCTTACGAGTTATGGGATACGAAAAAAAAACACGTTGTATAGTTCAGAGCTGTTCAGGGCTCAGGGTCTAGTCTGTATCTATAGTTAAGTTTAACCTTATTTGAAAAGGGATTAATAAAAGCCAATAGCTATGGCAATATGGTATACAAATTGGTTGGCAGATTATTGACTGAGTCACGGTAATAATACCTACAGTATTCTATCTTCATACAAACGGTCGGAACGCGAGTCATACCTACGCGCCTCGAGTTCGGTACACACTCGGTAAGCAAACAGTGGCGAATGCGCCGCAGTGACAAACGGACGGTGTGATGACTTTGTAAGCAGTACGCGTGAGATTTGTGACAAGTATTTATTGAAATAAGTACAAGTACTGACTTAATATGGCAAAGAGCTATTATAGACTACTAGCTTTTGCCCGCAACTCTGTCCGCGTGGATGTCGGTTATCACGTAAAAAAGTAGCCTATGTACTTCTCCATATCCCAGGCTATATCTCTGCCTGTCATGACAATCGGTTCAGCGGTTTAGGCGTGAAAACGTAACATACAGATAGACAGACAGACAGAGTTACTTTCATGGATATTGTGCTTTTTTGGTTGCTTGAATTCTTCAATAACGCACGCACCTAGAGATAACATTTTTTAATTTAACTGGAAACTCCGAAACGTAAGACTAGGTTTTTATAATTATACCTTCTAGTCCTAATTTGTTTCTTTTTTTATAGGTAGGTATTTCGCTTTTCCACCGAGCAAAATTACCTGGATTATTAAATAAATAAGTCGATATGGTGAAAAAAGTGACACACGAGTGACCTACCTACGCTCGCGTAAAGAACTAGTAGTTATCTACTTACTTAGCTTCTTACATATATTATTGATTAGACGAAATAAATGGTACGTATGTACCTAGTAAGATTTAAATTAGGTATAGTATACTTTTATGGAGGTTTTGATTGCTGTAGGTAGCGCACACAATCACAAAACTAGGAAGGAAGTCAAGTAGGTTGATAAAATTAAAATACTTTGGGCGGGCAGCCCTATCGCGTGTTTACGTACCGCGCGGCTGTAGGTAATTATTTTAAGAACAGAGCCGAGTTACAATACTGCAATGCTATTCTGTAATTATCTCACCGTGAAAACATAAGTGAAGTGAGCGTGAAGTGAGCTGTAATTTTCATGGGATTGACACTATTGACAGCTCACTTCACGCTCACTTCACTTATGTTTTCACGGTGAGATAGTTACAGAATAGCACTGCTGGTAGATAACTTTACCGTGATTGAGTCATGATGAATTAATTTTTGATAGATTAAATTAAAAGGTTTTCTTTATAATGCACAATTTATTGAAGCAACGAACCTTGCTATATGATTGTTTGCAAAGGTTAATTTACTTATGCATTTATTGATCAAATCTCACGTGTCCAGTTTCTATTTGTTGTATCTACTCTGGACGCTTTTAACGTGTAAGTTTTTTTTTTTTTTTACATCGTTCTCACATTTAGTTATAAATTCAACATTATAGATGTAACTAATATGTTTGTAACAATTTAATTTAAAAGAGTGTCCATGGAGTTTCTTGCGGGTTGTTCTACATAGGTACTTACTACGCTTTGGAAGGGCATGTAGCTTCATTTTTCTTACTGACCGATTCCTTGACAATTGGACGTAGTTAAACGAACAGGATCCAATCCACAACCTGGTCAAAAATGAGTTAAGTGTACCAAACTGAGTCTAAATATCGATACTATCGGCGAGTAAAATAGACCCCAGCAAAAAACAAAAGTTTATCATTTTGATCAACCTCAGAACCAGCCCACATGCACGGAAATATAAAATACGTTATATATATGTTCTAAACTTCAAACATCAATATCTCTAAAAGGACTTTGTGTGGATTGGATCCTTTTCGTTTAACTACGTCCAATTCAAAAGTGCCTGTAAATGGTTTAATTGAAATATATTATTTGAGTTTGAGTTTAGCAGACTTCCAATCCTTTGTGTTCCCTGGTCATTAAACGTACACATTGCAAGTACTCACTAATTTGAACCGATACCTACGTAAATGTTTTCAAAACATTGATTGGTACTGTAGTGGTTTGCCAAATAGGCACAAGACTGTTTGCAGTGTGTCACTGCAAACAGTCTTGTGCTTAGGAATGCACTTAATGCAGTGCATTCGACAAATATGTTGCGTCAGCGCGGGTGGTTTGTAGAGATGGTGACTCATCTTCATGTGTTCATTGAAACTTATCCGCTTTGCAGTTTATAATCACACGAGCGTGATATAGAATTCTACCTATACATTTTCCTTCCTTATGCGAACTCTTTTTTGTAACTATTCTAGCACGAGGAAAAAAAAAATGAAAACTTTCCTATATTAGGTAAGTTTGAATTTTTTTGAAGTGAAATCTTCTTTAGGCGCGTTAAGCACTTTTTGGGTGAACAAAAATCATGGAACTCGCGTCACCGTCACCGAACGCTTTCCATGAGCTATATGTATACTGTGTTTATATGTGTACGCTTTCAAGTTACTTAGTTTTCACTTCTATTGGCAGTCCCAAAGCTTGCCCCGTTTTTTTTTTAATTTTTTTATTTAAAGCGGAAGTGCTAAGGTAGCCCGCGAAATTCAAATTTTCTTACGTCTTTTGCAATTTGCAGGTCAGTATCAGGTTGTATGTTGATCTGAATATGAGTCGCGACCGTAACAAATATTTATTTAGAGAATTACAATCATTAAAATCATAAGTACAACTCTCTAATTTCATATTACCTACCCTATTTTCGTGAAATATTGACATTTGAGCATTATACTAACTAAACGAGTTGTATTACTGATTCCAATGACTATAATTATACATATTACATATTCGTGGCGGTCGCAAATCATACTTTATTTAACATGCACCCAGAAATTTGAATTTCGCGGGCTACCTGAGCCCTTACCAAGTCATATATCGTCGCCTTGGAGAGCAATGGAGTTAAGCCACAATTTTTGCGAAATGGAGGTAAGGCTCCCACAGACAGGTGCGACGCGACGGTGCAACGCAATTCTGATAGATTTGTTTTTATGACGTTTTATAGAAATTGTTCTACTAGTTTCGCGTCGCGCCTGTCTGCTGGAGCCTTTAAGTGCATTAATGTGTTGAGAAAGAGCCATAGTTTAATTAGTCAATAAATCTAACAGATAGGTATCATGACTGTAACTAGGTTTTTTTTTTTTTAATTTGCCAATAAATAATGTAGTTTCAATAAGAGTCAAAAATACTATGCCGCTTAAATTCATTGTGATTAAAAGTCAAAGAAAGTAATTAATTAGTGGAGCTCATAGAACTCTTTACCACCAAAATTATGACGTCATAATATTGTGTTGAGCTTGAGACGCTGATTAACGTTAAAATAACTATTCTTACAGGATTTTTTTTGTTTTTTAACGTCTAAGTATAACTCAGAAGTGTAGTTCTGTGGAATAGCTCCCGTACCCTCTATGGCGACAATACGAGATAAAGATAATTTTGCATTAACTTATTCAAAATAGCTACATGTAGGTAAATAATGGTAGCAAATACATTTATTAAACGGAACAAGCTAGTCACGATCTCCATATTGGGTGATCCGTTCGGGTCGTTGACTTTAACACATGCCTCGATTCGGAAATGGAAATCATAGCTAGTTAAGTTAGGAACGTCATCATTAACATTGTTATAAAGTTACTTTGTGTGCGTCATCATATTTTTTACTAATAACTGAAAACTAAGAACAAATGTAGTTTTTTATTTGAACAGCATACATTTTATCATTTTATGTAGTTAGGTGTTTGTATTTTGTGTGAGTCACAGAGTTTTGTTATGTCAACTCCCACGCATGTTCGCATTACGCATGCGCCCCGGTGAATGATCGTTCTAAGAATCGAACCTTGCCTGGTTTGGTGAACTAAGGCCTGTGTTCACCAACATTTAAATCAACTGTTTAGATATTTAATCAGTTGTTTACTCAAAATTTCTTAGGAAATTTGGCATAAACCAACTGTTTAAATACCTAACCGGTGGTTTGATTGTTGGTGAACACAGGCCTTAGTATCTAATGATTGCTTTTCAAAGCAACCCTACTCTCCGAGTAATTATTCTAATATATACTACTACGAGTAATTAGTCTACTCCCTATGCACGAAATCCGTAGTTTCGACCGAAGTTACGGGCATTTCCTAGTCCGTATCACTTACGGACTTAAGATTAGTTCGGGGCCCGAACTAATAATGACTAATTTATGCTCTCACTTCATCTAATACGATTTGACAGTTGTCCCTACTCCCGATATGAATTTTTCCGTCCAAAAAATTGAATTTGACACTTGTTTTGACGGATCAACTAGTTTTGGACGGGCCGGTATCTTCGTTGGCGGACTTATAGAGTAGACCCCCTGTAAAGATGTGTCTAGTGTTTGTATAATTGAGAAATAAAACATGTCATAATGAAATGGACTAACTGTTAATACTAAAATATCCACCAGTCAGTCTCAGGACAACGAACTCGCGATTTATATTATAATACATATTATTTGAACACCACACGACCGAACCTATAATATTATGTTCACTTTATGACGGCTCTTACGTATTATTAAAATAGCTCATGATTTATTTAAGACAAAACATGCTGTAATTGCTGGAACATTAACAGTTAGGTACATTAAAATTATTATAAGAAACAATTTTTATATCGTGGGTCCATATTCAATAGAAAAATATTGACTCCCTAGAGTTTATTTCAAAAGAAAATAGTTTATTCGGCTTCTACAACTTTTTATTAAGGTTATCTATTATAACTCTCCCTATATGCAAATCTATAATAGTGACTAATGAAACATGAAAAGAGAATTATAATAATATCTGATCTGATGCTTTAGAGAAGTTTAGAGTTCACGTTTTAAAGTCCATCCAATATAACTATTTCTAAAATCTAGTAGGTTTAATTTGACACGGTTTCATAAAGGTAACGAAACGATTGACACAATGAGATTAACATTGCTCTTATTTATTTGGATGATAGTGGATTGTTATAGTGTTAGTGTGGACTACTACTTCGGCAAACAGGAACCTGAACTTGCAAATAAAAAAGATAATACAAACGTACCAAAAGCACTTGAAAATGTACTGCAAACAGCTAGACGAACAAATGCGAAAAATTCTTCAGAAACCGCTACGGAGAATAATGTTGAATTAAATTATAAAAGCTATGATGTACTTTCCGAAATTGAAGACAAGGTGATTAAAAGAACTTCTAAAATTAAGGCACCTAAAAGACAAAACGATTTTGACACTGATTCTAGACAAGCAGAAGTCGGTTACGATACAAATGCTAATTTGCGACAAGGCGTTGATTACATATCAAAATTAAGGTCTTTTGAAGATATTATTAAAGATTATGCACACCATGACGATGACGCAGAGACAGCATACCCAATGTTACGTGATCACAATAAACCTACCGCAACACCAGCAGAATTCGATTTTAACAAAATTGTGATCCTTAAAAATGCAACCACAGATGAAAATGAGTCTGAGAAGTTATCCAGCGACTTTTATAATGTAATGCCGGCTTCAAGTGCTAATATTGTTCATGATGACTATTTTCGCCCTGATAATCAATTAAACCACGACATTTGGTATGTCCCAGAAAATAGTCCATGTTGGGACTTACCTATACTATACGGTGAGTCAGAACGATCATTCCTGACTTCGCAGGTTTTTGTTATGTATCCAGCTCATTTAAAGAACGTTATAGAAACAAAAGAAGAGCAAAGTAAGCCCTCCAGGCCTCTTTATATCCCTGCGTCTCAAACTATGAACAAGTGGTGTGCTGCAGGTCCTTGTTACGGCGATCACACTATGTGTCTCTTTCCGGATAAGACGAATTCTAAGTTATGTAAAAATCATTACACAGTTTCGACTCCAACCATGGTTGAGCAGATAGGATTAGTCAATACTGTTAATTCAATGCGAAACCGCATCGCGAATGGAGAAGAAGATAAATATAAACATTTACTTAAAGCTGCAAATATGAATCAATTAATATATGACTTTGACTTGGAAAGTATGGCCGTGGCATGGCTTCGCCAGTGCCTGCCAGGTCCCGCAGCTTGTTCTGCCCTTGATGGAAACTATGTGTCCCAACTTGAGTGCACCAAATACGCAAAATATTGTTGTATAACTTCTTTTAAAACTGAGAGGGCTTCAAGATGGTATGCTTATATTTTAGGTTTTTTCGATATCGATTTTGATTAAAACTATTATCTCGATGAAATTAATTGAACCTTTACTTTTTCAGCATACCACAACATGAATGCTATGTAGATCCTATTATTGGCTGTATTCACGTCTGGTTTTGGAAAGCTGGAAAAGCACTTACTACGACAGATGTCGATTGTGGTCATATAACGCCAGCCACGTTTTACACAGCCCAGTTAATGTGGGCGGAAACCACTAAAATAGGTTGTGCTTACGGGAAAAAACCAGACGGAGATGTACGAGTTATATGTAACTTTGCACCTGGTGCGCCATTCTACATTGACACCAAATTCTACTGTGGTTTCGTTGCTCATTCGGGAGTTGTGGATAACTTCAGGGAGAACATCACTTCTGCACAGTTCTTGGAAAAGCTTGGTATTTTTTTAACTCCAACGAACAAGTTTAAAACTTCTGAAACTGAATCTACAAATAACCGTGTTAATTTCTCATTAAGATTTTCGGATATAGACATTCTTGGTAAGATTTTTAAGAGAAAATGGATAAGAGAGAATTTGAAAGAAAGCATTAACGGAACTGTAGGTCTCGTAGCTCGTTTAGTGACTAAGTACACGTTTGGTGAAGACAGTGGCACTCAGTGTGATATGAATGAAGGGATTTACGAGAGCGGTGAACCTGGCTCGAAGTGCGTGGAGCGAGGCCGGCGCTTCCATGCTCTCTGCTATAACTTCCGCGACTCCACGCCAGGGTACAGGTTGGTGGCTGTGGTAGCACCGGTCGCCTTGTTTTCCCTTATACTTTACGATTTGTTTAGTGGTGTAGTGCGACAAACCAATTATTAATAATGCATATCAAATTTGGTTTGGAAATTTTCACGTGAGGATGTGGTGCTTGTCAATATGAATTCTAGAAAATTAACATCAACTATACTTGAAGAACAGATGAAAACTAAAGAAAATAAATATCAGAATCATAATCATATTGCACAAAGAGTTACTTACAAATGTATCGACCGTTTCCTTTCATTGTATGTATGTTCAAATCATTGTTTTGGTTACTAAAATTGATCTTGATCACTATCAATGGATTCTGAGTCATTGCATTTATACATTGTAATAATATAACTTGTAATTAATTCATGTCTCGTAGTAAATACTCCGGTAAAATGTAAATCGAACTAGTTCTGTCACTATGAGTCAATGGAGTGGCGAATAAATGATAAATAAAGATGTTGTCCTTTGAGAAAGGTGATTTTTTTGTATTATCCTAACTTCCTAACTAATATTATAAATGCGAAAGTAAGTTTGTTTGTTTGTTACCTTTTCACGCCTAAACCATTAAACCGATCATCCTGAAATGTTGCATATACGTTGTCAGGTCTACAGAAATGGACACAGGGTAACTTTCATCCCGAAAAAAAGTACTGTTCCCGAGGAAAACAACAATATCGTTCTTATAATAGATGGAGCCACGTGTCTTACGAATCATGATTGAATTATAGTATTATAGAAACTTTAGTAGTGTGTTAAGACTATCTTTTATTATATAAGCGCGAGCGAAGCCGCGGGCAAAAGCTAGTGCTTTATAAACCGGCTGAAAGTAGATATTGTTTTCAACATAATTATAAATCGACGCTTGAAAGGCAATATTGACCAAACGACATGTTGGCAACTTTACACTACTCTTAAAGTATTATTAAAAAAAAAGCTTTAAAATGGAATATTTTATAATTTTTTTTGTGTATACTCTAGTAGAGTATTTTACTTACAAAAAAAAAATCCGTTTAAAGGTATCTTTTTTTTTGAAAAAAAAAAAAAAAAATCTTTAAAATGCTCTAGTGTAAAGTTGCCAACATGTTGTTTGGTCAATATTATCATTATCAGCGCTTGACGTAAATTGACGTAATTTTAGTCGGCAAGTTTTTAATCACGTCTAAAACTTGTATGGAGTAGTGACAGGCGCTGATTAATTTGACAGGACTAAACTAAAATTTATCTTCTGTCCTTTTCTTAATGAAATAGAAAGAAAAAGATGCACTGAACTTAAATTTAGTTTAGTTTGTGAACAAGGGAATCGGCACCATTGCCTTTCAAGCGTCGAAATGTTCTTTATCTAAGTTTATTTATTTATTACATTTGGGAAAACAAACAGTAGTATATTAAGCATAAACAATGTTTTAGATAGGAGAATTAGAGAGGTAGGTTACTGTAATAGTGCTTTAGCTGTGCCATTGTCTGATGCAGCTAAAGTACTTTACAAATTAGCTATGCTAAGGTTTTGTTCAATTGCAATTGGTATGATTTTGTTAAGTTAACCAGGGCGACATAATCGCATGTGCGACAAAGCCCTTTCATTATGGAAAAAAAAAAAAAAAACAATGTTGTATTAAAATTAAACTTAACAAATATACTACCCACAGCATTTTCCGCAGATTACTATATTATATAATAAAAAAACAAGTTCTAACCTAATTAATTGTGCATATCAGCTTATGATGTTCCTGCTGCTGGGACACAGGCCTCCTCTGTTCGAGAGGGAGTGGGCTCCACAACGCGGGCCCAATGCGGGTTGGTAGATATCAAATGTCTTCGAATTTTTTGGTTCTAGGACATGCCGGTTTCCTCACAATGTTTTGAGAGTAGCGGTGATGACACTTACACAAAGTAAAGCACCTGTCTAGGTTCGAACCTACGACCTTACAACTCGTAAGTCGCGGCCGTTACCATTAGGCCAACACTACAATTAAAAAAAAGGGGGATTTTAATTGGACGTAGTTAGATAAGCAGAAAGGACTCAACCCACATTGTGGTCAAGGATGAGTTGTATATCGACGGTAAAGTAAAAAATGTACAAAACTGAATGAGGATGCATGCATGGCGGTAATGCCATAAAATAAGCACGTCGGTTTATTTGGAGGTATTTCCACATATACTCGTAGTTTAACAACAAAACATATACTTAGGAGATTTCATTAAAACATGCGAATAACCACTTTAAATTCAAAATGATAAAAAAGTGAACTCTAGAAACATGTAAGTTAGGAGGAATTGGCACTTCACCTTCGATGTACCGAAGAGGTTCCGACGGTTAACAGAAGGTACCCAGCTTCATGTGGATTGGTTCCCAACATTAAAAAATCAACATTATCTTGTAGAATCATAGATCTTTTTTGCTGAGCGAAAGAACTAACCGTTAGGACCTTTTTGGTATAAACAACTCATTCCAGACCATAATGTGAGTTGAGTCCTTTCTGCTTAACTACGTCCAATTATAATAATTAAAATCCAGAAAATACAAGTATTATCCAATCCATACTAATATTATAAAAGTGAAAGTAACTCTGTCTGTCTGTATGTTACGTTTTCACGCCTAAACCGCTGAACCGATCGTCATAAAATTTGGCAGAGATATAGCCTAGGATATGGAGAAGGACATAGGCTACTTTTTTATACGATAACCGACATCCACGCGGGCGGAGCCGCGGGCAAAAGCTAGCAAATTATATACTAACTTATTGTTTCCGAATTCAATTGAACAATGGCCCCATACTGTAATCTAAACGATTAATTAATTAACATAAAATGTGCAGTCTTGCATTTAAATCTTCCTATCAGTGTTTTTATTTTATTTTTTCTTTACGATGGGTTTGCTCTTGACTCTAGTCTAGGTCAGAGGTAACAGAGACAAAGTCGACGATGGAGTAAGCTTACCTAGAAGAAGCCTGTTCACTCTCACTTTGAATTGATTAGGCTTGTATGTTAATTAAAGCGCTGTTCAGTACATTTGTCAACAAACAGTCATTTTTCAATATTGCTTTAGCATCTATTCAGAACCTGTTGAGGGTGTCCTTCAATATTTGCAACACAAAAGCAATGCGCGCAGACTAGAATAGGTCGTATGTTTAAAACTCCCACACTGCAAGACTCAAAAAACTGCTCAGTCATTTAAGGAGGTCATCAATTCATGTTGAGGTCATCGAAACATTTGCAAAATGTTTCGACAACCTCAACATTCAGCATCATTGCCCACTTGGATATTTTATACACTATCATTGTAGCGTACCTACACGATACAATTCAACTCTTTGACATATAATCGCCAATAAAAATCATACGTTAATTTGGGTCTCAAAATGAAATACCCAATACCTAACACAAGATATTTAAAAAAAGATGGTATATGATCGGAGTGTCTAACTTTCAATTCGTCTACGAAGCAAAATGCCTAAAATTAATGTCTACACAGCAAATTGCCTAAGTTGTAAATCGCCTAGAGATCAAAATGTTTAACAAGCAAAATGCCTAAAATGCAATAATTTCTAAGTAGCCGAGATGGTTAAAATAAACTCACACTCTGAACTGTAGGTTAGGTTAGGTTAGAACTGTGACAGAAACTGTTCTCCCTTTCTTCTCCTAAAATAATAGACATATTGCAAGGTAGGCATTTTGGTTCATAGTCAATATATGGTTTAGGCAATACTTGGCATAGACGTTTTGATTTCTAGTCAGCATCATCATAACTCAAAAAGATAACTTGAACTGTAATAAAACATTCAAAAATTCGTAAATCTCAGTTTTATAAGATCCACTGGAGCGTAAAGGTAAAATTGATTACTTCCATAATAGCACAGTACATAATCACGGACGAACAAATTATAACACTCATATCCGCACGATTACGTTTTACATTTCCCGAGTGTTCCGAACTCCGTAACAATTTTTTGCTGCACTTTAAGGCTGTCTAACAGGCAGAAGCATATACAACATGTCCTCAAATAGGGAAGAAGCCAAAAAAAAAAATTCCCGTCATATATGTATATTATAAAAAAATATTGGACACGTATTTTTTTTTTTTTTTACGCAATCTAAATATACGGCGATACATTGAGGTCAAATGTGGCATGACGTCACTGCTCGCTAGATTTTATACGAAAAATACGTGTACTAATATTTTTTTATTATCTAATTGACGGACTAAACAGTTTTTCTTTTTTTTTACCCAGGACACATCCCTATTAAGGTACACCACCAAACACCCCAATTAGAACATTATGTTATAATCATAATACATACACTGAATTTTTCCTATTACCTATAAAACATTGTTTTTTCATTAAATTTGTTAGGTTTACTGATTGTGGGAGTAAATTGTGGTCACATTACAAATGCACGCACGCACACAGTCGCACACGTTTATGGATCTAGCGAAATCGGTCCTTCGTCCAGCTGATCTCGCATTGTATAATATTTCCGTACAATGAGAGGTCAGCTTATACTGGAAATTTATAGCTTGATTTGTAGCCGTGCGTACAGCGGAAGTGTGACTAGTTTACGGAGTTAAAATTATTTTTGGGATAAAAAATTACCTATATACGATTCTGAATGAACCACTTTGATAATGTGCATTATTCCAATTACACATTGTAGCTTAATGTATTTTGATTACTTCCATATTAGATTATCCAATTTATTTGGGATTGTACTTTTTTTCTTTCCATACATCTCTCAACCGTTAGCAGATATTATTAAAACTAATCTGATGAAATGGAAAATCGATCCTAAGTCCGGTAAAGCATTGCATGGTTAGCTGTCAGAGCCGGAAACTTTGTAGCGATTGGCTTTTAAGCAGCTGACCATGGTAAAAAAGACTTGTTATCAGACTGAGCTTGATAAAGCGCTTACAATATTGATTTATTGATTCAATAGACCCAAATACGCAATCGTGTATCGTGTATACGCGAGCCTTTATTTGAGTTTCGTATAATATTAGTGCATTAATATTAGTAATTTTGGTTAAAAATCACTTCCTCTCTCCTTAAACATCATCATTACTTAAAGTTCCTTGCTCTTGTATCATGTTTATTATTGTGTGTGTATATATATATATATATATATTTATATGGATAAGTATCTATATGCTTTGTGTATATGTATTTATTGTATATATGTAAGTGGTACACCACTAAATACCTGCAGTATTGTCTCTCCTTCTACTTTTGATCCATCCAAAGGTTGTCTGTAAAAGATCGCTTTTAGCGATAAGACCGCCCATTGTGACACCCTATGTAACAGTTCTACATTTATATCTGTAATTTTTATGGTGTACATAATAAAGAGTATTCTATTCTATTCTATTCTATTCTATTAATTATATGCTGTCAGCAAATTTTGCTTGCGTAATATTTTGTAGCCAACTATGAGGTATCTTGTTTAAATAAAAATCGATGCTACGAACCTGTTGTTATCAAGGACAGGATAGTGTACACCACGGCTAGCATGCAATACTCCATACTCATTCCTTTTGCAGAAAAGATACTCGATTTTTATTCAAATATCACTGTCATTAAGTATCTGTTGTCTGTACTTCTTCTCCAAGTTATCGCAAGCTGCATCGTCGTTTAAAAACCTGAAAATAATTAATGGGTTGAATTAGAATTTGTGACTACTTCCAATCAATGATAATTATGTTTTTATATCATAGTACACACGGCTATAATTTCCAGTATAAGCTGACCTCTCATTGTGCGGAAATCCTATACAATGCGAGATCAGCTTATACTAGAAATGTATATTATATAGCTTGATATGTAGCCGTGTGTACAAGAAAAAAACTCTTTATAAATAAATAAATAACTGCTATAACAATTTGGGAGGTAAACAAGTTATGAATTGAAAGCCGAATTAGAATATGTGTCGTCATATTCTCCGTACCGTACCAATCTAGATCTCCAACAAGATTTAAGATAGCTCGAGCAGACTCCTGACAGTTTTGATGGTGACTGAACTTCTATCACTAGGTTCAATATCGTTTGGCACATAATACACCCGGCAACACGTTCGTTACTGTAGCGGTGAATTGGCGCACTTGTGTTGTTTTCAAGGTCCTGACACGCTTGTATAAGGCCGTCTGGGGTTGGATTTCGACCAATGTTTTTTTTCTTCCGATAAGAGCGTTGTCACCGGTCCACTAGTGCCACTCCTTTAAAAACATATTATCTCGTGACTGAGAAGGAATTATGAAAAACGGCTCAATCAACTATTTCGGTAAGTGTGTCTAGAATTTTCTAATACCTTTTTTAAAGTTTCATATTGAGACACGAAGCAACAAAATTCGATCTCAATAAAAACGGCCACATTCCTCTAGATCGTATTTTGTTGCTTCGTGTCTCAATATCAAACTTTATAAAAGGTATT
This sequence comes from Dryobota labecula, assembly GCA_947523025.1. NCBI lineage: Eukaryota > Metazoa > Arthropoda > Insecta > Lepidoptera > Noctuidae > Dryobota > Dryobota labecula. Next base: position 14,496,176 of record OX383303.1, read on the forward strand.
AGACAATTCTAGACATACTTACCGATATAGTTGATTGAGCCGTTTTTCATAATACCTTCTCAGTCACGAGATAATATGTTTTTAAAAGAGTGCATGGCGCTAGTGAACCGATGACAACCCTCTTCAATTGTAAAATGTTTGTATTTATACCCAAAGTCTCAAATTCAGATAATTTATGTAAACAAAGGGGATAACATAACAAAAACATATCTTTGTAATGGTAATTCACATAAAAAAGAGGTTTTATTTTCTTTTAAGTACTGATTTTAAGAAATAATAATTAAAAAATTATCATACCATAATTATTTTTATACATTTTCGGGTTTAAACAAAGTTATTAAAAAAAGGAGATTTTCTGGTATAAAATATTTTATGATACTTGTAACAATGCAGGAGATCCAAACATTTTCAAATTTTGTACATCTTCAACAACACTAATATTAGAATTCTCATTCATAGATTCATATTGTAAGTAGTATATCTAGCTACATTTTGGATGAAAATGACTGTAAATTGTTTCGAGTGGAAATCGATTTTGGGAGGCCTACGTCTAGCATTAGACTTAAAAGGGCTGATTATGACGATCATGGGGTTTATTTATAAACGCTACTTAAAGTTAAGTAATGATTAGCGACTGTTTAACCATACATTTTTGACGTTTGAACGTCACTTAACTTTAAGCAACGTTTATGAATAAACCCCCATATGCCGTGTTTCCGACATACTACACAAAACATTGTTTGGCAACAGTATTTTGTTTGCATAGTTCTTATAATTAATTCACTTTAATTTTAGCGATGACTATTAACAACAAAAAAAATATTATAAAATGTTTTGCACCACTGTCCTGTCATTTTGACAGTGACATTTCTTGACATTACTTTGTTTACATAAATGATCTGAATTAGAGACTTTGGGTATAGTTATTTTACCGCCGGTGGTCAATGCTCAAGCCTTCTCTGCGACAAGCGACAATAGGGAGAGAAAATATTAGGCTAGTATTATTTTTTACCGCAATATAGTTAACACTGTTCTTATAATGAATAACTTAATCAGTTTCCTGTTAAAGGGAATATTATTTTACCTGCTTTTAATATTGTTATCGTACCGATACTCAGAGTTTGAAATTTGAAACAGAATTTGAAAGTATACACTATTTATATATGCTTTATTGTACATCAGATTAGACATTACAAAAGAAAAGGTTTTAACACTATAAAATATACAATGGGCGGCTTTATCGCATACTGCGATCTCTTCCAGGCAACCTTGGCATGGATAGTGAATTTGTGGACATAAAATGGGGTTGTCATTGGTGCAAATAAAAAGTATAACAGCACAATATCCTATAATAGATACACAGATATATGCTATATAATAGATATATAGATACATACATACTAACTATATAAGTAAAGAAAATAAATGAAGTGTAAAGGTCTCTGCACACAGCGGGCGCGGCGCGGCGCGGCGGGACGCCGACGCGACGCTGAGCAGTTGTAATGTACTAGATATTACGGACGACGCCACACAGAGCCGTCCGGCTCGACGCGACGCGACGTGACGCTCTGTGTGGCGTCGTCCGTAATATCTAATACATTACAACTGCTCAGCGTCGCGTCGGCGTCCCGTCCCGCCGCGCCGCGCCCGCTGTGTGCAGAGACCTTAAGTATAGATTATCACAGCTATCAACGAGAACGTAATCACAACGACAAGTAATGTTCCTTCACGAGTAATGTTCTTATCGACATTAATTACGCTAATTTTATGTATATCAACTGATAGAGCATGTTATATTTACGTAATTAACGTTGTACAATCTAAGATCTATAGGATCCCTGTATTTAACTAAACATGTTGTGCCTAGAGTAGAACACACCATAATAATATTTGAACTTATATAACTAGTACCCAATTGGTTAATTTAAACGAGTTCGGCCATAGCAAAGAAAGCGGTACAAAAGCCGAAAGAGTTTCAACATTCGCCTGAGTGTTGCGTATGGGCAGGTCCAGTGTTCAACCATGAAACAGAATTATCAGAACATTTTGTCTCACCATTGCAGGATTTCACAATTGTCGTACTGTTTTTTGTAACAATTGATTCGACTTTCAACGGTTGCGTGTATTTGCAGAGAAGTATTCTTCACGGCGGTATACAGCGTGGATAAGATATGTGGTCATATTAAAGGATGTGTGTGGTACAGACCATCAAACTAATAAAACTTCGGGATCAAAATCGCAATCGCGAAAAAATAATCAGTTGTCCCAAATATGTGGGTCGTGTAGGTATTGAAGTTTTGTACCTGACAGCTAATTCTTATTACGATGTTGGTACCATAGAGAAAGTGGTTCAGTTTGATGGTGAGTACAAATGTGTGATCATATAAAGAGTTTGTCTTGTCCACACATTTCTGATACACACTAGAAAGAAGAAAGAAAAGAAAGAAAGAAGAAACAAAATACGTTTAATCGTTTATAGATGGTTTTACGTGTATAGATGGATTATGTAGATATGAACGACTCAAATTCAATCAACTATGAATTGAAATAACATTCAAGCGGTTTATTCATAAACGTTGCTTAAAGTTAAGTGACGTTCAAACGTCAAAAACGTATGGTTAAACAGTCGCTAATAGGGCTTCCATTACGTAATTACGTAATTACGCAATTACGTAATTACGGACAGATTTTAGAAATCTCACAAATACGTAACTGAAGAGCTGCAGTCCGTAATAACGTAACTATAGGATAATATTAATTAATTTAGGTACCCATTTATTTAGTTCTATAGTTTCTGCCTACTCCATGGGAAAAAGGCATGGGTTTATCTGTGTATTTACAATTTACCTTAATTTAGTTAACCTACGACTTACATTATGACAACACCAAAACCCTTTCTGTGGGTATCCCCCGAATTCCCGGGGTTTATTTTATAACTTCCAATTTGAGTCCGCAAGATTTAATTTCTTAGTCGTACAGAATAGAGTTCATTGTTGACCAATCGGGAAACGAAGGGAATCCCCGTTGGTTGTGGATAGTTCGGTACGTAACACAATCAAAGTTTATAAGTGTTTCGCAAGTATTTGATCTACCTCGTAGATAATAAAGTTTAATATTGTGGATTGAGCAAGCTAAGGGAACTCCCTACATTTTTCTTTACTTTCGTGAATTTAGAAACAATCTCAATACTCGGTACTCAGTCGTCTTACGTACACCTGCGAGATACTGTCCTGCCTGGTCTAAGCTTATTTTATTGACTTTTGTGATTTTGTGTATGTGCCGCAAAGTTTGACGCTTGGTTTTCAGAAGCTTTTCATTACAAGTTTCTAAGTAGATATCACCATACACGAGTAGAGATACTTCAACGAAAATGTAAGTACCTATTTTAACATTACTTTACTTGTCTACTTACTTTGTTTCTAGGGTATTGTGTGAGAGTTTATACATATAATTTAGTAGTTGATTTTATATTGTTGACGGCACGGTTGGCGCAGTAGTTGAGTGATTGGCTGCTGCGCTGCGGGTCACGGGTTCGATTCCCGTACGGAACAAATATTTGTATGACCTACAGATAGGTGTTCCGGGTCTGGGTGTCTTGTGTATGTTAGTTTACATGATTGTGAGTGCACCCACGATACAGCAGTAATTCCTAGTGTGGTGCGACGTTTAAAAAAAAAAAAAAAATATGTGCGATTTTATTTTATTGTTGCTTGTTAGATGTCTGTGCAAATAGACATTGATTATGAGTTCACGGTACGTATGTAAATGTATCCCGTTTTAAGTGTAGTGCCTAACTATAGATGCTATTTATATGTATTACCTAACTATTAAATTATGAAATATTTATATATTGTTTTAGGTCTGCAGTAAAGAAGACTATTTATAAGGAGTTTTTGAACAAACGCACACAATCAGCTATATGGGAACACTTTTTGAGGGCTGAAAATGGGCAAAGTGTCCAATGTAAACATTGTCAAAAATTTTTGAAGACTCCTGGTGGTGCTACTGGAGCACTACATACACATATGCGTGCTAAACATATTGGCGAGATGTCACAAGAGCAAGATGCGCAAAGGGCAAGTACTTCATCGTGCTTTCAAGCAAGAAAAAGTTTAGAACCTCCATCGAAGAAAACTAAACTAACGGATTACTTTTCCACTGAGTATTCCTTGGACGTTATAGTGACTAGAATGGCAGCATTGGATGGCATCCCATTAAGCAAATTTTGTACTTCTGAAGATCTAAGGTATGTTTTCAAAAAATCTGGCTATGATCTACCCAAATCTCCTTCAACTATTACCAAAATTGTCCTGGAACAGAGTTGTGCCATAAAAAAACAATTAATAAATCAGTTTAAAGATATGAAGTCCCAAAAAAAACGGTTTACTATAACGTTTGATGAATGGACCTCTACCCGGAACCGGAGGTATATGAATATAAATATTCATAATAAAGACCTAGAACCAGCTAAATATAAAAATTTAGGACTAGTAAGGATAAAGGGTTCAATGCCAGCTCACGTTGGAACTGTACTGTTAGAAAATCATCTAAATGACTTTTATTTGAAACTTGAAGATATAATTGCATTCACAACGGACGGAGCCAGTGTTATGGTTAAAATGGGCAAAAATTTTGATGGTCACCATCAGTTGTGTTTTGCTCACGGAATACAACTTGCAGTGCTGGACGTATTATATAAGACACGGAAAAGTACAACTACTGAACCAGAACTAGAAGATGAAGCTTCAGATACTGACACTGAAGAAATTGAAGAAAACGATGGCGGACTTTTCATAGAAGTACCTAGAGTTCTAGAACCAGAGTTTCTGTACAAAGATATTATAGTAAAAGTAAGAAAACTTGTTAAATCATTCAAAAAATCACCACTGAAGACCGATTTGTTGCAAAAATATTCTTTACAAGAGCATGGTAAAAGCCTCGATCTTATACTAGACTGCAAAACGCGATGGAACAGCTTATCAGATATGGTTGGACGATTTCTGAAATTGAAATCAAGTTTATTTAAGGCTTTATTAGACTTAAAATCAAATATAAGTTTCACAGACACAGAAATACAAGATCTACATAACATTCATCATAGTTTAGATATAATAAAAACTACAGTGATGGCATTGTGTCGCCGTGACTCGAATTTGTTAGCAGCAGATGCTGCGCTTCAGTTTATGTTAAATAAGCTTGATGCTCAGTCCAATGGGCTCAGTGACAAGCTTGCTGTATCCCTTAGAAAAAGAATAAAAGAAAGGCGAACAAATGTGTCTGGTGTCTTGCAGTATTTGCATAATAATGAAGAATATTATAAAACCGAAGAAACAGAAACTTTTACAAAACCGACGTCGGATTATATTAGAACATATGTTGCAAACTTATTAGAAAGGCTCAAATTTACACCGCCTACAAGTACACAAATGAGTTTAGATTCCGAAGCAGATGACAATGATGCTAATGATGGTTGTGGCGACGAGTTGACTGTTGCACAGCAACTAGAAAAAGAAATACAGAAAACTATGTCTACAGTAAACAAATCTGGAGTAAACACAGATCTTGAATCCATCATCAGAGTTGAAATGTGTATCTACGATAGCACTGGCGGCGGTCGTGAAGTTTTCCTAACAGCAGCTTATAATTATTTACTATGTATAATGCCTACTAGTGTTGAAGCAGAACGGGCATTTTCTTCTGCCGGCTATCTTTGTTCTAAACTAAGAAGTTCCCTTGGTGACAGAACATTGCATTCGTTATCATTTATGAGATCATATTATCAAGAACAAAGATTGGAAAAATAACCATATTTTATATTGTTTCATACTTTTAAACCATTTGTGCGTGGTACATGTTTTGTTTGAATTGTTGATTGAGTTTAGTCAAAATCAAAATCGTCAATCAAATCAAAATATTACATTTTGATTTGATTGACGATTTTGATTTTGAGTTTAATTTTAAAATTATCATTTTAATCTGTAATTTACTTTTAATTCCTTAATATTATAATTTTTTTCATTTGAAGTTGTTTGATTTTTTACTTCTAAAATACGTAATAAGCCCAGAATTTATCGTGCTTTAAAAAATCAAAACAGTTAAGTACGTAATTACGTAGTTACGTAATTGAAGCATCAAAATGCGTAACTAGTTACGTAATTAGCAAATCCGTAATTTTGGAAGCACTAGTCGCTAATCATTACTTAACTTTAAACAGCGTTTATAAATAAAACCCCAAATGTCTAATCGTAGTGACATATTTCAATTTACTGTCTAATATTTCAAGTTCCTCCAGCTTTCAAGTGTTTACGCACGGCAGCGCGACTTATATAAAACTACTTGCTTACATATTCTAATTGGTGTGTTTAGTGGTAGGACTAGGAATGCTAGAATCTTAATTTAAGTATTAATTTAGATATACATATACTAGTTTTTGACCTTTGCCCGCGGCTTCATTCGCGTTTTTCTATCCCTCGGGAATTGTACTTTTTTCTGTAAGAAAGGTACCCTATGTCCTTTTCTGTATCCCTGACAACGTGTATGCAAAATTTCATGATGACCGGTTGAGTAGAAGCGTAACAAACAAACAAAACAAACTCACTTTCGCATAATATTGGTTAGGATACTATAATAATAATTTATACATAACCTATTACACGAAACACGCACTTTTTTTTTTGTTTATTAAACGAAATATTTATTTATTAGACTTCAATTAACACTAATTTTAAAATTATTTAAGAAAATAAATAATAATATGTACAAGTATATAAACAAGGGATTAATTTATTTATTTTATTTTATTTATTTGCAGAATATTGTGTCTTTTAGTCTGTGCTAAATAAAAGTATTTTCTTTCTTTCTTTCTTTCTTTACAAGCACATTACAAATTAAATTAAAAGTGCGTAATCTAAGTAAACTAACTGAACATTTTCGATTTTATTAAAATGTTGGTGAGCACTTTTCGTTTCACAAGGTGAACAACACTTTCAAGTTATTGAGCCGTGTCACCTACCAGTCACCGTAGTATATAATTATAAACCTCAAAGTGACACTTTGGTATTTCAACCCGTTCTCATTACATTTTGGTCTCATACCTGCGATGCACAGTAGGAGGGGTTCGTGGCTAAGTAATAACAGCCGCACGGGTCGATCGATCAGGGTAAGCTACACTTGCCGCGGTTGGTCTGTGGATGGGTGACCCCTCCGTGCCTCGGAAAGCACGTTAAGGCGACGATAGCCGACTTTTAATGATTTTATACTGAAGATCACGTCTATACGAATAGTGTTAATGATTCGTAAAAAATGTTTGTTAAATAAGAGCATTTTTTTAATTAGTTATTAAAAAAATTAACATTAATACCACTCGTTTAGACGTGATCTTCAGTATAAAATTATTAAAAGTCGGATAAGTTGGTCCGAGCTGTCATTTGTAGAAATTTGACGGTGGTTACGGGTCGTCAGAAGCCCGAAAGTCTGACAATCAGTCTTGCCAAGGGGTATCGTGCCACATCCTATCTGACCTCCACAACCCAATAACTGGGTTGTAGAGGTCAGATAGGCCGTCGCTCCATGTAAAATACTGGTATCCGGTTAGACTGGACGTCGACCTCAACATAGTTGGGAAAAGGCTAGGCAGATGATGATGACCTGTGATGTACAGAACTTTAAGTAAGTAATATTTCATAACAAAAGAATTTCAAGATCACGAATTCACGATGCTAACAAAAGAAATCATTATATCATCGAAGTAGAACAAAGTAATAATAATAAGGTCCGGGACCCCAGAGTCCCGAGATATAATATGTAAACGTATAAAAATAAAATAATAATAAGTTTCCAAAAAAGGGTTTAGTGTTTGGAGCCTCCTTTTAAGCAAACAATGGTGCCGATTCCCTTGTTCACAAACTAAACTAAATTTAAGTTCAGTGCGTCTTTTTCTTTCTATTTAATTAAGAAAAGGACAGAAGAAAATTTTTTGTTTAGTCCTGTCAAATTAATCAGCGCCTGTCACTACTCCATACAAGTTTAGACGTGATTAAAAACGGATAATATTTTTGTGTTCACCAAAAATCTTAAGGTACATCTATGTATGCATTTCTAAAATTTTATTCTTCCCCGAAAAATACTGATCGTGCACCAAATATTAAATGTTAGGTTAGGTTATATTTTGGTGCACATTCAGTATATTTGGTGGAACACAGGCAAAATTAGGTAAATGAAATGAGAGTACTTTTAAATAAAATTGAAGTACTTTTAAATACCATCCATTAAAAACTTGCCTACTAAAATTACGTCAATTTACGTCAAGCGCTGATTAATTTTACAGGACTAAACTAAAATGTATCTTCTGTCCTGAACTTAAATTTTGTTTAGTTTGTGAACAAGGGAATCGGCACCAATGCCTATGTTAGGAGACTCCGCTCTTCCATAGTTCAGCATAATTACTTTAACAAAACCATAGGTACTTAGAATATCAAATAAAAATAAGTATGTTAGTGAGAGTACGATTCGAGTGTAGTAAGTAATAGTTTAAATAAAGTTTTTTTTTATATTAAAAAATTGTATTTACTAATTAAATTAAATTTAGAGGTTTTTTTAAACCTCTTACGTACCTACTCAATTTAATTAGATAATTCATAAAAGCTTTTGTAGGATGTTTTTATTGTAATATAGAGTTAATTAAGTATTTAAGGTTGGTAAGCAATGAATTATTTTGCAACAGGTTTTATTGTTTTTTACAAGCATAATATCTCTTAAAATTCCGGTTTTGGATCGCGTATCTTTCGACATTGCACCGCAGAACTGTGCACAGGTGTGACCGTTACATCTTTTTTTCTTTTTTTTTTTTTGTCTGCAGCCGTTTAAAGCAATGACGTATCATTTGGTTAAGGATATCCAAAATATTGGTGCAAATTCGAATAATTATGTATGATTCTAAGGCCGGCTAGCACCAAGATTCACTAAATACATCGCTAAACGGATTTAAAACATCGTGCTATTTCATCCAATTATGACACAGGATGATTTTATTTAGTGACTAGTTGCTGCCCGCGGTTTCGCCCGCGTGGCTCTAAAATAAAAGTAGCCTAAGTTCATACTTATAACATCAGCTATCTGCCAGTGAACGTCCCGTCAAAATAGGTCCAGCCGTTTTTCGACAGACAGAAAGACACAACAAATGAAATTGATTATTTGTTAAGAAGGCTGTCTCGGGTCCACTAGCGCCACTAGATAAGATAAGATATTTTTATTTGCATAAAACATGGTATACAGGGTGTTATAAAAAATATTAGAACGAACCTGTTTTGCTTAAAACTAAAGCATGCAAAACTTACAAAAAACACATTATGACATTGAAATTCATATTAAAAAAATCATTAATACCATAGAAATTATTGCTATGGAGCCATTTATATAATTGAATTTTAAATAATTTACAATTTAATATTTTAAACATATTTGGTAATTTATTATATAGACGTACACACATAGCCAGACAGTTTTTATTATATTTCGCTGATCTGGGCAGCTCATCCAGCACAAGTCTGTATTGGTCACGCCGACTTCGAAAGCTTTAAAAAATATGATCTCGTGACTGAAAAGCAATTATGAAAAACGACTCAATCAGCTGCCTCGGTAAGTGTGTCTAGAATTTTCTAATACCTTTTATAAAGTTTCATATTGAGTCACGAAGCAACAAAATTCGATGTAAAGAAAAACGGCCACATTCCTCTAAATCGTATTTTGTTGCTTCGTGTCTAAATATGAAACTTTTGACGTGAAAACATCTAATAAATCGATGAACGCCGGCTGCATGCACGAAAAAGGATGACTCATTGTCCCGTTACGCTCATTGTACGCTTGCGCCGATTCAATGTTTTGTTATGACGTTGTCACGTTAAACTATCGTCCGTAAACCAACTTTACAGACAACCAATTTTTTTCACAATTCCATCTCAGTCACGAGATAATATTTTTTTAAAGGAGGGGCGCTAGTGGACCTGAGACAGCCCTCTTAACAAAAATTCAATTGAATTTTTTGTGTCTTTCTGTCTGTCGAAAAACGGCTGGACCTATTTTGACGGGACGTTCACTGGCAGATAGCTGATGTTAGCATGTAGCGTTTTTTTGTTTCATATGAATTTAGTAAAAAGTTGTAATTTTGATATTACAAACAGACACTTCAATTTTATTTGCTTGTATAGATTTGTGGTGCATGTGGGCCTAAGGGCTCCCACACATTTCTGCGAACTCGCAACGCATCGCAAATATCTGCGTGCGAGCTCGCACGAATGCACCGCAAGAATTATCGTATCGTATCGCATCGCGGTTTTGTGTGGGCGCCCTAAACTAGTCATAAAAAATCACTGCATTCACATTGAACTGTAAATAATATTAACTTGTAATATATTATTTGATGCTTAATTAATACAGTTAACTACTCGAAAACATATTATGTATTATTTACCTAACAATAACAGAGTATTTACATGTAGGCACACGTCATTGCTTTGTAATAAAACAGCGAGTCGATAAATGCGTTGAACAAAAACAATTTAAACAAATTAACAGGATTCAAGAACATGTATAATGTCAGTATACATAATTTACGTAAATTATTGCGTATCGTAAATTTTAATACTTAATGCCTTGAATATTAATTAAATGCTTTAAAATATTTGCACAACGCATCCAACGTAGTTTTATGAATTTTTATTAATCAGGCTTAGGCCTGTACCCTAATTGCGTAATACACCATCAATCGCAATCTGAATGATTTTGAAGGCTAATCCATTACATCATACACTCATCAAAAAAAAATTGCGATCACTTTGAAAAATCGAAATCTTTTTTGTTACGGTAGATTATATTATGATTTCTTCTTCTTAGACTAGAAGACCAGACTGGCCTGCCGGCTCGCCTGACTTAAACCTAATAGAGCACGCGTTGGATACTCTTAAGTGAACTGTTTGGAACCGTCAGCCACGTCCCCAGACAGTGCCAGAGCTCAGGGAAGCCGCTATTCAAGAATGGGACAGGTTACCCCAAGAAATGCTGGATAACATTGATTCTCAGCATACCCAGGAGGATCACCGCATGTGTTGGAGCCAGGGGAGGAGTTACATTATATTGAATATAAACCTTTTATAAAAAAATTGTTGTTTAAGATTGGTTAAACAGTCTTTTTCTTTCTATCAAATTTCTGTTACAATTACATTATGATTAATTACTCAATTTTTTATTAATAAAAAAAATATGTTATATTTTTTTATTTCAAACAGAATTTTTGTTGATAAAGTTCAATAAAAAAAATAATATCAGTTTAATATGCTAGTGATCGCAAGCTTTTTTTTATGTGTATATATGTTCGAAAAAATTATCTCCTCAACAACGTAAATAACGCAATGAATGCTGTTGAACTGTCAAAATGAAACCGATTCCTACTGATTGTGTGATACGCAATTAGGCCTCTGGTAACTCAGTACTCAATCGTTTATTGCGTTCCACAATGTGTACTTAGGTGGTTACTTAAAATTTTATGAGATCAAATTTTGAAGGATATTGCAAATCCATTGCTTCATAGGTTTGAAAAATTCGTCATGGACGTGGTTTGTACTGTCAAAATGAAACCCATTGCGATCAGTTGTCATTTTATCTGTGTTCCACAGTTACCCCGCAGATCCTGTCGGGCACAGCAAAATTGTAGCAGACAGGAAGCTTTGAAAACTTTTTAAAACTTAATCAATGTTAAGGTTTTCTATTATACAGGCTGTATCTATTCAAACACGAAATATTTAAAGAGATACACCTACAGGTGGTAAAGAAGCCATGGAAACGATTTTTTTTTAAATCTGAGTATATTATTTAACAAATTAAATCATTTAAAATTACTTGAAATATATGATGATTAATTATTATCAAAATTCACCGCGCTCGTGCTGCCACCGTCACCGCGTCCGGGCGGGTCATTCATAGAATAAGTAAACTTTTGGAAAATGCAACTCCTTTGCAAAATGTCTCAAGCAATTTTAAAATTATAATAATTATGTAAAAATAGAAAACACTTATTTATTATTTTATTTGTTTGTATAATTAGTTTTGTAGTGTCGGTGAGGCTAACTAGCATCTGTAGCCAATTCCAACTTTTGTTTTATTTTATTTTTGTAATCATAAAAATTTTGTTTACCTAAGCTATGCCTAGTTTGGGACCAACGATACCTCAATATTGTAATTTTGAATGTTAAATAAAAAAATTAACTAAACAATAAACTTAGATAAAAAAAAAAAATCGCTGCTATGGCTTTTTTACCACCTATAGATGTTCCTCTTAAAATATTTCGTGAATAGATACACCTTATATACATATAGTTTATTGTACTAATAATTATTAAATAATACAGCACTTATATTTTATCGTTTAAGACTCAGATATGTGCCAGTGACCTTGAGTGGTTAAGTATTGTCGTTTGTCGCTTTTCATTATTTGTTGTTAGATAAGATCTAGTGTTGAAATTATCGGCCTATGCGAAATTTTGCACCAACTTGCGGTTTAAATCAAGCTTTTGGCGACAAAAATATTTCAACATAAGGTCAGATTTTGCAATGCTTTACTGTACCGTGCCAAAATCATTGTGAATTGTGGTAATAATTTCATTGCCATGAAGCAGCGCAACGCAATCTTGTAGTCTTTTTTGCAATAGAATGACATTTTATTATTTTGCCCGAGGCTCCGCCCACGTGGATGTTGGTTATCGCGTAACAAAGTAGCCTATGTCCTCCATATCCCAGGCTATATCTCTGCCAAATTTCATGACGATCGGTTCAGCGGTTTAGTCGTGAAAACGTAACAGACAGAGTTACTTACACATTTATAATATTACTAGCTTTTGCCCGTGGCTCCGCCCGCGTGGATGTCGGTTATCGCGTAAAATAGTAACCTATGTCCTTCTCCATATCCCAGGCTATATCTCTGCCAAATTTCATGACGATCGATTCAGCGGTTTAGGCGTGAAAACGTAACATACAGACAGACAGAGTTACTTTCACATTTATAATATTAGTATGAATACATACATACGAGTACTAACTGTATAAGCAACGAAAATAAATGAAGACTATAGACTATTACAGCTAACAACGAGAACAAAATGACAAGACAAGTAATGTTGCCGGTGAGCATCTTGATCTGTCTATACCTTGGCTACGAAGAACATACACATACAACTCACGCTAAGAAGAAGTGGACCAAAATTAGTTAGCAAAATCCCATGTCAACATGGGATCTTGCTAACAAATTTTGCACACAAAAAAATTGTATTACACGGTTACGTCACAATATAGATGTGGTTACGTCGTCCAAACACGAACTAAAATTGTAATATCGACATAATCTACTTCCCGACAATTATCTTCAAGTTCAGGGAATTTGATTGGATAATAGCTAAACATTTCGTATCCACCGCTGAGTGACTGACCTTACATACAATTAGGGTTCAAGTTTATTCCGGATTGTTGTCGCAAGTATGCTATTAATAGACACGCACGTGTAAGTAACTCGCGTAATAGATAAGCACTCCAGAATTTATAAATCGACTAGCTTTTGCCTGAGGGTTCGTCCGCGTGGTGGTCGGAAATCATACGACAGGTTCGTACTGCTGGGATAAAAAGAAACAGTGACAGGAAGGCCGCTATCCCACGGGCGTTTTACGAGCGTTGGCGCTTCTCCAACGTGTGCGCAGCGCCAAAGTTGCGCAGACGTGACGTTAACGTCGCGAGTTTCTAGTGGACGGCGGCGGCGTGGTTGGTGGTTGTACATGTTGCCAAAAAATGAGAGAATAAAAAAACGCAAGAAACTTGCGATGTTAACGTCACGTCTGCGCAATGTTGGCGCTTTACCGCTAGAAACTCGCGACTTTAACGTCGCGTCTGCGCAATGTTGGCGCTTTACCGCTAGAAACTCGCGACTTTAACGTCGCGTCTGCGCAATGTTGGCGCTTTACCGCTAGAAACTCGCGACTTTAACGTCGCGTCTGCGCAATGTTGGCGCTTTACCGCTAGAAACTCGCGACTTTAACGTCGCGTCTGCGCAATGTTGGCGCTGCGCAGACATTGAAGAAGCTCAAACGCTCGTAAAGGCTCGTACAGACTAGTGCGATATCGCGAGCGCGACGCGACATTAGTAGCACAATTTCTTTGTCGCTGCCTGACCACCGCAAGTTTTCTCTGACAAAAATATCGAGGAATATGCATTATTTTTTATTTTTTTGTACGTACATACAATCTTTATAACCTCCTCCTGTTTTAAAGTTGAAAAAAGTATCCTATGCCCTCATGGATTTCATTCAAATCCGTTCTGCCGCTAGGAAGAAAAGGTAACAGACAGATGACAAACAGAGTTACATTCGCTATTATAATATTAGTATGGATTCCGTTCTCGGTGTTTTTTTCTATGGATACAGCATTGTGCTTCTCAAGTTCGATTGTATGTATCTCGCACATTGGAGATGTTATCAATTCTACCAATTAGCACGTTGTCGGTTTTGAAGGTGTTGGAAGCTATTTGATTTTATTTCGTTATCAAATTCAAAATTCAAATTCAAAATTCAAATTCAAATTCATTTATTTCGTTAACACGGGGTACATAGGTACAGAAGGTATTATATACATAAGATCCGAGCTGTGTCCCGCCAAAAGGCATACAAAATATCAAAGGTTTGACAAATTTATCGTTTGGTTTATCGTTTTTATTTTATTTTTGAACTAACTGCTGCCCGAGGCTACGCCCGCGTTGCTTTTTCTAAAATAAAAGTAGGCTTAGTTACTCCATATAACAATAGCTTAGCCGTCAAAATCAGTTTAGCCGTTCCGGAGATTAACCGGAACAGACAGACAGACAGACCGACAGACAGACAAAAAAAAAATATAAGTACCGTATATAATATGCATTTAGTAAAAAGCTGTGATTTTGACATTACAAACAGACACTTGAATTTTATTTATTTTGAATAGATGTACCTATAGATAAGTCTCAAGTTTTAAAATATATCCTGGTGTTCAAGTAAATTAAACATTTTATTAAATAGAAACTCCTGGTTTATTTCCCGTCAGTCTATTTCCCCAGGAAACGATTAAATATTTCCGCAACAGAACGCTTTGTCATTCAAATATCAATCGAAAGCTGAACTAATTACAACGCACTTTAGCTTTGATTGGAAGCTGACCTTCATTATTATGAAGGCCAAGAAATATTTAACAAAGCCTATTTATAATAGAACCATAATAATTGATAATGCAATAACAATCGCAGTTATCGATACGGTCGTTAAAATCAAAGAGTGAATACAAAACTGGAAATCTGCATTTGCATAACCCAACCCAGGATTTTTTTTGGCTTTTGGTTATTCCGATTACGTCCCAGCGACAGTGTCAAGGACTATTGAACAGCATCAGATACTATGTTATATAGACAAGATATTTAGCTAATGTTACATCAGCGTTTATTGTAATTAGCTCTAAATAACGAAAACACACCCAGACGAATTTGTGTTAATGGCAAGAACGTGAGCGCATTTTTATTAAATAAACATAATAGGCAAGATTCTCAAAAATTAAGGTGAAGCAATATTAGCAATGGCACTGAATTCAAGAAGTTATACAATCATGAATTATTGCATTCTTTATATGAGAAAGACAGGACTGAGCATCGTTGTGTGTAACACAAACTTGTCCTTTGAAGTTGCTGTAATACTCCAACCAGATTCAGACTTGAATAGATGTTCAATCACAAAGAAACTTGTTCGTTAAGTAAGTGGTTTGGCAAAGAGAACATGATCAAGCGGGAACTTATCGGCAAACCAAACATTTAACCAAATTTGATTATATTTGGTTATCGCATTTAATTTTATACCAATATAGTGTATATGTAAATTAATGGACTGTGGAATTACTGCGTTTCATGTAATCGAACAAAACAATATAAATCATGTAATGTCAGGGAAAGTCAACATTAATTAACCGCCCTACGACGTGTCCACAATACGTAGATAAACAAACAATTTACCAAGTGATGATTATTCATATTGTAATGACCTTATAGCTTAATATATTTAAGTAGTGGTAATCTTTGGTATGATTGCATATCCAAGGCTATGCTCGATGAATAAACTATCGTCTTCTGCATAACAGTCTGTAACTGGTCTAGTAAGATTTATGTAAGCCAATCCTTGACCTTCCCTGCCTAATCTATGCATGCCCATTATATACGTTTCCAATTGCTAAATTTTTCAATAATTGGCATTGACTTTAATTCTTCAATTAAATCATTGGCTGCCTTAGTGCCGTAGTGACTTAGAGCTTCATTTCTTCAGTTTTGTTCCCGGAACTCGCGTGGCTATTGATATTTGTTGGATTCTGGATACTTGGACGTGAGATTGTAATTATGGCAATCCAGTTTCAATCAATTTGATTCATAACAAACTGTAACAAATTAAAGGGGCTCTATTTTTAAACAGAGTAATGTTTACGGAATAAGGAACCACTTTATATTAGGTCGAACTAATGAACACCGTAGCTATAAAGACCTAAAATTACATTTTGTTTACGAGTTTTCAACTTGACAGACCGGCTTGGTAGACTTCGGAGGCAGTGCAAACTAAAAAAAATATGTTTATATATTTACATGTTACTTACTGGTAAATATGTACACATTTACGTAAATTCAACACTAAGGCCAAAGCCTTTCTCAAATAAATGTATATTTTTATATATCACACTAGTTTTCACAGCTTCGACTTCGTAATTAAACACGTGTGTTCGTTTATATTGCGAGGTTGATTAAATATCTGCACGTGTGCCTCCGTGCAGAGTCGGCGGCTGACTGGCGGGCCAATGCCAAGACAATAGTGGAGACATTTCTCGCGCAAGGACTACATAGAACGTAACGTAGGGCGCTGACTGCGCAGACGCACACCTAATCAGATCTGCGATTGTCGCGCAGTCGCGCCTGCGCCGGCGCTGGAATTGAGCAAGAGCAACGGAAAGTGTCTCGAAACGTGGTCACCGTATTGTTGTAAAACAGCCATTGCATACTGAATGACCCTATGATAACAAGTTTCTTTTTTTTACTTAGTTATTTTACAACTTTGGCAAGAATTGTATTAATAATTAACTAGAGCGAGTTATGCAGTTCATAGTTATATTCCTCCTATGAGTTTATAATAACCATCACTACAAAATTGCTCATCTTAAATAACATCAGATCTGGCATTCTCATTTATGTAATACATACAGTCATGAAAAGAGTAATATCTACTAATCGACCAATCAACTGTTAAACTCGTTCCGTACAGTGTGAAATTTTAATAAGCGTGTTTGCAAGTCTATCGCGAATAAAAACGTGACTTTTGGTCAATTCCTAGTTAATTGTTTATGACATTGAGTCCAGCAACGTGACAAAAGTATTTAAGATAGACAGACTGCGAAGCTTAGCATCCCGAATAACAACAATACCTATTCAATATTATTATTATAACAACTAAGTAGTCAAATAAAAGCCCCTCTTACTCTCTGCTACTTTTGCTGTGCCCGACAGGGTTCACAATGATCATATCTTTGTAAAACCTACCACCTAAGTTCACATTTGGAAGCAATAAATATATTGAGTATTGAGTAACACAAAAATAAAGTCAGATAAATCTAAACGAATCAAACGCAGTTACGCTAACAGAGCAACGTGCGCGCTGACACGGCACGTCACTAGATCATTACTCCAAGCGCTATCATCCGGCCGACATCGACAATCGACCAATTGAATCGTCCTTGACACTGCTCTACGTCACTATAATATCATCATGATCCACAACTCGACTTCACTCACTGCTGGGCATAAGCTTCTCTATTCTTGGGCCAATCTCCATGCTCCTGTGACAGCCTCTTCCAGGTTCTACCTGCAATGGCAAGAATGTCACGGTCCGCCCATCTCACCGCCGGACGACTGACACCTCGTCTTCCAGTCCTTGGACGCCACTCGGTCACTGCCTTAATCTACCTGTCACAACTGCGCCTTGACAGGTGACAATATAGGTACATCACGCCAATACCGCAAAGGAGAAGGCAAAGGAGAATTCACAGGACAACACATTCAACGGCCCTAAAATTCCCTTTCGGTCTTCCTTCGTCATCATTAGAAAGCGAACTTAAAGAACTTTGTAAGCGATGCGCGTAATCCAATTTTATCTCTCGATCGGTTTTTAATTAAAGACCTTCTGATTGATAAGAATTCCGGACACGATCGAAAAACATCTGCTTGCTCTACATTGTACGTATTATCTACTTATACAATGAATTCATAGGACTACTATAATTCGAAATAATTTATACAGTTGGTCCCTATTTTACTGCATTCCATCTTAAGTCATACTGATAATATTCCAGATAATCTCATTCACGTCCCTCACTATACTTAATTCTGAATGATTACTACCTCAAAGTTGTTGTCACTTCGTTCGAAATGTCTAACTAAGAAACGTTTTGCGAAAATTATTTTTTATTGTAATTTAAGGTAAAGGTAGGTTTCCTGAAACCCGTTAGTTTTATCTCAGACAGGCAGAAACTCTCGTTTTATAAACATGAAGTTGTAAAAACGTATTTTCATGGGTTGCCATTTCACTTTTCATAAACCGTAAAAGGGAAGCTCGTCTATATTAAGTATATCTCGTAATCGTTTCTGAGTAATTCTACCTACATGAGTATGAATAGGTAATTGTTTTATAGGTGCGTGTACTGCAAAGGTTGAGGTATTTCCGATGATGTCGTCGATCGTAAAGATATAATCCCACGTTCACTGCCTGATGCAGACGTGTCTTGAATTTAATTACACTTTTTGGCGATTCGCTTCTTCCATTAACATACATAGAACATCAACTAAAAGAGTAGTAATTGACTAGGTAGCAAGCCTTTAAAGTAATATTCATATTATTATGTTCAATCTAGATGTGGAAGGCGGAGACCTAAGGGTCGTGTGATGCAATTTAGGGCAGGCCTACCTGTTCTGCAGTTGACTTCAACAGGCGGAGTTGATCTGATTTATTTTATTTATACACATTTTAAAAAAAATGGCCCTAAAATAATGCCTTGCGGTACTCCAAATATAACATTTATGACATAAGAGTTATTATCCGTTCAAAATATGAATTAAGCTAGTTTCCAGTACAGCACAAAGTAAACAAGCATATCCAAAGGACCACATATTTCGGAGAATTCGATTGTCGTTCGTATATAAATGATCCACATTGGCAAAGGCATGAACAAAGTTTGTGCTTGTAAACAGGTAATGGTTTGTCATATTTTTACTAACTAAATTGGATGTGTCTTAGTTATATGGAATTTAAGCTTTGATTAAATGTCTTCGAGCATGGTTAATCCTCATTATTTTCAAGTTCTTGATAGGTACTGCTAAGCATTTCCACATTAACATAATAGCCACATTCCTAGTGTGGGAAAATCAGCAACTAATAAGTTTTTTTTTTTCATTCATAAAACATAATGGAGCTATTTTCGTGTCTGATGTTATTCATCGCGACATTTGTAAACAAATCCGGTGCTACATGGACAATGACAAATAGTTACGTAAATCTTCCTACGGTAACAAAGTTAAAAACCTCGTCCTAATAGGATGAAAGAGTACTTCACCGCGCTCTTAATAAAGAGCACAAATGAAACGCGAAAAGCAAGACGTAGAAAATATGCTATATCAGAATATTTCCTACACCATGCCGTGATAAACTCCTGTATAACCGGCTATTTACTTTTAATATTGTAATAAAGTAGTTACTGCACGGGACTTAATTGATATATATAAACCCAAATAAACTTTGCGGAGCCAAGAGGACTCAGAAGTTCTTTTGAAGGCATGGACAGAGTTACAGGCAGGTTATTGCGTAATACACTTATCAATCACAATCTAAATGATTTTGAAGGATATTACTTGATAAGTTTAAAAAAATTGTGAGCTCAACAACGTACCTAAATAACATAATAAATGTTGTTAAACTGTCTAAATGAAACCTATTACTACTGTATGCAATCTCCCCGCAGATCGAACTCTTCATGTGGACACTGCACCGTCGGCGTCGGCAGCGCATTGTTTATATTCACAATTATTAGGTTTTCAGTACACAACAGTCATTACAGAATCGAATGTTCTACTATTTGGCACAGCATTATGTAACCGTGAAAGTGTATTGTAATTCATCAAGTAATATTAACGCGTGGATATGTGCCACGCATCACTAGCAAGGCACACTCGCTGTATTTTAATTCAGTTCCTCGGCATGTGAAGGTTGGTTCAGATTCTTATTTGTTGTAAGGTGAAGGCCAGACAGTGAGCGGACGCAGGATTTAGTACGCAGGTGTTCAGTTGTATCGGTCAATTACTTTTCTTGATTTGCATGTGATATTACAGTGATTATAGTGGCTACTAGCCCCGCTATTTAAATGTCGAACGTACCCAAACGACTTTCGCACATCGGCAACAAGAGTCACAAGATATAAAAATACGAAATTTAAGAGTCAAAAATATCCATAAAAATATAATAGAGCATTAAATAGTAGTTTAAATGGTGTTTTTTAAATATATTATTATCGTAAGTTCTCCAACATGCTTTCTCAGAGAAATTCAAATGAAAATGGTAAGTAATAAAAACAAAATTATTGTGATTTCCCAAAAAATACATTTTGTTATGACACTCTCGTTGCCGATGTGCGTTATGAACTTATGATTAAACCGTTGACCCGAACAGCAAACAAATAATAATATACCTACTAAAGATCAAACAACATTAGAATTACTGATTTCTCGGAATTTGTGTTACCTATTTGTAACAGGAAGACACTTTCAGGAACAGGAAATCAATATTTTCCCATAATGAACATGACAGATCAAATTGAATCACAATTCATGTACAAACTGTTAGTCATGAACGGTTACAGTCACACAAAAATATTAATTACCAGATGCTGCCCGCGTGGCTTTTTCAAATTTCAAATAAAATAATATCATAACATCAGCTATCTGCCTACAGACAGACAGACAGACAAAACATACAAAAATATTTTTTAGGGTTAATTCGTCATTAAACGCGGGTTGTTTCACGTCCACTTAACGCACGCGTATACGTCATAAATGGCGCTAACTATCGTCAAACCGCTGTTTCACAAAATTATGCCCTTGACGTTCGTTAAAAAATGACGATTACAGTAACAGGTGTCATACCCGCTGGTTAACGTAATTTTATTCTTTTACATTACTATTATTATTATTATTATTTATTATTAAAATAATAATAGTAATGTAATAATAATTAATAGTAATTATTTATTATTATTTTGAACTTTGACGATCGGTTTTTATGCAGTGAAACAACGCTTTGAATTTAACGAACGTTAAACATCATGTAATCGTTATTATTTGACGTACGTATATATTACGTTAACGAACTGTTTGAAACAACCGGCCCTTAGTAAAAAACTGTTATTTTGACATTACAAACAGAGACTTCTATTTTATTTATTTTTATAGTTTACTGTAGGTGTGAATCACTGCGCGTCTTTGTTTATCCTCTGCCCGCTGTGTTAGTAGCCCGACCGCAGCTTACAAATCAGTAATGAATGATGACAATTTATTTAGATGCTTCCGCTACGTGATTGTTTTCCGTACATTGTTACTTAACCGTTTAACGATTCTTGTTTATAGATCGATATTGTGATCGATGTTTAAGAATTGACAAGTTAGAAAGGGGGAAATGTATGCAGCTTCGCTATAAATCTTTAAATTAATTGGACTGTTGGGAAGAAAGATATTAGCAATCCAGTTTCTAAAACCTCTGGGCAATTTCGGGACAAGTCTTTTAAGAGCGTTGTCACCGGTCCACTAGCGCCACACTCCTTTAAAAACATAATATTATCTCGTGATTGAGAAGGAATTATGAAAGACGGCTCAGTCAACGATATCGGTAAGATAAGATATTTATTTTGCAAATATGGGTAAAAAACACGGTGATATAAAAAAATATGATTAGCAACAGCCATATTTAACCAGAAGGCATGCAAAAGTACCAGATACACTATAAATGCTAAGAACATAATCATAAGAATAAACAATGTCAATTTATAGATTGATTAACTTTAATTACAATTTAATTATGAAGTACTTCAATAATTATTTATACTATAGACAATTTTTCTCAGTCAACTTATTAAAAAAAAAAAAAAATTTAATGTCATATTTTTCCAATTTCTAATCATGAAAAGAATTAATTAAGAAATTCCTTTCTCCATTAAAAATTCTGTCACACTATTATACGCTTTGTCTACTAAAAAATATGGAAGTTTTTTTTTTTTTAATAACGCCAAATTTAATTCTTTCCAACTCCTCGGTAATCGTGATTCGTCGGTAAGTGTGTCTAGAATTTTCTAATACCTTTTTTAAAGTTTCATATTGAGACACGAAGCAACAAAATACGAATTTTGTTGCTTCGTGTTTCAATATGAAACTTTGATAATAAAAAATAATAAAAATGAGATAGTTGATTGAGCTGTTTTTCATAATTCCTTCTCAGTCACGAGATAATATGTTTTAAAAGGACCCTAGTAGCATTTTTTGTTGGCATTTAGTTGGGCCACTTACCTCTGGTTAGTTGGCAAATGCATACAATTGGCGGGCAGTTTGCGGGTTGGGCCAACAACTGATGGCCTACGTGGATTTGCCTATCTAGTTGATTGAGCCATTTTTCATAATTCCTTCTCAGTCACGAGGTAATATGTTTTTAAAGGAGTGGCGCTAGTGGACCGGTGACAACGCTCTTAAGACAAGAGGTTCCTACAATGTACTAGGCTGCTGATTACCATATGCAAATATTGTCATAGTGTCAATGTTTCGTTATAATTTTCTACATTACGTTAGCTAATGTAGAAGCCAGGACTGTCTTCTTTACTCGATTGTTGGCAAATAGTTAATTGGCTTTCACAATATCATGCCAGACTTGGGTGAGGTTTAGATAAATACCAGCAATTGTTAGTCATAGGTATTGTAATGTATTCAGTTTAAGTGCCTTCACGGAATATTAAATATACAATTGAACTCAGTGGCGTATTTTAAGATTCAGCGCCCCGGGCCTGTAGAGTTTGCCGCCCCATAAATTAACGAAAAAGAGCAAAACATTTTAATCATAAAATAAAATCCAGTAGCACAATCCATATTTATAGTCCCTACTAAACCCGAACTTCCAAGTCGCGACGCGCGACAGAGTCCGACGGACATACCGCCGCCGCCGCCGCCCGCCGCTGGCGCGCCTGTCAGTAATACGATTGCCCCGCGTCTTGATGTCTATCAAACTTACAACCAAATGAGTTGTAGTTTTTTTCTTATTTTTTTTCTTCAGGCATCGTGCGGCTAGCGCCGCCCCTGGCAGCCGGCCGCCCCGGGCCATGGCCCTTTTGGCCCAAGGGTAAATACGCCCTAGGGAAAATAAATGACTAAAGTAGTCAATAATATAATTTTACTATTAGAATTAAAAATAACCAGCGCTAAAAACTTTCTAACTAAGACATAATATTTGACAGTAAGATATGCTGAATATTTCATTTTCTTATCTCCTTCTAGCTATGCCTTTAGTCCTGCTTGGAAGTTTGTGGCGCCACTTCTTCCAATTAAAGCACTAGAAAGAAGAAGGGCTGGCGTTTTTTTGAGGGACCTTCTAGTGTCTTCTTCTTTTTTGACGTTCAAAAATTTCTGATTATCAGCCTAATTTGAATAAATTACTTTTGATTTAGCAATATAACTTACTCCTTCTCATTTCTTTGTTACAGTTAACAGACATAGTAAACGCAATGTCGACGCGCGGCGAGCTGCCCCTAGAGCTAGCGCTCCGAGGGCGAAGCTCCTCAATAGCCACGACGCTACTGCAGCACTGCGCAGACGCAGATGCGAGGGGACCGCGCGGCAGGACCCTGCTGCATAGAGCTGTAGATTCCAGGGACGCCTTCTCTGCCAAGTTTCTCGTCGATAATGGCGCTGATCCCAATTTGACCACCAAGTTAGTTGATGATTTTTTGTTATTTGTAAATTGGTTTTAACAAACAATTTATACGTCAAAAAAAAAAAAAAAAACAAGATGAGGTTGACGTTTCCTATCAGACCATACTGAGAAGAAACACGAAACAAACTCAGAGGTCACAGTTTCTTTTAAGTCCAGACATAATCTTGGTCCATGCAGATTAAGTGTGTGAGATTGCCTTTGAGATCGTTGATGTATCTATCTGCAATTTATTGATTTTCAATAGTTATAGCGGCAACTTGTTATACATTAAGCTTGGCAGCCCAGTAAAAGACCGCACCCAAGAAGTTAGCACAGGTGCTCGCATGATTTATGTTACAATTTCAAGTATTTTAGAGTACCGTATCTGAAAAGGAAGAAATGGAACCCTTATAGGATCACTCATGTGTCTGTCTGTCCGTCCCTCTATCACAGCCGATTTGCTCCGAATCTACTGGGCCGATTAAGTTGAAATTTGGTACACATGTGAACTTCTGTGACCTAAACTCGGACGTATAACGTAAATAAATCTAGTCTGGGGAGCAAACTAGAAAATTAAAAAACAAAGTTTTGCAGACCGTGCCGTGTGACATATCAAATGAAAGGATTTATTGTAAGGATTTCAGATATATATATTTTTTTTATAATTTTAAAATGTATACTTTTACTGAGCATAAAAAAAAAACCAGAAAATAGTACCTATAGATTACAGGAAAACCTATAAGAAATCTATGGTCTTAAAATAACATGGTAAATCTCTCAAAATTGTGCTTACATTTGCAGTTGGAATGTATAGCATAACTTGTTTTTCAACAACAATGTTAAGTTTCATGGGATAAATTCATCCCAACTACGGAAACCTTCGATGTCTGTGGTCCGACACGCACTTGGCCGGGTTTTTTTTAATCTGTCTCACCCACAGACCATTAAAGCTAGAGTTGACTCTATACCTACCTACTGCATAAAGGGATAATTAATAAACTATTTTGAGCTGTCTTGTCATGTTTATATGTTTTGTTTTATGTTTATCTGAAATGCATCCAAGCTAATGACAGCTACATTACACTCACTGCATTTAAACTACCTGATTGTTGATATCACTCAATATGATTTCATCCTACGTTCCATCTAGAGAGGAAGGTGACACGGCGCTGCATCTGATAGCGTCACTCACGCCCAGTTCCTGTGATGAAGAGACCATGGAGCAGATGGCAGAGATTGCAGATGTAATGGTTCAGAAGAGCGCTGATATTAACCGACAGAATAGAAAGGGATTGTAAGTATTATCTATCTATTCTTCGGGGCACACTCGTTCCATCATAAACCCCATCCATTGCTTTCCATCAGGCGAGATCGAGAGCAAGAGCAGGTACAATAAGAAATTTAAAAAAAATGACTAAGCATTCCAGATCTTCGTTTTTTCGTATCTTTCTAACATGATAAGTCAAATCACTACATATTATAAAACAAAATCCTCCGCCGCGTCTGTCTGTCTGTTCGCGATAAACTCAAAAACTACCCCACCGATTTTCGTGCTGTTTTCACCAATGGATAGCGCGGTTCTCGAGAAAGGTTTTATTTAGTATATAATTTGTTAAGTTTTTGTATACATTTTTGTATACATTAACGATATTTGTTGGAGGTGTCGGAAAAAAATTAAGCCATCTGGGAGCTTTCAACGAAAACGCTGTCTTAACCCTTTGAGATATAACAAAATAATGTATGGTGGAATTTTGTATCTTATATATCGCACCTTTAGAATTATAGAGACCTAATTTCTTCAGAAGTTGAAAAACATCACCAAATTAGGTCACTATAATAATATTATAGTGACGACCTATATTTGAAATTTTAAGATTTCAACCTTTCTAAAGAACATCACCAATGAGGTCACTATAATATTGTGAATTAATTGATGATGTCATTAACTGATGATGTGATTGATGATTTCAAATTAGGTCTCTATAATTCTAAAGGTGCGATATGTAGGTCTACAGAAAAGTCCGTGATGGCATGTGTCTATTTCTTAAGGATAACATACTATATCCATTTTATTTTTTTATATACTTTCAGTTGTTCAGCAAGGAGTTGTTAAATTCAGACAAACCATACGTCATAATATCAATGTTGTATGCGCCAGGGAAGGTTTTAGGTAAAGTAGGTAGGGAGGGTAGGGTAGAGTAGGTAGGTAGGTAGGGTAGGTAAGTTAAGGTTAGGATAGGTTACGTTAGTGCGTCCCGTGCGTGGGACGGGTAAAGCTAGTCATAATATATTATTTTTTCAAGTCATAATCAAAATTAACAAGAAAATATAATAGATTCTACTTGCTCCTTCCAAAAAATAGTTTTGTATGGAGAAGAATGGACAAGGCACTCCATAGTTACTCTTTCGAAATGTTTTATAAAATTTTGCAGCATATTTTGCTTCAGTTTTTGAATCTGTCCAGAATTATTTTAGGCATGTTCTTTTGTTTTTATAGTAGAAGCCAATACAGTTCATTTGCATGTAATGTGCGTATACGAATTACGCGCTTATTTAGCGAACGTGTCGTGGCCCTAAAGTAATGCTCGTCCTTATTTCAAAGTCAAAGTCAAATCATTTATTTCAAATAGGCACATAAAAGGCATTTTTGAACGTCAACATTTACAAAATAATTATACGATTCTAGTTGCCCCTTCCAAAAGGTAGTTACGTATGGAGAAGAATGGGCAAGTAACTCAATACTTACTCTTTTAAAATGTTAACAATATTTTGTATACATCATCATCATCATTTCAGCCGAAAGACGTCCACTGCTGAACATAAGCCTTCCCCAATTGGTTTGCCATAATCGCCACGCTTGGCGAATTTTGTATACATTAATTATTAATTGTATTTGAAGTCGATGCACTTACCTAGAATAAAATTACTATACCACAATAGGTAAAAAGAATGCAAAGTGAAGCAATGACAGACAAATTAATTATGCTATAGATACATGGTGCTCACTTTTAACTTTATTTCCCTTCAATCCGAATCAGTCTCAACCAAATGACAGCAAATCTTTTCTATTATTTAACTCTTCAGTCTTTGGAATCAGTCAGCGACAAAAGTCAATGAACACTTCTGCTTTTTAAACCGACTGCAAAAAAGGAGGAGGTTCTATGCTCGTCTGTATGTATTTTTATATTTTTTTTAATGTATATTCATCGGTATTCTCGTCAATTGTAGACCGATTTTGGAAATTCGTTTTTCATTTGGTAGAGGATTTTTGCGCGGTGGTCCCAGATAAATTTTATTAACTTTGCTTGGGTAGTTTTTGAGTTATCTTCAATAACACGGATTTTTCCCACTTAGTCTATGTGGATGATGTTTTAATAACTTCCTGTCACTGTTATTTACATAGCAGGTAGTGGTAATCGAATTTGTGTGGGGTGGATACCACAACAAAAAAGTGAAAAATTTAAACTTTTTTTGGAAGTCGGTTGTTTTTATCGTAAAATGTTTTTATAATCTTAATTATTGAGTTAAATATTTAATTAAAATTGGAACAGAAGTAAAATTAAAAGAATATTAACTCTTTTCATTTGAATTATATGAAATGCTGAAATACGCTGTATCCTAATATAAAAATTTATGGCTTCCTTGTAGCACACCTCTCCACCAAGCAGTAATAGCGAGAAACCAAAGGATATTCGACCTACTCCTCAAACAGCCAACATTAGACACGAACCTACGGACCCTGACAGACGAACACCCGCCCCTGTACTACGCATTAGTCGATGATAGACGAGCATCGATATCATCTAGCGAGACTTTAGTCATGAACGGATCCAATCCCTTCGATACACCGGTGACGAACAAAAACGCCTTTACCGAAGACCCAGTGGAAGGTAAAACTGAGAATGTTGTCGAAAGAGGATTTGCTGCTAAGCTGTTAGAGAAGGGATGTCAAGCAAATCCGTTGTATTCGGGAGCTGGAGACAGTTTGTTGCATATTTTGGCGCAAGGATGGTTTGAGGTGAGACGACGTTTGCTGTATAAATAAGTGTAGTCTTTAGATATGATTCATTTAAGCTCTCTGGGGATACTGATATCATCTTTCAGTCCTTATCACAATAGAGATTTGTCCTGGGTAAAAAAAAAAAAGAAAACTGTTTAGTCCGTCAATCAGATAAATAAAAAAATATTAGACACGTATTTTTTGCTTTATCATATTAATAAAAAATGATTTAGATAACACACATTAAATTTGGGGAGTGGGAGCTCGTTACGTCACAGCTACGTATAAAATCATGCCACATTTGAACTCAATGTATCGCCGTAATGTTTTGATTGCGTAAAAAAAGAAAAAATACGTGTCCTATATTTTTTAATAATCAGCAAGACGGACAAAAAAATTTTTTTAGTCATCATCCCTATTAATTTGAAAAGGGTGCAATACGTTTTGTTCTATCAGTCTTCACCTCAGTCTTTACTTACTTCCTAGCTATATTATCTTCCACAAAATCCATTCATTCTTCCTTTTCTCTAGCTATTAGGGGTTTATTTATAACGCTGCTTAAAGTTAAGTAATGATTAGCGACTGTTTAACCATACATTTTTGACGTTTGAACGTCACTTAATTTTAAGCAAC
Source organism: Dryobota labecula (assembly GCA_947523025.1). Taxonomy (NCBI): domain Eukaryota; kingdom Metazoa; phylum Arthropoda; class Insecta; order Lepidoptera; family Noctuidae; genus Dryobota; species Dryobota labecula. The sequence continues at coordinate 14,524,883 of OX383303.1, forward strand.
GTTTATGAATAAACCCCTTAAGAGCGTTGTCATCGGTCCACTAGCGTCACTCCATTAAAAACATATTATCTCGTGACTGAGTAAGAATTATGAAAAACGGCTCAATCAACTATATCGGTAAGTGTGTCTATTTTCTAATACCTTTTATAAAGTTTCATATTGAGACACGAAGCAACAAAATACAATCTAGAGGAATGTGGCCGTTTTTATTTAGATCGAAATTTGTTGCTTCGTGTCTCAATATGAAATTTTAAAAAAGGTATTAGAAAATTCTAGACACACTTACCGATATAGTTGATAGAGCCGTTTTTCATAATTCCTTCTCAGTCACGAGATAATATGTTTTAAAAGGAGTGGCCTTAGAGGACCGGTGACAACCCTCTTAATGCATAGCCGTCCGGCTATAATATCAAGCAATTATAGCCTAACCGTCCGGCTATAGCCTAATCAGCATGAAATATTCCCACTGCTGGGACACAGGCCTCCTCTTGGTGAGAGGGAGTGGGACGTAACCATCGTAATCTACCACACTGGCCCAGTGCGGGTTGGTTAATGTCACATATCCTCAAATATTTGGTTCTAAGACATGCTGGTTTGCTCACGATGTTTCTCTTCACCGTTTTGGGAGCAGTGATGATGGAATAATGTATACAAAGTAAAGCGCCTGTCAAGAATAGAATAGAATACTCTTTATTATGTACACCATAAAAATTACAGATATAAATGTAGAACTGTTACATAGGGTGTCACAATGGTCTTATCGCTAAAAGCGATCTGTTCGAACCTACGACTTATAACTCGTAAGTCGCGGCCGTCCGGCTTTAATAACAAGATATTGTAGCCGGACGGCTAGGCTATAATAGCTAGACAAAAGGAAGGATGGATGGATTTTGTGAAAGATAATACAGGATAAATTTTTAACCAATGCGCAATTTTAATTTTTTGGTGGATCAATATCAGTAATAGAATACATTTCCATTATTTGTTCTATACTATTATTTTTTTTAATAAAAAAATTATTAAAATTGCGATTAATAATAACCTGCTTAAATACCTACATCGGCGAATTGCGCGGGCGCACAGCTGATATGTACCTACAACTGCGTTCCGCTTCAACACGCGCCGACGCGCGGTATCCAATAGTTTCAAAATAAACATCTTTCGTTAACGATAACTTAATTTTTGTACTAACACGTATAAAAATAAGAAATAGGTGGTTAATAAAACTCGTTTAAGTTTAATTTTTCAAAATTTACGCGCTGGTTAAAAACTTTTCCTGTATAGCTAGGAAGTAATTGAGGTGACGTCCGTACATTTATACGTTATACTTTTCTTGTCCTTATATCTTCTTATCACTGGGAATCTCTGATCCAATCTTTCTTTAGTCTGCTTCTTTCCTATACCCATCCACATTCCTTCACTTTTCCTATCACATGCAAGGAGCATGTAATCATTAGATAAAATGGCCACATTATACTTAATCTTGGATATATTTGCAAGGAATCAGCGGTGTTCCTGGTCTCTCACCTGAACAGCGAGCTGAACCACACCAACGAGGCCGGGATGAGTGCGTTACACGCGGCCTGTGCCAACGGACTCGCGCGGCTGACTGCGGCATTGTTAGAACATGGAGCCAGGCCTAATTTGCAGACTGCTTATGGAGAACAGGAGGACACTGTTTATAGGTGAGAATAAATTCTATTGCGCTAATTCCACTTGAAACTTACCTATTGGAATAGCTAAAATGTTCACGAGATACCTTTGACATTATAGCTTATTGATTTAATTCCGCCATCAGTACATCGCCTGATCTATCTAAACATATTTTTCTTCTTGTATGATGGAATTTAGTCAAACCCAGAACTTAACTGAACACTTTTTAGGGTTCCGTAGTCAACTAGGAACCCTTATAGTTTCGCCATGTCCATCTGTCTGTCCGCGGCTTAGCACAGAGACTCTTAGTACTAGAAAGCTGTATTTGGCATGGGTAGCTGTAAATACATATTAATCACGCCGCAAAGTGGTAAAATAAAATCTTGGATTATATTTGTTTTAAGGTTTATAAAGTGGGGATAATATTTTTTTCCTACACGAAAAGTGGTATCGTTGAATAGACCGTTCAAAAATATTGCGGGAAAAATATTCAGGGATCCGTTTGTGTAGTATTAGCTTTAAATTGCAATTTTTTGTTAGAGTCAAATGAGTGTCCCCTTGCCAGCTAAATGGTTCATCTTGGATATGTGAAAAAATTCACTGCAGTAGTATATATAACGAAGTAAAAAGGAAAACTATCACAGAAAAGTAGGTTTTACAAGATAACGAGTAATAGTCAACCTACTCAGATTTGCAGTTGGAATATATGGGATAATATGTATTTCTACTACAATGTAAAAAAAAAATCTTGGGATAAGTTCGTCCCAACTACGGAACCCTTCATTGTGCTTGGTCCGACACGCACTTGGCCGGTTTTTTTTTAAGATGGTAGAAATGTGCATTATTTTACTATTTCATGCATAATCGTGTCTACAGACAAACACCCCTGCACTTGGCAGTACTGAACAACCATGAAGGCGCATTACTGGCCATCATAGAACACAAGAAGCTCATAGACAAAGGTGACATGGCGGCTTCAGATCGCAGCAACACCAGTCTCACACCCAACCTTAATTTGAAGAACTCGGACGGAGATACGCCCGTCAGTCTTGCGCTCACTGAAGGTATGTCTTTATGTAGCTAAGCTATAATAATAATATTTTCTCAAACATGCATGGAAATATTGTCATTCTTTTAGAAAAAAGAACACGCGAAGTATCGAATTTATGGACAAAGAAAATCAAATTCTTTGCAGGAGCGTTTTTTTTTTTAATTTCTAAATAAAAAAAAGCGCTCCTGCAATGAATTAAAAAAAAAAAACATTCTCTGATTCGTTCTGAAATAAAACATTCCAGCAATTTCCATTCCATTCCAGCAATGTTTTATTTCCCTGCATTCTTTTGAGAAAAGCACTATATATGCCTCGGCGGAAATGGCAATTGCCTATCTCGTATTAGTGAAGTCCTCGCCTACGGCTCGGCCTTGATACTAATACTCGACCTGCAATTGCCTATTTCCCGGCCTTTGCAATAATGTACAATTTTTTTATTTCAGAAAAACATATTTATACAGGGTTATTGGTAAAACACTAACAGCCTTGCAGGACTGTATTACTAACATCATAAACAACAACTTTTGTTCGATGATTTTTAATAATTCATCAGATTTTAATTTAAATATTGGCATAAGAAAAAAAAAAAACAACGATCTAAATGTAACGATCTCCACGCGTAGTAAATAAACTCCCGTGTCTTGTCCTGAGAGGTTGTAAGTCTTTTACCAATGACCCTGTATAAGCTCCAGAAAAACAATATTTCAAGTAATAGTACACTATTGCAAAGGCCGGGAAATAGGCAATTGCAGGTAGAGTATGAGTATGAAGGCAGAGCCGTAGGAGAGGACTTTACTAATAGGAGACAGGCAATTGCCATTTCCGCCGAGGCATATATAGTGCTTTTCTCAAAAGAATGCAGGGAAATAAAACATTGCTGGAGCGTTGTAATGTTCCAAATTCAAAAAACGCTCCTGCAATGGATTTGATTTTCTTTGTACGTATATTCGATACTTCGCGTGTTCTTTTTCGAAAATAATGACAATATTTCCATGGATCTTTGAAAAAAAAAATAACATTCCCTTGGTGCCTGTACTAACGAAAAAAGCATTGTATCACAGACACCAGCGCCTTCCAAACAAAGTTACATAATAATAATAATCGAACGTCCTATGAACATTACCTAAGTTGCTCGTTTAATCACTTTGATGCATGAAATACTTACTCGCTTAGAAGATGCCAACATTATTCTATCCAAAACATTAAAAAAAAAACACATGAGGCTCTCCATTCCGTCTCTAAGTAAAAAAATCTTTGTGTAATATTTTTTGTGCTTGTTTTGTGTGAAGGTCATTTATCATATTTTTGCGCACTGTAATCGGTCGTGAACATATTTGAAAATTTCTCATTTGCATAATATTATAGTTTTTTTTTCTCTGAATAATAAATTTACAAAAAATCGAAGTAACTTTCACCAAAACTTTCAAAAACATAATCTGATTACCCGAATGCGCGACATCAAAGACAGGGTTATGTTTTTAGCTGAACTTTCGCCTGTAACAGATCGTCTCTTTCTTTTACCTGTTGAACAATTCTGTAAAAAACTTAGTTAAAGTGAGCTTGAAGTGACGTGTAATTCCACCTGCTGGTCTTTTCTGTAAAAATCTCACGGTGAAAACGTCGTTGAAGTGAGCTTGAAGTGAACTGTCATCCTACCTGACGCTAGGGAGTCTAGAGATTGACAGCTCACTTTGTACTCACTTCACCTACGAATTCACGGTGAGATTTTTACAGAATAGTGCTACTGATGCTAGGGATTGACAGTATTGACAGCTCACTCTAGCTAAGCTCATTTCACTTAACTTTTCACGGTGAGATATTTACAGAACAGATCGGCTAATGCTAGGGATTGACACTATTGACAGCACACTTCATCTTAGTTTTCACGGTGAGATGGTTACAGAATAGCACTGCTGGTGTCAGAGTTTTTATGTCGCCCATGGGCCTCTGACTTGGCTTCAGATGCCGTCGAAAAATATCTTTCGGGTACAATATTCCTCACGATATTTTCCTTCACCGTTTTTTAAGAAATAATTAATAATTATACGATATGCACATAAATCCGAAAAGTCAGAGGTGCGTGCTTTGGGTTCGAACGAGATACCTATTTATGTATTTCTGTATCTGCCCGTGACATCACAGCGAGCCCTATCAGAATATCAGCGCTGCGGCACTTATTTTGAAATGTCGCAGCATCATGCTTACATTGGAGCCTTTTGGTCTCGCAAAAGGATATTTTTTTATTATTACTCAATTTTATTTTTTATACTTTTATCAATGTGTGATTAGTAGAGATCGGATAATCGGATGCATATTTACCAAAAGTTAATTTTTAGCTATGAAAGTATGGAAGCAGCTTCTTAAAATATAATTTTTGTAAGGAAATATCCGTGATGCCAGGAATACCGGCAATGCATGACAAGTCGGGTGTATAGTATGGATGCGACATCTAAAATATTATTTATTAAAAAAAAAACCCGGGATTCTTGGATTGCATAACTATTCAGATTTAAAATTATTTTAACCCCCTACGCAAATATGTGTATGTAGGGTGTAAGAGTAGGGGTGGTATGTGTTAGTTAAAATAAAATTTAAAACACCGGAACCGCGGGATTTATTCGATATAAAAGCGTTTTCCATAATAGCAAACATCTCAACTTTAGGTGAATATGCATCCGAATATCCGATCTCCAGTGATTAGTTTAGTCTGTGATCTTCCTGTGCGAGTCACAGTATATACTTCTTCTTTCTTTCTATACCTATGACTTGGCAGTCCGACATCACACCACACCACTAGGCTATCACTGCTATAACAGTAGCGCTATTCTGTAAAAATCTCACCGTGAATTCGTAAGTGAAGTGAGTTCAAAGTGAGCTGTCAATCTCTAGACTCCCTAGCATCAGGTAGGATGACAGCCGGTCTATTCTGTAAAAATCTCACCGTGAAAACTTAAGTGAAGTGACCTTGTAGTAAGGTGTTATTTCATCTGATGCTAGGGATTGACGGATTGTCACTATTGACAGCTCATTTTAAACTCACTTCACCTAAGTTTTCACACTGACATTTTACGGAATAAACACTATAGTTCACTTCAAGCTGGCTTCACCTATATTTTCACGGTGAGATTTTGACAGAATCGACCGGCAGGTCATTATCATAGATTTATTACTACAGGTCACAAGAACCTAGTGGCACCGCTGATCGAAGGTGGTGCGGACCCTAACATACGAAATGGCAAGGGCTTCACGTTGTTACATCAGGCTATAGTGGAAGAAGACTCGAGAACAGCCATATACTTGCTCGACCACGGAGCTGATATGAACGCACTGTGAGTACATGCATAATTCTTAATAGTTATTTATTTCCCATGGGCAAAAATAATGAAAAGCTATACAAAATTTTATTCATCACAAATCCTTCCTTAGTTACAAAGAAAGGATTTTTGAATATTCACGGCACAGAACGGTTGGCGCAGTGGTTAAGCGATTGACTGCTGCACTGCGTGTCGCGGGTTCGATTCCCGCACGGAACATATATTTGTATGACCTACAAGTAGTTGTTCCGGGTCTGGCTATTAGTGAGTTTAAATGTTTGTAAACGCCCCCACGATACAGGAGAAATTCCTAGTGTGGGAAAAGGTATAAAATTTTTTTTTAAAAAAAATCCCTTGGCTCACTTTCAATATACATTTTGGCATTAAAAAAGCTGAAAACAAATTTACTTTTAAAAGAAAAGTTCGTAACCACTACATAAGTCAGACTAAATAACTCTCAAATTAAGTCTAGTCATAGTAATTATTATTAGGTGGTATTTGTTAAAATATCTATTAGTTTATTTTATTTGTATATATTGTGTATTAGTATCAATAAAACTATCAATTCTCCTAATCAAAAAGTTAGTATTTTAGACATTATTTTTGTACCCTATCACTATGTTCTTATATTAACCCAAAGGTTGACTGGTAGAGAATGCCTTGTGGCATTAAGGCCGCCTATGTACCACTATTGTACATGAAGTTTAAATAAATAAATAAATATGCTAGGTGAATTTTTGAGATGGAGCAGTAGGGATAGGTACCTTAACCTTTTTTTTTAATTGTATCTGTCCTTGACATCACAGTGGGCCCTATCAGAATACCAGCGGTGCGACACTTATTTTTAAATTTCGCAACATCATGTGGAGGGGTAAGTGGGCGGAGCTTATATCCCTAACTGCCATATTGCAATTCGGGACATAAGTTGGTATAATGTGTAGTAATTATTGAGAACTGTAAAAAAAATACATTTCAAAGGTTCCTGTCAAGTGTATAAGCGATGTGTTAGACGTGTTAGACGGTTGTAACACGGTGTCCAATCGTCTATTGTCTCAAACAGGACGGAAGCAGGCGAGACTCCGCTACAGCTGGCCATCCACTGCCGGCTGGGGCTGGTGGTGGAGGCGCTATGTGTGCGCGGCGTGGACATGAGCCGTCTGGACGCAAACGGCGTGCCGCCGCTCTGGGCCGCGCTCGACTCCGCGCAGGAGGAAGTGGCTAGCGTAAGTACTGTACTTTATACGGATTTGTACGGCCGCAAAAATACTTACAAAAAGACTAACATCACTGAAATCCATTCATAAAGACTGATTTTTATTTAGATAGAAACAAGTGGAAGGAGAGGAGAGTAGAGAGGCTTTTTAGACAGTCGGCAGGGTAATAAAAATAATAAGTAACAATCACTTTCAAAATCAGAATACTGCACCATTCTGAGCAGAACTAACAAATAGGTACATTTTGCGAAAATTATAGTTGTGTTATTGTAGTTAGCAACATCAATTTGGTATTCCATTAATCACGTCAATGCAGTCACAATCGTGTCCGTCCAGATGCTGTCCTTGACATTAATGATCCTTCACCAATATTAACTGTTTTTTTTTAATACGTGTATTGACACATATTTTCATTTTTAGATCTTGGTCAGAAACGGCGCTGATGCAGATTGTTGGGGCACAGGACCAGATGGATGTTTACAAACGTTATTACACAAGTAAGATTTTTTAAATTTATTCATCTAGTTTGATTTGACAGTGCTAATAAATAACGCGCCATAGACCTGTAGGCATGTATTTTCTTAGCAGCATAATGGTCTACGTTGTCTACAAAAGATTATTATTTTTATTCTTGAGCTGTCTCTTGACATTCAAACTAAGACTTAAAAATGTCCAGCGACGTAACATTATTTTATAGGTGAGTTGTGGCGACACTAATTACGGGATCTATAGTTCTATGCTATTATAGCTTTTTAGAATAAAATTGATTATAAAATCAAACTATGCATTCCATCAGAGCAATAGACGAGAACAAGGAATCCCTAGCGATGTTCCTGATCCGTTCGGGTTGCGACGTGGAGTCTCCGCGGCGCCTGGGCGCGGGCGGCGAGGGCGCCGACGTGGCCAATGAGAAGCACTCGCCGCTGCATCTGTGTTGCACCTGGGGGCTCACTGACGTCATACAGGTACTGTAGTGTCACATAAGAGAGGGCTGCGACGTGAGTCTCTGCGGCGCCTGGGCGCGGGCGGCGAGGGCGCCGACGTGGCCAACGAGAAGCACTCGCCGCTGCATCTGTGTTGCACCTGGGGGCTCACTGACGTCATACAGGTACTGTAGTGTCACATAAGAGAGGGCTGCGACGTGAGTTTCTGCGGCGCCTGGGCGCGGGCGGCGAGGGCGCCGACGTGGCCAACGAGAAGCACTCGCCGCTGCATCTGTGTTGCACCTGGGGGCTCACTGACGTCATACAGGTACTGTAGTGTCACATAAGAGAGGGCTGCGACGTGAGTCTCCGCGGCGCCTGGGTGCGGGCGGCGAGGGCGCCGACGTGGCCAACGAGAAGCACTCGCCGCTGCATCTGTGTTGCACCTGGGGGCTCACTGACGTCATACAGGTACTGTAGTGTCACATAAGAGAGGGCTGCGACGTGAGTCTCCGCGGCGCCTGGGCGCGGGCGGCGAGGGCGCCGACGTGGCCAACGAGAAGCACTCGCCGCTGCATCTGTGTTGCACCTGGGGGCTCACTGACGTCATACAGGTACTGTAGTGTCACATAAGAGAGGGCTGCGACGTGAGTCTCCGCGGCGCCTGGGTGCGGGCGGCGAGGGCGCCGACGTGGCCAACGAGAAGCACTCGCCGCTGCATCTGTGTTGCACCTGGGGGCTCACTGACGTCATACAGGTACTGTAGTGTCACATAAGAGAGGGCTGCGACGTGAGTCTCCGCGGCGCCTAGGCGCGGGCGGCGAGGGCGCCGACGTGGCCAACGAGAAGCACTCGCCGCTGCATCTGTGTTGCACCTGGGGGCTCACTGACGTCATACAGGTACTGTAGTGTCACATAAGAGAGGGCTGCGACGTGAGTCTCCGCGGCGCCTGGGTGCGGGCGGCGAGGGCGCCGACGTGGCCAACGAGAAGCACTCGCCGCTGCATCTGTGTTGCACCTGGGGGCTCACTGACGTCATACAGGTACTGTAGTGTCACATAAGAGAGGGCTGCGACGTGAGTCTCCGCGGCGCCTGGGCGCGGGCGGCGAGGGCGCCGACGTGGCCAACGAGAAGCACTCGCCGCTGCATCTGTGTTGCACCTGGGGGCTCACTGACGTCATACAGGTACTGTAGTGTCACATAAGAGAGGGCTGCGACGTGAGTCTCCGCGGCGCCTGGGCGCGGGCGGCGAGGGCGCCGACGTGGCCAACGAGAAGCACTCGCCGCTGCATCTGTGTTGCACCTGGGGGCTCACTGACGTCATACAGGTACTGTAGTGTCACATAAGAGAGGGCTGCGACGTGAGTCTCCGCGGCGCCTGGGTGCGGGCGGCGAGGGCGCCGACGTGGCCAACGAGAAGCACTCGCCGCTGCATCTGTGTTGCACCTGGGGGCTCACTGACGTCATACAGGTACTGTAGTGTCACATAAGAGAGGGCTGCGACGTGAGTCTCCGCGGCGCCTGGGCGCGGGCGGCGAGGGCGCCGACGTGGCCAACGAGAAGCACTCGCCGCTGCATCTGTGTTGCACCTGGGGGCTCACTGACGTCATACAGGTACTGTAGTGTCACATAAGAGAAGGCTGCGACGTGAGTCTCCGCGGCGCCTGGGCGCGGGCGGCGAGGGCGCCGACGTGGCCAACGAGAAGCACTCGCCGCTGCACCTGTGTTGCACCTGGGGGCTCACTGACGTCATACAGGTACTGTAGTGTCACATAAGAGAGGGCTGCGACGTGAATCTCCGCGGCGCCTGGGCGCGGGCGGCGAGGGCGCCGACGTGGCCAACGAGAAGCACTCGCCGCTGCATCTGTGTTGCACCTGAAGACTCACTGACGTCATACAGGTACTGTAGTGTCACATAAGAGAGGGCTGCGACGTGAGTCTCCGCGGCGCCGACTCGCCCTAGGAAGGCACGGCACTATTAAGGGTGATGAAAATATAGGTACATCATTTTGAAATGTCACTGCCACGGTCACATTAATGTCATATACAGGGAATTCCGAATGTTCCTGAACGGGTCAGGTCATTCCCCATCCTGAATTTGAATTTAGAACTCATTTACGACATCGGCACCCCTGAAAACTATAATTGACACCAATAATTAAAACCCATTTTTGCTTGACCGCCATTTTTTTATTATACCCCTAAAAAGTACTAGAATAGCGTCGGCGACGAATTTAAACATGCTTTCCTTTAGCCACTTACATCAAAGTTTGATTGAGATTTCTGAAATCTTTTCCAAAGAAAATGCAATAAGCTAGTCATCAGACTCAATATAAGTGAACGCTGACTATTACTTCCCTTTTCATAGACTCTGCTAGAACACGGCGCCAACATAAACTCCAAAGACGCAGAAGGCAAGACCCCTCTGCACATAGCGATAGAGAACCAACACGCGGGCATTATCTCGCTGCTACTGTCTCAACCGGGCATCGAACTGTCGGCCAGAGATAATAGAGGAGTGTCGCCCTTCGCGGCTGCACTTACTGCTAGGAATAACAAGGCAGCGCAGGCTATATTGGAGAAGAATCCGTCGGCCGCTGAACAGGTAAGTGTTTTTTTAGTCTTCTGCACTCTTTATAAGACTCTGAAGAAATGCATAATTCAGATTTTTTTAAATATTATTTTATGATCTGCTTCACCTCTAGATAAGTTTGGGTTAATTTATCTGGCAAATAGGGATGTGTCCTGGGTAAAAAAAAGGAAAAACTGTTTAGTCCGTCAATCAGATAATAACAAAATATTAGACATGTATTTTTTGCTTTAACACTGCTCAATATAAAATATAGTGAGAAGTGACGTCATGCCACATTTGAACTCAATGTATAGCCGTAATGTTTTGATTGCGTAAAAAAAGAAAAAAATATGTGTCCAATATTTTTTCATAATCTACATGACGGACAAAAATTTTTTTTTTTTTTTAGTCATCATCCAAATAGCATATTTCAAAAATACTGTTAAAAAAAACCTTAATTTGCGTACTATGTACCTATTCGGGCATTGTCAGACCGGCCGTTAGTTTTGAAAATATTTCATGAATCGGTTTAGATTAAAATGACACGGGATACTTTTTGGTAAAACTAACCGGGACTACCCTAAGCTTCTTCAAGAAACTTCGTTGACTTTCAATCTCTGTTCTACAAAGCAATAGTGAAACAGAAATTCTAATGTCTATGTCTGATCAACAGGTTGACAAAAAAGGCCGCAACTTCCTCCATGTGGCAATCCAAACATGTGATGTTGAAAGTGTGATGTTCTTACTATCCGTCGAGGTGGACGTTAACTCGCGCGTTCAAGACGCTTCACTAGCGCCACCTCTACACCTGGCGGCGGCTGCAGGACATGAGGTCTTACTGAGGAGTTTGTTACTAGCCGGAGCCAGGCCCAACGACCGGGACGCACACAAGTATGTACCTTATTCTGTAAGATATAGAGTCGTATTTTAAGTGACCTCTCTCTAAGATATGGTGGACGTAAACTTACGCGTACAAGACGCGTCGCTAGCGCCACCGTTACACCTGATGGCCGCGGCGGGACAAGAAGTGTTATTTTGATGTTTTTTTAACCTTTTGACCGCCACGTCAAAAAGGAAAAACGTGCCCTCGGCGCCAAGATACGAATTCATCCTTTCGAGTTTTTGTCATCTTCTGTTAATATCATCATCATCATCATTTCAACCGAAAGACGTCCACTGCTGGATATAGGCCTTCCCCAATTGGAGAGGATTTGCCATAATCGCCACGCTTGGAAGGCGGGTTCGCGATCGCAGTATGGTGTTGAAAATGCATAGAGAACGCTGCTGCCCATTCTCTAGTAATTCCCTTAGTCGCCTTTTACGACCCCCACGGGAGTAAATGGGGTGATGATATTCCTTAAGTCCGGCACCACACGGTACAATCAATTAATAATTGAGTCGCTTAACTTCAAACTCGGGTAAATCTACTTTACCCTCTTGGGAGATATTAAAAAAAAAAGTGATAACAGTCTTAATTCCATGAATTAAAAGGCGGTTTTTTATTTCTTATGTCAACAATACTGAAGGTAACGATCCTATAAAGCAAATTTTGTATTATAATCATATTTTCTTTCAAAAATGTAAAATTAAGATTGGATTTACCTTCATTTGATCTAATGGAATGCAATTTATCTATCTTTGAAAAAACTCAGTGTGGATTTTTATCTTAGGCCGCTTGCGGGCATTGCTTGGTGTAACTATTTTAATGGCATCATCCATGGGAACTGTCTATGATTAAAAATAAACAATAAAAAACCGGAGCGTACGGTGTTAATGTCGCAGAGTTGACGATGACTGACCGCCATGTTGAACAAACGCGGTTAGCTGATTGGCTCTCATGGACTTAACTGCATTTGAATAAAAATGTCTCATGGCTCTATCGGAATTAGATAAAATTTTATGATTTTAACGGTTTTTTTCTCAAAAGCTATGCGGATTTATATAAAACTGATAAAATTGTTTTAAAAGTGTGTTTTTGGCCTTTAATTTGGTACCAAATCTTAAAAATTCTCAAAATTGGATTTACCCGAGTTTGAAGTTAAGCGACACAATTGTTAATATAGATGAAATATAAAGAAAGAAGTTCTACTAATACGAGGGCGGCACTGAAAATTTCGGGAATCAAGGAAGAGACACAACATTACTATTTAAAAATGTATTTATTGCTTTTCGAAGTATTCTCCGCGAAATTTGACATATTTTTCCATACGATGGAACCAATCATTGAAGCAACCATTCCATTCGGAAGTTGGGGTCTCCAAAATGGCCGTTTTGTAGGCGTCCACAGCTTCTTCAGGTGATGAAAATCTCTGTCCACGCAATTTATTCTTTATTTTAGGGAAAGTATAGAAATCATTAGGGCTTAGGTCGGGGCTGTACGGCGGATGGTCTAATAATTCTATGTTTTCTTGCTCTAAAAACTCTTTTGTTCTGTGCGCGGTGTGAGAACTCGCATTGTCGTGATGGAGAATGATGCGGCGGTTGCAGTTCTCTTTACGGAGTTCAGAAACGACCTGTGGCAAACAAATGCTAGCATACCATTCTGCATTAACCGTTCTTTGTCCCTCAAGAGGAATAGTCGTAACATGGCCGGTTTTGGAGACAAACGTGGCCACAATTTTTTTTGCAACACTCCGTGAACGAACAATTTTTGTTGGCTTTAACTCATTTTTGAACACCCAAACTCGTGACTGGTTTTTTGTTTCGGGTTCGTACGCATATATCCAGGATTCGTCACCTGATACGATGTTGTATACAGCATTTGAGGATCCTGCGTGGAATCTTTCGAGAGTTCTGACGCACCAAGTAACGCGAGCCGCTTTTTGCTCTTCACAGAGCGAATGCGGTATCCATCGGGAAAACAACTTTTTTACACCTAATTGTCCATGCAAGATTATTTGTATTTGACTCATGCCAATGTCTAAAGTTGCCTGAATTTCGCGGTATGTCACATGTCGATCTTCCTCAATCAGCTTACGCACAGCATCAACGTTTTCTTGGGTGACTGCAGTTTTTGGACGACCTTGACGGGGATCATCACTGAGCTTGACACGTCCACGTTGAAATTTAGCAAACCAGCGATAAATTGTGGTTTTGGATGGGGCTTCATCACCAAATGCAGAAATCATCCGGTCAACACACTGTTTTTGTGTTAAACCACTTCGAAAGTCATAATAAATCATCGCTCTTGAATTTTGTCGAGTCAATTCCATTTTCTCAACGACTAAACAAGTTTGACAAAACCTTGTGACGAGACCGAGAATCTTTTTTTAAATAAATAAATGGTATTCAATTTTTAAAACCAAGGAGTTTTCAATTAAAAAGATTTTAATATGACAGGAACAGTGGAAATATTCCATTTCCGATACTTTTAGTGCAGCCCTCGTATAAATTAGGCTGAGTCAAGGAACATAATCAGCAAAAGAAATAAAAAAACAATGTTGTTTTACGAGCTTTATTTACAGATTTCCGTATAAAAGTCTGGTCATGTAGTCGTGACCGTGGCGTGTTGGGCACATTTTGGTTTGTCATCTATACATGACTGTGGCGGTCAAAAGGTTAGGATAATTATTATCATAATAGGTTGACGCACTGATTCCTTTACTTGGGATTATTGAATCAGTCACATTTTTTCGCAAAATGAGATAAGTACATAATTTTGTTTTTTAAATTAAGCGCCAAATCTTCCCATTCATAACTCGTAATGCACAAAAAATGTGGGTTACGAGTTATCAACGTATGACCATCGATATATTTCAAAAAATTGACATGGGTTTTATTATTTTAACCTCTTCCTTCCGAGAATGTACACTGGCCAGCACAACAAGCTACACGAAACTGTCAAATTTCTTCAAACGATTTTGAACTTTAAAATTTTCTCGATTAAGTTCAAAATCGAACGAGAAAATTTGACAGTTTGTGGTAACTTGATGAGCTGGCCACCGTACAACATATTGTGAATCTTTTTTACGTCGTGTTGTTTTATTCAGTTTATTTCTCTGCGTAAAGCATGGGCGTACCCAGCATTTTTTTGTGGTGGGGCAGAAATAAATAAACTCTATAAGTAATAGGAAATTAAAAATACTCTTTATTTACTAACCTTATTTCAATATTCACCTGCGTGGGTTCTGGCTAAATCTACCAAAAATTTCGTTTTACATTTTTTTGCTATATTATTATTAATGGCAGAGGACATAGATTTCGCATCCATAGCAGTCAATTCCACAAAACCTAAAAACTCTTCACGAACCACCATTTTTTTTAATAAAAAAATCTAATACCTACCAATGGGAAGTTGCTCTTTTCCTGATGTGTCACAGCTGCCAGGATACTGAAGGCACGTGCACTCTTTACATCAGCTGTGATATTGTCTCTAATAACATCCCTAAATAGATCCCAGGGTGGGGCAGGTGCTCCACTTTGCCCCACCGTGGGTACGCCCATGGCGTAAAGCCTTCACTGCTTCACATAATTTCTCTTGTCCATAGACGCACAGCTCTACACGTAGCAGCGGGCGCAGGGCACGAGTCCATCGTGTCTGCCCTCGTGTCGGGCGGCGCGGAGTACGGCGCCGTGGACGCGGCCGGAGACAACGCGCTGCACGTGGCCGCGAGGGAGGGCCACGCGGCCGCCGCGCGCGCCTTGCTGGCTGATACTGACATAGATGCCGCCGCTACCAACCTTAAAGGTAACTACTAAAGATAACACATAAAGTAATCCACCTACTAGTATCTTGCACAAAAGTTCAGATATCCCAAGAAAAGTATGCGTCGTAATCATCGTCTATCTTCGGAAACACGACTGCGCTATGATTCGATCTAATATAAAGCTGTTAGAACCATGAAATTACAAATTATAGATTTACAACTATGCAATTCCAAAAAATGATTTCAAAAGTTTTGAAATGATTTGCGACCAGAGTAGGTAATCCGACAGAGAAAAAAACTTCTTACAAAGACTCTACGATAGGTGCACTACTACAATGTGCCGCAGTACAGAACTTAGAAGCTATGCCTCTGTGGGGGGTTACTCTGTGGCGTGACGTTCGTGCTAATTCGGAAATACGAATATTACCGAAGCGCATACCTTTACTGGTTTAACTGTATGCGTGTAGCTTGAATGCCATTTTGTTATAACAACTTCTGATTGGTATCAATCTCAAATGTAACCTATATTACCCACAACTGTATTGAAAAACGTCGTGTGATACACGGGTGTGTAGGTTATTGCAAACTCGTGTCATTAAAAACCCTCGCCTTCGGCTCGGGCTTATTAATGACAGCTCGTTTGCAATAACCTACTTCCCACCCTCGTATCACAATGTACTATTGATTCTCTTAGTATCTAATTATTTTACTTCATCAGGTAGAAATCCACTGCACGAGCTATGCTGGTGCAAAAAAGACAACGCGGCGACGATTTGCGAAATATTCCTAGAGTTTATGCCTGACTACCCGATCAATAGGACTGACTTGCAGGTAAAGTATTTTGGCCCATTTGCACAAAAAATCACTTAACACGTTTAACGTTTAACGAATTCCGTTTCTGTCAATCGTTTGAAGATGACAGAGCCAAACCTAACCTAGCCTAACCTTGTCCTATTCTGTCCTTCTCATACTTCTGACTTTATTCATTCTTCCTTTTATATTCAGTCCATTCTTCTCTGGAATGCGCTTCCTCTGGATATCAGGACGGCCACCAGTCGGTTTGCATTTAAGCGGAAATTGCAGACCAAATAGTGCATAGTTGCACAACAAATAGTGTAAAGTCACAATTATCTCTTTTCCTTGAATTTGTATACATGTATATATTATTTATATATATATAAAAAGTAGGTATTTATTATAGAAAATATTATGTATGTATGTCAATTATAAGTTTATAACGTATTTATGTACTTGATTTGTGATCTTTTTAATATTTTTATTATTATTACTATCTCCTCTTAAACAGAGCACCTGCTATCTTATCTCTTCACCACCCTTGGTTGACTGGTAGAGAATGCCTAAGGCATTAAGTCCGCCTTTGTACCTTATTTTGTGCGAGAAGTTTATAAATAAATAAATAATAAACAATGATCTTTTAAATACGTTTAGCGCTTTTTTTTTTTGATGTGAAATTTTCAAATTATTTCTCCCGCTCTGGGCCGAGCGGGAGGACGTGTCAGACTTTTACTGACTAAAACCCAACCTGGCACAGGCAATTGAACGAGCACCCTTCAAAAGCCTGTGTGCCAGGGCCACGGTATCCCTTTCGGACAAACCCGCAACCCTGGCAGGCATCGGTCCTAGCGGATCCCGTCAGTTCGGGCTGACATCTCTTTGAGGCGCGCGTGGAACACAACGCGCCGTCGACCCGGGCCTGGTCCTTACCGGACGGCGAACTGCCCATAGCTCGCCGTCCGCAAGCCCGCGTCTACGGTGGCCGGAAATCGGCTATTGATTCCCGACGCCCAGGGCGTCCGCTGCGGCGACTAAGGGCGTGAGGGCGCACACAGACTGCCTCTCCCTCACGCGTTCTGCCTCCTCCTTGGTGAGGTGATGGCTTGCCATACACTTTCGCTCCGTACCGTGGCCTGAACCAGGGTCGGACGCCGCCGCCGATCGCCTCCGCGAGGACACGGGCGGCGGTGCTCCACCCAAGCCGGGCAGACCTCCATCGTATCCTCTGGGCAATCCGCACAGTGGTAACACCCGGGCGATTCCTCCCGCCTTATCCGGAACAGGAACCTCCCGAAACAACCGTGTCCGGTGAGGACCTGCGTTAGGCGGAAGGTGTGGAGGCCGCGGTGCCTCTCTAGCCACACCTCAAAGAGAGGACTTATCTGTAGCGTGCCCATACATTTAGCGTTAAATGTATTATGTGATTCGTGGTGCAAGCGGGCCTTGATCTAGTCTCTGATTCTGATCTGTTCATTGTGTATTTTTTTTACTCTTGTATTTGACTTTTTTGTAGGGTAACACTCCGCTTCTACTAGCATACATGAACGGTCAGGGCGCGATGTGCCGCGTACTAGTGAAGGCTGGCGCGTGCCTTGCTCAAGAAAATAAGGACGGAATATCTATATTTAATTATCAAGTAAGTCTAATGTGGTGGTGGCTGGTGGTAGGGCTTGTTCTAAGTCTGCCTGGCTAGCTACCACCATCTTATCTAAGTCTGTCGCCATGACAACAATGTTATCAGCATTTGTTGTGTTTCGGCAGTTAGAAGTAAGATAGCCCGTTCCTCTGTGGTTGAAGATTCCGTGTGAAACTCGCTTCCATCTTCGGCTTTATCATCACTTACCATCAGGTGAGATGAAGGCCTAGAGCTTCCAGGTTGTGGATAAAAAAAAGGGCTTATTTAGCCTACTCCGATAAAGAACCCGATAAATTACTGGTCAGATAAATGATGAAAAAGTATGTTCCATTTTTGGGGTTCGGGTACGTCCGAATGTAAAAACGGAATCACTCGTGTGTCTGTCTGTCACAGCCAATTTGCTCCGAATGTACTGAACCAATTAAGTTGAATGGTACACATGAATTCCTATGACACAAAGACGTGTAACGTAAGTAAATGAATTTTGAAAAAAGCGGTCACTTTTAGTGAGCGAACAGGAAAAATTAAAAAAAAAAAAATTGCATACTGTCCCGTGTGACATACCAAATTAAAGCGCTTTTTGTGAGTCTCATAATTTTTTCTTATAATTAAACTTAAAACAGTTTTAAATTTATTTAAGAATAATTTTTCGACAAACTACACAATTGAGGTTATTATTTTAAATTGGCAACACCTTAGTAATTTTTTATCTCTAATTCCATTTCCGAGAATACAATGTTAGGGCCCTCGCCCACGGCGACTTTTTGTAGCGATGCTGTCGCGCGTTCGCATCGATACAGCCGCGATGCGGCCGCTAGCTGTTTGCCCTCGCTCACACCACGATTCTCAGTCGCGATGCAAACGCGATACTGTCGCGATGAAAACGGGATTCAGTAACGGCACAAAAATGCCACAGTTGCACTGATGCTCGGTTCATCACTCACGCGCCACCCTCCCTCCGTTCACTCCCCGATGTCGTCCGACACGGTCGCGCGTTTACATCGATACAGTCGCGATACTGTAGCGCATGCCAACGCGCTACGTTGGCATCGCTTCTGTAGCGCGTTGCAAATGCGACTAACACGCGTGGCGAAAAAGTCGCCGTGGGCGAGGGGCCTAAGTTTGTTCTTGGAATAAAAAACATGGTAGATAACAATTTCACTATTCTGTTCGTTTTCGAATGAAGCACACACCATTGAAGAACAGACAGATGTGCTGATGGGGAGTTTTTTGCGCCACTTCTTCCCAGTTAAAGCACTAAGAAGTGGCGAAGGGCGGGCGTTTTGGGGGACTGTCTTATGTAATTTTGACGTTCGAAAAGTGCTGATTCTCAGCCTCATTTGAATTACTGACTTTTGATTTTGATTAAGTCACTTCTTTTACGCTGAATGTAACATGTCAGTAAGTCATTCAAAGAAAGAGCAATATAATCATCATTCTAATAAGCCTGTGAATCGTCTTTCCGAAAATGAAATGATTGACACTGAGATGTTCTTATACAGGTTGCAACGAAACAATTACTGCATCGTCTGCTAGATGTCCTGCCTGCGGAAGCTCCGTGGGCGGAGTCCGACCTGTGCCAGGAGTGCGGCACCAAGTTCACGCTCACCATGAGGAAACACCACTGGTAACTAATCAATCAATCTGGTTACCCTTTTCCCAACGATGTTGGGGTCGGGTAAGAAGAAGAAACGCCGAAACGCAACTAGACCATGGACGCTAGCAAATCTACATCGGGTCCATGTAGGGCCCGGAAAAAGCGTCCGTGAAGCTCCTTACTCTGCCATACCTCCCTGCAATCGTTAGTGTCAGGCACTATAGGCTTGCGCCAGTTCTCTTTAGCCAAGGAGAGCGGGGTGAGGCCCTTGTCCACCGCAACCACATCTCGATTCACCCCCACATCAGCTTCTAGGAAATATTCCCTAATTATTTTTCGATGAGTGACGGTTTTCCTTGTTTATATTATACAGTTTAAATTAATGATATTTTCCCCAGTCGCCACTGCGGCCGCATGCTGTGCAACAAATGCTCGAGTCAAGACGTGCCGATTCTCAAGTTCGGCATGAACAAGCCGCAGCGCGTATGTGAGATCTGCTTCAACGTGCTGCAGGTCGGCGCGAGTTAGTGACGCGGTGCGCACTGTGTCGCGTGAGTACGAGCGGAGTACGCCACGAGAACGAGGGACCGAACAATTGGAAACGCGTTTGTGCACTGAACCACGGACGCAGTGCACAAATACCCGAAGCGACTTCTAACAACGCGTCTTCATTGGCCACATCTGATCACGTAATCAAATGTAGCCAATGAAAACGCGTGCAGCCGCGTCGGGTGTGCTGTGACAAGTGTGTCAGGATCTAAAAAATGACTCTCACACACGCAATCCGCGGTTGTACGGGATTCTCAAGCTCATGTAGTCGTCCGACTAAACGTGAGATTTTATAGTTTTGTATTGCGTTAATAATGCATCACATCTCGGTGACCAGAACAAGCAATAACTGTTTATTTTGCAAATGAGGCTAGATCATTCCTACCCGTTTTGTATTAATTTCCCGTAATTGTAAATCTTAGTACGTATACATAATGCTTAGGTATTTTCTTTCTCAGTAAACGACATTTTTACTTAAGGCACAGATTTGGAGTGACTCTTTGTCTGTTAGCACAGGTACGCACGGGCGATTTTTTATCGCGCACTGTATTGACGTGAATACATCTTTAAATTTGCTTGCATAACGGGAGGCAATACAGAAAACTGATGATAACAAAATCGGGGGATACATTTTGGTGTTGCAGCTACATATTTATCATCTATCAAAGAAATTCGTTACGTTGAGTGGGGACTGTGTTGATGGGGAAGCGCCGCCATTTTGAAGTCGTTTCGGTGTGTCACGTAACTTCCGTTTAGTTGTAAACAAAAATTGTCTCGAAAAAGCTACGATGTTCGTTTGAGTTTCAATCGTCAGCTCATGTCATAATCTATCGATTGCGTATATAAAACATTAGTGTGAAATAAAAGTTTAAAAAAAGTGCTATAACGGGCCTATACTCGTCAAAAAGCCAATCAAAATATAGAGATCGTACACGCAAAAAGCTTCTCGTTCTTCTTGGAAAGGACTTCTCAGAAGCAATGCAGTGATACCCATAAAACACCAGAGTGAAGCGGTGCCGGGAACATAAAATATTCAAGGCGTTCGAACGGAGCAACGACAGCGCCAGTACATCTGGCCGAAAATATTAGCCGTTAAGTTCACGTATTTACGTAAAACACACGGCTGTGTCCACAACACAGCCACACCCCGATTTTTTCAACTCTTAGTGTTGAGCCGTGCATTGAGAATCCAACAGAGAGCATCCAAGTGCGGCAAAAACAATGTTGGATTTTCAACTCTCGGCGCTAAGCAGTACGTTGAAAATACAATGCGCGATAAAATATCACCCGTGGGTACGAGGGCTTAAGGATTAGATAGCAATATGTTATTCTACTAGGTACAACATTGTTAAGGTGAGTACAGACTTGAGCATTTACTTGTAACAAAACATCGCATTATTGTGTCACCCTTTCGCGAACCGAACAAAGAGTACGACGCTCGACGCTTCGTTACAACTTGATATTGCAAACAAACGAGAATTTTTTGTAACATTTCATCGAGCATAAACGCAGCATACGCGACCGCAGATCCGACATTTCAACAAAGAGTGAACGCAAAATACAAATTACTTCTAACACCGTGTCGAGCATACGCAGGAATGTTACATTACATGGAAATGCTTTTTAAAATTGAGCTTTTGCTTGTATTATACCATCCATAAGAGCGTTACATTATATGGAAATGTTCGAGAAAATGCTCTAGTGACTAGTCTCCCTTTATGAGATACAATGTGATTTAGTTAAGCTTCTACGGTCAGTTAGCGATTCGATGCGAAGTATACTTTACTATTTAATGCATCAAATATAATCTATACAAGCCAAGAGCGCGTCCATTAGATATTAAAATAAGAAACTCTAAAAATTTGCTTAAAATAGTGCCTCCACTTTTATTACGACACATCTTGGTATATTCAGTTTAGTTTTACTAAATTATGCCAGTTTTCTGTGCTTTTATTTCCAACAATTCTAGCTGTAATATATAAATTGGTTATATTGTATTTTTAGATATTATTGTTAAAATTTTATAATGTTTATAATGTTCATACATTAAATATCTCACTGACACATTCTTATGTAAAAAATATTATAAATTTGGATAGCTTTAGAGGACTAACCACACTTCTTTTCTGCTCTACGTACGCATCTCCATACAAAATCTTGTTTTCTATGGACAAAAGCTGAACAGAGCTGAATAAGTGTGGTTAGCGGCTGTTCAGACGCTGTCCTGTGCTATATTTTACGGAAAAAAATGGGATAAAACTTCAACACCCCACTGTATGAAACTGCCATGTGATCTCAAAAATCCCGGCCAAGTGCGTGTCGGACCACACACAATGAAGGGTTCCGTAATTATTATTTTTTTTTTCTTCTAATTAACCCGTCCAAGTGACCCAAAGTGAGTCACAGAAATTCGTGTACCAAATTTCAACTTAATCGGTCCAGTAGATTCGGAGCAAATTGGCTGGGAAAGACAGATGTTCAGTTTTTTTCCTTTTGAGGTACGGAATCCTAATTATACAGTAAAATATCGTATTGATCATTGCCGTGTGAAGGGGCCTAAAGCTACGGTTTCCTCTATGAGCTGTGGCGGCACTAAGGCGCCATCTCCACGGGCCAGAGAATCGCGGTGATAGTCTCGCCGTGCCATCGAATTATCGCCGCGATTATAACGCCATGTGAAGATTGCTCCATAATGTTTCTATTGAATTTGAAGCCATGGCGTGACTATCACAGCGACTCTCGCCCGTGTAGATGACGTCTAACGGCCGCAGTGACGGCTGTTATGAAAATAATGGCACCAAAGTTCGATTTTACGACGCCAAAAACGCTCTCTTCGAAACACCAACTTACTTTCATAATGTTTCAGTGACGTCATTCGTAAATGGCAGACGCTACGTGGCGCCCACCGCTCTTCTAGAAAACCATAGTTTTACTCTGTAAGGTTTACAACGAACGCACTAACCCTATTCCAAGCCTGAAACTGCGTGAAGTAGACACCCGCGCGGGCGCCCGTCGCGGGGGCACGCACGGGGCCCGATAGCGCCAGCTTACTGGCTGTCATATTTAGGGTTCCGTACCAAAATGGTAAAAAGGAACCCTTATGGTGCGACTCAGTGTGTCCGTCTGTCTCAGCTGGATATCTCAAGAACTACTAATGCTATCAACTTGAAATTTGGAATAGTCTTAAGGTGTCTGCACACAGCGGGCGTGGCGCGGCGGGACCGGGCGTGGCGGGGCGCCGACGCGACGCTGAGCAGTTGTAATGTACTAGATATTACGGAGGACGCCACACAGAGCCGTCCGGCTCGACGCGACGTGACGCGACGCTCTGTGTGGCGTCCTCCGTAATATCTAGTACATTACAACTGCTCAGCGTCGCGTCGGCGCCCCGCCACGCCCGGTCCCGCCGCGCCGCGCCCGCTGTGTGCAGACACCTTTAGATGACTTTTGCCCAACTATTTTGCAATTATTATTTTTTGCAACATGGACTGAACGGGTTTCTTAATAATTCGAAGTGGAGCTACTAGGGCATGTGGGGTATCATATGAAACAGCGCTATTTGCATATTCTCAAACATTTTTTTTTTTTTGTCCCGCATAGTTTTCGATATTTGACGAAAAAAAAAAAAACAGTTATATACCCTTATATAACTTGTTTGCATAGGGAAAAATCTGAAATTATTCTGTATGACAGAAGTTAATGTAAAGATTACAGGACAAATAAAACGATGTCTCTAAATAGCACACTTTTTCTAATATTGCAGTTTAAGTTCAGCTCCATCTCTTGACCGATACTGGACCTAATGTAATTTTTTTTTGATGGTATGGAACCTTCGGTGCACGAGTCCGACTCGCTCTTGACTGTTTTTGTTTGTCGACATTCTGCTAAGTCCTCCATCGCCACGACTAATGCAGTTTCAGGCCTAAGGGATGTCCTCAATGGTGAAAGCTCGCCCGGCCAATGCCCTCACAGGAATTTATATTTTTTACTACATTCTGTGTGACCATAATAAACAATTTTTATTTATCAAAACAACAATGCATTTCGTACTTTTAAAGTCAATTTTCATTATTTTAGCTGTAGAGATTGTATAGAAAGTGTAATGTATTCTTTTATTGCTTTAGGATAAGACACTTATATTATTAATTATTATACAATGTTTACATTTTGTAAAGGTATCATTTATTTTGATGATGTATTTGGCATTTGTTTTGACATTCCAATTATTCTGCATGGGTTTATGGAAATACACTCTGTATAAATGTTATTAAAACCATTTTTTTTTAATTGAGTGCCATTTTACTTGTGATGTTCCAGGGCTAAATTGCTTTTGAGATTAATTTTTTATTTCTACGAAATTATTATTTCTTTTCCAAATTTTATATTTGCTGTAATAAAAAATATTATATGCAAAATGCTTTTTATTGTGGATTGCTACAACTAGATTTTTTAAGGTTTATATTGCATTTGCTAAATAAAACACGAATATTAACGGCGATTATTTATTTACAAATAAACAATAAACTTCAACACTTCGATCTTTACACATGGTACATAAATAATTTTCTAATACTACAACTACCCTTTGTACCAGCAAGTTCTAAGAAAACAAGTATTACGTAAAATAAGATTGGGTGTTTTGTACGGCAGTTCAGGGTAGGAAATTAAAATTAGGTTACTTTAGCCTTTTGAAGAGGTCCTTGGTGACGCAATGGTCAAGAACGTGCAGGTAGTCGACGAGTTCCTGCTCGCAGGTCTCAGCAGTTTGGGTGCGGGAGTTGACGCGGTCATTGCACTCTTGGTACTTTGCCCAGTGGTTTTGGGCATCAGGCTTCTGTGCACACGACTCCTGAAAATACATTGTGCCATATTAGTACTTATGTTTCAAATAAACCATGAATTTATACAACTACATGATTTTTCAAAATTATTGAGATACACATAAGAGAAATAAAACTTATTAACAATGGATAATCACATAGGTGTTATGATCAGAATTACAATAGCTAACTAAAATGAGAATAATATTAACAACATCAACTTTAGTAAAATCAAGGTTACAAAAACATATAAATTAGACCTTTAGATTTCTTGTAAGCATGTTCTGAGCATTTAAACATTGTCACTAGAAAAGGAAAACAATTATTTATATTCAGCATGTAAATATCTATGATTCTATAACATCAGTTTTTATACGAGATATTGGTATCAATGCAAACAGAATTGAGAAAGATATTTGATAATAGAGTTGAAACTTCATCTATTTCTTTCATCCTCATTACAAAATTAAATGTATCTGGACTCAGGTGCAGAATAACAGATGGACAGCTGGTATCCTGTGTTTTAGTACAGATTTAATGTACCCACATTTATATAACATGTCTTGATAATTTTTGTATCAAACTGTTGCGTTGGGTTGGTGGGATTTCTTATATTTAAGTTAACAGGAAGAATAACATTTAGTCTTGTTTAGAAATCAGGTTTACAATAAATGGTACAGCACGAGACCTAAATAATGTGACCGACAGAGGGCTGGCCTATATTTAGGCCAAAGAATCTGCATAGTCCAATGTGGCAATGCTGCTAGCCTTTTGGGCACTTTTCCCACTGACAGCGATGCAAATGCATTTTTTGATACCCAATGAGCTCTTCCCACTTTTTTTTTTTGTGTACTTAATATAAACATTTTGGTGTTAGACTGTATATTGTATTTAAATATATTTTATTTTTAAAATAAACAAAAAAAAAAAAATATGACGTTAAAGAAATTATTATGATTATAAATAATTGACATGATAGTCCTTCCATGCAAATATTTGTTAATTCTCAGACCGAATAGGACTCTCAGCGTGATGACGAAAAAAAAAAAAAAAAAAATAAATAGCTTTTTAAATTTGACTAACAAAGTAATAAGCTTTAAGAGAAACTGTTATTGAATCTCTTACGGGAAATAAATGCCAGTTGAGTTAGGAGTGATACAGAAGGTTGCTGAACTTGGTAATGATAGTGTTATGTAGAAAAGAGAGGCGGAACCTATATCCAAATATTATTCTTGAGCCTTATACTTTAGCTGCTGGCACAATTTATTTAAACCAATAACTGCCAAAATGTCAAGATGGCATTGAGGCCTCTCATGTACGGGGTTGTGTGTTCAAATATGGGTAAGTAACAATGTGACTTTTCAATTCCTATGTACTTTTTGAGTTTATCTTGGACATTACTGACATTGGTGAAGGAATGCATTGTGAGGAAACTTAGACTTAATAGTTAATATAAGTCTGAAATCGCCAACCCATCTTAAGCAAGCATGGTGACTAATGTACTTGTACTTGTCTTCTCTGTATGAGAAGAGGCCTTTGTCCTGCCATGGGACAATAACAGGTTGGTATTATAATTATAATAACAGCCAGGCCTGGCAATTCGACCCTGATATCAGACAGCAGATGGACTTGAGACCACTGTACAGAAGTAAAATCTTTATTTTGCATATAATATGGTACATAAAAGGTCTTAAAGGGGAAGCGCTAAGGTAGCCTGCGAAATTCAAATTTGCAGCTTATTGTCTGGGAGCTTTATTGATGATAGTATGATTCGTGACCATAACAAATATGTATTTACAAAATTATAATAATTAGAATCGGAAATACAACTCCTTAAGTTAGTATAATCCTAAAAGTCATGATTTCATGAAATAGCAACTAAATAGGATATTATATGAACTTAGAGCGTTGTATTGACGTTTTCTTTTTTTAAGGAGTAATGGTGGAGTTTCTTGCCCATTCTTCTCCATGTGAAACTACCTTTTGGAAGGGGCAACTAGAATCAATTTTATTTCCATGTAAATTTTGATGTTCAAAAGTCCCATTTATGTGCCTATTTGAAATAAATGCTTTGACTTTTTATGATTATAATTCTGTTAATAAATACTTGATTTGGCCGCGAATCATATTTAGATCAACATACAACCTGATACTGACCTGCATTATAGGTCTACAAGATTCGAACGGTCCCATCCGACGGATGGCTCTGACACATTTTTTTTGTGTGATAAAGACATTAGCCTGAGAAGAATTACCCCTTATAAGAGGTCCGTATCTAGAGTTAGGTAATACGAGCTGGTGCTGCAACACCACGTCAAAGTGCGTATTTTGGGTACGGTATAGCAGTTCAAAGTGGTTGTTTTCATACCACTGTAATGAACAGTGTTAGTTTTGAGTAACCTAATTTTTAAACCTCGTCAAAATCTACAGCAATAGAACGCTATTTGACTTTTGGCGACATTGTAACTTCGAATAGAAAATTCTTCAAATGATTGGAAGGGTTCTTTAACAAAAGGAGGTTATGTTGTGGTATGATCATTCAGAATGTAGCAGTGTCAAGCATATCTTATATAATAATGTAAGTAACGAATGGGGATAAACTTACTCTCAGTTGGGTTTGAGGGTCAACCATTTCTTCCTCCTCGGCCTCCTCAGCCTTGACCACAGGAATAATATTTTTCTCGGACATTTTGCCTGAAAACGAAATTCACTATATAACACAAGTTTCAACAGATGACGATATAAAAGTTTTAACCGTAGATCACTTATTTTCAAGCGAAAAACCTATAATTTTAGCGAAACATTACCTAAATCGATGATGCAACGACCGATAGCAAGTAAAGCAATGTTGCCAGTAACTAAATATTACAAAACTGTAAGTTTTTTTACGTTTTGAATTTTGATATAAAGGTACAAATTGCAAAAATCGAAATGGCTCGTAGCTACTAATCTTTTACATAATGCGAACAAAACGAAATGTCTTAAGTTTTCACTAGATGTTATTACGGAAATTGTATTTCTAGGTATGACTATTGAATTAAAATTGCAAAGTTTAAGATAAAAAAATAAATCACTCTCCTGCCCTTATTCCAATTCAAATAATACAATTAAAAATAGAGTAGCATAAAAATCAGATTTGTTTTACGAAAAGGCAATATCGAACAGTAAAAAAAATAGTGACAATGACATTAAACAAGTTGGCAACGTAACGTTACCAATATCTGTCTATGAAGTATGAAGTTTTTGACGTAACAATGCGTAGAAATAGTAGCACTAAAAACGCATACTTTATGAATAAACATTGAGCCAGTAGTCAACTGAATATTTTATTTTAATGTTTATTGAAATATAAATAAAAATACAGTTAGTAATCATTTCATTATACTTCAAGTTATTAAATGTGTTGATTGTATCTCATGTAAAAGGATAGAATGTGAGTATGTTTTTATCCACTCGTCAGCTCCGAACTGGTCGTCACCATGGAGAGAGCTTGCTGTAGAAAATTATTTTATAATTCGATATTGTCGTGTTAAACTAGTGAAATTCTTATTGCAGCTATGGTCATTGTAATATAGGAATTTGATTCTATACAAGGTTTAAAATGATATTGCATCATACTGCCAGTATTCGGCAAAAAATTGGAAACTATACGATTTCCTAACATATTGTTTTATAAACATTTCAGGTTCGTTCTTATGGAAAAGAAGTATTTTTTCATGTTTATTCAGTTTTTTTCAGTCGCTGGTACCTTCGACTAGCATCTATTGTTGGTCTTTGCGAAGAGTTGTTGATTTATTGTAAAAGTAGAGGTTATGTTTTATAAAACATTTTTCTGTTTTGTCTTGCAGAATGAATGGAGGAATGGAGCATAAAACTCCAGCTCACAATGTGGTGCTTCATAAAGCGCCTAAAAACTACAAACTGCTCATGGATCCATTCCTGGTGAAGGGAGGAGCAAAAGTGTATAGATATGATGGGACTGTTCCTGGAGATACAACTTATCCACCTGTACAGTGCAGAGATCCTCGGTCTCAGCTCTCAAGAATGTGGAATAGACTAGAACCAGCTGACCTGCCTGTCCCTAGGTACCCAAACACAGATTTGTTGTATTTACAAGCATACATTTTGACATACCCAAAATGTCTTACAATCAACATTACATGCATGAAGAGATTACGAAATTTGTTTATATGATTTTATTGCAATTCATTAATATGTAGAAATTGGTTTTATATATACTAAATTCACTACATTGTAATTAATAACCAGTAATCTTATTGGTGTCCCGGTGGTTACCAAATGTTGTTTACCTACAATTTGGGCATAGGATATTCTTTCTTCATATAAAATTGAGTCTGTAGAGTGATCAAAACTTGAATTAATAAGAAATATTTAGTCAAATAATGTAATTTTGGTTGTATTCTTCTTTGTTTTTATTATAGCTTTAGTTACAGTAGTGCCAACATTACATTTGGTTTGACATGTAATGTGAAGCGGGAATTTCAAAAAGTGTGATCATTCAATGTTATTTTCAGGTTCAAAATAGATAAAAATTATGTAGGAATACCTCCACAGCTAGAAATTACTATAGGAAACTTAAATGACAACATTGATAAAGCATTTTTGGCAGAAATGATGAATAAAGTTGGTCCATCTGAGGAATTGACAATATTCTACCATCCAATCACAAACAGACACCTGGGATTTGCACGAGTAGTGTTTCAAGACGTAAAATATTCAAAACTGTGTGTCGAAAAATATAATGGAAAATCAGTTATGGGCCAGGTATGTGAAAAAAGTTTTAATTTCACTTAAAACTCAAAAATAAAAGTTTAAAATGCAGTTCTTAAATCTTTGGCAACATAGTGTGTATCTTACTTTAATATTTGCTTGCAGGTGCTTGAAGTCTGCCATGATGCTTTTGGCAAGAAATGTCAGGAAATGTTTGATAATAAGACTGTTGAAAAGAGGCCCATGTTGGTGGCTCCTCCGATCATCACTAAACCACCTCCGGTTATAGTTGAGGAAGTTAGGCCCCCCAAGGTAGACCCTACACTCAGCAAGAGATTAGAAGAAACTAAAATTACTGAGAAGGTAAGTAATTTATATTGTGTAGTAGTTATGTAGTTATAATACTTGAAAACAGAAACAAAATGCACCATAATGCCCATATCCTTAGTTTTTTTTAGAAGTCCGCATTTAAACTAAAATAAAATCTTTAGAATTTTTCAATTACCAACTAAGAATATCGAAGTTAGTGGAGCCTCTATGCTAGGCAATCAAGAACCTAAGACCTTTCTATCTGGTGATGCTGACTTTTAAAAAATATTTTTATTTAAGTATTGTTTATATGAATAGTTTTATCTTAAATAAATGAATTGAATCGCAAGGTTGCTTACAAGTTTGATAATCAAAGTTTCTTATGCTTAACTTTGTCTGTGAAAATGGAGTTTTTCAGTGAAACACTTTTGTATCCTGGAAAAGTAAACCAAACTTATTTTTTAATTCTTTGACCAAATACAAATTAAGAGGTAGTAAGATAAGCTAAGCTAAGGAAAAGAACTGGCCCACTATGGGAAAAAATTGCAAGAGAATGAGATAAGTGAAAATTGCTAGAGGAGGCATTTGTTTCAAGGACACTACAAAGAGAACTGCTGTGCATAAATTAGTTATTTTTTTGTGATTAAGGCTTTGAAGTTGAGTTCTTTCACCAAAACAAATCAAATTTCATAAAAACCTACATGGGCACTAGGCTAGCTAGGTGCACGGTTACAATTATTTCCTATGGAGAAGAGCCGGCAAGAACTCCACTATTACTCTTTTAAACATAATTGGCTATTACAATATTTACAAATAACAGTGTTAATCATCAAACACTGTTATTTGTAAACATTGCAAAAGCCAATTATTTTTAGAAAAGAGTGACTGTGGAGTTCCTTGCCGGCTCTCCTTGTAATAGGTATAGAAGGACAGTGCAGGCCTTCTGCTTGGATGTCGTGGCCTGCGAAACCGGAGCGTAGCTCCCCGTCCGCGGAGAGGTCGCGGTGACTCATTAAGATGGGCCCCTTATAAGGTCAGCCTCGGACGGCTTGCGGATGTTGAGCCCGCGGACCATCGCGTGCTCTGTGAATGTTTCTGTAGTCGCGCCGCGACACTATTGCACAGTGTCGCCTCTTCACGACATCTCGGCGGTCTCTCCCCGCCAGGTGAGACCCCCAGTTACCTGAGGGAGGCACGACGAGGACGACCAGCGACGAGATGGCGACTTTATGGCGCTTCTACAGGTCAATGTAGCCTATACCCGACCCACTTATCAGAGCTAGCCAAACCATGACCCGGGTAATAGGCGGAATATGAGTGTGAGAGCGGCATAGGAAGATGTAGGCCTTTCAACAAGTACCAGGTACTTAACAAAATAGTCAACAAATCTAGTCTACTAGGCCTACAACGTTCTCACATTCACAAAACAGAAAATAATCTATAAAAATTATTTAAAAAAATAAAATAAAATGAAAACCTATTTAAACCAAAGACATGATTGCCACATCATATGTTACACTTCTAACTTCTATAACCATTTATAGGAGCCGTACCCTCGCTACAAGGAGCCAGTAGAACATGCAGTAACACAGCACAGTGATAGCAACACTCGGTGGTCGGACGAAGAGCGAGAGTACCGACACCGACACCGTAGCCGCAGCGAGAGAGACAGGGACAAAGATAGAGACCGGGAGAGAGGGGGAGAGCGGTAATTATAGAATTTATAGTTGTAGTCTACAGCTTGGAATCAACTTTACCGGTTAAAAGGCATACCGTAACTAATTCTAGTTTTGGTATATGAAAAAAGTTTTGATGCATGAAAAGGACAGGTACTCCTGTTACAATACTTGGTATATCAATAATGAAATTGAACTCAATACTTTTCGAATTATATTGGCGTTTTATCAATTCTTCGTACTATTAATGGCACGTACGCAAAATGCGTGCTTGGACGTGGAGCTACGGACATCAGCCCATTATACAATACAATACTCTTAATCTAAAGACAGGGAAATTAATTGCTAAGAGAATAATTGATTCCCAACTGAAATTGTCCGTATATTCAAATCACAACTGTCATTCTTTGACAGGTTTATGAAATGGCTATAAATAACACGTCAAATTGACGTAGGGTATCCATTTGTTTAACAATTAAATGATAAATGATTTTATTTCTGTAAGTAGGTTTGTACAAACACTTTTACACGTCTATCATATTTTAAAAATTTGATGAGGTCGGCGTTTCCTATATCGATGGCCCCACCGAATAAACGTGCAATGCTTCTTACACGATTTTTATTTCCATTTTTCGTTTCTTTTGCCTATCCTGCATCCACTTAATTTTTTTTATGAATTTTAGACTCAAAACACGCCTATTATAATAGTGAATTTCTTTATTCTAGGGAAATAATTAATTTTAAAATTATAGGAATAAAAGTTTATGTTATAATTACATGCTTTTTGAGTCGCCAAGAAAGTAAATATACAAGTCTATAGCTTATTTTTTTACCAATAATTCGATTATACATTATTTATACCTATTTACAATGAAGTGAGCGTTATTGAAGTTTAAACGTTTTTATTTTTTGCTGAAAAGTTGTAATTTTTCTCTTATACGTTTATTCGGTGGGGCTATCGATATGACTACTCTGAGAAGAAATGCCGAAACAAACTCAAAGATAAGTCAATTGAAAAAAAAAAAGTTCAGACATAATCTTAGTCAGATCATGTGAAGACCATGTAGATTGGTGTCTGAAATGGTCTTTTGATGAAAGAACCACACAGATTGAGTGGACCTGTCCAGTCAGTGCACGCATTTGTCAGTAATCGTGCAGCTCAACTCAGAACTTAAGAAGTTCAACGACTCGACGAACAATACCAAAGAAAATACATTCGGGTAGGCCGCATAAAAACCGCCAGACCATGATAAAAACTAACTGAGAAAAAAAAAACTATGACCCACATAGTCTTCATACTCACAATAATTACCATCATATTAATTTCATAATTTCCCTGATTGCACATGTGATGAGTGACCAGCAAAGCTGTTCCTGTAATAAAAATACCTAATATTTGTCATGTAATGTACTATTATTAATTTTTCTTACTATTTCACAAGCAAACGATGCAAGCGGAAATGTCGGCGAAGGTATACTAACATATTTTATGTTTTGTGCAAGAGTGTTCTATAGTATTGTTCTATTCATCATTCTATGGACTGAAATTCCTTTGATTGGTTTTTAATATGTATTTTTTTTTTTAATCTACATATTTATAAAGGTTTGTTAGATAGTTGCATTGGTGATGTAGTTTGTATTTTTATTTATTTCTTCTATTTCAGTCGGCAGTTATCATTTGCACCACGATTTTTGTTGCATAAATTATAAATGAATGAGAAAACCGACATTGTAAATGGCCCTATGCCACTTTTTATGCGCTTCCGAGTTCAGTTGGGTTAATTGCATCTCTTTTGTTACTATATTGATTTCTACACAAGTCTTATATGCAAGGATGTTTAACAGAGAGAGGTACCGCGAGCGGTACGCGCGAGGTACTAGTGAGGCTGGCGAGACGCCGTACGCCGGCTCCAGCCACGCGACCGAGGTTCCCTACACGCCACACACGGCGCACCCGCCCCCTGCAGCTATACCCTACGATCCTTATTACCAGCAGAGGTAAGACATAACTCTCTACCTGCAGTTTTGTTTGTTGTGTTTTTGTTTTGTTTTTCCTTCTACTTTTTGATCCACCCAAAGGTTGTCTGTAAAAGATCGCTTTTAGCGATAAGACCGCCCATTGTGACACCCTATGTAACAGTTCTACATTTATATCTGTAATTTTTATGGTGTACATAATAAAGAGTATTCTATCTATCTATCTACGTCTAGCAGTGGACTTAAAAGGGCTGATTATGACGATCATAGGCCGTGTCTCCGACACACTACATAAAACATTGTTTGGCAACGGTATTTTGTTTGCATAGTTCTTATAATTAATTCACTTTAATTTCAAAGACCATTTTTAGAAAGAAAAAAAAGATAAAATGTTTAGCATCACTGTCCTGTAATTTTGACAGTGACATTTCTTGACATTAATTTGTTTACATAAATTATCTGAATTAAAGACTTTGGGTATAAGCGATTACACGCTAAGAGCACCCCCTGTGGGGTGCGGACCTCGGCTTAGGGCGTCGCTGGGGGAGAACAGCAAGAGACAGGCTGGATCGGATTTATTGTGAAGACCTTGTCCATGAGCCTATAGTTATAGATAGTAACAGTATGTTGTTGTCACAGCTATGGGTACAGCTACACGGCGGGCGCGACGCCGGGCGGCAGCAGCATGTGGTGGGGAGACTGGAGGCATCCACACCACACCTCCCACCACCACTCCCACGTGAGTTACCTACCACACAACACGACACATACAATTTAAAAGGCAGATATTTCAAAAAGTATTGACAAATTTAATTAGACCCTGTATATTTGAGTAAACAAAGATAGTGTAATTAACTTTTCTATGAACATAAATATGTTCATATAATATATTTTTACTATCAACAAAAATTGTACACATGGTTTTCAAAAAGCTTTGCGACTGCGTAAAACTTGTTCATAAAATGAATTTTTTGTCGTTTGATGTCCTCATAACCGTGTGTATATAAATACTAACTAACAACAGCTCGAGGGCTTCATTGTCTCATCCTTCATTTGAACATACCTACATTTATATTCGCTTGTTCATCTCAAGTACCTAGTGTTTTCATGATTCATTATAAAATATCATTATTACATTTCTGCCATCTTTGGGTGTCGAAAATGATTTTAAAGGTA
The DNA here is from genome assembly GCA_947523025.1 of Dryobota labecula. Lineage (NCBI taxonomy): Eukaryota > Metazoa > Arthropoda > Insecta > Lepidoptera > Noctuidae > Dryobota > Dryobota labecula. Next base: position 14,559,523 of record OX383303.1, read on the forward strand.
CTGGCTAAAACAGAAGCCGTGTTATCGACTACATAATATTTTTTCTCATATAAATATGGAATCAGTGCAATATCAGTCCTCAGGCTTAGCGATGTAGGTACATTATCGACTGATGAGTACAGACTTATTTTTGAATGTTCCATAATGGCCATCATACATTTGGGTGGACCGCAACGTAACGCATAGCATTGTAAAAATCCTCCTACATCACTATCGTAGCACCCGACTTTTTTGTTTTGCAATGCGATGCGCTGCGGCCCGATGCGGCTGTAATATGCGCTAGCCTTTAGTCTATGTCAGTGCGTCGTATACAAATAAAGTCGAACTTGACCGAATGTAAAGGAGCGTCGTTCGTCCGCGACGCCGTCGTGGACGGCGCCCGCTACTCCCGCGCACAAGGACCAACACTCGCCCGACCACCGCGACAAGGAGCGCAAGGAAAGGGAGAAGGAAAAGGTCGGATGCCTCACTTGCATACAACGCTACAAGGTTCTTTTGGCGCGTGGCTAAAATCGGAACTAACGCCGCCATCTTGTTTTCTCAATACAATTTCTGTGACCATTCCACGAAAGTTAACCTACAACGCCCTTCCTGTCAATGTCATTCAGGCGCCAAAAGATCCTTGTAGCAGTATACATGCTTAGACCACAGAGTATGTAGTACACGGAAGTCTCATTGTCTTCATTTGTCACGCACACTTACTCGTAATACAAATGCATCGTTGTCAAACCACATTGATCTCTCATAAGTCATCTGTCTAGGATTTTTCCAACTATGTTGGGGTCGGCTTCCAGTCTAAGCGGATGCAGCTGAATACTAGTATTTTACATGGTGCGACTGCCTACTTGACCTCCACAACTCAGCTACTGGGTAACAAGATACCTCTTAGTAAGACTGGTTTGTTACTTTCGGGCTTCTAACGACCACCAACTAGACGCGACAGTGGCCAGCCAACCCATGCGGCTGTTATTACTTAGCCACAAGCACCTCCACATTGCAACACATTGATCTCTATGGTCATAATTGTCGCTGTATTTTTAAACCGGCTCTAGTTGATGTGCAGTTTAAAAATCTAAAATAGACGTATACCCATTATTATTTTTAACACTTATGGGGGAGCGTCAAAGTAGCCCGCGAAATTAAAATTTTCTTAAGTTTTTTTTTTTGTATTTGTAGGTCAGTATCAGGCTGTATGATGATCTAAATGTGATTCGCGGCCGTATCAAATATGTATTTACAGACTAATAATCATTAGAATCAGTAATACAACTCCTTAAGTTCGTATAATTTGATTGAATGACTATTTCAAAAATAAAGTAAGTTGTTTTTCCTCGCCTTGTGTATGTGTGCGTGCGAAACGATTTTATCAAGTCGAGTATCCCTGTACTATGTAATCTGTGCTCACACTGCAGTGGGCGTAGGTGTCACTGTAGACATATTTAAGCTTGTTTTGACTGACAAACTATTAGGCCTGAAACTGCGTTATGCGAACGCCCGCGCGGTTACAAAAGTACTCCGTCACGGGGAACAGCGCGGGCTTCTGTCGCGGGAAGGCGGGCCCCGCGCCCGCCCAACTGGGCCTCCGTACGACGAAATCAGTCGCGGGAGCACGCTCGGGGCCCACCAGCCTCAGCTTACTGGATGTCGTTTTTTTTTTTGCTTGTCTTCGTTTCTCTTCGTAATAATATATTAAGTTCTGCATCAACACGACTGTACAAGCACACCGTTAAAATTGAATTAATCGCGATGGGTACCCGCGACGGGGCCCCGTCACATTCCCACTGAGCCCACCCGCGTGTCCACGCAACGGGTGCCCGTCCGCGGGCGCCCGCTTAACGCAGTTCCAGGCCTTACTGGAACCCACAGAGCACGGAGACCCTTTGACGGCCGCTGCTAGAGACGGTACTGCTGTACACTTTTATACAAACTACGTGTGTCAGTTAATCGTACACCATTTACTCATTGAAACTGACTGCCCGTGACAATTCCAACAATGCCCTGTGACAGCTAGCTTGCGTTCAGTTGCGTCAAATTCGGACACGAATTTTATTCGTAAGGCCAGGGCCACGACATAGGGCGGTGCGTCTTACGTCGCGGGGTGGTGCTTGAATGTTCCCGCGCCGCTCTCCTCTGATGCGACTGATGGCACGCTCTAAATAACTTCTAACATTTGTTCTCGCCGCGATCGCAGACGCAAGAATCAGGTCGCGCGAGAGCGGTGATGTCGTGGCCAAGGGTCAAATCAAATCAAATCATTTATTTTTTGCCAACATGGGTAGGGGTATAGATGTTATACATTTTTTGGTTATGTTCTCCATGCTCTGCCGTCATTTGGGCATGCAAGTATTACACATAAGTTATAATCGAAATACCATAACAATAAATATTACATAATAAAGGGTAAAAGCGTCTGTAATCGCTACCGGAACGGCGATTTCGTGCTCTGTGCTTGAACCGCTAAAGCCCTTGTGCTTAATTGATTTTTCTGACAAAATAGATAAAAAATAAAAATGTATGCAAAATTGGGTTTAGTTGAAAAAGTTATGGAAAAATTTAGTTCTAGATTTTCTTACACTTATTGATTACTTTAATGGTCTTCGAGGTCTTATTTGTCTGTAGTTTTGTCGATGCACTGGTGTTATGTGCACAAAATGTAATAATAAGTAGTTGTAATTGCACCGAATGCATTAGTATTAAGTTCAGAGATAAGAATGTTAACGCACCTTTCACTTTGCATGCTTGCATGATTATCGCATTTTTCAAATTCATAATTTCACCTGCATGTTGCGATTTCATTAGATTTTAATTGCATGTGTATATTTATATGTAAATACAGCCTTATGTTCTTCCTTCATTTCACCTCAATTTCCAAAAAATATGCAACATAACCTTCCAAAAAGAATGTACCGTCAGGGAAATTAATTTCTAAGCAAATTGACAACCTACGTCAATCTGTCGTGTAGTATCAATTCTTACAACTGTCAAAGAATGACAGTTATGATTTGAATTAAACGGAAAATAATTTATGTTGATTGATAACAATTATTAATTTCCCTGACTTTGCAACACCTACATAGACAGTTGTATGAATAGTATTGATGAATACCGTAGGAAGTACCGGTGGAGCCTAAACCAGCGGAGGTTGTGGAACCTCGCCCGCCGGAAGACATCACAGACAGTAAGGAACCCGAGCCTAAACCACCTCCACCCGCTGAAGAACCGAAGAATTTCGATCTAGATACCAGGTACGCACTAACAAAGGTATGTAGGTTTATCTTAGTGTGAGTTGAGAAAGAAAAATGTGTATTTGTCACAGTACCGTAAGCACGAAACACAATTAAACAAAACTAATATTAAATAAAATAGAGCATTGTGTGTGTGTGGCTATGATCTAAACCTTAAAATTTGTCTATTACATGGGGGTCATTGAATTTTTACGTCCAGAGTTTGAGAATGATTAAAGATGGGATTTAGATGTTTGTTAGAAAAAGCCAAGCGGTCCAAGTCGCGGGCAACAGCTAGTTATTAATGAGAAAAACTTTTTATAATTCATCTGTTGCAATTGTTATAACTAGAGATCGGATATTCAGATGCACATTCACTTAAAGTTGACATTTTGGCTAATATGGAATGCGCTTTTGTATCGAAAAAATCCCGCAGTTCCGGGATCGACAAATTATGTGTTTTTTTTTTTTTTTACTTACTTGAATCGGATGCATATCTACATACCTAAGTATCCGAGGTAATAAAAATTTATGTTTTACCTAACACGAATCACCCCTCCTCTTACACCTTATATACGCATATTTGCTTCGGGGCATTAATTTTAAATAAATATGCATCTGAATCTATGGTTACCTATGCAATCCAAGAATCCCGGGTTCTTTTTTTTTTTTCTTCATAAATAGTTTTTTGGATGTCACTTCCATACTATAAACCTGACTGGTTATGCATTTCCGGCGTAACTGGCATCCTGGGATTTTGATTTACAAAAAAAAAAAATTAAGCCGCTTCCATACTTTCATAGCTAAAAAATCACCTTAGGTAAACATGCATCCGAATATCCGATCTCTACTTATAACTTATAACTGGTAGTAATAAAGCATGTATGTCGCACAGAATAGCAATGTTGCTGAAGGGCGCGACCACAGGCGGAGGATTGGCGCCGCCCTTCCTCGCGCTTGGCATCTCTTCGGAAGAAGAGGACGAGGACAGACTGCCGCCCAACATACCAGACATCGACACGCACAACCCGCCTTCGGATGATGATGGTAAAATTATCAGATCTTTCTCAAATTGTGGGTAAATGCTATATGTGTATTTCGTTAGTAAGCCTTTATACAAGGTGATTTTTTATTCACTGTTGATCTTTCCAGACGTGAAAGTACTCATGGTTAGGAGCAACTTTCACTATGAGACCAACTCTGAAATATCGAAAAAAATATCAGCTGTTTTATACAAAAATGCAATATTTACCTGATGAACATGTATGAAACAGACGATTTTTTTTTTCGTAATTTCGTAGTTGGTCCCATAGTGAAATTTGTTTATAAACATAAGTACTTTCACCTCCTAAAAGGTTAACAGTGAATTAAAAATCACCGTGTATAAATAAATAAACAAACAAATGGCTCCCGTAATCAAACATATCCGAATGAGGCATAATATTCTTGTATCTATGTTGTAGGACTATTAAGTAATGTTAGCGCAGGATCTGCGCAATGTTAGCACAGGGCAAAGTAAGCGCAGGGTAGGTGCAATTTTAGCGCAGTGGTCTGTGCATTTTTAGCGCTGTTGCCATGCTGTTGCTACCATTATAAAGCTTTTCGAAGTAAAATCGACTCGCGTAACATATTCTCATATTTTTTTAAGTGAAAACTTCTTTAGGCGCGTTGAGCACTTTTTGGGTGAACAAAAATCATGGAACTCGCGTCTTCGTCACCGAACGCTTTCCATGAGCTATAACATGTATATGTTACCGGCCAAACCCGATTTCAGGCCAAACTAGTTTGTCCTAGGCCAAACCCTCCCTACACGCGATAGGACAAACCAGTATAGCCTAGGCCAAACTCCACCTGCGCTAAGATAGGTCGACGGAGCCCCGCTCTGCGGGGCTCCTATTTCTAGGTGGTTTAAAAAAAAAAACACGAACCTAACCTATCCGAGTCGGGGTACTCTGAGTCGGGGTGTTATCCAAAATAGTTAGGATAAACCGGTTTGGCCTAGTACAAACTAGTTTGGCCTGAAATCGGGTTTGGCCGGTAACATATATTAGAACAGTTATTCCAAAGTTTTGTGTTTCACTTCTGTCGGCAGTCCTTATGACTGCCAATTTTTTTTTTTTTTTTTTTCTCATTAGGGTAACACAAAAGCGTCCAAACAATGTAATCTGATTTTTCTCCACAGGTACCATTAGTGAAGACCGTGAGAGTATAATATCCATGTGTTCGAACAAGGACGTGGACCCCGAGCCGCTATCCACCACGCCTTCGCCTTACTTAGCGCGGGAGAACTACCTCGAATGCCTTCAGAATACTATAGAAAGGGTAAGACGATAATTAACATTTATACATATTACTAGGTGATCGGATAGACGTCCTGTTTGCTAGAACTCGATCGCAGCGCCACCTACCGGGTCCAATTGTGAATCTAAACCATCCAGGGACCCACTCAAATATACACACAAAATTTCATCAAAATTGGTCAGCCGTTTAAGAGGAGTTTAGTCACATACACACGCACAGAAGAATTTTATACAGGAAAAGTTTTTTTTTTTTTAATAAATTCGCTTGTCGTGTTTGTCTGTGTGACCGCGTAGTTTTTCTAAACTTCGCCAATTTTTTTTTTTTTTTTTTTCTGTTTTCACCAGTAGTATTTATATAGTCGTGTAGTTATAGTCGTAAAAACCGTGCGATGCCCGGGTGGGTCGCTAGTAGAATATAGTCTTCGCACTGAGTGTATGTCAAGCGTAGGCATTGACGCTTAAGCTGGGATATCGTAACTTTGACGTGAATGTACCCAAAATTATGTTGCGTTAACTCGGCGTTGTTGTCGCGTTTGTCCAGCGTATCATCATCATCATTTCAGCTGAAAGACGTCCACTGCTGGACATAAGCCTCTCCCAATTGGGGAGGTTTGCCATAATCGCCACACTTAGCAGGCGGGTTGGCGATCGCAGTATGGTGTTAAAAATGTATAGAGATCGCTGCTGGCCATTCTCTAGTAAGTTCCTTAGTCGCTTTTTACGACACCCACGGGAGGAAATGGGATGATGCTATTCTTTACGTCCGGCACCACACAGTACAGATTCTACGCTCCAGCGTATAGCGTATACGTTCAACTTATGTCTACGCTGGACCAACGTCAGATAAAACTCTTTATCGCTGATTTTTTTTAACAATTTTGCATTGCCTGTACTGTATTTTCCGTTTATCTTCAAGTTTAGCATTATCTTCAAAGTTCAAAGATTGTAGCATAAACTATATTTTTGGCTTCTAGGAAACGCAGTTGGCACAGCCAGCGCCTCACAAGAAGTTCCCTCCAATAGACAAGATCGGCTCGGACATATCGTCGTCTGAAGATGAACTGCTGACTGGCGAGGAACCGAGACGGTCGCCCGAGGAGCAGAATCGGGGGCAGGACAACTTGGATGATGATCAGGTGAAAATAACCATCAACTTAATTATCTAATATTTTAATTTTGAATTGTCATCATTAGTGGATCGTAGACAAAGTATAGTAATAAATTTAATAAATAAATAAATTATAATAAGCTTGGCTGTCATTATGCCGATTGTCGTAACGGAAAATGGCCGAGAGCCATGATCAACATCTCGAGGCGGTTGGATCAAGGGCCTGACTCAGAAGGCCTCGATACGGCTCGCATTGTGAGGAGGTTTCTGTTTATGCAGCCCTAACCACGGGTAGCTTGAACCTTGATCCCGACACCGGCGAAACACAGTTATCTTGTTTTTTATTTATAAATATAATAAAGTAAGAAAAAATAGAAAAACCGGCCAAGTGCGAGTCAGACTCGCGCACGAAGGGTTCCGTACCATTATCTATAAAAACGGCAAAACAATCATGTCCGTTGTATGGGAGCCCCCTTTAATATTTATTTTATTCAATTTTTTTGTATTTGTTGTTATAGCGGCAACATAAATACATCATCTGTGAAAATTTCAACTGTCTAACTATCACGGTTCATGAGATACAGTCTGGTGACAGACGAACGGACAGCGGAGCCTTAGTAATAGGGTCCCGTTTTACCCTTTGGGTACGGAACCTTAAAAACTGACATTCGCAGAAATTTTTAACATTTCTATCATCCATTTTCTGCTTTATTAACCTCTCGTATGTCGTAATTACAGACATAATTAAAAACCCATTGTGTCTCGCGTAGATCTACGTTCCGGTGAACGTAGATCTACGCGAGACACAATGGGTTTTCCCTTCATATCCCCCTTCATATACCGATATGAAGGGGGATATGAAGTGTTAAACAGCACCAGTCGCGAAAATGTGTAATTTTTTCACAAATATGTCGCATTGTCAGTTATATTAAATAGGGCCCAGATTGGGTTTATTTAGGACAAGCAACAGTTATACATACACGGTTTGAACTAGTCTTAAATGTCTTAATAATAATTGTAGATGTCGCTATCATCGCTGTCGTCAACGGAAGCCAAGATCGAGGAACAAGTCCCAGCGGACGCGTACTACTACCCGCCCACCACCGCCCCTCCGCCACATCCGCACTACTATCAACCTATGTGGCCCCCCACAGGTAAATATACTTTGCTTTTCAGAGGAAAATATTGTATCGGTGGAAATACTTTTAACTATACTCCATTTACTTTTTAGCCGTTATTTGTCTAATGCTATACATTAGACAAATAACGGCTAAATAACGACAACGCCTTTTGCCAACTATGTTGGGGTCGGCTTCCAGTCTTGACCGGATGCTAAATAACGACAGTTATTGTGTAATATTTTTAAAATTACTGCACTTTAAGAGTTATTTTTTTAATGTAAATGGTAAATAGATTACAGTGCTTTGTATTTTTCGTGAAATAACGGAGTTCATTAAACGTTTACATCGAAATAACGAAAGGGTGAGAACAGTTATTTGTCTAATGTTATAATAAATGGAGTATAGCTACCTAATAATCGGCCAATTTCAAGATTCAGGTACAGACTAATACAGATGGTACACTCCGAAACCTAGTGAGACGAAGTAGTAGTCCGAACTCTTGGTTCGTTTAAATAAAAAGCGACTCTTGCTACGACACAATAAAGTGCAATTCAGTTCGCACAACGCTTATTACTTACAGTTATATTCATCTACAAGTTGCGGGCACACCGCGTACATGTAGCTTCATACCTAAACTGTGGAGTGTCCTATCTGTATTAATCTGTGCTTCAAGTGGCTAATAATGCCATTTGACATCAAGCTGAGCTGAGGCCCTTTTGGCATAAGTATATTTTTTAATTACTTTTAAGGCATTTTAACAAATAAAGGAGACGTTCAATACAGGGTGTTTGGCAGAACGTTGAACATACGAAAATGGTGGATAGGTGGGGTGATCTGCTACTTACTCAGGCCTAATTTATTTGGCCCTGGCCCCCTGGATATTAAAAAAAAATTTTTTTGCTTTCTTCTAGTTTCACCACTTTCTTAACTTTAAAGTGTAATTTGTATTAAAAATGGGTAAAACAGGCAATATTTTTATTTATTACATCTTTCTGTAAGTTTGAGGAGTCATAACTTTTTTTCTAGCTAACATCTGAATAAAGCAATAATTTTATAAGAATCTGCCAATATTAAAGATAAAAAAATAAACTAAAATATTGCCTGTTTTACCCATTTTTAATAAAAAAATACACTTTAAAGTTAAGAAAGTGGTGAAACTAAAAGAAAGCAAACAAATTTTTTTTTTATATTCAGGGGGCCAGGGCCAAATAAATTAGGGCTGAGTAAGTAGCAGATGACCCCACCTATCCACCATTTTCGTATGTTCAACGTTCTGCCAAACACCCTGTATATGTATGGGGCTTGGTACTAAAATAATTGAAAATTGAAACAGCCTTCTGAGCTATATAGGCTGAAAGAGGGTTATTGTTGATGTCTTGGGGCATTTTTTTTTTTTTACAGACGCCCGTTTTTTTTTAAAGAAGTGTTGAAAAATAAAATCCTGGCATCACTAACTACAAATATTATTTATATTTTAGGGCTGGCAGCCCTGTGGCAAATGACGTGACAGTGTCAATGTCATTGTCACTTGTCAGTGAGAGAAATTATCATACAACTATGTAGCTATGTCATATTTGTACTTTATATTTAAGTACATTAATACATTTTTTGATGTATTTTTCTACATAATTATTATGTATAAAAACACTCCGCCTCGCGAATTACTTATACCAATACGGGTGTTTTTTTTTTTTTTTTAATTTCCACGTTATCAACGTCATTCTGACATTTACAGATTTTCGACACGTTTTGATATTGCGTTGCCATGATATTCAATATTTTTTGTCTCAATTTCATGGAGCTGCAGCTAATATTATAATAAAATGTCAAAGTATTTAATAGAAACCAAAACTGTAGCCACATTTAAAATAATTATATTGCATAGAAATGAATAAATAAAGGCTATGTGTGTTTTGTTTGTACTGAAACATTTTTCACTTTTTCACAAAAACAGGCGCCTGAAAAAATCATATTTAACTATAATCGAGTAGCTTAATAAATAAGCTTTCTAAAAAGGTACATCACATTAGCGTTTAAAAATCGTCGGAATATTGTACCAATTTTGACCTCTCCTTTATTATCAGGCTTCGTAGGTCCATAGCGTGTTCTTACTAGTTTTCATAAATTTGTGCCAATAATCGCATTTTCTTTGGATAAGATCTAATCGAAGTCGACAGCTTGGGTTTATATAGTAAACGTTTTATAACCCTAAACACAGATTAATACAGATGGGACACTCAGCAAAATCATTAAAAAAAAGGCGACTCTTGCTACACAATAAAAGTGCAATTCATTATTACCTACAGTTATAATCATCTACAAGTTGCCTCTCTTTCTATCGCGTAACTTTTATACCAGCGGCGCGCGGCAATAGCTGAATTGGCGCAGTGAGATGGGCCCGCCGCGTACTTGTACTTTCATACCTAAACGGCGGAGTGACCCATCTGTATTAATCTGTGCCCTAAAGTCAAACAACTACCATCATTTTGCGGCCGTTCTGTATCGGACCCGCTTTCTTAGGAGACCTCAGGGTGCATTCTAATTGCTATAATAACACTGAATTAGGTGTTGTAACAGTTTTAGGTGTAAAAAGGGCGTTTGGAAAGTTTCCAAAAGCTTTTTAGGGTTCCGTAGTCAACAAGAAACCCTTATAGTTTCGACATGTCCATGTTATATCAATAAAACATATTTTATTATTTTTATGTCCGTCCGTCTGTCCGTCCCCAGCTTAGCTCAGAGACTCTTAGTACTAGAAAGCTATAATTTGGCATGAGAAGTGGTAAAATAATATCATGAAAAAAATTATTATTTAGTGTACCTCCTGTACATGTAAAGTGGGGATGTTTTCTTTTTTTTTTTTCGCCTACCCTATGGTGTGGGATATTGTTGAATGGGTCTTTCAAAAATATTACGGGTTTGTGAAAACAATTTTTCGATTAAGGGATCTGAAATATTAGGCTTTAAAGTGCAAATTTTTGTTAGAGTTAAGTGTGTCCCCTCCCCCCCCCCCCCCCCGCCCTGCCAGCTAAATGGTTGTACTCGAATATGTAAAAAAAAAAAACAGCAGTAGTGTATATAACGAAGTTAAAAAAAAAACTATCACAGCCAAGTAGGCGTCACAAGTTACCGAGTAATTTTCAACAGTTGAATAACATGTTCTCCCATACCTTCCGTATGGAAGAACATGTTTTTCAACTACGATGTTAAGTTTGTTCTTGGGATAAATTCATGCCAACTACGGAACCCTTCATTGTGCGTGGTCCGACATTCACTTGGCCGTTTTTTTTACATTTATGAAACTAAATATTCAGTGAACACAGCATACCCTCCGCCTGGCTATGTCGGCGCGGAGCTAGCGAGCGTGATGCCGTACGGCGGCACGTTCGCGGCGCCGCCCACCATGCTGCCGCACTACGCGCCCTACGCCGCCGAGCCCGCGCAGCCCGCACAGGTATCTCTCACTATATACAGCCTGTAGCGTACACTACGGCTACTAGCTCGCGTCTGTTACGCGGGCCCAACATCCGGAGGCCGTATTAGGCCGCCACAATGAGGGGTCACCGCGAACCCTCCGCGGACGGGGAGCGATGCTCCGGTTCCGCAGGCCACGCCCCCTTGCGGGGGCATCTAAACGACTACGGCTACTACTACGGCGAGCGTGATGCCGAACGGCGGCACGTTCGCGGCGGTATAGTATTTACAAAGTCATGTAGATTCGTGATTATTTATTTTTACTATCCTTGTAAATATGTCGTTGGTGTGCCTTGCTTACAAAATAATAAATGTCACTACACCGCCGGTGAAAATGACGGCGTACAGCTTTCTTAGGAAACCCAAGCTATAATACCTTCGTCATATTCTTATTGCACATATTAGTTATATAAGGTGTTTCATTCACGAAATATTTTAAGAGGACCATCTATCTATAGGTGGTAAAAAAGCCATAGCAGCGAGTTTTTTTTTTCAGATTCAGATTTATTTATTTGCCAACAATGTAAGTACAGGTATAAGATGGTACATCACTAGTGTTTCCGCTACATTCTACCTTACGGCATGCAAAGTCATAAAAACAATAAAAAACAAAAAATAATTTTCAAATAAATCATGCAGTCGTAAAAACTAATGATAAAATTTTCATCTTAATTAACAATTATTAATTAAGCCATTCTGATATAATATAAATTCTCGTTTATGTCATGTACATTTTTTAATTGTCATATATTTTTATCATTTAAAAAGTCTTTTATACAATAATAACATTTTTCTAATAATAATGCAGTCAGCTTAGATTTAAATATTCGTAGAGGATGTTCTTTAAAATAGTGTGGAATTTTATTGTATATTATAGGCCCCATTGACATAATATTCTTCCTAAGAAGTGCTGTTTTGTGTGTTGTTTTTTATCCAAGTGTTTTATATTTTTACATAATTATTATAATTTTAAAATTGCTTGAGACATTTTGCAAAGGAGTTGCATTTTCCAAAATTTTACTTATTCTATGAATGATCCGCCCGGACGCGGCGACGGTGGCGGCACGAGCGCGGTGAATTTTGATAATTACTCATCATATCAAGTAATTTTAAATTACTCAATTATTTTATTATATATTGAGTTAAAAAAAAAATCGTTTCCATGGCTTCTTTACCACCTATAGGTGTATCTCTTAAAATATTTCGTGTTTGAATAGATACACTCTATATAGGATTATTAAAAAAAAAACTAAATTTACTTAATAACTATTCAATAAAGCTCCATTTTCAACTTCACATTTTCAATCCACAGGAGCTGGATAATCCCTACTACCCCACAATAAACAGCGTGATAGAACGAGTAACAGCAGAACTGAAGATGATCCTAAAGAAAGACTTCAACAAGAAGATGATAGAGAGTACTGCGTTCAAGAGCTTCGAGGTGTGGTGGGATGAGCAGAGTCGGAAGATCAGACAACCCAAACCGAAGGACGACGCTAGCCAACCGTTACCAGTACAGAACACACCTGTAAGTACCAGTTTTGTTTAAAAATTATAGGCCTATATATCCTGTCTATTCGTAACTGTCACAAATGTCAATCTTGTGTACGTTAAAATAAAGTAAAAAATTTGTAAACTTAAGCGCATCCGGCTGTCCATTTTAATGCTCTCGTGGACTAAATTTGATTTCAAAATTCCCATGTAATAGGGGGCGAGGCTATTGCCAATATTGCCATCAACCGGCCACAAATCAAGACTCCGGGCTGCTACTGAAAAATTCCAAATGGAAAAACCCAATAACATTTCGCCTAATCCAGGAATCGAACTCAGGACTGAGGTCCTACTGCTTAGCAGTAGCGCTAGCGACCACTAGGCCAACGAGGCTGTGATTTCAAATTCTTAGACCATTATCAACTTCCGCAACCACAAACTCGAAGACATCCATGACAACGTTCTAATTCGTAGTGTTATTGTTTCTAACCAAAACAAATTGAACCATTTTATTACAACTATTCACTTTAAAATTAACTGAGACTACATAATGCTAAAGTATGTAGATGGTTGAGTAAGTGGCTATGGAATGTAAATATCTAAAACAACTAATTCTAGTTTAGTCTTGAGTTTATTTATTTGCGAATTTATTTCAACACATTTAAAATTAAAATTTCTTTGGCATTGGCATACTTTGTAAAGTATTATATTCTTTTAATTATTGTGTTTGTGAAGACTATGTGGGTCATTGTTTCTTTTTTTTATTTTTTTTTTTCCTTAGTTTAAATCATGATCTGGCAGTTTGAGTAATTTTAGCGGCCTACCATAATACTCGTATGTCCTTTCTTTGGTATTGTTCTTCGAATCTTTGAGCTCCTTAAATACTGAGTTGAGTTGCACGATTACTGACAAATGCGTGCACTGACTGGACAGGTCCACTCAATCTGTGTGGTTCTTTCCTCAAAAGACCATTTCAGACACCAATCTACATAGCCTTCACATGATCTGACCAAGATTATGTCTGGACTTTAAAAAAGACTGTGACCTCTGAGTTTGTTTCGGCCTTTCTTCTCAGAGTAGTCAGATAGGAAACGCCAACCTCATCTAGTTTTTAAAATATGAACCTACTTACAGAAATTAAATCATTTATCCTAATATACTTTCAGGAAATTTCAATCAAGAAGGAAGAGGCATTGGACTCAATAAAGTGCATTATGGAGTCTCGCGAGATAGGACTTGAGTTAGGTGGCTATAGTTCCGGTATCGGACTGGGACTGAGGGCCACAATACCCAAGATGCCCAGCTTCCGGCGGAAACGGAAGATACCATCACCTGTGTTCATGGATGACGACTCTAAGAGGCTTAGTGATCAGGTATGTTTTTTTATGCTGACTATTGTTACGAATTTCCGTACTTTATTCCTCTTACCCTCTTATTTATAAACGTTTCTTAAGATAATGAGACGGTTAAACATAAAAAATGACTCCCGAAAATTTGAAATTCCCGGGTTATCCTAGCGCCTGCGCCTTAAAAAACCGGGTGTTAGTCCTGAAAAACACTAACATAATGTTGTTTGCAGGAGGAAATGGTGCAGAACTCTGACGAGGAGAAAGAGTTGCCGACGAGTCCGCGGAACAGGACGACTGGTTCGTACCTGTCGCGCAGTCGCCGGCGGCCGTCCAGCAGTTCCTCCAGGTTTGAATCACTGCAATACTTAATCGACCATGTTTCTAGAGTCCTTCTCACGAAAGAAGTCCCGTGGTCCCCCACTAATTATTATTATATAGTTAGCAACATTCCTACAACAACCGTCCTACCTCAGACACCTTTCTTTATATTACATTTTTCACCTTTCTTTGGATAAACAAATAAAGTTTTCGTGAGACGGACTTTGGACATGAATCGGAAATCGAAATCGGAGGAAATAGGTCGATATCAGTATTTCTTGTTATCTGAGGGAGTATTTAGGCTGGCTAAATAAAATTATTTTTTGTTGTGTTGGTCTTCAAGCTTGAGCGAGAAAGTGGTAAAGTTTACTATCCAATTTTCCGGATTATTAAGAAATTAGCTCTGCATATGTGCGTGAAAGCTGTTATTAAAACTACGAAGATGCAAACTTTCCCAAACACGAGTCCGTTAGATTATTATCACTTTGTGACTCCTTAGTAAATCATCACCGACAGGACCACAAACATCCGGCTCGAAGGACCAAACAATTTTTTTTGTGCTAGTTTTAACCTGCCCTTTCCCACTCCTAAGGAAAGGCCTCTCTCCACTCCTTCAAACATTCGTGAGCCCGCGCGTCCTACTTCCAGTTTTGGCGGAATCTTCATTTCGTCCAGCCATCTTCTAATAAAAATAATAGCATTTACCTACAACTACACTTTCTTGGTCCAGATCGTCATCATCCTCATCAAGTCGGTCGTCCTCATCCACGGGTTCGGAACGCAAGGGTCCGGCGCCGCGGATATATTCAGACACCGACGACGATTCAGAACTCGACGAAGCAGAGGTAATTACTTACTGCTGTCGTTACGAGGCTGTGGTTCTATACGAGTTACTGATATCGAAAGCTTTGGCTAAGTTTTCAATTTGGTTTGGGTTACGGTATGTTTAACTAATTCAAGAGTAAACCAACATAGACTTTAGGAAATCGTGCTGTTTTAAGAGACCAAAAATGTAAGAAAACTATTTTTGGAAAGAAAAAATGAGCGTAGAACTAAAACTTCTGCTCCAAATGCGATCAGAATACTTCCAAGTTAACTGTGTGTATGATGAGCAGAGATAGGAATAGGTAGAGTTAATTTACCTAAACTTCTAGAAAGGACCTTTTTAGGGTACCGGTAGAACGGGGCTATTTGGATTTTCGGGGGTTATTTGGAATAAAGTAATTGTAAGATTTGAGTTGATATAAATTCTACCAAAACACCACAGACAGCTTTTATTTTATTTCTGGTCTTGTTTACTTTTACAATTTTTCGTACGAAGACCACAATTCGAATTTATATCAACTCAAATCTTACAATTGCTTTGTTCCAAATAACCCCCGAAAATCCAAATAGCCCCGTTCTACGTAACTATAAATAAAGTCCAATAAATAATTCGTAAACGCCATTATAATTATTCCGGGATTTTGGAGGAGGTATTATCCACTCTATGTTACATCCTTCCTCGAAGTTTAGGTAAATTAACTCTACCTATTCCGATCAATTATGATGAGCTTAATTTCGCTCTGAAGCTGTAACTTCGAAAAATACGCCAATTTCGAATGTATACGAAGTATTACATAACATATATTTCAATATTTCTTTTAAACAGACCATTATGAAAAAAACCTCTTAGGTATACCCGCTATTGTGACTCGTATATAACTACAATCTCACATTTACTACAGTAACCTTGAACATGTTAACAATTAACATTGCATTGCAGCCTAACGAAGCGGTTGAGAACGATAAGCCGCTTTGGAGAAAAATGGTAACAGACATACTAAATAGCCCTTACATGTGCAGTACCCGGGCGTTGATATGACACATGGAGCGTTAGAAAGAGACTGTGACACAGGCATGAGTGACAGAGACGGCACTATACAAAGCCAAACTTTTTGTAAAACCCGATGTGCCATATTTAAGACTGCGTACTGTAAAGCCGTGTCCTATTTAAAAGGATCGTCGCACGAATACGCGATCGTCGCGTGCATATGTCAAAAGTGACATATGAACGCGACGAATAGGACCCGGGGTAACTTAGATGATTGTAGACAGTTGTGTTGGAGTTGTAGAAAGTTGTTCAGTGACCTTTAGGTATCTGGTGGAAATATCTGTGGACTTTGGCTGCATAATGACTTGCGTAGAGATGTTGTGTGTTGTCCTAGAAATTCCTGAGGCCTTGCATTGACGGAAAAGACAAGGCAAAGGTGAGTCGTAGGTGTAGAACAAACGTAAGGCGAGAAAAAAAACTTGCTTAATACTAATAAGTTATAATCAAGCGACTAAGTTCGTCTTCTGTCCCTCATTTTGTCTGACATTGTGCCTCCATAAAGAGATGCTATATTCCAAGATGGTGGCACAACGTGACTATCGCTGCGATTCTTTCGCCCGCGGAGTCTCTACTGTTTTTGCTTTTCCGTAAACGCAGGGCCTTGCTTTAGACGTGTCACTGCTCACAGGTGAACTCGATTCTGCATGAACTTACACAAAAATTGTAAATGATACTTTTGTTTTGTTTCTTATCTTTGGAAGTCAGTAATGAAATGACAATAAGGACAAAAGAAAAAAAGTATTAAATTCAACATAAATGTTATGGTCCCGCGCCTCTCCTGCTTTTCACTTTCTCATCCGGTTTTGCGTATCTGCGTGCCGATTGGCTGACGCTACCAAATAACAGCCCGTCTGTTCTGTAAAAATGTCACCATGAAAACTTTCCACCTGATGCTAGGGATCCCTAGGGATTGACACTATAACAGCTCACTACAAGTCAGAGGCGTAGCTACCACGGTATCAGCCGTACCAATGATACGGGGCCCCAAGGTACAGGGACCTCCCAGGCGAGGCCCAATTTTGAAGATCTTTCCTTTAGTAAAATCACACAAATTCTAATCTATCGAAATCACGGTGCTCCAATTATCGAGCTCATTTTGGTCATGCTCATTCCATTTTCTTAGTACAATCGCAATGAAAACCAGGGTTGTTGCGGATGCCGATTTTTTTACATCCGCGGATGCGGATGCGGATGTTTAAGATCTTATATAAATATAGTATATGAATGAAGAATTAAAACAATGATAAAGTAATTATTGGCATTTTAAATGTAATTATTAATTTTATCTACAATAAAACGTATTACCGGTGTAACATAATGGTATTTACCTGGCCATTTTAATTTAACTAATATAAAGATTTCCCAATAAATAATTATTTACACACAATGATCACTGTATCACAATAACACTAAAAATATCTATCTATACAATAAGTAATCCACAGCGCAAACAAACACGTAATGATTTATTTACAAGAAACAAATGATGCCCACAACAAACGCGTCGGATCTTGTCACCGATTTTTTCGCTTCCATTGGTCATCGTCACGTGCGAACGGCACGCGCCATTCGCCGGCCACGCCCAATTTGTTTCTTGTCGCTACTTGTATTACATCCGCATCCGCATGAACATCCGCATTGATTAATGCGGATGCGTATACAGTAGTCCAAATCTATGCGGAAGCTCCGCATTTGCGGATGCGGATGCGAATATTCGCAACATCCCTGATGACAACGACATACCCTGCTATGGAGCTACGCCGCAGTCGGGTATAGAGGCCCCCAAAAAAGTTTTTATACAGGGCCCCTTGACTCTACGCCACTGCCACAAGCTTACCTAAGTTTTCACGGTGAGATTTCTGCAGAAAAGATCGGCTGGTCGACAGATATTTCCTCCAGTTAGTAGCAATTCACTTCAGTAACGCATGCGATAGTATTTCATGTGTGAGTGTACTTTGTTTGCAGCTCAAGGTGGTATCCAACAAGGAGCGGCTGCGCAGGGTGTACTCGTCATCGTCCGATAGTGAGGAGGAACAGAGTAGAAGAGGTGAGATACATAAAACTAAGTATGTATCCATACTAATCCATACTAATATTATAAATGTGAAAGTAACTCTGTCTGTCTGTCGGTATGTTACGTTTTCACGCCTAAACAGCTAACCCGACCGTCATGAAATTTGGCAGAGATATAGCCCGGGATATGGAGAAGGAGATAGGCTACTTTTTTACGCGATAATCTCTATGCATTTTAACACCATACTGCGATCGCCAACCCGCTTGCCAAGCGTGGCGATTATGGCAAACGCCCCCGATTGGGGGAGGCCTTTGTTCAGCAGTGGACGTCTTTCGGCTGAAATGATGATGATGATGAACTATAGTCGTATAGTTTCCCAACGCTGGCGTTTTTAGGCTCGTAATTTTTTTTTTTTTTTGGTCATCAGAACTTATTGCTTACTAGCAAGTGCCCGCGGCTTCGCCCGTGTAGGTTTTTCTAAAATAAAAGTAGCCTTAGTTACTCCTTATAACATTAGCTATCTGCCCGTCAAAATCGGTCCCGCTGTTTCGAAGATAAGCCGGAACATACAGAGAAACAGACAGACAGACCATTTTTTTGTAATTATAAAATTATAATTGTTGTGTATTTCATATGCATTTAGTAAAAGTTGATATTTTGTTATTACCGACACTTCAATTTGATTGTACAAACACAACATACATTCTCTTTGTATAAATTGTGATGTTTGTTGCGTTATTTTTTCCTCTCCTTTATCTATTTTGGAGACAAGTTATTCACACATTATTATCATCTGATCTCAGAAAAAACCCCAATCCCTCAAATGGAACCGTGGGAGGGCGAAGGCTCGGGGGGCGAAGCTCCCCCGGCCGCCAGTCCGCCGCGCGACCTTTTACTCGACAGAGTATACTCAGATTCCGAAGAGGAGAGAGAATACCAGGTAAGATGAATAAATAAATAATAATACTTCGCTATAATATTATAAGTTCCTAAGTTTCAACTGAAGGCGGAAGCGTCAGGTAATAAGCCCTCGGAATTCAAATTTTTTTACGATTTTTCTGGTCAGTATCAGGTTGTATATTGATGTAAATATGATTCTCGGCCTTATCAAATATTGTAATATATTATCTAAATATATAAAACAAAGTCGGGTTAGTTACGCCATTTATAACTCAATAACGGATAGCCCGTTTTTTATGATCTTTGGTTTGTTGGATTTTTCACCGACCCGAATAGCAGAACAACCAAAATAACTGGCGAAAAATTCACGAAAAAAAAATTATGAAGAGAATTCGTTTTCTCATTTCGGATTATAAAATTCTCTAGTGTAAAGTTGCCAACATGTCGTTTGGTCAATATTGCCTTTCAAGCGTCAACATTATCTATTGTGCCATCTTCTGGAGACACCTGGCAACAATACATGCACTGCGCTCAGGTGCCCCGGCAGGAGGCCTTCAGTCTTGCCAGCAACAATGCACAGGAGACTGGTCTCGCTGTCTCGCTTATGTCGTTTAATGACGTCTCTTCTTTTTCGTCTGGTTAGGCGGCATAAAAACTCTGCCTGTTGTCAGAGTTTTTATACCGCCCATGGGCTTTTGACTTGGGCTTCACATGCCGTCGAGAAATATCTCTCAGGCATGCTGGTTTCCTCACGATTTTTTCCTTCACCGTTTTTTAAGCAAACGACTCAACGAACGATTGAAAGAATTTTCCTTTTTCGCTGCCTGTATAAATAGTTAGAAGCTTTCTTGTATGTCGACGTCGCTAAACAAAGATTTTTATTCCTCAGGAAAGGAGAAGACGCAACACGGAGTACATGGAACAGATCGAACGAGAGTTCCTGGAGGAACAGAGGCAGAAGACGGAAACGGATACCCACCCGCTGCCTGAAAAACCACCCGATAACAGGTACGATACCTTTTAAATTAATATCCTAAAAAAAAATACAAATTTTGACTTGTAAATTTTTTGCACCTCGTCATCATCTGTTTAGATTTTTCTCGGAATAAAAAACCAACGTCCATACAAAATGCGGACATCTCCTTTAATGTTATATTTTGTATCAGAACTGCTGTCTTGGTCTAGCACAGGGATGGAAAAACTCCGGCCCACGGACCAACTCCGGCCCGCAAAGGGTTTTTCTCAAACATGCATGGAAATATTGTCATTATTTTCGAAAAAAGAACACGCGAAATATCGAATTTACGGACAAAGAAAATCAAATCCATTGCAGGAGCGTTTAATGAATTTGGAACATTACAACGCTCCAGCAATGTTGTATGAAACGGCGTGCTGGGGTTATTAAATACTCTTTGATTGGATCTTTTATCATTCTTGGCATACCAAAGTAAGACTCTTTGCTTAGCACAAATTGCGTTCACATGGCTGTATAGCCATAAATGAGTTTGCCTTTCCGCACAGATGATAAATAGAAAATTAGCGGCAAAGCTGAAAATTTGTCTTGATTTGTTATTTACATACTTAAGTTCCCTGCATTCTTTTGAGAAAAGCATTATTTATTCCTCGGCGGAAATGGCAATTGCCTGTCGCATATTAGTGAAGTCCTCGCCTATACTCGACCTGCAATTGCCTATTTCACGGCAGGCCGGATTAATGTACTATCAATCCGGCCTGCCAACGTCATTTTGACATAAGAGTATTATTCTCAGAAATTATGTTCTGGCGTTCGTGTCCGTTTAGGGCCATTGTGAATTAATGTAAGATAAAAAGTTGCGCTAGTCTGCTCCACGATTATTTTCACACTTTATGGTAGCATTTTAACCTTCGAAGTTTCTTACGATAATTACAACTTAACAAGATGCTTTTTTTTATTCGGGACCCCTGAATTCCCTATGCTTTTCTGGCCCCTGATGTAAAGTTTGCTCACCCCTGGTCTAGTAGATGCAAGGGCGACTGCTGAGCATGAGGTCCAGGTTGGGCAGTGTTATCGGGTTTTTTCCAATCTGAATTTCTCAGTAGTAGATCTGAGTCAGCATTTCTATCCGGTTGATGATCCGGTGGGTGTACCTCTACCTACCTTTCGGAGAATATCTGATTAATATTATATTCTGTATTAATATTATGTTGATAAAACTCCTTCGCAAATAATGCATTAATTTCGAACAAATTTGATTACCATAAAAAAGGTTATAGTGAGTCAATCTTAAAAGATAGACATATGCTGTCGCGGACTTTTTTTTTTAGAACTTTTAAAAAGGAACAATTCCATCATACATGATATTTGCGTAACTTAAACCTTTTACGCAACGGAAGCTCTCAAAAAGGAATATTTTTTTTTCCGTTTTTGCAACATTTTTCATTTATGCTCTGCTCCTATTGGTGGTAGCGTGATGTTATATAGCCTATAACCTACCTCGATAAATGGACTATCCAACACAAAAATATTTTTTCAATTCCAACCAGCAGTTCCTGAGATTAGCGCGTTCAAACAAACAAACTCTTCAGTTTTATAATATTAGTATAGATTTACATCTATTTCAACAGCAAACCCGACCCCCAACCAGAAGAACCTCTCTCACCAATCAAGAACCACACAAAGTCCCCGGACAGGGACAAGAGCAAGCGCGACACTTCACTCGAAGACGGAGAGATCAGCGACGACTCGCAGCCGCTGCAAGCGAGACGCAAGCGGGACCAAGCGGACTCCGACAAGCGACAGCGGGTCGTGTCGTTCAGCGATCACAGTACTACCGAGACCGCGGTCAGTGTTAATGGGGTTAAAGACGTGAGTATATTGTGTGTGTGACGTTAGCGTATTATGGGTAATGCCCCATAATAATGCAAGCGAGAGCAGGCGGACCAGCCCGACAAGCGACAGCCGATCGTGCCCTTCAGCGATGACAGTGCTACCGAGACTGCGGTCAGTGTTAAGAGTTTTAATAATGTGAGTATATTGTGTGATGTAAGCGTATTATGAGCAAACGGACCCCGACAAGCGACGGCGGGTCGTGTCCTTAAGCGATCACAGTACTACTGAGACCGCGGTCAGTGTTAATGAGGTTAAAGACGTGAGTATATTGTGTGATGTTAGCGTATTATGTGTAAAGTTCCATATTAATGCAAGCGAGAGCAGGCGGACCACCCCGTCAAGCGACAGCCGATCGTGTCCTTCAGCGATCACAGTACTACCAAAGAGAGCAGTTAGCGTCAATGGGGTTAAAGATATGGTATTTAGCAAAATAAAAAAAAAATCTATATAAAATTAATTGTGGTTGATTGCGTTGAAATTAAAAGCAAGAAAAAAGAAAATGTTTTTTTGTCACGGAAAATTGTGTGTATGAAACCGTCTGATTGATAATGTACTCGGGAAATGTATATCATTCAAAATCATTTTTCGTTTGCCTTTTGCTGACGCTGGATTTTTTTAATTCTGATTAATTTTGAGTCTTGCTAATGTTGACATTTGACATCGGGATGTCCACTGATACTTTCGTCTTCATTATATTTTTTTTCTGAGTTTTTTTTATTGTGTGTATCTGTTCTGTAACAAATGAAGAAAAAGGATATAAAATTGAAAAAGAAAATGTATCTCTCATTCCCCAGGCAAGCAGCGCGCTATCAGAGACGTCATCGCCTCAATCTCAAGCGTCGCAGGCCTCGCAAGCGTCGCAAGTGGCCCTCGACCACTCGTACTGCCGCCCGCCGCCTGACGACATCCCCGAAAGGAGGCCTTCCAACCATCTGCAGCATGATCACGGTATGAAAACTAACTTTGTAACTATAATACTGGATGTAGGAGATAGAATTTTCGAGAAGTTCTAGGGGGATTTTTAAACAGCGCACTGCAAAAAGTGCTAAAACAGATAGCACTGCAAGTTACCACACCTACCTAGTTGATATTCCACCAACTCGCACTAAGCGTTTTCATACGTCTTTTATAATGCGCACAGCAAAGGAGTGGAACTCTGCCTGCGTCTGTGTTTCCGAACGCATACAACCCTAATCTATTCAAAGTGAGAGTGAACAGGCTTCTTCTGGGTAAGCTCACTCCATCGTCGACTTTGTCTCGACTAGAGTCAAGAGCAAACCCATCGTAGAATAATACAAAAAAAAATGTAGATAAAATTTTCGAGAAGTTCTAGGGGGATTTTCAAACTAGGAACAGACTACTTATTCTTCGTCGTATCGATAATTCCAAAGAATATTAGTTTCTAAAATCATATAAGCCTACTCATCATAAACTTATACGAGTTTACTACTGGATACAGGCTTCTTCATTTACATGCGAAAAAAAGAAAAATAACCTTATCATCTTTAATGACCAATACTGTGAAGATTATCGCTCCAAGTAGCCTGAGTGTGGACGCCTCCAAATGACGTCCACTGCATTTTCGCCTTCGTGGATATCACTCGAGTACACGTCTTTTCGAATGTTCATCTGTTTGATGACTCTAACCTTCTCACGTAATTCAACGCCACCAATGCTCACTTAACGCTACGGCGTAGCTCAATGCTACGACGGCGTAGTCTCTATGTTTCCCAATAATATCTACTACATATAAACGCTCCGTGTAAACAGGTTACACGTGGATGGCGGAACCAGAGAGCGCGGTGTCGCCGCCAATGGAGGAAACAGGAAGAGACAAAGATGAGAGGGAAAAAGAGGAGAGAGAGGCGCCGAGTGAGGTCAGCAAGAAGGATGCCAAGCGACCCTACAAGAGGAAACACGAGCCTAAGAAACTGGCCGAGATACAGAACAAGTATGTACAATATTCTGTCTTAAAATGTGTAATTGAACTTTAGGAAGAAACTTTTTTTGAAATCCTTTATTGAAAAGAACCAGCGGGATAATTTCGTAACACACAGTAGCAATGGGTTTCATTTTGACAGTTCAACAACATTCATTGCGTTAAGTTGTTGAGCAGACATGTTTTTCGACCATATGAAGCAATGAATTAGCAATATCCTTCAAAATCATTCAGATTGTCGTTGATATGTGTTACGCAATTAGGATGTAGGTCCTTAAAAGTTTATTACTTAAAGCAATTTTTGTTTACTTAAAGCAATTTTATTCTAACTTAAATTTTTACTTGATAATTATTTTAACACTTAGAATAGTGGAACACTACTTATGTAAAATACAATCAACACTATTCTAGAAAGAAACTATTATATAAGTAGGTCTTTTCATATCCTTGTCCAGTAGTTTTATCTCACGATGCGACGCGCGCTTTACTTGTGGTGACCAAGTGTACAAACACGCTGTGAATGTGTGCGTGAAGACGAGTAGCGTCACCACATAACCAACCAACACATACCCAATTTCGCCATTGTCTCGGACGGTACTGAGAGCTCCTGCGCTTACACACACATTCGCAGCGTGTTTCTACATTTGGTAACCACAAGTTAAGCGCGCGTCGCTTCGTGAGATAAATTACTGTATTCAATCGAACAAATATGAACTTTATGTCAATGTGAATTAAGTTGATTTTAGAACGACTAGCACTTTTTAAAAGTCATATTAAATTTAGTTGTAGTGCAAACTGGACTAAACTCGATGTACCATACTTATGACTGGATATACTCAATCGCATATCGTTATTCTAAAACAGAACTAACACCTCAACATTTTCCACAGACTGTACGAACCGCGCGAGCCAGACTACGACAAAGTCATGTATCCTAAAGTCACGTTCAAAGCGCGCGACCTCATGGCAGAGATGCAAGTTATGTACGAGTTCCTTACTCGAGGCATCGACAGAGAAGATGTGGAGTATCTGCGAAGGGCGTATGAAGCTCTGTTGGCTGAAGACGCGCATGGCTACTGGCTTAATGATACGCATTGGGTTGATCATCCGCCTACAGATGTTTGTTACTCGCCGCCGAAGAAGAAGTCTAAAAGACATAATAATATTTATGAGGATTTACAGGTGCGTTGTTTAGGTTTACTTTTAACGGCACATATTAATTCCGAGTAAAAAAAAAAACAAAGTTCTATAACAGTTTTCATTTGGTTTTATTAGGATAACTGGCTAATTGGTCCAGTGATCGCAAGCGACTGCAAAGCGCGGGGTTTATTTATTTATTTATATATAAACACCAGTCTCCATATATACGTTCAACATTGGTTTACAAAAGTATTTAGAAAAGTTATCCAGAGATCGGAATAGGTAGAACTAATTGTCCTAAACTTCGAGGAAGGATGTAACATAGAGTGAATAATACCTCCTTTAAAATCCCGGAATAATTATAATGACGTTTAAATCCCGGGATTTAAAAACCACGAATTATTTATTGGACTTTATTTACAAATTATTGATTTGAAAAATCATATAAAATTACGTACTAAAATTGTTAATTGAGATTGACGGACTAACCAGTTTTTCTTTTTTATTACCCAGAACACATCCCTATTAAAGAGCTTTTTAACTATTTTAGTACGTAATTTTATATGAGTTTTCAAATCAATAATTTGTAAATAAAGTCCAATAAATAATTCGTGGTTTTTAAGTCCCGGGATTTAAACGTCATTATAATTATTCTGGGATTTTAAAGGAGGTATTATCCACTCTATCTTACATCCTTCCTCGAAGTTTAGGACATATAGTTCTACCAATTCCGATCTCTGGATAACTTTCCTAAATACTTTTGTAAACCAATGTTGAACGTATATGAAGGAAGAGGAAGGTACTTGTAGGTCAACAGTATTTTTACACCTCGGCATAGCCTGTCTGTATAAAAATAAATTACGTTGTATCCAAGTAGACAGGTAGTCTTATACGTGCCCTTTTAATCCACCATCCCCCACCCTCCAATTTCGTAACCAGGGTCACTCAAGCGGTTCAGCGCGAACAGAAGGCTACTACAAGATGGACGCGCGTCTCAAAGCGAAGTACAAGTACCACCACGGTCGTAGCTCGGCGACTGCGTTACACGATCATATCGACGATAAGAAGGCGTCTAAGATGCAGGGCCTGTCCAGGGAAGCTAGGTCCAACCAGAGGAGACTGCTAACTGCGTTCGGTAAGTACTTTCACCAACTTATTTAGACGTGAATACTTTAAATTTGCATTAATTATACAGTCTTGAAATTTGCTTCCATAGTTGCAATTCAGAAAATGATAATAACAAAATCGGGGGATACAGTTTGGTGTTGCAGTTAAATATCGATCATCTACATTTGTCATGCGTATCATTGTTCGTCGAGTCGTTGAGCTCCTTAAATCCTGAGTTGAGCTATACGTTTACTGACAAATGCTTGCACTGACTGGACACGTCCACTCAAAATTGTGTGGTTCTTTCCTCAAAAGACCATTTCAGACACGGATCTACATGGTCCTCACATGATCTGACCAAGATTATGTCTGGACTTTAAAAGAGACTGACCCCTGAGTTTGTTTCGCCATTTCTTCAAAGTCAGATAGGAAATGTCGACTTCACCAAGCTTGTTTTTTATAATTTTTTTATATGACGTGTAAAAGTGATTCCGATATTTACAGAATAAACGATTTCATTTCATTCAAAATTTAGTTACACCACTTGAAAGCTAAAGAATCAAAGAAATATTTACAAAGACAATATTACCCGTTATATACACGTATTCACGGCACACGGCCCACGTCACAGCCACACCCCGATTTTTGACGTGATAACGTCGTATAAATCGATGAACGCCGGCTGCACGCACGAAAAAGCATGACTCATTGTCACGTTCCTCCTGAGCTGAGTGTGCAAGCGAGAGCGCGGGACAAGCGATAGAGAGGCATGATCGGCCTAAGCATTCGGCTTGTGACGCAATTTTTTTTTTTTATCCGAATTTTATATTCATTGAAACGGGAAAATAATTGCGTGAGAAGTGGAGGAAACCCCAGCCAGACTAACATTTGCACTGCAAAGCGCGACAAAATTTTACCACGTATTATCTCGCTCCGAAACGAAACTCTTCCGCGGTGCGAGAATATCTAAGGACAAACAATTGTTGCGTGCATGTTATGTTTGCCCGTCATGACTTGAGAACATCGTCTGATTATAATAATTACTTGCCCTACCTTTAAAGTGTGTTCGAAGCCATCTGTCATAACGTCACAGACTGCATAATATTAAATACTTCTAATGATTATTTATTCTCTTGTGAATTAACAGGTACAGATACGGACTCCGATTTGTTGAAATTCAACCAGCTCAAGTTCAGGAAGAAGCAGCTCAAGTTTGCGAAGTCTGGCATCCACGACTGGGGTCTGTTCGCACAAGTAAGTTACCGAGAATATTAACTTATTATTTAAGAGTCGCTAGCTCAAATGGCTTAGCATGATCCTCCGTTATGTCAAAAGTACTGCAGCAATAATTTTGAAATAAATATATGGTAAATTTGAGGATTAATGTTAAGTACTATGATTGACGAAAACACGATTCCATAAAACGTTCTCGATTTTTTTTTTTTACATTAGATATTTTTTTTTTTTTTTTTAATCATGACGCATGACATAGTTTAAAACACCCTGTTACGAGTGCAGTCCGAGCCTTGGGATACAAGGGCGCCGCAAAATGGATTTAGATTAAGTTTAAGTTGCAATAGTAAGAAACACATTTTTGCGTAAGGGTGAATGAACTCTGATAAAGATGTCGCCGCTCCATTCCGCGGCGCTCTTGTAACACAAGGCTCGGACTGCACTCGTAACAGGGTGTTTTAATCTATGTCATGCGTCATAAGTAATAAAAAATAAAAATAAAACTAATGTTAAAAAATTTTTTTTTTTTTTTACATGAATGATTAATAGTCATTGGATACATGAAGTGGGCTATCTTTGTAAGACGACTAAAATGCCACGGTGTATATTATACTGTTATGGTTTAATCTTACAATGTATTTAATTCTGTTTGCTATCCTGTATAAAGTTTTTCAGTTGTGTTTTGTGTGATCCTATACAATTTTTTTTCTTTTTCTCTTAATAAATCTATTTTGTTAAACACTTTAGGTACCAAATACTTCGATGTTCTCTTACCATAATAATTTGTTATCTGTGGTTGTACCAGTCTGTTCTGTCTAACCCTACGTGTGTTGTACTTGTTTTTAACATTAAATTTATATTCCTCATTATAATAATATTCCAGACCTACCAAATAATCCACTTTTTTATCTATCGGTATAATTTTACAGGTGGGAAATTACTTATCATACCCATTGTTACACTTTTCTTTAACATATTGAAACTTTATCAGTCTCACTTGCATATCTTTAATATCTCGCCCGTACACATGGAGTCCAAAGCTTATTAGCGAATCGGCAAGCGCGAAATAGACAATTCTTAAATCCGGTGTATTGCCGTGTAAACCCAGCCATATTTTTCTTTGGAAAGCTGTAACTATTTACATAGATGCATGAGAATCTTTATCATCACATCAAAACTTCCCCAGGAGCCGATAGCCGCGGACGAGATGGTGATAGAGTACGTTGGCCAGATGGTCCGGCCTATAGTGGCCGACGTGCGGGAGGCGCACTACGAGGCCACGGGCATCGGCAGCTCCTACCTGTTCCGGATAGACCTCGACACTATCATCGATGCTACCAAGTGCGGGAACCTGGCCAGATTCATCAACCACAGTTGCAATGTAAGTATTAAACCAGGTGGAGACGACAATAATAATGATTAATGATATCACGGTCCCCGCATGACGAGAAAACTGAAAAAGATGAGCAGATTAAATATCTTGACCTGGCTCACGAGGTTGTCGACATGTGGGATGTGGATACAGCAGTAATGGTGCCCGTAGTCGTGACGGCCAATGGCATAATAGCCAAGAGCCTCGACCAACACCTGAGGAGGCTCTCATTAGGCAGCTGGATCAAGGGCTTGATCCAGAAAGCGGTACTTCTGGACACGGCGCGTATCGTAAGAAGGTTCTTCTCTCAGGGGCCCTGACCACCGGTAGGTTGGACCCTGTTTCCGATACCGGTTGGCTACTATTTTTTATATTTATAAATCATCCTCTCTTCTCTCAGAGAGGATGCCTGAGTCCTTGCAGTGGGGAGTTATAGTCTGGATTATGTCATGATGACCTAGCTGCTGCCCGCGGCTTCGCCCGCGTTTCTTTTTCAAAAATAAAAGTATCCTAAGTTACTCCTTACAAGATCAGCTATCTGCCAGTGAAAGTCCCGTCAAAATCAATCCAGCCGTTTCGGAGATTAGACGGAACAAACACGGACAGACAAATATTTAAAAAAACTTTTTTGTTTAATATGTACCGTTTATACTTTCATATGCATTTAATAAAACGTTGTTATTTTGATGTAACAAACAGACACTTAAATTAAATTTATTGTAACTGTTAGTAACTGACAGCGTTTCTCTTTCTCCCTTCTAGCCGAACTGCTACGCGAAAATCATAACAATAGAGTCTCAGAAGAAGATCGTGATATACTCAAAGCAACCAATAGGCGTCGACGAAGAGATTACGTACGATTACAAGTTCCCGCTAGAGGATGAGAAGATACCCTGTTTGTGTGGCGCACCGCAGTGTCGCGGCTTCCTGAACTGAATACAAGAGCTCATTGTGACGTGCCTAATACTGTGGGGATAGTACGGACAAACAAAGAGATTAGTATACAGGCTTCTTGCTACTACTGTGAGTGTGCAGTTTTGACGGAATAATGGCAGTGTAGCAAAAGTTGGATACTTTGCCTGTATGCCTACTTCTTTGGTTGAGTGTACATACCTCCGTCGCTCAGCTTACAACTTGCCGCATCGGACACGAGATCACGAGGATAAGTCTGATAGTCTGAAGCAAGCCTACATCCCTCAGTTTGTTCTCAAACGTAGAAGTCTAATGAATTTACTCCCTTACAAACAAGGATCTGAAGTATCTTTAACAATGTGTTCATGTTCATTTATTTGACGATAAATTGACCGGTGTACGGCAGGCTAGTTTAAAACGTTTTGGAATCTTTTCGCAATGTCTGCAATAATAGAATATCGCAATAAAACATCAACAATGAACTGATAAATATATTATTAGGCTATACACTCAATTAACCCGTACGTTGTAAATTAAAGGCGAGACGGCAACGATTGGAATTAACCTTTAGTGTTGTGATTTAGGCAAGTAAGATAATAGAATATATTCGATTCTGTCCTTGCCTACCTCTCGATGTAGATCTACAGAATAATAACGATATGATGTGTGTTCAGGGTTCAGTTTCATATCTTCCATAATATTAAAGTAAGGACTATTATAACAAGCCAACTTTTATTTCGGCTCACTGATGGAGCGAGGCTCCGTCGTTACCGTATATTGTACAGCCGATGCGCAAGTCTGGAGGACCACTCGTGGTTTTGAAAACTGCCTCAACTTATAACGATTTTTGTCATTTTTATGTAAAATATGAGTGTCGGTGTGACTCTGAAGTGTTTGTTTATTGTATTTAATGTGAGACCCAGTGAACATATGTAATTATTAAATTAGCCGCAGCAACTGATTCTTGTATTATATTATGATATTTTGACTGAGTCTAACTATATGATTCACTAGGCATAGAATGTCTGATATAACGAGCTGTATAATTATTTGTTTTGTACATTATGTGTGTAAAGAGATCTCTGCTATTACGTCAGATTTGTGTAGTACACTTTTTAAGTACATCATCTTGTTAATAACTTCGAAGACAATTCGTAACCAAATAATATGGGGTTTAAATGAATATTGTTTACGATTAGATACTGTCTAGCAAGTGTTGTGCGAGTAGTGATTGTGACGAATATAAACTGAATAATAAGGTATTGATGTGTGCTCGCATGAACTTTCCAAATTCCACTTCATATTATGTAAATGTAATAAGATTGTAAATAAAAAATTCCAACAATTGTAACCCTACTTTTATTGAATAAATTCCTCAGGCAGCGTTAAATGTCTAATAGTAAATACACACAAAAAACCTTAGGGCCCGGACTCCATAGCGGGGATAGGCGAATAGGTGCGAAGCGGAGAGGAGAGAAGAGGCTTAATAGGTAGGGTGTATTCACCGAAGCTGTGCGGAGATGTATATTGGCTAGACCGGAGCAGAGCCGAGCTACAGCAGGCGAGGAAGGCGCCTGGCGCACGCGGCGGGCGTACGGCTCGAGGGACTAGCGGGGCCGCTCGCCGCTCACATCTCGTCTCACCAGCCCGCGAGACAGTTCACATCTCTGTTTTATTCGCGCTAAGCAAATATGAGATATCTCCTCTCTACTCAATTGTATCCACTGAAACTAAGCGGAGACGAGATATGTAAATAACGAAATCCTATTGGTTGTTTACAACACATCTCTCCTCTCGTCTCGAGTCCGCTTTGGTGGAGTCCAGGCAAATTGTTGTCTCCTTCGGCCTCATTCAGGATCATAAAAATATAGTCATCTTCAATTTCCGTGTTCATTTGTGATCTATCGTCTTCTTGACAACACAATGATGACGTATTTCTACCCTCGTTCACCAGGTGGCTGCAATGCAGCCCGCGTCACCGTAGTTTAGAAAAAAAAGGCGGTCACACAGTCAGACATGAAAAGTGAATTTAATTTATAATATTATTAGCTTCTGCCCGTGACTTCGTCCGCGTGAAATTTCTTGTTCCCCCTACCCATAGCCCGCCCACGATATTATTTTGTTTTCGACTAGCGTTTTTTCTGACTTTTTCCTTTCTACTCGGCTCCTAATGACTTTTCCTGTATATGATCCTCAAATCAATAATTTGTAACTATAAATAAAGTGCAATAAATAATTCGTGGTTTTTAAATCCCGGGATTTAAACGTCATTATAATTATTCCGGGATTTTAGAGGAGTATTTTCATCGAAGCTATATAAACTCTACCTATTCCGATCTGTGCCCATGACTCGTGGTTGTAAGCGAAATGAAACAAAACTAAAAACCTGCTGAACATGAGGTTCTGGATTCGATTCCCGGGTCGGGCAGTGTTATTGTGTTTTTCTATCAGGAGTTTCTCAGTAGCAGCCCGGAGTCTGGATTTGTGCCCGGAAATAAGATCGTCTCTTGTAACGTTACATGACTTAAACATAACTGGCGAAATGTGAGTGTACTATTGGTACACCTCTGCTT
This sequence comes from Dryobota labecula, assembly GCA_947523025.1. Taxonomy (NCBI): domain Eukaryota; kingdom Metazoa; phylum Arthropoda; class Insecta; order Lepidoptera; family Noctuidae; genus Dryobota; species Dryobota labecula. The sequence goes on from OX383303.1 coordinate 14,591,837, forward strand.
AATCCTTCGGGGACCACAGGCGTGATATTATGTTATCTCAATACCAAGCCGTGCTCTATCAAAAATAATGTAATTGTCAACTCCCCTTTGGATGACACCCCCCCGAGACGTTTGTTTGTAAATTAATGGATGACTATTTGCTGCAATAAAATAGGGTTTTCTATAGTTTGACCGGTACCGCTGTTCCGCACCTTAGGTATGTGCGCAGCGAGACGGGGGGGGGCAGTGCAGGCCGCTCATTCGTCAACGCTCACGGCGCACTATGGGACGAAACGGCATTTTCCATCTCAAAAATCATTGGCAAAAATGGTTCGGACAAAAGTAGTGTTATTTATTGAAACCCTTTTGATTTGTTTTATATTCTGAGATGATAGAGCTATCCGAAATAAAAATTAAAAAAAAACTGTTTTATGTATATAAATTTACACCCTAACTTTGAACTTTGATAATTTCATATTAACTATACTCCTTTTGAAATAACATTAGACATTTAAATAAACCTTTTTTACAGTCCGTTCAACCGATTTTGACTTCTATTGCGTTGGGAGCATGACAAATGGCAGCTGCAATTAACAGTTGGTATTGTAACCACTTTTATGCTTTTAATGCCCTCCATATGATATGCCTACGGAATAGAAGTCAAAATCGGTTGAACGAACTGTACAAAATAGTTTTTAAAATGTCTAATCTTATTTCAAATGGAGTATAGATTACTCGTTATACAGTTCAACTTAAGATAGTTTCTGAGTTCTCAAAGGGAATATATAAGTATTATACATTTTTGGATTGCTCAGTATCTCTAGTTTATAAGTACGTTATATTATTAAGAGAGGAATTAAAAAAAAAACCCTCTATTAAATTTTCAAGATTTTTACATTCCCTATTCAGTTAATACAAGGAAATAAAAAAAAACCTGCGTCATTACTGCGCCATTTCGAGCAAAAAGCAAAAGAGTCGAACGAAGGAATTTTTTTTTACAATTCTTGTTATTTGCACATTGGTGATACCTACAACAAAATACTTGTTATTGTTTGTTTACAATAAAATACTTTTAATGTAACAATTAGGCAAAAACTTTCAAACTCGTTTCCGGGGATTGCTTGGCTTACACATTGATAAACCTCGTCAAGGTTCCGGAAACTGCAATGATGGAAATACTGCAAGGAGATTCTTCAATAAAAAAACTATCGATGTTCTGCAGAAATCACGGGTGTTTCCTCATTCGTCAACCCCCGCCCCCCGGCCCCCGGCTTCGCCACCCATTCCTAAAACGCGGAACAGCGGTACGGGTCAAACTATAGCTTGCCAGTACCTGGGTGTATGTCGAAATAAAAATTATGATACTTTACAAAAATATATATTTTAACATGTCAAGTTACATAAACAAAGTTCACTTACATTTAAAACTAATCTAAACAGAAATCAAGTCAGTTATAAAATCACAGTAAAATAAGTAGACAATGCACTAGTAATTATTATATTAAAAGGTTTATTTTATAAAGTTCAATAATCATACCAAAACACATTCATTATCCAATTAATATTGACTTTAAAACCAAATAATGTGTTCCTTACCATAGAAAATTAAATTAAATTATGTCATAAATAAAATGTACATACTATTAGTACGTAATTAATACGGTTATTGTTTAAAAGTAAAATTAAGCTGCTAAGGCATGGTATAAATAATTAAATATTACCTATCAAACATATTAACGCCTAAAATTAGAAATACTATTAAAATACAATACATCTACTTGGTTGACTTCATTCACTCTTGCACTAAACATCCATCTCTCAGGTACATACAAATGTTTTCCTGTATCATACAAGCTCTATACAGGGTGTAAAAGAACACATAACCAATACGAAATCTACTCATTCTGTACATCTGTCGTGTGATATCTGGTTCCCACGGTTCGATTTTAGCTGAGCCACTGTTAAGTCGAATGCGATATGAACCGTCTGAACAGACTTTTAATTGAATTTCAAAATTCAAATATATTTTTTGTTGGACAACAAAAGTTGTTCAATTAAAATCGAACCACGTGAACCCGGTATAAGTAACATTGAACAATAATAATTGCTGGGAAAAGACTTTTATTTTTGGTATTAATAACCGTTGTTAAGCCCAGGTACGCATGGGCGATTTTTTTTCGCACACTGGATTTTAAACGGTGTGCTTAGCGCCAAGAGTTGATCAGAATTGTAATCCAACAGTGTGTTTTTTCGACGCGCTGGGTTTCGCTCTATTGGATTCTCAAAGCTCGGCTCAACGAGTTGAAAATCCAGTGTGCGATAAAATCCCGCCGCAGAATCTTACGTCCATGCAAACGTGGGCTAACTGTAGCGCAGAATGTAAAGTTGCGTCCAGATAGTGCAAGGAATGCGCCGCAAATGCATTTTTTATTTCAGATGCCTCAGCCTCAGGCTTGCGTCACATGCGTAACTTACCATTCGACAAAACGTTTAAAATGTACAATAAAAAAATACACCAGGTACAACTGGTAATTGTATTTTTTTTTTTCCTAAATAAAGATTAGTTTATGACCTGTCCTTATCAAGTCGTTTCAGTCACAAATCTGTACAAAAAATCATGGCAATGAAGGAAGATTATTTGACTCTCGGCTTGGTGACAAGTCTTTTACATCCCCTATACTTGATATACGAGTGTATAATCAGACTAACTACTCTCGAGTTTGACTGGCAATATAAATATCACTGGAAGCGTACTTGTCTCGTGAACATTTCCGCGCAAAGGTCCGCCGGGCCCTTGGGCGAGGCCGGCTTGTCCTCGCTGTCCTCCGACTCTGAGTCGGAATCGAACTCGGAAATTGTCGCGGGACTCTTCCTACCATTCGACATACGCTTCATACCGACCTCCGTTTTCAATATTTCTTTAATAACGTCATCGGGTGTCTGCTCTTTGCGGTGTTTATCACGTAGTTGACGCGCTCGCTTCCTTATGTCTGCTAAAAACCCTGTGGTGACTTCGACACTTTCTTGCGACACGTCCTGTGGTGTTAAATCTGTCAAGGATTGCGCTAAGTCAGTGGAAGATCCCTTCGAGTCTGATATCGTGGCTAGGGACTCGACGGATGCTCCAACACTCCGGAAGGCCGCCAGCCCCTCTATGATTGAGACGTTGAATTCGCTGTCATGTTTTGAGCGTACGATTATCCCCTTGGGTGCCGTGCCTAGAAGCACGGGCTCGTTAATCTTCAGAGTGAATATTTCGGGCAAGTAACAGTCTGAAGCGGTCGACGCTAGCGAGGTAGTGTCACAGGTACAGGGCGGCATCCTATACGCGTCGTCATTCAAATGCACGATCGTTATTTTGTCGTCTCCGATCACATATAAGAAGGGTTTGACGAACTCCCAGCTGTATACGACTGTGCTCCACTTGGGGTCTTCAATGCGCGTTCGCTTTCCGTTTTCGTCGACAAAGACTCCGCACTCCGCGTAACAGACGAGAATTTCTGTAGGTTTCTCCTTTATGAGTAGGAAGGCTTTGGGTGGGGAGTGTTTTTTAGCGGCGGCGGCTATAGTAGGCTCTTCCATACCAAACGCTTCTAGGGCACCGGAGGGTAGGTTCACTTTGAGGGGTTTTTCTCCGGCTATGAAGAGGGTTTTGGTAGTGAGTAGTAGGGAGCTGGGTGGTCGATCTACGGTGAGTGAGCGCGCGATCTTGAACTCGGACACGGAGGCGTCGTACCGCAGCAGGAACACGCGTCGCCCGCATGCGACCGCGACGCACGGACCTTCTACATCGTCACCCGCGATAGCCTGCGAATTATAAATAGTGTTGAATACGAGAAAGTTTAATATCAGAATATGTATACTCCATTTACTATAGCATTAGAAAAAAGAGGCTCGTAGAAGCAGGAGTGCGAAACATTTTATTCAAAGTTAAAAGTTTAAACAATTAAACTAAAAATGTTTTAACATAACTTTGATAAATAGGTCGTAATAACATCTTCATCACACATTACTTACAACAAAATGAATGAATGAAACAAACGATTACGTCGTGATGATTTAAATTTAATTAAGATTAAAGGAAATAAAAGTCTTTTTTTTTTTACAATATTTAAAACAACAACTTTCAACACACAATAGTTGGTGTAACTTCTTCGTCTTCATGATATAATTTAGTCACTATCATCAGAGAATAAAGATGAAGAAGTTTCACCGAAGTTACCTAATAATAAATCTTTCTACCACATCATCCATTATGCTTTAACTTTTCCTCTTCTTTAATTGCATGAGCAACGCAAGACTGCCATCGTTCTAGCGTAATACTATCCAGATCTTGTGGGAGTAATTGTTTCTCCTTGTCTAATTTGAACGTTTTGTTATGTTGAGCCCCATACCCCATCATTTGAGCCCATATTAATTCTATAGGGTTGAACTCGCAGTGGTAGGGTGGGAGGCGCAATACTGAAATACCCTTCTCTCTAGCCATCTCATCTACAACAAACTTTTGGTATAAATGTCTTTGTATTTTTGCTTTTTCTAATTAAGTTGCCCTAAGATCTTTTTCCTCAAAAGGAATATTTTTGCTTTTAAACCATTCCTGTATATCTATCTGCCTTTCGTGTAGCTGTGGTTGGCAGCTTCTCCAATGTCCTTGAGTGGTATAGCGCATTGTCCATAACAATTACAGCGCCACTCTCAATTTTTGACAAAATTAACTTGAACCATTTTCACTTTTGTCTATCGCGCTTCTATAACATATTCCCTGTAAATTGAGAGGTCTGGCTCTTATGAAACAGGAAATTGATTGTGTCTTGAAGTGTAAATAAATAAATTATTATTATTATTAAAGTTGAAGGCGTCCATTTCGGAGTGGTGATCTTCATCACCTTTCTTTGCATCAAATATTAATGCAGCATCCATTAAAAATCCTTCACAAACCCTGTGAAATAAAATTAATACAAGGCAATTATTCCGTACCCCTATATAATTTCACTGCTGGAAATAGTTCATAGATAAATACTATAACAAAATTTATAACTTTAAAAGTTCGTTTTGCATGCGTTAATTCATAATACAATATAATATGTATTACTTAATAGTAGTATTATTTATTAGTCAATAACAATGGGGTGTTCATTTTTTTATGGCGAGGACAGTCCATAAAATACATACCAGTATGACCGATTATAAGTTTGATTTTTTAAACCAGCAGATAGACCTTCCCAATGTGCTTCTTTTGAAGACTTATTATTAGTGTCATGCCATATTAGGCTTTTCGTGTGACCTGTTTGTATGATAAAAGGTTATTAATATAAATACCATTCATTTCACGAACCAATTTTATGAAATTATGTTTAACTGTATAATTAATTATAATGTTATTGAATGCAAGAGGTCATACACTGCTTAGTGCATAAATAGCTGTTAAGAAATTTAGAAGCACTGTACCTTCATTTAGCCAAGTGTCATCTAAATAATAATATATTTTCCTTCCTTTATTCCTTAGCCTTTTTATTTCATGAAGATATTTTAGTCTCCAAAGGACGATCTCCTGCTTGTCTATGACTTCTATGAGTGCAATTTTTCTGCTCCGTTTGATTTATGTGAACTTTAATGTTTATTTAATTATTTTATACAGACTGTTTTTTTTTAAATCTGGCAGAGACTCGTCACTGTTAACTGCTTCCAGCATCTTGTCCAAGGTGGGCAACTCATTATTAAAGAAGAAGGAATGAATTTTCCTGCATATTCCACTAAATGTGATGTCATCAAAATCATCACGTTTCATGTGCTTCTGTTGGGGAGGGGGAGATTGCAGGCGACTTTTTATGTTGTACTCTTTGAGAATATTGGACAGAGTAGCCCGAGATAAGCCTGTAAATAATAAAATCATGTGCGGAGTTTCTAAAATATAATACATTTTATCACAATGCATGTTAGTTTCAAATATTTTTATAGTAATAATTTTATGAATCATCCTTACCGGCAACTTCTGCGATTTTGTTTATCATCTCAGTCCTATAATGAGGAGTATCTGCAGGCCAGGACTCCAATTGCTTAAAAATATTTATCACAGGTTGTTATTCTACAGCACGCAGCGTTCTCTTTTTTTTGGGAGACATTATTATTTCGTCGGAGTCAACTTTTGGACCACGTTTTTTTCGCCGTTGGCTTTGGTCAGACTCAGCACTTATATGTTGTAAGCCACTCGGTCCCGCACCGGGATCACTCATAGCTCAAAAAAAAAAGTAACGTTTTGTACAAACAACCCAATGACAACACTGATAACAATACAATAATAAAGAAATAACTAAATATTATTTATTATTTTAATAAATAACAACAAAATCACGAAAATTAAACAATAACAAACAAAGTATTCACAAGTAAATGACATACATGACAATCTTAGAACATTGTCAAGTCAATTTCACAGACGACATAAACCAGTAAAATTAGAAATCCCCGGCTGTCACAGCTTATGAAGGGATTAAGTAACATTTTAGATTTGGTAGGATTATAGTGAAACAAAAAGCGTTGCAGTATTGTTGACTCCTGCTTCTTTTAGGTTTTTAGCATAGGCACTGTAATTTTAAATTGGAATGAAATAATATATCTAGATGAAAGCTACTTAATTTCATATGGTTGTTTTTTTAAAATGATTACAATTAAGTGTGATAGCTGATATATAAATTCATTTTAATCGATTTGGCGTGAATCGTAACTATAACAAGTTTATTGTACTTTTGTTATAAAGTGTGCATCAAAAATAACCTTTTTTAACTTCTGTCTAATGCTATTATAAATGGAGTATACATATGGTTAATTTATTTAAATGAAAAGTACTCCACAATAATAAATTTGATCTCTGAAAAGATGCAAAAGATTGTGGTTGATCGATATTGATATACCGGAAAAGATTTTAATCAGTGCGCAAATTTTGACACATTAATCTTAAACGTGTTTTATTATACACCTATTTCTAATTTTGATATGTCTTAGTACAAAAAAAATGAAGTTATCGTTAACGAAAGATGTTTATTTTGAAACTGGTATAATGGATACTCGTCGCGCAATGCGTCGGCGCGGTCAGTGAAGCGGAATGCAGTAGTAGGTACCTATCAGATGTGCGCTCGCCCATTGATATTATTACGAATAGATTGTATCCATATTTTGCTGATTTTAAGTAGGACCAAAAAAAAAGTATTGAACAAATAATGTAAATATGTTTTATTAATAATATTGAACCACCAAAATTGTGCACTGGTTAAAAACTTATCCTGTAAGTCGCGATGTACCGACGGCACAGTCTATTTGCATCTTCAGACTAAAGCTTCAATCATACGAGGACTTTCTAAATCATACAGGGTGAATTGGGTGCATTCCTTGAAATGGGTTACACTAGAGCTAATTTGCAACCTTTTTTATCCCGATAACTTGAGGTCCGATATAGGTTGATTCGCAGGTATAGCGGTTCCAACAGAGTGCCTCCCAGCGCGTCAAACGTACACTGTTGGATTTTCAACACTCTGCGTTTAGCAGTGAGTTGAAAAACCAGTGTGCTGTAAAAGAAATCGGGGAGTGGCTGTGTCGTGGATACGGCTGTGTGTTTGACGTGATTACATGTACGTTTGTACTGGCAAAACAACTCCATATACATTCACAGTAACTATTTGATTCAAATGAATATATTATATAAATTGTATACGAAATTATCGCCAAAAATGGCCTGTGCGTACGATTGCCAAGTAAAACAAATGAACGCTGATTACCTTCATGACATGCGGCGGCGTGTAATCCGGCAGCTGTACATGCGTGACGTCGAGCGCGGGCTGCAGCCCTGCGGCCCTCCGCAGTGCAGAGCCTAAAGCCAGCAGCCCCGCGTGCGCCAGCGCCCCGCCGCACACCAGCAGCGCGCGGCCCCCGGCGCCCGCCGCCAGCGCCACGCCGGCGGGGCCCGCGGGGCCCGCGGGGCCCGCGCTGGCGCGCCGCGGGACCGGCCCCTCCCACTGCAGCCGCACCGGCCCGCGCAGCGAGTGCAGCCCGTCCGCACACCCTGCACGTACCAAATATGTCTTCTAAAACACGACGTTCGATACCACCATACAAGGTCAAATTAAATTAGTAAGTGAAACTCCGCAAAACTGATGCGAATAGAATATTTTTTAAACTTTGCCCCACACTAGGAATTTTTCCTGCATTGTGGGTGCGTTTACAAACATTTAAACTCACATACACAAACAGCCAGACCCGAAACAACTACTTGTAGGTCATACAAATATTTGTTCCGAGCGGGAATCAAACCCGCGACACGCAGCGCTACAATCAATCCCTTAACCACTGTGCCAACCGTGCCGTCGCCACCGTTTTTGTATTGTTCTATGTTGTTTTGTAACTGGCGAAATGTTTGTGTACTATAGGTACACTTCTTCTTAACCCCTTGGGAATAGCGTGATGTTATATTACATATTTGTTACAGTCATGAATCATAATTTGATCGACATACAATCTGATACTTACCAGCAAATTGCAAAATATAAACGTAAGAAAAAATATATTTTACGGGCTACCCTCTCGCTTTTATAACATACCGATAGCAACAGCGTTGGGCGCCACGTAAAGCGCGGCGGCAGGCTCGCTGGCTACTTGCGCCAGTACCGCGGGCGAGTAGCCGACAGAAACGATTTCGGCCACGCGCAGGCGAGACACCCACTGCGCTCGCTCCGAAATGTTGTCGCATACCACTGCCACTGTCGAGCCGCGGTCATTGTTGTCTAGCTTTACCTATAAAAACAAAGTGTGGGTTTCAATCCGATTTAGAAAATAGATAATAATCATTCATTCATTCACTGAGCGTAACCAGGAGTGGTATATTTCGACGGAAGTAAGATATCATTTCTGTCCTCAGACTCTTGCACAAGTAGAGATAAATACCACGCTAGAAAATATCGAAATATACAACTCCACCCAGGAATCGAGCATTAACACGTAAGACAATAAGTGACATACCACCCTCGTTATTACATATCTCGTAATTTATGAACAAAAATCATAATAAAATAAATAAAAATCTTTACTTACATACTACATTGTGTTAGTGTCTACATAGTAAATGAATGTTTTTTCCCAGGTTTATAATACTTACAACAAAAGCTCTGTTCGCCTCGTTGTGCGGCAAGTTCTTAGCGTCAACGGATAAGAGTCGGCCGCGCAGCTCCCTGTTCCCACTGGCTAGTACTAAACAGTCGTCGACGCACCGAGCGCGCATGCGTTCGCGACTACCGTCAGACCTGAGAGAGAGACATGCGTCCATTATACTGACTGACATTTACATCGTTCCGGTGAGTGTACTCTTAAATCTTTGTATAGTATACAGACCTTCCCACGACTTGAGGGGAAAGTACCTTAAATACTGTAGACAGAAAAATTTACTGAATCAAGACTTTTTATTTCAAAAATAATACGAACTTTATTCAAAGAATGTTAAATAATCGCCTGTCTGAACCGGGAATCGAACACGCTAAAGGTGAAAAAAAAAAAAACAGTAATTTTGCTGTACGGATCGAAAGGCTCAATCACAATTATACATTTATTTCTTCTAAATAACATAGCATCCAATTGTCCAATTAGACCCGGTAGGTGACGCTGCGATCGAGTTCTGAGAATTCTGAGTCTGCCCGGTCAGCTAGTATTATTATAATCTTTTGTTATGGGACAGTAGGTTTGTATAAAATTGTAGTTTTTTCTATTGTTCATAGTTGGTTTTATAATAAAAGTTGTAATTTGTGTTTTTTTTTTCTAGTTGTTTAGATAAGATAAGATAATCATTTATTTGCTCAAACATGAGTACAGTACATACAACACAAATTGTCAGCATGCAAGAGATGTTAAAGTAGAGATAATAAAAACAGATCATCACGTTTGCCTTAAACAATGGCATGTAAATATTAATAAAACAGAGTACAATGTTACACCGAGTCTAATTATTTATATATAAAAAAAAATATGTCATGTTATTATAGATCATTAAAAATAACAAATTTGTAAAACTTGATCAAAATCTCTCATCTAAAAACACATCTCAAACTCAAACTCAACTCAAATTATAATAAGCTTTATCTGCTAGCAAATTTTTAACTCTTTTTTTGAACGCTCCGTCACTTAATTGCTTCCAGCTTTTAGGTAGTTTATTGTAGATTTTTGGAGCCATGCAAAAGACACTTTTCCGCATAAGTGCAGTTCTATATTGATGCAGGCAAATTTGATTTTATTTTTATATATTTTTATTATTACACTAAAATTAACTAACATGATTGTATAATTAATAAGAAACTGAAAAGTCTTACCAAACAATCAGCAGTCCTTTGTCTTGAGACCCATCGGGGGAGTCAATGCTTTTCTTCCTGCAACATTATGAAACCATAAGTTTTTGCCAATATATCATGACAAGTAATTTTTTATGAATTATATATTTACCCGTTAACTACCGGCTTCGGTTTCTCGCGCTTAGGTGTTGAAGGATAGCTGGAAATTGAATTGATATTTAAAGACGTGTTTTTTACTAACAAATTACTAACACCTTTTTATTTTTGTGTGTACTACTCTGCCGTACTAAGTACAAGAGCGGTAGCACAAAAAAAAAAAATTGCATCGCATAGCTTATAGAAATACGCATCTAATGAACTAAGCCAAATAGCGGTATCTTATTTAAAACATATTAAATAACCCTTAAAAAAGTATTCCCTATATCATTTTCACCAGACTGCCAAGGAAGGGTAACGAAGCGGAAACTCAATTCTTAATTGTATAAACACCTAGCGGGATGGCAGTTCATGAAAAAGGTATTGCATACACATGCATTTTTGATATTTTAACCAAATGACAAAAAATGTACCCAATATAATATATCAATTCCATTTAATAAGCAATATTAGAATAGTTTACAAAACTAGAATTTTCTCGAAACTAGCTTTCCCTGAGATACCGCTTTTGCGTTTAGCACGGCAGTACTAACAACCGTACTAACGCATTATTTGTAACAATTTTATGGACTGTATGTCTGAAATAAAGATATATTATTTTTATAAATAATTGGGATCGAAACGCTCGAGTCATGGGGCGAGAAACGTCCTTAAAAAGGAGACGCGCGTTCGGGGCGCGTCCTTTAAGAGCCAACTAGTCGCGGGCTCGAACTCACTGGTGGGCGTGGCCAAAAAGAACGCTGTCTCACCTAGCATCGTGTGTTGAGTGAAATGCACGATAATTCATAGTAAACCGCGCGCGTAAAAAATTACGAAAAGTCCTTTGGAAGGTTTAGTTTTATGAAAAAAACTACTGAATAAATCAATTACGTTTATTGAAATCTTCGATAATTGAGCTTTGTCGGAGCGGACTTTGTTTTGGAGATTTGAAACTTTTTTATTACTTATTTACGCCCAAAGATGCGTTAAAATTAGTAGGAAAAACAAATTTTTGTTGGCTCGATAACTTTTTAATGCCTTTTTATTTTAATATATTCTGCTTCCGTACAGACAAAATTAATAATAAGACAAAACGATATCATGTTTAACTTTGGATGTACAATGTCAAACAGTGGAGTAATACCCCCCTGAAATTTTTATGAAAAAAGTATCGACTAGTTTCACCTTAAGGACGTTTCTCGCTGCCTGCTCGACACTTCACATCAACCAGAGGGCTGGGTCGTTCTTTGGCCAAAGATCATTGCCAATCAACATGGCAATGCTGGCAAGTCTTATAGGAACGTTTCCGGATGACAGCGATGCGGACGAGTTCTTCGACGCCTTTTATTTTTGTATTTATTTGTATAGGTAGTAAGTCAGTCATTTAATTTAGTACCTAGTGTAGATACTCGTAGTTAGTTTGTAAAATATTATAAGAAGTAGGTTTTTGATCCATAAATCCATACTAATATTATACAGGAAAAGTTTTTAATCAGTGCGCAAATATTGACAAATTAAACTTAAACGTGTTTTATTATATACCTATTTCTTATTTTGATATGTCTTAGTACAAAAAAAAATAAGTTATCGTTAACGAAAGATGTTTATTTTGAAACTGGTATAATGAATACTCATCGCGCAACGCGCCGGCGGCGCGGTCCGTGAAGTGGAACGCAGTAGTAGGTACCTATCAGCAGTGCGCTCGCCCATTGATATTATTACGAATAGATTGTATCCATATTTTGCTAATTTCAAGTGGACCAAAAAAAAAGTATTGAACAAATAATGGAAATGTGTGAACCACCAAAAAAAATTTGCTCACTGGTTAAAAACTTATCCTGTAGAAAATGAAATAAAGAAGCAGCCCGTTTAGAAGCACACGGAATATTGTATCATATATTTACCTCGCCTCACTTCCATTGCAGGCTGCCAGTCTAGCGCGTAGTCTGTCTACTTCTTCACGTAACTCTCTGGTAGAAAGATAATTTATTTACTAAACTACAAGCACTGGAGGCCTTACTGTAGGCATTGTTAATATGTCCCTTTGATAACTATAAATTATTATAGTATACAGGATCGATTTTTGAAGCGGGGCAGTAAGGGTACCTTAGGCGTTGTAGCTAGAAAAAAACGGTCTTTTTAGACAGTCCAATTTTTTTTGAGAAATTTAATCCCCATTCATAGATTTTGAAAAAGTTGTACAGTCAGCAAGGAAGTAGGCCATATAAACAAAAACTTTTTTTTATGCCAATCGATCCTGCTTCCTATAAGGATCAAAACACTATTAAACCAACTGAGGTTTGAGTACTAGAAAAGTCAGTAATCACAATAAAACTTTTCCCATACATTTCGTAGGAAATGAGTCTCCCAACTTACTTTTACCTACCCTTACTATCCAATCTCAAAAACCCAGTATATTACTATATGCTCAATATTTTAAAGCACCCTTCGCATCTAATCCAAGCTAATACGTGCCAGGAACGTCCACGTTATTTTTGAAAAAACGCGACGCTATTGCAGCGTATCTTCAACCAACGCTAGATGCAAAGGCACTAATACTACTACTAGGGGGACTGTATAGTGGCACTAATGAAAAGGAGATAAAAGAAAAAAAAAACTGTTTAATTTATGTCACCAAGTATACAGGGTGTAAGGAACAGCCCTCCGCAGACTGATAGGGCGAATTCAGTATATCATACTAAGATGACCGGTACATGAAATTATTTCAGGAACGTTATAGGAATCCAATAAACACGCAATGTATCGTTACCGTGACAAAACGCACGTAGCGAACGGCAGCGCAGCGAGCCTTCGGCCAACAATTTCGGCCTTCGAAGTTCAAAGAACTCTGTAGCTAGCCACCCCGCTACGAGAGTTCAATGAACTCTGTAGCTAGGCAGAAAGTGAACAGCTGATTGCACGCGTCGTTCGTTAGAATATTTATACATCCATTGGTGTTTATTTTTTATTTTAGCTCTTTTATTTACATTCATGGAGTGCTGCGTACAAACAATGTCATATTACATTTAAATAAAAGAATGGTAACTGATTTTTTTTTTTTTTTTAATTAAAAATTTCCTGGGAAAAATTCCGGTGGAATATAATTCAAAATAAGGAGCTGAATGCACCCTGTCAGTTTACGGAGGGCTGTCCGTTACACCCTCTATAAATAAAGATTTAAGTACCTGTTGGCTCTCCTGAGCGGCGGCGAGGCGGCCGGCCTACGCCCCGAGCGGCCGAACAACTTGTTGCTTAGCGAGCATTTCTTGCGACCGGCCTCCTCCACTTTAGCCTACAACAACAGTTTATTAAATACAGTGTCACACACAACGAAATATTCTTCTTAACAGGGTTGTCACCGGTCCACTAGCGCCACCCCTTTAAAAACATTTATTATCTCGTGACTGAGAAGGAATTATGAAAAACGGCTCAATCAACTATATCGGTAAGTGTGTCTAGAATTTTCTAATACCTTTTTTAAAGTTTCATATTGAGACACGAAGCAACAAAATTCGATCTAAATAAAAACGGCCTATTAGCTAATAAGTAATTTTATCTACACCCATGCAAAGTTTCTGAAACAGTTAGCTTATTGCCAACATTAAAACAACCGGTGTCATAGTAACCATAATATCATCCAAACGAGTGTTATAATGTTGTACTAAATTTCATTATGCAACTCTTTTGCGTTTTCGATCTCTTCCTTACTTATCAAACAGTGTGGCTGTGTTATAAATAAAAAAAAGAACATTGTCATGCACGTGTGATTCACCACCACAGCGGCGTAATAAAAAATAAAAATATGTTATTCGAGTTCGCGTTGCATCCCGTGATTTTTTTCGATATTAGTATTGCAAAAATGTATAAGTTTGTTGTTTACAAAAATGAGTGATACAAGCTTTGATAACACACCATCAGATATTTCTAATGCAGCAAAGGACATTTCTAACCAATTATTACCAGAAAAGTCGAAAAAACAATATGAAAAGGCATACCAAGATTTCATGAATCGGAAAATATCAAAGAGATAACATGGGTGTAGAAAAGTCTTGTATTCAACTGTACATAATTAGGTATTAAAACACTCATGTGATAATAGTATAACCGAAATTCGTGTTTTAATTCCCCTTATTATACAACAGTTGCATAAATAACTATAAATATAACCTAAACTGCTAACTATTAAATTAAGAAATCGTCCATAACGGTTTTCTTATTTACTTGAAATGATTGTTACTTTATTCTTTATGATAAAGTTTGACGTAAGTGTTTGCATACCTGCAGGAAGTCGATGAGCTTGGCCTGCTGACGCAGCGTGGCGTCGGCCTTGGTCTCACGCGTGCGCCACCACGCTGAAGCTGCCTCCGCTGCCTCGCGCGCCGCGCCCAGCTCCTCCTGCGGGATACAACGTGACACACGTAAAAACAAAATTAAATGAAGAAATAACCATAACATGACAACTGTTATTTTGCGATACCGATAAACAACGAGGACATATTCTACCCATCTTGGTACAGTGTATTTTTACGTACATGTTTTATTTGACATGTAAGAAAAAAAAATACTGAATATAAATATATACAATTTTTTTTTTCTATTCTTACACACGTTGTCTACATCTCTATATCTACTTTCCTATCGCAGATATGCTGGAAGAGATTTCATTAGAAATAAGCATCACCTTTGTACGTATTTTTCTGTTCTTTTCTTCTTGCTGTTTATTTGTGGGTACATAAATAGTTAAATAAATACTTTTTGGTAAACACATAAGGTCAAAATCACGACTTTTCGCATCAATCACACTCTCAGTTTCATTATTAACGTTTCGTGTACCTTCGTGAATGGTTAATTCGAAGCAATGTTGATGTAATTCCTACGGTGCACGACATTCATAATGAAACTGAGAGTGTGATTGATGCGAAAAGTCGTGATTTTGACCTTTTGTGTTTACCAAAAAGTATATTTTATTTTCATTGTATTTTTTCTTACTTGTCAAATATAACACGTAAGTAAAAATATACTGTAGCAAAATGGGTAGAATATGTCCTCGTTGTTTATCGGTATCGCAAAATACTACTCAGTTAGTCCACAAGACAGTTAAAAAAAATACCGGCCAAGTGCGTGTCGGACCACGCACTATGAAGGGTTCCGTAGTTGGGATGTATTTATCCCAAGAATAAATTTAACATTTTAGTTGAAAAACAAGTTGTTCCATACATTCCTAATGAAAATGTAAATTTGTTCCCACAATATTGAAAGATTGACCATGTTATTAGAAAACCATAGACTTCTTATAGGTTTTCCTGTTATCTATAAATAAAGAACAATTTACTGTATTTTTCTTATTTGGAGCATACATCTCGAAGCTACCTATTCGTAATCAAAACGATGAAATCAATCCTATACACTTAAAAAAAAAAAAATTGTTGTTGCCACAATCAAGATTTTGTTTAGATTGAATAACTTGTTTGCATATATATGAGCCTATCAAGCACAATGATCACAGCTACTACTTTTATTTGATTGAGATTTGAAACGGGATCTTGATTGGAGTTATCACAAAACCTATTTGCAGTAATCAAGTCAAAACATAATTGCTCCAACCAAGATTATTAGATTAAAGTTTCAATGATCTTTATTGAAGTAATCAAAATGCTTGATTGACACAAGTAACTTACATTGTTACAGTTATCATTTTCTTAACTTGTCTCTTTTTTAACTCTTCTACAATGATGTCAGTTAAGGGTAATCGAGAAACATGTTTGAGCGTTCAATCATTTGAACTAGTATTGCTGCAATCATGTCGTGATAATCAACTTAACTAAGGTTTTGATTAATCTAAACAAGATATCGTCAATCAAGCTAAAAGTCACTTGATTGGAGTGCATTTTTTTCAGTGTATCTATATATTATATTTACCTGCGCATCGGCCAAGCTAGCCTGCAACTGCAGCGCATGCGCGTGGTGTTGATGCGCCCGAGTGCGCAACGTTGCACACTCCTCCTGCAGCTCGCGCACGCGCCTCGCGGCACTGGTTAGCGCCGCATCGCTGGACGCGCGTTCGCTCTCTAGGGAGGCGGTGTGGGCCTCGAGCTCGGCTACCCTGATCTCGCGAGCTTCGAGTCGTTCCTGAAATTATAGAATGGGTTAAGGGAAGGTCCTTCGAGTGTGCATTTTTGTTCTAGAGGTGGCAGCTAGGCGCGAGTAAATTGTGCCGTGAATTTCGTTAATTTTGGGTTGAAAATTATATGTTTTACGATATTAACAATTTTAAACTCGACGGACATTACATCACCATAGATGTTTATTTTGTAATAAAATGTTATGTTATTATTGTATAATATTGAAATAAAATGATTTTAATCTACAAAATAAGGGTATGTTTGGTTTTTTTTTCTATCGAGCGAACTTTATCCAATTATGTAAAGAGTACCCGACGTACCTACAGAAAGGTCTCAAAAGCAACATATAATTTTTTCACGTGTTTAATCATTACCGTTTCTAAATAAAATTACATTTCCTATAGGTTAACTTGAAGAACCTCGCCTTAAAGTAGGCTCTAAACTTACTGTTAAGAGAAAGAGGGAGATTTAGCAGTGAACCACTGTTCATTGCTTAATATTATGTCTTTAAGGCTGTGCATTCTAAGTTGGTAAGGTCGCTAGTTGCTGTCAAATATTTATTTATTTATTTATACAATTTTAAGAAAGCTTACAGACTAATACGCGTAAATGGTAACGAAGTTAGTTTACTTGCTTTTATTAATTTGTCAATATTACTATATGAAAATATGAAATTTCGCTCTATAGTGCACAATTATAGCTAGCTATATTTTTTTACGGAAAAGTAAATGTGTTTGAGTCAGAATGATTTTTAGTTTGTGTTAATCGATCGTGTTATTTTGTTTCCTACTTTATGTTACACATATTTTGTACTGACCTTTTTTGTTGTCTTTTGTTTCTAGTGTTTATCAGTGGAACCTTGTAAATGGCCTTCAAATGCATATTGTTTAAGAACACTGTTTATGTTAGCTGTAAGTTTCCCGAATAGAATAAAAAAATAAAAAAATATAATAAAAATATTGATGATAAATTGATATCGCAACCCTGTGTTATTTTTAGATGTACGAAAAGTATTTACAAACTTCCCTAATGCCCTTTTTATACCTAAAACTGTTCAAGTTCACACGCACACAAGTCCTTACCCTGAGCAGCTGTAGCTCCTCGTGGGCAGTGCGCGCCTGGTCGCGCGCCTCGTCGTGCTGCTGCGCGGCTCGCGAGGCCGCGGCGCCGCGTTCGCTCGCCGCCGCCTCTGCCTCGCACAGCCTCGCGCGGCACGCCTCCAGCTCACACCGCACGCCTTTTAGCTGCGTCTGTTACACATCACAAAACATGCTTTAGACTTTTTTCATATTATATCGCCAGAGTAAGGCCCGTTTTACACGGCACCGTTTCTCACGGCTAGCCGCACCGCAGAATAATCGTGTGCACTTGTATATAGGGTGTATCTATTCAAATTCAAATATTTATTGCAAAACACAGTACATATATATGCATTTCCAGGTGTTAAGTGAATGCGCAGTTCACTGCATTTACCAATTCAGGCATGCAAAATTAAAAATTATAGTTAGACAATTTCAAACACGAAATATTTTAAGAGATACACCTACAGGTGGTAAAGAAGCCATGGAAACAATTTTTTTTTTAATTCTGAGTATACTATTTAAAAAATTAAATAATTTAAAAATACTTGATATGATGATTCATTATCAAAACTCACCGCGGTCGTGCCGCCACCGTCACCGCGTCCGGGTGGGGTCATTCATAGAATAAGTTAAATTTTGGAAAATTTTACATCTTTGCAAAATGTCTCAAGCAATTTTAAAATTATAATAATTATGTAAAAATATAAAACATTAGATAAAAAATTTTTTTCGCTGCTATGGCTTTTTTACTACCTCTATATGGTCCTCTTAAAATATTTCGTGTATGAATAGATACACCTTATATAACACGGCAAACCACCGGTTCTATGGTATTCGGCGACGGCGCCGTGCCGTAATGCTGCCGTGTCGTCAACAAACTTTAATATATTTTTGTCTAGCAGTAAACTTGTGATTAGTGTTTGCATGATTTTTTTTAGTTGACTGTTTGTTGTTGGCTTGCTGCACGCTTTGGTGATTACTGTTAGTACAACAAGCAATTGTTACAACACTGACATCCGTGCCTACACACGGCGAATAAACCGTAGTTTTTCACGGCAAAAAACGTGTACACACACATTTGTAGTGTTGTTTGGATCACTACGGAAGCTTATTGACGGACACATTTTTTCTACGGGGGAGGGGTTTATACGTCATACCGAGAAACCGGGCCGTGTACAAAGGGCCTTTCGATTCCATTACCGGTTAAAAGTCATAGCACATATATCAACTCGGAAACGGATCGTAACCGTATAACTCAAGCCGTTTAGTATTCTTTTTCATGAAACTCCCTACTGAAAAGCACACTAATCGGAATCGTAACGTAAGCGATTCGCCTCGGGACAAGCTCACGAACCGCGGTGTGGCGCGTGGTCAACCAGCGGTCCCCGTGCTTACGGCTCGTCGTCCCCACGCTTACGCCTCTCCGTCGCCGCGCTTGCGTCTCTTCGTCCACCCTTGCCCCTCTCACCTCTCCCGCGTTTAGATTCAAACTGATCTGGTGCCAGCCAGGTCAACCAGCGGTCAGCGAGCCGTAAGCGCGGCGTCGCCTAGCTGTAGCCGAGTCGACGTATCGGAGCTGCTGGTCCGGTTTGGTTACGTGCTTACGTTAGGTTGACGCCTGTTTGACGGCGAGGCGAAACGCGATACGGTGACGATCCCTTTACGAGTTGATATGTGTGCTACGACCTTAAGTCTGACAAATCGAGCTTTAGGAGACTATCTTATAAAAGTGACATAGAGGACGACGCTCTATTTATCCGATTATATTTATACCCCGATGTGTCTCATTGACTGCCAGGTACTATGTTCTATCATTATGTTCTATCGGTCACGGAAATGTAACCACCTTGAAAATAAATTCCCGTGCACACGATGACCACATCTGTTTAACGCCCCTTTTTGCGAAGACCATTAAAAAAAAAAACTTTATTTTAAATAAACTCAGGCTCTGTTACAATGATCACAGATCCCTGATCCCAGAGACCTCGGCTGGTTTTATGACGGTCTTTTAAATTTTTTATTTTCCAAAAAAAAAAGGGGCTCAGCAAAAATCTGATGCTGCTATACTATTGGTTCATGAGCGTAGGTAAGTGTTACTATAGTGGCCGAGCGCTGCGATCAATGTAGGTAATAGGTACCGACGATGATCACACGGAAAGGACTCGTGCACGGTGTTATAGTTTGACCGATACCGCTGTACCGCGCCTTAGATATTTGCGCGGCGAGACGTTATATGAAGTATGTCAAAAATACATAAATAAATAGTAATATAATGTGCAAGAATATTATGGTTATTCTTGCGGCTGTGATATAAGCATTTTTTACACCAGCTTCAAACATTTTTCTTTTTTTTTTTTATTGCTGCCAATTTGCCCACTAGATTATATCCTATGATTTACATAAGCATGATATTGGCTATTAGAAGCCATATCAAGCAAAAAAGCCGATAATTTAAAATTTTAGTTCCTATGTCTTCGAGAGCCTTTTTTAGATCCACTGTGCGGGGTTTAGCTCCTCATTCGTCACCGCCGCCCCCCGCCTCGTCGCGCATTCCCAAGGCGCGGTACAGCGGTATCGATCAAACTGTGGAGGTATCAACAACGCCACATGCGAACTACGCATCAAAGACCTGACGTCACAAATCCTGCATCGCGCTATCAGAGTTTACCGCGCGACTAGCATAATAATATATACAACATCCCGACGTCAACCGTCGGGCAGTTGCCCACCAGACACAACACCCGTCTGGTCGGAGGATTCTCCCTTTACTATAGAGTATGAGTGAACTTTACACCCTGTTCCTCATACCTCTAAATTGGTGACCCCGACGTGATGGAGGGGAGTAATGTGGCGGTATCAACAACGCCACACGCGAACTACGCATCAAAGACCTGACGTCACAAATCCTGCATCGCGCTATCAGAGTTTACCGCGCGACTAGCATATATACAACATCCCGACATCAACCGTCGGGCAGTTGCCCACCAGACATAACACCCGTCTGGTCGGAGGATCCTTCCTTTACTAGTGAGTATGAGTGAACTTTACACCCTGTTCCTCATACCTCTAAAAAACTATAGTAAATATGGACTTAAAGATGCTTAAGGATTTGTCAATAAAGCTTATACATGTAGATACAAAATTGTAATTGTGTCGTATTTTACTGTGTGAAACAGTGTGTCTACAGTCGTCAGTACATCAGGTTATTCCAAACTGTCAAAATCCAAACGATTTTAAACCTTAAAATGTCGATGGTTGAGTTCAAAATAGAATGAGAAAATTTGCAAGTTTGTGGTACCTAACTTGATGTGCTGGCGACTGTACATAAATAAATATTATCGGCTTAAGGGAAAAAATGCACAATAAATTACAGACAACTTTTACTTCTCACACATCACATACCTCAAGATCTTTGTTTTTCAGTTCGTGAATGTCAGCCAAGTTCTCTAAGTCCGTCAGTTGCTCTTCTAGCATACCGCACGCCTCCTGCAGGGCTTTGTTGTTCTGTCAAAAAAATAACAAATGTTACTGTAAGCCCTAATACCGCACACTTTACATCTAACATACTCTCTAGCATAGTAAAATAAACAATTAGTATGAGGAAAAAAACAATACAAAACGTCTTGGAATAACAAACAATACAATAATAGAAAACATACGGAACACCTTGAGCGGCCAGTCTTACTGATTGGCTTTTATTTTGACCACCAGCTATACCAGAATTAATAGTATTGACATGACGAAGACTTCAAAATTTAGCACACTTCGTAACCTAAATGTACGTTCAGCTGTAGTTTGCTATACTATCAACTTGCTGACTGTCGAACATTTTGACACAGTATGAGCTATATGCACATAGTGTCCACTAGCTGCTGCGCGCGGCTTCGCCCGCGTGTCTTTTTTCTTAAGTAAAAATCCTAAGTTACTCCTTATAACATCAGCTATCTGCCAGTGAAAGTTCCATCAAAATCGGTGAAGCGGTTTCGGAGATAAGCCGGGACAAACAGGCAAACAGATAGATCGATAGACAGAATATAAATAAAAAATTGTTTTTTTGTTTTATAACAAAATATGTAGGTACTGTATTTACTTTCATACGCATTTAGTAAAAAATAAATTTTATTTATTTTCTGTCTGTCGATCTATCTGTTTGAAGCCGAGAGTCACATTATACTCCCTGTCATTGTGATCATTTTTTTTTTGTACTAGACCATACCTAGGAACTTTCTGGTTACGGAGATATTGAAGGTCAAAGTTCCAATTTTTTTTAAACTTTTTTTCTCGAAAACATGTTTTAAATAATATAAATTAACTTAAAATAACCCCACAACTCTTGCACCCATAAACACAATGTTTTGCGTGCGTTACATTGCACGCTGCAGTAAACAGCGATTTTTCACACCTAAAATAAAAGTCATTTCCCAGCAAAAAATTTTACTCAATGTTGCTTAGTTTGATGTACAGAATGCGTAAGTAACGGCTATGTGATGGATCTTTTTATACCCTGTATACAACGAGTAACGTTAAATGCGCAAAACCTCAGACACCACAACTGATTATTAATTCAATTAACCTATTTCAGAGAGAAAAAAAATCATAAAAAAAATTTGTATGTGCTGTTTTAGTTTTACTGGCAATTCTGATCGTTCTATCGAGGGAGGGGCCGTCACCGGGCCACTCGCTGCGCCGCGCTGACATTATTATTTGTATATCCCGCTTGAGAAAATTTAAATTTATTCGACAACAATTTGTGTTTGTTTACCTATTTTGGCGGGTTTGCGCATGTGATAGTTTGACCTATTAATAAATAGACACGGCAACGAATTTAATGAAGGTTTTCTATGAAAAAAAAAAAAAAACAAAAAAAAAGTGGCTCAATTGATTCTGCTCGTTATTCTGATCAAACTATTTTCAGGTTTTGCGCATTTAACGTTACACGTTGTATACAGATTCTAGTCGAGCTAACAGCACACTCAGTCGTAGTACCGTAACAAAATGCTTGTTAATAGCCGTGATGGCGGTGTCGGCGGCGCGGCACCGGCCCTGCACGAGGTCCGCGGCCAGCGCCAGGCGCACGCGCCGCGCCCAGCTGGGCTCGCGACGCCGCGCGCCCGCACCGGCCGCGAACAACTGCCGCAGGTACGCCGGCTTGGGCCACACCGGTGGCTTCTCGATGCTCTTGCGTTTGTACCGAAGTTGTACCTCCATGCCGCTGGTTACTCTCGCCACGTATGGTGGAATCGATGGGATTTTGTACGACGCCATAGTTACGACTTGCGAAGACTTTTAATGGATTTATTTTAACGGTTTTAATGTACGGATTAAAAAGCACTGATAACAGCGATAATAACCTTCGATTGTTTTCTGTTATATTACGTGGTATTAAGAAAGAAAATGATGTCGGTGTTACCATACACCTTTGCCCAACCCTTCGGGAAATATAAGCCTGATGTTATCTTGTAAGAAAGTAGATAATTATTTTAATTTCATAATGAATAGATAGATTAAAAAAACACTGTATTCTTCTTTGATCGAGTTGTTACACACGATACGAAATACGCGAAACTAAATCGAAACACCAATCAAAATACTGTAAATAACTATACTACACACAAATTATTAAGAAAAAGGGCACGTAGTCACCGCGGAACCGAAACTGCGGACAATATGACTCGCGCACAGATCATCGGCCGCCTAAACAATGATGTTTACACTATGGGCTCAAAGACATGCAGACAAACACAACAAAACCATCGAGAGAAATGAATGCCCAAATATTGATTACATGACAAAGATATCTAATTATAAATATCATTGTTCAGGACTGCAAGCAGCTAACAATAACTGCAACCATTATTATTAACGTCTAGTTTGAAAGTAGCTGAAATAGATGAGGACATCTGCACTTCTATTGTAATCTATACAAATAAACAAAATTGAAGTGTCTGTTTTAGGGCTTTATAGCACTAGCGAGTTGCGAGCGAGTGGAAAGCGGGGCGAGTGCACAGCGAGCTCGCCGCGAGTTCGCAACGTGTGCGCGGCGTACACGCCGCGGGTGCGCAGCTAGCTCGCCGCGGATGGGCAGCGAGTTCGCGGTATACGATCCGCATTTTGTACATTCAGTGCCAGTTGTACGTTCAGTGCCATTCATAAAATGGCGTCGACAGCGCCGTTCGCCGCGAGCTCGCTGCGAACTCGCGGCGAGCTCGCTGCGTACTCGCCCCACTTTCCACTCGCTCGCAACTCGCTAGTGTGATAAAGCCCTTAATGTCAAAATTAAATTATAATTATTAAATTATTTATTGCTTTTTACTAAATGCATATTATTATGAAAGTATATACGGTACTTATATTTTTTTTTCTGTCTATTCCGGCTAATCTCCAAAACAGCTGGACCGATTTTGACGGAACTTTCACTGGCAGATAGCTGATATTATAAGGAGTAACTTAGGCTATTTTCGACTAGCTGCTGCCCGCGGGATCGCCAGCGTGAATAAAAAATATAAATTGTTACATTACAAAACAGACACTTCAATTTCATTTATTTGTATAGAAAAAGCGACGCGGGCGAAGCAGCAGAAAGCAGCTAGTAAACAATCAAACCGGTAGGTCTATGGGAGAAATTCCCTAAACCATGTCTTTACATACGCTGTCTGGTAGCGTATGTAAAGGCATGGTTCAGGGAAATTTTCCCTTGGTGCACAAGGCTACAAACTATTTATTTTGCAACCTTAATCAACTATTTTTACTTAAGCGTTATGTAGTATAAGTTGATTTTTGTGAAAAAGGTCCTAAAGAAATTCGGTTGTAATGGAATTTGAACTTCGGCTTGTATGATATTGAGTTTGTATTCCTAAAACTTGATAATTATCTGAGATTCTGAATTCAAATACAGGGTGTAAGGGACAGCCAGTGCATTCTGCTCCTTATTTTGACCACGCGTGAAATCAGCTGTTCACTTTCTGCCTAGCTACGTTCATCGAACTCACCGCGCCCCGTGGCGGGGAGGGCGGCCGAAGGCTCGCTGCGCTGCCGTTCGCTACGTGCGTTGTGCCACGTCAAAGATACATTGCGTGTGAGGTAACAAAACAAATCAGGTTTATTGGATTCCCATAACGTTCCTGAAATAGTTTCATGTACCGGTCATCTTAGTATGATATATTGAATCCACCCCATAAGTCTGCGGAGGGCTGTCCCTTACATCCTGTATAGTGCATGACAAAGGTTTTAAAAAAAAGCTTGTTGTGGCTTGTGGCTAAATAATAATAGCCGCACGAATCGATCGAAGGTTAAGCTACGCTTGGCGAAGTCGGTCCGTGGATGGGTGACCATCCGTTACATACCGAGACTCCTCCGTGACTCGGAAAGCACGTTAAGCCGTTGGCCCCGGCTGTCATTGGAAGCTCTCTGACGTTAGTTACGAGTTGTCAGAAGCCCGAAAGTCTGACAACCAGTCTTACCAAGGGGTATCGTGTTACCCAGTTTCTGGGTTGTGGAGGTTAGATAGGAAACCGACCCCAATATATTCAGGAGGAGGCTAGGCAGATCATGATGACCAAGGTTTAAAAATAATGATAATGTTTACCTGTACGAGCTCAGTGTTGTGCCTCCTGACTTCCTGCAGCTCGTCGCGCAGCTGCGCCCTCTCGCGGGAAGACAGCTCCTCCTGTTCCTCCGCGTGCAGTCTTCTCTTCTCACTGTACTGTAGCTCACTCTTTAGCTTACGGATGTCGTTGCGAGACCTGAAGGAAATAATCAAGTTTATAGTTACATTGCTAGGTAAATTGAACTTGTCATAAAAGTAGAAGTCGATTTATTTTCATTTAATTTTATTTGATTAATTTGGATTTGGTTTAATTTAATGTGATTTAATTAAATTTTCAATTTTATTTGGTTTTATATAATTTCATCCTTCCTTCCTTTCAGCCGAAAGACGTCCACTGCTGGACATAGGCCTCCCCCAATTGGGAGGGTTTGCCATAATCGCCACGCTTGGCAGGCGCGTTGGCGATCGCAGTATGGTGTTAAAAATGCACAGAGAACGTTGCTGCCCATTCTCTAGTAAGTCCCTTAGTCGCCTTTTACAACACCCACGTGAGGAAATGGGGTGGTGCTATTCTCTTTATGTCCGGCTCTACACGGCACACATAATTTAATTTGATCTTATTTGGTTTTTATCTAATGATTTATATTAATTTATATGTGGCAATGAGTGTTATTTATCTGCAATAAATGAATTTATTGTTTATTTTATTTTATTGTAAAAAAGATCAGAACCAAAAAAGTCAAAATATTTTTGTTCACATAAACCTACGTGGGCACTTATGAAACGTCAGAAGCTATGTGTATGGTTCCAATTGGTCGTTTCCTAGGGTGAAGAACCGACAAGAAACTCTATGGTTAATCTTTTAAAAATAATTGGCTATACCATTTTTTCTAAATTACAATGTCATGAAAGGACAGTCTAGGATGTCAACCGGTACCACTATCTGTCTAGTTCGCAAAAAGCTTAGCGAGAAGATACAACACTTCACTAAAAGTCGGCTTTTAAAGAAACAAACTGCGCACACATAAATCACGGTATCAGGGCCCGTATTATAACCGTTTGCAAGGCAATTTTAGCGCAGGGAAGGTCAAACTGATCAAAATATTTGTATACACACTGTAATTTGTCGTCAAGTACGCGAAGAAACGTTTTTTAACCGACGAACAAAAGGAGGAGGTTCTCAGGTCGATGCGCAACATGCATCATTTTATACAGAGTAGTCCGATTTTACGGCAGGTACGATACGGTATGTTAAAGATTTACGGCCTTACAAATAAACACAGAATAAAGTTATCCTAGGAATAACTTCGGTATAACCATTTTGACGTTTATACCTTGTATAACTTTATTCCGTGTTTATTTGTATTAGGGTAAGCGAATTTACTGCGTACAATGTTTATATTCCGACTCACATTGATGCCCACATTCCCGGTAGAACGTCGACACAACTAGAACGGGGCTAAACAATGACATGTGACTATGTTAGGTATAGGCACATCTTTAACTTGCAGTTACCTCAATACTTTACTTTGATTATAAATATATGTTTATGTTGCTTATAGCATAACTGCACCAAAGAATTCTTCCAATTCTAGTAATGAAGACAACATTAAACAGATTTTTTTCTAAATAAAACAAGATTTCGATTCTTAGGGAACTCGAACGCAAATTACGCAAACGTTCGATGATTGAGACGAGTTCCAGTTTTCCAAAAACAACAAAGAATATACAGAAAAGTAAAAACAGTTAAATATAAATATAAATTGTAAAATACACACGTCTTGGGTCGTTGCACAGGCGGCATCACATCACCGCTATTATTTTGTTCAATTTCTATAGAAAACACTTCAACATTATCTTGATCTATTCATTTTGAACTTGACACATTTTTTTGTTATAAATAACCACAGTTACACGCATTCTGCCGGCATTACTAATAAACTGGGTTATAAAGATAAGTCATCTCAAATTCTCAACTCATTTATCGAAGTGTCTTATCGCACGGAGAGATGACATGTGTTTTCAATCAAAAGATACGATTATGACATAATAATTTGAGTTTGCGTGATGCGAGCTAAGTGCAATGGCTATTGTGTTTAGAACAAATTATTCTCTAAATTATGTTACATAGTAGTGGGTTTGCACAAGATAATGAGTTCGAATCGCACTATTGTAATTAGTGATCACTTTACGCATGTTTTGTTAAGTATTATGCGATTTGTCTCAGCAACACTGCTGTAGAAAACCTAAAAGAAATCGTCGTGAGAAAATTGGCATGTCCTAGAACCGGAAATCCGTAACATGTGGGTGACGTCATCAAACCTGCCTGCGCCCGAGTGATGTATTACTTATGCTGACTTATCAACATCAAGCTATGATGTTGACTGCTACGCGAGTTAACACGTATGGGTGTTACAAGAGACATGTACGAGTAAGATAGAAGATAGCAGGTCGGCACGTGGTGAGGAAAGAGAAAGCATGCATCGCGTGATTGTGTTTTAAACAAACCGTTGTCATGGTAATGACACCAAGCGCATTTGCTGTGCTTGGTGTCGTTACCATGGCAACGATTGATTGTTTCCTCATTACGACCTATGAGGAGCCAATCAGATAAATAAGCACAGCCCAGTTTAGCATGATGTTGATTAGTTATAGCCCACTTCATCTTACAGATATAGGTCTTTATCTCAGCAGTGGAAACATAGTCAACCTATAATGGCTGACTTATTTTTCATTTATTTCTAACGTACCTGTCAACTTCAGCCTGCACAACTTCGTGAGTTTTCGTGAGCTTATCCAACTGCATCCTAAGTCGTTCGGCCTCCTTCGTGGCCCGCTCGTGCTCCGGCCGAAGTTTCCCGATCTCAGTCGAGAGCTCGCCGGCTTTCTGTTCGGCCGTCTTGCGCGCTTCGAGAGCGTGTGCTAGACGCTCTTCTGCGCGTTTTAGATCGCGCGCCGTTGATTTTGATTCGACTGAGAGTTCGTTGTATTCTCGTTCCTGGTGAAAAAAATTTTACTTGAACAGCTAGGTTTGAATGGGACCTAGGTCTTATCCAAATAGGCCTTCATAGGTCTTATTAGGTCTAGGTCCAAAGATCAAATGGAACATAGAAGAGGAGGAAATACAGAGGAGGAAATACACCAACATTTTGGTGATAGTTAAACAATAAAAACTGGACAAAAAAAATTACCTTCCGCCATCTCGCTAGATTAGCTGCCCTAGCTTCTTGGCGTAGAGTGGCCATTTCTTCAGCACGAGCCTAAAAAACAAAACACAATTGTAAAAAGTCTTGTAATTAGAAATAACCCTACTTTAGTCCATAATTATCACATACCTGTAACTGAAGCTCAGCTCGTTCCAACTGTTCCTTCAGCAAGGATATCTGCGCCTGCGCTTGCATGTCTCCAACGCTCTCGGTATCGCTCTGAGTATCTTTGCGCGCTTCGCTCCGAGCGCTCACGGGTTCGGGAGCGGCGCGGTCGCTCTCGGGCTGAGCAGACGTAGACGCGGCGGCCGCGCAGGCGACGCATGAACGCTTTTCTAAAGCGCTTACTTCTCTTTCCAGTTGTCGTACTAGTTGTTCTAATGTATTCACCTGTATAACATAAGCATTCGTATATTGATTTATAACTTTTAAGATGTTTTATTTGTATTTATGCCAATGAACGCTTTTTCTTTCAATTTAAAAGAAATCGATCAAATATAGCATTTGAACATATTGTTACGAGTTTGCGGTTCGTGACAATAAAAACTGCCGATTTAAAAACCAAAAATGACACTTTAATTAAACAACACTGATAACAACTCAAACACACTAATTATAAAACACAAATACACTACTGATCGCTCTAAAGTCGCACTCAAATATTGCTTGTATCGTTTGAAGTTTCGACTGTGTCGGGTCGGGGTCCATACCGGCCTTATATAGACCTTAGAAAGTTCCAAAACCTTCTACTGTTGAAACATCTAGAATGTTCGAGTACATACCGGCCCCGACTGACCAGATGTCGAAAGTTCTAGCATCGAATTTTCTAGAAGAATCTCGAGTCTACTAGTTCTGCTACTCGATACTAGATGGCACTAGTGGTACTATACCAGGCATTAATTGTGGCGCGCAACAATATTAACTTTCAAGTAAGACACGCGAAACGAAAATTGTGTAGCTACTACAAAAATTGGTTACCCTATGAGAACAGAACTGGTATGACTTTTATCATACAAGGTTAAACTTCATCTAGGGACGTGGTGACCAAGTTAATGCAAACGCAACTATATTTTCAGAAGAGACCTGTGTTTGTCTAGCAATGTTCATCAAAAATATGATATCGATTGAGGGTCAGTGAGGCCAATGCCACACTGAGACTTATACTTGGAACACTACAATTTAAAAGATATAATAACAGCTTTCCGAGTTTATCTTGGACATTACTCACATCGGTGAATAAAAACATCGTGTAATCTAGACCTTAGTTAATGTACGCCAGCCCGTCTTGTGCAAACCTGGTAATCAATGCTCGTGCGTCCTCTCTCTTTTTCTTCTATAATAAATGAATAATACGTTATTTGGACAGCGCTCCTGGATGGGCGAGTCCTATTACTGGCTGGACGTAAGACGCGTCGCATGAGCTCAGTACAGAACACGCAAGCTAACCACTCAAGGTCACTGGCATATATCTGGGCCATAAGAGACAATGGTGCCGATTCCCTTGTTCACAAACGAAACTAAATTTAAGTTCAGTGCATCTTTTTCTTTCTATTTCATTAAGAAAAGGACAGAAGATAAATTTTAGTTTAGTCCTGTCAAATTAATCAGCGCCTGTCACTATTCCATACAATTTTAGACGTGATTAAAAACTTGCCTACTAAAATTACGTCAATTTACGTCATGCGCTGATTAATTTGAAAGGACTAAACTAAAATTTCTTATTTATTTATTTTATTATTTATGTACACACATTTAAATACATAGAGATACGACATCATTATAATTTCAGTACAAAGGTACTGCTTATTTCTTAAGAAATTTCTTCCAGCAGACCTGCGAAAGGAGAAATGAAAGAGAAATGTAGACAATAGTCAATAAATAATAATAGTAATAGAAGAGAGAAGAGAGAGAAAAATAGAGTGTAATAGTGTGTGTGTGTGTGTATCTTCTCTCCTTTTCTTAATGAAATAGAAAGAAAAAGATGCACTGAACTTAAATTTAGTTTAGTTTGTGAACAAGGGAATCGGCACCAATAATAGGCTGGTTATAATATAAGCGTCACCTTCTCCCGATGTCGTGCATCCTCGTGCAGCGCATTAGCAGCGCGTTGCTCAGCGTCGTTGAGACGTTCGTTGAGCCGCGCCTCCGTACGGGAACACTGTTCTTCAAGCGCCGCCTCGCGACGCACCGACTCTTCCACACCACGTTCTAATTGCTGTATAACAGATACACTTATAATTTAATTTATATTAGGAAAAGAAAACTGGACGAACTCAAAGCATTTATTTCAATTAAATCATTTACAGGCATTTTTGAATAGGGATGATGACTAAAAAAAAATTTTTTTTGTCCGTCTTGATGCAGATTTAAAAAATATTAGACAAGTATGTATGCAATGTATTGTAGTAATCAAAACATTACGTCGATACTCGTACATTGAGTTACAAATGTGGCATGACGTCACTGCTCGCTAGATTTTATACGTAGCTGTGACGTAACGAGACCCCACTCCCAAGTTTAATGTGTTTTATCTAAGTAATTTTTTATTAATATGATAAAGCAAAAAATACGTGTCTAACATTTTTTTATTATCTGATGGACGGACTAAACAGTTTTTCTTTTTTTTACCCAGGACACATCCCTATTGTCAAAGAGTCGTTCAGTTAGCCAGAAAGTTGAAGCTAGTTGCCCATTCCAAAGCGTAGATCTCTATGGAGAAGAACTCGCCAGGAACTTCAAGGACACTCTTTTAAATCAAGATATTACAAAAATCCTGGATGCATTATTCTTGTTGCTTCTATATGTGAGACAATGTAAAAAAAAAAACAATTCAAAATATAAGATTAAAAATAAGCCCTGACAGTTAAGAGATGACCAGTCTCAACTGACGGCGCCCGTTCACGAACATGACGCGTGGATCAGCACCATCCAGCTCAACCATTTTGTAGGGAACCGATCCAACACACGCGCCACAATCAGTGAAATAAAATTAAATGAAATCGTTTATTCTGTAAATAGGATATCGGAATCACTTTTACACGTCATATAAAAAAATAAAAATAAGCTAGATGAAGTCGACATTTCCTATCTGACTACCCCTGAGAAGAAATGGCGAAACAAACTCAGGGGTCAAAGTCTCTTTTAAAGTCCAGACAAAATCTTGGTCAGATCATGTGAGGACCATGTAGATCCGTGTCTGAAATGGTCTTTTGAGGAAAGAACCACACAATTTTGAGTGGACCTGTCCAGTAAGTGGTAGCATTTGTCAGTAAGCGTGTAGCACAACTCAGTATTTAAGGAGCTCAACGACTCGACGAACAATACCAAAGAAAGGACATTTGGGTAGGCCGCATAAAGTACTCAAAATACCAGACCATCATTAAAACTACGTGAGAAAGAGGAAAAAGAAAAAGAGATAATCTTAAAGGAAACAAATGACCCACATAGTGCTCACATTCACAATAATTAAAGTAATATATGTAATACTTTTCAAAGTGAACATGACATACTCTCAACTGCCATGGACTTTCAAGTCAACATACACCATAATAACATAATAAACGGCTCCATGGTACTCACACATTATAACCGCTTTATCATGATATTTATACATTAATGCACACATGTGGATATATGTGAACATTTATAACTGCTATAACAAGATAGCAGCGGCGGAGGATAAAATGGACGTAGTTAAACGAACAGGATCCAATCCACAACCTGGTCAAAAATGAGTTAAGTGTACCAAACTGATGCTAAATATCGATACTATGGGCGAGTAAAATAGATCCAAGCAAAAAACAACAGTTTATCATTTTGATCAACCTCAGAACCAGCCCACATACACGGAAATATAAAATATGTTATATTTTCTTAACTTCAAACGTCAATATCTCTAAAAGGACTTTGTGTGGATTGGATCCTTTTCGTATCACTACGTCCGAAAACGAAAAATAAAAGACTGTCCTCTCGCCTATGTTTTGATACTACTGTCCTGTCCTAGTCAATATCATGTCAAGAAAAGAGCAACAAAGTATGCACCGGATTTTGAAAGGCCAAATGTCAAGTTAGATAACACTTTGGATGATGATATTTCGATTACTTATAGCATTGTTTCTACTTTGTCGTAACGATTTTCTACCGTTGAAAGTCTTAGAGTTTCTAGCTTCGTAATGACGGCAGAAAATAATATGCGAAATGATGATAATTATATATATAAAAATAATGTTAAAAAAGTAGCCTAAGTTACTCCTTATAACATCAGTTGTCTGTCAGTGAAAGTCCCGTCAAAATCGATCCAGCCGTTTCGGAGATTACCCGGGACAAACACTGCTGGACATAGGCCTCCCCCAAAAGGGGGGAATTTGCCATAATCGCCACGCTTGGCAGGCGGGTTGGCGATCGCAGTATGGTGTTAAAAATGCATAGAGAACGCTGATGCCCATTCTCTAGTATGTAACCATGTATTTAATAGGTTTTGTGGTATAGGGTCCTCCCAATTTAACTTAATGACCCATAACTGTTGTAAAAAGATTTTTGATTTAATAATGCATGCACAAATTATAAGTCATTTAGTAAATAGTTTTTATTTTGACATAACAAACAGACACAATTTAATTTATTTGTATAGATTACCTGTACTTGTGCAAGTAACGTGGACGCTCGCACTCGTTCCTGCGCCAGTTGTACTTGCATCTCCTTCATCTGTTCTGATGAGGTGCTAGCCATGCGCTGCTTCTCTCCCAAACGTTCCTGTGACAAAACAATATATAATATAATTTACCATTTATATAACTTGTATTTTACAAAGGGATGCCGTTACCCGACATTTGACTGTGAAATACTGTTACAAGTTGTTAGTTACATCTTTAATGTTGAATTTATAACTACACTAGCTTTTGCTCGTGGCTCCGCCCGCGTGGATGTCGGTTATCGCGTAAAAAAGTATCCTATGTCCTTCTCCATATCCCAGGCTGTATCTGTGCCTCATGACGATCGAAAAAAATTAAAAATTAGGGATCCTTGGTAAAATTTGAACAATGTAACCGAAGGTGTAGAAAAATGAGTCTTAAAATGTCTTTCGTCGAATGCGCTGCCGTGCGAAGCCGGGACGGGCTGCTAGTTTATAATATTAGTATGGATGTGAGAATGACATAACAAAAAAATTGCCAGTCATAAGGACTGCCAACAGATTTGAAAACTCAAAACTTTGGAATAAATCTGTTCTTTTTTGAAGTTTTAAATCAATTATAGTCTGAATTATTTAAACTTCATAATTTGTAAATTGAAATTCTTGAGTCTGGTTTTCACATCTATTGGTACTCCGAGAAATAATTATGGACATCATCATTTCAGCCGAAAGACGTCCACTGCTGGACATAAGCCTCTCCCAATTGGGGGGGTTTGCCATAATCGCCACACTTGGCAGGCGGGTTGGCGATCGCAGTATGGTGTTAAAAATGTATAGAGAACGCTGCTGCCCATTCTCTAGTAAGTTCCTTAGTCGCCTTTTACGACACCCACGGAAGGAAATGGGATGATGCTATTCTCTACATCCAGCACCACACAGTACAGCGCTACATTATGTACATATTCCTTTTGAAATATCGACCTCTGGCTGTGATTGATTGATATGGACCTACTAAGTACGACGACTTAGCATTTAATAAACGGACGACATACCTACATCCGACTTTACGGAGTTAACGTGGAATTGGAAAGTGTTTCTGTATTTTATGTTAACTGCAGATCAGCTTCTGGTGATAACAATGTTGGAAATATTCGACAATGCTTTTTTTTTGTTATTTATGTTTCTACATAAAGTGCTCACTATTGCACTGCAACATAACTTCATTTATTGCTATTACAGCATGTCGGTGACGCGAAGTCACGTAATTTTACCCATACAAAGAGTCCAAGACGCACATGATACAGTCAAGTCTAAACAATGTATTAGTGTATATATGCGTAAACATGTACACACGGCTACATATCAAGCTATACAAATCTAGTTTACGCTGGTCTCGCATTGTATAGGATTTCCGTACAATGAGAGATCAGCTTATATTGGAAAGGTATAACTTGATATGTAGCCGTGTGTACACAGATCGCTACGCGTCGCCAGTCTGGCGCAACACGTCACGAGAAACTCGGTGACGCGAACCCATAAGTTTTTCCTCTACCAAAAATCACTCAACGCGGCTAAAGAAGTTTTTACTTCTAAAAAATGGTACACGTTAAAAGCGTCCAGAGTAGGTACTTAGCTGACTCTCCTTTGCATAAAATTAAAATTTTATAATACCTATACGATATCTACGCAAAACTAGAAAATTATGAAAATTATACGATTTGTTAGTAAAAAAAAAACTCAACCATTTGAGCAAAGGAAGGTCAGCTCATTGCAGTAACTGACAAATGGAAAAAAAAAAAAAAAAAAACTTCAAAATAAATAAATAATAATAAGCCCTGGCAGCTAAGAGATGACCAGTCCCTACTGACGGCGCCCGTTTCTCGAACAATGGATCAGCACCATTCAGCTCAACCATTTGGAAGGAAGCTAAATGTCCCACCACACGCACCTCACATCGGCAGCGAAACATCGTGCAAAAATCAGTGTCTAGCTGTATCAACCACTTATTTGCCATCCAAGCCCCATAGTCCACGACGCTTCACAAAAGTAACTCAAATAACCAATTAGTAGCCAGAATAACACAGCACTAGAATACCAATGGCAGTCCGTACACAACACAACCAATCACAAACTAGTTAAGGCGAGTAACGTCAGAGAAGCCCGCGAAATTCAAATTTTCTTAGGTTTTTTTGCAATTTGTAGGTCAGTATCAGGTTGTGTATTGATCTAAATATGATTCGCGACATTAACAAATATGGTTTTACAGAATTATAATCATTAGAATGAGCAATACAACTCCTTAAGTTAGAATTGTCCTCAAATGTCAAGATTTCATGAAAAAGTCATTCAATATGATTATAGGAACTTACAGAGTTCTATTGACGATTTTTTACCCACGACGGAACGGAGACGGTATAAGCGTTTGGGGTGAGAGGATGTTTGTGCAAATCCATGTTGACATTTTTCTCCAAAACGACTAGTCCGATTTTGATGCAGTTTTCAGTTATGGGTTCGAGTTTGATTGGTGCATGTTCTTAGATAGGTGTTACGGTGATAACTCACCAGGGGGCGCTGCAGCAAGCATTCTTTGTGCAAATCCATGTTGCCTTTTTTCTCCAAACCAACTAGTTCGATTTTGATGCAGTTTTCAGTGATGGGTTTGGGTTTGATTGGTGCATGTTCTTAGATAGGTGTTACGGTGACAACTCACCAGGGGCCGCTGCAGTAAACATTTGTTTGTGCAAAACCAAAACTACTAGTCCGGTTTCATTCATCATTACAAAAAACGTAAGAAAATTTGAATATCACGGGCTTCCTTAACGCATTGCCCTTAATAACGCGTTAGGTAGCCACGTCGTGAACACAAGTAATAACTTTGGCAAAAACTTTTCAAGGAGCACAATATGTTTAAAACATATCCTCAAAATTACACTCATTCAATGCATTCAAGATTCAATTAGCTAAATATTTAATCGCAAATAACACCCTTCCTATAAACTAAATGCTTTGTATGGTGTAATTATGATATTGATGCAGTGACGATTGTGACGTCCTTCATATTTCATATACATATTCTATTCTATTCATGTCCTCATGTAAGTGGCTTTTGTGTCTTTTTTGAGAATCTTTAAACCTAATAAATAATCCTTACCTGCGTGGAGGATAAGCTCCTGGTAGCCTCATCAACCTCGTCCCGCAGAGTTCTGTTCTCGTCCTCAAGCTTGGCCACTTTCTTCTCCAACGATTGCCTGGCGCGCGTCTCTTTGGCCGCGTTGGCCTCGGCCGCGGCTATGCGAGTGGCCGCCTCTCGGCTTTCGGCGTCGCCACCGCTGAGGGTTTGACGACGAATCGCACGCTCTTTGGCTATTGTGTCCTAAAAAAAAAACTTATATGTTGAAGTGTGATATTTTAGTGCTAACGATAATACGCGTAGCTACGGGATCAAATTTACAAACAATCATGAATTCTACTTTAGATCTAAATACTTTAAATTCACATTAGATAGTTTACATAATTTTAGAGCTATACTCCATTTAAAATAGTTAGACATTTAAAAAATCCTTTCTTACAGTTCGTTCAACCGATTTTGACTTATATTCCGTAGGCATAAGAATGGCATTAAAAGCAAAAAAGTAGTTACAACACCAACTGTTTACTGCAGATGCCATTTTGTCATGCCACCAACGCAATAGAAGTCAAAATCGGTTGAACGGACTGCAAAAAAAGGTTTATTTAAATGTCTAATCTTATTTCAAATGGAGTTAAGATATTTTAAATACACTAATAATCAAAATAATACTAATACTATAGATATTTAAACCAACAGTCAGCGCAGACCATCGAAGTAGCGGCGAAGAGGCTAAAAAACCAAAAACTTTTTTTTTTTTTTGCATTACGCCTAATGTTAGGTGTTACGGTATTCCATAACACTAAATTTCTGGTGAGCCTAGCGCGATGGATATTGTCCCAAGCGATGGCTTGCGCTGAAACTGACTCAACTATGTAGTATTACTTCTATTCAAAAATGATAGGTAAGAAGTGGGGCCTATCCCCCAAAATTATATTATGGCTGTACACCGCAGTGATCCGCCCCATGATCACCTAATAAACTATAACGCATGCAAAGACTAGCCTACATGGCGACCATGGGCTGCATGAGGACTACTCCGACTGCAGCAGTCGAAGCCATGCTGGAACTACCGCTGCTTCACCTGTTCATGCAGCAGGAAGCGATGATGGCGGCAGTACATCTCAATGCACTAAATCTCTGGGGTAAGAGAGACACTTCATATCGCAATGCTTGAGGGACTCAACAAGGAGTTCCCATAAATAATCAGGTACCCAAACAATTTATCTTTGATAAAAATACAGAATCTAACTTCACGAGGATCGCCGATGCGCCCAGCAGAGCTGCGCATCTTTACAGATGGATCCAAAACAGGTAGTGGTACAGTTGCTGGAATCTTCTCAGAGGACTTCAACATACACATAGCCACACCATTGGGGGTCCCTACCAACGGTGTTCCAGGCAGAATGCTTGGGTTTTTCTCTAGCCGCCTCTGCCATCATGGCTAGGAAATTTATGGACCACTCAATCCGCATACTCTCAGACAACATGGCTATCCTGCAAGCGCTAAGCAGTCACACAGTTGACTCTGGCCTAGTATCCTCAACAACATGACCATTCAATGGATCAAACAACACAGCGGTTCGCGAGGCAACGATGCAGCTGATGAGCTTGCCAGAAGGGGGTCGAGCATGGTACCAGTGGGTGGTGAACCTATCGTATAATAACTGACACGAGTCGTGAGCACAGATGAGCAGTAGTGGGGGCAAGCTCGCGCATGAACTCTTTTGGCTAAATAAAAATGACACGCGAGAGTCCAATAGACGACGAGTATCGACTGACGAACCAATCGCATGCAGCTAGGCGCCCCCCGGCTTCTTCGTTCCGCCAAAGACACCTAAAAATTACTACTGCGCAGGTGTCAGTTTGTGCTCACGACTCATGCCGGTTACTATACCACTCCCCTTCGGGTACTTACGCACTCTGGTAAGGAAACGCACCAGGGACGAACATCACAAACTATGGTCGGACCAAGTGAGTGCAGGCAGGCTAAGGTAGCTCTCCCCACAATTGATGGCCGCCTCACGAAACAGGTTGTCCGACTAACTAAATAACAGCTGCGTACAGTTACAGCAGCTATAACTGTTCATGAGTCATTTAATAAACACCTCTTTTTGATAGGAAACACACACAGTCCGCTGTCCAGGGCTTGCATGGAAGACGAGACAGCAGTTCATGTTCTACTAAACTGCCTGGTGGTCGTCACATACAGGACAAAGTACTTCGGTAACCCAGGTACCCTACGTGAGATTGTCAGCAACACCAAGGCGTTGCTGGCCTTCCTTGAGGATCTGGGGTGAATCGAATAATCGATATTCATTTTATTATCCATCCGTACGCAAAATACGCGCATTGACGTGGAGTTGCGGACACCGGCCCGTATTACCTATTACACCTATTCATCACATATATGTACATACAACTTTAACAAACATACTACTTCTACTGATTACTTCTTCAGTACTACTACTACATAGGGACGGTTCACAGGACACTACACTACATGAACAAAGACCGCTCACTCACAATGGGGCGCACGTTGATCTCAGTGAGCCTCCTGTGTCGCAACTCGTAAACATGCTTTATTATGTCCTGCCGTATAAGGGAATAAGGGACACCTCAGAATTTAGTACAATATTTTGATTTTTTTTTAATTTTTTCAGAAATTTTGTTTACTATTGTAAACAAAATTTCTGAAAAAAAATTCAGAGTACATAACATGACATATTCTGTAATTCAAAACGGTAAACAAGGGTGTCTATAGGCCGAAATTTCCCGCTGCTCGCACACTTTAAACCACCCCGCATCTGTACGTCCCGTCACCCGCTAGGACCATGAGACTGTCACCAAAAATTTACCCCACCATTCTCATTGAATTGATTGACACCTATTATATTTTATCATCAAATCCAGACTCGGACTTTTACTAACATTTTCATACTGAGAAAACCCAATAAACCATGCCGTATGTGACCCACATTGGACCCAGCACCCTAATTGCGTAACACACTATCAATCACAATCTGAATAATTTTGAAGGATATTGCCAATCCATTGCTTCATACGTTCGAAAAGTTTGTCTGCTCAACTGCTTAAATAACGCAATGAATGTTGTTGATGCATAGATTAACGAGATAAGATGGCTCTTATCTCTTCACCATCCTTGGTTGACTGGTAGAGAATGCCTAAGGCATTAAGTCCGCCTTTGCGAGAAGTTTAAATAAATAAATAAAGGAAACACGAAGATTACCGAAGACCATACCTTTTTGGTTTACCTGGAGAAAATTCGCGAACTAAGGGAACCAACCTTGTAATGCTGTTGCTGCGACCTCGCAGTTTCAGCATCAGCGAGGGCCCTCTTACAATCAGCCTGTAGATGTTCTATCTTGGTCTCCAGCCGCCTCATGTCTTCCTTCAGCGCGTCCCTCTCGGCCTGCAGCGCTGCAGCGGCTGCGCGCGCGCTGCGCACCTCGGCGTTGTTGCGGTCTGCTATGCCGGCGGATAGCTCTTGGTTGGTTCGCTGAAGAGCCATGCGCTCTTCGCGTTCTACTTCTACTTGGCGTTCGAGACGTCTGGTAATGAACATTTATATTAGTTCTTATTTTGGACGTACGTCCAAAGAATGGCAGTTACAGGAATACGGGGCAAGAATGTTGTTATATACTGGTCACCAAGATGCCAGTCGCGCTAACGGTGTATGACACTTGTCTATCATTTTCATTGACTTAAATGATTCAACCATTTTAAATGTGCATTTAATAAATGTAATACACGAGATTGTTGCAGCAACAAAATTAGCAATAGATGCAAACTTTACACACAAACTTACATCTGCACAGTGTTAAATAACCAGGCAGCCGGCTAAGTTAATACCTACTTCAGAAATACGAATTTTGAAAGGAAAGAATGATATATTTATCAGGCTCACTTGTTCTGCAGACTCAGCGCGGTGATTTCGGCCTGCAGTCTTACGCGCTGCCTCTCGGCCTCGGCGTCGGCCTCGTGCCTCACACGCTCCACGTTAGCGCCGGCCAGCGCCTCGGCCTCCGCAAGTTTAGTCTGCAGTGATGTGATCTCACGGCTGCGCATCGCCGCTAGCTTCTCTGCTGACCTGGTTTACACGGTTGTTGATATTTCGGGAGAGAAAATATATTACACTAAATTATATTTTGATTAAAAGGAGATTTTAATGTCAAAATGTTGATTGAACGTTACAAGTGATCATGGCTCCATAGATCATGAAATGATATCTTATTGAAATTACGTTTGATCTGTGTCAATGTTTCCATAAGTTTCTTGGTAGAAAAGGATGAATAAGAATCAAATTTTTTGGTATAAATGAGCAGCCCTAGCCTGTGATCCGAGCTGTGATAGAGCGAGATTGTCGCACCCTTTGGTCGAAGCCGTTATGAAGGTCTGACTTCAGTTGTGCACAAAAGAGCTGTCACCCATGTAATTGAACAAGAAACGCTGTTTACGGACTAGGTTCAAGACTAGTCTAGCCGTTCTAAACAGTCAGATTTAGCTTTAAAACAAGTCAGATTTAGCTTTAAAAAGAATCAGATTTAGCTTTAAAAAAGTCGGATTTTCATCAACGTCACCCTACGGATTAAAAAAAACCTGATCTGGCAACACTGTTCCCGCACCACTCAAAAGGCGCCATTTTTTTTTGCGCTGTTAATTGTTTTTCGAATTTGGCTTTTCCATCTGGCGCTTAGAGCGATCGCTTCTCTCGCTCTACCCCAGGACCGGCTCTAATAATGAGTTGAGTCTAAATTAAAGTGAGACATCAACGACTTGACTGTAACTGTATACAGAGCTCCGTTAGAGTTCAAAAACAAGTCCGGTACAAATATGTGAGTGAAACAGTAAGCGATAATTAAAATTAAATGCGTAAAAACTCACTTAAAAGTAGCCAAATCAATGGCAGTGCAGTCATGTGACGCGTTGAACCCACCGCTGTGATCTTCGTTTTCTTCATGCGCGACAAACGAGTAGCCTGCGGTAAACAATTTGTGTTACACCTTGCGCCGGATGCGGGCAAAAACAATGTCGTTTATAACAAGCAGTAATATGAGCGTATTTGTAAATTCTGACAAAACAAAATTATTTAGGTGAAAGTGTGCTTTTTTACTTAGATCTTCTAACAAACGCGTTATATTAGAGCACATGCCGTCGAAAACGCAAATGATGAACAACAACCAAGCGTCACATCGTCATGCCAAACGAGGAATATCTTTTGAATATATTTTGAAAAAAAAAAAATGTCTTCCACAAAAATAGAAGAAGTTAGGGCCTGTTTCATCACTTCTGGATAAATAAATATCTATGAACTGTTCTTGTGGTATTTTATTTTATTCGGGAAACTTACAGCTAACTTATACAGTGCTCTTAAAAAATATGAAATTGAAGGCTATTTTCAAATTTCCACTGATAAACACTAAAATTAAAACGAAAAAAAAAAACCGTTACAAAAAATACCTATAACATAAATTATGAAATAAATAGTACACGATCGACTACCACAAACCAAACATCATTTGACGCAAACAATTACTTTTCCGTCAAGAAGCTTAAACACTGTATTCAGGTGATTTCATACAATTACTATCCTATTTAGTCAGCTCAGCTAACAACTTGCTAACTACCAAATGTTTTGCCCACGGCATGACCTATGTTTGTAGTTGGTGTCGAGTTTTTCATGGATTGTTTTTGATTGGTTCATTACTTTTCTACAAGAAATGAACTTGAAAACAAATAAAAATTCTGAATTGTGTGCGACTTTGTGGCAGTCGTTGCTTATGACATCTGCCCCGTCTGCTCTGACAATACTGTCCTTGTCACCGCGTGCAAGTTTTCGTCCGCACGTCGCAATCTCCCGGCCCTTGCGGCGTCAATAGTTGCTGCCAATTGGAAAGAAGAGAAGAGAAGTAGTGTACTAACCGACAAAGGGCAGCTGCCCGGCGAAGGGCGGGCGGGTCCTGAAGGGCGCGGCGCTGGGCGGCTGCGGGCCGCGCGCCGGCACGCTGAAGTACGACGCGTCCTCAGAGCCGCGCACGCACGGCACCCAGGGGGGGGCCTGCCGGGACAGAATAACGTTCATGCAAACTTCCAAGAGAAACGGGTAGATATCCATAATACACTACTAGAGTAGTGTCTCCTCATCATGTAATAATAACGATGCAAACAACTAGATGTTGATTCATCATCATTTCAGCCGAAAGACGTCCACTGCTGGACATAGGCCTCCCCCAAGCACCGCCACCTCGACCGGTTCCGTGCTTCCCGCATCCAGCGGATTTCCTACGGCTTTCACAAGGTCATCAGTCCACCTTATTAGGCCTTCCTACGCTACGTTTTCCGGTACGCGGTCGCCACTCCAGAACCTTTCGGCCCCAACGGCCATCCGTTCTGCGAGCAATGTGCCCTGCCCATTGCTACTTAAGTTTGTCAATTCTTCGAGCTATGTATGTCGGTTACCTTGGTTCGTAACGTGGTAGCTCACAATGGGACTTATTAGAAGGCTAAAAGTCACCCAAAGGGTGATGGAGAAGGCTATGCTTGGAGTTTCCCTACGTGATCGAATCAGATGTTGATTAGGAAGGTGCAATACAGAGTAAGTGATAATGATACTCGTATTATGTTGAGGAAGCATTAAATACGCATATTTCTACAAAGGAAATTCAACTGACAAGTATTTTTTTTTTCCTTTATTAATAAGAACTAACGTTCTTAATAATTTATTACAATCTAGCCTAATAGACTAATAAGCAATTTAACTCTAACTTATTATTTTACGTGATAGATTACATAACTAAGAATAGTGTCAATTTGCACTTTTACATAGCACTTTCCTAGAGTCTGATAATTAATAAAGACACTTTGTTCACGTGTTACATGTATAGCACAGCATTGTTACTATTATGCATTCACTATTTATATACTACACTAACTCAAAAGGTTTAGTTCTCTTTAGCCTACGCACTATGTCCGTGTTGTCCAGCAGCTGAATTGCCTCGACATTCACATGTCGGTGAAGTCTGTGTAAAAGTCTGTGGAATTATGTATATGGAAAGCCCTCAAGCTACATACAAAAGTTAAATAAAAAAATATCAAAAGGTATTATTATAACGTGCACCGTTTTGTTCGAAACATTGTAATACATTATGGAGCAACATGTGTTTGTTGAGGAACAAAAAAAAAAGTTTACACACGACATAACACTAGAATTACCGTATTACACAATCAGCTCAAACTCACAGTAAACGAAGAGTGCATTGTCAGTCTTTCGGCCATGTGACCTTAAGTACGCAAACTTTGAAACCGAGAAGTTTATAATATTGTTTTTTTTTAATGTGAAGTTGGGACATTGAGATGAATAAAGTTTCAAACAGACTAAGGCTTATCCCGTGCGATACTTGGAAAAGGAGGTACAATTTTCATAGAAGTTGTAACGCGCACTATGTCCGGCGCGAAATTCGCCTCAGTCACAATAGGGATGTGTCCTAGGTAAAAAAAAAGAAACTGTTTTGTAGTCTGGTCAATTAGATAATAAAAAAATATTAGACACGTATATTTTGCTTTATCATATTAATAAAAAATGACTTAGATAAAAATAAAACACATTAAACTTGGGGAGTGGGGGTTCGTTACGTCACAGCTAAGTATAAAATCTAGTGAGAAGTGACGTCATACCACATTTGAACTCAATGCATCGCCGTATGTTTTGATTACGTAAAAAAAGAAAAAATACGTATCCAATATTTTTTTATTATC
This sequence comes from Dryobota labecula, assembly GCA_947523025.1. Classification (NCBI taxonomy): domain Eukaryota; kingdom Metazoa; phylum Arthropoda; class Insecta; order Lepidoptera; family Noctuidae; genus Dryobota; species Dryobota labecula. The sequence goes on from OX383303.1 coordinate 14,635,765, forward strand.
TGATTGACGGACAAAAAATATTTTTCAATACAGTTGTTAAACATGGCGTAATTTCAGAGGCTATAATTATGATTCGAAAATTGAATCTTTTGCATTTGTTTTTTACTATTTCCCACAACTGTATTGAAAAACGTCGTGTGATACACGGGTGTGAAGGTTATTGCAAACTCGTGTCATTAAAAACCTCGCCTTCGGCTCGGGCTTGTTAATGACAGCTCGTTTGCAATAACCTACTTCCCACCCTTGTATCACAATGTACTATTTTTAGTCATCATCCCTTCGATGGTATACCGCCACAGTATGAGCTAAGCTGTCACGTATCACCGATGTTTTCACCTGCCACCAGCAGATCTGTACCTGGTCTCGTATGTTGTGCGCGGGCACGTGCGCGAGCGCGGCGTGCTGCAGCGTGTCCAGGTAGGAGTAGCGCTTGCTGGGCAGCACGCGCAGCAGCCCTGCCACCAGGAGGCGCCACTCGCGAGACGGACCGGAACCGGGATCCTCCCACGGGAGCTGTGGTGATGACTCGCGTTCGTAACTAGACGAGATAAAGACATAAACAAGTGAGTTATGGAGATAAATTATTAAAAGTAGTGTGGGATGGTCAAAATTAAAGAAAAGGCTGTCCTACTCTCGATAGAGAGACCAACTGTGACACAAAGCATGAAGATGCAAAATCCATACTAATATTATAAATGTGAAAGTAACTCTGTCTGTCTGTCAGTCTTTTTTCACGCCTAAACCGCTGAACTGATCGTCATGAAATTTGGCAGAGATATAGCCTGGGATATGGAAAAGGACATGGGCTACTTTTTTACGTGATAACCAACATCCACGCGGGCGGAGCCGCGGGCAAAAGCTAGTAGGTAATCAATATGATCCTGATGTCATAAGCACAACAAATATTTTGTATCTCTCGATATACCAGATGAATGATATACAGATAAAGAATAGGATAAGAAAGAATAAGAAAAGTTCTTACCTTTGTATATTACTAAGTATTTGAGCAATAGAGTCTTCTTCTCCCGAAGAGAACGGTCGGCGCAGCGTCACCAATTCGAACGCGATCACACCGAGCGACCAATAATCACACGACGACTGGACACATGTAACGAAATTTAATATTAATATGAGGTACTCTATAATCATGTACATCTATTATAAAATGGAGACTACCTATGTTTACTATATTCAAAATAAGAATCAACTGCCATTAACAATTAAAAAGTTCTCTAAATACTTGTGTTAGTGACTAATTACCATTGATTTTCTAAAATCAAGCGCAGATTAGCTCTGTCTAAAGCTGAACTGTAGCAAATAAAATAAAAAATTGACCATACCATTCCTTTACTAAATATTTGGTTATTATTACTATCCAACACTCATGCTAAGTTAAAAACATAAAAATTCTTGCTATCAGCCACTACCTTCTACAAAACTATTATAAGTACAGTCTAAACCAGAGATTATGCATGTTGTTTTATTAATTTTAACTTAGAAAAACACAATTAGAAACATTTTATCGTAAGTTTTTAACTCCTGAAATCAAAGGCCAGCTAGCACCATAAATCATTAAATAAAATCAGAACTAAATGTATTTATAAAGTCGTTCTGTTAATTTCAAATAATTGGCAAGAAATAGAATGATGTCTTAAGAGCGTTCTTCCGTCGCGGGCTGGCAATATCGTATTTCTAGAGGTTTTTCGTGATTATTTTATTAAATTTAAATCAAAGTACAATTATTTTTTCAGCCAAGCTAAGCTATTTTTTTTTTTAAATAAGTATGTATGCTATTTTTTTTACTAAATTTTGTATTTTCTCATAAAAATGGACAAATTGACAATTATTTTCTATTTCATTAATCATCATCATCATAATTTCAGCCGAAAAACGTCCACCGCTGGACATAGGCCTACTTGATTGGGGGGGTTGTGCCATAATCGCCACGCTTAGCAGGCGGGTTGGCGATCGCAGTATGGTGTGTAAAAAATGCATAGAGAACACTGCTGCCCATTCTCAAGTAAGTCCCTTAGTCGCCTTTTACGACACCCTCGAGAGGAAATGGGGTATTCTATTTGCAGTATTACAACTAAATGTTTGTATTTACTATAAACTAAACGTTAAAAATAGCTTAGGTGAAAAAAAAAAATAGTACTTTGATTTAAATTTAATAATCATGAAAAACCTCTAGAAACGCGACGTTGCCAGCCCGCGCGGGATGAACGCTCTTAAATATGTTTAGTGTTAAATGTATTTAGTTATTAGTGGTGCTAGTAGGCCTAGTTCCAGCTTCAATCTCTATAGCTCAACATGCAGAATCAGTTCCGTAATGTAAGTATATAAGCACATGCGTGTGAGCCGACGCACAATGGCAGTAGTAACGATTCTGCCGCAATACTGTTGACACACAGTGTGCGCGGCGCAGTCGGCAGCCGCCAGCAACTCGGGCGCCATGTAGTCGGCAGTGGCCGCTGCCACGCCCGAGCAGCCGCCTTCTGACAGCCGAGCTGACGAGCCGAAGTCGCCGAGCTTCACGTGGCCGCATCTATACGGAAGACAATCTTGTTTTACCAACTTTATACAGGATAAGTTATGACCAGTGCACAATTTTTTTTTGGTGGTTCAGTATCAGTAATAGAACACATTTCCAGTATTTGTTCAATACTTTTTTTTTTTGTTTTATTTGAAATCAGCAAAATATGGAAACAATCTATTCGTAATAATATCTATGGGCGAGCGCACAGCTGATAGGTACCTACTACTGCGTTCCGCTTCAGAGACCGCGCCGCCGACGCGTTGCGCGACGAGTATGTATTATACCAGTTTCAAAATACACATCTTTCGTTAACGATAACTTAATTTTTTTGTACTAAGACATATCAAAATAAGAAATACGTGTATAATAAAACACGTTTAATTTGTTAAAATTTGCGCACTGACTAAAAAAAAAATCCTGTATAGGGTTACCAGATTTATGTAATTCCTAAAAAACGATCCTAATAAGTTACACGAAACAGAACGATTCTTGATACGTTTTGCTACACTATGAATATATCTTTATCTGTGGGGGCTGTAGGTAACAAGTACGCAACAGTAAAAGAAAGTTACTGGGTTATTTTACTTTGAACTGGATTAAGGCTTGTTTAAGGATTATCCAACCGCTCCTGCAAAGGCTTATTTAACGAATTGCAACCGCTCTGATTGATTAAATAAAAAAATATAAAAAACTACTAGTGAAATGATCAATAACTAATCGTAGGATCATCCTATGACTAATTATTGATCATTTCACTAGTAGTTTTTTTTTTTTTTTATTGTTTCTTGCAACTTTACTGTCATTTATTGAGACCTACTAATTTTAAGTCTTTTATGTGCCAAGAACCTAAGTTTTTATCCATCATATCCTGTAGAATGTATACTAATGGTGATAAAAGATCATCTTTGCTTAAATAAATTTAGGAGGTAACTTTTTCTAGAACCAGCTCCCCTTGTTTTTTATTGTTTATTGTAACTGGTTTGGAAGACTTCTTAAAAGTAAAAAAACATAATGAAATACAATATGTTATCTATGTATTTCATTATGTGTATTGTTATCTATTGAACAATAGTGCAGTTGACATTGTGTCATTAATTTATCATATAGTTAGTCACTTAGTGATGCGACAAATAAATAATCATAACATTAATGGTTTGATTAAAAAAATAAGTATGAAGACGAACATTTCATCTTAGTATCCTACATCTCTCTTCACAGCAAAAATAACGCGAACTCACCTATCCAGCAATATATTTTGCGGCTTGACATCCCTGTGCACGTATCCCATGCCGTGCAGTGCCTTGAGCGCGTGCGCCACCTCTGCCACGTAGAAGGCGGAGTCTCTCTCGGGCAGCGGGTGCGCGCGCCGAGCGAGGAGGCCCGACAGGTCGCCGCCACAACATAGCTCCATCACTAGATAGAGGTTGTTGCTATCCTAGTAAGTAAAAACAAATAATAGCTAAATTTTCCTATTAATCAAATAGCAAAGACGTAGCGTTTCGTAGCTTTCTTGCCTTTTTTTAACCGACTTAAAAAAAGGAGGAGGTTCTCAGTTCGTTGGAATCTTTTATATATATATATAACATTTTTTTTTTTTTGAGGCAAAATGTTGTATTAAAGTATTTTCTGCCAGTAAAATGACTATTTTTTCCATATTTAATCCTTACTTATTGACTCATTTATTTGAAATCTACAAAAACTAATATTTGTATACATGGTAAAACATGCAGACCTTTTCGTACTGTATGAACATCCCATGTACATTCAAGTTACCACAAACTGTCAAATTTTCTCATTCGATTTTGAACTTAACCATCAACATTTTAAGGTTTAAAATCGTTTGGAGTAATTTGACAGTTTCGTATACCCTATTGTGCTGCCGAATGTACCATATTTCTGACAATTAAATCACTTTTACTTAGACTAACCCTCGAAAGAACTGCTGTTACTTTAATATGTATTACTTACGTGTGCTATTATGCTTACTTAATTACTCATTCCCTTAATACGGTTTTAGACATTTATTTCTCAAATAGAATACAATTCACTTAACATGAGAAATACAAGTTAATCTTAATACTAAATACGAACTTATGAAGAACGGTAGGTACTCGTAAATTAATAATTTAGTAAGTACGAGTACACACAGTACAATACACAAGTACAGTTTACAGTTCCGTGGGTAACAAGAAAAAGTAAGTGTGACATTACATACCGTTTCTTGATGGCAAATCAAATAATTTTTTTAAACTTGATTAAATAAATTAGTAGCAAGAAATTAAAAAGTAAATGTGACTCTTACTTGGAAAGCATACTGCAGCTTTGGCAGCCATGGTCCAGTGGCTGTCGCGAGCACGTCTCTTTCATCGTCGGCGCGCTTGCGTGATTGCTCCTTGCGCAATGTCTTCAATGCATATACATCGCCCGTTTGCTTCTCTCGTACCATCTAGGATTATCAGAAACTCATTATCCATACTGATCCGAGTAATCCGTACTAATATTATAAATGTGAAAGTAACTCTTGTCTGTCTGTATGTTACGTTTTCACGCCTAAACCGTTGAACCGATCGTCATGAAATTTGACAGAGATATAGCCTGGGATATGGAGAAGGACATAGGCTACTTTTTTACGCGATAACCGACATCCACGCGGGTGGAGCCGCCAGCAAAAGCTAGTGTGTAATAAAACGCGCGCAATCGTTGCCTGTGTTTAAAAGACTCATGGAGGAAGGAGGAAGGTTGTTGTTAGCTGTAATAATCAAGTCTTCGTTTATTTTCTTTGCTTGTATAGTTAGTATGTATGTATCTATGTATCTATTATATAGCATTATATCTGTGTATCTATTATAGGATATTGTACTGTTATACTTTGTTTTTGCACCAATGACAACCCCATTTTATGTCCCTAAAATCACTGTCCATGCCAAGGTTGCCTGGAAGAGATCGCAGTATGCGATAAGGCCGCCCATTGTTTATTTTGTAGTGTATAAGTTGTTTTTTTTTTTTTGTAATGTGTACTTTGATGTACAGACGCCAGCAGGTCAACCTACCCGAAACTTTCACGTTTTCGCAATCAACCTTGAACCTTATGTTATAGTGATAAATTTGAAAATCTATTAAAGAAATTTGACAGATTGTAGTAGCTTGATGTGCTGGCGTCTGTACAATATATAAATAAATAAATAAAACGTGCAAGGAAATTATGAGACCTTAGCGCTTATAATAGAATAGATTATTATTTATTGTTGTAAATGACCCTTTACAAAATAAAGAGTAGGTAACATATCAACATGCTAAGAAGGAAGAAAAAGAATATACCCCTTGTGTATTTCTACTTATTATTGTATACTGCTGTGACAATAGTTAATTAGAAATATCCAAGGTGACACAACATTTATAAATTACTAGCTGCACGTAATGTTTTGCAATGTAAAGCAGAAAAGAGTTCGGTAGTTTTTTTTGTTTGTTCCTGTAACGCTCATATGCTTCTTCAGAACACTCTACCATAGTTTCATCACAATCTGATCAATGGTTTAGGAACGCGTAGAGAACAAACATTGATTTTTATTTATATAGAAGATAGATGATAATGTTTATGGTTTTGCAATTATACAGACATGTATATGTAAAATACATGCACTCTATAGTTTATTATATATACATTGCTATGTTTATTGCTATTTATGCGACTATCCACCTGTTTTCAAATATCTTTATTTTAAAATTATAACAGTTACTGTGACACAACCAGCAAAGAATAAAATAATAGGTGAACATACATGAACTTCACCAAAGTGTCCCCTTCCAATTGTTTGCAGCATCTCAAAGTCTGAGATGCATACTCTAGTCCGACGCAGCTCTGCCAGTGTGCTGCGATCTACAAATAAAATTGAAAAAACTTATTGCTATTTCTGTAAGTAGGTTTGTACAAACACCTTTACAAGTCAAAAAAATATATTTTAAACTAGATAAATAATAAATAAGCTAGATGAAGTTGGTGTTTCCTATCTGACTACTTTAAGAAGATACTCCAAAAACAAACTCCAGTCTCTTTTAAGTTTAGACATTGTCTTGGGTCAGATCAGGTGAGGACCATGCAGATTAGTGTCTGAGATGGTATTTTCAGAAAAGAGTCACACAGATTTGAGTTTTATTGTAAGCCAACTTATTGTTAACCATAGTTATTCTACTTATGGTAGCTACTGTATTGTCTTTTTTTTTTTTGTATATCCTGTAAGTTACCTCAGAAACAGCTGTTTCCTAAACCCACATTTATTACTTAGGAGCTTTGTTTTGCGTATCTCAAATGCTAGGGAAGCTGCATACTTTTAAGTTATATCAGTTTTCTTCATACTTTCTGAGGATTTACTCAGTATCTGGAGGATAAGGATAACGATAATAGGGTGAGGTAAGGAAAATAGGGTGAGGATAACTTACATTTGTCCAAGAAAACTTTGACCAAGTCATCGCTCTTCTTAACTGGGTCATCGTTACATTCATCGTAGAGAACTGTGAGAGCATCCAGCAGGGCTTCGCGGTCGACTGTCTTTCTGCTGAATCTTGTAGTCCCACCTGTCACTTTCCCCAGTATCAGACGATTCAACCGCGTGATGCGAACAGCGATTGCCTCCTTTGATGGCTCCATTTTAAATTAAACTATCACATAAACCAAAGTTCACTTATGTACAGGCATATTTTGTTTATTTATTATTGAATTCCATAAATGAATCAATCATTATCAACAATGCATTGAGCCCAGTAATTTCGTCGTTAATATTTGAAAATTGAATTTGTCGACCTTCGGGCTATGTCAATGAATATGACATACCTTTTGGTGTTGCCATTATTTCAAGATGCCCAAAATTTATAAATGCGCCATCTATTGTCGAATAGACTTATTAAAATAAATTTTATTTTCTGATATTCTCGATAGCTTCACCAAAAACCATTGACGTTTTAATGTTTTTTTTGTGTATTGAAAGTCTCTTTAGTTCTGCTACTTGACGACAGATAGTAATAAATTCAGTAAAGTAATGGAAATCGCCGCTAGAGGCACTAGTGTAGTGTGAGGTCTCCGAAATGTCAAATGTCGTTGTTTGTGGGTGGACTACGCGGGTTTATTTGAAGTTAGATTAATGTTGTGAATATTTTGAAATACCTGAGATTAATTATGGCAAATATGAATTACAGGTCAATGAATGTCAGTGATACAGTTTTATCCTTCGGAAACCTAAGTCCTCCTTTTTTTTTCTGAACAAAATGGAATTGCGCAACACTGCGGAATGCTCGATATTTTTACGGTACGATACGTAAGTAGGTAAGTATTTATAAATGTAAACTTTATTTTCACGCCCGTAGTAACAAAGTTTGGCAGCTATACTTCAGGACCTTACTCGACAGTGGCGCCATCGCCAACTGATGAGCATAAAAACGGTAAACGGCATTGTATGACTATCTAAAGAACTGAACAATTTCTTTTTCGGCTTCCCTACTACGAAATGTCAAGCCTTGCCACTGGTACCTACCTACTTACTTCATTTAAATTTCAAGTCAAAGTCAAAACGTTTATTGCGAACAGTGTACAATGTTGGTTGTTGTTTTCTTTTTTCATTCATGAAAATGCTTTCAAGAAAGTTGTGACGATAAACATTTATGTTGTCTATATAGATCAACAGTTACATTTAACGTTCGTTAAATACAAAGCGTTGTTTCACTGCATAAAAAACCCAAAAACATCAAATTTAGAAGAATAAAATGACGTTAACCAGTGGGTTACTGTAATCGTTACTTTTTAAACGAACGTTAAGGGCATAATTTTGTGAAACAACGCTTTTTTTGGTATGACGATAGTTAGCGCCATTTATGACGTATACGCGTGCGTCAAGTGGACGTGAAACAACCCGCCCTTATTAGGTAAAGTTACATACAAAGGTAGGTTGGTGTAAAAGGCCTACCTAGGTCTAAAAGGTAAAACATGATTGCATTTTTTTTTCTCGTTATTTATTAGGGACTTGCGACCATTAACAGGTCATGTCAGCCCCATCATTTCATTAAACAAGTTATACTTACATAATTTTCTTAAGACTATTAAATATAAGCCAGAATAGTGCCAGAATAGGGTAAGCCAGAATACACTGAAATTTACCTAAATCTAATGCATTTAATTTTAATTTTTTACATAAATGTTGCTTTTCAAAATCATTGCGAATACAATCTATAAGCAGGTGTTGGACATCTTCTGGTTTATCACCAGCAATACAGTTTGGTGAAAGGGATTTCTTCATTAAAAAGGTATTTTTTTTTAGTGGTACATGTCCAGATCGTATTCTAAAAGCTATTTTAACCCTTCATTCTTACTCCGATAAATACCTTCAAACGTACCTATTAGGTATACTTAGAGAGTACTCTACATTCGACACATCTGTCATGTAACCTTTTGCATGCATTTTGCAATAGGTACCAATTTATTGCACATCGGCAACGAGTGTCACAATAGTTTTGGAAACCCTGTTTAAAAAAAAAAAAAAAAAATCTGAGATATCATATCGGAGAACTTAAGATAATAATATATTTAACAAGACTATTTAATGCTATATTATATTTGTATGGAAGTTAAAATCTAAAGATATTTTTGACCCTTAAACTTCGTATTTTTATGTGTTGTGAACTTGTGACTCTCTCGTTGCCGATGTGCGATATTTATTTATTTATTTAATTTTTAGGAAAACTTACAGTAAACAAATACAGTAAGTATTAATAGTTTACGCAAAATATGGCCAATTACAAGTTTTCGCGTGTAGTACCTATATAAATCATATGAAACAGAAAATTGATAATAGAATAATTATAACACAAAACAGAATGCCAATAGATAAAATTGTCTTCAATTTAGCAACAATAGTATTGAAAATTTCGATATCAGCTTCCCGGCAGGTTGCGTTGTAGGTACACATTCGACTCGCTCTTACCATGTACGAGTTCCGTCTACGTACGTAGTGGTAACCACTGGGATGTGCAATAATAAATGAGAAATGTGCAATAATGAATGAAGAAGACGGCACTCGCAGCCCAATTTTGTGCAACAACTCGGAAACACCAGTTGTTCCATTGGCAATCTTGAAAAGAAACGAGAACTGATATTTTTCGATTTAATTTTTTTTGCAACAGTAAAAACATTCGTTGCTTAGGCTGCAAATATTATCCGATGTTATGCTACAAAACAGCACTTTTTGTTCTATCAATTTAGGAGCATTTCGCCGCCCTACAACGAAAACCAATTAAATAATTAAAAGTGCAAACGGAGATATCGCGATTACAAAGTTTATGGGGTTTGTAGTATTATATTGTTACTAGCTTTTGCCCGCGGCTCCGCCCGCGTGGATGTCAAAAAAGTAGCCTATGTCCTTCTCCATATCCCAGGCTATATCTCTGCCAAATTTCATGACGATCGGTTCAGCGGCTTAGGCGTGAAAACGTAACATACAGACAGAGTTACTTTCGCTGGATTAAATACCTACAAAATGCTAGTGATGGGGTATTCACAAAATATCGATAAACCTTTATCACTGCTACTGCAACCTACTTACTGTCGAAGACACATTAAATTTAAAAAAAATTACCTATATTCTACAATATCAGACTATAAAGTAGCACATCTATTTTTCGCCTAAACACGTCATTGGCGTTCTAGCGGTCGATTACGTTTGTCGCTTGTAAGCGTCGTTGGCGTTCAAAGGGTGAATGTTTTTGAACTGTCAAAATGAAACTCATTCGTAATGATAGTGGGTTACGCAATTACCCCGCGGGTGGGAACGAACTCAACGAACTCACGACCTGTTTGTGGCCAGTCTGCGCCTAAACTGTTGGACTATAGCCGCTTCAATTACATAATTTCTTCAGTTTTAAAAGAACATTTCAGCAATGTATGTACCTATAATACGTCCAATTAGTTTGTTTACAACTCGGACCCATTACTGTAGCTGTAGCAAAGTAACGAGTGGTCTATCATCCAAAAATAAGCTAATGCAAGCACAAGACCTCAAATCAGAAATCTTCTTAGTTCTATATTGGTACATAATTATATCTACCAAGGTTCACGAGAACTCCAAGGATTTCGCGAAGGAGTCTTGGACTAGTTAGCTTATGTGGGCTTGTAAGTAAATATTAACAAAGTATTTAGTTTAATTTTTTTTTTGTTTTGTAAGTAGTGACACATTTATGCAATTCAACACCGTCGTAAATGCGGCTCACGTGCGGCTTTTGCTTATCCATCACATTTCGATGTTCTTGACTTTACATTGACACACATTTCAAGCCTTAAATTGCATAAAATCTCACGTACATATTGATCGTTTGAAACAAAAGAATTCAGATTTAATTAGTTCATGAAATTATGACTTTATAGCTTGATTTGCCGCTAATTCACGTTTCTTGGTTAGATACAAAAAAGTATATATTGTAGACAGTTTCAATTTAGCGATAAGGTATCAAATATTTTGAAGAATTATGTTAATTAATTGATGTGATGTTATATTTCTACGTGATACGGCTGGTACCCGATGACGTATAATTAACCGATGTCCGCTGTCACCAGCCGTTGAGCACTACTCACTAATCGTCCTTACGTTTTCTATTCGTCGCGTAGGTAGTTTATAAAAGGTGGTGAGCGCTGTCCGACCGCAGTTTTGTCCTTACTCAGCTGGAGTGCGCAATCGTAGCGTTCGGAATTAGAGCATCAAGTCAGCGATAGTACAGCGGTAGTAAATTATATTTACGTGTATCAGTGAAGTGCGATGGCGGTTCTGCAAGGCCCGTCGCTGGAGCAGGCGGATCTGATCTCGCAGGAGTTGGGCGAGGGTCCCGGGGACATCGAGCGAGGCGTGCGGGATCTCCGAAGCATGCTCGCGGCATCGCCCTACCTGCCGGCGCCTGAAAACGTGGGTAAGTGCAGCTGAAAATAATGTTTTTATTTCTCATACTTGGAAAGTAAACTTGAAGTTACCTGATCAGAGGGATGAAAACAGTACTTTTCATCCCTGGGAAATTTTAAAAATATTCAAGCCATGTCCCAACTATTTATACAGCCACTCCAAATCGCGGCGTAAAAATGTCATTAAAAAATAACCAATTTTGTAACATGACTTATATTTTAACTAGTTATTGCCCGCGGCTCCGCCCGCGTCGGTTATCGCGTAAAAAGTAGCCTATGTCCTTCTCCATACCCCAGGCTATATCTCTGCCAAATTTCATGACGATTGGTTCAGCGGTTTAGGCGTGAAAACGTAACATACAGACAGACAGACAGACAGAGTTACTTTCACATTTATAATATTAGTATGGATTTACATAGATTTGAGCTAAATATTTCCATCATCAATGATAAATACTGGCTGGTAGAATGCCACAGAACAGAAAACAAAACCATAAAAATGGCGGGAAAGCGGCAATTCGATCTTCAGTTGTTTTATCGAGTGCTAATTATTTACTTAAACAGCTATTTGTATAAAATGAGTTCATCAGATTCAGTTAAGGATGTAACGCCGATTTCATTAGAGAAGAGGCTAAAACAGTGGTGGAAAACTTTTTACCGCCAAAAACTATCTCGTGCCTAGTAGGTAGGTCCTTTTCATCCCTTGTACAGACGCCAGCACATCAAGCAATCTGTCAAATTTCTTTAATAGATTTTCAACTTTATCACTACAGTATAAGGTTCAAGGTTGATTGCGAAAATGTGACAGTTTCGGGTAGCTTGACTTACTGGCGTCTGTACCTATATCAATCTTATATACTAATTTATAACGCACTAGTTTTCACACCCCGGAAAAAAACATCGTAATGAACACGTGCTTAAAATTCGTTGCAGAGGTTGTGCTTTCATAGTGTTCATACATTATCTATATTATGTAGGTATACAGTAAGAGAGTATTGAGTGACGTTCTGATAATACGGGACTTAAGGCCCGTATATCAGGACATCACTCAATACTCAAGCATTACTAAAAAAAACTAGTTTTAACCAAATGACCAAAAATGGCTTGAATCTGGTTTTAATCTGTCAATTGGTAATTTAATCGAATCCATCCATACGTACCTACTAATATCGAGAAATGTCAATGTCAAGCCGAGAAAGTGTGAGATTTTCACGCCTAGCCTAAATATCTGAACCAATTTTAAGCAATTACTGTTTTTTAAATCGTCTCCTGAAGGGTTGAAATGGGGTGTTGAAGTTTGTTTGGGCATTTTCTCTATCCACGCGGACTATGTCGGGGTGTGCATAGGTAACTAATTACCTAAGTACCTACTCGTTTTTACGAAAAAAAAGAAAAATTTACTTATATGAAAGAAAAAAAAAAGACAAAGCTTTTGGGTTTATGCTGTGTGTTTAGTTAGTAATCCATCAATAAAAAAAAATCATTATTAAAAATCTTGAGGAATGCTATAGACTATTACGCTAGGGCCCTTAGGAGCCGAGCGAAAAGAAAAAAAGTCAGGATGAACGCTGTGCTAAGCGAAAACGAAGTAATAGCACAGACAAGCAATGAATGCGTCTCGACTCGTGTCTTAGGCCCGTATTACAGAACGTCACTCAATACTCAAGCGTTACTTAAGACTAGATTCAAGCCATTTGATTGGTTGAAACTAGTTTTAAGTAATGCTTGAGTATTGAGTGACGTTCTGTAATACGGCCCTTAGTGTATTACCGCCAAGAGAGGAATTTGATTAATTAATAATAAGTGAGGTTGATAGAATACAAATACCTTAAAATATTTTAGTATTCATTAGGATTTTAGAAATCTAGATTGACTTGTTTGGTGTCTCATGAAACATCGTATGATGTGGTCTTTGACCTGAAGGTACCTGACCGAGCAGATATCTGAATAGGTAGGTATATTCATTTAGACTTTAGGTAGTTGGAAACTTGAAACTGATAGCCGGTCTAATTTGCAGACACAAACAAAATAGCGACGTCATTTTATTTTTTATTTTTAATAATAATGTCTTACTTGATGTGAGATAGAGCAGTCTTATATGATTTTGTAACCTTTGATATTATTTTATTTTCAATTCATAAACAAAATGGGCCTAGTAAGCGAGACCAGTGTTGGCTCACAAATTTTACAGTTATTGATATATAAATATACGGTCGAATTGAGAAACCACCTCCTTTTTTGAAGTCGGTTTAAAAAGGAATATAAGGCATTGCTCTAATGTCCTGTAAACATTATTGAACTAGAAAAAAAATTACATGTAAACACACCACACACATTTGCCGATGTGAAACAACCAAAATAAAGAGATATGACGCGGGCTGCAGCGGGAACGAGATAGCAATAATTGTCGCTGTTACGTACCCATAACAACTCGGAATCAAATGGCGACATAGAATGCTATTTATTCAGGAGAATTTAAAATAAAATAAGTTTTGGTGTACTCGAGTAGAAAGAAATCCCGTGGAACTTGTTTTTGGTTTGTGAATTATTTGTGCACATTTTGAAAACACAGGAAGGCATGTTGCTGCTTATTCAGACGATTACGGTAATTTTACTTAACGTGCTACACATGTCATACACAAACGCCAGTTCGATTGTGACTAAGATTAGTTGTGCCGGTCGGCATAGTTTATGCGGTCCACGTCAAGGTGCGCGTACGTGTACCTAATCTTTTTTTATATTTACCTACGTGTTTATAAATTACTTTATTTGATAGTGACATTATTAGCCTGGTAAAATATATGATTAAGATTGACGTAATTAATTCAATAATAATAATTAATAAATAATAATAATAATATTTTTTTTACTTTATGTTTATCGTAGACGTTGACGAGTTTTTGACAGTTAGTCTACCTAACCCATAGTCAATTAGCCCCGGTCTTCCCTATAGTAGGTATTTTAGATTTTAGTAAACCAACAGGATTTCATAAACAAAAAAATGTTTTACAAAAAAAAAACTTCTACTACACGACTCATTAATGAATTGAAAGAAAACGAACTATTACCTAGTACTTAATTAGACGGTACCTAGCCTAGAAGTACGTAGGTACTGCTAGACATAGTGCATCCGAGCAGAATTGCAATAGGTACCTACCTATGTAAATTAAGTCTCGCGACAAGGGCATCATAAAGGCGTGTCCACAGCCCGTCTGGTGAGGCCACTGCCCTGTCCAAAGTAGGTGTCCAATTATTTTGGTACCTATTTGTTAAAACCTACAGAATTGTCTTTATCTTTATCTTTTTTGCAATCCTTATTGTACCTACACACGGCTACACATCAAGCTATACATTTCCAGAATAAGCTGTCCTCTCATTATACGGAAATCCTATACAATGCGAGATCAGCTTATACTGGAAATGTATAGCTTGATGTGTAGCCGTGTGTACACATAGTAGTTATGTATTAAATAAATAGAAACAATTATGGAACCTGGGCCTGAAGTCTGCTATTACAATAGTGTCAGAATGGTCTCGCCATTGTGAGTATTTGACAGTGTTTGTATGGCAAATCTGTCAAAAACTCACAATTAAGAGACCATTCTGACACTATTGTAATAGCAGACTTGAGGCCCTGGGCCTTAAGAGCCATTTCACAAAATTTTAACGCTCGAGTTTAGGTAAAAGACGGCAGCGCTGTGTATGTGAGCGTAACTATCCACACATACACAATTTAAGCAGTGTAACGCGAGTGTCGAGACGGACTAAATAATCTTGAGCCATTATAATAATAATGCGGTATTTAGAGATTTATTAAAAAAGTTATTTTATTTATTCAGTCTACTAAAGCTTTCTAGACTAATAAAAAAATACAAATGTATGTTTTGAAAGTATATAATAAAAATGAACAGGAAAACAATCACATCGTACAAAATATAAGTGTTGGTCATTATTATTTGACAATAATGTCAAGTAATAATGACTATCACTTACGTTAAATAAATATTTGTCGTAAAGGTTGATCTTGCTTTTCTAGGGTCTATAATTTCCGGCAATACGCAATCTTCGTAAAAACGAGTCAATTTGGGAAGCATCAAAATGTTGTGGTCGTAGTATAATATCACGGTTACGATATGAGCACTCGACAATTGAGATGCGGGAAAAAGTAGCACAGGTCCTCCCTCGATGGGCGCTCGCGCTGTACTAAACTAGTGTTGGGTGACTCAGCACGTGTGCTAGCACAGTTGTAGCTACTCACTTGGATAAAAAGAGTCACTCACTCTTTTTATTTTGATGTGCTAGCACACACCACAGTTAGCTACACCACAGAACATTTGTACGATCAAGTGCGTGTTGGTTGTGTGTGAGTTATGAACGAAACGAGTCGCTCGACTCTCGACACTCACTCTTATTATTTTGATGTCATTGGCCAAAATTCAACTCGTGAAGCTACGCTTTGTTATTTGGCCAATGAACACGCGCGGGCTGAAGTAGTGTCGACAGCCGGACTCATACCGCACGTATTGTGAGTTTTGAATACGAGTTATTTGAGCCAATGCTATTCTTTAGTACTTACTCTGTCCATTAGTGCCCATGATTAATGAGTAGAGTATAGACAGAATGTTATTATTATTTTAGAAAGCGTAATCTTTCTCTATGAAAAAGGAATATAAAAGTTACATCATTATTAAAAAATCTCTCTTTTATTTATTAATTTAATAAAACAACGTGTTACTTAAATTTTATTTTTTATTTTAAAGAAAATGTAGGCTAATAGAAGGACGGTCATCAGTAGGAACAATAAAATTAAACAAAAAACAATAAAAAATACGATATTATTTGAAATTAGTCCTTCACCATAATTATAAGATATTTAATTAAAACTCACAAACAAACTTTAAAATTGGCACGAAAATTACGTCGCGCAAGCGACGATCGCAATCAAGATACAACAAGACATTAGAAAATGTAAGTCAAGGACTCAAGGTTAACTAACAAATTTCGCTATAAGAAAATAATAATAACAAACAACCTAAAACTTGTAGTCGTTGCAAGTTTGCAAGTCTATTTACGATTCTAAGCAAAGGAGTTAAGGTCTAAGTTTAATTGTCGTCTTTTGCTTTCGTTTGACGACGTCACGTAAACATTCTCATTTCTCTTTCCCTCATCATCACTCGCAAAGAGTATGATCACTCGTGCGAGCTGTGTGACGCGTTTAACCAACTCATACACACCACACTCGCGACTCGCATGGTGAGTCACGCGACTCACAGCACGTACGTGCTCACAGGCCACCGCAGCCTCGCGGCCTCGCCTCATTCGTGGTAGCACAGTGTGCTAGCACACTTGGTACAAAGAGTGCCTCGCACGATCCTCATTTTAAAAGAGTGTGCTACCCATCTCTATACTAAACGGTGCCCACTTGTGCATCGCAATTTATTCTTTTTTAGAGTGTTTAAAAAAAGGATATTGTGGCTAATTAAATGAAGGGATTTTAATCAAACTTGAGAATTCGATTTGTTAAAGAACATAGTTCATTTTGAGATGATTTTTAAAATGTAATTACGCTTTATTCAAACAAAAAAATCGCAATATAATTGCGAATAAATCGTAAAAATTGTCCTAAGTCTTTATTTTTTTTACCTATTAATGTTATTAATAATCGAAATTCTAGTACGTCATTTGTCGACAAAACTATATGTCTGATGCTTTGTGTATTTTTATCAGTCAAATTTATAAATATTAATTATAGAAATAGGAGTCTGAAATTGCCTCTGCGCTGATTTTTCAGTAAACTAGTTCTGGGAGATTAATAACTACAAAGTACACAAATAAGTTTTTGTAAATGTGTTACATGAAGTGTCAATACGAAAGAATCATCTATTATTTACATATATTCACCAATACCAGAGAATTAACTAAGATGGTAAATTAGGCGACTGAAATCTTAGATATTCGCGCGAAAACGTAAAATGGCTCTTAATGGTGTCATTGATTTCATAATTGTTGATTTTGACAAGTATGGTAATCTACTAATATAATGGCGTCATAATGACTTTCCCATGGTCAGCCACTGACACTCCATTGAAAGAATTGGTAATCTCGTACATAATGACAAATGAAACTTCCTACTAAACTTCCAACTTCCTACTACTTCAGATTGCATATCGATGGTCATACGTTGACAACTCGTAACCCAGATTTTTTATGCATTATGAGTTATCAATGGGAAGATTTGGCGCTTAATTTAAAAAACAAAATTATGTACTTATCTCATTTTGCGAAAAAATGTGGGTACGAGTTGTCAACGTATGACCATCGATATAACACTAATAAATAATAAGTAATAATATATACAGGTTGAAATTTAAAACATGCGACAAACCGAAATGGGAGATTGTACTCATCATTATGAACATATTTTATTAAGGGACCAAAGCTGTAATCGCGAAAAAATAATCAGCTGTACCCTACATTTATGTTCGCATAACTCGTCAAAATGTAGGGAACAGCTGATATTTTTTTCGCGATTGCAGCTTTGGTCACATAGTAAAAGTTGTTCATAATGATAAGTACAATCTCCCATTTCGGTTTGTCGCATGTTTTCAATTTCAACCTGTATAAATGAAATCTGCCATGAATAAATGTTCAAAATGCCATTGTAATACAATTCTGTTACCAGACCAATGATCGACCATTAATAGCAGATTACGAACTTTTAGAAAAATGACAATGGCATCGTGTTGGAGTGACGAATTTATAAAAATAGCAGACTTGGGCCTCTGGCGGACACAGCAAAATTTTCATTAAGTAAGAGAGCGGAAGAGCGCTTTAATGATTTTCCTATTAATATTAAATATTTAAATCATTTCCTGTTTATCTGTTCTTTTACAACAGTATTAATTATTATTTAAAGTATCACTCATTTATTTATTCTCTGAACATAATTGTGAAGGTAGGTCAATCTATTCATTTATTTTTGTATTAAATTACATTATTATTATTGCATATTCCATTATGCGTTTTTTTATTTTTTATATTAGTGTATTTAACATATTTAAATTAATATTTAATATGTTCATATTATTATATTTATTAATTGTGTTAGTTATCTGGTAAACAGTTACCTATATCTATAATATTTATTATTGAATTTATCCGTTACATTTTCGTCTTGTGTAATAACTTTTATTTAACTAAGAATAGTATTTAATTTTTTTATGTTTTTCGGTAATTTATTATATACTAGGTGCTGCCCGTGGCTTCGCCCGCGTGGCTTTTTCTAAAAGGAAAGTAGCTTTAGTTACTCCTTATAACATCAGCTATCTGCCAGTGAAAGTCCCGTCTAAATCAGTCCAGCCGTTTCGGAGATGAGCCGGAACAAACAGACAGACAGACATACAAACCGGCCGACTCAGACAAAAATACAAAAAAATGTTTTTTGTTACAAGTACCGTATATGCTTTCATATACATTTAGTAAAAAGCCATTATTTTGACATTACAAACAGACACTACAATTTTATTTATTTGTATAGATTTTTACTGACATAGCGTCGCCTTAGAGTGAAAACCTCGGGAATGCAATTTTGGTAATTTTTATTTGATAATTTTTTTTGAAAGTAAACCTCTTAACGCACGTCCTAGTTTCACACAAAAAAAATTTGCAACCTGTAACGCCATCTATGATGAGTTTGAATATTACGCACATTACAAGACACATTTCACAGGGCGCATTTTTCTTCCTCCTGTAAAGTTGCTTTTTTCGCATTATATGTATACGAGGTTTTCACTCTAAGGCGACGAATTAGCATATGGACTAGAATATTGTATGGTGCTGTTGCTACGAGAGGATATTTCAGACATTGGTTAGTGGGCTGATTCATTTTTATTTTGACAACAGAACCCTAATTGCGTAACACACTATCAATCGCAATCTAAATTATTTTGAAGGGTATTGCTAAACCATTGCTTCATAATTATGTTCGAAAAATGTGTCTGCTCAACAACATAATAACGCAATGAATGTTGTTCAACTGAATCTCATTATACTAATAGTGACATGTTATGGCTCGTACAGACTAGTGCGATATCGCGGGCGCGACGCGACACTAGTAGCACAATTTCTTTGTCGCTGCCCGTCGCGCCCGCGATATCGCGCGTGTCTGTACAAGCCTTTACACAATTATCCCGTAGGCTTAGTAAGTATCCCTAGTAGCATTTGCCGTTGGCTTCCATACGCCAACAGTTGGGAATGTATTGGCAGACGGTTAGTTATTCCGCCAACCTAAACTTAAAATAGGCCCATTGTCATAAACATGCACTATTTGCCCAACGGATAGCCAACGACGGGCCTGCTGTTACTATTCG
The DNA here is from genome assembly GCA_947523025.1 of Dryobota labecula. Lineage (NCBI taxonomy): Eukaryota > Metazoa > Arthropoda > Insecta > Lepidoptera > Noctuidae > Dryobota > Dryobota labecula. Next base: position 14,655,599 of record OX383303.1, read on the forward strand.
TACTGTTGGCAGATTTTTGTAGGGATTTAAGGTATAATAACAACATTGAGCCAACTAACGCGGGTCTACTGCTTCTATTCCTACTGTTGGGAGATTTTTGTAGGGATTTAAGGTATAATGACAACATTGGGCCAACTAACGCGGGTTTACTGCTTCTATTCCTACTGTTGGGAGATTTTTGTAGGGCCAATTACTGCTACTCCAACGGGGTGGTAGCGGGGTGCGCGGGGAGCGGGCGGCGGCACGCATCGCCCGGCCCGCCCGCCATTTTGTTATTCATTTGTGCACCTGCGGCTGCGGAGAGTTTGTGAGTGTTTGTTTTGTTCACATCAACAAAGATATTAGCCTGATATCAGGCTGGCAGGCTGTGTTGGCTGGAACTCGGCGTGGTGCGTGAAGAATGGATGACGCCACGGAAGACTCATTGCATGTGTGTTACAAAACGTGTTAAAATCGTCGCTGCACATGAACCTTATCGGCTTCAAAATAAGGTTGGTTTTTCAAAACGAATCGCTAAAACCAACCTTATTTTGAAGCTGATAAGGTTCATGTATAGCGACGCGCGTACGGCCGGCGCTGGCGAGACGCGTCGCTCTGAAACCAGCCAACCAACATACATCCGCTTGCCTTAATGTATTATGTGTCGTTGGGCCTACCCTAACACGTTTTCGTTGGGCCTTCGTAGGGCAATGTACGTTGGCCCCATCGCAAGTTGGGCCTTCGTAGGCAAATCCACGTAGGCCATCAGTTGTTGGCCCAACCCGCAAACTGCCCGCCAATTGTATGCATTTGCCAACTAACCAGAGGTAAGTGGCCCAACTAAATGCCAACAAAAGTGCTACTAGGGTAGTTGCACCTCCAAAATGAAAACGTGTCTCAGGGTTTTTTTAATTCTACCCCTAAGACGGTGGAAATGGAGATTGAAAATATATTTTTAATTAAAATAATAAGAATGTATAATCAATTAATCACTCATTATGATCTCATTGATTCAACTGTGAGTTTGGCTATTTATTTAATAATGAATGTAATGCGGTGCCTAGACGGTCAAAATTGCTTGACGAGCTCGTGAATTTTTCATGCTTGTCAAGCAATTTTGACCGTCTAGAAGTGGGATGGGCAAACTTTTTCCTACGCGGGCCAATATAAAAAAAAACGGAATCTTTGGGAGGCCTTTTTTTTCTATAACATATTTCTTTGTTGAAATACGTATACCTACTTATTTGTATTTTCCGAAATAAAATTTGTCCGAGACACGCCGCGCCGCGCTCTTTACTTCGTATCCAAACCACAATGAAAGCGGCCGCATGTGTTGTAGCTCCCTAGTATCCCATAATGGACTATTGGTGCCATATGTTTCAATAAGACGAATTGCTGTTTCGTTATCCATTTTACTTGATAAAATACGTCCGTCCACACACAACCACTGGCAAACAAACACTACACCGTTCGCGGCGTTCGCCGCGCACGATTGCCGCTTTCTGTTTGGTCACACCTTAAAAATGAATGCGGATTTTTGAAGTTGCGTATAAGTGGCAATAAAATATAATTTATAGAAACAACATATAAACATATAACTTAGAACTTAGATAAACATGAAAAATTAATATAAAGTTAAAGTAATATTAAACATTTACTTATTAATATTAGCATAGGTCTCAACACAACAGACAGGTGGAACGAAGTTACTAATGCAGTGTACTTAGCTAATGTAAATGCATAAAAATATACATAATGTTATAAACTAAGTATGTAAGTATAACGTATAACATAATCGCATAGGTTGAGGTACAGACAGCAGGTCAAGCTACCCGAAACTGTCAAATTTTCGCAATCAACCTTGAACCTCATGTTGTAGTGATAAAGTTGAAAATCTATTAAAGAAATTTGACATATTGTAGTCGAAAGTCGATTAATTAACGGTTTATAATTGTTTTATTAATTGACGTTTCACCTAAATTGACACAAAATGAAAATTGCTTTTCAACATTTTATTATCTACATTAAAATTATGAAGAGGTTAAGTTTGTGAGTTTGTATTAGTATGTAATCTCCGAAACTCCAGTTCATTTTCAATTTTTTTTTTCTTTTGTTTTTTTATAAATGTTGCCCCACACTAGAAATTTCTTCTGTATTGTGGGTGCGTTTACAAACATTTAAACTCACATACACAAACAGCCAGTCCCGGAACCCGGATCCCGAACTCGGACCCGGATTTTGTTAAGTACCTACCTACTGATACTTGTTGACAGGCCTTCACTATGCTCCCATACCTATTAAAGCACTGTAATTTGAAAACATTGTAAAAGCCAATTATTTTTAAAACAGTAACCGTGAAGTTTCTTTCCGGCTCCTCTCCATCCATACTAATATTATAAATGTGAAAGTAACTCTGTCTGTCTGTCTTTCTGTCTGCATGTTACGTTTTCACGCCTAAATCGCTGAACCGATCATCATGAAATTTGGCAGAAATATAGCCTGGGATATGGAGACGGACATAGGCTACTTTTTTACGCGATAACCGACATCTACGCGGGCGGAGCCGCGGGCAAAAGCTACTATATTATATTTTACACTGATTTGTATCTATATGCATGATTATAATTCCGTAAATACATATTGGTTACAGTCGCGCATCATATTTAGATCAACATACATGACCTGCAAATTGCAAGAAAAGTAAGAAAATTTGGATTTCGCGGGCTACCCTGACACTTCCCCTTAAGGCCCAGATATATGCCAGTGACCTTGAGTAGTTAGCTTGCATGTTCTGTACTGTAGGCCTAGCCAAGTTACAAACGTTTAAAAATAAAAATTGAACATAAGTACTTTTACTATAATAAATCATTTGTGTCGGTTTCTATTCACATAGTGAGTCACATTAAAATTAATATTAAGTTAAAATTTTGAGATATAGCCTGGGATACGGAGAAGGACATAGGGTACTTTTTTATGCGATAACCGACATCCACGCGGGCGAAGCCGCGGGCGAAAGCTAGTTTATTATACATAAAACAAAAGTTATTTTAATATACTTTAATATATATAATATACACGTGTACGGAAATATCAATAATTAAATTATCTTCAAAATGGTTTCAGAAAAATACGCTTGATAGATTTTGCGTGATAGATTTTGAAGTTTTTTATCCGCGTTAGACATAACTTTACAAATTTATTTTACTATGTAATATACACATATTCTAAAATATTAACATATTAAGTTATTAAAAAAATGCTCTAATTTAACATATATTTTTTCCAAATCATTAACACTACTCGTTTAGACGATGATCTTCAGTATAAAATCATTCAAAGTCGGTTATCGTCGCCTTAAAGACGTACCAGTAAATGGTAGCAGTTTATAGTAGGTAGTGGTACATGCCCACACTTAAGTATGTGTTTATTATTGTATCGCTATGCGGACAAACAACTAAGGCTATTATGACTGCGTAAACATGATACAACAGCTATAGGTGTGTTATGTTATGATTATGGTAATACCGTATTTTATACGCAATAATAAGGTACCTACAGGTTAAGAAGGGCCCGAATCCGGTTTTAAAAGTTATCATTTTTTTATATTACCAAATTATTATTATGAGAGCGGTAACATGTTTTCCAAATCTAAATAAATAAAACAAAGTCGGGTTATTTACACAATTTATACATTTTGAACGGTGCGCGGTGGAGGGACCGATTTTTATGATCTTTGATTTGCTCAAAATCAAAATATTTTATTTCACATAAACCTACATGGGCACTTATGAAACGTCAGAAGCTAGGTGCACGGTTCCAATAATTGGTCGTTTCCTATGGAGAAGAGCCGGCAAGAAACTCTACGGTTACTCTTTTAAAAATAGGTAGGTACATAATTGGCCTTTACAATATTTTCAAATAACAGTGTAAGTACCTAAGTGTTTGATTAGTCTCCGCCCCGAATAACAGAATAACTATTAAAATATGCAAAATATTCTGGAAAAAAAAAATTGGGTAAGTTTATTTTTCTGTGGAAAATTTTGTATGATTATTATTGAAATAAAAATTGCCAGAACATCGTCGGTTGGGTCAGCTAGTAATGTTTAAATTATGTTTCTGATGATAATTCAATTCAATTCATTTATTTCAATCAACATTGGATCATAATAGCATTGGGTAGGTAAACCTTTTATTTTCTTGGATACTCCAACAAAGCAAAATGGAAAAGTACTTAATTTTGATAAAAAAAATGCTAAATATGAAATTGCTACATAAAAGATTTTTATTTTCGGTACCTAAATTTTTTTTTTGCAATCTTTACACACATGCGTAAATAATTATCTAGTATTAAGTAATGTATTGGTTACTTGATTCTTAATGACTTTAAGACGTATTTAATTAATCTCTATCACACTTCAAATCAGAGATAGGGCTGCCGACAGGAAGGATAAAATGTTGCGGATCTCTGCTGTTGACCAGCAAGATTGAGTAGTGGGGCTATATCGTTTAATTACAGGATAATCTGGACAATCATATTTAATTTTTGCGTCTAGAATAGTCGCTAAAAGATTTTTCACAATTTTATTATATGTATATAGGGTCCACAGCTCAGTGATTATCTATATACTTAAATTAATAAAATTGATGTATCTGTTTGTAATATCAAAATAATATATTTTAACATGCATATGCATATGCATAACTTACATACGGTAGGTACATAAAATACAAAAAAACTATTTTTTAAATTATTGTCTGTCTGTTTGTTCCGGCTAATCTCCGCAACGGCTGGACTGATTTTGAAGGGATTTTCACTGGCTTATGTTATAAGGAGTAACTTATGCTACTTTTTATTTTAGAAAAAGCCACGCGGATGAAGCCGCGGGGAGCAACTAGATGATACAATTTTCTCATAGACACCGCCATAGGATCATGCTTGTGTTCAGTTAGGTAAGAAAGACTATCCCCATTATACGACAGACGAACAATTTAATCACTTTTTTAATTGTGATGGCAAAACTTGGAGAAGTCAATTTTATTAACGAATCAAAAAAATTATCAAAATCAAAATATTTTATTTCACATAAACCTACATGGGCACATGAAACGACAGAAGCTAGGTGCACGGTTCGAATTGGTTGTTTCCTATGGAGAAGAACCGGCAAGAAACTCCACGGTTACTCATTGAAAAATAATTGGCTTTTATAATGTTTTCAAATTACATTATTGGTAGATATGGGGGGATAGTGTGGGCCTGTCAACAAGTACCTACCAGGTACATAACAACAGAAAGTGGTCAACAAATGTTCAGTCCTCAAGGCCTTCAAGGCCTTCTCACCTTCACAAAATATAATATAAAAGTATATAAACAGGAAAAGTTTTTAATCATTGCGCAAACTTTGACAAATTAAACTTAAACATGTTTTATTATACACCTATTTCTTATTTTGATATGTCTTAGTACAAAAAAATCAAGTTATCGTTAACGAAAGATGTTTATTTTGAAACTGGTATAATGGATACTCGTCGCGCAACGCAGTAGTAGGTACCTATCAGCTGTGCGCTCACCCATTGATATTATTGCGAATAGATTGTATCCATATTTTGCTGATTTCAAGTAGGACCAAAAAAAAAGTATTGAACAAATAATAAAAATGTGTTCTCTTACCACCAAAAAAAATTTGCGAACTGGTTCAAAACTTATCCTGTATAACAAATAAATAAAATAATAAAAACAAAAACCTATTTAAACCAAATGACATGATTGCCATTACAGTTACTATAACAAAACTGAACTAATATCCTGTCAACAAAAGCCAGAAATTAGACTATCGTTCCATCTGTCAGTCTATCAATGCTCAGAGGTATACAATAGTAACTCCACTTTTTTCGAAAATTAGTTTCTTGCACCATTAAAATCGCAAGAACCAGTTCTACATACTGGTATACGACATTCCTATGACATCTATGAAAAGAAATATCCAATCGTATAAGACATTAAATCCACTTACGTCTAATGGGTATAGGACCTCAACTGACGATAAGATTCATCTAATAATAATAAAAAATACTGGTGGACTCAACAGTATTAGGTTTGCAAATCAATAAAAAAAAAACAAAAGAAAAAGCATTCGAAGTTTCACTCCGCGCATTTTTGCCTCTCTTGTAGCGCTATTCTGTAAAAATTTCACCGTGAATTCGTAGGTGAAGTGAGTTCAAAGTGAGCTTTCAATCTCTAGACTCCCTAGCGTCAAGTAGGATGACAGTTCACTTCACTTATATTTTCACGGTGAGATTTTGACAGAATCGACCGGCTGTATAATTTTCGTTTCATCACATAATGTTGTATACCTCTGAGATACACAGTAGTGCAAGAATGCAGCGTATATAGGCTACATTTAGTAGTGGAATCTAGCCACAGAAAGTGAAATTGCAGAACTGCAAGTGGTTTAATGTTGCAATTGCACGAAAATTTCTGCCATACCGGTGCGAAACGCAACGAGGATGGAATCAGATGCATACCAATTAAGTAGATACCAATTTGTAGTTACTGACCGAGCGACCGCCAATAAAATCTGGTCCATTCCATTAGAGATTAGAGTACGACAACGATGACTGCAAAACATAAATAAATAGGTAATGTTGTTCTATCAAGAAGTGGTCTTGATGTTAATTTGATAAAATAGGATCAGTTGCCATGAGTTGGATTAGACTATACCCAAAGTCTCAAATTCAGATAATTTATGTAAACAAAGGGGATAACATAACAAAAAAATATCTTCGTAATGGTAATTCACATAAAATGGCGAAAAAAGAGGTTTCATTTTCTTTTAAGTACTGATTTTAAGAAATAATAATTAAAAAATAATCGTACCGTAATTATTTTGATAAATTTCCGGTTTTAAACAAAGTTATTAAAAAAAGGAGATTTTCTGGTATAAAAATATTTTATGATACTGGTAACAATGCAGGAGATCCAAACATTTTTAAATGTTTTACATCTTCAACAACACTAATATTACAACTCTCATTCATAGATTCATATTGTAAGTAGCATATCTAGCCACATTTTAGATGAAAACGGCTGTAAACTGTTTCGAGTGGAAATCGATTTTGGGAGGCCTACGTCTAGCACTGGACTTAAAAGGGCTGATTATGACGATCATATGCCATGTCTCCGACATGCTACACAAAAAAATGTTTGGCAACGGTATTTTGTTTGCATAGTTCTTATAATTAATTCACTTTAATTTTAGCGATGACTATTTACAAAAAGAAATATGATAAAATGTTTTGTACCACTGTCCTGTCATTTTGACAGTGACATTTCTTGGCATTACTTTGTTTACATAAATTATCTGAATTAGAGACTTTGGGTATAAAGATAAGTCGACGGTTTGCCACGTTAAGTCGCAACCGCAATAAACTCGGGATCGTCAACGATTCATCGTTCGTACAATACTCGTCACCATAACGTAACGTAATGGCAGGTAATAAATCCTTAGCTGTCGCTACGACCTACGCAATAGTGATCGAATTGACACAACCCGCCTCATCATTGAACCAAATCACACACCGCACGCAAGAGGAACGAAGTGAAATGTCATTATTTACCCCCGCCATTGTTTTAGACAATAGCACTTCTTCTCAGGAGTGTTTCCTCACAGAGCCCAAACGTCGCGGGTGCATTATAATACGCCATGCGCACCACGTTCTGCGTAAAACTACGTGCGCAGGCGACGCTCCTTGACCAAGTTAGCTAAAAAGTATAATTGCAAAACTATTAACACTGATACTCGTGTAATTATATGGAAGCAGCCTATAATATTATGTGATAGACTATCTCATTACCTACCTTAAGTCTTGTGTGGCGCAGGAGTGACTATGGATAATAAGTACCTGTGTTGCGTTAAAATGACTATTAATAGGCTCGAAGTTTGTGCAAATATTTTGAGAGTACGCCTATCAACATTTTTGCATAAACTTCGACCCTAAAAAATCTGTGCCCTAACAGTAATTTTAACTCAACTCATTTAAAATTTAAATACAATAATTTACAAATTCTTCTTACAAAGACATGTGTCGTTGAGGAGTTTGTTGCACCATTTCCCAGCGAAAACACTAGGAAGTGGTGAGGTTTTGGGGGACTGTCTTATGTAATTTTGATGTACCTATAAAAAGGGCTGATTATCAGATTAATTTTAATAAATGACTTTTGATTTGATTTTGAGTAAGAGGTACTTTTTGCGAAAATAGCTTAGCGTTTTCATTAGAGAAAATCTAGGACTAACTAAACCCTGCGAGAAATTAGAAAGGATATCAGCATACAAAGATACTTGCTTGAAATTATGCCTGTAGGTGACGAACCGCTATCGGTTGTGTTTAAGTGCAGCCTGAATAATGGCGCCTACGCAGCTACGTGCCTAGGAGCAAACTCTATGGTGTTGTTGAATGTATAAATCATTTTTTGTTAATATTATTTACGTTCGCATACCTACTTATTTAGTGTTTGGTGGTCAAATTCTAGACACGCTTCTAAGCTATTTATGCATTGATATATTAGCCTCCTTACTAATAAACGTTGTATAGCGTCTGTATAGTTACACAACGCTTTGTCTTCTTCTATCGAAAGTCAAATTACTGACGAGTGAAAGAGAGAAATCGGTGTGTAACTATACAGACGCTATACAACGTTTATTAGTAAGGAGGTAGGTCTTTAAATAAGTTAACGCCCTTATTTCTATATATTTTTTTATTTTTATGAATCAAAGTAATTACCAATGCAATCAATGCATTTTTGCCAACGTAGTGGTAGCTTATTGATGCCCTTTTTGAAAAAGTCTGCTGGACGAGAGGCAACAAATTCTTCAAAGGCATTTGGAACTGCCTCTCGGTTATTGAATTTTTTCCCCGCCAAGAACTTATCCAAATTCTGGGAAAAGTAGAAGTCTGTAGGGGCAAGGTCTGGTGAGTACGGTGGATGACGGAGAACTTCCAACCCCAGCTCTTGTAACTTGGAGACCGTCTGTTGTGCAGTATGAGGTTGCGCGTTGTCGTGCAGGAGCAGCGGAGCCGAACGATTGACCAAAGCTGGTTGTAGATGTGCAAGCTTCTCCATCATTATGTTCAGTTCTTCACAGTACATATCTGCAGTAATGCTCATCCCGCTTGGTAAGAAGCTGTGATGAATGACACCGGCGCTAGACCACCAAACAGTGACCGTCACTTTTGTAGGGGTCAGTTTTCGTTTAGGGCATTGTTTAGGTGCTGAACCAGGATCTAACCAACTTGCTGAGCAACAGAATTGGCAACAGATGTCAGATGTCGAGTGTGTGTGTGTGTGATTGTCGAACAGAATCCATTTTTCGTCGCAACTAACAATGCGATTCAATATTCCTTCGTTTGTGTGCCTGTTAACCAGTGCAAGACTCAACTCGACGCGTGCTTCGCGCTGGTGTTCATTAAATTCGTGGGGCACCCATTTGTCAAGCTTTTTTACCTTACAGCAGTGAAAATATTTTTCACTCGAAAAAAAACGATTACCTATCTCTAAAGTTCAAAACGTTTCAAAACCTGCTCTGCGACCAAGTGAAATTTTCCCTCCTTATTCCAAAATGCTTTTACAATTTTATTAGGTTTGTTTTATTAAATTTCGTAAAAATTATTTAGTGCGGGTTCAAAAAACATTTACAAATGAAGTGGCCGCGCGGACTAAAGTTATACTAAGAATAACCTCGCGCTTCGGTATAACCATACATTTTTGACGAATAATCGTCAAAAATGTATGGTTATACCGAAGCGCGAGAAAAAAGCGCGGAAAAAAGTTATGCTAGGTATAAACCTAGCATAACTTTTTTCCTCGTTTATTTGTAAGGTGGTATAAGAGTTTATTTAAATAAGTTCATATAGTGGGCTTGTTCCCCAGACTTTGTTGAGTAGTCAATGTAGTCATGTACAATACATACAATATTAATCATTATTGTGGTTGTTGTTATAAAGATGCTAATTCAAAGTTATTTATAAACATAGAATTAACGAGATAACTTAAATATACCTACGTTGTTGTTAAATGATACTTATAATTAAACAAAATTGTTCGAAGCTTTTAAACTATTACCGATATCGATTTTCCAGAAGATTAAACAAATCAAACCGGTCAAACAAGTCCAACTGGAGAACAATGAATGAAGATTATGTTTGAGGAAAAGGAAGAATAAATCGTAAAACTCGTAAATAGACAGAATGATGGTACCGAACTGGTTCATACAACCTTGGAATCTCAAATGATACTTTGTCTATCTGTCATTTTAATGTTCCTTCTTCTGTAGGTGTTCCGATTTTCGGTATCTCGGTTAACTCGTGTAAAGCGATGGCGAAGTTGGTGGTTGGGTCTTAGTTAATAAAACCCAACCAAAAATTAATAAATTCAATAACAATTAGATATAATTGTTTACCAGACAAGTAACAAAAAAAAAAAAAATACAAAAAAAAATGAGTTGAAACATATTATGTATTAATTTAAATATATGTATAACTATATTAATTACACTAATTGCAATTCATAATATTTAAACGAAAAATTAAATGAGCTATAATAATATCGACGCTTGAAAAGCAATTCTTATTTACCAAACGACATGTAGGCGACTTTACACTATAATTAGTCTAGTGTAACCAACGTGTCGTTTGGTAAATATTGCCTTTCATATATTATACCTCATCTAATACGAAAATAAATAAATAGGTTGATCTACACATAATATTATACTCAGAGAATAAATAAATGGGTAATAAGTATTATAAAGGAAATAATTTTCATATTTATTAAAGCGCTCTTCCAATCTCTTACTTATTTAAAAAAATTGCTGTGCCCGACTGGGTCCATAATTGTTTATATTTATTAATACTTACCACCTGTACCTGTATGTGTGCATCATGGATTGTAATAAAGATGAATTGAATTGAAGTAGATCGGGCTGTTAAGCACAGAATTAACACTGGGTGGATGACATGGCGGTAGGTCACGGGAACTATATGCGACTCCCGCATCCCCCTTAAACTTAAGGAGAAGATTTAAAAAACAATAGTTAGACCTGCTGTCTTGTATGGATCAGAATGTTGGGCCACAAAAGGGATGAATGAAAGGCAATCACATGCGGCTGTGATGATAATGCTAAGAGAGAATTGTGGTGTTACGCGAATGGATAGAATAAGAAATGAGTATTATATAAGAGGAAACTGAAAGTGACACCAGTGACTGAAATGGTGTGTGGAAATAGGTTATCATGGTATGGGCATTTGATGCGGAAGAATGAAGGAAATGTTTTCAGGAAAGTTTTGAGTATGAATGTGAATGGCTATACAAGTAGGACGACCAAAGAAACGCTGGATGGACTGTGTGGAAGATTATATAGCTATAAAGGGAGTGCCTACTGAGCTGTAGAGGAATAGAGAAGTATGGAAGAAAAATACATGTTGCGCCAACCCCAAATAAATTGGGATTAGGGCAGGAGAATGATGAATGATGACTTGTGTAGGTACTTCTCAACCATTAGCTGCAAGCTAAGCGGTTTATTAATGTTACTACAATTACGGAAGTGACAATAAATGCTGATCTGTTATTGAAGAAAATACATTTTTACTCTAAAATGACTAAGAAGAAAGAAGCAGACGCTCAATCCGTTCGCCTTCAATGAGTTAAATAAATAATTCCAGCAGCGTTTAGCCCATTCGTCGTCATATCGTAGCCATTTTATAATTCATACAGGGGCCTGTCAATTAGCGTTAACCACAGAAACGTGCTCATCATTTATGTACACAACATAAACTACTTAGAAGTCCTCACTTGTTACATACATGACCATTCAACTTATAATAAAAGTTATTTTCGAACCATAAAATAGAAAGAAACAGGTAGTATCGCTATATATTAGGATTTCTGTAATATTCTTTATAATTAGGTATTTATTCTTGATAAACCCTTTGCCCTCAATTAATGGTGATAGTTATAAACCATGCTGTAGGTAAACCTAGGATGACTTGAGTCGCAAATAAATTAATAGGCCCAACAACGCTACCCTGGGGAACACCATGATAAACGAAAGGCAACGATGTAATACCAAGTCTGACTCAGAGGTAAAGGTCAGTTTAAGAGGAAAATGATAATGTAGTGATTGATTAAACTATATATCAAAAAGTTTTCTCATATAGACACAATAATAACGTTAATAGAGAGTGCTAAAAGCCTTATAAAACCCATAATACAACACGAGTGTATTAATTTATTCGCCAAGGAAAGTAGTAGCCACTTTAACACGTGTGCTAAATGCCAAAATATAAAAACCAAAAATATATTTTTTGGCTTTTTTATATTGTGCCATTTGTGCAAACGAGATTATAAAATCTTTTAACAAATGCTCAATTTCATTGATAACAATTGATTTAACTGGAACAAGCCCTTATATGTAGGTATTTCAGTACAACTGCATTGAAAGGGGATTACCGCAAAGGGCTACTGGCCTCATTGTTTTGGATAAATCCGTTGCTTCCGTAATTTTAACAGTTTTATTTTGCTTTACAGATAAACGCGTCCTGGAGCTGTTCGTACGTGGGTGTCGCATGGACCTGGACCGAGCACGCTCCAAGTTGGAAGCTTACTGCTTAGCTAGAGCCCGCTTCAGGGACCTTTATGAACACCGCTCGCTCAGTTGTCCACCACTCAATGACGTGTGCAAGTTTATGTGAGTTACTTTTACTTGTCTTGTTTAATTTGGTAGATAATCGGCTTCGCATCGATGTCCCTGCCACCCTGTATCATGCAAGAACTCCAAGTATTTACGGGTCTTATTTCCCTTTAACACAAGGATTAACAACCACATTGGCGGTGGCTAGAATTATTGAATCATGCTCGTTGTTTTCGCACACAGGGACATAGTAGTACTCCCAAAGCTGACAGACGAAGGTTACCGGATAACGATCTTCAGGATACGTCCGGAGTACCCCGAGGGCTCAGCAGACGTCTCTAACACGGTCCGCGCCATACTCCTCACCAGTGACGTCAGGATGTACGACGAACACCAGATCGGAGGAGACGTTTTTGTTTATGAGGTCAGTGGGAATAGAGGAAATAGTAGAAGAAACATTAACTGCCCCTTGGAACTGTTTCTACCATGGAATAAACGACGAACGGTCATTTACCGTAAGCCCACCCACCGAAAGCCATAGGAAGACTACTCTTCCTCTTGCTTTGAGGCCAGTTCTTAGCCAAATAAATAACGGTCAGACAGCACATCTGGATAGTATCAACGGTTCTAAGAAGGTTATGATGTATATGAAATATGATGATTTATGATAAAAACAAATATTATGAGAAACAGATGTTTTGTATTAAATTACTAACATAAGATTTAGAGATCTAGAAAAAGTATTCGTTGATTAGTTTACATTCTGCACATATATTGATGTGCTAAAATGACAATTTAATGCTAATTGGCACCTAAAAATATCTGCTGATTTTCCTAAGTTGAATAACCATGCAGGAACATCCTTCGAATTGAAATAACCTTTGAAATAACCTCAAAATTATTCGTGAGTACATTATTTTATTACGAATGCAAATTATTATTTCGTTTATGTAAAAAAAAAAACATTTAAATGTTATAATATGTTATTTTTCTAAGCAATATTTGCCTCGATTCCTAGGCAATTCATTTTCGTCTTACGTGAGCTTCCCAGAGTAAAAAGAAATGAAGTATGTCATATATTTAAATGGTAACTTCCCTCACTCAGGTGTCAAACGTCCGTGGCTCAATCGTGACACACGTGGCGGTGGCCGCCAACGCGGTGAGGCGATCCATCCAACTGGCGCAGGCTGCCTACCCTCAAAGGCTGAAGAGGATCCACGTGGTTGGCTCCCCACCGTTCCTCGCCTCCTCCCTCGCACTCATGCGCAACTGCGTCAACGAGAAGATTAAGAGACGGGTATGTATTTAAGATTACCATTTGGAAATGGATCAAATCCCAGGTCAGAATAGTTTACAGTGCAAGATTTTGCAATGAAACCGGGATAATGCTCTCGAATACTGTTATAATATAATATTATGATTTCGGTTACTACGTCTTACTACTACAAATATGACGTCATTACGGACATAAGGAAACGACTAAACTGCTTAATAAGTGACCGCCTTCGCTTACGATTGAGGAAATGACTGAATAAAGATTGTTTACAAGTCCCACAAAACTACCTAACTAGCTACTTATGATACAGAAGCATCCATTGACCCTAGAAAAGGACTAAACAAATTTCACGTTCTCCCACAGTACTATCTACATCCGAAAGTAGAGCAACTATTGGAGCACATCCCCGCTCGAGTGCTGCCCAGCGAATGGGGTGGAGAAGAAGATACTATCGACGTGCTCGCGAAGAGGTGGCGCCAGCGTATCGATGAGGTCAGCCCCTACCTGCGCATCTTCAACGAAGCTTGCTGTGAAGCCCCGGCGCCTATCAACGATGTCGATATATACGGCACAGTAGGAGCTTTCAGGAAACTCGATATCGATTAACATGGCACAGTACAGCACTATGAATCTTGGATACAAGTGTAGGGGGGTCTAATTTTGCAATATCTAGATCCTAGGCTATGAGAAAGGGGATAAATGGCTAATGATTTGCTGATGAAATATGTATTATCTACGACTAGTATGTGGTTAAGTGTTGTTAAATTCTTTTTATTACATTTGACACAAATGATTCACCAAAACCTTTGTGTTAACTTTGAAAGGAGACAAAGGAAAATAGTTAAAACATAAAACAACTGAGTTTTTAACGTCAAGAACCTGCGAAGGTCGATAAATATTTCTGAAAGCCAGTGTATCAATGTTGTCTCATAGGAGTTAAAGAGGTATTACACACTTGTTCGAATTGGCATGATTCGGCACACCCCAGCGGGGTAATTGCGTAACATATTAACAGTAGCAATGGGTTTAATTTTGACAGTTCATCAACATTCATTGCGTTATTTACGTTGTTGAGCAGACACATTTTTCGAACATTATGAAGCAATGGATTAGAAATATCCTTCAAAATCATTCAGATTATGATTGATAGTGTGTTACGGAATGAAGGCTCCTACAAACAGGCGCAACACGCGACGCGACGAGCGGTCTCTTTGTGTCGCGTCGCGTGTCGCGCCTGTTTTGTAGGAGCCTTTACTAGTGCGGCTGTACGGACTCGTGCCGAATCTTTGTAAGGACTAGTTTTTAATTTTAAGTACTCAACGTTAGTGGTTAAGTTTCTACCTATAGGTTATTTTTATTATTGTGATATTTTGGGATTATGTCTACTTGTTCGATAATAAAGCACTGTAGAATATCGAATGGTTTTTTATTCAAAACTTTAAAAAGAAAATAAATTATTGAGTATGTTGGGTTAAATTCGGTGCTGCGAAAAGACCGTACGAATCAAATTCCCGGCAATTTTTCCCGGTTTTATGAGGCCTCCTTGGCAGTCGGGCCAAATAAATAGCGCAGTATTTGATTGGTACGGTCTTATCGCAGCGCCGAACTTACACCAACATATATTATGCAATAGGTACGCTGCCCATTTTTTTTCTTTGGGTAAACGTACACACGGCTACACATCAAGCTATACAAATCTAGTTTACGTTGGTCTTGCATTGTATAGGATTTCCATATAATGAGAGATCAGCTTATACTGGAAATGTATAGCTTGATATGTAAGCCGTGTGTACCAATTTAGACAAACTATTATAGCTCATCAAAACTGCGTGTATCTATCTGGTTGCCCGAACGACGACGTCTGAATAATTCAAGTCATCTATGGCGCATTTCTGAATCAAAATGAATAAATTACTTGACGAGGAAAAACTAGTTTATATTCTACTAACTGCGGCTTTGCCCGCGTGGGTTGTCTTTTATTTTACCCCTCCAATAAATAAATATCACCCGTCTCTCCACCATCCATTGCTTACTGGGTACTTCTACGAGTTCGTGCAAATTTGTTATTTGTAGTCATAAAAAAAATAAAAATCACTTTGAGTGTGTGCTTTCTATCAGAACGAAATATAATAGTATTAAACTATAGCCATACGGTAACGGAAATTGCTATTTCCAATGGGTTTAATAAATATTTTACAAAAATATGCTAAAAATCATCTACCTTCAGTGTCCGTTCGTGAGTATTGCCGAATAGGTGTTTCAATTTTCATGCTGCGTTACTACAATCAATTACTAAGTGAATAAATATTATTACATACATTACAAAGAATCTGTAGTCATGTTTTTCACAAACTTAAACTGGATAATTAATTTGAAAAGAAAAAAAAAACTTTTGTCACACAAAATTGATCATTACCAGCGGCAAAATTTGAAAGTACAAAATATCTGTGTTTGTTACTCTGTGGTTTTATTCCCCTCGCCCCGCATTTCACTCGCCAGCCAGTTGAGCCACAGGCACGGGAGAGGAAGGCTGTGCGTTTGGGTTGGAGAATTATAGAACATTGAATACTCGAAATTTTACTTTGTCACGAAATATTTGTCTTTACCGTCGCCTAAATTGTGGGGTAAGTAATAAGATTTTATTTATGTTTGATCTTTAAAAAGGAAGCTCACTAGGATTATTAATGTTCTTGTTGGTTTGATAATTGTCGTATTTACGGATATAGGGTTACAGACTAAAATGTCCTAAAATGTCATTACCCTCAGCATCATCACCTTCTTTTACCTTCAGCTTTGAAACTGAAGGTAATGATCCTAAACGGAAGGTAGTGATGAAATTATTAAAAAAAAAAAAATAGTTTTTAAATATTAATTTTAAAGCTCTGAGTAGGTACTTAAATCGTTTCAATTACGCGGTTCGTTAATGTATCTAAATATTTATCTTTAACCAGATCTTCTTTATCAAGTACTTGGCACATTAAATGCTAATCGGAGCTTTAAAATATTATATATACCAGCATTCCTAAGATAAATCTAACCCAAGACACAGCACAGAAAATGTGTATAATTAGTAATTTTTTTTTGGAAATAAATGAATAAAATGTACAGTCAGCTGCAGAGAAATCTCACCCCCTAGCAATGTATTTAGTCATTGCTAGGGGGTGAGATTTCTTTGCAGCTGACCGTACACAATTTGCGGTGTCGTGGGTTGGATTTTTCTTAAGAACACTGGTGTTATCATATTTATGGATATTATCGTGTACTTTTTTTAATAAGCACATACTTTATGACTTCTATAGAAAAAAATATATATATATATATATTTATAAAGGTCACGGCAGAGGGAACTTAAAGTAAGCTTAGTATTCTTTAGTTAAATAGATAATTAAATACAGTGTTTTATTTACAGGAATAAGAATCATGGCGAAACTGAAGGCGAAGAATAAGAAAACTACCGAGGAAAAGTTAGCTCAACAAAGACTTCATAAAAGACAAAAGTATGAAGAAATAAAAAAAGATCCAGAAAAATATGCTACTCCAAAAGGAAAAGAAAGGTTACGATATTTGAAACGCAAAGAACAGATTAAAATAAAGTCAGTTAAAGACTTAACGCCACGGCAACAAAGACAGAAAAGAAAACAATGGAGAGAAAATCGTCAACGATACATAGAAAAGAAGAAAAAAGAAAAAGCAATAGAGCATAGCTTGTTGATAATTCTCCACCTACCAGTGATGATGAAACAATAGATCGTCAAGTGCCTCAAGTTAGTGAAGTTGACCCACTGGAGGGACCAACAACTTCTCAGATCGAAGTCAAAAAGAATAAAGGAGATCAATTTAATAAAAAATGTGAAAACTGCGTTAAAAGAATAAAAACAATACGGCGCATTCGTTATATTTATACTAAAAGAATTGGAATATTGAAAAAAGAAATTCAGAAGGAACAAAATGAGAATAAAGAGCTGAAAAAAATGATAGACAGGCTTAGGAGAGAGAATATAAAAGCTAAAAAAGAAAATCCATCAACTGAACAGAAAATTGAAAATTTATTGGATAAAATAGATAAAGGCAAAAAAGAAGAAGTGAAAAAGAAGTTGATATTTGGTGAAGTTATTTTTAAACAGCTGAAAGAAGGGTTCAAAACTCTAAGAAAAACAGATAAACGTAAATTCAGTGATGTTATTGTAAAAGACAAAGAAAGTTTCAAAAAACACAGAATAACGACAGCAATAATGCCATTTACATTCAGAAATAAAAAACAAGTACATGAAGATCAGGAGAATGAAATAAAACGAGAAATAGAAGAGTTCTTTGATGAAGATAGTAATATAGTCTTCCCTGTTGTCATTACCTTCACTATCAAAGTCATTACCAGTTCGAAAAAAAAATTAAAACCCTTATAACTTCTAAGTTTATGTGTGCAATTGGCTATTAATTGGTAAAATTATAAAGAATTATGCATATTTTAGAAATAAAGTTCAAGTTTTGAAGTAAAAAAAAATCTCTTATTTTCGCCAAGTTTGCACGAAATGGAAGAATTACCCTACTCTAGGATGCATATCCGGTATGGCTCTAATAATCCTTCCATATCCTATGGGCACGTCTTCCCTACCATTATCGTGCCCCCCGGTCTACTCCTTGATATGCAATGGCCAATGTAGTCCCATGAAACATGAGGCTCCAGGGGCTAGTGTGAATATTTGGGTTCATTCGTGTAATCGAGTCTGGTTAAACTACGCTGGGGTCGGTGCATATCATTCATTCATTCATACTAACTGCTGACCGCGGCTTTGTTCGCGTTGCTTGTCTTTTATTTTAGAAACAGTCACGCGCGTGAAGCCGCGGGAAGCAGCTAGTCTAAAATAAAAGTAGCCTTATTTACTCCTAACTTCAGCTATCTGCCAGTGGAAGTCTCGTCAAAATCAGTCCAGCCATTTCGGAGATAAGCCGGAACAAACAGATAGACAGACAACAAAATTAAAAATTGTTTTTTTTTTTTATAGGTACCGTATATAATTTTATACGACTTTAGTAAAAAGCTGATATTTTGAAATTACAAACAGACACTTCAGTTTAATTTATTTGTATATTTAGTTTTGTATACATAGATTGTTATCAAGTCTGGTACCCACATTGATAACATAATAATATTACATGTATTTAGTCTTTAAGCATTTAAAAAAACATGATAATTTTAAATGTCGCACCTGCGGCTCATTACATATTCAAATCTAAAATTGTATCTACAATCACGGGCGATGATGATTACTTAAGTATGTTAATTTATTTTATGTACTTATAATGTCGCATCTCTACTTTTAATGGTTGTTAAAGATTTTTTTAAAACCGACCAAGTGCGAGGCGGACTCGCCCATGAAGGGTTCCGTAGCAGCAAGCGCGGTTTACGATTTATGACGTATTAAAAAAAAAACTACTTACTAGATCTCGTTCAAACCAATTTTCGGTGGAAGTTTACATGGTAATGTACATCATATATATATATATATATTTGTTTTATCATTCTCTTATTTTAGAAGTTACAGGGGCCCCATGTAACTTATAACATACACATATTCACACATACACACATTTTACACACATTTTACCACTTTGGAAGTGTCTCTTGCGCAAACTATTCAGTTTAGAAAAAAATTATGTTAGAAACCTCAATATCATTTTTGAAGACCTATTCATAGATACCCCACGTATGGGTTTGATGAAAACATGCTCCGCCCAGTCATAATATTTTGGACTCGAACCCATAATAATTAATCAAATAAAAATAAATACATTATTTATATTAGGCCTTTAATCTAGATATTTTTATTGAGTTGTTGACATCATATGAAATAAATACTCTGAGATGAAACAGATTTATCGATTGCTTATATGAAATGCAATAACAGGCGGAAGGGCGGGATCCGTACAAATTTGTAGGCATGTAAATAGTTTATCACGGGTTTTTTTTAATAATGTGTCTATAAATTTACGGTTTTAGAATTTTTAATGTTTATGAAATTAAATGTTTATTTTTTATATTTGAGTTGATTGAATGAAAGGTAAATTGCGGTTTACGATTTATAATGTACCTATTAAAAAAAACTACTTACTAGATCTCGTTCAAACCAATTTTCGGTGAAAGTTTACATGGTAATGTAGGTACATCATATTTTTTTTTTAGTTTTATCATTCTCTTATTTTAGAATTTACAGGGACACATTTTACCACTTTGGAAGTGTCGCTCGCACAAACTATTCAGTTTCGAAAAAACATATATTAGAAACCTCAATATCATTTTTGAAGACCTATCCATAGATACTCCACACGTATGGGTTTGATAAAAAAAAAAAAACGAGTTTCAGTTCTAAGTATGGGGAACCCCCAAAATTTATTGTTCTTTTTCTATTTTTGTGTGTAAATTTTAATGCGGTTCACAGAATACATCTACTTACCAAGTTTCAACAGTATAGTTCTTATAGTTTCGGAAAAAAGTGGCTGTGACATACGGACGGACAGACAGACAGACAGACAGACATGACGAATCTATAAGGGTTCCGGTTTTTTCCATTTGGCTACGGAACCCTAAAAACCGCACATTAATTTTACAATATTTTTTATAATTTTCCTTACGGATCTGGGAAAAAGTGTGACATCGATGATTTCAATTCAATACATACTAACCTAATAACTGTCGTTTTGGGGTTCCGTAGTCAACTAGGAACCCTTATAGTTTCGCCATGTCCGTCTGTCTGTCTATTCGCGGTTTAGCTCAGAGACTCTTAGTACCAGAAAGCTGGGGCCTAAGTCTACTAATTTACAAACGTTGCAATGGTCTCGCCATTGTGAGTATTTGACAGTGTTTGTATGGCAAATCTTTCAAAAACTCACAATGAAGAGACCATTGCAACGTTTGTACAGACGCCAGCACATCAAGCTACTACAATCTGTCAAATTTCTTTAATAGATTTTCTTTATTTTATTTGGTAATCTTCGATCTAGTGGCTTCAATCCTCCACAAACACCATACTGCGATCGCCAACCCGCCTGCCAAGCGTGGCGATTATGGCAAATCCCCCAATTGGGGGAGGCTTATGTGCAGCAATGGACGTCTTTCGGCTGAAATGATGATGATGATGATGATACATAGCGAAGTCAAAACTGTACATTGAATATTTTTGAAAAAAAGTAATTTCCACGAGGTCTGGGAAAGATTCTGATGCCGAAAATATAGTTTTTAGAATTTTTGTGCTCTACCCAAGCCGGGCAGACCTCCACCGTATGCTCTACCGTGTCCTCCGGGCGATCCACACAGTGGTAACACCGCGGCGTTTCCTTCCGCCTTATCCTGAACAGGAACCTCCCGAAACAACCGTGTCTGGTGAGGACCTGCGTCAGGCAGAAGGTGAGGACGCCGTGGTGTCTCTCTAGCCACTGCTCAAAGAGGGGACTTATACTTGACTTCCCGTGTGTTTACAATTAAAATGTACTGTTATATTTTATTATTATTGATAGCTGTTCTTCAGGAATAGTCTCTAAGAATAACAATGAGAAACATTCATTGTATCAGTGTTGTGCCATTAGTGTCTACTCTGACTGCAGACAGTCCAGGGAGGCTTTGCCATTCTTAGATGGTAAGCTAACCAGGCGGTTATTACTCCTGGACAGGACCTGCGCCTGGTGACAGGGACCATCACGGGACACTGCTCGCTAAACAAACACTTCCACACAATAGGCATATCGGACAATCCTCTGTGCAGGGCTTGCATGGAGGCTGTGGAAACCGTCGTGCATGTGCTCTTTGAATGCACAGGCCTCACCAAGATTAGAACAGAAACCCTCGGGGCACCCAGATCTTTCACAGATGTTCTAAACAGACCGGGAGACGTAATTTTCTTCTGGAGGGAGGTGGGCTGGTTGGAATAACCACTGATTGTCGCCATGGCCCATGTACAATGGTCCACCTGAAGAACTAAGTGCGGAAAGAGTAATCGTGGAGTTTCTTGCCGGCTCTTCTCCATAGGAAACGACTAATTGGAACCGCGCACCTAGCTTCTGATGTAGGTTTATGTGAAATAAAATATTTTGATTTTGGAACCAAACTTTTTACCATAGAACATGGAACTGTACGTCGCTTGCTCTCGCGTCACCAGTCTTGACTCTCTGTATATTTTGACTGCTGTGACCAAAACTACAAACGTAACTTATTCAGGGAAGTTTTATTAGTATATTATGTGTCTTACGACTTCCACGCGAACGAAGTCGCGGGTAAAAGCTAGTACCTTTAATAAAGTTTCATATTGTGACACGAAGGAACAAAATACGATCTAGAGAGGAATGTGGCCGTTTTTTTTTTTTGGCGATCTGATCTGTATATGAAGCCGGAAGGTACACCGGAACTCCGTAATAAAACAATGTATCCTAGCCGTGTTTGGGTTTATCGGAATTGTCATATGATGCACTCGGGCTATACATGGTTTTTAACCGATTTAAAAACCATGCACATGCCATGCATGAACTTTGCTTGGGTCGTTTTTGAGTTAGCTTCGATAATATCTTGTCACTGTTGTTTGTGCGGTGTAGCAAGTAGTGGTAATCGAATTGTTGTGGGGACCATAACAAAGAGTGAAAAATAAAAAACTTTTTAACAATAAAACAACAAACTTCCAAAAAAAAACACTAAAAAGTGAAGTGAAGTCGGAAGTCGGTGGCAAAAAACGGAAATACAGAACCAAGGACACCGACTTCCAAAATTAAAGTAATTTTTCACTATTTCGTGTTTTTTTTTTGGCTTTTTGACGAGTGTAGTGCATAATTATTTTACTTTAACAACATAATTTATAATTATTTCCACTATAATTATCTATTTCAAACTAAAGTTGTTCAAATACTTGCTACATACGAGTATTAGTACTTAATCTGTGATTCAAAATTATGCACCAGCGGGTCATAATAAAATTCATTGAAATATTATTAACTGGCTAGAGTCTAGGACTTCAATGACTTCCTTTAATAAATTATGACAATGTGTTGTAACGTGGAAGTCTGGCATCGTTTAAAACATGTTAAAACAGGTTTTTGTTATGACTTGTTTCGAAGGATTTCTTTATTTACATAACGAAGGTCTATCAGTAGTCTGTCTCATTTATTTAAGTATTTTTGGTTCAATTTTGCAATTCTATTCAATATCACACTATTTATTTATGTACATATTCGTTAATTTTTATCTGACACAAATATATAATGTTTGAAAAAAAAAAATATGCTTAACTTGAAATAATATGACATGTGAGACAAGTTTTTAAGAAATTATTATTTAAGGTTTAGGTACAATTATTAAATAAATAATAATCTTAATGTAATTCAATACGTCCCCCTGCCATGCGTGTTCTCCTGCTGAGCGCTTATTTATCACGTGAAAATCAGTCTTTAGGCCAGTGGTTTCGTCTGTGCGGTGATAAGTCCGGCTTACTTTAACAGGTATGTATTTTCTATAACAATTAAAATAGTATGTTTTGAAAAATATAAATAAATATTCCTACATGTTTGTTACCTTTTATAATTAGGTACCGAAGTTCATTTCGAATGCTATTTGAAGGTAAGATCTGGGAATTTTCTGCTGAACTGGGCCTTTTTGGCGCAGCCGTGAGGCACACTTTCCTGATAATTTCTCACATCGCACTTTATACTTTTTTTTGATGTAACATCTTTCCTCTCGGTTTCTGTGGGAGTGATTTTGTGAAAAAGCACGGAAGTGCGTAACAGGAAGCCGCGCTATTTGAAGTGCGCACTATTTGACCAAGAGCTCACACGGTGGTAGAAATGACCGTCAGATGAGATATGGTGAACCTTTATTGAAGTGAAAACTTCTTTAATCATGGAACTCGCGTCATCGTCACCGAACGCTTTCCATGAGCTATTTGTATAAAAGAACAGTTATTCCAAAGTTTTGTGTCTTCACTTCTGTTGGCAGACCTTATAACTACCAATTTTTTTGAAATATACTTTCAGTTGGACAGCAAGGAGTTGTTAAATTCAAACAGATCATGTCATAATGTCAATATTGTATGCGTCAGGGAAGGTTTTAGGTAGGTTACGTAGGTAGGTAGGGTAGGGTAGGGTGGGGTAGGGTAGGTTAGTGTAGGATAGGAGGGCTTATTCCACTAATTGCCCTGCGAGAATCCCCCTCAGTGGAAAAAACTGAACCCTAATGTAAAAAAATCACTTTCAGGGGATCTTGGAATAAGTTATTTTTTGTTTTTTCAATTCTAGTTTTCCCCCCTTAGCGCGATTATCAGGGGTGAATTCTAGACTGTTTTCAGATTCCAGTTTTCCTCCTAAGGGGGATTTTCAGGGGAGATTTGTGGAATAAGCCGATAGGAGGTAGGTAGGGTAGAATAGGGTAGGTAGAGTAGGTAGGTAAGTAGGTAGGGTAGGTAAGGTAAGGTTTTTTTATTTTTAATTCGTGCCAAACAAAAATGTGGTTTAACAACCACAACACACAACGGTACAACAACCTATAAATGAAAATCCAAGATGGCGGCTGCGACACTTTGAAAATTTTCCATCATGGGTGTTGTTTTCATGGTTTTCGAGGGTACTAAAGCCGATAGTGAGGTCATAATGAAAATCGGGGCTGCGAAAATTGTAAAATTTTCATCATAGGTGTCTTTTTCATGGTTTATTAGATCATACGTTACGAAAAATCATTTCAAATAATACCTGAATCATTATTTTTTTCAAGATGTAGGTAATGTTAATGTTGCTTATTACCAAGATGAGATGTCAGATGTTAGGTAGGTACAGTCAGCTGCAGAGAAATCTCACCCCCTAGCAATGAATAAATACATTGCTAGGGGGTGAGATTTCTCTGCAGCTGACCGTACACATTTGCGACTAAGGCTCGCTCTTTTTTTTTTTTTAATCTACTGTAATATATTATATTGTGTCATGATGTGTGCCTTTTAGTCTGTGCTAAAAAAATATATTTTCTTTCTTTCTTTAGGTTAGGTTTGCATGACATGTAACTTGACATTAAATAAGCGATCGGGTGGTGTGAAAGTATTTTTCAGTTCTCTTGGAAAGTACCTACGCTTGAAGTTAGGTACCTACCTGCCATGATGATCAGAGGGATGAAAACAGTAGGTACTTTTCGTCCCTGGGAAACGATTTTCCCTGCTGTCAAAATATTTAAAAACTATGCCAGCCATGTCCCAACTTTTTTATACAACCACTCTTTAAATCGCGGCTTAATATTGTAATAAAAAAATATTATCAACAATTTTGGAACATGACTATACCTACTTATAATTTACTTTTCACTAAATTAAAATTTACATCGATTTGAGCTAATTATTTACTATCATCGATGATAAAAAATACTGGTTAGTAGAATGCCACAGAAAAAAAAAATGCGGGAAAACGACAATTAGATCTTCAGTTGTTTTGTAGAGTGCTAATTAATAACGTATATATATACCTTATGTGTATGAGTTCAGCAGATTCAGATATGAACCTACTTATTTGTTAAACTAATCAGGTTATTATTTACTTTCCTCATATTCGAAATTAACAGCAGATATAGTGTTTACCTCGGGTGAACGAACCTACATATTTAGGCACTCGAACTATTGGCGCCCTCACTACGCTCGTGCGCAAAACCATCTCGTGCCTACATAGGTCCCTTTTAGCCCTTGTATAACAATCTACTATTTTTGCTTAACTGAACCAATGATAACGGCTTTAGTACGATATATGTGTCATAGTAAGTTGAAAACCCCACCGTGGTACCTAATTGTAACAATTTCTTCCCAATTTCAAAAACATCGGACGTCGCTGCGGGCCTCGCGCGGCGGCGAGGACGGATGGACGGTGGTCTGTTTCTATGTTTACGAACTGGGCTAGTAGTGGGGTTACTCTCCTGGAGTAGAAGAGGGTAATAGCATCAAGCAAAATACTATTTAAACTTCATACTATTCTAGGCCAGCTCAAGTGTTACCACTGTCGTGCGTCCTACTATACCTAATTAAGTACCTACCTAAATATTTGAAGGAACCTCTTAGAACCGATAGGCTGTATATTTCACTGACCAATTCTTATACGTACATGTCATGAATACCTAACTGCTTAGGTCCTTATAGGTACAGCTTAGTGTGATGATATTAATTTCAGAGGTACATATTTATCTCTGCATTTTTATAACATCACTAGATTTTACCCGCGCGGGCGCCTTAATTCGCCCGCTTGGATTTCGGAAAATTACCGGGACCCACGGGAACGTATTACCGGGATTCAAAGTATCTTAAGGATTAATCCAGGTTATAAATTATACATAAAACAAAAGGTATTTTAATAAAACACGTATACTAAGAGATCAATAATTAAATTATCTTTAAAAAGGTGAAGGTTTCCGAAGAATACGCTTGATAGATTTTGCGTAAATCTCAGTTTTCTATCCGCATTAGACATAATTTTACAAATTAATTTCACTGTTATACAAAGATAATCTAAAATATTCAAATGTTAAGTTATTAAGAAAATGCTCTAATTTAACATATAGGTATTTTTCCCAAATCTACTCGTTTATTATACGTGATCTTCAGTAATTATCAGTAGGTATAAAATCATTAAAAGTCGGTTAGGTATCGTCACCTTAAAATAAAAGAGCTAGCGGCGTAAATGAAACTGTAGGTTATATGTTGTAGATAATTTACCAGTTAATAAAACAACACCATATATTGGAAACATTATTACCTAGTATAATTGTCAAAATTACATATATTTTATAAAGAAAAAAATAATAATTTTTACGCTGAAAAAAATAATGGCTGGTAGTGGTACCTCACATTCAACACAAAAATGAACTTTAAAACAGAATTAATAATTTTGATTGCCTCCACGGGCTCTTCTCATAGCTGCCAGGCGATTGGGCATGCTTTTTATTTATTAACTCTCGTATGCCGTAATTACAGACATAGGTAATTAAAAACCCATTGTGTCTCGCGTAGATCTACGTTCCGGCTATCATATAGATTTATATAGATATGAAGGGTTATGTTTCATTTCTGCGATGTTACGGGATATCGGTCCATTCTTCCACTAACGCATGTTTCAGGTCTCGAAGTGTAGCTGGGGCGGGCTTTTGATTTCTTACACACCTCCCAAGCTCGTCCCAAGCGTGTTCAATTGAAATCAAGTCCGGGCTTCTCGCGGGCCAGTCCATACGATTGATGCCAATGCAACGTCCTGAAAATACTCATTTACAATTTGAGCTGTATGCGGCATGCTCATTAAGAATTTCTTCCACTATGTCTTGCACTAGATAGCGTACCATTTTCTATTAGCACTATCTCCGTGCGCCTCTCTGAAGATTCCAGTCCAAACCATAACAGATCCACCGCCGACCAACACTTTTTCTTCAAAACAATCTGGAATAAAATGTTCCCCTAGCCGTCGGTAAACCGCCCATCATGTGCATAGGTACAGCATAAATCTGGATTCGTCAGAAAACATTACGCGTGCCCATTCTTCGTCTCCCCAGTGTGCGTGATCGCGGGCTTAGCGTAATCTTGCTATCCGATGTTCCCTTTCAAGTTTTGGACCAAAAAGTATTCAATTCATCTTTATTCTTTATTCATAGGAGTTACAAAAATTATAATAAAAAAACCTGATTTTTAGTAACTAGCAAAAAACGGACTTGGTCCCTAGACACTTTTCTCTGTACATCTATCTCCAGTGGCGGATTTACCACCAGGCTGAGTAGGCTGGAGCCTAGGGCAGCAGATTTTAGGGGGCGGCAAATATGGCTCAAAAAAAATTT
The DNA here is from genome assembly GCA_947523025.1 of Dryobota labecula. Lineage (NCBI taxonomy): Eukaryota > Metazoa > Arthropoda > Insecta > Lepidoptera > Noctuidae > Dryobota > Dryobota labecula. The sequence goes on from OX383303.1 coordinate 14,683,353, forward strand.
TTTTTTCTTCTTCCGAAATAAAATAAAAAACATTATTCTAAAGAATTTACTGCAGGTCCAGATTGAACAAATTATTTATTGGGGTAATGTTCTGAAGAGAGTTGTTGACGTAGTTAATCGACTGTGTTCAAGAGGCCTCGCTTTCAGAGGAAAAAATGAAAAGTTCGGTGATCCGCATAACAGAAATTATTGTATGATTTTGGAACTGTTAGCGGAATTCAATCCTTTTTTGAGCCTGCCATATTGGTTGGTTGTTGGTAGTAGCGTTTGACGTAAATTGACGTCATTTCAGTCGGTTTTTAATAAAATCACGTCTAAACTTCTAAGTAGTAGTGATAGGCGCTCAGGCGCTGATTAATTTGACAGGACAAAACTAATTTTTTTCTCCTGTCCTTTTCTTAATGAAATAGAAAGAAAAAGATGCACTGAACTTCTTAAATTTAATTTAGTTTGTGAACAAGGGAATCGGCACCAATGTCTATCCATACTAATATTACTTATAAATGTGAAAGTAACTCTGTCTGTCTGTCTATCTGTCTGTCTGTCTGTCTGTATGTTACGTTTTCACGCCTAAACCGCTGAACCGATCGTCATGAAATTTGGCAGAGATATAGCCTGGGATATGGAGAAGGACATAGGCTACTTTTTTACGCGATAACCGACATCCACGCGGGTGGAGCCGCGGGCAAAAGCTAGTCTCTTTATCAATCCCAAAAATCATCCTCGAAGTTTTGGCGCGGTATGAACTAACTTGTTTATACATTTTATTTTGTTTTTTTGACATGCTGTAACTTTGGATTCCCCACTTTTAGAGCAACTGACGCTCAGATTTCATAGGTGCTATGGGAAAACTATTATTGTTATGATTTTCAGCTGGTATGAAATAACTTCTTCAAACTAACGCCATGGCCGCGGCCCCCCGTATTAATACGACTCCGCTTGAATCACTCACTATTGCACTGTTCGGTGACATCTGTCGGCGAGTAGCGGTATTTTTATTTTATTTATTAATCTAAAAAGTTACCGCTACTCGCTATTATATATACGGATTTTTTTGTAATTCGTTTTATGGCGGTAAAAAATGCTTGACATTGCTTTTAAAATACACAAATGTAATATAAAGCAATAAAAAATTGAGATCAGTGAACTGAAAATGCACTGAAACGAAACCAATTTTATTTAAAAGAACGCATCATTATAGCTGTCAAATATGTGTCAAATTGTCATCTTGTGAGTTGTCAAATTACGTGGCTTTCACGTAGGGAAAACAAGCTGTTCGCTTTTGATTATAGAAAAACATATTTTAGGCAATTTACTATCAATTAAACAAAATGAAAAGTTCGTGGAGATCACTTAGTTTCGCCATTTTATTAGCGGCAGCATTATTGAACACAGCAAACTGTTATACCATCACAGTCGATGCTCATGCCGAGGAGTGCTTTTTCGAAAATGTTGAAGCAGATACTAAAATGGGTAAGCATCTCTCAAGTTAATACACCTGGCCAGTAAACAATGTGCGGCTTATTGAGTGTCCCACGAATAACTTTGCTCAACACATTTCATCCTAGTCCCTGGGATATTTTTTTTTTCTAATGAAAGATAGTTTAACGCCGGTGATAAAACTATGTTGCACAAACGTCAAGTGGTGATATCACAGTTATCTTTAATATAATAACCTATCTATACAAATAACTTGATAATCTCTTTTTACTTGTGATTGATATTATAACCTTTTTTTACAGTTCTGACATACATTTTCCACTTAGAATGAGGTGATACCATGTGACTGTACTGGTTGTAACTGTACATTAAAACATAAATTCAACAGCAAATCTCATAACTAAGTTGCAATCAGTAATGTGAATGTCCAGTTTAGTATTCAATATCGGCTAACAATCATCATTCTTGTACAACAAATCTACAAATCGTCTTCATTTTAATTCTCCATTTTTCCAGGTCTGACATTCGAGATAGCCGAAGGTGGCTTCCTAGACATAGACGTAACAATCACCGGTCCTGATGGTGCTGTTATCTACAAGGGAGAGCGGGAGTCCTCAGGAATGTACACATTCTCTGCCCCTACGTCAGGGCGGTACACTTACTGCTTCAGCAATAAGATGTCCACTATGACACCTAAGGCAAGTATCAAATTGACTGATTAATGTGGGTTTTGAAAAGCTTGAAGGTTGATTTTGAGCAATATGTACTATCACAGACAGCAGAGTCAGACCACTGTAAGGACTATTTCTACTTGCAGCGTTTGGTCCTCAGTCAGTCGTCCTTGGGTCTTTTATTGTTCTATTCCTATTGGTCGAAAAAGGATAGTCAGACATCTGTGATCATTGTAACAGATGCTGAGAAATTTATTTACACAAAATATTCCTATGTATTTTTGTGTTATTGGTTGATGCAAAAAGGGGAGGTAAACAGATGGCACCGTGAGCATGGGATTTTGTTTTGAAATTGAGCCGATTCGGTTGTCCGTGATAGTACATCCTACTTAATATTAATCTTGCAAATATTATATACTTTGATTATACTTATGACCACTTGAAACTATATGAACAGATAAACAGTGGCTGGTTTACACTACAGATAATTTTCCAATATTTACTTTTCAATAACACAATTGATTAAACATATTATGGAGGTTGGGAACAGGAGTTCTGTGATCAAATTTTTACATAAATCTTGCTAGCCAGTGAACTTACACAATAAAATATACCACAATAACATTTATCATTCATATTTACTAATGTTTTCTATCTGAATGCAACTATTAAAAGTTTCTTCCTTCAGGTTGTGATGTTTAACCTGGAGATAGGCGCGGCTCCTCAGGGCCAGACAGGCACAAAAGACGAGGAGGTGAACCACAACAAATTGGAGGATATGATCAAAGAGCTTGCCACCACACTCAAAACTGTCAAACATGAACAGGAATACATGCAGGTATGATATGCAAAACCAATATAAAGGCTGAAATGTACACAGTTTACTAAAAAGTATACTTGTTTGCTAGTAGTTAGTATGCTTATTACAGCATGCTCTGCGTTTGTGTCTAATAATCATACTCTGTTTACATTCACCTGCAAATTTTACGTTACTAAGTAGCCTCTGCTCGAATTTAGCGTGCCTTTGAGCTACTACAAAGCTTGTGTATTCTGCCGTGCTAACGAAGAACGCAGTAACTCGTTTTTGCCGCCAGGCTTTACAAAAAGTAACATGCTTTTTAAAACACGAATCAGCAAGTGTAGGACGCCTTCAGACTAGGTGAAGTAATGAACTTTGCGGCATAGCTGGTAACCGCTGAATGACTGGCCTAAGATCAAACTTAATAATGTGCAATTCATGAGGTCTGCAGTGGACTTTTGGCAATATTACTTCAAAGTCAAATCATTTATTTCAAGTAAGGCACTTTTGAATGTCAAAATTAACAATAAAATAGAATTGATTCGAGACGCCCCTTTCAAAAGGTAGTTTCGTATGGCAAGAAACTCCATAGTGACTCTTCTACTTTCCAGGTGCGTGACCGCATCCATCGCGCGATCAACGAAAGCACGAACTCTCGAGTGGTGATGTGGTCAATCTTCGAAGCTTCCGTCCTCCTCGTCATGACCCTAGGGCAGGTGTACTACCTCAAGCGATTCTTCGAAGTCCAACGCGTCGTGTAATAGTGCCGAAAGCATTTACTATACCTGCAAATTTCTCCAGACCAAGGAAATTTGTAGGTACAGTCGAATCTATAAGGATATATTTCTTCCTAAGATAATTTAAACTCTTGTTCAAAAGATGTAAAATAAGTACTTAGTGCAAATTACACTTATTGAGAAATATATCCATTTTTTTTAATAAATATCTCGCTCCCTATATTTACTTTATGTCTCATTCATCACAAAGTGGAGAATTCACCTGTACAAATAATACATTATCATAATTTGTTCGAAAGTCGTATTAAAATGATGGAATGAATGGATGAATACAAGCCGCACCGAACTTCATGACGAGCAGAAATGATAGTTAGGCAAGATATAATAAAATTTAAAAAATCGCTCGATTCACTTGCATTGTGCAATCGTGAATTCGTGACAGTCGCCCACGCCACATGCTCAAAAGATTGGCGCGGACTATACATATAATTTCATGTATTTATGTGTCATTTCACATAACATTCGTGCTAACATAGGTCGTACATACGCGCTCAAGTTCTATAAATAAAGTAGATACGGGAGCGAGACTGAGAGTGGATTCTTCGCGATCTGAAGTGTGTGTGGGTCAATGTGCAGTTGTATGTTACGCGTTTGATGAATAAATAAATTAATATTGTTTGTATTTTAGTGTTTTATTCGGTGACTATAACCTTCAATGATCCAACTTCATCATCAGAACAATATTTGCATCTTTCTTTAGCATATAAAATGATAAGTTTGATTCAATTTGTATTATTGTTTACAAACAAACATTGTTTTTCAGTGCCCCTGCACAGAGAACATTCTACTGGTGCCCTGAAATACAAGGGCTGCACTAAAAGTATCGGGAATGGAATATTTCCACTGTTCCTGTCATATTAAAATCTTTTTAATTGAAAACTCCTTGGTTTTAAAAATCGAATACCATTTATTTATTTAAAAAAAGATTCTCGGTCTTGTCACAAGGTTTCGTCAAACTTGTTTAGTCGTTGAGAAAATGGAATTGACTCGAGGAAATTCAAGATCGATGATTTATTATGACTTTCGAAGTGGTTTAACACAAAAACAGTGTGTTGACCGGATGATTTCTGCATTTGATGATGAAGCCCCATCCAAAACCACAATTTATCGCTGGTTTGCTGAATTTCAACGTGGACGTGTCAAGCTCAGTGATGATCCCCGTCAAGGTCGTCCAAAACTGCAGTCACCCAAGAAAACGTTGATGCTGTGCGTAAGCTGATTGATGAAGATCGACATGTGACATACCGCGAAATTTAGGCAACTTTAGACATTGGCATGAGTCAAATACAAATAATCTTGCATGAACAATTAGGTGTAAAAAAGTTGTTTTCCCGATGGATACCGCATTCGCTCTGTGAAGAGCAAAAAGCTGCTCGCGTTACTTGGTGCGTCAGAACTCTCGAAAGATTCCACGCAGGATCCCCAAATGTATCAGGTGACGAATCCTGGATATATGCGTACGAACCCGAAACAAAAAACCAGTCACGAGTTTGGGTGTTCGAAAATGAGTTAAAGCCAACAAAAATTGTTCGTTCACGGAGTGTTGCAAAAAAAATGGTGGCCACGTTTGTCTCCAAAACCGGCCATATTACGACTATTCCTCTTGAGGGACAAAAAACGGTTAATGCAGAATGGTATGCTAGCATTTGTTTGCCACAGGTCGTTTCTGAACTCCGTAAAGAGAACTGCAACCGCCGCATCATCCTGCATGACGACAATGCGAGTTCTCACACCGCGCACAGAACAAAAGAGTTTTTAGAGCAAGAAAACATAGAATTTTTAGACCATCCGCCGTACAGCCCCGACCTAAGCCCTAATGATTTCTATACTTTCCCTAAAATAAAGAATAAATTGCGTGGACAGAGATTTTCATCACCTGAAGAAGCTGTGGACGCCTACAAAACGGCCATTTTGGAGACCCCAACTTCCGAATGGAATGGTTGCTTCAATGATTGGTTCCATCGTATGGAAAAATGTGTCAAATTTCGCGGAGAATACTTCGAAAAGCAATAAATACATTTTTGAATAGTAATGTTGTGTCTCTTCCTTGATTCCCGAAATTTTCAGTGCCGCCCTCGTATCTCATGTACAAAAACAGGCAGTTAATCTATTGTAAAATGTGTAATGTGCATAAGAGCAAATAAATAAATAAATAAATAATATTATACCAACAATAATATCATACATCTAAACACCGTTTATGATAGGTGGTAGAACTTATACAAATATTAATTTAAAACAATTTATTCATATGTAACATTTCAAGCACAGCAGCACCAACAGTTACTATATAGGAAGTACGAAATAATTCTGGAATATTCTTTTACTCAACAATATGTACCTACCCAATATTTGCATGTAATTTAAAACTATAATGCTTACAAATCCTAACATTTCGCACTTCAAAAATAGTATTGGAAATCTTTACTTATATCTAGAACTTCATGAAAAAATATATTCGCATGCTTTGAGATTCACACTTAGCGAAAAGATGTCTGTTTAAAGTCTGGGGCCTAAGTATTATAAATGAGATTGATCCTGAACCATGGCCGAGTCAGAATTTGACAAATGAAAACGAAGCTAACAAGTACAGAATTTACGATAAACATAACTTTATCTTTTCTTCGGGCGTCACCACAGTCGGGTAAGAAAAGGTAATGACCAGCCATTAGTCCAGGATATTCTGAGTTTCTATTATTGGTGGTATTTTACCAGCTCATCCACATTATTACAGTAGGCATTGCCTCTAAAGAGGCGTAAGTCACATACAGGATGTAAAAAGAGCCATTACGAAGCCGTCATTTACGCATTCTGTACATCAAACTAAGTAACTTTGGGCAAAATAATTGCTGGGAAACAACTTTAATTTTGGATGTAGAAATTCGCTGTTCTCGGTAGTGTGCATTGTAACGCACACAAAATATTGTGCTTATGGGTACATGCATCGGTACAGTGATCGTAGGAGTCACTATCACTGTACATTTAAAACCTGGTAAAGCGTCAAGTTTGACCTTCAATATCTCCGTAACCAGAAGGTTCTCAAGTATGGTCCAGTACAAAAAAAAATACATAATAACTGGAAGAAAAAGTCAGTCTCGGCTCCGTTAAGGATATTTTTACACCCGGTATAATCAGATTTTTCTTAGTAGATGTCAAGTCTGCCAGTAACGAGTGCGGGGACGACGGCGCCGGCCGGCAGTCTCTGCAGCGACGGCGTGGAGGCCGGCAGCTCGAGGAGCACGTTGGCACCGCAAGCGCTTAGCAGGCGACTGCTGCACTGTTGAGCGAATATAGACCTTATTAGTAGAAGCTTAAGGTGTATTTTTTATTGTTTTTCTGTCAGGCTTTCATGTGAGTTTTATTTATTTTATTACAGATATCAGAGTATACTCGTAGGTAACGTCATTTCATCACATCAGAGAGCTTCTCCAATCAAAATTCTGATCTAGCGGCAAGTATTGACATTTTCTATGTACGTTTCCGGGCCCAAAAACTGTTCTGCCCATCTGCCCACAAACATAACATCACGCCTGTTTTACCCTAAGGGTTAGGCACAGAAAAATATAAAACTGTTTATAATATAATAATAATAATCGTTTATTTATAAAAAGGGCACATTTACAATAAGTTCCTTAACAATTAAAATAGAACACAATTGCTTATTTGCCTGAACTAGGTTGAACCTGTGCTTCAGGCTAGGAAGTGCATAAATACTTAATGTAATAAATTAACAATGAGTATAAAGTGAAAACTAAATCTAATTAAGGTTAGTAACAGTAAAATTGCATGTAAGCGTTTCTATTTGCAGACAACAAGTAGCTCTTCTGTCTGTGCATAGGCGATGGTTAGTAAATATTTAAGTATAATTTTTTTACAGCTAAAATAATTCAATTTATAGATACTTAGTTTTCTATTTAATCTATTGTACAGAAATGGGCCTAAGAATGTAAAAAATCTTTCCACAAAGACATGTTTTGAGGTAAAATTTGATGCGCATACTATATCATTCCGTCTCTTGTTAGTAATGTCAGCAGTGTAGGTAAGCATGGTGTGCTGTTTTAATACTAAGTGCATAATGAAAAGTTGGCGAACAGTCAGCACGTTGCAGGATTTATAAAGCAGATCAGTGGGAAAGAAAAAGGGATGGAAGTTTGCTACCTTTAAAATTGCTCTCTGAGCTCTTTCAAGAGGAAGTAAATTGGTTTTTGCTGCGCCACCCCATGAAGTAATGCAGTATTGAATTATAGATTGACATAGGGCTAAATAAACTTGTGTTATTAGTTTTGAATCTGCAAATGTTCGCAATTTTTTAAAAACATATATTAATTTGCGTACTCTTTTAACTAAACTATCAATATGTTTTCTGAAAGACAGTGTGTCGTCCATTATTACTCCGAGGTATTTTATGTTGCTCGTTTCGAGGATAAAAGGGCAATTACACATGTTGACTGAACGGATACCACATTGATGGGCATATAACTGAGGGTTAGCAATGTTAAGTTGAGGCTTGCGCATGGAGAAGTGAATATATTTTGTCTTGTCAGCATTTAGTGTAAGTAAATTGCTTTGAAGCCAGTTAGTCACATTATTAAAACCTAATTGAGCGACTTGGAACAGTTCGCTACTGGTTTTAGCGGTAAATATTAATGCAGTGTCGTCGGCATATGATATAATTTTGCCGTCTTTAATATTAAGATTGCACAAGTCGTTAATATAAATCAGGAATAGCGTGGGGCCCAGAATACTTCCCTGAGGAACACCAAAACCAGTACTTTTCTGCTCAGCGCTCGTGATATTATCTATTCTAACACATTGGTATCGGTCATCTAAGTAGTCAGCGAATAGTTTCAGCGGCGTTCCCCTTATTCCAATGGCCTGTAATTTGTTTAGAAGAACAGAAACAGACACCGTGTCGAAGGCCTTGGCTAAATCAAGGAAGACTCCCAGGGTCTGGTTCCCTTTGCCGAGTTCTTCTGAAATGTAATTGGTCAGGCTATGCACCGCATCGGCTGTAGATAATTTTGCTCTAAAACCAAATTGCGCAGAGGACAAAAAGTTATTTTTTTCGAGATAGTTAACCAGTCTACTGTTTACAATTTTCTCTAATATTTTTGATATTGAGGGGAGTAACGATATTGGCCTATAATTATTAACTAAGTCTTTAGTTCCAGATTTAAAGACAGGGATTACAACTGCCTTTTTTAGACAAGTAGGGAAAATTCCTTTGGAAATACAGATTCGAAAAATATACGTTAAAGGAGGTACCAATATATGCTTAAAAAGTTTAAGGATCTTATTGCTTATGTTATCCAATCCAACTGCACAGTCATCTTTTAGCCCAGAAATGATTCGAGTAATTTCGTCTTCGTCAGTGTCAAGCATAACAAAAGATTTCAGGTTACAGATATTGATTGATTTTTGAAAAGGTTGGTCACAATAATGTTTCGGAATCTGTTCGGCAAGAGTTTTCCCAATATTGACAAAAAAGTTATTAACGTCGTTAGCTGACAAGACTGGTGAAGGATTAGTAAGCAGTAAACTCGAATTTGCTTCACGCTGTTTAGACATATTGGTGACGTTTTTAATATGTTTCCAAAGTTGCTTACTATTGTTACCTGCTGTTTTTAATTCATTTTTATCGTAGTTATTTTTTAAATTCTTTAGAAGATTGTTGCAGAAATTCCTGTATCTTTTATAGGTAGTCTGAATTATTAGATTATCTGGGTATCTCTTAGTTCTCTGATGAAGTTTATCTCTGTGTCTTATACACCGAATTAGTCCAGGAGTAATCCAAGGTTTAATATTATAAAGTTTCTTATTCACTGTAGAAACTATCGTGCTACGTAAAATTGCTTGTTGGACATGTTTTATTAAGTACGATAAAGCCAAATTAGCGTCAGCAGTATTGTAAACTAGGCTAAAATCAAGGTTGCATAATTCATATTCGAGTTTATTTGTGTTTAATTTGCTTTTGGTCTGGGGACGATTTAGCTTAGGCAGCGTTAAATTTACGGTGAGTAGGACAGCGTGATGGTCAGTAATTGTTGCGTTAGTAACAAGCGTAATATATGATAGACTGGTTTTGATCATCATATGATCAAGGCAGGAACCGCTCTGATGAGTAGGCATCGTGTGAGCGGGGAGAAATCCATGGTACGAACAGATATTAAGGTAATCTTGGGTCCCAGCATCGCAGTTTTCAGAGCCAATATTTATATTTAAATCACCTGTTAGTATTACATTCTTGAACGAGCTTAGCCCTTGAAAAATTTGGTTTAAGGAATTGTGAAAAGAATCCAAGTTTCTAGCGGAAGGAGACCTATACATAGCGATTATCGCTGTGGTTGTACCAATTTTAATAACTAAACAATTACTCATGCAGTCTTGTAGAGGAGGTTCCTCGACTGTGACCTTAAGTGATTGTTTTGTAAAGACTACCACACCATCATTTTGACTGTGGTTTATTTTGGTATGCATTAAGTTGTACCCAGGTATTACTGGAAGGTAATCGATGCGGTTACCTAGCCAGCACTCGGTTAATACCATTATATCACAATCAAAGTTTAGTCTGTGTAGGAAAATTTTAAAGCTATCTATGTTCTTATAAATACTACGAATGTTTTGGGTCAGTACGGTTAGTGACTTTTGATAATCGGAAAGATATTGTCTGCAATCCTCAACGTCACATGTCTTTGACACAGTTAAAAATGTATTATCTATATCGGTAATTAAGTGATTATCCATACTAAAAATACAAAAATAAAAATACGACTAAAATATAAACTATTATGTGGCGCTCTTAGGCGCCTTCATAATCTATCGAGTTAATGTACCTGTATTCGGCAGCTTTTTTAGCCGGACAATCTGCGTCCCCCGTCTTGTGGTTGGCTTGTTTTTTAAAACGCAAACATGTAGCACATTTTGGCGCCTCCGCTTTCTTTGTGCAGTCTTGAATAGTGTGTCCTTCTTCACCGCAATGTCCACATGTAGGGGCAGGAATTTTGCATGATTTTGCTGCATGACCGTACTGCTGGCACTTGTAACATCTCGTTACCAGTGTGAAGTCTCGTACCGGGCAGGACGTCCAATTTATGAATAGTCTATCTTGTGTGATGAGGGCCTTTCGAATGACTGCTGGAACTTCTATAATAAAATTGCAATTCTCAGCATCTTTCCTGCCAGATTTGTGGCTTAGTTTCATTGAGGTCAAAAATGTATCTAGGGTTATAGTGGGCAGTTTGTCGGCCAAGTTTTGTTCATAAATACATTTATAAACCTCATTTTCAGCCATTGATGTGGGAACTCCTATAACTATAATGCGAGGTTTGCGCTTTTTAGGTTCGTCGACGGTAAGACCTGACGAAGCGAGCTGGACTGTTTGCTTGATCCTATCTAGGTCATCTTTAGTCTCAGTGCTGATTATTAGTCCACCTTTTCCAATTTTGCGTACACCTCGTACTTTCAGCTTCATTTCTCCAGGGCATATGATTTTTTGGACCATGTTCTTAGTTTCGTCACTGGTTTTTGAGTTGTCACTGGGATAAATGGCCACGGAGCTAAAAGCATTAGGACGAACAAAAGTGTTGGAGCCCTTCTTCACCATTTCTGCAAAAGATGTAGCTGCTTCCTGCTTCGTACAGGACTCCTGAATCGTCCGGTTCATCTCCATTAGACAATCTGATAGGTCTCGAGCTTCGGTCATGGTTTTAAGGGAGGTATGGTTTTGTATGGCTTTTTGCTTTAGCGACTGGTATTGAACAGCCATTTGCGAAACTCCATGTCCAACTTTCCGGCAAAGACTACTTATTTTTAGCTTCTGATCAGCGTTCAGTTTTCCCTCAGAAGAAATAACACAGACCTCATTCAGGCATTGGTCAATGGACGTCATCCAGTTCTGAATCTCCGGAGTGGAAACCGTTTCAAACTTCTCATCTTGGTCCTGTCTTGGTTGTTGGGGCGATGTCGGTGCCGGTGTCGGTACCGGGATCGGTGTTGGCGGAGGGCTGCGTCGTATCATGGCGCTCCGATTAAAGGGGCTGCCTTCCATAAATATCCGGTAATAAAAGTATTCAGTCAGTCCATTATTTTAAATTATCACTATAATGTTTTATTTGTATAACACGCTAAAACACTAAAACTAGGTCACTATTTATGCAAGCTTAATTTATTTTTATTGATATTAAACATTGATGAGCACGTCTGTATTCGTTGAATGCAAAAACTATGATCAAGATATATCTATGTTTAATATAGACCGGAAATTTGGTGATCAATGCGCATGCCTTCTTTGTATGAGAAGACGCCTTTGCCCTGTGTAGGTCAATAATAAGCTGGTATAATATTATTATTAAGCACAGATGACATGCCTGGCTCCCCAACATGGTAGCGTTGTGAAAAGATCCCATCGATAAACATCACCCGTCTCTCCACTAATCCATTGCTTACACTAACTAGGGTGCATATCCGGTACGTCTCTAATAATCCTTCCATATCCTTTGGGCACGTCTTCCCTACCATTATCGCGTCTACTTCTTGATATGAAATGGTCTCTGTAGCACCATGAAACATGAGACTCCAGGGGCTAGTGTAAATCTTTGGGTTCATTCGAGTAATCAAGTTTGGTCCAACCACGCTGGGGTCGGTGCATATCATTCATTAATTCATAAGCACAGATGACATACCTGGCTCCCCAACATGGTAGCATATGGCATGTCTCGATCAGCATGCAGCTCCAGCGTCGCTCGAGCATACTCGGGCCTGGGGTCGAGTTGCGCGGCGTGTGCCAGGCGCACGCGCAGGCGCGCCCAGCTGCCGCGCACGCCGCACGCCACGCGCATCGCACGGATCACGAAGAGGAGGGAGCATACGTAGGCGGAGACTGGGTTACCTGGTTTCAGTGAAAAATGGGACATATTCAACACATGATAATTATTTTAAAGTAAAATATTGGAGTCATACGTCAATATCCCACTGTTCAAAATGTTAAAAAACAAAATTTATAAAAAACCCGCCATGTGCATGTGGGACACTTAATAAAGGGTTCCGTTGATTGTATGAATTTATCCCAAGAACAAACTTAACATTATACTTCAAAAAACAAGTTCTCCCATATGTATATTCCAACTGAAATTTAAGTTTGTACACACAATATTGAGAGATTTACCATATTATATTAAGACCATAGACTTCTTATAGGTTTTCTTGTAATCTATAAGTGTACTATTTTCTGTAATTAAAAAAAAAAATTGGCTCAGTGGTTTCGGCGATAAAGGGGGGGGGGGGGGGGGGTCACACAAAAATATATATATGATACCTATGTCACACGGTTCAGTTTGCAGTTTTTTTGTTTTTCAATTTTCTAATTTACCCAATAAAAGTGACCCAATATTCAAAATTTATTTATTTTCAAAAGTGACCAAATTTCAACAAAATCGGTCCAGTACCTAGGTTCGGAGCAAACTGGCAGTAACAGACACGAGTGATCCTATAAGGCTTCAGTTTTTTTACTTTTGAGGTACAGTTCGGAAGGTATCTTATAGTCCAACGCCCAGTGAACCTAGGCTATCGCTTTTATATTCCCCAAAAGGCTAATTAGGCAGAGGTATTTAGTATACATTTCGCATTATTATATGGGACTTAAACGCCCTACTGACGGTGATTCTATGTTTATCCATGAACTGGGTGCAAATCCAGACTCCCGGGTGCTACTAATAAACTCCTAATGGAAAGCCCAATAAAACTTTGTTCAACCTGGGCATCGAACCCAGGATCCCAGTGCTCAGTATTCGCACTTGCGACCTGTAGACAATTGAGAGTGAGACAGTCATATTTTATATCAAAACAATTTTTATGACTTCTTCGATTGGTCATAAAAAGATGAGAAGAGATTGTTTATTGCCAATTTTTTAATGTTGTACTTTAGAAAGTTAATGGTGCCGATTCCCTTGTTCACAAACTAAATTAAATTTAAGTTCAGTGCATCTTTTTCTTTCTATTTCATTAAGAAAAGGACAGAAGATAAATTTTAGTTTAGTCCTGTCAAATTAAGCAGCACCTGTCACTACTCCATACAAGTTTAGACGAGATTAAAAACTTGCCGACTAAAATTTATCTTCTGTCCATTTCTTAATGAAATAGAAAGAAAAAGATGCCCTGAACTTAAATTTAGTTTAGTTTGTGAACAATGGAATCGGTACCAATGTGTTATGTTAATGTTAGTCGTACCAGGTAAAGCAAAGATGTATTTCTTCTTGCCCTCGAACTCGCAGGTAGCGAAGGTGCACGGCTTGCCCGGCTTCATACGGACGCGCCCGTAGTGCAGAGTGGCGTTGAAGTCCTATAATCATTTTAGTAAAATAATTATATAACCGGCGTGCGAGTATGACCAGATGTATGAAAGTAAACGAACCACAAGAAGGATGTAAGGATCGTCGTACGTGGCGTTCTGTAGGTAGTTTCTGCCTACTACCATGGGAAAAAAGTGTGAGTTTATATAAATATGTATATAAAAAATCAATTGCCGTGCGTTAGTCTCGCAAAAACTCGGAGATGGCTCGACCGATTAGATTTTGTTTTTTGTTCGTGTCTATGCTGGGGTTAGTTTAGGATTAAAGAAAATTAGGAAAAACCCAAAGGAACAGCAGAAAATTCGAAAAATCTAAATTTTTCTAATGTGGACCGGAGTTCTATTATGCCATGTGGGGACGACAAGAAATAAAAACACTTACAATACCTACAGTGCACAGGAGTATTTTGAAAACAACAAAAATACATAAAATAAAAAATCTAAATATAAAAAAAAATACTGGCAGTAATAAGAACTGCCGATAGAAGTGAAAACTCAAAACTTTGGAATATAACTGACAGTCTGGCGCAAATATAGTTGTAAATAAACCGTTTTAAACCAAATGCCGTGGTTTAAAACCCGTTTTAAATTTGTTTAAAACCCGTTTTAAATTTGTTTAAAACCCGTTTTAAATTTGTTTAAAACTGTTTAAAACCTCGACCATGTAGGCCGTACATTGATTACGTATGACTTTAAAAAAAAAAGGTCGTTTAAAAGATGTAATTGAAATCATTTACTATTTTTATTAATCTAAGCAAAATGAATGAACAGTTTATTTTTATTATTATTATTACTTGAGGAGCGTCGGAACAAAAACCGATAAATCACATTTTGACTTTTTTTTTATGATGCCAATTGGTTGTTCTCGTACATATCTTGCTCTATGGTTAATGGAACCCGGTCAAAAACTGCGGTCACAGTGCAGTACAGTCCGCAAAATACACGGATCTGAACATAAACCAATAAATACATCAATCGTACTAAACAACGATGGTGATCGAAACAGATACCGATAAATCCCTAACATTTTTCATTGTTGACTCTTTTGATTCTGTTAAAAACCGATATATCGAACTTCGAGTTTCTCATGACAAAACCCACAATTGTAGGATATATTAGTGTTAAGCGGCCTTACCGATATATCCTACTGTGTTTTATCAAAAACCGATTTATCCAGTTGGTTTGTTCAATAACCGATATATCCATTTTCTTTTTTTTTTTAACTCTACTGGTACCACAGTCACGAATGCAGTAGTTAGGTTTCCAAACATTGATGCTAACACCAATAAATTGATAGATTTTGTTTAACTCTAAATTAGAAAACCATGAACTTGGCCATGTTTTTACACTTTTCCACAAAAAACAACAATGTGAATTATCGGTTTTTGTTCCGACGCTCCTCACTTGTTTAGGAATTTTAAGCAATAATTTCACTAGTTTAAAATATGGAAACATCAATATTCAAAACACTGAATGGAACATATTTTACATAATTTTTGTATTAATATACCTACATAAAATATAATTTCCTTTGATCCTTTGATTTCCTATCCTAAATCAGGAAGTAGGTGTGGTCTAGATCACTTCTAGTCTAGAAAAATCTCACTAGCGCAGATCCAGAAGAACCATCAGTGAATCATTTTATTTAATTGTTTACGCCTATGCCCGCCACTATCTATGGCAGAGTGTCACGAGCTATGCCGCGTCTATGCTGTCTTACCTTGAGCAGCACAGGTTTGAGCAGATCCTTCTCGCCCATAGACACGCCGCCAGTACACACGAGCACGTCGGCTAACTTGAGCGCGGCGGCTATGCCAGCCACTATCTGTGGCGGAGTGTCGCGAGCTATGCCGCAGTCTATGCTGTCGTAGCCGTGCTCTCTGGGAAAATAATAACATATCATCAAGCCTGGTATTCCTTGAAGGGGAGGCAGAAATGTATAGTACACCCACAGACGCTTACAGTTTAGGCTTACCAAAGTTGCCAGATGGCCGGGAAATCCGGGAATTTCCTGGAATTTTGCGCCTTGTCCCGTGTCTAGTAATAAGACTTTACAGTCCCGGATTCCGAACGCCTTCTACATTTTTCTCCTTTTTCGAAAGAATATTTAGCCTGCTGAATAGTTTAGGGTGTTATCCCTAAACTATTCAGCAGGCTAAATATTCTAATAAGTAAAAACATTATTGAGGCTAAATTAAAAACCTGTTTATTTTCATATATTTTACTACGGCCTGACTCTGCTACCCTAGAATTGTCCCGGAAATGATAAGCCTGTATCTGGCAACCCTATTACAGTTAGATATGTTTAAGTTGGTGTTAATATCGGGAAATCTAGACTAAGAGTTTTCAAGTGAAAAACCCAATAACGCTTTGCTCGACCTGGGAATCGAACCCAGGATCCCATTCTCAGCAGTCGCATTTGTGGCTACCAGACCAAGAGGTAGTTACAACAAGGAACACGCATTTTTATTTCCCTTCTTGATCTATCTTGAAACGCATGTTGTATCTTAAAATAGAACATTATCATACGTAGGTGTATCATATCCATCAACATACCTGTCAATCGTAGCGAATATTTGGCACACAACGTATTACGTAAAAATTGATATAGTCCTAGAATCGTAAAATTATCAGTATTTTGTTGTAATGAAGTTTAAGTTGTATGCAGTCAATAAACTGTGATTAATAACGACATTCAACACATTAACGATCTTAAAATTAAAAACATTGTTTTCTTTTTATCCTAAGTATTCTTTCTAAGTCAGTTTTTTTTAATGACTGACGTCGTCGGTGAAGTAAAACATCGTAAGGAGATCAGCACCCCATTTGCCTAACACACAATCAATCACAATTTCCATGATTTGAAGGATATTGCTAATCCATTGCTTCATATGTTCGAAAAATGTGTCTGCTCAACAATGTTATAACGCAATGAATGTTGTTGAACTGTCAAAATGAAACCCATTGCTACTGTAAGTGTATTACGCTTAACTTATAATGGTCTGGAATCGCTAATTAATACTGAACAAATGGTGATTAATTTTCTCGTCCCTTTTCTGAGAGGATTTATTTGACTCGCAGTAGGTTCATAAACACTAGTATAGCAGGAATGCCGCTGGATGCGAGAAACACAAGAACGGTCGTTGCGACCATGGGCGCCGGCAGGTTTATTTTCAGGGGGGTGCATCTTAAGCTACACGAAGCGAGCTCGATAATTTTTGCACTTCACCTCGGATATGTTAGGTTTTCGTTCGTCCGTTAATACAAGGGGTAACTTTGTCGACTCTTGAAAAATATGTCTGTTGAACAACGTAATAACGCAATGAATGTTGTTGAACTGTCAAAAAACAACCCCACTGAAAAAAAAAAGTAGTTGCCACAATCAATATTTTGTTTAGATTGACTAAGTGACTTGTTTGCATCTGAACCTATCAAGCACAATGATCACAGCTACTACTTTTATTTGATTGAGATTTGAAACGGGATCTTGGAGTTATCACAAAACCTATTTGCAGTAATCAAGTCAAAACATAGTTGCTCCAACCAAGATTATTAGATTAAAGTTTCAATGACCTTTATTGAAGTATTCAAAATGCTTGATTGACATAACTAACTTACTTTCTTACAGTATATTTTTTTTTAACTTGTCTCTTTTTTAACTCTTCTACAATGATGTCATGTTAAGGGTAATCGAGAAACTTGTTTGAGCGTTCAATCATTTGAACTAGTATTGCTGCAATCATGTCGTGATGATCAACTTAACTAAGATTTTGATTAATCTAAACAAGATATCGTCAATCAAGCTGAAAAGTCACTTGATTGGCATGCGTTTTTTTCAGTGCCATTGCTACTGATAGTGTATTACGAAATTACCCCGCTGGACACGCACCGCGAAGGCTGGTTTGACGTGGCGGAAGAAAAGATTACCTGGACGTAATATATGAGGGAGGCTTTTGTCTAACAGTGCAACATTCGAGGTTATGAATGAATGAATGAAATGCACCGACCCCAGCGTGGTTTAACCAGACTCGATTACTCGAATGAACCCAAAGATTCACACTAGTACCTGGAGCCTCATGTTTCATGGGGCTACAGTGGCCATTGCATATCAAGGAGTAGACCGTGGGCATGATAATGGTAGGGAAGACGTGCCCATAGGATATGGAAGGATTATTAGAGCCATACCGGATATGCATCCTAAAGCAAGCAATGGAATAGTTCTCTGATCCCGATAAATATCACTCGTCTTTCCACTATTCCATTCCACTTTGCACAGTTCTAACAAATTCCATTCGGCGACACAGAGACACAACAAAACAAACACTGATCGATCTCGTCTACCGACAACAGACCAACAGTGCAACATTCGAGGTTACTACCCACATTGGTACTTTAATAGGCAACTTCATATATCTCATATACTTCATTTGCTAGCAAGTAGTTATCTTATTAATAATATACTGTGCTCGTCTTACAGCTACTGTTAAATGTTCAAATTATAGGCGAGGACGCTGGCAACCTAAACACAAGTTAAATCTTACTCTGGGTGCCAGAGTTCATCTAAAACACTCTTTGTCTTAGTTGTAACCCTGCATTTTGTTTTATTATGTGTTTTTTGTACAATTGAAGTAATTTTTTTATTTTTTAAGGAAAAAAAAAAAAAACGTCAGTGCTTACTTGAGTAGCACTCGGAGCATGGTCCTGTTGGAGTCTCGAATGTGTGCTGGTTTGAGCTTGACCTCTGAAGGTTCCTGTAGCTCGTTGCCAGTAGATAGTAGCGCCACCTTGGGAGGCGCGCGCACGGTAACATTTTGATATCCAGCGCCTGCCAGTATTCCGATCTTAGCGGAGTCTAGTATATGGCCTGTAAACAAAATTGTTTGTCAAATTCACCGTTAATTGGTCGTTCGATTGAAGGTCTACCCTAGTAGCATTTTTGTTGGCGTTTGGTTGGGCCACATACCTCTGACGGTGGCCCAACTAAATGCCAACGGAAAAAGCTACTAGGGTATTCACACCACATTATTATTGTTCAGCGGCTTATACCTATAGCATCTTTAGGCCCTTAAAAAACTCACTCAGATACAATGTGTAACTGCATTAAAAGGGGGGGAAAAGGGTCCGTGGTATAAGGGTCCACTAGCTCCACTCCTTTAAAAAAAAAATATCTCGTGACTGAGAAGGAATGATGAAAAACGGCTCAATAAGGTACCTCGGTAAGTGTGTCTATAATTTTCAAATACCTTTTAGAACGTTTCATATTGAGACACGAAACAACAAAATTCGATCTAAAGAAAAGCGGCCACATTCCTCTAGATCGTATTTTGTTGCTTCGTGTGGTATCTTATTGAGCCGTTTTTCATAATTCCTTCTCAGTCACGAGATAATATTTTTTTTAAAGGAGTGGCGCTAGTGGACAGTAGTACAAATTATGGAATTAGTTTCTGTCATTTTTAATATAGGTATTTTTTTATACCATAAATAATATTACTACGTAAATTACAGTCACGCTACCGCTGTACAGTAAAAAAAAAAAAAAATGAAGTTCAGTGGCCAGCATATCAAGCTACACTAAACTGTAAAATTTCTCCAAACGATTTTAAATTTTAAAATGTTCATCTTAAGTTCAAAATCGGACGATAAAATTTGACAGTTTGTGGTAACTTGATGTGCTGGTTATCGTACCCTACACTAGACCCATAAACGTACTGTCCGCGTGCGTAGATTTGTAATGAGACCACAATTTTCTCCCACAGTCAGTTTAACTCATTTAATAAATAAACAATGTTTTATACATAATCATAAAAATTCATTGTATGTATTATTACATAAAATCCTAATTGAGTTCAAAATTCAAAATATCTTTATTTTATGTT
This sequence comes from Dryobota labecula, assembly GCA_947523025.1. Lineage (NCBI taxonomy): Eukaryota > Metazoa > Arthropoda > Insecta > Lepidoptera > Noctuidae > Dryobota > Dryobota labecula. The sequence goes on from OX383303.1 coordinate 14,703,281, forward strand.
TGTTACAGGTCTTAACAAAAAAAATTTGTTCCAATTTGTCCTGCCTAATAGGCATACAATAGTTATATGTTGGCATTAAGTTTAACATTATTTTACATGTCAAATTTAGTTATTACCCTAGTAGCATTTTCCGTTGGCATTTAGTTGGGCCAACTTCAGAGGTATGTGGCCCAACCAAACGCCAACAAAAATGCTACTAGGGTATAAATGTCAAAATATCAAATACAGTGAAATTAATACATGGTCAACAAATCAATCAATAATTCAAGAAATCTTGGATCGTGTAGTATGCTTTATCAAATAAAAAGTTTCGTAATTTATTTTTAAGTGAGTTGTTTGGTGGTGTGCGTTAATTCCAGGACAATACAACATGTCCTAGAATTAACGCACACCACCAAAAATCGGCTGGACCTAAATCTATAAATAGTAGGTATATAGATTTTGATGCGGTTTATGTGTTTAATTCATTTATATTGAACTTAAATATATCGTGTGGTGGTGCTGAAAGATGCTTTTCTCATTAGTTTTAAATTATTCTACATGCTAGGCACAATAACATCGGCTATAATGATAACGAGGGTGGGCGCTGATACCTATAATTACAAGATATTAAGTTATCTTAGTTTAGGTATAGGCTGCAACTCTAACATGCAACTTTACTTACCTTATGGCCTATTATTATGGTTATTGTAAACCATATTTAACTTACTTACTGGCAGATAGCTGATATTATAAGGTATAACTAAGGCTACTTTTATTTTATAAAGTCACGCGGGCGGAGCTGCGGGCAGCAGCTAGTATATCATAAAGGTCTCACTAGTATAGGTATCAATCTTGAGACTACACTACTAGTGAGATTCACTAGAAAAATCTATATGTATACAGGATAAAAAAATAATCAGTGCGCAAATTTTTTTTGGTGGTTCAGTATCGGTAATAGATCACATTTCCATTATTTGTTCAATACTTTTTCTTTTTTTTGTCCGACTTGAAATCAGCAAAATATGGGCACAATCTATTCGTAATTATATCAATGGTCGCGCGCGGCGGGTGACGGCGGGGTGCGTTCCCTGCCGGACAGCAGGGCGAGCGGCGCCCGTTTGCTGTCAGTCCCGTTAGGCACGCGTCCGAGTGACGTTGCGTCGCGACGCTTTCCTGCGCATGCACCGCAATGCACGTCTTTGTACTTACCTACAACGGTGTCAGACTTTACTAATCGCGAGGTTTACGAGATGGTGCGAGTGTATTTAGTAAGTGGTTAAAACTTACGAGCAGCTAGAAGAATGTGAGAAAGTATGAAGGAAAAATTTGATTTACTTTTTTGATTACTCTTCAAATAAACTTCAAGTCACGGCCTAAACTTAAAAAAAAACTAGTTCGAACCTGATAAAATTAGCGATTGATTACCCGCTTAAATACCTATGTCGGCGAATTGCGTTCCGCTTCACTGACCGCGCTGACGCGGCGTACGGCGAGTTGCCATTAAACCAGTTTCAAAATAAACATCTTTCGTTAACGATAACTTAATTTTTTTGTACTAAGACGTATCAAAATAAGAAATAGGTGGCGTTTAAGTTTAATTTGTCAAAGTTTCCGCACTGGTTAAAAACCAAGTTTGATAATTCTTGTCAATGTTCTATGTGCCAGGGAAGGTTTTAGGTAGGGTAGGGTAGTTAGGTAGGTAGGTAAGGTAGGGTAGGGTAAGGTAAGGTAGGGTAAGGTAAGGTAAGGTAGGGTAGGTAGGTAGGTAAGTAGGAAGGGTAGGGTAGGGTAGAGTAGGTAGGTAGAGTAGGGTAGGGTAAGGTAGATAGATAGGAAGGGTAGGGTAAGGTAGGTAGATAGGAAGGGTAGGGTTTTTTTTTATATTTAGGAATGTACGGTAAGGTAGATAGGTACCTAGGGAAAGTAGGGTAGAGGGTAGATAGTTAGTGCTACCCGTGCGAAGCCGGGCCGGGTAAATACTTCATATAAATCTTAAAACACCCCTAACGTTATACCCACAATGGAAATAACACCAACCTTTATCCACCAGCACAGTTCCCATGGCTATGTCGAATCCTACGTTCCTCACATCTTGCTGAGGCTCAGGCGCCTTCAGAATCTCTACTTCCAGCTCAGTCATCCCATCATCTGACGCCGATATTAGTCGAGTGTCCTCGACCTGATGGAGGAAATTAATTTTTAGTCAAATAGTAGATTGTACGGCTAATGCATAGAATAAGCCATTTTACCCCGAGACGTATATATCTATCCGAGCCGCAAGCGAAGGTGGATAGTTAAGTCGAGGGGTAAAATGGCTCGTTTACGCCCGAGTTATACACTCTTCTTTTCACTTCGATTGCAAGAAAATGAAACAGGCATAAAGTATATAACAGTATTTTTTTCATTTTCAACATGTCGCACTCTAATTTCCTTAACGTCACTAAACAAAATATACACATTTTCAGTACAAGCGTTTAAAGTTTTGATTATTTTGGAAAGGGTATAAATAAAAGTAGAGTAATTATGTCGGTCATATCTTTTGTTATTCTAGTGTATTAAAGCCAGTGTTTTTGGAAAAAATAGGGAATAGTTCATAGTATAGATGGCGTTACTTAGCTCAAAATTGATAATTTTTGTTTAATGACGTTAAGGAAATTAATGTGCGATGTGTCATTTGAGTTGGGTACTTCATACAGCCAAGTCATAAAAATGTTTCTATGCGTTTTTTAAATAATATAAAGACAACAGTCTATTTGATCTGGTTTTATTAAATAAGCGATAGAGAACACGGTAGTACATAAATTAAAGCAAATAAAATAAAATAACAACTTTAATCTGCGACGTTTGACGCTGTTGGGCCTGATTATCTGTCTTGAAAATAAATTACTTTATGCACTAGAGCATAAAAAGCGACTTTATGTCGCCTACGCACAACATAAAGATAAACTTTTAGAGCATAAGAAGTGTCGCCTATTTTCAGATATACAACTAAGAAAAACACAGAAAACAAAAATGGTGCTCTTAAGATTTCATCATCAGCTCTAAAGTTCTGAAGATAACATAAAATCACACCTGTAATCCCCGAAGAGTTAGGCGGAGGTGTACCTATAGTACACCACATATATTACTCCAGTTATGATTAATTCCCATTGGGAGCGAGCGTATTGCCATTAACCGAGCACAACTTCTGACTCCGGGCTGTTAATGAGAAATCACTGACGGAATAACCCAATAACACTTTGATCGACCTGGGAATGGAACCCAGGACCACATCCTCAGGAGGTATAATAATAATTTCTATATATTATATTATATAATAACTATTGTCGAGAATATCACGCCGCGCGCCGCGCCAGGTGACCTCGGGCGGGAGCTTCGGTCGCGGATAGGACGCTCGAACTGCGGGCGCGCACCGGCCGGCACTGCACTGCGTCATCGATCGCCTTATGTTCTACATACATTTTCTCGCCGATTCAAAACTAGTTTACCGTTTGTTTTGCCTCTTTGTTTTTTTTTTATCTTTGTAATACGGTCCACTAATATCAAGTTACCGGTGTTTTAGTCCTCCAACCACCTGGAGGATATACCCATTCCTATTTAAGAGCGTGAACAACGGTCCACTAGCGCTTTAAAAAAATATTATCTCGTGACTGAGAAGGAATTATGAAAAACGGCTCAATTAAGAACCTCGGTAAGTGTGTGATGTCACCGCTCCATTCCGCGGCGCCCTTGTAACACAAGGTTCGGACTGTACTCGTAACAGGGTGTTTTAAACTATGTCATGCGTCATAATAAATAAAAAATAAAAATAGAAAAGCTAAAAAAAAAAAAATTTTTATACTTGAATGATTAGTAGTCATTGGATACATGAAGTGGGCTCTCTTTGTAAGACGACTAAAATGCCACGGTGTATATAAAAAGTCATTAACCTCATTAAATAACATGAAAGATGCAGAGGTCATTGATATTTAAATCATAAAAAATAGTAATACATGTTCCGGATACACATTTTATATTTGCCACTTTTTTTTTACTAGTAAACTAATTATTGGATAACCAGTTGAAGCATTAAATGTTTCATGATAAAATTACATAGCATCACGCTTGTAGGTTAACCCGAAGGGGTAGGCAGGAGTACAGTACGCCCCATATTTCGCCAGTTTTGTCCCACTACTATGCCATTTGCACCACAAACCACACAACGCATATTTAAAACATCGCTATTCTGTCTGCGGTTTGAAAATGACAGAGACAGAATTATGTTTTTATATATTTTAAACGCATTTATCAAGTGATTTTTTATGCAAACGAGTCTAAGTGCGGTGCCTAATTATTTTCATGAAAAAAGAGCTAATGGTTCCTAAGAAAGTGCCCGCATATCGCTTATGAATCCGAATTTCCGCGTACTGTCCCCGTAATAAAAAACACTGTATAATTACCCCAAGGTACTACTGTGCCACGCCTCGGCAAGCACGCTATGCCGTTGGTCCCGGATGTCATTCATAGATCTTTAACAGTCGTTACGGGTAGTTAGTAATTATGCCCAAAAGCCTGACAACCAGTCTTACCAAGGCAGATGACTACTTTGCCAATAGTTTTTTTTTTACTGTTTACTACATTATATTTTATAAATACTCTATCTATTTTACATCTATTTGTACTGCAGGCTAAAGAAAAAGGGTTTGAAGTTCAGGCGTGTCTACATTCTCAGCCTGATCACATTCACAGTCACCATGTCTTGCAACTGTTCACTGTGTGGTATAAATACACAAATAAAGTAGACCTGACAGTGTAGAAACAATGATACTGGTACCTGTACAACGCAGTCGGCTCCAGCAGGCAGGGCCGCGCCGGTGTTAATTCTTGCGCACTGTCCCGAGCACAGCGGCGAAGTAGGTGCATCCCCGGCCGTCACCGCTGTGCGGACGCGGCGTACGCCCACACCGTCTATGCTTAGGCAGGCGTAACCTGAGGACAAGATATTACTGACTAGGTGTTTGCGTGTACTTTGTATTTTTTATTTTTTTACAAACAAGACAAGAGTTACTTTCGAATTTATACTATAAGTCAGGGGCATAGCTATCGCCGTATCAGCCGTATCAATGATACGGAGCCCCCTAGCTACAGGCCCCCCCCACGTATGATTATCTTAAATCTCAAACTCTTATCGATAAGAGGCTCGTAATGTATTTTTTTTTTTTTTTTAAACCTTGCCCCACACTAGGAATTTCTCCTGTATCGTGGGTGCGTTTACAAACATTTAAACTCACATACACAAACAGCCAGACCCGGAACAACTACTTGTAGATCATACAAATATTTGTTCCGTGCGGGAATCGAACCCGCGACACGCAGCGCAGTAGTCAATCGCTTAACCACTGCGCCAACCGTGCCGTCGTGTGAATGAATACCTTATGAAAATATGAAATTCTCAAGTTCTAGCCTATCAGAGTCAGGATACTCAAATTTTTTGCTCGTTTGGCTGGATTAGGGTAGGGCTCTCTACAATTTGTTTTTTTGTTTAGATATGAAAAAATACAGTACCCTTACCTACTGCTCTGTTCCCAAAAAATCACCTAAATTACTAGCTTCTGCCCGCTACTCCGCATGGAAGATTCACAATAAACTAAAATAACAGCCTTATTTTATAAAACTCCCTTGGCCCCAACCCATCGTGTCGCTTCGCATCGCCCGCCCCGCCCGCGCTATTTTAAGTTTTCATTTAGTGTTCTTTCTGAATTTGTTTTTCTTTTTTGCTCGGTTTCTAAAAAAACTTCTTTTTTTCATATCGGAAGGGTTGTTGGAGAAACTAGCGCGATAAGATATTTTTTCATGTTCCAAAAAAAAAAAATTGTGCCCTCATTTCTTGGTTGCCCCGGGCGTCCACAATTCTAAATACGGCCCTAATCGTTTCGCTCGCTCTTGAATTCTCTTAGTAAAATGACAATGACAGCTTAACCTATCCGAATCAAGATGCTCCAACTTTCTAGCTCACTTCGCTCGCTCTTGCATTCTCTTGGTATGCGTAACCCCAGCAAAATATTGCGCCTTAGAGAAAATTAAGTTTTACAGATAATTAGTTCATAGTTAGTTGCAATTTGTTCAAGTATAGCAAAATATGTTCAAGTTGTATTTTCGAAGTTATTCGAGAAAAACTGATTTTGCTGGAGTAACGTTACCCCAGCAAAATGTTTTTCAAAAAAGGCATTTAGCCTGAAACCAAGTACATGAAAAGATAGCTTTTGATGAGTTGTAAATGTATACCAATAGCAAAATTTGTTCATCTTATAGTTTTTGAGATATTCAAGATTATGCTGGGGTAACGTTTTGGGATTTTCAAAATCTCGAAAACTGTTCGTCGCAGAAGTTTGAAAAAAATACCAGTTATAGGCCTTAATTTTTTCAAATTTGTTCAAACATAAGTATTTCGATTCATCAACAAATGTCGATGTAATTAATTGTTTTTAAGAATAAAAAAAAAAACGATTTTCTCGTAAATTAGTACATTTACAAACAAATAAAAATCAGTTACATATACCTATCATATACCCTTTTAAGGTGTACAAATCTGAATTAAATAACTTTACGCGATATGAAGATATAAAGTGATTTCATCAAATTTCAAGCGGTGTTTCTTTGGCGATCGAATACACAGCTCCCTCTGAACACAAAACGAACCACAATTTCTGTGAAATATTTTTCATTCAAGTAAATAGTCTTTGAAACAATAATATTCGAACTAAAAATACGAGGACCAAATATTATGTGAAACATTTTCTGGGAAACGAAATTCTATGAAATTTCTGTCTGCGAAATAAGGGGACACCATATTAAAACATTGAAAAGTTGCAAGAATCTACATAACATATTAAAATCAGTAGAAATTTTCACTAATCACAATAATTAACTTAAAAATGCTATCAGTCTGGGCAACTAATTATCACCTGCATATTTACATAGTTATATTATCACTTCTGATGACAGATGTGATGATAACATAAAAAACTGTTACTGTGCAAATGCATATTCATTATAGCTTCAGGGTCAAATAATTTCATGAAAACATCTTTCATAGTTACATTATGATGTTGCAACTAGCGGAACAAATTGCATCAATGACTATAAAATTAGGTACTTACTGGAATATAACATCAATATTTGATCTGTATGTTTACGTTTCGAGTTTTCGACTATTCATTTCAACGCGATTTGAAAATGGACCGGGAAATATAGATATAGATTAAAACCAGCCAAGTGCGTGTCGGACCACGCACAATGAAGGGTTCCGTAGTTGGGATGAATTTATCCCAAGAACAAACTAAGTTGGTCGACTATTACTCGGTAATTTGTAAACCCTACTTAGCTGCGATAGTTTTCCTTTTAACTTCGTTATATTATATATATGTACTCGTACTACAGCTGTGAATTTTTTCACATACCTACCCAAGTACAACTATTTAGCTGGCAGGGGAGTGGGGCACTTGACTTTAACAAAAATGAGCACTTCAAAGCTTATTATTACGCAAACGGATCCCTGAATCAAAAAATGGTCTTCACAAACCCGCAATATTAGAACGGCCTATTCAACGATACCCCACAACATGGGATAGAAGAGAAAAAAAGAACAAGATTTTAATTTACTAATTAAAATTTAAGAATTATTATTAAAAACTAGCTGACCCGACAGACTTCGTTCTGTCAAAAGCTATTTGACTGTGGCAGTTTGTCTACGCGCAAAGGAAATATAATAAAAACTCCACTACTCTATCCTACCCTTCCTACCTACCCTACCCTACCTACCTACCCTACCCTACCTAGCCTACCTACCTACCTTCTCTACCCTACCCTACCTACTCTACCCTAGCATACCTACCTACCTAAAACAGTTATTAGCGAAATCGGTTCAACCGTTCAAAAATGTTGTATCTTTTTTTTCGATATTTTCTCACCGTTTAAACCTTCCCTGGACTACGACAAACATTTCAAAACCAAAATCAGCTAAATTAGCCCAGCCGTTCTCGAGTTCTAGCGAGACAAACGAACAGCAATTGATTTTTTATATATACCTATAGATTTTCTCACCGTTTAAACCTTCCCTGGACTACGACAAACATTTCAAAACCAAAATCAGCTAAATTAGCCCAGCCGTTCTCGAGTTCTAGCGAGACAAACGAACAGCAATTGATTTTTTATATATACCTATAGATTTTCTCACCGTTTAAACCTTCCCTGGACTACGACAAACATTTCAAAACCAAAATCAGCTAAATTAGCCCAGCCGTTCTCGAGTTCTAGCGAGACAAACGAACAGCAATTGATTTTTTATATATACCTATAGATTTTCTCACCGTTTAAACCTTCCCTGGACTACGACAAACATTTCAAAACCAAAATCAGCTAAATTAGCCCAGCCGTTCTCGAGTTTTGGCGAGACAAACGAACAGCTATTGATTTTTATATATATAGATTATTAATAATTTCTGTCTATTAATCACGCCGACAAAGTAGTAAATAAATTTTAAGTCGTTGCTGCGTGGTGCTCCAAAAACCTCGAATTTTCGGACTTCTTTCTGTCTTTGGCTTATAACCATTTATAACTTCTAAAAGGTAAGTATATCCTACGGAAAAATCACCTATACATTTTTATAAAAATTGCTACAATTTGAGCGCAGCCGTAGGTCTGTAGGTCCAATAGAACCCGACATAAACTTCAACCATTGGCCATTTTTCACCAAAAGTGTATGGTTTGGAAAAAGACGTCTCTCTACGCCCTGCGTTACGGGATATTTGTCCGATCTGCTGCCAACGCCAAAGTCCATCTCCCCGTCTGTCCCCAACCGAAAAGGCTGCAGCCCCACAAAACCCACCAGGTTCTGTGGGGCTGCAGCCTCTTTGGTGCAGCACCAAAGAGGCTAGTGCAGAAGTGGTTCGAGGTATAGTAAGAGCCCATGAACTTGGGTGACTTTTTCCGAAGGATGCACCTTTTAGAAGTTATAAGACAAGTCCGAAAATTTCGAAGTTTTTCGAGCACCATGCAGTTAGCACAGGTCTTGCGAAGCTGCAAACTTGATTTTACACAAAAATCAGTACAATGCAATTTTTTGCGACCTAACACGTTTTTCGTGTCTACAGTGACTGACCTACTAGGAATTATGAAGTTTATAAGTATTGATCAAATATGGGTTATCAAATACAGAAATTAGATAAAAGTATTTAGGACAAGTAAATTGCAAACAAAAAAGATATACATTAAAACTTGTCATTGTGAGTCAGCACTAATTTGCTGTTAATTTGACTTCAGCATAGTTGTGTTGGATAATAAATGTCTTGGTTAGTACCTCAGTCCCATCCAAGGACATATTACATTTTGTAGTATAATTATATAATTTTGAAGCAAATTATAACAACTGATAAATAACTAACCATCCTTAACTGACGCAGGAAATGGTGGCATTGGTTCCTTCGCAAGCAGGGTTTGAGCCACAACTCTGCCGAGCCCTTCTTCAATGGTCACTATCTCCAACCTTTCCTTCCATTCCGCCATCACATCATCAACTATCTTCCATGCATCAGACATCTCTATCATGGGAAATGGAGACTCCCTCGGTCTTAAGGCCACTTTAGTAACATCCACGTTACTGCTATGCATACATGTGTGGTTGAACTGCATGTTATCGTGAATGTAGGTTACTTCGGCCACCTCATTGTGTATCAAAGATATTGCATGCGGTAGGATTGGTTTCACTACTTCAAAACATTCTGTGACAGCTTTTTTGCTGCCAGGGAAGTTGATGATGAGGGTTTTGTCTCTGATACCAGCTACGGCACGGGACAGCTGGGCCATTGGTGTCTTCTTCAAGCTTGCCAGCGTAACTGCTGTAGTGATACCTGGCACTTCTCTCTGTATAATCGCTTTTGTAGCTTCAGGAGTAACATCTCGAGGTGTCAATCCTGTCCCTCCCGTAGTCAAAACCAAATCTAGGTTAGTTTCACAGAAGTATTTGAGCTCCCGTTCAATGATTTCTTTTTCATCAGGGATAATGATTGTGTGTAGGTTAGCTTCAGGGAATAGTTCTCTGACAAAGTCAGCGAGAGCTGGTCCTGACGTGTCTTTTGTGTTGTCTTTAAAACATGTGTCACTTATGGTGATCACTGCTACTGCTTTCACCATCTTGAAATCCTATATGAGAAATTATAGCAATAATTATTTTTAATACATCCATTATGTAAGGTGTTTGCCAAAAAATGTACTTAGTAAAAAAGTTACAATCAATTAATCGACTTTCGAATAAAGAATTCTAATTACCTTGATCGCAAACATGCAACCAGTGAGAACCAGAGAGTGTGGTAGTGAAATAAAAAAAAGTTACTTAAAAGTAAATAAAAAAAACTGTTTACCTTTTAACGCCACTGGTTGAAATATTTTTACTGATACGCTGGTAAATGAACCAATAGACCTTATTACATCACAGTTCACACTGATAAGTGATGTAGTTAAAAAAACACAATTTTAATAATATTAGGTCCAACAGTCCAACACCGGCTCCAATCAATCACAAACTAACTTTTATAAATAGACTACACAAATGTCAGCTGTTTGACATTGACAGATCAGCAGGTAGGCAACCACACGTCAAAAACAAATGCGTTCATTATTTTTAGTCGAATAATAACATCAAATGGAGAGCAACTCTAATCAAACAACAAAACGAACTCAGGTACGCAGGTATACCAGAAAAAAAAAATTACTATTAATATTTTAAACAAAATTTTATTATAATTAAAAAAAACTAACATAAAACAATATTCAATACCTATAAACGCAGGCTCATAATTCAAATTTCCAATCATTATTAAGGCACAATTACATTACATTCATACTGGGGCCTAAGTCTACTAATTTACAAACGTTGCAATGGTCTCTTCATTGTGAGTATTTGACAGTGTTTGTATGGCAAATCTGTCAAAATCTCACAATGAAGAGACCATTGCAACGTTTGTACATTAGTAGACTTGGCCCCCAAGTCATCATCACGATACATACATTTTATACCTATTACGTAATTTGCTAACAATATTATTGTCTAGTTGGACGGCAGTGCATGTTTTTATGAGGTTCTGTAGCGGCGCGTACCGACGCATAGCGACAGAGTTGCCGACTATAAGGAGTTTGTGTTTCGCTCGAGTCACGCTTACGGCTAACCGTCGCTGATCGTTTAGTACTTCGCCTTCCTGTAACACAAATTATTTTCATTATAATAATCTGGCATTAACTGTTCTCAGACAACATAATATGGGACTATGAAACAGTACTGGCCGCTAATAACATGAGTATTCTGTTGAATTCTACTCACTATATCGTTATAAACTACAATTGCTATAATGGAGACGGTACGCCCGGTCAATGGAGCTTTGGAATTATGCTGCCTAAGAAAACTCCTGATCGCCCACTTCGTAATGGGCCACATCATTTCTCCATAAATTATTGTCTATGGAATCATCACAGTCATCTACAGTTTATTTACTAACCTTAACTTTCTTGTCGTCATTTTTGTCGGGGCGTCTAGCACAGGAGTATATGATGACGGACTTGTCCCTTCCTTGGAACTGGTCCACAGTGCTGACTTCTACTGCGAGGTGGGATAGCGAGCGACGCAGAAGTGAGACTTGGTCACGATAAGGGGCTATGACGCCTATGTCCGATGATTTGACGTTGCCCTGTTGGTAAAATATAACAACAAATTATTTCATGAATGAATTTACTGGCCGTTATAAGTTGAGAAAATGGCCCAAGTAGCTGTCTATCGTAGTTTCATTCACGATTCGATTTGTTTTTTTCAAGCAATAGCAAAATATGTTAATGTATTCATTAGAATGTCCCTCCATTTTCAACGTTAAAAACTCAGTGACAGCACAGTAGTTTGGAAAGAAAACAAAAAAGTATGTGTTAGTCAAGACCATAGACAGAGAATGGATTGAGCGTTAGCCTCACAAAAGTGACCACTCTCTAGAAAGAGACAAAGCGGCTGTGCAGCCAATACCTGTCTGTTTTCTGCCTGTAATAAAGGCCCAGAAGGCCCTGTGTTTCAATTTTAATTAATAGGAAACACATTGAAATTGACAGTTATAAGTAATAATAGAAAAAGTACAGCTCCGTTATGTAAAATAGCTGAACGACGTTTAGCGGTTTCTCATAATTACTGAACTTTTAACACGCAGAATTGCATAAATGCATTTTGCATTTATCAATGCAGAGGGTCAACGATTAGAGGTTATGTATAACAGCGTGAAATGACACGTCACTCGTGGCTCTGTGTGCCATAACAACAATAATAGCGTCCAGAAACGAAAAATAAATAAAACGAGTAATTTGAGTGAAAATCAACTCAAGTGAAAACATCAGAGTTTTATGAATGTCAAACCTAAATATATTACATAGCTAAGTAACTGCAACCACCTTGGAAATAGCGCGGAAATTGTTCAACTGTTTTACATAACGGAGCTGTTTTGTAAAACAGCTAGCGGTTTTGTTAAACAGCGGATTCGACAATCCATCTACGACTTAACCATTAAAGTCAAAGAGACAACTACTGGCGGCAGTGCGGCACATTGATCTCTCCCGTAATTTTCGGTCTGTATTCACTGCATCACTGAATACGGAACGCTCAGTCCATTCCTTAGGTCTATGGCCAAAACAACCCCGCACCAGTATTCTGCGGGTATCTGCAGAATACTGGTGCGGGGTTGTTTTGGCCCTTCCCCTTTAACTCTATTATTCCTACTACAATAAAGGTATACCAACCTGTTTCAAAGCGTCCACCAAAGCGATAACGACGCACGCTTCGATGGGGTTTGCGCAAGAGTTCTTATTGTTAGGAACTTCGAGCCCATCCTCAACAGTTTCCACATCTAAGAACAATGCTGCGTGCTGTGGTTCGGGACTACATGCGGTCGATAGCCATGGTGAGTCAGACAGATGGGGTATTTTCTGAAAAATAAAGATATAATCTAAATAATGGATATTTTTTACAGAATCAGGCAGAATTAACTGCGCAAAAACATGCAGCAGTGCGTAATGTTGCGTATGATTTTACATACACAAGCAAATATTGGAATGCAATTTTTCATATAGTGGTAGTCAGACTGATATTATAGAACACCAAGCATAAATAACACAGATAAATACGCCGAGCACATTCTAACATAGGTACTTCTTTTGCTTCTCAACGTTCATACACGCGTGCTAGTTATGATGAGATCACTTGTTTTTTTTTAGGACAAAAAGATGAATTGAACCTCGAAGTTGAGACAAACTCAACTTAGTCCTGTATATTACAGACTGAATGATTCTTTTAATTGACTTGTAACTGTGTAGGTTGATGGAGCTAGCCAATGCTGAGTCGCAACATGCTGAAATGGATCAAGACAATGAGGATGATGACGCAGAATACTATCGGCAGGAGGTCAACGAAGAACCCGAGAAAGATATATTTTTCCCATTTTCGTAAAATTACAGTGTTGTTTTCCTTTATAAGGGCAAAAATTCAAAAATGGTTTCTTTTCTTGTTCTAATATCTCTAAATATTATAAAACGCAAAAGTTTAAATATATCATCTTTACTAACCAGTACATCAATATCCAGCCTCGCTAGCGCTATATTCTGGTCGGCACACTTGAGCCGATTGTTGTAAGCCACTTGGTTGGCGATGTCGGCCAGAGCTTGGTTCATACGGTACTGCAGCTGTAAGGTTGAAGTCGCTTCTTCGCACATCAAGCGGTGGAACAAGCTTTCTTCCATTCCTAGGCGTCTGGAATGGGAATGAAACGTGACATACATAGTGGCATTTTAATATTGTTAAAATTATAATTTCCTTTTTGCAATTGTCTGGGTTTATGATACGCGACCGTAACAAAAATTATATTTTATTATTATTTAGAATCAGTAATACAACTCCTTAAGTAGTATAATCCTAAACTAATACGATCGCGAGCGCTGCATGTAAACTGTACACTGACATCAAGTAGTTTTAAAACGCGAGTTGGCAAACGTTCATGTGAACGGTGGCTTATAGAAGGATCTCTAGGCTCAGCTTGCGTTTACGTGGAAACTAGGCCTAAAAGCCCCCATTTCTTCCCGTGGGTGTCGTAAAAGGCGACTAAGGGTCTTACTAGAGAATGGGCAGCAGCGTTCTCTATACGTTTTTAACACCATACTGCGATCGCCAACCCGCCTGCAAAGCGTGGCGATTATGGTTAACCCCCCAATTGGGGGAGGCTTAGGTCCAGCAGTGGACGTCTTTCGGCTGAAATAATGATGATGATGAGGCCTAAAAGCAATTTATTTATTTACTGAATATCACCAAGCCATTAGGAGCCCGTGGCTAATTAATAACAGCCGCTCGGGTCGATCCATCAGGTTAAGCTACGCTTGCCGGGGCCGATCCGTGGATGGGTGACCATCTTTACATACCGAGACTCCTCCGTGCCACGGAAAGCACGTTAAGCCGTTGGTCCCAGCTGTCATTCGTGGATCTTTGACAGTAGTTACGGGTCGTCAGAAGCCCGAAAGTCTGACAACCAGTCTTATCAAGTAGTATCATTATTACCCAGTTACTGGGTTGTGGAGGTCAGATACGCAGTCGCTCTATGTGAAATACTGGTATTCAGCTGCGTCCGGTTAGACTGGAAGCCAACCCCAACATAGTTGGGAAAAGCTAGGCAGATGAGGAAATAGAAAATATATAATTTTGGACTTACCTTGCTGCTCGACTCCTGACTACGGGCGGCAATTGTTCCGGATCTCCCACTAAAACGAACCTCTTCGCCGCGAATAAAGGACGCAATACAGTGCTCTGCAAAACCTGCAATATAACCAATGTATATGCTATAAGATTTTAAACCTTAAATCAGTCAAATATGGTCCAGTTTTCATTGCAACTGATATAGTACAAATCGTTTTTGTGAAGCCAAAATAACGAAGTTTACATAATGTTTTTATCATGTGTGTATGTGTAGGGCTTGCTGTTGTACCTATGTTTAATGGCTTAATACCAGAGATCGGAATTGGTAGAGTTAATTTACCTAAACTTCTAGGAAGGAAGTAACATAGAGCGCATAATACCTCCTCTAAAATCCCGGAATAACTATAATGACGTTTAATTCCCGGGATTTCAAAAACCACGAATTATATATTGGACTTCTAGGGCTCCGTATTAAAGAGCTTTTTTTAAGCAATTCTAGTATGTAACCCTAAAAAATGTTATATATGATTCTTCATATCAATCATTTGTAACTATAAATTAAGTCCAATAAATAATTCGTGGTTTTTAAATCCCGGTATTTAAACTTCATTATCATTATTCCGGGATTTTAGAGGAGGTATTATCCACTCTATGTACTTCCTTCTTCGAAGTTTAGGTAAATTAACTCTACCTATTCCGATCTCAGCTTAATACTTATGTTTTTTTTATTTTTATAGATTTGTTTATTTTTACCTGTGTAGCCTCATCGACTATGCAGAGATCGAAAGTGGTTCGCGAAAGCATCGGGTGCGTGGCTCCCAAACATGTCACTCCCACGACGTCCTGCAAATATAAACATCTTATATCCCAAATAGCTAATAGTTATTATGCAGAGCGAAACACACTAAAAGTTGATGGATTGTCACATGATTCTGGCAATCAGCAATGCGAATGTTTACTGTCGTTTCGTAAAAACTTTTTCAATACTCAAACTCAAATCATTTATTTCAATTAAACCATTTACAGGCATTTTTGAATTGTCAAGGAGTCGGTCAGTAAGAAAACTGAAGCTACATGCCCATTCCAAAGCGTAGTAAGTACCTATGGTGGAAGAACGGGCAAGAAACTCAATATAGTTATTGTATTCCACACTGTAAACATTGTGGACCCTGCCAGGCACAGTAGTTTTGTTCTGTTCTTGACCTCTATATCTTCATATATATACAAATAAATAAAATTGAAGTGTCTGTTTGTACTGTCAAAATAACAGCTTTTTACTAAATGATTTTATAACTTAAAAACAATTTCTAAAATTTTGTCTGTCTGTCTGCCTGTCTGTTTGATCCAGCTAATCTCCTAAACGGCCGAATAATCCCAATCGACCCACATGTATTGCCCCCACCCAGGTGGCAATCGGGAATAAAATTCCCAGTTGCCACCAGGTAGCGACTGGGGCGTTATTGCCCCTACTTCAAATCGCTGTACACTGCGACGTGGATCACCAACCCGGTGGCAAATGGGTATTTTATTCCCGATTGCCACCTGGGGGCAATCCATGTGGGGGCGACTGGGAATATTCCGAAACGGCTGGACCGATTTTGAGATTAAACATCGGCTACTTTTATTATAAACTAGCTGCTGCCCAAGAAATCACCAGCGTGGATTAAAAAAATTAATAAGTTAAATTACATACAGACACTTCAATTTTATTTATTTTTACAGAAAAAGGCACGCAGGCGAAGCCGCGGGCACCAGCTATTAAAAATAAAATTACCATTGAATCATAGAGTGCAGCGAGTTTCTCAGGCGTGTCGCAGTCCTTGGTCAGCGTTTGTTCGCTTCGCTTCTGCAGCGCGGGAGCAACGCGCGCCGAAGTGCCCAGGCGCAATATACGCAACGATTCTGGTAACCTGACGGAGTAACGGAACTATGATCGTTGAATAAAACGTATGAGGCATGCTTATGACTTCCATTTCATGGCTTAACTCTGCAAATGTTTATTAGCACGTACGTTGGCTTAGATATGTTCCCTTCTTTATCTCTTTCTCTTTCTTTCTTTATGTCTTCGCACGGTTGCAATTTTTTGACGTGAATACGTCTTTAAATTTTCTTCATTGTGGGAGCCAATTCAGAAAATTTATGATATCAAAATAGAGGGATACAATTTGGTGTTGCAGCTACATATCTACCTATATCATCTGAAAGACCTCAATGTGTGTAATATTTTTTTGTACTTACAGGCATAACTCTGTATCTCTTGCAGGGAAAGTGTTATAGTGGTTTCAGCTATTTAACAAAATATTAAATACAACTTAATTCATTAGTATTTTAATGACAAAAGGGCTAAAGCCATTAATAAAATCAAGTGGAAAAAACCACACGGTCGACCAGGTAGTGCGCCTGCTCTGTCCCAACACCCCCTTCTACCACCCTTTTTTCTGTCAGAAATCTCGAGTTCGAACCAAAGGCAAGGACCTCTGACTTTTCGGACTCATGTGCGTATTGTATAATTATCATTTGCTTAAAAAACGGTGAAGAAAAACATCGTGAGAAAACCGGCATGGCTGAAAGTTTCTCAACGGTATATGTAACCAAGTCAGAGGCCCATAAAAACTCTGACATCAGGTTAGTCTCTACAGCTACAAATGGTGGCTACAGCTTCTTTGATAGGTATTAAATGTATAACTATTATTTACTAGCTTCTGCCCGCGACTTCGTTCGCGTCGAAGTCGTAAGATACACAATATACTAAAATAACAGCCACATTTTTATAAATCTCCCTCGGCCCCCGTTACATCGCATCTCCCCGCCCGCCCGCACTTTTACTTCGCTTTCGCTTCTTTTTGACTATTTTTCTTTTTGCGCGTCTCCTAAAGGTCATAGCGTGATGTTATTATAACCTATCAGCGTGATGTGATGAACTATCCAACACAAAAAGAATTTTACAATTCCAGCCAGTAGTTCCTGCTGAAATTAGCTCGTTCAAACAAACAAACTCTTCAGCTTTATAATCTAATTAGTAGATTTCAGACTTGCTTGACAAAAATTGTGATAGCTCGGCTAATATGCACGATATAAAGATAAATTAAAGCGTACAGCAATCAGGGATAAAGCAGCTACATATTAGTGAAAGAATTTTCAGAATCAGTATAGTAGTTTCATAGAGTACCCCCTACATACAAACTTACAAACAAATTTTACCTCTTTATAATATTTAAGTAAAGATTTATGAAGCAGTCGCTTACTGTACTTACAGTTAACCAATACTTACGGTAAGCTTAAATGGAAGCTGACGGAAAAATAGGAGTGAATTAATCAAATAAGAGGTTTCAACATTATCAAAAGTTATCCAGAACAATTAGAAACATCTGTCTACCTGTTAAGAACTGTGTCGACGGCGGAATGCGTGTGCGCAGTGACGAGGACGCGTTGCTTCAATCCGACCAGCATCTGAATGAGCACGCTAATCGTCTGAGTTTTACCTGTAAAAAACGTGGCACGTGTCAATACCGTATCAACTTATAATAACTTCAGATTTACGCTGGATCTACCTTAATATTAGAGATGGGCTGAGTGATGATTTTTCTGTATCAGTGACTGAATGACAATGTCAAAAAAATATCGATGACGGGAACAATGAAAAAATCATCAATGATTTTTATTTGAGTATGTCAGTTAAGATCACGTCACTTCAATTATGAGTCCAGAAGTGAACAGGAACGGTTTAGTGAAATTGTCATTATGTGCCCAGCACCAGGGCCTCAAGTCTGCTATTACAATAGTGTCAGAATGGTCTCTTCATTGTGAGTTTTTGACAGATTTGCCATACAAACACTGTCAAATACTCACAATGGCGAGACCATTCTGACACTATTGTAATAGCAGAGTTGAGGCCCAGGCATTTTATCGAAACCCTGTGGTTCTGTGACCTCAGAGTCACCGATCGCGAAGCCTCGCAACGTCCGCGTCGTCGGTCGCCCCGAGACGGCCCGCCCGTCCGAATTACTGAAGTTCGCGTTCATTGAAGTAAAGATTTTGGCATTGATGATTTTGTCGTTGTCACTGCATGATGAAATGATTTTAAAATATCGATGATTTTCACATGTGACATCGGACTCATCTCTACTTAATATCATTAAAGTCAGTTGGAATTTGGAATATTAACACTAGAGTGCACGCGCCTGTAAATACTCGTTCTACAGGTGTATACCACTTATGAGTTAATTTATTCCCTAAATAAGACAGAAAATTAGTAAAACACAATATATAATTAATAAACATCTTTATTCTTATCATAATGGCAAAGTTATATACGACAATATTACACCCTGGGCTACAAATGTAGCCCGCGCGTGCACTCTAGTGTTAATGCGAAAGCGTCACGGTAACCCGCTAAATTAAAATATTCTTACATTTTGTGCAATTTGCAGGTCAGTATCTGGTTGTATGGTGATCTAAATGTTCACGATATGATGTGAACTTTTTATACAATATTTATCTTTGGTTTTTTATTGTCTATTTTTGATACGTGGTTGTTTTTTTTTGCACTATCTTTCAATATACTTCGAATTCTATACCGAATGGCTGTGTTTTTCTTACATATTAAATAAGAAATCTATCCTGCAGCCATAGCAGTCGGTAATACTAAATATTATGATACCCGCGGCTATAGATATTACAAATATAGCGTGGCGACGCGTCGCCACGGCAACAATCGGTTTTACCCTTCAAATCAAAATTGATTTCACTTTGTATATTTACCAGTGCCGGGCAGTCCACACATGAGGGCGTAGTCCCTAGCCGCCAGAGACTTGAGCACGGCGCGCTGTTGTTGTATATTGAGGGATTTCATGAGACGGGTACCGAGCCGGCCCACGTCGCGAGGTAACTTGGGCTCGAATTGGGGAGATTCTTTGTCTATTATTAACCTAGAAAAGGAATTTGGGTTAAAAATTTATTGCGATAAAGGCGACCTGGGTTGGCTTCCGACGGCACTCGGCCCAACATCCTTAGGCCGCATTAGGCCAACACAAGGAGGGGCCCATATTAATGGGCCACCGCGAACCTTCCGCGGACGGGGGGCTATGCCCCGGTTCCGCCGGCCACGCCCCCTTGCGGGGGCGTAGCGATATCTGAGTCTGTCCGACGGCACTCGCTTCCACGGACCCTACTGCGACGGACGATAATTCTCTGAAACTTGAGTCTATACTACCACAGCGCCACCTCACTCTGTATCTCGCTCGCACAGTATTGCTAACGGTCACGCGAGCAAGCGAGACAGGGTGGCAGGGAAAAGACTCCAAGGCGCCGATAGTTTAGGTAATTTCGTTTTACGGTGAAAATAATGGTAATTTAAAAAAGTAAATAACATAAGACCTGCTTTATAGTTAGTTCAGTTAATATGCAAAGTTTAACTATGTAATTTGAAGTATTTTTTTAATACCAGCGGTTTATTGTTCGGTTTGGAGGTAACTTTGGATTTTTTTTCTATAGAGAAAATTTTATGGAATCGTGTTTTCGGCTAACACAGTACTTAACATTAATCCTCAAATTTACCATATATTTATTTCAAAATTAATGCTGCCGTATTTTCGATATAACGGAGGATCATGCAAAGCCATTTGAGGTAGTATAGGCCCTTAATACTGTTTGTCCGAGAAAGTGTACATTTTATATTAAGACGGCATTAAACCATTGCTTATTTAAACAGTCCACTATTTCATTTGCTCCACGCGCTAATATTTGTTTTCAAAGGGGTAGCAAGCCCCTTCGAAACTAAGGGGTGCTACACACTTGTTCGATTCCGGCATGATAATGTTGATGATGATGCAGACGTACTGCAGGGTACCATGTATACTTGGTTGATATCCCGTCCAGTCGTACTCAGCGCTTCTCCTCCACATTTATTATGCGCACAGCCAAAGTGTGGAACTCTCTGCCGGCGTCTGTGTTCCCTTCCACATATAACCCGTCTGCGTTCAAAGCAAGAATGAACAGGCGTCTTCTGGGCACGCTCGTTCCATCATAGATCTCATCTATCGCTTTCCTTCAGGCGAGATCGAGGTCAAGAGCAGGCCCAATCAGAAAAAAAAAAAAGATTTGGCACAGCCGGGTGGCAACATCGAACATCTATACAAATAAATAAAATAAAGTGTCTTTTTGTAATATCAAAACAACAGCTTTCTACTAAATGCATAATATGAAAGTATATACAGTATTTATAACAAAAAAGCAATTAAAAAAAATTGTCTGTCTGTATTTTGATACCGGCTAATCTCCGAAACGGCTAGACCGATTATGACGGGACTTTCACTGGCAGATAGCTAATGTTTTACGGAATAACTTAAGTCACTTTTATTTTAGATAAAAGTCAAACGGGCGAAGCTGCGGGCAGTAGCAAGTAATGTATATATTTTGCCGCTCGGCCATGCCGAATCTTGCCGATTCATGCCGACCTTAACAAGTATGTTGCACGCCTCCCTCCTGAATTCTCAAACTATACTCCACGACTTTCTTTAAAGCCTTTTTTTCTCAAATACAACTTAGTGCAAAAACACGAGTAACATTCGAGAACTCGGGACGCATTTGCGTGTAGCCGCATACTAATAGACAATCCTAAAAGATTTGGATCCATACGGTCGGATGTGGTACTTACTTCCGAAGTCTCTCGGATCTGTCGCTGTCCTCCATTAGTACTCCCAAGTTGGTCAGGTTCTGTACAGTGGTCGCATAAGACTCGTATGTGTCGATGTGATAAACAGTCTCTTTTTTCAAACGACTACCCACATCCCTAGAAGAATATTAGAAAATGTTAAGGAGGGGAAATGTAATGACAATTTATTTGTAGTACCGACACCAAATTGTGTGTGGCGGCATCTAAAACCGCCACTCATTCATCAACGCTCACGGCGTCCCGTCGCTCATTCGTCAACGCTCACAGCGTTCCGCTGCTCATTCGTCAACGCTCACAGCGTCCCGCCGCTTATTCGTCAACACTCACGGCGTCCCGCCGCTCATTCATCAACACTCACGGCATCCCGCCGCTCATTCGTCAACACCGCCCCCCGCCTCGCCACGCATTCCTAAGGCGCGGGACAGCGGTACCGGTCAAACTATAAAAAAATCATCCTACCTTTCTAGAAATATGTGTATCTCTTTAGAATTTGATACGGTCACAACTCCTGCTGCGATCCACGGTCGGTTCTCTATGCTGACAATTGAGAATTCACCCTCTTGTGGGCCTTTCGTTACCTTCACATCGATCTTAGTACCTTAAAAATCAAAATGATTAAGAAAACGTACATGTAATTAAGTATTTATTACAGTTATTTGAAACAATATTTTTAACCTGCCGAGATATGGCGAGCCAATTAAGATCTCCGTATGAGTTCAAAACTATTCTAGAAAGTAAAACACTATCAAAACAAAAACTTGGTAACATGCACAAATATCTGAAGTTTACCTCTGCCCTCAGTTTTTCGATGAAAGATGTGTAAGTATCTGTCTTCCAAATATGTTACTGCAATTAATTTTAAGTTAGCTGCACATGTTCCGCGTTTTTCTCTGAAATATATGAAGCAATATTTGTATTTCCTTGTAGCCAATATCGGGAACTAATTCATAAAAGAAGTCTCAAGCAATGTATTAAATTGTACTGCCATCAGTACTATATGTATAGACTGTTCTAAGGCAAGCTAAAATCATGAAAACTGTCTATTGAAATATCTTACTACGTTCATCATTTGAGGACTTTCATATGACCTTACAAAGTGTATTCTAACCTCTTTTCAACGCTATCAGTCCACAACGCGTGTAAGGGAGACGACACCATCTGCCCTTGCTCTTCCATCTTCAGTAACGCCGTCCAATGCAGGAAGTACTGAATATGTTTGGGTGACAAGTGGCCCATAGCTTCTATGCGCAGTTTAGATAGAGGATGGGATTCGGACACGCTTGGACCGTTTGTATGCCTAGGATTACAAAAAAGTTCGAAAAACAAATTATTTTGGAGAAATAAAAACTCCTTATGAGGAGGTTGTACGAAAACCGATGAAGACACCAAACGGGCGTCCTATAGTGTGGTAGTTGGAACTTTAAAACACTGATCACATAATTTACTATTCAATACCATTAAAAACTTCCCCTTAGCGCTTCTCTTTGACCTGCGCTGAACCTAATCCTCATTATATAACTTAATTTATTTGTTAATTTAACTGCAGTGTTTGCTGTTCGACTAATTAGTATAAATATAAGTCTAAACATCTTTTTTAACCGTATTTTTTTTTTTATCTATACGCAATGTTGGCAAAAATGTGGTGAATCTTTTAATTCCGCGACTACAAACATATATATTTTTACTTCAAATACATATTCAATTAAACTAACAGAAAAAATCTTAAATATCAATTTGTTCGTACCATAGATGCATAGAGCACAGGGTGAGGTAAGGGCACTTAGCGCAAGCATTGTGGTGATCCACGGGTTCAGGCAGCTTCTGTTGTAACATTATAGACGCGTCTTCTATGTCCACCAGGTTCTCTGAATAAATTAAATACAGTATATAGGTGGTTTTCCACAGTGCGTGATGTTACGGGACGAGTACAACAGACTTTACACCGTATTGCTAACCTCATACAGATCAAAATTAAAAGTCCTGGTTGTGAGAACTGAGACTAACGTCTAGCTTTTTTTAAAGGACATTGACCAAATGACTAAGGAACCTAGTATCGGTATGAAACATGCGGTGACTCAAAGATTTATGGTTTAATTTAAAGAATGATTTTAGGGCTTTCAAATGTTATTTACTATTTTATCATAATTCTCAGCATTACACAGTAATTAGCTGTATAAAAATCTAAGTTTCGAATCGAATCTCTTAGTGACTTGTCACAATGTATGCTGGTAAATTCAAAATAAGAATTATTCAAAATGACGATTGAGCATTTTCAATACTCGTTAATTAATCTAGTCTTGTCAAATGAAATAAGATGCATACCAAAGTGAGGAGATATCCAACTAAGAATCGTGTTCCTTTCTTCACCATTTGGAGGCACTCTTATTACACGTACGCGTAACTACCTAGTATAGATTTGCCACACGCAAAGCATACACTTCGATGGCTAAATGTAGGAGCTGATGCTGACCCAGCTTGGAGAGCATCATTTAGACAAACAAAGCAGTCAATGCAGACTATGTCATCACGTAAAATCTATTAAACCAAATAATTAAATTAGATGAATCGAATTGTGTCCTGGTAGATACCTTAACGTTAACCCAACTTCTCCAACTAAATAACAGTAATTACGCTCAACGCTATTGTTTTGTTGATCTCGTGGGTATAGTGGTCGCAAGCGCGACTGCTGAGCGTGGGGCCTTAGGTTCAAATCCCAGGTCAGACAGTGCTATTGGGCTATTCCAATAGGATTTTATTCAGTAGCAACCCGGAGTCCTGGATTCGTGCCCGCTTGATGGCAATAGGCTCACCCCCTATTACATGAGACTAAAAGTAACTGCCGAAATGTGGGAGTAGGTGCATCTAACACACCTCTGACTAACCCTTTGGAGAATAATACAGACGTGATTATGTTATTTCCCAATCATATTCCAATCGACTTTATAGTAATATTGCGATGAGAAAATACGGCGTCCGTACCTACGCAGTGGCAATATCAACGTTAATAAACATACATGTAGAAAGAATAGATAAGAAGTTATTAAACATAATTATGATCATAATAATAATTACCTATGTAGCTGCCGCCCGCTTTATTGCCGTTCAACCTAGTGCGGTGGCCCGCTACTTTTAATTATTTGACTTACCGGTGTTGGAAAAATTCAAGAAGCCAGAGTATCATACACATTTTCACTAACTTTTCAACGACTGCCACCGTAAATACCGCAGTAGAATCGAACAGTTAATACACCGACGAACTGAGTCCTCCATATTAAACAACTTACTAATGTAACGCAAATAAAATGTTATTATTACATAAATCAAAACGAATAATATTCAAAAAATTAAAATATTCTCAAAAAAAAAAAAAAAATACAAGCGGAAGAAAGAATACAAGAAATCACAGTAGCAACCCGTGCATTAAAAATTGGCGCCGAAAATGGGCGCATGTACAGTCGCTTAAAAAACGCAATCGATGTTTTTTCTACCACATATTCGTTTCTGCCCGCGGAATCACCCGCACCCAATTTATTTTAATTGGTATATGTACTTGCTTGCGGTTATGTACCTACATATATAGGTACTAATCCAGACCAGACCTTATCTTTATGCAAAATGTCATCACGTCAGTTATTTCTTTATGTGGTTATTTAAACCCAAATGGTTTTACAACATTTAATTGTTTGTTTTTATAAGCACAGAGTTAAAGCGAATCAGAATATAGGTACTTTTTTTTTTGCCGTAAATGTCATAATTTCAGTCTTCACTTAAATTAATTTATGTGACTTAAGACATAGATATAGTTAATCAAACTAACTCCAAATTGCAAAATAATAATAGCCTAGTAAGATTTATTTACATTAAAACGAAAAATATGAATGAAATCATTCAATTAATTGCACAATAATAATAAACTTATAATAAAAGTAAATACCTACCGTTCGAGACTGTACTTAAAACAAAACGAATGTGACGTGCTTATAAGCTAGAAAGAGAACGCCCGCTGCTCGGTCGCCAGCATATTCTGCTCGGGATGCGCGCGCATTGAATGTATACAAAGAGTTTTTAATGATGAATGAAACAGGCAAAGGTCTCGAAAACATTATGCCTTTCGATTAACCAAAAGTTTTGCTTAGCTACTTTTAACACCTTATCAGATTGTTATTACAATGTAATTAATAAATAATTAGTTAGTTGTTATTAAAATCTGTTGTTACTAATTATTCAACTAGGTATAAGTTCAATAATCGGATGCGTAATTTAATTATTTTGCGTAAGGTTTTATGGTTTACATACTCTTTGAATGCCATGCCAATGACAGGTGAAAATAATTGCGTGAAAAAAAAAAAAGTTGTAGGTATGGGTAAAATAGGAAATCGACATAAGAACTAATACGTTTATGAAGTTTTTTATGCGGAGAATTTAAGGATTCGCGTTACTAGATAAAATCATTATATTTAAAAACAAGAATTATCAACATTATAAACTTAAGTCACCGCAGAACAAATAACGATACTACATACGGTCAATCTCCTTTGTGCCTTTTTCATACGTCATAACTAGAGATCGGACATTCGGATGCATATTCACCTAAAGTTGAGATGTTAGCTAATATGGAATGCGCTTTTGTATCGAAAAATTCCGCGGTTCCGGGATCGACAAATTTAGGTTTCTGATTATAGAATCGGATGTATATTTACTTACTTTCAAATGTTGGCTTATACGAGTATGTGGAATGCACTTTTGTATAAATAGTAAAAATCCCGCGATTCCGGAATCGTCAAATGATTGCGTTTTTTTCTGACTATAGAATTGGATGCATTTCTACCTTCCAAAGTAGCCGAGGTAATATTTACGCCCAATCAGGATAATATATAGTACTTCATGTAATAAAAAAATATATATTTTAATTTGTTTTCTTTAATGTTCTACTAACACACGCCACCCCTCCTCTTGCACCCTACATACACATATTTTCATCGCGGGTTAAACATTAATTTTAAATAAATATGCATCTGAATAGTTATGCAATCCAAGAATCCCGGGGTTTTTTATTTTTAATAATTATTTTTTCAGAAGTCGCTTCCATACTATACACTCGACTGGTTATGCAGCTCCGGTATTCCTGGCATCCTGGGTTTTTATTTTTTACGAAAAAAAAAAAAAAAAAAATATGCAGCCGCTACCATACTTTCATAGCTAAAAATTAACTTTAGGTAAATATGCATCCGATTCATCCGATCTCTAGTCATAACTCATAAAGCAGGTTTTCATAAACCAAAAAATATGTTAAAACATTACCTGAATAAAAATACTTAAAAATAATATGATACCTGGATCAATATCCTGCGGCGATGTGGTAAGATATTGCACAAGTTGATTACGCAGCATCACCAAGTCGCGACGCTCTGGGTAGCCACAACTCACCTCACGTAACTCTACGCGATCCCTGCACAAATTAGGACATATTTTTCCACGGGTCCCTACAATGACGATATGTCAAATCATCGAAATTTCTGTAATAAAGGCTCTAAATGGTAACCGCATCAAAATCCATTGTTAAGTTGAAAAGATCTAAGCGGTCACACACACAGACGAAAAGCGAGTTTATTTTGTACTCAGGCTATTCTAATTCATTTTGGATTCATCACACTGGAATATTACCGATAGTATATGCAGCTGGGAGGTCAATACAATATTGATCGAAAGAATCACTATTCTAGGCAAAAGTTTCTTGGTCCTAGGCATCAGTTACTCGAAGTTTAACTGTAACGTTCGCCTGGCTTGACTAGTTTCTGATCACAGGGCTAGCTACTGCCGTATCAGCCGTATCAATGATACGGGACTCCCAAGCTACTCCACGACGCACCGTGTTGAAGCAAAAAAATGTGACATATTTTCCAAAACCTCAAATTCTTTTTGGTGATGAGTAAAACCTAATGAATACTAACACACACAAATTACGTTAAATCAACAGGCGCGGTCTAATTCTCAAGCTCTTCCATTAATTTAGTAAAATCACACAGAAAATGTAACCTATCCTAGTCAGGGCGCTCGCTCTCTTTCGGTCTTGCATTCTCTTAGTAACACAACAATGTCAGCATTCATTCATTTTGTAAAAAAAAAAAACAATATCCTCATTTGAAGCTTCACTGCAGTCGGGTAAAAGGGCCCAACAATTGTTGATACGGCTATTATTTTCAGGACTAGCTAGCCAATGTTTCTGGATTATCTTCCAGCATCTCGTGACCTACCCTGCATTAGCAATTTAGCTTCCCAACTAGTGAAAAAATATGTGGTTTTGAAATAAAAATAAAATAAAAAAAATATTATGACTTTTTCATGCTGAAATCAAATTAATTTACACTACCGTAAAGTTGATACATCAAATTGGAAACGAGTATTTATACATGGAATAGTTACGCGAACTATCGAGTCAACCTAAGTTTGGATATCACGCTATCACGTCCACGCGTGTGTTCCCGTTCATCCCCCCCGACTTCGTCCACCTAGTGGGACGAACAGGAATTCGTATTTTTTTTCCCGTTCGTCCCACTGATTTTGTTGGTGGGACGAACGGTTTTTTATTTTTTTATTAGTCCCACCAAATAATTTCAGACTGGTTGTTTAATAGCATAAATTAATACGACATGAGACAAAATAGTATTAACTATGTGGGCAATCTATAAATATTTTTAACAATATCCACGGACGTAAGACAACGGTTTTTAGCAGGGCTTGTTAACGTTACCAAATAACAAAATAATAACCGTTACGTAAAGTTAAATTTCAATGTTATATCTACTAACGTTACAAAAATTTAACGTTACTTGATTACATTACCAGTAATATAACGTTAATTAACATTAACAAAAATACGATAACTACGTTTAGCTACGTTGCCGTTCTGTGGGTAATAATCAGACAGATTCAGGCAACGTTTTGATCGGCACGGCACATCAGAGAGGCGCGAGGGCGGGCTCCCGCCGCGCCGCACGCCTCAGGCCCTACTTTTTACATCTCACCCGTTTAAAATAACGATAAAATTAATAGTCGCATAAATAACGTTAAATAGGATACCGTTATTTTAATAATAACGTTAACTCTGTCAATACAAGGTAACGTTATGAAAATTTACCGGTATTTATAGCCCTGGTTTTTAGAGTTCCGTAGCCAAATGGAAAAAAAAAATCGTTTCGTCATGTCCGTCTGTGGGTCCGTCAGTCTTTCAGTCTGTCCGGATGTGACAGTCATTCTAGTCAAAGACTATTAGCACTAAATCGACGAAAATTTTAAAATGGTGTATTCTGTGCACCGCTAAACAATGGAAATATTGGAATGGAATTATTTTTGTTAACTTACTTCAAGTATAGCAGTAAACCGCGTTGTGCCGCTTGCGTGGGGTCCTCGCAGTTCTGCAAGTTAAGCATCATGCCGTACAACACTAGTTGACCGCGGTGCTCTGCTGACATGGATGCCTTGCCACTCTTTAATTCTAGAGGAACCACTGCCTTTTGACGTCCTGCAAATTCCATTAAATTCAAAATTCATACGATAATAATTAAAAAGGATACTAACTGTTTGTCTGTGGTGGATGGATTTTGATGAAGTTTCCCACACAGGTAGGCCATGTTCTGGGTTAGGACATAGGACGCGGGTGCGTTTACAAACATTTAAAGTCACATACACACACAGCCAGACCCGAAACAACTACTTGTAGGTCATACAAATATTTTTTCAGTGCGGGAATCGAACCTGCCACACGCAGCGCAGCTGTCAATTGCTTAACCACTGCGCCAACCGTGCCGTATAATAATAACAGGATACTTTTTATTCCGGTAGTACGTTCCCGTGGGATAACTTTCGTCAACCACGCGGGTCAAGTAGCGGGCAAAAGCTAGTAATTATGAATGCTGAAAAGGAATTATAAAAATAAAAAGGTGTTCTCACCATTTCTCTCATGAATTGTGACTTGTACAGTGGCGTCGATTTTACCCTTTAACCCCAGTTTTGGGCAGCACAAATTCTCTTCAATATCCAATATTTTATCAATATGTCCAGACCAGTTGTTTTTGTCTATTTTGACATTCTGAAAGGTAAAAACCATAATATAAATTGCGTGCATCTATCTGAGAGAAAAGAATCAGTGAATATGTTAATAAGAGACATAGTTTTAAAAAGAAAAACTGGTTTTTAGAGCGTCGTCTCTTTTCTTACGTTTTTTAAAATTTACTCAAAATTGTTGTTGTTTGTTTGTTGTTGTTTGTTGTTTTAATTTGTTTCAAATTTGATCTGAATATGATTCGCGATCGTAACAAATATTTATTTACACGTCTGTTACGGTCGCGAAAATTTAAACCACCATACACCCAACCAAAGAGCTGCAAATTGAAAAAAAAAAAAATGCAGCTCGCTGGTTTCCTTCGCGCATGTCTTAATATGAAACATAGTTTTAGAAAAAGTTAGTTTTTTAGGGCTCTTTCGCTCATACTAGTATGATAGTCCCTTTCCAAAGCTTGATGTATAATATTATAAAGGTATGAGGAACAGGGTGTTAAGATCACTCATCCTCTATTAAAAAGGGAGGATCCTCAGACCAGACGGGTGTCGTGTCTAGTGGGCAACTGCCCGACGGTTAATGTTGGGATGTTGTCCATATGCTAGTCGCGCGGTAAACTCTGATTGCGCGATGCAGGATTTGTGACGTCAGGTCTTTGATGCGTAATTCGCATGTGGCGTTTGTAAATAGCCGCCACAATATTAACGCTCGGCACACTTGTAATACATTATCTAACATCAAATAGAAGACAATTTTGTAGAAATTGTATTTTTTTTATGTAATTACCGCGACTGTAGGTGGTTTGTCTGCGACATAAGTGTTCATAAAGTCAGCGAGCTGCGGTACATATTTGTATATATTAGTTCGCGCCTCCTCCTCACTCAGCCCAGTGTCATACAGTCTTGCTACTGAATCCTTTATTATGCTGTCCGTAACTGAACGCAGTTGTTCTATTGATGAGATCTTTTGAGTCAGTGCTTTTTGCACCAACTCATGGATTAGTATTCCTGTTGTCATCTGAAAGAAAGATAAGTCAATCTCAATCAAAAAAGACCTTTGAGTGAGTGCTTTATCTTGCCCCATTGAATTTATAAGTTATGATTTTATGGTTTTCCTTTCATTTAATTTATCATGTTTGCTAGAGAGATTAAATCCTTATGATTGAGTCTATTGATTGATACCATAAAAGTACAGGCTATCATTTTTTCAGATTTTATCTGGTTTGATTTCTGAGTGTGGTGAGCGAATTTTCGAAAATCTTTGAACACAGATTTGTTTCTTTAAAAAAATAAAGGAATGTTTCCTTTGAGTAAAATTTTCTAACTCCAGTATTTAGAGTACATTTTTTTTGTATTTCCCACCAGGTGAGGTTAAAAAATTCCACCCTGTATAATTATGTGGGATGCGTAGGACCGAACGTTGTGGCCAAGCTTGAGTAAGGCCTATGTCCACAATTGGATGTCTTTCAGATAAATATTGATTAAATTTATGAAGTAAGAATTTTCAGCACTGCAATCTTTAGCAATGGCAATTATTAGTTTAGTAAAAGTTCTAATGATTTTAATACCATAATTTTATGATGCACAACCTTGTTTAAAAAAAAAAACCTTCAGTCACTTATTTGCTAACAAAAATATGACTCATCATCATTTCAGCCGATAGACGTCCACAGCTGGAAATAGACCTCCCCAAAGCAACGCCACTTCAACCGGTTCTGTGCATCCAGCAGATTTCTGAAGGCTTCACAAGATTATCGGTCCACCTTATGTGAAGGCCGCAGGAACATAACTAGTTGATAAGCGAAACGGGAGAAAAAATGCCCTACTTACAGCCATATTAGCAGAGTCAATCCCTCTCCATCGTTCCTGTAGGACAGCCTTACGCTTACAGAACACACCGGCTACAACACTAGTGCTAGAGACCAGGTGGTCTGGTCGCAGCACTAGCAGACCTGATGTATTGGTCACGCTATAATGACCGGAAGAATCCCGTGATGCAAGAACGCTGACTATGTCGCCAGTCAAAAGCGGGGTGCCGAGCCTGAAATAATTTTATTTGAGAGTTTAGTAATCTGATGTTTGAGTATGAGGTCCGTGGATGGGTGAACATTTTTACAAACGGCATTTTTACAAACTGTTGCTCCCGGCTGTCATTCCTGGATCTTTGAGTCGTTACAGGTCGTCAGAAGCCCGAAAGTCTGAGAACCAGTCTTACCAAGGGGTATCGTATTACCCAGTTACTGGGTTGTGGAGGTCAGATAGGTAGTCGTTCCATGTAAAATACTGGTATTCAAAACTGGTGGTTGGGAAAAGGCTAGGCAGATGATTGATTAACTGATGTTTTTTAGTTATTAAATTACAGAGACTTTTAAAAGAAAAGAATGATCAAAAGGAGAATTGCCCAGTAAAAAATAATCTCCTGTATAGTAAATGTAAATAAGTACAATACTTTGGAATTCATTGATAAGGCAATTAGATGTGAATGCTCTTCTGATAAAAATGATAAAAATTACTGTTTAAAATGTTACAATAAAATTCTACATACTTCAACTGAATGAGACTAAATTAAAATCTTGTATAAAACGCACACTATGCAGGCAGGCATATTATAAGTTGGGGGATTACATCGCTGATAAAAATGCTTGGCTGAATGCTGGTCCTGCTCCACAACCTCAGCTAGTTGATTAACATTTGACAATCATGTTGGAGCTGCTGAAGAGTGTAAGACTATCTTTGCATTGTATAAACTCAATCTCCTTTGTATTATATAAATGCATAGCACAGGTGTGAGTCCTATGTACTATAGAGCTACCATTGACCGGGTAATATGTCTTTCATTGACTTGAATGTGCCCTGGCGGTTGAGAGTATGTCATGCTCACTTAAAGGTCTCGCTGATGGTGGCGTGTGTGTTGGATCATTTAGCTCCCTTCAAAATGGTTGAGCTGAATGGTGCTAATCCATGCGTCATGTTCGTGAACGGGCGCCGTCAGTTGTGACTGGTCAACTCTTAGCTGCCACGGGTTATTTTATTTTATTTTGTTTCTATTTGTTGTACCTACGCTTGACGCTTTTAACGTGTAAGTTTTTATAATTTTTATTTTTACATCATTCTCACTTTTAGTTATAAATTCAACATTATAGATGTAACAAATACTTTTGTAACAATTTAATTTAAAAGAGTGTCCATGGAGTTTCTTGCCCGTTCTTCTCCATAGGTACCTACGCTTTGGAATGGGAATGTAGCTTAATTTTTCTTACTGACCGACTCCTTGACAATTCAAAAGTGCCTGTAAATGGTTTAATTGAAATAAATGATTTGAGTTTGAGTTTTATTCCATAAACTGTGTTAATATTTTGGTAATTATTACAAATGAATCTGCAACTTGCTGGCAGATTTACATTTTATACAAAAATTCTAAATCTCACCATATTCCTTCAACAAAGCATGTTGCCTTCTTGTCATCAGTGTTCTTCAGTCTTAGTTCTATTCTATTTGTGATGTTTTTAGCACTTATTATCTCACAGCGCTGCATTGTGCTCAGATCCAGATCTTCTTTACAATCCTATAAAAAAAAAAATATATATATATATTTTAGTCTTATAAAATATTTACAAAATAACCCCAGACAACCTGATCAACACTGATCAGGGAGCCAAGTCTACTAATTTCCAAATGTTGCAATGGTCTCGCCATTGTGAGTATTTGACAGTGTTTGTATGGCAAATCTGTCAAATACTCACAATGGCGAGACCATTGCAACATTTGGAAATTAGTAGACTTAGGCCCCTGAACATCTGCTTTAGCAGTATTATCCAGTAAAATAACAATTAAATAACTGGTCATCTGTAACAAAGTAAAGTAGCAAATGTCTATAAATTAAGTGCACTGCCCTTAATACAAGTTATTATATAACGTAAGGGTGCTGGTTGCAACACCTACCTGTCTTGTTAACTAGCATAAGTCAAGTGTACCTGCATATGATATTATTAATTTAATGTTAACATTGTTATTTGATTAAATAAATTATTATTATTAAAGATCAGTGAAAGAATCAAGGGATTTGGCAAAGTAAACTAGTGATAAATCTTTTAGCAAGTACTTAAGTTTTTTGTTGAATAGTCATAGTATCACTTAAGAGCGCATACATCGGTCAAATAGCGCCACTCCTAGATAACGCAAGAGCAACTACTTCGCGTGCCAAAAATCGCACCAGCTTACGATCAAAAATCGTAAGCCGCCACTTTCGCGCTCAGTCCTGTGTACTGCTGGCTGGGTAAACTTGAGCGAGAGCGCGAGCTCGTGACGTCATAGTAGGTAGTCAAAAAATGGCACGCTTGGTTTTCATACAGTTCGTGATACTTGCGTTATCTAGGTATATCTATATCTGTGCTCGTGACTGAGTAGGAATTATGAAAAAACGGCTCAACAGCGACCTCGGTAAGTGTCTAGAATGTTCTAATACCTTTTATAAAGTTTCATATGGAGATACGAAGCAACAAAATTCATTCTAAAGAAAAACGGCCACATTCCTCTAGATCGTATTTTGCTACTGCTGGGCATGAGGTGCTGGGTTCGATTCCCAGATTGGGCAGATTTATTGGCTTCTTCCATCTGGAATTTCTCAGTAGCAGCCTAGAGTCTGGATTTGTGCCTGTTTGATGACAATAGGCTTGCCCCCTATTACATGGGACTTAAACAAACTGACGAAATATGGGTATACTATAGGTACACTGCCTAACCTTTCTGGGATTACAGGCATGATGTTATATGTATTTCATACTCGTTTTAACTATATCAGATTCAAATATTTATTATCATACCTCCTCAATATCATCCACATCCCAGTCATCCTCAAAGTCATCACAGACATCATCTGTGCTGAAATCTAACACTTTTATAGAAGAAGCACTTTTGGAAGGAGACATCACTTCTTTGAGAGCTTTCTCTGGAGTTCTCAACTTATTGACTGGTGAGCAGAAGAACCCTGGAAAATACAGATGTATGATGGATGAGTTTCAAAAAAAGCAGTTTTATTTTAAATTATTCTATTCTATTTGGGAAACTTAGGTACAGCTAACATAGACAGTGTTCTTAAACAATATTAAATTGAAGGCCATTTACATATTTCCACTGATAAACATTAAAAATAAAAACGAAAAAAAGGTATATAGATAGTAGGTTTATTGTAGCAATATCTGCTTTTTCATCTTGAACAAAGTGGCCTATTTAAGATGCAGATATATGCCAGTGACCTTGAATGGTTAGCTTGTGTGTTCTGTACTGAGCTCACATAACGCGTCGTACGTCCAGTCATTAATAGGACTCCAGGAGCGCTGTCCCAAATAAGACACATTATTAATTTGTTATACATAAAACAAAAGGTATGTTAATAAAACACGTATACTAAAAGATCAATAGTTAAATTATCTATAAAAAGGTGAAGGTTTCAGAAAAATATACTTGATAGATTTTGCATGATACTCAATTTTTAACCACATTAGACATAACTTTACAAATTAATTTCACTATGTAATATAAACAGAACCTAAAATATTCATATATTAAGTTATATGTTAAGAAAATGCTCTGATTTATCATATATTTTTTCCAAATCATTAACACCACTCATTTAGACGTGATCTTCAGTATAAAGTCATTAAAAGTCAGTTATTGTCGCCTTAAATTAAATTGATGTGTACATCTTATTCACATTTTACTATAACATGTTTATAAGCATTAATACATACCTTTTAGAGGACTTTTTTTAGGTGATCTACTCTGTCTATGAGGACTGTGTATATTCCTATTATTTTTACTAGATGATTGTTTCATGGGAGTAACAACTCTTTGTCTACAACCTTCTGGCTTATCTTCATTTTCAAATACACATGATTCCTCTTTGAAGTCATTTACCTTATCTGGTGATACATGAGTGTGTACTTTATTCTCATCAACAGGCAAAGATGTGAGAGGTCCCTCTGTTTTCTTTTCAATAACATTGTCTACAATTACACCATGTTTATTGGGTCCTTCAAAATCTGCCAATAGGTTCTTCTTTGGCGAAAATTTTGTTTGAAATACATTCTCCTTGTTAGGTGATTTCTTCATAGGACTGGTTTTAAAGGGTGAGGAACTTATGCTACCATTTTCAGTTTTGCTCTTTTTCGGTGTATTAGAAGTTGAGCCATGATTTAAATGACCTTTTATAGCCGGTTTATCTAAGTCATCATTTATAAAGATAGGTGATGATGCCTTTCTTTTGAAACTCTTTTCAGGACTTGTAGCTTGTGTTTGGGGTTTAGCAGTAGCAAGAGGTTTCTGGCTGGCACTGTTAGTAGCATTTTTGAAGAAATCTGTTACTGATTTTTGATTCTTCGAAGGACCAGCCTGTTGACACAAGTTAAAAAACAAAATAAAAATAAGAAAAAATGTTTAAAGATAGCTTACGGGTTTTGGCAGATTCCAAGTATTGTACCTTTTTCAAACTTAACGCTCTTGGCATATTGTACGCATTAAAAAACAAGTAATCAAAGAAATCATTAAAAAAAATGAAGTAAATAAATATTCTATCTTCTCCCGCGTTATTTTGACATTGACGGTATGCACAGACCATACGGTATGGTACCAGCTGAGTAGCTGACATTGACTTTTGCTTAACCTAAATAGAGATGTAGTCGAATAGTAAATTGCTATCGTTGTTATTATTATTCATTTTTTTAACCGTTCCGCGCCTGCACTGCGCCTTCACCTTACGCCGTTCCTGTATGTATACTTCACGCCTTAGATCTTTAGTAGTGGACGTCTTTCAGCTAAAATGATAATGTAACGCTGCTAATATAGTCTGTGGACATAACATTAACCAACATTCAAAAAATGATTGTCAAAAAAGTAACGAAGTAATGTCAACGCCAGCTATAGGTTTGGTTTAGTTTTTGGTTAGGTCTCGTGTTGTTTTGTTCTTATTTAAAATAATTTAATAATAGGTCTTCGTTCATAATTCGTGATAATGTCAAAGAGACCAGAACACCAAGCGCCACCAGAAGTTGTAAGCATATAATTATAAACATAAAATTGAGTGAAAAATCCATTTGTTTACCTTAATAATCACCAATGTTTTGTTATTTTTAGTTCTACAATGAAGACGAAGCTCGAAAGTACACTCAAAAGTAAGTTTACCGTACTAATAACTTCCAGCAATCACAAACCCGCATGACGTGACTAGCTTATTGGAATTTCTATTTTTTCAGTTCACGTATTATGGACATCCAAGCACAGATGACAGAAAGATGCCTCGAGTTACTGCTCTTACCTGAGGATTCTCCGTGTCTTCTCTTGGACATAGGATGCGGCTCGGGCCTATCTGGCACAGTGTTGGAAGAAAATGGACACATGTGGATTGGCATGGATATATCACCCTCTATGCTTGGTAAGTTATTAATAATCGAGTATGCAACTAATCATCACAGTAAAGTGGATCAGCTAACTTGAAAATGTTGAAATTGAAGCCCATTGACTGTTACTCACCATTACATACATTTCAGATGTAGCCAAAGAAAGAGAAACAGAAGGAGACCTAGTCCTATCAGACATGGGTGAAGGAGTGCCATTCAGAGCTGGATGTTTTGATGGAGCTGTTTCAGTGTCAGCCCTGCAGTGGCTGTTCAACGCTGATAAGAAATCTCATCACCCTGTCAAAAGGCTCCATCAGTTCTTTAGTTCCTTGTATGCTTCTTTGGTATGTGAAACCTTTTTCGTAAACTGTAACCTTTGTTCTAAGATATGCCTTTTTATTAAGGAAGTAAAGCTAATAAATCCTCAAATTAAAATCAATCATAATATTTATAATGATTATGGAACAAAAGGGAGGAAGCATTATATACAGTGACATTATTGTCTTCTTACAAAAATGGTCCATTCAATGTATCCGATATAATATCCCTCTAGGCGCAATTTAAAAACGAAAGATTAAGTTGCAATAGTAAGAAACACATGTTTGCGCTAGGGAAAATGAACTCAGATAAAGATGTTGCCGCTCTATTCCACACCGCCCTTGGAACCCAAGGCTTGGACCGTGCTTGTAACAGGGTGTTTCAAACTACATCATGTGTCATAATATAAATAAGCCATACTTATATTACATAAAAAACGAGATCACAGTAAACGTCACAAAGTGTCAATGTATTAGTTATACACGTAAAAAAAACCCTATTGTTTACTCATATAACTTTGATGGAATTGTCATTAATAAGGTTAAATTGGTTCGGGATTTAGGAGTTATGTTTGACAATAAATTGACATTTTCAGATCACATAGACTTTGTCAGTACAAAAGCTTATAAGAACTTAGGCTTTGTTATTAGGTCATGTAAGGTATTTAAAAATATCGAGGCTCTTAAATCGGTGTATTTTGCATATGTGCGCAGCGTCTTAGAATATGCGTGCCCAATCTGGTCCCCACAATACATTATTTATAAGAACCAAATAGAACGGGTTCAAAGAAAATTTATTAACCACCTTAATTATCGCCTCCGTAAACCTCCGATGGCCTATGAAAATAGTTGTCGAGCACATGGTCTGCTAACACTCGATGAAAGGCGCAAAGTTATGGATATGTGTTTGCTTTACGACATACTTAATGGATGCCTCGATTGTCCGGAGTTGGTCACACAGGTAACTTTTAACACTCCCCTGCGGCGCACTCGTCATACTACGATGCTGCACGTGCCTCGGCATTCGACTAATTATGCCAAAAATTGTGTATTGACCCGTATTGCTCGAATTTATAACACAGATTTCTCTCAAGTGGATATATTTAACTGTAATAAACCTACATTCAAAAAACAAATTGTGAAAACCATAAACGAAGGCAAGTGACAGACTACCAAGCTCTTAATATTCAAAATTTTATTTTTCTTAATAATCAACCTTTTTTTTTGTCTCTTAAAAATTTAAACTTAACTATTTGTAATACACCTAAAAATTGAAGCTATTGAATTTAAATATCTCAGTAGTCCGTTCGCATGTTTTATCACTTATCCTAGTTAAACAGGGAAACCTATTATTAGCCATACAATCTGTAATTATACATACTTTGTAATATACTATATATGTATCGCTGTTGGTTGCCTAAATAAATAAATAAAAAAATAAATACTTAGGGCTGTATTTTCTCCTAATTCAAACAAGCTTTTCAGCATTACTATAAAATTGAATTTTTTTTAAGTAATGTTTTCTTTTTTCAGTCAAGATCAGCCAGAGCAGTATTCCAGTTTTACCCAGAGAATGAGAGTCAAATGGATCTGGTCACCTCACAAGCCATGAAGGCTGGCTTCTACGGAGGTGTAGTTGTAGACTTTCCTAATTCTGCCAAAGCTAAGAAGTTCTTCTTGGTTCTGATGACTGGAGGATCCGCACCACTACCTCAAGCACTAGGTATTTATTAAATAAATGGTTTGTGATAGACCCAGTTGGACCTATTATGGTCGCATTGGAGGGTAATGGAGCTATTCCACACAACTACACTTCTGAATATTATAGTCATAAAAAAAAAATATGCATGTGAAACAGTTATTTTAATATAACTCAGGGACATTAGCATTTAAAAAAAACTTCTGAATTATGGTATCTGTTAGATTTATTGACTAACACATTAATGGGCTAAGTCGCATTTCGCAAAAATTGTGGCTTAGCTCCATTGCTCTCCAAGGTGACGATATACTCAAGTATGATTCTCAACGCCAAGTAGACTGGCAGCAATGGAAGAAAGCTTATACCCAGTAGTGGGTGACTACAGACTTAGATGATAATTATTCATTAATCCCATTGATTTTTTTGTGATTATTTTGGATATCTTTATTAAGTGAATTTCCTGTTTTCTAGGTACTGATGAAATGGACAACAACCTTCAAGTCAAGTATGCTAAAAGAGAAGCTTCAAGAAATAGTAGAGGCAAACCACTCAAAAACACAAGAGCTTGGATTCTAGAGAAAAAGGAAAGGAGAAGGAAACAAGGCAAGGATACAAAGGCCGATACCAAGTATACAGGCAGGAAAAGAAGTGGCCGCTTTTAGTAATAATATGTTTTGTACAGTCAACAGTGTATATTAATTTAATAACTAAGCTAATCTATAGTAAAAGTATCTAAGTTTTTCATTCTGGTCTATCTTTTTACAACATATTTCCAAACAGTGTCCACACCACTCCCTATTGTTTCTATGGGAGTCATATTTGGCAGTGGGAACCGGCATGCCACTACCACAGTGTCTTTGCTTGTCTCTGTTAATAACTTATGTTCAAAGTCCATCATCATCTGTTCAACACCAAATATCACTATGTTGTTGTATGGCTTTAGGTCAAACTTCCATAAATCACGCCGGAAGAATTTGCTGCCACGGTATTCCGGTTTTAGCAACGCAGCGATTCGAGAATAGTAGACTAGCCAGGGGTTTAACTCTACTCCATCTGCTTGGAAACCTAATTTGGACGCGGTAAACACAATCCTTCCATCGCCCGAACCCACATCTAATAGTTTACCACTGCGACCAGCCAAAGCTTTGCTAACTCCAAGGAGTTGTTCTGTGGTGGCAGGAACGTAAGGCAAACAAACTTTCCTCAGCGCTGGTACGGTGAACGGTATACAAATAATACTGACTCCAACAGCTAGGCCTCCGGTGACATAAATTAATATTTTTCCTGTAGAGGATAGCTTTGCTGGATTTCTTTTCCCCGACTCTTGGAGTAGTTCTAGCTCCATTTTATAGATGAGTTAAAAAAAATAACATTTTGTGTGCCTAGAAAAATTAGGTTATTTTCGTTCGTGGAAACTTGACAGTGACATGAGTGACATTACAACACTGACATTTCTTAAAAAAAAAAAAAAATAGTTCCTGACGGAACAGGCTAAGGTCTGAGACCATGCTGCCTAGTCAACAGTTGACATTACTTCATTCCAATTTTAAAGGAAGACCTTAGACGATCAACTGGCATCAATCTGATTGAGACTATACATATGTACGTCACAACTATAAATAATATTAAATAATTAAAACTCAACACCATTATCAATCTAATCAAGATCATGGATTGAAAATAACTCATAACTACTGTACTGCCGTGCTAACGAAGAACGCAGTAACTCGATTTTGCCGCTTCCGAGACTTTTATTTTTGATTATTGAATTTGTTATGATGTTTTAGTATAGCATTCTTGCTTACTGAAAAACCGAGTTCCTGAAGGATCAATAAAAAGTTGCTTAGAGAGATTTAATAGATTTCGGTTCGCTAACTCCATATATATAACTCAACGAATGTATAGCTCATAATCATCCAAAATCGAGTTACTGCGTTCTTCGTTAGCACGGCAGTGTACTCTACCTAAGCTGGAATTCAAGAACTCCAAATCTTATGTTTTGATGTGAGAATGCAAGCACTAAGTTCAGTAATATCCAGACTGTCACTGTCAGTCACAGTATGTAAGTTCTGTGGTTAGTCAGAATCAGCTTAGTCTGTCAGCATTGGTCAGCATTGGCAAATGCCAAATATTGCCGAAGTTTCATTTCCTCCGGCCTTAAATCTGCTCCTGCTGTAAAATTGCATACTTTATACGTAGGAATACTATATAAGTACAACAAATGACTGCGTTCGAAGAGTTCGGTGTCCTCCCCGAGCTGGGGAAGGCCATTGACGAGATGGACTGGACACTACCAACAGATGTCCAGGCCGAAGCAATACCGCTCATCTTGGGTGGTGGAGACGTGCTTATGGCTGCTGAAACAGGCAGCGGGAAGACTGGTGCCTTCTGTTTGCCGATCCTGCAAATAGTGTGGGAGACTTTGAAAGATATACAGGAAGGGAAGACTAGTAAGATAATACAAACGATATCGACAGAATTGACAATGTCGTTCTTTGATCGCACGGACGCGCTTGCGGTTACGCCGGACGGGCTACGGTGCCAGTCGCGCGACCAGAAGGGCTGGCATGGCTGCAGGGCCACTAAGGGCGTGCACAGCAAGGGGGCTTATTACTATGAAGCCACTGTCACTGATGAGGGTTTATGCCGTGTGGGCTGGTCTACACAGGCCGTAAGTGGAAATGCCATAAAATTTTAAAAATTCAATTCAAAACTATGAAATTGGTGAACCCTGAATTTATTCAATCAAATCAGATTAATTTCATTATCATTGCATCATGTTTAAAAATATTTATACTTTCTGATTCATTGATTATATTATTTTGAAAAATAGACATAACCTGGCAATTGGTAATACAGGTATCTCAAGATATAGTACAAGGATGTACTGCGAAAAATGTAAAATATGACTTGTAATTATTTTTTAGGCGAGACTAGATCTGGGTACAGACCGTCTGGGTTTCGGGTTTGGAGGCACAGGCAAGAAGTCAAATGCCAAGAACTTTGATGACTATGGTTCTGCATATGGAATGAATGATGTCATAGGTATGTTGTTTTTACAGATCTTTAACAAAAAAAGATAAATTATTTAGCATGTTGTTTAAAATTGGACATAGAGATTACATTAAGACTGCTGCACTACATCGTGCGGGTTCGATTCCTGCACGGAACAAATATTTGTATTACCTACAAGTATTTGTTCCAGGTCTGGCTGTTTGTGTATGTGTTTAAATGTTTGTAAATGCACCCACGATACAGGAGAAATGCCTAGTGTGGGGCAAAGTATAAAAAAAAGATATATATGTATATATATAAATATATTTACAACCATTTCCTTTAAAAATTGGTAATTAGGTACTGTGAATTATTTCAGGTTGCTTACTAAATCTGAACAATGGCGAGATCAGCTACACTAAGAATGGAGAAAACCTTGGAGTGGCCTATACCCTGGCCCCTGAAAGGCGCGCAGACTGCTACTTCCCTGCTGTTGTACTCAAAAATGCTGAGATGAGCTTTAATTTTGGCAAGATGCCATTCAAGGTACAAATTCTTAGTTACCATTGGATACAGTTGTGTTGTGAAAGTTACAGATTCATCAATATTTTTGCTAACTGTCTAAACAAATTCTGATATAAGTCTATGGCACTATCATGGACATCCGAATCGGACCACTATAAGGATTATTCTTGCTTGCAGTGCTCGGCCGCTATAGTAACGATTACCTATGCACATCAACCAATAGCATCACAGCATCAGATTTTTACTGATCCCTTGCTTTTGTAAATGAAATAAAAAAGACTAAAAACCCAGCCAAGGTGGTCAGATATCTGTGATCATTGTACGAAGCATGGGAAATTTATTTAAACAAAAGTTTTTTTTTTAATTGGTCATTGCAAAAAGGTGCAGTAAACAGATGTGTACAACCGTGTACACGGGATTTTGTTTGAAAAGTGTGCCGATTTGGATGT
The DNA here is from genome assembly GCA_947523025.1 of Dryobota labecula. Classification (NCBI taxonomy): domain Eukaryota; kingdom Metazoa; phylum Arthropoda; class Insecta; order Lepidoptera; family Noctuidae; genus Dryobota; species Dryobota labecula. The sequence goes on from OX383303.1 coordinate 14,746,113, forward strand.
GTCCGATAGTACTTTTCCTTTTATTGTTTGAAAAAGAAGCCATTTTGGTTTGACTGCCTCTTTAGAATATAAATGTTTATGTAACTGTAAAGTGAATTACATTAAACTCTGCAAAGAGACCCCCCCAGCATATAAAAGCAAAAATGTATGAACCTTAACAGCACATGGCCTCTGTTGGGCCCAGCATTCTTAGAACTTCTATCTACAATCTTCTGCCTACATTGACAATTTTATTCAGGACTAGATGAACTTTGTACCACGTGAGACAAAATTAAGATTTTTTCGGCTTGTCCTTTGGGTTTTTCCAAAACCACCCAAGTATTGAGGCAAACAAAACAAAAAAATATTATTCAAATCGGTCGAGCCATTTTCCTAAATTTTGCGAGACTAACGCACGGCATTTAATTTTTAGGGTTCCGTAGTCAACAAGGAACCCTTATAGTTTCGCCATGTCCGTCCATCTGTCCGTCCCCAGCTTAGCTCAGAGACTCTTAGTACTAGAAAGCTAAAATTTGGCATGGATATACATATTAATCACGCCGACAAATTGTTAAATTAAAATAATGAAAAAAAAATATTGTTATTAAGGGTACCTCTGTACATGTAAAGTGGGGATGTTTTTTTTTTTTTCGCCTACCCTATTGTGTGGGGATTGTTGGATGGGTCTTTCAAAAATATCGTGGGTTTGTGAAAACAGTTTTTCGATTAAGGGATCCGTTTCTGAAATATTAGGCTTTGAAAGTGCTTTTTGTTAGAGTTAAGTGTCTCTACCCCCTCTGCCAGCTAAATGGTTGTACTTGGATATGTAAAAAAAAATCATAGCCGTAGTATATATAACGAAGTTAAAAGGAAAACTGTCACAAATTACCGAGTAATAGTCAACCAACCTACATTTACAGTTGAAAAACATGTTCTCCCATACATTCCGTATGGAAGAACATGTTTTTCAACTACGATGTTAAGTTTGTTCTTGGGATAAATTCATACCAACTACGGAACCCTTCATTGTGCGTGGTCCGACACGCACTTGGCCGGTTTTATATATATGTATAGATAACATAGTAAACTTGTACCTTATCTTTATGTAGTACCCACCACCGGCAGAGTACATAGGCATCGCCACAGCACCAAAGGACAGTATGAAGCAGAATGTGGTGTCTTCAAACAGCGTCGCGGAAGCTACACCTGCTAATAATGCGCCACGATCTATTATTATTGAGGTGAGTGAGAGGGTTTTCCATCTCAAACAAAGATGGAAAATAAAAAAAGATAGAACTTATCTTAGTAAATTTTCATGATTGGGTCCACCAAACTAATGAAAAATGAATACTGGAGTTATATGAAATTATAGGCGCGCATTTTGAAATCCCGTGGCAGATATTCGCCTCCTAAACATATTCTGAAGTTCGGTTATCTAAACATCTAAGTAGAAATAAATTATTTGTTTGTAATGTCAAAATAACAGCTTTTTACTAAATGCTTATGAAAGTATATACAGTATTTATAACAGTTTTTTTTTTTTTAATGTTTTGTCTGTCTGTCTGATTGATTATTCCGGGTAATCTCCGAAACGGCTGGACCGATTTTGACGGGAATTTCATTGGCAGATAGCTGATGTTATAAGGAGCAACTAAGCTATTTTAGAATAAGCCACGCGTGCAAAACCGCGGGCACCAGCTAGTAAGAAATAAACTTTTCTTTCCACACAGCCCTCAAGAGAATTAGCAGAACAAACTTGCAATCAGATAACAAAGTTCAAGAAGTATTTAGAAAACCCAAAGATTCGCGAGCTGCTGGTAGTAGGAGGCATAAATGTTAAGGATCAGATCAATGCGCTGAATGCCGGCATCGACATTGTTGTGGGCACCCCTGGGCGACTGGAGGATCTAATTCAAGGAGGTAAGGTTGGATGACCGGCCGGAAGCAAAGACCTAAAACTTCTGGGAAGGAACCATAATTTTTTATGTTTAGTTTTGAAGTTATAACTCGAGAAAACTCCATAGAGACCATAGAAATGCATTATTTCGTCTCAAATATATGATTCTGCAATTTTTATAGATGAGGTCTTAAAAAGGACTGTTATATCAATTAGCTTAGTGGTTTAAAAAAATTTAATAATCGTAATAAGAAGGGGAAAAAAAAAGTTTTTTTCAAAAATTAAAAATGTTTTTTATTGAGTTAGTCTCATTATATCCGCATTTTTTTTAAACATGAATAGTTTTATATAATAATATACTATATTATTAAAAAAAATCTGGTGTATTATCCACACCAGATTTTTTTTGCGGGACTTCTGAGTTACTGTTTTTTTATTTTTGTGGTTTGGGCTGTCACTTTATACTATAACTATTCTTGGATAAGTTTGACTGCCAATTTACTATCTTTCTTGATGTAAAATGAAATAGAATGGTTTTCTTTGGTGTAAAATTAAGTATTTTTATGACTCCTGACACGCCTATTTCCATAGAAATTCTATGGAAACTTTAGAAATGTAATATTTCCGAAGTCCCACTGTTAACTTATTTGCTTTTTATTTTGTGTTGTTAATAACTATATTATGCATGCTCAGAATTAAAATCGAACACGGAATCGATAGGAATACGGAGAAAACCGCAATTTTGTGAAAATTGTAAAAAAAAACTTTCTCTTTGTACATCGTAGATGCGATACCTAAACTTTGTATGGGCTTAGATATTGAATTGACACTGTAATAAAGCAATGATTTATGTAAATCATATTATTATTTTGAAATGCACAAATAAAAACAGTTTTTTTGCCGTCAGCATAACTATAAATAACTTTAAAACTAAACATAATAAAATCATGGTTCCTTCCCAGAAGTTTTAGTTCTTTGCTTGTTCTATAGGATGAACGGATAAAATATAGGTGACCGCAATTGAAGCAAAATTTCACAATGTCCTATTTATAAAAAGCCTTGATTGAGGGATTAGGGCTTTGCGTATATCGATAACGATAACTTGAGGGCATATAATGATAACTTCTGGGCTACTAAGAGCGATTAAAGAGCGAAAAATATAATATAGGACATGACCAATCAGCGCCATTACCAACCTTATTAATTGAAGATTTGAGCACGAAGTTATTCATAAAAAAAAATCAACTTAGTAATTTACCATCTCTTCAACTGTCATCCATGATGCATATTAAGTTTGGCAGAAATTAGCACGACTGTTGTTACATTAGCGGCCATGCCGTTTCCCATGTATTTGGATTGCTATCGTTTGATAAAGTGCATTCTCATCGCAGGTAGGAAACAGGGAACATATTTGTGGTTAAGAAATATTTTCTGATCGATTCTTGTTAATGAAGCCACGTCAACCAATGTCCCATTTTGTTGTACAGGTTACCTAGCCCTCACCCACTGTCGTTTCTTCGTGCTAGACGAGGCGGACGGCCTACTAAAGGCGGGCTACGGCGAATTGATCGAACGCCTTCACCGACAGATACCGAAGATCACGTCCGATGGACGTCGGCTGCAGATGGTCGTCTGTTCCGCCACGCTACACGCTTTCGAAGTTAAGAAGATGGCCGTAAGTTTTTTGAGACTTCTGTACCCACACAGTACTCGTTTTAAAGTTGTATTTTAGAAAAGTCTGAGTAAAAAAAATGTTCTATTGTAAATCGGATTTTGAGACTTCCACTGGATGACTAGGAGAATCTCAAAGAAAAGGAAACATGCAATTCTTCCGAAACTATATGAATACTTTTGCGTTTTCATTCTTCTTGCGAAAGCGTTCCCCTTATGATGTTTAAGCAACACATCAGTTCTCTACAGGAGCGAGATTTAAAATTTTGCTTAATTTCTTTATCAGGAGAAATTAATGCACTTCCCGACATGGGTGGATCTGAAGGGCGAGGACTCAGTACCAGAGACAGTGCACCACGTGGTCGTCAACGTAGACCCACAGAAGGATCGCCTTTGGGAGACTCTGCGCAAGTAAGTTGCTTGAAAATACATCGTCAAACAGCAGAGCATTTTGGTTTGTAACGGGAATTGGGTATCTCCCGAGTGGTTCTACTATAACTCGGTACCAAATATTCGAACTGCCTTTTCTTATTTGAGTTCAGTTGACTATGTGACTACTAGTGACAACTTAGGGCCGACGCACACCTAACAAAGTGCCGTTTCCAATACCACAAAAAAATCAACTATATGCTTGTTAAAAAAAAAGGTAAATTTAATTAGCAATACTGTAAAAGAATCAACCGGTCATAGGCACTCCGTCAAGAGTGTGAGTGTCTCGCGTCCACCCCTCGTTTGAAATATCACACTAACACTAACCAACGTTCTTCTTACACATCACCAGGCATGTACAGACGGACGGCGTTCACTCAAAGGACAACATTCGTAGCGGCAACACTACCCCGGAAACGTTGTCTGAAGCCGTCAAGATACTCAAAGGAGAGTACTGCGTGCGCGCCATCAAGGAACATAAGATGGACAGGTGAGTTGCTCTCATTTGTTGCATAGAACAAAAAAGTTTACTTACTTATTTTTATCAATGTTTTATTAATCAGAAATGATGTTCCTAGTTTGCTATTAATATGAATAAAAAACAAACAATAGAATTAAATAGAGTAATTTTTTATTTCACCGATATATCGAAATAGTTTTTTTTTTAAATATCGATGAATTATGTATTGATACTTTTTGCATCACTAGTCTATTTCCACCTTAAAAAAAAAAACAAACAAGTACATCGTCACCTTTTAAATAACATATCCCTTTACCATTCCTACAGAGCCATAATCTTCTGCCGCACTAAGCTAGACTGCGACAACATGGAACGTTACCTCAAATCCTGCGGTACCGAGTTCACCTGCGTCTGTCTGCACGGTGACCGCAAGCCGGCGGAACGCAAGGCTAACTTGGAGAAGTTCAAGAATAGCCAAGTCAAGTACCTCATCTGTACTGATGTCGCTGCTAGGGGCATTGATATCTCTGGACTGCCGTTTAGTAAGTGGAATTTTTTAAGTATTTTTATTACCAAGCTAGTCTGTGATAACATGGAATGCTACCTCAAATCCTGCTGTAACGAGTTCACGTGCGTCTATTTGCACGGTGACCGCAAGCCGACGGAACGCAAGGCTAACTTGGACAAGTTCAAGAGTAGCCAGGTCAGGTACGTCATCTGTACTGAAGTCGCTGCTAGGGGCATTGATATCTCTGGACTGCCGTTTAGTACGTGTTTTTTTTAATGAAATTTTATAACGAAGCTAGTATGTGACATCATAGAACGCTATCTCAAATCCTGCGGTGACGACTTCACCTGCGTCTGCCTACACGGTGGTCGCAAACTGGTGAAACGTAAGGCTAAGGGACTAACCACACTTCTTGGAGAAGTTCAAGAGCAGCCAGGTCAAGTACCTCATCTGTACTGATATCGCTGCTAGGGACATAAAAACACTGGAACAAAAATTACCTCATGTCCTAACACAGGTCATGTTCTGCCAGTGCGACAAATTTCATCGAAATTCGTTCAGCTGTTAAGGCTTGAAAAGGTAACAGACAGACAGACCAAGTTACTTTCGAAACCAATCACAAAAAATATAATAAAACGAATGGTCATGATCAGGGTCTTAGAAACCAGAAAAGTCTTCTAATTTATTACTTCACATACTCACATTTCTGGCTCTTCCTTTCCTTGTTTTTATAAATTATCGTTTAGCGTTATAACTTGTTTGTATTCATCAGTGATCAACGTGACTCTGCCGGACGAGAAATCAAACTACGTGCACCGCATCGGTCGCGTCGGTCGTGCGGAGCGCATGGGGCTTGCTATCAGTCTCGTCTCCACCGTCCCGGAGAAGGTAAAAACCATTTAAATTATAAATATACTTACCTTACACACAGACACGAAAACCCTTGGTTTTATATGTTTGTAGTTAAATACCTCTTGAGATGCGTTTCTTACTTGATAGCGTGTTACTTGAGTTTCTTACATGTTGTTCTCCATAGAAATCTCGAGCGTGCAGCTCATTAGTAAAGTTATGAGTGAAGTGTTCACGTTTAACTCATTCATTCGCAGGTATGGTACCACGGCGAGTGGTGCTCGTCGCGCGGTCGCAACTGCTGGAACACGAACCTGACTGACGATCATCCCAGGGGCTGCTGCACCTGGTACAACGAGCCACAGGTATGCTCATGCTCACTCAAATGTTTCACTGATGGTGGCGCATGTGTTGGATCATTTAGTAAATAGTTGAGCTGAACGGTGCTGATCATAGATATAAGAAAGAAGGAGATATGCCCTGCAGCTGAAAATGTATCGAAACCCGATGTCTCCAGTCTGTCCCTACCACTCGTCACAACTACACATGCAGTTCAGTAAAAGCAAAAGATACGAAGTCGCGCACACACTAACAATTCATAAATCGAAACTTACTACATAATCAATCATAAACCTTATCGCATCGAACACAACCCGCATTTACCATGCACCGTACAACTCACTCACACGAAAACACCGGGCTCTATCGTTGTGCTGTGCAAAAGCCATTTATTTTACATATACGCTAATGATTGACTAAATCGAAAAGTTATCGATTATTCCATTTATTATTGTTTTAAAACTTTTGTGGGGACCTGAAAATAAAATTAATAATAAACGGTAAATAATAATACCATATACTAAAAAAAATATATTATTAAGTAAATAAAATAAAAAATAATATGTGAAAATAAGAAGAGTAATAAACATTATTTCACATGGGTCTTCCAACCGGGTTAAAACGATTGATAAATTGAAGAATAAACTACAATAGCAATATATTCATTAGACAATCGACATTATTGTCGATAGCCTACGTTAGTATGCACCTGCACAAGCACATCTTTTGCTCGCGGCAAGATACAGCGGCCGTACTATGCGATGCAACCGCATACACAAAGTATCGTTTTGTGATTTTTACATTGCGCTCTCCAGTTACTTAGTGGCATATTTACGTAGGGGTTAAGAAGCAATGTATTTATTGCAAAAATAATACAGTCGCTGTTATGTATGAAAACAAAAATAACGTAGTAAAAGCAAGAAATATTTTACGACTTGTTATTTTTCATGGTTTAAAGACAAATATAGTTAAATACTTGTACTAACTTATGGTAAGCGATTCTATGATGTACAAACATTTTGTTTTGGCTTCGGTTTTTACAAGAAATCACTGAACAACACGACAATCATAAAATTTGTCACGATCACGATCGAAAGCGCACTAGTTCGCGGAGACCGCCATTTGCCTACGCTAGGAGCATTTTGATCATTGTGAGCAGACACAGACACGCCCCCTTGCCACTTCTCCTGATTTTTTATATTTCTGTGGTGCTGATCCATGCGTCTATTCGTGAACGGGTGCCGTCAGTTAGGACTGGTCTTCTCTTAGCTGCCGTAGCTTATTTAATTTTTGAATTGTTTTATTTTATCGTTTTGCTTTTACTGTGAACGCTTTTAACGTGATAATTATAAATTCAACATTGATGATTTGTGGCGGCCATCTACGTCACATGCGAACTACGCATCAAAGACTTGACGCCACACAAATACTGAATCGCGCAAGCAGTTTACTGCGCGACTGGCATAAATACAACGTCCCGACTTTAACCGTCGGGCAGTTGCCCACCGGACACAAAATGCAACCGTCTGGTCAGATGATCCTCCCTTTTTCATAGAGTATGAGCTTTACACCGTTCCTCATACCTTTTTAGATGTAACTAATATTTTGTTACAATATATTATTATTATTTATTGACGGCACGGTTGGCGCAGTGGTTAATCGATTGACTGCTGCGCTGCGTGTCGCGGGTTCGATTCCCGCACGGAACAAATATTTGTATGATCTACAAGTAGTTGTTCCGGGTCTGGCTGTTTGTGTATGTGAGTTTAAATGTTTGTAAACGCACCCACGATACAGAAGAAATTCCTAGTGTGGGGCAACGTTTCTTTAAAAAAAAATTTTTTTTTTTTTTTTTATTTAAAATAGTGTCCATGGAGTTTCTTGCACGATCTGCTCCATAGGAACCTACTACGCTTTGGAATGGTCAACTAGCTTCATATATCTTTTTGAATGACCGACTTCTTTGACAATTCAAAGTGCCTGTAAACGGTTTATTTATAAAAAATGCTTTTTGTTTTACACTATTAAAAACAAGTTTTTGTATTTTTTATACTTAGTGCATTTTTGGTCGTATAGACGTGCGTTTGAATAGACAAACGCAAGCCTTTCGTTGTAGTATCTCACCTGATATTAAGCTATGATCCGGTCGATAGTAAATTTGATTATTTTAGTCAAAAGTGTCTAAAAGTAATAAATTCACTTGGTAATCGAATATCCTACGATGCCCGCTCGCCTTAATTTACTTCTCAGGCACAGTTTCACGGCACAAAACTACAAGTCCCGAGAAACTTAACAAAATTGTTTCACATCGCGCTCGCTTTTTCCGCGATGCAGACGACCGTTTAGGCCTATAATATGATAACCTTATTAGACATAGCTATTCATACCATTCTCTTGTTGACAGTACCTGGCTGACATCGAGGACCACTTGACCATCACAATCCAGCAGGTTGGCAACGACATGGTAGTTCCCGCCAACGAGTTTGACGGCAAAGTAGTGTACGGACAGAAGAAGAAGTCGGCTGGTTCTGGATATCAGGTATCGTTGGATAGGCCGCTCTAAAATATTGCTTGTTTGTGAAAACCATTTTACGATTCAGGGATCCGTTTGTGTAATAATGTGCTAATTTTTGTTAGAGTCAAGTGTCCCCCTGCCAGCTAAATGGTTGTATTTGGACATGTGAAAAAAAATCACAGCAGTAATATATATATATATATATATAACGAAGTTAAAAGGAAAACTATCACAGCTAAGTAGGCTTTACCTTTAACTTACATTTGTACAATGCTAAGTTTGTTCTTGGGATAAATTCATCCCAACAACGAAATCCTTCATAGTACGTGGTAAGACACGCACTTGGCCGGTTTTGTATTGTAAGATGTAACAATACCCATTTTCCGTCATCTGCAGGATCACGTGACCCAGATGGCGCCAGTAGTGAAGTCTCTACAGGAACTAGAGTCGCAGGCGCAGCTCTACTATCTCAAGATGCATCATAACGTGGCCGTCGCTTAATATCAGTCAGTATAATGTACTTTATTTAAATGAATTATTATTTAACTCATAGACTGATAATCTAATGTATGTTTTCTTATTATAGAAGTATAATTGTGCCTATTTAAGAAACAATGGCAAGGCATTTCTGATAATTATTAATAAGTTTAATAAGAGTTTTTATCAGTGTAATAAATAATTAAAACACAGTTCAAAGTTCATTTTTTATATTTCACCCAATTCTCAATCACTACTGATTATTATTAGGGCAGTGTGGCGGCCCGCATTTTAAAATAAATTATTAAGTCTCATAACACCGCTACTTAGGAAAATAGCCGTTAACAATACTGTTATAATAATCATAGTTCCAATCGTTTGCAATCCCATCGCTTCATATTTCACAAAGAATATAAAATGTGTTCTATAAAAACTGCTTCGGAAAAGTAACATCGGTTATATAAAAAATATATTCTTTGTCTTCAATATTTTTATTCGGTCACTAACTGCGTATATTAATTAAAGACATCATTGTGTAATATGAAGAGAATAAAATCTAACTTGAAATTTAAATTGACGTTCCACTGCACAAATGCTACTTAGGTTTTAAAAACGATTAATTCATTATTTCTTGCGAAAACGCACCTTACAGCGAAGTTAGCACTTTAGAACGTAGTTACGTATAAAGCACATTTTGCAAGATAACATCTATATTATGTTGTCAACTAGACAGCAGTTACTTAAGCAGTGGAGAATGTCTAACAATAACTTCAATGATTTACAATTATTTTTAATTATAAATAATCGCTTATCAACCTAGGAATTATATTAAGTTATTCATCAACAATATAAGCGCTAAACAAACAATAATTTGCCATATCGCAAGGGTTGGTGCACAGGACACTTGTTGTAGTTCTAGATCATTTATTCACAATACAAGTTGCATATTGTTAACTCAGCAAAGTTCCTTTCAGTTTAATTATCTCAATGACTCGAATATCTGCATCAGACCGTAAACCAGAAAATAGAATCATAGTTTTTTGCTTTCCAGCGCTCACGAGTAGCGAGGTAGATGTTATTGTGATGATCTAAGAAAAGACAGAAGGGAGGACACACGGTAAAACGTTAGTAGACTCTTAAATGGGTCCGTAATTTTTCGGACCGTTTTTGCTCATCGGGAATTAGTAATATTATTGATCGAAGGTCCATACGCTCCATTAAATGTCTTTGGTCTGTCTTATTTAGCAAATCACCGCCATTAACCCTTGCACTGGTACGATCGCTAGTCTGTGCATGTGATATATCACAACCAGTCGATTTTGTTTCACGTGTCTTTCTGGGTTCGGTATAAGATCGAGATCAATTTCATAATATTACTTTGCTTCGCTTTAAATATTCTTGAATAAATAACCTATACATTTTGAATGGAACCATAATCGCTGAAACATTTGGATTCGGCACAAATAAGATTGAATTCTAATCATAATAATAATATCATAATTATCGATTGAAAGGGTCTTAGGGCCTCTGCGAGTTGGCTTTGGCCTCTCGTACGCCTTCCAAAGGTCCGGAACCTCAGGGTCCCGAGATATGTTGGACACAATAAAAATATCATAATAAATCCCACTGTAATCTAGTTTAATCGACAGATTCTTTGAACGCTAGTCACCGAACAATTACAAGTTCACTAACAATAATTAGCTAATATCAATCTAAACCTTTATTCCTGATTGTCTTTAGCTAAGATGACAGCTTTTCGTTTAACACAGTTGTCTCCGCAACATGTAAACAACGAAATACAAAAATCTGTAGAGCAAACTGATTAAAATCGCGGCGCATATCATAATTTTGATGAAACAAAATGCATTCAAATATAAATATATTAATCTATACAATTAATTTAATTATTTATTTAACCTAGTATTTGTAAAGAAGTTTGATTAGGGAGGTATGCAACTAACGAGTTTTACATAAGTATCACTAATTTGACCATAGACAGTAATAAAATATAAAGTTTTGTAGCAGTGACGTACATAACAATAGTTAATAGAGATAGTAAGGTAGGTTAAGAAGTCACACACATTATTTAGTAACAAGTTAGAGGGAGTAGGAACTACAAAGCAATACTAATGTTATAGCGTTGTAATGTTGCTGGATCTTTTGTTAAGGCTTCAGAGGGCACCACTATACTTACTCCTGCACATTGTATACAAATATTTGGCATCATAATGCGTCAAGCGTATAATATTGTGACTATTATTGCTGATATATATATATGTGGCACACGTACATGTTGCGTGATAAATACGCGTTTTTTAGATTAGATCCAGCTACATTTAGTTTAAGTTAAGTAGAAAAAATGAAGTGCACGATCGGTACAATAACATTATTCTTATCAGGTTCGCCAGCCGATTAATAATACATTTCTACACATACATTTTTGATAATTTCATAGTATAAAACAACACATACAATTTCAGAATATGAAAGACTCAAAACAATAAACTAAGGTGGATTACGAAGATACAAGGACCGGCTTCCCTAGACTATATTATCATTAACAATAATAATTTAATATTACTCTTTTGGTGACCACTGCTACCCACCAGCTGCATAACTTACAATCATATACACTACGATACATATAAAAATGTATTAGTATTACAAAATTCCGTACTACTTCTGACATGTATCAAAAATGCGTTCCCGACACAGGCTCGGCGATAAGGCGCTTGCACCGAGGCAGGACGCGTTGCGGGCGCGTTTCACTTCAAAAAGAGAACACCTCCATCTCTCGTATTTACTAACTATCGAGGATAGTCTCTATCACACATACGCTTATAATTACTTATACGAGTCTCGCGAGTAGACATTACGTAAAAGAAACTGTAAGGTTTTTCCATTGCTCCAATAGTAAAAATTATTTCATACTTTTTTATCATCAGTTACTCGTATAGATCTTGCAACCCACGAGCGCGCGTGGTCTTGTTTATGGTAAGGACGTATCTGCCCTGCCATCGTATACGTGTCAATGTGTGTGTGATAGCAGCACTTGATTCAGTTGGTATAAAAAATTGGGGGCTTGCAGTCGCTACTGACCGCTCCGTCAGGAACGCAGTGTGTGTTCCATTACAACCTGCATTTACACGCAGACACACAAGTAAACACCACGTGCGCTGGTGAGCACGCTCTATACCTAATTTATGCCCACCAATCTAGTTTGACAAATATTATTCGTGCCACTTATTTGGACTTACGAGCTAAATAAGCGTATCATATGATGTAACTAAATACGCAACTCTTCTTCATTTTCCTTTATTCATGAGTTACAAATAGTTATTCGTATATTTATTATACCCAACACGAATTCTTCGATCGAAATATAAATTTATTATTAGTTATTGGTATATTTATTATACCCAACGCGAATTCTTCGATCTAAATTTAAAATTTATTTCTATGTATTGTTTGGTGTATTCACTTGTTACCGAAACCGATACAGTTCTGAAAAATCTAATATTAAAAAATAATTGTTCTCTATTATGCTTGGAGTGTTCGTCAACGTCGCATATAAGGTCAACGGCGCCTAATACTCTATATTTATATTATGTATTATTGCTATAATGGTGTTCTGTGATGTCACAATGGATGGAAGCCTAATTTCTCACTTCGGTGGGCAATCGCAGCATCGCTTTACGAATGAATACGGCACGAATTTCAAATGATATTATACTAAACATTTAATGAAGAATTTAAATAACATGAAGCAATGTAATATTTGGACAAATTTAGGACTCAAAATTTTAATATATCATCAACACACAATGAGCAACTCTTACAACCTCACCGTCTTTCTGAAAAATATTTACTTAACATAAATTAAAACTAATTATAAATACGAAAACTATTCGAGTTTGTGTCGTGACCGAGTTTGTATCGTGGCTGGTAGCAAGTCTTTGATATTGGAACAGTCTGCAACCATCGTCATGTCTTGGTCAATTTTGTACCTTATAGGCATCTTTCATAAAGTATAATTTTAGGTAATTCGACGTGGCTTGGAGGAGATCGACATCTAGGAACTGACATTACCAAAGCCATATAAATTTCCTAGAAATGAATTACGTAAATTTATATTTAGGTCACGGCCAACCAGCTGTCTGGAAAATGTGTTTATTTTTCAGATGTTTCCAGACTGCTGTTTCCTTACTGCTAAGAGCTAGTCTCTTCTCTTCAAGCCGAAGTCGATTAAATAATAATCGTAACGTAGCCGTGTCAATCGTTACTACCGATTAGCAAGTACACTTAACAAGTACTTGAGGCACACTGCAACATTCTACTAACAATTGAACTATCTACTTGATATCTTTTTCAATGGACTTAAAGTCTATCCAAAATAGCTCTTATAAAATTCGACCAATTTGGTTTAACCACAGATATAGATAGACCTAGATAACGCAAGAGCAACTACTTCGCGTGCCCAGCTTACGTACAAAAATCGTAAGTTACTACTACTCTGTCACAAAATCGATTAATTAATCTATTTAAACGATTCTAAATAATTCTTTGATGTACACATTAATAGTATTCGTACAGTATACGAACTTTCCCATCACTAAATAGTGCTTGTGACGTCATAGTAGGTAGTAAAAAAAATGGCACGCTTGGTTTTCATACAGATCGTGATACTTGTGTTATCTAGGTCTATCTATATCTGTGGGTTTAACAATATATCCCTGTTTTTAAGATACCTAGTTGAAAGATCATTCATATTCAGTGGGCGTAAAACGAATGCCCGTTATAGAATAATACCTACTTTAGTAACCTCTACTTTGTTAAAGCGAGACCGCCAGCGTAGCTCGCGAAATTCAAATTTTCTTACGTTTATTACCAACTGTCAAACAGGAGATAGCGAAGTATAGCGCCAACTACCAGAAAAGACTGTCAAATCACAAAAATGAGCTTGCCCAGACTTAGTGGAGATCAAGGTCTTCAACACACAAGATTAAAGAGGCATAGTGTCCCTACCCTGCAAAATAGATTCATCAGGATGGAATGAGTCACCTACCTGAGAGGTGTCTCACCAAGCTAAAAAGCCTAAACAGATACGTATCAGACAAAACAGTGGCTTATTGTTGTGTCCAACAGATTGCCGCGGTGCAGAAAGAGAGAAAAAAATAAACATTTAAATCATCAATACAACTATGTAAGCCTAAGAATATTATCTATTGAATGATTATTTCATGAAATCATTACATTTGAGGGCAATTCTAACCAAAGGAATTGTATTGCTGATTAAAATGATAACAAATCTGTAAAGCTATATTTGTTACGGTCGCGAATCATGTTTTGATCAACATACAACCTGCCACTGACCTGCAAAATTGCAAAAAAACGTAAGAATATTTGAATTTTGCTAGCTACCTTAGCGCTTCTCGCTCATGCCTCAATATCCAAAAGTTTACGTCCACTGAATATTGTTCATAAATTCCCGTTTCGTTCTCTACATCGAAATCACCTTCTAAGTCACCATTAATGTTTATTTTGGGAAACCAAACAGTTGTCAATCATTATATAACTAATATCTGTATCACACGTTTAACCCACAAATAAAAACTAAGCAGTAAACATTTGTTGTCTATGGATCTGAGATTATTCCCGTCACAAAACAATCATGAAATACTGATACACACTTCAATACTATTGTCTATTACAAAAAGATAACTAGAAACTCATTACAAACCTCACATCTGTTGCGACATGTAGAGATCGTCAAAACAGTTGGTTTGGTGTAGTTATCTTTTGTCTTTTACATCCTCGAACTTTTAAGCAAAAAATGTTGCTTTAAATTACATCTTAGTCAGTTCATTTCGTATTTTATACAAATCTTTGTATTATTTTCAGTCGTCTTGAAAATGATTAATTATATTTTACCCGGCGAATCCCAACTTGGACATAACTACAACTGCTTTGACGTAACCTCCTTATATTGTTGCCTTTATTTATTCGTATCTTAGTCACATAACCACAAGTGGTTTAAGGCAATTTATTAATCGTGAACCGACCACTCCGTCGTCGAAAGTGTTAGGCCACATGTCTCACTACTAAACGCATGAATGTCCAATCAACATAAAACTTTATAACAAACAAACTTCATAGTAACTAAGACTAAATTAATAAATAATTCTTAGTAGTCCAATGAGATTTTTGATGACCATACCTGGAAAAGGAGCAATTTGAAGTTTTAACATTTTATCATGATGATATTTTAGTATTTTCTTCTTTTAAGGGCCGGCGCTTATCTGTGGTATGCAAAGACTAACGAAACTAAAAAAGAACCTAGTAATCGACTTAAAGACTAACGAAACTAAAAAAGAACCTAGTAATCGACTTAAAGTTTAATCTGCGCTATTCCTTTTCATTTGGCAAAAATAATCTCAAGTCGTGTCAATAAGGTTAATTATCCCTTGAAAAAAAAAAAAAAAAAATACATTCCCATACGTGCCCTTGGTATAACGCCGGCCCTTAAACTTTGACATACCATACCTTGCTCCCTTTTTTCATATTACATCTAGTATGGGAGTCGCCTCAAAGACATGTGGTGACAAACACACACATAGTATCAATTCATATAGCATAGGCAAAGTCCGAGTAGGATAATATGCTATCTGATTTTATGGGCTAAATTGCAGTCAGTATTTTATTATCTTGCAGATTGCTTAATTATCGAAAGGGGTCAGAAGTGACGAGTCTGATTACAGATCGTAAATTGGAAGGTAGCATAGTCAGCTAGAGTATATTGAACACTGAAGATGAATGATTGGGCCTATAAATAAAATTTGACTCGGCTTTAGCCGATTGAAAATATTAGCAGAGCATGGACCCTGTTGACTTTGTTGTAAACATATAGCTGGCAGAAAATCAACTATTGATTAATGGCACTGGCTTAATTAAACCTTGGTCCGGTGGCACTAGCCAGAGGAGAAAATAAACTAAATTAGTCTTAAGGTTATATTGCCGAAACTAGTACAGCTTTTTTAGCAGAATTGACTCTAACATACGCTGGGGACCAAATCTTAATAATACAGGAAGAATTTTTAATCATCATCCAAATTTAAATGATAAGATCTTTGATGTAAATAATACATTATATGTTTTTTCTTTTAGTATAACAGTACTAAAATATTGAAATATGGCATCACCACGTTGTCAAAAGTCTACGTTTGTGGATACCACCCGCGGATACACATCCTCGCTGCTGCCGCAGGTCGCCCCTCTCTCTCATTCAGCATAGTACTCAACGTTTGAATTATAGTTTGACCGATAACGCTGTACCCCGGCGCGGGGGCCGTGAGCATTGACGAATGGACGGCGGGTCGCCGTGAGCGGTGACAAATGAGAGGCGGGACGCCGTGAGTGGGGACGAATGAGCGGCATGCACTGTCCCACCCCGTCTCGCCGCGCACATATCCAAAGCGCGTTACAGCGGTATCGGTCAAACTATAGTAAATACGCTGAATTGATAATAATTTCGGGAAAAATAATTTTAATGTAAAAATTTGAGCTACCTATAATTTTTTTTTTTTCAAAAATGTTTTAGGACCTTATGCCTAGAAAACATTTGGATGGGGATTGAAAATAATCCTGTATAATACACCTCGTTTTCCGCGACCATTGCCCCAGAATAAAAACTATAAGCTCACCCAGGTCAAAGTGCGAGCCAGGGATGATGCTGCAGCGACTCTTTGGAGCGATCGCCGTAGTCATAGGTGAGCTCGTCTCCTGGCGCTATGTCGTGTGCAGCTAACAACACAAGCCGTGGTCCGTCAACCCACACCGCTTTTGTTGACAGATTACCGTTGCGAGAGTGGTTCACAAGACGACCTAGGCGGCCGGATTCTGCTGTTGCGTCGATACTGAAGAGAAAGAGGAAGGTGTTATTGATATTTTATATTTGTAATCGATCTTAAAAGCTTTTTAGTGATTTTTATTTTCGGAAAGCTCAGATTCGTATTACCTACTCTTACCCGGTGTGTGCATGATCAAACGTAAGAATGGACGTAAACGAAGCAAAGAAGTATGTAAAGATCATAGTAAGTAGCGTTCTATAGTTTCCATGGAAGAAAGGAGTAAGATTATGTATGTATGTATCTTTAGGCATCGTTAACTTAAGGCGACGATAACCGCCTTTTAATGATTTTATACTGAACATCACGTCTAAATGAGTAGTGTTAATGAATTGGAAAAAATATTTGTTAAATTAGAACATTTTCTTAATACCTTAATATATAAATATTTTAGATTATGTTTATATAATAGTGAAATTAATTTGTAAAGTTATGTCTAACGCGGATAAACGAACTGAGAATCACGCAAAATCTATCAAGCGTATTTTTCTGAAATATTCGCCTTTTTAAAGATAATTTAACTATTGATCTTTTAGTATACGAGTTTTATTAAAACATCTTGTTTTATGTGTAATAAATTAATAATGCGCTCCTGCATGGGCGAGTCCTATTACTTGGCTGGACGTACGGATGTACGACGCGTTGCGTGAGCTCAGTACAGAACACGCAAGCTAACCACTCAAGGTCACTGGGATATATCTGCGTCATAAGGGTCGTAACACATCTGACTGAATTTTATCATGGAGCTCGAGTAGATCGATTTATGGTTGCCTTAGACAAGACGTTACGAAATCAAAGAGCTTATCAACCCAAAACAGAGAGATATCAAAGAGGCGAAATGAGACAGTATATTTATTTGAAAAGTGTTACATCATAATTCATGAGATCACTTCTATTTGGTTCGATAATTCTGCTGCAATATTGGGGAAGATCATAATATTTCCCTTTTTAACATTGACGTCAGAATAAGGTTTTTATTGTTTGAATGTTAAAGTGTATTAAATAGCCGTAGTATTACTTTAATATTTGGCGAAATTATACACTATTTGACAGTGTAATTTTTTTATGGGTAATTTGATCTCACCTGATGGTAAGTGATGATAAGGCCGAAGACGGAGGCGAGCTTCGCCCGGAATCCTCAACCACAGAGGAACAGGTTATCTTACCTCTAACTGCCGAAACACAACAATGCTGTTAACATTGGTATGGCGACAGACTTCGATAAAATGGTGGTTGCTAGGGATTAGGCGGATTTAGAACAAGCCCTTTTTATTCGGACAACCAAAAGTCGACTCTGCGGCGCGACTACGCTTTCGGTTTCGCCGTACAAAATGAACGCAACCGTCGCGGTCGCGATGATTGCTTTGGTTAGGTCTCGGCCGTAGAGTTGCTGTTCCGAACCTCTGAAGGGAAGCCGATAGGAATCGAGTTGTATGAACCCTGAGCCAATGCTTATCAAACTAACCAATACTGCTGATCTCCGTGTCTGAAGTAGTACATATAGCAGCCGGCCTCTGGGTCCTGCGCGTACATATACTCCCTCTCTCTTGCCTCCGCCACGCCCACCAGTTCCCCGGAGTACTCCACCACGAACTGTCCGCGACCAAACGGACGGGTCGCTATGATCCCTCGCCCCTTGCCGTCGAAATATGCCACCTGTAGCAATGAAGTAATGATAACAATTGATTTTTGATTGACTAGTGTTTTAATCTAAAATTAAAATATAAAAATTACGTAGTGCAATATGGCGGAGTATGGTGTTTGAAGAATAAATTGTTTACCATCGGTCCGGATTTATCCAGACATGTCCGGCTTTTTGGCTCTTGTTCGGACTTGTCCAGACTTATCGACTTAAGGGATTTATTTGCAAAATAGAAAAAGATAAATAAGTATCGAAAATAGAAAGATTTAAAAGTAAAATATCCGGACTTTTTCCAAACGTTCGGCTTTTTGTCAGTATTTTTCAAATTTTGTAATGGAAATCCTTGCTCCGATCGATCAAACAATTTTATTCTGCGTCATTTGATAATCACAACATTTTTTTAGTGATCGCAAAATGGGACATCGATCACGAAAGTTATAGCGCTCAGTTTCAATGTTAGTGTTTCAAGGGTATAGTTAGCAGTGATAGCATCGTGGTGTGAACGTCGGACTGCCAAGCCATAGGTCTCGACTTCGAACCCAAGGCACGCACCTCTGACTTTTCAGATTCATGTGCTTATTGTATAACTAGCTTTTGCCCGCGGTTTCGCCCACCTGGAGGTCAGAAATCATCCCACGGAGATTTATTTATTATTTATTTATCTTATTTATTTATATACTATTACCACTTCCATTTGTTTTTACAGGTGGAAACCCAATACAACAATGTAGTCACAATTTCCACACTCGGAGACGTCACACAAAAAACCCATTAACAGATACCACCACCAACAAAAATTAAATATTTTTAAACTGTCCTATTTTGACTGACAGGTTTCAAATTTATACCTGCCGATTAACGCGTACACCAATTAACAAGTCCCAAGTACCATTCATACAGAGGACAATAAGTTAAGTGTCAGCCTCTGGAATTCCGCCAAAGAGCAAGTAAAGATATCCAATCGCAGAGACACGCTGTTGAGTATCTTTATTGCACGCCCCACCGGTGCAAACTTTAACAAGTTTATACGAGCCACCGGGATGTTCTACTGGGATAAACAGTATGCTATGTGTTAATCCAGGTTATAAACTATCCGTGTGCATTTCATCCAAATCCTATTAGAAGTATAATAATACTAACTAATGATTGAAATACTATCTTGAGTACTAGGCTTGCATGAGCAAGCCAAGTACTTTTTGTTAGTTTACTGCTCAGATATTGTGCACCACGTGCTGTGATCAGAATAGCATCTTGTATGCATGCAACTTACTACAGAGATAAAAAATATCTTGTGTTAAATCCAAGATAGAAACTATCTGTGTGACTTTCAAACAAATCCTATTAGTAGGATGATACAAATGATTGAAATACTATCGTGAATTTCATGCAAGTCTAGTACTTTTTGTTAGTTTACTGCTCAGAGAAGACGAATTATTAGTATTACTAGAAGTATTCTTCGAATGAGCACTACATTGCCCTTTTGGGAATTACAGTCGTGAACGACAACGGTGACCGGTGACGATTTTTTAGGGTTCCGTACCACTCGTGTGTCCCTGTCTGTCCGTCCCTCTGTTACAGCCGATTTACTCCGAATCTACTGGGCCGATTAAGTTGGGTACATAATTATATGAACTTCTTTGACCCAAACACGGACGTGTACATAATTGATTTTCGAATATGAGGGTCAGGCAAACAATAAAAATAAAAAAAGTTACGTAAATAGATGAAAATTTACCACCCTTATCTCCGAAAGTACTGATCCAAAAATATAAAATACAGAAAATTCCTCTTTACATATTATTAAATGTAGCACACAACTCAATGGTAGCGTCTCAATCTCAAGAGAGTCCCGCTCTATCTCTTATGCCGACTAACGTTCCCTTTGAGTTGGTGTATACTTACTGATAATTCGGTGGTTTTACTCTAAACCCAAAGTCACAAGTGATTCTAGTGAACACCACATTTATAGATTACAGGAAAACCTATAAGAAGTCTATGGTCTTAATATAACATGGTAAATCTCTCAAAATTGCGCGTACAAAAAAAAAAAAAAACAAGCTTTCATTTGCAGTTGTATTGTATGGGAGAACTTAATTTTCAACTACAATGTTTCTTAAATTCAACCCAGTTACGGAATCCTTCATTGTGTGTCGTCCGACACACACTTGGCCGGTTTTTGCAATGTAAAGCCAAGTTTAGTTCAAGGAATCGTCAGTCAACCAGAAACATGAACCTAGAAAAAGTTCGTTGGAAGCTATCGAAAACAATAGACGAGCTAGATGCAACATTTTTACAATGCAGTGTAATTTTTAACATAATTAATTTTATATAGCACGGTTATGAAATCTGTTAAATTGAGTAACTAATAAAATATTCTCGTAACGTTAATCTGTAAACAATGACTGGTTAGTTAGTAGATAGTTTTAACGGGCGGCCTTGGCGTTGCACTGATAAGTCAGCTTATCTTTTCTGTAACCTGAACTTAGATGAGGAAAGAAGTTATCTGTCCTGTGTTAAGTAAGCGTAGGGTCCGCGTTCAGCGAATGATTCGGGCGTGCTTTTAGGGTAATGTTCGTAACTAACATTGGCGATGGCTAAATAAAAGCGGGATGTAGGATTTTCAACGCTCGGCTCAGCGCTGAAAGTGCTGTGCATATAGAATAGTGGGTCATTTTTTATTCGATATTTTTGTTTTGCTGAATTAAGTGTTAAGTTAAGACTATATTGATTACTATTATTGTACTCAAAAGTACTCGCCAGATGTAGTTTGAAAATAGAAAGACCTATGCAGAAAAGATAACCAGCATAAACAGACATTCACCTATCGTTAATGACGCGTTATTTTTAAATTTAGCTTTACAGATTTTTACCAATGACGCATTATGGCTAGATAATGGGCAATGTAATAATAGGTACATTCGTTCAGATAATTGCAACCAAAATAAATTTGTTCATATTGTCTTTCTCGTGTGTCTGTTAGCACTTGCAGGAAGTCATTACTTACGATTATAAGAATTTATGTACGAATGCTGATTTGGCAATGAAAGTCAAGCATTGGCGAATCTTTCAACGCGATTCTACATAAGTACCTATGTTGTTTTTTGCATAATTTATTTAAGTGGCTTATTAAGGTGAAGCTAGTCGACGGCTCGAACTCGTTGGTGGGCGTGGTCAAAATGCATGCTATTTCATCCAACATCGTGTGCGAAAGGGACAAACACTGTGATGAGCAGTATGAAGCTAATGCGCGCACGGATACACATTACCGTATAGTATACCAACGCTAATGACGCACACATGTGCGATTTCATAAGGCATATTGATATAATGACAAAACTACTTAATATAATTATCTACTCAAAAAAAATTGAACTTTTGAATTAATTATTATCTATGCCTGTACGGTTTCTATTTTGCCGTTTTCACACTACATAAGCTATTTATTTACGCCCAAAGATGAGTTAAAATTTGTTTTGAAATATGGAAGTTTCTAGCTCATAATTTCCTAGCCAATATTTGTTTACCAATTCTGTTTTCTACAGGATTAGATAATAGCGAGACAAGTTGATATTAGTTATAGTTTTGAATGTACACCGTCAAACAGACGAGTAATCACCACACTACGTTTGTATGGAAGAATGACCGACTAGTGTGTCGCTATGATCAGGCGCTCGAGTCGACTGAAGTAGGCTCTCGAAGTCGCGGTGGTTGCCAAGTGCATTTGGTAGGTATTTAAACATGTAATTATTTTACCAAGACTCAACTCAGCGAATTGTGCTTAATCGTGTTCTTAAAAGCGGTTGCATGTCCGACAGATCCTTAAATAAGATATATCATTTTTTTTTTCAGTATTTTATAACACCGTTTTTTATGTTTCCCATGGATTCAAAAAACTGGTCGGTCGGTCGATCTCTGTCGGGTCTTACCGCCTTAATGTAATTTGCTTCAGCTCATCTAGCGAGGGGAATACGACGTTACTTCATGCGCTTCTCTAGTTACGTAGGTGAAGTAGTAACCAATAAACGACTTGTAGAGTTAGTAGATACTCAAAGACTTAATGGTCGGCAGTGGTATTATGGTTGTGAGTGACTTACGTGGATTATCTATTGCCAGTCTCTTTTTCCAGTCAATAGCCTATTGTTTCCGGGATCGGGGTTCCCACCAAAAATAAAAGGGGTTTGTTGATATTGACGACAGGTTTTTCGACTAATTATATTGTAAAAACAAATAACTTACTTGTAGTCCATCTTCCCTCTGCTCTCTTATAGCCCTCTCCAAGTCCCGCATCTTCTCCGCCATCACACATTTGGATGTCTTCCTAACACTACGTCTTACTGGGAAGTATTCCGTTAGTTTATGATTCGTGTCACCATTGACTACTTTATCTATTTTGTTAATAGTTTTTTCGATAGGTGGAGGTGAAGGTGGAGGCTCGACTTTGGGACTTTTGAGCTCTTCCTTGAAGTATTCTGTTAGCTTGTGACTCTCAGCTGCGCGAGCGGCTGCGCGTGCCGCTCTAGACCTCAACGTATGGCCGTTCGTCATATTGTTATTTGTTATACCGTTGCTAGTCTTCAGTGGCTTAGACCTCAATTCAATCTTTTTCAATGGAGGTTCGGCAGTTAGTTCTGCATTCTCAGTCTTTGGCTGTACTGCTGCTATAATCCTATAAAGAAATGTTACTGTAGATAGTGTGACCTATTTAGATTTGACCATAACCACGGATAATAGGGTCCCATAAAAATAAAGCTTTTTACAGATAGCAGTACATTCAAATATGAATAAAGAAAATGTATGAATTTCATAGAATCAAGTATTTTCATGAAAGCAATGTTAAGTATGATGCAATTCAACTTTTCAAGAAGTTCATCCCAGTCCATCCCATATGCTGGGCTTAGTTTTCATGAGCAGATGCAACTGAATATCATTATAGACCTAATAATATAATTATAAATGGGGGGAATAGAAATAAATAAGGGCCTCAGTTACCTGCGCTTTCTATAGTTGCGCGTAGGTCTGACAGGCTTCTCCTCGCATAGTTCAATGCGGTGGGGGGTCTTCACACCCTCCTGGGCTGCCATCAAGCTACTGGCTGGAAACCATACCATCAACTAATAATATTTTTAATAAGATAAGTTTTTACTACAAAGATTTAATGCTCTACACTGGATCCCATTTAAAAATTACATTATGGTTTTAATTCACCATTATTGTACATTAATTACACTAATTAATAAAAGTTATTATTCAAGAGTTATCATAAGATTAATATTTAAATTATTATTTTGTGTTTACATTTCATTTGTTTTCAAACAGAAGTAATGTATGATTTTTTTAAGTATGTACATTTGAACAATAATTTTATGTACATTTGAACAATAATTTTAGTTAGTTTGTTTTATTAATATGGTAAAGAAATATAGGCATACATTTATTTAGGTTATTATTAAAATATATAACTGACATTAAAAATGTATACAACAAACCAGGTTTAATGAATCCATACTAATATTATAAATGTGAAAGTAACTCTGTCTGTCTGTATGTTACGTTTTCACGCCTAAACCGCTGAACCGATCGTCATGAAATTTGGTAGAGATATAGCCTGGGATATGGAGAAGGACATAAGCTACTTTTTTTACGCGATAACTGACATCCACGCGGGCGGAGCCGCAGGCAACAGCTAGTAATATAATAAATATCCTCCAGAGCACAGATAATTTACCCATTTTAAAAATCAGAACATATGCGTTGGAATAAGAATTTTATCATTATGACCTAGTTGTAACTTGATAATATTTAAATGTTATTTAATTGGTTTATTTAATATTTTAACTGCATTAGCTCTGCACTAACAATTCTAACAAGAACAAAACCCTATGTTTTTTAATTAAATATTATTTTGGGGCAGATTGTAAATATGTATGTACATACTTACCAATTAATATTGATAAATAAATAATTAGTATAATAAATATACAAGTCAAATAAATAAATGGATGCACCTTAACATGTAGTATCGTATTATTGAAAGCAATCATGCCATATTTTTTGCACTAAAATAGTGCATAAAAAAAGAGTGATGACACACAAACAGAGTCCAAGCAGAAGGTTCAAAGTCCAATGGGAATCATGACTATGCTAATTAAATTTAATAATATATGGAAAAATGCGTAAAAAATATAGAAGGGCACCATAAACAGATGGAATAACAATATGTATATCAAGTGTTTGGGCATGATGCCGAGATCATGGGTGACATTTGGTGCCTTATCTGTGCCAACTCATCAAATAAATTAGGCTAGAAAATAAAGGAATTTCAGTCCTCATACATTTTATTTTATAATTCTAAGAATTTTAGTACTCACATTAAGTTTTTTTATTAATTTTATTTTTTTACCAAGTTTTGCCTGGTAATTTGCATGATCACATGGCCTGTTTTACGATCATTTATTTAGAAGAATTAATAGAAAAAATAGAAAATAACTATGTACTTAAAAAAGTTTTATATTGAAAATACAGATATTATTAATAATTCATATTAGAAAATATATACAGATGAAAAATATATGATTTAATGTCCCGTCATGAAGGTTAGGTTAGTTTACAGACATATTTTTCATAAATATTTAGGTTACCATCCAGAACTTACCACCAGTGAAGGAGATTACAAGACACAAATATTGAAACACGTTAAAATTAATGTTTAATCGGAAGGTTTAAACACACTATTTCATGCATATTTTGGAGAAGAAATGTGTTTGTAAACGCGTGCATTATAATACGGAATTCTAGGAGAGGGTACCGCGAACAAAGGATGCCTCAAACATAACATGGACATCATGACAATTTTATGTATAGTTATGTAAATATACCATACTAACCTCGAACCATTTCCACTTGAACTTGATAATCGCTGTTTTAAAATCACAAAACACCATCGAAGAAGTGGATAAACTAGCCACAAACAAAACCAGACTGGCTCGAGTTACCAATATTTTGTAACAGACCTTGTCATATTAGGATCGCAAGAACTTATCATGTGATTTGTCTATCTGATGTCACGTATTTTTCATTTTCTAACAGTTTTTCGGATTGCCTATACTATAAAACGTAAGATAATAACTACTACAACAAGTATTTCAGTAAAAAATATTAGTAATTCATTCAATTTCTTCGAAAATGTCAAGACTGATTAATAGGAGTTCTGTAGAAAATGGACGCTTGTTTTTCATAAGCTGCTTTCTTCTGATTGGTCATCCAAATACATTTTAGCCAATGAATTTAAAAATTGTAACCATAGACTAGCAATATTTTTTTAGCATTTGAAACTTTGACGTATGAAAGGCATCATTTGTCTTTGATAGAGTACGATGCGTTCTATTTTATTAAACTACATGGTGTTCAACTGTATCAATCGAAGAATATTATAACTTTTTTTCTTTTGCACGCTTGTTTATCTAGCTCTCTTTAGACATTGAAAGAATAGTCGACATCGGCTTTGCTTGCCATTTATTAAAAATAGAATAGAATTTTAACATTTCCGGCGCCTTTTCGGTGCCGGTGGGGAGTTAGCGTTACAAAGTCAATGACACTTTGACAGTCACAGCCTTCAATATCGAATTGACACATACGTCAGTGATTCATGATTGACATGAAAGTTCGCGCGTTTGCGACTTCGCAAAAAAATTTCAAACAAAAGTACAAGAAAGAAGTGAAGTAAAATGAGTGATAGAAAACCATGCTACGTTTGGGATGAAAAATTAATTGAAGAATGCGATCGATTGCCAGCAGTTATTGGAAGGGTATACCCATCACTAAATAAAGTCAAAATTATCTAATAAAATTTAAAATGAAACAAATAAAGTCAACAATATTTGTTAACAAAATAATGTTTCTCTTTTCTAGGCTAGCATGATACATGATTTGATAGAGGCTTACGATATCTTGAAACTATTAACAATTGTGAGATCAGCTCCAGCAACTTACAATGATATGAAAGAGTTTCATTCAGAGTTGTATCTTGATCATTTGAAGAACTTTACTGAAGTTGATGACGATTATATGACTAACGCTCATGACGAGGAGTGTGGCATTGGTATGTTCAACAAAAATAATTATAGTATTTTTTTTTTTTCTTCTAAATATCGATACTGGAGCAAAACATGGATGGGGCTGGCACATAATGTTGAAACCTACATTGTAGGTTAATCAGCACACTGGCCAATTTTAGAAGGATATTTTTAAATTCTATGTTGACTTTTATGTTCCCTATTGTTTTACTTACTCCATTGTCAATCGTTGTTAATACATGACTGCGCTCCTGTGTTTACCGGTTTTATTTTAACTTATACCTACTTTTGCTACTCTGTGTGGGCTTATAAAAGCCCACAGGTTATGGGCCCAGATCGTAAGTAGAAAATTAAAGACAACCACATTCGTCATGGTGGGGGACCAGTCATCGGTGCAAATACCACAGACTTCCATGAATGGAGACCAGTCGTCGGTGTCACCACTACAGCCGTCCTCGGCATCGTCGTCAGCAGTAGTGGTCACCCGCAGCACGCCGTTGTTTGCCAAACTAGAAGGTAGCTGTAACTATGCGACTTGGAGCTTCGCGATGGAAATGTATCTAATTGACAACGAACTATGGGATTGCGTGAATGCGACTTCAGAAAACATTGAGAACTTTTCTCAGAAAGATGCGAAGGCCAGAGCCAAAATTTGCCTGAGCATCAGTGAAAATCTTTATCCCGTAGTTATGACAGCCACAACTTCAAATGAAACATGGAAACGTTTGCAAGATGCTTACGCGGATAGCAGCCTGGGGAGACGCCTAAAACTAATGAAGAAACTACTAACCATCAAGCTTGAAAATTACTCAAACGTGGAAGCCTACGTGAATGATATACGCCATGTGCAACAGCAGCTGATTGCCATCCAAGCTGGCCTGGACGATGAACTTGTTGGTGTCGTTATGTTAGCTGGTCTCAGCGACAGCTACAGCCCCATGGTGATGGCAATAGAGCACTCCGGCACCCGGATAAGCACAGACTCGATTGCATCGATCCTACTCAAGGAGGAACGTCGAGATACATCTACTACATCAAGTTCTTTGTTATCGAATGCAAATAGTGTTCCTGTGTGTGATTCTAATAAGGTGTCGTGTACATATTGCAAAAAATTAGGCCATGTAGTGTCTCAATGTAGGAAACGCATAAACCGAAACAAGAATAATTCATCGTCCTCTCATATATGCAACAATACATCTGACGTTACACTTTCATCTTGTTTTAATCATTGTCTTCCTACAGGTTTCACTACCTCCTCACTTTGTACCTCTACTGAATGGTATGTTGACTCTGGTGCTACAGCTCATATGAGTAATAAGAGTGATTGGTTCTTGGATCTCAAGCAGGAGTCTAAACCAATAACTGTCGCCAATGGTCAGCAAATTCAAAGTGAAGGCAAAGGTACCGTTTGTGTAAATATATCTGATAGGGTTAAGCATATTTCTGACGTTTTATATGTTCCTGACCTAGCTACTAATTTACTTTCAGTTCGTAGCCTAGTTCAGAAAGGGCTAGTAGTTGTATTTTCACAAAAAGGTGCAACAATCCTGTTCAAAGATGATTGCAAGGTGACAGGCTCTATCATTGCAACTGCGTCAAATCATAGTGGTATGTACAGATTAGATACGACAGAACATAAAGCCACTAGCACACAAGTAAAAGAGTCTGCTTTATTATGGCATAGACGTCTTGGTCACTTGCATCCTAAAGCCTTAAATATTTTAAATAATCGAGCCGTGGGTATAGACTTTAATAGTCTATCATTCAGTGAGTTGAACAAAACCTGCGTGCCATGCCTACAAGGCAAAATGTTCAAGAGGCCATTCAAACATTCTCAAAGTAGGTCTAATACTAAATTGGAATTAATTCACTCAGACCTTTGCGGACCTATGAGTACGCATTCATGGGGTGGAGCACTTTACCTACTTACATTTACAGATGATTTCACGCGTAAGACTTTTGGCTACCTGCTAAGATCGAAATGCGAAGTCTTTAGTAAATTCGTTGAATTTAAGAGCCTTGTGGAGAACCAAACTGGTCTCAAAATCAAAACTTTTCGCTCCGACAATGGTACAGAGTTCGTAAATCGTGACATGACTCAGTTCCTCAAGGAAAATGGTATTTTACATCAAACCACAGTTCCGTATACTCCGCAACAGAACGGAGTATCGGAGCGAGTCAACAGAACCGTTGTCGAAAAAGCTAGATCTATGCTCCAAGATTCTGGCCTACCACGAGCATACTGGGGTGAAGCTGTTTCCACGGCGATCTACCTCAAAAACCTCTCGCCTACGCAAGCACTTAATAACAGAATTCCCGAAGAGATGTGGACTGGAAATAAGGTGAATCTAAATCATCTAAGAGTTTTTGGCTGTGAAGCATACGCCCTAATCCCGAAGGATAAGCGTAAGAAACTTGACTGCAAGACTCAAACCTGTATCTTCGTTGGATACTCAACAGATACAAAAGGATATCGTCTTATAGATCCCGAGAATCCGAGGAGTATCATCATTGCGAGAGACGTGCACTTCGTCGAAGATAAACCACCATCTATCGAACCTGGTGTTGAAAAAACACAGATTTCAGACCCTCAGCCTGATAATCTGGAAGTTATTACCCCTGTTACCCAAAATTCCCCACCTACGCCTTATCTGCAACCTATACAAGTACCAACTGCTGAGCATCATACTGAGTCTCCTACTGAGTCTCCTGTTAGAGAACCTTCTGTCTCCCAACTGGAATCCGAAGTCTACGTTGACGCTCAAGATCTTCCTGTGCCGCCAGTAGATCACAGTTCCGAAGACAACACTTCCAGAAGATACCCTCTTCGAGAACATCGTGCTCCGGATCGGTACTCAGATTCAGATTATGTAAATGTTATCAGCGTTGACTGCGAGCCGCAGACCTATAAGCAAGCTTTGGAAGACAGTCATAGTCAAGAGTGGCTGGATGCTATGCAGTCTGAACATGATTCCTTGCAGAAGCATGGAACATGGACACTTGAAAATAGACCTGTAAATAGAAAAATCATTAAATGTAAGTGGGTGTACAAAGTTAAGAGGGATACCAATGGGAACATTGTAAAATATAAGGCAAGACTTGTTGCCAAAGGATTCACACAAGTGCAAGGTGTTGACTACGGTGAAACTTTTTCTCCAGTAGCGAGACTATCGTCAATTCGTCTGCTATTAGCCTTTGCTGCTAAACTTGATTTGGAAATCGACCATGTAGACGTTGAGACAGCATTCCTGAACGGTGATCTAGAGGAAGAGATTTTTATGGAACAGCCTGAAGGTTTTTCCAATGACAAATCTAAAGTTTGTCTACTCAAAAAATCTCTTTACGGACTCAAACAAGCACCACGTCAATGGAATAAAAAAGTTTGTGAAGTTATGGACAAACTTTCTTTCAAACGTTCGGAAAAAGAACACTGTATCTATTATAATCATGAAGATGCAAAGTTGCTAATTATAGCAGTATTCGTTGATGATTTTTTCATCTTCGGTAACGACAAGAAGATGAAAGAAGATTTCAAGGATCAACTTAAGAAGTTCTTTGTAATCAAAGATTTAGGACCCCTTAGAGACTGCTTGGGAATGAGAGTGACGAGGAAAGACGGCACTCTATCACTGGACCAAACAAAATATATCGAGCAAGTGATGGCTAAATTCGGAATGACAGATGCTATCTCTGTATCCACTCCTATGGAGACTGGAACAAAATATGTTCTACCAGATCCCAAGGATGAAAAGCCCGAATTACCGTACCAGCAGCTCATTGGTTCATTAATGTACATTTCGATTGGTACTAGACCAGATATTTCTCACTCTGTATCTGCTCTGAGCCAATTCAACGCACATTACGGGGAGGTACACTGGAGAGCTGCCAAGCGTGTTCTCCGGTATCTGAAGGCTACGAAGCATAGAAAGCTAACATACAGCAACACTGGTGATGAAATTGGATACGCTGATGCCGATTACGCAAGTAATCTGGTAGACCGACGCTCCTATACGGGATATGTGTTCCAGATGTGCGGTTCATCAGTGTCTTGGGAGTCACGAAAACAGAGAACGGTCGCCCAATCCACAACCGAGGCTGAATATATGGCCCTTGGTGAAGCCTGTAAGGAGGCCATACACATCCGATCTCTCATCACCGACATTTTTCAATCCTCATCACCCATAACCATCATGTGTGATAATCAAAGTGCCATCTCACTTACCAAAAATAACACTCATCATTCTCGCACCAAACATATCGACATTCGACATCACTTTGTCCGCGAGTGCATCTCTACAAATCAAGTCGATGTCAAGTTCATATCATCAACTCATCAAACGGCAGACATACTCACAAAACCATTGCCTAAATTGAGACACTACAAGTGCCTTACATCTTTAGGGCTAACTTAGGGCTTGGTTTATTTTTGAGTTTGTTTTTGTGTACTGTTGTTACCTACGTTAATTTGTTGATATGTACAGGGTGTTTGTCTTTAAGTAGTTTAGGTACTTTGAATATTTTTTCTTACATGTGGTATTTTATACAGAATGTATATATTGGGGATGTACATAACATACAGAGTGTTCTGATTACGGGGAGGTGTTGAAACCTACATTGTAGGTTAATCAGCACACTGGCCAATTTTAGAAGGATATTTTTAAATTCTATGTTGACTTTTATGTTCCCTATTGTTTTACTTACTCCATTGTCAATCGTTGTTAATACATGACTGCGCTCCTGTGTTTACCGGTTTTATTTTAACTTATACCTACTTTTGCTACTCTGTGTGGGCTTATAAAAGCCCACACATAAGATGATACAATCA
Organism: Dryobota labecula; assembly: GCA_947523025.1. Classification (NCBI taxonomy): domain Eukaryota; kingdom Metazoa; phylum Arthropoda; class Insecta; order Lepidoptera; family Noctuidae; genus Dryobota; species Dryobota labecula. The sequence goes on from OX383303.1 coordinate 14,777,680, forward strand.
AAGAGACAGGGGGCGGCAGTGGGTGAAATCAGGCCATGTATGATATGATGATGATAATAATTGCTTTTTACTAAATACATATAAAAGTATACAGGGTGGAAGGGGCGTCCGGTTACCATGGATTCATTTTAATAACTGATGAAAAATTTCAGTGCTGGGGGTCCAGAATCATGTACTGAATCCACGGTAACCGGCTTCGCGTCGATGTCTCTTATACCCTGTATATGGTACTTATAACAAAAAATCTCTTTTATTTTTTGGTCTGTCTGTTTGTTCAGACTAATCTCCAAAACGGTGGGACTGATTTTCATGAGACTCACTGGCAGCTGATGTTATTAGGAGTAACTTAGGTTATTTTTATTTTTGAAAAAGCCACCCGGGCGAAGCCACAGGCAGCAGCAAATAGTAAATAACATTTTACCACCAATAAAGAAAATTAATGTCATGTTCATTGTCCTAATATTTTTGTAGGATATGACTGCCCTCCTGTAGCTAATATGTTTGAGCTGGTGTCTACTATAGCTGGTGGTTCCATAACAGCAGCCCGATGTCTGCTGCTCGGCATAACTGATGTTGCCATCAATTGGTGCGGTGGCTGGCACCATGCAAACAGGTACCATGATTTATTGCAAATACGTAAAATGCTTACCTTCTTCTTTTGGGTTTTTCTATTTGGAATTTCTCAGTAGCAGCCCGGAGTCTGTTTTTTTACCGAGTTTATGGCAATAAGTTCACCCCCATTAAAAGAGTTATTTCACAAGTTTCAGTCCTGATTGGTGCTGGGGCAAAAGTCTGTCCAACTATGTTCTCTCACAAGCTGTAGATGGTTTTATAGCTTGTTAACAGTATTCCCATACTTTGTTCTTAAAAACACCGTTAAAAAGGATAGGGATATACAGGATGGTTAAAATCGTGGATCAAACGAAACGCCGATAGTTGGGATTATTTGCAGTTTTTTTTTTCAAAGATATTTTTTACTGCAAATAACCCCAACTATCGCCGTTTCGTTTGATCCACGATTTTTTACGCAACCTGTATACCGGGTAAAAAAAAAACTGTTTAGTCGGTCAGTCAGATATTTAAAAAATATTAGACACGTATTTTTTGCTTTAACATACTAGGTAATAATAAATGGCTTAGATAGACATTAAAGTTGGGGAGCGGGGGTTCGTTACGTCACAATCCTAACAAACTACGTATAAAATCTAGCACAGAGTGACGTCATGCCACATTTAAACTCAATGTATCGCTTAAATTTTTTGATTACGTAAAAAAAGAAAAAATACTTGTCCAATTTTTTTTAAATAATCTACGTGACGGGCAAAATTTTTTTTTTGTCAACGTCCGCCTATTCTAATCTGCTTACAAAATTATATTTTTCAGGTTTGGAGCTGAAGGCTTCTGCTATGTTAATGACATAGTCATAGCTATTGAAAAGTTGAGGAAAATGTTTCCAAAAGTATTGTACATTGATTTGGATGTACATCATGGTAGGAACCTAAAAAATATTTTTTTAAATTCTTTTTCCTGTTTATAATAAATCACATGCCATGTCAATAACTCCTGGCCAATCTTTTCAGGGAATGGAGTACAAGATGCCTATAGCCTAAGTAACTCGGTGTTTACTCTGTCTTTCCACAAGTTTGAGCCAGGTTTTTACCCTGGCACTGGAGGAATAGATGATATTGGGACCCAGGGTGGCACAGGATATGCTTGTAACTTTCCACTGCATGCAGCTTACTCTGATGATACAATGGAGTATGCTTTTGGAAAGTTAGTATGTCATATAGATAAACGTCATTAATTTTCTTGACCTTTAATGCTCATCGAAAACATTGAAACTATTAGTCATCTTACTTAAAAATAACTAAAATGAGGGTACATGTTTGTGGCGGCATCTACAACGCAACATGCGAATGACGCCTCAAAGACCTGACGTCACACAAATCCTGCATCGCGCAATCAGAGTTTACCGCGCGTTTAGGATTTATATTATACAACATCAGGTATCAACCGTCCGGGCAGTTAGTTGCCCACCAGACACATCACCGGTCTGGTCGGAGGATCCTTCCTTTTCAATAGAGAATAGTGCTTCCAAAATTACGGATTTGCTAATTACGTAACTAGTTACGCATTTTGATGCTTCAATTACGTAACTACGTAATTACGTACTTAACTGTTTTGATTTTTTAAAGCACGATAAATTCTGGGCATATTACGTATTTTAGAAGTAAAAAATCAAACAACTTCAAATGAAAAAAATTATAATATTAAGGAATTAAAAGTAAATTACAGATTAAAATGATAATTTTAAAATTAAACTCAAAATCAAAATCGTCAATCAAATCAAAATGTAATATTTTGATTTGATTGACGATTTTGATTTTGACTAAACTCAATCAACAATTCAAACAAAACATGTACCACGCACAAATGGTTTAAAAGTAAGAAACAATATAAAATATGGTTATTTTTCCAATCTTTGTTCTTGATAATATGATCTCATAAATGATAACGAATGCAATGTTCTGTCACCAAGGGAACTTCTTAGTTTAGAACAAAGATAGCCGGCAGAAGAAAATGCCCGTTCTGCTTCAACACTAGTAGGCATTATACATAGTAAATAATTATAAGCTGCTGTTAGGAAAACTTCACGACCGCCGCCAGTGCTATCGTAGATACACATTTCAACTCTGATGATGGATTCAAGATCTGTGTTTACTCCAGATTTGTTTACTGTAGACATAGTTTTCTGTATTTCTTTTTCTAGTTGCTGTGCAACAGTCAACTCGTCGCCACAACCATCATTAGCATCATTGTCATCTGCTTCGGAATCTAAACTCATTTGTGTACTTGTAGGCGGTGTAAATTTGAGCCTTTCTAATAAGTTTGCAACATATGTTCTAATATAATCCGACGTCGGTTTTGGAAAAGTTTCTGTTTCTTCGGTTTTATAATATTCTTCATTATTATGCAAATACTGCAAGACACCAGACACATTTGTTCGCCTTTCTTTTATTCTTTTTCTAAGGGATACAGCAAGCTTGTCACTGAGCCCATTGGACTGAGCATCAAGCTTATTTAACATAAACTGAAGCGCAGCATCTGCTGCTAACAAATTCGAGTCACGGCGACACAATGCCATCACTGTAGTTTTTATTATATCTAAACTATGATGAATGTTATGTAGATCTTGTATTTCTGTGTCTGTGAAACTTATATTTGATTTTAAGTCTAATAAAGCCTTAAATAAACTTGATTTCAATTTCAGAAATCGTCCAACCATATCTGATAAGCTGTTCCATCGCGTTTTGCAGTCTAGTATAAGATCGAGGCTTTTACCATGCTCTTGTAAAGAATATTTTTGCAACAAATCGGTCTTCAGTGGTGATTTTTTGAATGATTTAACAAGTTTTCTTACTTTTACTATAATATCTTTGTACAGAAACTCTGGTTCTAGAACTCTAGGTACTTCTATGAAAAGTCCGCCATCGTTTTCTTCAATTTCTTCAGTGTCAGTATCTGAAGCTTCATCTTCTAGTTCTGGTTCAGTAGTTGTACTTTTCCGTGTCTTATATAATACGTCCAGCACTGCAAGTTGTATTCCGTGAGCAAAACACAACTGATGGTGACCATCAAAATTTTTGCCCATTTTAACCATAACACTGGCTCCGTCCGTTGTGAATGCAATTATATCTTCAAGTTTCAAATAAAAGTCATTTAGATGATTTTCTAACAGTACAGTTCCAACGTGAGCTGGCATTGAACCCTTTATCCTTACTAGTCCTAAATTTTTATATTTAGCTGGTTCTAGGTCTTTATTATGAATATTTATATTCATATACCGCCGGTTCCGGGTAGAGGTCCATTCATCAAACGTTATAGTAAACCGTTTTTTTTGGGACTTCATATCTTTAAACTGATTTATTAATTGTTTTTTTATGGCACAACTCTGTTCCAGGACAATTTTGGTAATAGTTGAAGGAGATTTCGGTAGATCATAGCCAGATTTTTTGAAAACATACCTTAGATCTTCAGAAGTACAAAATTTGCTTAATGGGATGCCATCCAATGCTGCCATTCTAGTCACTATAACGTCCAAGGAATACTCAGTGGAAAAGTAATCCGTTAGTTTAGTTTTCTTCGATGGAGGTTCTAAACTTTTTCTTGCTTGAAAGCACGATGAAGTACTTGCCCTTTGCGCATCTTGCTCTTGTGACATCTCGCCAATATGTTTAGCACGCATATGTGTATGTAGTGCTCCAGTAGCACCACCAGGAGTCTTCAAAATTTTTTGACAATGTTTACATTGGACACTTTGCCCATTTTCAGCCCTCAAAAAGTGTTCCCATATAGCTGATTGTGTGCGTTTGTTCAAAAACTCCTTATAAATAGTCTTCTTTACTGCAGACCTAAAACAATATATAAATATTTCATAATTTAATAGTTAGGTAATACATATAAATAGCATCTATAGTTAGGCACTACACTTAAAACGGGATACATTTACATACGTACCGTGAACTCATAATCAATGTCTATTTGCACAGACATCTAACAAGCAACAATAAAATAAAATCGCACATATTTTTTTTTTTTTTTAAACGTCGCACCACACTAGGAATTACTGCTGTATCGTGGGTGCACTCACAATCATGTAAACTAACATACACAAGACACCCAGACCCGGAACACCTATCTGTAGGTCATACAAATATTTGTTCCGTACGGGAATCGAACCCGTGACCCGCAGCGCAGCAGCCAATCACTCAACTACTGCGCCAACCGTGCCGTCAACAATATAAAATCAACTACTAAATTATATGTATAAACTCTCACACAATACCCTAGAAACAAAGTAAGTAGACAAGTAAAGTAATGTTAAAATAGGTACTTACATTTTCGTTGAAGTATCTCTACTCGTGTATGGTGATATCTACTTAGAAACTTGTAATGAAAAGCTTCTGAAAACCAAGCGTCAAACTTTGCGGCACATACACAAAATCACAAAAGTCAATAAAATAAGCTTAGACCAGGCAGGACAGTATCTCGCAGGTGTACGTAAGACGACTGAGTACCGAGTATTGAGATTGTTTCTAAATTCACGAAAGTACAGAAAAATGTAGGGAGTTCCCTTAGCTTGCTCAATCCACAATATTAAACTTTATTATCTACGAGGTAGATCAAATACTTGCGAAACACTTATAAACTTTGATTGTGTTACGTACCGAACTATCCACAACCAACGGGGATTCCCTTCGTTTCCCGATTGGTCAACAATGAACTCTATTCTGTACGACTAAGGCCTGTGTTCACCAACATTTAAATCAACTGTTTAGATAATTAATCAGTTGTTTACTCAACATTTGATAGGAAATTTGACATAAACCAACTGTTTAAATACCTAACCGGTGGTGTGAATGTTGGTGAACGCAGGCCTAAGAAATTAAATCTTGCGGACTCAAATTGGAAGTTATAAAATAAACCCCGGGAATTCGGGGGATACCCACAGAAAGGGTTTTGGTGTTGTCATAATGTAAGTCGTAGGTTAACTAAATTAAGGTAAATTGTAAATACACAGATAAACCCATGCCTTTTTCCCATGGAGTAGGCAGAAACTATAGAACTAAATAAATGGGTACCTAAATTAATTAATATTATCCTATAGTTACGTTATTACGGACTGCAGCTCTTCAGTTACGTATTTGTGAGATTTCTAAAATCTGTCCGTAATTACGTAATTGCGTAATTACGTAATTACGTAATGGAAGCCTTAATAGAGAATGAGTGAAATTTACACCCGGTTCCTCATACCTCTATAATGTTTCAGAGCGTTCAATTCAGTTTATAATCACTTTAAACCTGACGTCATCGTGATGCAGTGCGGCGCAGACGCATGTGCCCGAGATCCTAATGGCGGCGCGAACCTGACTACGCGCAGCTACTGCCAATGTGTGCGGGGCGTGCTTGACAAGCGAAAACCTACCTTATTACTAGGTGGAGGTAGGTTGCAGTTTGATAATCATAACCTGACTTGAAATTTTTATTCACCCTACTAAAAATTCTACCTGCTATTTGATTAAGACTAGACTGGAACAACCGTTGGTGTTCTGCAGCTTTCGGAAATAATTATGTCTGCTGACAAACCATTCAACAAATAAATATCTGTTCTTCCAGGTGGATATAAACATGCAAATACAGCACGATTATGGGCATCTCTAACAGCTCTAGTGGCTGGAGTGGACCTTGATGAGCAAATACCAGAACATGGTCACTGGCCAGACTATGGTCCTGACTTTACTGTAGCCGTGGAGCCTACACTATCCAAAGACAACAACAGAAGTTCTTACATAGAAGAATGTTTCAATAAAATAGATGGTATGATTTTATAAAGCACTTGGTTTGATGAGTTAATCAGAACAATAGTAACACCATGGAAAGCTTTTATTGTCTAAATTCATGTTTCATAAACTTTTTATGGAATTTCTATAATACAATTTTAATAATAAGATAATGGAATAGTAACTGTTCTTACAGGTAATTTAGTAAAGTACTTAGTAAAATCGAAAACTGCAGAACCAGGAGCAAAAAGATTAAAGACTGCATTGAAATGTTTACACCCAGAGAAAACACCTTTAGAAGCAAATATTGCTAACACAAAGGTTCAAAATGAACAGCAAAACGAAATAAACAAGGAAAAGAATGACGATGTGTATGCCTTTGTGGAATAAATAATTAATAAATATTTTTTCCTGCAACAATAGTTTTATATAATATTTTTACCTTCTGTTATATGAGAAAACTTCAAAAGTAAAATAAAACAAGAAATTAATTTGAAAAAAATATATTTTTAAAGTTTGCACTGAATTGTTCAGCACGCAGGAAGTTACCAAGTAACACTGACATGAAGTGAAATTAAACATAAGTATAGTCTCGTGTCCAGATGATTAATCTTATGTTGATGCAACCCCACAAGTTATGTTCAATTAATTTGTCTATATGGGCAGTTGATAAGTAATTACACGACACATACGTACACTGTTTAAATAAAAACGCACACTATAATGTATTACAACTGAATTTATAGACAATTTGTTCTAAAGGTTAACTCATAGCTTGGGGTCTGTTAACACAGGTCTTCCATTTATATACATAGCATTAGTTTACATACAACATTACATAGATAAAAGCTACCTGTCTTCAGGAACAACATAAGCAGATAATAAATTCCTTCACAAGACTATATAACTTTGGGGAGTTCTGTGATTTCGACTGCTAATTGTAAATAAAAATATTACCCAAGTTAATACCAAATCTCTAATGCAATTAAGCATTTAACATTTTCCGATTTCTATTTTCCTAATTCTTTATAAAGTGCTTATGTATGTATTGCAAGCAAGGTGATTCAAAAGCTAGTACCAGTGTAAAATCAAATGCAAAATTAGGTTGAATCTACAGCAATGGAATTGATCTGAATTTATAAACCTACAGTGCATTCCTACTGCTTCAGGAGGTCTTACAAATACTGTCTTGGAAAAATAAATGCATTCTTAATAACTTATTCACACATTGCTACAAAAACCGCAGTTTAGCTCCACTGCTGCAAATCCAAGCTAAATAACAATGATTAAATTAGCTACTTTAGTCTGTGGGCCGCTTTTCACTGTGTTTTTTAGTGAATTCCTCTGCATTCTTTGAGAACTTCTTCCTGTCTTTAAGGAACTCTTCGGCGAGTTCTGCACGCAGGGGATGCTCTGGCTCGGGGTCGTTGACAAGGGCCACAAGAGCTTGAATAACTGAAAAATGGAAAATTAATAACATACAGGCGGTCTCACTATATACATGCATAATCAACAAAATACAATTTTCCAAAAGTTAGTTGCTTACCTTGGTCAGTCTTGGTAGCAGGCTTCCAGTTCTCAGCACTGATGATTGGCAGGCATACCTGGCCTTTCTCATCAATATTTGGATGATAAATCTTTGTTTTGAAACTAATCTTAGGAGGTTTGAATGGATATTCTGCTGGGAAGTTAATCTCAATGCGGAAAGCGCCCTTGTTGTAAGGAGGATTGTCCTGAAAATTCAAAAGTATCAATTAACTAGTGCCGAATTGTTCTGATTTTACCTGGTCTACACTTAATATCATGTTTAGGGCAAGTGTATTGAAATTGCTGCCCTGCTAAACAGTTCCCAGTTCCACTAAGAAAGGTTTTTTCTGGTTCAACCCTAAAGGAAAATCTGAAAATTAATGTTGGTGTCATGTAAACAAGCCTCTACAGGATTTCATGTTGTAGTGGATTAATGCTTGAATTACCAAAAAAAAAAAAAAATTTACATGTAGGGATTCTCCATTCATAGCACTCACCACTACCAGAGCTTGATAACATAGCGACATCCAAACTATCCATACTAATATTATAAATGTGAAAGTAACTCTGTCTGTCTGTCTGTGTTACGATTTCACGCCTAAACCGCAGAACCGATCATCATGAAATTTAGCAGAGATATAGTCTGGGATATGGAGGACATACGCTACTTTTTTACGCGATAACCGACATCCACGCGGACGGAGCCGCGGGCAAAAGCTAGTAATATTATAAATGTGAAAGTAACGCTGTCTGTCTGTATGTTACGTTTTCACGCCTAAACCGCTGAACCGATCGTCATGAAATTTGGCAGAGATATAGCCTAGGATATGGAAAAGGACATAGGCTACTTTTTTACACGATAACCAACATCCACGCGGGCGGAGCCGCGGGCAAAAGCTAGTGATTGTATAAAATATGTTTAATCTAATATGTTAATAACATTCACAAAAAAAAAAACCATTCTGATAGCTATAAAGATTTGCATTTTGTGTAAAAACACGAGATATCAATTATGAGTCATAAAGCCTGTGGTGGTAAGTCAAGGTTACTAGCTATATTTTTAAAGCTACTATTATCTTTTTGCTTATAAAAATTATAGTATTAGAAATAAAAATCAGCTAGTTTTGTTTCGAACCTTAATTTAGCCCTTAGAAGTGACCTAGAATGTAATTATAGGTCAGATTAAAAATATTATAATACCATACTTACAGGAACAATTAATCCTTGCCATGTAAGAATATTAGATTCATCCACTTGTATGTCCCTAAAGGACTTTAGGCCTGATTGCCTGATATCATTCAGTTCCTGGAAGAGATAGAATATGATGATATCAGCAAAATATTTTTTAAATCAAAGGTTTCAGGCACCAGCCTTGATTTGGTAAGATTTTCTTTTAAATTTTGCATATCAAATTATCTTGAGTTATCCATCAACCAGTTTTAATCAATAAATTAAATATAGATTGTGAGTAATAAGCTCCAAGGAGTTAAACGTTATTTTTATTAGATGTTACCTTAACTATGCTAATTCCTTTGTGATTTATCCTTAAGATGACTGGTATTTATAACTGTTAAAACTCTGAATCACGACGGAACATATTCTACATATTTATTACGTTATTAGGTCAACGATTTCACTAAGTTTATCAATAATAAAATAGGCCTTTGCGGTGTCTCTTAGTTATAACTCGACTTTTCACTATATTTTCTACTCTTTAAACAAATATTTTAGTACGCAATTAAGTATTTATATGAATACTGATGGTATCTACTGTGTAATATGCATTAAAGTCAGTGATGAAGAATTACTTAGGTCACAAAAAATGATGTCTCACCTTCTGTAGTCTCCTCGTTGCAGCCATTGTATTAGAATCTGTCAAAGTCCCAACCTAAGATTTCTTACAGTGATTCTTGAAAAACTCAAGTTTTTGTATTATTTACAGTTCCACACAAACACCATAATTATACGGCACAAACAAATTATAGTAGGATTTGTCCGCAAAATGCTGAAAAATATCTGCAAAATGCGACGAACACCAACAAAATTTCGCTACGTTACGTTAGCGCATTGATGAACTATCATGAAGTTGCAACGTAAAATTTAAAAGAAACGTATATCATTTAAAAAGTGTTTGTTTTTCACAAGTTGTAAATTAACAATAATGCATTTTAATAACTTTACCAATATTAATATTTACAGAGATAAAATGTTTATCGTGCTTGGTGACAAAATGTAACAAAACGTAATTCAGAAAAGTAACGACACGCCCTCTATTGTCGAATAAAACAAGGTGTTGAGATGTGGATTTGTTACCACGCCACCTCAATACTATCACCTCAATTGTAAAGACCACGGCGGGTAATCTCAGAACAAAATATCCTGGGGGTCTACTCTGAACTGACACATCCGAATGTTCGGGACCGACCGAAACACGACCGATGTTCGCAATGTTGTCCTACTACGAACAAAGTTCGGATACGGTCAGTTCGGTCGGAACCATAGTCAATATTCGGAAGAGTGTCGGACCGAACGAAATGTAGCGCCAGAGTTGAACGTTTTATCGATATGTTTTTATTAGTCATTGATATTCATTTCGATATAATTTAACTATTGAATTACAGAGTAAAATTATTATTTATACTAAGGAAATTTAATTTTGCGTTTTATTCAGTATTTATACCTGCGAACATATTAATATTTCTCAAAAAAACAAGATATTTGCAGCCTACATACAGATTGCCTTTGCCGATTGTCAAAATAAAAAAGTCAAAGGATGACAAGTAAACAAACCAGCGGTGTTTGAGTTATTTTTAATATTGCAAAATCTCGGAAAAAATTCTTAAAAACTCAAACCAAATCTCGTCTATCAAGATCGTTTAGCGATAACCGTATTTCGGTCGTATAACATCAAGTGCTGACTGAAATGTAAAGTGTTCAAGTTGCGATAGGAGATGTCAACAAAAAACAATCTAAATAATATTTAGTGGGTTCACTTTACCTGTGATTAAGTGCCCCTTGGGTTTATCGTTTTCTCATGTTCGTGTTTTGGAAGTTTGGAAATGAAAGTTATGAACAAACATTCTGCAAGTTTAAGTCACCATGGCAAGACCGACAGTGGCACAAATTGATGCTCTCCTAAATTTCCTTGAAGAGCATCGAGATTTGGCTCAAGGCAACTTGAGAAGCATCGACGGTCGTACGCTGAATCATCGATTGTGGGAAGAAATTTGCACCACGTTGAATGCTATGGGCGGGTGCACCAAAACGACGAAACAGTGGCAAAAAGTAAGTTTTCTTTTATTGATTTATTACGTACAATTTCCAAGAATATCATACATTCTAAATATTGCAATAAATTATTGTTAAGTTCATGGTTCCGTCACTATTGTAGTTGGATGCAATTGTTTATTTAATAATTTTACTTTAAATATTGCATTAGCTACATGTCTGTTAAGCTTAATTTTGTCAATTTAAATTATCTACAAAATTTTATGTGCATTGATGTGAATTGACAAGAACAAATGTTTTTATTAACATTCCAGTATTTTTTTCTTTTTTACAAAAATCCTGTGTTTAACACCGCTTGATTGTGACTATTAAAATTAGAATGATTTTCAGATAGGACTAGTTTAGATTTTATACAATATTTTTTTGTGAGAGTGTGAGTATGTAATTACATTGTTAATTTATTTTAGGTGTGGACAGATAAAAAACATCTGGCAAAAAAGGCAGCAGCAGCTGTACGGCGGTCTGCGCCTGCCACAGGTGGTGGACCATCTACGGCTCCTCCGCTCTCCCAATGGGAACTTAAGATAGTTTCAATAATGGGAGATGGATTTGGTGAACCGCAGACCTCGGCAAGATCACAAGCTTTTGTTGAGCATGTATGTATTTTATCTATCTATTAAAAGCAATATATTTAATTTTTCAATACAAAATTGTCCCTGTGGCTGATGATCACATCAATTTATATTGAAAAATAACATAATGTGGCTATATCTCAACTCTCATATTTTGCTTTCCAGCCATCTCAAGAGACTGCTGCCTCTACCTTTACGCTATCCAACCAAGAAGGGGACCTTTCGTTACTAAATGGTATGTAGTGCAACAAAATAATATTCCAGTTTCATAATAACACAGAATTATTTACTTATTTTTATTTATCATTTTTGTGTTATTGTAAACATTAAAACCAACATACCTTTTTGTGTTATTGTAAACATTGAAATCAACATACCATTATCTGAATATTGGCAATTGGCGACAGCGTCAGGGTAGCCCGTGAAATTTAAACTTTCTTACGTTTTTTGCAATTTGCAGGTCAGTATCAGGTTGTGTGTTGATTTAGATATAATTCGCGGCCGTATCAAATATTTATTTATAGAATTATAATCATAAAAATCATCAAAACAACTCTCCAAGTTCATATAATCCTATTGAATGATTATTTTATGAAATCATCACTTTTAGGATTATACTAACTTAAGGAGTTGTATTACTGATTCTAATGATTATAATTCTGTAAATACATATTTGTTACGGTCGCGAATCATACTTTATTGCACATACATCCAGAAAATGAGCTGCAAATTGCAAAAATCGTAAGAAAAATTGTTTTCGCGCTTCTCCCCTTAAGGCTCCGTGCACGAAAAAATCTCTTTTGTCAATTTCTTATCAAATTGTGAGAAAACTTGAAATAATCGAAACAGTAAGTATGTGTAACTATAAAAGTCAATGTCAGTCTCGCGTCATTTTTCGGAAAATTTGTTGCGAATATTAGTGATTAATGATGACTTAATTTATTTGGAAATCCCTTTCAGCCACATGCAAAACAAAGAACACGACTTTTTAAATCACAAATAATTTTGTTTAAATTATTTTTCTCTTTATCACAAACAATGAACAAAATTGATCATAATCAGTCGATTACGTGCACGGCCCCTTAAGCAAAATTTTTTTTGGTTAAACTAAGTTATGTTTTGTTTTTATGAACTCGAAAACTTCTAAGCACATACTCAGTGCTTAGTTTTCTTGACTTTATTTTGTTTTTTATACCTACTTTATTATATACTTATTCTTTGCACATCTCTTGTCAATAGAAACACCGACACAGCAAGAAACAAGCCAACAAGCTTCAGCCACACCAGTCAGCAATGCCTCAACAACACGCAGACAGCTTACTTGTAAGTTTTCATTGTTTAATTATAATGTAAATCATTTAATTATTACGGCTCTTTTTCTTATTGATTTCTCATATAATTGTTTAAACTAGATTTCAATTTTAATTAAGTAAATTTAAGATTCACCATCATTTATTCAAAGTTATCTAAAGTATGAGCACATAACAGTTGTTGTATAAAAATGATGTGACAGGCAATCAAACTATGTAGTAGCTACTGTTAAGCTGTATTACATACATACATACATACATACATAGATATATAAACTCACGCCATTATTCCATGGGGTAGGCAGAAACTACAGAATGCCACTTGATACGATTCTTACATCCTTTATTCTTCTTTTCATTCTCATTTTGCCTTGTCCACGTTCATACACAGGGTATGACGCACACTGTTAACCTTAACTGGTTATATACGCACGTTAAGCTTTAATGGTCTGTCATTTTACAGCTACACGACAGCGCAGAGAATCTCGGCGGCATCCCGAGTCTTTTCAAGCTGGAAGCTCTGTGCGGGACAGGCTTTTTAGATCAGATGAACGTCGTTTGTCCCTTGAAGAGCAAAGGAACTTGGAACTAGCTGGCATAAGGATGGCTGTTGTAGAGTTGTGCGGGCATATGCAGCAGATCAAAGTGCAATTGGAATCAAGAGTATAAAAAATATAGTTTAAAAATAAAAAATAAATCTTAAAAAATGTGCTCTCTATTTTTATTTTTTTAATGATTCTCATCAAGCACCCCACGCTTTTTTGCTCAACTGCCCCAGTAGGGTAATACATGTTAAACATAAACTTTGAAAGATTACTTTAATTAAAATGGCATTTTTTTTTTTTTGTTTTTTCAAACTATATACTCTCGATTGCAATTGCTCTATAACAATTTTTTAAGAGGGAAGCTCTAAGGTAGCCCGCGAAATTCAAATATTCTTAGGTTTTTTTTCCTTTTGCGATCAGTGGCAGGTTTTAGATCAAAATATGATTTGCGGCCATAACAAGTATGTATTTATAGATTTACAATCATTAGAATCAGTAAAATAACTCCTTAAGTCAATATAATCCTAAAAGTCATGATTTTATGAGATAGTAAATCAATAGTATTATATGAACTTAGAGTATTTTATTTTTTTAATGATTATAATTCTATAAATAAATATTTGATACGGCCGCAAATCAAAACCTGCAAATTGCAAAAAACACAAGAAAATTTGAATTTAGCGGGCTACCCTGACACTTAAACCTCAACCTGCTTGTATTTTTAGTTTTCCTAACAAATTCAAGATGAAGATGATGATTGATCATTTATTGATGGAAGTTGTAATTTTATGCATAGTTTTAATTGTAGTTAGGTTAATTTGAGTAAGGAAAGAGTAGTGATAAGTAAAAAATATATTTTATTCATTATTTTCTAATAATTGTATCAGTCTTTCCCTCTCCCTTTGTCCCCTCCTCAAAGCTTCCGTGGCAGATGTAGCAGGCTGATATGTGGCCGGGAGGCGCGAGTTCTCCGATTCAAACTCATCTTGAGTTAACTCCGGAGCACTCACGCCGGCTCCTATGCACATATTGTGTAAAACACAACAGGCTAAAATTATTCTGCCTGCTCTGTCTGGATCGTAATGCAGCTCCCTCGCTGCCAAGAGACACCTCCATCGACCCTTGAGTATCCCAAATGTGCGTTCTATGGTGGAGCGGGCACGCTTGTGCACAGCATTAAACCTGCCTTCTGGACTGTCTTCAACAACATTACCTACAGGTGTCAGCAGATATTCTCGTAAAGGATATCCTGAATCACCTGTCAAAATTAAATATTATTGATTAAATTTTATTAATTCTAGTATAATTTGTACATATTTTAAAAATAAACATCTAATTTATACTTGCCTAACAGATATGCTGTCTCAGTGAGACTCTCCAGATGCCCCTTGATCTCACATTGAGACCAAATAAATGCATCATGCGTAGCTCCACCAAAAGTAGCATCCACATTTAGTATTACGCAGTCAGAATCGCATATCTGGAAAACATGAATATATGACTCTTTGAATGTATCATGTTCGTCAAAATCTAGTAATTTTTTCACAAAATGACTTACCACTTGGGTGTTAATGGAGTGGAAATGTTTTCTATTAAAAAACCGCTCCTCATGCTCACTGGGCCTCACAATAGCAATGTGAGTGCAATCAATACACCCAATCACACCTGGTAAATTAAATTTTCCATAAAATCTGAAAAGAAACATCATAATTTGAAACAAAAGTTACATTGAAGGCAACTGGAAGAGATCTCGGCTATAAATAATCATAGCAGTTTTAACATTTTTTTCTAATACTTATGGCCTTTTTAAAAATTGTGCTCTCTATATAAATATTTTGCAAGTAACTGTAGGTATTAGAATGAATAAACTATATAACTCACTTCCTCTTGATGACATTTCTTTCAGTTGCATTTTGTGGAAATTTGATATATTTTCTGACTATTTCGGATGTACTAATTGCAAGTGAGACCTCTCGTATACATCGGGAGACGGTTTGCTGTGCCATTGGAGCATCATCATTCTGCCCCACAGAGCCTTGATAGCTGCCCCGAGCGTAAAAATTCAAGGCAACAAGTATCTAAAATTTTTAAGAAAGATTAATTGTTATTAATGTTGCTAATAATAGGTATGATAGTTATTATAATACAAAAACTACTCTCTACGTTTTATGTATCAAAAATACCTTTGTGGCAGGCTCAATTGCACGGCGATTACGTTTCCGGGGTAACAGGGGCACTATATCCTGGCAGAGTTCTTCATAAAGTGTTCGACTGAGTCTGTAATTAGCTACAAACTCAATGTCGGGCACTAAATTGCTATTGAAGGAGTCACGAACTCGTCTGCGATTCCTTCTGCGCTCCAAACGCTCTTCTCTGAGAGCCTCTTCCACCAAAATCATATGTAATGCCATTTCGCTACAACTTTAAGTATGACACATTCACTTTAACACTTTAAACAAATATAAAACTTTGGATAATTGTAATAATTCATTAAATTCGATACTTACGATACTCAAAAGATAGCTTTTTGGCTGTCGTGAATTTTGACATTAATTTCACGATATCACTCTTGTCAAATTCAAATGATCGGTCGGACTTTTCTCGATCAGAGTAGGGTTTACGATGCAACAAACGTCAAAATGAAGGTCGGTCGTTTGGAACCGACCGAACGAAATAGAATGAAGTTCGTAGTAGGAAACGTCCGAACATTCGGCCGATACTTCGGATTTATCGCTTCGGAGTAGGCCCCCTGGCAGTAATAGACGTATTTTGTTTATGGTTGATTTCTTCAAAGTGACAACTGCCCCTCGTCCCTTACCCCTTTGTCGCCAGTGCAATCGACGCCATATTTGTTTGTTGTAAGTCTATCGCACAGACTACTTAGAGATACTACGTCTATCGTAGCTATGGTTGTCTCTTCATCCGCCATTACTACTTTATGGTCTGATGGTCTGTGTTTACAGTTGATCGAGAAAAGTTTTACGTTGATTAATTTCCATCATATCCTCTCAAAGTTAAACCTGTAATAGTGTAATTACAACGTGCAGTATGTACCTCACTTGCTGTGTTGTGAATTGTGCTAGTAAACGAAAGGACGTTAGATTATTTCAATTTCCCATACGTGAGGTAGGACTCCAAAAGTGGTTAGAGTGTATTAACTGTGAAGTACTGCGAAACACAGATACGACGGTGGACGATCTTCGCAAGCGTTATGTCTGTCAAAAGCATTTTGAACAGAAGTTTATCGTCTCGACTAAAGCGATGACTCGTCTTCATGTTGGCGCATAACCCACGCTGTTTTCCGATAACGAAATCAGCAGTGGCATTCCTCGGTTTCAATCTATGGACACTGACCACACTGGTAAGTACCACGTTAACCTGACAACATAATATAATAGTATAACACATTTTTTCATACATTCCTCATATAATTATACTCAAATGTGCATCATGTAATATTCATGCACTGATTAAAAAATAAAATTGCTGCTATTTCGGTTTCAAAACTTGAATTATCCACTGTGGAAAATATTTCTCAAAATATTTACAGCATCAATTTGAAATTTTTACTTGACGTTATATGGGCACCTCCTTATTAATTCAAATGTTAAGATTTGACTTAGTACTATAAAATCACATACATTTGTCGCTTACGTTAAAACTGATGACCGTTATTATGTAGAGCTGATATGACTAAGTCGATTACGATAATTTTTAAATATCATAAAATAGTAGAAATATTTTTTGTGACTTTTTTTTTAAACTGTTTTTACGAGGTACCATGTCAGGCAGAGAAGGACAAAGAGTCAGAAATACAAAAAAGAAAAAAAAGAAAATTTTGTAGGTACTTCTAAGTGAATTTGAGCTTTATTAATAAAATGAAATACAAAAAGAGTCATCAGTCCTCGTCTTCATCAGTCTCAGGTAAAGCGTCTCTTGTGTTTCTATCGCAGGGCAAATTCAGATATTCTTTTGTATAAACTTCTGGTATGATACCCTTTTCGCACATTTTCTTTAAATCTTCGTATTTCGCCTTCAAGATGGGAATTTTTTCAGTGTAAGCAGTTTTAGGTTCACGAATAGCTTGTTGATTCTGCCGAGACCTCAATATAAGAGACACATCAACAGCTTGTTCGGGTCCATCATAGTCGTATTTCAGATAGAACTTGTCGCCTTTTTCAAATCTAGCGTTACGGAGCTTGCTTGTTTGTATTTTAATTTTGTTTGGTAAGAAGGCTGTTGCATAGGAATTCCAATCTTTAATTTCATTAGTTTTTTAAAGAATTGTCTCATATTTTTTGGGATTTGTCCGAGCATTTCCAATCAAAGTTTGCCATTCAGATGGTGCGTAAATAGTTCTTTTCTGTATAAATCCTTCTATTGTTGCATGCACAGAGTCTACTGGCATCATGGTATGTCCAGGAATGAGGAAGTTTATAGTCAGCCTTTCAACAAAACTCGCATGATATTGCATGAAATAATACAGCATTACAATCATGGCTTTATTTTTATTTTGTTCTGCGCAACTGTCACAGTATAATGCAACTTCATTTTGGGTCCTTCTCTCGTCAACCATTTTAAGGTATTTAAAGATAATAGTTCAGATTTCATTACACCCTCTTTTCGTTTCCATTTCATCAATAGTTAATTTTCAAAATATAAGTGAAGAAGGTATAACACAGTGACGAAAATCTTCAAATTTAAAACACGCTGAAACCTGTCTTGATGCTATACTACTTCTACAAGTGCGTTTTGATTCACTATTAAACTATTAGGTTGATTCTTTTAACCATAAAATAATAAGCAGTTTCGTTATTTCTATTACTAACCTAAAGTCAAGGTAAGTTTTCTACTATAGTAACCAAAGTTAATGGCATTCATATTTTAATTTATTACACTATTATAATTAAAGATCGGAATAGGTAGAGTTTATTTACCTAAACCTATCTAAACTTCGAGGATGGAAGTAACATAGAGTGGATAATACCTCCTCTAAAATCCTGGAATAATTATAATAACGTTTAATCCCGGGATTTAAAAACCGCGAATCATTTATTGGACTTTATTTATAGTTACAAATTATTCATTTGAAAAATCATATAACATTTTTTAGGGTTCCGTACTAAAACTATTAAATTTAAAAACGTGATTTAAACGTCATTATAATTATTCCGGGATTTAAGAGGAGTTATTATCCACTCTATGTTACATCCTTCCTCGGAATTTTAGGTAAATTAACTCTACCTATTCCGATCTCTGATTTATAATGTTACAGTTCACGAACAACTAAACGCAAAACGCATTTTATTTCTATCGCAAGCGACAAGTACTTCACTTACGTTGCATAATTTATTATCGTAAGTGCCAAGTAGGATGTTTGCAATAAAATTATTAACCTAAGATTATATCGTAAGCGACAGGTACTATACTAACGATCTGTCAGTCGGTGGAGGTTACGTTAAAAAAACCGAATGGGTTGTAACTTACGATGAAAATTTCGTAATTAAAAAAAGTTAATTACCATTTCTTCTTTGAACTCAAGTAAGTGACAAAAGATTCAAAATCAGTTGATCTGACGGTTAATAATTAAAACCGTTTTTTGGGAATTTTGGCGCTTACGATGTTCTTCCTGAAAAGGCTCGATATGGGAAAGCATAAACATAGTTACTATTTTTATGGTTCCAAAATGGGTGCCAACGGGACCCTATTACTATTAAATGGCTCTGCCATCCATCGTATCTGTCACGGGGCTGTATCTTTCTCTAATCTAAACTGGATTGAAGTATAATTCTTAATTTAAGTTTTTTTTGTTTCCAGATTTTGATGTTATGGCTGCTAGTGTTATCGCTAACTTTGTGGATCACACCACATCATTAGTCGACGTGCCCTCCAATTCAGGCTGTGGAAGTGAAGCTTCACAAAGCCACATCATAAGAGGTATTAAAATTGATTATTACAATTATCTTTCACCAGTAGTGAGACATACATATCCATCATTGCGGATGGTATGGTTTACAATCTGCAAAGCACACTCATATTTTGTTGACTTATCATACATTTTTATTTACAGATGCAGTTATTCCTTTTACACTGAGGCTTTGTCACAGAAGAAGGCGTGTTATTTTAAACAAAATGTGCCAGGCTCTACTGTGAATATTTTAAATCCCGGAAACAGTTGAAGAGCACTAAACTTTTCAAAAGAAAATACCTTTACAAACTTTTTTCATTGTTTTTCATTGGTGGCAAACTTTAATTGGTGCAACATTATAAATAAAATAATAAAGGGCACAGATGTGTTTAGGTTGGAAAGCAAAAGTTTGCCACCAATGCAAAATAAAGCATTTGTAACTTATAAAACAATAAAAATATAAATAAATAATTTTGGTTTTTTATTTTCATCATGCAATCACAACCTTGGGTTGAATTAAAGCAGCACCCCTTTTTTTTAAGTCGGTTAAAGGCTTAAAAGGCTGGTTTCCAAAGTATTCGGGGTTCCACAAACTTTGGCAAAAAGACCCAGCCTCATAACAACAAGCGAAAAATTGGTAAAATTTAAAAAAAAACAAACGTCACTTTCAAGAAAGCAGATTCGTATGGCGATTTTTCTTCTATGGGAGATTACCGTCTGAATACTATATGGTCTGTGGTAAAGACGAAGACGCGTAAGCACAAAGTACATTTACAGCGCGCATGAGTTTTTGGACTTGAACATGGCGAAAACCGAAACTAGAATAATTATGCGGAATGGATCTCATGCATGACCAAAAAAAGGACCAAACTTATTACCTCAACCGGAATTCGAACTAGGTTCAGACAGAACTAGAGATAAACGACATACTCGCAGTCTGGGTTTTTGGTTTCAGAAATCGAGTCTTTTTGCTGACCATTGGTGAGGTCTGAAGTTTTATAACGTGCCTTCAGGTAGCCATATTATGCTAAGTGCAGCAGAGTAGGTACCTACTTTCAAATTGCGCTACACTATCTAGTGTGAATCATAAACAATACAATTAATGTAAGTGTGGATTATTCATTATTTACCTGCTTGCTAGGATGGGCAAGGCTCTATAATTTATACAGTATACCCATACCTTTTTACAACCTTTCATAGTCAGCCCTGGATTTACGCCTCAGCTTACAAGGTCCCGGCCTAGGGGCCCTAAGCTACCCCGACCTGGTAGCTTACCGCGACAGGCGGACAAGGCTGGATGTAAAAAAGTACCAGTAATGTTAGAAGTAATGTCTTAAAAACTACAGAGGTTTTAACTGTGGCGGTAGTGGGACCAGCTCCCATACATTTATGCCCACCATCCATTCCAAAATGACTTCGGAATGGGGGGGGGGGGTCTAAAAGGTTACGGCCCGGCCACTACCTTGCCGCTACCAGCGGTAGCTTAGCGCGGGTCGGCGAGCGGTAGGAACAAATATACAAAAATGTATGAACCATGCCACGAGGTGCCATGCCGCTTGCATCGGCAATGCGAGCGGATTTTGCCGAGTGGTTTGCGGTAGCGGCGCGCGGCTTGAACAAATATACGGGCGAGTGATTGAGATGCCACGACTCAGGCTGCGTGTCCACCAGAGATGTGCGAGGATGCGTAGCGAGGGATGTGTTTGTTAAGAACCAATAGAGTTGGCTGCGCTGAGCGAGGCTAGGTAAATGAAGCGATGCTATTGGTTCTTAACAAACATATCCCTCGCTACGCATTCTCGCACATCTCTGGTGGAAACGCAGCCTCAGAGTGGCACGGACAGCGGCGGTGGAGCGGCGTACTGATGGACTCCGAAACATTTATTACAGAAATTTTAAATCGACCGCCTTTATGGATGTCAAAACATCCTCTGCATTTTAAAAATGTTACTATGAGGTAGGTACATAATTAAACTTTTATTTTATAAAAGTACCTACCAGGTACCTACTAATCTGTTAATATAGGCCGATAGAGAAGTTAAGAACTTAATTTGGATTATTTACACAGTAATTTCGGAACTGCCGCTACCGTTATTGAGCAGTACGTGGCTTCGACAACAACCCGCCTGCAGACACCGTGCCGGCAAAAGTCGTGGCCAGGCTCTTAAGTGCCTAGGGGCCCTGGGTCTCTGTCCGAGCCTGCATCATAGTCAAGACTACGTACCTTAACCACTCCGCCCAGGGCGCTAATAATCGGATGTAGCAGCTCGTAGATATATGCCATTGTTCAGGTGGTCCGCGTACATCTTATATTGTTCTGGCAAATATTATGTGGGGGACATGAGGGATCGTAGCAGGCAAAGTAGGTACAGTATCAGGAAAAAAAAAGCTTGTTATTTGAGATACTCTCTTTATTAAGGCGACTGGATTATGGGGAGACTATAACATTATAACAGGTGCAACTGTAGATTATAATTTTATGATACTTTAGGGTTCCGTCAGTATTCAACAATTTGCTTTAAATATATTCTATACTCACTGTCCTAATAAAAAATATTGACCACATTCTAATCAATTCATCTACATAAAAATGAACGACTTCTTTTCTCCATTTAGATAGTTTTAGATACCTATAACCTCCTATAAAATATATTTGACAGAACAAAATGTTGTTCCAAATACTATAAACTTATAAAAACGGCATACGAATGAAGTTCCAATTGGATTTTTGTGACAGATTATAATGAGGACCAGTAGACTTTGTTTATTTTTCGTCTGTAACTCGTCGGAAATATCTTAGGAACATCAGCTATTGGCAGTTGTAGATCTTCAGATGTTTCCGCCGAGCGCTAAAATTCATAGACTTATTTTGCGACGGATACATGATAGCATGTAACTGTATATTTTATATATAAACAATTCGACTGGTCTTCTTTACATCCGGTGGTAATGCTAGTCGTCCCCACGCTCGTCGTCGCGGCGTCGGTTGCGCGTGCGCCGGTTCCAGCCCTCGCGCGGCCGCTCGCGCTGCCCCCGCCCCTCCCCGCCTCGTCCCGCGCCTCCGCGCTGGAAGAACGAGCCCTGCTTCTCGAAGATACGCTCGTTCGAGTCCACTACGTTGCCGACCTGCGAATATAACACGATTACGTCATGTAATACCAAAATAAGATGATTTTGGAATATAGTAATCCTTCTCGTAATGTTAATTACTTTGCATACCTACTATTGTATAGGATCAAGTTATTCTAACTGAACAGACAGCTGTGCCGCTCGGGAGTTTGCTACTTCTTCTTCCCAGCTAAAGCACTAGGAAGTGGTGAAGGGGGGGCGTTTTGGGGGACTGTCTTATGTAATTTTGTCGTTCAAAAAGTGCTGATTCTCAGCCTAATTTGATTAATGACTTGACTTTTTTACGTTTTTTATTGAAGTAGACGATAAGTCTGTAACGACTAATCGCCGAAGAATGATGAGTACCGTGTGCCAATTTTCAGACAGCTGAAGAACATGAGCTTCACTTGTACGACCGAAAATTTGCCAGTTGTTTTATAAGGTAGCTACTAGCTTATGCCCGCGACTTCGTCCGCGTGAAATTTCTTGTGCCCCCGACCCACCTCGTCGCATCGGTAACCGCGCTATTACTGCATTTTATTAGTCAATCCGTTCTCGAGAGAGGTATCATCGAAAAAGCCGCAATACAAAATGTACAATTTGAATTATCTTCACAATTTTTTTTTCGTGAATATTTCACATGTTTAATAGTTATTCTGCTATTCGGGGCGGAGACAAATCCAACAAATCATAGATCTTAAAAATGGGTCCAGCCGTTCTTGAGTTATAAATGGTGTAAATAACCCGACTTTACCTTTTTTTTTACTTTACCGCGGTGTTACTCGCGAACACAACATTCTTTCGGGATAAAAATATATAAATAGCCTATGTGTAAATCCAGGGTGTCAGCTATGTCATGTCTATACCAAATTTTATCAAAATTGTTCCAGCCGTTTGAGCGTGAAGACGAGACAAACACACACAAACTTTCGCCTTTATTATATTAGTGTGATAGTGTGATAAGGCGGCGTGTTTATCTTGAATTCAACTGCAATAGACCAATAATAATGTAATGTTAAATTATATTTACCTTATCAGCAAGCTGCAAAGCCAAAGCCTGCATTCTGGTAGGCTCCGAACGATGTAGGATGGCGCACTCGCTAGGGTCATCAAGTGAAGCCAGCAGTTCTTCATTGATGATCATTTTGGAGACAAGTGAGTGAACGCGTTGACGGGGAAGCTCAAACATGTCCGCGAGAGAACGGAGAGAGAGAGATGCGTATACGTGAGCGTAAGTGAACAAGTAAGTGCGGAGCGATTCTTCGCGGATCAGACGGCCGAGCATGGCGCGGACGTTGTCAGCTCCCACCATCAGGTCCCATACCTGCAATGGAATATATAGATTAATATGTATTGCAACTGCAAAGCCATTTGTTTACTACTAGCGGATACCCGGCGTATGCCGGAAATTTTTCAGAATCCGTGTTTTATTCTGACTTTTTTTCCTTTTCCCGGCTTCCAAGGGTCGTAGCGTAACCTTCCTCAAGAATTAGGCGATCAAATAAAAAAAAATTAACAGAATCCGTTAAGCAGTTTTAAAGTCTGTAACGGACATAGGTAGATACATACTTTGTATAGATTATTACTAATGACCCGCCTCGTGCTTCGCACGGTTTTCACAACTTGACAAACATCGAGATTTCTATATTATATGAAAGTTTTTAATAATATTAATGTATTATAAACAAAAACACGCATTCAGGGAATTGTTGCGATTGCCACTGTTTTGTAGTGCCTCGGCAATGTTTGCAGACGCACGCACTGACGGCTTTGATGCACTGTGGCGTAAGAAATCTGCCCCGCTATTCCGCAGGCTGCGTGTCAGGGCAGACAGCCCGCTAGTGTGGGCGCTTGCAAACCGGACCCGTTCTGTTTTAGTTATTAAGTACTAACATACACTAAGCCATTTTGTTACTAACACTATACCATTGTAGTCTGAATAAATAAACCTTCATAACTTCTCTACATGATTGTCAAAACCATCAGAATCCGTTGCGTAGTTTAGAAAAACAACGCGGTCACAGAGAGACACGAAAAGCGTATAGATATAGATAATTATTATTTAGATAGTTACATACCTTGGCATTCATCTTGTCGTTAACAATGAAGTTGAGGCAGGCGCGCCAGTCCCCGCGGCGCATGGCCCGCGCGGCCGCC
This sequence comes from Dryobota labecula, assembly GCA_947523025.1. Taxonomy (NCBI): domain Eukaryota; kingdom Metazoa; phylum Arthropoda; class Insecta; order Lepidoptera; family Noctuidae; genus Dryobota; species Dryobota labecula. Next base: position 14,802,436 of record OX383303.1, read on the forward strand.
ACGGCGTGCTCACGCATGGACTCCGGTGGGCCGACCAGTGACTGGCGCTCACTCGCGCGCAAGTTCTGGTAGAAAGTCTTACTGATCATGCGGCGACGAGCATCAAACTCGTGAGCCGCCATGTAAGGGATCTCAATCAGCATCGCTGACACCAAATACACACACTCAAGTAACTCCAAGTTGATGTGCATGTGGAACGGCATCTGACGCTGCTTCTCGATCTTCTCTTGTTCCTTAGAACGCTCGTGCTGACGCTGAGGCAGCAGACCTTGAGCCAGCAACTCTTTAGGTTTGCCAGTCATCATCAACTCAGCTAGACAACCGTGAGCTTCCTTGACGTTCCCGCGGCGGAAAGCACACAGACCCAAGTTAGCCATTGTACGATTGTACAGAATCTGAGTGCTAGGGTCAGAGTGTTGAACTGTTTCTTGCAAATGAGACATCAGCAGCAAGTCACGAGCCTGGAACCAGTTGTCGTGCAGAGCGTGATGGTAGATGTGAGAGAGGATGGCACGAGTTCTAAGTCGGTCAGACTCGTCGTGACCGTAAATGAACTTGCAGAATTTCTCCATCTTCTTGATGGTAGTTTCCTCACCAGGAGGAAGGTCCTTGCGCACTGCGCGAGGATCAAACTTGTAGTACAGATGATCAATTTTACGTAGGTAAGCACGGCATATTTCTTGTGGAGTGCCATCGCGTTCGACCACTTGGCACACGCGGTCAATCAGAGTTGAAACGCGAACTTCGTCCTTCAATCTCTCAACATATTCATTAGAATGAGGATCGCACTCCTTGAGCAGCTTAGTGAACTCGTCGTCGAGTCGCTCCAGGGCGGTCAACAGGCAACCGCGAACGAGGAATGGTCCTGTCACAAGCTGCTCATTTTCTTCAGTAATAGTTTCGCTCAGTTGCATGTCTTCATGGGCTAAGAGTAGGGTAACCATGTGGTCTACATTTTCGACGAGTTTGGACCAGTATTCGGGCTTCATGGCGTCGGATACTTTGGGGTTGTAGTCGAAGAGAGCGGCGACCGTGGCAGCGCGCAGTTTGAGTTGGAGAGCGTCCCCTAGGTTGTGTGCGGCGGCGACGGTACGTAACTCGTGCAGGAGCTCGAGTTGAGCACGACGATCTGTACGCTTGCGGCCACGAGCTGCGCTAATCTCACCCAGTTTCTTAACTACCAGAGCCGCGTCAATGTCACTGTCCTATAAGAAGTAATAATAGTTATATTAGACACCAATTTATAAATATTGGAGTTATACTGATAGCAACCTGAAAATTTCTTACCTTAGCAAACATCTTTGGCTTATCTGAAGTAGCAGCTCCCTTCCTGACAGTTTCCCACTCGCCGCCATCATCGGCCTGGTCCTTCTTGCCGACCTTCCCAATCCTTGCATCACGTCTGTCCTCACGCCGCTTGGCCTTGCGCCTGTCTCTGTCTTCATCCTCATCTCTTTCAGTGTTTCTCTTCAAGAACCTCTCTCTGATGGTGGTTGCTCCGCGGTTCTCGTCATCAGAACTGGAGCTTGAGTCTGAGGAGCTGGATCCCCAGTCCATTGAGTCGGAGGACTCGTCGTCTTGAGGAGGTGGGCGGCGCGGCGGCTCGGGAGAGCGACGCGCGCGCGGCTTCTCTTTGGGCTTCTCTTCATCGTCAGACTCATCCGAGGATGATGTGTCTAAGCACAAAGAAAATAATTATAATCAGTGGGTTACTAGAGATCATTTCTAGTTGCTTTACACAAAATGACTATGAAAGAGAATGTCTTTACAGGTTAATAAAAATACTAATTACCTTTACGTTCATCATCATCATCAGGCAGATCAGGATCCTCACGGAACTTGGACATCTCAGCATCAAAGTCTTTAGCATACTTCCTCAGTTTCTGCCTCAATGATGTGAGTGCCTTGCTGTTGCCTTTCGACAGCGCCTTCCGGCTGTCACGGTCATTCCACGCTCCAACGACCCAGTCATCCAACTCCGCCAGAGCCCTAATGAAGAATCTTGGAGCAACTCCATTTTCTTCTTTTAGTACAACCGGCGCAGCGCGAGTGTAGGCTCTTTGGAGCTCCTCAAAAGAAGCGAGAGCTGACGCGAAGTCTTTAATCTTCTTGTGGTTACGCAGAGAATGGATAATGGCTTCCAATTCTTCGTACCGCTTTTCCTTCATAGAGCGCACGACGCGCTTTGTTTCCTCCTCATCGTCACTGAACTGTGGGACAAAGAAAGATTTTATTAGAGACTAAATACATTAAATAAAATTCGTTTATTTTGACTATGTTAGTCATGACGAGGCAATCTATTAATGCATTAGGTAAACATAAAATATAAATAAAAAATAATAAAAAAAAGTGTTAAGTCATACTTCACTAGTTCCACACTCATAGTTGAAGAAATGAAAAAGCGACCCTGGAGTTCTCTCTTGTGTTACTCTTACTACACTCATAATATTTATTTAAGATCTAGGTTCTATATATATTGTTAAAGCTAGTCTTATGGCAATAAATCAATAATTAAAATCCTTAAGGAAGCTGCTGGCTTTTATATAACTAAAATTGAAGTACTTCTTATTCTAAGTAAATGTTACTTATATAATAATAAGATAAACTTCAGTTTTAGCTCTAAACTTTAGAACTAAACGCTCTAAACTTTAGAGCTAAAACAAATCTAAAATAATGTTTCTTCCAACTAGTTATTCAAATGCAATCACTGCACTTTTGAAGTGAATACTTCAGTACTTTGAGCTCTTTCTGATCAGTGACTGAAACTGAACCGTCACGCTTCGGTCGGTGACGCTGATTCGGCGCTGAATCGCGTATACTCGGGTCCAGGCGTCATCAGCTGTCATCAGCCACCTTTACTGTATTACATTTTATTTTATGTATTGTAATTTGCATATGTTTTGTATCATTTATAATCAGTGTACTATTTCAAGTGTGTACAATGTAGTGTATGGGTGTATACAGATAGTATTATATAATACTTTATTTGAGAGTAGTCTATTGTGTGTCTGGGACAGTGGTGGCCCAGTGGTAACGGTCCCGACTTACGTGTCATAGGTCAAGGTTCGAACCCAGGCAGGAACATTACTTAGTGTAATTTTTTTCAGCACCAGTTCTCAAAATGGTGAAGGAAAACATTATGAGGAAACTGGCATATTCTAGAAAATTTGAAGTCATGTGACATCCAACAACCTGCACTGGGTCCGCATGGTGGATTATGACCCACTCCCTTTTACAGAGAGGATGCCTGTGACTAGGGTTGCCAACTTTTTGTACAAGAAATAAAGTGTATTATGGTCAATGTGGGAAAATAAACAGTATCTCGAAAAAATTAACAGTATCTGAAGTTTTTTTTTTATATATTCATAAATCATTCGTGCTACTTGCGTAATGCGTCAATTCAGCACCAATTTCGTAAGCCTCACCAAATAGATGAGGAGCAATTTTTTAATCAAATGTATTGAAGCTCTATTTCTGTTGTTCCACCACTTAGCATTTATCACTCATTCTGAGAATACTGAGGTGGAAAAACTAACTACATTTAATACGAGATCCAAAAGGTATTCTGACTGCAATTATTTATTTACTATGTCCCGAAAATTCGGGTCATTTACCAGTTTTATTCTGAAATTAAGGCTAGCTGAATCACCGCGCCTATTATTTAGGCATAGCTCTGGATATCACTGAAAACAGTATATTCATATACTTTATTTTTGTTGAACACTAAATAGTATTTTAGAGTGGAAAACAGTATAATACTGTTCTTAACAGTCCCCTCATGCGCAAAAGTGTATTCTGTATGGCTCCTATCGTATATAAATTACCTAAAAGTTGGAGAGAACTGCCCTTGTCACTTTTCAAAAATAAGCTGAGAATTTTTTTTGTTAGTAAAGTGTATTACAATGTTGTAGATTTTTTAAATGAAAAGGACTTTTCTATTCCGATTTCTAATATACATAGTTAAGAATAATAATTGAATAATGTGAATCTTAAATCAATTTTGAATTTTTCTATTTGACTAAATAATAATGAATATTCTGGACATAATTTAATCTATTTTGACTATATTATACCTATAATATCTTGACATCAATTATTATGTATTCGTTTTGTATTTTGTAATGAAATTTAGAATGACTAGTATTATGTCAAATGCAATTAAATGTAATTTTCTATACCTACAAAATTTGTACACCGTTATTGGCAAAACATGGACGCACACAACATCTATTAGTTCAATACCTTGCATGTCTGATTAGTCAGTTTACGTTAACGCATGTTTGACATTTAAATTATCTTTATCTTTATGGTTGGCAAACCTACCTGTGACCCAAGTTGGAAAATTATAAGCTGAATAAACTTATATATGCTATTGTGCTGTCACAAGCACACACCCACTTATTTTATAAGGAAAGTAAAACAAAAAAAAAAAACACAGGAACACATTTCCTAATCGAAATGTTCGAAATGTTTAAAGCAGTTTTTAAAACTTCCGTATGTTAAGAAGTTGAATCCAATCCTTAGTTTTATTTTTGCTTGTATTATAGAGCAATAATAATAGTATGTAGTACATACTTATATAAGATAAGAGTTTATCAAACTCTAAAGAAAATGATGAAAATTTTTAACATAATTATGAAAGAGCTCGGCAATAGCTTGACTCATCTTTGTTATGATATAATTACGTAGAATGATGAAAATATAAACATAATTATGGAAATGTTAAAATTACTGAGTAATACAATTCTATACTTATGTCTTTATGAGTTGTATGTTTTCAGTTCATGTATTCTTTAAACATGCTTATGTTTTAATTTTCAGTTGCAGAGGATATGTTTTTGCAACTAGATTTTGTTTTGTAAATAATAATCTTTTTTCATCTATTTTAATAAAAACAGAAATAATGTTGAACATAAATGAGACTCTCAAGGCTTATATTCTATCAGCTTTTTTACTACAGCTACACAAGTTAAGAAAGAAAGAATCAGTAGGTGTGCTAATATAAATGATAACAATACCCAAATTAAACATTGTTAAGTATGTGTAAAAACGTTTTGTATGGTAAACACATTGTTCACTATGTGTAAACTTTTAATCATAGCTGCTTGTCTTTTATGTATAATTGTGGATAAACTCACCGTATAGACGGGCACGGGGGCGCGTACTACTGGCTCGTCCTCGCTCGAGCTCTCCGACTCGGAGTCAGTTCCAGTCGCAAAGAAACGACTCATGATTGCGTTGTTCTATAAATTCACCTACAAAACAACAAGTATTTATTACTACAGATTCACTCTTCCGCATGTTTACACCAAACGAGAACATTATAAATTAATAAACTCCTATTATTCATCAGAAATATGGAACATAGAAGGTGTTGTCCGGGCGGTTGAGGTTAGAACTTTCACATAACAAATTGAGCCCATTAACGGATTCCACTTACCTTCTACAAAATGTCCTAAAGATTGTTTTGTTTTCAACAACGTATAATGGTGTCCAAATCATGAAAATATCTTATAATATTGATAAAACTGGAGAAACTCCAGTCTGCCCACGACGCACCACACACGTCAAAAAGACTGAAATACAGATACAAAATGACATTTGTAGACTAAAGAGGATAGGGGTGTCCGAAAACCAAAATGCTGTTGTCCTATTGAAGTTAGCTGATGATTGAAGTTATAATGAAAGTATATCCGGTTTAGTGAGGTAAGTGAATTAGTAAAATATTCATCAGTATTTCTTAGAATATTACCATATGCAGTATTTAATAGTAACAGTAATAGTACAGTATTTTATAGAAGACTAGCTGACCCGACAGACTTCGTTCTGTCAAAAGCTATAGTATAAACTCCACTACTCTACCCTACCCTACCCTACCTACCCTACCTACCTACCTACCTACCTACCCTACCTACCTACCTACCTAGCTACCTACCTACCTAACTACCTACCCTACCCTACCCTACCCTACCTACCTATCTACCTACCTAGCTAGCTACCTACCTACCTAACTACCTACCCTACCCTACCCTACCCTACCCTACCCTACCCTACCCTACCTACCTACCTACCTACCTACCTACCTACCTACCTACCTACCTACCTACCTACCTACCCTACCCTACCCTACCCTACGCTACCCTACCCTACCTACCTACCTACCCTACCCTACCCTACCTACCTACCCTACCCTACCCTACCCTACCTACCTACCTACCCTACCCTACCCTACCCTACCCTACCCTACCTACCTACCTACCTACCTACCTACCTACCTACCCTACGCTACCCTACCCTACCCTACCTACCTACCTACCTACCCTATCCTACCCTACCCTACCTACCCTACCCTACCCTACCTACCTACCTAACCTACCCTACCCTACCCTATCTACCTACCTACCTACCTACCCTACCCTACTCTACCCTACCCTAATTTTTCGTAAAAACCATTTAAAAAAAAAAAAAAACGTTGCTATAAACCTCAGGGAGCCTGAGACCTTTCCAACGAATGCAAAACCGTGGAAATCGGTTCGTGCGTTCTGGAGTTATAGCGTCAGGAAGGAAAACCCGACTTATTTTTTTAGAGTAGATTTTAACTTTATAACTTACTTATTTTTCCAACAATAATTATTATTTAAAAAATTAAATTTTGAGGGCGCCTTTTGAAAATTCAATAAGTGTTGATATTTGCAATAAAAATAGATTTTTAATTTGGGAATTATTATACATATATACAAATAAATAAAATTGCATAAATAATAAAATAATAGCTCACTACCAAATGCATAGAAAAATGCAAATGCCAGCACATCAAGCTTCAGGAAACTATCAACCATAACAAAGGATAAGCAGCAGCAGGGTAGTGGCAGCTAAGAGATGACCAGTCCCAACCGACGGCACCCGTTCACGAACATGACGCATGGATTGGTACCATTAAGCTCAACCATTTTGAAGGGAGCTAAATGATCTAAAACACGCGCCACCATCAGTGAGACATCTGAATGAGCATGACATACTCTCAGCCGCCAGGGCACATTCAAGTCAATGAAAGACATAATACCCGGTACATGGTAGCTCTTACTTAATACTCACACCTGTGCTTTATCACAAGTGCCTTTGGGCTTTGCCTGTAGGTAAAGAGAACAGATTTAGTTCTCTTGAGAGCATCACCTTATACTTAATTTCCAATAAAGTTTTCAAAAGGATACCACATAGTCTCGTCAAAATATCGGGTTTCAAATTTTTTTGGAGATTTCTCCCACACTTTTTGTCTTATAACGTATTTGGCAAATTCATGGGTGCCCGTAGTTTTGCACTCAATAGCTGCACAAGGAGGCGTATTTGGCAAATTCATATATTCATAAGGATTCTAATAATAATTTATGCGTAAAAAGTCACTTGTTTAAAAAGATTTGCGGATAGTAACAGCTTGCTGTCAAATTATTAGACGTTGGATAGTAGCGACATCTGAAGTTTGTCTGAAGTGAGCACTGAGCATATAGCAGTTTTTATCCCCAATGGTATCCACTGATACGGTTTCTGATTCATTTGTTTACATTTTAATCAAAATACTTTTGGAACGACCAACTCTATATTACACTTTCTGTGTTGCCAAAATTATATTTTTCATATATTATATTGCCTCACCGTAGCGTAGCCTGCTCCCATATTATTATTATACTCCTTGGTAGCCTGAGTGTCAAGACCCCTCCCTAGAGTATATATGTTCTGTGGTCAAGATAATTACTGTCAATAGGACAATACTGTCATTCATTTTGTTGTCAAAAACTTGTGGAAGTCGAAGTTCGAGGCGTTGATGTGATGTCTTCTAAAAAAATTAAACATTCTGTAAACGAAAATATCGAAATAAGCAATGGAGTTTACAGGGCTAATTCTTCCCTTGACAAAAAACATATGTCGCACTTGTCTACTAGAAACTGATACCACGATGTTTATGAACATACAAGACTTGATAGAACACGAGATGATTAAGGTTAAATTGATTGATATTTTGGTCTTCCTTAATTGCTTAGAGAACAATGACGAAGAGAACTGGCCTCAAGGAATATGTTCTTCGTGTGTATCTACAGCTTTAGTCGCTTATAACTTTAAATTGAATTGTTTGAAGGCAAATTCCATGTTATCACAAATATTTATGATACAATCTCCTACTAATTTACAGAGGACTGATATAGATTCTATTGATATCAATGTTGTTTATCAAGATCATGAGTATGAGGTGCCACTGTTCAGTAATCATCCAACATTAGAATTTGAAAGTACCTTATCAGATAACAAATTGACACCACTGCCACCTGTTACTGAAATAACTTCGGGTGAGCAGCCACAGCGTATAGAGGGAGAAAAGCGATATGCTTGTACCATGTGTACCAAGTCATTCACTAGGCTGTATGGTCTGCGTTACCACATGGCGAAACATACTGATACAAGGAAGTACCTCTGTGCGAAATGTGGAAAGAGTTTCCACACTTCTAATGGATTGAAGCAGCATTCAATATCACATAGAGAGATTGCACAGTTCAAATGTGGTTTTTGTCATAAGACTTACAAATCAAGGCAGTCACTCAAGGAGCACTTTCGTGTGGCACATTCCAGCAATCGCATGCTGTTTGTGTGTGTGACTTGTGGGAAAAGGTTCACAGCAAGATCAACCTTAAACATGCATGCTAAGACTCACAATGGAGAGAAATTCATATGTTCTAGTTGTCCAAAGGCATACACGAGGGCGTCATACTTGAGAGCTCACATGCTGGTGCACACGGGCCAGCAGAAGCCCAGACCCTTCTCATGTTCGCACCAAGGTTGTGCCAGAAGTTTTCCAACCAAACATTCCTTAGTTGTGCACATCGCACATGCACACACGACAGAGAGACCTCACAAGTGTGATATCTGTTTTAAGGGCTTTGCCACTGCAACTGGTTTGAAGATACACATAGAATCTCATGGAAACAACAAGGTTTCATGTAATTATTGTTGTAAAAAATTAAGAACCAAGAGAGTATTACAAAAACACATGAAAACTCATGATGTTGATGCCAATGATATGATTTTAGAAACTGTAGACCAAGCTTATTAGGTTTTTTTAAATAATAATATGATTGTATTCCTTGTGATAAATATGCAGCATTATGGTTTTCTATGTATAGTTGCTGTCCCACCATTATTCATTTGAATAAAAACAATGTAAGAATACAGTGTTGTTTTCATTGAAATAACAAACTAAAACTCTTTTAAAAACATAATTAAATAAGAAAATTCTGTCAAGGTGATCTAGTTGTAATGCCTTAGATAGGTATGCAACCGTCCTATGAAATCATGATTTTATTAACCAACTTAAGGACAGCAGTTGCAAATAAAAATGAAATGCTTTTTGGTAAGCGCATCACTGATTGGCTATTTTTTATTAAGTCTGAATTAGATTTTTATGGAAAGAAAAATGGGAAAAAGTTCAAATTCGGGAAAAACTGAACATCCTTTTTTCTATGGGATTTTTGTATGAATAACAATTATTGAAAATTAGACAGGACCATGTCTCTGGGGTCAGCTAGTAGTCAATAAAAATAAGGTGCTTAATTAGAGTAGAACTTTTGTTATTTTTGACCTATATGTTTTGGATATCTGCTCAAGACCAATAATCCAATTTAAATGATAAAACATGAAATTTTTATAAGAACATTTATATTATACTTTCATACATAGCAACATTTCATACATGCAATATTTTTTGTTGATTATGAATTTGTGTTAAACATTCTCTAGGTTACTTGATAAAATGTATGAATTAATTGGTAGATAAGGCTTCAATGTGAGTCAGACTGATGATAACAGTAATTGTTTATTTAAATGAAGTAGAATAGAAACTCATACATATTTTAAATTCACACATCACAAAAAATAAACCCAACCCTACAAATGTAATAGAACTATAAAAAACATATGTACATAATGACATTGCTGCATACAACAAATTATTACACAACTGCAACTTCATTTGGCAATATATCAGGAAATATTAAATTATAATTTAATTTATAAAAATTTAGTTGTACATTATAATTTAGACACATCAAATGAAGCAACAGCATTGGTATTTGATTATAAACAAAAGTTACATAATTATAATTTCACAGCATATCTATGTAGTTAGAACATATTACAAAAATATTTTACAGTGCTCACATATTTTCCTACTCAATAACTATAACAGGGCATATCATAATCAAAACAAATAACAGGAAATAATTCAGATGATTTGCTCTACTTGGAGGCTGTATAACATTATTAATAACTAGACAACTGCAATTTTTGAGGCATGTTGCATTCTCTTACATTTTTAAATAGCACTATGGTTGAGAACATACATACCCACATTCAGAGTTCCATATGATTATATAGGACCTAGTACTGACAACTGGATTTGTTATACAAAGCCCATTGCATGGTGTACAACACATTACAAAGATTCAGTTGAGAGTATAAAATTTGGGGCTATGCTAATACTAATAATATTGCATTAAACATCCCCTTCACATGGCAAGTATAGTACCAGTCAAACTTTATGGCAGCTTTGAAGTGCATTACTCGCTGCACAGTACCGCACCTCTGACCCCTGCTAACACGTGAAATTGATATTGAGCAGCAACTCGCTTATGTTTCGAGCTGCCATAAAGTTTGAATCGGACTGTACACGTAATTGTCTTTGAATAACTAACAGCTTGAGTGGTGCATTCAGTTCAACTTTACAAATGTTGATAATAATAGGCATGGGGACTATTTACCAAGTATTTTATTCATCATTTTGTTCTGCTTGCCCATCTTGATATCAGCAACTTCTACCTTTTCATTTATGTCCTCAATGAGTTCAGTTTGCTGTACTATTTCTTCACCAAGAGCAAGTCCAAGGCCTTTTAGTCTCGAAATGGAATGAATCATTTCATCTAAGTTAGCATCCAGCACCTGGTTGACACGCTGACTATCAGATATGGGAGCAGCCTGTACTTGAGCATCTAATTCACGCAGACGGGTGGCAGGATGTGATCTGAAGCGGTCATCACTGTTGACTTGAGATAGATTGTCTATCGTGTCATCCAGCCTGCTGCTTGGGCCTGCACTCTGTATGCTCGGGGAGGGCTGGCTTCTAGGAGTCTGGTCGGATTTACCAGAGATGTAGTTCTTAAGGCCATAGAATACCGATTTGATACCATTCAAATGCTTTTGACTGTAGTTCAAGTTGGTATTTATTTCGTCGAGACGTTTGTTCGTATTTTGGAGTTGCTCTCGCTGTCGACTGAGTTCCTCCGCGGTGGCGATGCCGATCTGCTCGGACTCACGTAACAGGCCTATGCTGCGTGAGGATGAGTCCAAGGTTCGCTGTTCGATTTCTCTTTGTCTTTCTAACATAGCTTGTCTTTGTTGTTCCAACGCTGCTATGTGACTTCCATACGCGGATGGTGCTGGCTTACTTGGCTGTGGTGGTGGGATTCTTGTCCTGAAACTGTTGACGAAGGTGTCATCATCTACATCATCGTCATCCTCGAACAGTTTATGGGGATTAACATAAGTAGCTCCTGGACGAGACATTTTCGTAGTGGTTTCCTGTTCGTTGTTTTACGAGAATATTGCTGACAAAAGCACTTCTTTGCTCAAATATGTACGCCAAACAAATGAAAATGGATTATTCTTTGTGGATTGGAATCTGAATAATAGGAATACCCTTTTACGTGGGTATTTACGCGAAACGATACCGACATGGATGAATGACACAGACAGATGACGTGACGTAGTGAAATGAAAGGGGGCGGAACGGGGGCTGAGGGTTGGGGGGGGGGGGAGGGGTGCTGGAAGACTAACAAAGTCTTTTAGAATTTTCTTTACTTGACTACTAGGCATTTCGGACATTGTTAGTCGATAATTTAATGATAAAATAGTGGAAAATCTTTCGCAAAAAAGAACGAACATTTTCTCAAAAATGCTGATAGAGATCGAATGTCCGGTTCCTTTACTGCATATGTATGTCTATAGAAAACTATATAGTGCACCTAATGCTAGATACACACACGCAGTGACTTTAGTCTGAAAGTCCAAATGCGAAATCCGACAATGAGACAACCCTAAACCAATTTTATTTTATTTGACAAGAATGACGTTAACAACAACTTTACAGTCAAAGTCAATCTGTCAACGTCAAGTTGCATGAAAGCTATAGTTGAGAAGAGTGTGAATTATTGTAAAAATAATGCCTAAAAAATAATATAAAAAGTGATAACATACAGTTATCGTCGATATAATAAAGTTAAATTTCTATGGGTCAAAATTCAATAACCTGTGAAAGCTTCCAAGATGATGGCTGGAAAAGGTTAATTTTGAAATGTTATTACTATTTCTGCACTTAACTTTAAATTTTTCTCACAAACACTACATCGTCATGATAACGTCCGTGTTTATGTAATTCTATATTAACAAGATTATTGTTAACATTTCAGTAATGCCTGAAACAGAGGAACAAAACAGAATAAGGTTTCAAGTTGAACTAGAATTCGTACAGTGTTTGGCAAATCCTAACTATATTCATTGTAAGTATGCATAAATAATATAAACCAAGCATTATGTACTAATACCAGGGTCCTATCAGAATATCAGCGCTGCGGTATTTATTTTTTAAATATGGCAGCATTATGCTGAGATAGTGCCCTTTTTGGCCCCGCACAGGTTTACAATGTTGTTAGTTTTAAATGCTCATGTTTTATTTTTTACTGTTTGTATTTCTTGTGCGTGTCCCAAATAAAATATTTTTCTTTCTTTCTTTCTAATTTTATTATAATTGTTACTTGGAAACAATGATTCCAGTCTTGGCACAGCGTGGCTACTTGAAAGAAGCCACATTCATCAACTATATTCGCTACCTACAATATTGGCGGGAACCAGAGTATGCTCGCTACCTCAAGTATCCAATGTGCCTTCACTTCTTAGAACTGCTGCAGCACGAGGCATTCAGAAGAGAATGTGTATCAGCACAGGTATGATGATGTTTCAGATAAATTTTGGGTAGACATTGTCAATTAACCATCCATTACAGAATTTGACCTACTTTCTAACATAAGCTAGTCAATAAGTAATCGGAGCTGATAAGATTCATGGGATTTCTTGACTGATGATTGAAATTAATGTCCAAAACTGTGGCAGCCTAGATTGTTTCCCTCAAAGTCAAAGTTAAATCATTTATTTCAAAATGGCACATAAAAGGCACTTTTGAATGTCAAAAATTACAAAAATAGTTAATTGATTCTAGTTGCCCCTTCCAAAAGGTAGTTATGTATGGAGAAGAATGTGCAAGAAACTCCATACTTACTCTTTTAAATGTTAACAATAGTTTTTATACATTAATTAATAATTATAGGTGAAGACAATGTACCTAGAATAAAAATTACTTACCACAATTGGTAAAAAGAATGAAAAGTGAAGTAATGACAGAAAAAATTATAAATGCAATAGATACATGGTGCTCACATATCTACAAACATTGTATATGATTTTCCTAAAGAATTTACATATTTTTTGTGTGAGAGTTAAATTATATTGAAAAATAAAATTTATGTTATAAAAATTATAAATTATACAGTTAAATTAGCAACCAGTTTGATTTTGTTTAGACTCTAAATTGTCCTATGGAGCAGGACCAGCATGTTTCCAAGCATTCTTATCTTGGATATAATCCTCGAATTTGTTGTTTCATAGTGTGCTTTTAATATTTGCTTTTAATTTTCTTTCAACTAATTGTAATTTATCAGAAGGTATTTTATTGTAACATTTTTTGTAACCTCTGCTACCATACTGGATAAAAGCCTACCCTTATTCCTTCTACGCTTTTCTGTTGTGTGTTTTTTGACTATGCTACTTTTCTGCCCTCAAAAACCCCCAGACTCCATATTTCCTGGTCAAATAGTATACCAGAAAGAAATAATGAAGCCAATAACAATCTATGAACATTGTTTTCAGGTTTGCAAGTTCATGGATGATCAAGCTATTTTACTGTGGCAACATTACACGCGGCGGCGCACACGCACGCTGCAGCCGCCAGACGCACCCGCGCCGCCGGCACCCCCCGTGCCGCCGCAGCAAGGCGCGCCACGACAACAGTCGTAGACATATCCGAAAACATTCACTTATTATCTGGGACATCCGAATCGGATCACTGTAAGGACTTTTTCTGCTTGGAGCACTCGGCCACTAGAGTATTGCATACATAATATGGGGTTCTTTTATTGTTCTTTTCCTATTGGTCGAAAAAGGATAGACAGGCATTAGTGATCATTGTAACAGAGCCTGAGAAATTTATGTAAACTAAATATTCCTATGTATCATCACTTATTATCTGGGACATCCGAATCGGATCACTGTAAGGACTTTTTCTGCTTGGAGCACTCGGCCACTAGAGTATTGCATACATAATATGGGGTTCTTTTATTGTTCTTTTCCTATTGGTCGAAAAAGGATAGACAGGCATTAGTGATCATTGTAACAGAGCCTGAGAAATTTATGTAAACTAAATATTCCTATGTATTTTTGTTTTATTGATGCAAAAAGGTGTGGTAAACAGATGTGGACACAATGAGCATGGGATTTTGTGTTGAAAGTGTGCAGATTCGGATATCTGTGATAGTACATTCACATAACCATCATAATCTGCCTATTTTTGTCCCAACTACGATGGGGTCAGCTTCCAGTCTTATTCCACAAATCCCCCCTGAAATTCCTCCTTAGGAGGAAAAGTGGAATATATAAAAAAAGTCTAGACTTCCCTTCTGATAATCCCCCTTAGGGGGGAAAACTAGAATTGAAAAAATATATACTTATTCCACCGATCCCCCTGAAAGTGATTTTTTTTACATTGGGGTTTGTTTTTTTTTTACTGAGGAGGATTCTCTTAGGGGGGATTGGTGGAATAAGCCCAGCTTCCAGTATAATCGGATGCAGCTGAACACCAGTATTTTACATATAGCAATTAACATACAGTATTTTTATTTCACGAAACGACGAACTGTAGCGCTATTCTGTAAAAATTTCACCGTGAATTCGTAGGTGAAGTGAGTTTAAAGTGAGCTGTCAATCTCTAGATTCCCTAGCGTCAGGTAGGATGACAGTTCACTTCAAGCTCACTTCACCTATATTTTCACGGTGAGATTTTGATAGAATCGACCGGCTGTACCAAACTGTGCATTCACGCTGTGAATCTGTGTGTGAAGACGAGTACGCTCAGCACATAACATACACACACTTTCGACTTCGTCATTAGAGATGAGTCCGATATCATGTCACATGTGAAAATCATCGATATTTTAAAATCATTTCATCGTGCAATGACAACGACAAAATCATCAATGTTTTTAAATCATTGCTTGAATGAACATGAACGCGAATTTCGGTGATTCGGACGGGCCGTCACGCTCGGGCGCTGCGGTGCGAATTGTGATATTGCGAGACTGCGTGATACTGAAGCAGGGACTGAAGTCACAATGACAGATCTCACAAGTTTCGATAAAATGCCCGGAGCTGGGTGGCGCGCACGGCGCACGGAACGGCAACAATGCTTGTTTTTTTTACTTTTGCGCGTGAAATACGCAGCGAATGCTATTTATCTAGTATTATTATATAGTATTTATTTAGTATTTCTTGAATCATTGTCTTGATTAGAGAATTTAATTTCAATTATATAATTAAAATTGAATGACTAATTTTACACCAGGTATTTACTTGTAAGAACGCCAGATTGCCATGAAATAATAAATAGTCATATCTTGCACCAAATATCACTGATAGTAACTTATTGATTGAGAAAAATTTAATTTCGCTAACTGACAAGTACGACCCATGCCTACTAAATAACTAATGATCATTTCAAAAGCCGTTCCGCGATCATTTCATTAGGTAAGTACTCATAAATTCATAATCAATTAAAGTGACGCGATCTTATACTCAAATAAAAATCATTTATGATTTTGTTATTGTTCCCGTCATCAATATTTTTTTTGTCATTGTCATGCAGCCATTGATACCGAAAAATCACCACTCAGCCCATCTCTATTTGTCATGTCTCTGACGGTACCGAGAGCTCCTGCGCTTACACACACATTCACAGCGTGTTTGTACACTTGGTTACCACAAGTAAACCGCGCGTCGCTTCGTGAGATAATAATACTATATGTGGGTGTTGATTATGACAGTAGAGTTTTATAAAAACTTCGGGTTTGTAGAGCATCGTCTCTGTCACTCATAACTGTGTGACTCTTTCTAAATGTCGATGTGTCATATTTACGTCCCCACTGACATTACAATTTATTTTTTTGTACTCTTGAATTGTCTTTTGAACTTGGAGTGAATGTAATACACTATGAGTTTTAATTAAACATAGTTTAGTAGAAAGGACTCGAACCACATTATGGTCTAAAATGAGTTGTATAATGTATATACCAAAGAGGTCCTAACGGTTAACGGAAGGAACCTTCATGTAGGTTGGTTCCAATTATTAAAATATCAACCTTATCTTTGTAGTGTTACGGATCTTTTTTGCTGAGTGATTATTCATTATTATTGTGTGTTGAGTCCTTTCTGCTAAATTACGTCTAATTTATAGTTCTGTTTTAATTGGTATTTTTACCCGACTGGGGCGCAGCCCAAATGCAGGGTTATTACGTAAAATCTGCATTGTTTATTGCTATCAAAGGAACTTTCCTTTCATGATGAGATAAGTTGCAACAATTAATGTGGATGGTTAATAATTGTCTCATTGTAAATAAAACTAATGAGTTTGAATGTCTTGCTATAGACTGAGTTAGTGTAACTTCTAGCTGTAAGTTTAATATTAAAAACTTTTTTATTTATATGTTTGTTTCTTAGCAGTTTGGTCCTTTCCTTTTGTTTTAGAATTTTGTTGCTTTCTGGATACTGATAGGTTTTCGTTTTCACTATTGAAATTATGCAAATATTACAAACGAAAATGGGCGACCAGTATGTAAAATCTCCTTTCAAGGATTATGATACTTAAATTATATTTATTACTGCAAATTGGTTCAAACATACTTACGCGTCAAAAATAACTTTTGTTTTAAAACTAGATGAGTTTTTTTTTATGTGTGACTATTCTGGTAAGAAAGGCCCAAACAAACTCCAGAAGAGGTTTTCTTGCTAGAGTAACGGATACCTCGGTCTCTTTTAAAGTCCGGACATAATCTTGGTTAGGCCATATGAGGACATGTCTGAGATGGTCGTATATTATGAAATTATTTAATGGGTATCACTGTATTTGTAAACAATTTCTATATTTTTATGGGCAGGGGCGCCGACTTTTAGAAAATGTGAGGTTTTCTGGGTGCTCATAATCATGCGTACGGAGGGCGGGGGCCTTTTTATAAAGCCTACTTCCTTGGCTTACTTGCCATCTTCGCCTGAAAATAGCATCTAAATCCATCCAGTAGAAATCCTATTAAGCACACAGACAGGGCTCGAAAATACAAAGTTGCAAAGTTGTTTTTGGAATATCATGCAGGTTTGGAATTCAAAGATATTTTTTTTTGGTTGGTCGAAATACATTTTGACATATACCTATTATACAGTGTGATTCTTTATAATGTGAACATATCGAAATGATCCCATCTATGCTTAATTTTAACGACGGCTAAAATATAAAAAAATCTAAATAGTTATTTTTATTTTTTATGGAATTTTTAAAGAACTTTTTCGCTATTGTGACCCCAGTGTAAACAAAACGGTGTAACTTTTAAACTAAATGATCTATCACGATCAAACAAACTCCATAATGATTGAAAGTAATTAGGCGTCCTCATAAAACGAAAATTGTGGAAAAAAAACTGTCCTCAATTAAAACTAAACATGTTTTTATTTAGCAAAAATTGTTTTTTTTTCATCCATTTTTACAATAATCGCAAAATTTCTCAATAAGACGCCCATTACTTACCGTTTTTATTACTTTAAATTAATCTTCATTGTATTAGCTACCCAATAGTAAAAATTGCATGTTTATAACTCAATCCCAACATTTCTTATCAACTGTCAAAGAAAGGCCCGCATGGCTACGCACTATTGTTAAGCAGGTAGCTAACCTTTGACTTTGTAAAAATTCAAAAAATATTTAGATTTTTTTAAATATTTTTCTCGTCGATAAAATTAACCTTAGATTCCCTCATTTCGATATGTGCACATTATAAAGAATCACACTGTATAGGTTACCTGTTCAGGGGACTCAGTTCACTTATAGTTTTTACAAAGAAATCGAAAAATTTTGCACCTCCGATAGGTTAGAATTTCTTTTGGAAATTCATACAGAAATGGGAGGTGTTTTGTCGACTTATTACAAATAAATACTTTACTTTTATTCAGATAACCAAGATCCATTATGTTAGTAACAATATTCTCAACCTATGTTAGTACTTAACTACAAACAAAGACAGTGTACAGTGTACTAGTGACCTCACCAACGGGCTGTCTTGCCTCCCGACTATGGCGCTCAGAATGCAGTTGGGGCTGGAGTCTGTTTAGCAGCGAGGCCGCTTTCTTACGCCGCACAGCATTAAAACAGTCGGTACGTGCCTCAGCGAACATAAAATGTCTTATAAAATGTGTTATATCCCGTCACCACGGACATCTGGAGTAATAAAATATAAACAGGACTATTAAAAACAAATATTCCTTCATGATATATATTGTTTTATTTATGTCCGTGCTAGGCCATACTTGTATGGGAGCGTTATCCATCTCCTTTGTGCAAGAGGTTGCCTCTATTGTTCTAATTTTAAATTTAAATGATAATCAATGTCATTAATTGTGGCCGAATTATTGGCAGCAATCAATGGCCAACAGAAAGGGAGGGACAAAAACAACGGGTTGTTTGAACAGTGCGTTTATTTAACAAATGGTTGGTTGTGTGGCCGCTTGCGCGCCATGCACAACGCGCGTAGCGTCAGGTAGTACAGAAGCTCCACTGCACTCATCATACTGAAGCCCATACATAGACCCAGTAGACCGCCTGTGTTTGCTGGAATAATAACATACATTATAGCTAGGGTTGACAAAAAACTGTTTTTGAGAACAATTTCAATATATAGGATTTTTTTTTTTTTTTTTTTTGTAATTTAAGTAGGTATGTTTTAGCCCCATTTTTATATATTTTTTTTGTTAATTTGTGAAAAAAAAAAAAAAAAACTAGGTCATAGGCTTCTACTCCGTTCACCTAGTATACCCAATTTTTTTCGAGACGGTTAAATTGTCATCCGGTTTAATTATGTTGCGCTGACCCCCAAATAAATTGGGATAAGGGAAGGAGAATGATGATGTGATAGCATAGAAAAGAAAGAAATAATTCCAAGGCCGCAACTTGGAGCAGTCCAGAGGCTTGCAGCTGGCCGCCTGGAACTGGCTACTAGTGTAGCTGCTAATATTATCTTCTGGCCAGAAAGTGCCAGATACATTATTTGCAAAAAGTGGATGTGGAACAACCCACCCCGTCATAGGGTTGGTTGTTCCATTGTTGAGGTAACAGTGATCATTACCATTGATGCAATGATTGAAAATGGATTTACATAAATTAAACGAAATTACTGGTGTAAATATCCATGTCTCCTAAAGAAAAAAACTGAACATAATGTTACTGTTTAAGACGAGTAACATAGATCCCGAGCAAAAACTATATTTTAAGCTTTCTATCATCATTGCTCGGGATCTATGTTACTCGTCTAAAACAGTAACATTATGTTTTGTTTTTTTTCTATATGATACGTGGATATTTACACCAGTAATTTCGATGATTGATGATTTGATGGCAGTATCTATCAGCTACCCGGTGCTACAGTTTAACTCAGCTCTTGCCCCGTTTTGCCTAAAACAATTTTTTATTAACTAGCTTTTGCCCGCGACTTCGTCCGCGTGAAATTTTGGCCCACCCATCGCGTCGCATCCCGTCGCTCGCCCGCGCTATAACTTCGTTATCGCTTAGCGTTCTTTCTGACTTTTGTTCTTTTCGCTTGGCTCCTAAGGATCGTACACAAAACACACGAGTAACAAATTACCAATAATGCGATTAAAAATATTATTTCCTATATTTTTTTATTTGCTACATTATTTCCAATTGAAGTGAAAATGAAAGTGAAATATTTTGAAAATGAAATAGACCAACAAGTTTAAGAAGGAAAAAGAATGCTTGTCTATGTTACAAATGAGTGAAAAACAAACTAACACGTCTTCACAGCGTCACTAAAATGGCTGCTGAAACAGCACGGTGGTAGGTACAATGTTTTACGACTCATTTCACATTTACTAAGTACTCTTTTCGTGCTGGAACAACTTACCCCCGGCACTTTGAACCCCAGCATCCGCTACGGAATAAAGGTACAACACCTACTTAATAAGTAGGTTTTGTTTAAGTAGTACTTATACTTACATAGGAATTCAGTCAGGCCAAATATTTCTCCTTTGGTAAATCTCATAAATGTGTTCTCTTCAAAGTAAAAATGTACGAGAAGCATGTTTTCCCTGTTGAGAAAAAACAGGTACCTAGGTAAATGATTTGATATGGTTTTAGGAAGATCGAGAAATAACTAGATGTTGGTAGGTAACTAAGTAGACAATGTTTGTAGGCGTAGTAGACTAGATTTGTTGACAATTTTATATTTTGTTAAGTAGGTACCGTACTTGCTGAAAGGCCTACACTGTTCTCCTAATACCTACTTATTAACACTGTCATTTGAAAATATGATTAAAGTCAATTATTTTTAAAAGAGTAACCATGGAGTTTCTTCTCCATAGGAAACGACCAATTGGAACCGTGCAACTATCTTATGACGTTTCATAAGTGCCCATGTAGGTTTATGTGAAATAAAATATTTTGATTTTGAATGTCTGACTTACCGTCACCGAAAACTAATCAGATTAAACCATAACTTTGATTTAATTGACAGTTAATTAGATGCTTAGGTATATTTAATTTCCTGTCCAATGATTCTAATACTATGTTGCTTCCGTTGACCTCAATCTCACATGCCAGTGCAATGGCAACAAATCATTTTAAGGCAGCCTTTTTGGTTAATTCGGTTTATTGGGTAACTTGGTAACTTAGGTCAATAAGGTTGAAATTACGTGAAGTATTCAGGAGTTCTATTGCCGAGGCTTTTGGCGAGGTGTTGCACGAGCATCTCTTTGAGCGGCGCGTCGCTCATCCGCTCTTGGTAGGCGATCTCCGTACATGCCGGCAGACATTCCTCGCACGTTACGTCACGACCTGCAAAACATTTGTAATTTGAATAAAATATTTACCATCATCAGCCTAAAGCAGTATACTGCGGGACATAAGGGCCGCTTTCCGAATTGGCTATAATCGCTCACAGCGCTCACATCGTCTCACATGCGTTCCGATTTAGATATTACGATTATAACAGCCGAGGGCTGTCAACAACTCGGAACGCTCGTGAACGCGCTCACGGTGCTCACGCA
Source organism: Dryobota labecula (assembly GCA_947523025.1). Classification (NCBI taxonomy): domain Eukaryota; kingdom Metazoa; phylum Arthropoda; class Insecta; order Lepidoptera; family Noctuidae; genus Dryobota; species Dryobota labecula. The sequence goes on from OX383303.1 coordinate 14,823,958, forward strand.
ATGTCAAAACGATATTAGAGTATTTCTCTGTGTATACACCAAAAATTTGTTCTTCTTAGGTTAGGTAGCAACTGTAGCCAGAAGAACAATTTTGAAAATGCCACGATACGATATGATGCGACTCAAAACAAAACAGCAAACTGTCATTTTTGACGGCGCTCACGGCGATATTAGTAAAAGGCATGGTCGGCGTTATCGCAAGATGGCGAATGTCATGACGTCATCTATGACGTTTCACGGGACATCGTTATCGCGCTCACGCTAATTCGGTACGGGTTTTAGCACGCGAATATCGATATTATCGCAACTCGGAACGCAGGGAAAGTGTCCAACTCATCTAGACATACACATAAATAAAATTGGAGCTCCATGTGATGTCAAAATAATAGCTTTTTACTAAATGCATAAGGAAGTATATACGGTGCTTATAACAAAACAAAAAAAAAAAAAAAATACGATAAAAAAAAATTGTCTGTTTGTTCCGGTTATCTCAGAAATGACTGGACCGATTTTGACGGGACTTTCACTGGTAGATAGCTGATGTTATAAGGAGTAACTTTGGCTTACTTTTATTTTCGGCTGCTCGCGGGTCCAACACCGTGGATGTAAAAAAAAAAGTTACATTACAAACAGACACGTCAATTTTATTTATTTGTATAGAAACATTCACGTAGGCGAAGCCGCGGGCAGCAGCTACTTTAGCAATAAAATGACTTATTAATTGACTAAGTACTTAAGTCATTTTTGCTTCATTTTGGATCTACAGGATAAGTTTTTAACCGGTGCGCAATTTTTTTTTGTGGTTCAGTATCAGTATCACATTTCTATTATTTTGTTCAATACTTTTTTTTTGGTGCTACTTGAAATCAGCCAAATATGGATACAATCTATTCCTAATAATATCAATGGGCGAGCGCACAACTGATAGGTAACTACTACTGCGTTCCGCTTCACTGACCGCGCCGCAGCGCGTTGTGCGACGAGTATCCATTATACCAGTTTTAAAATAAACATCTTTCGCTAACGATAACTTCATTTTTTTGTACTAAGACATATCAAAATAAGAAATAGATGTATAATAAAACACGTTTAAATTTAATTTGTCAAAATTCGCGCACTGATTACAAAATTTTCCTGTATAATGATCGGAACCAATTTAACCCTACCATTGCTGGTTAGGTATTTGTATAAGCTCGTCTGAGTCGAGAAACTTTGTACGTTTTCAGGTATCTACAGGCATAGAGATAGAGATCTGTGATAGACAAGGGTGTGTAGGCAGGCAGTTAAGCAGTAGGTACGAGTACCTAGAGAACGAAAAGACACCAACCTTCGGGCATGATTTTACTCATGTTTGTATAACACTTTGCGTCAGCTTTCCCACAAATGCGCGTCGATTTATTTTCTGTAAAACATTTCAGATTTCTTTTAGCTTGTTAAAAATACATCATCATATTTATTTCAGTATTATGGTAATATGTCTTTTATTGACTTGAATGTGCTCTGGCGGCTGAGAGTATGTCATGCACACTCAAATGTCTCGCTGGTGGTGGCGTGTGTGTTGGACCATTAAGTTCCCTTCAAAATGGTTGAGCTAAATGGTGCTAATCCATGCGTCATGTTCGTTAACGGGCGCCGTCAGTTCGGACTGGTCATTTTTTAGCTGCCACGGCTTATTTTAATTTACTTTAATTTTTGATTTGTTTTTATTACGGACGCTTCTAACGTGCACGTCTTTCTACATTGTTCTCACATGTATAACTTCAACATGAATGATGTAACCCATATTTTGTAACAATATTTTGTTTTAAAAGAGTGACCGTGGAGTTTCTTGCCCGTTCTTCTCCATAGGAACCTACTACGCTTTGGAATGGGCAACTAGCTTCATCTTTCTGACTGACCGACCCCTTGACAATTCAAAAGTGCCTGTATTTGGTTTATTTGAAATAAATGCTTTGAGTTTTGAGTTTTTTGAGTTTTGAGTATAAAAACATCCACTACCGAATAAAGCCCGATTATAGCCTTCCCTTCTTCCCCAAGAATCACCTCGTGCGCTGCACGAGCCCAACGGATTCCCGCTACCTACCGTCTTACATAATACCTATATCACATCACCTACACCATTATTAGTTATTGATGTGTACTTACTGGGCATATAATAATAGACACATTTGCATACGTCCAACATAGCTTGCGCTTCACACTCCATTTCGCAGTTCTTCAACGTGTAAGTTCTGTGGAAATACAAAAAACTTCACCGTTATCTATCACATAGGTACACGATGTTTTATTACCACCGTTGCATAATTAAACCATAACGTTAGTAGTCGTTGTTTTATTGGTCATGCTATTGCCATGAAAGTAGGTTATACCAAATTAAGTAACCTTTGGGAAAGGTATTTAAAAATCACAATGCTGTTATCTCTGCAAAATCTTGGCGAGAAGAATCAGAATCTTGCAGAATCTTGGTTTTAGGGTTCCGTAGTAGAGGATGAACACTTATAAGTATTTATTTATTTATAGGAGAACCAACAGCTATAACAGATGGATAACAATTGAATATGAAACAGAGCCAATTACAGGTTCTCACGGGTAAAAACAGAAAAAGCAGTTGAAATCTTAGGATCTTAGGATCACTAACAAGCACGATAGAAAAGATTATCAATATATAAGCACTATGCGCTTCTATAAAGAAGTCAGCGTTCAGCTGAGTGCGCGCAGAATAGGTTTTGGTGGTAAATGGGTCAAATGAGAACACTTTACAAAGAATATTAAAGTCGCACCATGTATGAGTTTTGCCTATAGTTAGAAGAGGAAAAAGGAATAGGTGGATTAAGTCTAACTGGGCCTCAAGTCTGCTATTACAATAGTGTCAGAATGGTCTCGCCTTTGTGAGTATTTGACAGTATTTGTATGGCAAATCTGTCAAATACTCACAATGGCGAGACCATTCTGACACTATTGTAATAGCAGACTTGAGGCCCTGATCTCTGGGGGACATTGAAGCGAAGTTTATGTTTTATAGTTTCGCCATGCCCGTCAGTCTGTCTTTTTCTGTCCGCGGCTTAGCTCAGAGTTTAGATATTTAATCAGTTCTTTACTTAGGAAATTTGACATAAATCAACTGTTTAAATACCTAACCGGTGGTTTGAATGTTGGTGAACACAGGCCTTAGTAGGCTAGAAAGCTGTAATTTGGCATGGGTAAACATATTAATCACGGAGACAAAGTGGAAAAAATAAATCTAGAAATACATTTCTTTTTAGGTTACCTCCCCCTACTCTACTCGTCTAACTCATAGGTGTAGGCTATCGTTGAATAAGCCGTTCAAAAATATGGCGGGTCTGTATAAAACCATTTTTCGATTTAGAGATCCGTTTACGTAATATTAGGTATCTAAGCTTTAAAGTGCAAATTTTTGTTAGATTCAAGTGCCAACTAAATGGTTGTTTTTGGATATGTGAATAAACTACTGTGTAACATAGTAACCAAGTTAAAAGGAAAACTATCACAGCTAAGTTGATTGGCTTTACAGGTTAACGAGTAATAGTCGACCAACTTATATTTGCAGTTAATATATAGGTATGGGAGAACATGTTTTTCAACTATAAATGTTAAGTTTCACACACTTATAAAATATATTGGCACATTCACTTTTTTCACATTTTACAGAAACAAGGGGCAAAGATTTTATAAATGTATGAAATTAATAAACTAATTTCGTACATAAAGCTCAAGAGATTTTATAAATATATGAAAATAATAAATTAAATTAATTACTAAGTGAGCGTTTGTTCTTGGGATAAATTCATCCCAATTACGGAACCCTTTATTGTGCGTGTTCCGACCCACGCTTGCCCAGTTTTCTTTTTTTATTTCAAAGATTTAAAGTCCATATCCTGTTGCGGTTCACTAGTTTTAAATGTCTAAAAACTAGGAGAAGTTTTCAGACATTTGACATTCAGCGGGTCATTCATTCAAAGGTATACTTAAGTATAGTAGATATCTACTTACGTACCTGTAAAACACTAGTTCCTTTTCACTGGAGAACAAGCAGAGCCTTTTCTTTATATCAATAGACCTCAGAGACGGTTGCGCATCTAGTATTCTTGGCCAAATTGCAATCCTCGCTTCTATCCCCGGTCCATATATTGCACCCAGGTTCCTGATCTTCGGCGTCTCCACCGGATTGTGGAGAAGGATCTAAAAGACAAATGACTTACGAAAATAGTTTTTTAATAAAGGTACCCGGCCGTGAATATGGCACATCAAGGTATATAATACCTAAATTAATACCTAGTAAAAAAACATTTCTAAAAACTTGCTTTTATTTAAATGCTCTAAAAAGAATAAAATAAACTTTAAATAAAATAAAATCAATTTTAATGATATTTACAGCGTGTTACGGAAAGGGTATATACATATCAAAGGCACGGATTCTTTTGGTGATAAATTAACAAACTACAGGGCAATATTATTTAATACCTATACCTACATAAATAAAAAGTTAAGAAACATTTAACTAAAAATCAAATGTTTCAAATTGAATTCTACACATCACTAGACCAAGTCAGCTGATCGGTGTCAATAAACTACACACAAAGGCCGCTTTCCGAATTGGCTATAATCGCTCACAGCGCTCACATCGTGTCACATGCGTTCCGATTTAGATATTACGATTATGACAGCCGGGGGCTGTCAACAACTCGGAACGCTCGTGAACGCGCTCACGGTGCTCACGCAATGTCAAAACGATATTAGAGTATTTCTCTGTGTATACACCAAAAATTTGTTCTTCTTAGGTTAGGTAGCAACTGTAGCCAGAAGAACAATTTTGAAAATGCCACGATACGATAAGATGCGACTCAAAACAAAACAGCACACTGTCATTTTTGACAGCGCTCACGGCGATATTAGTAAAAGGCATGGTCGGCGTTATCGCAAGATGGCGAATGTCATGACGTCATCTATGACGTTTCATGGGACATCGTTATCGCGCTCACGCTAATTCGGTACGGGTTTTAGCACGCGAATATCGATATTATCGCAACTCGGAACGCAGGGAAAGAAACGGCGGTAACACGTTTGTTATGATTTAAATTTAATAAACTATCGAAAAAAAAATATCAAGCATTTTCTATGTAGTTAGTGCTTTTGAGCTGAAATTTTGTACAGAGATTCTGAACCAGATACACTCTTCACCCCGTTTGTATGGATATACCCTTTCCGTAACACGCTGTATATCATAAAAATTGTGTAAATGATGGGTTTAGCTTGTCATGAGATTTACTCGTGTAGATGTATTTTACCTTTTTTCTTAGATTTACTTATGCCACGATCAACTTACATAAAGGCGCAAACAGGCGCGCCATGCGACGAGACACAAAGGCACCGCGTGTCGCGCCTTTTTGTAGGAGCCTTAATAATGTATCCTTGTTTATCAACACACGGTCCGCCATATTGGATCAAAAATGGCGGTATTTTAGTCATCCTGCATTGTCACGAGAACCACAAAGCACCCACTGTAGGCAAGCGCTAACCAAAACCGGCGCCCTTGTTGCTAGATCGGCTCCTGCCTGGCCTTCCCCGGGGAACTGGGGATCTCACCTAGCAGGGGCCTGGTCGCACGGGCGCCGTGAAGAATTTCGGGCGCTTCCACAGCTACACCACCAAAAACACACTTAGGCCGCTGAGGGGAACCCCCCTCGTGCGGCTAGGTGTGCGACAAAGCACTCCCAACCCCTCCCACGGGAGGGGTTGGGCCGCCAGCACATCAAGTTACAACAAACTATCAAATTTTTTCGTTCGATTTTGAACTTAATCGGAAACATTTTAAAGTTTAAAATCGTTTGGGGAAATCTGACAGTTCCGTGTGATTGATGTGCTGGCCACTGTACTATAATCTGTGCTATAGCGAGTAATACCGAACCTTGAAACCAGCACTTTTGGTGGAAGCGCAATAGTATTCCGAGATATTAGTGTCCAGAACCAGGGAGAGACCATGTTGTGTGCCAATTCCTTCAATCAAAAAAGCACGAATTAGTCTTTAATTAACCAATGGTATAATAACATATATTTATACAATTAGGATATTTTTCTTACCTTTAGGTCTCCAAGGAAAGCCGTCAGACGGAGCGTCTGGTGGATAGCCATCCTCAGGTGTCCAATCCACTGCTGGTGATGGAAATGTCAGGTTCAGGTCATTCAATGATCGTCTGCAACCAGAAAGACTACTGTGAATACCGGCCAAGTGCGTTTCGGAGCACGCACAATGAAGGGTTCCGTAGTGGATGAATTTGTCCCAAGAACAAACTTTACATTGTAGTTGAAAAACTTGTTCTACCATACATTCCAACTGCAAATGTAAGTTTGTACGCACAATATTGAGAGATTTACCATGTTATTTTAAGATTACATACTTCTTATAGATTTTTCTGGCATCTATAAGTATAGAACTATTTTCTGTATTTTTTAAAAAAAATTTAGGCTCAGTAGTTTCGGAGATAATGGATAGATGAAAATTGAACATTGAACATCCTGGAATGATACATTTTCATAAATTTTCTTATAACACTATTCATTTTAGCATAACATAACATCACGCCTTGTTTACGCAGAGGTATACCTACCTATAGTAGGTACACCCACATTTCGCCAGTTATGTTAAAGTCCCATGTTATAGGGGCGAGCCTATTGCCATCAACCGGGCACGAATCCAGACTCCGGGCTGCTACTGAAAAATTCCTAATGGAAAAATCTAATAACACTGCTCGATCTGTGAATCGAACCCAGGACCTCATGCTCAGCAGTAGCGCTTGCGACCTCTGGATCAACGAGGGATATATTCATATAGGCGTATCATCATCATCATCATCATCATTTCAGCCGAAAGACGTCCACTGCTGGACATAAGACACATTTTTATATAATAATTAAAAAAAAATAATTGGGTGGGAAATTATCAAATAACTTCTCCCGTTCTGGACGGAGCTGGAGGGTGTGTCAGACTTTTACTGACTAAAACCCACCCGTGTTCCTTCAGTTGCATGTCTGCCAGGGCCACTGGATCCCTTTCGGACAAACCCGCAAACATGGCAGGTATCGGTCCTAATGGATCCCGTCAGTGCGTGATGACATCTCTTTGAGGCGCGCGTGGAACACAATCCGCCATCGACCCGGGCCTGGTCCTTACCGGACGGCGAGCTGCCCATAGCTCGCCATCTGCAAGCCCGCGCCTCGGTGGCCGGGAATCGCCTATCGATTCCCGCCGCCCAGGGCATCTCCTGCGGCGACTAGTGGCGTGAGGGCGCACAGACTGAATCTCCTTCACGCGTTCCGCCTCCTCCTTCGCGAGCATTACTGCTTCGCAGAAGGAGGTGACTGTCTAAAATAAAACTTTCACAACACGGTACAGTTTGCCAAACTTTTTTTCTAATTTTCTTATTTGCCTACTGCAGCGTCAATGAAAGGCGAGGGTTAGCGACACACTAATTTATTATATAAATTATCAATCTACCCACCACCATACAAATATCATACCCGCAGTCATGCCAACTCGGTACATTTCTCCCCTTTAAGCTAAAGCATAATCTAAAATATAAAACAAACATTTTACAAATCATGATATTTAGTGACTCATGGGTGAGCCCGATTATAAGCCCGCAAAGTACGAGCAGACGCACCTGACGGTGGTGGTGGTGTCTCCGGCCTGGATGCCGCTATAGAACCAGTGGTCTGTGACTTCTCACCAATGCCGTCAGACGCGTCCTCGAATGTGTCCTCCGCCTCCTCACAGACCGAAGGAACCTTTCATTCTGGGGATAATTCCTTACTCTCGGAAACTATGCTAGTCCGAGATAACGAGTGTCGATTCTTATTACATACGGGCATAATTTGATCGACATGTCTACGCCAGCCGACTCCACGTCCAACGTCTACTTTGTACGAGACCGGTCCAGTCTGGTCGACTATCGTTCCTGATAACCACTTGTCCCCCCTCGCGGTGTAGTCGCGGGCCAGTACCGCGTCGCCCGGTGCCAGCGCGCGTGTCGTGCCGCCTGCAGCGGCCACTTGCCGCTCCTGCGCGGCGCGCACTACCGCCGACACGTTGGGCCGAAGCGCATCGAGGCGCCCGCGGAGCCTACGCCCTTGCAACGCCACCGCAGGGGAGACACCAGTGGTTGCATGTTGACAGTTACGATATTGGAATAAAAACTTACAAAGTGCCGTGGCGACGTCCTCGCCCTCGTACAAAGCACGTTTGATTGCTTTCTTAACGGTTTTTACCGCATTTTCTGCTGCACCGTTTCCCTGCGGTCTGTAAGGAGCTGTAGTCACGTGCTTTATACAATTTCTCTTACAAAACGTTTTAAAATCCTGAGAGAAAAATGGTGGGCCGTTGTCAGTGACAAGTAATGATGGTAAACCGAAACGAGCAAAAATTGTTCTCATTGCTGTGATTGTCGCCTGCGCGTCCGTCCTACTCATAGCAATAGCTTCTATCCATTTCGAGTTTGCGTCCACCATAATTAAATACCGTTTTCCCCCACAATCCCCAAAGTCTGCATGTACTCGCTGCCATGGATGTAGCGGGAACTCCCAAGGATGCAGTGGCGCGTGCGGCGGCGCGTCACGCACGTCGTGGCACGACGTGCACGCGCGACATACCTCCTCTATGTCCCTATCTATACTGGGCCAATACACATAGTTCCTTGACAAATTCTTCATTTTATTCATTCCTAAGTGCCCATCGTGAATTTCATCTAAAATTTGTTTTTGTAATGCGTTCGGTATAACGATCCTGTATTTATAGATGAGGCAACCCAATTCTATAACTAAATCCTGTTTCCTGGCAAAATACGGTTTCTCAGTATCCGACACTGTCAACGGCCAACCAAATAAGACATAACCTTTAACCTTGCATAACAATGTATCTTTCTCGGTCTCCTTAGCAATATCCTTAAAACTAATTGGAATAGTTTCCTCTATTAAATTTATGTAAGTGACTGCGTCTACTAAGCGACCCTCCTGAGGTCGCGGTAGCCTCGATAAAGCATCGGCCGGCCCATTATCAGCCGAGCGGACAAATTCTACACTGAAGTCGTATGCGGCCAAGCGCGCCGCCCACCGCTGTAGCCGGCTGGCAGCGGTCTGTGGAATGCCACCCTTAGCACCAAAAATGTGCGTCAACGGCTGATGATCCGTGCGTAATCTGAAACTCCTACCGAACAGGTATTGATGGTGCTTTGTTATACCAAACAATATCGCGAGTGCTTCCTTATCGAGCTGACTGTAATTCCGCTCGGCCGCGTTGAGTGTGCGGGACACACAGCTAACCGGGCGCTCGCTGCCATCGGAATAGCGGTGAGCCAACACTGCGCCTAGCCCATACGCACTACTGTCTACCGCGAGCACGAGCGGTCGCCCCTCCTCGTAATGTGCTAAAACTCGCTCGCCCAGGAGAACTCGCTTAGCTTCTTTAAACGCCTGCTCACAACTAGCATCCCATTTCCAGCGAACATCTTTTTTAAGTAAATTATGTAAAGGATATAACAATGTGCTCAAATTTTTTATGAATTTTCCGTAATAATTTATCATTCCCAAAAAACTTTTCAGTTGAGTTATATTTTCTGGTGTGGGCGCGCTGGAAATAGCATCCAATTTAGCAGTGTCTGGCCGTAAACCCGTTTTGTCAATAACAAAACCTAAATATTTTACGCTGTCTTGTAAAAAATTACACTTACTTAACTTAACTGTTAAACCCGTCTCGCGCAACCTTTCGAGTACAGCTCGTAAATTACTAATGTGTTCTTTATCATTGGCCCCCGTTGTGCATATGTCACACAGTGGAACGAATGTATGGGAGCGGTTGGACGTAGACATGTCCGAAAAATAAGAGTAAAATTATGACAAACTAATGATGCCATCTTATTCGATTACTTAATGCCTTCATAAATTGTGGTGATGAATTTCTTCATAACTCCCATATTTCGGGAGTAATTTGAGAAAATGTGAAATTTTACTATGAAAATGAGTGTATCGAGCTCTCTCCCTCCTGATTCCGGGCTTGTTTCAAGTAGCGGTCTCTAATATCGTAATGCTATTACTAAGAGCTATATTTAATACTAAGACACATAGTGCGCCAAATGCGCACTTTCTGGGATAAAAGGAAATGAAAATTTAAAAAAAAAAACGTTTTTTCCCCATTTGTATTTACTTTAAACCGCAGACAGACTTATTAAGAGGTCTATAAATATATTATATATATACAGAAATATATATTAACAAAAATATTCACAAGAACTGATGAGAGTATGACTTTTAAGTAAGTTGATAATAAATTACCTAGTTTCATTAAAAGTACAATAAATAATTAAGATGTAAGCTCTAATTTACTAAGTTACACATTTTAAAACAATAACATCATTTAATTATCTTCGTCATCATCATCATCATCATCAATTAATTCAAATTCAGAATCGATGTCCGCTAAATCATTTATGTTAACAAATTCGATATCACTTTTCTCAGAATCCGTAAGCTCATAAAATTCCTTAAAAGAAGATTTTTTTACAAACTTATTTCCTTTTGGACGGATACTTGTAACAAGTGGATCAGAAGACAGTAAAAGATTGTGCATAATATCTTCATTGCATGAGATACTGCTATGCTTTCGAGAATGCCCCTCTCTATATTTTCTAAAATCTTTATTTCTAGCCTCAGATGCCTCTTCGGATAGAAAACCAATGGGCACAATTGACATGTTCTGAACTATGTCTGGCCCATGCATTAAAATTTTATGAAGTGAAGAAGGCATATAATACCATGGGTATAACTCCACGTAAAGCTTAGCAGTATCAAAGCAGAACTCTCGGAATTTAGTTACGTTGATCTTCTCTCCTGATGAAATACACTGCAAGATCACACAGATTTTTCTTAAAAGCATAGCATCTATTCCGGTCAGTTCAGCAGATTTAGTGTAGTTTTCAAAAAATCTCCTTGCCGAGTTGCCATTGTTGGTGGATCCACTGCCTTGTTTCACAACATCGAGAAGTAAGCCCGTTTCTCTTCTTACAGCCTCTTGAACTCTTTTCTTCCTGTCATCAACTTGCCTTTTTGCTATATCACCCCTTACTTGCCATGATTTTATGTCTAATTTGTAGGAAATGTGTAATAAGCATTCCATTGAGCGAATCCAAGCGTGAAGGGTGCTTAAGCTATATTTATACATGTCCTCGTTTGCGTGTTTATCTTTGATTAACTCTAAATTATTCATTTCTTTAGGACAAGCCTTGCATATGTCACACACTGAAGCTGCTGTATTGGATATAATGGAATGAATTTTACCATCAATCATTGTCAACAGCAGTTGGTGTTTGACACTAATTCCATCAGTGATGGTGGATGGAGTTAAGGCTTCAATCTCTGCTTCGATTTCAGCCATCTCTCTCTGCACATTTTCTTTGGTTTCCTTTATAAACTTAAACAATATTGGCCGGCAAAATGAAGTGGAAGATGGTCGCTCGTTTTCCCAAATTGTTACACCTTTTGAGACGAGCCGCAGTGGTACAAGACTAATCATAAAATTACTAGCAAGATCGATTTGCTCATCTTCACTCGTCCTTTGAAGATAAATGCTTTGGCTAGATGATCCGTCAAAACCCCATTTGCTGGTCAATACGAGCTGTTGATTGGGATCAACAGGGGTTTCTAACGACCTAATAAGTCTTCTTGAGGTTAAATCCATCAAGGCTTGTAATTTGATTTTTGCAGAGCTCTCTGTAACTGTGAGATCTTCTTTGGCCGGATAGCACTTAATTTTTTCTTTAACCAACATGTAGTAACTCGGGTATTGAAGAGCTCCTTCTTGAGTGTTGAAATCCCGAAGAGTGTTATAGCGCCATTTCGATAAGTTCATCGATACATAAAGAGCCAATGCCTTCAAAGGGGATATTTCCCGTACCTGAATTGATTTACCTTCAATGAAGGCTTTGATTTTTGAGGCCTCTTCTGGATTCTCCGTCAAGTATTTCATAACATAAGCTGTATCGCTTTGTCCTGCCTTTTGAAGCGCCCTTTCGGCCGAAAACATAATTTCAGCGCTGCTACTGCTGCATGAAAGACTATCTTCAGTGCGTCTTCTTTTTTGCCGGTTACTAAGGTCCTCAAAAGATTTACGAGGACTAGGATGTGTACAAGTTGAAGCATCAGATTTAGCAGGAGAAATTATGGGCTCGATGACGTCACTTATATTTTCTGTAGAAGGTTCCATATTTTCATTCTGTAATTCCGGCCATTGAATTGCAGCCTGTAGCCAAATCTCATGTTTCTTCCGAAACTTATCTGTGCTTCTTCCAGACTGTGTCCATTTTGCATAAATGCGGTAGCAAAATCGACGACACCAGTCTTTTAAACTTGTTTCAGCACTTTCACATAACTGAACACAACTGTTATCTTTTAAAACACTGAACAAATAGTTAAAGTCGCGTAAATCTTTATGTGCGCGTGCGCATAAAGCAACGTGAATATCAAGATTTGTATTAAAATTTGGAAAATACATTGCGAGATTAGCTTGGATACAACGAGGTGTAAATCAACACTGATTTTAAAGTTACTAATAGTGACCTATTTATATAAAATCCAGGTATCCCAGGTATCCTTTGTTAAATATTGCAAGGTAATTAGTTATTGTGATAATTAGTAAATGATGCATGCTAAATTAGTGTATTAAGAGCCATTTAGTAATTAAATAATAGCAATGTTCTTATCAGTAATCATTAGTGCATCAGTTTTATATGTAAACCTTAAGTCCCTAATTATATATCCTAATTAGCTTATATCTTCTCTAATTGGCTGCTCAGAAATGTTATTGTAATAAGGTAAACCTTTAGAAAAACGGTTTTAATCAACAAAATAAACAAAAAATAAAAAAATTGTGTTATAAAATAAACATCACTCTTTATCCCAGAAAGTGCACATTTGGCGCACTATGTGTCTTAGTATTAAATATAGCTCTTAGTATTAGCATTATGATATTAGAGACCGCTACTTGAAACAAGCCCGGAATCAGGAGGGAGAGAGCTCGATACACTCATTTTCATAGTAAAATTTCACATTTTCTCAAATTACTCCCGAAATATGGGAGTTATGAAGAAATTCATCACCACAAGTTATGAAGGCATTAAGTAATCGAATAAGATGGCATCATTAGTTTGGCATAATTTTACTCTTTTTTTTCGGACATGTCTACGTCCAACCGCTCCCATACATTCGTTCCACTGTGTGTCATCGAGAAAAACAACACAACCTGGTATACCACGTAGAGTTTCCTCCATTAATTTTTGGAACTTCTCGGGTATGCACGCTAGTCCGTACGGCGTACGACGGTAAGCATATGTCCCGCGGTGAGTTGTAATTGCTGTGTAGGGTTGAGACTCCTCTGTTAACAAACACTGTTCGTAAGCGTGAGTGAGATCAATTTTCGTAAATTTTTCTCCTCCGCTTAAGTTCGCGAACAACTCATCGATGCGAGGCAAAGGATAATAATCACGCTTGAGTTTTGGGTTAATTGTAATTTTGTAATCCCCACAAATGCGTATATCTCCATTTTTTTTAACCACTGGCACAATGGGCGTTCCGTAGTCGGAATAGTCCACGCGGTATATGGAGCCGTCGGACTCCAGTCGCGTCAGCTCGCGCTCCAGGCGTGCGCGCAATGCTAGCGGAACAGACCGCGCACGCACGTACACAGGTTCATCGTTAGTCAGCTGTAGTCGAATGGCTCGCTTACAAGTACCTAACTTATCCGTAAACACTTCCGGAAATTCAGCACATAAGCGGTTCACGAATGCATCGTCGGTAATCTTATACAAATTTATTTGTGTTACTTTCAGGGCACGCAACCAATCTCGTCCCAGTAATGGGCACGCTCCATTTTTAATTACGTAAAGCGGCAAGGATTTTACTTCTACATCCCGTAACCTAACTCGGACTTCTATAAAGCCAAGCGATTCGATGCTCGAACCGGCATAACTACGTAACATCAAATTATCAGTCATAATTTTCTTATGTGAAAATTTTCGGTTATACATGTCTTCATTTATTGCCGAAATACGACTACCGGTGTCGATTTCACACTTGGTCTCAAAGTTATCTATGCTGATGGTTATAAAGTACGGTTTATTATCCTTACCTCTAACGACAATCTTAAACATATCGTCTGAATCGTCCTCACCGCTCATATAATTTTGCCGACTGTCTGCCTGGTTGCCACTACCTTTCACTGATTTGCACATCACTCGTAAATGACCTCTTTGTTTACACTCGTCACAATTATAATTCACGTAACGGCACCTGTCCGCGCGATGCGCCTTACCGCAACGCCAGCATGCTGGCGCAGCCGCCGCGCCGCTCAGCGACGTGCCCGCCGTGCGCTCCGTGCCCGCCGCGCCTGCCGCGCCGGCTGGGCCAGCCGTACCGCCCGCGCCAGCCGGTGTGCGCGAGCCGCGGGTGCGTCCCCGCCCCCCGCGTGAGTAGTGCAGGTCTTCACCTGCCTCGCCGCCGGCACCTGAGGTCGTCGTAGGCACCGTGCTGCCGCTCACCTCCGCGTGCTTCTCCGCAGCCTCCAGAGCTAGTGCTAACTCCACCGCCTCCTTATATTCTATTTTCCTTTCCGCAAAGATTCTTGAACGCATTGCGTCATTTGTCAAACCCGAAACAAACTGATCTCTTAGATTTTCCTCGAGCGCAGAACACTTCTTACATTTGCCAAAATTACAAGTTGTTGCCAAATGTTTTAGAGCCTGTAAATATTCCATCAAGGGTTCGCCGGTCCGTTGTCGCCGCAGCCGGAACACGTGGCGCTCGGCGATCTCAGATCGCTGCGGTTCCAAATGATCGGTAACTAGCTTCACCAATGTCTCGTAAGATTTGTTCTCGGGAAAATCAGGGGAACACAGATCACACATCAACGAATAAGCGGCTTCGCCTACGATTGTTATTAACATCGACACTTTTAGGTTATCTTTGATGTCGTTTAGTAAAATGTACTGATTTACTCGGCGTATGTAAGCCGGCCATTGTTTTGAACTGATATTGAACGGTTCTAACTTTCCGATTGGCATCTTAATAACTGTAATGTCGATACTGCACGCGCTTAATAAAAACACAAAAAATATTTGATAATCCCGGACTCGTCGCCAATGCAGCGTCAATGAAAGGCGAGGGTTAGCGACACACTAATTTATTATATAAATTATCAATCTACCCACCACCATACAAATATCATACCCGCAGTCATGCCAACTCGGTACACCTACCAAAAGTGACCCCCATATTCAATAGTACTTAGATTGTTATACAAGGGATGAAAGGGACCTATTTAGGCACGAGATGGTTTGGTGTACGAGCGTAGCGAGGGCGCCAATAGTTCGAGTGCCTAAATAGGTTGTTTCACCCGAAGTAAACACTATATGCTTTTCATTTCGAATATGAGGAAAGTAATAAAAATCCTGATTGGTTAAACAAATACATATCTGAATCTGATGAACTCATTAAATACAAATATCTGTATAAGTAAATAATCAGCACTCGAAAAAACATTTGAAGATCGAATTGCCGCTTTCCGCCTTTTTAAAGGACTAAACACAAAAAGGAAAAGGTTCTCAATTCGGTAGTACTTTTTTTTAAGTTTCTTTTTCTGTGGCATTATACCAGCCAGTATTTTTTATCATTGATGATGGTAAATATTTAGCGGAACCCTAAAAATTACTTCTAGTGGTTAAAACCTAGGTAAAAGATCCATATCACTATCGGAGACAAATTAATCAAGAATTTTTCTTTGCTCACGGATTCCTGAACATATTATCTCGGTGCACCACGTTGAAGGTGCAGCAGAGTCCTTCGTCAGTCAGTTGTGCGTTAAACAGGTCCTCGCAGTTCACATCCGAGGAGTCCCAGATGCACTTCGCGAGCATTTCGCTGCACGGTTGAGTCACCTGAAAAATAATACCGTTATGAAGCTTTTGAAGAGCTTTTCATGAGCAAACTGGGCACGATTTTGGTGCCATAATAAATAATACTTTTTAGGGTTTTATTATAACTGGTTGTCGATCTCAACAAGGTTGCGAAAAGAAAGTCTAACATTTTTTGAAGTGAAAACTTCTTTAGACGCGTTGAGCGCCTTTTTTGGTAGGGGAAAAACTTTTGGTTCGCGATCGTCACCGAACGCTTTCCATGAGCTATATGTATACTGTGTATGTATGTGTACTTTTTGGGTGAACAAAAATCATGGAACTCGCGTCATCGTCACCGAACGCTTTCCATGAGCTATATGTATAAAAGAACAGTTATTCAAAAGTTTTGTGTTTTCACTTCTGTCGGCAGTCCTTAGGTATGACTGCCAATTTTTTTTTTGACGTGAGACATGACAACGTCTAATAAATCGATGTACGCTGGCTGCATGCACGAAAAAGGATGACTCATTGTCCCGTTACGCGCATTGTCCCGTTACGCTCATTGTCCCGTTACGCTCATTGTACGCTTGCGCCGCATCAATGTTTTGTTATGACGTTGTCACGTTAAACTATCGTCCGTAAACCAACTTTACAGACAACCAATTTTTTTTATAATACTTTGCCCCACACTAGGAACTTCTCCTGTATCGTGGGTGCGTTTACAAACATTTAAACTCACATACACAAACAGCCAGACCCGGAACAACTATTTTGTTTGAAAATATTGTACGGGGGGGGGGTAAATATTTTCAAACAAAATGGCCTTTGTAATTTACAAGTCAGTTTAGGAAGTCATTAGATATAATTGAACAGTTCTAATCAAACTTGACACTTCGTTATACGAGCTGCTGCCCACGGCTTCGCTCGCGTGGCTATTTCTAAAATAAAAGTAGCCTAAGTTACTGCTTATAATATCAGCTATCTGCCCGTGAAAGTCCCGTCAAAATTGGTCTAGCCGTTTCGGAGATTAGCCGGAACACAGGCAAAAAAATTGGCAGTCATAAGCAGGGCTTTAAATTCCGGTAAATTTTCATAATGTTACATTGTATTGACAGAGTTAACGTTATTATTAAAATAACGGTAATCGATTTAACGTTATTTATGACCCAATTAATTTTATCGTTATTTTAAACGGGTGAGATGTAAGTAGTGCGGGGCCTGAGGCGTGCGGCGCGGCGGGAGCCCGCTCTCGCGACTCTCTGATGCCGTGCCGATCAAAACGTTGCCTGAATCTGCCCGATTCTTACCCACAGAAGGGCAACGTAGCTAAATTAACGTTACTTATCGTATTTTTGTTAATGTTAATTAACGTTATATTACTGGTAATGTTATCAAGTAACGTTAAATTTTTCTAACGTTAGTAGGTTAACATTGAAATTTAACGTTACGTAATGGTTATTATTTTGTTATTTGGTAACGTTAACAAGCCCTGGTCATAAGTACAAACTCAAAACTTTGGAAATCGCTCGGAAGTTTTACTAAAAGTCTGGCGCAATACGTCACGAGCATGTCGCGCATTACGGTGACGTGGTGACGCGAACCCATAAGTTTTATGAAAAAAGAAGTTTTGACTTCAAGAAAATATAAAAATATTTTTTTGTAAGTACAGTCGCGGAATGAAAAGGTTGACCAGTTTTCAAATAAATTCATTTACGCGTTGCAAGCACATGTTACCTTTTTAAACTGTGTAACAGACGAGAGTGTTGTATTGAAAAATATGTTAAACTGTTTGACAACAAAGTTCAAATTTACTTAGGCGAATGTTCCTTGAATATTAATAGTTGAACAAGAACCTTTTTATTAGTTTGTTCTTGCCATTACGTTGTGTCAAGTTTGATAAATCTAATTACATCCTCTTCGCTTTTAATGATTAAAACTATAAATGTGAATAACAGTTCCTGTCAATGCCAAATGTCATTGCCATTTTTTTTCATTCATGTAGTGAAATGACATTCATTATGACGGAATTTGTCATACTCGGTCGATAAAGCTGATACTGATAACCTAAACTGCGTAAGCAAAAACAGATCTTAAGGTGGTCAACCTTTTCATTCTGCGACTGTACATACCGTATATAATTTCATATGCATCTATATAGTAAAGTAGTTGTTATTTTGACATTACAAATAGACACTTCAATTTTATTTATTTGTACAATATGTAATCGTGAATTTTCGGTTTTGTTCACCAGTCGTGGTGATTTTTAAGGGACTTACATATGTCCAGCAGTATACGTCTTTGTCTGATAAGTATGGTGTTAAGACTTATATGGTACCGTAAAGAGAGATGGATTGAATAGGCAAAGATCCTCTGCAGGTACAGCAGTGGCGTAACTATACCGTTCGAGGCCCGTCGCAAATTATCGGATGCCCCCCCCCGAACCAACAATAATAGTATTTTTTATTTTATAATACTTATATATACACTTTTACTTGTAAGAGTGTAAGAGATTAATAATAAATCACTACGTGAAGTAGGTACAGTGGCCAGCACCTCAAGCTACACAAAACTGTCACATTAATTACGGGCGCCTCAGTAACGGTAAAGATCACACAATTGATCTGTTTTGGAAATATCTTGAGTAGTCTACACTATACATACACTAATATTATAAAGAGGAAAGATTTGTACCTATTTTTGTATGTTTGTATGTTTGTAATGAATAGGCTCAAAAAGTACTGGGCCGATTTAAAAAATTCTTTCACCAATAGAATGCTACATTCTTCCAATTTGACATAGGCTACATTTCATTTTGAAAAAAAATAGGGATCCTTGGTAAAATTTGAACAATGTAACCGAAGGTGTAGAAAAATGAGTCTTAAAATGTCTTTCGTATTGTCTACCCCGTGCGAAGCCGGGACGGGCTGCTAGTATCAAATAAAATGGTGCTATTACTATTTCATTTACCAGAGCATTTTCCACTTTTTGAACCAGAACAGCAATGGCAGTATTTTTGGTCTTAAGTATTTAATCTGGCCCTTAGGTTTGCTCAGCAACTCTTGTAAAATAGGATCGTATTTGGCTAATAAGTCAACAACATTAAAAAAATATCCTTTTGGACCAATAATAATAAAAGTTGGGATTCTCTGACCAGGGGCCCCTTCCGGCTGGGGGCTCGTGGAATTTTGCCGACTTGCCACCCTGTAGTTACGCCACTGAGGTCCAGGTGCCTAAATAATTATGTGAATACAGTTAAGGGGCGAGTGATAAAAATTGTGGTGTGACTGTGTCGTGGACGTACGTATAAATACGTGTACGTCTGCAGATGTATTGGCGCCGTTTTTGATACGCTCGGACGCCTTCATTCTTTTACGTTTCCGGCACCGCTTCGCCTGTTATATGGTGTTTTATGGGTGCGACTGGATTGCTCTTGAGAAGCCCTTTCTAACCGTATATGACTTCTATATTTTGATTTGGCTTTTTGACGAATATAGGCCGACTTTGCTTTATTTTTTTTAATTATTTTTTACTTTAGTTCCATATAATTATATTCACTATAACTATTACACACTAATGTTATATACGCAATCAATAGATCTTGATGAGAGCTGATGATTGAAACTCAAACGAACGTCGTAGCTTCTCCCAGACAAAATTTATATCAAACGGAAATTATGTGACGCAGAGAAACGACCACAAAATTGCAGTGGTGGCCCTCCGTCATGCGTGATGCCTCACAGTCCACACTCAACGTAACGAATTCTGTGATCTTTTAGCTATCGCGTCGTGAAATTAAACTTTGGATGTACATAGATGATAGTTATGTAGCTGCAACAGCAAATTATATCTCCGATTTTGTTATCATCAGTTTTATGAATTGCATCTCACTATAGAAGCAAATTTAAAGATGTATTCACGTCAAAAATCAACTAACATTAATCAGAAATGATCTGGTGTGATCCCAATCAGCGCTGCCTGCGATGTCATCCTCAAATAACTCAGAGTCATCCCTTGAGCTGCACAAACTCTGCAGCAGCTTTTTGTCAACTGGATCCCTGTTACGTAAAATAACATTGTTACAATATAGGTATGCGTCTCATTAATTAGTAAATAGTAGATAATCAAGTGTTTGTAGGTTTAGATCTAACAATAGGCACGATATATTTTTAACCTAAAGGGGAATTTGCTTGCGTCCATAGAGGTTATGTTTTGACGTCTGTCCATTGTTATAATAGGTTCTTCGGACGTTTTTCCTATAACGTGCTTATTTTTATATAATTTTGCTTCTTTATTATTAACTAGCTGTTGCCCGCGGTTTTGCCCGTATGGCTTTATCAAGTAGCTTAGTTACTGCTTATAACATGAGCTATCTGCCTGTGAAAGTCCCGTCAAAATCGGTCCAGCTGTTTCGGAGATTAGCCAGAACAGACAGAAAGACAGACAATAAAATAAAAAAAACATAAACTCACGCCTCCTTCCCATTGGGGTAGGCAGAAACTATGGAACGCCATCTGCTACGTTCCTTATGAGTACAGACTCCTTTTGCTTTGTTTGTTGTAGATCTGGTCATACACTTACGCCGGTTGCGAGTACTACGCGACTGACCTTTCTGTAGAACATCACCAATTAGGTCACTATAATGTCCTCCTAGGGCATCCCCTGCCGACGTTTCATGCTTCTTTAGCCACACCCAACATTCACTTCCATACATAAGGTGCGTAGGTAGTGCAGACCATTGTGAATAGCCAGTCGAGCCTTTTTGGGCATCGACTGGTTGGTCACAATCGCATGTATAGCACTGTGGCGGTATCAACAACGCCACATGCGAACTACGCATCAAGACCTGACGTCACAAATCCTGCATCGCGCTATTAGAGTTTACCGCGCGACTAGCATATATACAACATCCCGACATCAACCGTTGGGCAGTTGCCCACCAGACACAACACCCGTCTGGTCGGAGGATCCTCCCTTTACTATAGAGTATGAGTGAACTTTACACCCTGTTCCTCATACCTCTTAAGCACCATTAACTTTATTTCCCGCATTTATTCTCCTTTCCACATCTACATCAATCTTTCCATCCCTTGTAAACTGACTCCTCAAATAAACAAACTACTTGCTCCACATTCTTATCATTTATTTTCACATCACAAACCAATACATCCTCTTCTCTTTCAAATACCATAACCTTCATCTTATTCACATTTATATTCATCCCTTACATCTTATATGCTTTATCCATCACTGTCACTATGTCTTGCAATTGTTCTGCTGACGATGCAAGTAGAACTTGATCATCTGCGTAGAGAAGGCATTTGACTGGCAACTCATTCATCCTCAATCCGCACTTTCACCCTCTTACAACCTCTTTTACCCTCTTTCAAATATATCAGACAACTATCCATGTACAAGTTGAACAGCCACGGTGACGCTACACAACCCTATGTAACACCCCTTGAGATGCAGAACCAGTCTGTGTATGCTTCATTTATCCTAATACAAGCACTGGAATCCTTGTTAGAAAGATTTCAGTGCCCGTACCAAGCGCCAGTCCACACCGTACGCTAGGGCATGCAATATCGGAAGGTTTTCAATTCCGGAATTGAGTTCCAATACTGGAGATCTGATTACGGGATTCCGGAACTGGTTAAAGTTTGTTTCAAATCAAACAAGATTTATAATTTATATCAGTCTTTTAATCATTTTTAGTAACAAATTAAACATCTTTCTCCCTTATTACTGTAATTAAACATTGGCCGTCTAGCGGCTTGTGGAAAGTTCCACAGACTAGTTTGGTTCGTTTAGATAAAATAATAATCAAAATATCAACAAATTATGAATATCGGAATTCCGATATTACTCTTCTCAATTCCGGAATTGAAATATCAGAAAAATTGTTACGGAATTCGGGAATTACGAAATTCCGGAATTCCGGAATGCATGCCCTACCGTACGCGGATAGTGTCGACCACAGTTCTTCCCTCCGCACACTGTCACAGGCCTGTTCCAAGTCAACGAAAGCACAGTAGACGTGCTTGTGCTTTGCCAGATGTTTTTCGGCTATGCACCTTAACGAGATCTGATCTATACATCCCATTCCCTCTCTAAATCCTACCTGCACATCCCATATTTTCTCATCTGTCACTCTTATCAATCTATTTATTAACACCTTCGCATACAGTTTGGCGACAACACTCAAAAGACTAATGCCGCGGTAGTTTTTACACTCCTCCTGAGAGGCTTTTCCCTTATATAGTGGTATGATTACAGCCTTGCACCGGTCCCCCGGCACACGGCCATATCTCCGACAAATATTAAAGATCCGGCACAATAGGCTTGCTATTACCTCGTCACCGCTCTTCAGCATTTCAGCAGACAAGATCATACCCTGTACTTTCATATGCATTTACTTAAAACCTGTTATTTTGACATTACAGACGGACACATTAGTGTATATCATCATCATGATCATCATTTCAGCCGAAAGACGTCCACTGCTGAACATAGGCCTCCCCCAATTGGGGGGGGTTTGCCATAATCGCCACGCTTGGCAGGCGGGTTGGTGATCGCAGTATGGTGTTAAAATGCATAGAGAACGCTGCTTCCCATTCTCTAGTAAGTCCCTTAGTCGCCTTTTACGACACCCACGGGAGGAAATGGGGTGGTGCTATTCTTTACATCCGGCATCACAAGGTACATAGTGTATGTAGTTTAGATATAATATTTCTTCAATATTATTTTATCGTAGCTGTGGTAAAAAATTAATAAGTTGATTTGGTTGTAGCTCAGATATGCAAACAATCAAGTGCACTTAAAGATCTACAAAATCAGTTACCCATACTCCGAATATCTTTCGGCGACGGCCTTCTTGGCCTGGTTGACGTTACAGATAGTGAGAGCAGGGAAGGGCAGGTTGCTCAGCGGCATGTTCTCGGGGTTGATGCTCACTATCATTGGAGATGAGCGCCATTTCGCGTAGATGTTTAGTATGAAGAACCCTGCGCTGACTAATGAACAGCCGAATGCTGTTAGCCAGAAGAATCTGAAATTGTAAATGGTTATCCCACCAAAAACATTTCATACAAGGTAGGTTGCCAAGACTTACTTATCGCTTTCATGGTTAAAAAGTTATCAGATCTAATGTAGAGCCAAACCCCTAACTCTACAAGGCCTAACTCTACAATCCTAATCTTGGTCAAAATGTACCCCACGGCCGTTTCGCGGCCGTCGCACAGACACTCCTGTGAACTATTATTATGGTAAAAAAATTAAATCACTGGTCTTTAATGTTGTGTCATGCAATGGTTCAATGGAACGGCCATACATTTTGACCAAGATGTAAGGTTTGTAGAGTTAGGCCTTGTAGAGTTAGGGGCTTGGCTCTATATTAGATCTGGGCCTCAAGTCTGCTATTACAATAGTGTCAGAATGGTCTCTTCATTGTGGGTATTTGACAGATTTGCCATACAAACACTGTCAAATACTCACAATGGCGAGACCATTCTGACACTATTGTAATAGCAGACTTGAGGCCCTGATAGTGTGTTGCCCGTGGTACTTACCAGTATTACTGCCAGTAGTACCACGGGTAAAAAAAAAACCCGTAGTACTACCAAGTGATCCAATAGTACCACGGGATGTTTTTTTTACCCGTGGTACTACTGGTAGTCCACATTTCATAGTTTAGTTCAAAATGACGAATCATACAATTTTCCTGCGAGTGGATAATTAGACAATGGTAAAAACATTTCTGCGGCAGATTGTATGATTCATCATTTTGAACTGAGTGAAATAGGTTAGGTTAGGTTAAAACTGTAAACAACCGCGCGCGAGCCGAGCGAGCCTAGCGAGCGGTGCCGCGGCAGCGGCCGGCGAGCGCTACTTCCAAGTTGCTCGCAGAAATGTTTTTACCATTGTCTAATTATCCGTGTTTTCGCAATATCCCTAGGGTTTTCGTGGAGTAAACTATGAAATGCGGACTACCAGTAGTACCACGGGTAAAAAAAACTTCCCGTGGTACTACTGCATCGCTTGGTACTACTACGGGATTTTTTTTACCCGTGGTACTATTGGTAGTAATACTGATAGTACGATGGGCAACAAACGGATCTGATAACTGATTAGCAGTGAAAGCGTAATGTAAGTCTTTGCAAACTAATTCACATGAAATATTTTTGGTGGGATTTCATTTATTTTTGTAGGATGCTCTATTTCTTTTTATTTTAGCGGTGATAGTGTACTGATATTTCACATACATGTTAAAATCTACACCATCATTATATTCTCATATCTATTTTTCTTACTTGTAGTACAGTCGGGTAAGGTATTTCTTGCACGCCAGCAGCTACTTTCTTCATAGCCAACGAAAAAGTTTATTCTTCATTGTTTGTGTATATGCTAATCTTGCTTTCGTGAACAAATGGAAGTAGGTATACCTATTATTTGTAAGAAATACAGACTAGCACCTCCTTTTAACGAAAAAAAAAAAAAAAAAGTTATAAATTTCTTAATTGTTTGTGTGCAAATCCAAGGCTGCACACCTCAGCTTTCTAGGACTTCGGGAAGTACCGAAACCTTTTTTAAACAGACCTGCAGCCCTCATTACGGGGATTAGAAGGTGAAACTTATAGATTTCTTAATTTTTTTGTTGTTTAGTATGTAAATCCTAGCCTGCATTCCAAATTTCAGCTTTCTAGGACATCGGGAATTGCCCTTGAGGTTTTAATGAGTGAGTGAGTGAGTCAGTCAGTGATGAAAAATCCAAAGTACAAAAGCTAGACAAATGAAACTTAGTATGTTTTATAAATCTGCTAATTGCATCTTATCCTGAGAATTGGAGCTCTCTAGCATTATCCAGGCCGAAGCTATGAGGGTTTGAAAATACGACGAAACCTTTCGAGAAAACGTAGGTAGTGCTTTTGTTTTTGGCTCGTCTTGGCTTGGTTTGAGGTCTCTTTGAAACTATATCATGCCAAAGCATAATGCTGAAAAATATACAGGGTGTTTCATGAGAGATGAATGCGCACTCAATTGTGGAGCTGTAGTAACGAATTTTACAAACATAAATCAAGTTTAACCATACAATTAACTTTTGAAAACAAATATTGTTAGGCTACCCATTGTCCTTCTTTCGAAGCTTACATTCTTCGTGATTTAGGTACTGAGTATCCTATTGTATGTACAGATATGTCTGACTATAAATAAATAGAAATAAAGGCAAGATAAATGAGCGATCTGTTCAAATGAAAAATCGAAAACGAAATGTCGCACCTTTCGAACCAAGTCAACTTCCGTTCTCCGATGTATCGAAGCCCGTGGAGTGTGGACGTTAGCAGATAAGTTCTCACATCGTTGCCAAAATTATTGACCTCATCTTCCGTTTGATGTGGAACTTTTGTCACTGGTGGTCTTTCCTGCACATTAATAGAGTAGACCATTTGTAAAAATAGATTCAATTGAACAATGAGCTCCATCACGTCCCAATATCATTGACATCTTCACCACCAAGCTATCGCAATTTCGCAAACAATTGTTACTGAACCACAGTGGCCACAGTTAATATCTATATTTTTACTTACTTATATATTACTAGTTAATTATTATTTGTCATTGGTGCCGATTCCCTTGTTCACAAACTAAACTAAATTTAAGTTCAAATTAATCAGCGCCTGTCACAACTCCATACAAGTTTAGACGTGATTAAAAACTTGCATACTAAAATTACGTAAATTTACGTCAAGCGCTGATTAATTTGACAGGACTAAACTAAAATTTATCTTCTGTCCTTTTCTTAATGAAACAGAAAGAAAAAGATGCACTGAACTTAAATTTAGTTTAGTTTGTGAACAAGGGTATCGGCACCATTGACTGTGTTGTGCTTTAAAGCAAGAAAATAGATTTAGTAATTTTTGTTTTTTTATTTTAATATTTTTTGGCTATAGTGTACTCTATGTAATGTTATAAAACTTGAAAAATGTAAGTGCTGTACACACCTGTGACAAATTCACTCTAGATTTTAAGTACCTATAGTTGTTACAGTACCCTAAAAAATATATCAGTGAATTTGAGTTTGAGTTCCCACTGCTGCGACACAAGTCTCTCTGTGAGAGGGAGTGGGCCTTAATCCACCACGCGGGCAGTTCAGGTTGGTAGATGACACATGTCTTCGAACTTTTGGTTATAGGACATGCTGCTTTCCTCAGGATGTTTTCCTTCACCGTTTTGACTGTTTTATAGCAGATTATTTTATCACAAATCTTTGAGGCGTTTATTATAGCACTAAAGTAACAATCAAAAGTTGACTCACTTCGCTTCGACTCCTGTTGATCGGTATTTTCGTGTCCCACACATACCAAGGCGGTGGTTCTTTACCTTGAGCCCAATAGTTTTGCTGTCATGAATTATGAATTGTATTATTACAATATGCCATTATGTAACTTCCTCTTTCAGCGATTTTATCACGGTAACAATTGGAAATAACAAATGGAATGCAATGTTTATTAAATTGCTTACCTTTCTAAACATGTCTTTATGTTCATTTCGAGGACGCATTCCGAATTCCCTGTTAGGGTAGAACATCACGACAAGTCCGTGCTTTTAATATATCTGCTGCGTCCTCCAACACTGTGATGCGAAACTATCCACGAGTATGGTAATATAAGCTCTTCAGCGAGCATCCAATTGGTGCTGGTAACCTAATTTTCCAAAGCAAATGTTTGCGGTCTAATCGTTTGATTGCGTCTATCATTTGATAGATCGACCTTGCACCGCCTCCATCGCTAGTTTTCGATGGCAAAATTATACATTTACCAGTTATTTGTCGTCCTGTCTTGTGTCCGTAATTATGAGTCTTAGCTGTATCGTAAGTTACTCACAGAACCTTTATATTGTACCGTATAATTTACTTTAAATTAGATTTATATCGAGAACTAACTTTGATAGCGTTACAATTAGTGGGTTTTTGTTTGATTAAATTCAAAATGGATACTTTACACGAGCTTTTGGTTTTTCTTTAGGTATTTTACTTTTCATAGCATTCACTAGTTATCGTTAGTTTGACATTATTAACTGTTTGTTTTGCTTCGTTAATTACTATTGCGTTTTTATAATTTAAACATAGAGAATTAATTCAACCGTTGTATTATCTATTTAGAGATCTATGCGGTGTCGTCATACCGTGTCACGCGTGGTATCGAAACTGCTAACCTTAGTTGGAAACATTTATTTCTGTTTAATTTCAATATAATAACTGAACTGCATGCATGTGCTGACATGTTTGTCCAATTTTGTTGCGGGTGGTCGTGTAAATGTTGGCACCTACTTAACACGACCACCTGGAAATAGGTATATGTCTCTATTAGTACAGACCATATACATCGCTTTTGTAATGCAGAAATACAATGAAGATACCTTTCAGAAATCGGAAGATAGATTCGTTTTTCTGTAAGGAGATTTTCTGTCGTTTTCAACAGTAGGTACAATGTGGTTGCTAAGTATTGGAATTCGTAATGCCATATTAATATTCACAGATATTACTTGCAGTGTCTATGCAACAAGTCGACCCTGCACTTATACCAAGTGTCACAGACACCGATTTTCCTCAGCGTATCGTTAGAATAGTGAGATAAGCGGCTGATTCATACCTAACTATGATCGGTTTTTATCTTGTATTGTCAATGAATTTTTAATTGGTGGAAATGGAATTTTAGGCATTAATCTAAATGACTGAACATTGTGAATTGTGAGGTTGTGGTCGAGATTTGTAGTTCAATGTTAATGATATCTTCTTACAATTATGGTGTTACTATGTCAATGGATGCTTTATTATTCAGGGCCTCAAGTCTGCTATTACAATAGTGTCAGAATGGTCTATCATTGATTTCATAATTGTTGATTTTGACAAGTTTGGTAATCTACTAATATAATGGCGTCATTATGACTTTCCACTGGTCAGCGACTGACACTCCATTGAAAGAATTGGTAATCTCGTACATAATGACAAATGAAACTTCCTACTAAACTTTTAACTTCTGACCGATCAATGATCGACCATTATACATTTAGCAGATTATGAACTTTTAGCAAAATGACAATGGGATCGTGGTGGAGTGACGAATTTATGAAAATAGCAGACTTGGGCCCCAGGTTATGTGTCACCTCATTATAATCGATCTTGACTTTGTTCGAGTGACGAAGCTTTTTTCAGACCACAGGGTACGCAGCTTTTGCTGATGAATATGTAATCACCACTTACTTAGTTGATGTAAACATCACTTGACGTTATTTGCAATTCTTCATTGTGGGTTATGAGCGTCATTTATCAGATCGGTATGCCACCCGCTAGCCTTGCCAGCGAATGTTACGTACAACAGGTAGGTATCGATTATTATCATTTAAACTACACAATATTTTCCGTTCTATATAATTCGTTTATAACGCATACATACAAATTATTTATTATGTACAAAAAGTTCGTTCAATAGAAATTTCTTATAAAAGTAACAAAAAAGCCACAAGGAAAGAAAGGCTGACGCACTTGCACTTTGTATAGTTCCTAAAGGAAGAAGAGATCGGAGGAAAAACAAGAGAGACACCTCAACGGAAAACTAGCGCACGACACGCGATCACACCCGCACGTCACTCGCTAGCTCTTAGTCCAGGAATCCAGAGGGAAGGGAGTCATCAGTTCACCAGTGCTGCTGAGGGTGCGCGGGCGTGGCGTGCGCCACTTGCGCGTGCGCCGCGAGGTGAGCGGCGCGGGCGGCGGCCACCTCGGGGGTGTCCAGGATGCCGGAGCCGTCGTTGGCTAGCCTGATGTTGGCGGGCTGGTGCTGGGCATTGCCGGACTGCCATGAGGGAGCGCCGTTCCACTGGGAGGAAGAGTCCCACTGGTTGTGGGCGGGAGCATTCCACTGCTGGTGAGCGGGGGCACCGTTCCATTGCTGTTGAGCGGGGGCATTCCATTGCTGTTGAGCGGGGGCGGCCTTGGCGGCGCTGAGGGCGGCGAGATGGGCAGCACGAGCCTGGGCTACTTCAGGGGTCTCAGCGACGGGGGCGGGGCCATGGCCGGCGGCGTTCCAGGCGGGTGCTGCGGGAGCAGCGTTCCATTGGTTGTGAGCGGGAGCACCGTTCCACTGTCCAGACTGAGCACCGTTCCATTGTCCAGAGGGAGCAGCGTTCCACTTGTTCTGTTCAGCGCCCTGCCAGTACTCTTCGTTGTCCCATCTGGGGTCGTATGAGCCATCGTCCTGGGGGTTGGGGTTGTTCTGGTTAGCCTGCGATAGCGCAGCGAGGTGGGCGGCGCGCGCCTGCGCTACCTCGGGGGTGTCGAGGATGTTGCGTCCGTCTTGTGACAGCGCGATGTTGGCGGGCGGGCCAGCCCAGCCGGACGCGTGAGCGCCACACGCCAACGCCAAGCAAGCAACAACGATCTGTGGACGAAGAGTTATGTGATAAGTTGTAAGTTATAGCACAGTTTGACGTGGACACAATTAGTTTAGTGGCGGATAAGCGGTTTCGTTTACAACGGATCGTTATCAGGCATTGTGCGAAAGTCTATCTGATCTGAAGTTATTGCGGCGTGTGCCGAGCCTACTGCCTACTATATCTTTTATTAACACGATAATATTCAGAGTTATGGCGGCCGAGCACCGAATCTAATTGCAAGCCGCGCTGCTTGTTCCCTGCCCTCTCATTATACCTCGGACAAGTTGATACAATATTTATATAATTCGAGTTGTCGATGATAAGTCGCTCCCGTTCTGGGTCTGGTGTCAGCTGGCTACGCAACGTTTACTTGACTTTATGACCGGTACAATCACAAGTACAGCATGCAAAGCATTGACCGACATTAGGAGATTGTCTCAGATTTACTGCCATTCGTCTTTGGTCATAATGTCTGTTCTTATGTTTTGATACGCGTCAAAGATTAGAAACGTGATACAAATCTGCAATGCCTATTTTGGAGGCGTCATCTGTTTTAGTTATATATATGATTAAATTTATGGCGTAGAGCTTCTTAGCAATTTTAACAAGCTTGAAAGTCAGTATTTAGGTAGTCAGTTAACACTTCTACTAGTCATTGGCATACTAAATATTCCGCTAACAAAATACAAAATCTATTATCAATAGGAATACATGAATGATAAAGCTAGCACATAAACAAACAATGCTACAACTTGAATGCGACATGGGTAGAGTCGTGCGAAGGCTTGGCTCGGTAGGCGGGTGCTGCCTAGCTCTCAACTGTCTCAGTGATAACTGCCGGTGTTGATTTCAGACTATAGGCTTACTAGACTGGTGAAGTAATCGCTACGGGATATGTTACATCATAAGGCAAGTGTATTTCTATAGTAGATTTCACTTTGTAGATCAAATGATTCGAAGGATACATGAAGAAGACGGTAATGGTAAATAAAAGAAAGACATTTGTTAAGTTCTTGAAGGAGATGCTAATTCAGTTGTAGATCTAGAATCGCATTAAAAACAAAATAAAGTGGAAAAAGATGAAAACGTTGAGGCTTATTAACGTTCAATAAAATCAAATTCGTATAAACATCCATCTTTTGTGGCACTGATCGTCCTTTGTATTTAAACTCTATCTTCTTTTGTTTCAGATACGAAGTTTTCTTTTGTTCGAGTCTGAGTCATACTGATATATTCACATTGAATACACAATAATGTCTCTTAAAGCCCACACATTACATGCAATTTAACTTCTCACTTTATTAACGTGGTTGGCGTGAATAAAGGGCATTTATAAATTATGGCAATGCTCCGGAGCAAGTTTAACGAGAAGTGACAACATGGACGAGGAATGTCATTATGTGCGATCGAGTTTCAATTCATTGCCATCGATTACCGAGACCTTAGAAAGTGACTGAATATGGAAAGAAAATCCGAAATAGGCGCGTCGTCTTGTGGAAATGCATTCATTGTTGGATCAGGTACACCGTCATTAATCTGATCCAGATTTGTATCTAAACTACCTTTAACTTTAATAGTTTTATTTTTATCATATAATAACTGCCGAACAGTTTAGCTTTTATTATCACATTATAACCAATTAAATGCAACTAAATCTTTTATGTTAATACATTCAAATACCACTGTTTTATGTGCCGTTTATGTTTCTACTTTACAGTTCTATTTGCAACGATTTGTGTCCAATAACTGCGTGTCTTTATATTATAAACATGTTCTTTGTTCGTAATATTATTAAGTACATGTTTAGACATTCTTTTATTTCCTGTGTCTAAGTTTGTGTTAATGTAGGTAATAAACGTTCTAAGGTACAGTATAACTCAAGTTCTGGCCGTTTAGGTCTGTTGAACACTGGCACTAATTCAATTTGTTAAACGTTTGTTAAACCTGTCCGCTGGTACACGGAGCTTATTATAATATTCTGAAAATAATACTGTTCTGTCCAAGTTTCTAGGTATTAGCTGTCAGATCGTAGGTCGTACTTAAATAGGTTGTAGGTAGGTTTAGTTGCATAATGACTTTATAAATCTGGTATTCAAGCAGCTTAAAACTAAACAATCGTGACCGTGACGCGTTCATTGTACAGATATCGAATAACATTATTAATTCTCATATAAAGGCTATGGAGAGACAAAAAATGCCTTGTCAGTAAATCAGAGTCACGTTGACTCAGCGTGACATTACCGTGTCGCTATGCAAATTTAATTAATTATTTTAGCCTAATTGTGATTTGAAGCGTATTAAAATTGATGTAGATTGAACGAGATGAGTGCGTGAGTGAAGAATTTGCGGCGGCGCGGGCCCTGGGATAAGTTCACGTAACGATGTCACGGCTTGCGGTCGCTCGTGGGCCGAACAGTCTGTGACCGGCTGACCGCCGACCAGACGGGTCACACCGATGCAATTCAATGCAGATCATAATACCTACGTTCACGATTAAGATCACGTTGGAAACCAATAAAGGTTTTGACAAGAACACGAATTTATGGCAGCGCAATGAAATATCAAAGTATTTCTTGATGTTTCAGAGCTTTTACGCAACAAATTCAGGTTAGTTGAAACAATGAGAGAGCTATGTCCAAAATTTTGTAAAAGTACGACAAAGTTTAAGTTTCAAAACATGTCTGTGATGTTACGATGTGCTTTAAGGTAAATTCTAATCATATAAAAATCTCTTTGGATTGCAACGCGCAACGTTAGGAGAAAATGTACCGCCCTTGAAAACACACGGATTGTGACGCAATTCATATTTATCTGATCAATTCCGTAACGACATACTTTTGTACTATTGTGGCTTTAGGAAGTTTAGAGTTAAACAAAAAATGTTTATTGTTCCGTGTCAACGACTTGTTGTTGCAGCAGTATACGAAGGCTTATATTATAAATAAACCAGCCGCAAGTACTGCAAGTAGATTTTGTTAATTAACCGACAAGTTGTTGGCATTACTCGCGGTATATTTTTTGCTTCATTGATTTGAGATTTAAGTTGAAAAAGAACGGAATTAATGGAATTTTACTTGAATTACTGAGTTTCGATTTCAATGTCAATCAAGCACGTGTATCGGAATCATCGAAATTCCAAACGAAAATCTTTGTATGCGCGGAAAGCGATGGAAGCTTCCGTCCGCGTTTATCGGCGCACGCGCTCATGTGTCAACATAGTCGCCTACGCTTTCGCTCTTGATCCATTCCAAATAAAAGTGAGTATATTGAGTGAACGGCGTCAAGGTCTGAAGGCCAGCCGAAGGTCGAGGAGCAGGAAGCAAGCCTTCCGGACCTGCCCAGAGCCGTCACATTCAGCAACTGGTTACCCTCGCTTGTCACACGAGCTGTTGCATTTTTTACCATTACATGTATATTTGCTCTTTTAAATGTTATGTGGCGATTTAATTTATACCGAACTTGTGCTAGATGTGTTTTGCTTAGTTTAGTGAACTAGCTTACTAGAGCGGAATTTTGTGAAGGATATGAGAAATGCGTGACTCATGTTAGTGACGTCGAAATGTTCGGCGACTTTGCAGACGCATCTTCAGTCAGTTTTTCGCAAGCTTTTTGACCCAAGATTTTCAGGGTCTAGCTATTTATTATCTTTTTCATTTATATTGCTGTTTTCACATCTCAGTAATTCCTTCAGTAGAAATATCTAACCGTTTCAATATTCCTAATTTTGATTGATTATGATTTAATATTTACAAGTATATTAGACATGCTATCATTTATACCGAACAGTTTGTGTTGAGTCGTTAATTGGGCTCTAAATCATGTATTAAATAGACATGTGACACCTTAGTGTGGTAAGTGGTAATTAATATTTGAGTCGACACTTGAACGTGTGGATTATAAATGGATTATTTCAGATGTATCAACTGTTGTTGTATTATTTAATTGGACTAAAGAATTTACTATTTTGGAAGAGAAAGCTTATAAAAGTCTGCGGTATCCACCTCATCCACCTGACTTCACGCTTTTGATAGTTTTAGCTGGGATCAAGAACAACTTGAAAAGAATGCCTAAGAAAACTATTCAGTTGATCTATCTTTTTTATACGCAAAAAACTATTCTGAGAGTGAAACAAAGAATGTTACTACGTTTTAATTATGTGTAAAAACAAAAACAAAAAACGATTGCTATTTGATTGTAAGTCAGCAGTTTTCTTTGTGGTTTAGTTCAGATTTTAAATAAAATCAAATTAATATGATTAAGTGACACGTGATTGGCTGCTAAAGATACGTTTGGAAAAGTTGTTTCCTTGACGAGGCTGATGCAAGATTCCTTCGTGATTTGTATAAGGCGGACTTTGTTTTCGACAAGAAAACTATCTACTGATTTCAAAATAAGCAAACAGAAACGCACAGGCCTGAAGCGTGTATGCTCAAGGGGAGGACGAAACATAACCACTTTTTTTTTTGTCGCCTGTACAATTGTCTAAGGATGCTTCCAGCAGTTTCATAGGCCCAGAAACGAGTGGGCGTTTTATAACATAATTAGGATATCGATAGATAATATAGCCGTGGGGCGTTGCGTGGGCTTGCCCTTCTAAATTGGTGCGCGAAGGAATGCCGACAAAAAGCAGCGGTGAGCGGCGAGGCAAGCGACACTGTGCTCACAGGCGCGCCTACCAACAATTAAATGAACCACTATGGACATGCTAAATGGCCGTCACGCTTGGACACCCTCAAAGCCTTCTCTAAGAAGTAATATCTATTATACTAAAAGTACATAGGTATATTGCTCCATTGTGGTAGGATGAGCCCTTATAGAACAACAATTTGATTTCGAAGTTCGATTACGAAATTCACAAATGCACCTTTGTCCAATATAAATTTACCAACTATCTAAGTATAAGGAAAGACTTCAGAGTTAACAAGACGTGATAAACCATGGAAGCCAACAAAGTCAGTGATGTTACCACAATGGTCATATTCAAGATGCAATTCCAGATATCCTAACAGATGACGTCAAAATGAAATCAGAATTGATCGACGGACATAATGAAATGTTACGTAAAGTCGGTGGGTGGTCCTAGGGCGAGTCGTGGGATTATAGATCTGACTGCATTAGCTCAGTTGTGGGAGAGACCGTATCGAAAAGCTGAGATTATTAAGCTAGTGGTTTCTGAGATGGAAAGGGCGATTTATCAAAAGCAGATCGAAATAAATGGACAGAGATATGGAATTCGAGTTTGGATTTGTTAGACTTGAAAAAGTTCAAAGTAGATAGACAGATAGACGATAGAAGCAGATGTGGCAAATCTACTTTAATGTAATAATAGAAAATATTTGCAACCGATTAATGAAAAATATTTTTTTTTTCAACTTGGGTGAGATTTCTCGTTGTAACAAACTTTCTCTGAAAATGGAAAATTCTTCTAAAGAATATGCAATTTCAAAACTCGAGTTTAAACCACAAATGTTTTATTATATTTAATATATATTGTATATTCAGAAAAGCTCGCAGACGCGTATGAGATAGCTCAGAGAACCTTGGCCGGAAACATAAACTATCACTATAGAAAAAAGAAAAAAGTGTGAATAACGCTAAACAAGGTGAATGAGGAGGTGGAGCTAGTTGACATTGTAGGCATAAATGGAGCATAACTGATGAAACTTGGTCCTCAGTTAACTCTCGCCTTGTTTTGTTTAAAAGGCAAGATAAAAGGCTGCTATTTTTATGCATTGCTTTTTAAGAATGGGACATTTTGACATGTTTGTGGCTACGTCAAACTGAAACGGCTGATCAGAATTGGATGATACTTGAGGGTTGAAGTTAACTCCTGAATTTGCAAAGTACTTTGTAGGTTAATATGACACGAATAGAAATAAATTTATTTCTATAACTATATGACTTGCAATATTTAAAATGCCTATGCGTAATTGATTTTACAGCATTGAACGGTCTGAATGGTAACAGATTTTTCGATTAAAATATTGTGTGACTTTTGTTAGGTGACAATTTATTAGGTTCGTAGATATTCATTCGTCATTTTGTTGTTCAGTTTATGAGGTCTTAATTTAAGTTTCGATTCGATTACAGGTGTGATGACGATTATCGCTGCAAACTAGGCTTGCTTAACTTCTACATTGTTGAGTCTATGAATTTCATTACCGTCAGTTTTAATTAGTGCAAGTGCCTTTACACTTAAGATTATCTAGGCTAAGGACTACCAGCTATGTTTCAGAATAAAAGATTTGTATGTACAATTGGTCAAGTGACATTGACACGGGCAGGAGCCGCGCGGTGTGATTTGTGCTCTGATTCACTTTGCGAGCCACGGGCGACGGTATGGAACCTTAACCGCATTGCGTTGCTAAACTACACTTACCGATACTACGCAAGTTCAGAAACTTTACTATGACACGTGATCTCACACGTTTACGTAAACGCAATAAGCGGTTTAGGCAACGCACTCTGCCGTACAAAACCATTAGAGAAAATGGGCCAAAATTTCGAAAAACTTGCAACAAATATTAGAGTATTAATAAAATGCTAATGAAAATTAAATGAACTATTGTAGTTAACCCAAGATCGCGTGGAGGAAATGCTTTTACGTGACCAATTAAAATTAAACAATTACTTATTTTTATATGCCGTTACAACGATGAGGAAACGGATAAAATGTTTCAACTTGTGTGGCACTGAAATTAACTGACATTTTTTAAGTAAAAGTAAATCGCAAAGGCCCAACAGGGTTTGCGGATGCCAAGGAAGTTAGGAGAGAAGACAAAGAAAGTAAGAAAATAAAAAGAAAAGAAGATAGACAAGTAGAAAAAGAATTACAGAAAGACATAATTGCAGATGTAAATATGAAAATCGATTTCAAAGCCATTTTTCAAACAAGCTTTTTAGATGCATAAAAGAAGTGGTTAATAGATCATTTGCATGTGAATAAAGAAGAAAGACATTGTTAGTAAAACCAGGTATGTAAGAAATAGACCGCGAAATTAAATCAGTATGCGATCTGACACTGACCTGCAGTCAGTGTATTGCATTGTTTTCGACACAGGCCTACTTGCTCACCTGCTTTATTATATGCTATTTGACTACAATTACTAGATGAATTTGGAAATTAACAAGTTAATGGTTCGTTAGGTTTGTAAACACTACTTTGCTAGACTTCTTTTTTCAACATTTCCGTCTTATTTTTTAGTGCTATTATTGAGTTAGGCTAATTTGTTGAAATCACGATCTTAGTAACATCATCTTTGGTTGTTAGAACTCAGGTCAGGTATCCCGACTTGCCCGACAACTCATATGTTGGGCAAGGTGCTCGCGAAAATAACAAAGTTCTGTGACTGGGCCTGATATCAGATGCAACAACAATAAATTAAGTTATCGTAAGCCCCGCTGGCGCACACTTAATCAATCGAACGAAACCGTATCATTTGCATAAGTGATCTATGGAGCATAAATTGAATAGATACTGATAACTCATTTGATGATATTATCAAGCCGAACAATGGGTTTGTATGAACTTGTCGCTGTCACACCACTGACTGTATGCTGATTGATTGTCAATTAATGGAAATGATGCCGACAGGAAAAAGTACTCACCATGGATTTCATTTTGTTTTGTAGTTATCACAGAAGTGAAAGAGAAAGAGTTAGAAATAGATATTTTTTGTAGTCTAGATTAATTTATAGCGCTGATGAAAGACTAATGTCTTCCAGGATTCGCTATGTTGGAGTGCAACTTGCGTCTGTACGAAATGAGGGCGGGAGCGTGCTTTTATATCTCGGCGCGTGCGCAGAGGGGGTGCGCGCGAACCGCGGGCCGAGCCGCGCCGCGCGTGAAAGTATTGGGACATGCCATTGATAATAGGCGAATACCATACACATTTCAATGGCAATCGTCAGTGGATTCGGCTGCTTATGATTTAGTGTGTGATCTTGGAGCATCATGGCTTGACTTTACTTAGTTAGTGCTTCGTTCAGCAGTGTTCCTTTGGATAGTTTCGCTCATATCGCTTTGTAAATGTTCAAGTGTTTTGGTGTCAATTTCTTCTTTCGTTGATATTCTTCTTTACAAATATTTGGTGTTTATGAAAAGGCTCTATCAAAGTAGGTTTATGGACTTGCAATCTTACCTGCTACGTTTAACGCGTTTTTTATTATAATGGTGTGATTAAGATTTATAAATACCGTCTGTCGTGATTAGCAGAACATGTGTTTTTGCATTTTATTAGATTCGTTTGTCATTCTGTTCTTATGTCCTGTGTTATTGATGTAGTGATAATGTTAACGTTTCTTATGTGTCGTTACGATATACAAATCGTGCTGTTATCGACGCGTTGACAGTTTCGCTAGACAATTATAAAATTATAGATTTATGCAAATGAGATTGGTTTATGTCTAGGATCTATAAAACAATAGGTTTATGATGATGTTATGATACCATTTGTGTTATGTTCTTGTAGAAATAAAATGTGATAGTTTTCTTGAATCGTGACTTCCGGCATAGACTAGGTCACCCCTATTTTCCGAAGTTTTTTCTTGTCATATTAATTCTTTTAAACTCCAAAAAGTGTTCCTATTGAGAATTTGGAACAGGAAAGGTAGTCACTGTTTTGTAAGAATGTTTTTGATAGAACTTTGGCTTTTTTTCTATTGGTTCATAACTTCAGCAGGCACAGGCATGCAGCAGGTCATCAGCTGATTGCCAGTATGCAGTAGTTATTAAGACTGCATTCGTGGTGAACTTAAATATTTAATCAATGACGTTTGCAATTTTCCTCTGAACTGAGAGGGTTAGAATGTGGTGCATATGGGCGAAAAAATCTAGCACTCGTCTTTGCCTTCCATTTAGCCTGTAGGTAAGTAAGCAAATTGTAACAGGGATATGGGTTTGCGTATATCGTTTTACTTAGTCACCAATATTAGACAATGGACAATGACTGATGTAAGGGACGCCCCCGAAAGGGAGGAAAAAATTAATAATGATAAAGCGTTTATTCACAGAAACAATTGTTTACATGATATATATACCTCCGCCAAATTGCGAAACAGTTTGTTGGCAGATGTCATCATCATCATCATCATCATTTCAGTCGAAAGACGTCCACTGCTGGACATAGGCCTCCCCCAAAAGGGGGGGTTTGCCATAATCGCCACGCTTGGCAGGCGGGTTGGCGATCGCAGTATGGTGTAAAAATGCATAGAGAACGCTGCTGCCCATTCTCTAGTAAGTCCCTCAGTCGCCTTTAACGACACCCAAGGGAGGAAATGGGGTAGCGCTATTCTTTACGTCCGGCACCACACGGAATACGGAGCAAGGTTGGCAGATATATTGCTCCTTTTTTTATACATAATAACATTTTTTTTTATTGACACTTTTTCACTTAGTGGTTAAAACTATTCTGGCATTCCTTATAATAAATCAGAAAAAAAAACATTAAATATTCTCTGCAGTGAGGCTTTGACGCATCACCCAGGGTGATGGCCCCAACTTACGAGTTATAGGTCCTGAGGTTGAACCCAGGCGGGCGCTTTACACACATACATACGTAATCAGCCTTTAATATTCCCATTAATGGGACACAGGCCTTCTCTCTTGGAAAAGGGCAGGCTTTACTCTGTGTAAAGTATTTCATCAATACTGCTCTCAAAACGGTGAAGGAACAAATCGTGAGGAAACCGGCCATATCCAAGTACCAAAAATTCGAAGATGTGTGTGACATTTACCAACCTGGACTGGGCCCGCATGGAAAAAGCCCACTCCCTCTCGAAGAGAGGAGGCAATCCTTTCTATATGGAAATACACTGGTGGGCCGCATGTTCAACAGTGCTCATGCTTGTTTTCCCTTAGGTCCCGGTGTCCCCGTAAAAACGTGCCGACATTTCGCCTTTTCTCATTAAAAGTGTACAATTTCAAAAATATTCGAAATTGAGTTAATATGCGGAAATGTTTGGTATCACCAGTATTTTTAACGGGACAGTTTTGTCCCGGTGTCCCCGAAAAAAACCTGGGGACGCAAAACTGTCCCGTTTTCAGAAACCGCGCGATAATTGGCGGGCCGGAAAAGAAATAAAAAAAAAAAAACGTGCCAACATTTCGCCTTTTCGCATTAAAAGTGTACAATTTCAAAAATATTCGAAATTGAGTTAATATGCGGAAATGTTTGGTATCACCAGTATTTTTCTTTTAAAACGCACTCCTGAA
Organism: Dryobota labecula; assembly: GCA_947523025.1. Taxonomy (NCBI): domain Eukaryota; kingdom Metazoa; phylum Arthropoda; class Insecta; order Lepidoptera; family Noctuidae; genus Dryobota; species Dryobota labecula. The sequence goes on from OX383303.1 coordinate 14,863,549, forward strand.
AAATTTGTAAATTTTGAGATTATACAATTTTATTCGAAATTAAGTTAATATGCGGAAACGTTTGATACGAGTATCACCAGTATTTTTCCCTTAAAACACTCTCCTGAAAAAATTGTAAATTTTGAGATTATACATATGCGGAAACGTTTGGTATCACCAGTATTTTTCTTTTAAAACGCTCTCCTGTAAAATTAGTAAGTTTTGAGATTATAATATATACAGTTTTAATGCGAGAAGACGATTTATTTTTACTTAAAATGAACATCAGCAGTATTAAAACAAATTTATTCTACTGACAAATATAAAAATTACTGAAAATTTATCTTGCTTTTTGTAATATATTTTTTGATGAATATACAAATAAAAATAAATGTTTATTTTTTTTTCCATTGAGAACCTATAGGCTGGTATTCTGAAAATTGAATTTCCTTTATGAATTGGCCCTAATAATTGAGATAGAAAAACCGATGTCCCGTTTTGAGTAAAAACGTAAATGGTCACTTTAAGTATAGCCTAATTTCGCAGTAATATTTACGTCTGGGACGAGTCTATAATAATATAATGATGAGGACGTAGGTACCTAACTCTTTTTCCTCCCTTAAAACTGGTTCCGTTATCAAAATCTTCAGCGCCGGCGCAGAAAGCGAATCGACCTGTGTTGCCTGTGTAATAACTGCACTAATTATGCAACAAATGCCTCGGTGTTGCCGGCCTACACGCCTAGATTGTCTGCTGATTAGAAACACTAGTTTTTTGTGCTAATGGTTTTTAATCTATACATTATGTAGTTGTTAGTTTTTGTTCTGTATCGTTGAATTGCAAATGGAATAGTTTTGTCTTTGTGTATCCCTATCCTGTTTAGTTGTTTGGTGTTTATTTGCTCTCCATTTAAGGGGATATGAGGTCCAGGTGTTTTTTATGGCATATAGGAGTTTTTTTTTGTAAAGGACAAATATTATCCTCAGTCAGATGGCTTCACATTCTTCGAAACGTCGACATTACATGTGCCCTACCTACTTTGTACAGACGACAGCAGGTCAAGCTACCCGAAACTGTCAAATTTTCGCAATCAACCTTGAACCTTATACTGTAGTGATAAAGTTGAAAATCTATTAAAGAAATTTGACAGATTGTAGTAGCTTGATGTGCTGGCGTCTGTACACATTATGCGACGATGTCAATCCCATCGTGCTTTTACAAATAACAACTTACTTCTAACCTTAATTAGCAGATCTGAGTCACACATAACTTAACCGAATTTCTTATTTAAAAAAGTATATAATATTTTTGCTGTTTCAGAAGTAGGCTTGGCTAAAATACTATGGAACATTCCAACATCCATTACCGACAATTTCATTGAGTTGATAAGTGCGTTTCTTTTGTTTGTATATCTGACACATTCTACCAACACCTGTTGGGAATCCTCAGTTTTACCACAGACGTCACAGTTAGGAGAGTCCGATTTTTACATGAGATAAGCAAAGTTGTTTAGTGGCATATGTCCTGGCTTCAAACGATGTGTATATACTAGGTACTACCATAATAGTACTAGTACCATAGGTACTATATAATCATCTAAGTATGTACCTATACTTATAACCATTTCGTTATTAGTAGTACTATATGGAAATACACTGCTCGTAATCCAAAAATGTTTCTAAACTTTCTTACATTTGCAGCAAAATTGGGTTGAAATACCTACCGTTTTTAAACTCATTGGAAGCTTATAATATTTATTAAGGCGGATGATATTGTTTCCCACTAGTTATTTTCATCAGTATTTTTAATAAAGCCATAAAAAAACTTTGGTTATTAAGACGTATTAAGAAAATGAAATAATGCGTGGGTTTGTGAAATTATATGCTTGTATTGCCATTACAGTAATCACATCGAAACCACAGTGGTCCGTAATAGCTTATTCACAAACAGAATGAAAATAAAAGTTATGTACGATCCGAGGACTTTTATTATCATAATAACTTTCAAAAGTGTAAACAAAACATGTCTACTAAAAACTTTATATCTCTTTGTATTCACGAATTGTTCTGTTGTCAGATGCTCGAAAGTCTGGCAACCAGTCCCCTCTTTAGCAAGTCACCAGATTCTCAATAAACCAGATTCGCAACTTATCAGATAATGTACTATCCAACACATACATTATTAAACTATAATTTTATATTAAATTGTATACTAAACTATAACTTCAAAGAAAGTTAATGAAAGCTATAAAACGTTTTATTATTTCATAACTCTGACTTCTAATAAATTTGGAGAAATTGCAATTTTAAAGTTTTGAAGGCATACGGCATAAGGCGTAGGTACATCAAGAACTCCGTGTTTTTACTTTTTTTTTGGTGAGTAAAGTATCTACATATTCTGTTATTTTTTGTGACTTTGTGTTTCATTGTACATTTGGTGAGTTGCGAATCTGGTGAATTGCGAAGCTGGTTAGTTGAGAATCTGGTGAGTTGAGAAACTGGTGACTTGCTAACGAGGGAACCCGTCTTACTAAGGGGTATAGTGTTATCAAATAACTGGGTTGTGGAGGTCAGAATGGCAGTCGCTCCATGTAAAATACTGGTATTTAGCTGCATCTGGTTAGACTGGAAGCTGATAACGACAATGACATACATATAAGGACAGACAAAACAATGTGGTGCAGTAAGGGAAGCTACCCTTAGCGTTATATTTTTTTAAGAGCGTTTATCCATCGCGGGCTGGCAACAACGCATTTCTAGAGGTTTTTAGTGGTTATTTTATTAAATTTAAATCAAAACACAATTTTTTTTCAGCCAAGCTCTATATCTTTGGTATAGTATGTGTGCTATTTTTGTACAGTTACTTTGGTATTCACTCATAAAAATGTACAAATTGTTAATTATTTTATACTAGCTTTTGCCCGCGGCTCCGCCCGCGTGGATGTCGGTTATCGCGTATAAAATAGTAGCCTATGTCTTTCTCTATATCCCAGGCTATATTTCTGCCAAATTTCGAGACGATCGGTTCAGCGGCTTAGGCGTGAAAACGTAACAGACAGACAGATAGACAGAGTTACTTTCACATTTATAATATTAGTATGGATTTGTAGTATTACGACAAAATATTTGTATTTACTGTATAGTAAATGTTAAAAATAATTATTTAACACAACAATCTAGTGCTTGGCTGAAAAAGAAAATGGTATATTGATTTAAATTTAATAAAATAATCACGAAAAACCTCTAGAAATGCGATGTAGCCAACCCGCGCGGGATGAACGCTCTTAAACAAAATAAAAATAAAATGTCGTCTTTCTGTATCTAATCTAAGATCAGCTGTAGAAGATGAACAGACTTGATTTGAGCATCTATACTAATATACTAAAGCTGAAGAGTTTGATTTTTTTTGTTTGTTTGTTAGTTTGGTTGAACGGGCTAGTGTTTGGAACTACCAGTCGGATAAAAAAAAAAAAAAACTTTTTTTTTTAAAACGTTGCCCCACACTAGGAATTTCTCCTGTATTGTGGGTGCGTTTACAAACATTTAAACTCACATACACAAAAGCCCATTTCTTGATGGCTATTTAAAATTACGCTAGGACTCTTAGGAGCAGAGCAAAAAGAAAAAGAAGGTAATTAGCATGGGCAGGCGATGCGATGCGGACGGGGTGGGTCGGGGGTACAAGAAATTTCACGCGGAGGAAGTCGCGGGCAGAAGCTAGTATTCCATAAAATTCTGTCTCAACAAAATGATGATGATGTAAAGAATCTGTTCAGGTTTATGACCCAAATATAATAATCAGAGATCGGAATAGGTATAATAGAATTTATTTACCTAAACTTCGAGGAAATTACATAGAGTGGACAATACCTCCTCTACAATCCCGGAATAATTATAATGACGTTTAAATTCCGGGATATATTTTATAGTTACAAATGATTATTGATTTGATTAAGAGTTCCGTACTAAAACTATTAAATTCAAGAGCTTCCTTTTACATATTATAGGAAAATAAATTCTTGAAAACTTGGCTGGTTATTGTGTGTATATTATATTGCGATAAAAAGGGTATTATCCACTCTATTTTACTTCCTCGAAGTTTAGGTAAACAAACTCTACCTATTCCGATCTCTGATAATAATGTGGCAGTGTGTATGATGAGACGCATTGCAATTATTGTAGTTCCTATTTAAAGAAAAAAAAAAAAAAAAAAAAAAAAAAACGTTAATCTCATTTCAAATTAATCAGCGACTATCACTACTCCATTCAAGTTTAGACGTGATTAAAAACTTGCCTGCTAAAATTACTTCAATTGTCGTCAAGCGCTGATTAATTTGACAGGACTAAACTAAAATGTATCATCTGTCCTTTTCTTAATGAAATAGAAAGAAAAAGATGCACTGAACTTAAATTTAGTTTAGTTTGTGAACAAGGGAATCGGCACCAATGTCTTGTAGGTGTGTATTCGTTTATGCACTAAGTGTTGCATTTACGTAAGATTATAGTTGTCAGAATATGGAGCACTGCGGTGCCGTGGAGGTCAGCTGATGAACACAAGGGATACAATTTCGTTTGTAACTAACACACGTTAAGATGTGCTAAATATGCATATCTTGATGTAACAGTAGTTACAACAGGATTTGCGAATATATGCCATATAGGTATAATGTAATACTGTACATGGCATCATGATAAAAGACGATTCTTATATGAATAATTTGAAGATGGGAGGAGGGGGAGGCAAATTGTGATTTATCATTAGCAGCCCGTTAAGCCGACTGTTCCTCCCCAACCCTTGACTGTAGGTGAAGTGCCAGCACGCGTTTTAGCTGAGCAGCATGTAATCCAAAACCCCCACGATAATAATCAAAACACTGATTTTATCCAGCCACCGTCGGTCCCTTGCCACCCTCCCTCCGACTCAGCTGCCCTAACCCGAGGTTCGTACCCCACAGGGGGTGCCCTTAGCGAGCAGCAGTCGTTTAGTTTATAGTTTTTACGCCCTGGCTGGAGGCATTAAGTTTCGTTAGGAGCTTATTACACTCTGTATTCCTTAGATTAAAAAAAAATAAAAAAAATAAAAAAATAAGCCAACTGATGTTAAGGGGGAAGCTCTCAGGTAGCCTGCGAAATTCAAAATTTCTTACGATTTTTGCGATTTGCAGCTCATTGTATTTATTTTCAGAATTATAATCATTAGAATCAGTAGTAATACAAGTACTTAAGTTAGTTATCATCATCATTTCAGACGAAAAAAGTCCACTGCTAGACATAGGCCTCCTCCAAGCACCGCCACTTCGACCGGTTCTGTGCTTCCCGCATCCAGCGGATTCCTGTGGCTTTCACAAGGTCATCGGTCCACCTTGTGGGAGGCCTTCCAACGCTACGTCTTCCGGTACGCGGTCGCCACTCCAGAACCTTTCGGTCCTAACGGTTATCTGTTCTGCGAGCAATGTGCCCTGCCCATTGCCACTTAAGTTTGGCAATTCTTCGAGCTATGTCGGTTACCTTGGTTCTTCTGGGGATCTCTTCATTTCTGATTCGATAGGCAAACTCCAAGCATAGTTAAGTTAAAGTTACTAAAGTTAGTATAATCCTCAAATGTCAAGATTTCATGAAATAGTCATTCAATATAGCATGGCATTTTATGGCATGCTAAGACAGACCCCAGAGGTTTAATAGTGTGCTTTGTTTAATTTTAAGGAAACAACTTGTTTAAAATAAAAACAAGGAAAATACATCAGTGGATAATACCAAGAATTCTTTCGTTTCCTTTTTTTCTTGGGGTATCTTGTTACCCAGTAACTGGGTTGTGGAGGTCAGATAGGCAGTCGCTCCATGTCCAAACCCATAGTCCAATATCTTTGTTTCCATATACTACAGGAGACCTACAACAACCGGGGGTTGTCCTTGGGTGCACTTGCATAGTGCGTACAGGGATAATCGTCGGCTGGTGCCTCATTTCATTAAAAGCGAGTAACGGGCCTCTGCGAGTTGGCTTCGGCCCCTCGTACGCCTTTCAAAGGTCTGGGACCCCAAGGACCCGAGATATGTCAAAGAATAAAAAAATATTATAGGAATATAAAGAATCGAATACAGTACAGTTCAAAACTAAATATAATTTGCAATTCCTTCATCTCTTTCTCGCTGAAGCATTTTTGCTATATTATTATGTCTCTATCCAGCGCCGGCCCTAGCCTTGCCTTTGATCATCGTAGAGCGAGATTGTCTTTTGGCGCCCTTTGGTCGACGCTTTAACTTCACGTTAATTCTACTTCGGCTTTATGGATCATTAAGGATCTCTGTATAAGAATGGATGAAGAGTCAGGTTTAAGGCTCCTACACACTGGCGCGATATCGCGGGCGCGACAGGCAGTGACAAAGAAATTGTGCTACTAGTATCGCGTCACGCCTGCGGTATCGTACTAGTCTGTACGAGCCTTTACTCGTATATTTTCCATTGGCTTTTTCCCGCGGCTTCCTCCGCATGGATATCGAAAAATATTCCACGGGAACTTACAGTAAAAGTAAACAATGAGTTACTTCAGGTAAACAATGTATTAATTCCGTAATACATTGTTTTCAAATGCTGTATTTGTTTACACAGAGCACGCCAGTAGGTAAGCTCCCAGTTGACATGATTTTTTCCGACATCTTCAACAATTATCGTCATATTTCAATTATACATCTAACCCTTCTTCATGAATTACTCCCTCCTTGGTGAAAACTGTATGAAAATTCGTTCGGTAGATTTTGAGTTTATCGCGTTCAGACAGACAGATGCGGCGACTATGTTTTATAATATATTATGTAGTAATACTTTTGTACCAACACCCAGATTTTATTTCAAATTTGCTTAGTTCTACGTCTCATAGCCCCTCGTAGAAACTGGATAAAATAATAATCGTCTCTAATCGTTTCCAAGTCGCTATCTTCAACATCTTACTTTAAATTTTACGCATACGCAAGCTAAGCCACTCGCAAACAAGTGAGTTAAAAACAATCAAAAACATAAAAAAGGCTCGTACAGACTCGCGCGATATCGCGGGCGCGACAGAAACCGACAAAGAAATTGTGCTACTAGTGTCGCGTCGCGCCCGCGATATCGCACTAGTCTGTATGAGCCTTAATGCTTCTTCAATGTAAACATCGATATAAAAATAAATAACGTTGAAGAAATTAAACTCATCTCTATTTGTCGTTTGGGCAGCTCAAGGCTTGTCGTCGAGTAATCGCTTAAGTGACAGTAATGCGCTCAGCGAGTGACGCATGCGCATCTCCCCCGCTGTGCAACGGCGATGCTACACTGTTTTCGTAGCAGAGTACCTACCCACGAATCACGAACATTACCTATATTTAATTAACTTTCAATTTTGTCTGGCGAAGTTATTTTAACTCATTTGGTTTTTAAATTGGTCAACTTGTTTTAATTTTAAATAAATTTTTATTTGGAATTTCACAAAAAAAAAAAAAACCGGCCAAGTGTTGTCGGACCACAAGAACAAACTTAACATTGCAGTTATAATACATGTTCTCTCATACATTCCAACTGCAAATAAAGTTGGTTGACTATTACTCGTTATCTTGACCTACTTTTCTGTGATAGTTTTTTCCTTTTAACTTTTTATATCGTCGTTGCTACATTAAGACATACACAGCCTTATTTATAAAAATCTCGCTAATGACTGATTAGCCACTGTTTAGCTAACTAATTGGTTAGCTCTTAATCAATGATTAACTTTTCTTTATTTATAAACGCTAGTTAGCAGATGATTAGTTGCGAAACGAAATAGAGGTGAAATTATGCGTTCGGCACAGATTATAATCAAAATAGTCGACTAAAAAACATAACTTTAAGAATAAAGCCGTCAAAACCACGATTTTTGTATCTGTCGTGACTTTGACAGACAAAAGTCAAAAAAATAATCGGAAAATATGAAATTTAATCAAATAATTTATTATGTTTATTTCATTGTGTTTGCGGTGGTAGCAATGTAAATAATAAGCTCCAATAATTGGAGTAACCAGGAAAAGGTATTTATCTCTGAATTTATATCTATTTACTAATGTAAACTGACCAAATGAATGTTGAAAGCAGTAGCCGATAATAGCTATGTATTTTCATGTCCTACACGCTTGTTAACACGAATATACTCTTTAAGAAGTGTATGTAGGTACATGTGTCTATTTTATATTACTTCCTATTGCTTTTGCACCGGGGTTTCAGTGTCCTTTAATAACAATTATTATTCTTGTTTACAGATACAAGTTTGACTGCTGCTATAAAAGCCACTAGCACCAATACAATTCAACTTCGCAAAGACGGCGAGGGAGCTATAGACCATGCTACGTAAAAAATATGAGGAATGAGAGTGGCATGACAAAAGAATGGCACTCATGTCTTTGGAGGAAGAATATTGGAAACGAATTTAAAACAAGTGTGGCTTTATTATGTATCAAAATAAATTGTTTTCTATAAAATGTCTCTTTTTATTTGTGTGTGACTGCCATAACGTGGCTTTTCTTTAGTTCTGGGCCTTAGAACTGGCGCCATAAGATGGAGGGGCACATGGGATAACATACTGGATAATCACTATCCCCGATGAGCTTCCTCATGAACTCATTCTCTTCAAACCTCCTGAGCACCTACTGAGCCTCCTCTTGATTGAGTTTCCCCAATAAATCCTTTCGTCATTTGTACTTCGAATGAAGAATATGTAACAGGTAATCTCAGTCTCGTAGCGTATTTAAACGAGCTTTGTAGGTCTTCTTCTGCCTACTACCCGCCGGCAGCGTTTCAAAATTATTTAATTCTTCTACGTCGTTTTGGAAATCCCGTAAAATATTGTTGAAATCCATATTTAATATAGCACAACTCGATATTAGGAACAAAATAACTTCGAAATACACAAAAATCTATTGAATCGAACAGCTGATTCAAGTAAAATCCGCCATCTTGCCTCTTAGCATCCTCTTAACAGGGCACCAGTGGTGTTTAATTCTGACAGCTACTAATCAATTGCTTAGTAACCTCTTAGCGCTAAATAGCGTTTATGAATAAGAATTTTGCTAATCAGTTGCTTAGCAAATGATTAAAATTTAAGAGGCGTTTATGAATAAGACTGCTTATGTGTAAAATTCAACTTTATGAGAAAATCGATATTTTAAGCACCAACATTTTATTAGGATGCACAATGTAGATCTTGAAATCGGTAAAGAAATGATGATCAAATCGTCGTATACACATGAGAGTTTTTGCATTCGATAGAGCTTCAAAATGTGAAAAAGGCTGGCGTAAAAAAGTGATTTTGCCAAAAGTGACACATAAGAGGTCTTAAAGTCGCAACGGCGATATATACTACTGCCGTGAATTCTTACACATGTCCAGGAACAACCATTAAGCTGGGAGCGGGGAGGAGGGGATAACAAAAAAAAAAAAAAATATTACGCAAACGGATCCCTGAATCAAAATAGTTTTCATAGATCCGCAATATTTTTGAACGGCCTATCCATTATATACCTCACACCATGGGATAGAAAAAAAAAAAATATCATTCCCACTTTATGTGACGCGTAGGTATACGGAAAAAAAAAACAAGGTTTTATTATACCACTTTGTCGACGTGATTAATATGTATACCCATGCCAAATTACAGCTTTCTAGTCTATTATTGATCGAAGTTTCTAGAATAAGAGTCTCTGAACAAAACCGCGGACAGATAGTCAGACGGACATAGCGAATCTATAAGGGTTCCTTGTTTACTACGAAACCCCAAAAAGAAGATATTATAACTGATTGTTTTATATATATATATGAATAACTGACTGCTGCGCTGCGTGTCTCGGGTTCGATTCCCGCACGGAACAAATATTTGTATGACCTACAATTAGTTGTTCCGGGTCTGGCTGTTTGTGTATGTGAGATTAAATGTTTGTAAACGCACCCACCACACAGGAGAAATACCAAGTGTGGGGCAATGTTTAAAAAAAAAAAAAAATATATTACCTATATACTACGATTGCTCTGTATGTGAACCATACAGCAATGGTTCAGATATCTACTGACAATGGAACCTCTGCGCGAATGCCCTCAGGATGCCGCTGGAGCTAGCCCGAACCCTGCGCACCAGGGATGTGCATAGTTTCCATATAGTAGAATAGAAACAGTATATTTACGACTCGGCGAACATCCCTGATACGTAACCAACGTACAGACGCCAGCACATCAAGCTACTACAATCTGTCAATTTTTTTTTATAGATTTTCAACTTTATCACTACAGTGTAAGGTTCAAGGTTGATTGCGAAAATGTGACAGTTTCGGGTAGCTTGATCTGCTGGCGTCTGTACATAACCAACGTAATGACTTATTAGACTTTTAACAGACTTCCAAAAACACGAAGGAGTAGATTTCTTTCTTCCTTGGATTGTTTTCATTTCATTTTTTTGACGTGACAACGTCTAATAAATCGATGAACACCGGCTGCATGCACGAAAAAGGATGACTCATTGTCCCATTACGCTCTTTGTCCCGTTACGCTCATTGTCCCGTTACGCTAATTGTACGCTTGCGCCGCATCAATGTTTTGTTATGACGTTGTCACGTTAAACTATCGTCCGTAAACCAACTTTAAAGACAACCAATTTTTTTACAGCATTAGCTATACATGTAGCATACAGTGTATAATGCTATACATTGGTGTATACCTACCATGTAGGTAATCAGTCAGTCAATTATTTCAGTCTTCTGATTTGTTTATTTGCTGCTTGAGTTCTTTCAGCATAGACCTAAATCCTTCTGTGTTCTGAAACTATTTTATATACTCTTAGTAACAATGTATTAAAAATCTAGTTTCTTCTAACTAATTAGTGGGAACGAGCTGTCAAGTGAGTAAGTATGTATGTTGCAGCGTTGGCTAGTGTAGCGAAAAGCACAATTAGTAGGGAATGATTCATTGTTTCACCACAAAATAACGAAATGAAAAGAAATCGTTTATTCTGTAAATAGAATATCGGAATCACTTTTACACGTCATATAAAAAATATAAAAACAAGCTTGGGGAAGTCGACATTTCCTATCTGACTACCCCTGAGAAGAAATGGCGAAACAAACTCAGGGGTCAAAGTCTCTTTTAAAGTCCAGACATAATCTTGGTCAGATCATGTGAGGACCATGTAGATCCGTGTCTGAAATGGTCTTTTGAGGAAAGAACCACACAATTTTGAGTGGACCTGTCCAGTCAGTGCAAGCATTTGTCGGTAAACGTGTAGCTCAACTCAGGATGTAAGGAGCTCAAGCTGTTTATGTAGCATGTAACTGATGTAACGACACACAGTATTGAGTGATGCTTTGTTAATGAGCAGCGAGGTTAACCGACGTTACACCGACGCCTACGAGGTGATATTTGGTGGTGTTTTTGCTTATCAATATTTTAATAGCAGCCTCGTTGCCTTCTTGGTCAAGTGGTCACAAGTTAGTGCTGAGCATGAGGGTCTGGGTTCGATCCCAGGTCAAGCAAAGTATTATTGGGTTTTTTCATCTGGAATTTCTCAGTAGTAGTCCGGAATCTGGATTTGTGCCCCGTTGGTGGCAATAGATTCGCCTCCTATTACTTGGGACTTAAATTAACTGGCGAAACTACACTCGAGAGCAATGAATTAGGGTCACATAAAGATACGGGCCCGGACAATTACGGGACGTATAGCAATACGGGACGCGATGGTCAAATAGTCCCGTATATACGGGACGTAATACAACCCTATATATGTATAGGTAGGTATCCCTCTGCCTAACCCTTCAGGGAATACTGGCGTGATGTTATGTAATGTAACAACATTGTCTTTTTGAGTCAACTTTCAGACAAGCTTATTCGTAGGCTCCGCACGCGTTTCATCGCTTTTGCTTTCCACTGGATGTCCCAAAGCTCTTCTATTACTGAAAATGGAAGCCAAGTGATTCTAAAATTTATAAATTGTTTGGTCATGTTGAAAAGCTGAATGAAGGCAACTAACAAAAGCTATTTACAAGGTAGATGTGAATGAAAACGCCGGGAGTAGACGCCCTAGGAGGACATAGTGACCTTACTGGTGATATTCTCCAGAAAAATCAGGAGCCTAGCACTCGCAACCGGCGGCGGCGGCGTGTATAAGAGGCCCTAGTGTGAGTTTATTTTAACCATCTCGATGTTACGCATCGACCGCGTTCGGCACTGCTATTGGCCTCCGATTGGCTTTTCACTAATCGGAGTGCTGATTACGGTAGATGCGTAATAGTAGTTCTAAAACATCTATATTTTAAATGTTTTTTATATCATTTAATTTGAAGAAATATTAAAAAATGTATCTAATAAGGAAGAAAATGAATAAACGGAATACGAGTATAATTGTGACGTTTAATAAATAAATAAGTTATGCGTGTTGTGGTGGGCGCTGCAATCGCAGTCTTGTCAAAACAGCCGTAGCGATAGCACGCCCAGTAATATTGGAAATAGTGTTTTATTGTACAACCCACCTAAACCAAGACACCGTAACACTAATAACTTATTATTAATAACAAAAGTTTTGATTGCAGAATGACGAGGGACTTATTAAATATCTACTTATTGCAGCTCTTGCATTCGAAGTATTGTTCGGTGCAATAAAGGATTATGATTAAAAATAAGACTATGAGTATAGCCTTTTTTTTATTGGTTTATTATCAAATAACTTCTCACGCTATGGGCGGAGCGGGAGGGCGTGTCAGACTTTTACTGACTAAAAACCACCCGTGTTCCTTCAGTTGCCTGTGTGCCAGAGCGCAATCCTGGCAGGCATCGGCCCTAGCGGACCCCATCAGTCCGTGTTGACATCTCTTTGAGGCGCGCGTGGAACACAACGCGCCGTTGACCCGGGCCTGGTCCTTATCGGACAGCGAGCTGCACATTGCTCCCCATCCGCAAGCTCGCACCTACGGTGGCCGGGAATCGGCTATTGACTCCCGACGCCCAGGGCGTCGGGAGTCAACGTGACGGCTTCCCATGCACTCTCGCTCCGTATACCATGGCCTAGACCAGGGCCGGACGCGAGAGATCACCACCGCCGATCGCCTCCGCGAGGGCACGGCGGTCCTCCACCTAAGCTGGGCAGACCTCCACCGTATGCTCCATCGTGTCCTCCGGGCGATCCACACAGTGGTAACACCCGGGCGTTTCCTCCCGCCTTATCCGGAACAGGAAACTCCCGAAACAACCGTGTCCGGTGACGACCTGCATCAGGCGGAAGGTGAGGACGCCGTGGCGCCTCTCTAGCCACTCCTCAAAGAGGGGACATATAGCCGCAATTATGGCGTGCCCATGAGTATAGCCTGCGTCGTTACTCGTTATACATATTTCGCGCCAGCTAGCGGCTCGATCGTACAGACAGAGTACATGCAATCAGTCATGTAATTAGTTTTCAGACATGACGTTAAATAATATGTACGAACAGCCTTTCTCTCTACGCGGATATATTGATTTTAATCTCAACAAGATCTTATCTTGTATCAATATCAGTCTTTTTCAATCTTTTTAACAGTATGTTGATTTTGTTTTACTTCAAAATTGGCAACTCATCTATTATTCATGTGATGATTAAGAGTGGACTGCCTATTTTTTCATGGATGTCTTAGAATATGTAAAAGAAAGGCAATCGAGATTACGTTCTTTTCTGACGCATCAATCTTCTAATATTATAGAAAAATTATCTTAATTGTAATTGTAATCTTATTATTATTACTTATTTATTGCATAATTTAAGTAAATAAAATTGTTTCCGATTTGGTTTTGTAGCTATAGTTAGCTCTAAAGTTACTTACTTATTTATTTATTCCAAAATATTTGTTAATTTTGGTAATGCTCGTCTAGTGGCAACCACTGATCTTTAAACATGTCTTATCTGCGGATAATGCAGTGGACTGCAACATTACTACGTTTTATTAAGATTGTGTATTATTTATGTCGAAGTTGTTTATTATCCCTCAATAAATAAAATAAAATAAAATAAAACCACTTTTTAAGAATTTCATTGCAGCTTGTCATAAAAAAACTAGACAGTAGGTACCTTATTTAATTTTGTATTAATTATTTTATCTGCGAATCGATTACATATTTATCGAATTATTATAGATTTATATGAGAGAGTGTATTTTAATATCTCCCGCGCCCTTTCATCAATAATAGCATCGCGCCGAAGGCTGGTCTCTGAGGTTGGTCGATTATTATTAGGTTTAAATATTCGAATCAATCAATCAATCATTTACTACGAAATATCAATTTTAGTGCTTAATTTTATGATTAAAATCACCTATACTCCATTTGAAATAAGATTATACATTTAAATAAAACTTTTTTACAGTCCGGTCCGTTCAACCAATTTTGACTTCTATTGCGTTGCTGGCATGACAAAGGGCAGCTGCAGTAAACAGTTGGTATTGTAACCACTTTTTTATTTCAATGGCATCCTTATTACCTACGGAATAGAAGTCAAAATCGGTAGAACGGACTGTAAAAATGGTTTATCCATACTAATATTATAAATGTGAAAGTAACTCTGTCTGTCTGTCTGTCTGTATGTTACGTTTTCACGCCTAAACCGCTGAACCGATCGTCATGAAATTTGGCAGAGATATAGTCTGGGATATGGAGAAGGACATAGGCTACTTTTTTACGCAATAACCAACATCCACGCGGGCGGAGCCGCGGGCAAAAGCTAGTTTATAAATAAACCTTTTTTACAGTCATACATTTGAAATAATATTAGACATTTATGTCTAATCTTATTACATTTGAAATAATATTAGACATTTATGTCTAATCTTATTTCAAATGGTAATGTTCTAAGAATCGAACTTAAAATGACAGATATCGTGATAATATAATTAACTTAATTACCTGTCGCTACTGTTTCCTCATTCTTCGCAAAAAATGTGCAAAATCGCTCAGGTTACTAAACCATAACTTTTACTGTCAAACTTCCATACAATGACGATGAAGTCGACAATTTTAATTCAACTGTATAGGAATCATACATGTCTGGTTTACTTCAGCGGTATATTTTTTACTCTCAGTTTTGGAGAGCAATGTATTGGGTACAAATATGTTTGTGTCGATAAAACTTGTAGTAAAACCAACCTTGTCTGCATTTTCCACTTGCATAGTTCACGCTTCCGCTCAAAAGTGACATATTTGTATTATTTTTTGCTCTTATTTGTCTTTCAATTTTATGGAATCTGGTCTGTTTTATTACTGGCCATTAATTTACACATTATTTTTATTCGATTCTGCGTTTATGTTTATGTTCGATCGATTTTTATAAAACAAAAAGGAACGTTGATTCGTTTTTCATCCATATTTGGGATGGTTTCCTTAAAGATGTGGAAAGTTTTAAATGTACATTAAATAAACAAAAGAGTCCGTAAATGTAAGTTATTAAGGCTTTAGCATTAATATAAGTAATTGAATAAGGACTTCCTTACCCCACAAGTGGTTGGAAACTTGGATACAACGAAGAGAAATGGTTACCTTCAAAAACGCAATCTCGTCAGACTTTATTATTGTTTGTTTAACGCGACTTCGATCGCGTCATCCGATGAAATCATGAGTAAAGGCTTGCGCAGACTGACGCGATATCGCGGGCGCGACAGGAAGCGCGACCATTGTCACGCTCGCGATATCGCACCAATCTGCGCGAGCCATAAAAAGATGAACCGATGAACTCAAATAGATTTCTTTTGAGTTAAGAGACTACTCGGAAAACCCGTTAAATATTAAAATAATTAGTATTGACTAGAGACTTTCATACAACCTTCTAGTTGAGACAGGAAGTACTGTAACACACACAAGTCACATAGTTCTATGAAATATGACAGTTGATATGAACCATAGAGGAATATAGGTAAATGTCAGGGATATGTCAAGAACGTAATGTGTATCAACTCTCGCGCAGTTTCGTGATCCGTATCTAATTGTTGTTAACCTTAAGCGTGGTGCACACGATGCTAAATCGTAGGAGTTACGCGTTTTTTACGTAACTGCGCACTTTAGCGTGCGTCGGCATCGGTAGAGGAAAACCCGACCTAAGGTTTACAAGTTGTTAAAGTGATATAAAAGTTAAAAAAAGATTTTTTATTGCTATTTCATATTGTTTGAAACAATAAGAAATTGATTCCTATATTACTTAACAGCCGGCTTCTACTGTGACTTAAATTGAAATATAGGTACTGCTAAGTAGGAAATCAAAAATATTGTGACGAGCAAGGTTCTCTTCTTAAGAAATCTTTTGAGTTTTTGCATGACTATTATAATTATGATGTAATTATTTTGGTTCTATTGTAATTACTTTATTTGTAAACCTATGTTTGAATGTAATATTTCTGCTATTCTTTATGGGAAACCAATCTTTTACGGATGAATAATGTGACCTGCCTGGCCTTTGGAAATTCCTTAATTGTAATGAAGTATGGAGAATGTTACCTGTCCTACCATTTATCAATTGGGATGGTTTTCAATATAATTGTACTTGATTTTTGCACGGATATTATGGACTACTCATTAATAAGTTTCTTGCAAAATATGATTCTGTGTGACCAGGCACTGATTTAACTTATGGGCGATGGACCCTGGCCTGACGCTGGCCTGACCCAGGCAGTCGTGCGTATACCAATAATCTAGTTCTAATTAGAGAGCGAGCAGTGGTGGCCCAGTGGAAACAGCTGCGACTTACGAGTTGTAGGTCGTAGGTTCGAGCCCAGACAGGCATTTTACTTTGTGTACAGTATTTCATCACCAATGCTCTCAAATCGGCACCTAGTTGACATTCCACCAACTCGCACTAAGCGTTTTCATACGTCTTTCCGAACGCATACAACCCTAATCTATTCAAAGTGAGAGTGAACTCTCACTCACTCTCACTCAATCGTCGACTTTGTCTCTGTCACCTCTGACCTAGACTAGAGTCAAGAGCAAACTCCTCGTAAAATAAAGAAAGGAAAACATCGTGAGGAAACCGGGATGTCCTGGAATAAAAAAAAATAAATAATAATAAATCATTTATTTGCATGAAATATGGTTACATAAGATGTTAAATTAAATTATAGCACAGGACATATTTCACCCTCATTACGGGCATGCAAAATTAATTTACAACAATTATTTGAATAAAATTACAATTATACAATTTATAAGAAAATATGCATTACAATTATGAGAATCATTCAAATAACAATTATTAGAAATATAGTGATTTCAATTACTTAAATTATTGTAATTATTATTAACGACAAAGTAACAGGAAATAAGACGAAGAACCAGTATCTTAGTGGACACCAAATCGGCATGTGCTTTTATTCAAAAAGTCTTTGACAGTGTAGAAACTCCCCGCGATTAACCATTTTCGCAAGGCACAACAGAATTTTTTATATGGCAGGTCAGTCATTCCTTTGGGCAAAGAGTTATATGTATATTAGAGGTGCCATATAGGCACAGTTCTTTCTGAACAGTTCTAGCTTAGGAACATGCATTTTTAAGGGCAGTTTTGTAATTTTACGTTTAAATGTATTGTCGCTGGGGGTGAAAAGATGACTGTGGTATTTAACAAATTTAGCTACTTCATAAATGTATATGCAGGGAACAGTTAGTAAATTCTTGGATTTAAAGATTGGTTTACAGGATTCCGACCAATCCATGCCGTACAGTGCCCGAATGCATTTTTTCTGTGCTATGAACACCTTCGAAACAACCTTCGAAGACATGTGACATCACCCGCACTGGGTCCGCATGGTGGTCCGCTCCCTCTCACAGAGAGGAGGCCTGTGTCCCAGCATTGGGAACATTAAAAGCTGGTTACTATGTGTCTAATAAGTCTAGATTTTATTAATGCACTAAATGGTTATTGGCCATAAATGAAGCTGTTTAAATAAAATATTATTTTTGTTGACTCTTCTGCTAAAACGCCTAGGTCTAGTGGTTTCTTGTCCGTGAGTGCTCAGCTTTACAACGTCTAGCGGTCGGCTAATGCGTCACCATCATAAACCGTGACAGATCGCATTATTACTGAAACTTTAACTGCTGAAGCTGGAATGTCCCGCACGTCGAATTTATGATTATTACGTTTTAGCTAAACACCGCACATTACTCTTGTCAGGCGTTATTGAAATGTTAACAAAACGTTCGTTTATCAATATTTATATGATTGTCGGGTCGCCGGTTCACGGAACAGTTTTGACGGTAAGTTGACAAGGCTTGAGGGTCATATTCCGTGATTTGGAATAGAAGTGTGAGTATGTTTAGAGCAGTTGCTTTGGATTCGAGTCAAGGTCGTAGCACACATATCAACTCGGAAAGGGATCGTCACCGTATCGCCTTTCGCCTCGCCGTCAAACAGGTGTCAACCTAATGTAAGCACGTAACCAAAGCGCACCAGCAGCTCCGATACGTGGACTCAGCTACAGCTAGGCGACGCCGCGCTTATGGCTCGCTGACCGCTGCTGGTTGACCTGGCTGGCACCAGATCAGTTTGAATCCGAATGCGGGAGGGGTGAGAGGGACAAGGGTGGACGAAGAGACGCAAGCGCGGCGATGGAGAGGCGTAAGCGCGGGGATGACGAGTCACACTGCGGTTCGTGAGCTTGTCCCGTTTACGTTAAAATTCCGATTAGTGCAGTGCTTTTCAGTAGGGAGTTTCATGCAAAGAATACTAAACGGCTTGAGTTGATACGGTTACGATCAGTTTCCGACTTGATATGTATGCTATGACCTTCAAGTTGCGATGTAACTTTTCTGCTTTTTATTTCAACTAGCTGCACCGCGTTTTCACCCACATAAGTCTCGATTCCGTGGGGATATCGGGATAAAAAGTATACTATGAATTAATCCAAGTTATGTTCATATTTATAATAGTAGTAAGATACAGTACCTAACAAAAGCGTCCATTTAAATCCTGTAGAACCGCTCCTGAAAAGAATAGTCGTGAAATAAAGCACTCATTACATAAAACCGAAACAATCAACCTATCTGTCAAGCTTCATGTTACATCTCATCAGGAAGTAGTACACCCTCAGTTGTGGGTTTTATCAAGAGAAAATTGACGAACAATTTCCGGCTATGTATTTACGTTCAACATTCTATAAATCTCCCAGTCAATTGAGATGTTGATGACATTTAACAAGTGTTTCACAAATTGACAGGATGCTCATTACGTACTTACACCGAGATAAAGACAGCTGTGAAATGTTGCTAGCCCTGTACCAATATTATTGATATTATTCACGACGCGATCGTGACCCAACGTGAAGACCTCAGTCATCAGCGGGATTGTTCCATGTTTCTGCTCATTAAACAATAAGGTGTGGAATGTGGGACTTTGAGGGAGTATTGATAAGGCAAACTGTAGAGTGTGGGTCAATCTATCACTTTTCCCGCTGACAGCGATTTGTACGAATTTTTTAAGTGAAAACTTCTTTAGGCGCGTTGAGCAGTTTTTGGGTGAACAAAAATCATGGAACTCGCGTCATCGTCACCGAACGCTTTCCATGAGCTAAATGTATACTGTGTATTTATGTGTACCTACTTAGTTTTCACTTCTCTCGGCAGTCCTCAAAGACTGCTCCGTTTTTTTTTAATTCCCAGTGTTTATTTCCCTCCTTTTCTAATTAGTTGTACAGTGGCCAGCATATCAGGCTACCCGAAAATGTCCGATCCGACTCAGATGACTTCAGTTTCCCCAAAAAGGTCACCAAAATGTAGCCAACATACGGAAGCTAGGAAATCTACACCGGGCTCTTGAAGAGCCCGATAGAAACGCCCGTGAAACTCCTTGCTTTGCTATACTTCCTTGCGATCATCAGTAGTAAGCTTGTACATATTCATAATACTATTTTAAAATAATGTATTATCTTGAAAATTGGAATTGAAATCTATCTATGGACTTAAAGTGTCAGCAGCTGGAGATAGGCCTAAAACAGTATGAGCGAATCTAGGATAATCTTTGGAAAAATGTGTAAAACAAACTCAGGTATACTCTTATTGAGAGATAAAAACAATCTAGAAGAACTTGCAGTTGCTAGCTAGTTTATTCTCAACAGCATGACATCATGCAGTACTTCAAACACACTTGTCACACTGGGATAGGTGTGTTTGTTGCCTTTACCAGCATTTTTCTTAGAGATACCGATGATATCAACTAAAAAACATAAGACCACGTTCAAGACTATATTACCACTTGTCTTTATTCATACTCTAAGCTTACAAATAATATAACTATCTTATGCCTTATCGGGTAAAAGCCAATCTAATAATCTTTCGCCGCGCGCGAGTGGCACGTGACCGGTACCAAGGGCGCCAGGTCAACTCGCTCTAGGGTTGCCCAACGGCCTGAATTGAAAGTTCTACGTATGACAGCCTTAACTATAATATACAGCTGCAGTTTTTGTTCATATTTCATGAATATCAAGAGCGATTTTGAGGTCGGATTAAAATTCAAAAGATACATCTTAAGTCTAATGCTATCGTTCAGTATGTTTTATTGTTTCATTCAGGCCCTTTGATAAACCATTTCAGTAAGAGGTATGAGACCACGCAAAAATAGCTGCAGTATTCTGAAAAATCAACACTTCTATTAATGTATATGTAAATTCTGAGTTTATCTTGGAAACTACTGATATCGGTGAAGGAAAACATCGTGAATAATCTGGATTGATGTGTAGTTAAAATATGTCTTAAAGACCTGCTATGTAATTGCTATTATAAAATATGACTTTGAATAATACTTTGACATATTCCATTTTTTTTTTGCTAGGGCATCTCAGAGTTTACCTTGAGAGATTGAGACTCTTTAACCGGTCTTTCCTATGGTTGCCTTAAACTCCTAACGAAACTTAAAGCCTCCAGTCAGGGCGTAAAAACTTACAAACTAAACGACTGCGCGCTAAGCAAGCGCCTCTGGCAAGGGGTCGATCCCTGGCTGGATAAAATCAGGGTTATGATTATTATCTGGGGGATGTAAAGCTACCAGTTCAGCTATGGCGCGGGCTGGCGCTTCGCTTACGAGCAAGGGTCGAGGAGGACTATTTAGTCGGGGATTTCGCGATGGGCCTCGGCGGCGAGGTCGGAATGACGGTTAGAGTTGGGTAGGACAAGCAATTTTGATGAGTTTGTATGAGTAACTCATTCAGCTTGGTGAGGTAGTACATTGTACCACTTCAAATGAGGTAGGACAATATTAAATTAATAGGACAATGTAACATCAATGGGATATTGTCCCAAAAATGTGACATTGTCCCAATAATGTCAGATTGTCCCACCTTATTTGAAGTACTAACACAAAAGACATACGAGGCTTTGAGCTGAGCTTAGAAATATGAGGGATAGGGAAAATATCATATTACTGAGTAATGCATGACTACAACAAACGCATCGTAGTTTAGAAGGATGACGAATAAAATTTGTGTCTCAAATTAAGTAAACAGCGTACGACATGTTTTTTTTTTTTTAAATAGGTAATCAAGAAAAAAAAAATACAAATTGTAATTAAAAAATAGCAACCGATTTTACCGCCGAGTCTGTTATGTCTCTCGGTGATAACCTGACCAGACTTCGAAAAAATTCTTTCCGAAGGAACACTCGTAGCAGATATGCACAGTCGTTTTTTAGCCACTTCATAAAACCTACATTAATAAGGTCTACTCTCCCGCCCGCACACATTCGTTCGCCCGGCCGCGCTGTCCCGCTCACTTGAAGTGAACCAACAAAACGAGTCAAGACAAGACCTCGTTTGCGAGCTAGAAGTGCGACTGCGACAGAAGATAGGACGACATTCGAATTCGACCAACAACGACAATCCTTGCATTCGCTCGCTCACCTCACGTCAGCATTGTCAGGCCTCACTCACCTCACCACACTCACTCACTTGTCAGTTCGAGATTCATTCATTTGTATGTCACAGTGAAGCGGTACAAAATTTTATTTTGAGGTGTTGGGACATTCAATCGTTTTGTATGGGACATTTGAGGTGCCTCTTGTATGTCCTACCCAACACTAATGACGGTTGTTTCCCTACTGCTCTCCTGGAGGAGAGTCGTGCGGTTGTCTGGGTCGGTCAGTGTTGATATATCCTTGAATTGTTTAATGTAAAATTTATGAATTGTAATCTTTTATACTTTGACATCTTACTCTTTGATACTGTGACACTGAATTATACTACTTTGACATCTTAAATGAATTTTGTTACTGTTTACGATATTATTTTTTAACTGACCTCAAATTGTAATTTAAACTATGTAGGTACGGTGGCCAGCACATCAAGTTACCACAAACTGTCAGATTTTCTAGTTCGATTTTGAACTTAATCAACAACATTTTAATGATAGATCGACCGATAACTTGTCCTGCTGGAAGCTCTTCTGGAAGGACGGGTTTGCGTCCTATCGGAAGACTGCCGCGAGTCCTGCTGGCAGTACGCTGTTTGTATGAAATTTTGTCTGATTCTTTCAACAGTACGGTGACTTCGATTTTGAACTTACGCTCGTCAGAAGTTTTAAACATTTGGTCAGTGCGTATTAAAATAAAACTCATTTGTTTAAGTACTTTAATTATTGGAATAATAGTAATTTAATGTATTCGTACTTGATAAATGACAAATTACTATTATAGGAGCATACTTATCAATTTATTTTTGCTGATTAAAGGTCAGTTGTGTGTAAAAGAGACAAAAATATTCTATTTTTTCTTGCAAATCTGAACTTTGTGCTGTATACGGCTGTACACTGTTTAAGTGTGTGTATTACGGTAATGTGACCGAAAAAAGTTGAATCCTTCCGGAAGCACTCGAAAGTCCTGCTGGCAGGACTTCGGGCGATCTATCATTAAAGTTTAAAATCGTTTGGAGTTTGATAGTTTCGTGTACCTTGATGTGCTGGCCACTGTACCATGTTCTGACAAATAAATGATTATGATATGGTTATGATGATTATGTCTGAAATCGTCAACCCGTCTTGGACAAGCGTGGTGATCAATGCTCGTGCTCTCTCTGTATGAGAAGAGGCCATAGCCCGGCAGAGGAACAAAAATAGGCTGGTATTGTATTATACTATTATCTATTAACCCTCAATCAATCTGCCTTTTCTCAACAATGTTGGGTTCCGCTTGTAGTCTAACCAGATGCAGCTGAATACCAGTATTGTACATGGAGCGACTGCCTATCTGAGGCCCTAGTGTGAGTTTAATTTAACTATCTCGAATTTACGCATCGAGCGCGTTCAGAAAGAAAAAAAGAAAGAAAGAAAAAGTATTTATTGTGACTCGCACAGGAAGATCACTAAACACTTACAAATATAAAAGTATAAAAAATAAAAACAGAGTCCTGTACGATTCCAAAAGGCTCCTATCTCAGCATGATGCTGCGAAATTTAAAAATAAGTGCCGCAGCGCTGGTATTCTGATAGGGCCCGATTGGTGAAGGGTGGGAAGGGTGCTGGTTCAGCACTACGATTGGTGAAGGGCTAATCGGAGGCCAATCGGAACACCGAACGCGCTCGATGCGTAAAATCGAGATGGTTAAAAGAAAATCACACAAGCGCCTCTGACCTCCACAATCCAGTTACTTGTTAATACGATACCCCCCTAGATCCCCCCCGATGATCCCCTTAGTAAGACTGGTTGTCAGACTTTCGGGCTTCTGACGACCCGTAACGACGGTCAAACATACACACGACTGACAACCGGGACCAACGGCTTAACGTCAGTATCTATCAACCCTATTACTATAGAATGCAGTTTCCGATAGACATATGGAAAGTTTTCCTTGCACACTAATTGTATCGGTGACATACGCGGCTAGAGACAAGCAAGCAGTCTGTCTGATTGTCTCTGGCTCCCCCCCGGCGCCCTGCAGCCACCGGGCGGGTGCGCCGGCGCAGCGTCATGCAACAACAAGGACGACGGCCACCGTCACTGTACACGCGGGGACTCAGTGCTCACCACAGAATAATTAGTGCACAAAGCACGCATATTTCTCCATTTGGTTTTCACCAGTCATAATGTGAAGAAAGAAGCAACTGTTGTTGAACGATTAGGGTGTGTTGACTTCGTTGCGTTACTTATTGGCAGAAGTGAGACAATTTAAAAATCCCTGCTTCTTCTTCTTGGTATCGATGATTCCACATAAATCCATATAAGTTTCGACCAGAAATCAGCACGTCGACAGTGTTACAATGTAGCCTCTCAAAGAAAACCCCAGTAGTGACTGGATGTGGTCGACGATGTGTGTTATGGCGAAATAATGTACTTGGATCAATTTAGATAGTATACAGGCCAATATATTGGTGTGGATGTGGTCTTTCTTTTTGGTAACGTCGCTTAGCAAAAAGTAGTGAGAAAATGGAGTGATATCACTCCATTTTCTCACTACTCTATGTATTTCTTCAACAAAACCTATTTGATCGAGAATGGGTGCCTTCTGACATAAATATCATAATTAACTCCTGTGCCTAACGTTAAAATTGCTGTAGAACGCACTGGTGTATTTTATGTTGCTATCTGTCTATCTCTGACCTCGGCCGCACCAAACTCTTGGGTATAATGAATTACTTTATAAATTTTCTGCAGCCTTAGAATATTTGTTGCGGCATTATGTCAAATGATGTTGATTTAGTTTAGAGTGCGGTACAAGGTTGGGAAATAAGTAGAGTACGATATGTTAATTTGAAACTAGAAGCTTGGTTTGGTTGTAGAAGATCGCTGAGAAGGACGCAGAGATAATGCTGAAACTGAAGTTAAAGCACCGCATTCATGGTGAACTTTGGTTGACCAATAGCTGATCAACATTGTTGATGAGCAACGACAAAGTTAAGTTAACTGGAAACATAGTTTATACTCGTATCAATATGTATTGTCCACACGCAGTTTGCATCAAAATGTTGTCCGATGAAAAAGTGTTGTTGTGTTCTCTGTAGTGTTTAAAATTTCTAATAAACCAGCCAAGTGCGAGTTAGACTCGCGCACGAAGGGATCCGTGCCATTATCTACAAAAACGGCAAAAAATCATGTCTGTTGTATGGGAGCCCCTTAAATATTTATTTTTTCTGTTTTTTTAGTATTTGTTGTTATAGCGGCAACAGAAATACATCATCTGTGAAAATTTGAACTGTCTAACTATCACGGTTCATTAGATACAGCTTGGTGACAGACGGACAGACAGACAGAAAGACGGACAGCGGAGTCTTAGTAATAGGGTCCCGTTTTACCCTTTGGGTACGGAACCCTAAAGAAACGAAAAAACGGTGGTGTGTGCGAACTAAGAGAAAATTTGATGTTCATGTTTATAAACTTGATGCAAACACGTCCACACTCGTCAACAATTGTTGATAAAAAGATGTTGTCGTTCGTCGAGCGAGAACTTGTCAACATGCCATTGTTATACTAAAAAGATATCAATGCAACATGCCGTGATCAACTCTGAAACACGCAGTGTTGCCAGCAACTCAACAACATGTTGATTCATCATCATCATCATTTCCGCCGAAAGACGTCCACTGTTGGACATAAGCCTCCCCCAATTGGGTGGGTTTGCCATAATCGCCACGCTTGGCAGACGGGTTGGCGATCGCAGTATGGTGTTAAAAATGCATAGAGAACGCTGCTGCCCATTCTCTAGTAAGTCCCTTAGTCGCCTTTTACGACACCCACGGGAGGAAATGGGATGGTGCTATTCTTTACGTCTGGCGCCACACGGATCTCAATCTCGGAACAATTTAATGACAGATGCTTTTTTTTCAAATAAATGTTTTTTTTCAAATAAATGATAAAGTTAATATGGCTTGATTCTAAGTCTAGATTGATTTAACAAATGTTTAAAAACTGCGCTTGAAAGATGTTTCACAAAGAATTCGCAAAACTGATCCAATTTTGAAACGAAACTCGCAACAATAGAGCTAGAATGTGTATTTTATACCTATTGATCGTGTTAATTAATACTCAACGAAAACTAAGCGTTGCATTTAATTGCAATCGTTTTATCTTGTGTAATATCTAGTATGATACTTAAGTGAAGTTTTGAAGATAAAAGCAAGTTGGTTTTGGTTGTAATATTATTATTTTTATGGTCATATACTTGGTTGGTATTTTAAATGATTAAAAAATACATTAGACACTAGACAGATACCGTAGTATAAAAGTAGGTCATATTTTTGCGGTACAATAATGTGCATGTAACTCAATCGACCTTGTTCCTTTATCCTATTTCGTTTATAATTCTACATTATTTCACGCATAGGCAGTTATTGACTTACCGCCTTACTTATAATCACGGAATAAAGTTATACTAGGAATAACTTCGATATAACCATACATTTTTGACGTTTATACCTAGTATAACTTCATTCCGCGTTTACGAGTATAAGTAAGGCGGTTAAAGTTTTTGTCCAAAGTCAAAGTCAAATCATTTAATTCAAATAAGCACATAGAAGGCACTTTTGAACGTCAATAATTACAACAATAATTCATTGATTCTTGTTGCCCCTTCCAAAAGGTAGTTACGTATGGAGAAGAATGGGCAAGAAGCCCCCCCCCCCCATACTTACTCATTTAAAATATTAACAATATTTTGTACACAAATTAATAATTATATGTGAAGGTGATGTACGAGGAGCTCGTGGCTAAGTAATAACAGCCGCACGGGTCGATCCGTCAGGTTAAGCTACGCTTGCCGGGGTTGGTCAGTGGATGGGTGACCATCTTTACATACCGAGACTCCTCCGTGCCTCGGAAAGCACGTTAAGCCGTTGGTCCCGGCTGTCATTCGTGGATCTTTGACAGTCGTTAAGGGTCGTCAGAAGCCCAAAAAGTCTGACAACCAGTCTTACCAAGGGGTATCGTGTTACGCAGTTACTGGGTTGTGGAGGTGAGATAGGCAGTCGCTCCATGTAAAATACTGTTATTCAGCTGCATCCGGTAAGACTGGAAGCCGACCCCAACATAGTTGGGAAAAGGCTAGGCAGATTGATTGATGTGAAGGTGATGTACCTACCTAGAATAAAATTACTGTACACAATAGGTAAAAAGAATGAAAAGTGAAGTAATGACAGACAAAATAATTATGTGATAGATACATGGTGCTCACATATTTACAAACATTGTAAAAGCAGATGATTTTACTAAAATTTTAACAAAAATTAAGTCAGTGTGTGAGTTAAAATAGATATATTAATAACAGAAAATTCAATTAATATCATACAAATTATACAATTAAATTAGTACTCCAGTTTAAATTTATTTAGACTCAATTTCCTATGGAGCAGGACCAGCATGTTTTCAAGCATTCTTATTTTGGGTATACTCTTCAAATTTGTAAAATGTTTGTTTACAAAGTGTGTTTTTACCTAACATGATTTTAACATTTTCTTTCATTTAATTGTAATATATCAGAAGGTATTTTATTGTAACATTTAACATAGTAGGTACCCCATAAATGATGTATGTACTTTAGATAATCTGAAAAATGGTTGATCTATTTTATCTTTATTTCTAGTAAGCATTAATTATATCTATTACTGATTTTATTAAAAAGATGTAGATTTTTTCGTGCTGTTATTTTAGCTTTGAACTTGCAAGCTAAACAAACCATTGTTCACGAGAATAAACTGCATTCCAAACGATCAACGGTCGCTTTTCAGAAGAAGTGCATAAATGTATATTCTATTTATGTAAATGTCTCGAAGATGGAGTGATCTGTTATTGCTAAGTCGTGAACTCGTGCTGGGGAATAGGCGTATGTATAATGAGGTCAAATAGTCTACAAAGTAAGTAAAATGCCTACCATTCTGCCACGAATTTTCTATTTATTTATTAAACAAATAACTGATGTCCGCGGCTTCGTCCGCGTGGCTTTTTTTTAAATGAAAGTAGCCTAAGTTACTCCATAATATGGAGTAGCCTAAGTTAGTTAGTACGTAAAATATTATCCGGACTGCGGTCCGCCATTTGGTGACAAACTTTTTTCAAAATGTAAGATTATTTCACTGAAAAAGTACAAAGGTACAATAATCAAGTGACATTAGATACAGTAATTACATAGCAACCAGCCTATGGGGGCAACAGAGACTGTGGCCCCCAAAGCGTTAACAGATACTTACATTTTCCATGATGCTACTTACTTGCCGATGTAGGCATCAGCAGGTACATCTGCCTTGCATGGCTAGCAGGATTCCTTACAGCAGGTTCCGTAGACGTGATCAATTTTATAGTCGTTATGATTAATTACTTCATAATTATTGGTTGTTCTAGTTATAGGCAATCTTCGATATTGATGGTCTTAGTAAATGGTATTAAGGACATTACTTATACTCCATTTACTATAGCAATAGAAAAATAACGGCTAAATAACGACAGTTATTGTGAAATAATGTTGAAATTACTGCACTTTAGAGTTATTTTTTTTTATGTAAATTGTAAATAGATTACAGTGCTTTGTATTTATCGTGAAATAACGGAGTTTATTAAACGTTTACATCGAAATAACGAAAGGGTGAGAACAGTTTATTTATTTTATTATTTATGTACATACAGTTAAATACATAGAGATACGACATAATTATAATTTCAGTACAAAGGTACTGCTTATTTCTTAAGAAATTTCTTCCAGCAGACCTGCGAAAGGAGAAATGAAAAAGAAATGTAGACAATAGTGTGTGAGAACATGAAGAGAATGATATGAATATGCGAAATCTTAAACTAAAATATTTAATATAATATATACTTAAATAAAGCTACAAAATATAAATACATATATCTATAAATATATACATAAAATACTCACAGTTGAGAGGAAAGGTAATGCTCTTTTACTTGATGTTTGAATAGAGATATAGTTTTTAAATCGCGAATGCTAGGCGGAAGCGAGTTCCATAATCTTACAGCATGGACAGAGAAGGAATAAGAATAGTAGCTAGTTTTAGTTATTTGTCTAATGTATGTATAATAAATGGAGTATAGTTACTTGAAATCGACAAATAAATAATCAGTTCATAGCCAATTGAAGACTAAGACGAAGTAATTTATATTTTTTATATAGAAATCTAGAAATTGAATCTGGTTTTGTTAAAAATATGCATGTATGTCCGGGCTACATGTACAGTCGGTAACTCCAATTAGCTAATACTCCCCTTGCATAAATGGTTGAGATTTTTTAGAATACGAATCGACATGATTTTATAATCGTTAACTTAATTTAAATACCTATACGAAATCTACCCAAAACTAGAAAAATATGAAAATCATACGATTTGTTAGTAAAAAAAATCTCAACCATTTGAGCAAAGGCGGTCAGATAATTGCAGTAACTGACTGTACGTTACTTTATCATCATCATCATCATCATCAGCCTATAGCAGTCCACTGCTGGACATAGGCCTCTCCAATTGCACGTGACAGGTTCTGTATATTTATGTAATAAAATACGAACAATTATAAAGAGCAAGACATTCCTTTGTTCTGTTAAAAATTAAAACTATCAGTTACTAATTTCAAATAAACAACTGTATCAATTAATATCAAAAGTAAATTATGTACATTATATTCCTTTGTTTTAAAGTAATTCTTAACTGTTGATTCAATACTCTTTAACGGAACTTCCGGTGTGAAATATTATTGTTTGTTACAAATATCTGTAAAGTCAAACTAAAATATATTAATTGCAAACTATGAATTATCCACTTACATTATAATGTAAGTTAATATGTGATTTAAAAAGGTAAGCTATTATCTACTATTTTTGTTTGTTATAAGTTGATCAATTGAATTAGACGTTCGGATATAAAAGCGATGGACAGTGCGCTGTCTAGTCGAGTTGCTCGGTAGATGTTCAAGTGGTTGGTTCGTCCAGGTGTCACGTAAGTTAAGTAATTTGATATTATACCTTAATTATTGCCTGTTATGATTATGTTGTTGTGTAAAGTATATTAGTGCCAATATTGGTAATGTGTTAAATTGTTTAATGGAATACTCATGTTCCTACCTTTATATTATTATAACAATGTTGCTATTAATCTGAGTAAAGGTCCAATAGATAGAATTATCTGTTTTGAGATAACGGTAATTTATGATAGAATACTTAATGCTGTTTCCGTGGAGTTTCTATTCCGTTCTTTTCCACGAAGACCTAGTTTTGGAACGGACAACTAGCTTTCTCAGTAACGTTACCTTGACAAGCCTAATTGAAATAAATGCCTAGTCTTGTCTTTCTGTGCTTTTCTTTATAAAACCCTTTCCCTACACACCATATTCATAGGGACTTTCATACATAGTAAACTACTAGTTACCATTCTGATACACAAAGCTTGCTAATAAAGTGGCTATCAATACCTATAAATGTAGTTTACATTTAGAATCTGACATCAGAAGTGGGATAGTGCTCTGTCTTACAATAGATCTAATGAATTTTATTTTACTATTTTCATGATCAATGCTGGAACGATTGATGCTCTGCTGGAAGCCATTGGTGTCGGCGGGTCTCCGAATCAACTCTCACCATAAGGATAACATCGTGCTGCAAACTCTGTGCGGGACTGCGGAGCTGCAAATTACTGTTACATCATCAAAAGCCATTCACGATTAAACGGACCAATAACACGAATTGGCTAAAGTCGGTAAGGCCTTAAGAGGCTCTGCTTTGATATTATATTGAAATCTGGGACAATCTCCAGCTGATAGTGCATCATAGGAAAAACATGTTGTCAATAAAAGTTAAGCTTCAACTGATAAATAAAACGACTTAAAAAATAGAGGTTTTGTTTTGAGAAAATGATACTGGTATTTGGATAGTTTCCTATAAAAAAATAAAAGTACCTACCTATAATTATTAAAGTTATTAAGATAAGTTGAAAGATCATTAATTACCTAAAGTTAGCTTGTTAACATTTAATTGAAGCTTAACTTATAAAACCAATAATGATTGTTAGTTACTTAGATTATAATTACTTAATGCTAGTTCTCACAAAGATGAGACTGTGAATAAAATGTACAAGTGTTCACAAAGATGAAACTTGGAAAGAAAAATTTAAGATTCTAGTGCTCACATAGGTGAGGCTGAGAATAAAATGTACTAGTGTTCACAAAGATGAAACTTGGCATAGCAAACATTCTAGTATTAAAATGATACTGATTGTTGAGAATAATATTTTTTTTTTGTTATTTTATTTTTACAATTTTAAGAAAGTTTACAGACTAATACACGTAAATGGTAACGAAGTAGTAAACATCTGATTATGCTAATTACAAGCTTCATAAGTTACAAGTTTTCAGAAATAAAACTCAGTGTTACTGAAATACTAATTCTGGTGTTAGTAAATATTTTTATTTTGAAGATACAATTTTGAGGAAATTGGAGAACTGATTAAGGGTCCGTGCACGAAAAAAACTCTCTTTTGGCAATTTCTTGTCTAATTGTGAGATAACTTGAAATAATCGAAACATTAAGTCTGTGTAACTATAAAAGTACAGTTTTCATGGTGCTAAACCATTCGTGTCAGTCACAGCAGCTTTTAATAGTTTCATCATTTTTGTGCTCTTCAAAATATAGTTTATTTCGCCATTGATTTACGTAATGAATATATTGTATAATCATTAAATAAAATTTTGATTATATTTCAAGGATAGCTGAAGACTAATTTGTGATTTTAAAATTTCTTGATATGATTTGCTAAATAATAGGAAAAGTATATATTACTGACGAGGTTTAAAACAAAAAAACGGTTTTTTCAATATTATTTTTCTGCTATATTTGGTATGGAAGTTGAAAAAGGTGGTTCCGCCACATGCAAGTAGACCATATAGTGATGTTGATGATATTTTTTAATATTCAAAATCAAAAGTAGTTTCTTGTAGAATGATGATCAAATTTCAGTCTCGCGTCATTTTTCGGAAAACTTGTTGCAAATATTAGTGATTTACCGTGAATACTTAATTTATTTGAAAAATCCCTTTCAGCCACATGCAAAACAAAGAACACGACTTTTCAAATCTCAAATAATTTTGTTTAAATTATGTTTCTCTTTCTCACAAACAATGAACAAAATTGATCGGGATCAGTCGATTTCGTGCACGGCCTCTTAACATGACTATAAATATTTCATAATGTGGTACCTAGTAAGAAGCCAGAATTTAAAGTTGGTACTAAGTCATAGAGTAAATGAAATATATAATTTTTTCTTTGATCCGCTATACTAATATGTAAGAAATAGTGGATACCATTTAAATTGTTAAAAAGCAAATATGACAAGGTCAAAGGTTATTAGTAATTCTCTTTATTCTATTCTTTTTCACTTTCAAAGTGCTTACTGGTAGTACTGTTAAAATAAACTTTTAATTTTCTTTGAACCGCTACCCCGGGTCTTGATGATTTTGTTTTGGATTATAACCTTTTACTTTAAGAGAAGTATATGCTTACTGTTCACAGTAACTATGTTAAAAACTGAAATTATTTAACAGAAAATGAAATAAGGATTATCAATACAATTTGCAATGATATTGTCAGATTGGCCGAGCAATGTATTGTTTTGATCTTATCAATAATAATAAATACTGGATATTATTTGATAAACCGGGTAAATATACTAATTATAGATTTTCAGTTATTTTGTAAACTGACTATTAGATACTGCTCTGAAATGTTTATTTATTTGATATAAATTACACTGTTGGTTGACTATTTACTTGATTCTATTCTTTGTCACCAGCAGCAGAGCAGGAATCTAGATAAAACCTAGTAATTGTTATTGACGTGTAATCTGATCACTTAAACTAGAAATTTAACTTAAAAAGTTGAAACTTTTGCATCTGTCACTATCACTTATTGATGTTGTAGAACAATAAAACACACATGAACGTCAGCTGTCAGAATAGAAAATGAGATTGACGAATGGAAACGTTCCATTTCAACAATAATTTTTTAAAACCTAAAACTTACGTTTCGAAATAAATTTATAAAATATTATTATGGTATTTGCATTTCTGTAATTGATATTTCGTAAACCAATGAGGTTATATTATACTAGAGGAGCAGCGTCCTACTAACAATTTCAGAAAAACGTAACCACTTAAGAGTTAAAGCCGTAGCTTTGAAACGGATACATAAATTATGTCAATCTGTCAAAATAATCTGTTTATCTCATTTCTTCTTCCGTCAAACTAATTACGTTAAAACGAGACAAGACATTGTCATCGGAAAAATGGCCAGAGTTGCTAATGACCAACGTAAATACCCCAGAATTAATGGAGGAATTTATTGAATTAATTACCGACTATGAAAGATTGTATTATAAAACTTTCAATGGATTAACGATTGAAAGAAATTTAACGATTTGGTAAATATAGGAAGAAAAAAAAATGCGTAAACGTAAATAATATATTTCACAACTATTAAGACTGTGTCAAATAACTATTGTTTAAAATGGAATGATATTATTTAAATGTTTATGACGATCATTTATACAAAATAAATTTCAATCGTAAATTAATTATGGTGATTGTAAACAATTTTAACCGCAAATTTCACCAATTTGATATATTTTTTTATCCTTAAACTATCGCTCACTTGACATCGAGTTGACAACTGAAGTCAGATATGCCTGTGGACATATACGACGTAGTAATGCGTCGGTGCCGTACACTGTTGATCTAGTCCTATATAGGATCATTGTCTATGACATCATTGTATTTTTCCATTTGCTACAAGGTTATTGTTTACATTGTTAGATTTTGTTTTATGCGATTATTTAAATATGTTGTTCTTTTAATGATTGGTTGTCTAATGTGATTAAGGAATAAGTAATTTGATGTATAACGG
This sequence comes from Dryobota labecula, assembly GCA_947523025.1. Taxonomy (NCBI): domain Eukaryota; kingdom Metazoa; phylum Arthropoda; class Insecta; order Lepidoptera; family Noctuidae; genus Dryobota; species Dryobota labecula. The sequence continues at coordinate 14,897,372 of OX383303.1, forward strand.
TATATTACAGTTATATACTTAAAAATCATTGTTAATTAATTAATTACACAAATATTCGTTGTTTATAATTTGTGTGCAGCAAATGATAAAACTAATGTTGTGATGAATATGGAATCTGAACTGCTGAAGTCAGTTGTTTTGTTCTAGCTTAACTCATGTGCAGCAGGTGTAGTGGCTAGATTGATGACCAAAACAACTGACCGTTGTTATTTCGCCATCTTAATGTGAGAAGATTGACGGTAACAATGAAAATGTATTAAACAAAAAATATTTATATATAGGTTGATGATCTTATGTAATGTTTATTTCGTCATCTCAATGTGAGAACGAGAAGATTGACGGTAACAATGAAAATGTATTAAACAACTGGCCGTTGTTATTTCGTCAATCTTAATGTGAGAAGATTGACGGTAAAAATGAAAATGTATTAAACAAGTGACCGTTGTTATTTCGTCATTGATAATGTGAGAAGACTGACGGTAACAATGAAAATGTATTAAACAAACTGTTATATATGTTTATGATCTTATGTAATGTAATTTGTACTTCGGGAACGAAGTACATGTCAGTATGGCCGTGACAGGTTCTGTATATTTATGTAATAAAATACGAACAATTATAAAGAGCAAGACATTCCTTTGTTCTGTTAAAAATTAAAACTATCAGTTACTAATTTCAAATAAACAACTGTATCAATTAATATCAAAAGTAAATTATGTACATTATATTCCTTTGTTTTAAAGTAATTCTTAACTGTTGATTCAATACTCTTTAACGGAACTTCCGGTGTGAAATATTATTGTTTGTTACAAATATCTGTAAAGTCAAACTAAAATATATTAATTGCAAACTATGAATTATCCACTTACATTATAATGTAAGTTAATATGTGATTTAAAAAGGTAAGCTATTATCTACTATTTTTGTTTGTTATAAGTTGATCAATTGAATTAGACGTTCGGATATAAAAGCGATGGACAGTGCGCTGTCTAGTCGAGTTGCTCGGTAGATGTTCAAGTGGTTGGTTCGTCCAGGTGTCACGTAAGTTAAGTAATTTGATATTATACCTTAATTATTGCCTGTTATGATTATGTTGTTGTGTAAAGTATATTAGTGCCAATATTGGTAATGTGTTAAATTGTTTAATGGAATACTCATGTTCCTACCTTTATATTATTATAACAATGTTGCTATTAATCTGAGTAAAGGTCCAATAGATAGAATTATCTGTTTTGAGATAACGGTAATTTATGATAGAATACTTAATGCTGTTTCCGTGGAGTTTCTATTCCGTTCTTTTCCACGAAGACCTAGTTTTGGAACGGACAACTAGCTTTCTCAGTAACGTTACCTTGACAAGCCTAATTGAAATAAATGCCTAGTCTTGTCTTTCTGTGCTTTTCTTTATAAAACCCTTTCCCTACACACCATATTCATAGGGACTTTCATACATAGTAAACTACTAGTTACCATTCTGATACACAAAGCTTGCTAATAAAGTGGCTATCAATACCTATAAATGTAGTTTACATTTAGAATCTGACACACGCCATTCAGCTCGATTCTCGGCAACTCTCATCCAGCTGCTACCAGCCACCCTGCGGAGATCGTCGCTCCACCTAGCCTGAGGACGTCCTACCTTACGTTTGCCGATTCGCGGTCTCCACTCAAGAACACGTCTACCCCAACGGTCATCGGTTCTACGGCTAATATGGCCGGCCCATTGCCACTTCAGCTTGCTTATTCTGTGAGCTATGTCGAGGTCGACTACGTTACTTTATGGCTAAGTGTAAAATAAAATGTATATCCAGAAAACCTGATTTTGTCATGTCGATCAGCTTGAAGTTTCTTATATCGATATTCTCCAGGCGATCTATCCTAAAACAGTTATTATTACGCATCTAGCATTTTCTATATCGAGCGCTAACAATCATCACGAACCAACTCCCAACTAATCATAATAAGTGCTGCTCCGATAATAATTTATACCCAGATAACTACACCACTCCTCGTCTCATACCCAGAATCTACGAACAAAGCAGCGAGCAACGGCTAGCTAGGAAACCGAACAAAATCGATTTATTAAACATGTTCTAATATAGGAATAAAAAGAAGCAAATGATTACAGTACGGTAAATTATTTGGTACCGAACTGACATTGAATATGTATCAGCGTATAAGTGCATTTAATATTAAAATGCCTGCAATGATTGCTTGAATATTTCATTGTGTAGGAAATGCAATTTAATTTTCTAATGAATGAAGCACGTCTGTTGACCACTTTCTAAATAAATTCTCCTTCAAAAAATTTAAGAAGAGAAATGTTTAATTTAACTCAATAAATTAGGAGTCGATTTGTAACTAAACGTGTCTTTGTCATAGGCGTATATGGGAGGGGGATGGGATGGGAGGCTGGGTGGGCCGTGCCCAGCCCAGGAAGGTCTGGTGCCCATCCCAGGATATTAGGTTACCGATTCGAAATTCTAGGCTGAACACTTAACTTCACACAAAAACAAGCAACCGAGAAATGTTGTAGTAGAAAGTTATAGACATCATCTGTAAGCCAGGAAATGCCTTAAAAAAATAGAGTTACCTTTTTAGAAATGATCAACTGTTCGCTAAATACGATTAAACATTTTCCAAACATTTCGAAAAACATGTAACAGGTTAGGTACATGTTTTTCGAAATTATATTGGGACTCGACTCGGCTTCTTCGGCCATCACATCTAAGGGGCCAGGCCCCCCTGGGAAATAGCGTTATATAAGATAGATAGATAGAAGATAGAATAACCTTATTATGTACACCATAAAAATTACAGATATAAATGTAGAACTGTTACATAGGGTGTCACAATGGGCGGTCTTATCGCTAAAAGCGATCTTTTACAGACAACCTTTGGATGGATCAAAAAGTAGAAGGAGACAATACTGCAGGTAGTCAGTGGTGTACCATTTACATTTATACAATAAATACATACATACATAAAGCATATAGATACTTATCCATATAAATATATATAAATACAATAATAAACATGATACAAGAGCAAGGAACTACAAAAATACTACTACTATAATTACAAGGTATAATACAGTTTTGCTTAAATATAAATTATATTCCTAAGACTTACGTGCCTGAACTATGGTTATCCTGTGTTTCATTGTTTTCATTAAGAACTAGTTGACCTGATAGACCTTGTCCTGAGAAAAATCACTTTTTGTTTTTCCAGAATTTTCCAATTTTCCGGGCATCTTATACAATTTAGATTATTAGCCAAATGAACATCAACCCAGTCGTTTTTGCGACAACTTTCGGTATCGGTAATCTGTGTCGGTAATTGTACATCTATTGTTTTATTCAACCGTTCGGAGTTACACTTCGGTGTGACGGACTGCTGCGTCACCACTTGAACTTGGTAGCCAGCAAAGAGTTATGGAATGTCAATCGCCTTCTAAAAGAGTCAAGTGTGAAAGGCACTCCGTTTGCCAGCCGATTGCTTTTTATTCCGATAGACATAAACATAGGTTACAGGAAATGGATTAAATCAGTTTCTTTTTATTTCCTTTTCTACCAATATGTCTTTTAAGTCTTGTTTTAACTACATAAGACTTTAAAGACATATTAATTTAAACACAATTAGATACCTACGCTAGCTACCGTTATAAAATAATAAATGGAGATAATGTTTAGCATAAATTAAAGGTGGCCATTGTTAGGACCTCGTTTTGGACCATTTTTGGCAAAATATAAAGTACTAGTTTTTGCCCGCAGCTCCGCCCGCGTGGATGTCGGTTGTCGCGTAAAAAAGTAGCCTATATCCTTCTCCATATCCCAGGCTATATCTCTGCCAAATTTAATGGCGATCAATTCAGCGGTTTAGGCGTGAAAACATAACATACAGACAGACAGAGCTATTTTCACAATTATAATATTAGTATGGATTACCTACTAAGTAATTCATATTCGAAACGTCATTTAATGTATCCGTCATTTTAGTACAAGCGAAGTCCACCGGAAGCTTTTATTTCTTAAAAAATACATTAACCTAATTAAATTGATACTTTAGCATTAGACACGCCTAAGTAAATAGCTACAAATACATACATATACTGGGTACAGATGCAAATTTATTTTAAAGGTCAGTGTTGATTGGTCACAATGGACATTTCTAAACTACTCGGACATAAGTACTGGTTCTCAAATTCAAGGAGTTCCGTTAAATTATAGGGGACTGATCACTTTTATAAACATTCTATGATTTATGGTCTTGTGCAAGTGCTGAGAGGAGGATGATTGATTGATGATTTATGCGTAACAGTGGTAGTAGGTCGAATGTTTGACTAATGTTAAGTAATTAATTACCTAATTTATTTATTTATTTATTATCGTTTTGTTATACCGAGCCGGCAAACGACATGACGCCGTCATGCCGGTTGCTGTCACGGCACAAAAGTCAAATCAAAAAGGATTTAAGGGGCCGTGCACGAAATCTACTGATTTTGATCAATTTTGTTCACTGTTTGTGAGAAAGGGAAAAATAATTTAAACAAAATTATTTGTGATTTGAACAGTCGTGTTCTTTGTTTTGCATGTTACTGAAAGGGATTTTTCAAATAAATTAAGTATTCACGGTAAATCACTAATATTTGCAACAAGTTTTCCGAAAAATGACGCGAGACTGACATTTGATCATCATTCTACAAGAAAGTGCTGTTGATTTTGAACATTAAAAAATATCATCAACTTCATTATATGGTCAACTTGCATGTGGCGGAACCACTTTTTTCAACTTCCATACAAAATATAGCAGAAAAATAATATTGAAAAAACCTTTGTTTTTGTTTTAAACCCCGTCAGTAATATATTTTTTCCTATTATTTAGCACATTATATCAAGAAATTTAAAAATCACAAATTAGTCTTCAGCTATCCTTGAAATATAATCAAAATTTTATTGATTGATTATACGATATCTTCATTTAGTAAATCAACGGCGAAATAGACTATAATTTGGAGAGCACAAAAATGATGAAATTATTAACAGCTGCTGTGACTGACACGAATGGTTTAGCACCATGAAAACTGTACTTTTATAGTTACACAGACTTAATGTTTCGATTATTTCAAGTTTTCTCACAATTAGATAAGAAATTGACAAAAGAGAGTTTTTTTCGTGCACGGACCCTTAAGCTTTATCTAATTTCTTGCGTCATCCTAACTAATATTATAAATGCGAAAGTAAGTTTGTTTGTTTATTTGTTACCTTTCACGGCTAAACCACTGAACCGATCATCCTGAAATTTTGCATATACGTTGTCAGGTGTAGGTACGGAAACGGACATTCATCCCGAAAAAAAGTACTGTTCCCGAGGAAACCAACAATAACGTTCCTATAATAATAAACGGCGCCACGTGTCTTTCGAATCATGATTGAATTATATTATTATAGAAACTTTAGTACTATGTTTTTAATCCGAATTGATTGTCAAATTCTAAATTAACGCGAGCGAAGCCGCGGGCAAAAGCTAGTTAGAAAATAATTAAGATTTTAAGTTAAAACGTCAATTTTTAACTATAAAGTAATCTAATTATTGCCAACAACCAATATTCTGTTAATGACAATAATTAAAACGAGATTACGTTCCGTACGTAAAATACATAAAGGCATGTGATTTTTGAGCAAAAATGTCACGATCCATAATTGGAGATCAATGAAAATAAATTCAAGTTCATAAAAGAGACGTAAAAAGTGGAACATGTTTAATATAATCGAATTCTAAGGGTACTAGTCCACCTTGTCAGATAAGACGAGCAGAAAGGAGTTGCAAGTATGCACCAAGCTTTAATTAAAAATAAACTAGTGGGTCAGGCAGGCATTGAATTGAATGATGAAACAATAATAACCAGTCACAGTAACCAGTACAGTAGGCTGCACATCAGTGGTAACACTGATCTTGAGCTGGCCTAGCGTAGTACGGAGTACTCGTGTGAATAGAAAAAAAAAATTGGTTGTCTTTAAAGTTGGTTCACGGACGATAGTTTAACGTGACAACGTCATAACAAAACATTGATGCGGCGCAAGCGTACAATGAGCGTAACGGGACAATGAGCGTAAAGGGACAATGTGCGTAACGGGACAATGAGTCATCCTTTTTCGTGCATGCAGCCGGCATTCATCCGTACAATGAGCGTAACGGGACACTGAGCGTAACGGGACAATGAGCGTAACGGGACAATGAGTCATCCTTTTTCGTTCATGCAGCCGGCGTTCATCGATTTATTAGACGTTGTCACGTCAAAAAGAGGCTAGCTTATGCGCAAAAACAGTTTTTCAATCCGTCCGTCCGTCTGACATATCAAACGAAAGAACTTGTTATGAGGATTTCATAGTATATATTTTACTAGCTTTTGCCCGCGGCTCCGCCCGCTTTGATGTCGGTTATCGCGTAAAAAAGTAGCCTAATATGTCCTTCTCCTTATCTCAGGCTATATCTCTGCCAAATTTCAAGACGATCGTTTCAGCGGTTTAGGCTTGAAAACGTAACATACAGACAGACAGACAGAGTTACTTTCACATTTATAATATTAGTATGGATTAATAAAATAATTAGTTTTAAAGTTATGAAAGAAAATAGATGAAAGTTGACCATTCCTCCCCCGTATCTCCGAAACTGTTGAGCCAAAAATTAAAAAAAATGCTGAGTATTGTTCTATACTTATAGATTACAGGAAAATGTATAAAAAATATGGTTCTAAAACAAAGGCTCCTACAAACAGTCGCGATATTCGACGCGACACAAAGAAACCGCTCGTCGCGCGGCACGCGGTGTCTTTGTGTCGCGTCGCGTGTCGCGCCTGTTTGTAGGAGCCTTAACAAGGTAAATCACTCAATATAGTGCGTACTTACTTATTTGCAGTTGTGTGTGGGAACATGTTTTTCAATTCAATTAAATTCAATTTTATTCATGAACAATTCACATTGTGTTTGAAATCATACAAATTATAACTAACACATTCATAATACAATACAATAAATCACAGAAAATAACAAATAAAACATAGAAAATAACAATCCTTTTTTTATAAATACAACACAAACAAAAAATAAGAATAAAAATCCAATAACATTATAAGCCACTACTAATACTAATATTTCCCAGTCTTTCATTAATTAATGTCAAATTTTTATATCGTGGATACGAGTATGTCATCGTCTATCGAATACAGACATTTCCCCAATAGGAACGCTTTAAGTCTTGACTTAAATGAGCTTTTATAAATTATAGTTTTTAAGTCCACTGGCAACCTGTTAAAAATCCGCACTGCTTGATATTGAGGACAATGTTGGACAATATTAAGATGGGGTTTTATTTTGTTTCTAAAATCTTTCCTGCGCGTACTTTCCCTCAACTGTCTCTCCTCATCTGTTTCAAAGTTATGCAGGTATTTTTTTAAATTCACCATCAATACTAAAACATAGAGGCTGGGCACAGTAAGAATTTTGAAATTTATAAAGTGCGGCCGCGGTTCGTATGGCTCTCTTTTGGAGTACAAAGGCTCTCTGGCAGTTATATTTAAAACTATTCCCCCAAAACTGAACACTATATCTCAATCTTGATTCTATTAGAGCATAGTATACCATTTTAAGGTGTTTTATGTCTATTTCATCCCTAAGACTGCGTAAGGCGTAACACGCTGAGGAAATATACGAATCAATGGCTTGCAATTCCCTTTTCCAATTTAAATATTTGTCAATGTATACCCCTAGAAATTTTACCTCATTAACTAAGTCAATTTTAACTTTGTTAAGTGTGATCGTCATGCTGTCTTTATTGCGAGCCGTTGTACTAAATAACATTATTTTGGTTTTTTCAGTATTAATTATGAGCTTGTTACTTTCAACTACAGTGTTTATCTATTAATTTAACAGTTTATGTACCTACACAAAAATAAACACACAAGGAGAAACGAACAGAAAAATACGTAAAAAGGTGATGCTAATTTCTAAAAAAAAAAACTCGTCCAACATACCTGCGATTGGAAAGTAGATAAAGAGATTTAGATAATGTGTGTAAGAGTTCTCTCTAGAGAAAGAAAAATACATAAAATCAAAAAAACTATTCACTAATTTAAATATTAAGTATAAACATACAATATGAGAATATATCGTCGTATCCTACGAATAGGGGCGTAACTGCATAATAGCTACTTTTCAGGAGACACTTTTTTGTGTTTAATTAAATTAAATATGAAAAATAATATATGTATTGGTGATTTCTTATAATGTGTATTGGTATTTTAAGGTTCGGCTAGGATTATTTTCAATAAATTATCTTTATATTTTATACGCATTTTGTCCTTTAAATCCCGTTTTTAATTGTTTTGTTGAACTGGTTATTTGTGGTATGAATTTTATTCGTAGGATACGACGATATATGTAAGGTGTATCTATTCAAACACGAAATATTAGCCAATTATAAGCCATAGAAACTATTTTTTTTTAAATCTAAGTACTTATATTTTAATATTTTTTTTTTTTTTTTTTTTTTTAAACGTTGCCCCACACTAGGAATTTCTCCTGTATCTTGGGTGCGTTTACAAACATTTAAACTCACATACACAAACAGCCAGACCCGGAACAACTAATTGTAGGTCATACAAATATTTGTTCCGTGCGGGAATCGAACCCGTGACACGCAGCGCAGCAGTCAATCGCTTAACCACTGCGCCAACCGTGCCGTTATATGCCTTATATATAATTACTTGATAGGATGATTACCTAATTATCAAAATTAACCGCGCTCGTGCCACCACAGTCGCGCGTCTCCGCGTCCGGGCGGATCATTCATAGAATAAGTAAGTAAAGGTTTTTTGCAAAATGTCTCAAGCGAATAATAAATAAATAATAAAATAAAATAATAAATATACAGTGGTGCCGATTCCCTTGTTCACAAACTAAACTAAATTTAAATTCAGTGCATCTTTTTCTTCCTATTTCATTAAGAAAAGGACAGAAGAAAAATTTTAGTTTAGTCCTGTCAAATTAACCAGCGGTTGACGTAAATTGACGTAATTTTAGTCGGCTTATTCCACTAATCCCCCCTGAGAGAATTCCCCTCAGTGGAAAAAACTGAACCCTAATGTAAGAAAATCACTTACAGGGGATCTTGGAATAAGTTATTTTTTGTTTTTTCAATTCTAGTTTTTCCCCCTTAGCGGGATTATCAGGGGTAAATTCTAGACTGTTTTCAGATTCCACTTTTCCTCCTAAGGGGGATTTTCAGGGGGGATTTGTGGAATAAGCCATTTTAGTCGGCAAGTTTTTAATCACGTCTAAACTTGTACGGAGTAGTGACAGGCGCTGATTAATTTGACCGGACTAAACTAAAACTTATCTTCTGTCCTTTTCTTAATGAAATAGAAAGAAAAAAAATGCATTGAACTTTTTAGTTTAGTTTAATTGTGAACATGGGAATGGGCACCATGTTTTTTTCTCCCATGTTTTCTTTCCTCTTTAGTATGTACAACTCATCCCTTATAAACTATAACCACAATGTGGGTTGAGTCATTTCTGCTTAACTACGTCCAATTGCTTAGTCATCTATGCTACGCCGCTACGCACACGCTACGAAGATTCGTAGCGACGATATTACACACACGCTACGCAGGGCAATTGATGAGCCAGTATAATTATGATCTCACCTATGAACTTTATTATCTATTTCTATTATAGAGGTATGAGAAACAGGGTGTAAAGTTCACTCATACTCTATAGAAAAAGGAGGATCCTCCGATCAGACGGGTGTCGTGTCTGGTGGGCAAATGCCCCACGGTTGATGTCGGGATGTTGCATATGCTAGTCGCGCGGTAAACTCTGATTGCGCGATGCAGGATTTGTGACGTCAGGTCTTTGATGCGTAGTTCGCATGTGGCGTTGTATTTAGATGCCGCCACACTATTATCTGCATTTAAAAACGAGTAATATAATAATAAATTCTATAATCAGAGTAACCATGAGACTCATACTGTGTTAGTAACAATAAAATAAACTTACAACTAGTTAGTGATACAAATAAAACAACAATTCAAAAAACACACAACAAAACAATCATTGCTTCAGCATTCCAGCTGAGATACTGGAGCAACAACTTATAACACAGCAGTCGAGCCTGTCAGCAATAACTCCCAGGATGTTGTTGGAATTGGCTCGTTCCCTGCGCACCAAGAGCTTTTTCATCCCATCTATTCGAAAAGGACGATTTGGTTCGCCTTTAAGTGCACCCAAAGGTGATGTTTTCTATAAGAAACTTTTAGCGGGCAGCAATGAGTTTTTAATCCTCTTTATAATTGCGCCGCAATTATCTTTGCCGCGCACTTTTTGAATTTAGAACATCTTAGCGTTCAGCGCCAAAGAAATCGAACGAAAATATTGTTTGATTAAAGACTGGCTGGTACTACGACGGCCCATAGTCGCGACGCCCGGCTGAATAAAAAAAAAAAAAAGAAATCAAATAAAAACGCGCGAACTACAACAACTACAGCCCGCGTTTTCGTAAATTTTCACGGATTGTTAGAATTCATGGTTTTGTTTTGAAATCTGAGTTCTTCAAGTGACAGTGAAAGTATAGAATTAACTACTGAAAGTATTAGAACTGACGCAAGAAATGTGATGGATATATAAGTTTTTAGTTGTTTTATTATTAGATACTATTTAATTTAAAATTTGTTGTTACTCTATGTAACAATATTACAATAAAATATGAGGCGCCTTTTATTTTCTCATAGTGGGTGATGAAAAGTAGAGCGCAAAATATATTTTTGGCTCGGGCGACGTACTTTGAATCCTTCGCTACGTTCAGGATTCTACTAAAGAATCCCTCACTTCGCTCTGGATTCAGAAAAGCGCCCTCGCCGTATAAATATTATTTTGCTCCCTTATGATACAATCTACTATTTGCTGTCGACATGGATAAGCAAGTCGTAGGAAACTATATTTTTAGAAGAAAGTATCTTCACGAACTTCGCAAGTTTTAAGAGCGTTGTCACCGGTCCACTAGCGCCACTCCTTTAAAAACATATTATCTCGTGACTGTGAAGGAATTATGAAAAACGGCTCAATCAACTATATCGGTAAGTGTGTCTAGAATTTTCTAATACCTTTTATAAAGTTTCATATTGAGACACGAAGCAACAAAATACGATCTAGAGGAATGTGGCCGTTTTTCTTTAGATCGAATTTTGTTGCTTCGTGTAAACCCTCTTAACTTTAACTGACTATTATTTTGGAAAACGTTTTGGCATTTACTGCCTGCATGAACGAATATAAATCTGTTTGAGTAATATAATTATTGGAATGTAGCGTTAATTAAAAATAGATTATTATATTGCATTCTTTTTTTAATACTTTATTCTACTATGAGTTTGCTCTTGACTTTAGTCTAGGTCTGGATGACAGAGACAAAGTCTACGATGGAGTGAGCTTACCCAGAAGAAGCCTGTTCACTCTCACTTTGAATAGATTAGGGTTGTATGCGTTCGGAAACACAGACGCAGGCAGAGAGTTCTATTGCGCATTATAAAAGACGTTTGAAAACGCTTAGTGCGAGTTGGTGGAATATCAACTAGGTAGGGGTGGTAACTTGCAGTGCGTCTAGATGTCCGATGGTAGAAGGGGGCCGGTGGAATGAGGTCGTGGAGTTCATGGGCACACTCTCCGAAAAACAATCTGTAGAAGACCGACAAGCAGGCAACCTTGCGGCGATGAGCCAAGCTGTGAAGCTTGGCATCCACCAGTTTTACGTCGCCAATGAGCCTCTTAGTTCTGCGTTCCACCGAGTCAATTCGTTGCTTAACACTGTTGGATTAATTTAATCAGTACCTACCTAGCGTCGAATTTAGCAACAGTTTTTCAATTTTGCCAATGTAATTACCATGGAGCCGTTTATTATGTTATTATGATTTATGTTCTTTTTTATTGAGTTCATATTTTTTTTTTATTGAACATTTTTTTTTTATAACATAGAAGATTAATTTTTAAGTAATAATAATATGTACAAGTATATAAAAAAAGGGAGGGGAAAGAATCAAAGGGCAATGATTTATGTTGACTTGACAGAGCGTGGCAGTTGAGAGTATGTCATGCTCACTTAAATGTCTCACTGATGGTGGGTTGGATCATTCGTTTCTCTATAAAATGGTTAAGCTGGATTGGGCTGATCCACGTGTCACGTTTGTGAACGGGCGCCGTCAGTTGGGACTGGTCATCTCTTGACTGCCAGGGCTTATTTTTAATTAATTTTATATTTTGAATTGTTTTATTAGTTTTTACATTGTCTCACATATAGAAGCAACAAGAATAATGTACCCAGGATTTTGTAATATCTTGATTTAAAAGAGTGTCCTTGGAGTTTCTTGCCCGTTCTTCTGCATAGTGATCTACTTATTGGAATGGGCATCTAGCTTCAACTTTCTGACTAACTGACAGTCTCTTTGACAGTTCAAAAGTGCCTGTAAATGGTTTAATTGAAATAAATGCTTTGAGTTTGAAAATAAATGTAGCCTTAGTGACTCCTTTTAACATTGGCTATCTGCCAGTTAAAGTCCCGTCAAAATCAGTTCAGTCATTTCGGAGATTAGCCGGAGCGACAGACAACATTTTTTTTAAATTGTTTTTTTGTTTTTAGTACCATATTATATACTATCATATGCATTTAGTAAAAAGCTGTTATATTGTCATTACAAACAGACACTTCAGTTTTATTTATTTGTATAGATAAAGCGCAACAATAAACATTGTAATGCCTATATTCTACTCAAAAGAATAGGTACTAAGTAAGTAGTCTGTGTCATAAACTCGGTACTTCGCAACGATGTCGCTCTGAATAAAAGCGTAATTTTAACTCCAAAGATGGCAGTTTCATTTGGGTACCAATTTGCTAATTAAAATGATTATCGGTCTAGTGTTCCAAGTTAAACTCCCAGACCGATAATAGGCAGAAGCATCATTGTTGCGAAAGGTCTGTTAAAATAGCTTTCATGATGTTTGGCTTATTTTTCGTAGTTAACTGCGCTACCAAAATTGCTGGCTGGTTAATGTTTTCAACAAGAGTAGATACAATTGGACGTAGTTTAGCAGAAATGACTGGCTTATTCCACTAATCCCCCCTGAGAGAATCCCCCTCAGTGGGAAAAACTGAACCCTAATGTAAAAAAATCACTTTCAGGGGATCTTGGATTAAGGTTTTTTTTTTTCAGTTCTAGTTTTCCCCCCTAAGCGGGATTATCAGGGGTGAATTCTAGACTGATTTATAGATTCCACTTTTCCTCCTAAGGGGGATTTTCAGGCGGGATTTGTGGAATAAGCCAAATGACTAAACCCACATTATGGTAAAAACTGATTTGTTTATACCAAACTAGCTGACCCGACAGACTTCGTTCTGTCAAAAGCTATAGTATAAACTCCACTACCCTACCCTACCCTACCCTACCTACCCTACCTACCTACCTACCTACCCTACCTACCTACCTACCTACCTAACTACCCACCCTACCCTACCCTACCCTACCCACCTACCTACCTACCTACCTACCCTACCCTACGCTACCCTACCTACCTACCTACCCTACCCTACCCTACCCTACCTACCTACCTACCTACCCTACCCTACCCTACCCTACCTACCCTACCCTACCCTACCTACCTACCTACCCTACCCTACCCTACCCTATCTACCTACCTACCTACCCTAACCTACTCTACCCTACCCTAATTATTCGTAAAATCCATAAAAAAAAAAAACGTTGCTATAAACCTCAAGGAGCCCGAGACCTTTCCAACGAATGCAAAACCGTGGAAATCGGTTCGTGCGTTCTGGAGTTATAGCGTCAGGAAGGAAAACCCGACTTATTTTTATATAGTAGATGAATGTGTCAGTGAATGTGAGCACTATGTGGGTAATTTGTTTCCTTTTAATTTTTTTCTCTCTTTCTCACTTCGTTTTAATGGGTCAGTGACAACTCAACCCGAATAATAACCCATACTATCCATACTAATATTATAAATGTGAAAGTAACTCTGTCTGTCTGTCTGTCTGTATGTTACGCTTTCACGCCTAAACCGCTGAACCGATCGTCATGAAATTTGGCAGAGATATAGCCTGGGATATGGAGAAGGACATAGGCTACTTTTTTACGCGATAACCGACATACGCGGGCGGAGCCGCGGGCAACAGCTAGTAACACTACGTCGTCAAAACGCCCTTGTACCGTCGGCATGAGAAGTATCGACTACTTTAAATATTGTTTTTCTTTTATAGAATTTATTTTTATAAATGAATACTGAATGCTATGAACTTGTTCTGCAATAAATACTGCTTTTATTTAAATATTTAGTTATTATTCATATAAGGATTTCAAAAGAAACAAATATTTGAGTGTCAATCAGCATAAAATGGGTAATTTTTATTAAGGGTTATGAAAAAGTATCGTAATTTACACAATATTACAACAATCACAGTCTTAAAAAATAATGGTTAACAATTATTTTTGACAATAATGAATAAAATGTTTAATTCAACATTATCAACGATTTTATACAAGGGGATTTTTTTATGCCACCATCGCCCTTGTCTTTGATGTTGCAAAATATCCGTGAAACTACAAAGATAAGGTTGTTTTTTTAATGATAGGAACCAGCCCACATGAGGGTACCTTCCTGTAACCATTAGGACCTCTTTAGTATATACCAAAGAGGTCCTAATGGTTTTGGCTATGCAGGGGTTGAGGCCTTTCTGCTGAACACGTCCATTTCTGGAATAGCTTGTGCGAAACCGAGATAAGGACTGATTCCCAACTCAATCAAGGCAGCCTATCGCAGTCCGCAGCTAGACATAGGCCACCCCATGCTGCGCCACAACACCCTGTCCTTTGCCTCCCGCATCCAGTCTGTCCCAGCCACCTTTTTAAGGTCGTCGGCCCATCTAGCTGGGTGGCGTCCTATACTACGCTTGCCAATACGCGGTGTCCATTCCAGGACTCGTCTGCTCCACCGGCCATCGGTCCTTCGACAAACATGGCCAGCCCACTGACACTTCTGCGTTATGGAGCGGGCTATGCTCGGAGTTTCTTTGAAGGATTAAATGAAAAAGGAATTTATCCGAAAAAAAAAAATACCTTCAGTTGTATAAAAACACTTATCTAAACACTATGCAAGGTGACAACTAAAGGAAAGAGTGTTTTCGATGAACTCTGGCACCTAGAGTAAGATTTAACTTGTGTTTAGGGTGCCAGCGTCCTTGCCTATAATTTGAACATAAAGATAACTACTAGGGATGGGCCGAATATTCGTTTTATATTCGGGATTCGGCATATTCGGCAGGTTTACTGAATATTCGTATTCGGCCGAATGTTCGGCAAAGTGGTACTCAAAGTTTTTACTGTATTGAGCCGTGTATGATTTGTAATGAGTTTAATGTTAAATGTGTTATTTTTATTAGGTAAGTAATTGATAGTGCAGCTTTATGTTTTTGTCGGCACTGTAGCTTTATTTCCAATAACAGTAGATAAAAAAGATGGTTATTAAAAACAAAATATAAGTTTCGGGCGAAGTTTTACTCCTTACACGATGCAATAACAACATCTGGTAAAGCGGCGGTAGTGGGCGGGAGGTTCCGGGCCAATCCGCGCGCTTCGCGTGCACAAGTTCAGACCTGTATATACTGTTCACATAAGGGAATCAATTATGCCGAATATTAGGTTCGGTAAAAGTTTTACCGAACATTCGGCCGAATGTGCGTATTCGGTGAAACCCATGTTCGGCCCATCCCTAATAACTTCTTACTAGTAAATACATATATGATGTGGCCTATTAAAGTACCTATGTGTTTATGTATTGAGAGAGAGATAAATATGGTGAAAACTTGTGTTTATGTAAGTCTGTATAAATATAACTATAAATTATGACTTTATTAACTACATTAGGTTACAAGAACCGGAGTTACCGACATAGTTTGCAGACTAAGCAAGCTGAAGATTCCCAACTGATTTAGTAAACTGAAAAAAAAAAGTAGTTGCCACAATCAAGATTTTGTTTAGATTGACTAAGTAACTTGTTTACATCTGAGCCTATACAGCACAATGATCACAGCTACTACTTTTATTTGATTGAGATTTGAAACGGGATCTTGATTGGAATTATCACAAAACCTATTTGCAGCAATCAAGTCAAAACATAGTTGGTCCAACCAAGATTATTTGATTAAAGTTTCAATGATCTTTATTCAAGTAATCAAATAACTATCGCATTAGGGTAACCTATCATGATAGATTTAAGGTGTTATCATAAATAAATAAATAAATTTTACAGTTAACATTTTTTTAACTGGTCTCTTTATTAACTCTTCTACAATGATGTCATGTTAAAGGTAATCGAGAAACTTGTTTGAGCGTTCAATCATTTGAACTAGTATTGCTGCAATCATGTCGTGATGATCAACTTAACTAAGATTTTGATTAATCTAAACAAGGTATCATCAATCAAGCTAAAAAGGCACTTGATTGGAGTGCATTTTTTTCAGTGTCAGAACATGTCCCCAACAAAGAGTAGATAATAAATAGATCGATTCTGGGTTGGTTTGTTAAACAACATCAGCAAACAAACCCAGTATGTTGATTCAGTGATAAGGAAGTTGCACTGTTTATTTTCATTTCAAAATAACTTTTACACTTAATAGGAATGCTGTACATGTATTTCGCGCATTCTTATCAGAGTCGTGCATTTTTTGTTCGCCTTTGTACCTAGTCGAGTTGAAATATAAGTTATGCATGCCAATGTGACACGACTCATGATTTATAGCTTTAACTTAAATATTTATTGATAACTTAATCTGTTGCGGGAAAACGAATGTTATTATTTGTATTTAATTATAATTATTTTCGATTTCCTGCAATTACGACGTTAGTTTAGTTCCTATTTGTAAATCATGATTATTTCGATTAAAATGTTATCATTATCCTGGAAGTTTTGTATCTAAGGTTCTTTACTATGCTATTAGGCGTGGCTGGAAGTCAATCAATTATAAATTATAGAATCGACTCGCAATCAGAGTGTTCATAAATAAAAAGCAGTCAATATGCAATAGTCGAAAAATCGAAAAACATATAATCCGCATTTAAAGAGCGAACTATTAGACTTGGTATAGTTCCGTGTGGTGCCGGACGTAAAGAATAGCACCACCCCATTTCCTCCCGTGGGTGTCGTAAAAGGCGACTAAGGGATTTACTAGAGAATGGGCAGCAGCGTTCTCTATGCATTTTTAACACCATACTGCGATCGCCAACCCGCCTGCCAAGCGTGGCGATTATAGCAACCCCCCCCCCCCAATTGGGGGAGGCCTTTGTCCAGCAGTGGACGTTTTTCGGCTGAAATGATGATGATGATGAATACGCAATACGCTAAATAAAAAATAAATTATAATATGATAAATAGGAGCTTGTGGCTAAGTAATAATAGCCGCATGGGTCGATCGATCAGGTTACGTTTGCCGCGGTTGGTCCGTGGATGGGTGACCATCTTTACATACCAAGACCCATCCGTATCGTATTAAAATACTGGAATTCAGCTCATCTGGTTAGACTGGAAGCCGACCTTAACATAGTTGGGATAAGGCTAGGCAGATGAAGAGATTCATTATCAATACGGCAGGTGATGTGAATGAAATACTTAATATTATATTTATAAGATATTTTTCTCAAACATGCATGGAAATGTTGTCATTATTTTCGAAATAAGAACACGCGAAGTATCGAATTTACGGACAAAGGAAATCAAATCCATTGCAGGAGCGTTTTTTGAATTTGGAACATTACAACGCTCCGGCAATGTTGTATGAAACGGCGTGCTGCTTTGATTGGATCTCTTTTATCATTCCTGGCATACCAAAGTAAGTCTCTTTTCTTAGCACAAATTGCGTTCACGTGGCTGTAGAGCCATAAATGCATTTGCCTTTTGGCACAGATGATATATAGAAAATTGGCGTTCAAGCTGTAAATTCGTCTTGATTTGTTATTAACATACTTCAGCCATCTACCATTACATACAATTCTCACCTGCAATCCTCATCAGAAGTTCAACAAACAAACATAAATGTACCGGGGAAGTCAATAACATTTTCTTTTAGTAATTGCCCCAATATGACTAATGTAACTTTTAATATTAATTTAATTAAATGTATAATATAAAAAGTATGTTTTATTTCCCTGTATCTTTTGAGAAAAGCACTATATATTGCCTCGGCGGAAATGGCAATTGCCTGTCTCGTATTGGTGAAGTCCTCGCCTACGGCTCGGCCTTCATACTAATACTCGACCTGCAACTGCCTATTTCTCGGCCTTTGCAATAATGTACTATTGTTACCGTATCGTTGGTGTAACAATAAAACCAAAATGTGTTGCTGTAATTAAATAAATTTATTATAGGTAAGTAATCTAAGTATACCGGATGACTTTTTTTACCGTCTCGAAAAAAATTGGGTATACTAGGTGAACGGAGTAGAAGCCTATGGCATAGCAATTATTATTATTATTATTTTTTTTTTTCAGAAATAAAACTAAAATAAAAGATAAAATTATTGAAATTTGGGTGCGTATGATTTAAATTTAAATATTATTTATCGTATTTATTTATTGAATTATGTTTTTTGTTAAATTTCTGTGTTTATTGTTATAGTATGATAAGTTTACTTCAAATGTGTGGTATTTATCCATAGATCAATTTCTTTCTAGGTTAAAGAAAAAATAATAAAAACTATGCCACAGGCTTCTACTCCGTTCACCTAGTATACCCAAATTTTTACGAGACGGTAAAAAATGTCATCCGGTATATTGCTAAATAAAATATAAACTAAAAATATGTCTTACGTATTTATAAATTAAAACATACCTGTAATTAAAAACACGACATTTTAAGTTCATTACACCGGTCTATTCTCAATAATAATATAAAATGTATAATTAAAATATTTAACAAAAAATCTATTTTTCATTCTTGTCATTTTGACATCTCTGTTTGCACCCGTTCAACTCTCGTTCGTAGGTACTCTTTGGTAAGCTTGCCAAAAAGTATTAATATATAATTAAATACTTAATAGAAATATATTTTATTTTCATATTCTTTCAATTAATAGGACCTATTATTAAGTCGCTGTTAAACAATCAAAACCTAAGTTATGGTTTAACAAAAGTAATTTATTTTGTTTAAAGACCTTCTGGACATTATCAATCAATGTTCAATACACATTATAAATATTGTTTATTAATTATACAGGGCAGACATAATGAGTTATTAAAATAATACGATTACGTCTTGTTGGTTTTCTAATTGACAGTGTTTAGTGATTTATGAAGATGAAATGTATTGCTACCATATTTTGAAAAATAATCGGGACAGTCGACGAAAACCCCTCTTTGAAATAAAAATAGGTGTATAATCATAATTTAGTCTTATTTGAATATTATTACCTACCTACATCTTGTTTTGTTTCTGAACGTAAGTATTGCATCTGCATGTTACGTTATGTCTAATATTTTATGTTGTTTTTTTTATTTATTTGATACGAATATTATATGTTGTGTTTGCTATTAATAATATGTTTGATATATTTGTAAGAACAATACCTATTTTACTTTGTGTCTATTAATTACATTTTAAATATATTAAGTTTATTAAATAATTTAATGTTGAATAATATTTTGTTTTGTATAGAGATTTGCATAATGAAATTATTTGTTTACTTTAATATTTGTAAGCCAACTTATGTCGAAATGTGTCATCGTACTAACAAATTATATACCTACCATCTTTTATACACTGTTCCCAAGAATGCAGTTAAACAATACGAGAACACCAAAATTGGTATCGCACACGATTCGCATTTTACGAGTTAGCGTTGAAAATGCCGAAAAAAACAAATTGTGTTTTTATTTTTCGTGTTTTTCGCACGTTACATCTAGACAAATTAACATAAAGAATCTTTTGGAAAGAAACAGGATTCTTCCGAATTTTTCGCTTGATGTTTTGAAAAGTTGAATAAAAAAAATAAAAAAATACTTGTTACAAGTCGATGGTAAATCGGGGTTTTTATGAAAAGAGTGAAAGCATAGATATCCTAAGTTAAGCAGTTTAGCTAAGGTAAGTAAAATACAAGTATTTGAAAAAAAAATATATAACATGAAATGTTTGCCGTTTCTTTCATATCCTTCGGTTTTTTCGGTATTATCGAAAAAAAAAAAAAAAGAAGAAAAACACGAAATATATACTGGCAATTTTTTTTGAAACTTTTGAATGGAACATTGAAAAAAACAACGGAATTGGAAAGAAACGGAAATTTTTCCTGCTTTTTTCAACGCTAGTTAGCACTTACGCATCTTGGGACTATCCGGCAGACCTCCAAACTTATGGCAATAAGAGCGTGAACATGGATACGGTTCCTATATTGTTTTGATACGTGTGTGGTTTCAACCTACCGAAGGTTACTGGTAAATTTTATTGACCACTTACAAAAGTGGTGTAACGGAAGATATATGACCGTAAATACCTACCTACGAATAATAGCGACTCAGATTGGGCAAGGTCGCATTTTTAATTAAACCATTATGTACAATTATTTTGTGCTACTTACGCCCCACGGCGTTTCGTTTATACTGACAACACCACTGTAATGGCAGATCGAATGATTTCAATACATAAGTGGCGCCCAAAATTATACGGACGTAATTATTTTAGATTTTTAATTAGATACAAGACTTATAATGCCCGGAAATTAAGGCGGCCATCAAATCGTCATAATCGTAGAACAGTGACGGATCTGAAATTTATGTTGAACTCTGCCGCGCGTGCAATAACAGCAGTAACTATAATTTTTGTCCAAGTAGAGTCAAACATAGATCCGGAATCAGCGCAATGAGCTGATTCCGAATCAATGCTCAACTAAATTTGGACAAAAATTATACTTAGGTACTTATACTTACTGCTGTTATTGCACGCACGGCAGAGTTCAACATAAATTTCAGATCCGTCACTGTTCTACGATTATGACGAAATTATCCCTGAAGCGATCATTTTAAGTGGAACCAATAAAAAAAAAAACTTAGTGATGTGATGACAAACAAAAATTTAAAAAGCGGCCAAGTGCGAGTCGGACTCGCCCATGAAGGGTTCCGTAGCAGCAAGCGCGGTTTACGATTTATGACGTATAAAAAAAAAATTACTCGTTCAAAGTTTACATGGTAATGTACATCATATATTTTTTTTAGTTTAATCATTTTCTTATTTTAGAAGTTACAGGGGGGGGGGGGGGTGACACACATTTTACCACTTTGGAAGTGACTCTCGCGCAAACTATTCAGTTTAGAAAAAAAAATGATATCATTTTGATGACCTATCCATAGATACCCTACACGTATGGGTTTGATGAATTTTTTTTTTTGAATTTCAGTTCTAAGTATGGGTGACCCCCAAAATTTATTGTTTTTTTTTCTATTTTTCAGAATACGTCTACTTACCAAGTTTCAACAGTATAGTTCTTATAGTTTCGGAAAAAAGTGGCTGTGACATATGGACGGACAGACAGACAGACAGACATGACGCATCCATAAGGGTACCGTTTTTTGCCATTTGGCCACGGAACCCTAAAAACACGCTTCTCGTTTCTTGGTTATCCATACTAATATTATAAATGTGAAAGTAACTCTGTCTGTCTGTCTGTATGTTACGCTTTCACGCCTAAACCGCTGAACCGATCGTCATGAAATTTGGTAGAGATATAGCCTGGGATTTGGAGACGGACATAGGCTACTTTTTTACGCGATAACCGACATTCACGCGGGCGGAGCCGCGGGCAAAAGCTAGTCCTTAATAAGTCTGGTATTGAGCATTTATTACCATAAATGGGCTCACCATTTCGAGGGTTATTGTCAAAATTATATTATTTACGTTTTATTAATCACGCAGGGATCCGGCCTTATACAAGGTCCCGTCGATTATTTAAAGAAGTCCATCGAGGATCGTTAATAATTTTCTTAATATATGTAATTTTAAACAATGTAATATGGTATTACCGTCGCTTGCGCCGTATAAGTGATATTTCATCGTTTAATAAATAATGAGGATGCTTCGCACGTACGCATGATTCGATCAATTTTATTATTTTCCGTACAAGGGGAGCTTGACAGCTTGGAGTGCAATGTTCAACATTCTCGCAATGTGGTCATAACATGAAAACAGAACTTGTAAAATCTTTACCATATTAAAAATCTCTACTAAATTTTTGTAAATAGTAAAGCAGTTTTTTTTTCTATATAATTATGTATGTTTCTTCCTTCCCGTATCATCTTTCAAACATTCCAGCCATGAACCATCTTGCCGTAGACATCATATACTTGACACTTTTCTTGTCACATGCACGAAAATAAAATCTAGCTATACTCCATTTATTATAACACTAGCTTTTGCCCGCGGCTCCGCCCGCGTAGATGTCGGTTATCGTGTAAAAAAAGTAGCCTATGTCCGTCTCCATATCCCAGACTATATCTCTGCCAAATTTCATGACGATCGGTTCAGCGGTTTAGACGTGAAAACGTAACATACAGACAGAGTTACTTTCACATTTATAATATTAGTATGGATTAGTATGAATTAGACAAATAACTGTTCTCACCCTTTCGTTATTTCGATGTAAACGTTTAATAAACTCCGTTATTTCACGATAAATACAAAGCACTGTAATCTATTTGCCATTTACATTTAAAAAAATAACTCTAAAGTGCAGTAATTTCAACAATATTACACAATAACTGTCGTTATTTAGCCGTTATTTGTCTAATGCTAATGTAAATGGAGTATAGACATTCTAAATCCATGTTTGAAGTCCACAGTGTCAGTTGTTTCCACGTGTAAAAGGTCTGTGTCAGGTTCAAAGAGTAGATTATACTTAGATAGCAATCTGAGGGTAACTTATTCGTAAGTATTAATTTCGACAGTAAACTGCACACTTGGCACTGATTTTTGATAAAGCCGTAATTTTATTTGAAAATATAGCCATGGTCGGCTCATTTCGACGTCGCTCGCATATTTTCGTAAAGATACGATCGATTCTGGTAAATGATCGCGTTAATATCTTTAAATATGCATTTAATCTAACTTTATGATCTCGCGTATACAAAGGTGAGGTGTGAAGGTGAGTAATGCGAAGATTTACGTCATTCTGGAGACATTCAGCGGGTTTCTTAGTACTTGTCATTTTTTGATACCTTATCATTTATAGTAAAAGGTTAATATGTCAGGTATCCCTTTTGTTTTTGAGATATATGAAGATGTATGGTGGATATATTCTACCCATACAAAGCGTTTTGGCAACAGAATAAAACTTCTCTATATCCTGAAAGTGCTACTAGTATTTTTCTAAGAGTGCAGTGGCCGCCACTGAAACGTTATTTATGCAAGTTCAAAGTCAAAATCAAACATTTATTTGCAGATAAATATGCTTACAAAAGTTCTTAACAATGGTAGTATAATGTAGCTTAACATATTTAATCATAACATAATGACATGCAAATTTTTGGTATACAATAATAGATCATTTTAAATTGAATGAATTCTTTTATACTATAGAAGGGTTTCTCAATTAACCAACTGCGTAAGGCCCTTCTGAAGCGGATCATTGGAAGTTCTTTAATTTGATTAGGAATCTTGTTATAAATCTGAATACACATAGGATAACAACTACGCCGATAAGTTCCGTTTTAATGAAAACGGAACTATATCGGCGTAGTTGATTCCTAGAATGCTAGGAATAATTAATCTATTAGGATATCTAGTTTTGAACTCACATTTATCTCCCAGTTTTTCAAACATCTCAGGGTGAGATTTGGTTGGGGACGCCACAATTGTGGCGATAAGTCCCCTCTTTAGCTAGAGAGGCGCCACGGCGTCCATGGCGTCCTCACCTTTCGCCTGACACAGGTCCTCACCGGACACGGGTGTTTCGGGAGGTTGCTGTTTCGGATTAGGCGGGAGGAAACGCCCGAATGTTACCACTCTGTGGATCGCCCGGAGGATACGGTGGTGCATACGGTGGAGGTCTGCTCGGCTTGGGCAGAGCACGGCGGTGCTCTCGGTCCTCACGGAGGTGATTGGCGGCGGTGATCTCTCGCATCCGGCCCTGGTCAAGCAGTAATGCTCGCGAAGGAGGAGGCGGAACAAGTGAGGGAGCGGCAGTCTGTGCGCCCCCACGTCCCTAGTCGCCGCAGGAGATGCCCTGGGCGGCGGGAATCGATAGCCGATTCCCGGCCACCGTAGGCATGGGCTTGCTGACGGCGAGCTATGGGCAGCTCGCCGTCCGGTAAGGACCAGGCCCGGGTCGACGGCGCGTTGTGCTCCACGAGCGCCTCAAAGAGATATCAGCACGCACTGACGGGGTCCGCTAGGACCGGTGCCCGCCGGGGTTGCGGGTTTGTCCGAAAGGGATACCGTGGCCCTGGCACACAGGCAACTGAAGGAACACGGGTGGGTTTTAGTCAGTAGAAGTCTGACACAACCACCCGCTCCGCCCAGAGCGGGAGAAGTTATTTGATAATTTCCCAACCAAAAAAAAAAAAGGGTGAGATTTGGTAAAGTTACACACTTCCTCAATATAAATACCTGTTAATGTAAGTATTCTAAGTTTACCAAACAGTGGTTTACAGGATGTAAGAGGGTCTACATTACAAATCGCACATATACACCTCTTTTGTACGATGAAAGCTCTTTCGAGATGCACCGAGTTTCCCCATACCAGTATACCAAAACGCAGTATTGAAACAACATATGCATGACTAGCTTTTGCCCGCGGCTCCGCCCGCGTAGATGTCGGTTATCGCGTAAAAAAGTAGCCTATGTCCTTCTCCATATCCCAGGCTATATCTCTGCCAAATTTCATGACGATCGAATCAGTGGTTTAGGCGTGAAAACGTAACATACAGACAGACAGACAGACAGACAGACAGATAGACAGACAGACAGACAGACAGAGTTACTTTCACATTTATAATATTAGTATGGATAAGCCTGTAATGTGGCTTGTCTACTGGTAAGGTTAGATAAACGCCATAGAACATAAGAAAACTTACTGAGTTTTCCACATATCCTATCAATATGATTAATCCAGGAACACCTCTCATCTAGATCTATCCCAAGAAAAGTTGGTGTGTTTTCTTAGAGAGCGTTATTTGACACCGTCAGTCAACTGTACGGTGACAAAAATCGCACCGGGTTTGAACCCATGGGTGCCATTATTTTTATGACAGCCGTTACTGCAGCCGTTATGTGGAGGCCACCTCAGAGTGGAGGCCTAGGTCTAGGAAACCGTAGCTTTAGTGTGCAATTGTTCGAGCGCATCATCGTTTACAATTGCTTCTTCTGCTTCGTTGTTCCCTCAATACTGAGAATCGTGACCACATACGACGTGTCTCCAAGTTATGCGGCCTTCTGCAGTGTGGACCGCTCGGTAAATGCTGCCTCCAACAGCCCTTTTGATCGCGTCTGACCATTTTGGGGTTGCCTTGAGGGCGTTTATCTTCCACACGGCTCAGTATCATAAGCCTATCCGCACCATTTGATCTTCCTGTATGAGTCCTAAAAAATACTTTTTCTTTCTTTCTTTTCTTTCTTTCTTTTATTTCTTTCTTTTCTTTCTTTCCATGCCATCTTTTTCGGAAATATTGCAGATAGCCGCTTGGTAATTTTGAGTTCCACTAGTATTGATTCATTCGTTCTCATGGCGGTCCATGGTATACGAAGTAGCCTCCGCCAACACCACATCTCGAAAGCATCGATCTTACTGCTCTCGCGGCTTTTAATGCACCACGTTTACTACGGATAGTATTTAAACGCAATTAAATATAAAAAAAACTTTTTGTATCCAAAAATAAACCGAATTCCAATCAATATTACTGATGGCACAGCAAAATACTCAACTCAAAATATAAACTAAATAAACAACAGTTTATATTCGTGGCGCACCGCTACTTATCTTAAAGTAAAGCTTTTTAATTATCTACAAAAGTGACATCTAAAGACCTAAAAACATCGAAGCAGATCTAAATTTGTTTCCAAGCAATATTAATGAGTAGTCGATGGGCCCCCGCTTCTCGGGGACCCTATTTCTGGGTGGCTAAAAAAATTATTACCACGAAGGGAATGGTGGGAGTTTCATTCGCTCGCTTCTCTCGCTCACTAGACCCCGCCATCCCCTTTAAACCTAACCCATCCGAGTCGGGGTGCCCTAAATCCCGATTAGTTTATTTGTAGTGAAATAATCTATTTGATGTAAATTATGGAAATAAATAAATAAATTAATAAAAATAAATAAAAATTATAGATGATATATTTTTTTTTAATGTCAATTAATAATATCCCGTTTACACGTCTGCGTACTACTTGGGTGAGAAAAGAGATGGAAATTCCTAGAATCGTGAAGAATTTGAAAGTCCCTACTCGTCTGTAATCGGAGTAAACTCATGAATATTAAGCGAGGTCCTCGCGACTATTAGAGGCGGCACTTAAGATAGACCCTCTTAGAAATATAAGACCATAAAGGCTTCACATAAAAATAATAACCGGTATCTTACGCTTCCTAACTAGGAAATACATGAGACAATTTGAATACAATGGTTATAAAGACAATAATCGTGTCGAATGTCGAATGTAACTATTTTGAAGTTTGCCGCGTTGCACGCTCACGGAAAGTGGGCCGACTTACTTCATATTATATGCTAATTATTTTGTTTCACACTACGAATATATTTATTCTTATTTTTGTAATAATTGACGCGAATGTCTACGTTTCCGGTAAAATTACACTTTCGTAATTATTGTATATGTTAGTTTTAATTTTGAAGGCTGTTTCACGTTTGAGTCTAGTAGGTTTGCAAAAGAGTATTATCTAGTTTCTACGGTTCTTTCAGGAAAAAATATTATCTCGTGACTGAGAAGGAGTTATGGAAAACGGCTCAATTAGGAACCTTGGTAAGTGTGTCTAGAATTTTCTTAATATCTTCTATAAAGTTTCATAGTGAGACATGAAGCAACAAAATAAGATTTGGGGGAACGTGGCCACTTTTCTTTAGATCGAATTTTTTTGCTTCGTGTCTCAATATGAAACGTTATAAAAGGTATTAGAAAATTCTAGACACACTTACCGAGGTTCCTGATTGAGCCGTTTTTCATTGTTCCTTCTCAGTCACGAGATAATATTTTTTATTGATAGACCGGTGAATGCCCTCTTAATAGAATAAATCAACGGGACTTTTGATATTTAGTATACTGCATTTTGGTAGGCTGACTAGGCTTGCAGCCTCTTTGATAGTCATCTTCACAAAATGTTTCTCTATACCTATCACAAGTGTACGCATAATATATATCAGGGTCAAACATAACAGCTGCTTGTCTCATAATCCCCTGATCGATATCTGCTCGATGAAAATGCAAAAGCCACTGATAACGCATCAGCAAACATTTTATTTATCATAATCCTCTAAATATTCTATTGTGGACTACTTATTAGCGGCTTGTGACTACCTACCTTCCGATCTACCATTCACAACACACAGTAATATGATAATTACACAGATTAACTGCGTCTAATCCTATTTGGGAGTGTACTGGTTCGGTTTGATCACGACTAGCGGCTTGGCAACGACAAAAGAAATATTCTAGTGTATTTGATTATTGAGTGAGCATTGATTCGGTCAATGAAACAGCCGATAGCATTGTGCATTGTGGCCGAGTGGGCGTTTGCACTCTTAATTGGACACCTGTTAAGGACATTTGGACAAAAATCTTAAATTGTTTCTGCCTGTCTAAATATTTTTACTGTTTTGTTTAGTGAAAGAAGAAACGTGACTAAGTAATAACAGCCATCGGGTCGATCGATCAGGTTAAGCTACGCTTGCCGGAGTTGGTCCGTGGATGGGTGATCTTTACATAATCTAAGAAAGACGATGCAGACAGAGCGAGAACGCAGGACGTTGTCTGTGAGGGCGAATATGAGGGTCCGCAGGTTTGCTGGTTGTACCACTGAAGTGAAAATAACATTGTTCAGAGCATATTGTACATCTTTCTACACAAGCAGCCTGTGGGTCTCATAGAAGCGCGGTCAGTACAACGCCTTGCGTGTGCAATATAAAAATGCATTCAGGGTGCTGATCAGGCTGCCCAGATTCTGCAACGCATTAGAGATGTTCGCCGAGTCGCAAGTAGACTGTTTCTATTCTACTATGCGGAAACGATGCACATCCCTGGTGCTCAGGGTTCGGGCTAGCTTCAACGGCATCCTGAGGGCATTCGCGCAGAAGTTCCATTGTCAGTAGATATCGGAACCATTGCTGTATGGATCACATACAGAGCAATCGAAGTATGTATGTAATATGTTTATGCAGTATTTTTAATTGTATTTTTTTTTGTTTTGTAATTTTTCTGCCTATGATCCTTTGTTTGTCGAAATAAACTTCTTTTTTTATACGTTTAGGCGGAGACGATGGATGGACTGTGTGAAAGGTAATATGACTAGAAAGGGAGTGACTACCGAGATGAAGACTGTTAGAGTATGGAAGTCTCTCCATTATAATTGGGTGACACTGACAGAGAGAGAGAGATTGAGATAGAGAGGGATGAAAAATTTAGTGACAGTGAGAGAGAGAGAGAGTGAGAGAGAGTGAGAGAGAGAGAGAGTGAGAGAGAGAGAGAGTGAGAGAGAGAGAGAGAGAGAGAGTGAGAGAGAGAGAGTGAGAGAGAGTGAGAGAGAGAGAGTGAGAGAGAGTGAGAGAGAGAGAGTGAGAGAGAGTGAGAGAGAGAGTGGGAGAGAAAGTGAGAGAAAGTTGAAAAATTAAGAGTGAGAGAGAGAGAGAGAGAGAGTGAGAGTGAGAGAGAGAGACAGTGGGATAGAGGGAGAGAGATGAAAAATTGATAGATAAAGAGAGAGAGTGAAAGTATGGAAGAAAGAGACATGTTGCACAGACCCCAAAAAATTGGGATGATGGCAGGAGAATGACGATGATGATGTAGGTCAACCAAGTGAATCAAAAGTTCTTGGTCAATAGAGCAGATAAATTTTACCTAAGTGGGGTCAAATACAGGCCGATGACCTGAAAACAGGCATATCCGGTGAACACGAAGCAGTTCATTCATCAGAAGATAATATTTACCTCGTAAATCAGAAAGTCACTGTCGGCTGTTATAAATTAAATTTGCCTTGGATAAATTACGGTCCCATTAATTAAAAGTAAATCAACATCGACTTAATTGCTCTTAAGTATATACAGATCTATCGTACCCGGACGCTAACCAGCTGCGGTAGATACGATTGTACCAAATATTACGACTGACTGGTAAAAAAAGAACCCCATACGTAATCACAATAAAATGCGCTTGCGCCACTCAGGCTTACTTTACTCTTTGCACTCAGGGCCGTGTCAAGGTCGAAAGCGTAACTTTTGAGTTCGTTTCTCCATTTGCGTGCGGTTGGCACTTTTGTTTTATTTTCCAGTTCCGGTTGTTACACTCACAAACAACGAGTTCCTAAGGATATCTAAATGTTAATTGGTAACGCAATGTAGCTGAACGGAATTCTGTAGTGATCTTTATGATGGTCGTTTGAGTGTACTTGGGAGCTTAGCTCTAATTTTAAGCTGATAATGTGCTTGATAACAGCCACCTGGTGGACGGAACGGCTGCATGTAGACTAAAATACACATCATACCATCATAGAAACAGACATAACACCATCGGGAATTCGGGCAACCTTAGGATTTTTTTTTCATGTGCTTGTAGTTTCATATTATGATGAAATGCAAAGTAGAAGTTACACTAATCAGACACTTATCAGGAGGCCTACTCCGAAGCGATAAATCCGAAGTATCGGCCGAATGTTCGGACAGTTCCTACGACGAACTTCATTCTATTTCGTTTGGTCTTTTCCGAACGACCGACCTTCATTTTGACGTTTGTTGTATCTTAAACCCTACTCTGACTCTCTAAGCACCACACCTTTTTCGTGTAGAACGCGAGACTAACATAAAGAAACAATTCAAAAAAGTTTTTTTTTTTGAGAATGATTTGTCGCAGTCCAGCCTAGGAGGTTGTCGTCTACTTAACCGGACTTTCCTGTGGGTGCCTGAATAAATAAAGGCCTCCAGCCAGGGCATAAAACTTAAAACTAAGCGACCACAAGTTAAGGGCACCCCCTTGCGGGGGTACGGACCTCGGCTTAGGGCGTCGCTGGGGGAGGACAGCAAGGGACGGGCTGGATCGAATTGTGATTAATTAGGGACGAATTTAAAGCTACAGGCTCAGCGGCACGGGCTGGCTCGAGCAAGGGTCGGGGCGGGGATGGACGGGGACAACGCGGCGGGCCTCGTCGGCGAGGACGGATGAACGGGGGATGTCGGGAGCTATGTGCTTTCTAACAATGCTAGTGGAGGGACTACTCTCCTGGAGGAGAGCGGTAACGTCATCGGGAATGTATTAGTATATTTAAACATGTCTACCTAATAAAAATCTTCATTCACTGACAGACAACGCAGCCCTAAGCAACTGCAGCAGTAACAACACTTATGGCAAATATATTTATCCATACTTCCATACTAATATTATAAATGTGAAAGTAACTCTGTCTGTCTGTCTGTCTATCTGTCTGTCTGTCTATCTGTCTGTCTGTCTGTCTGTCTGTATGTTGCATTTTCACGCCTAAACCGCTGAACCGATCGTCATGAAATTTGGCAGAGATATAGCCTGGGATATGGAGAAGGACATAGGCTACTTTTTTACGCGATAACCGATATCTACGCGGGCGGAGCCGCGGGCAAAAGCTAGTTGAATATAAATCCGCTAAAGGGGTTAAATAAGGGATGAAAGTTTTTATGGAAGTTCGTAATATTGAAGTATTCCCGTTTGAGCACCAAAGGTATTCTCAAATGGGAATACGTTTGGTGTAAAAAAAAAATTGGTGTTCAAACGGGAATACTCCGTAATTTTTGCCGATGAAAAATCTCATCGTGCTCACAAATTGTACAGGTATAAAAGTGTATATATTATAAAAGTGTTCCTACTAACTACGAATTGTGTAGGCTTATTGACCGTAATGGACAAAATTGGATAGGTTTATTAACTTTGATTGATATTAAGTTGCAAACAAGTCTTAATAGTTGTTCAGTAATAGCCTTAGCACGACTATTTACTATTCTGGGCAGTAAAAATAGAACGCGATTAGTTCTACGATATAGAAAGCGATAAGTACCGCCTTCTTA
The DNA here is from genome assembly GCA_947523025.1 of Dryobota labecula. Taxonomy (NCBI): domain Eukaryota; kingdom Metazoa; phylum Arthropoda; class Insecta; order Lepidoptera; family Noctuidae; genus Dryobota; species Dryobota labecula. The sequence continues at coordinate 14,928,708 of OX383303.1, forward strand.
GTGCGTTAGGAATTGGGTGAGTTTTTGGATAAGATCAATCGAGCATCTTTTTTTAGGCTTCCATAGTCAACGAGGAACCCTTATAGTTTCACCATATCCGTCTGTCTGTCTGTTTGTCCGCGGCTTAGCTCAGACACGCTACTAGAAAGCTGTAATTTGGTTTGGCAAACGAGCCGCCGCGCCGGCCACAGCCACCAGTAGCCCAGCTACAAACAGTTCACATGCTTTTTCATAAGTTTTGTATGGATTCGTCGCACACGTGTGGCCGATGGCTGCCACCCACTACAGCAGTATTCAATGCCGCAGCAAGAAGCGACAGCCACCGGTGGCTGTCGCGCGCCGATAGTTGGCGAGCCTAATGCCATCAACCACAAATCCAGACTCCGGACTGCTACTGAGAAATTCCAGATGGAAAAAAAAAAAACAATATCACTTTGCCCGACCTGGGACTCGAACCCAAGACCTCATGCTCAGCTGTAGCGATTGCGACTACTAGACCAACGGAGCTCAGAACGGTGTAGCGAATCACTCTTCGCCGATGGTACGGTTCGCCGAAATCACTCTTAGTCGAGAAGAAAGATTCGTTATACCTTTGGCAGCCGAGACCAACGAGGTAGCATTAATTAAAAGGTTAAAAAAAACGGCTAATAAGTATCGATTAACGTCCAACTAACTGACCAACTAATGAATGTAGTATTAGTCCACACCGAAATTCCGTCATAGACATTGTGTTTATGTAAGTATGTAGCGCCATTTGCATAGTGAGACAATTTCAGCGCCCTGCGCGTACCGGCTGTGTTAATTATATCACTCCGACTATCGAACTAATATCTAAACAGTAACTGTTTACAAGTACTGTGTTTATACGGCACATAAATTTGTTGCTCTGCTGCACCCTGTTGGTACTTCGTGGGTGTGAGCTCATTGTTAGGTCCGTTTATAGACTTGGCTAATAGCCTTTTGGTGTAAACTTCCAAAAGGAAGGTTATAATAATTTCCTCCCGACCGATTTCGGTCACGACGGCCAGTCTCATCCGCCTGAAGACTACACAAGTTGTCCAAGAACTACACAAGTTGACAGTACACAGTTGACCAAGAAATGTCCAAGATAAATTCGGAAAGTAGAGCAGATAATTATGTTTGTGTGTGTGCGAACATACTCTCATTATAATCAAGTAATCAAATACACAATCAATCATCATCGGAGTAGAACGAACGTGTCCCATTGCAAAACTTCGACTGTAGAATAGGTATGTATATAATTTAAATAGCGGGTATACTTACATAATTTCACTTCGCACATAATGCTGCGGCTGTGGAGGCTTGTGGGTAAATAATAACAGCCGCACAGGTCGATTGAATAGGTAAAGCTACGCTTGCCGCGGTTGGTCCGTGGATGGGTGACCATCTTTACATACCAAGACCCCTCCGTGCCTCGGAGAGCAAGTTAAGCCGTTGATCCTGGCTGTCATTTGTAGATCTTTGACAATTGTTCGGGTCGTTAGAAGCCCGAAAGTCTGACAACCAGTCTTACCAAAGGGTATCGTGTTATCCAGTAACTGGGTTGTAGAGGTCAGATAGGCAGTCGCTCCATTGTAAAATACTGGTGTTCAGCAGCATCCAGTTACACTGGAAGCCGACCCTAACATAGTTTAGAAAAGGCTAGTCAGATGATGTCATAATTGGCTACATTATCGCGCTAAAGCGAACTACACATGCGCCCTCTGTTTACAGCGAGTAGTTCGAATTATCGCGACAATGTGGCCCAGTATAGTAGAATGTACTCTGTGATGTGGCTGCAGCATTCGGGTTGTTCGTTAACTAGCGAGAGTTTAATCGGAAGGTGAAAAGTCGCGCGCAGTCGTGAGTTTCATACTTGCCAGTTGACGAACAGCATTATCCTAAAAAAAAAAAAAAACAATAAATCGCGTAATTATCTCGTCTGCCTGACGTCCGTATGTCACTGCAGGAATCCAGCAGAATATCAGCGTCACACATGCTGAGCTGAATTCCCATTTGGTGCAACCTTGAGACGCACACCGCACTTTTTATGGTCGTTATATACATATAATAAAATAGTAACGAAGACAAAACAGTACATTGCATTAAAAAATAAAAAAGTAATTTCTACAAGTTGTGGTTACCACTTCTCGTAGAAAGTACTTTTTAAAAGCCCATTTATACGGTGCAAGTTTCTGGAACATTCAAGAGCAATAATCGCATGCTATAAAGCACGTTCAATTATTGCCATTCAAGAATTGCATGTAAGTGTTTACATGCGTGCGATTTACATAAAATGGCATACAATAATTGAATGCAAGTTTTGCCATTCAATAATTGCATGAGACTTCTGTTTACACGAGGGCAGTTATTGCATGCAAGTTTTGCCTCGTCTAAACAGAGTTGCACGTCCTTGTATAATTGATTCAAGTATTAAGTACTCGTATTTACGCTGTCAAATATTTCATTCAATTTTATTGAACGTCTTCTCAAGATTTGTTTTAAAATGTTTCGTTCTCTCATGGTTGAATGATAGAAAAAATTTATGCCAGAATTGAATGCGATTTTATTGTACGGTGGCCAGCACATCAAGTTACCACAAACTGACAAATTTTCTCGATCGATTTTAAACTTAATAGTCAACATTTTAAAGTTCAAAATCGTTTGGAATAAATTGATAGTTTCGTGTAGTATGTTATAATGATGATGATCGTATAAGTATTTCTTTTCAGGTAAAAAAAAAATAAAGTTTAAAAAAACAAATCCTAGTTTTATGACTGTATTTATTTATGTTCACTTTTTACAAAATACTTACATCTAAAATCTTTAAGCAATGGCAAGTAATCGTCGAGTCATAGAACTTAAAAGAGTTATTCATAAACTAAGGTAAGTTTTACAGTTTTAATAGTTAACTTGAAATATTACAATTAGTAGAAATAAATAACTAAATATTTATAAGTAACGATAAGGATATGTGTATGAGAGAATACGCTGTAATATTGACATTTCACATAATATTTGAAAGCACTATTAATAATAGGTCACATCATAGCCAAGCTCACAGTAGAAATAAATTAACACATTCAGAAATATCCTAAGTTGTATAAATGTACAAGTCTTAATCATTTATTCGGTGGAAAGTCTAGCGTTGTGTATGTAGGTCTAGTGCGGGGGACTTGGGGGCGGCGGGGGCGGGGGTGGGTTTTCCCCCCCTCTACCGTCGAGCTGATAGAAGCTTCCCCCTCTTCAGGTAAGTATGGAGCCCTTGGACTTAGCACTAAAGCTTTGTATGATGAGTGAGAGTCTGCTATGCTTCGTCCATCGCCTTCGTCTCGTCGTGACATCTCAGAGAATGGCGACACGGATCGTTTCTCAATACCACTCGGTCCTGGAGTTTCTTCTTTCGGTTTCAGCTCGTAAGCATTCTCTTCCTTTCTCTTTGGTTCTGTATCTTTCTTGAATTTCGTCTGTCTTTCTATTATTTCTGCTGTGGTTAAGTCTGAACCTTGCACGTCTGTTTCTAGAGGCGGTGCCGACAACCATGGTCGTGAAGAGTTGGTACCACACCAACGTTCTTCATTTTCGCTTGCATCACCCAATAGGCCAAGTTTCTCCAAGTTCTGCAGAAGTAGATTCTCACTGGAGCTTGCTGCTCTCATTTCAGTCTTAGATTCTTCAGCTAGCAGCAACTCTGCTAGCGGTGGTGCAAGACCAAGTCCTATATTCCTTTCGTGGTATACTTCAGAAATGGTCGGGGTTAGTTCTCCACTCATATGTCTGACCTGAGCCATGGAATCACGGCTGCTTGTTCCCATCTTCGGTCTAGGAGTCCGTTTAGACGTCGAAGGCTGAGCCAATGTCTGTTCAGTCTTTTCTTCCTCAGACCTCCTTGGTTGTGCTGAAGCAAGGTCGTAGAAAGCGTCGAGGTATCTCGCGTGGGCGTGATCTGGTCTTCTTCGTAAGACCGTGTCGTGTCCTGAGCTTTCCCAGTCTGAGTCATCAGATGGTGGTCTTCTCGTGTATAGGGTTCTTATTTTCGTTTGGTGTGCGAGTGCTAAGGACACGTCGCGGGGAGGTGCGGAGTTGGGTACGAGCGGGGCGGCGGGCGGGGAGGGGGTGAAGGCAGCGTCGCTCTCTCCCCTGTAGCGGGGCGGAGGGGGCGCGGGGGGCGGTGCGGTGCGGCCGTCGGGCTCTCCGCGCCCCACCTCTGCAGCGGAGGAACCTCGCACGTACATAGTGAAGGCGCCGCCGCAGGAGCCGAGGGGCAAGGGTGGTGGAGGCACCGATGATACGCTTTCCTCTGTAAAAGAAAATGGGGATGAAATACTTCACACCACGCTTTGAACAGCGATGATTACAATTTTGCGGCTTTGAATAAGTGTATTTAAGTACGTATACCCAAAGTCTGAAATTCAGATAATTTATGTAAACAAAGGGGATAACATATGAAAAAAATATCTTTATGATGATAATTAACATAAAATGGCGAAAAAAAAAAAGGTTCCATTTTCTTTTAAGTACCGATTTTAAAAAATAATAATGAAAAAATAATCATACCTATCGTAATTATTTTTATAAAAATTCGCTTAAAAACCAAGTTATTAAAAAAATTAAATTTTCTGGTATAACATATTTTATGATACTGATCCAAACATTTTCAAATTTTTTACATCTTCAACAACACTAATATTACAGTAATATTACAGGTTCATAGATTCATATTGTAAGTAGCATAACTAGCCACATTTTGGATGAAAACTGTTTTGAGTGGAAATCGATTTTGGGAGGCCTACGTCTAGCAGTGGACTTAAAATAGCTGATTATGACGATCATAGGCCGTGTCTTTGATATACTACACAAAACATTGTTTGCCAACGGTATTTTGTTTGCATAGTTCTTATAATTAATTCACTTTAATTTTATAGATGATTTTTTACAAAAAAAAATAATGATAAAATGTTTTGTACCACTGTCCTGTCATTTTGACAGTGACATTTCTTGACATTACTTTGTTTACATAAATTAGAGACTTTGAGTATAAACGATAACGTGTTTCATTTAAACGTTATTTTGTGAATGGATGTCACAGAATCCAAGATGAGAATGCAAAGCTTATAAGTAGATCTAGTACCTATGTGTGAAGTAAACTTACGTCGATGTTGTCTCGGCGGTGGCTCTCCGTCAGAGTGCGGTTCTAAGTCACCGTCATCAATAGACGCTAGCGATTCCACGCTGGAACTGGATTCCAAACTAAGACTTCGTGGGGCTTCTTGCGTGTCTGTGAAATAATGTTCTGGTTAGTATGTCTTTTGTGCTGTTTAATCAATTAAGTTGGGGCCGAAAGGTTCTGGAGTGGCGACCGCGTACCGGAAGACGTAGTGTTGGAAGGCCACCCACAAGGTGGACCGATGACCTTATGAAAGCCGCAGGAATCCGCTGGATGCGGGAAGCATAAGACCGGTCGAGGTGGCGGTGCTTGGGAGAGGCCTATGTCCAGTAGTGGACGTCTTTCGGCTAAAATGATGATGATGATGATGATGATGACTAATTTACTTGCACAGTTTGGTTTGAATAAGCAGTACACTTCGCGACCGCAAATATTGCACATCGATTTTAATAAAAAGTTCGGCTTCATATAGGTTTGGTTCTGTCACTCCTATGTGACTCTTTCTTAAGCTCTATGTGTTATTACTTATATCAAGACCAGGATGGGCCAACTACGGCCCCCAGGACAACTACGGCAGCAGTGGACGTCTTTCGACTGAAATGATGATGAATCAACTAAGATAGAAATGCAGAGCAGTTCCGTTCATGTTCTTTTATCATGAAAAGGCACGGAGAAGTCTCGGTATGTAAAGATGATCACCCATCCACGGACCGACCCCGGCAAGCGTAGCTTAACCTGACGGATCGACCCATGCGGCTGTTATTACTTAGCCACGAGCTCCTCAGGCAGCTGATAGAGCCGTTTTTCATAATTCCTTCTCAGTCACGAGATAATCTTTTTTAAAGGTTTGGCGTTAGTGGACCCGAGCCGCTTTTAATGACTTACCAAATAAAGCAAGTAGTGCCTGTAACACAAACTGTATGTGTCTCCTATTGGCAGCCTTGCCGGTGCGTAGTGTTACTTCGTCTTGGCCCACCTCGGCCAGGTCAAAGCCAAGAGATGCCAGGAGTTCGTGGCAACCGTTGACGCGCCATAACCTGATGAATACAACAAGTCAATTAGAGACCTATGTAGGTATGTTGTTCATGTTGCTTATAGAGAAGTGAAGAATGATAATTATGTTTTTTTGTGTTATTCTGTCTTGCTAGCATCTTAAAGCATGATTTTAGTTGAATCGTCTACTTTAACAATATTTTTAAATATGTGAGTACCACGTATCTAAAACATATAATTAATTTATCCGTCATCCGTCAGTCTGTTGTGTATAGGTAGTAATTTTATTCTATGCATATGTTACCGGCTAAACCCGATTTCAGGCCAAACTAGTTTGTCCTAGGCCAAACCCTCCCTACACGCGATAGGACAAACCAGTATAGCCTAGGCCAAACTCCACCTGCGCTAAGATAGGTAGGACAGGTGGGTGGTTTAAAAAAAAAATAACCACGAAGGCTAAGGCGGGAGCTCCACTCCGCTTCGCTCCCGTTTTAGCCTTCTAACCTAACCTATACGAGTCGGGGTACCCTGAGTCGGGGTGTTAACCAAAATAGTTAGGATAAACCAGTTTGGCCTAGGACAAACTAGTTTGGCCTGAAATCGGGTTTGGCCGGTAACACATATATATTGATATCATCGTTTTCACATATACCTAATGATATAACCGATGTATACAAAGTATTGTAAAGCAGTGTAAAAGAGTAACGATGGAGTTTCTTGCCCATTCTTCTCCATACGAAACTACCTTTTGGAAGGGGCAACTAGAATCAATTTTATTTTCTTGTGAATTCTTCCGATCAAAAGTGCCATTAATTAGCCTATTTGAAATAAATGCTTTGAATTTGACTATGACATGATTTCAAAGTGATCAGAAGCTCCACTTAATATTACTGAAGAATGAAGTCCGGTATACTCTGGTTATTATTTAAAAGAAAAACCAAGGGCAACGGTAGCTCAAGCAAAAGATAACAAATCTGCCTTGCCTTTTCCCAACTATGTTGGGGTCGGCTTCCAGTCTAACCCGATGCAGCTGAATACAAGTATTTTACATGGAGCGACTGCCTATCTGACCTCCACAACCCAGTAACTGGGTAACACGATACCCCTTGGTAAGACTGGCTGTCAGACTTTTGGGCTTCTGACTGTGCCGAATCTCTGATATGGACTACGCACGTCGTACACAATATAACGATATATTTTTGTTTTTTTTCTCATCTTAGATGAGGCTTTTAAGCCATCCCTAAATTACCTACAAACTATGAATGAAAACTCCATGATATTAAATTCTATATTATCCATGGTAAGCTTGCATTTTTGTTTCTGTCATATGGTCGTTTACTCGGGCTTTTGAAGAGGTTAGACTCGGCACACTGACAACCCCTAACGACTGTCAAAGACAAAAGATAGCAATAGGTTGTATTTGTCGAATATAAAATAATCTGTCATTTGCATCAGCTATCTTCTTAATTCTACCGTAGGTCAAGTCAAGGGTAAGACAATAAGTTGTAGATACGAACCTGACGTTAACAGCGACTTCAATGGTGTCTGTATCGGAGTTTTTCACAGAGAACTGTGAGATGACGGAGCGAATCACGCCGATGATATCGTCCGCCACGTCGCCGTTTGATATCAGTTTCGATAGAGCTTGTAGTGTTGTTGATGTTAGACCTAAAACAATAAATGGGCTTTAGAAGAGGCAATTCATTTTGTGCTAGAGGATAAGAATCATCATCATCATCATCATTTCAGCCGAAAGAGGTCCAGTGCTGGATATAAAACCTCCCCCAATTGGGGGGTGTTTGCCATAATCGCCACGCTTGGCAGGCGGATTGGCGATCGCAGTATGGTGTTAAAAATGCATAGAGAACGCTGCTGCCCATTCTCTAGTAAGTCCCTTAGTCACCTTTTACGAACACCCACGAGAAGAAATAGGTTGATGCTATTCTTTACGTTCAGCACCACACGGCAAAGGATAAGAATAAAAATAATTTATTTGCTAAAAATTGCGACTGACGGCTAAAACTATGGAGTTTCGAAAGATGAGTGAGATTACATAAATCCAACCTGAACAGTTATAGGAATTTGAACTTTTTCGCGCAAAAGTTAAAATTGCAGATAAGATGTGATGTATGTGCAAGACGTTATATGAAACTTACCAAGAAGTGCTTGCAAACTAGCAGAGCATTGGGTCAGCCTCTCTTCCGGATCACTTTGCGGGAAGAACACACTCGACGGAATACCATTCGCTGCTGGTTCAAACCTGAGAACAGAGACATGTTACGTAAGTCTGGATTTGTTACTCTGTTACTATTCCGAACCATACTGAAGACCGCGCGCTATCCGAAAGCGTCACTCATTTGTTTTTAAAGTAAACGATCGCGTATTCACACTTCGACACTGTTCGAATTTCAAAGTGATTTTTAGAGAATAGAACTGTCTGAACGGCCTGACTCCCGACAGCATCGAGTTCTGAATCAATCTAATTGGATTCGAAATAAATGCCGATCCATACTCTAGAATCCGATACTAGCGCACGATCGTGCGGTGGTTCGAAGCGAAATTAACTTCGATCGAAAGATCCGTTAGGATCGAAAAGTTCGTACTCCACACGCCACCTGACAGATAGATATCGAGTTGCTTGATCAAAATTACACGATACCAAAGAAGCTACTTTATTCAGATCGAGTGAGATTTTAGAAAGAAAGAAAGAAATAAAAGCACTAGGGTATCGTTTTTAACATGGGAAAGTGAAAACATTCAACTACCTAAAAGTTACTAACCAAAGACAGAGCACTTGACGATGACGTAATCCGCCGGATACGCATAACAACGCTGATAATACTCGAACCTATGTCGATCTTGGTTTATGATTCGAATTGTTTCGGGAGTAAGTAAGGTTTTAAATCGAGTTCGAATCAGAAACGAGATCGAATCGAAAACAAAATCAAACTAGAATCGTTTTCGGGAGTAAGGCCCCAGGTTTGTTCTCAATATGATCTGCCTAGCTTTTTTCCAACTATTTTGGAGTCGGATTCTAGTCTAACCAGCCATACCATGCAAATGCAGCTATACCTATACCAGTATTTTACATGGAACGACTGCCTATCTGACCTCCACTACCAAGTTACTGGGTAATACGATACCTTTTTGGTAAGACTGGTTGTCATACTAGGGCTTCTGACGACTCGTAACGACTGTCAAAGATTCACGAATGACAGCCGGGACCAACGGCTTAACGTGCTTTCCGAGGCACGGAGGGGTCTCTGTATGTGAAGGTGGTCACCCATCCACGGACCAACCGTAGCAAGTGTAGCTTAACGTGATCGATCGAACCGTGCAGCTGTTATTACTTAGCCGCAAGCCTACCGATTTGTTCTGAATAGCCAAGTGGAATTAAATTAGTTTCTTACCTAAATCCAACGCTCATGAGCAGTTCCCGCCAGCCGTTAATGCTGCCAGCCTTGTTCTCAATACTCTTCTGTGTGGTATACATAGCGTTCTTCTGACCTCTTACTATCCTCTGTAGAGACTTCTCGACGAGGTGTAAACATACTCGCAGTGCGTCCCTGATAATACATCGGTTATTATTTGAGGTCCATTAAGGTTCAAAGTAAACGTAAAGGTTAGTAGTGTGCTCAAATGCGTATGATATAATATCGATTTTTGTACATTCAAAATGCATAATAATGCATTTTAGTACATAATAGGTTTTCTCTTCAACACACACAGACAGTCAAATAGACAGACAGACAGAGTTACTTTCACATTTACAATATTAGTAAGGATAAGGATTTTTGTGGATGGTACGGAACCCTTCGTGCGCGAGTCCGACTCGCACTTGGCCGGTTTTTTTTTTTTTGAACGCGCTTATCTCTGGATCTGCGAGTTGGATTTGAAAAAAATCATTTTGTATTTTACAGCCCAATTCTTGAGAAAGAATTACATTCCTATTAACTAGAACACCATTTTTTTTAATGAAAGTTTATGCGAAAACGGGCAGGCAATGTGTTGCGACGGGGTGGGTCGGGGAAACAAGAAATTTAACGTGGACGAAGTCGCGGGCAGAAGCATATTTATATACATTAAGGGGTGTTTATATTAGGTATATTGTGTAGTGTAGGTGTGTAGTGTATGTGTAATGAGTGTTGTGAGAGAGTGAGTGTTGTGTTGAGTATGTGTGTGCTTTTATTCAGCCAATAGTGATTATACTTTCAGTTTTCAAATAATCCAAATCTAGTAGCCAATTAGTTACAATTAGTCGAGTAGTGGAGTAGTTGGTCGATTAGTCGAGTTTAAGATATTCACTTCATTATTTATTTTAGGGTATCTGTGAGGGCCCATGAAAGAGATATGATGATGTGGGAGTGCCTGCAAAGGTGTGTATGGTCTATACACACATTCACAGGCAGTTCCACATCGTCTGCTTTCGAGTGGTCGTGTTTGTTTATAATATATTTATGTTCTCACCTGCACTTATCAGGCGCCGCCAACAGTTCGCAGAGCGCTTGTCCCATGAGCGCGACCTTGTTGCTGAGGCGAACGTTAGCTCCCACTAGGACCAACCCGGCCCAGTGCGCTGGATGCGCGAAGTGCTTCGTGTGGCGGACTGTTTGCATCGCGTCGCCTAGGGCCCTGTGGAATGGAGGTTTTGCTATATAAATTGTAATAAAAAGAGTCAGGTTTTTGGTAACACACAGATTCAAAAACGATGAATTTTTCATGAAGAATTCGATGAGGATGGAAGTGTTTCAGATCGTCAGTTCATTGCGCCATTTCTTTCAAGCAATAGTAAGTGGTGAATGGTTGGCGTTTGGGGGCTGTTTGTGTTATAAGTAACTTGTCTCCTTAAAAATATGCTGAATATCAGCGTAATTTTAACTTTTGTCAACACGGCTTCCCTGCAGCTGTGCAGAGTAAAGTGCTCTTTACAGTATCTTGGTGGCAGTATCTTGCGGAGCTGGCCATAAGGTCAGTAGTATGGCGTGACCTCTGGCTACCAGTAGCGCTCGACATAGACGTTATACTTGTCCTGCGAAGCTTACGTCTTCACTCTCTTCGACCTATATACCTTGGAAAGTCCCCTAAATATAAGTACTTCCTTAGCAACGCGACTTCCTTGCAGCAATGCTCTTTACAGTATCTTGGTGGAAGTATCTTGCGGAGCTGGCCATAAGGTCAGTAGTACGGCGTGAGCTCCGGCCTCTAACAACGCTCGACATAATCGTGATAAGCCTTCTCCTGCGAGGCTCACGTCTTCACACCCTTCAGCAGAAGATCCTATATCACCTTGAGAAGCCTTCTACATATATGTACTTACTTGGCAACACGGCTTCCCTGCAGCAGTGCAGAGTAAAGCGATCGATACAGTATCTTGGTGGCAGTATCTTGCGGGGCTGGCCATAAGGTCAGTAGTATGGCATGGGCTCCGGCCGCGAGTAATGCTCGGCATAGACGTGATACTCCTTCTCCTGCGAGGCTCACGTCTTCACTCTCTTCTGCTGATGACCCTTGAAGGGCAGCGCTTGAGGGTGCGCATGATATAACCACCTGATAAATAGTCATATATTATTAGACATTGGTGCCGATTCTAGCCAAGTTAAAAATGTTTCGTATCGAATCTCTTTCTACAATCGTTGACACCTCGTCGTAAGCGACTATAGAAAACGATAAGTTGGTAGCCAAGTTGACACGACTGAGTCGATCGCTCGTTCTGCAACGTATTTAGAAAAAACCTATACTTTAGTCTATGGTGAGCGTTCCTACAAACGTCAAACTAACGTCAAAGTTACATTTGTGTACTTAGTGCGCGGTCATTTTTCCGTTCATTTTTATGGGATGTAACGATCAACGTTGTAGAAAGGATCAGATTTCATTCTAACATTTTATAAGTTGTAAACTTGTCTATGAATTTTCTATTAATTTGTTCTGACCACGTGACTTAACGTTGAGATGATGTCATTCCTATACATTTGATTAGTTTTCTATTAGCGGTATCGATTGTAGATTGTCAACTTGGCTAAGTTGGTTATCTTTTTCTTTTTTATTTCATCAAGAAAAGGACAGAAGATAAATTAATCGGCGCTTGACGTAAATTGATATTATATTGATATTGAGATATTGAATCTTGCCCAAAATGACGCTGGAAGACGTGTAAATTGAGATTATTATAGAAACTTACCAATCTGGCTGTGATTTTGAGATTCATAATTTCTGATGCTGTGAGCATGAACTCTGAAGCTGGTGGCAATTCTTCATTACTTGGAGGCAGTTCGGAATCTGTGCCAAAACATCAACATTACACTCAAGCACTTATATTTAGACGATATTACGAGCTCAATTTTATGAAATCACAAAGATTTTCATTTAGTTTTTTTTTTTTTTGTAATTTGAAGCAAACCTATATTACTCTTACTACCAGCATGTTTTAAAAATAAATGTTTAAATGGTAAGCCCTCCATATTGGTGCCCAAGATACATACATGGCTTGCATAGTTTGGGTCCAGTATAAAACCTTTGTAATCTTTTTAGCAATTAAGTATTTTATATTATTTATTTATTTTTGAACGTACTTTCTTCTTCATTTTCCGTAGAGGTATCGGCAGCACCGGTGCTAGTATTCAGTAATCGCTTTGCTTGCGAATCCACCTGAAAAAAAAAGAACTAATAACTACCATAGAAACAAAAACTCATCGTCTTACAGTATTCCTAATTCTAGGTGTTCCTCAAGGCATTCCACTAGGCCCAATAAATAAAATAAAAAAAAAAATTCTGTAACTGTGATTTTTTAGAGGAATCCTCAAGGTAGTTTGCAATGCAATGAGATATATATGTAGAAGTGTACGAAATATTGGGCTGGGGGTCCTTTGCCCAACACTGGGGCAATACAGGCTAATAGTAACAGGTATAGTGTACTGACCACTTCTCCAGGACTGAGAACAATGGCGGGTGTCTTCCAACAAATGTGTGTGGCGAAGTGTATGCATTCTGCTTGTGTCAGTTGTGATAGTACTGCTTCTTTTGATGCCTGTGGACACAAAATAATTTTTATTTAATAAACATGTTTCGAATGAAATTCAGAAAATTAATAATAATTCGTGGTAAGCGTCAGTTCTGTTAGCTTTATTTTAAGGCCACAATGTAATGTATTTTGTTCCAAAAGTAAGTAAGAGCATTTTTTGTAACTATCGACGTCAATACTTAGAAATGGTATTGGAACAAAATACACCATCTACTTCAGTGTAGGGCAATCTCCGTTCATATGTATTTCATATTGTTACGAGCTTGGGGTTCGTGACAATAAAAACTGCCGACTTAATAACAAAAAAAAATACACTTTAATTAAACAACACTGATAACAACTCAAACACACTGCACTACTCATCACTCTAAAGTCACACTTCAAGTTTACTTGTCGCTTGATCGCTCAAGTATCATTTGAAGTTCCATACCGGCCTTATATAGTCCTCGGATAGTTCTAGAACCTTCTACTGTAGAAACATCTAGAATGTTCGAGTACATACCGGCCCCGACTGACGAGATGTCGATAGTTCTAGAAAGTTCTAGCATCGAACTTTCTAGTAGCATCTTGACTCTACTAGTTCTGCTACTTGATACTAGATAGCGCTAGTGGCTTACTGGTTCTGTTACTCGATACTAGATGGCGCTAGTGGTACTTAATGTCATGATGTACCAGGCATTAATTGTGGCGCGCAAAAATATGGATGGAACATTAAAAAAAAATCGTTTCCAAACCGTACTTCTGTTACGCCTGCTAGTTACATTACCTGATAATCAGTAAGTGGTGTGACGCGTAGCATATCTGCGACAAGTTCAGCTTCCTTAAGTTGCGCGTGAGCAGCTGCCCAACGTGTACCGCCCACTCTTGGCGCTCCCACTACGAGACAACGCATGCCTGCTTCTGCGTTGTTAGCGTTGGCGTTGGATGCTCCTGGGAAACAAAAATCGATGAATATTATTAGACAAACTTGCCTAGAATTTACGATACCTACGATAAGCATAGTCATTTTGTAAAATGTTCCTTGTATTTCTAATCTAAGTCAAAAATAACATCACTGATACATCTCGCCTTTGGGATATAAAGGCATAGTGACCTAGAAGAGGGACCAAATTCACGTTACTATAATTTTCCATACTCGCATGCGGATGCGTTTTTACAAAAAGGTGTAGAAAAAATAAAATATATATACAGGAAAGTCTTTAAGCAGTGCGCAAATTTTGATAAATTAAACTTAAACGTGTTATATTATACACCTATTTCTTATTTTGATATGTCTTAGTACAAAAAAAGTAAAAGTAGGAGGTAGGGTAGTAGGTACTTATCAGCTTTGCGCTCGCCCATTGATATTATTACGAATAGTTTGTATCCATATTTTGCAGATTTCAAGTAGGACCAAAAAAAAAGTATTGAACTAATAATGGAAAGCTAAAATATATAAGGCTAGCTGTCGCAATATACAGAATATTGCGACAGCTAGCCTTATATATTTTAGCTCCACCCGCGAATACCTTGCCTTATTTTAGTCTTAACAATAATTCTCCCAATGATATTATCAAATCCAATATTTTAACAAAATGACTTACCATGATCATGATGCGGCCTCGTTCTCATATGCCGATGGTGTCTCAGTGGCCTCAAGGCCGGAGCGGCCAGCATCGCGTACCGTTCACACAGTGGCTCGCCATCACCGGCCACTGTCATAGCGGGAGTGCCAGGGGTCGTGGCACTGCGCAGGGCTCCCCAAGGACACGCGTATAGTGCGCCTTCTACTACTACGATCAATTCTCGGCGCCCACCGCAGCCGCGACGACCGTGGGATGCTGTAGGAGAAAGCACTTATGAGCAAATGATTTATAATGATTCGTAATTTTAGATAAATACCTACCTGAAAGTAATACAGTTTGAAAGGGCACTTTTGGTGAAGTTTTACAACACTTATATCTGACGCTAATGCGCCAAACGGGAAAACAGCGTTTGAAAGTTATGCTGCTGGTGAAATCGATGAAATCACAAACATGTTTTTTTTTAATCTATGGCACGTACATAAGGCTAATATATTACTCATTATAGGTTCAGAAGAAGAAGGCATGTATGTATGGAGTGAAATATCCTCACCATGGTTATTATTGCAGGATGCAGGCAGCAGATCTTCGAAAGGTGCCAGCAGCATCTGGTACAGAGCGCTGAGGCAGGGCGGACCCTGCCACGATGGCTGCTTCTTACGGGGAATGTGGACGCTGGACCTAAGAAAAGAAAATATTACATTATACAAGAATATCGGCATAATTTTCTTAGCAATACTGGCATTTTGTGATACTTAGGGCCTCTTTCACCCTCATGTAAAGTGTCGAGTAGGCTATTCTTCAGTTTAAGTCCCCCATAGCTTCACTTACGAATTTCACGACGTTTGAGTAGCACTCTACTCATAAGATTAATTGACCCGTAACTTACTTGCCACGTCGTCTGCCAATTAGCGTAGTTACTTGACGGTTAAATATTGAAAAGTAGTATGTTGTCGTTTTGTGCATATTTTTACCAACGATTATCTCAAAATGGATTTACTTAATTGATTATCAAAGTTTTAGGTATTTCTTTTTTTGTCACGTTGAAGCATCGCTTTGTTTGATTTTTAGAGATTCCAAAATGTCCCTCTCATGTAAAGAAAAGTTTTCACTTCTATCTCTTATTACTTTATCCATAATAATAGGTAAATAAGAAGAAATTTAAAATATATAAATAAATTTATTTATTTCAGGTAATTATACCCATTGCCAAACATAAATTAATCGAAATTAAATTAAATAAGATAAAATCAAAATAAATCAACCCAGAATAAACAAAGTTAAATGATATCAAAATAAATTAAATCCAAATAAATAAATCAACAAAATAATATAATTATTACTTTCTCCTCGATAATGGTACAGCAACACAATTTAAGTACCTGCTAAATAACAAATTAAAACCACACGCGATTATATTTCAAACAATTCAATAAGACACAAAACACTCGCATAACAATAAATGACAACTGCAATGACGTTTGACGTAATATTGAACGAATGTAACGTATGATTTGCACGTCATTCACTTAACCAGTAAGTTGTAACTCGAAGCTTGGTTTTCGTTTGTGAAATTGACAGAAGATACTCGTTTTTTTTACTTGCTAATTAACGTTAATCGGGAAGTAACTAATCAACACTTTACTTGAAGATGGTGAACGAGGCCCTCAGTCTCATTTTGCACCTGGATCGTTTTACAGACGTAGGGAATGCAAAAGGAACTGAACCATGGAATGAATAGAGTATAAGCCGCCCCAACCCCCCTGAAACCCCTTGAACAAGCGACTTCTGAGTATACGACTATCAGCCAGCAATGTATAGTGCAGGTACCTGGTAGATCCCTGTAGACTAGCCACGGACC
The DNA here is from genome assembly GCA_947523025.1 of Dryobota labecula. Taxonomy (NCBI): domain Eukaryota; kingdom Metazoa; phylum Arthropoda; class Insecta; order Lepidoptera; family Noctuidae; genus Dryobota; species Dryobota labecula. The sequence continues at coordinate 14,945,309 of OX383303.1, forward strand.
CGGCGACGGATCCTCCGACTGAGCCCACACTGAACAGAGAGCTCAGCGAATAGTTCGACGAGTTCAATAGATGATTGCGGGCTACCTGTGGATATTCATTAGAGTTTAAGAAGATGAAGTTGAGAATAATTTTGCAGAAGAAAGGTTTTTACACCAACCACCGATATTAAAGCATACTGGGAAAAAATATTTTTGGCCAGGAGAACGATACGAGTAAAAATTCAAGGACAGTCCAGTATTACATAAGGTGGCATACCATTCGCGCCAGTCCTGTGTTCGGTCTTTCATCAGGGTCCCACTGATCTTCGGCCTCGCCTCGTCTTTCAGCGTTCGCTTTTAGCCAAGTAGACCACTCGCCGATGCAATGTTCCAACTTGCCCAGACCACTCACTGAGTAGAAACAAGTATTATTATAAAGGGATTTTTCAGCCAAATCTTCCCATTTTCATTATGCTGACTCAATAAATGAACAAGTCGATTACCGCTTCAGTTTTAATAAGTCATTTTTAAACAGTAATTTGTGTTATTATCATTTTAATTATTTATATATTTTTAAAATAATAATGTTGGTACAGATGAGAATTAATGAAACTAACTAAATCTGAAATACTGAAAAGCAGCGCTTGTCAAATATTTTTGTTATAATTAAGACGATGATAATGTGAAAGTAAGTCGTAACCGACTATCATTGTTAACCGTACAAACGTTATACCTAAGCTAATGGTTGGAGAAAAAAAATCTTACCATTGCTCGGTTGAAGGTCATCTGGACTGATATCAGGTAAGCTGTTGTCACTGTCTTCAGCTTCTTCCAGGAGAGACACTTGGTGGAATCTCAGGATACCTTTGGAAAGGAAAAATATTTTGTAAACGGGTCATTCTCAGGACACTCATTACTTGGTTGACTACGGTGGCAATTTTTTTTTTACATTTAGGCATATCTAACATGAAATATCAAATCTAGAGTTAATTTGACGGCACGGTTGGCGCAGTGGTTAAGCGAATGACTGCTGCGCTGCGTGTCGCGGGTTCGATTCCCGCACGGAACAAATATTTGTATGACCTACAATTAGTTGTTCCGGGTCTGGCTGTTTGTGTATGTGAGTTTAAATGTTTGTAAACGCACCCACGCACAGGAGAAATTCTTAGTGCGGGGCAACGTTTAAAAAAAAAAAAAAAATTATACATATTAGTAGTAATCTAGATTTGATATTTCATGTTAGTTATGCCTAAATGTAAAAAAAAAATTGCCACCGAAGTCAACTAAATAATGAGTGTCCTTAGAATGACCCAAACACATTAACCCCCTTACTAATAAACGTTGTATAGCGTCTGTGTAGTTACACAACGCTTTGTCTTCTTCTATCGAAAGTCAAATTACTGACGAGTGAAAGAGAAAAATCGGTGTGTATACAGACGCTATACAACGTTTATTAGTAAGGAGGTAAGTTTTTTATATGACGAATCATCAAGTTTATTCCTCTGATTCACCTTCTCCGGATAAGCTCAATCTAACCAGACGCTCCAGCAGTTATACAGGAAAAGCTTTTAATCAGTGAGCAAATTTTGACAAATTAAACTTAAACAAGTTTCATTAACCACCTATTTCTTATTTTGATACGTCTTAGTACAAAAAAAATCTGTTATCGTTAACGAAAGATGTTTATTTTGAAACTAGTTTATTGGATACACGCTGCTCGACGGCGTGTGCAGTGAAGCAGAACGTAGTTATAGGTACCTATCAGCTATGTGCCCGCGCAATTCACCGATGTAGGTATTTAGGCAGGTTACACTGATCAACAAAAAAACTTTTTTTCTGTGTAACAAGAAAATTTTTGGCTGATTCTGTTAGGAATAAGGTCAAGTAGAGTAGAATTAGTAGTCTAAAATTTTAGATACGAATAGTTTTAATGTAATATGTTTTTTTTTACTTTTCTAAATTACAAATTATTTTAACAAAAATTAAATTAATAAAAATGTTATAATATTAATATAAGTACTTTATTTATGATTTTCTCCTGTATTTTGCGTCAGGAACGTCCCTCTGTAATCCCCAGCAATAATCTGCCAGCATAGTTGGGTACTTTTATTATCTGTTTCCTCTGATTCAGTTGAAAGACCAGGGCGCTGAGGTGGTTCTAGTATACGTAGTTCTTCACTGTGAGGAATCGGTATTGTATTACTGATACAGATACACCAAAAAAAAAAAAAAAATTGCGTACTGGTTAAAAACGTATCCTGTATACTCGACCGTAGCGCATCGTTTCATACAAATCTGTTTTCACTTTTATTTTATCTGGTAGGTAGTTTATCCAGGTATTATAAATGAGGCTCCAAGGACTAAATGAACTGTTAAATAAAACAGCTGATATGATAGTAGGTATAGTAATAATTTTATGAATTTATTTTTTCTTTACCTTTATGTGGCTGCAGCAGCCATGCATACAGTCTACCAGCTGCAAGACTGTAGTACAGTACAGGTGCTTTTTGTTTGTTCACGACTTCTAGTACTTGTTCTACGCTCGATGGACTCCAGGGTTCTGAGCGCTCTTTGCCAGCTTCTTCCGCACTTCTAGGTAAAAATATTGATTAAAAAATATCGATTACAGTGTCTTACGAGTGAAGGCTCATACAGACTAGTGCGATATCGCGGGCGCGACGCGACACTAGTAGCACAATTTCTTTGTCGGTGCCTGTCGCGCCCGCGTTAACGCGGGAGTGTGTACGAGCCTTGACAGTGCACGGGAGGCGTAGGTAGTTACGACAAAATACAGAATTGAAATGTGTTAGATAGAAAAACGAAATCTTGATTATTCTTGAAACAGCCAGACCCGGAACAACTACTTGTCAAACAAAATATATTTGTTCCGAGCGGGAATCGAACTCGCGCTGCGTGTCGCGGGTTCGATTCCCGCACGGAACAAATATCGATGGCCCCACCGAATAAACGTATAAGAGAAAAATTACAACTTTTCAGCAAAAAATAAAAACGTTTAAACTTCAATAACGCTCATTTCATTGGAAATAGGTATAAATAATGTATAATCGAATTATTGGTAAAAAAATAAGCTATAGACTTGTATATTTACTTTCTTGGCGACTCAAAAAGCATGTAATTATAACATAAACTATTATTCCTATAATTTTAAAATTAATTATTTCCCTAGAATAAAGAAATTCACTATTATAATAGGCGTGTTTTGAGTATAAAATTCATAAAAAAAATTAAGTGGCTGCAGGATAGGTAAAAGAAACGAAAAATCGTGTACGAAGCATTGCACGTTTATTCGGTGGGGCCATCGATATTTGTTTGGGGGATTTTCTATCGCGATTTTTTACGAATTATTCATAATTATAAATATTGTGCCATTCCTAATTAATTATGGCTTAAGATTTTAAGTAACAACTTAGGATCTAATTTGATAGCACTTGGAGGAAGAATAATATTTCTCATGCTTGCAAATTTTAGGAACAATCATTTGATGGTTTAAAATGTAATAAAATAAACATTATATGAAGTAATGTGTACTTAAGAGGCTACCGAGTGCACAGTGGCGCCCTCATCTTTTGTTCGGTGATATCTTTTATTTTAGAATGAAAATGCAGAAAATAAGCTCGTCAAGTTGTGCTTCACAAGACTATACGTTATTATTACTACAAACAGTAGTTTTAAATTGTTATGTTTTATTAGAATAATTAAAACAGAGCTTAGTGGCCACTATTTTCCGTTTTAACCCATTGGCTGCCCAGTTCAAAAATACATTTTTACTTGTAAGTCTTAAATTGTTTGGCAAATTTACATAATTCGATTTGGTATCGCTAGTCGGGTCCTGGGCATGAACAGAAGTCATCTATAGCGACGACTCGTTTGAGGGATGTCAGCACACGAACGATTTTTTTTTCGACTTATATGGGTTCTGGACTGCAAATGAGTTAATGCGCTCGGAGTAGTCTTAAACATATCCAAACCATAATTATCAAATAAAAGTATTGACAGGACATTACTCAACAGTGGCGCCAACTGGTGAGCCCATTAAGTTCAGTCTTGAGAAGGACTTACCTCTGTTGTGCATGAAGTTCAAGATTGGCTTGATTCAATGTTCCTGATGGTTTCTCAGTAACAGCGTCTAAAGAGCGACATCGTCCTCTCTCGGCCACCACCAGAGCTTCGGGGTGACGTCCCAATTCTGAAAGTATTTGAACACTTTACACTATTTGAACTGATCATCTGCCTAGCCTTTTTCGCAACTATATTGGGGTCTGCTTCCAGTCTAACCGGATGAAGTCTATATGGAGGGACTGCCTATGTGACCTCTACAACCCATTCACTGGGTAATATGATCTTGGTAAGACTGGTTTTCAGACTTTCGGGCTTTTGGCGACCCATAACGACTGTCAAGCATCCATGAATGACAGCCGGGACTAAAGGCCTAACGTGCTTTCCAAAGTACTGAGGGATCTCGGTATGTAAAGATGGTCACCTATCCACGGAACGACCGCAAAAAGCGTTGCTTAACCTGTTCAATCGACCCGTGAAGCTGTAATTACTTAGTAAGTAAATATTATAACACCAATATTGGCATATAGATTCGTACTACGTATGTAGTAAAATGGAACTGCAATTTTGGCATTGCGAATTTGCGATGGTGGACTAAACGAGCATGAGCATGATACGACAAGATCTTGTCATTGTTTTATCTCGAGCAGTTCATTGTATTTTTTTAAATTTTTATAACTTGCATCGCGCAGGTCAACCTAGAAGGTTTTTACCTACCTAAACCTAGAAGACTTTAATATAATAATAATAAACTCTTTATTTCAGAATAAAATTCCATAACTGAATAAAGTTAGCACATGACCACAGGCTTTGCCTGCCAGACAACAGACACAATAGAAAAACTATTGTTAGCGGTCACCAGTGACCGCGGTGGTAGTCAATGTGTTAAAAACTATGTTAGCATACAAATACAATACAAAGATGTTGGTAACATAAAAAACTTAGATCTATGTTAGTAGACAGTGGTTCCGATTCCCTTGATCACAAACTAAACTAAATTTAAGTTTTGTGCATCTTTTTCTTTCTATTTCATTAAGAAAAGGACAGAAGATAAATTTTAGTTTAGTCCTGTCAAATTAATCAGCGCTTGACGTAAATTGACGTAATTTTAGTCGGCAAGTTTTTAATCACGTCTAAACTTGTATGGAGTAGTGACAGGCGCTGAGTTTGTATCTTCGAACAGAACTAGTGGCCCTACTACCTATTAATCTTTATCGTAATATATCATCTCTTTCACTTACCAACTAATACTCTCTGTAGCGCATGTTGCGTGGACGTGTATAGTGCAGCGATCTTCCTGTCCCTGTGCTTGTCGTTGCTAGACTCTAGTAGAGTGAGGGCTGCTTGTAGTTGTTCCTTTGCCTCTTCCAGTTCTCCTGATGCCCACAGAGCGAAGCCGAGGCGGTGGCGAACGCGAGCCTATGCAATAGAGTTGATGATAGTAGTAAATTAATGGATTCGGTAACGAAACTGAAAAGAATTTCTTAAAGAATGACTCTGTTGTTGAGACCTTTAGAGTTTGTTGAGATAGTCTTTTATCAAAAACTTGATGACCCGGTGAACTTCGTACCACGTGAGATCGATTGTTCTTTTGGGATATTCAACAAGAAAAAAAAATATCGCTCAAGCCATTTTAGAGTTTTTGTCAGACTAACGCACGGCTTTTGATTTATTTAGACTGGGTTATTGGTAAAACACTAACGAACTTGCAGGATTGTATTATAGTAACCGGCATGAGTCGTGAGCACAAACTGACACCTGCGCAGTAGTAAATTAGGTCTCTTTGGCGGAATAAAGAAGCCGGGGGGCGCCAAGCTGCATACGATTGGTTCATCAGCCGATACTCGTCGTCTATTGGACTCTCGCGTGTCATTTTTATTTAGCCGAAAGAGTTCATGCGCGAGCTTGCCCCCACTACTGCCCATCTGTGACCTTCAAAACCTTCAAAATTTCGTTTTCCTATACATTTAGAGCGTTGAATTAAAATATTTTAATATTTTTATGAAAGAAAAAAAAAATCTATGGAAGTCTGATGAATTTAAATCTGATGAATTACATCAGATTTAAATTCACCAGACTTCCAAAGAAAATTTTAAATTTAAAGCATAATAAGTAGTTGTTTTAGTCCTGAGATGTTGTTAGTGTCTTACCAATTACCCTGTGTAAGTAAAATATAGAATATGTAGATAACGATAACAATAAAACTGCAGCATATTAATTGCATCGGTTTTGCCTACTTTTGAAATCTATTCTAAGTGTTTGAACCCTAAGATTTAAGACAAAATACCAACGATCCATATCTTACCTCTTCATCAGCATCAGCCAGTCCTTCAGTGGCGGCTAAAGCTTGTCTTAGATACGACACAGCACTACCACAGGCACCCATGGCTAGATGTGCTCTTCCTAAATCTGCCAGTGCTTGTGCACGTCCTCGCGTATCACCTGTAAACAGTAATCAAATAAGTTTTCGAAAATGAATTTCTAGATCAGGAGAAATTACATTCGGCCAGCATTTCCCAAACTATGGGTCGCGACCACTGGTGGGTCGCGAGTGAATATTGGGTGGGACTTTAAATATTTATGTTCAGCAATGATATAAATTAGACGTATCAAACTCACTGCGATTAAAAGTAACTAAAATTGAAGTTGATGTTAAGAGGGCTATCACCCGTCCACTAGCGCCACTCCTTTTAAACATATTATTTCGTGACTGAGAAGGAATAAAAAAAAAACGGCTCAATAAGCAACCTCGGCAAGTGTATCTAGAATTTTCTAATACCTTTTATAAACTTTCATATTGTGAGACGAAGCAACAAAATTCGATCTAAAGAAAAACGGCCACATTCCTCTAGATCGTAATTTGTTGTTTCGTGTCTCAATATGAAACTTTATAGCCCTCTAGCTCTCATAAAGCTGTAATGACAAAAAATTGGAAACAAATACATCCTTCTCATTGAATAGCACTCCTTGTATTTATTTAAGTATTGTTTTTTTTTTAATTGTAACTGAATGTTTTTCTTAATTGAACAGTCCTTCATTCATTATCTTTATACCCCTTTTTTCTCTATGACAGCCCATGAATGCCCAGGTCCATGAGTTTTTGTTGCGAGGGTTGCGGTGTATTCAACTTTGAGAACCACTGCACTAGGCCATTCTACTGAAGAAAAATGCTAAGAACAACCATAGTGTAATAATTAATCGGCTGGAGGTAGACTTATCTCTCAGACTTCATCAGACGGAATTACGGAATCCGTTTTAGATCTATGATGTAAGCCAGACCAAAATGGTAAGGATCCCACTACATGAATTTCGGTTTGAATGGTTTTATTTCTCATAAGAGTATACATAGTTCACTTAAATATGACAATCTTAACAAAGCAAAAATATGCTTATGTGATAAATAAAATTGAATTACATTTTAATTAATAGAAGTTACAAAGTAAACAGTTTGTTTTATAAAAGTAGTTGGTTGGTTGGTTGGATTAGTGAATCGGTTTCTGTAATTTTTAATATAGGTAATTTTTTATCCCAAAAATAAATTTAAGCTACGTAAATTACAGTCATACTTCCGCTGGACATTAAAAACGAACCAAAATGGACGAAGTATCTAATACTACGCTAGACCCTAATCTCGTATCTTCTCTTATTAACACTCTGTTCTTGCTAACACTTTTATTTCTCAAAACTACTATTTCACAATCATTAATATATTTAGTTTCTAAGTTGTCCAATGCCATGATAACCCTATCGAGGAGTTGCCTTGACCGAAAGTTAACGTGCATCAGCCCAACTCTATAACTATGATTGACATATTAACCATATGGGAAATACGCTACAATGATTGCTACAGAAACATGAGACTACATGCATGTATGCGCACAATCAGTATAAACTAATTTAATAAATAAAAATGTTTTATACATATTATCATAAATTCAGTGTATGTATTATGATTATAGCATAATATTCTATACCCAAAGTCTCAAATTCAGATCATTTATGTAAACAAAGGGGATAAAATATCAAAAAAAATATCTTTGTAATGGTAGTAATTCACATAAAATGGCGAAAAAAAAAAAGGTTCCATTTTCTTTTAAGTACTGATTTTAAGAAATAATAATTAAAAATAATCATACCGTAATTATTATTATAAATTTTTGGTTTTAAACAAAGTTATTAAAAAAAGGAGATTTTCTAGTATACAATATTTTATGATACTGGTAACAATGCAGGAGATCCAAACATTTTCACATTTTTTACATCTTCAACAACACTAATATTACAACTCTCATTCATAGATTCATATTGTATATAGCATATCTAGCCACATTTTGGATGAAAACGGCTGTAAACTGTTTCGAATGGAAATCGATTTTGGGAGGCCTACGTCTAGCAGTGGACTTAAAAGAGCTGATTATGACGATCATAGGCCGTGTCTCCGACACACTAAATAAAACATTGTTTGGCAACGGTTTTTTTTTTTTCATAGTTCTTATAATTAATTCACTTTAATTTCATAGATGATACTTTACAAACTGAAAAAATAATGATAAAATGTTTTGTACCACTGTCCTGTCATTTTGACAGTGACATTTCTTGAAATTACTTTGTTTACATAAATTATCTGAATTAGATACTTTGGGTATAATTGGGGTGTTTGGTGGGGTGCGTTAATTCTGGACAAGTCGTAGTTACAATTTACCTGCAGCAGTAGCATGTCGCAATCGTGACTCATGCCATCTCGCCGCTTCAGCGTGTGCGCCCGTCGAAGCATGCGCAGCTCCCAAACCACCGCACGCACGGGCCTGTGGTTAATAAATAAATCGTCAATAATATACTGTATAGAATAGTAAATTATTATTATTATTATTATACAGGATAAGTTTTTAACCAGTGCGCAAATTTTTTTTGGTGGTTCATTATCATTAATAGAACATATTTCCATTGTTAGTTCAATACTTTTATTTTGGTCCACTTGAAATCAGTAAAATATGGATACAATCTATTCGTAATAATATCAATGGGCGAGCGCACAGTTGATAGGTACCTACTACTGCGTTCGCTTCACTGACCGCGCCCGCCGGCGTGTTGTGCGACGAGTATCCATTATACCAGTTTCAAAATAATCATCTTTCGTTAACGATAACTTCGTTTTTTTGAAGTATCAAAATAAGAAATAGGTGTATAATAAAACACATGTAAGTTTAATTTGTCCAAATTTGCGCATTGATTAAAACTTTTCCTGTATATAAGCTTTATTTTATTTTTTATCCAAAACGGGGAAGCTCTTAGCCTTCATGATAAGGCCGAAGGTGGAAGCGAGCTTCAACCGAAATCTTATCTCTAACTACCGAAACATAACAAATGCAGTTTGTTATGTTTATGTTTCGACATTGTGGTTTGGCACAGACTTAGACTAGATTAGATTCGATTTCCATTAATTATCGAAAATCGAACTCATTGTTGGAGAGCCGCATTTCTACCAATGTACTGAAATAGCTTAATTAAGATTTCTCAGTCAACACTCGATAAATAATGTAATATCTTCCGATATACTTCACTTTTCGAACTATTACTTGTAAGTGTGTGAGGCCCAATCGGTGTGCTAACTCCAGCTCAGCACGGTGATGTCGTACGGCAGCGACGTGGTCGCCTAGTGCGTGCTGTGCCACGCCCAATGAATGACAGGCTTCTGCTTCCATTATCTGATTATTTAGCTCCCTGTGGACAGAAGAAAAGTTAATGTCGATTCGAACGAACGATTTCTGCGCTTGTATACAGGGTGACTTTGAAAACAATAAACAAAATTTAAGGGAATGTTCTACCCAAAAATATAAACAACTTTTACTATGGGACCAACGGCGAATTCACAAAAAAATATTCGACCTTCCCATATAAAGGTACATTGGACACTATTGGACCATTTTGAATAAGAATGTTGTAATTTTTTTTGCGAATTTTAAGTTGGTCTATAGTAAAAATTGTTTATAGTGATGGGAGTTCACTTCCTCAAATTTTGTCGATTGTTTTCAAAGTCACCCTGTATACAAGCGCAGAAATCGGAAACGAGATAAGAGTCATTTATAAACACTTCCTTTTAAAAAACCTGCGATGTTTGAAAAACACTTTACTTAGGTTCTTGAGCTGCATGATGCCAAATTAAAATAAAAAATCATAACATCCACCGAGCTATTACGAGTTAATTATTAATTTATGTAAGTATATCGCTATCGGGATTACTTAATTTATAAGTTCCTTACTTACGAATTGAGCAATCGAAATTAACTTAGCTATATGCTGAATCCAGATCGCTTGCCTCGTTAAAATACGGTTTCAAAAATAGCTGGACCTCAAATACTTACTTAGCAATATTCTTCTGATGATCCAAACACAACACAGCCTGTTCCAAGTTGTTCAGGGCTATATGCAAAGCTCCTAGTTCCCCATATGCTTGTGCCTTCGCTTCTGGAGCACCCAGTTCATGTGATACTACTAGACGCTTTTCTAGACATACTAGTGCTTGCTGCAAGTTGCCGACTGACCTGGAAAGAGGAATTAGGATTAAACAACTCACTCAAGGAAGACAACTCGAGAAAGACAAAGTTATCAAGAGAATGATTTAGGAACTGGATTCTCCAAAACTTTAGTAGAATATTGGGCTGGTCAGTCCTTTATAGTAATGTCATAGTGCATTAAATTACGATACTATACTAATTTTGTTGAATGAATGAAATGCAACGAACTGTTTGGCCAGATTGACCAGACTCGATTACTCAAATGAACCCAAAGTTTCACACTAGCCCCTGGAGCCTCTTGTTTCATGGTACTACAGAGACCATTGCATATCAGGAGAAGAGCGGGGGACGCGATAATGATAGGGAAGAAATGTCCATAGTATATAGAAGGATTATTAGAGCTGTAGGTTCCGTGTGGCGCCGGACGTAAAGAATAGCACCATCCCATTTCCTCCCGTGGGTGTCGTAAAAGGCGACTAAGGGACTTTCTAGAGAATGGGCAGCAGCGTTCTCTATGCATTTTTAGCACCATACTGCAATTGCCAACCCGCCTGCCAATCGTGGCGATTATGGCAAACCCCCCAATTGGGGGAGGCCTATGTCTAGCAGTGGACGTCTTTCCGCTGTTATGACGATTAGAGCTGTACCGGATATATATCCTAAGATACTATAAAGATTTTGTTGAAAAAAAAAAAAAATAAACAAAATGCATGAAAATATCATCATCAGAGTAATATTGCTAGAGTCCATACAAGTCTTGGATGGACAAGATGGACTCATATTTAGACTCATTCCGTCGGTATACGTACTTATGACTCAGTCCCAATCCTCGATACGCTCTCTCCTGCTCTCGTTTATTATCCAGCTTCAGTGCAGCAGCGAGATGTTGTTCATGATACTTAGCGGCTTCGTCAGGATCACCCAGTGCGTCGTAGCAGTCACCCAGTGAACCCAGCGCTCTTGCTTTATCCAGTTGGCATGTTGGGGTGTTTACGCGTTCTAGGATTGCTAGTTGCTGGAGAAAAAGAAAAATAATTACCAGGGGCGCAGCCTCCATACAAACCTATCGACTTCCCTTCGGAACAACCACTCTTCTTACACCTGTGGGTATATCACGTCACATTACAGATATTTGATACCAGTTTAAAAGATAAGAAGATTAATATTTGTATGATCTACTAGTAGTTGTTCCGGGTCTGTTTGTGTATGTGAGTTTAAATGTTTGTAAACGCACCCACGATACAGGAGAAATTCCTAGTGTGGGGCAACGTTTTTTTTATAAAAACAATATATATATATATATATATATCATAACAAAAATGCATAAATTTTTTCACTAGACAAAGAATTCCGACCGCTAGCTGGCGTTAAATTTAGAAAAGTAAAGGAATACAAAAAATGTTGAGTTCATTAACTTTGATGTTATCTAAACAGAACCAATTCTTCGGCTTCCCTCTAAAAAAAATTATAGCTTTGCCATTGATAATTACCGTATAATAAGACTAAGAAAATAATATGTCGTAAACGCTACTGCTGAGCATGAGGTCCTAGGCTCGATTCTCAAGTCGGGCAATGTGTTATTGAGTTTTCCTTCCAGTTTCCAGTTCCTTCCACTTCCAGTTACCAGTTCGTAATATATATACAGGAAAATTTTTTAATCAGTGCGCAAATTTTGACAAAATAAACTTAAAAGTGTTTTATTTTACACCTATTTCTTAATTTGATATGTCTAAGTACAAAAAAAAAAGTTATCGTTAATGAAAGATGTTTATTTTGAAACTGGTATAATGGATACTCGTCACGCAACGCGCCGGCAGTGCGTTCAGTGAAGCGGAACGCAGTAGTAGGTACCTATCAGCTGTGCGCTCGCCCATTGATATTATTACGAATAGATTCTATCCATATTTTGTTGATTTCAAGTAGGACCAAAAAGAACAAATAATGGAAATGTGTTTTATTCCTGACACTAAACCACCAAAAAAATAATAATTGCGCACTGGTTACAAACTTATCCTGTATAAGATGTTTTTTTCAATTGGTTAAAATTACGTTTAAAACTTTTACTGACCTGCTCCAAATATCCTATGGCGTCTTCATAATGTCCCATGTTAAGTTTAGCGATGCCCAAGTTGCCGTATGCTTGGGCTTCTAACGCGCAGTCTTGAAGTTCCTGTGCTCTTTCCAATTGTTCCTGAAAATTGTTGAAAAGTTTTATGAATTGTTCTGCAGGAGAATGCGGAATGTGATATTGGTATCAGGCTGACGATAAACAACCGTCACACTGAAGATTATTTATATCGCAAAATCCTGGACCAAGATAAGATAGGAAAAGTTTAAGAAGAGAAAAAGAGAGAGAGAGAGAGATTGAGAAGATAAGATTGGTAAACCATGTCTCCCCTCTTCCTCAGGTCGTTAGCATATCCTTGCGTCCCATCAAAGTGAAGGCTCATGATATATATCATGTGCTTTCACGGGCTCATAATATAAGGTCTATTAAACAAATCGGATCAAGTCAAACACTAATGAACTTCCAGTTTGGGAAAGAAACATGATTTAAACTGTTCCTTACCCTGTAGCATCTGGCTGCGTGCGAATAATGTCCCAAAGCCATGTGAACAGCTCCGAGGTGTGAGTGAGCTCTTGCTTCGCCAGCCGCGTCGCCTGCCTCTTGGCGTAGTGTCAGTTCCTGAAACAAGTACATTGAGAAATAAGTTGAAAAGAACCTTTAAAGCATCTCTGCATTGACTTTGGAGAAACTCTTTTGGTAAAAAAAGATATAATAATTATTTCGGAAACAAAGCATCCATAGAATGTTAGTAACATAATGTTATGTTACTAACACTAGATAATAACATAACATAATGTTATTAACACGTTCAGACCGGCGTGTACCACCGGTGGAGCACGGAGTAATTGCTGACACGGCGAGGTATACCACCGGTGGCCATGTCACGGTATAATTTAAATATACTAAGAAAATCGCGCCGCTATGAGAGAAAGTGTTTTACTTACCGTCCCCGCCTAGTATAATTGTCCAATTTTCATAGTGCAGCTCAGAACCACCTTCTGAGCTGCACTATGAAAATTTGCCATTATTTCGAGAAGTAAACAAAAATCAATATAGAAATATTGTATTTATTAGAAGAAAATTGAAAAAAATATAAAATGAAATGCCATCATGATGGTATAAAATGAAAATTATTTTGTATGAATCGTATTGAAACAATCCAAACACATTTTTTTTTTAGCGTGGTTCTTATTTATGAGACAAAACAATTTAAGTACCTTATATTACGCTTACTAGCTTATTAGAAAGAGAGAGACAGCATAACTCCTGTCTAATCCTGTCCGTGTCCACTGGTGGCGCACCCCGCCCGGCAAGACTTTTGGTTCATGGGGCGGGATACCAAGTACCTAATCATGAGGTGCCGGTCTGAACGTGTTAAGTACCGATCCAGTGATGAATACAATGGCTATATTAGTCGAGTGCTATTGTACCAAAAAAAAACCTACAATAATTTCTCCACTGAAGTTTTTGTTATATAGGCGTGGAATTAATAAACTTTAGTTAAATCAAATAAGAATATAATTCATTTCTGTATAGGAATATGACAACACAAGAGAGTAAAAATATGATAAGTCATCTTGACACTTTTTTCACCAGAGACTTAAGAAAGAGGTTTTGTTCACAAATTCCAACAGTTTTGTTCCCTATTTTTTGCTTAGCTCAATTCAACAAAATTAGACACTAGAAAATCCATCGAAATCTATACTAATCTATACTAATATTAAAGAGGTAAAATTTGTTTGTTAGTTTGTATGTAGGGGGTAATCTTTGGAACTACCAGTCGGATTTGAAAAATTCTTTTTGCATTTGATAGCATAATTATTGAGGAAGGTTATAGGCTATTTAACATCACGCTGTGACCCTTAGAAACCAAATAAACAAAAAAGTCATTAAAAAGCTAAATGAAAACAAAATAATATCGCGGGCGAGCTATGGGTCGGGGGCCCAAGAAATTTTACGCGGAAGAAGTCGCGGCCAGAAGCAAGTCGTTTATAATGAAAGTTAAAACTCTATTAAGTATATACTAATGTTATAACCTTAATTGCACATGAATCAAGGTGTACTTACTTGAGTATGATGTCCAAGCGCAGCATCAAGTCTTCTTTGAAGTCTTCTGGCAAGACCGAGTGCACCACATGCAGCTGCTTCCAAAGATCGGTCACGTGCCTGAAAAGACAAAAAGAAAATATGGTCAGTGTACGCGTCAAACTTTATGGCGGCTCTGAAGTACGCTACTCGTTGCGCAGTACCGCACCCCTCACCCCCTCTGACAAGTGAATTTGTTACTGCGCGGCGACTCGCCTCATGTTCCGAGCCGACTGTACCAACAGTCATTAAGATTCTTTCATCAGCTTTTGAAGAGTATTGAATCATGTTTATACCTGTCTCGCAAATCCAAGCTGCCTCTGATACATCTTAACAGCCTCCTCAACATCTCCCATCTTAATCAGAACATCTCCAATATTGCCCAGCGCTCTAAACTTGCCCTGTAAATGCTGGGTCATGTGGGCTATCGCCAGGAAATACTTCTGGCATTCCAGGGCAGTCTCCAGGTTACCCAAGGCTAAGTGGGCAAGTCCTAAGTTGCAGTACGCTCGTCCCATATTCATTTTGTCTTGTAAGTCTTTGGCTAGGGATAAGTCTTGATCGTAGTATCTGGAATACAGTAAGTAAATTTAAAATATAAGTCCTTCATAAATATTTCAGCTGATAAACTAGACAATTTTCTTAGAGTCATCTACTGTAGCCAAAAGTAACTATTCCAAAAAATAAACAGTGTTCGTAGTCACCTATACCATAAGTGTCTCTGAGACTGTAAAATTAGATAGCTCATTGTCAAAAGCTGGAAACATTCCAAGACCTCAATTTCAACATGAACAGCTACAGTATCGAGTCAGTGTCAAAATACCAAGGGCCCAAGTCTGCTATTTTTATAAATTCGTCACTCCCAACACGATGCCATTGTCATTTTGCTAAAAGTTCGTAATCTGCTAAATTCATAAGGGTCGATCATTGGTCGGTCAATGGTCTAGTAATAGAATTGTATTACTATGGCATTTTGAACATTTATTCATGCCAGATTTCATTTATATATATTTTTACTTATTATTTATTAGTGTTATAAGCAATATGAAGTAGCAGGAAGTTGGAAGTTTAGTAGGAAGTTTCATTTATCATTATGTACGAGATTACCAATTCTTTCAATGGAGTGTCAGTGGCTGACCATTGGAAAGTCATAATGACGTCATTATATTAGAAGATTACCAAACCTGTCAAAATCAACAATTACGAAATCAATGATAGACCGTTCTGACACTATTGTAATAGCAGACTTGAGGCCCTGATTTTTTTATTGTTAACCAATGGGCAAGTCTGTAATACATAGTCAATATGTGTAAATCGTTTTTATTATAACAGTCAAACGAAAAATTTACTAACCTGACAGCCTCCCGATAATTCCCGAGACAATAATGGGCGTATCCCAGAAAATGACAAGCCTTAGCCTCTGCAGTGACATCTCCCAACTCTTGGGATAACATCAGATGTTGCTCATAGTACGGCACTGCTTGAGCAAATTCCCCTCGAGAGGACAAACAGTTGCCGAGGTTGAGGAGTGCGCATGCTTCGCCGGCAGCATCTTTTAGCTCGCGAGCTATACCTGATATAGAATTAAGTTTATAAGTAAGAGCTTGATTGCAACCGTTTACACAACAATTATTTTCTTTATTATTATTGTACAATTTTAATGAGAAATTTCGCATGCCTGAATTGGTACAACATAGTGGACTGTGCAATCACTTGACATGTGATAATGTATGATTATGCACTGTTTTGAGCAATAAACTTTTGAACTTGAACTAAACTTCTATCCATTTTCATGGTCGATCCATGAAGATGAATAGAAACAGCTCTCAATTTTGCTTCGGCTAACTAAATAAAACTTGAAGTATTGAACAAGCCTTACCTAAATGAGCTCTATAATGAAACAGCGCCATATCATGCGCTCCTAAGGCCTGGTATGCTACCGCCAGGTTTCCATGCGTGGAGGCTTCAGAACTCCTGTCATGAACCTCCTTGGAGATCGTCAGCTCTTGTTTGTGGTACTTGATGGCTTGTTCGTAGAACCCCGCTGCGGAGTATGCATTGCCTATGTTACCGTACGCTCGGCCCATTCCTGCTTTATCCTGAAATGTGGCATGGATTTAAGTAATTTCTTTGGATTTATTCATCTATTTCTCTGTATATAATAATATAGATGTCTTTTTTTCGTCGGTTAATATTACAAAGAGGTAAAATTGTTTATTTTACTGGAAGTAATGGTTTTGAAAAAAAAAAAAAAAACAGAATGCTACACTATAGCCAAGTGTTATAGGATATTATGTTTTATTGCATAGTAACAAACATGCGGACGAAGTCTCGGGCTAGTTATTATTATAATGAGATCAGTAGAGATCCTCTAGTTAATGGTATAAAACCAGTTATTAACCGTCATTATCACATATATGGGTACACATTCAATAGCGTGATTTTATGCTCGGTCTGGCAGCAGTATTTCAGCGAAACTCGGATGACATGCCTCTGATAGATTCTTATCTTCACGTCGAGTTACATTGTTTTCATGAAAATTAATTACATATGTAGGCGTTTATGCAAATAGAGATAAAAAAAGTGCATAAAGATACGAATAATAATTATAATCGAACATAAACAAGATTTGCTTATAACAAAGATGGAAGAGCGACAAAAAACGATGAATTCTTTCAGATACTAAGGTGCAATGTGAAGGTGACCTTTTCCCGTTGTGCAGACATTTGCATTTGCTTTGGCATAAATTGCATTTTAAATGGTAACAGTGCTTGAAATTACCTGTAACTGTCTAGCAATAGACAGATGTGCTTGATGCAGTTTGAGTGCTGCGTCGTGCTCCCCCAACAGTTGGTACACAATGCCAAGGTTTGAGCATGCTCGACCTTCCCCGACCTACACATAAGGAAATGATTGCTAAAACTATGTGAAAAAGTAATATAACGATAGATGAAAAACAATAGGAGACCAACTAGCCAAGAACATTGGCCAATTTGATGCCCCTAAGATACACCATGGAACATAAAACTGTCAACCGCATATTAGCTGCCTAGGGCCCTGCCCTTCTAATTTATTTACATAAACAAAAGGATGCTATCGTGAATAGGATCGTGTGTATGCATACAAACAGTTTCATCAATAAAAAAACATGGCTATACCTTGTCCCTTGCCGCTAGAGCGACGTCCAATTGTCTCTCGTGCCATTTCTTAGCTTGTGCGTAATCGCCTGCGCACCTGTGAAATTCAAGTGATAATTTTTATTACCGCCACATGAGACAAGTCTTTAGTTATCACTTTAATGTGAGAGCAATAATCCACATAACAACAATACAGTGTTTAAAAAGGATGTTAAAATTACATAAGTGATGGTACCACACAGTACAGAACTATATTATAGACTTGTCGGAAAAGACAAGATATATTCATAAGCAAGTATTGTGTTTCTGTAGGAGTAAATATTAGCTGTATCGTTGTCTACGTTAACATCATCTTTCTCCTTAAGATGTATGTTATATCAGGTAATTCATAACGGTTGGTAGTTAAAGAGAGACTCACCTAGCGGCATGTCCCAAACCAGCATATGCTCTCGCTTCAATTGCTCTGTCACCAAGGTTCTGTGCTATCCTCAATACGTTCTCATGGTAAGCGATAGCTTGTGAAAAGTTTCGTCTGTAGTGGTAGGATGATCCCAAGTTGGAGTAAGCTCTTGCTTCTTCAACCTTGAAAGATAATAGATTGCTTATGTTTTAATGTTCAGTTAAAATTAATAACTCATCTAGGTACCCTAATGTACTTTTGGAACTTCTAAATCTTCTAATTTTATCATGTAATTACATATTGCAGAATTATAAATCATTTCTAACTTATGAGCTAAGAAAAAAATCATAGGCATGTACAAAATCATTCTGCAGAGGAGGATCATTTACTATTGGAATGTGCCAGAAACCCGTCTCCAGGTAAACAGATTGTGAAATAAGCTCTCACCTGATCTCCCAGTCTCCTAGCCAGCCTCAAATGCTGCGTATGACAGTCCACAGCAGAGTCAAACTCCCCCATCGCCAGGTACACTGCCCCAACGTTTCCAATCTCCCTTGCTTCCTGCAACCGGTCCCCCATTTGTTTCACCAGCTGCACGCATTGCTTGTGACTGGCTAGTGCGTTTGGATAGTCCCCAATAGCTGTGTAGACGTGGCCTAAGGAGGTTAATGCAGCTGCTGCTGCTTGCGTGTCCTGGGAAGGTAAAGTATTTTATTGAATGAGGTTTTACTGGGCTGCTTTTTAATGAACGTCTAATTGTACTGGTGAAATATCTATACCTATCAGGAAGTTATTTTCCTGTTTCTTCCAAATAAGTGATATGTGGAACGCCAGGTTCTGTTATTTGTGTTGTTGTTCGGTTCTGTAACTGTAGTCATTCAAACTAGCAAGTCGAAAGACCATCATAGATTCGTAAGAATTACGTTATATGACTCTGAAAAACCTACAATAGGAATCTAGCCGGTAGTTGAGAAATTTCAGAACCTAGGTTTAATGCGTATGATAAAGACTACTCTTAAAATAATAAACATAACTAACTTGTTCAAGTTCTAGTAAACATAAGGAGCATAATCCAAGAGCACTCGATACCCTTTATTAATTATCTTTTGATCACAATTGGCTCCAGAGACATAAAATTACAAAAAGCCATTACTTAAGGCCCATTACTGACACTTACCGACGATTCATTACACTCATACCGACGTAACGTCTTGATCGTCATTTCAATACGCTTCCCTAGTCTTTTTATATAAGCACTAGCACTTACAATTACTTTTTATGGTCCCATACAGCGAATGTACGCCGTACGATATCGTAAATTTCGCGAGGACATTGAATGCGTCCGCGTTCGTCCGACTGTCCGGCTTTATTAGTTTAAGAGGATATAACATATATTTGTGATAGTTCCAATTCAATGGGTACAAATTTTATGGGTTCAGGTTTTATGTATCATTTTTCACATGTAATGTAGGTACGAATCACACGCGAATGCAAATGCGCCGACATTCCACGTCATATGATCGACTTATTTATATGGTTTAGCAGTAATTATGTAACAAGTGTAATGTAGCATCGCGTGAAGCTTGATGCAGCTTGATGTTATCAATGCGGTCCACACACTATATTACAGAGTCGTATCTACATCTCTTTGGACATGGTTTCTTCTTAATTTACACGCAATGACTCAGAAATTATGTTCATGTCAAGTATGGGGTCACGAATGTTAAAAGAGCTTTAGATAAGTTACACAGGTTGGTTTTTAAATAAATGATAGTTATGCCCATACGCTGTAGTACTTGCAGATTTCAGATTACTATAATGCATTATAGTCATTTTAAATCTGCAAGAAAAAATCGGAGTAGTTTCTTGCTGTATGCATATGCTACATCTGAGACGTTTCCAAATAAACAAAATCAACATTACAATCCGATTATTTTAATACAATATTAAAAGCATTATTATGGTATGTGCATTCAAAACTTTAGCGCTTTTGCCAAAGGCGTATCTAATCGATATTTTTGACGCGTATCACTGCCAAGAGTATTTAGTGTCCTTAATATAAAATAAAGCGAAGCATGCGCGTACAAAATAAATAAGAATAAAAAGAATAAGAGCAAATAAAGGACCCGTAGAATGCACCGCATCCTTTTCACTGAGGAAGTGAAGAAAAAAATAAAATCCGACGACAGACGGAGACCGCCAATAGGGGCTTTGTTTTTGAGTAGTGATGTACTACGTCCGGTATCGATATAAATTGTAACTTATTGGAAAAAATGGTTACATTACATTATGTTCGTTTACACTTTCATCTAGAATATTAACCTACCTACATTGAATGCAGCCATTTCTATGTTAGCAATAGCAATCATATACAAACAGGAATTACCGTAATAGGAAAAACGGACAAACTGTTGACTTTATAGAGTAAATATAAGCAAATCTTACTTAGCTCCAGGAATACCGCTTTGATATCTCGCAATAAACTTCTACACGATGTTAAATTATTGCTAGATATAGTATTATCGTTGGCGTGCATCGACGGCGACCAACACTAGCGAATAAAGTGGGACGCCCCGCAACAATCTAGCTAATTAAGTATGTGCAACATGATACGATAAAGCGGTGATTTACATACTGACTCCATCTCGTTTGGACGTTTTCCTACAGGGCGAGTAACGAGACGCCGTGTTCCTTGTTACTACGCACACTATTCATGTGTGCAGACACTGTGTCACTCTGGCTGTCTGTGTCACTGTCGAGTCTAAAGGCCTTTATAAATAATACTCGAATGAGACGTACGTTTATCAAGCTTTATTATGTTCTTTTGTGTGCCTTGTTTCTTTGGATTATTCGTACGTACAATAAACATTCCTGTGTGAACTATGATGCGTATAAATCGGCAGAGGTATCGCACTTTATATCTCTGTGATTCATGACTCCATTATTTTGCTTGTAATATGTTTGAACAAAACATACAGGTGCATTCAATCTGTCATTTCTTTTCTTGGTCTTTTGGTTCGCATTAGTGAAGATTTGTGGGCCAGGCGCCTTTGCTGAGTCTCTATATTAAGGTCCTTTTGACTAAACCTTATCAAGCTTATCAATTATTTAACCCAAGACACCGACAAACACGAAGACTATGGCACAGCATAATTTATATTAATATTCATTATGTAAATTTTATGCCTCATTACAGGAGTTACAATTATAATTTTCATTAGGACGAAAGAATTATGGGATTCTTGAGACTGAAGATAAATTACGTGACGCCTATTTTAATGAAGACCTTAGTTATTAACGTAGGATTAAATGATTATAAATGGAATTGAGTAGGTACCTATATGACACTTAATTTGCTAATGGTATATGGTGTGATATTTGCATAAAAAGGACTATGAATAAATCTAACGCCACGAAGTTATTCGTGTATTTTCTAAGTTTGCAATAATTTATTTCTAGTAAGCACGGATGAAGATTAAAGATATGTAAAACAATCCGCGATATAGGTAAAGGAAATGTGTTTGTTGGTGTGTTGAAAGGACCGCCATATTTTCTGATTAGATCCTATAACCGATAATAATTTTGTAATACCAAACAAGATGGAAGGAGTGGAGCCTTTGCCCACGAGTGGGACAGAACGGGCTAGTAAAAGGAAGCATTCCAAATAATTATACTGTTTACGAAAATAAAATTCATCGTTTGTTCGATAATTTATTTCATTTAAGAATGAAAATGCAGAAAATAACTGTTGTATATGACATCCATAACATCTGCTGTCAGTTCACAATAAATGTCTAATGGAAGCCGTTTCTTATTTGAACATTGGCGACGAGGAAAATTGGAAAATCTTGTTTAGTGCACTTATTTCTCGATAAAAAATATGTCTATCGGTAAAATAGGTGAGTATAATGTGCAGGCCGGCAATTGGTTGGCATATATTGAACGCTTAGAAATGTATTTCTTAGCTAACAAAATCGATGACGATGTGAAGTTACCCACGCTTATTTCGCTAATGGGGGAAGAAACATATGAGCTATTATCTAGTTTAGCAAGTCCATCGAAGCCTTCTTCTTTGAAATACGAAGAAGTTGTTACTTTGCTGCAAGAACATTTACAACCCAGACCTGGCGAAATGGCGGAACGGTTCAGATTTCGTCAACGAAGACAGTTGGCTGGTGAGTCTATTGCCAATTATATAGCCGAGCTTAAAAAGCTTTCAAGATTCTGCAATTTTAATACAGTTTTAGAAGACAATTTAAGAGATCAATTTGTTTGCGGCTTAAAAAGCGAATTCACTAGGCAGCGGTTATTTGCGGAAGAGCATCTTAGTTACTCAAAAGCGGTTACTTTGGCCACAACTCTTGAGGCAGCGGAAAGAGATGCCTCCGCAGTAGAACAAATCGGAAGCGAGGTGAAGAACGCGGCAGAATTAAGCGGGGGTATAAACAAATTGCTTGTGAACTCATGTACAGCTTGCGGAAGTCCAAACCATGGGAAATGGGACTGCAAGTATAAAAAATTTGAATGTAGTTTGTGCCACAAAATTGGGCATCTGAGGCGTATGTGTTCAATTCGGTCACATAATGCCGCTGAACAACCGAAATGGTCAGCAGACGCAAAAACAGAAGATGATAATCGGAATGAGACGTCATGCGGAGGGCGTGGCCGTCGCAGTGGTCGAGTTGCACGCGGTGGTGCAGCGCGCGGGCGCGCGGCTGGACAGAAAACCGGTACACATTGGGTTCAAGAAGCAGATGGTAACTGCTCAATATTATCTTCTAGTGAAGATGATGTCACTGAAAAAGACTTGAATGAACCTATATATCAAATGTCTTTATCTAAGTATAAGCCGGTGCGTATTACTCTATTGGTTAATAATTGTTTATTAGAAATGGAAGCAGACACTGGCGCGCCCTTATCTTGCATTAGTAAAAATACATATAGTAAATATTTTAAAGACCTTGTTATAAAACCATGTCGTATAAATTTAAGTTTTTATGATGGGTCTAGAATTAAACCACTTGGCTACGTAGAAACGGAAGTTCGTTACAAAGATATGAGTAAAATTTTAGATTTGTACATTTTTGATAATGGAACTACTAATTTATTAGGTCGCCAGTGGTTAGCTGAATTAGGTATAGACATTCCCAAACTTAGTGTGCATTGTATTAAAAATGAAAGATGTGAAAAAAATGAAATGATTGAAACTGTTATTTCCAGGCATAAATCTCTTTTTGATGGCACGTTGGGTCGGTACACCGGTGGCTCAGTTAAGCTGTGTGTACGTCCGGACGCACTGCCTATATTCTGTCGTGCTCGCCCATTACCGTATGCGCTACGTGGTAAAGTTGATGCAGAGCTAGACGCTATGCTACGCGCGGATGTCATCGAGCCTGTTGACCACTCTGACTGGGCCACTCCTCTAGTAATAGCCCGTAAGGCGGATGGTGGCATAAGAATATGTGCCGATTATAAGGTAACACTTAATCGCGCTTTGATGATCGACAGGTACCCGGTTCCGAAGATTGACGACTTATTTAGTGACATTTGTGGAAATGTTTGGTTTACAAAATTAGACTTATCACAGGCTTACAATCAATTAGAACTTTGTGAAGACTCTAGAAACTATACAATAATTAATACTCATCGTGGATTATTTAAATATAAACGTCTAGTGTTTGGGTTAGCTTCAAGTCCCGGTATTTTTCAGAGATTCATGATAAATCTTTTCAAAAATGTGCCAAATGTAGTCATATTTTACGATGACATTTTAATCAAAAATAAAGATTTAAATACCCATTTACAAACAATAGACAAAGTGTTCCACATTTTGGAATCGAACGGGTTAAAAATTAGGCGGGAAAAATGTGAATTTATGACGCATGAAGTAAGATACTTAGGTTACATTGTTGGCAAAGACGGTGTAAAGGTAAATTCGGATAAAATTAAACCTATTCTTTCTATGCCGTATCCAAATAATGTTTCTGAACTAAAGTCTTTCTTAGGTATGGTAAATTTTTACGGAAAATTTATAAAAAATTTGAGTACATATTTAAGCGTACTTTATGATTTGCTTAAAAAAGGCAAATATTTTAATTGGACTAGAAAACATAGCTTAGCGTTTAACCAAGTTAAGAAGTTATTATGCAGCACGGATGTACTGGCACATTATGATATGTCATTAGAGACTACTTTGACGTGTGATGCTAGCGCACACGGCCTGGGTGCCGTGCTTGCGCAGCGCACTCAACACGCAGGGGATGAACGAGTAGTAGCTTATGCGTCGCGGGCTCTCACCTCTGCTGAGAAGCATTACAGCCAAATTCATAAAGAGGCTCTGGCCATTATTTTTGCAGTTGATAAATTTCACCAATATTTATACGGTAGAAAATTTACGCTTCGCACCGATCATAAACCCTTAGTGAGCATTTTTGGACCTGACACTGGTATTCCAACTACAGCAGCTAGTAGATTACAAAGATGGGCGATCAAGTTATCAGCATATGACTTTGACATAGAGTACGTAAAATCAGACCAAAATGTGGCCGATGCACTCTCGCGCTTGATACAATCAAATAAAGATATCAGTACCAAAGATGATGATTTACCTGAACAAACATACTTACATTTCGCCACTGAAGCACTCCTTTTAGATTACAATGTTCTAAAGAAGGAGACTTCTTCAGATTTTTTATTAAGTAGAGTTATGAGCTATATTAATGACGGTTGGCCGAAAGAAGTAGAAATTAAGGAGCTTAAAGCTTATGTTAATCGCAAAAATGAACTTTATACGGAGCTAGGATGCGTTTTGTGGGGTCACCGGGTTGTAATACCTTTAGCTTGTAGGGATAGAGTTCTAAAAGAACTACATGAGCCACACATGGGAATTGTTAAGACAAAAGCGTTAGCAAGAAGTTACGTTTGGTGGCCAGGGATTGATGAAGCTGTGGAGGCGGTGTGTAGAGCGTGCACGGTTTGCGCCGCGGTGGCGGATGCGCCACACCAACATGCACCACAGCCATGGCCGTGGCCTAGTCGCCCTTGGTCACGACTACACATTGACTTTTTAGGACCAGTGGCAGGACTAACTTATTTAATCATTGTTGATGCTTGTTCAAAGTGGATTGAAGCTATTCAAATGAAACGCACTACGGCACAAGCGGTTATAACGGTTCTCAGGGATATTTTGGCTAAGTTTGGTCTGCCAAGACAAATAGTTAGTGATAATGGTCCACCGTTTACTAGCGCTGAGTTCAAACATTTTTTAGTAAGTAATGGTATTGAGCAAATGTTCTCCGCGCCTTACCATCCTGCCTCTAATGGCGCAGCAGAGAGTGCGGTGAAAATATGTAAGCGGGTAATTAAAAAAGCATTTAAGCAAAAAGTAGACCCAGATACAGCATTGTGCAGGTTCCTTTTAAATTACAGGAATACTGAACATCACACGATAGGGGAAAGTCCGGCAAAAATTTTGCAAGGAAGAAACTTACGCACTAGATTAGACGCTTTAAAACCCGATCGAGAAGCGCGTGTACAATCGCGACAAAAAACACTGGAAGGCGCACATCGTCAGGTCGCGGAGGGGGATAATGTCTGGTATAGGGACTATCGTGGTCCAGACAAATGGGTACCGGGAAAAGTCTTAGAGCAATTAGGTAGGACTGATTATAATGTTCGATCTGATTTTGGAACCGAGGCCCATCGACATATTGATCAGTTGCGGCGACGTTCTGTATTACCAGTGACGGCATGCCATCCACCTAGTAATAATATGACTAGGAAGTCACGAAGCTCGCTCGTTTTTCCTGAAATGAAAGAGGAGAACTCGAGTGGGACGGTCAGTGGTGGCCCGATGATGCAACAAGCGCGAAATGTAATTGAGTCAGGTACGGCGGCCACGACAGTGGATGGCCTGCAGACAACGACATCTAATATACCTTGCGACAGTGATGTGCGAGTCTCAACTGAGGTACCGGTAGTACATCAACGACCAGTAAGAATTCGTAAGCCTCCTATAAGATATCGGTTAGAGTTTGATTAAATCACTTTATTTACTATTGTTATGTGTTTAATGTTGCCATTGATTAAGTTAGGAACTCAGATTTATTGGTTTGTTTGGTGTATGATTTAAATGTTGTTATTAACTAAGTTTTATTTTGTTTGTTTTTTATTAAGCTATGTATTTGTTTATTTAGTTTTTATTAAGGGTGAAGGTGTTGTATATGACATCCATAACATCTGCTGTCAGTTCACAATAAATGTCTAATGGAAGCCGTTTCTTATTTGAACAATAACTACGTTAAGTTGTGCTCCGCAAGACTATAAGTTATTATTATTACTGTTAGGGTTAATAGGGGCCATCAAAAGAAAGGCCGTTCTAAAGGATTTTAATATTAGTTTATTATCCTTTTCTTAATATATCGGAAGGTGTGAATTACTTATATAACGTGACACGTGTGGTCCCACGCAGTGCTAGCAGAGTAGTACAGTCGCTATGAGAAAGTAAGCATATCATAATTTCAGTCAAGGGGCAAGTGAGGGCTTGGTTATAATCTTGGTTCTTGAATGACACAATTTGACATTTTAATTATTTTTTTAATTCTAGTAGTCCTTAATTGTGACATTTTATGATTAATTTATCTTACTGACTTATCAATGTGTATTACTGTCTATTATTACTTGGATTGAAGTGCCTTTAGTAATGAATTTTTATTTTGTAATTTAGTTTTGTATTGTTTTTTTTATATTGTAAATTTTAAAAATTTGTACGCCTTACGGGTGAAACATGTACGTACGAAATATTAATATTGTGACATCCTGCATGCTTAATTTGCATGTATACACATGTTTTGATAAATAAAATTATCTCTATCTTTATTTATAATAAATAATATTTATGACTTTTATGAGTTAGAAACACAAAAACTAATAGTGCTGAAGTAGGGTCGATTTGTTTTAGCTATATTCCAACAATTACAAACAGTAGTTTTAAATTGTAAGATTTATTCTAATCCTTCGAATGGAAAATAGTGGCCACTAAGCTCCGTTTTCAAACTATGAGGGCGCCACTGCGCGCTCGGTACCGTCTTAAAAGAACGGAGAAAACTTTGCCAAAAATGTTTTTTTTTTTTTTAGCTTTTCATTCCTTTAATTTGATAAGAAGTTATACAGGGTGGAATAAAAAGACCGTATATTGATGATGGCAAATTTTACTAAAAGGAAACATTCCTTTATTTTCAAAAATAATTAAAACTGCTTTTAAAGATTTTTGAAAAATCACCTGCTTGAGCCGGGAATAGAACCGGCGAAATGTGAAAAAAAAAAAAAAAAAACATCCTGTATTTTATGATACCAACCGAAAGAGTCATTCATTAGTATCAATTCCTTTGAAATAACATACTATCTTAAATTAAAGAAAGACCAAGATTTTTTTTTTTTGTTGTAAAACTTACTCACTATCTAAAGAAAATAGTTCACTTAACTTATGAATTGCTCAAAATAAGACCCACTTTCACGTATGCAAGACGTATTCTTCGACTGAATTCGCTACGTGTCGCCTTTTATATCGAGTTTTTTATCATCTTTCTTTCATTTAAGATACTATGTTGTTTAAAAGGAATTGATCCATATGAATGACTCTTTCGATTATTATCATAAAATACAGGTGTTTTTTTTTTTCACATTTCACCGGTTCTATTCCCGGCTCAAGCAAGTGATTTTTCAAAAATCTTTAAATGCAGTTTTAATTATTTTTGAAAATAAAGGAATGTTTCCTTTCTGTAAAATTTGCCATCATCAATATTAAGGGTACTTTTCCTCCAACCACGGTCTTTTTTTTCCATCCTGTATATATGAAAGTTATATATATGAAAACTTATCTTGGACAACAGACGTTCCTTTTGGCCTATCAAGTAAAATCTTATTTCCATGAAGACCGGAGCCTTTAGATCTTCAAGTAAAAAAATTCTAGCAAAAGATCCCTAGATTCCTATAATTTTTTCTGAGATAAAAGAAACATGTCGTGTTCCATTAATTAAGGAGTAAAGGCGGCGTATCACCGGCTTATCCCGTACGATTTGTTACAGTCAGCATTTGATAAAGGGCTGTAGTCATATGAGACCGTAGAGGGACTAGCAACTTGTCAGCGTATGTGTTTTATTGCAGTTATTGTATCTTTTGCTTTTGAACACAAACATATTTCATTACTAGCTATTGAACGCGGCTTCGCCCGCGTGACTTGTCTTTTGTTTTAGAAAAAAAGCCACGCGGGTGAAGCCGCCTGCAGCAGCTAGTCTAAAAAAAACCAGCCTAAGTTACTCTATAACATCAACTATCTACCAGTGAAAGTCCCTTCAAAATCGATCCAGCCGTTTCGGAGATTAGCCGGAACAGACAGACAGACAAAATGTAAAAAAAAAAACTTTTAAGTACTGTATATAAGGTGTATCTATTCATACACGAAATATTAAAAAAAAAATATCTATGGAAATAGAATTTCCATCGAAATATTAAAAAAAAAAACAATTTTTTTAAAGTTTCCTTGGCTTCTTTATCACCTATAGGTGTATCTCTTAAAATAAAAATAAATAAATAAAATACGAAATATGTAAAGTATATATGTATATACTTTCATATTCATTTGACATTAAAAACAAATACTTCCATTTTATTTATTCGTATAGATATGTAGATGTATAGAAGATTACCCGACTACAGCAAAGCTAAAAGGAGAGTTACGATGTTTTTTAGGTTGTGCTAATGTGCTTATGTAAGTACCTACCACAAGTGCATACTACATAATAACAAGGGGCACAAGAAAATGTGCACAAATAGGATTTCTACATCAAAACAGAATATTAGGATGAGCTGAATTCGAATTGCTTATGTCTGATGCCTGTATCAGTTAGAAACCATTGCTACATTGCCATGGTAAAGCTATATCGTTATACAGTGACAAATATATGGATCTGAATGGGTGCTGAATTTTATAGAAACAAGTGCAGAGTCGCCAATACAATCAACAAACTGAACATAGTAATGTTAGGTTGTTGATGAGAGAAAAACTGTGCTATGTGGTCCATGCATATGCATTGGGTAATGTTTAATTAAAGAGGAACTAAGGACCAATTTACCGTTAATGTAAACACAATTCTAGGATAAAACAGCTGTTTACATTTCAACACACACGATTTTTGAGACATCCGCTATGTGAATAGAATCTAGCTAAGGCGAGGTTCTTCAAGTTAACCTGTAGGAAATGTAATTTTAATGTCATTTAATTTAGAAACGGTAATGATTAAACACGTGAATAAATTATATGTTGCTTTTGAGACCTTTCTGTATGTACGTCGGGTACTGGTTACATAATTGGATAAAGTTCGCTCGATAGAAAAAAAAAAATCCAAACATACCCTTATTTTGTAGATTAAAATTATTTTATTTCAATATCATACCACATTATGTATTGAAAATCACATCAAAATAAACGTCTATGATGATGTAATGTCCGTCAAGTTTAACATTGTTAATATCGTAAAACATATAGGGGTTTATTCATAAACGTTGCTTAAAGTTAAGTGACGTTCAAACGTCAAAAATGTATGGTTAAACAGTTGCTAATCATTACTTAACTTTAAGCAGCGTTTATAAATAAACCCCATAATTTTCAACCCAAAATTAACGAAATTCCCGGCACAATTAGCACGCTCGAAGAACCTCGCGTTAAGCTTCTGGAAAATCAAGGCATCCGTCTCTCCACTATTCCATTGCCTATTTTAGGATGCATATCCGGTATGGCTCTAATAAATCCTTCCATATCCTATGGGCATGTCCTCTCTACCATTATCGCGCCCCCCAGTCTACTCCTGATATGCAATGGTCTCTGTAGCCCCATGAAGCATGAGGACTAGTGGTCTGGTTCATTCGAGTAATCGAGTCTGGTCAAACCACGCTGGGTCGTCGGTGCATTTGATTCATTCAAAAGCTTCAGGCAAATCTAGGCAGCTATACTACATTTGAAATTTAAAAATACCTTTTTTACAGCCCGTTCAAACGATTTTGACTTCTATTCCGTAGGCATAAGGATGGCATAAAAAGAAAAAAAGTGGTTACAATACCAACTGTTTACTGCCGCTGTCATTTGTCATGCTACCAATGCAATAGAAGTCAAAATCGGTTGAACGGACTGAAAAAAGGTTTACTTAAGAGGGTTGACACCGGTCCACTAGCGCCACTCCTTTAAAAACATATTATCTCGTGACTGAGAAGGAATTATGGAAAACGGCACTTTTAACGTGTACGTTTTCATTTTTACATCGTTCTCACATCCATACAAATATTATAAATGTGAAAGTAACTCTGTCTGTCTGTCTGTCTGTCTGTATGTTACGATTTCACGTCTAAACCGCTAAACTGATCGTCATGAAAGGCAGAGATATACCTAGCCTGGGATATGGAGAAGGACATAGGCTACTTTTTTACGCGATAACCGACATCTACGCGGGCGGAGCCGCGGGCTAAAGCTAGTTTCGTTATAAATTCAACATTATACAGCGTGTTACGGAAAGGGTATATACATATCAAAGGCACGGATTCTTTTGGTGATAACAAACTACAGGGCAATATTTTTTAATACCTATACCTACATAAATAAAAAGTTAAGATACATTTAACTAAAAATCAAATGTTTCCAATTGAAGTCTACACATCACTAGACCAAGTCAGCTGATCGGTGTCAATAAACTACACACAAAGAAACGGCGGTAACACGTTTGTTATGATTTAAATTTTATAGATTATCGAAATAAAAAAAATATTAAGCATTTTCTAGTTAGTGCTTTTGAGCTGAAATTTTGTACAGAGATTCTGAACCAGATACACTCTTCACCCCATTTGTATGGATATACCCTTTCCGTAACACGCTGTAGATGTAACTAATAATTATTTTTGTAACAATTTAATTTAAAAGTGTGACCATGGAGTTTCTTGCCCGTTCTTCTCGATAGGTACCTACTACGCTTTGGAATGGGCATATAGCTTCATTTTTCTTACAGACCGACTCCTTGACAATTCAAAAGTGCCTGTTATGGTTTAATTTAAATAATAGTACATTACTTACCAAGGGCTGTAAAAGAAAGAAAGCCCGAAATCGCAGGTATTTGTGACCTGAGCCGCAGGCGAGGGTTGTAAATATGCGATAGAGGGCTTTCTTTTTTACTGCCCGTGGTGAGTACACAATTTTACGTCTTCACCTGGCCACAATGCGAGTTTTACTGTACGCGTAGCGTGCGGTAAAACTCACATTATGGCCAGGTGTGACGTTAAATGTTTCGTTTTTCTTTTTTTTCCTTTATTAATAAGAACTAACGTTCTTAATAATTAATTACAATCTACCCTAATAGACTAATAAGCAATTTAATTCTAACTTATTATTTTACATGATAGATTATATAACTAAGAATAGTGTCAATTTGCATTTTTACACATTTCCGTAGCACTTTCTTAGAGTTTGACAACTAATAAAAACACTTTGTTCATGTGTTACATGTTACTATTATTCATTCACTATTTAAAATCAATGATTTGAGTTTGAGTTTGAGTTTGAAAGATGGTCATCCATCCACAGACCAACCGCGACAAGCCTAATCGATCAACTTGTACTTAGCCACAAGCCCCTCTTAGCCGCAGCTAGCTAGACCTACACTACTCTGATTTTCTATCAACTTTAATGGCAAAGTTCATCTCTATACAAGGATACACAGCCGGCACTCCGCCATTCAACGTGAAAACTAGCACATTATGTAATATTATCATTTTAACATCGATAAACACAATTTAAAAAATACGTAATGACATCGGCACTAAAGAATTTCGCTCTTCATGAATATTCATTCAGCGATGTATTTTAATAAATACCCGGTCTTCAATATACGATGATTATTGCAAATGAAGTTTTTAGTCATTACGTTCAGCTCGATACATATTTAAGTATTTGTTGGCTTTTTTGCTTTTTTATGTGAATTTGCAGACGGTACAGGCGAGCACAGAGGAATCGCGACCACCGATAAGTGCACGCAATCACAAGTGTCTAATATATCAGTAAAGGATGACGTTTAGTTCATATTTTGTTTTAAATACGGCATCGATTACGCGCTAAAAGGAAAGTATAATTACAAAAGACAGATTATTATTAATCAACGTTTATTCCTTATGGACCGTATTAAAAGTTTTAATACGATTTTATTCCAATAAATTCTTATGAAAACATGCAAAGAATCTGCATTTATTTAAATCAGTTACAAGTTACACGTTAGTTTCATTCGAAGCAATAATGGTTGTAAAGATTGCAGCAGTGATACATTGCTAAGTCATCGAATATAAATTCTCTGTCCAGTTCCCTTCAGCGACTTTTACAAGATGCATTAGAATTGTGAGCTTGTTTTACTTGCGTCCCTGATTCTGCACGCAAACGAATAAACAAAAAACATTTAAAATGTGTAAAGTTTATTATGTTTTAGTGTTCATTCACAGGAGGTACTTGTAAATCGTCGCATTAGTGGTGAAGAGATCTAAGCCACACTATTGACCGAATTGAGTTATGAACACTACCATACTCGTCGTTAAACGAAGATTCTAGTGCAGAAGAGATCTAAGTGATAGCTCAACTAGAGGTTTGGTTTTTCATTCAGACGTGAAAGGAGTTAAATGAAACTAGGAACAAAAATCAAGTGGTGAATTTTTGATTTATCTTTATCTTGGAACCAGTTTAGTGTGGAATAGCTCCCTTCACTACTATGGCGACGAAATACTTGATAAAGAGCTTTTACTCGTATAGCAGCTTATAATCTTTTTTGAACTTGTGAACTAAATAGGTCGGTTAAATTTTTCGTTTTTAGAACAGCTCTAGTTGTCGGGTTTGGCTTGGCACTGACAAAGTGTGCATGAAGTTGAATTATTTGTTTCAAATAAATGCTTATTAAGGCGACGATAACCGACTTTTAATGATTTTATATTAAAGATCACGGCTAAACAAGTAGTGTTAATGATTTGGAAAAAATATATGTTAAATTTGAGTATTGTCTTAATAACTTAATATGTGAATATTTTAGATTATGTTTATATTACATAGTGAAATTAATTTGTAAAGTTATGTTTCACGCGGATAAAAACTGAGAATCACGCAAAATTCTCGTATTTTTCTGATACCTTCACCTTTTTAAAGATAATTTAATTATTGATCTTTTAGTATACGTATTTTATTAAAATACCTTTTTGTTTTATGTGTAATAAATTAATAATGCGTCTTATTTGGGACACCGCTCCTGGATGGGCGAGTCCTATTACTGGCTGGACGTACGACGCGTTGCGTGAGCTCAGTACAGAACACGCAAGCTAACCACTTAAGGTCACTGGCATATATCTGGGCCTTAACAAATAAAAGCTTCATCACTGTTTTAAGATTTCAAAACTTGATGCCATTTTCTACGTGCTCAGACTCACTATCTCCCGCCGCATTTTTGGAATACCGAACTCTCTGCTCATCGCAGCTACAATCAACCTTTAATAACAATTAATTAAAAACGTTAAACGTTTGACCGAGCAATTGGAACGCGTAGCCGCGAGATAGCACCTGCCTGCGACGGGTTATCCACGGCATCCGCTAATGAAGCCGGCTAGTCCACCTCACATGTTACTGTCAAATTATTCGCGGTATACGTATGGCACTGCGAAACATCGTGTCTAACCCGTCTGTAATCTATGTGAAATAAAACCTGAGCAGGTCTATTTTAAACGGGCCTAATAGTTTTTAAAAGATGGTCTTAATGTTTTATACTTTTTTTTCTTGGGATTCTGTCTCAAGAAATGTAACCCTTATACGAAGATTTCTTGCAGTGTTGCGTGGAACGAAACATGTGTGGTAAAAAATGTAGCGTATAATAAAAGTCGTAGTGATGTAGGTACTCTGCAAGTTATCGCTGTTGTCGATTGTACTTTTCAATAATTGACGCGACTTTTAGATATGTATGTAGTTACGGACTAGTTCGATAATGCTGGTCAAGCCGGACTGTCCACTGATATCCGTCTTTTGTAATCGGCTCTTTCTAAGGAATTCATGATTAAGGCGGGCAATTAGTCCAATCAAATAAGAATTTACTTAAAGTGTTGACTAAACTTAGATAGTAGCTCACATCAAGGTGTAATTATTTTATTTAAGGCGGTATGAACCGATAGAGACCGCGCTTACTTGTTTTTTGAATCCATAGTATAGTATCTGTTTATTACAGATATGATTAATATATCACTCTACTTACGTTTTTCTTTCCATTCATCATACTTTTTATTAGTTTTTCATCATATTACACAATTTTATTCTTTAAACGACATTTACGTCAAAAGTGTCAAACTGAAGTCTACTTATTTCATAGATTTTCTTACCAGCCTATTCAATGAAGGTTGCATTAAGTTTGTATTTTCTAAAAATCATTTACTTATATAATTTTGGATATTCTAAATTTCTTTTATACTTAAATACGTTGTCTACTAAATAACTAAATTCTAAATTATTATAATTATAAGTTTCTTAAACGCACTCTCAGAATTTGATCAGGAGGTTTTATACATCTTGGCCTACTACACCTGGCTGGTTAGATAATTGGCAGGACAGAGGACAGCATAAACTTGAAATCGAAAATGGATTTTTCGAAGAGAACAGAATATTCAAGAACGTCCAGATTTTCCTATATAAGGGGCCTGGAGATGCAATCAGTTCAGTTTACGTTTACGTCTCGGTTCTCTAGTTCACTCAGAACCGAGACGTAAACGTAAACTGAACTGGAAAGAAAAACGTAAGTAGAGTGATATATTAATCATATCTGTAATAAACAGATACTATAATAGGAAACATAAAAAACAGTTTTATAAAATACTGAAAAAAATTAATAATCTTAAGAATCTGGCGGATATGCACACGATTAGATGAACTTTGCTGGATAGAAAAAGTCCCAAAATTACCCCTTTTCGTAATGTTTATTAGGATGCCGAAAATGGAAAATAGTGGCCACTAAGCTTCGTTTTAATTATTAAAATAAAATATAACAATGTAAAACTACTGTTTGTTATAATAATAACGTATAGTCTTGTGAATCACAATTCAACGTGCTTATTTTCTGCATTTTAATTCTAAAATAAAAGAAATTACCAAAAAAACGACGAGGGCGCCACTGCGCGCTCGGCATCCTCTTATAACATAGCTTATCTCATAGCTACAAAACAGACGTATTGTTTCGTATTTTGTATATAAATGAAAAAGTAGTAGGATTGTTTAGCACAATTCGCCGAGTTTGTCTTGATAAAATGATGAAAATAATGACTAACGTACCAAATGCGCGAGGCAATTACTCGCGACATCGGCTGAAGCGCCCACCGGAGCATAGCGCCTTAATGCTCGACTCAACATTGACGATGAACAGTAGATACAAGCTTTACCAATCTCATAGTCATAAATAAAATAAAATTGACTGTTGCTCATTACAGGCCGCTGTCGGTAGGTACACTCCCCGTAATCATTTAAACCATGCTCACACGATAATTCTTTTGATTGTGATCGCGGCGAAGCTGCCTCCACTTCACTTTGTCATGTAATTATTATTCGCCCATTCTCGGATTACTCGCGAGTGAATTCCTGTGTTGCCAGCATTTCGCGGTTATTTTAAATCGACCTGCGAGTTTTTGTTGTGTACCATTCGAGCAGAACGCGCAAAGTAAATAATTTTTTACGACTATTTGTTCGTCAGATTGTTTCACAAGTGGACGCAATGATTGCTCGCTTTTAAAATGAGAATAAGAGAACTAACACACCTCTATGGAAGGATATTTTTTTAACCTAATCTATGTGTGAAACTGAGAACTTTAAAAAGTGAAAAGACACTTTTTAGTTTTGTTTTACGATAGTGTTGTAAATATAATTTTGCAGTAAAATAATAAGTTGCATATATTAATTAACGTCTGTGGTTGAAATGGAAAATACAGGATGTATAATTTGAATAAAAGCGAGCTTGTTTCGTTAAATCTCGCTTACCTCTAGTACTTAGGTACCGTAAATCGGGGTTACTTCGATCAATATTGCACTTTGAAAGTCCATATCTTTTAAATTAGTGGGTATGAGAAAATACAAAAATGCCTAATAATCGGTTTTTTTATTACTCTCGATTCCTGTAATAATAAGTGAAAAACTATGGCCAGCGCTTGAGAAAAAAAAAAAAAAAAAAAAACTGACTGATCAAAGTTATACGTAGAATGGGGTTACTTTGATACCTCCTGATTTTATTGCGTAATTAAAATGTAACCCCAATAACAATGCCAATTCAATTAAAAAAATCAAAATCTGCCAACGGGAAAAATAAATTAATTTTTATAAAAATAAATATTAATAAATATTATATAGTAACTTTGATCTAGTAAAAGTCATCAAATAATTATCATTTCTTTAATCAAAATGGTGTTTACAACATTTTAGCTTACAAAGCGTTTTAGTGCGGATTTCACCAATAAAATTGAACTCGTTCAGCACATCTAAACGCGTTCAAGAGATGTCATTGTACAACTTTGACACTGACAGCTATTGAACGCGTTTTAGAAATGCTGATCGCGTTCAGTTTCATTGGTGAAATCAGCCCTTACAAACAGGTAATCAGTCTTCGATATATCAAAAAAGTAAAAAAAAAACACAAAAATTAGATAGATAGATAAATAGGATACTCTTTATTGTGTAAACCATAAAAATTACAGATATAAATGTAGAAGTGTTAAATTAAACAATACCTTACAAACACACTCTTCAGCCTTTCATATTAAAAAAAATAAAATAAAATAACAAACAATTAAAACTTCAAAAAGTTCTGCAATATCTTTAAAAAAAAATTGGACACTTTCAGCATCACTATCCTGGCTCGCGAAAGGCTTTGGTTTTTGCAGTGGGAAGCAAATCCATTGTATGATTTTGATCTACCGAAAAGCAGCATTTATAGAAACTGGCCGTATACCCACCCGTATCAATGAAACATACAATTTCCCCATTCAAGTTATCAACAATCCCATGCACAAACACATGTCCCAAAAAGTAGAACAAGACCAGAAAGTGAAAACTGAGATCGAGCGCCTACACGAGCTCTTTAGACGTTTGAATTAATTTGAGTATCAACTATCCAGACTCCAGACCCAACTGCAATTTAAAGGACAATAAAGTTCCGAGAACATTGAATTAATCGTAGTGGAAGATAAGTGTCATTCTGCACATCGAGCCGCGGCCTTGTCGCCGGCGCACGTCAAGGTATTTACTGCAAATTAGCATCACGTCGTGTGCGGCTCGCGGCGACCATCAAAGGCATCAATAAAAAGGGAACTTTACTATTTGTAGGGTTTCTTTTAAAGTGTAATACGGTTGCCGGTTCTCGAACTGTGTACAACGAAAGTGATTCCCGCAAAGTCTCGGATAAGCGCCTACGCGAGTGTGCGCTCACTCTCAGTAATCTGTACGCGATTTATAAGAGTATTATACCGTGACATATCACTTTATACTTTTTGTATTTTATGCGATGTTTGAGAATAGAATATGTGGGGCCGGCCTTAATTAAGATATAGTGCATGTCAAAGAAATTAAATAGACATAAAAGGATAGGAGCAGACTACTAATTCAATAGCACATTCATACATATTTATTTCGATAATAGTAATAAATCATGCTGGACGACAGAATTAATAGATTTAGTTTTTATACCAGACCAAGAGTTTCTAATATTCCTCACTGTCTGGCTAGCGTAGGCAAAGATTGAATTTAGGATCGCTTCTCTTAAGGCGGCGATAACTGACTTTAATGATTTTATACTGAAGATCATGTCGAAACGAGTAGTGTTAATGATTTGGAAAAAAATATATGTTAAATTAGAGCGTTTTTTTTAAATAACTTAACATATGAATATTTTAGATTATATTTATATTAACATAGTGAAATAAATTTGTAAAGTTATGTCAAAAAAAAAAAACATGAATCACGCAAAATCTATGAAGCGTATTTTTCTGAAACCTTCACCTGTTTAAAGATAATTTAATTATTGATCTTTTAGTATACGTGTGTTATTAAAATACCTTTTGTTTTATGTATAATAAATTAATAATGCGTCTTATTTGGGACAGCGCTCCTGGATGGGCGAGTCCTATTACTGGTTGGATGTACGACGCGTTGCGTGAACTATATAGAACATGCAAGCTAACCACTCACGGTCACTGGCATATATCTGCGTCTTAATAAACACGTTAATTTCAGAAAAGAACTGCAGAGCGCTAACAAAGAAACAAAACTATAAATAATAAACCATCATCAGCCGAGAGCAGGGTGCCATAGTAAAAATTAAATTAACTTTTTACACTACGGCTCGCGTAAACCGCACAAGTTATTATTGCGACTGAGAAGTCGAGAACATTTGTTATTTCATTTATAAAAGGAGAAATCAAACGGTTTACAGCCATTCTTTATGTAAATATTCCATTGTGCCCGCTGCGCGTATATTGGAGCGCGCTTGGGAACACAGGGCGCCCTCTACAGTTCATATTGAGCGATTTGTTATTTATACTACATTTGCCAGAGTTCGGGGACGACTGCGCTTGAACGCTACGTTATTTTATGTATTGTCTTTAGAGTAGCAGGCCTATTCTTATGTAATGACATAATTTGTAGGCAAAGATCAGCCATGCAGTATCCTAAAAGGTTTGCATTCACAAACACAAGCGCGCTTGATTTATTTTCAGACGCAAATGGAGCAAGTCGGTGTATTGGTAATTTAATTGTTTAGAATTGACACTTCAAGAACGCTTACTAGTGGAACATAAATTTGGTAATAATAAAATGCTGAAATTTCTCAATAAACCCATGAGGTGTCCAGCACCCAGCATAAGGGTCGAAAAATAATTCGTTCGTGTGCCCACAACAACCCGCGTACGAGTCGTCGCTATAGGTAGCTATAGATGACTTCTCTTCATGCCCAGGACCCGACTAGCGAGACCAAATTTAAGTATGCTGCCAAACAATTTATGGCTTATAAGTAAACATTAATTTTTGAACTGGGCAGCAAATGGGTAAACAGGAAAACAACCGAAGAACCGGTAAAAGTCCAGGAGCAGAGTAAGTGGACTCACAATACTATCAGGAAAATACTTGGCTGTCGTTTTTTTCTCAATTTCTGAAGTCTTGTTTACGACACAAGGTATTGACGACAGCCCAAAGTCAAATAATTTATTTCAAAAAGGCACATAAAAGGCACTTTTGAACGTCAATTTTTTTTTAGCCCACCCGCTGTGTCGCCAAGATGCTTCTGCTACATCATGCTACATATAGCTAACTACACTATGGTACACACTGCACTCCATAGCTAGCACCAGTTGATATCGATGCGCTTGCAATGCATCCTTGTAGGACCCCTAGCTAAAGTACGCGACACCAAGGCTGCAGTACGCCCGGCACTCGCTTGCAGTATAGTCATTGTATGGTACTCACTTTGCATTTCATAGCCAGAACTAGCTGATATCGATGCGCTGTCAAGGCATCCTTGTAGGACCCTTGGCTAAAGTATGCGGCACCCAGGTTGCCGTGCGCCCGGCACTCGCCTGCAGTATCGCCAAGAGACTTGGCTACTGCCAGGTCCTGTTGCATGTAGTTGATGGCAGCATCCAGTTGACTGAGAGCCCAGTGGGCTGAGGATAGCGCGCTGAAGACTGAACCTCTGCGGGAGAAAAAGGGTGGTTAGGATCTTGAAAATATCTTTAGAATTGTCTATAACTCTAGGAACTGTCTAAACTTGGGTCATTGCTCTTGTTTAGTAACTGTGCGTTGCATTTCTTTTGTTACTTATAATTATTTGTAATCTTTATCTACAAATTGATAGGAGCACCAGATCTATGCGTGAATTCAGTTTATTTAGTTGTACTTCTAGAAAGCAGTAATGAATGTAATGCTGCATGGTGTTGCCATGTTAATGAAGTTTTAAGCTAATGTGCTCCATTTTAAGTTGTTACAGTTACAACTTAAAATGGAGCCATTTTAAGTTGTAACGCTGAAACCAAACCAAAACCTGCAGAAGTTAACACAATTTACACGTATAATACTGACACACAGGTCATACGAATACTTCCTGCCACCTAATCACACAGTGCAAGTGGTTTGCACAGTACTTTAGCCATACCTAGAGACATCGTAAAACTAGTATTCAAACTCAAACTCAAATCATTTATTTCAATTTAATCATTTATAGGCACTTTTGAATTGTCAAGGAGTCGGTCAGTAAGAAAAATGAAGCTACATGCCCAATCCAAAGCGTAGGTACCTATGGAGAAGAACGGGCAAGAAACTCCATGGACACTCTTTTAAATTAAATTGTTACAAAAGTATTCGTTACATCTATAATGTTGAATTTATAACTAAATGTGAGAACAAAATAAAAGAAAGAAAAAAATAAATATAAACTTACACGTTAAAAGCGTCCAGAGTAGGTACAACAAATAGAAACAAAATAAAATAACCGGTGGCAGCTAAGAGATGACCAGTCCCAACTGACGGCGCCCGTTCACGAACATGACGCATGGATTAGCACCATTCAGCTCAACCATTTTGAAGGGAGCTAAATGATCCAACACACACGCCACCATCAGCGAGACATCTGAGTGAGCATGACATACTCTCAGCCGCCAGGGCACATTCAAGTCAATGAAAGACATATTACCCAGTCAATGGTAGCTCTATAGTACATAGGACTCACACCTGTGCTATGCAATTATATTATACAATGCAAAGATAGTCTTACACTCTTCAGCAGCTCCAACATTATTGTCAAATGTTAATAAATTAGCTGTGGTTGTGGAGCAGGACCAGCATTCAGCCAAGCATTTTTATCAGCGATGTAATCCCCCAAATTATAATATGCCTGCCTACATAAGTGCAAAGTGTGTGTTTTATACAAGATTTAAATTTAGTCTCATTCAGTATGTGGGGAGGAATTTTATTGTAACATTTTAAACAGTACCCCATGAAAGATGAGTCTACTTTAGCCGGTCTGAAACCTGGTTGAACTAATAGGTTCCTATTTCTGGTACTATAATTATGTCCTTCACCTCTTTTTCTAAAAATATGTAAATTTTTCGTTACGTATTGAAAAACCGACATCGTTTAACATGGGAAGTCAAAAGTCAAACAAACATCGAAGTCCGCAGAAAAATGCCCATTGCTGAACACGAACCGCTTCCAACAATAGACAAAGCACAATGAAACATAATTCATTCAGTAAGTACTGAACATGATGTTAAGCTTGAAAGTGGCGCCAATGACAGAAAAGTTGAAAATAGAGTAATGAATATAAACGTTGATGGATGGAGGGAAAGGGTCACTAGAACAAGATGAATTATGTGAGGGATGATATGGATTGAAGTGTATGATGGGTACAGGTGACGACTAAGGAAAATGGAAGAAGATAACATACTGCACCGACACCTATTAACTTGGAACAGGCGGGCAGAAGACGTAGAAACGGTTTAACAACAAATAAAATAAAATAAATAATCATCATGATTCATCCTATTACCAACTCTGCTAGGCGTACAATCCCCGCAATAAAGAGGCGTAAGTTAAACCAAAGTAATCTATGTAGTTCTCAGCAATAAATAAAAACATTAATTAGTAATGTTCAATCAAAGAGTCCAACACAAGCGGCTTTACCGAACAAACTTCATTAAAACACAATTACAGATTCTGAAAACTACTAAACGATCGCAAATCGATGAGGGTAACAGGGAATAATTAATGTTAGTACATCTCTCTAATTGGGATAAATTGCGAATTCATAGACAATAGTCTTTATAAATACGACTACGTAGCTACTTTCGAAGTAAAATTATGTTAGATTTAGGTATTTAGGTACTAGAGTAGAATTGTTAGGAGTGTGTAGAGACTATTAAATAATGTTAATGGCACTCTATTGGCTTAAATGGCTAGTGAACGAGCAAGTCTGATGGAATACTTCCTTCTGCCTAGGCTGAAACATCTCACCCAGAATTATTGTTTGTTGATGTACAGGATGTTATGCTTTAGTGCTGACAGGAACTTTATGTTTTAACTTTATGTGTTAACTTTATCACTTTATGTGATAACTTTAACACTTTATGTGTTAACTTTATCACATGACCTATCAATGAGAAACTTCGATATTTTCAACTTCGAAAAACGTTAGTCAGGAATAAGGCTGGCTTGAGTATATATAATATTGCAAACATTCTTATTCAATTTTGAGACACAGGAATAGGTTAAAATTAAGAAGCCTATCTTTAGAGAAGGT
Organism: Dryobota labecula; assembly: GCA_947523025.1. Lineage (NCBI taxonomy): Eukaryota > Metazoa > Arthropoda > Insecta > Lepidoptera > Noctuidae > Dryobota > Dryobota labecula. Next base: position 14,987,944 of record OX383303.1, read on the forward strand.
TTTGTTTTAAGGTTTTGTCTTTGGGTCGTTAGCGAGTGTTTATGGATACATGAACTGTAGATTTTTAAGAAGATAATCGTCCTGAAGAATTTAGATTTATTTAAGTGCTTCGCACAAAAGAAGTCGACTAGCAATTTTCCGTACAAAAACAATGGTTTTCTGTTAACGCTATCATAAATCCATACTAATAATATAAATGTGAAAGTAACTCTGTCTGTCTGTCTGTCTGTATGTTACGTTTTCACGCCTAAAACGCAGAACCGATCATCATGAAATTTGGCAGAGATATAAGCCTGGGATATGGAAAAAGACATATGCTACTTTTTTACGCGAACACCGACATCCACGCGGGCGGAGCCGCGCGCAAAAGCTAGTATTTAATATGCAGTACGATGTTTTGTTTACGAGAATGAGCACAGCATGCAAACTAGGCAAGACATGAATGTTTATAATATTCTACTTAAAGAGAAATCAGAACATCCGTTTTCAATAACACAGGTTCAATTTAGAAAGCATCGACTAGTTTCATAAATAGGGAAGTATCCTGGGTAAAAAAAAAAAAAATACTGTTTATACCCAAAGTCTCAAATTCAGATAATTTATGTAAACAAAGTAATGTCAAGAAATGTCACTGTCAAAATGACAGAACAGTGGTTCAAAACATTTTATCAAAAAATACATCTTTTTACAAATCAATTAAAAAACCTATTGATAAGTAAATGCTATTACAGTGTTAACGAATATTTAAATGATAAATCCCTTAAATGCAATTAAAAAACAAATGTTTTATTTTTATTATTATTTTAAATTATGCAAAATTAAAGTGAATTAATTATAAGAACTATGCAAACAAAATACCGTTGCCAAACAATATTTTGTGTAGTGTGTGGGAGACACGGCCTATGATCGTCATATTCAGCCATTTTAAGTCCACTGCTAGACGTAAACCTCCCAAAATCGATTTCCTCTCGAAATAGTTTACAGCCAATATGTGGCTAGATAAGCTACTTACAAAATGAATCTATGAATGAGAGTTGTAATATTAGGTAATAAAGGTGAACAATCGTCGTGGTGCAAACAACGCATCGCTGTCCAGTATCGAGTCAGCGAAATTGGACTCGTCACCGGCCGCTGTCACTGCAAGCGATGCAATACCGCGCCCCGCCGATCCTGCCTCTACCGTAGTAGAGGTGACGTCACAAGTTAGCATGTCAACACCTCGCCGTGCTTACTCAGCAGCCGCTGCACAACCTCCCATCCAAAAGGAGCAGCAAAAGAAGAAAGTTTTTGCTAAAAGTGCAAAAACAACCGTGGGGGCATCTATAAGCTGCAATGCACCGGCTTCTAGTATCTTGTCCCCAGCCCCTAAGAAAGGGCAGCCAGACAAGGAGGGCTTCGTGACGGTAGAGTCAAAGCGAAGGAAGCCCACTTGCCGTAACCGATGTGGTACTGCTCTGGCGGGACCAAATATGTTGCTGCGTTCTGCTACACCGTCGACGCAGCTGTACGTATCCCGTCTGCATCACTCCACGATGACTGAAGACATCGTGGAATACATCAGAGTCAAGACCAAGTGGACCTTGAGAGTAGAAAAGTTGGAGTCACGCCATAACATAAACTTCAAGTCGTTTGTAGTGCGGGTTCCAACTCAGTACCTAGAAACCTTCATGAAAGAAGAGTTTTGGCCGAAAGGTGTGGCGTACCGACGTTTTCGTGGAAGGTTACGCGACACCACGCAGCGCAACACGACGCCGACACAGATATCACTTCGTGTACAATAATCTAATTTTATTATATTAAAATATGTATGTTTAGGTTAAGGTATTTATCTATGGGCCTGCGTCGCCTGCAATAAAGTTATTATTATTATTATTATTTTTATTTATGTCTACATATCTCGGGACCCTGGGGACCCGGACCTTTGGAAGGCGTACGAGGGGCCGAAGCCAACTCGCAGAGGCCCGTTAGAAGCTTTTTAATTAAATGAGGCACCAACCGACGATTATCCCTGTACGCACTATGAAGTGCACCCAAGGACAACCCCCGGTTGGTGTAGGACTATTGCAGGATATGGAAAACAAAGATATTGGACTATGGGTTTGGGTGGTTAAAATGGACTGGCTACCAAAAACTATAGAAGGACTATGGCCCCTGCCTGATCAATGTTTTATTATACACGGATAAAATGGCAGGGGGTGACTTGCACACTCAATAATGGGCCCCCGAAAACGGTCGCTAGCACATAGTGACGTAGCAACAAGGGGGCAACATGTCCTGAGGTGCTCGAGGAGTGGAGAGGTATTCCAAGGCTCTCAGAACAATCCCAGAGCCCGGAAGATGGTCAAGATCCCTACAAGCACTTACTGGAATACTTCCTTCCTCCGAGCACGTTTGCTCTTGCGAATCTCCACTCAAGCCGGCCAATAAAGGCAAGAATGAGGTGGGAGCTCAGTTCCTCGTCAGTGTTCACTCCAGCCGGCCAATAAAGGCAAGCCAGAGATGAGGAACATGACTTCTCCCGGGAGATAGGGTCCGTGGGGTCGCAACTGCCCAACAGCTCGCCACATGCTGCCCTGCGGGTTTCTGTATCTCTCTTGGTCTGGCTCCTCACCCTAGACATGTTCCGGCAAAGTAAACTCTACCGGCACAGACCTAGAGTTCGGAGCGCGCAAGCCCCACCACGACGTCAACGTAGAGATACGGCGGTGGGGTTATTATTATTATTATTAGTGGTGTTGAAGATGTAAAAAAATTGAAAATGTTTGGATCTCCTGCATTATTACCAGTATCATAAAATATTTTATACCAGAAAATCTCCTTTTTTTAATAACTTTGTTTAAAACCGAAAATGTATAAAAATAATAACGGTATGATTATTTTTTTAACTATTATTTCTTAAAATCAGTACTTAATAGAAAACAGAACCTTATTTTTCGCCATTTTATGTGAATTACCATTACGAAGCTATTTTTTTGATATGTTATCCCCTTTGTTTACATAAGTTATCTGAATTTGAGACTTTGGGTATAGTCTGTCAGTCAGATAATCAAAAAATATTAGACACGTATTTTTTGCTATATCATGTTAATAAAAAAATGACTTAGATAAAACACATTAAAGTTAGGGAGTGGGGGCTCGTTACGTCACAATTCTAACAAACTATGTTTAAAATCACGCAAAGAGTGACGTCGTGCCACATTTTAACTCAATGTATCGCCGTATTTTTTTGATTACGTTAAAAAACAAAAAATATGGGTCCAATATTTTTTTCACTTCTCATGCTCTAAAAGTACGCCAATATAGCCCTACGAAGCGGGACTAAAGTGACCACTTAGTCTCTAGGGAGTGAAAAGTAATTAGTTTTTTAATTTCCTTCATGTGACATAGACAAACTCAAACAGCCAGTAAATATCTGTGGAGTGTGGACCATCTTCATTGCGAAAATGTTGAGAGTTTTACTTCCATGGTTTTTCCGCAAAGAAGGTGGCGCCATGCGTTTTAAATTGTTAATCTGTGACTGGTTTAGAAGAAAAAACTGACCGCGAAAATTTCAGAATTGTTGTCGAGTGTTTTGTTCGGTTTTAAATAAATTTATTAAGAATGTGTCCAGTGAAAGTGAAGAGTTTGAGGGTGAGCAAAGAGCCAAAGACATAATAGATAATCTTTAGCCACCAAAATCGGGGAAGATTTACCTAAAAACTTACTAATAATAATAATAATATTTATTAAATGTTTTTGTACTAAATTGACTATTTTTCTCGCACTCAAAGTGAAAAGTACAGTTTGCACCTCGAGACTAAACGCCAACTTAATATACCCTTGTTTTAAACCACCTCTGGTATATTATGGCTTTGTTTAGTCCCTCGATACAAAATATATTATTAATAATCTATACGACGGACAAAAAACAAAAACTTTTAGTCAATATCCCTATTGAAAACCAATATTTCAGTGCAGTAAGTGCAGATGACTCTAATTTAGAGGACGCCTCGGAAGTCGACGCCGTTAACTCTAATTTCAGTAATATTTTATGAACAAGTCGAGAGGTAGAGAGTTAACATTAACAAGTTGCCGGTTATAGTTTTATTAGGCGTAATGATCACCCATCACTCTGGCCACTTTTACAAGCACGAACATTCAAAGGCTCTTTCTCACCCTAAGCACTTCGACCTAAGTACATAACAATTATAATAATAGCCGCATTTTGCGTACAACACGTAAAAGCCGACGACTTTATAATTAGCTACGAGGTACAAGCATCGGGACAAAATGTTCACACGTCCGGTTTTTCAAGCTTACTCGTTCTTAAATAGCTCGTGTGAAACCGATTAAAATAATCTGAGATAAATATTTTAATTTGTGTTGAAGGTAATGAATCACACAGCGCGATGTAATTTGACATCACACTTTTACACCTCCGCTTGCATCGATCTCTCGATCCTGTGTTGACGTATTCTGTTAATCGATCGTGACGTATCCTCTGATCGAATCACTCGCTTCCCGTAATACCATTATCTTTGAGCTATGCTCAGCTAATGGCGGCGTTCTGAAGTATTTTTAGTTGGTTCTAGGAACTACGACTATGGCTCTTGTCGGCCAGTTTATGTCAAGATGTAATACACTAAGCACTAACATTTTGCAAGATTGAACAAAAATAAGTTACCGGTTAGTTAGTGCTGGAAATAAGATTCATGATTTGAAACGTAATTAAGACATTTCTGTTATATATAGTTGTAAAAGCATCAGATATTAATGATATCGTACAGCAAATAATGTAAAACACATTTATATGAAAGTCAAGGTAATTTTTCTCGACCGTTGCACCCGGGAGGTCGTATAGAAAAAAATATTTATGTTAATTTATCAATATAAAAGTGGTCAGTGTATTCATTATTTCACCTTTTCCAAAGTATTATCCCATTTAATCTCATCATCTGTCAACAGAGATCATCTCGATAAGGATCGCGTATAACAATCCTTATTTATATGGAGTGGAGTTTTATCGTGGGGCGAACAGAATAGTCCCGTATCGATCCAGCTTCGATCCATCAACGCAGAGATAACATCGCGCCGAGGTGTGGGTTTCAACGCCGGACCGCTCCAACGCTTAAGTTGACAATTTTGGGACGGGAAGAGTTACTTAATGTCTTCCAAGTGTATAGAGATGGAGCTTATTCAATCAATGTCTTCGGCTCGAAACGTGTTTAAATAAATTTAACTGAGGAATTAGGTGTCTCGGGCGCACCGCACGTACTCGTAGGTGTTATAATTACTTCTCGTTCCAAGTTTGAGCTCGTTATACAGGAATGTATACACAGAAGTCATCGTTAAAGTTTTTATTTATTTATTGTAGTAATGATCGTATGTTATAAAATCCCATAGTTCTCACAAACGTGTCTTATTGTAATGTCTCTTACATAATGTTGGCTGAAATACCAATGGATGCTCATACAACTAGCAATTAGTGTCTCTCCGTATTTAGTAGCCCACGACAGAAGTAATAATTAGGGATGGGCCGAATATTCGTTTTATATTCGGTATTCGGCAGGTTCACCGAATATTCGCATTCGGCCGAATATTCGGCTATATCGCCGAATGTTCGGCAAAGTGGTACTCAAAGTTTTTACTGTATTGAGCCGTGTATGATTTATCATGAGTTGAGGGTTAAATGTGTTATTTATATTAGGTAAGTAATTTACAGTGCAGCTTTATATTTTTGTCAACACTGTAGCTTTATTTCCAATAACAGTAAGATGGTTATTAAAAACAAAATATGTATAAGTATGCAGCTGTTTCGGGCGAAGTTTTACTCCTTACTAGATGATGCAATAAAAGCATCTGGCACAGCGGGGGTAGCAGGCGGGAGGATCCGGCGCCAATACACGCACTTTTCGTGAACAAGTTCAGACCTGTATACTGCTTACGTAAGGGAATCAATTATGCCGAATATTCGGCCGAATATTCGGTTCGGCAAAGTTTTACCGAACATTCGGCCGAATGTTTGTATTCGGTGAAACCCATGTTCGGTCCATCCCTAGTAATAATCAAGAAATTATTAAGTTTCATGTTAAAATATCACAAAATATACATATATTATCGGTTTCTCTATTATATTCGTCGAAGTAATTCAATGGAAATTCCTTGTGAACGACATGAACACCCTACACGACTATAGACTTAACTCATACACGGTCTTTCACTACAGGTTTAGTGGCTGTGCTGGATATATATATTTATTAAGCGATGGTATTTCTCATAAGGCAAAATATCCGAGACCATGGTAGGAGGTCATTAACGGTGATTTTAATAGCGCCATAAACACGGGCCCCGTTCCGAGGGTGCATCTACTGAATATATTCCCACTGATCTGCTGCGTGCATCGATACTTCGTTAGCTTCCATTTCAATATAAGTTTGGGGTTTAACGACACCTCGACGGCCCAAACTTATAGGCTTGTTCTTCACTAAATAGAATGTGAGACCATTGATTTTTTTTGTAACTTGATCTGACGAAATTCGATGTTCAGTGAATTCTGTTAGTAATTAGTGAAGTGTAACATCCATACTTAATGCATAAGGTATCTTAATTATATTAGTATGTATATGGGCAATATTACGCCCCATTTTTAGGAGGATAAGCAGAGCGAAGCAGCGGAACGTGTGGAAACATCCTGTGAGTTGCATTTATGAATATTAAATTAACGTACCTAGATATTTTTTGTGCGTGCATTGCTCCTGCTCGCAATTATTTATGATAAGTACTGCCGGCCGTGTACTTACAGTAATGCGTGGAGATTGATTGGCAATATTCTGCCAATTACTAACCGCATTAAATGAGAACATTGGTTGCATTTAGCTTAAGTTATCGCTCCATTGGCTTAATGATAACAAGCATCGATTTGGTTCGATCCCTAATTGATTTTAGTGTGCTTGAAGCAAAAGCGTAACTGGATTTTTTCCGTAAGAAAAAATCTCGATTATCAATAAGCTCCTGATTCTGAAATTTGTTGCCTGCAATTGCGCGATATATAAATGGTGTTCCACCCACTACCAAATTGGGATCGGTAAACTAAGGGGAATACACAACTGCTTTTATTTTCGGAGAATACATACGCGAAACCATCGCCTTTCAACTCTTTAAATTATAAAACACAAGAGAATTTCAAGAAGACATAAAATGAAAAATGAAGTGCTGTATCCCACGGAACGCTAACATATGCACGTCTTACGAATGTAACTGCACATAATATAAGGACTATTGCATTCCATTAATTAGAGGGCTGTTATTAAAACGCAACACCGTATATCCCGCTCAAAATTTACGACGTCTTTATTTCCTCGACACTGGAACATTATAAATCAAAACGTCGAAATTCCGCCAAAGATAACCGTTCCGTTTAAGTATATATAAATTATCCCACTGTCAACTCGTTACGTATTGGCTGTGATTCAAAATAATAATGTTACGAGTAATGAACGAAGAGAAGATATTCGCTCGGTCATTTGTCTTATTCTTAACAACACTTATTAACAACTTGAGCGGTGTTAATGGTGTGAAATTGTTGTTAAGGGATTACGATCGAAAGTTTTATATGAAAATAAACGGACTAATTTATTTTTAGTGTGGTGTAGAATATCCGCATCTGCGTCTAACCAGCTGTGAGACGACGCATAAAAAACCTCTGATTGGTGCAATTAACTCGCAATTTCTTCGTACGGATGCTCAGCAATATCAAATGATAACATCTTGTTCCCAATGTCTTATTGCTAGCCTTCAGTCCTGTAGTAAAAAGATTCCATAACTTTTACAACTTGTGCGAGAGCGTAAATTACTCGTTCGTTCTTTTAATTGCCTGCGTGATCAGCAATTTGTCTAAATCTTGTAAATATTTATTTTTACGACATCTATTAACGTAACTCTAGTACACACGGCTACATATCAAGCCATAATTTCCAGTTTAAGCTGACCTCTCATGGTACGGAAATCGTATATAATGCGAGATTAGCTTATACTGGAAATGTATAACTTAATGTGTAGCCGTGTGTACAATTATCGTTCAAAAGTTAATAAATAAAATTGTAATCGAAGTATTCGAGTATTATGTTCTTCCAAAGCGTAAGCAATAGTTTTCTTTCCACTGTCACCAGTAACTTGAGGTGGTTACAGTTTAACAGTACATAAACATTGTCAAATCTACACTAATATTATAAAGAGGAAAGATTTGTACCTATTTTTGTATGTTTGTATGTTTGTAATGAATAGGCTCAAAAAGTACTGGGCCGATTTAAAAAATTCTTTCACCAATAGAATGCTACATTCTTCCAATTTGACATAGGCTACATTTCATTTTGAAAAACATTAGGGATCCTTGGTAAAATTTGAACAATGTAACCGAAGGTGTAGAAAAATGAGTCTTAAAATGATAATTGTCTACCCCGTGCGAAGCCGGGACGGGCTGCTAGTCGCATATAATTTGCATTTCACTGTACGTTATAATCAACGATGACTTCAAACTGCGATCCGTCTGTGGGAGCATTTACAAATTCAGATTCAAAGAATTTATTCTGAAGATAACTGGGAGATACCTAAGCCCTGGTGTTTATAATCGTGAGTGCAGTCGCGTTATCTGTATTAATCTAGAAAATTCTTGGGAGCGGTCTTCTTATGTTGAGATTACTAGAGATGTCCGGCATTCTATTTATGTAAATATGTTAGACTATCTTTTGCCCGAGGCTTCGACCGAGATTAATAATAATAATAATAAGTACTTGCATAGACATAACCTTGTAGCCAGGATTAGCCTAGTGGAATCGGAAGTGCCGTACTATAGGTATGTGCCCGACCCAGTTCTCGAAAATGGAAATATCACATTGTACTGGGATCGATCCATCATCACTGACAAGTGGTGGTGGATCGAATAGAGCGGCGCGCAATGATTATTGACATCACAGTTCCGCATGACGGGATCCTCGTGAAAGCCGAGAAAGATAAACAAATAAAGTATCTTGACTTGGCTCACGAGGTTGTCGACATGTGGGATGTGAACTCAGCATTCATTGTGCCGATAGTCGTATCAGCCAATGGCTTAATTGCCAAGAGCCTTGACCAACACCTAAAGAGGCTTTCGTTGGGCAGCTGGATCAAGAGCTTGATTCAGAAGGCGGTACTTCTGGATACGGCTCGCATTGTTAGGAGGTTCCTCTCTCTGGAGCCCTGACCGCCGGTAGCTTGGACCCTATTCCCGATACCGGTGGGCTACTATTTTTTATATTTTTAAATTTTTTTATATTCTAATATTTAAAAATATAATTTATATGTATCTATTGAAATAAAGGAAATAATAATAATAATAAAAAAACAATCATGATTCGAAAGATACGTGGCGCCATCTATTATCATAAGAACGTTATTGTTGTTTTCCTCGGGAACAGTACTTTTTTTCGGGATGAAAGGTACCCTATGTCCGTTTCTGTACACCTGACAACGTATATACAAAATTTCAGGATGATCGGTTCAGCGGTTTAGGCGTGTAAAGGTAACAAACAAACAAACTTACTTTCGCATTTATAATACCAACTAGCTTTTTCCCGCGGCTCTGACCGCGTGGATGTCGATTATCGCGCAAAAAAGTAGCCTATGTCCTTTTCCATATCCCAGGCTATATCTCTGCTAAAACTTTCATGACGATCGGTTCAGCGGGTTAGGCGTGAAAACGTAACAGACAGACAGACTTATGTTGAGTTGCACGAAACCAACATTAGTTTAATAGAGACTTTAAATTCATGCCATCCCTTACATTTTGTATCAAAAAGAAAGTGACAGCATCAATTTAAAGTCTCCGTTAAACTAATGGTGATTTCGTGCAACTCACCCTTACTTTCACATTTATAATAATTATTAAGTATACCTATACTCCATTTATTACAACATTAGACAAATGCTATATAGTGAATGGAGTATTATAGTATGGATTAGTTAGGAAGTTAGAATTTGTTTTAGTGGATCGTTGGTTTTATTAAGTACATTTAATGCAGTATTGCTGATTGAAACTGTGCATTTTATTAAAACGAGATGAATGGTACGGTATTCGAAATATTAAGTGCTCGTCTGTTTGAACCTTCTTTCTTATATTTATGGTTTGAACTATACCTGGGTGGTATGCAAGATCGATGACGTTTGCCGAAAAAGGATTTGGTGCAACTAATTACGTTCTCGATTGCTCTTAGTCTAATAGCTCTCAACATGAACATCATACGATACGTCATCAGCAGAACACAGAACACGTATCCAGGGCCTCAAGTCTGCTATTACAATAGTGTCAGAATGGTCTATCATTGATTTCGTAATTATTGATTTTGACAGGTTTGGTAATCTACTAATATAATGGCGTCATTATTACTTTCCAATGGTCAGCCACTGACACTCCATTGAAAGAATTGGTAATATCGTACATAATGACAAATGAAACTTCCTACTAAACTTCCAACTTCCTACTACTTCAGATTGCTTATAAAACTAATAAATAATATGTAAAAATATATATAAATGAAATCTGGCATGAATAAATGTTCAAAATGCCATTGTAATATAATTCTATTCGAGACTATTGACCGACCAATGATCGACCATTATGAATTTAGCAGGTTACGAACTTTTAGCAAAATGACAATGGGATCGTGTTGGAGTGACGAATTTATAAAAATAGCAGACTTGGGCTCCAGAAATGTTGTTTGTTATAGTAATCTCCTATCTGATGTTCCTGTCTTACACATGAGGAACAGGGTGTAAAGTTCACTCATCCTCTATAGAAAAGACCAGACGGGTTTCGTGTTTGGTGCGCTACTGCCTGACGGTTGATGTCGGGATGTTGTGTTGTGTAGGTATATGCCAGTCGCGCGGTAAATTTTGCCTGCGCGATGCAGCATTTGTGTGTTGTTGATCAGCTGTTTGCAGATGACGCCACATTTCTACGCAGAATTACCGAGTCAAACATCCACTATTTAAGGGACCGTGCACGAAATCGACTGATTTTGATCAATTTTGTTCATTGTGAGAAAGTGAAAAATAATTTAAACAAAATTATTTGTGATTTGAAAATTCGTGTTCTTTGTTTTGCATGTGGCTGAAAGGGATTTTTCAAATAAATTAAGTATTCACGGTAAATCACTAATATTCGTAACAAGTTTTCCGAAAAATGACGCGAAATTGACATTTGCTCATCATTCTACAAGAAACTACTTTTGATTTTGAACATTAAAAAATATCATCACCATCATTATATGGTCTACTTGCATGTGGTGGAACCACTTTTTTCAACTTCCATACAAAATATAGCAGAAAAATAATATTGAAAAAACCTTTTTTTTTGTTTTAAATCCCGTCAAAAATATATTTTTTCCTGTTATTTAGCAAATCATATCAAGAAATGTAAAAATCACAAATTAGTCTTCAGCTATCCTTGAAATATAATCAAAATTGTATTTAATGATTATACAATATCTTCATTAAGTAAATCAACGGCGAATTAAACTATGTTTTGCAGAGCACAACAATGATAAAACTATTAACAGCTGCTGTGACTGACACGAATGATTTAGCACCATGAAAACTATACTTTTATAGTTACACAGACTTAATGTTTCGATTATTTCAAGTTTTCTCACAATTAGATAAGAAATTGACGAAAGAGAGTTTTTTTTCATGCACGGAGCCTTAAGTAGTACACAAAAATTATCAGCTTAGCAATACCCCTAGTAGCATTTTTGTTGGCGTTTGGTTGGGCCGCATACCTCTGAAGGTGGCCCAACTAAATGCCAACGGAAAATGCTACTAGGGACACCACAACAGGGGGCCCAGTCTACTAATGTACAAACGTTGCAATGGTCTCTTCATTGTGAGTTTTTGACAGATTTGCCATACAAACACTGTCAAATACTCACAATGGCGAGATCATTGCAACGTTTGTAAATTAGTAGACTTAGGCCCCAGTTTCATTGCAAGCAGCGGAAACTATACTTATCTGCAGTCTAAGCTTGTCTTCTCCTTATCCTGGCGTGAAATTGAAAGTGCTTGTCGGACGCGAATCGTAAAAGGCATTTCATCGTCTCGAAACCCCAGAATAGACACATATCTCCGAATAAGGCGCTTAACTTACTCGTAAAAATGTTAATGGGTACAACTTAACTAGTTCAGATAATTATGTTGATTGGCAACGCTATGTTGAAGTGCTAGATTAAGTACAACTTTCCCTGTTCGTCAGATTATGGCAGTTCTGACCGGATGTTGATGCGTGGTTTTTTATCCAAGATCTCCATGTATGGTTGTACTTCAAGTATTTTGCGTAACATTAACAAGTCCTGTTTCTAGAGTAAACTGAACAAATTGAACAACAGATTCTAAAGATATACATAAATGAATGTATATCTAAGTTACCTTATCCACATATCGAGGTTCGAGACGTTTTTTTTTGTGGTACATCATTTATCATCGACTTAACACAGGATTTACTCGCGTACATAAATTTTTGGGACTTAAAAAGTTACATTTATCTTTTGTTTTATTGCGCTAACAATAAAATGGTCTGAGTTTAAAATTCTTGACCGGTTTTTTAATCGAGTATGTAATGGAAGTGCTGGTATAAAGTGCGCAGATCGGTAGTGGAAAAAGTCTTTAAAACACCAGATATTTTTTAATCTAATTTCGCAAATACAAAAACAACTTCGGACTGAAAGAATCCTCTATCGAAAAATAAACCCTGAAACAACAGGAAATTCTTTGGACTCTGTCGTCGTTCAGTTTCAGTTCGTCTTCGTCTGTTTCGAGGAGTCGATTCGTGTGCTTAAGTTTAAGTTAAGTGAGGTGACTTACCGTAGCTTGAGAGAGCAGGATCCGATCCTTAGCGCTGCTTCTAATACGGTGACTGCAGCCTGGTATTGTCCTGCTGCCAACAGCTCTTGACCGACCACCTGCATAAGGACAAAAGTTATGATTTGGTTTGATATGTGGGTAAGAAGATGAGTGTCCATGACTGGGACCGGGATTATTTCACTTTGGTTTGTGATGTTTTATTAAGTAATTTTGACTGCTAAAACGTCACAATATGGCAAAAGATCGTTCCTATTCTTATTTCGTAGGCATTAGTAGATTGTTTAAATCTATCTCCGAAACGAATTAGATTCCGATTGATAGTATAAAGCATACAGAGGCCTTAGTGTGAGTTTATTTTAAACATCTCTAATTTACGCATCGAGCGCGTTCTGCACTCCGATTGGTGAAGGGCCAATCGGAACGCCGAACGCGCTCGATGCGTAAAATCAAGATGGTTAAAAGAAACTCACACTAGGGCCTTAAAACATGTAACAGTTAGGTCGACTACCTTTTTCTGGCAGTTTCATATTTCTACGGAATGTCGTTAAATGCATTTAAGACTTTATTGTAATAATACGTAGTGACTTGTTACACAACAATAAATGGTCGCCGTGATGGAATGCGGTGTTAGCATAAATATGTTTTTGTAAAAGGCTACTCAAATCTTAGATAGCGTTTATCGAGCAAAGCTTCCGTTGTGTTCTCAACTTATAATGACCATTCTGCGCAGCTTCTGAATCATCCAGAGACCACTCCGACTTATATCAGTGCTCTTGATCTGGCCTTTGATGTCATTTACTTTTTGAGCCCGACATAATGATAAACTAATGTATGTACAAAAATGCGAATTTGAGTATCATTGGCGGGTACAAAAAGCGCGACGAATTTTTAAGAACCCATTAAGCTTGCCGTTACGAGGGCTGCAGAAACATTTAGCCGAATGATTTGAACTTATCTCGGTATAAAGCAATAATATAATATTTAAGGAACACCCAGGGAGTGGTTATTTGGATCAGAAACTGTTCCAAAGATAATGGTGCCGATTCTCTTGTACACTGAACTAAACTAACTAAACTATCACTAAAATTCCTTACTTTTGGCTATGAGAATCTTAAAGCTATTCTGCAAACAAAATTCTCTAAATTTAAAAATAAGTTTGACACAACTAAATCGAATTTGACAATCGTGACTCCACGTGGTATTTTTTTTTCTGCTTCGCAACTTTGTACTTGTTTGCCTATGATATTTTTTAGAGCCGGAGGCGCGCAGGGGGGGGCAGCCGCGACGTGTTTTAATGGAATTTTTTACTTTTTGTGTGGAAAAAAAAAAAGGTTACCTACATGTAGATTAATAGGGGTTTAAGGATTTCTAAAAGGGAGTCGAAATTTTCATTATTTTTGCGATAGGACGCACCATTTTGGAGATATAAGTAAAAGAAAAGAAAAAAAATATAGGGATAAACACGAAATATTTTAAGTGATACACCTATAGGTGGTAAAGAAGCCATGGAAATGATTTTTTTTATTATTCTGAGTATATTATTTAAAAAATTAAATAATTTAAAATTACTTGATATGATGATTAATTATCAAAATTCACCGCGCTCGTGCCGCCACCCCACCGCACCGTTCGACGTCACCGCGTCGAGGCGGGTCATTCATAGAATATGTAAATAAAGGATTTTTTCGCAAAATGTCTCAAGCAATTTTAATATTATGATAATTATGTAAAAATATAAAACACTTAGATAAAAAAAAAATCGCTGCTGTGGCTTTTTTACGACGTATGTTTCTCTTAAAATATTTCGTGTATGATACACCTTATATACAGTACTGGTTTTGCACCAGAAGTCGAGGTGATTGGTATGAATTTTAGTTCATGAAAACTAATTTTATTCCACACCTTTTTAATCGCGATTAAAAATAGTTAGATTTAGTTAGAAAATCTAAATTTTAGTTTAAAAACGTCAAATTCAGAATAGCAAAATTGCCATTTTCACTAAATTTAAAAACTCAGTACCATCTTAGAGCTGTCAAACTAAAATTATAGTTAAGTTGTGGCACTTTAGTCAATTTCAGAATAGGAAATGGTCGTTTGACAGGAATAAACTAAATTATGGTGATTTTTAGTCTAGTTTAGAGAATTTTGCGACAAGAGAATCGGCACCATTGACAGTATTTTGTGTATCTAATGTTTTGTATTTAGAAAATGCAGGCTCGAACCGTCGAGATCCAGTTTTATGTAGTACAGGCATTAAGCTAGAATTCATGATTATATGACATTTTGACTCTGCTTTACCACTAACTAAGTACGTAAGCTTCCTAATAATTTTCATCGTTTTATGACAAGATTAGGAAAGTGTTAGACACTTAAATGCGCAAGAGAGCAGATAATACAGTGTCGACGTTCAGTTTCATTATCCCAGTGTTTAAATCGCTTCAATTTACGGATATTCAGTTCAATTCGGTACATTGTATGCGCGGAGCAGCGGCCATTTTGTGGTAGCGACGCCATTTCGGCCATTCACGTCTGGGCTGCCGATCAACTGTCGCGCAGATTGTATGTAAATTCACGGGGGTCGGTCGCGTATTTATGGTCCTTTGATCACTCAGCCCCATTGTCTGAGAGTTAAATGCGCCGAAAAATGTTCAGATGTCGCCCGACTGCACGCGAGCGGAATGTATGCAAATAGTCCGCTCGCTCTGTGTATGGGGTGCTTAATATTGACAACATCGACGAGACCTAAATGTGCCATTTTGTATAATGATACGATTGTATTTGCGTAATGTGTTTTTCTTTTAATATGTCTCTTAGGGCGTATACTTGTTTTTGTGTAGAGATGTGCGAATCTCGTTAACGTTTCAGTCTCATTCATGACCGTCGTAAATCTTAAATGTGACTCTGTTGATCTGTGGCTTGTGAAATGCTATATATACGGAGTATTTTTTGAGGATCTTTATGATATTATTTATTTCACTAACATTTAATCGAACTAAGGTCTTCCGAAGATATAAATGTAAGAAATAGCAACGTCCTCTATAGGTCAGTGTTTTTATGTAAATCGCGAGTCTGTCCCCATGTCTCCGTCAGTGCTGAGACGGACTGACAATGCACATATTTCCGGAGGTACGTTAATGGACCGCATTATTTTGGGATCGAGACTTCAGAGAGCGACTGCGAGTATTGCGTGGTGTATATGCTGTCGAGACACAGTATTCATGGATAGGAGACAACGTTTTATGGTGTTTTTCTCTCAATTCTTGTTTAAATATGGGTATTTACTTTGTAAAGAACTGTACCTACACTGGGTAGAACATAAGGAAGAATTGTTCCGTCAATAACGGCTTTGGCATTTATTTTTATTGAAAGTTTTAGACTTAACATAGGTGTGATGTGTTAAACTTGGAATATACTTTACGTCACACCTGGCTATAATGTGAGTTTTACCGCACGCTACGCGTACAGTAAAACTCGCATTGTGGCCAGGTGAAGACGTAAAATTGTGTACTTACCACGGACAGTAAAAAAGAAAGCCCTCTATCGCATATTTACAACCCTCGCCTGCGGCTCGGGTCACAAATACCTGCGATTTCGGGCTTTCTTTCTGTTACAGCCCTTGGTAGTAATGTACTATTACAATATCCCGACATCAAATTGCCTTTTTTGGACAAATTATGTGTCTTTTCCGTGAAACGTGACAAGTTACATACGTATATTATGGGATAGTATCGTACATTATGTTCTTTATTAGGCAGGTAAGTACTCACATTATTTACCGTACAAAGAAGGTTTGCTTTTATCGAAGTATACAGATATTAAATAGCGGGAGACACCATTTTTGGCAATAAGTATTTGAAATATCTTACAAAACTTTTTAATGCATTCAAAGGCTACAGTCATCGCATCCAAACTGTAGGTACTTTTGAAAGATGCTAACATAGGTGTCGTGGTGGTCCGAATGAGATTTCCTTGTGATTCCGATAACAAGTACAATATTGTTTTAATTTTATATGGACTTTCTTAGTTATTCTTGGACACTTGACTTTAAAGAGATACTAGCTTTTGCCCGCGGCTCCGCCCGCGTGGATGTCGGTTATCGCGTAGAAAAGTAGCCTATGTCCTTCTCCATATCTCCCTATCCCAGGCTATATCTCTGCCAAATTTCATGACGATCGGTTCAGCGGTTTAGGTGTGAAAATGTAACATACAGACAGACAGACAGAGTTACTTTCACATTTATAATATTAGTATTGATGGATGAGGAATAGGGTGTAAAGTTCACTCATTCTCAATAGAATAGGAAGGATCCTCCGACTAGACGTGACGTGTTGAGTCTGGCGGGCAACTGCCCGACGGTTGATGTCGGGAATTCGGGATGTTGTATTATGCCAGTCGCGTGGTAAACTCTGATTGCGCGATGTAGGATTGTGTTTGATGCGTAGTTCACATATGGGTGGTGTGGGTGTGGTGTATTACATGTCACCACAAGTTTATTAATGACTGAAGTATAACTTGGAGTATAGAGCTGGACCTGAAATCGCCAAAATGCAGAGTTCAAGCATGCTGATCAGAGCTTATTCCTTCTCTGTATGAGTAAGGCTTTTGCCCTGTAATAGGAGACGTAGGAGTAGTACCTTATAGTCGATGTAGGCCTTACAATTTGCGACATTTTGACGCGTCAATGTTGTTCGTTTACATACAAAACGAAGCATTTGCGTCTGCGCAGCCTGTATGAGCGGGCTGTTAGTCCCTATAACCCTAAGTAATTCTCAGCTTTGCACACTAATGGCAAAACATTGGCCATGTTTACACGTATAATCCTTTCAATTTTGCGATTTCCAGGTCGAGTATAGCTTGGACTTTACAAACGTGATATTTCATTATACAGGATTTAAACTTTAGTGAGATATTGCTACATGGTATTAATGTAGGAAATGAGTAGGAAGCTTTATTTTTGTCTGTTGTGCATCCAAACGGTAGCGAGTGGGATGCTTTATTAATTTGATTTTGGAATAGTTGGAGAATTAGTCATTTGTTTTTTTTTTTGTCTGATGGATGATGAGCAAAGACGGTTTTTTTTTTACTTCACTTTTATGTATTTTAAATAATATAGTTTTACAGAGTTATATAATTTGTTTTTTTAGTACACGGAGGACTTACAGCTAAAAAAAACAGACAAGAAAAGACCATAGTCATCAGAAAGCTAATTACAAATCCTCACGTATAGACTTATAATAGTAATTTATGGTGTGAGCATTAAAACAAAAGTCACATCGCCGAAGCAATATATATACTTGGTTTGCAATTATATGACTGAAACAACAGAGAAAACAATAATAATGTAATATTCACATAATTTAAAAGCTAATAGTCTAAATATAATAACAATATAAGCTGAATTTTATTTGCCCTACCATTCCCACATTATTAATACAGTGTTCATGATGTTTTGTGTGGAATAGATCATCAGCAGTGGCCGTCGAAAAATTTGGAATAGGGTGGTCACATCTTTCTCTATGATTCATGGAATCTTCCGCGTGGTTGCAGTAAAAGAAGTCATGACCATCATGACAATTCCTGTCGTATTGTTCCATATAATTCCAGTGCAGGGTATTAAGTTTGTTAGACCGATACAATTAATTAAGATTCTAAGCATTTTTGATAACCTTTCATTCCTTTCCACGACTTTTATCAGCTCTGATGGATCAACGCTATTAGTTTCAATTCAAGTCTTCTGCAATCTTCGGTCAAGTGCGATTAAATTAAGTTTTACAGTATTGAAGTATATATTTTATAACTCTATTGAGTCAATTTCAACAACTCGATTTTTTACCTAATTTCCATGGACATTTTCATTTTCAAGTTTTGTAACATGGTGCACTACCGTTCTCACTGTGCGTAAGCGCACGATTGTCTCTTGCCGGACAGCGGCAGGGATTATTGTTCGTCATGCTCACTTAAATGTTTCACTGATGGTGGCGCGTGTGTTGGATCATTCGGTTCCCTACAAAATGGTTGAGCTGGATGGTGCTGATCCATGCGTCATGTTCGTGAACGGGCGCCGTCAGTTGGGACTGGTCATCTCTTGACTGCCAGGGCTTATTTTTAATTTGTAATTTTAAATTTTGAATTGTTTTACTAGTTTTTACATTGTCTCACATATAGAAGCAACAAGAATAATGTACCCAGGATTATGTAATATCTTGATTTAAAAGAGTGTCCTTGGAGTTTCTTGTCCGTTCTTCTCCATAGTGATCTACGTATTGGAATGGGCATCTAGCTTCAACTTGCCGACTCTGACTAACTGACCGTCTCTTTGACAATTCAAAAGTGCCTGTAAATGGTTTAATTGAAATAAATGCTTTGAGTTTGAGTTTTGAGTCTAAACTCATTGGTGGAAGCTCAGGACGGTGAAACAAAATGACCATAGAAATTAGTAATTTCGCTCGGACAAAACTGCCGTTGACATGTACTCATTAACTATGAGTCTAAACATTCAAAAATAATCAGCTTCTTGTAGGTCAATTATTACTTAACGCAATCAAAATACGTTTTCCTATATTTGTTGGACATTATCTTCCGGAGAGGTAAATGCTGTGTATGAAAGTGATTGTGGACAAAACACAGAAATTGATAATTCATCATTTACTGATGTTTTTCTTAAAAAGTTATTAGTCTTATTAACATAATTTAAGTGGCTTCATTTAGATTCACGTCTCTTTAATTCTGAGAAAAAAAAAATCGTTGCATTATTTGTAAAACAGCACTGCGGTTTCAGCCTAGACGCGTAAATTTTTCGCCTGAGAAATTCACTCTATTATAACACACGAACGCGAGCTAATTTGTCAAGCCCCTAAGTGAAACGCGATTGCCCCAGGCGTGGGAATCAATGTGTCTTTAGCAAAAACAATGATGGTATTTAATTTGGTCGTAACTTAATGTTGTAGGGAAAACTCCACATTATGTACTCTTACGTAGATTAGAAAATGGTATAAATTCAAAATGGGAAATTGAGCAAGTTACAACTGAAGTTGGACATCCCAATAAAACGAACCTCGGTCATTACGCCACTGTGTCAAGATTTTGTAGGCAATACAACATGTTAGCTAAAACTACGAATCTAGACATCTGCGAGTATCTGTCTAAATATAAGAAGTGTTTAATAGATTTAATGTAATTTAATTTAAGTATCTCTTAATGTTATATTTACTTCTTTTTATAAATAGTATGGAAACCACATATGCAATAAATTATACCACATACTTATTATTGCCTTTTCTGACGATATACAAAAAAGGAAGAAAATCGGTCGCGAAGAAAAATCTGCTGTTCCCATATTTATGTTCGCATAACTCGTCAAAATGTAGGGGTCTGTCTGATATTTTTCGCGACCGATAATAAAAAAAAACCGTAATTTTTTTTGTATATCGTCAGAAAAAGTTGGTGATAACTCTGATAACAAGTATGTGGTATAATTTATTGCTTAACCTCTCGTATGTCGTAATTAGAGACACAATTAAAAAAAGACGTGTGGCACTCGGGGACTGCCGCGGTAAAGCTATTGCATAGCATTTTGTATCAACTTATGCAATTATAATTATTTATTTATTTTATTTATGCAGTATTTCTTTTTCTTTGATATAATTTTTTTTTTTTTTTTTCGTTACGGAATTTCTGGATTCGGTCCCCGCGCTCAAGGCCCGCGATAGAAGCTATGCAATAGCTTAAAAACAAAATAAATAAGTGCTGAACGTCGTAAAAGTGTATAACTACGTAAACAAAGTCAAATACTATTCAAATATAAGCATAATAACAACTTTAAAATAGACGAAAGTGTTGAACCTAAAGTAATTTTAAATAAAAAAAGAGTGACAAACTGTTTTGACAGCGAAAAAATTCCATGTACATGAGTCATTTCCAACCGTCTAGTCAAGTTTAAAAATTGTTCAACTGGAATGGTATCAACTATTTGGCAAGCTTTAATTAAGTCATTGTAGCCTTGCGGTGCAACAGGGGAACTGAATGTATTCGTAATCGACTGATCGTGAGTTCAAACCCCACTATCAACAATCACTTTTTGTGAAGATCATAATTTTATAAACTAATATTTATAAGAATAAAATACGCAGTACACAGAAAAAAGAACTGCCAGAAATTATTAGATCACTAGAGGGTACTGGTGTAGTAAAACCGTCGGAGTGGGGAGCGTGAGGTTTTTTCGTTACGGAATGTCTGGATTCGGTCCCCGCGCTCAAGGCCCGCGATAGAAGCTATGCAATAGCTTAAAAACATTATGTCTCGCGTGGATCCACGTTCGGCATATGAAGGGTTAAATGTAGTTTCCATACCCTATGTCCTTTAAAATTGTATTAACTTTTTAAATGTTAAGTTGTTAACTTTATTGTGCATGCTGTGGTCTCCTATAAGTGAAGGGGTACACCTGCTTAATACCTGATGTTGCCCTTTATTTATGTGTCATGTATTGTGTACATCTTTTGTTGGAGATCCTTAATAAAGTCAAAATCAAAGTCAAAGTCAAATAATTTATTTCAAATAGGCACGAAGATGCACTTTTGAACGTCAAAAATTACATGAATAGTTAATTGATTCTAGTTGCGCCTTCCAAAATGTAGTTATGTATGGAGAAGAATGGGCAAGAAACTCCATACTTACTCTTTTAAAATGTTAACAATAGTTTATATACATTAATTAATATTTATAGGTGAAGACGATGTACCAAGAATAAAAAAATTAAAAATATAAAAAAAATAATCAAAATTACTTACCACAATTGGGAAAAAGAATGAAGTAATAACAGAAAAATTTATAAATGCGATAGGTACATGGTGGTAAATATAAATTATACAGTTAAATTAGCAACCAGTTTGATTTTGTCTAGACTCTAAATTGTCCTATGGAGCAGGACCAGCATGTTTCCAAGCATTCTTATCTTGGATATAATCCTCTAATTTGTAATATGCTTGTTTACAAAGTGTACTTTTTATATGAGTTTTAAATTTTCTTTCATTTAATTGTAATATATATAATAAATAAATCAAACTCCAATGACTGAACAAATCAGGCAGAGGAGCCTTCCTGCCCTTGTCTCATTACTTGGGATGGGTGTAACACGTTTTCTTTTTCCATTCTCCCCAGACAACCGTCACACTATCATTCACTCCCTTCTCTTTCATATCATTCTTCACACAATCCATCCAAATTTTCTTTGCCCTTCCTTTCCCTCTCCATCCATCGACATTTATATTCATCACTCTTTGAGTGACATGCGTTTCCTCCCACCTATAGTTGTAAATAAACCGTTTTAAACCAAATGCCGTGGTTTAAAACCCGTTTCAAATTATTATTATTATTATGTTTTTTTTTTTTTTTTTTTTTTTTATAAAAACGTTGCACTCTAGGTAGCTGGTACACTAGGAATTTCTCCTGTATCGTGGGTGCGTTTACAAACATTTAAACTCACATACACAAACAGCCAGACCCGGAACAACTAATTGTAGGTCATACAAATATTTGTTCCGTGCGGGAATCGAACCCGCGACACGCAGCGCAGCAGTCATTCGCTTAACCACTGCGCCAACCTGTTTAAAACCACTACCAATTGTGCCGTACATTGATTACGTATTACTTTAAAAATTAAGTTTAAAAGTCTAATTGAAATCATTTACCATTTTTATTAATCTAAGTAAAGTCATTTATATATAGGTACCTAATTTTTTTTTAAATTTAATCAATATTTTACTTTATTTTTTTATAATTTGGTTAGGAATTTTAAGCAATAATTTCACTTGTGTCAACTGTTTCTCTAGTGTAAATGGAAAAATCAAAATTTTAAAACACTGATGATGGAACATTTTTTACATAATTTTTGTATTAATATACTTAAAATATAATTTCCTTTGATATAATTATCCTAAATAAGGAAGTAGTTGTGGTCTAAATCACTTCGTGTGAAGCCTCAGTGCATTCTATATACACCGTGGCATTTTAGTCGTCTTACAAAGACAGCCCACTTCATGTATCCAATGACTACTAATCATTCATATAAAAAAAAATTTTTTTTGAACTTTTGAATTTCGTATTTTTTAATTTTTATTAATTATGACGCATGACATAGTTTAAAACACCCTGTTACGAGTGCAGTCCGAGCCTTGTGTTACAAGGGCGCCGCGGAATGGAGCGGCGACATCTTTATCAGAGTTCATTCACCCTAACGCAAAAATATGTTTCTTACTATTGCAACTTAAACTTAATCTAAATCCATTCTGCGGCGCCCTTGTATCACAAGGCTTGGATTGCATTCGTAACAGGGTGTTTTAAACTACGTCATGCGTCATAATTAAAAAAAATAAAAAATGTTTTTTTTTTTTTTTAACATGTATGATTAGTCGTCATTGGATACATGAAGCGGGCTGTCTTTGTAAGACGACTAAAATGCCACGGTGTATATATAAAAAATAAAAATAAAATTAAACCATTATTAAACCTCTAAGTGTGGTTTTAAATTGTTTTAAATCAAAAAGACGGTTTAAAATGTTTAATATACGTTTTGCATCTGTACTCCCACCTCATCACCAAGCCAAACGATTTCCTATCAACCTTACTGTCACTGGCGCCACGGTCAAACTTCCCCTCTTAAACTCATTTCTTACTTTATCCAATATCGTCAATCCATGTGACAAGCTGCAGCGCTCAAAATGGCCCACAATTATGTAAAGTGAAACCACAAAACATATAATTGATATAGCTAAAACGAAAGCGAGGGTACAACACGAAGATTCGTGTATCATTTGCAGTCTCAACACTATTCTTACAACATTATTAACATAATGCCATCACGATAACGAATGAAATTGCATTCGGGGTTATTTATTTAGAAGGGCTCAGACTTGGAAACGTGTATTTAGTTAGTTATTTGATTATGTGTTAATCTTCACAGTTTTAAACTTTAGCATTGCGGAGTCTGGATTCTAAGGCCTGTGTTCATCAACATTCAAACCACTGGTTAGGTATTTAAACAGTTGGTTTATGTCTAATTTCCTAAGGCCTGTGTTCACCAACATTTAAATCAACTGTTTAGATATTTAATCAGTTGTTTACTCAACATTTCATAGGAAATTTGACATAAACCAACTGTTTAAATACCTAACCGGTGGTTTGAATGTTGGTGAACACAGGCCTAAGAAATTTTGATTAAACAACTGATTAAATATCTAAACAGTTGATTTAAATGTTGGTGAACACAGGCCTAAATGTTATTGCATAAGGGTTAAAGAGTTACAGTAACCGGGCGTAAATATTGCACATGGATGTTTAGAAATTTGGAGGTGTCCATCGTCCTTCGTGTATAAAAAGCACATGAAACAAGTAATATAGACATATCGAGCATTAGAAAAAGACTTTGACGTCACACCTGGCCATAATGTGAGTTTTATCGCACGCTACGTGTACAGTAAAATTCGTATTGTGGCCAGGTGAAGACGTAAAATTGTATACTCAGCACGGGCAGTAAAAAAGAAAGCCCTCTATCGCATATTTACACACAGGTCACAAATACCTGCGATTTCGGGCTTTCTTTCTTTTACAGCCCTTGGTAAGTAATGTACTATTTATTACCAGTGACGAAGACGACGGACGTCCTAAATAGCCGAACATTTTCTAAAAATCCATGTGCAGTTTTTACGGCCGGTTACTTCATGTATTTCAGTTCCGAAGTAAGCAAGACTGGCTAAAAGGTAATGAATAAAGGGAGTGAATCACCGTCGCTAGGATCAAAACTAGGTGACTGAGTGGCCATTTTTAGGGTTTCGTACCCGAAGGGTAAAACGGGACCCTATTACATACTCCACCTCGTGTTCAGATGTGCTATCCGAAGGATGTATCGTTGCCGCTTCAGTCAATTTCTATTGATGTCATCGGTCCATTGCCCGTTGCTTACTATGGTTATATTTTATGTAAAACTAGCTTTTGCCCGCGGCTCTGCCCGCGTGGATGTCGGTTATCACGTAAAAAAGTAGCCTATGTCCTTCTCCATATCCCAGGCTATATCTCTGCCAAATTTCATGACGATCGGTTCAGCGGTTTAGGCGTGAAAACGTAACATACAGACAGACAGACAGACAGAGTTACTTTCACATTTATAATATTAGTATGGATTTATGGATTGACAGACAAGAGAAATACCTTGGATCATTTTTATGAATCAACCTAACTGTCCCATTTCACAGTTATCTCTCATAACATGCATCCAAGGTATTTCCTTTGTCTTTCAATCCATACATTTTATGACTCCGCTGTTCGTCCGTCCGTCTGTCACCAGGCTGTATCTCATGAACCGTGATAGTTAGACAGTTGAAGTTATCACAGATGATGTATTTCTGTTGCCACTATAACAACAAATACAAAAAAACAGAATGAAATAAATATTTAAGGGGGCTCCCATACAACAGATATGATTTTTTTTTCCGTTTTTATAGATAATGGTACGGAACCCTTCGTGCGCGAGTCCGACTCGCACTTGGCCGGTTTGTGTTGTAAAAAAACGTATGGATGGAGGTAGTCAAACTCAAACTCAAATCATTTATTTCAATTAAACCATTTACAGGCACTTTTGAATTGTCAAGGAGTCGGTCAGTAAGAAACATGAAGCTAAATTCCCATTCCAAAGCGTAGGTACCTATGGAGAAGAACGGGCAAGAAACTCCATGGACACTCTTTTAAATTAAATTGTTAAAAAAGTATTCGTTACATCTATAATGTTGAATTTATAACTAAAAGTGAGAACGATGTAAAAATAAAAATAATAAAAACTTACACGTTAAAAGCGTCAAGCGTAGGTACAACAAATAGAAACAAAATAAAATAAAATAACCCGTGGCAGCTAAGAGATGACCAGTCCCAACTGACGGCGCCCGTTCACGAACATGTGCACAACAATAGTATATATCGACTCCAAGCCCAAAATCAGATATCTACCATTCTAGTTCCGGTGAAGCTTATTTATAAACTAGTTTTAATTACAATAATCATCATCATCATCGGCAGCCTTGTTCCACCCACTGCTCAGTATAGGTCTCCTCCCTTTTCTCCCTTTCCCTCTCCCTTTTTTCCTCATCCAGGTCATCTCTGTCATCTAAGAACGTCTAGTAATAAAGACTTACCGATATTAATACAAATGGTGATTGATCCAATTTCATAGCTTCTAACTGTCTAAACGTCGGCTCCAGGGTTGTCCGGAGCGGTGACTTCAAGGAGGCTTCCACCAAAGCAGCTAGTAGCTGCCTCGAAGATGGTTCCACTCCCAACCCTGAGCTGAATGCTGCCAGTGCTTCGCCATGTCGACCAAGACATTGTAGTGCCACCCCTAGGAAATAAAGAATATTTAAACACTGGAATGTACCACAGACTATACAGATACAGTTGTTCAACGCGATGATTTGTGACCAAAGGTATTTTACCAATCATACTTTCAAAGCTGCTTATTTAAGAGGCGTTGAACCTGGACAAAATGGTTAATAACTAAACTGTGACAGCACGACTTACACTAATGAAATGCACATAATGGTATCGTCTACAATTACGTAAACCGTAGGTTGAAGAGCTGTTCTGTGCACCCACTGTTTGCTAATAACTATAAAGTTACATTCATAATTGTTCTGCCGACATTGCTTTGATATCGATGTTCTCACTCACACGAACAACTTTATTATTAAGACTGCACCGAGCGCACAGTGGCGCCCTCATCGTTATTTCGGTGATTTCTTTTATTTTAGAATGAAAATGCAGAAAATAAGCTCGTCAAGTTGTGCTTCACAAGACTATACGTTATTATTACTACAAAAAGTAGTTTTAAATTGTTATGTTTTATTGTAATCATTAAAACGGAAAATAGTGGCCACTAAGCTCCGTTTTAATGATTACAATAAAACATAACAATTTAAAACTACTGTTTGTAGTAATAATAACGTATAGTCTTGTGAAGCACAACTTGACGAGCTTATTTTCTGCATTTTCATTCTAAAATAAAAGAAATCACCGAAATAACGATGAAGGCGCCACTGTGCGCTCGGTAGCCTCTTAAAGAAACAATGGGATCATTCAACATATTGATAGGAACCGCTTTCATTTGAATACAGAATATTTAATCGAATTAAAAAGATAATCGATTTTGATCCCAAAAAGTTTTTAGTTTAACGCTCCTCTTTTGTTTGTGTTCGATTTATTTAAAATTGGAATAAACGTAAGCGTCTACTACGGTACTTCGGAATAAATGGAGGTATTGATGTCGGTACTATAACATGATTGACAGTAATTGTCATGTTTACTCTCATTTAAGAGAAATCTCGGACACAGTCGCAGACAGTCGGACAATATAGAATACAGTAACGTAATTACAAGGGTAATTCATGCCGGATTTCAGACGTAAATCTAATGTTAGTAGACAATTAGAAATTGTATACTTTCATCATGTGGATTTCGTTTCGCTGAATTACTGTAGTCGTAACAGCTGGATAAGTTATTATCGACGTTATTATAGTGTTTCTCATGTACCTACAGTCTGCTATCAAAGCAAGTTTCACATATTAAAATAAATATTAAGGCCCAGATATATGCCAGTGACCTTGAGTGGTTAGCTTGC
Organism: Dryobota labecula; assembly: GCA_947523025.1. Taxonomy (NCBI): domain Eukaryota; kingdom Metazoa; phylum Arthropoda; class Insecta; order Lepidoptera; family Noctuidae; genus Dryobota; species Dryobota labecula. The sequence goes on from OX383303.1 coordinate 15,015,467, forward strand.
GTGTTCTGTACTGAGCTCACGCAACGCGTAGTACGTCCAACCAGTAATAGGACTCGCCCATCTAGGAGCGCTGTCCCAAATAAGACGCATTATTAATTTATCCATAGTAATATTATAAATGTGAAAGTAACTCTGTCTGTCTGTCTGTATGTTACGTTTTCACGCCTAAACCGCTGAACCGATCGCCATGAAATTTAGCAGAGATATAGCCTGGGATATGGAGAAGGACATAGGCTACTTTTTTACGCGATAACCGACATCCACGCGGGCGGAGCCGCGGGCAACAGCTAGTAATATATAAAACAAAAGGTATTTTAATAAAACTACTAAAAGATCAATAATTAAATTACATTTAAACAGGCGAAGGTTTCAGAAAAATACGCTTGATAGATTTTGCGTGATTTTCAGTTTTTTATCCGCGTTAGACATAACTTTAAAAAAATAATTTCACTATGTAATATAATATAAAATATTCACATATTAAGTTATTAAGAAAATGCTCTAATTTAAAATATATTTTTCCAAATCATTAACATTACTCGTTTAGCGTGATCTTCATTAAAAGTCGGTTATCGTCACCTTAACATAGTAAAATATAAAGGATGGTATTTAAAAGTACTTCAATTTTGTTTAAAAGTACTCCCATTTCATTTACCTAATTTTGCCTGTGTTCCACCAAATATACTGAATGTGCACCAAAATATAACCTAACCTAACCTAACCTTTAATATTTGGTGCACGATCAGTATTTTTCGGGGAAGAATAAAATTTTAGAAATGCATACATAGATGTACCTTAAGATTTTTGGTGAACAGAAAAATATTATCCAAATATAAACGAAATTATGTTAAACTTAGAAAGTAGTTTATGATTTGTGTCTTTTTGTGTAAGTATTGCGTGGCCAGGCGTCAGTCATATTTCTTGATAGAAATATGACTGAGTAGGTATTTCTTGTTTTGACATTTATATAAGTTCATAGTATCTATTTATATCGAAAATTTAAAACTTATTCGCGCTTTGTCGCTTCTAAAGTGGTTGCCCATACGCCAGCGCAGAGAGCAAAGGGCGCTGACCACCTTGTTTTCATTTCTTGACTCTCCATCTTCCCCTCGTTACCTAGCCCCCCACTTTCAGTACATTTGCGCCAACCACAATAGAAATCTTCGTTCATCTCACAATCGTCTTCTTCAATGTCCCACTCACCGCACAGACTTCATTCACTCTTCCTTCTTCATACAGTCTATCTCTCTGTGGAATGCGCTCCCCCAAGAAATTAGGATGGCAACCAACCGATTATCTTTTAAAGTAAAAGTTCGTGAGCATATTCGCAAGAAGCTGGCAGTATCATCATAACGGTAATGTTTTCCCATTGTGTGTCTTATTTGTTTTAGTATACATATTTATGTGTATTTATTTGTGCTTATATTTATATATAATAAGATTTATATATTGAATTTATAGTTTGTAATAGGTTTATGTATATCTTTATATTTAAATGAATATTTATTCCTCAATTTTCGCTATTGCACCTACTACTGTATGTCTCTGCATCACCCAAGGGTTGACTGGTAGAAAATGCCTATGGCATTAAGTCCGCCTCTGTACATGTTTTGTGCTTAAAGTATTAAATAAATAAATAAATAAATATTATGCGAAATATAAAACTGCAATAAAAAGCTAAGTACCCAAGTGCATCTTCTTTCTACTTAAGGCAAAAGCGCCAGGGTAGATGCAAAAAAAAAAAAAAAATCATACGTTTTTGGCAATTTGCAGGTCAGTATTAGGTTGCATATTGATCAAAACATGATTCGCGAATATGTATTTACAGAATTATAATTATAATCACTAAAATCATCAATACAACTGTCTGACCAACTGTTTGACGGCACGGTTGGCGCAGTGGTTAAGCGAATGACTGCTGCGCTGCGTGTCGCGGGTTCGATTCCCGCACGGAACAAATATTTGTATGACCTACAATTAGTTGTTCCGGGTCTGGCTGTTTGTGTATGTGAGTTTAAATGTTTGTAAACGCACCCACGATACAGGAGAAATTCCTAGTGTGGGGCAAAGTTTAAAAAAAATAAAAAGTAACCCATTTCATGAAATCATTAGGTACATTTGAGGGTAATTCTAACCTAAGTAGTTGTATTGCTGATTCTAATCAAACCTAACCAATTATTTTTTAAAGAGTAACCGTGGAGTTTCTTGCCGGCTCTTCTACATACGACACGACTTATTGGAACCGTGCACCTAGCTTCTGACGTTTCATAAGTGCTCATGTAGGTTTATGTGAAATAAAATATTTACATTTTGATTGATTGATTTTGATTTTGAATGATAATGATTCTGTTAAAACATACTTGTTACATTTTGATCAACATACAACCCGCCACTGACCTGCAAATTGACAAAAACGTAAGAATTTTTGAATTTGGCGGGCAACCTTTGCTTTTACTTGGAAACATGCTGGTCCTGCTCCATAGGACAATTTAGAGTCTAGACAAAATCAAACTGGTTGCTAATTTAACTGTATAATTTATAATTTTTATGATATTAATTTTATTTTCTGTGATTAATATTTTAACTCACACACTGACTTATTATATATTGTTTTATTTTTTATTTTTTTGGGAAATCATATACAATGTTTGTAAATATGTGAGCACCATGTACCTATCGCATTTATTAATTTTTCTGTTATTACTTCACTTTTCATTATTTTTACCAATTGTGGTAAGTAATTTTGATGAATTTTTTTTATATTTTTTATTTTTTTATTCTAGGTACATAGTCTTCACCTATAAATATTAATTAATGTATACAAACTATTGTTAACATTTTAAAAGAGTAAGTATGGAGTTTCTTGCCCATTCTTCTCCATACATAACTACATTTTGGAAGGCGCAACTAGAATCAATTAACTATTCATGTAATTTTTGACGTTCAAAAGTGCATCTTCGTGCCTATTTGAAATAAATTATTTGACTTTGACTTTTTGACTTTTGACTTTGACTTTGACTTTCCCCCCATTTGCTGCCCAGTTCAAACATATTTTTTTCTTGTAAGCCATAAGTTGTTTGACAAATTTACATACTTAATTTGGTGTCGCTAGTCGGGTCCTGGGCATGAACAGAAGTCATCTATAGCGACTGCTCGAATACGGGTTGTAGGCACACGAACGAATTATTTTTTGACATATATGCTGGGTGCTGGGCAGCGAATGGGTTGATAAAAATCTTAAAAATTCACTCACTGACAGAAAACGCTTGATCTAGAAGCATGAAAATATTGCACAAGTTCCTTTAAATAGGCAATAAAAATTGAGATGAAAGTTTCTCAATTTTATAAGTTGTCACTGTAGAGCCTAGTGAGAACTTATAACCTAAAAGTCCTGTATACGCCTTAAGAGTCTATACTACCTCAGCCCCACCTCACTCTGTATCTCGCTCGCACGCTATTGCTACCGGTCACGCGAGCAAGCGAGACAGGGCAGCAGGGAAAAGGCTCCAAGACGCCGATAGTTTAGGTAATTTCGTTTTACGGTGAAAATAATGGTCATTTAAAAAAAGTAAATAACATAAGACCTGCTTTATAGTTAGTTCAGTTAATAGGCAAAGTTTCATTATCTAATTTAAAGTATTTTTTGAATACCAGCGGTTTATTGTTCGGTTTAGATGTAACTTTGGAATTTTATTCTATCGAGAAAATTGTATGGAATCGTGTTTTCGGCTAACATAGTACTTAACATTAATCCTCAACTTTACCATATATTTATTTCAAAATTAATGCTGCAGTATTTTCGACATAACGGAGGATCATGCTAAGCCATTTGAGTTAGTATAGGCCCTTAAGTTAAGGCCGTATATTTATGTCGTTTCTTGTCAACACAGCACTAGGCTTGTCACGCTTCTATTTAGAAATTGATTGATTGATTAAATCATGCGCACTCAGTGATTAGCAAAGCGTACTTTCTAATTCAATATTGCGCTGCATTGTTTCACGGTTGCTTGCCTAGGCAGTGAAGAATTTTTTGGAATATTGTAAGAACACAAACATAATAAAGATATGTTTTCAACATCTTTTTTTTTTTTTTCAATCTCCTGCCCTCTGTCCAAATTTATTTGGGGGTCGACGCAACATATACTCCTATTTTTCTTCCCTACTCTTTAAGTTAGGAAAATCAACTGTTCGACAGGACTACAAAATTTTCAGGATATACAAGTTCTAATCTATACTAATCTATACTTAATATATAAAGCTGAAGAGTTTGTTTGTTTGTTTGTTTGAACGCGCTAATCTCAGGAACTACTAGTTGGAATTGAAAAATTATTTTTGTGTTGGATAGTCCATTTATTGAGGAATATTATAGGCTATATAACATTACGCTACGACTAATAGGAGCGGAGCATAAATGAAAAATGTTGCAAAAACGGGAAAAATTATTCCTTTTTGAGAGCTTCCGTTGCGTGCGCTGCGTAAACGGTTTAAGTTACGCAAATATCATGTATAATGGCATTGTTCCTCTTTAAATGTTCTAAAAAAAAGTCCGCGACAGCATATGTCTATCTTTTAAGATTGACTCACTATAACCTTTTTTATGGTAATCATTTTTTTTCGAAATTAATGTATTATTTGCGAAGGAGTTTTATCAACATAATATTAATCCTAATCCAAATAAATATGTTATTAATCACAACTATTTAAATGTTAACAAAATTGTCCTTGACATCACTTGATTTCAATCAACATCTTAGGAACTATCATAATTTTAAAATAACTCCGTAACAAAATAAGTAGTAAATTCATTACATAAACCACTCTCTCTCTTAGGTGACGTAGACGAAGTTGCGCGGGTCAGCTATATTATAAAGCTATACAGGGGGCCTATTACGAACTTTAAAAAAACCAGGCAAGTTCCAGGCAATTCATTTCACTGGCTGGTTAAATTTCGTATTACGACATTCCTAATTCTAACCGACTTCACGCTGGGTAGTTTGTCTATGGCTGGCTTGTAATTCTCTGCCGTAACGTTCAGAAACACAATTAAATATTTATCGTTAAGTTACGGTTTTATTTAATCACATATTTTGTGGTAAAAATAAGCTATTTATATTAATCTAGTTACTTTAGTATAAAATTAGGTGAAAATACGAACGCACTGTATATTATGCTACCTATATAATTCATTCATATTATAATTTTTTGAGTTTGTAAATTGTCACGCGAGATTAGGTTTCCGAACGAACTCCACTTGAAGGTCAGCGGGGAATTCGACCACATGGGAAGAGTATTGTTTCATTGTTTCACAAACTAATATGAACACTATCTTATTGTTTGTTTAATACTTCCATTCGTAAGAATTTTCGGGGTATAAACAAAATATGGCGTAAGCTCGTTATTGAGTATTTTCTTAATCAGTTTTTGAGTATTTTCCTATTCAGTGTAAGAAAGTTCTTAGATATGATATTTTGTATGACAGTCCCTGACATGTCTCAACTCCTCACTTGTTTAAGTTGATATCGTTCAATGAATGGCACATCATCCATGTCGAACGCATTAAGGCTCTTATATACAGGTGACACGCGACGCGACACAAAGGAACCGCGTGTCGCGCGACGAGCGGTGCCTTTGTGTCGCGTCGCGTGTCGCGCCTGTTTTGTAGGAGCCTTTAATTTGATCACGAAGTCGTCTCCAACTCCTCGTTGATATTGTTCAATGAATTGCACATCATCCATGTCGAACGCATTAAGGCTCTTACGTACAGGTGACACGCGACGCGACACAAAGGAACCGCGTGTCGCGCGACGAGCGGTGTCTTTGTGTCGCGTCGCGTGTCGCGCCTGTTTTGTAGGAGCCTTTAATTTGATCACGAAGTCGTCTCCAACTCCTCGTTGATATTGTTCAATGAATTGCACATCATCCATGTCGAACGCATTAAGGCTCTTACGTACAGGCGCGACACGCGACGCGACACAAAGGAACCACGTGTCGCGCGACGAGCGGTGCCTTTGTGTCGCGTCGCGTGTCGCGCCTGTTTTGTAGGAGCCTTTAATTTGATCACGAAGTCGTCTCCTTTTGTTCATTGATTCGTTATTTTGATCAGAAAAGTCACTTTCCAGGAACACACAACAGTTCATATTCGTCGCACATAATATTTTCTTTTGTTATTTATTTATTACTCGAGTAACTTCGGCAAATAAACCCAAAACAATTCAATAAAAGCTCCTCTGAAGTAGCGTAAACTGAATGAATTTTATTCTATCGAGAAAATTGTATGGAATCGTGTTTTCGGCTAACATAGTACTTAACATTAATCCTCAACTTTACCATATATTTATTTCAAAATTAATGCTGCAGTATTTTCGACATAACGGAGGATCATGCTAAGCCATTTGAGTTAGTATAGGCCCTTAAGTTAAGGCCGTATATTTATGTCGTTTCTTGTCAACACAGCACTAGGCTTGTCACGCTTCTATTTAGAAATTGATTGATTGATTAAATCATGCGCACTCAGTGATTAGCAAAGCGTACTTTCTAATTCAATATTGCGCTGCATTGTTTCACGGTTGCTTGCCTAGGCAGTGAAGAATTTTTTGGAATATTGTAAGAACACAAACATAATAAAGATATGTTTTCAACATCTTTTTTTTTTTTTTCAATCTCCTGCCCTCTGTCCAAATTTATTTGGGGGTCGACGCAACATATACTCCTATTTTTCTTCCCTACTCTTTAAGTTAGGAAAATCAACTGTTCGACAGGACTACAAAATTTTCAGGATATACAAGTTCTAATCTATACTAATCTATACTTAATATATAAAGCTGAAGAGTTTGTTTGTTTGTTTGTTTGAACGCGCTAATCTCAGGAACTACTAGTTGGAATTGAAAAATTATTTTTGTGTTGGATAGTCCATTTATTGAGGAATATTATAGGCTATATAACATTACGCTACGACTAATAGGAGCGGAGCATAAATGAAAAATGTTGCAAAAACGGGAAAAATTATTCCTTTTTGAGAGCTTCCGTTGCGTGCGCTGCGTAAACGGTTTAAGTTACGCAAATATCATGTATAATGGCATTGTTCCTCTTTAAATGTTCTAAAAAAAAGTCCGCGACAGCATATGTCTATCTTTTAAGATTGACTCACTATAACCTTTTTTATGGTAATCATTTTTTTTCGAAATTAATGTATTATTTGCGAAGGAGTTTTATCAACATAATATTAATCCTAATCCAAATAAATATGTTATTAATCACAACTATTTAAATGTTAACAAAATTGTCCTTGACATCACTTGATTTCAATCAACATCTTAGGAACTATCATAATTTTAAAATAACTCCGTAACAAAATAAGTAGTAAATTCATTACATAAACCACTCTCTCTCTTAGGTGACGTAGACGAAGTTGCGCGGGTCAGCTATATTATAAAGCTATACAGGGGGCCTATTACGAACTTTAAAAAAACCAGGCAAGTTCCAGGCAATTCATTTCACTGGCTGGTTAAATTTCGTATTACGACATTCCTAATTCTAACCGACTTCACGCTGGGTAGTTTGTCTATGGCTGGCTTGTAATTCTCTGCCGTAACGTTCAGAAACACAATTAAATATTTATCGTTAAGTTACGGTTTTATTTAATCACATATTTTGTGGTAAAAATAAGCTATTTATATTAATCTAGTTACTTTAGTATAAAATTAGGTGAAAATACGAACGCACTGTATATTATGCTACCTATATAATTCATTCATATTATAATTTTTTGAGTTTGTAAATTGTCACGCGAGATTAGGTTTCCGAACGAACTCCACTTGAAGGTCAGCGGGGAATTCGACCACATGGGAAGAGTATTGTTTCATTGTTTCACAAACTAATATGAACACTATCTTATTGTTTGTTTAATACTTCCATTCGTAAGAATTTTCGGGGTATAAACAAAATATGGCGTAAGCTCGTTATTGAGTATTTTCTTAATCAGTTTTTGAGTATTTTCCTATTCAGTGTAAGAAAGTTCTTAGATATGATATTTTGTATGACAGTCCCTGACATGTCTCAACTCCTCACTTGTTTAAGTTGATATCGTTCAATGAATGGCACATCATCCATGTCGAACGCATTAAGGCTCTTATATACAGGTGACACGCGACGCGACACAAAGGAACCGCGTGTCGCGCGACGAGCGGTGCCTTTGTGTCGCGTCGCGTGTCGCGCCTGTTTTGTAGGAGCCTTTAATTTGATCACGAAGTCGTCTCCAACTCCTCGTTGATATTGTTCAATGAATTGCACATCATCCATGTCGAACGCATTAAGGCTCTTACGTACAGGTGACACGCGACGCGACACAAAGGAACCGCGTGTCGCGCGACGAGCGGTGTCTTTGTGTCGCGTCGCGTGTCGCGCCTGTTTTGTAGGAGCCTTTAATTTGATCACGAAGTCGTCTCCAACTCCTCGTTGATATTGTTCAATGAATTGCACATCATCCATGTCGAACGCATTAAGGCTCTTACGTACAGGCGCGACACGCGACGCGACACAAAGGAACCACGTGTCGCGCGACGAGCGGTGCCTTTGTGTCGCGTCGCGTGTCGCGCCTGTTTTGTAGGAGCCTTTAATTTGATCACGAAGTCGTCTCCTTTTGTTCATTGATTCGTTATTTTGATCAGAAAAGTCACTTTCCAGGAACACACAACAGTTCATATTCGTCGCACATAATATTTTCTTTTGTTATTTATTTATTACTCGAGTAACTTCGGCAAATAAACCCAAAACAATTCAATAAAAGCTCCTCTGAAGTAGCGTAAACTGAATGGATTGTGAGGTTACTTTTTGACAAGTTGATATAAGAAAAGAATGTCAAACGAACGTTCGTAATACGTTATTGCCAGGCAATATTCGGGCAGAAGTCGGCCAGGGTGTCACGTGACCGCTGACTGGCTTGTTTAACGAGTTCATAATACGAAATTGCAAGGCAGTTCTGTTTACGCTGTAAACTGCCTGGAAATAAGAGTTCATAATAGGGCCCAAGGGGGCCTATTACGAACTTTAAAAAAACCAGGCAAGTTCCAGGCAATTTATTTCACTGGCTGGTTAAATTTCGTATTACGACATTCCTAATTCTAACCGACTTCACGCTGGGTAGTTTGTCTATGGCTGGCTTGTAATTCTCTGCCGTAACGTTCAGAAACACAATTAAATATTTATCGGTAAGTTACGGTTTTATTTAATCACATATTTTGTGATAAAAATAAGCAATTTATATTAATCTAGTTACTTTAGTATAAAAATAGGTGAAAATACGAACGCACTGTATATTATGCTACCTATAAAATTCATTCATATTATAATTTTCTGAGTTTGTAAATTATAACGCGAGATTAAGTTTCCGAACGAACTCCACTTGAAGGTCAGCGGGGAATTCGACCACATGGAAGAGTATTGTTTCATTGTTTCACAAACTACTATGAACACTATCTTATTGTTTGATTCTTCCATTCTTACGAATGGAAGTATTAAACTTCCATTCGTAAGAATTTTCGGGGTATAAACAAAAATATGGCGTAAGCTCGTTTGAGTATTTTCCTATTCAGTTTTTGAGTATTTTCTTATTCAGTGTAAGAAAGTTCTTAAATATGATATTTTAAAGTTGTATCCGATAAATCCGTGAATTTTGTATGACAGTCCCTGACATGTCTCAACTCCTCACTTGATTAAGTTGATATCGTTCAATGAATTGCACATCATCCACGTCGAACGCATTAAGGCTCTTACATACAGGAGCGACACGCGACGCGAGACATAAGAACCGCGTGTCGCGCGACGAGCGGTGCCTTTGTTTCGTGTCGCGTGTCGCGCATGTTTGTAGGAGCCTTTAATTTGATCACGAAGTCGTCTCCAACTCCTCACTTAATTAAGTTGATATCGTTCAATGAATTGCATATTATCCATGTCGAACGCATTAAGTCTCTTACATACAGGCGCGACACGCGACGCGACACTAAGGAACTGCGTGTCGCGCGACGAACGGTGCCTTAGTTTCGCGTCGCGTGTCGCGCCTGTTTGTAGGAGGCTTTAATTTGATCACGAAGTCGTCTCCTTTTGTTCCTAGATTCGTTATTTTGATCAGAAAAGTCACTTTCCAGGAACTCAAACAGTTCATATTCGTCGCACATAATATTTTCTTTTGTTATTTATTTATTACTCGAGTAACTTCGGCAAATAAACCCAAAACAATTCAATAAAAGCTCCTCTGAAGTAGCGTAAACTGAATGGATTGTGAGGTTACTGTTTGACAAGTTGTTATATGAAAAGAAATGTCAAACGAACGTTCGTAATACGGTATTGCCAGGCAATATTCGGGCAGAAGTCGGCCAGGGTGTCACGTGACCGCTGACTGGCTTGTTTGACGTGTTCATAATACGAAATTGCAAGGCAGTTCTGTTTACGCTGTAAACTGCCTGGAAATAAGAGTTCATAATAAGGCCCCAGTACAGTATAATGAAGAGTTTGTTTGTTTGGTTGAACGCGCTAATCTCAGGAACTAGATACTGGTTCGAATAGAAAAATTATTTTAGTGTTGGATAGCCTATTTATCGAGGAAGGCTATATAACATCACGTTAGATCCTTAGTTCCGTGTGGTGCTGGACGTAAAGAATAGCTCCATCCCATTTCCTACCGTGGGTGTCTTAAAAGGCGACTAAGGGATTTACTAGAGGATGGGCAGCAGCGTTCTCTATTTATTTTTAACACCATACTGCGATCGCTAACCCGCCTGCCAAGCGTGGCGATTATGTCAAACCCCCAATTGGGGGAGGCCTATGTCCAGCAGTGGACGTCTTTCGGCTAAAATGATGATGATGATGATGAGATCCTTAGGAGCCAAGCGAAAAGAACAAAAGTCAGAAAGAACGCTAAGTGATAACGAAGTTATAGCGTGGGCGAGCGACGGGATGCGACTCGATGGGTAGCCCGAAATTTCACGCGGACGAAGTCGCGGGCAGAAGCTAGTAATAAAATAAAATAAATATATAATATAATATTGAATTAAGGTTGTCTGTAAAAGATCGCCTTTAGCGATAAGACCGCCCTTTGTGACACTATGTATACAGTATGTTACAGTTCTACATTTATATCTGTAATTTTTATGGTGTACATAATAAAGAGTATTTATCTATCTATCTATCTAATTCTTCGAAAAACATATTATAATCTGCATATAAGGAGCCAACTATTAGTAGTATTGGTATTATGGTAATAACTACTTCTGGACCATTTTGTTAAAGTCTTTTAGCAAGCGGGGGATACACAGTTCCATAATAGACCCGTACAATAATATAGACTGAAGTAATTACAGTTTATAATAAGTGGTCTTCATAAATAAGTCCGCAGACGTAACATTGTCGATAATTTATGGGTACTTACTCTTACCTATGAATTTCTTTGTGCCCTATCGCGGCAGGGGACCGAATGTATCGATGTTCGCAAAAAAAACGAAACGGAAAAAGGCTACATTAATGGGTAAAGTATTTAGCCATAAAATAAATTGTCTGTAATAATAACCCATCATACATTAAGGCAACGATAACCGAATTTTAATGATTTTATACTGAAGATCACGTCTAAACGAGTAGCGTTAATGATTTGGAAAAAATATATGTTAAACAAGAGCATTTTCTTAATAACCTAATATGTGAATATTTTAGATTATATTTATATTACATAGTGAAATTAATTTGTGAAGTTATGTCTAACACGGATAAAAAACTGAGAATCACGCAAAATCTATCAAGCATATTTTTCTAAAACCTTCACCTTTTTAAAGATAATTTAATTATTGATCTTTTAGTATACGTGTTTTATTAAAATACCCTTTGTTTTATGTATAATAAATTAATAATGCGTCTTATTTGGGACAGCGCTCCTGGATGGGCGAGTCCTATTACTGGCTGGACGTACGACGCGTTGCGTGAGCTCAGTACAGAACACGCAAGCTAACCACGCAAGGTCACTGGCACATATCTGGGCCTTAAATGCCACAGAGGGACTCGTGGCTGGGTAGTACGAGTAACAGTCGCCCGGGTCGATCGAACAGGTTAAGCTACGCTAGGCAACGATGCAGCCGATGAGCTTGCCAGAAGGGGGTGGATCATGGCACCAGTGGGTCCTGAACCCCACCCACCACTCCCCTCCGGGTACTTACGCACTCTGGTAAGGAAACGCACCAGGGTCCAACATCACAAACTGTGGTCGGACCAAGGTGAGTGCAGGCAGGCTATGGTAGCTCTCCCCACAATTGATGGCCATCTCACGAAACAGATTCTCCGACTAACGAAACAACAGCTGCGTACAGTTACAGCAACTATAACTGGCCATGGGTCATTTAATAAACACCTCTTTGTCATAGGAGTCACAGACAGTCCGCTGTGCAGGGCCTGCATGGAGGACGACGAGACAGCAGCTCATGTGCTGCTAAACTACCCGGTGGTCACCACATACAGGGCCAAGTACTTCGGTAACCCAGGTACCCTACGTGAGATTGTCAGTAACGTCAAAGCCTTGCTGGCCTTCTTTGAGGAGCTAGGATGGATCGAATAATCGAATTCCCATCCGTACGCAAAATACGCGCATTGTCGTGGAGTTGCGGACAGTCCGTATTATTACCTAAGCTATGCTTGCCGCGGTTGGTTTGTAGATGGGTGACCATCTTTACATACCGAGACCCCTCCGTGCCTCGGAAAGCACGTTAAGCCGTTGGTCCCGGCTGTTATTTATATATCTTTGACAGTTGTTACAGGTCGTCAGAAGCCTGAAAGTCTGACAACCAGTCTTAGTAAGGGGTATCGTATTACCCAGTTATTGGGTTGTGGAGGTCAGATAGGTAGTTGTTCCATGTACACGTAAAATACAGTTTTTTTTTTAATCCTCAACGGGGAAGCTTCATCTTCATCTTCTTCAGCCTTCATCTCACCTGATGGTCAGTGATGATAAGGCCGAAGGTGGAAGCGAGCTTCACCCGGAATCCTCAACCACAGATGAGCTGGCTATCTTACCTCTAACTGCTGAAACCCAACAATGCTGTTAACATTGTTGTTAAAGCGAAAGACTTAGATTAGATGGTGGTAGCTAGCCAGGCGGATTTAGAACAAGCCCTAGCACCAACCAAACCGAGAAGAAAAGTTTTCCCACAATGGGAATTGAACCCGGGACCTCTGCGTTTGAGACAGGTGGTCTTAACACTAGACTACAGAGGTGGTTAAAATTCAGCAGCATAATTGGGAAAAGGCTAGGCAGATGACATTTATTGCCACAGAGTAGATAAAAGTATGGCATTCAGTGGAGTGAAAGTGATAGCCGATAGAAAATTATGAAAAAAAGTTGGTGTAATCTCACGCAACAGTCGTAACAATTGCACTGTTCATGTCACGAATATGCAAAAAAGGCTATTAATATGCAATAGAGGTGCTAAATGCAACAGTTTTTCACGACCGATGTTATCACATCGGCTCGGATGATATGCTAGAATATTCAGTTTATGACGTTTTCAATGCAGTACCTACATGTCAGAAGCATTTTGCATTTTATTTTCATTTCATTTTGCACACGAAATTAGTTTTACCCTGATGATGACGTACCTTACATTTACATCATGCTTATGGACTCGACTGTAGGAACAATTATCTATCTATCGAATAAACTCGAAAATGGCTCGACCAATTTGACTATAAATATTATTTTGTTTTGTTCGCCTGATATAGGAAAAAACTAAATTAGGCAGCCAAAGGAACAGCCTAAATCGAAATATGTGTATCTCCTATACTGAAAAGGCTCCTACAAACAGGTTCATCGCGTGGCATGCGGTGTCTTTGTGTCGCGTGTCGCGCTTGTTTGTGGGAGCCTTTACTTATTTAAAAATCTTAAACTCACTGACACACAACGCTCAATCTGAACCGCTGGGTCTAGAACACAGGTCTAGAAACGTGAAACGTTGTACAGGACTTCCAATATGTGAAAGTGAGCAAGCAATATTATGAAAGTTATTTTCAAAATTCACACTCTCATCATCTGCCTTCGTTTATTTACTCTGTGGCAATTAATGTCATAATCTGCCTAGTCTTTTCCCGACTATGTTGGGGTCCCGGACCTGGACTTTGTTGGGGTACCGGAGGCACCTAGAATACCAGTATTTTACATGGAGCGACTGCCTATCTGACCTCCACAATCCAGTTACTGGGTAATACGATACTCCTTGGTAAGATTAGTTGTCAGACTTTCGGGCTTCTGACGACCCGTAATGACTGTCAAAGATCCACGAATGACAGCCGGGTCCGACGGCTTGACGTGCTTTCCGAGGCACGGAGGGTTTTTGGTATGTAAAGATGGTCATCCATCCACGGACCAACCGCGGCAAGCGTGCGAGTTCTTTTAGCCAGAAGCCCCTACTATTTTGAAAATTCATTCCTCTAAAGGGGTTAAACTTTGTATGGAAGTTCGTAATTTTTGCCGATGGAACCTACAGTACCTGCTAAAGTAGCAAATACGTTTAACTTAAGTAACACTTAAGTAGACAAATGAAACCTTAATGGTCGGTTTAAGTTGCTTATAATTATACATTCCTCGTCTATAATCCGTGTCATTAAAAGCAATTAATAGCTACACTAAGGACATCAAATGGGAATCATTAAGGTAGTTGCTTAGTCAACTTAAAATCCATCTAAGGCCCCTCGCCCACGGCGACTTTTTGTAGCGTTGTTGTCGCATGTTTACGAAACGCGCGACAGCATCGCTACTAACGCGCGTTAGGCGTATTTGCAACGCACTACAGAAGCGATGCTAACGCGCTACTACCGCGCTACAGTATCGCGACTGTATCGATGCAAACGCGCGACCGTGTCGGACGACATCGGGGAGAGAACGGTGGGAGGGTGGCGCGTCAGTGGAGAACCGAGCATCAGTGCAACTGTGGCATTTTTGTGCCGTCACTGAATCGCGTTTGCATCGCGACAGTATCGCGTTTCCATCGCGACTGAGAATCGTTGTGTGGTCGAGGGCAAACAGCTAGCGGCCGCATCGCGGCTGTATCGATGCGAACGCGCGACAGCATCGCTACAAACAGTCGCCGTGGGCGAGGGGCCTTAGAGTCACATTAATAAACCGCTTTCGTGACTATTAATCTTGGCATTATGTGTATTTGAAGATAATTCTTGAGATGACGTTAGCATTAGCAGCTAGTGTTTCCTGGAATTATAGTGCCACACGCAGTTTGTTGAGTGCTATTAAAAAGGTAGTCAAACAAACGTGATTATTTCAGATATTTTCGGGATCGAGTTTGCTTGGTTTATGAACGAATTAACCTACTTACAGGACAAGAGTATAGATCAGGGGTGGGCAAACTTTTTTCATCAGAGGCCAGAAAAGCGTAGGGAATTCAGGGGTCCAGAATAAAAAAAATCATTTTGTTTTAAGTTGCAATTTATCGTAAGAATGTTCGAAGGCTATAATGCCGGGTATTTAGTCTGTACGGTCCAAAGCGAATAGACCGCGGGCCATTCGAGCGTTACCAAAAATCGTCTACGTTACAAAGGACCTGTGATAAAAACATTCCCGCCAAAATTGGTCTAGCCGGTTCGGATATTAGCCGGAACAAACAGATAGACAGAGAGAGATATATATATTTTTTTAAATAAATATTGTTCCTATATACTTTCATATACCTGAATTTAGTTAAAAGTTGTTATTTTGACATTACAAACTGACACATATTTTTTTTTTCTTTTTACATACTACTGGGAAGCTCTTGGCCTTCATCTCACCTGATGGTAAGTGATGATAAGGCCGAAGATGGAAGCGAGCTTCACCCGGAATCCTCAACCACAGAGGAACTGGCTATCTTACCTCTAACTGCCGAAATACAGCGGCGGTTTATTGGTATGTATAGAAGATGTATAGATGATGTTGGCGCGCCGGAGTTGACCCGAGGGCCGTACTTTACCCATCCCTGGTCTAGATATAACACATAGACGTTAAGAAAGAGTCACACAGGAGTGACAGAACCAAAGAAATATGAAGCCGAACTTTTTATTAAAATCGATGTGCAATATTTGCGCTCGCGAAGTGTACTGCTTATTCAAACCAAACAGTGCAAGTAAATTAGTCATCATCATCATCATTATCATTTCAGCCGAAAGACGTCCACTGCTGGACATAGACCTCCCCCTAGCACCGCCACTTTGACCAGTTCTGTGCTTCCCGCATCCAGCAGATTCCTGCGGCTTTCACAAGGTCATCGGTTCACCTTGTGGGAGGCCTTCCAAGGCTACGTCTTCCGGTACGCGGTCGCCACTCCAAAACCTTTCAGTCCCAAAGGCCATCTGTTCTGCAAGTAATGTGCCCTGCCCATTGCCACTTAAGTTTGGCAATTCTTCGAGCTATGTCGGTTACCTTGGTTCTCCTGCGGATCTCTTCATTTCTCATTCGATCACGTAGGGAAACTCCAAGCATAGCCCTCTCCATTGCTCTTTGGGTGACTTTTAGCCTTCTAATAAGGCACATTGTGAGCGACCACGTTTCAGTGCCATATGTCATCACTGGCAACACGCATTGGTCAAAGACTTTTGTCTTGGGACACTGCGGTATGTGGGACGAGAAGATATTGCGTAGCTTCCCGAACGCTGCCCAGCCGAGTCGGATTCGACGACTGACCTCTTTCTCAAAGTTGGATGTACCTAACTGGACAGTTTGTCCTAGGTAAACATACTCGTCCACAACTTCGAGTGTAGCGTCTCGGATATTTATGAGAGTGGATGTTACATGGACATTTGACATTGCATTGGGCATTTGATATAAAGTAATTTACTTTAAAACAAATAAATTCTTAACACGTTACCTTGTCTATAATACGCTTTTGGCCAGTTTGGGCACAGTTCTCTCGCTCGCGTCGCATCTTGTAGTGCTGCTGCAAACTGCCCTTGTTTTAGCCGCGCTGCCGACCTGTGCAAAAATTTACGATTAGGTACTAAACAAGATATTTGGAGATCCCATAATATTAAATAGTGGTGCCGATTCTCTTGTACACCGAACTAAACTAACTAAACTATCACTAAAATTCCTTACTTTTGGCTATGAGAATCTTAAAGCTATTCTGCAAACAAAATTCTCTAAATTTAAAAATAAGTTTGACACAACTAAATCGAATTTGACAATCGTGACTCCACGTGGTATTTTTTTTTTGGCTTCGCAACGTTGTACTTGTTTGCCTATGATTTTTTTTAGAGCCGGAGGCGCGCAGGGGGGGGCAGCCGCGACGTGTTTTAATGGAATTTTTTACTTTTTGTGTGGAAAATAAAAAAAAAGGTTACCTACATGTAGAGTAATAGGGGTTTAAGCGCTTCTAAAAGGGGGTCGAAATTTTCATTATTTTTGCGATAAGACGCACCGTTTTGGAGATATAAGTAAAAGAAAAGAAAAATAAATATAGGGATAAACACGAAATGTTTTAAGTGGTAAAGAAGCCATGGAAATGAATTTTTTTATTATTTTGAGTATATTATTAAAGAAATTAAATAATTTAAAATTACTTGATATGATGATTAATTATCAAAATTCACCGCGCTCGTGCCGCCACCCCACCGCACCGTTCGGCGTCACCGCGTCGAGGCCGGTCATTCATAGAATATGTAAATAAAGGATTTTTTCGCAAAATGTCTCAAGCAATTTTAATATTATGATAATTATGTAAAAATATAAAACAGATAAAAAAAAAATCGTTGCTGTGGCTTTTTTACGACATAAAGATGTTTCTCTTAAAATATTTCGTGTATGAATAGATACACCTTATATACAGTACTGGTTTTGCACCAGAAGTCGAGGTGATTGGTATGAATTTTAGTTCATGAAAACTAATTTTATTCCACACCTTTTTAATCGCGATTAAAAATAGTTAGATTTAGTTAGAAAATCTAAATTTTAGTTTAAAAACGTCAAATTCAGAATAGCAAAATTGCCATTTTCACTAAATTTTAAAA
Source organism: Dryobota labecula (assembly GCA_947523025.1). Taxonomy (NCBI): domain Eukaryota; kingdom Metazoa; phylum Arthropoda; class Insecta; order Lepidoptera; family Noctuidae; genus Dryobota; species Dryobota labecula. The sequence continues at coordinate 15,033,488 of OX383303.1, forward strand.
CTCAGTACCATCTTAGAGCTGTTAAACTAAAATATAGTTAAGTTGTGTCACTTTAGTCAATTTCAGAATAGGAAATGGTCGTTTGACAGGAATAAACTAAATTTTGGTGATTTTTAGTTTAGTTTAGAGAATTTTGTGACAAGAGAATCGGCACCAATACCAGCCTAAATTATCCAACTGCACATTAATCACCACAGGTACACAGATAGTTTATACCCTGGATCAACACATAGCATACTGTTTATCCCGGTGAACGTTTTCATGGGATAATTTCCGACCTCAAGCCGGGCGAAGCCGTGGGCAAAAGAAATCTACTATTGACATCATTAATTATCAAATGAATTTCGTTTATCTGTCATAATCCAAACACAAATTATGAGGGGTCAAAGAAACGACGAAGCGCTTCGAGAAAAGGTAGGTAGGCCCTTGCGCTTCGCTTGGCTCGTCTTGGCGGGGCACTACGGTGACCACAGGGGGCCAAGTCTACTAATGTACAAACGTTGCAATGGTGTCTTCATTGTGAGTTTTTGACAGATTTGCCATACAAACACTGTCAAATACTCACAATGGTGAGACCATTGCAACGTTTATAAATTAGTAGACTTAGGCCCTAGAGATAGTGTTAAAATTGTAGCTATTGTAGGCATAAACAGGTGAAATATAATATTGCACACAGTTTTCAGCTTTAAAGTGACGTAAAGTACGATCCGAGAATAAAATATCACTGTTCAAAATAAAATTGTGCAATTTATTTTTATGATACTGGCAATGAGGCAGAAGCTCTAAACATTTGGACTTACATTTATCTATTATTTTATATTTATAAGATGTTTTCCTTCTAAACAAGAGAATCGTTTAAGAAATCTTAAATAATATTGTGTTAAATAAATCGATTCAAGTTGGGCGTCCGTACTGGCCATTTTGTTTTGGTAATTCTGCATAGAGGAAAGTAATACTATTAATTCGGTTTCTGAAGTTTGTCGTGATTGAATGTGTCCCTCTGAGTTTTTTTTTTGTTGATAAGGTTTTTTGTTGTTTTGGTATATTTTATGATCCCATAAAGTCGTGTTCACGCATAATATAACAGACCTATGGATGCTCAGCCAGGGCCGTCGACCAAAAAGCATAATATTCTAAAAAAAAAAATAATAATAACTAGTTCAAATAATTGGAATGTCTAGAGAAATCTCGACTATACCCCTGCTTGAAAAGACCGCGTCAATTTGACAATGACATTTCTTTGTTTACATTTTTGTTTGATTTCGAATTTAATTTCCGAGTGTAGCATAATCGAAGAGAAAATTGAATTGAGTCAAGCAAGATCAATTTTATGAACTGCATAAAAGTTTAGGTGAACTAAAATCGAAAAAAAATACCTAAAGTTTTCCGCTGCATAGTATGCGAAACATTTTGCTAGTTTACATTGTCCATAATGAGAGACTAGGCAAACGGTATATAAAACACGCTGATGCTTATAATGATTCTATAATTTCTCCTAATTATGTACACGCGTGACCAATACGATTGACAGCTAGAGACGCTGGTCTACTTTATGACCAGCACCGTTCACTGATCCAATATGGCGAACATTTACTACTACTATAATTCATTCTTCTATTTTCATTCATTCTTGGATTATAATTAAAATGACAGTAATACATGATGAATCCAGGAATAATAACATTATAAATAAATAAATAGCTTTTATTGATTCCTTACAATTATTAGAATACATGCATTATTACTTTAATAAAATACATTTCAATTTAATTCAAATAGAATTCATAATAGTATTAATTAATTTCAATTAAAATACATTTCAATTCAATTAAAATAAAATTCATAATAGTATTAATTACTATTTTATTATTATTGTTATTTAATTACATTATAAGGACCGCCTAGTGCGGTAAAAGCCTCCTCCATTGGTTTTCCAACTTTTGCATGTAGGTCGCCCATTAGTATAATATTATATTTTTCATGCTTTTTTCTATTGCTTGCTTAAGATAATCATAGAATTGAATAATAACATCACGTTAAGCTAAAGAATGGAAGTACGTTAAGATAAAGCCCCGAATACAATAGGGAACAAAATGTCCCCCATCATGACGCGCAACGCTCAATCTACGTGATGCTGCAACGTTGCCCTGTGCTCCCGCAACATCTTGGGACGCATTTACGTGTCGTGGAACATGTTGCTAGCTTCCGCTCCGAGAGCAAGCTCACGTGCCATGTTTTAGTGTATTTGAGGCTTAAGACTAGAATATCTGGGAACTTCAGAAACCGGGCTTAAACCTACGTCAAATAAAGAGGGGCTAAAAGCTTAGTTACGGAAAGGATACGAAGTTCGTATCCGATGCGATGTGAGCCGTTTGGTGGAAATCATCCTTCATAAAACGAAACAAAACAAAACTTAGGTAACTAAGCTTTTAGCCCCTCTTTATTTAACGTCTCGGAGCGGAAGCTAGCAACATGTTCCACGACACGTATGTAAATGTAGTCATGCGTCACGTAGATTGAGCGTTGCGCGTCATGATGGGGGACATTTTGTTCCCTATTTTATTCGGGGCTTTATCTTAACTAACTTCCATTCTTTAGCTTAACGTGATGTTATTATTCCAGGTTTCATCTTGTATTACTAATGCGGCGACAGCCGATCGCGTCCGACAGGATGTCGACGCATACGATCGGTTCCGTACCGTCGCTGGCGAACGTATCCGTTTCTGCGCCTAGTCAAATAGTTTCATTCCTACCGTGTTGACGTGTTCTAATTTTTTAAAATGTTTGAAGTTGACGTAAATAGTATTGTTGGCTATTGCATTGACGACAGGCGAACGGAGCCGATCGCGCGTCGCAGCATACTTTCGGCTACGATCGCGTGATGCGGAAGACTCCCGTGGTCAAGCTGCTTTGCGCGGCTTGGTAATATGGACTTTAAATACTGTGTACAGGATTTAATATCGTTTAAAGATTGTAAAATTCGGTCCGATCCGACGCAATGCAAGCTTTTGTTGGAAATCATCCTTAAGGCTTCCACACTGTCGAGGTCAAAATAACAGATGGGTGTATGATGCAGATGATGCTGCAGTTTTAGTGCAGTTTTTAGCATGATTCATTGTGTATAGCACTCATATATCATATTAGACCATGAAGTTTGCTGAACTTACCGGTTACTATAAAGTATATGATTAGCAGGATCTAGGGTCAAAGCATCAGTGTAGAGAGCGACGGCGGTGGCGAAGTCCCCGGCCTGGCATGCCGCGTTGGAGGCACGGACCTTCTCCACAAAGAGGGCCCGGGATGCCGCCCCCAGGGATGCTGAGCCCGTCGGCTCCACCTGTGAGAGAAGATAAGTTAGTAAGAAAAGTTTCAAATTCAGGATATGGACAAAGTTTAATAGTAATACAACCGGATTAGCATATTGCAAGTGGCTGGTGATTGCCCTATGTGCTGTCAGTATAGGGTACTTTTAATCCCCGTAGTATGTTCAGGTGCGATTTTTTCCTTACTTTTGGTCTGTTTTTTGTGCGTACATAAATGGTTAAATAAATAAATATAGTAAAGAAATCTCAATGTTTTGAGAAGTCGTAAAAACCGTGCGAAACCGGGTGGGTCGCAAGTTACATACAAAATGTCCCTGAATTAATGCACACAACCTAATACCCTCAATGACTCTTGTTTTTAAGAGTCATCACGAGCCGTCTCGCCCGCAGGTTTGACGGCTTCCAGCCTCCCGAACAAGCCGGATTCCGTTAAGGCTTTAGCATCGTAGACCACAAACATACGCTGCGGCAGGTTATACAGAAGACCGAGGAGTATAAACTGCCTCTCAGCTTACCGTTTTTGGACTACGAGAAAGCCTTCGATTCAATCGAGACATGGGCTGTACTGCAGTTTCTTCAACAGTGCCAGATCGACTATCAGTACATCGAGGTGCTGAAGTGTCTGTACAAAAATGCCACTGTGTCAGTCCGACTCCAGGACCAGACCTCGAAACATCCTTCTGCAGCGAGGTGTGAGACAGGGAGATGTTATCTCTCCGAAACTGTTCACCGCTGCACTGGAGGATGTCTTCAAGGTTCTGGACTGGGAAGGGGTTGGCATCAACATCAATGGCGAGTATGTTGATGCCAACCCCTTTGTCTCTTGAAATCGACCCCCAAGCCTCTACACATCGCCCCAGTTTTTTTTCTTGTTCTCTTACCTCCCCTCTTTAGGCCTGCAGCGCCCACAAGGGGGCGTTATCGCCCACTTTGGGAAAGGCTGATTTTGAGCGTTGAATTTAAATATTTTTATTTTTGTATGAAAACCTGATAAGTTAAATTCTGATGAATTACTGAAAGTCATAAAATAAAAGTTGTTGATTATGAGGTTGTTAGTGTTTTACCAATAACCATGTCCATGTCCAGCAGACAATTTAAGACGTAATGTTATTACGTGTTGAATAAAAGTAATAAAATTTCGTTTCCAAATACGACCGACACATATGTACATACATCTCACCCGATATTGTAATTTAAAACCAGAAAACTTAAACCATTGATTCGTTGCCACATTATTTTTTACAACCGTGTCGTAATTACAGCCTTTTCCAATATCCCCCGCTCCCCATTCGTCGGGTGTTTTCGATAGCACTCGGCTATATCCGGAAATAAAATGATTGTACTAGCTTTTGCCCGTGGCTTCGACCGCGTGGTTGTCGGAATTATCTCATGTGAACGTACTACCGGGATTAAAAGTACTCTATGTGTTAATCCAGGTTGTAAACTATCGGTATGCCAAATTTCATCCAAATCCGTTCTGCCGTTTTTGCGCTAATGCGGAAAATACATCCAGATAAACCGATTAACGGACAAAAAGTCCAAAAACGATATATTTTTTATTATAATAATTTAAATGCTCCTATTTTTAATGTTTGTATTTTCTGTGCGTGGCCAAAATAAAATATTTTTCTTTTTTTTTATGCTAAACGTAAAGTTTTCTAAAGAAATGATTTCTTATGCATTTACCTATTTTTTACACTGTTACTATACCCAAAGTCTCAAATTCAGATAATTTATGTAAACAAAAGGGATATCATATAAAAAAAATATCTTCGTAATGGTAATTAACATAAAATGGCGAAAAAAAGGTTTTATTTCCTTTTAAGTACTGAATTTAAGAAATAATAATTAAAAAATAATCATACCGTAATCATTTTTATAAATTTTCGGTTTAAAACAAAGTTATTAAAAAAAGGAGATTTCCTGGTATAAAATATTTTATGATACTGATAACAATGCAGGAGATCCAAACATTTTCACATTTTTTATATCTTCAACAACTTAGGTATAATACAACTTTCATTCATAGATTCATATTGTATGTAGCATATCTAGCCACATTTTGGATGAAAACGGCTGTAAAGCTGAGGCCTACGTCTAGCACTGGACTTAAAAGGGCTGATTATGACGATCATAGGCCGTGTCTCCGACACACTACATAAAACATTGTTTGGCAACGGTATTTTGTTTGCATAGTTCTTATAATTAATTCACTTTAATTTCATAGATGATTATTTACAAAAAAAAAAAAAAAAATACAAAATGTTTTGCACCACTGTCCTGTCATTTTGACAGTGACATTTCTTGACATTACTTTGTTTACATAAATTGTCTGAATTAGAGACTTTGGGTATAAGATAATCCCTGTATACAACTTAACCCTATACAATTGTATATGCTTACAAGCTATTATTTAAGACAGCGTACAATGGACAACTAGCGCCACTCTGTAAAAAAATAAAAAAAAATATTATCTCGTGATTGAGAAGGAATTATGTAAAACGGCTCCATAAAGAACCTCGGTAAGTGCTAGACACACTTTTGACACAATTTTCTAATACCTTTTATAAAATTTCATAGCAGCTTTTTAATTTAAAAATGTAGGCACTAGGCAGTCATAAGGACAGCCAACAGAAGTGAAAACTCAAAATTTTGGAATAACTGTGTTCTATAAAAAAAAAAAAAAATCGCTACGCGCTACGCGTAGTCAGTTTGGCGCAACACGTCACGAGAATATCGCACATTTCGGTGACGCGAACCCATAAGTTTTTCCCCTACCAAAAATCGCTCAACGCGGCTAAAGAAGTTTAAACTTCAAAAATCATCAATAAGGACCACCCGTAACCGTTATTTTAAGATATAAAATGGCATGGCAGACATGGCCCATAGTCTGTGCCATAGACTTAAAGACAAGATCGTAATCACTTAATCCTTGCTATTTCATAGACGACTTTTTCCAATTAAATACGTATTTAGCCTTGTATTACGTTAATGATCTGTCTAAAGGATAATACTGGCCTGTAATTACTGTATTATCTGATTGGTATTGGGTGATATCCATGCGGGGAGTGGCACACAACTAGGGAAAATTACGTAGGATTATTTCATAAAATTAAGGATATTCGTAACAATGTAAAGTATTGCAGATTTGTTTAGATACTTATTTTTATAGATTTTTAATCCCTTTCGGGTAACTAAAGGGTATTTAATAATTGAACGTATTTACACTAAAACATTACAATACGTGAAAATAATCTCCACAAAATAATTAAAGTTTGATCAATCTATATATATAAAAATCAATTGCTGTTCGTTTGTCTTGCTAAAACTCAAGAACGGCTGGGCCGATTTAGCTGATTTTGGTTTTGAAATGTTTGAAATATGAAAAAAAAAAAAAAAAAAAAAATAACTGTTAGTGGCTGGACCGATTTCACTAATTATTTTTTTGTTGTGTTTGTTTTGTAAGGAGAAGGTTGGACGGTAGGTTGGGTAGGTAGGGTAGGGTACGGTAGGTAGGTAGGGTAGGGTAGGGTAGGGTAGGTAGGTAGGGTAGGTAGGGTAGGGTAGGTAGGTAGGGTAGGGTAGGTAGGGTAGGGTAGGTAGGTAGGGTAGGGTAGGTAGGTAGGGTAGGTAGGGTAGGTAGGATAGGGTAGGTAGGTAGGGTAGGGTAGGTAGGGTAGGGTAGGTAGGTAGGGTAGGGTAGGTAGGGTAGGGTAGAGTAGTAAAGTTTATACTATAATTCCTTTGCGCGTAGACAAACTGCCACAGTCAAATAGCTTTTGACAGAAGGAAGTCTGTCGGGTCAGCTAGTCATTTATATTTTTTTACCAACACATATTGTTGCTTTGTAAGTATTTATAATTTTAACCCTCCCAAAGGATAGAAGGATATTTGTAATGAACGTTACGCATGCGTTTTTTAAAATGTGATTCCAATTAATCGATTCGTACATGACTTTTAATGAATAAATCGATATTATATTCGATTCTTTCCTCCACTGCCACACTCGATGGATATTAAAGCTTACAATCGATGTGGGTTATAAAGTTCTCGATATTAATTGGTTTGGAACTTAATTACTTGTTGAATTAATGTTTTTATAGTTTCAATGTCGGAGGCTCGAAAGGTTTGGTTTTGTATCATACATAGTTGTGAGCCGAATCTCGCCGACTGATTTTTATTACAGGGCCTTAAATTTTGACGAGATAAAGTACGACATTCATAGATAGTAAATGACAAACTTTGGCTTTAAAACACGCTGCCTAAGTAAAAGGTTTTTTTACCGAGTTTGATAACACCAAAAGAAAAAATAAGAAGGATCCGATCTTGTAGGTGCTTGATCCTGATTTTATAGCGCAAAGGAGAGGGGGCCTTGGACATTAATTATCAGAGATCGGATTAAGTCTATTTACCTAAACTTCGAGGAAGGAAGTAACATAGAGTGGATAATACCCACAGATATAGATAGACCTAGATTACGCAAGTATCATGATCTGTATGAAAACCAAGAGTGCCATTTTTTGACTACCTACTATGACGTCACAAGCACTATTTAGTGATTAAAGAATTATTAAGAATCGTTTAAATAGATTAATTAATCGATTTTGTGACAGAGTAATGAGACAGATTGGTAACTTACGATTTTTGTACGTAAGCTTGGCACGCGAAGTAGTTGCTCTTGCGTTATCTATCTATATGTGTGATTATCCCCTTTTTATTGCAATATAATATATACACACAATAACCAGACAACTTTCCAAGAATTTATTTTCCTATGTTATTTATGATTCTTCGAAACAATTATTTGTAACTACAAATAAAGTGCAATAAATAATTTGTGGCTTTTAAATCCCGGGATTTAAACGTCATTATAATTATTCCAAATTAATTTATTAGTTTTCAACCTTAAACTGCGTCAAATAAATTTATTTTCTTTCTTTCTTTCTTTATTCCGGGATTCAAGAGGAGGTATTATCCACTCTATGTATTTATTTATAACCCGGAATTTAAACGTCATTATAATCATTCCGGGATTTAAGAGGAGGTATTGTCCACTCTATATATTTTTTTATATCCCGGAATTTAAGCGTCATTATAATTATTCCAAATTAATTTATTAATTTTCAACCTTAAACTGCGTCAAATAAATTTATTTTCTTTCTTTCTTTATTCCGGGATTTAAGAGGAGGTATTATCCACTCTATGTATTTTTTTATATCCCGGAATTTAAACGTCATTATAATCATTCCGGGATTTATGAGGAGGTATTATCCACTCTATGTATTTTTTTATATCCCGGAATTTAAACGTCATTATAATCATTCCGGGATTTAAGAGGAGGTATTACCCACTCTATGTATTTTCCTAGTTAAGGTAAATAAACTCTACCTATTCCGATCTCTGTAAATTATGCATAAGTTTTCTAGGTAAAAAAGGTTTTGAATTGAACTCAAACTCAAAGCATTTATTTCAAATAAACCAATTACAGGCATTTTTGAATTGTCAAGGGGTCGGTCAGTCAGAAAGATGAAGCTAGTTGCCCATTCCAAAGCGTAGTAAGAAGAAGTAGTTGAAGGGTTTAACGTTAGATTTTATTTTACCAAAATAACACGAATCCTCTACAGGGTTCGTGTTCAATCAATCAACCAACAGCCTACCGCAGTCCACAGCTAGACATAGGCTTCTCCCAAGCTGCGCCACAACTCCCTGTACTCCGCATCCAGTCTGTCTCAGCCACCCGTTTTAAGGTCGTCATGTTATTTGGGTCATCATTCATCATTTCAGCCGAAAGACGCCCACTGCTGGACATAGGGCTCCCCCAAGCACCACCACCTCGACCGGTTTTGTGCTTCCCGCATCCAGCGGATTCCTGCGGCTTTCATAAGGTCAGCGGCCCACTTTGTGGGAGGCCTTCCAACGCTACGTCTTCCGGTACGCGGTCGCCACTCCAGAACCTTTCCGGCCCCAACGGCCGAAAGGTTCTGAAAAAGGTTCTGCGCGCAATGTGCCCTGCCCATTGCCACTTAAGAGTCTATACAACCTCAGCGCTACCTCACTCTGTATCTCGCTCGCACACTATTGCTACCGGTCACGCGAGCAAGCGAGACAGGGTGGCAGGGAAAAGGCTCCAAGGCGCTGATAGTTTAGGTAATTTCGTTTTACGGTGAAAATAATGGTCATTTAAAAAAAGTTAATAACATAAGACCTGCTTTATAGTTAGTTCAGTTAATATGCAAAGTTTCATTATCTAATTTGAAGTATTTTTTGAATACCAGCGGTTTATTGTTCGGTTTGGAGGTAACTTTGGAATTTCTTTCTATCGAGAAAATTTTATGGAATCGTGTTTTCGGCTAACATAGTACTTAACATTAATCCTCAACTTTACCATATATTTATTTCAAAATTAATGCTGCAGTATTTTCGACATAACGGAGGATCATGCTAAGCCATTTGAGGTAGTATAGGCCCTTAAGCAATTTTACTTAAGCAATTTGCCATTGTTATTTGGGTAAAATTAAGATATTCCTATTGCCTTTTAGATATTAAAACAAAAGCAGACACGTCTCATTCATTAATTTCTAAGAAAGAACACTGTGAAACGTTTCATAAATATTTCCAAGTCAAAATATTTGTGTTGCCTAAAAAGCATTAAGGATTCTACGGTGCCGACGTAATGATAGTAAAAAACGACAAATGACAAACTGCTACTGAATTCCTAAACCCTTCGCCTACGATGGTAACGTTAACACCACGTTAAAGTTACCGACCAAGTTCCGTATAGAAAGAAAAATAATATTTTTGAAGATTCATAATTACAGATCGGATAATCGGATGCATATTTACCTAAAGTTGACTATGTTGGCTATTATGGAATCATAAATAGCCAACACCTCAACTTTAGGTTTACTTGAGGAATGCAATCATGTAGAAAAAAAAATCCGCGGTTCCGGGATCGACGAATTTAGAGTTCAGGGGCCTTACTCCCGAAATCGATTCGAGTTTGATTTTGTTTCCGATTCGAACTCGTTTCTGATCCGAACTCGATTTAAAACCTTACTCCCGAACCAATTCGAATCGTAAACAAGGTCGACATAGGTTCGAGTATTACGTCATCGTCAAGTGCTATGTCTTTGGTTAGTAACTTTTAGGTAGTTGAATGTTTTCAATTTCCCACGTAAAAAACGATACCCTAGTGTTTTTGTTCTTTCTTTCTTTCATTCTAAAATCTCACTCGATCTGAATAAAATAGCTTCTTTGATATCGTGTAATTTTGATCCAACAACTCGATGTCTATCTGTCAGATGGCGTGTGGAGTACGAACTTTTCGATCCTAACGAATCTTTCGATCGAAGTAAGTTTGGCTTCGAACCACCTCGTGGTCGACAGCGCGCACGATCGTGCGCTAGTGTCGGATTCAGGAGTATGGATCAGCATTTATTTCGAATCCAATTCGATTGATTCAGAACACGATGCTGTCGGGAGTAAGGCCCCTGATTATAGAATCGAATGCAATTATATTTACTTATGTGTAGATGTTGCCTAATATAGAATGCATTTTTGTATCGATCATAAAAATCTCGCGATTCCGGAATTGATAAATTTACTACTATTTAAATCGTTTCCATGTATCCGATTCGTTGTGCATTCCCAGATTTTCTGGAATCCCGGGATTTATATTAACAAAAACATATTTAAGAAGCCGCTACCATAATTTCATAGCAAAAATTAATTTTAGGTAAATATGCATCCGAATATCCGATCTCTATTCATAATTGCCTTGCTTAAAGAAAAAAATCAGTATCAGATGAAAAACTGCAACATCAAGTTGATAATTCAGCGTTGGATTGGAGTCAACATGACGTGTGTTCTGAAGATGTTGGTTTAAGCAATTTTTGGAAGAAAATGCGATACTAAGATAAGTAATAAGATAATTTACGTCCACAGTCAGCAGCAGTGGGTGTTGGTTCTTTTAAAATAGACTCCATTATGCTCATCCTTAAGGGCCTATACTACCTCAAATGGCTTAGCATGATCCTCCGTTATGTCGAAAATACTGCAGCATTAATTTTGAAATAAATATATGGTAAAGTTGAGGATTAATGTTTAGTACTATGTTAGCCGAAAACACGATTCCATAAAAATTCTCTATAGAAAAAAAATCCAAAGTTACCTCCAAACCGAACAATAAACCGCTGGTATTCAAAAAATACTTCAAATTAGATAGTGAATCTTTGACTAACTGAACTAACTATAAAGCAGGTCTTATGTTATTTACTTTTTTTAAATGACCATTATTTTCACCGTAAAACGAAATTACCGAAACTATCGGCGCCTTGGAGCCTTTTCCCTGCCACCCTGTCTCGCTTGCTCGCGTGACCGGTAGCACTAGTGTGCGAGCGAGACACAGAGTGAGGTGGCGCTGAGGTTGTATATACTCTTAATTTAATCTTAAACAATAGCAAAGGCAGTCTTAATTAACAATTGTCCTTTACTCAAGCAAATAAACAACGTTACGGAATTAAACGAAGCCTTAAGAGGCCGTACAACGGCCCACTAGCGCCACTCTTAAAAAAAAAATATCTTGCGACTGAGAAGGAATTATGACTCGAAGCAACAAAATACGATCTACTAGAGGAATGTGGCCGCTTTTATTTTCTTTAGATAGAGTTTTGTTGCTTCGTGTCTCAATATGAAACGTTATAAAAGGTATTAGAAAATTCTAGACACACTACCGAGGTTCCTTATTGAGCCCATTTTTCATTATTCCTCAGTCACGAGATAATGGTGCCGATTCCCTTGTTCACAAACTAAACTAAATTTAAGTTCAGTGCATCTTTTTCTTTCTATTTCATTAAGAAAAGGACAGAAGATAAATTTTAGTTTAGTCCTGTCAAATTAATCAGCGCCTGTCACTACTCCATACAAGTTTAGACGTGATTAAAACTTGCCTACTAAAATTACGTCAATTTACGTCAAGCGCTGTGCATCTTTTTCTTTCTTTTTCATTAAGAAAACTTAATGAAATAGAAAGAAAAAGATGCACTGAACTTAAATTTTGTTTAGTTTGTGAACAAGGGAATCGGCACCAAAATTTTTTTTGGCGCTAGTAGACCGTTGTATTTACGCCCGGCCTCTTTTAAAATATTCATTGGTCCATGCACCCAACGCAGAGATCCCTAAAACTAAAGTATTTTAAATTTGAAACGGGCGAGGAGGCGTGAGGCGCGATCGCCACCTGCGCTATCTATCCGACCGCATCGGAAGCGAGAGTATTTTTTTCTCACAGACCGCATTCTCTTACCGCACCGTGAAACAACCAACTATTGATCTTCCCTTCCTGTACCTTATACATAGCTGCACCACACATTCTTTCACTTAACTCGAGATTAAGTTACACAGTAATGTATTTCGTACTGTTTCAAAGCGCCGATTTCACATATTTCGTGTGTTGTGTGTATTGCAGGCAGGCAGAGAAGGCGCCCTTTTACCTATGGCCCGGGTACACACTCGTGAACGTGATCTTTGTGCTGTAACAATGACGGATTGACTAAAAAGGGCATTGTTTAATGATGGTGCCGATGTCTGTAAACACACCCGTTTTGGGATACGTATGGTGGGAATACGTGAACTCGGAAATTTTGGAAAAAGTAAAGGATTCAAATCTTAAAAAGAGAGACGAATAAAACGTCGGATAGCTAAAAGGGTCGTTGAAGGATAGAGCCGCGTTCATTGATCTTATCGAAGAAGAATTAGGTATTCTCATTAACAGGAGAAGGGACACCGACTATAGAAATTGTCTAAACTACATTTCCCTATTCCACAAATGATGTAACTGTGATGACAGTTGACTATAATACCTCCAAATATGGGATAGTCTGTGTTCAACAGAAACTGCGATTCCTAGAAAACATGTCCTATTCCCTTTCCGGGTCTTTGAGCTTTATGTACCTACTTACAACAAATATTGAACGCAGATACGCTTATTCTACGTCGTAACTTCAAAAATTATCATTTCATTTTCATACTGGCAACATTCGATAAGTTTACCATAAACGGTAAGTTTGCGTACCATCATTACGAACGTTTATCAATGCGCTCCCGTGGCGTATACCTTGCGCATACGCATCCACTGGTAATGATCGCCGATTGTTTCGGCCATCTTGAAATATGAGCGACGTAATCGAGCGTTATTCGCTTTATTAAAATTTCGTTTTAAGAGGCGCCTGATAACTGTTCGCTCGACGGATTGGGTAATTATTTTTTCTTGAAACGACCTTTCATTTATCTTGTAACGTTACTTTTTAAAATGGAAAGATGCGGACCGCCCCACGTCGCTTTGTGAACGTCATATTGGAAGAATTTTTAATATCGCCGTAGTTAATTAAAGTGTGTTTAAACATTATCCGTCGATTTATCAAAATGTAATTGCGTGTAGAAAATGCACAGCATGTAATGTAAATACATGGCCGGAGCGACCGAACGTAATGAACATTAATAATGGAAACTCTTATCCTTTGAAATTTGCATCTTACCATGTTTAATGTCGTGGTGTTCCATGATTGTAATTTTTCATTTAAGTAATCCTTTATCAGATGGGACTGTCATATTCCTGATATGCAGCCAGACTTATCTGAACACGTAGATTTGACGGAGAAATATAATAGCGAATACATTCTTTGATGTAAATGAGAAATAGAGATAGTACTTTTTGTATACCTCTAACTCCATTTAAAACGAGATTAGACATTATTTTGAGTAAACCTGTTTTACAGTCTGTTCAACCGATTTTGACTTCTATTGCGTTGGTGGCATAACAAATGGCAGGTGCAGTAAACAGTTGGTATTGTAACCACTTTTTTTCTTTTAATGCCATCCTTATGCCTACGGAATAGAAGTAATCGGTTGAACGGACTGTATAAAAGATTTCTTTAAATGTCTAATCTTATAGATCGAATTTGGTACGCGTATCACGCTAACAGTAGATATGAGTTTCATTTTGACAGTTCAACAACATTCATTGCGTTATATACGTTGTTCTACAGACAAATTTTTCGAACATATGAAGCAATGGATTAGCAGTATCCTTTAAAATCATTCAGATTGTCATTGATAGTGTGTTACGCAATTAGGGTACAGGTTTCCGTCACGAACCAAAACATTATTGTAAGAGGGTTGAAGTGCATTTCGCTAGGACGACCCCGCTGGCAGTGTTATGCCTCCTCTACACTACTCACGAAGTTGAACGATGTTAGACGAATACGATAGTGTAGAGAGGCACTTCGGCTTACTTCGTCAAACTTTACCTCGTCTCGGGCGACTTCCATTTGTTGTCGGTTTTTACGCCCGAGTCAAAGGGCCCGAAGTTGCACGTAGTGCGTTTACGAAGTACCTCTCTACACTACTCGGCCTAATATGTGAGCGTGCACACTGGCATTGCTACGGCATGCAGCTGCTACTTGAGCGACCAATAAGCCTCTCTTACACTACTCGTGAAGTTCCTCGGCGAAGTACTCTAGAAGAAACTTTGGCTAAAGTCCGAAGTGCGAAACAACACACTCGTTCAACTTCGCGATGAGCTCATTCGCTCTGTGGTGCCGCCAATACCCTGCGCATGTTTGTAATGGACGCTCGAGTAGCAGCTACCGTAGCAATGTGCACGCGAATGAGCTCATCGCGAAGTTGAACGAGTGTGTAGTGTCGCACTTTGGACTTTAGCCAAAGTTTCTAGAGTACTTCGCCGAGGAACTTTACGAGTAGTGTATAGGAGGCTTTAGCTTGCATGTCATTTCAATAGCTATACATTTATAATTTTATAAATAAATCCATCAATTCCCGGTATAACGACTCACGGAAATTTATCATAGGCACAAAATGTGTTCTGTGAAATCATTTGAAATTCAACGTGCGGCTATAACTTCCTATTTTATGGGTTCGGGATATATGCGTGGTCACATATGAGCTGTATAGGCGGTATTACTTGTAAACACACATATGTACATGACATAGGTGCCTAAGATATTAAAATTGGTGTTATTAAACCTGCATTCACATAGGTATCAATGTCCCCTTTCAGCTAATCTTAGACTATTGAGTGTCGTTACATGTTGTTGTGCAAACGCTAATTCACTTTCAATGTAACTTGCACTTTTGATAGCATAAAAAGACGACGCGATGAGAGTGTGTTTTTGTTGTAACGATGTTTACAACCTGTCGTACCTACACATTTCAATTCTATCTAAGTAATATATTGGTGCCGACTGCCGATTCCCCTGTTCACAAACTAAACTAAATTTAAGTTCAATGCATCTTTTTCTTTCTATTTCATTAAGAAAAGGACAGAAGATAAATTTTAGTTTAGTCCTGTCAAATAAATCAGCGTTTGACGTAAATTGACGTAATTTTAGTAGGCAAGTTTTTAATCACGTCTAAACTTCTAAGGAGTAAGTACAGGTGCTGATTAATTTGACAGGGCTAAACTAAAATTTATCTATATATAATTTATATATATATATTTATTTTTCTTAATGAAATAGAAAGAAAAAGGTGCACTGAACTTAAATTTCGTTTAGATTGTGAACAAGGGAATCGGCACCATTGAAATACTTAATGGTTAGACGGGCTGAGGACGCATTGATTTCCATAATTTTCGTGAGCTCGTGGCTATGTGCCGTGTGGTGCCGGACGTAAAGAATAGCACTACTCCATTTCCTCCCGTGAGTGTCGTAAAAGGCGAGTAAGGGACTTACTAAAGAATGGGCAGCAGGGTTCTCTATGCATTTTTAACACCAAGCCAAGCGTGGTGATTATGGCAAAACTCTCCCCCCTTTGGCTGAGGCCCATGTCTAGCAATAATAAGAGTCGCATGGGTCGATCTATCAGGTTAAGCTACGCTTACCGGGGTTGGTCCGTGAATGGGTGACCATCTTTACACACCGAGACTCCTACGTGCCTCGGAAAGCACGTTAAGCCGTTGGACCCGGTTGTCTTTCGTGGATCTTTGACAGTCGTTACGGATTGTCGGAAGCCCGAAAGTCTAACAACCAGTCTTACCAAGGGGTATTACTATCGTTGCGTTGAGCGAGGAGGAGATGGCGGATTTGTTGAAACGTATAGAAGCAGAGAGTGCTAAACTTGGACTTAGGTTCAACCACGCCAAGACAAAAGTGATGGCGGTAGACTGTGCTCATCTTCTCCCGTGCTCAAATCTACTCGATGGCTTTTCTCATAGTCAGCGAATTCGTGTATCTTGGGTCTTTGATCACAAGTGAGGCCAGCTGCCTTGAGGAGATCCACCGTCGTACTGTTCTGGCCAAAAGTGCAATGACCAGTCTGGGGAAAATTTGGAAGAACCGTGGCATTCGTCGGAATACCAAAATACGACTGATCCGTGCTCTAGTTTTTTCTATCTTTTTATATGGTGCGGAAACGTGGTGCATTAAAAGCCACGAGAGCAGTAAGATCGATGCTTTCGAGATGTGGTGTTAGCGGAGGGTACTTCGTATAGGTACCATGGACCGCCATGAGAACGAATGAATCCATACTAAAGGAACTCAACATCACCAAGCGGCTATCTGCTATATGCCAGGAGCGTGGCCTTAGCTTTTTCGGACATATTATGCGTTCACCTAAGCATGATCTGGAAAGGCTTATGATACTGGGCCGGGTAGAAGGAAAACGCGCTCAAGGCAGAGCACCGGTAAGATGGGCAGACGCGATCAAGAGGGTTGTCGGAGGCACCATTTACCGAGCGGTCCACACTGCAGAAGACCGCATAACTTGGAGACGCGTCGTATGTGGTCGCGATCCTCAGCATTGAGGGAACGACGAATAATCGTATTACTCTGTCACACCCCAGGGTGTGGAGGTCAGTTAGGCAGTTGCTCCATGTAAAATACTGGTATTCAGCTGACCCCAACATAGTTGGGAAAAAGGTTAGGCTGATATTTTCTCATATGTGCTGGAACTTCATTTCAGACATGCAGACGTGAATGTATTTTTATTAAAAACGAATAGTTATTGTTAACGATTTCTTCAATAATAAGGCATGTCTCATGCATGAATATTCTGTGAAACTCTCCCGAGTGAAATGACAAAACAATAAAAAGAGAAGGATTTTTATAAGCTGTTACAACAACAAAGCTTTTGTAATCACGTCAGGGCTGACTCCGTCACGTTTTTATCGCCGCTACGTGATAACACAGGCCCATCGTCAGGTGCCGTCAGTTTTGTTGTGAGAAGAAAAAACATGTACGCGACATCAAAAATAAAGACGTCTTCCTTAAGATTGTTGATATCACCTTGTCTCAATAATTCCTTCGCAATTACTCTGCTATTTATACCTCAGAATGTTCCACCATTTTAAGATTGCAACATAAAATTTTTAAAACCTGAGTCTGAACTCATTTCCCCGCCCAGGCATAAGGGTTAAAAAACAAAAAGCGGCATCGTCGGTCAACCTTTGTCTATTTTTTTCCGTCTATTTTCATTGTGGACCTCTTGGGATAATTACGAGATTTTTACCTGTTCGAAATAAAACAATTAACGTGTGTTGTGCCGAGACAAATCACACAATAATTTAGGACCGGATTCGGGTAATTTTTTGATGGTTTAGTCGAAAGTTTTTGTGTTTCTTTACACATACATACATTTTATGGGAATCAATCTTTGAATCAGCGTGGACGTGCGTTCCGCTCGTGAAGCATTCGTTGTGGCCGGTGCCTAAATTAATTACAAATAATGACACAGTGCGCGGAGTTTTCATTGTTTGTTTGGATAGAGAAAAGTTAAGGATTTTTGGATGAAATACATTTAAGCCTGAGGGTGACAGGTCATTATTCGAGTAAAAAAACCCCGCATACATTTGACTTCCGCGCATCTGTTCAGTTTGGCCCGAAGGCGTGGGTCCCATCACGACTTCCATACTTATTTGTGTAACCCGACCGAGAAGGGAGACTGGTCGTCTTATAAGGCCCGGGCGGGTTCGACTGAATTTTCTGTTTTATTGGGTTATTGTTGCGAAATCGCACACAAACGCGGCAGATTCTTCGCATTCCTCGACAATTACTATTTCGTGAGCGACCCCGCACTCGCCGAATGTCCGTGGACTGGTCTCACCGACGAACGTCTGACCTTTGACTCTTGAATCCTCTGACGTTTGGGAAGTTGTATCCTTGAAACAATGATAACAGGATTGGGTAGGTACTATCGTGGACATCCGAATCGGCACACTTTAAAAACTAAATTCCGTGCTCACGGATATCCACATCTGTTTACTGCCCCTTTTTGCGACAACCAATAAAAAAACAAACTTTTGTTTAAAGAAATTTATTTAATCAAAAGTTTGCCGAAGTGGTCACACACAGTGATTGTAAAAACTCGCGCAGACTGGCGCGATATCACGGTCGCGGCAGGGAGCGCGACCCTTGTCGCGCCCGCGATGTTGCACCAGTGTGTTGGGGCCTTAACTCAATGATCACATATGTTTGATCACTTCGGCGGGTTTATTACGGTTTTTTATTTTATTTACTGAAACAGTGGGTACTCAGCAATAATCTGATGCTGCGATGTTATTGGTTGATCAGCGTGGTAAACGTTAATATAGCGGCCGAGCGCTGCAAGCATGAATAGTCCTTATGGTGGTCCGATTCGGATGTCCGTGATAGTACACACGGCTACATATCAAGCTATACAAATCCAGTTTACGCTGGTCTCGCATTGTATAGGATTTCAGTGCAATGAGAGATCAACTTATACTGGAAATGGATAGCTTGATATGTAGCCGTGTGTACCTACCTATTCAAAGTGCCAACATAAATACAGTTAGTTAGTATAATAGTAGATTGTTATACAAGGGGCTAAAATTACCCATTTATACGAGTTAGTTTTACTCCCGAGCTTTAGTGAGGGAGTAAATAGAAACCGAGTTATAATGGGTTTTTAGCACCGTATGTTACACTCTACTTTTCACTACGATTGTGAGAAAATAAAATAATCCAATTCAATATTAAAAATAAATTAAACCACTAATTGAATTTACAAATTAGAGAAAAATTCTAGAGAATTCGCGCCAACGTCTTTTTTTTTATTTCTTCTGTAGCCGCAACAACGCAATGCACGCATTCTACCAAATAGATTGCCGCTTCTAATTCCATTTTCAAAAAACAGAAAAATATATTAAAAAAAAAACACTTTTTCCCCTAGAGGTAAATATGGTACTTTTTCCTCAGTCTGGTACGATACAATGACGGTCTTTTTGAGCAAGAGGAGTGAAAAAGAATGTGCAGCATGTACTATAGCTATTTTCAAATTCCAATCTCCAGCTCCATACAATTTAACACTATAAATATCGAATTGCACTGAGAATCGAAGCATAATAAGCTGCAGTTACAATAATTCAATGGCAATTAGTTTTAACAATTCCGGTTAACCATACGATTTAACTCAGGAAATTACTCAATAAAGTATTCGTTACCATAATGACCACGATTGTCGGCCATAATGGTAATAACCATGCGTAGATATTTCCCATTGTATTCTGTTTTAGGTAACATTTAAATATTTCCATATTGACTCAACAGGCTTTAATAATGTACGGTGCGTAGCCACTGTTGGCAACCTTACGGATTTTTAATACAAAAATCGATTGTGTTGTGTTTTTTTTATTGTTTTTTAATGTTGGCAATAGTTTTGTTGAAGTTTTTTGTTTGCTTTTTTATTAGCGTGGATTTGAATTAGTGTATTCCCGCCGTCTCCACCGCCCGTGTCCCCATTAATGGTAATTCACATAAAATGGCAAAACAAAAGGTTACATTTTCTTTTAAGGCGGGCTAACTTCTAGGAAATGTAATTTTAATGCCATTTTATTTAGAAACGGTAATGATTAAATACGTGAAAAAAATATATGTTGCTTTTGAAACCTTTCTGTAGGTACGTCGGGTACTCGTTACATAATTGGACAAAATTCGCTCGATAGAAAAAAAAACCAAACATACCCGTATTTTGTAAATAAAAACTCATTTTATTTCAATATACTACTTTATGTATTGAAAATCAAATCAAAATAAAGGTCTATGATGATGTAATGTCCGTCGGGTTTAAAAGCTCGTACAGACTCGCGCGATATCGCGGGGGCGACAGGCACCGACAAAGAAATTGTGCTACTATTGTCGCGTCGCGTTCGCGATATCGCACTAGTCTGTAGGAGCCTTATCATTGTTAATATCGTAAAACATATAATTTTCAACCCAAAATTAACGAAGTTCACGGCACAGTTTACTCGCGCTCCGCTGCCACCTCAAGAACAAGAATGCACGCTTCAAGAACCTTGCCTTAAGTACTGATTTTAGAAATAATAATTAAAAAATCAGTATAATTAAATAGTCAGTATTGAAATCATTTCTTGAGAGATAGAAAAGTTACCTGCAGTTTGACAAGTTTGATAATCTACTAATATAATGGCGTCATTATGACTTTTCAATGGTCAGCCACTGACACTCCATTGAAAGAATTGGTAATCTCGTACATAATGACAAATGAAACTTCCTACTAAACTTCCAACTTCCTACTACTTCAGATTGCATAGAACACTAATAAATAATATGTAAAAATATATATAAATGTAATCTGGCATGAATAAATGTCCAAAATGCCATTGTAATACAATTCTATTACGAGACCATTGACCGACCAATGATCGACCATTATGAATTTAGCAGATTACGAACTTTTAGCAAAATGACAATGGGATCGTGTTGGAATGACGAATTTGTAAAAACAGCAGACTTGGGCCCCTGTTCATGTAGATTATTTCAAAGTCAAAGCATTTCACCTACTCAAGTTAATTATCTTTTTGTATGCACGTGTTTCTGTGACAAATAAACCTATTTTTCTTTCTTTCTTTTTCTTTCATTTATTTCAAATAGGCACACAAATGGCAATTTTGAACGTCAAAATTTACAAGGAAATTAAATTGATGCCAGTTGCCCCTTTCAAAGGGTACATGGTATGGAGAAGAATGGGCAAGAAACTCCACAGAATTTTCAAAAATTGTTTCTACACGTTTTGACATGAAGAAAAACTATATTTTTAGTTTAATATAAACTCGTAAGCCCATCAAATAAAATAAAATAAACCAGCCTAGTGCGTGTCGGACCACGCACAATGAAGGGTTCCGTAGTTAGGACGAATTTATCCCTAGTACAAACTTAACATTGTAGTTGAAATACATACTATCCCATACATTACAACTGCAAATAAAGTTGGTCGACCATTCTCGTTAAGTTGTAAAGCCTACTTAGCTGTGATAGTTAACCTTTTAAGTTCGTTATAATATATACTACTGTTGTGAATTTTTTCACATATGTATCTAAAAACAACCATTTAGCGGGCAGGGGGCATACTCTAACAATAATTATCACTTTAAAGCCTAATATTAAAGTCAAAGTCAAAGCATTTATTTCAAATAGGCACATAAATGGC
Organism: Dryobota labecula; assembly: GCA_947523025.1. Classification (NCBI taxonomy): domain Eukaryota; kingdom Metazoa; phylum Arthropoda; class Insecta; order Lepidoptera; family Noctuidae; genus Dryobota; species Dryobota labecula. The sequence continues at coordinate 15,055,288 of OX383303.1, forward strand.
ACTTTTGAACGTCAAAATTTACACGGAAATAAAATTGATTCTAGTTGCCCCTTCCAAAAGGTAGTTTCGCATGGAGAAGAATGGGCAAGAAACTCCACCGTTACTCTTTTAAACGGTTTTACCGTGGAACTGGGCCTCAAGTCTGCTATTACAATAGTGTCAGAATGGTCTCGCCATTGTGAGTATTTGACAGTGTTTGTATGGCAAATTTGTCAAAAACTCACAATGAAGAGACCATTGCAACGTTTGTACATTAGTAGACTTGGCCCCCTGTTCAGTAGAAATAGTGGGAACAAACAGCGAGAACACCTTAGGAGATAAAAAATATTTACAGGTTAAATATCAGTTTTATTTGCAGTAAATACTTATTTTCGTTTAAATACAACAATAAGTTAAAAATTCAATAAATTACATTAAATGACATAATTATCTTTTTGCAAAATTTCTTTAGTTAGTACGAAATTCCGAACGTGTTTGTCTTTGAGGGCGAATTCAAAATCGGTACTTCGAAAGGTCTGGTCTTTGTCTCTCTTTCTTTCTAATGGCGGGAAAGAGATAGAGTGTGAATGTTTTGAATTGTATGATTAACCCAAGGCTGAATAAGACATTCGCGGCTTTCTGAAAAAAAAAAAAAAAAGTTTGTCTCAGTGGGCAAAATCGCATTTTGCTCACTGAGTGAGACAAACTTTTTTTTTTCCTTTTTTCAGGCAGCAAAACCTACATGTTTGATCTACTGAAGTGAAAAAAATATTTCTTATCTGCTTAGAACTGGGTAGGAATTTTGTGAAAAATATAACACGTAAAAATTACTATTCAAAAATGTACTACAACTTTAGTTTTCTAATTTTTTTATAATTAATTCTTCTACGTTTTTTAATCGAAAATGAAGTATTATTCGCCTGCATACACAGTACAAAAGAGTAGTTCTACAAAATTCGCCGGTCCTGGGGGTCTACTCCCTAAGTCCGTCAACGAAGTAACGGGCCCGTCCGTTAATAGTCCGACACGTCGGACTGAACCCTACTCCCTAGTAATTTCGGATTCATCAGTTTCCAACGGAATCGTAGACAATATTCGTGAACGAAAGACGCATGGCGATTGATGACAATAGAGTTGTGCTATTTTACCGGTCGATTACCGGTTTAATTATTTTGTGGTTTTCAAGCTAAGTAAACAAAAATCAATATTTTTTCCTTAGAAAATGACTACATTTTTAACAATATACATTTTATTATAAAGATTAGAATTATTTTTGACATTTTTGTCCGGAAACCGGCAATATTCTGTTGATACCTTTGCGTTTTTCCTTTTTGACATTTTGACGGAAATTTTCAAATTATTTCAACGATACTAGCCGGGAAGTTTTAAAATTATTTTATTTTAGTTTCTTTCTTATTCATTTCGTAAAATGGCCCCAACCGCTGCAGAAACTCACGGACACGGACTCTGGCCGGAGGCGCGCAGGAGCTGGGCAGCCTCAACGTGCTTTATATAGAATTTTTCACTTTTGGTGTGGGAAAAAAAAAAAACATTCTAACATGTTGAATTTTAGGGGTTTGGGATTTCTAAAAGGGGGTCGAAATTTTCATTATTTTTGCGATAGGACGCACCATTTTCGAGATATAAGCAAACGAAAAGAAAAAAATATATACAGTAACAGTACTGATTTTGTACAAGTAGTCGAGATGTTGGTGTGAAGTTTAGTTCATGACAACTAATTGATTTTATTCTACATCTTTTTAATCGCGATTAATAATAGTCAGATTTAGTTAGAAAATCTTAATTTTAGTTTAAAAACGTCAAATTCAGAATAGCAAAATTGCCAAATAGCTTTAAGATAAGTCAGTAACGTCGGGAATACTCGCCAACCTAAATTCTTGGCGTAAATATTGTCGACGTTGCCTCCGCTCTTCCTATATAGCTTCGTCAAGCAATAAAAAAGCAGCCATACTTTGGAATTCCTTACTTTGTCTCTAAATAGTGTAAACAATTATAATCGTTCGTCGACAGAACGATAACTATTTTGATGTCGTATCAACTGACATAAGGTTCCGTCAAAACAAGCGTCAAGTTCAACTTTTCGGACGGGCAAAAACGCATCGGGAGTAGGGACAGTTGTCAAATCGTGTTGTCATTCATTCTTCGTCGGGCCTCGAACGAATCGTCCGTCCGTTGGTGATAGGGAGTAGGAAACGCCCGAAACGAAGCCCGAAACGACGGACTTCGTGCTTAGGGAGTAGACCCCCTGGAAACCGACACTTTTCTCGTACCGAAGCGCACTCCATACTAGTCAACGTTCAAACTGTAGGTAAATATGCATCCGAATATCCGATCTCTAGTTATGACTTTATGAGTGACACTGGCTGGTGACAATCACTCTAGCAGTATCGCGTCGATCGTTGCGTGGCGGCTGTCTTCTGATGACAGAGATGAGGTCAGGGGAGCCGCTGTCGTACCACGTTCACGACGAATTGCTATATTCCGGAACATTCCTGATGATAATCAAGCTGCTGAACCACTAATACGATAACCACGTCTGGCATCTTCCTGCCCTTATCCCATGTTACTTGAGGTCAGCGTAACAAGTATACCTACCTATTCAAAGTAGGTAATTACTCATGAAAGGCATTCATACGTGTAATGCATGATTTGTAAAACACGATTAAAACAAAACGGTTTTAAATTAACAGTTACTTTCATTTCAACACGTTACAGACATACGTTACAGTAATCGATTCAGTTACTTTAGCGTGCGTTAAGTCTAGCGCGAAAAATTGCCTAGGCATTCCTTCTGCCTGGAATTCGCAACAAATATTTCAAATCATCTAACTAAATAGGATGTTATTCTATGTGTAGGTACGCATGTCAGATATCTCGGGGAAAATTACTTTCATAGTTTTTGTTCCGGCACGCGTTCAGTGTGAGTGGAATGCGCGCTCGTGACGATCGATTTCGCGCGCAATCATCGTCCACCATCTTGTTTTTACTGTCAAAATAATAGCCTCAGGCGCGTTCCGTTGCACGCTACTGTCTCCACCACACGTGATGTCACAAATATTTATCCAATAAATCGCATTTAAGTATTATTGCGTTTATAAAATTAACATAAAAGGTTTAATGCAAGATAATAAATTCGGAGGCAATATAAAACTACATCAATGCCTCTATTCTTAACTAATAAACAATTTAATGACGATTCTCGCAACGAATTTGTTTTTTCTTATATTTAATTATATTCAAGCTGTTATTACGAGGAACATTATCACGGATTAAGAGTTCTCTTTTATTTTTTGAACCTTCGCAAACTTGCCGGTGTGGGCGTGGCAGACAACCTGTGTTTTATAGCTGACCAGTCTTATTTAGACTCCAAGCTCACTTAATGAAAAAATTGTGGAGTGCATAGGGCGTTGGGATCTCCTTTCAACGGCTGGATAATGATCCGCGAAAAAAGAACAAGTACGATTTATAAGAGTTTGAAAATTACATTATTTCGGAGCGGACGGAGTGTAATCGACTGTAGTAGGCATTAAACTTTATAATAACAATCGCTGTGCAAAGATTATCCACGATATTAGCCAGGGTCGCATTTGAGACATAATTTATACTCAATTTTATATGGCTGCTTTTTATTGACCGACACAAAAGAACTAAAAAAAGAAGGAGTTAATTCTGTCCTGTATATTTTATGTTTAGTGTCTATAATAAAGCAGATGAGTTGGTTTTGTAGCCTTTTTTCTTTGAAATTGTTTGTCTCATACAGTTTACGAAGTGTTATACGATTTAACTTCTCTTCGGCGGAGGATGTGGGTTAATTTAATTGAGGTAATAAATTGGGGTCCAAGAACAAAAACGGTGTCAAGACGATTTTATCGTTCTATGTATATTTCTCTACAAATGTTTCTTGAGTGTGTTTCTAATTTAAATTGGATTATTTTGCAACTTCGGATTATGAAAGTTTATTAGGTGATAATAATTGAGGAAACAGAAGATTTTGGAGCTTAGATAGAATACTCTCTTTATTATGTACACCATAAAAATTACAGATATAAATGTAGAACTGTTACATAGGGTGCCACAATGGGCGGTCTTATCGCTAAAAGCGATCTTTTACAGACAACCTTTGGATGGATCAAAAAGTAGAAGGAGAGACAATAACTGCAGGTAGTCAGTGGTGTACCACTTACATATATACAATAAATACACATACATAAAGCATATAGATACTTATCCATATAAATATATATATATATATATATACATACAATAATAAACATGATACAAGAGCAAGGAACTTTAAGTAATGATGATGTTTAAGGAGAGAGGAAGTGATTTTTAACCAAAATTTATTCTATATAGGTATTTCTAGTAGGTTTGATACGATGCACTTCGTTTTAGTCTTATTATAGATGTTTAATTAGTTTCTGCGAGAAGCTCGTGGCTAAGTAATAACAGCCGCACGGGTCGATCCGTCAGGTTAAGCTACGCTTGCCGGGGTTGGTCCGTGGAGGTGACCATCTTTATATACCGAGACTCCTCCGTGCCTCGGAAAGCACGTTAAGGCGTTGGTCCCGGCTGTCATTCGTGGATCTTTGACTGTCGTTACGGGTCCTCAGAAGCCAGAAAGTCTGACAACCAGTCTTACCAAGGGGTATCGTGTTACCCAGTTACTGGGCTGTGGAGGTCAGATAGGCAGTCGCTCCATGTAAAATACTGGTATTCAGCTGCATCCGGTTAGACTGGAAGCCGACCCCAACATAGTTGGGAAAAGGCTAGGCAGACTGATTGTTTAATTAGTTTCTGTACTCGATCCTTACATTTTTAACAGAGTAATCGATAATTATAATCTAGACCACCAGCTAAAATATAATAAAAGTCGGACATAATGCATCCGGTGACTTTAATACTTTATAACCAACCTTATCTGTTGTTATTTTATATTTAACCATAAACATTAATGGAAATCTTTATTTTTATTACAAGGCGCACTAAAGTATTGTCGGTATCAGCCATTCTTGCTTCAAGACCACCGAGATGTTGATCATAATTATACTTTTAAATAATTACCAATATGTAAGTCAATTAATGGTCACCTTTATCGGTAGGTATTAAATACAATCTCAGAGACCAATATAGATATGAAATGCATTTACTAGAACATATATCAGACTTAAGTTGCTTTACTTATTCGTAATTTTACATGATTGTGAAGTTTAAAAGTTATGTGTTAGATTTATTCTATTGGGAGATGCTTAAAACCATAAAAGATAACAAATGCTTCCAAATTCTTTAAAGACACTCAAAAAGTCACCTTCGAGCACTCTCATTTAAATATTAGACGAAGAAAACATTCCCTACTTTACATGTCTTTATTCGATAGAGAGGATATTCAAGTAATTTTCTGATAACCTTTGATTTATATAAGGGTAATCAATTTAATCTATTTTCAAATCTCATTTTAACTTTATGCTTTTTTTCTATATATTGACTAATCAGACCTCGGTAAGGCATTCGAAAACCGTTTGTTATTTCAGTATTTTGAAAAATTTAACTTAAACGTATTATACTCCTATTACTTAATTTGATATGTCTTAGTACAAAATGAAGTTATCGTTAACGAAAGATGTTTATTTTGAAACTGGTATAATGGATACTCGTCGCGCACAGCGCCGGCGGCGCCGGCGGCGCGGTCTGTGAAGCGGAACGCAGTAGTAGGTGCTGATATCAAGTAGGACCAAAAAAAAGTATTGAACAAATAATTGAAAAATTATGTTCTATTACTGATACTGAACCACCAAAAACAATTTACGCACTGGTAAAAACTTATCCTGTATACTGACAAATCAGAGCCTTGATAAGGCATTCGAAAACCGTTTGTTATTTCTGTATTTTCAAGCAAAAGATATTTCCTAGACCATCATCTGCCTAGCATTTTCCCAAATATGTTGGGGTCGGCTACCGGTCTGACCAGATGCAGCTGAATATCAATATTTTTCAAGGAGCGACTGCCTATCTGACTTTCACAAATCAGTTACTGGGTAATACGACACCCTTTGGTAAGACTGGTTGTCAGACTTTCGGGCTTCTGACGACCCGTAACGACTGTCAATGATACACGAATGACAGCCGGGACCAACGGCTTTACGTGCTTTCCGAGGCACGGAAAAAAGATATTTCCTAGACCATCGATTCCTAAGTCCGTCCCAGCACAAGCATCCGAAGGGTGTGCGCGAGCGCAGGGTAGACTTAATTAGTTCTTAGACGCACAAGAATGTGGCACGGAAAGCTGCGCCGCGCCGACGATGTTATCCAGAAATTAGCCAGCGAGCGACCAAATTAGCTGCAGTATACCGTGTAATAAACAGTTTTTAGATATAGCCGCTCTGCGATCCAATTGTACATAATATTACGTGCTGGCAGGACGGGAGAATAGGTAGGTAATGGTAGGGTTATACTAATGGGTTCGGTAGTTACGATTAGTGGTACAGCTTTTGGATGTTGTAAAGGGTGTCTCAGCAAGAACTTGAATTTAGAATCGCGCGCCAATTTTGACTGTCAATTGTTCAGTCAGCCATAATTGGTATTTGTTTAACCAAAACATTAAGTTTAATTGAAACAATGTAAAACTACTGTTTGTAATAAAAATAACGTATAGTCTTGTGGAGCACATCGAAACGTGCTTATTTTCTGCATTTTCATTCTAAAATAAAATAAACCACCCAACAAACGATGAGGGCGCCACTGCGCATCCTCTTAAGATTTCATAGAATTTTTTCAACTAGTGTCGCGTCACCCCCGTCTACAGGTACCGTTACCAAGTAGTTACAGCGCAGATTTAGGGGCCAATAGCATTAGCACCATTAGAGTCACGTCAAAAAAATGCTCTAATTTACCATCTTATTTAAAAAACCTGAACTTAGTTAAAAGTTTCCGGTCATGTTGTTATGTCGTACTTCCGCAGAAAACACAAATAACCAGCCTTTGAAAACACTAACTCCTGGAAATTGTTCTATCAGAATAGCGTCGCAACGTCGGGCGTCGCGTCGCATCTGTTTGCGGGAGCCAAAACGCTTTATAAAAAGTTAGGGGGATATTATGTCTCTAAACGAAGTCCATTATATTGGGGTCAGCTTCCAGTCTAACCAGATACAGCTGAATACCAGTATTTTACATGGAGCGACTGCCAATCTGACCTCCACAACCCAGTTGCTGGGTAATACGATACCCTTTGGTAAGACTGGTTGTCAGACTTTCGGGCTTTTGAGGTCCCGTAACGACAGTCAAAGATCCACGAATGACAGTCGGGACAAACGGCTTAACGTACTTTCCGAGGCACAGGTCTCTGAACGAACTCTAAATAATGCAGTAACAATGTCCGTATCGGCCTTCGTATCAACAAAACTGATAGAAAATTATTAACTCTTCCAGTCTATACTTACAATATAAGAAGAAGAGTTTGTTTGTTGGTACAACTAATCGTTGAAACTACCAGTCTAATTTGAAAAATATTTTTTTTTCATTTGATAGCCCAATTCTTGAGGATGGTATAGGCTATTTAATATCACGCTACTACCCTTAAGAGCCGAGCAAAACGAAAAAAAGGCAGAACGGACTCTATTGAGCGAAAACGGAGTAATAGCGCGGGCTGGCGATGCGATGCGACGCGGTGGATCGGGGACCGAAATCACGCGGACAAAGTCGCGGGCAGAACTTAGTATTACAATATTGTAACTTTGTAAGTATCAACAGTACTTTATCTACACAATTTAGCATAACTAGATGATCCACTTATATTATATCTCCTTTTATAGCATGTTAAACATGCTCTTATTATTGTGAAAATATTTATTGACTTCTGTTATCATATTTTATGAGATAGGTACATTACAAAGTTTTACAGCTTTTAACTTATTTTGAGAATAAATGCACGTTACAAGGTATTTAAAATTTATCATCGTACTTAGTAAATGCATTAAAGAGTGGTATGTTCGCCATTTTAATACGTAATTTATTGAACACATAAAAAAATTGTATATCGTAAAAAAAATTGTTGAGTGTACCTCCATCCACCCTGAAGTTGTTTGTATACAGAACAAAAATCGAGGTCTGGCTGTGTCGTGGACACGGCCGTGTATTTTACGTGAAAACGTGTACAATGGCCAAATCAAGCTACACGAAACTGTCTTTCTCCAAACGATTTTAAACTTTAAAGTGTTGATGATTAAGTTCAAAACCGAACGAGAAAATTTGACAGTTTTTGGTAACTTGATGTGCTGGCCACCGTACATAACGGGTAATATTGTCGTTAAGATTTCTTTGAGCTATCGATTGGTGTAATTTGATTTTGGATGTAGATGATAGATATGTCAGAGACGTGTTGTATCCGGTACACCAGCGCCATCTAGTGGCGATCGATGGAGCTATTGGAGTTCGCGCTATCGATTGTTGACTAATCGGGACGCTAGCGCTGCCTAGCGGCGCATGAGAGAGTCTGCAACATAACGTTCGACCGGCGACAAGTGATTTCCGCACAGTTGACAAGTGAAGTTCATCGGTGGCGGTCAAGCAGTGAAGACGTCTAGAAACTGTTGCGCGTTCGGTATAGTTGTGTCTAGTTCCTACATTAATTAGTTTGCATACCCGTTACTGTATCGAATCAAGTTCTTCTAACTGAACAGACAGATGTGCTGCTGGGGAGTTTGTTCCACAACTTCTTCTTCCCAGCTTAAGCACTAGGAAGTGGTGAAGGGCCGGGCGTTTTGGGGGACTGTCTTATGTAATTTTGATTCTCAGCTTAGACTAAGTAAATGACTTTTGAGTTTAATTCGGTTTTTCTATTGCGCAATAACCAACACTACCCATAGTATGCCCACAGTAGTTAAAATATGGCTGATGATAAGTTCTAGATAAACCTACCGTTCTCCGATAGATATGTAACTTCAACACCAAACTCTATCCTCCGATTTTGTTACCATTAGTTTTTTGGATTGGCTCCCACTATGGAAGCAAATTTAAAAACTATCCACGTCAAAAAACCACCTAAACTGACATTACAAAATCAAAACAAACTTCGATTATCGAAAAAACAAAAGAAAGTAAATAAAAGCATGCAATCTATATCATTGAAAGACGCCTGAGCAGTGTGGTGTTGGGTTTAATAGCAGAAAGAGCGATCGTTCTGCGGTCGCGGTCCCACAAAGGATTGCCTTCGATTTCCGATGCTTCACACAATAATGTGCCCAGGTAGAAACAAAAATTGGAACGAATTTTAGGGCTTTTGTTACGGTTCGTTTTTATAAGGATCTGTGTAGACAAGAGTTCTTTACAATAGCGAATAGTATATTTACAAATAACAAAAAGTAATGCCCATCTTTTATGCAGTTACGTAGTTAATGAAAAGGTTTGAAGTATTCAAAGGTTTAAAGTCGAGCATCATGAACTTCATCATCATATCATCATCATCATTTCAGCCGAAAGACGTCCACTGCTGGACATAGGCCTCCCCCAAGTACCGCCACCTCGACCGGTTCCGTGCTTCCCGCATCCAGCGGATTCCTGTGGCTTTTACAAGGTCATCAGTCCACCTTGTGGGAGGCCTTCCTACGCTACGTCTTCCGGTACGCGGTCGCCACTCCAGAACCTTTTGGCCCCAACGGCCATCTGTTCTGTGAGCAACATCATGAACTTAAGACGCAGATATATGCCAGTGACCTTGAGTGGTTAGCTTGCGTGTTCTGTACTAAACTCACGCAACGCGTCGTACGTCCAGCCAGTAATAGGACTCGCCCATCCAGGAGCGCTGTCCGAAATAAGACGCATTATTAATTTAGTATACATAAAACAAAAAGGTATTTTAATAAAACACGTGAACACTAAAAGATCAATAATTAATTTATCTTTAAAAAGATGAAGGTTTCAGAAAAATACGCTGGATAGATTTTGCGTGATTCTCAGTTTTTTATCCGCGTTAGATATAACTTAACAAATTAATTTCACTATGTAATATAAACATAATCTAAAATATTCATATATTAAGTTATTAAAAATATACTCTAATTTAACATATATTTTTCAAAATCATTAAAACTACTCGTTTAGACGTGATCTTCAGTATAAAATCATTAAAAGTCGGTTATCGACGCCTTAACGTTCGCGTTCAGTATCCCCAAAAATTCCGACTAGCAGCAAAAATGAGGCACTAGAAAACCATAATGACATCTTGGCTATGTGCATGGAAATAATAAAAACAATCGGAAACTGCATAACAAAGTCTCAACCAACTCAAGAGAAGATGCTGTATGTATGGGAGATCTGGGCCTCAAGTCTGCTATTACAATAGTGTCAGAATGGTCTATCATTGATTTTATAACCGTTGATTTTGATAAGTTTGGTAATCTACTAATATAATGGCTTCATTATGACTTTCCAATGGTCAGCCACTGACACTCCATTGAAAGAATTGGTAATCTCGTACATAATGACAAATGAAACTTCCTACTAAACTTCCAACTTCCTACTACTTCGGATTGCATAGAACACTAATAAATAATATGTAAAAATATATATAAATGTAATCTGGCATGAATAAATGTCCAAAATGCCATTGTAATACAATTCTATTACGAAACCATTGACCGACCAATGATCGACCATTATGAATTTAGCAGATTACGAACTTTTAGCAAAATGACAATGGGATCGTGTTGGAATGACGAATTTATAGAAATAGCAGACTTGGGCCCCTGTTCATGTAGATTATTTCAAAGTCAAAGCATTTCACCTACTCAAGTTAATTATCTTTTTGTATGCACGTGTTTCTGTGACAAATAAACCTATTTTTCTTTCTTTCTTTTTCTTTCATTTATTTCAAATAGGCACACAGATGGCAATTTGAACGTCAAAATTCACAAGGAAATTAAATTGATGCCAGTTGCCCCTTTCAAAAGGTACGTGGTATGGAGAAGAATGGGCAAGAAACTCCACAGAATTTTTAAAAATTGTTACTACACGATTTGACATGAAGAAAAACTATATTTTTAGTTTAATATAAACTCGTAAGCCCATCAAATAAAATAAAATATAAATATTATTGTATATATATGTACAATATTTAAAAATGAAATCTGGCATGAATAAATGTTCAAAATGCCATTGTAATACAATTCTATTACGAGACTATTGACCGACCAATGATCGATCATTATTTGCAAAAATGACCATGGGATCATGTTGGAGAGACGAATTTATAAAAATAGAAGACTTGGGCCCCTGAACTAGTGCGATAGATGGAGTACTCTTTATTATGTACACCATAAAAATTACAGACATAAATGTAGAACTGTAGAGTGTGAGCTTACTCATTTAAAGCCCAAACGAAATAACATAGACTTAAACAGCATATCAGGCAAAAGCTGCGATGAAAATCAAAATGATAAATCATTTATTCAAATTAGGCTGGGAAGAAGAAGTGGTGCAACAAATTCCCCAGCAGCACGGCTGTCTCTTCTGCTCTTAAAAAAAAAACTTGGTTCTATACAATAGTAGGTATGCAAAGTAATTTCATTACGAGAAAACATTAAATTAAATTATTTGCCATAATGTCAGCTAGCACTAGGGTTGCCAACTTTTTTACACCAAATTATAGTATTTTTGAAGCCATTGCCTGTAAAAGTATAGTAGATGGCGAAAAAATATAGTAGGTTTCAAAAACATTTTTTACTATGAACCTTTATTAACTGGTTTTTTATTATTAATGTCTCGTAACTATTTTTACACTCTAAATTAAGGTTAGAAAATGCCATTACTTTAGCTTTTATGAGATTAATACTGGCCTTACTGCGATCATCTCGCCATTTGTATTGAAATAAAAATATAGGTAGTAGTTTCGCCTACTATATTTTTTCTTTAGGAATATAGTATTTTGGAATCTAATATAGCAGGATACTATATTATATAGAAGGGGTTGGCAACCCTAGCTAGCACACACCAATATACCAACAAATACCATGAAAACTATACTCAAGCAAAAAACTAAAAATGTAAACAAAACTTAGTACCTAAATAAAAATCTCCAGGCGTAAAGGGCGTGCCCGTTTACATATGCAATGCTGAATTATGTTCATATTGCTGTTACACAAATGATAACCTACGGCCATCGAAGTAATAAATAAACACTTAATTACTAATAACAATGACGAAGTCATGGTCAGCAAGACGACCACTCATCACAAGCAACACCCGTTCACGAGCATAACGCAAAGATCAGCCATTACCCCCCTCGCCATATTTGAGGGAAGGAGGCAACCCAACCCCCGACGCTACCGCAAGCAGTGACATCTAATTGAGGATATAGGAAGCCGATATAGGTACCTAGTAGCAACTGAAAACATACCCCCATGCATATGCAAGTACAGTCGATCACACATCAAGGATAATAATTTGACATTGACAGCGTCTTTATGTCTGAGCAGTAAGAGTGATTTTCGTAGTGCAAATGTTATTGATGTGCGGTTGTCTGTACCAGATAATGGGTGAGACCGTGAGAGTGATCACTAAGTATCGTCTAACCCGGACAGACGTGACTAAACAGTAACGTTTGCATCTACTAATTAAGTTAACAAACCGGTCAAGCGTGAATCGGGTCAAGATACCGAAGTTCCCATACACCATAGCGTAATTAAATAACAAGCAAGCATATTGACCTACTGTTTTAATTAAATATACGAGACGTGAGATTATGTTGCTTAGGCAAGTGTGCCTTTTGGTTCTAAAAGTTGGTGAGATAGTTTTCACTAATTATTTAATTTTGAATATCATAATGATGATGACAGATGATATGGCTATGAAGAAGTGAATCCTAAACGTGTGTAATGTGTATAGACTAGAGCATTTACTTGTAACAAAACATCGAGCCGCTCTAAAGGTGAGTATACACTAGAGCATTTTCTCGAGCATTACCGTGTAATGTAATGTTCCTGCGAATGATACAATACAAGCAAAATCTTAATTTAAAAAAGCAATGCGAAGGCTCGACACGGTGTTTGAAGTAGTTCATGACGAGTAAGCATTTACCTATAAGATTCCTTTCTATTTTGCGTTTTTTCTTCTTTGAAATGTCTGATCTACACGTCGTTATTTATTTATTTATTTAATACTTTGGCACAAAAAAAAATGTACAGAGGCGGACTTAATGCCATAGGCATTTTCTACTAGTCAACCTTTCTACCAGTCAACCGCGTCATGAAGGTCGCCCGCGCTCGTGTCTTTTCTCCATGAAATGTTACACAAATTCGCTCGTTTGTTTTCAAAATTAAGTTGTAACAAAGCATCGAGCATCGTGCTCATTGTTCAGTTCGTGAAAGGGTGATACATTAGAGCGATCGATGTATTGTTACAAGTAAATTCTCTAGTCTATACTCACCATAATGTGTCACCCTTTCAGGAACCGAACAATGAGCAAAATGCTCGATGCTTTGGTTACAACTTTGTTTTGAAAACAAACGAGCGAATTTGTGTGACATTTCATCGAGCCTTCACATCCGACATTCCAACAAAGAGTAAGCGCAAAATGGAAAGGAATGTTACAGGTAAATGCTCATTCGCATTACTTATTTTTTTATTTTTTTTATTTTTTAACTTTGCCCCACACTAGGAATTTCTCCTATATCGTGGGTGCGTTTACAAACATTTAAACTCACATACACTAACAGCCAGACCCGGAACAACTAATTGTAGGTCAAAACAAAAAAAACATTTGTTCGAAATTTGTTCACAAACACAACAAATATTTGTTCAAAAAAAACATTTGTTCAAAATTTGTTCACAAACACAACAAATATTTGTTCTGTGCGGGAATCAAACCCGCGACACGCAGCGCAGCAGTCAATCAAAACTGTGTCGAGCATTCGCAGGGACGTAATAATACATGGCAATGTTTTTTTTAAATTGAGCTTTTGCTTGTATTGAACCATGCGTAAGAACGTTACATTACCTGGGAATGCTCGAGAAAACGCTCTAGTGTATACTCACCTGATAACTTGATACCTCATGATATAGATGGGACTGGTCATCTCTTAGCTGCCACGGGTTATTTTATTTTATTTTGTTTCTATTTGTTGTACCTACGCTTGACGCTTTTAACGTGTAAGTTTTTATTATTTTTATTTTTACATCGTTCTCACTTTTAGTTATAAATGCAACATTATAGATGTAACGAATACTTTTGTAACAATTTAATTTAAAAGAGTGTCCATGGAGTTTCTTGCCCGTTCTTCTCCATAGGTACCTACGCTTTGGAATGGGAATGTAGCTTAATTTTTCTTACTGACCGACTGCTTGACAATTCAAAAGTGCCTGTAAATGGTTTAATTGAAATAAATGATTTGAGTTTGAGTTGAGATAGATATATAGGAAAAAAATACGTCCCGCACCAAAACCAATAGAAATTATAGAAATATTTTTTAAAGATATTTAAAATAAATTAACTAACTTATTATAAGGTAAGTTTTATTCAATACGAGTACTAGCTTCTGCCCGCGAATTCGTCCGCGTGAAATTTCGGCCCTGGGTGGGCCGAAATTTCACGCATTGCATCGCATCCCGTCGCTCGCCCGCGCTATAACTTCGTTATCGCTTAGCGTTCCTTCTGACTTTTGTTATTTTCGCTTGGCTCCTAAGGATTAGCGTGATGTTATATAGCCTATAGCCTTCCTCGATAAATGGGCTATCCAACACTAAAATAATTTTTCTATTCGAACCAGTATCTAGTTCCAGAGATTAGCGCGTTCAACCAAACAAACAAACTATTCAGGTTTATAATATAGCTGACCCGCGCAACATCGTCTGCGTCACCTAAGAGAGAGTAATGAATTTTCTACTTATTTTGTTACGGAGTTATTTTAAAATTATGATATCTTCTAAGATGTTGATTGAAATCAAGTGATGTCAAGGACAATTCTGTTTACATTTAAATACTTGTGATTAATAACATATTTATTTGGATAAGGATTAATATTATGTTGATAAAACTCCTTCGCAAATAATGCATTAGTTTCTTACTTTAATTGCCATAAAAAAAGGTTATAGTTAGTCAATCTTAAAAGATAGACATATGCTGTCGCGGACTTTTTTTTAGAACTTTTAAAAAGGAACAATTCCATCATACATGATATTTGCGTTACTTAAACCGTTTACGCAGCGCACGCAACGGAAGCTCTCAAAAAGGAATATTTTTTCCCGTTTTTGTAACACTTTTCATTTATGCTCCGCTCTTATTGGTTGTAGCGTGATGTTATATAGCTTATAATATTTCTCGATAAATGGACTATCTAACACAAAAATATTTTTTTAATTCCAACCAGTAGTTCCTGAGATTAGCGCGTTCAAACAAACAAACAAAGAAACAAATTCTTCGGCTTTATAATATTAGTATAGATATAGATTTATTTCACTAGAGTCGATGTAAATGAGCATAAACACGAACTGAGAATAAATAAGTGCTACGCGCGTGCTACGCCGTAGCACTGATTTATTTGACGTTAAAATCATTTGTATGCTGTCTTAACTAACTTTCCGACTTTTATGCATCCAGTTTAACCCTTCAAAGTGAAATATATCGTCAAGTTACAATAATATAACATTTAATTGATTAAGGCGATTAACACACTGCCACGCACTACGCAGCGTAGCGCGTGAATGCGTGTTTTAACGTTGCGTTTTAACGCGCGTGGATGCATTTTCTGTGTGTTGGACTGTGCGTGTTTTCTATACAAACGGAGATACTTACAAGCAACGTTAAAACACGCATTCACGCGCTACGCTGCGTGGTGCGTGGCAGTGTGTTAATCGCCTTAGATATATTTTTTTCCTGCTGGACTAGTTGGTCGCAAGCGCTACTGCTGAGCAGGAGGTCCTGGGTTCGATTCCCGGGTCGGGCAAAGTGTTATTTTTTTTATTAATTTTTTATAGAAACGTTGCCACACACTAGGAATTTCTCCTGTATTTGCAAGCAGGAATTTTAATGATAATATGTGAGAAATATGATTTTGATCTATTCACAATTAGTTTGAATTCGTCCAGAAGGTGCTAAAGCCTCAAATTTTTCAAGTAGCTGTAGGTTATGTTGTTTGTCTTTGTTTTTTATTATTTTCTCTACCCATTCGCTGCCCAGCACCCAGCATATATGTCAAAAAATAATTCGTTCGTGTGCCTACAACCCGTATTCGAGCAGTCGCTATACATGACTTCTGAGCCTCAAGTCTGCTATTACAATAGTGTCAGAATGGTCTCTTCATTGTGAGTTTTTGACAGATTTGCCATACAAACACTGTCAAATACTCACAATGGCGAGACCATTCTGACACTATTGTAATAGCAGACTTGAGGCCCTGTTCACGCCCAGGACCCGACTAGCGACACCAAATCTAAGTATGTAAATTTGCCAAACACTTTATGGCTTACAAGAAAAAAAAAAAAAAAACGGAGCTTAGTGGCCACTATTTTCCGTTTGAATGATTACAATAAAACATAACAATTTAAAACTACTGTTTGTAGTAATAATAACGTATAGTCTTGTGAAGCACAACTTGACGAGCTTATTTTCTGCATTTTCATTCTAAAATAAAAGAAATCACCGAAATAACGATGAGGGCGCCACTGTGCACTCGGCGCAGTCAATTTTCATTTAGCGGTAGGTTATGTTATTATTATTTTTTTTTTTTCTCTATTGTTTCAGTCATATAATTGTAAACTAAATATTTATATTGCTTCTTACTTTAATTAAGGCGATGTGTTTTTAGGGTTCCGTAGTAAACAAGGAAACCTTATATTTCGCCATGTCCGTCTGTCTGTCTGTATATAATTATTTAGGGTAGTACTCGTACACGTACACAAACATTGAAATGTCGAAAAAAAAAAAAAAAACTTCTGGTCTTTTTTTTTTTTTTTTAATTCTACTATGAGTTTGCTCTTGACTTTAGTCTAGGTCTGGATGACAGAGACAAAGTCTACGATGGAGTGAGCTTACCCAGAAGAAGCCTGTTCACTCTCACTTTGAATAGATTAGGGTTGTATGCGTTCGGAAACACAGACGCAGGCAGAGAGTTCCACTCCTTTGCTGTGCGCATTATAAAAGACGTTTGAAAACGCTTAGTGCGAGTTGGTGGAATATCAACTAGGTGGTAGGGGTGGTAACTTGCAGTGCGTCTAGATGTCCGATGGTAGAAGGGGGCCGGTGGAATGAGGTCGTGGAGTTCATGGGCACACTCTCCGAAGTACAATCTGTAGAAGACCGACAAGCAGGCAACCTTGCGGCGATGAGCCAAGCTGTGAAGCTTGGCATCCACCAGTTTTACGTCGCCAATGAGCCTCTTAGCTCTGCGTTCCACCGAGTCAAGCGCAGCAAGTTCCCTACATTTTGACAAGCTATGCGAACATAAATGTAGTGAAAAGTAGATATTTTTTCGAGATTTCAGGGTTGGTCATGGGACAACTTTCAAACATTTTCACATTTTTTACATCTTCAACAATACTAACATTACAACTCTCACAGTGGAAATCGATTTTGGGAAGCCTACTTCTAGCAGTGGACTTAAAAGGGCTGATTATGACGATCATAGGCCGTGTCTCCAACACATTACATAAAATATTGTTTGGCAACGGTATTTTGTTTGCATAGTTCTTATAGTTAATTCACTTTAATTTCATAGATAATTATTTACAAAAAAATAAAAAAAAGTATGATAAAATGTTTCGCACCACTATCCTGTCATTTTGACAGTGACATTTCTTGACATTAATTTGTTTACAAACCTATCCTTCACCCGGCGTTATCGAAGTGTTCGGGCGTAGGTATTTCATTGCGTTCGATAGCTGGTACGAGTAGGTAACTCTAGGAAATCATTAATTAGCATTGAAACGAAATCAAAAATTATTTTAAGCAATTTTTTTATTATTTCTAAATGGTTGCTATTTAATTAGTAGGTAGGTACTACATTAGGTTCATCTTATGATAATTTTCGTTTTTTTTTAAATACTTTAAAAAAAATGTATTTATTTTTAATTTTTTACGGGTTCCTTTATCTATACTGTACTCACCATGAAGCTATGGCACGCAATTTCTTTAACATCCTGTATAACGATGAATACGGAATGCGAAACTTCAGCGCCCCCAAGCCATAATTGCACATAAACAAACACTAGAATAACAGGTAAACATCAACAGGTAATGTATGTCTTCCTAAACTAACTGAAGTATTCTTGAACCTGATCTTTAGCGGTAAACACTTGGGTTTATCTGATGGCTGCTTCCTGTGTCAAGAGTCAAATCAATTTGATGCTAATTAGCACTTTAATAACATGTATTTAAAAGCTCTTTATGACTGGCAGGGTCGGTGAAAGACTACACAAGAGTTGTTATCAGCTTGAATCAAACAGATGAATTCGGAATCACGTTACCATTGTATTTTGATTAAAATAAAACAAGTGAGCGTTCATAGAAATCACTATGAAAATATTATATTTGTACTTAGAATTTTTTCGAGAAATTGATTAAGATCACAATAGTTTGATTGAATCGATTAGTTACCAAAACTAATCGATTCAATCAAACTTTTATTTTACTTTAACTGAATCTCCTCACCGCTCCCGATGGAGCCTAAAAGTAGAGTTTTTCTTGTAAGAAAAAAGAATCCCGCCAATTTGCGACTAATCCATACCATATTATAAATGTGAAAATAACCCAGTCTGTCTGTTACGTTTTCACGCCTAAACTGCTGAACCGCCATAAAATTTGGCAGAAATATAACCTGGGATATGGAGAAGGACATAGGCTACTTTTTTACGCGATAACCGACATCCACGCGGACGGAGCGGCAGGCAAAAGCTAGTATAATATAAAAGTGATATTTAGCACTGAACCCTAATGTTTTTAATTACCCATGTTAATTAGCTAACGGATGGAAAGTTGATTTTAAAAGAAATGAACACGCGTTTCGCGTCACGTTCTCAGGGAATGCGGACGCTAAGGCAGTTTATATATGTATAACTATATAATATATATACCTATAAATGATAAAAAAACATGTTTTATGATTGTCGTGACAAATTATGTGAGTTTATCATGATTATCTCGTTGGTCTCGTTAGAAATATGAGTTTGAGTTTTTTCTGTAACCTAGTTTAATTTATGGAAATGTTAAGTTATTCTGGTTTTCTTAGAAACTGTCGGTTGTTAGAGGACCTCTAAGTTGTGATCTATTTATCAATAGTGTTATCATATTGAATATCTTGGTTGAATTTATTGAGTATAATGGGGATAAAAACTGCCACTTGCTCTCCATATCCCAGGCTATATCTCTGCCAAATTTCTTGACGATCGGTTCAGCGGTTTAGGCGTGAAAATGTAACATACAGACAGACATACAGAGTTACTTTCGCATTTATAATATTAGTATGAATGTCCCTTTGCGCAGCTGTTAACTGCAAAAATTCGGACCCATGTATTTTCCAAAGATGTTAAAAGGAAAAAAAAAAAAAAAAAACTATGGGAGAGAGATCTCCGAAAAACTATACTGGAAACCCGATACTTCGTCAAGAACTCTAGACTTATATTGAGCTATGTTTTTTTGGAACCTGAAGACTTTGATGGGGGAACTTCGTATACTAGATGCTGCGAAGAGAAAATGTCTGTTTTCTTTACCTACAGATATTTGTGATGTGATATACCTAATATAACTTTTAGCAAAGGTATGTCTGTGTGTTTTGTATTATCATACTAGCTTCTGCTCGCGGCTTCGCCCGCGTGGATGTCGGTTATATCGTGTAAAAAAGTAGCCTATGTCCTTCTCCGTATCCCAGGTTACATCTCTGCCAAATTTCATGACGATCGGTTCAGCGGTTTAGGCGTGAAAACGTAACATACAGACAGACAGACAGAGTTACTTTCACATTTATAATATTAGTATGGATTAGATCAGTGCTAGAATTGACATTTCTAAGTTTTCAGTCAGGAAGATCACTGAATCGAGTTGGTTTTCAACTCTGATCAGTTTTCCACATAAAAAGAACCTAAACCTTCTTCCTTGCCATGTTCAAGCTTTATTTTATAGAGTTAAATTTAATAAAGTCTAAAAAATCTAATAAAATCTAATCAAGTCTCTGCTCAACAAAACTTAGTTGTTCTGATATTGAAGACTACCTATTAAAATACTGACCAAGTGCGGACCACACACAATAAAGGGTTCTGGAGTTGCGATGAATTTATCCCAGGAACAAAAATTACATTGTAGTTGAAAAACCACATCTCCCATACATTCCAACTGCAAATGTAAGTTTGTACGTACATTATTAAGATATTTACCATGTTATATTAAGACTTAGGCCTCCTTATAGATTTTCCTGTAATGTATAAGTAAGAATTATTTTCAGTATATTTATTTTTTCAAAACTTTAGGTTCAGTAGTTTCGGAGATAAGGAAGGGGGAATGGTCAATTTACATCAATTTTCTTAAATAACTTTACAAGTGTTTATTTTAAAAACAAAAAATATATCTGAAATCCTTACAATAAGTCCTTTCATTTGGTATGCCACACGGTACCGTGTGGCATACCAAACGAAAGGGCTTTTGCAAAATAAAAATAAAAGATAGTTTGCAAAAAAAAAAAAAATTTGCCCCCCAAAAGTGACCACCATATTCAAAATTCATTTATTTACGTTACATTTATGTGTTTAAGTCACAGAAGTTTATATGTGTACCAAATTACAACTTAATCGGTCCCGTGGATTCGGAGCAAATTGGTTGTGACAGACGGACAGACAGACAGACACACGAGTCGTCCTATAAGGGTTCCGTTTTTTGCTTAAAAAAGCTACGGCCCTTAAAAAGAACTCGACGATCAATCTGCCTAGCCTTTTCCCAACTATGTTGGGGTCGGCTTCCAGTCTAACCAGATGCAGCTGAATACCAGTATTTTACACGGAGCGACTGCCTATCTGACCTCCACAACTCAGTAGCTGGGTAACACGATACCCCTTGGTAAGACTGGCTGTCAGACTTTTGGGCTTCTGACGACCCGTAACGACTGTCAAAGATCCACGAATGACAGCCGGGACCAACGATTTAACGTGCTTTCCGAGGCACGGAGGAGTCTCGGTATGTAAAGATGGTCACCCATCCACGGACCAACTCCGGCAAGCGTAGCTTAACCTGACGGATCGACCTGTGCGGCTGTTATTACTTAACCACGAGCTCCTCAAAAAACTTGACAGCAGATCAAATAACACAGGAACAATTCTGAATCATTTTGTTTACACACATTCTTTAATCCTAGAAACATTCACATTCAGTAAGTTTTCAATCCCTTTCCATAAAGCCCTGACCTATAAGGAAACAGGCATACAATGCGCATAGCTCCGTCAATATTTCGTTCAGGTCGCCAAACACCTACCATCGTCAGACAGAGTACAGTCAATCGCACTTTTAAAGTAACAATTTGATTACAAAAGCGCCTTTACTTCGTAGCATTAAGAGTCTATACAACCTCAACGCCACCTCACTCTGTATCTCGCTCGCACACTATTGCTACCGGTCACGCGAGCAAGCGAGACAGGGCGGCAGGGAAAAGGCTCCAAGGCATAGTTTAGGTAATTTCGTTTTCCGGTGAAAATAATGGTCATTTAAAAAAAGTAAATAACATAAGACCTGCTTTATAGTTAGTTCAGTTAATATGCAAAGTTTCATTATCTAATTTGAAGTATTTTATGAATACCAGCGGTTTATTGTTCGGTTTGGAGGTAACTTTGGAATTTTTTTCTATCGAGAAAATTTTATGGAATCGTGTTTTCGGCTAACATAGTACTTAAAATTAATCCTCAACTTTACCATATATTTATTTCAAAATTAATGCTGCAGTATTTTCGACATTACGGAGGATCATGCTAAGCCATTTGAGGTAGTATAGGCCCTTAAGCATCAGCAATAGGCATCTAGCTTATGTCTGCGGAATTGCTAAAAGAAAGCGATCATACGATCCCAGACTATCCCATTTTAAGATGGTGTCATTGGAGAAACGTAGAAGAATCACTGATTCCATTTTCTTATATAAAATACTCCGATGCAAAATTGATTGTCCCCAATTACTGAGCAAGTTCCAGTTCAGGGCTCCTGCTAGACTCCCTCGTGCTCCTATCACTTCCTTGCCGCCCCCCCACTTCGTAGAACAGTACTCGGCGCATGCTCTGGCATCCCTCGGCTTTGTAAACTACTAAACAGCTTCAGCGATCTTGCTGACGTGCTATGTGACTCATTTGGCAAGTTCCGCAGAATAACTGTTAGCAATGTTTAAATTATAAAAAAATTATTTCCTTTTTTTTTGTGTTTTGTTAAATATAATAAAATTGGTATCTGTATGTTTTTATGTTTAAATATGTTTTATGTTTAAGGTTAATTTGCTTAAGAGCCATTTCACAAAATTTTAACGCTCGAGTTTAGGTAAAAGACGGCAGCGCTGTGTATGTGAGCGTAACTATCCACACATACACAATTTAAGCAGTGTAACGCGAGTGTCGAGACGGACTAAATAATCTTGAGCCATTATAATAATAATGCGGTATTTAGAGATTTATTAAAAAAGTTATTTTATTTATTCAGTCTACTAAAGCTTTCTAGACTAATAAAAAAATACAAATATATGTTTTGAAAGTATATAATAAAAATGAACAGGAAAACAATCACATCGTACAAAATATAAGTGTTGGTCATTATTATTTGACAATAATGTCAAGTAATAATGACTATCACTTACGTTAAATAAATATTTGTCGTCAAGGTATTGATCTTGCTTTTCTAGGGTCTATAATTTCCGGCAATACGCAATCTTCGTAAAAACGAGTCAATTTGGGAAGCATTAAAATGTTGTGGTCGTAGTATAATATCACGGTTACGATATGAGCACTCGACAATTGAGATGCGGGAAAAAGTAGCACAGGTCCTTCCTCGATGGGCGCTCGCGCTGTACTAAACGGTGCCCTTTTTTTTTTTTTTTTTTTTTTTTATCTAGGGCATCTCAGAGTGTAACCACTAAGGTTCCGACTCTTTAACCGGGCTATCCTGTGGTTGCCTTAAGCTCCTATCGAAACTTAATGCCTCCAGCCAGGGCGTAAAAAACTACAAACTAAATGACTGCTGCTCGCTAAGGGCACCCCCTGTGGGGTACGAACCTCGGCTTAGGGCAGCTGAGTCGGAGGGAGGGTGGCAAGGGACCGACGGTGGCTGGATAAAATCAGTGTTTTGATTATTATCCTGGGGAGTTTGGATTACTTGCTGCTCAGCTAAAACGCGTGCTGGCGCTTCACTTACAGTCAAGGGTCGGGGAGGAAACGGTGCCCACTTGTGCATCGCAATTTATTCTTTTTTAGAGTGTTTAAAAAAAAGGATATTGTGGCTAATTAAATGAAGGGATTTTAATCAAACTTGAGAATTCGATTTGTTAAAGAACATAGTTCATTTTGAGATGATTTTTAAAATGTAATTACGCTTTATTCAAACAAAAAAATCGCAATATAATTGCGAATAAATCGTAAAAATTGTCCTAAGTCTTTATTTTTTTTTACCTATTAATGTTATTAATAATCGAAATTCTAGTACGTCATTTGTCGACAAAACTATATGTCTGATGCTTTGTGTATTTTTTTCAGTCAAATTTATAAATATTAATTATAGAAATAGGAGTCTGAAATTGCCTCTGCGCTGATTTTTCAGTAAACTAGTTCTGGGAGATTAATAACTACAAAGTACACAAATAAGTTTTTGTAAATGTGTTACATGAAGTGTCAATACGAAAGAATCATCTATTATTTACATATATTCACCAATACCAGAGAATTAACTAAGATGGTAAATTAGGCGACTAAAATCTTAGATATTCGCGCGAAAACGTAAAATGGCTCTTAAATGATTATTTTTAAAATCGCAATATCTTACGTAATTTTTAAAATTGTTTCTTTTGTTTTTTTTTCTTCTATTTAGTTTTTAATTTTATAGTATAGTGCTTGTGGCACATTGATTACGTTTATGGGGCATGCGGTACTAACCTATAAGAAATTGTTATAAGTACTTAAACAATTTCTTATAGGTTAGTAGTAACCTAACCTAACCTTAGATTTTTAGTCAAACATTATTTTATCATTTTAAACAGTGTAAACAATAGTTGGTATGCCTTTAAAAATAAAATAAAAAACATAAGGACAATTTTCACAGGTCTGGAAGTGTAGTTGACAGTACGAACGAGTCTCGTCAGGTGTTGATATATGGCACATTGTTTGTCAATAAGTGCACGGCTCAACAATTGCCACTAAAAGCGACTAACAATAAAAATATGGAACTAAAGCTTATGGGCTACAATGACATGTCAGGCGGGAGATAATTTGTCGGCTGCGTCTCTAAGAAAAAGGAAGATGTTCATATTAAAACTTCTACGGTATTTTTGTAAGAGAGAAGCCGAAGCTAAGCGGGTTTAACTAACTTACTTATCTATAAAGTAAAAAAATAACGTATTAATTTAAAAATAAAATTCTTTCCTTTACTGAATTTAACACCATCTATCGTCAAGTAGCAGAACCAAAAAAACGCTAACACTACACAAACAAAACTTTTAAATGGCATTTCTGTTACAATTATATTTATTCACAATCTGAGGGTTTCGAAGGAAATTCTTAATCCATTGCTTCATAGGTTTGAACAATATGTCTGTTCAAAAACGTTAATAACGCAATGAATGTGGCTGAACTGTCAAAATGAAAGGAATTGCGATCAATTGTCATTTTATGTGAGTTACGAAATTACCCCGCTGGACATACCAATCTACACATTACATTTTGTCGAGGAAATTCAAGCTAGAGCTCGGCAGTTCTATCTGCTACTAAACCAATAAGGTGTCATCATATCACCATATTAAACCTTCATGGTGTTAGACAAGTAGAATGCCAAGTATTAGCTCTATAGCGACCGGTAAGTAGCTCACGCCACGGGCGCTGTATTGCAATAACGCTTATCCCTCTCGGGAACACGGGGGATTAAGCAAATGGAGGAATAACTTACGTCAAACGCTGCGTAAGCCATCTGCTTAAACATGGTCTGACATCAACAGTCATTAATATGTGATACGACATATCACTGCACCACCAATCAATGATCATCTTTGAATGGCATAAACTTTGATTTCACAGACATCTAACCAATTCGATGAGCGCATGGAACATTAGCTATTAGATTAAGCTCAGAGTTTCTTTGAAGGATAAAACCAGGAATGAAATTATCCGGAAAAGAACCGGAGTTACCGACATAGCTTGCAGAGTAAGCAAGCTGAAGTGGCAGTAGGCTGGCTATGTTTGTCGAAAGACAGATGGCCGGTGGAGTAGACGAGTCCCGGAGTGCAGACCGCGTATCGATAAGCGTAATGTGGGACGCCACCCCAGCTAGATGAGATGGACCAACGACCTTAAAAAGGTGGCTGGGACAGATAGGATGCGGAAGGTGGAGGACAGAGTGTTGTGGCGCAGTCTGGGAGAGGCC
Source organism: Dryobota labecula (assembly GCA_947523025.1). Lineage (NCBI taxonomy): Eukaryota > Metazoa > Arthropoda > Insecta > Lepidoptera > Noctuidae > Dryobota > Dryobota labecula. The sequence goes on from OX383303.1 coordinate 15,080,852, forward strand.
TATGTCCAGCAGTGGACTGCAATAGGCTGAGTTGATTGATTCATGGAACATTAATGAGATGATTGATTACTATCAAAATATGTACATAGAAACTGGATGATCTCTGCAAACAGGAAGACACAACTACACACCTGCCGGATATAATTATCTGTCTTTCGCGTAATCCACGCGCGGGTAGAATGGATGTGGTTTCTCCATTTAGTAATTACTCCGTGGTTGTCAGATAAGAAACAGCTTCCATGGTTCTATAATCCGATATTAGAAATAAGATAGTATCGCGCACCGTACGCCGTTGTGTGATCCCGGCCAAAAATAGACGCGTGACTTTTATCGTGGGTGTGGAAGAAGACGACTAAGGGTTAGACTTTAGTGGATAACCAGCAGCGGGTTGCATACATATACTTATTTGATATGTAAAGTGTTCCAGCAGTATCTGCCATCTTTCAGCAATGCTTAGCTTTGCATTGCATAATAGTATGTTTTGAGTGGATACCTAGATACTTTATTTATTTCTGCACGCGAGGTGATGCCTGCGGATTATTTTTTTATGTTACCTAATAATATTTATTCATATGTACATATATCTGGTTGTATAGTCGGATTATATTCTGAGTACTGTTTGTTTTATTTTATTTAGTTGCCTATTTATGTTCAATTCTTTAAACCTGACTTGGTTTCCGTACGTCTTTTTCAGGTAACCACTGAAAATCAGCGCTGTGCTGTGGGTCCCTTAAAGCATAGCATCATGCTGAGTGGAAGCCTTCTTGTCATAGTCATGACGTGCATCTGCCGACTATTTTGGTTTTGTACTCGTGATTATAATGTAGATCTATTTTGTTTTATTTTTCTGTTTACCTACCTACTCGAGTTAATTATCTTTTTGTATGCACGTGTTTCTGTGACAAATAAACCTATTTTTCTTTCTGTCTTTTCATTGTCATATTGATAGTGTTGAAAGAGATGGTCACTTTGCTGGGAGCCTTGGGGTGGACAAATTTTGACAGAATGGTGTTCGAAAGGAAGGAAACGGAAAAAGGTTGAACGGCTTTTTGACGCAAGATGCGTTAGCGACAAAAAAGAGTCGTGAGACTTCATATGGGCATGCAGGCACAGTATTTATGAAAACTTGTGAATGGCTAAAAACAATAAGATAGACCTCTTGTTTTCAGCGGGTAGTGGCTACTACTCGCACAGACCAGGGAAGCACTGATTACTGATGGGAACAAGACTGCCAATTCTGTTTTTTTTTTTTTTGTAAGATTCTTTATTCACATTACAATCTGGCCTATTATTAGCTAATAAGTAATTTAAATATAACTTAAACTGCTAAGAAATAATAAAATTAAGAAATCGTCTAATAACGTATTTCTTATTCACTATGTAAAGGGGAAGACACTTGATTCATGTATTCAATAAATAAGTCATCACTTGCACTGCAGTTTATGTACTAAACTAACTCGGTTTAGTATCGTTTTTTTTTTTAACTATGGCATCTCAGAGTTAACCATGAGAGGTTGAGACTCTTTAACCGGACTATCCTGTGGTTGCCTTAAGCTCCTAACGAAACTTAATGCCTCCAGCCAGGGCGTAAAAACTTATAAGCTACACGACTGCGCGCTAAGGGCACCCCCAGTGGGGTACGAACCTCGGCTTAGGGCAGAGTCGGAGGGAGGATGGCAAGGGACCGTCGGTGGCTGGATAAAATCAGGGTTATGATTATTATCGGAGGAATTTAAAGCTACAGGCTCAGCTATAGCGCGTGCTGGCGCTTCGCTTACGGGCAAGGGTCGGGGAGGACTATTTAGTCAGGGATTTCGCGCGGGGCCTCGGCGGCGAGATCGGAATGACCGACTTAGTATCTAAAAAAGTTTTACCCTTTATAGTCATCTAACTAGTCAGTGTTGTCAAGGAGTTGGATCGCCTCGACATTCAAGTGATGATGAAGTCTGTGTTCATGAGCTTCTGCATATTTTTGTATTGCACAGAAACACAGGACTTCAATCTTGAGGTCCAATGCTGATGTTGAGTGGCTACTAGTACCCGCTGTCGCTTCCGCTCTTTCCTGTCCCATATCCTCACCATCTACACTCACCGGATCGCGTGAAACTTGTTATTACTGGGCATCCAGCCGCACGTCGCCGCGGTACCGTATTATAAAGTCGCGCGATACACAACGCGCGTAATTCTATCGCCGACGACTCGCCCGTGGCGCCCCCTATAATCCTACGTGATAAGATAATTAGGCGTCAGATTAGACGTAATATGAGAAGGAAAATGTAAATTATGTGGCTGTGTCTACTTTGATTATTTAGTTTTCTGCGTAGCGTTGTGTCGTTAGGATTAAGTAATTTAAGATGATCCGTAAGTCTATATTATTAAAACTGTACAATATTGAAGGTATCGGTTATAACTGTATCTTGAATTTTAACAGAAAAATCAGATAGATTTTTCATCAAGGTCTTAAATTCTCGACGCTTCACAAAGGTCCTGTGGCGGTATCAACAACGCCACATGCGAACTACGCATTAAAGACCTGACGTCACAAATCCTGCATCGCGCTATCAGAGTTTACCGCGCGACTAGCATATATACAACATCCCGACATCAACCGTTGGGCAGTTGCCCACCAGACACAACACCCGTCTGGTCGGAGGATCCTCCCTTTACTATTGAGTATGAGTGAACTTTACACCCTGTTCCTCATACCTCTAAAGTCCAATAGTATCTTAGCATCAAAATTAAATCCCCAAAATTAAAGAATTAATAGTATAAGCTGAAACAACATTCAAATATGTTAGTTGTTATGTGTATGTGCTTTTTATGTTTTTCATACATAATTGCGTAGGTACCCAACCGTATCTATTACTCGACGGACGCACCTTTTGCTAATTATGGTTTATACGAACTCAAAACATTATGGTTTCTTGCAATAAACGGCTTCAAACAGAGCCGAGATTTTGTAGGTGGTTCTTAGAACGATCAAAAACTTCCAGGCATAGGGTCTACGCCAGGGCTTTAGATACCGGTAAATTTTCATAACGTTACCTTGTATTGACAGAGTTAACGTTATTATTAAAATAACGGTAATCGATTTAACGTTAATTATGCGAATATTAATTTTATCGTTATTTTAAACGGGTCAGATGTAAGTAGTGGGGCTTGCGGCGTGGAGCGCGGCGTGAGCCAGCCCTCGCGCCTCTCTAATGCCGCGCCGATCAAAACGTTGCCTGAATCTACCTGATTCTTACCCACAGAAGGGCAACGTAGCTAAATTAACTTTAGTTATCGTATTTTTGTTAATGTTAATTAACGTTATATTACTGGTAATGTTATCAAGTAACGTTAAATTTTTGTAACGTTGTAGGTATAACATTGAAATTTAACGTTACGTAACGGTTATTATTTTGTTATTTGGTAACGTTAACAAGCCCTGGTCTACGCGACGATTTTCTAACAATTTCTTGAAAGTGCTGCTAATTTCTCCTATCGTACCTTGAAAAATGGCTATACGTATTTGGAATTAAAATCATGTAGAAGTTCAGTAAAATAAAACAATACAGTTTCAAATAACAAACTCACGTCCTCTTCCCATGGGGAAGACGAGAAGGTAGACAGAAACTACAGAACGCCTTCTGCTATAATTCGTCCATACTTCTCGCACGCCGGTGGCGAGAACTACGCACCTGACCTTTCTGAAGAACATCACCATAAAGGCTCCTGTAGACAGGCGCGAGGCGACAGCGCAACTCGACTCTAGTAGAACAATTTTTATGCTGAAAACTTAATGGAGATTATTCTATCATAATCGCGTCACACCGTCACGTCGCGCCAGTCTGCTGGAGCATTAATACAGTTCAGTTCAGTTTTAGTGACTGGGTTTTTATTTATTTATAATAAGCACACCAACAGTACAGTCACTTACAATTCAAATAAAATAACATCTTAAATGTGCGTTTTAGTAACCATGCAAATAACAGGTATGCACGACATTAATATATGAATATTAGAGACAGAAAAGAACAATAAAAAGTGTGTATATTAGACCTAAATCTAGAATCTAGAACACTACAAAACAAACCAATTTGAGCTACAAAGAAGTGCGCTCGTCACACTATTTATATAGGAAGCGTCTGTATGAAGCGAAACTCATGGAGAAAATATCAATAGGGTAATCTGTCAAGTTGGACCTTTCATTATATTGCCTGGCCATACGTGTTAAGGGGCTATTAAATGTGGAATTTAAGGTGGATGTAGGCAATTCAAAATTACGATGATGACGCTTACTACGTTGGCAAGGCCTTAAGTTAAAATAGTTAATCAATTGTGCATCTATGGAATCGTTTATAATCTTATGAAGTATCAGTATCTTTCTATCGAGATGTAAGTACAAAATTACTACGATTTGGTTCCACGTTAACTACAAAACTACTTAAAACATAATCAGGGAGACAGGGACTAAAATAAAATAAGCTTCGTAAATTCAGTTATATCCCTCCTCAATTGTTAACTATACATAATTATAGAGAGGCTACGCATCAGCGGGAGTTAAGCCCCTTTGAATTTGTAAGGTGAGTTCACACTAGAGTATTTACATGTAATGTAACGTTGCTCCGAGCATCGGAAAGCATGTTAAGCTGTTGGTCCCGGCTGTCATTCGTGGACTGTCGTTACGGGTCGCCAGAAGCCCGAAAGTCTGAGTTCGCCCGCGTAGCTTTTTCTAAAATAATAGTAGTTACTAATAACATCAGCTATCTGCCAGTGAAAATCCCGTCATAATCTGTTCAACCGTTTCGACGATTAGCCGGAACAAACAGACATACATATAGACAGACAAAAAAAAAAAAAAAAGTTTTTTTTTATAAGTAGGTACCGTATATCTTTTCATTATATTTAGTAAAACCGGCCAAGTGCGAGTCGGACTCGCGCGCGAAGGGTTCCGTATCTTTAATGAATGAAAGGTAAATTGCGGTTTACGATTTATGACGTATTAAAAAAAAACTACTTACTAGATCTCGTTCGAACCAATTTTTGGTGGAAGTTTACATGGTAATGTACATCATATATTTTTTTTTGTTTTTTCATTCTCTTATTTTAGAAGTTACAGTGGGGGGACACACATTTTACCACTTTGGAAGTGTCTCTCGCGCAAGCTATTCAGTTTAGAAAAAAATGATATTAGAAACCTCAATATCATTTTTTAAGACCTATCCATAGATACCCCACACGTATGGGTTAGATGATTTTTTTTTTTGAGTTTCAGTTCTAAGTATGAACCCCCAAAATTTATTGTTTTTTTCTATTTTTGTGTGAAAAACTTAATGCGGTTCACAGAATACATCTACTTACCAAGTTTCAACAGTATAGTTCTTATAGTTTCGGAAAAAAGTGGCTGTGACATACGGACGGACAGACAGACAGACATGACGAATCCATAAGGGTTCCGTTTTTTTCCATTTGGCTACAGAACCCTAAAAAGCTGTTATTTTGACATTACAAACAGACACATCAATTTTATTTATTTCTATAGATGTGCCATGCCACTGCGCTATTCGCTTATGTTTTTGCTCGATTAAATATTACACGAATCAAATCACGCTCGATGTTCTGTTACAAGTAAATGCACAAATGTGTCCTCACTAAGGTTGCCAGATGTCCGGGATTTCCGGGATTGTCCCGGAATTTTACGTCTTGTCCCGTGTCCAGTAATTCCAGCTATTGTCCGGGATTCCGAAAAATAAAATAATAAAATAAAATAACAATAAATGACACGGCTAGGCAGGCAGCGAGCGGGTTTGCTTGTTTGTTTTTTATTTTTATGTCTGATTTTATTTAGTTTATAAGATAATAATGTATTTGTTGATGATTGCCTAATATAAAAGCAGAGATCTCAATTTTATATATTTTATATGGTGATTTTCTACCAAACTTCTTTTATCTTTTTTCTTCTTCTTTTTTCTTACTTCTTTTTACTTTTTCTTTTTTTTTTCTTCTTCTTTTAGTGAGAGTGAACAAGCTTCTTCTGGGTAAGCTCACTCCATCGTCTACTTTGGCTCTGTCACCTCTGACCTAGACTAGAGTCAAGAGCAAATCCAACGTAAAGAAAAAATAACTGGACTAATAAAAGTACAAATTTGAAAAATAAAACCTTATTTTCCTTTAAAAATAAATACAAATATAAAATTAGATATCCCATAATTTATATTTATATATTCATAGCTATAGCTAAGGCCCGACAGGGAATCGTCCCGGACTCGGCAAGTTCCGATCTGGCAACCCTAGTCCTCACCCTGTATTTAGCCCGACGACATTCGTCTCACTCTGTCATTTTTCTATAATAAAACTTGATAATAAAACATACCTACGGCGAACATGTCGCTGGCCAATTAAAATTATTATTATCAAAACGTACGGCTTTATAATTGCGCATGTAGTTTTAGTTATAAGTTTCAATTTGATGCACTTTATTCCCATACTTTATTTTGAAACTTTATATGACGTAGTTCTGTAATAAATTGTTTGGATAATAGTTAAGGCGCAGATATATGTCAGTGATCTTGAGTGGTTAGCTTGCGTGTTCTTTACTGAGCTCACGCAACGCGTCGTACGTCCAGTCAGTAATAGGACTCGCCCATCCAGGAGCGCTGCCCCAAATAAGACGCATTATTAATTTATTATACGTAAAAACAAAAGTATTTTAATAAAACACGTATACTACATGATCAATAGTTAAATTATCTTTAAAAAGGTGAAGGTTTCAGAAAAATACGTTTAATAGATTTTACGTGATTATCAGTTTTTTTATCCGCGTTAGACATAATATTTTACAAATTAATTTCACTATATAATAAAAACATAATCTAACATTTTCATATATTAAGTTATTGAGAAAATGATCTAATTTAACATATATTTTTTTCAAATCATTGACACAACTCGTTTAGACGTAATCTTCAGTATAAAATCATTAAAAGTCGGTTATCGTCACCTTAATTGGTTTTTAATTAAACTACTTGGGTACAAACATACATCGGTACATAATATGGGTAATGGATCAACGAATTCCCCGCTGTAAACGGCGCCATATTCTGTTAGGTTAATGAAGCCAGAAAAATCAATGTAATTCCTGGAGTAACTTATTATAGGCTTTTGTTTTTAGTGTGCAGCTAGTATTAGATAAGGTCGGCGTTTCCTATCGGACTACATTGAGAAGAAAGGCCGAAACAAACTCAGAGCTCACCAGTCTCTTTAAAGTCCAGACATAATCTTGTTCAGATCATGTGAGGAATGGTCCTTACATGATCTGATCAAGGTTATGTCATATATCTACATGGGTAGATAAGTGTTACTTAAGCCAAGCAAAGCCAAGCCAAGCCAAGCTTAAGCAAGGGAGGAATGGATGGATCAGGAGGTTAACGATCCTTAAATCTTGTCTAATCTAAAAATGTACTTTTGAACGTGTAATGTGTGCACTTCTTTTTGCACGCGACTGTACTCTAACAAAGTACCAACATACAACATTGTTACAGACGGTTCTCCAGCCAGCAATAAACATAAATAATCTTCGTAAAGCAAATAAGTATTTAAATTGGTTTATTAAATCAAATACGTTGTCAGGCATAATTAATTTGATGCTAATTGCAGGGTGTTAATATCGTTTTTAACGTTCAGATTATAGTTTTATAACCGCTATTTTCGTTTTTAACGTTCAGATTTTATATAACCGCTATTTGAATAAGGGCCCGGTGGAGACTTACAAAGTTATCGCGAGTTATCGCAATTGCAGTGTCGCTGTTTTCCTTCCACTGATAAGTAAGATAGTCTTTGCCTAATGGCTGTAAGACTTAGACCTGTGTTCACCAACATTCAAACCACCGGTTAGGTATTTAAACAGTTGGTTTAGGTCAAATTTCCTATGAAATTTTGAGTAAACAACTGATTAAATATCGAAACAGTTGATTTAAATGTTGGTGAACACAGGCCTTAGACCTGTGTTCACCAACATTCAAACCACCGGTTAGGTATTTAAACAGTTGGTTTATGTCAAATTTCCTAAGGCTTGTGTTCACCAACATTTAAATCAACTGTTTAGATATTTAATCAGTTGTTTACTCAAAATTTCCTAGGAAATTTGACATAAACCAACTTTTTAATTACCTAACCGGTGGTTTGAATGTTGGTGAACACAGGCCTAAGAAATTTTGAGTAAACAACTGATTACATATCTAAACAGTTGATTTAAATGTTGGTGAACACAGGCCTGAAATAGCGGATTTTAAATACATACCTTTGTTTAACGGGCAAAAGTATTGTTTCTTTTTAGGGTTTCGTACCTGAAAAGGACAAAACGGAACCCATAAAGGATCACTCGGGTGTCTGTCTATCCGCCTGTCACAGCCGATTTCCTCCGAATCTACTGGAGCGATTAAAGATAAAGATAATTTTATTTGTCTAAACATGTTTTTACATGCAAATTAAGCATGCAAGATGTCACAATAGTAATATTTCGTACGTATATAATATGTTTCACACGAAAGGCGTACAAATTAAAAAAAAAAAATACAAAAAAAAATTGGTTGTCTGTAAAGTTGGTTTACGGACGATAGTTTAACATGACAACGTCATACAAAACATTGATGCGGCGCAAGCGTACAATGAGCGTAACGGGACAATGAACGTAACGGGACATGAGCGTAACGGGACAATGAGTCATCCTTTTTCGTGCATGCTGTCGGCGTTCATCGATTTATTAGACGTTGTCTGTGTTCGTACGAACCCTTCATTTTACGTGGACCAACACGCACTTAGCCGGTTTTTCTATCTCCACTCTAGCCGGCCAATAAAGGCAATAATGAGGTGGGAGCTCAGTTCCTCGTCAGTGTTCACTCCAGCCGGCCAATAAAGGCAAGTCAGAGATGAGGAACATGACTTCTCCCGGGAGATAGGGTCCGTGGGGTCGCAACTGCCCAACAGCTCGCCACATGCTGCCCTGCGGGTTTCTGTATCTCTCTTGGTCTGGCTCCTCACCCTAGACATGTTCCGGCAAAGTAAACTCTACCGGCACATACCCAGAGTTCGGAGCGGGCAAGCCTCACCACGACGTCAACGTAGAGATACGGCGGTATTATTAGAAATATTTTGGGATTACGTATAGTTTTAGCTTTTTTTTTTAGGAATATAGTCACTGATTCTTCAGATTAAAATTTTGGTTGGGCAACTTATTATACGACATAGGGAATTCATGAGACCGCATAGCTACGATTATGTCGGTAAACCTCAGTTAAACTGTGAAGGGAATTCAAGCGTACCTAAGTTTATTAGAGTAACAATTTTATTCCAATAACACAACTTAAATAGTTAAATGCTACAATCAATTAATCAATTAAAGTCTACATGTCAAATTAACACCCAACAGTTTGTAATTAGTAACGTTTAAGTTATTTCCACCGATAGCATTATTTTTTTTCGTTTTACGCACAATCGGGCTGAGCCTAATAATTAATGAATTTACAATGCCTCGAGGTTTGAAAACAGGAAAGTTTTATCTTGCAACTTTTTCTTGGAACAGTAGAATATCCTTTCATTATGATTTTTTGTTAACTGATTTTTGGTTTTGTCTTAAACCGGCAAATGGACAGCGAAGTACAAGGCAAGGTTAAATAATATAAAACTTTTATTTTCTACACACAAGTTATGAACCTAAGGCGAGGTTCTTCAAGCGTGCATTCTTGTTCTTGAGGTGGCAGCGGGGCGCGAAAATTCTGCCGTGAACTTCGTTTGGGTTGAAAATTACATGTTTTACGATATTAAAAATGTTAAACCCGACGGACATTACATCATCATATACGTTTATTTTGATGTGATTTTCAATATATAAAGTAGTATAATATTGAAATAAAATGAGTTTTAATCTACAAAATAAGGGTATGTTTGGATTTTTTTTCTATCGAGCGAACTATGTCTAATTATGTAACGAGTGCCCGACGTACCTACAAAAAGGTCTCAAAAGAAACATATAATTTTTTCACGTGTTTAATCATTACCGTTTCTAAATAAAATGGCATTAAAATTACATTTCCTAGAGGTTAACTTGAAGAACCTCGCCGTAAATTGTTTGTATTGCTCCTCTTTTTTCGAAGTCGGTTAAAAACTACTAGCTTCTGCCCGCGACTCCGTTCGCGTGAAATTTCTCGTAGCTTGCCATTCGTGAGAATTTTCGGAATTGGATCAGTATTTCCGAAGATGACCGCCTCCTACTACTACAAGTTTAAACCACTGGCACCTCGACTCGGACAGGTTAGGTTCGAAGGGGGTGGCGGGGTCTAGTGAGCAAGCGAAGTGAGCGAACAAAGACCCGCCGCGCGCCGTCGACTACTCATTATTATTGCTTGGAAACAAATTTAGACCCGCTTCGATGTTTATTAATAGGTTGGGGAAAAAGTCTCTTCGCATTTTTTAAGAAAATTCAAAGCAATTTTGAATATAGTTTATTTACATTTAACTATAGTATGTAGGTACCATTTTGTTCGATAACTGACTGTTTTGTGGTCAATTCCCAGTTCTTCAGCTACGTCGTAACTACTGATATGCCGATCTTGCTCCACTTTTTCAAAAATGGCATCCATTTTATCCGTAATAGGGCGACCAGAGCGACGTGCATCTTTGACATCAAAATTTCCGGATTGAAAACGCTTAAACCAAATTTGTCCTACTCTCACAGACACTGCACTAGGTTCATAAACATCGCAAATTTTTATCGCGGCTTGCGTTGCATTTTTACCTTTTTTGTAGTAAAATTTTAAAATGTATCGAATTTCTTCATTAGATTCACTCGTCTTGACAGTACGAAAAACAAATGAAAATCACACATTTTCCTAATTTGAATTTGGGATTATGTTCTTTAAAATTTAAACTTTCAATGATACCAAAACCAGCCAGATACAAATAGTATAATAATAATAATAATAACCCCACCGCCGTATCTCTACGTTGACGTCGTGGTGGGGCTTGCGCGCTCCGAACTCTAGGTCTGTGCCGGTAGAGTTTACTTTACCGGAACATGTCTAGGGTGAGGAACCAGACCAAGAGAGATACAGAAACCCGCAGGGCAGCATGTGGCGAGCTGTTGGGCAGTTGCGACCCCACGGACCCTATCTCCCGGGAGAAGTCATGTTCCTCATCTCTGGCTTGCCTTTATTGGCCGGCTGGAGTGAACACTGACGAGGAACTGAGCTCCCACCTCATTCTTGCCTTTATTGGCCGGCTTGAGTGGAGATTCGCAAGAGCAAACGTGCTCGGAGGAAGGAAGTATTCCAGTAAGTGCTTGTAGGGATCTTGACCATCTTCCGGGCTCTGGGATTGTTCTGAGAGCCTTGGAATACCTCTCCACTCCTCAAGCACCTCAGGACATGTTGCCCCCTTGTTGCTACGTCACTATGTGCTAGCGACCGTTTTCGGGGGCCCATTATTGAGTGTGCAAGTCACCCCCTGCCATTTTATCCGTGTATAATAAAACATTGATCAGGCAGGGGCACAAGTTCATACATACTATAATGCGAAAAGATTTTATCCCCAACATAATATAATTAAAAAAAAAAAAAAATATTTTGATTTATATTTTATTTTTATTTCGCTTTGGTCTTTCGATGTCACTTTTGTAGATAATTAAAAAGCTTTACTTTAGGATAAATAGCGATGCGCCACTAATATAATACATTGTTGCTTATTTAGTTATATTTTGAGTTGAATATTTTGCTGTGCAATCAGTAATTTTGATTGGAATTCCGATTATTTTTGGATACACAAAGTTTTTTGCGTTTAATTACTACCCATTTAAACTGAAATGTACAACATTTCAGTTTCATTTAAACTGAAATGTTGTATTTCATATTAATTTAATATGAAATAAAACATTTCAATTTCGTAGTTATTCACGTATAAATTAATTTTCAATCGTCAGCCTAATCACAAAATTAGAAGATCCTAACTTCAAAACTGACGGACTTTCATATAAACTTCCATCCTCTATTTTACCCCTTTACGGGTGGAATTCCCAAACATCCTTTCTTAGTGGATACTTACTCTTCACAAAGAACACATCCTCCAAGTTTCATGTCTCTAGGACCAGCGGTTTGGGCTGTGCGTTGATATACCTATCAGTCAGTCAGTCAGGACTTTGAATTTTATATACACCGTGGCATTTTAGTCATCTTAAAAAGACAGCCCACTTCATGTATTCAATGACTACGAATCATTCATGTAAAAAAAAATTTTTTTTTGAACATTTGAATTTTTTATTTTTTTTATTTTTATTAATTAAGACGCATGACATAGTTTAAAACACCCTGTTACGAGTGCAGTCCGAGCCTTGTAATATAAGGGCGCCGCAGAATGGATTTAGATTAAGTTTAAGTTGCAATAGTAAGAAACACATTTTTGCGTTGGGGTGAATGAACTCTGATAAAGATGTCGCCGCTCCATTCCGCGGCGCCCTTGTAACACAAGGTTCGGACTGCACTCGTAACAGGGTGTTTTAAACTATGTCATGCGTCATAACTAAACAAAAATTTTTTTTATTTTTTTTATATGAATGATTAGTAGTCATTGGATACATGAAGTGGGCTGTCTTTGTAAGACGACTAAAATGCCACGGTGTATATAGATTTATATTAAAAGAAAAGAAGTAGAAGTTCTCCAACACGATTTAAAATAATCTTGAACATTCGTAGGCTTTTAACTTACAAATAAAGGTAGATACCGATGTATACGGTTAATTGCGAGACGGAAATACGCTTAACGGACGTAATTAAGATTAGAAGTGCAGGAAATAACTGCGCTAATACGTCGAGTGGACGTAAAAACGTGGTGATACTGATGTTGGATACGCTGCTTTTATACTCAGGCACAAATCAGCTTAAGTAAAATCTATTTAAGGCGACGATACCTGACTTTTAATAACAATAATAATAATAATATAATTTTATTCAAAAAATTACAAGGTATAAAAATGAGTACAGTTTTGCTTAAATGTAAATTATATTCCTAAGACTTACGTGCCTGAACTAGGTAATCCTGTGTTTCAGGCGAAAGTACTAAGACAGTCTTATAAAAATTAATAAATAATCTAAAAGTTGTCAATAGACAAATAAATTATAATTATGTTCAGTAGCTCTTAGTTTCTGAATTAATTTGTTAAATACTTATCGTAGTATACATACATACTTTAACATAGTTACTATATTGTCTGTATCTTCGTAAGACATACTCTGGAGAGCTTCCTTGAGAATTCTCTTACAATTTGTGTAGTTCAGGGAGAAAATGTTTGCTTTAAGGTTTAGTCTGTTACAGAGGAGAGGACCGAGAAGGTGGATAGGAGGATTGGATATGGAGGTAATGATTTAATATTGAAGACCGCGTCTAAACGAGTAGTGTTAATGATTTGGAAAAAAATATATGTTAAATTAGCATAGCATTTTCTTAATAACTTGATATGCGAATATTTTAGATTATATTTATTTTACTTTGTGAAATTAATTTGTAAATTTATGTCTAACGCAGATAAAAAACTGCAAATCACGCAAAATCTTTCAAACGTATTTTTTTGATACCTTCACCTTTTTAAAGATAATTTAACTATTGATCTTTTAGTATACGTGTTTTATTAAAGTATCTTTTGTTTTATGAATAATAAATTAATAATACGTCTTATTTCGGACAGCGCTCCTGGATGGGCGAGTCCTATTACTGGCTGACGTGCGATGCGCTGCGTGAGCTCAGTACAGAACACGCAAGCTAACCACTCAAGGTCACTGGCATATATCTGGGCCTTAAATAACCGCCGATGGGAACAGAGAAGTGCTATATATATAAGTTAAATATGTGTATCCGTGTTTCTGTCTGTGGCTTCGTAGCTCGATCCCAAACGCCTGAATTGAATTGGATTTTGTTTTTTTTTGTTTGAAAGGTGACTTGATAAAGAGTGTTCTTAGTTATGACTAGCTGCTTCGTTCGCGTGGCTTTTTCTAAAATATTAGTAGCCTAAGGTACTCTTTATAACATGAGCTATCTGCCAGTGAAAGTCCCGTCAAAATCGGTCCAGCCGTTTCTGAGATTACAAACAAACAGACAGATAGTTTTTTTTTTTTTGTTATAACTAGATACCGTATATACTTTCTTAAGCATTTAGTAAAAAGCTGTTATTTTGACACTACAAACAGACATTTCCATTTTATTTATTTGTATAAATTCAAGAATATGTTCAGCCGTTTGAAGATTATAAGCTCTTTTCTAGTTGATGAATGGTAGAGAGGTCCACAGGTCTGATCGAGTCGTTTGGTATTTTGTTACGGCGGCGGCGCGCGTGTCAACCGCGGCCGGCCGGTTATTTAAAGGGCATACTAACGCCACCTTCTTAGATGTGTAGAGTACTTCCATTCAAACAATAGTTACTATGGCAGCTTAGCTCTAAAGTACCTACATCCGTCTCGAGTTATGCACCCTAATATGACGCGTATTTAATTAGGAAAACTGAAAATATGAGTTACCTTTAATGATCCTATACCATTTATTTCACAGTACAAACTCTATTGGACTCAAGATGCATCATATTGACGTAAGTGGCATAGTGTGACATCAAGTTACGTTAAGTTTACTTTAAGTTTTAATAAAAGGGAAATAAAATTAGACTTTCAATTTCAAGTGATACAGAAATGTAACGAGAATTGATAAAAAAACAAACGGGTCCGAGAGTCGAGGTCGAGGACGAGGTCCACTCAAAGAGTGCCAATGGGACCCTATTACTAACGATCCACTGTCCGTCCATCCGTCCGTCTGTCACAGAGCTGCATCTTTTGAACCGTAATAGGTAGACAAATGAAAATTGTCACAGAGTGTGTACTACTATGGCCGCCACAAAATAATAAAATAATTTTTTTCGGCGTTATTAAAGTATTTTTTTTCGTGTTAAATATTGTACCGAACCCTTCATGTGAGAGTCCAACTCGCACTTGGCCGCGTCTTTTGATAAATTGTTGAGAGTTGGTAACACCAAAACAAAAACATTTTTAAAACAACTTTCCAAGTAATCAAAAGTGCTTTATTTTTATCGTAAAACCTCTCTACGGATGAATACCGATGGTATCTATTTTCTGATTTCCTTCCATTGATTTACAATTTACGCCGAAGATAAGCAATTAATAGTATCGTATCTTTTTCATTTCCTGATCTCAATCTTAATAAGACATAATAGCTAGATAACAGGTATTAAAGAAATCTGAACGGTTTTCTTTTAATTCTCAAGCACTTGACTATTTGGAATAATCGCGCGTACGTTGGACTGAATCAGGAAATCGGCTGTCAAAGTCAAAATCAAAGCATTTATTTCAAATAAACCATATACAGAAACTTTTGAATAGTCAAAGGATTCGGTCAGTCAGAAACATGAAGCTAATCCATACTAATCCATACTTAATATTATAAATGTGAAAGTAACTCTGTCTGTCTGTCTGTCTGTCTGTCTGTCTGTCTGTATGTTACGTTTTCACGCCTAAACCGCTGAACCGATCGTCATGAAATTTGGCAGAGATATAGCCTGGGATACGGAGAAGGACATAGGCTACTTTTTTACGCGATATAACCGACATCCACGCGGGCGAAGCCGCGGGCAGAAGCTAGTAATATTATAAATGTGAAAGTAACTCTCTGTCTATCTGTCTGTATGTTACGTTTTCATGCCTAAACCTCTGAACCGATCGTCATGAAATTTGGCAGAGATATAGCCTGGGATATGTAGAAGGACATAGGCTACTTTTTTACGCGATAACCGAAATCCACGTGGGCGGAGTCACGGGCAAAAGCTAGTAGGTTCATATGTAGAAAAACGGGCAAAAAACTTCATGGACACTCTTTTAAATGTTTGTCATGGTATTGACATGTGGTGACGGGGGCTTGTAGCTAAGAAAATGGTGAAAACATTTCTCAATCTTTCCGGAAAAAAAATAGGGTTTTTGCAAAAACACGAGCTAATGTGAAATAAGCACGCTGATTGGCCGGAGCGCCCAAAACGACACCCCCTCTGATTGGTTGATGTTTTAAATGTCAATCATTTTTGTTTGAGTTGTTTTTGAGAGCGACTCAGCAGTCTTTTGTTTTAAATGTTGCTAAAAGTGTGGTTGGACTTGAAAAATAGTGGAAATAGTCGTTGAGCTCCTTAAATCCTGAGTTGAGCTACACGATTACTGACAAATGCTTGCAATAACTGGACGGGTCCACTCAAACTTGTGTGGTTCTTTCCTCAAAAGACCATTTCAGTCGCGGATCTACATAGTTCCCACATGATCTGATCAAGATTATGTCTGGATTTTAAGTAAGTTCAAGTTTAATAAGTAGCAGAAGTTTTGGTAAGAAACGTAAAAGTTTGGCAAGTTTAGAATTAAGTAACACCTCTGTATTAAAATTTCTTTAAATAAATAAAAATAAAAAAATTGTTATATGTTACCTCTATTTATCTAATGTACCTACAAAAGAAGCCTGATATTTAAGTGATTTATCTTAAGACACTATACTCCATTTATTAGACAAATATCTGTTCTCACCCTTTCGTTATTTCGATGTAATTTCATGATAAATACAATGCAGTGTAATCTATTTACCATTTACATTAAAAAAAAAAAAGACGTGTGGCACTCGGGGACTGCCGCGGTAAAGCTATTGCATAGCATTTTGTATCAACTTATGCAATTATAATTATTCATTTATTTTATTTATGCAGTATTTCTTTTTCTTTGATATTAATTCAAGTTACACTTTTTGAGCGTGGTGACCGATAAGAAAGTAAAGTCAATCCATAATCGGCCCAGAACTTTGGAGAACCGTTTAAAAGTGGTTTTTATAAGCTATGAAGAACGTTAATGTTTAATGTTAATTCTAGCTAGATTTATAAATAAATTGCTCACATACCTCAACAACCTTTCAAAAACTTTTGAATTACGATGCCTGCCATCTAGTGGATAAAACCGACAACAAAACACAACTGAGACCACCAACAGAGCAACGCTTGTCTCGATTACGAATCACAAGCCACGCCAATGTCACCTCTATTTAGTTAGTTCTACCTGCGATTACTAGATGGCGTTGCGTTGCGCGGTAAATCCACCACAGAGTTTCGTAGAGTCGTACAATACATCTAATCGCACGCACACAACGCCGTGTCGAAGACTGCCGAACTGAAACGACGTTAGACGATGCACGGCCTTCAAGCCACACCTCCGTGCCCGTCGGAGTGGGGAGCGCGAGGTTTTTTCGTTACGGAATTTCTAGATTCGGTCCCCGCGCTCAAGGCCCGCGATAGAAGCTATGCAATAGCTTAAAAACAAAATAAATAAGTGCTGAACGTCATAAAAGTGTATAACTACGTAAACAAAGTCAAATACTATTCAAATATAATCATAATAACAAATTTAAAATAGACGAAAGTGTTGAACCTAAAGTAATCTTAAATAAAAAAAAGAGTGACAAACTGTTTTGACAGCGAAAAAATTCCATGTACATGAGTCATTTCCAACCGTCTAGTCAAGTTTAAAAATTGTTCAACTGGAATGGTATCAACTATTTGGCAAGCTTTAATTAAGTCATTGTAGCCTTGCGGTGCAACAGGGGAACTGAATGCACTCGTAATCGACTGGTCGTGAGTTCAAACCCCACTATCAACAATCACTTTTTGTGAAGATCATAATTTTATAAACTAATATTTATAAGAATAAAATACGCAGTACACAGAAAAAAGGAACTGCCAGAAATTATTAGATCACTAGAGGGTACTGGTGTAGTAAAATAACCGTCGGAGTGGGGAGCGTGAGGTTTTTTCGTTACGGAATTTCTGGATTCGGTCCCCGCGCTCAAGGCCCGCGATAGAAGCTATGCAATAGCTTAATAACTCTAAAGTGGAGTAATTTCAACAATATTACACAATAACTGTCGTTATTTAGCCGTTATTTGTCTAATGCTATAGTAAATGGAGTATAGGTAACTAAAATGTTCAATGTTAAAATGTTCATATAATACTTCAGAGCTTATAGGGTTAAAACTAGGAACAATCAGAATAAGATTTGGTAAGTACGCAAAAATCTAGCCAATCAGAGTAAAGAATATTCAATGTTACTAGATCGACTCGTGTTTTTGCAAAAACCCTATCTTTTTCCAGTAAGATTGACAAAATGTTTTCATCGCTGTCTAATTATCCGTGTTTTCGCAATATCCCTAGGGTTTTTGCGAAAATTCGAGTTCTCAAATCATCCTACTACATAATGACATTGCTCAATATCATACAAAATAACAAGAATATTTATTTTGAAAAGTATTAGTTGTATTACTATAATTATTGTGAATGTGAGCACTATGTAGGTAATTTGTTTCTTTTTAAATTTTCTTTTTTTTCTTTATCACTTAGTTATAATGATGGTCTGGCATTTTGAGTACTATATGCGGCCTACCCAAATGTCCTTTCTTTGGTATTGTTCATCGAGTCGTTGAGCTCCTTAAATCCTGAGTTGAGCTACACGATTACTGACAAATGCTTGCAATAACTGGACGGGTCCACTCAAACTTGTGTGGTTCTTTCCTCAAAAGACCATTTCAGTCGCGGATCTACATAGTTCCCACATGATCTGACCAAGATTATGTCTGGATTTTAAAAGAGACTTGACCCCTGAGTTTGTTTCGCTATTTATTCTCAGGGGTAGTCAGATTGGAAATGTGCACTCCATCTTATTTATTTTTTTGGTGGGATATTCGCAAATAACTTCTCCCGCTCTGGGTGGAGCGGGAGGGCGTATCAGACTTTTACTGACTAGAACCCACCCGTGTTCCTTCAGTTGCCTGTGTGCCAGGGCCTTGGTATCCAGGGGCACCTTTCTGATAAACCCGCAACCCTGGCAGAATATCGACTCCATCTATACCCAAAGTCTCAAATTCAGATAATTTGTGTAAACAAAGGGGATAACATATCAAAAAATATCTTCGTAATGGTAATTCACATAAAATGGCGAAAAAAAGGTTCCATTTTCTTTTAAGTACTGAATTGAAGAAATAATAATTTAAAAATAATCATACCGTAATTATTTTTGTCAGTTTTCGGTTTTAAACAAAGTTATTAAAGAAGGAGATTTTCTGGTATAAAATATTTTATGATACTGGTAACAATGCAGGAGATCCAAACATTTTCACATTTTTTACATCTTCAACAACACTTATATTACGACTCTCATTCATAGATTCATATTTTATGTAGCATATCTAGCCACATTTTGGATGACAACGGCTGTAAACTGTTTCGAGTGGAAATTGATTTTGGGAGGCCTACGTCTAGCAGTGGACTTAAAAGGGCTGATTTTGTCGATCATAGGCCGTGTCTCCGACACACTACTTATAGCATTGTTTGACAACGGTATTTTGTTTGTGTAATTCTTATAATTAATTCACTTTAGTTTCATAGATGATTATTTACATAAAAATAATAATGATAAAATGTTTTGCACCACTGTCCTGTCATTTTGACAGTGACATTTCTTGACATTACTTTGTGTACATAAATTATCTGAATTAGAGACTTTGGGTATAGCTTTTTTTTTTTTAATACGTGTTAAATTGATTCCGATCCTATTTACGGAACAAACGATTTCATTTAATTTAATTTCGCTGCTTTTATAACCTAAGCCTTATAAGTAGGTACCTACCTCAAAGTATTTAATAGTTAATTAAAAACGTAGGAAGCTTATGTAAGTAACTTAATAGGTAATAAAACGTTTAATGTGGGTACAGGTGTAAGTACTGTTAGTGGTAAATGGCATTAGCAGTACTCACATTTTGTACTTAATAAAAATTTATAATTAAATGTTTATTAATTATCTCATCAAATCAAATCAAAACAGAATGTAAACAGGCAACGCTCGTTAAAAACAAATAATTATGGTCTTTATTTAGATAACATACAATAAACCTACTATCAAATAAGAATCTAATAATAAAACACCACTATTAGTCTCTGCACAAGAGAGAGTCTTGACTCAGGTGTCTGAGTCAAGATTGTCTATAATCAGCCTATGACTCTGTACATAATGATCACATTCGTATCAAATAATAGTTACAAAGTCAAAGTTGACAAAAAACCTAGCAATAAATAATTTTTTACATATGACAAAACTGTGTAATAGTCACAAAGTCAAATAATAGTCACAAAGTCAAATATCACAAAGTCACTAAGTCAAAACATAGTCAATAGTTACAGTCACAAAGTCAAATTTAACAAAAATCTAGCAAAAAAAAAAAAAAACAAAACAAAACAGTGTCTACGATATAGACAAATAATAGTCACAAAGTCATAGTTGCCAAAAAAACTAGCAAAAAAACATTTTTACACAAGACAAAACTGTGTCTATGATAGGCAAATTTGACTATTCGTCTATTGTAGACACTATACCGGATGACTTTTTTTACCGTCTCGAAAAAAATTGGGTATACTAGGTGAACGGAGTAGAAGCCTATGGCATAGCAATTTTTTTTTTTTTTTTCAGATATGAAACTAAAATAAAAGATAAAAATATTGAAATTTGGGTGCGTATGATTTAAATTTAAATATTATTTATCGTATTTGTTTATTGAATTATGTTTTTTGTTAAATTTCTGTGTTTATTGTTATAGTATGATAAGTTTACTTCAAATTTGTGGTATTTATCCATAGATCAATTTCTTTCTAGGTTAAAGAAAAAATAATAAAAACTATGCCATAGGCTTCTACTCCGTTCACCTAGTATACCCAAATTTTTACGAGATGGTAAAAAATGTCATCCGGTATATGATAGACGAATAATAGTCACAAAGGGAAATTTGACAAAAATCTACAAAAAAAAAAAAATTATACACAAGACAAAACTGTATCCATGATAGAAAAAGTTATACACTTTCTATCACTGTCCGAAGGATTTTGAAGGAAATTCATAATCCATTGCTACATAATATGTTTAAAAAAAATTGTCTGTTCGACAAAGAGCATTACCTCTCTTCTATACAGTAATATTCTACATATAATATATATGTATGTATATTATAGGTAATATTTATATGTGTATGTATTTGTATGTATGTTTGTTTTATTTTAAGTGTTTTAATTTAATTTTTTTTTTGTTTAACTTTTCTACACACTGTGTCTACATTTCTTATCCAACTTTCCTCTCGCAGGTCTGCTGGAAGAAATTTCTTTTGAAATAAGCAGTACCTTTGTGCTCTTTTATGTTAATATATTGTCCTGTCAACTATTTTGTGTGTACATAAATAAGTAAATAAATAAATAAATAAAAAACACAATAAATATTGTTGAATTGTCAATAAAAAAAATTGTCTCCTGAGTGAGCACTGTCTTAGGCACCGCTCGTAGCGCAACACGCGGTGTCTTTGTGTCGCGTCGCGTGTCGCGCCAGTTTGTAGGAGCCTCTAAGGCCCTCAACTGCCTCAACCATCTCCCGACGAACCCATAATTATTATGTGTTGTTCATTGTGTTCCTTCTTCTTATTGTGCTATAAAATTCAGTATAAACTGGTCGTGAAGGACGTAAAATAGCCACCATAAAACCTTGGAATGTCAGAAGCCTTTAACGGCTGTTCATCTAGGATGCTTTAAATAACGATAGAAATACATTAAAACTTAACTGACTTATACCAAATCTTAACAGAAATAAGTAATTTAAGTTGAGATTTAGATTATAGGTCAATCGAAGGTTAAGCTACACTGCCTCAGTCGGTTGGTGGATGGGTGACCATCCATTACATATCAAGACCCCTCTAAGCCTCGGAAAGCACCTTAAAGGATGACCTATATGTTAGACCGTGCCGGGCTAAACTTCACGAACATTTTATATGAAGCAGTATTATGCTAAACTGTGAAAGAAAACTATTTTGTTTGGAACACGCACAGAAAATACAAAAAGTAAAAAAGGAGCATTAAAAATGTGGCGGTATCAACAACGCCACATGCGAACTACGCATCAAAGACTTGACGTCACAAATCCTGCATCGCGCTATCAGAGTTTACCGCGCGACTAGCATATAATATACAACATCCCGACATCAACCATTGGGCAGTTGCCCACCAGACACAATACCCGTTTGGTCGGAGGATCCACCCTTTACTATAGAGTATGAGTAAACTTTTCACCCTGTTCCTCATACCTCTAAATTGGTGACCCCGAACATGGACATTAGCGCAGCCTTCGTGCAACTACTTCAGCGTGACGTCATCCATCACTTTCTCAAGCTTTCGAGTGGCGAGTTACACAACCAGGCAGCTCCCACGGCTTCAACGGGTATCCTGACCACCATGCAGCGAACGCGCATACCTGGTCATCACCCTCAGCCTCATCAGAAACCTTGGCACAGCACACTGCACTTTCGGCCGGTCCACAAGCAGAGCCCTTCAACGCTCTCCTGGTCGACGCCAGCAGTCAGCCTCAACCCGGCGCTGTATGACGTCCGACTCACTGGATCAACAAACGCAGAGCCACTCCGACTCACTGGGGAATCACCGCAGACAGTTCCGACTCAAAATCAAAATCAAAATATTTTATTTCACATAAACCTACATGGGCACTTATGAAACGTCAGAAGGTAGGTGCACGGTTCCAATTAGTCGTTTCCTATGGAGAAGAGCCGGCAAGAAACTCCACGGTTACTCTTTTAAAAATAATGACTCACCGTGAACTATGCGGCACATAGTTTACCGCGCGACTAGCATATATACAACATCCCGACATCAACCATTGGACAGTTGCCCACCAGACACAATACCCGTCTGGTCGGAGGATCCACTCTTTACTATAGAGTATGAGTAAACTTTACACCCTGTTCCTCATACCTCTAAAAAAACTAACAAAATTTACATTATTTGTTCGAATAAACAAAAAAATTAATAACATCTCAGCATAATGCTACGATAATTAAAAAAAAAAAACCGCATTCCTGGTATTCTAATAGGGGGGTGCAGCATTCGTGTCCCGTCAAACTCAAAACTCAAACCCAAATCATTTATTTCAATTAAACCATTTACAGGCACTTTTGAATTGTCAAGGAGTCGGTCAGTAAGAAAAATGAAGCTATTTCAAGCGTCCCATTCCAAGCGTCCGAGTCTTGGTCCCACAACTTGGTACAAACTGAGCAGACACGGTTCGCGCACGTGATGGTCTAGCTAGCATAAATCATCTAGAAGCCGTTATTGATCCCGGCTGTCATTCTTCATTTTCATTCTAGATCTTTTACAGTCGTTACGGGTCAGAAGCCCGAAGGTCTGACAACCAGTCTAACCAAAGGGGGATTGTGTTATTTATTTATATATAATTTATTGTACACCAAAAAATACATAAAATTTTTGATATGTATTTTTTTTTTACTTATAACAGGGAAAAATTTCTTTAATTTTGGAATTCGGTGTCCTTGTATTTTCGTATTTTGCCACCGACTTTCGAAATTAAAGTTATTTTTAATTTTTTTAAAGTAAAGTTTTGTTTTAACTGTGGCTTCTCAGAGTTAACCATGAGAGGTTGAGACTCTTTAACCGGACTATCCTGTGGTTGCCTTAAGCTCCTAAAGAAACTTAATGCGTCCAGCCAGGGCGTAAAAACTTATAAACTAAACGACTGCACGCTAAGGGCACCCCCTGTGGGGTACGAACCTCGGCTTAGGGCAGAGTTGGAGGGAGGATGGCAAGGGACCGTCGATGGCTGGATAAAATCAGGGTTATGATTATTATCAGGGGAATTTAAAGCTACAGGCTCAGCTATAGCGCGTGCTGGCGCTTCGCTTACGGGCAAGGGTCGGGGAGGACTATTTAGTCGGGGATTTAAAGTAAAGTATACAGCAGTATCTATTTATAGAAAATTTAACTAACAACACGGTACCTGCTGTACCATAAATACTTGTATATCTCCTAACACGCGCATCCAGGTTTGTATCTCTATAAGCAGTCGTGTTTGGAGTGATAACACTGATACGTGGTATATTTTCTGTAGTCCTGATAAGCGCGGTTCGATTCAAGTACTTAGGTACAAGGTATCGATCGAATGCACTGTGAAAGCTACGTCGAAAGCTCTTTTCTGAGTATCTAACGGAACGATTTCTTCAAGATTAGTCGATTGGAAACCGAAATAATGCGGTATTTATATATTTTTTTATTTTTCGGTGCATTCTTGGAAATTGATTTTAAGGAGGGTTTAGTGATGAGCTATTATAGCGTTAGGCTGAATAATACATGTCTTTATGCATTATTTATTTATAGGAGAACCAACAGCTATAACAGATGGATAACAATTGAATATGAAACATAGAGCCAATTACAGGTTCTCACGGGTAAAAACAGAAAAAGCAGTAGAAATCTTAGGATCACTAACAAGCATGATAGAAAAGATTATAAATATATTAAAGGTGCAATAAGCACTATGCACTTCTAGAGAAGTCAGCGTTCAGCTGAGTGCTCGCAGAATAGGTTTTGGTGGTGAATGGGTCAAATGAGAACTCTTTACAAAGAATATTAAAGTCCTTACTCGCTCGCACCATGTATGAGTTTTGCTTGTAGTTAGAAGAGGAAAAAGGAATAGAGATAGGTGGATTTAATCTAACTGATCTCCGAGGGCGATTAAAGCGCAGTTTATGCAGGAGATCAGGACAGTCAATCTCGTTGGAAATAAATAATTATAAGAACCTCTGATTTCAGAACTTCCCCTTATCGTTTACATGATGTTTCTAGTAAGGTTGAAATGCATTTTGCTGTAAAGTTTCAAATCATGGTATGATGATTAAATTGGCAGCATCATTCAAGATTTAGTGGTATTTCTTTTTTAGGTGGGAATTTATCTTAAAGCTTTTCCCGCTCTGGGCGGAGCGGGAGGGCGTCTCAGACTTTTATTGGCTAGAATCCACCCGTGTTCCTTCAGTTGCCTGTGTGCCAGGGCCATGGTATCCCTTTCGGACAAACCCGCAACCCTAACAAGCAGATTTATTGTGTTTTTTTTTACTTAATTTTTAGGTACTTTTATAATAGCAATGCGCATGATAGTCTCATCATACCCTTAATACACACTGCAACGGATTATATTTGGGCCATGAACCTGAACATTCTTCGCATCACCATATGGTAGGGACAGAATTTTATGGAATGAAGCCAAAATCAGTGTACAGTACAACTATTTTCTTAATGACCCTCGGCAAACTTCGTGTTTCGTCAGTCGTCGGATTTCGATCAGTAAATTACATTAAGTTAAAAGAGTATTAAAAACTCTATATACATACTTCCAAGTCGATTGAGAGCGCCCGATCTGGGGCCTTACTCCCGAAAGTGATTCGAGTTTGATTTTGATTCCGATTCGAACTCGCTTCTGGGGCCTTACTCCCGACAGCATCGAGTTCTGAATCAATCGAATTGGGTTCGAATTAAATGCCGATCCATACTCTTGAATCTAACACTAGCGCACGATCGTGCGGTGGTTCGAAGCTAAATCGAGTTCGGATCAGAAACGAAATCGAATCGGAATCAAAATCAAACTCGAATCGTTTTTGGGAGTAAGGCCCCAGCACCAAGTGCAAAGGGCAATTGATAGAATTCAGACGACTGACGAAACACAAAGTTTGCCGAGAGACATTAAGAAAATAGTTGTTCTGTACGCTGTTGAATTAGAAAAAGTATTTATGTGTACAGTAAGATCACATTTTAAACTTAACACACTCAAAGAAACATAAATAAAAAATAAAAAAAATAAAACAAATTCCTGTACGGGGCCAAAAGGCTCCTATCTCAGCATGATGCTGCGATATTTAAAAATAAGTGTCACAGCGCTTGTATTCTGATGGCGCCTGAAAGTGGGTAAGTGAAAAGATTTCTTCAAATCTTTCTATCCAACATTATTTTCCCACATACAGGATGTATTACGAGCTAATTTGTAAATAATAAAACCGATATTAGGGCCGCGCCGCACCGCTGCGCCGGCGCACGCCCACCTTATCCGTCACATCTAAACCTTAACAGCATTTGAATTACATTAATTTGTAGCGGGCCTTATATGTAACTTACCGCGTCATTGGTACGCTGCAAGTTAAAAGCCGAAACCTACTTTGAATGTTAGAAACAGAAGTATAAAGACTTCAGTTCTGTTTCAAACTGAAGTAAGAGGGAGAATGGATTGACCTTACATAGATTTGACTGCTTATCATCAAAACAGTGCCGGAAGAAACTAACTTGTAGGCAGACATGACGAAGTAATCAGTTTTCTTTATTTTACATCGTAGGTATTTACAGAGGACATGCAAAGGGCTATCGGTGAAGAAGATAGAGATTTATTATTTTTCAATTTTGGCAAATATTGGGTATACATCACATCTACATGGTTTTAGGCACGTAGAACGTTGAAAGTTTGAAGTCAGCTAAATAATATATACCCATTATGCTATCTCATACCTATTGATATAATCTAAATGGTCTTCAATATGGTCTGACCAAGATTATGTCTGGACTTTAAAAGGGACTGTGAGTTTGTTTCGATGTTTTTTCTCAGAGTAGTTGGATAGGAAACACCCAACACATCGAGTTTTAAAACATTTTTTTTTAAATATCATTTTACAGAAATAATATCATTTTACAGAAATAAATATCATTTTACAGAAATATCATCTGCCATCTGCCTAGCATTTTCCAAACTATGTTGGGGTCGGTTTCCAGTCTAAGCTACTGCCTATCTGACCTCCACAACCCAGTTACTGGGTAATACGATACCCCTTGGTAAGACTGGTTGTCAGACTTTCGAGCTTCTGACGACGACAGCCGGGACCAACGGCTTAACGTGCTTTTCGAGGCATGGAGTGGTCTTAGTATGTAAAGATGGTCACCCATCCATGGACCAACCGCGGCAGGCGTAGCTTAACCCGATCGATCGACCCGCATGGCTGTTATTACTAAGCCACAAGCTCTACAGAAATATGTATATGTAAGTAAAAAAGTAATATGTATGCAACTGATCAGAAAACCTGAAATGAAACCAAGGTAACTGATATAGCCCGAAGAATTGAGCACATTGCTTGCAGAACAGATGGCCGACGGGGCCGAAAGGTTCTGGAGTGGCGACAGCGTACTGGGAGACGTAGCGTTGGAAGGCCTCCCACAAGGTGGATGACCTTGTGAAGGCCGCAGGAAACCGCTGAATGCGGGAAGCACAGAACTGATCGAAGTGCCGGTGCTTGGGGTAGGCCTATGTCCACCAGTGGCCGTCTTTCGGCTGAAATGATGATGATGATCAGCAAAAACACGTGATACACAAAATCCTCTCCGCTACCGCTTATAACTCGCGCCTCACTCAGATACTAGCAAGTCACGCACAACTATACATGTTCACACGTCGCGGTACGTCCGAACTACTCCGAACAACGACGATTGGGAACGTAGAATCGAACCGATGACGAAATGGGATTAAAGGCCGGCCCTATATGGGGACGTAATGTTGGGCCAATGGACTTCCGAGAAGAGAGAGGAAATTTATGTTAATTTTTTTTTTTTGTTTTGATTGGGCAGATTGTTTTAAGAAGTGTTGGGGCTGAGTGGTTGGAATTACGTTTCTAGTAGTAAGGTGTCTTGGTAAATCAATATCATGGTGTAGCTACATTGAAAGAAATGTTTAGCAAAAACTTGGTTACTGTTTACACAAAAATTGTGACTTGCGAACTAGATGTTATCTGTTACAAAACCCTGTTTTGCACACAACAAAATCGTTTTGTTTAATTTAAGCAAAGTTTATTTCCTTATAACTAAAGTTGAGTTATTTTTGAAGTAATTTAATTAGTTCGGCTAATTATTTTTTTCAGTGTAATTAACAATAGTGGGGAAAGGAAAGAAAATAGTTTTCAATACAGTTGTTAAACATGGCGTACTTTCAGAGGCTATAATTATGATTCGAAAATTAAATCTTTTGCATAGGTATCTTTCTGTTATGCGGTCGTGATTTTTTTTACGAGCTCTATCAGCAGTTGATTTTTTTTTATAAGTCAATATAATAAGTTTAGTAGCAAGGAGTTTTCATACATAGAATAAAATGGAAATGATTTAATACGACGAAAAATGAATGAGTCCGTACGTCTTAGCATTGAATTCTCAAAAGTCTTTTAAATGGTTGTATACCAGTTTTAATTGAATTATTTTCAAATCAACATTTGTCTAAAATCGAATAGGCTGTATATAGGCTGTTTTCGTTGTAAAAAAAATATATGTTTAGTTGCAAAAACGCGCCATTTTCTGAAATTTTTATTTTTATTTGTGATATATTCAATACGAGTATATATGTGATTTGTTTTTTACTATTTCCCACAACTGTATTGAAAACCGTCGTGTGATACATGGGTGTGTAGGTTATTGCAAACTCATGTCATTAAAAACCCTCGCCTTCGGCTCGGGCTTGTTAATGACAGCCCGTTTGCAATAATCTACTTTCCACCCTTGTATCACAATGTACTATAGTAAATGCCACGAGTGACGTTGTTTAAGAGCGTACCAAGGAAACGATACGTAATTGCGATGGTATGTAAAGATGGTCACCCATCCACGGACCAACCACGGCATGCGTAGCTTAACCTGATCGATCGACCCGCACAGGTCGATCGATCGCTTGTTATAAATTAACCACAAGCTCGAGATCGAAAAAAAAAAACATCGATGTATCAATATTTGTGAGATTAAAAAAAAAAAGTCATTTATGAAATTCCATGGTGTTTGTTTTTTAGTCATCATCATCATCATCATTTCAGCCGAAAGACGTCCACTGCTGGACATAAGCCTCCCCCAATTGGGAGGGGTTTGCCATAATCGCCACGCTTGGCAGGCGGGTTGGCGATCGCAGTATGGTGTTAAAAGTGCATAGAGAACGCTTCTGCCCATTCTCTAGTAAGTCCCTTAGTCGCCTTTTACGACACCCGCGGGAGGAAATGGAGTGGTGCTATTCTTTACGTCCGGCACCACATGGTACCTTACCGGTTTTAGTCATATAAACACAAAACTAGGAAAATCATTTCTGATGTTAAATATTAAATCAATAAAACATTATTATATCTAATATTTTTGTAACAATTTAATTAAAAGAGTGTCCATGGAGTTTCTTGGCCGTTTTTCTCCCTAGGTACCTACTACGCTTTGGAATGGGCATGTAGCTTCATTTTTCTTACTGACTGACTCCTTGACAATTCAAAAGTGCCTGGAAATGGTTTAATTGAAATAAATGATTTGAGTTTGAGTTGATACAAAATAAGTCTACTTTTTACGGCTCTTAATTCCTGCGGTTTTAGTCAATGGCGACATCGGTGTTGATACATATTTGATACATTTTCGATACTTGATATTTTATATCGAAATAATACTAAGATATTGCCAAGAAATATCGGTACATCGAACAAAAAAAATGGATGTATCCATACATCGATATTGCAAGCCTACTACACAATCGTGCAAACCAGTGATGAAAGTCAATGTTTCTGTATAAACAGACAAGCCTCAGTCGGAAAACAAAATAATCTTAAGATAACTCAATTTGTCGCTTTACCATATTATACAAACAAGTTTCCCTTAGCGGTCTTCAACAAAATGCAAGGGGTAAACAACTGATTATAATCTATGTTAACTTCATTCGCACAGCTTACGGAAATATAAAATATTGTACAACTACAAACTAGTTAAAATATGCAAGACATACCTCGGAGAAATCTCTCTGCGACATTTTGATTCGCCTACGTTCTCCTTAATCGTATCTGGGAACAGAAACACCGATGTTAAGTGGAAAGCCATTCCATAATAAGTTTTTTTTTTGTTCTAGATTTAGTCATAATTGGTTAATCAGGGGGCAGAGTCACCTGCCAGGGTTGCGGGTTTATCCGAAAGGGATACCGCGGACCTGGCACATAGGCAATTGAAGGACCACGGGTGGGTTTTAGACAGTAAAAGTCTCACACGCCCTCCCACTCCGCCCAGAGCGGGAGAAGTTATTTGATAATGTACAGCACAAAAAAAAAAAAAAAAAGTGAGCCGAGTCAAGAAACTCACTTGATTTATTACTGAAAAATGCGTGCACTGACTGGACGGGTCCACTCAAATCTGTGTAGTTCTTTCCTCCAAGACCCAATACCATTTCATTTAGTGAAACCAAAGGATCGTAAACACAACAATTAAAAAGACCACACAAAACGTATTACTGACTTCGATTGCTCAGTATGTAGACCATAAAGCAATGGTTCAGGTACTGACAATTGGACCTCTGCGCGAATGCCCCCTGCGTATCAAGGATGTGCATCGTTTCCGCATAGTAGAATAGAAACAGTCTAATTGCGACTCGGCGAACATCCCTGATGCGCTGCAGAATCAGGGCAGCCCCATCGTGCTGATGGGGCCTGAATGCATTATTATATTGTACACGCAAGGCGTTGTACTGTCCGAGCGTGTGTGAGACCCACAGGCTGCTCGTGTAGAAAGATGTATAATATGCTCTGAACAAAATTGTTTTCAGTTTAGTGGTACAACTTGCGAGCCATCATATTCGCCCTTACAGACAACTCCCTACGCTCTCGCTCTATGTCTGCACCGTATTTCAGATGAGAGGACATCAATGTCCAATTAATAAATGGATTAGCAATATCCTTGAAAATCATTCATATTGCGATTGATAGTTTACGCAGATTGATGGTCTAGTAACAATAGTAATAAATAAAGCCGTACATCTCCCAAAGCCATTGTAAACAAATCCAACGACAAGTTTGACCTTTCAGACAACAAATACATGCGCGCAATTATGCAATGAAGTCATATGATGCAATGCGATGTGAAATCATATGCTGCACCCAGACTAAGATTCTCACACGGAAAAAGTCAAGATGCATATGTGTACTCTCAAAGCCTGCTCCCACGACACCAATAAGCCAATGTACATCAATGAGGCGGTAAGCCTAATAACTATAAATAAACGCTCGTCCATATTTCAGATATTCAATTTCCCTTAGCCAACTTAGGGCGCGTTCCGTACTATGTCGTGACGATGAATTTATCGTTGGACGAGTGTCGTCTCTAGCTGTTCCCATTATACCGACTGTTTATTGTTGTCGAAATATTTTATCGTTGAACGACTGACTTATCTAGCTGTTCCCATTGGATCGTGACGACATTTTTACTGTTCACGGCAGTCGGCTTGTCGTTTGCACATCGTCAGTCGCCACTACGTTATTTTTATTGTGGCTACGATAGATAGTAGCAATAACGACACATATTGAGTTGCCGACGTTTTTTTATCGTTTTAAGACTGTCGTGATAGTTCCCATTGACTTGACAATCTGTCGTCACTGCAAAAAAAGTCGTGGACGACAGTTAATCGTATCGTCATAATATATATGTGAACACACAATTATAACACAAGCCACGACGCTTTAAACCACACGATAATCTGTCGTCATGACATAGTGGGTACGGGGCCTTACAGGTTTTGTGGAGTGCGGCAAGCCAGGAGCCTAATATATGACATGTTTACGTTCGTTATGTAATTTCCAAGGGAATTTGTAATTAAAAGGTGGCGATTATATATGTAAAGTTAACGTACCTAAAATACAGCTATTTCACATACAGAATGGAGCAATGTTTTAAATACTAACAAACATTATTTTTAATCTGTGTTCATGAGCTTTTTTTTTCTGTCTACACACACGACGTCCGTTATAATTAAAATATAGCTTATTATGCCCTTAGTAGCTAAAGGAATCTAATGGCTTTAATTACTTAATTAGTCCAGTAAAAGGCGAAAACCGGGAATAAAGCTCGCGATTTCTTATAAAGTAAGCGGTAAATTATAGCGTAGCTTTGACTTTGACGTGCACTTTTGAAAGTCACCATTCCATAGTCACACATTACTTTGAAAATTACACCCTAACACGTGTACTTAAGGTTTTAATTTGCATAAAAGTTGATAAGCGGTGATCATGGCAAGGCAATAATACGTTCGATGATCGTTTCCGGTAGCAGTTGTCAGACTGGCCATAGAGACATTAAGAAATAAAGACAGGTAGCTTTAATATCATTTCTATAGGTAATATAATTTTAAGTGTAAAATATTATCGACTAAAATCAGGTTTTAATTGAGTCTACTCTATTCATAATGCTATGTAGTTATTGCATAGTTTCCAGTACCTTCTCTCTGTGAGAGGTAGTGAGCTGTAATCGGTGGCGGATTTACCACCAGGCTGGGGGCTGGAGCCTAGAGTGGCCGATTTTAGGGGGCGGCAAATTTGTCTCAAAATATATTTTTTTGTCTTCCATAAATAAAATAAAAAACATTATTAAAGACAATTTACCTACTGCAGGTCCAGATTGATGAAGAAATTGTTTATTGGGGAAATGTTCTGAAGAGAGTTGTTGACGTAGTGAAGCGACTGTGTTCAAGAGGCCTCGCTTTCAGAGGAAAAAATGAAAAGTTGGGTGATCCGCATATCGGAAATTATTTGTATGATTTTGGAACTGTTAGCGGAATTCGATCCTTTTTTAGTCTGGTGTATTGAGTAGTACATGATTGAGCTTTTCTAAGCTCAGAAATATACCCAAAGTCTATTTCTTGTGACTTGTGTAATCTTCACTAAATCGTGGCTTGTAAAAATAATCTTAAGAATTATGAAAAACGGCTCAATCAGCAACCTCGGTAAGTGTGTCTAGAATTTTCAAATACCTTTTATAAAGATTCACATTGAGACACGAAGCAACAAAATACGATCTAGAGGAATGTGGAGCGTTTTTCTTTAGATTCAATTTTGTTGCTTCAATATGAAACTTCTTTTTGTAAAGTTTAATATTGAGACACGAAGCAACAAAATTATTAGAAAAAACACTTACCGAGGTTGCTGATTGAGCCGTTTTTCATAATTCCTTCTCAGTCACGAGATAATATTTTTTTAAAGAAGTGGTGCTAGTGGGCCGTTTTACACACATTTTCAGATTAAGCTGATCTCTCATTAAATGGAAATCTTATACAATGCAAGATCAGCTTATACTGGAAATGTATAGCTTGATGTGTAGCCGTGTGTACATCGTCATCATTGTGCGTGGTCCGATACGCACTTGGCCAGTTTTAATTCTGCTTACCAATGAATTTTCACTGACTTTAATAATGTATGATATATCGTTGCCTTAGTAGTGAAGGGAGTTATTCCACACTAAACTGGTTCCAAGGTAAAGATAAATCAAACAATCACCACATGATTTTTTGTTTCTAGTTTCATTTAACTCCTTTCACGTGTGAATGAAACCAAACTTCTAGATGAGCAATCACTTAGATCTCTTCACCACTAGAATCTCCGTCTAACGACGAGTATGGCGGTGTTCATAACTCAATTCGGTCAAAAGTGTGGCTTAGCTCTCTTCACCACTAAGGTGACGATATTTTTGTTTTAAGAGAAAATGCCAATAAGTACAATAATTTCATGATCCTGCAAAGATTGTTAATAAAGCGAGTGTTTTAACTTAAAAATCAATTTCTGGTAAATAAACCAGCTTTGCCATTAAATGAGCCGCTCAAACGTGTGGGGAATGTAATGTATATCGATGTCAGATCAACACTTCCTGAGAGATATCTCGTCACATCGCAGAACTGGCATATTAAATCAGATATGCAGATAGATTACACACATTAAAGTAGCTGCAGCGTTTGACAGCAGCTTAGGTAGCGCTTTATTTTATCGTAATGAGTTATTTTCTAATGTTTATCGAGAAACGGTTAAAGATCGCCGCCGACTTGACGTCAGCTTGCCGCATATTGACGCTTCCGCTACAAAAAGTGTGACTCCAAATTCCTTCCCAGAACTCAATTTTAATAAGTATAAAAACAAAAGAATTATATATGAAATTATTTTTGTCTTTCGTTTTTTGCTTATTGCCAAAAGTATTAAAGAAAGAAAGAAAAAGTATTGATTGGGACTCGCACAGGAAGATCACTAACTAAACTAAACACACAATGAAAAAAAAAAAAAAACAATGTCCTGTACGAGTCCAAAAGGCTCCTATCTCAGCACGAAGCGATGCTACAACATTTAAAAATAGTGTCGCAGCGCTGGTATTAGGATTTGGAGTTACGCCCTTTGTAGCGGAAACCGTCGATATGACGATTAAAAGTGTTCTTTTTCTTTCAGTTTTCAGTAGTAAGTTATAAGCGGGTGTTTTAATTGTAGATAAACAGCAATAACTTAAAAACATCCTGTATAATTACAGCTGCACTACCAAAGTACTTTGAAAAACCACATTTGGGTAGCCGGTAAATTTTTATATAGTACTTGCGAAAGAACTGATACATCATGTGTTAAGTTGTTGGTAGTTACAGATCCAGAATGTTTCAGAATTCACGTTTCTATGAAATCGCAGGGCGCTTGTAAAATCTAGCTAAGGAATAATATAACAGTTCGAACATTATGGCTGTAGATTTTACTACAGATGATAATGATTTCAAAATCACAACTTGATGTTTACATGTTGGCTACACTGCCATTTTCGCTCGAGGATTCAAAGAAAGGAACATTGTTTACGAAAGATATAAAACCTTTTCTTCACACTGCTGGCAACACTGTAGTGATACTTGTACCATCTGAGAGTTATTGTTGTCTATGATTATAAGTATGGCAATAAAACAAGAGTCGTAAAGTGACCCTTAAATATTGTAACATTACTAGGTTCGACTTGATAATGTATTACACGTTTATTAGGATGTCAAAGTTAGGTACCATCGCGGTCTCGGTCATCGAACCACCGTAAGGACTATTGCTTGCAGCGCTCGGCCGCTATAGTAAAGTTTACCTACGCTCACGAACCAATAGCATCGCAGCATCAGATTTTTGCTGAGCCCCTTATTTTTGTAAAAAAAAAAAATGACGGATTTGCCGAGGTGGTCAGACATCTGTGATTATTGTAACAGAGACTGAGAAATTTATTTAAACAAAAGTTTTTATTTTTATTGGTCGTCGCAAAAGGGCGCGGCAAACATATGTGGTCATCGTGTGCACGGGATATTGTTTTCAAGGTGGTTAGTTTTCGTGCCCGCGATAGTACTTATCTACAATATTTTCAATCTCTAAACTTTTCCTTTTGAAAGGTGGGCCGATTGCTTTGAACAAAGCAATTAGGAATTAACATTTGAACTCATATTGAACACAGCTAAAGAGAAGTTGCCTAGTAGCAGTAACACCTATTCTAAAACATCACAGATTTTGAAGACATACTTATACAAAGCCGCTGATAGACTTGAGCATTCACTTGTAATGAGCATTCTAGCGCATGTTAAGGCGAGATTTTTCGAGCGTGCATTTTTGTTTTAAGGATGGCAGCTGGGCGCGAGTAAAATGTGCCGTGAATTTCGTTAATTTCGGGTTGAAAATTATATGTTTTACGATATTAACAATGTTAAACCCGACGGACATTACATCATCACAGACGTTTACTATCGTTATACTAAAAAGTAATTTTGGTTCTATCTGCAAATCCGACATGATGCTTCTGAGGTCGAGAAGTGTGTTGAAAAACGTCGTATGATACACGTGTGTATTATGATTACCGTCCTTCGCCGGCTCTCTTAAGACCCTCACCTAACGGCTCGGGTCTCAATGGCGCCTCAGCGGTAATCACCAACATTACACACTTGTACCATAATGTACTATTAGAAATCACACATTTCCACTAAAAACTGCCTGACAGGATTCAGAGCCACTTTTTTGAGAACAACCCCTTAATATAATATCTGTACTCTGTAGTCGTAAAGGCGTAACTATAATAGTCCTGACGGTAACATGAAATTAATTGGTGTTCCACTCAAGTGTAGCAGTAACTGGTTACTTTACTGGTAAGTAAAGTGCGCTCGCAAACTACGGGTTAACTACTACCTATTATTTGGGTAGTTTCGGATTTTTATGGCCATGTTCATGCAGACGTCTTAACTCGATGAGCTGCTTAAATTAAGTGCTTCTCTGCTTAAGGACACTAGTCGGTCATTCTTCCATACAAACGTTGTATGGTGATTACTCGTCTGTTTATCGGTATACATTAAAAATAATATCAATTTGTCTCGCCATACCACAGTCTTGTATGGAAGCAGAATATAAAAAAATAAAATAAAAATTGATTAGGAAATTATGAGCGTCATAACTTTCAACATTAATAAAGTTTCATATTGAGATACGAAGCAACAAAATTCATTCTAAAGAAAAACGGCCACATTTTTCTCGATCGTATTTTGTTGCTTCGTGTCTCAATATGAAACTTTATAAAAGGTATTAGAAAATTCTAGACACACTTACCGAGGTATTTGTTGAGCCGTTTTTCATAATTCCTTCTCAGTCACGAGATAATATGTATATATATATATATATATATATATATAGAGTGGCGCTAGTGGACCCATATATGCCTTCTTAATTTTAACTCATCTTTGGGCGTAAATCAATATTTTATTATATACAGTGTGAAAATGGCAAAATAGAAACCGTACAGGCATAGACAATTTAGTCAAAAGCTCAAACAATTTTATTTTGAGTAGATTATTGGTATCCTGCCTTTTCGCCGAAAATTGTTTAGCAGATTATCACTTGCCAACCAACGTTTCGCCGATGTTTCACTTTGACAACTAACGATTAGCAAATTTTTGTATACAAACAAATTGACAAAGTTTCATTTGGTAGAATTATTGTTAAGCTAATTATTATAATGACACAAAACGTTTGGGACATTTATCATTTGTCAAACATTTCACTAGGCCACACAACTATTAGACGAATGATGTTTTGTTAGTGTAATTTTTACCTACATACATTTTTTATTTAAGAATCTCAAAAATAACATTAAACCTTTAAATTTGTAAAGCAGAGCCATATTACGATAGGTTAGGTTAGGTTAGAGTATGACAATCAACGCACGAGTCGAGCGAGCGAAGCGAGCGTGCCGCGGTAGCGGCCGGCGATGTGCCAGAAGCGAATCGCTTTTGTAAAAGAAACAAACTAAAACATTCTGCTACTTGAAAGTTGGCATTTTAAAAAGTGTCATTATGAAAAGCAGACCAAACGTACAGTTGGTAACTGTGAGGTTGGGAAATAAAACAAAATTATATGATAAGTTGGCAAATCATTATTCGGCGAAATAAAATTCTGCGAAACGTCAGTTAGCAAATGAAAATCTGGCAAAAAAAATTCGGCGAAAAGGCAGAGAACCTAGATTATGATGTATTTGTCATTATATCAATACGCCCAAAGATCAGTTCATAAAATGAAATCGCGCATGTGTGCGTCATTCATTAGCGTTGGTATACTATACAGGAGTGTGTATCCACACGTGCACTAGCTTCTTATTGCTCATCACAGTATCTGTCCCTTTCGCACACGATGTTAGATGAAATATCATGCATTTTGACCAAGCCCACCAACAAGTTCGAGCCGTCGACTAGCTTCACCTCAAGTACTGTAGCTGTAGACAAGGTAATTA
This sequence comes from Dryobota labecula, assembly GCA_947523025.1. NCBI lineage: Eukaryota > Metazoa > Arthropoda > Insecta > Lepidoptera > Noctuidae > Dryobota > Dryobota labecula. Next base: position 15,118,395 of record OX383303.1, read on the forward strand.
AGAATTCGTCAAATATTATTTCACCGATATAATCTGTGGTGGCAATGCCACATGCGAACTACGCATCAGAGTCCCGACGTCACAAATCCTGCATCGCGCAATCAGAGTTTACCACGCGACTAGCAATATACAACATCCCGATATCAACCGTCGGGCAGTAGCCCACCAGACACAATACCCGTCTGGTCGAAGGATCCTCCCTTTTCAATAGAGTATGAGTGAACTTTACACCCTGTTCCTCATACCTCTATACTGGTGAATCCGAACATGGACATTAGCGCAGCCTTGGTGCAACTACTTCAGCGTGACGTCATCCATCACTTCTTCAAGCTTTCGAGCCGCGAGTCACACAGCCAGCCAGCATTGAAGCGAACGCGCATACCTGGTCATCACCCTCAGCCTCATCAGGAACCTTGGCACAGAACACTGTACTTTCGGCCGGTTTATAAGCAGAGCCCATCCACCCCCTCCTGGTCGACGCCAGCAGTCAGACTCAACCCAGCGCTATACCACATTCAACGCAGCGCTACCCCGACTTAGTTGAGAATCTCCGCAGATAGTTCCGACTCACTGTGAACTATGCAACACCCGGTTCAGACTCACTGGAACCACAACTGGCCCTGGCAAGCATCATTTGCACTGACTCAGCCCACTATTGACCTCCGGTCTCCGTAGGGGAGTAATGTGCTGGCATCTACAACGCCACAGCATACGGAGGCACGGCCAACGTGTGCTGGGCCACGTCATTTTTTGTATTTTCGTTGGTAAAAGTTTACTAAACTACAAAAACAGACAGACGGACATGGCGAAACTATAAGGGTTCCTTGTTTAGTACGAAACCCTAAAAATGAAGATCCACGTTACGACCTTCACATACCACCTGCATCAAATTATAAAAATAACGTAAAATAATTGAAGAGAAACCTACAACCTCTGGGCACACTTTTATTCCAAAAACAGGTGTATCAGAATCACGTTCGGTCCAATCTTTTTGTGCTTAACCACAAATTTCTTCAAATTGTTATGTAGTAGCTGAATAATGAACAAAAACACGAGCTTATGCCTCCAAGCTATGCCTCTTATACAGTAGCCAGGTGGCTAAAAAATTCAAATCCTAACTTGGTACGACGTGGTATCATTACAAGCACGTGAAGTGGCGTGAGCCAACGTAATTTGTATGTAATCTCCACGAGATAAAGGGACAATCCTTATTTTGTAAGCTTTAAGACCCAGTTTTGTCTGTTGCATTCTTTTATTTTCTTTTAAATAGGAGTAGGAGAGGTTTGTTTTGAGTTAAAGTCAGATTCTTTAACATCATTATTCTGATCATTATTCTTACAGTCAGGTTGAAGTAATACATTTGTATCTTATGCTTTCGATATTACGTTTAGTCAGCACTGGACTTAGCCGGACTTACTTATTACCTAAATTCTACCTACTTAGTGTTCTACCCGTATACATTTTAAGTACCATCGACAATAAACCAGTGTTGCCAACCTCTACCAAAATTTTCCCCCAAGATTCTTTTAAATTCACAAAAGTAAAATTTCTTTGATGTAGTGCTCAACAGCCCAATTCGTCCGTAACTCCTAAAATACAACGCATAATATTGTTTGTATTTTTTTATATAACAGAATACATAAGTACCTATTGCTAAACTACTTAAATTAAAATGTTATATTGTTGATAATTTCTAGAACGGCATCATCATCATAGTCAGCGGTACTACTATGATGATGAAGTCATACATTCTTACATTAAGGGCCTATACTACCTCAAATAGCTTAGCATGATCCTCCGTTATGTCAAAAATACTGCAGCATTTTGAAATAAATATATGGTAAAGTTGAGGATTAATGTTAAGTACTATGTTAGCCGAAAACACGATTCCATACAATTTTCTGGATAGAAAAAAATCCAAAGTTACCTCTAAACCGAACAATAAACCGCTGGTATTCATAAAATACTTCAAATTAGATAATGAAACTTTGCATATTAACTGAACTAACTATAAAGCAGGGCCTCAAGTCTGCTATTACAATAGTGTCAGAATGGTCTCGCCATTGTGAGTATTTGACAGTGTTTGTATGGCAAATCTGTCAAAAACTCACAATGAAGAGACCATTCTGACACTATTGTAATAGCAGACTTGAGGCCCAGGTCTTATGTTATTTACTTTTTTTAAATGACTATTATTTTCACCGTAAAACGAAATTACCTAAACTATCGGCGCCTTGGAGCCTTTTCCTGTCTCGCTTGCTCGCGTGACCGGTAGCAATAGTGTGCGAGCGAGATACAGAGTGAGGTGGGGCTGAGGTAGTATAGACTCTTAAAGGCTTATCATATTTGCCGTAGGTTTTTCGAGTTGTCATTTTATTCCTACACTGTTGTTCGATTAAAATTGCAAGCCCAAATATCGCCAAAAAATGTATCTCCCTGCAAATCCCCCTTTTAACACTTCTTCCCCCTAAACTTAGGGGGAGAACCCCAAAGTTGTCACCACTGCAATAAACTCACGCCTTCTTTCCATAGGCGTAGGCAGAAACTATAGAATGCCACCTGCTACGATCCTTACAAATATCCCTTTTGCTTCATTTATGTTCAAACATCTGGTTATACACGTACGCCGCGCTGTTCCGAGAACTACGCACCTGACCTTTCTGAAGAACATCATCAATTAGGTCAATTAGGTCTTGTAAATGCCTTTTAATAGTCGGCTTTCATTCATCCTCTCAACATGACCAAACCATCTAAGTATACTCTCTTCAATTTCTTCAAGTAATCGAACAGAAATCTCATAGTTGTATGGTGCTACGACTTTAACGATTTGAAATCGAAATACATTAAATTTTTATAAGAAGAAGAAAATATAAAAGAGTGACTAATTAGGATTTTATTAATTTATTTATTTATTAAAACTGTATGCACAAGTAAAAAAATACTGTACAAAGGCGGACTTAATGCCAGAGGCATTTTCTACCAGTCAACCTTACCTTTTATCATCATCAAATCCTAATTAGTCACTCTTTTATATTTAATGATGATTTAAAAATCATCTATTTGTATCATCATACAAATAGATGATTTTTCAACACGATATCAAATAACGCAATTATTGGAGTAAAAGCGTTCTCATGAGCTTGTAAATAATTAATAAAGCAACAGTAAAATTAATCGAAATTATGAAGGATAGGTATTATAATATATATATCATTAGAACCGTTACCTTCTAAACTAATACAACTTCTAAAGCACCGTTTCGAATTAATGTTACTGAGAGATTTCAAAGATAGATTTTAATGCATTAATTCAAGGCTAGGTATTAGGCATAATTAATAAACAGTTGATCCGAGAGTTGATTAGACTTAGAAACATGCTGGTCCTGCTCCATAGGACAATTTAGAGTCTAGACAAAATCAAACTGGTTGCTAATTTAACTGTATAATTTATAATTTTTATGATATTTATTTTATTTTCTGTGATTAATATAATTTAACAACAATGTTTGTAAATATGTGAGCCCCATGTATCTATCGCATTTATTAATTTTTCTGTCATTACTTCACTTTTCATTATTTTTACCAATTGTGTTAAGTAATTTTTATTCTAGGTACATCGTCTTCACCTATAATTATTAATTCATGTATACAAACTATTGTTAACATTTTAAAAGAGTAAGTATGGAGTTTCTCGCCCATTCTTCTCCATACATAACTACCGTTTGGAAGGGGCAACTAGAATCTATTAGCTATTTTTGTAATTTATGATGTTCAAAAGTGCATTTTACGTGCCTATTTGAAATAAATGATTTGACTTTGACTTTGACTATTTCTGGTTGAAACATTCATATTTAGATATTTAATTAAATGATTTCGATCTTTTCTCAACTCTTCTAGACATCGAGTCTTTTTACCCGACTGCGATGAAGCCAAAAAGGAGGGTAATGATTTTTAGTCATGTTTTCAGCTGCATTTGTCGTTCAAATTCAATTTTTAAATAAAACCATTAACAGCATCACGAATCTTAAAGCATTTACAGTTACGTGTCTCTCAAACCCTTATCAAAAAGGAGTAGAAAGGAGTCGCGTGCGCCGCGTCTCGCCGCAGGCGCGCGCGCATTGACGGTCGGGCCCAATACAATCCTTCACGAAAATACAAATAATACAAAAATACGGCTACCTGTTACTTGTAACGTAGGCAGCACTTAACGTTGTGCCTCTAGCGGTCTATGCCCGATCATGGTGGAATTTTGATGCACATTGATGGGTGTTATTGTTATTTTGTTGAAGGAAATGGGGTTGATTGGGCAATGGACGCTGAGGAAGATTCTTCAGTGTCTACTGAAACTTGTTGCAGTATTCACTTGTCTTATCTAATAGTTTTTTACCGTTTCATATTTGAGAGATTTCCTTTCATTTTAAAACGTTAAAAAATTATGATGTTACGGAGAATAAAGCTCTAACCTTTAGATTTTAGAGGTATGAGGAACAGGGTGTAAAGTTCACTCAAACTCTATTGAAAAGGGAGGATTCTTCGACCAGACGGGTGTTGTGTCTGGTGGGCAACTGCCCAACGGTTGATCGAGAAATTCGAAAATATTTAATTTTCTCTAAAAACCCTAATTTTATACTAAGTTTCATCTCAAAATTTTTGCTCTAAATCGTCTTTGATCTTAGTTTCAATATCAGTATTATAGTACGCGTTCTGAGAGCTCGAGTCCCTTTTTGGTAACGAAAAAAAAACAAGTTTTTAGATATTTTTCAGTTGAAAAACCGGTTTTTTAACCATAATTCAATTTTTTTGTAAAGCATTTATATCCAGTAACCCCATAGATCGGTATCCCTTGCGGAGACGCATCTTTTGACACCTCGCACGTGCGTGCGCCTAGTGAATAGAGAAATTCGAAAATATTTAATTTTCTCTAAAAACCCTAATTTTATACTAAGTTTCATCTCAAAATGTTTGCTCTAAATCGTCTTTGATCTTAGTTTCAATATCAGTATTATAGTACGCGTTCTGAGAGCTCGAGTCCGAAAACCGGGTTTTTAACAATAATTAAAAGTTTTGTATATCATTGATATCCACTAACTCTGAAGGTTTGTAGCCCGCGCGCAGAGGCATCTTTTGACACCTCGCACGTGCGTGCGCCTAGTGAATACAGAACTTCGAAAATATTTAATTTTCTCAGGAGGCTGTCACTCCCCTCACGTACGGCAAAAATGCTGGTCTTTAGGATCATTGAAGGAGACCAACAAGAGGTGTAACTATGCTTGGCACATCTTAACAGCATACATGGTAAAATAAAATTTACCTATGAGATAGAAAATGATAGTACAATTCCATTCTTGCGACGTAAAAATAGGGGTTCGTACTGACGGTTCCCTAAGCCACTCAGTCTATAGGAAATTAGCTCACACGGATCCATATCTACACGCTGATTCTCACCACCATCCCAGACAGCTGAACTCTGTAGTGACTTCACTCACCAACCGCGCATATGATCTATGCGATGAGGAACATTTACGTGCTGAGCTAACACATGTGCAGAGGGTCCTACAGAGAAACGGATATACAGGGACGCCCGCACAACCTAAACAAAAAACGGGTCGTAAGCGCCGGAAATGCGAGGTTGAGAGGCAACCAGCATTTTTGCCGTACGTGAGGGGAGTGACAGATAAGGTTGCCAACATTCTTCGGAAATACGCCGTAAAGACTATATTCACTCCTTTCAAAAAAGTGTCTCAGATGTTGCGTTCGCCCAAGGACAACTTTCCGCTGGAAAAGCCTGGTGTTTATAAAGTAGACTGCAGTTGCGGCAAGTCGTATATCGGTCAGACGAAACGTACGGTAGCTTGTCGAATATCAGAGCATATCAGGGCGGTGAAGAACAACGACACCCAAAAATCGGCCATAGCTCAACATCTTTTGGAATCAGGATCGAACCACTGGATTGAGTTACATAACCCTCAGGTCATCTCGACAGAACGCCACTATATTCCTAGACTGGTAGAGAAGCTATTGAGATTACCAAATATAGGAACTTCAACCGGGATGATGGGTTTCAACTGTCGAGAGCCTGGAATCCAGTGGTTCAGCTGTGTAAAAACCGAAGAAGCGCCGAAAAAAGTTCGCGAGCGGACACAGTGAGTTTCGTGTGTCGGGAACAGAATCGAGTTGCGAGTGACAGTGGTAGCGGTAATGAGTGCAAAAAACGAACAAGAAAGAGGGTAGACCGTTTTGTCTGCTCATAAACACCCACCCGCAGTGACTTCAGTTTATCCGTGATCATGGTGCTTGCAACAGCGCCGAAATATCGGGAACTCAAAACAATTAATAAACATGGTAAATATCCCGTTTATTTTAATAATAGTAATGAAATAGTATATTTTATATCGAAGGACTAAACGAAGCCATAATATACCAGAGGTGGTTTGACTCCCGAGCGTGCGAGGGAGAGTCAATGAAACCGAGGGTATATTAAGTTGACGTTTAGTCTCGAGGTGCAAACTGTACTTTTCACTTTGAGTGCGAGAAAAATAGTCAATTAAGTACAAAACATTTAATAAATATTATTCCTCCAGTCCACAAAACTTTCGTAAGTTTTTAGGTAAATCTTCCGCGATTTTGGCAGCAAAAGATTATTATCTATTATTTCTTTTGCTCTTTGCTCGACGTCAAAGTCTTCACTGTCACTGGACATTTTTAATAATTATTTAAAACCGAACAAAACACTCGACAAAAATTCTGAAATTTTCGCGGTCAGTTTTTCTTCTAAACCAGTCACAGATTAACAATTTAAAACGCATGGCGCCACCTTCTTTGCGGAAAAACCATGGAAATAAAACTCTCAACTTTTTCGCAATGACATCTTCATTGCGAAAAAGTTGAGAGTTTTATTTCCACACTTCACAGATATTTACTGGCTGTTTGAGTTTCTCTATGTCACATGAAGGAAATTAAAAAACTAATTACTTTTCACTCCCTAGAGACTAAAGTGGTCACTTTAGTCCCGCTTCGTAGCTATATTGGCGTACTTTTAGAGCATGAGAAGTGAAAAAAAATATTGTATCACACACAGCGCCTTCCATACCAGCAGTGGTATTTTGTAAAGGTCTCACCGTGAATACTTAGGTAAACTTAGCTTGAAATGCGTTGTCATCCTACCTGATGCTAGGGAATCGGGGGATTGAGCTCACTTCACGCTCACTTCATCTAAGTATTTCACGACAGAATAGCACTGCTGGTTACATTAAAAACATTAAAAAAAAAAAATACTTACGTGCTACACAGTGTATTCTCACGGTCATATTATTATATTAAATTTGTGTGTTACAAGGAGGATGTTACAAAATTCCTATCTACACAAAGGTTACATAGCTAACCCCGTCAAACAAAAACAAAAGCGTTTATAAAATATTCTCACCACGATCACGTTAAAAAGAACCTCTTAATCATTATGCAAAAAAATTACGGACTCATACGAGTAGAATACAAATATAATTGTCTTGTATTATGTTGTTTTTTGTCCGGACATTATATTTTAAACCTGAGTAGGGGTGCGGGCATATAATTCACGGTACCAGCAGGTAGTTGCCGAAATATTAAAAACATAGGTAATTACCGATTCGATTGTTCGCGAGTGCACCGGGCTAATAAGCTATGCACGAACCATTTCAAACTTTTTCAACCCCTCTTTATCTTCGAAAAATTACAGGATAGTTAACAGAACTGGTACCGTGTGGTGCCCGACGTAAAGAATAGCACCACCCTATTTCTTCCCGTGGGTGTCGTAAAAGGCGACTAAGGGACTTACTAGAGAATGGGCAGCAGCGTTCTCTATACGTTAACACCATACTGCGATCGCCAACCCGCCTGCCAAGCGTGGCGATTATGGCAAATCCCCCCCAATGACAAGCACAAATAAAAAATGGTGCTTGGGGGAGGCCTAGGTCCAACAGTGGACGAGTTACGGTTGAAATGATAACAGAACTAAATGTTTTCAGGGGATGCCCGCGTACAAAGATCACCAAGATTATTCTGGTCTTTTTTTACGATAGGTTTGCTCCTTGACTCTAGTCTAGGTCAGAGGTGACAGAGACAAAGTCGACGATGGAGTGAGCCTACCCAGAAGAAGCCTGTTCACTCTCACTTTGAATAGATTAGGGTTGTATGCGTTCGGAAACAGACGCAGGCAGAGAGTTCCACTCCTTTGCTGTGCGCATTTTTAAAGGACGTTTGAAAACGCTTAGTGTGAGTTGGTGGAATATCAACTAGGTCCTTAATGAAAACCTGTATAGCTTAGGGAGTTTGTTGCGTCATTTCTTCTTCCCAGCTAAAGTACTAGGAAGTGGTGAAGGGCAGGCGTTTTGGGGGACTAGCTTATGTAATTTTTCGAAAAGTGCTGATTCTCAGTCTTATTTGAATAAATGACTTTTGACTAACATATCATAACGTTCAGTATAGTAACGCGTTTAGGATGCTGGTGGGGCTGCCCCGCTTCTGTAGTGCATCGGGGATGTTCGCAAATACGCATATGGATTGTTTTTACGCGACAATGCGTAAAAGGTGAGCTTCCCTGGTGCGCAGGGTGTGGGGCAGCACCAACAGTATCTTAGGCATGATTGCCAGTCGCCTGGACTGTGTTTATGTGGGTCGCTGCTGTGCAATTACTCATGGTTTGTCGCAGCAGTGATCTACCGTTATTTGTTGTATTTTTTTTTTTTATCAGTGCTTACTAACATAGTCATAAGTTTTACTAACAGCTTTTGAGTCATGGATACTCGAATAAAGAGAAATTCTATTCTATATCAGTCTGTAATATTCCCGTTGCGTTGCTGGGATACAGATATCCTCTTTTCGAGAGGGAGTGGGCTATAATCTATCCCGCGGGTCTTGTATAGGTTGGTAGATGTCACATGTCTTTGAATTTTTGTTTCTAGGATATGCCGGTTTCCTCAAGATGTTTTCCTTCACCATTTAGAGAGCAGCACAGTGGTGATGAAATCATATGCACAAAGCGCCTGTTTGGGTTCGAACCCATGACCTACAACTCGTAAGTCGGAGCTGTTACCACTGGGTCACCACTGTTCTCAAGCTTGGCTAGGGATTTACTTATCATTTCAGATATTTTGTTCAGATACTAAAAGAAAGCCCTGAACATAGCTCGTGTGCGACTAGTATGTTTTTGTGGGACTAATCCCCCCTGAGAGAATCCCTCTCAGTGGGAAAAACTGAACCCTAATGTAAAAAAAAAAACACTTTCAGGGGGATCTTGGAATAAGTTTTTTTTTTCTTCAATTTTAGTTTTCCGCCCTAAGCGAGATTATCAGGGGTTAATTCTAGACTGTTTTTTTATAGATTCCACTTTTCCTCCTAAGGGGGAATTTCAGAGGGGGGATTTGTGGAATAAGCCGATATTTAATAGGTACCGGGTACAGTCATTCCGGGTAACTTTGGACCACTTAGAAGACAATTTCCGATAGTTAGTCAGTAAAATGTATAGAATTACTATTCAGTAATTGTGATTTATGTGATGTTTCGATGTTTTAAATACCAATTACTTACATTAAAAAGTTTACAAACTATGCGTGAATCCTGAGATAGAGACAGAAATTGTCGTGGTCCAAAGTTGTTTTGATTTTGGGGTAACATTAGACCAAAATTTTTACTCACCTTAAGAACCTATTTTATTGCATTTTTATACATTCTTGGTAAAGGCTCCTACAAACAGGCGCGACACAAAGACACCGCGTGCCGCGCGACGAGCGGTCTCTCATTTGACCATTTGAAATGCTCATAAGATCATCAAGTAAAAATAATGAAAAGTGTTTGTTCAGGGTGTGGTCCAATGTTATAGGATGACTCTACTGTTTACAAGCAAAAAACTATTTCTTGAAATCCACTTCTTTTTTTTTTGACAGTGCCATGGAAATGACGATGACGAACTTATCCGCGAATATAATTGAATGTAATCGACTCAAATTATCTCGGATTTTTTGTTGACGTACATTATACCTTTGTACCTGAGTAGTATAGGTATAATTCACCTGTCTAATGGAATAGTGGTACAACTCAACATTTTTGCGTTTGATGGTTGGAAGTTTTTTAGTATTCGGTAGATGATTATGCATAGTCATATTGGACACTTCGTCAAGGACGTGTCCAGAGATCATTTCATGAATGCAAATATAATTGACTCACTCATTGTTGCTCACGTTTTGTTTTCCATCGAATTCTAAGAGCATCATTCCTTAACTCAATATTATCGAAATCTCTTATTTTTCTAAGCGCTATTCACGATTCTTCCGAGTAGTCGTTTAGTTTAGATTAGTAGTTTATCTTTGTAACATGTACATTTTAGGCTTCCTAATATTATTTTTAATTCAATAACCAAGCCAAGCCTAATCTTCAGTAAGTTATGTATCTGTCTTCCAGTGGCTATCGCTACCATATCACATTTATCACATTTTAAATTAAATTAAATTATACTTATTTTCTTTAAGTACGCTGTGCTGGTACATCGTCTTAATAATTGTTTGCTGCACCGGACGACGTCATTACGTCAACGCCGGCTGTCGCTGAAAACCAGCGCTGGGGCTCTGTCTTGCATAGGGTTGCAGCATAATGCTGAGCGATAGCCGTTTTGCGTGGATGTGACGCATTTTTCCCCCATAGTTCTCAAATTATTATTTTTTGTGTTTATGTTCTTTATTGCGTCATGTTTAACGCAAATAAACGTTGTTTCTTTCTTTCTTTCATATCCTCATCAAACAAGTGCTGATTTTCCAGATTATCGTCCCCAATTTCGCCAAAATAACTTCTTCATACTCGCCAATTTAGTATTCAACAGGTATAATAAATTATTCGTTATATTGGAGACCTTGAGACGGATGTGGCCCTGTTTGTTATTAAATAACATCTCGAATGTCCCCGTACTTGTTCAAGCCGGTATTTAAGTACCACTTGTTTATTTTACTTCTATTTGCTTTTCGGATTTAAATGTTTATTTAGCCGTTGAGTATAGATTTTTGTCGGTGTATTGGCTTCGCTTTTGATGATTTAGCCGGCAGGTGAACCTTGACAAGGCGGGCTACTCATTTGAGGAATTTTACTCGGCTTTTCTGGGCTCTTTTTTCCCTTTTTTTTCTTTAATAGTGGAGATTGCCAGAGGAATTTTACTCGTCTTTTTTGGGTATTGTTCTTCGTTTCTCTTTTTCTTTTTTCTGTTGGTGTAATCGCCAGTTGTTACGAGCTTTACGACAAAAGCTTTCGTCGTATTAATAGGAGAGGGGATGAATGCCTGTAGTACTATAGCGGTCTTGGACATCGGACCACTGTGAGAACTATTCCTGCTTGCAGTACTCGGTCGCTATAGTAACGCTTACCTACCCTCATCAACTAATAGATAATGGTGCCGATTCCCTTGTTCACAAACTATACTAAATTTAAGTTCAGTGCATCTTTTTCTTTCTATTTCATTAAGAAAAGGACAGAAGATAAATTTTAGTTTAATCCTGTCAAATTTTTCACGGGATTTTGTTTTGTGACCTCGATAGTACATAGGTGACTTTAGTACTTAAGTCTGTGATGTCAGTCATGGGTATTATTTTAATGTTCCATTATTTTTCTTTAATAATGTGAAGAGGCTTTTCTCATGCACTGAGATAAAAATAGACTGATAATAATATAAAGGTGTTCTAGCGATAACATCGAACCGTATGGTTCAGTTTGTGAATAATTATTGAGTCCTGAAACTTCAATATTACTTACTGCTAATTAGGTACAACATTTTCTTCAAAATGATGAGTATTAATATCAAAAGACTATCAAAGAACAATTAAGATCTCTCTCAAAAAATAATCCAACTAAACCATAACTTTATCGATTTTCCTAATGATGAATAATTTTACGAAATTTTGAGAAGTTAATGAGATAAAAATTGCAGGGTGACCAAGTAAAACCTTCTTGATGCCTTAATGATTATCAAGGCGCGGTAATCTTTGTAAAGGATACAAAATATGTTTTATTTTCGAGGTCTTTTAGACCCTCCTCGAGTGGGATCAATGTTTAGTTCAGTATAAGAAGGATTAAATTGTGAGTTGTTTCCTCCAAAAGTCAATTACACGGTTGAATTCACCCTCGGAACAATGCGGTGGCTTTTTCACATATAATGTCGGTTCCAATTGGTGTCGGTATTCCGAAATTGTTTCGTCATTTATAATAAGGTATTGGGTTCTGAAGTAATAATACGTAGGTTGTGCTTGATTTAAAACTCATGTAGGTATATAAAAACCACATAATTTATTTGGAAATGACAACTGTCGGAGTTATTGATAACTTTTAACAAAAAATACCTACATCAATTTTGGTATTATAACAGGTTAATTGGTCTATAGTTTTAACGCAAGTTACTCATAGGCATTTAAGACGATAAAGTATGTACAATGTACCTAACTAGCACGGCCATGAATATTAAGTTGAGCAATTAAACCGATAACTCAATTGAGATCATAAATTCCACGACCACCGCAAAGGAATGCGCGTTGATGTCTTTTACTCTACAAACGCAAACTTGCGCACGCGCATACCCGGACGTGCTCTCTCTATATCCATCATAGAAAACTACAGAAAAGCTCACTCTAGGCACAGTTAAATGATCACCCAGCTTTAGATAAAGTACTTGAAAGTACAGACATAACCCATCAAAACAACTTTCTAGTTCGTCGACTTTCGAGTCGGCAGGTGTTAGTGAGTTCACTCCTCAGCATAATGTTTAATAAACCCTCAACTAGATAATGTGTGAACTTACATCAGCGTTTATACACAAAACATAATGTAAAAGACGAAAGCATTTCTCTGTACATACCAACAAGTAACAACTACATACATAAATAGTCACGCACACACGTTAACAACAATATTTTTAGGTTTAAACCACAAATAGGTATACTCACCATCGTGGCCATTGATTTAGACCAATTATAAACCCATTTCTTGGTTCAGAACACGGTTATTACGTACACACAGGCGGACAAACAAAAAATATCAATCGTAAACCACTTTACATATACACAAGTCGGAGTGTTTCACATCACTAGTTAGGTTTATCACTTTAGTACATCACTATTTAGACTTCAGTAGCGTTGAAGTCGTTCGGTGATGTATTCGGGGGATGATTGAAGTTTTGTAAGTCGATGCTCGCGTTTGGCGGTGGCATGCGCTTGGGCAGCCTCTGAACGACTGACTGCCGGTCGCTGGGGATGCCAGCCTTGATCTGTGTTTACTGCTATAGAGCCTTCGTGTTGATGTCGTGGTGCTTTTGAAAAGCTCCTTAGCTTTTCTACCATGCCTTGTTTATATGTGGAGATGAATTTATATCTACTTAATTGTGTTTGAATATTATTTACTGACCGACCCAGACGACCCCACGAATCTCCTCCAGGAGATCAGTAGGGAAACGAGTACAGTTCGAATGAGAATACACAATACACGACTGTCATTTCGACCTCACCGCCGCCCGAGGCCCCGCGCGAAATCCCCGACTAAATAGTCCTCCCCAACCCTTGCTCGTAAGCGAAGCGCCAGCACACGCTATAGCTGAGCCTGTAGCTTTAAATTCCCCCGATAATAATCATAACCCTGATTGTATCCAGCTACCGTCCGTCCCTTGCCTTCCTCCCTCCGATTCTGCCGTAAGCCAAGGTTCGTACCCCACAGGGGGTGCCCTTAGTCGTTTAGATTATAAGTTTTTACGCCCTGGCTGGAGGCATTAAGTATCATTAGGGGCTTAAGGCAACCACAGGAAAGTCCGGTTAAAGAGTCTCAAGATTAACTATGAGATGCCATAAAAAAAATTTAAAAAAAAAATAAGAATATTATTTCTCGAAATATAGAGATTGCAAAACACCGTGAAAAAAAGTAGGTAAATCACTTTTATTCCCAAAAAAAGCCTTCAGCTACAATTTTAATTATTATTTTTTAATGGACTGAGAATTGAAATTTTACTAATCACAGTTTTAATTTTGGGTTTTTATTTGTTTTAATACTATCATAATTTATAATTTTAATTTTAATATATGTGTGTGTCTATGGACTGTGAATGTCTGAATTAAATAAATTATTATTATTATTATTTATTATACACCGTTAAATTTTACATTTTGCAGCTTTTTATGCATTATATGTGTATACCTTAAATATATTTCCTGAAAATCTTACATTTCTTAGATCTTCAGACCCACAAACCAATATTTACCAGTTCGTTCCAAACTTATTATTATTATTAACTCAACATTGAAAAATCTACCATCAAAGGTAAAAAATCTCAGCGTAGCAACACCGGTCGAGCCTCCATTGTATCTTAAGCGAGACAGACGATATCCCCCTCTCTTTCTTTATGTCGGAATGTGACCCGCTATCACCTTGAAGGCCGCAAGCTCTGGACGACTCAATGAAAATAAGAGCTTTTTAACTTCTACACAAATTAAAACTAAAAACTAATACACACTTCAAAGAAAAGAATTAAACACTGACAAATTTAAACTTTTTTACCACTCGACGTAACCACAGAGTACATTTATGTGCATTTGGCTTTGTATATATTTAGTTTCTGGTCATGCCGGATTCCCTAGGCCTGTTGGTGCTGGCTCGTATAAACGCTGCGTAGCTTAGCAAGGAATATAGCGTACAGTTATTAGATGGATTACAGTTTGATACCCGACTTTGGACTTGAGCTATGCTAATAATTGCCTTTGAAATCGATTAACGTTGTATAAGAAAAATCGGAATGATTTGTTGTTGTTGTTTGCGAGTCATTTGGAATGATTCTATTGCTTCTAGATTTTGTTTTTGACACTTCATTTTGAACGTCATTTCAACCCACTAAGGCCCGTATTATAGAACGTCACTCAATACTCAAGCGTTACTTAAGACTAGATTCAAGCCATTTGATTGGTTGAAACTAGTCTTAAGTAACGCTTGAGTATTGAGTGACGTTCTATAATACGGGACTAAGTCACCTAAGTTCTCGTATTTTTTTGCACTTAACCTTTGTTATTTACTTGCATTCCAGCCATAAGAATACACTGAGAATAAGTAACACAATGTTTCTTTAATAACATTAAAGAACACACCTGTTTTCTTGGGGGTATAGTAGAGCCAAAATAGGGGATGTTCAAAGAGGAGTTAATTTCAGGGACCAATAAATAGATATACTCAAAGAGGAGTTACTTTCAGGCGCCAAGCTCTGTAGAACCGACACCAAAGCGGAGCAAACAAAATCTATACATATTATAAACTAGCTGCAGACCGCAGCGTTGTCCGCGTGGCTATTTCTAAAACAGCCCAAGTTACTCCTTATAACATAAGCTATCAGTGAAAGTCTCGTCAAAATCGGTTCAGCCGTTTCGGAGATTAGCCGGAACAAACAGACAGGCACAAATTAAAAAAATTGTTTATTTGATAAGTACCGTAACGTATGTACTGCCATATGCATTTAGTTAAAATATGTTATTTTGACGTTACATTAAACAGACACTTAAATTTTATTTATTAGTATCTAAGATTAAAGTAGCTTTTCGTCTGTCTGTATGACCGTGTTATTCTTTTAAACTCCGCAACGGATTTTGATGCGGTTTTCACTATCATTTAGATAATTTATTCCGGAAGGTTATATGTTAAACTAGCTTTTGCCCGCGGCTTCGCCCGCGTGGATGTCGGTTATCGCATAAAAAAGTACCCTATGTCCTTCTCCATATCCCAGGCTATATATCAAAATTCTAACTTAATAATAATTTTAATGTGATTCACTATGTGAATAGAAACCGAAACAAATGATTTAATATAATAAAAGTACTTATGTTCTGAACGTGAATGAGTCTTTACCTAAAGATAACAAACACAAAATCAAAATACGAAATTTCACTCAAATTCTTAAAGCAATCAATTGTACCAAATTACAACACGAAATAAAAGTGCGACACAAATAATCATTTTAAAATAATTCACGTAAGTACCAACAATGTGAAAACAAAATGAAATCCTCCGAAATGTCGCATGATACACCGTTTGTCCTGTAGAATTCGATTAATCGACTAATACTTGACCGGTTGACATTTTAGCGGGAACACCACTAAACGAACGAAAAAAAAGAAAAGAAAATACGTCTGTACTCTGTGGTCGTGTGGCGGTTTGGCGCGGTGCTTAATGTAAACATTCATCAAGGTTATACGTGCGTAAAGTAATGGATTCAATAAGAAAACGGTTTAATCTTAGAAGAATCTTACACAGAATTACTGAGAAATAAGTGTAGATTTCGTATTGAGTGTTAGTTTATCGAAAAGTGATAAATATGTCAGTGAAAAAGTAACGAAAGTTTTGAAATGCACAAATTTTGATCATAAGGCCGCCGTGTTTAGTCATGTTTTTATGATAAATATTCTTGTATACTGTTTGAAATACACATAAGTAGCTAGCTTATTTATCTACGAACATAATTTGGCTAATAGCTACTGATATTATAGCGTATTGTTATCGTAATCGTATTTCCAAGCGTAAAATTCGGCAAACAAATACCTACAAAAAGACAATAAAATGGATATAGTATGTTATCCTTAAGAGATAGACATATGCCATCGCGGACTTTTTTGAAGACCTTTATAAGATACATAATTCCACCATACATTATTTTGTTATATCTCAAAGGGTTTAGACAGCGTTTTCGTTGAAAGCTCCCAGACGGCTTATTTTTTTCCGACACCTCCAACAAATATCGTTAATTCATACAAAAATGCATACAAAAACTTAACAAATTATATACTAAAACCTTCCTAGAGAACCAAGCTATCCATTGGTGAAAACAGCATGAGAATCGGTGCAGTAGTTTTTGAGTTTATCGCGAACAGACAGACAGACAGACAGACAGACAGACAGACAGACGCGGCGGAGGACTTTGTTTTATAATATGTAGTGATAGTGATAGTGATAGTGATAGTGATGTAGTGATACATTAATATTTAACTTAGATATTATAAAGAAATCTTCATGTTTTATCAAGTCATAAAAACCGTGCGAAGCAGGGAAACTAGTAGAAACTATAATTTGCAATAAAACTTTAGAATAACATTACATATCCTGTGATAGCACGTAATTTACAATAATAAAGCCACTTCCTCAATTAAATATACAATAGACACGAGCCAGGAAATTATAAAAAGGTTCTGAGTAATTTTTGCCGACCGCAAAATATAGCGGATGACTGCGTTTTATCTTGCAGGCGAGTTTAATGTACCTAACTACTTGCTGGCAAGCTTGTATTTCAGAGAGAACTGTGAATTTAGTTATTTTGCTGCTTAGGTACCCACAATGTATAATGCCTCTAACTACCCATACAGGACTTTCCAAGTGTGCGTCGCGTCGGTGGCTAAATCTGAAAGTACTTAAAAAACGGCAAACTACTCAAAGGTTCCGGGCCGAATTAAATGAAAATGAGATGAAAAACACTTGCACTACGCACAATCGGCAAACTAAAGGAAAGTGTCGATATTTAATAAAGCGATTCATATTTTCTTATATAAATTGGCCAGCACATCAAGTTACCACAAACTGTCAAATCTCGTTCGATTTTGAACTTTTCATGAACATTTTTAAAGTTTAAAATTGTTTGGAGAAATTTGAGTTTCGTGTAGATTGATGTGCTGGCCACTGGACCATAACTAATTTTGACTAGATTTTTTCATAAATCGATAGATGCTGTCTTAGTTTTTTTTTTTTTTTTAATTAAAATCGATCCCGAGACTCTTTTGAGTATTTTTCGCTACTTTTTTTGATCGTTTCTGATTTGGCTGTCTATGCCCGATTGAATAACTAACTCACCCTGCATATATTGCGTACAGTACCTATGTGAAATTAATTATAGGTACCTATTTCTGATAATTGATGAGAAAAGAAATTAATAAATAATATTACCTAATGCACCACTATTTTTTTTGCATAACGGGGCGGCCGTTATGCAAATAAATTGAGAACGTAGGGTGCAAGACTGACTGTAGCTCGAACATTGTAGCTTAAAAAAGTTAGGTTTTCTTTGAGTCTCGAATACGAATATTTTGCAAAAATACGGGAGTACTTACAACAAAAACGTACCTAATCGGATTCGACAAAGGACGGATACAATTGTTTTGGAGACTTTTTTGCAGCCGTAGAACCAAGGTTTTGGTTTTATTACAGGTTGTACCTACTGCATAATAAAACCTGCCCTTTTCCCATCCAGTGATATTCGACTGTTCCTGCCATTGAAGCTTAGCTTTTGGAAGGCTCAGCAAGTCATTATTCCACTTTTAAAAACGAAAGAAGCTCGATAACTCATTGTCATCTGGATTTTATCGGAGGAAAACGTGTGGTTTTTGACCTACGAATTTATTGTAGAAATTTTCATTTCCAAAGCCATTTTCAAAGTTTACATTCAAGAGGACAAAGAGGACATCGGATTCGTCAATAAATTGTGTAAATCTGCCTAGATCCTTGAAAAAGGAGAAGTATTTATTACCTAAGTATTAAAAGTGCACTTGTATATAACTTGTAATGAACAATTTACTCTTGTCTTTTGTATTTCGTGACTAGGTAGGCTAATTAGGACTTTGGAAGTAACATTTAGCTTAGAATACAGTTATTTTATGGTGAGGCTTCGGAGTTGCTATCTCACAATAGTACCTACGTGCATGATTATCATCGTCATTAGTTTTTTGTTCTTGATAAGTGATCTCGACTGAAATCACAATGGAAGTAAATGTTAATTAACACACGGAAAAGTGACTTTTCTCTGGTATTTCTGCTTTTTATAGTTTACCTTATTTAACACTAACATAGAATACCAAAGATTCTCTTAGGTAAAACTCCTGCAAAATAAAGAGAAGCAACAATATTAACCTGCAATGTAAACACGAAAACACGTTCAGGCGCGACTACTTCACGCGTAGCAGACACGTATAAATTAAAGAATTAATAATAATTATTGAATTCGTCCAAATAATTACAAGATATCACGATTATATTAGGTGAACCTGTTCTAATTTATCTCACCATGTAACCCAATACGTAACCTAAATTACGCGCCAATCTCCATTGCACCGAATAAAATCGTGAAATGAAACGTATTTTTTTCTTACATTAACATATTGTATGATCTACTAACAAAAAATCAGGTCTTCCAATTTACCTAGTTTATTACACTAATAAAAATAATGAATCCATTTAATTATTTTTATTATAGTGTTCGGTTTTTTATATGATAAAATCGTTTTGATTTCATTTCACTCCAAAAAAGTAAACTGAAACGTAAGTCGTTGCTAGGCAACTGTCAGTTTGACATTCTTGTTTATTATCTTTATTATCTGTGGCGTGTACAGTGCATCAACAACGTTTTATTTGAAATTGCGTGAATGTGAGCAATGAAAATTAATTTTACAAGGAGTAAAATGAATTGAACGTAATCTGTCTGACCTCACATGTTCCAATTACGGGTCGTTTTAGCACCCACGCGAGCGAATGTAACAGTCATGTAATTGACTTGGATCATTACGAAGGAGGTCCAAATCGTGTGCAGTCAACCAAAGAGGTTCGTATTTGTATTGATCTCGCAAAGTGAGTCATTTACTTCTGTTTCGGAAGGTTTCGGATCTAATTCCGTATATGGTCGTTACCTTGTGCTTGTGTTATTATTTTGCAATATTAAAGTTTCAAAGTTTCAAAGTTTTCAGGTGTATTACTATTGTTTTTCAATGTTTCTTTTAAAGTTTGTGTTCTAGCCATGTTTGTATTCTTTGTTCCAATCAGCCTGAGACGACCCTCAGAACACAATTTCTACAAATTATACTTTATTGAATGTAGCTATTAGGATTTCATGAAGTAAGTAATTCAGAAAATATAAATGTAAGGTAAGTCCCACACTGTGGCAATTATAATTTAGATTGCAGGTTTGGTTAATGTTTGTATTGACTTCTTTGCTTTTCTGAGTCATGTTTAGCTAAAGTTCAGTGTGCCTCAATTTCTCGTACATATTTTGAAGGTAAAATGTCTGTTGATGTTCTTGACATTTATTTTTAATGTTATTGAGAGAAACTGTAGCAATAATTTAACTTGTTTAAACATTATCGCTTGGAAGCATGAATTATAATATTCTGGGTATTGATTGGTAGTATTTCTCAATATACGTAATAGAATAAATAAGAGTAAATACTCCTTTAAGACCGAAATTAGCTTCCTCATTGGGACACTTTCTTAGTATGTATGGATGCCATAGTCCCCAACTTACTGTTTCCGAGAATGATTAACAGTACTTGGAAGAGTTGAAAGTACTAGATCAAAGGTGCATTTATATTAGCATTGTCAGAGGTCCCGTATTACCTGGGATGTCCCATATTTCAGACATAATTTTAAACGTCCCACCGGGACAGAGTCTGTCCCATATTTAAACCTTATTTGACTTATTATTAAGAAATCTATCACATTTTGGTTGATTGACATTTACAGTAAGCAGTTGGAACTACGCATACTGAAGATAAACGATCTTCAGTATCCCGTAGTAGTTCCAACTGCTTTGTGGAAAGGATTTTTTTGCAGATGGTATTGAAATGGTCAGAACTAATGTGTGCAACAAATGTACCCCAGATTTGATAAAGAGTGAATTAATTACCATTTTCAACTATGACTATAACTTCATTGAATTTTACAAATAATAAGTATTGATTGTACTTATTACTTATTATTTATAAAATTCAAAGAAAGATATATTGAAACTTACATGATCTTCTTTAAAATCTATACTAATATTATAAAGCTGAAGAATTTGTTTGTTTGTTTGAACGCGCTAATCTGAGGAACTACTAGTCCATACTATCCATATTATATATATTATAATATTATAAATGTGAAATTAACTCTGTCTGTCTGTCTGTATGTAACGTTTTCACGCCTAAACCGCTGAACAGATCGTCATGAAATTTGGCAGAGATATAGTCTGGGATATGGAGACGGACATAGGCTACTTTTTTACGCGATAACCGACATATACGCGGGCGGAGCTGCGGGCAAAAGCTAGTATATAATATATAAAATTAATAAGCACCCTAAAAATGAAAGTCTTTCATCAACATTTAATTTTACCTTACCTATTTGTTTCAGTCAAATACTTGCAGACAATGTCTCGCCTCCGCCCGCAATGGCAGCTGCAAGCACAAGCCGCTCAACGCCGTGATAATGAACTGAAACGTGCCGAAGAGCTACAGAAGGTTGCCACATACTACGAGACCAACACTAACAAGACCAGGCATCATGAGCAGTGGACCACGGAGGGATATTATGAGAAGGCTAATCGAGAGGCTGAGTTGCTGAGTCAGAGGAAGATAAGAGCTGCGTGAGTATATGTTTTTGGAGTTTACTCCTTAAGAATCGATTTTCATTTATGGCCTCCAGTATGGAAATTTTATTAGGAGTGACATTTATACAAGCGTTAACTCAAAAGTTTTTCTGACTTGGATAAACGTCGTTTATCCGTTGTTATTCGCAAATAACACGAATTCAAATTTTGAAAAAAAAAAAAAAAAAAAAAAAAGAACATTACATATTTCACACCTCGATCTAGATATTTCGCCAGTGCGTTACACGATTACTGTCACTTTACTGCATCTAATTAAATCGCAAAGAAATGTCTAAATTATAATCTAATTATTGTTTCATTGAGAATAACTCAATGAAACAATAATTAGATTATAATTTTGTTGCTTAGTGTCTCAATATGAAACGTTATAAAAGGAATTACAAAGTTCTCACTCTCACTCTCTTTTTTTACTCTCTTCTCTTTTCTCACTCTCACTCTACCTCGCTCTCTTTCGAGAGCTAGGTAGAGAGTGAGAGTGAGATAGAGAGCGAGAGTGAGAGAGAGAGAGAGATATTACCCTCCACATATACACAAACTCACTAAATTCGCTCTCTCTCTCTCTCTCTCTTATAATATTAATATAGATTTTTGGGGAGTAATCAGTATTCTTTTTGTACGGTATGACCATAGATTTGTACAAACATGGTTACCTTGCATAGAAGTGCCATTTGAAAGAAATTTAAGGTACCTGAGTGTGTACTCGTAAATTACGTATTCCTTCTTTTTATGAGAAGATTTTCCACTGTGATAATAATTGCATCACAATGAAAAATCTTCTATATATGCTTATCTTGTATGCTGGTTTTCTTATTGTTGTCCTAAAACTATACACCGTGGCATTTTAGTCGTCTTACGAAGATAGCCCTCTTCATGTATCCAATGACTTCTAATCATTCACGTAAAAAAAAATGATTTTTTTAACATATGATTTTTTTAATTTATTTTTTATTAATTATGACGCATGACATAGTTTAAAACACCCTGTTACGAGTGCAGTCCGAGCCTTGTGTTACAAGGGTGCTGCGGAATGGAGCGGCGACATCTTTATTAGAGTTCATTCACCCTAACGCAAAAATGTGTTTCTTACTATTGCAACTTAAGGGTCCGTGCACGAAAAAAACTCGTTTTTGTCAATTTCTTATCTAATTGTCAGAAAACTTGAAATAATCGAAACATTAAGTCTGTGTAACTATAAAAGTATAGTTTTCATGGTGCTAAACCATTTGTGTCAGTCACAGCAGCTTTTAATAGTTTCATCATTTTTGTGCTCTCCAAAATATAGTTTATTTTGCCATTGATTTACTTAATGAAGATATTGTATAATCATTAAATAAAATTTTGATTATATTTCAAGGATAGCTGAAGACTAATTTGTGATTTTAAATTTCTTTATATGATTTGCTAAATAATAGGAAAAATATATATTACTGACGAGGTTTAAAACAAAAAAAGGTTTTTTCAATATAATTTTTCTGCTATATTTTGTATGGAAGTTGAAAAAAGTGTTTCCGCCACATGCAAGTAGACCATATAATAATGTTGATGATATTTTTTAATGTTCAAAATCAAAAGTTGTTTCTTGTAGAATAATGATCAAATGTCAGTCTCGCGTCATTTTTCGGAAAACTTGTTGCAAATATTAGTGATTTACCGTGAGTACTTCATTTATTTGAAAAATCCCTTTCAGCCACATGCAAAACAAAGAACACGACTTTTCAAATCTCAAATAATTTTGTTTAAATTATGTTTCCCTTTCTCACAAACAATGAACAAAATTGATCAAAATCAGTCGATTTCGTGCACGGCCTCTTAAACTTAATCTAAATCCATTCTGCGGCGCCCTTGTATCACAAGGCTCGGACTGCACTCGTACCTGTTACGAGTGTTTTAAACTATGTCATGCGTCATAATTAATAATAAAAAATAAATTTAAAAAAATAATGTTCAAAAAATAATTTGTTTTTACATGAACGATTAGTAGTCATTGGATACATGAAGTGGGCTGTCTTTGTATGACGACTAATATGCCATGGTGTATAATAACCATGAAACAAAAAAAAAAAAAAAAAATCCTTTTAAAAGCTCAATGTCAAGTACATTGAGCTTTTACAAGGTTGTTTTTTTTTTACCAGTCTTAAAAAAGAATTGGTACATAACATCAGTGTAAAAATAAAAGAATTTGAAATATCTGCAAAAAACGGTTTGAATGATATTATCTTTTTTTATTAGCAAAGGATATTGTTATAGTCTACCAGGAAATGGATATAACAAATTCCATTAATTATTGTCAGTACTGGAATTCGTATTGTAACTTTTTGTTTGAAATTTTTAGACAACTTGAAGAACGGCGCAAAAAACTAGAACTGATGTTGTTTCAAGAAGATATGCAGTTTGAACAAGAGCTGAAGACCTTAGCTAAGCAGCCGAAGTTTTATAAGAATGGGTAAGGAGGCTGTTACTTTTTATCTTTTGTAATGAAATAACTGCCCCAGAAGTAGGATTACCATCCGTCTGGACTTAAAAGGATTTGTTTTTAGTTTTTTTTTTTTTTTTTTAACGAGGAGTGAATAAAGAAAGTAATCTTTTTTTTTAATGTTCAGACTCTTTTGCGAATTTGACAGGACCTTCAGGGTTCCATACAAAAAAAAAAAAAAAAACTAAATCCCTTATAGGATCGCTCGCTCGTGTGTCTGCCTGTCCGTCTGTCACAGCCAATTTGCTCCGAATCTACTGGACCAATCAAGTTGAAATTTGGTACACACGGCTACATATCAGGCTATACATTTCCAGTATAAGCTGATCTCTCATAATATGGAAATTCTATACAATGCGAGACCAGCGTAAACTAGTTTTGTATAGCATGATGTGTAGCCGTGTGTACACATGACATATGAACTTCTGTGACCCAACTACGGACGTGTAACGTAAATTAATTAATTTTGAATATAGGGGACAAATGAGAAATTTCAAAAAAAAAAAAAGTTTTTCTAACTGCACCGTTGCACGTTGCCAGGATTTTAGATTTATATTTTTTATAATTTTAAAATAAAAACTTAAAATTATTTAAGAAAATAGATCAAAAGGAAATCACCCAAGCTCCATACAAAATTACCCCAGGCCCGGCGCAAAAGAAACTTATCTCAGCCTTTTGTATATTTTATGTGCAACATTTTTTTAAAGGTGTGATTTTTTGATTGGTGTGAATAATCTATAAATATTTTCAGTCCTCTGCACTCATAAATACTTGTAATTTATGAGTACAGAGGAGGCCCCAGTTACGTTCCAAGCCCCTATTAGCATATTTCTGACTGTCTAAAATTCTTACTACTGTGTACTGACTCCATGAGCAATTTTAATGTCATGAGGTAGTTATTCTTTTAGAAAGAATATAAAAGTAGGTTTTGCTTTCCTTTGTACAGTTCATACCTAAACAAAGTGCCAACCTCAACCCTCAAAGAGATCAACCAGGGTATCATGGCAAAACAGGAGCAGTTACTTCGGCACGAAGCAGAGCTACGATTGCACCACGCGTGGAGTCTGAAACAACCAGAATTAAGAGCTGCCAGAGCATATGTCGCTAATGGCAAGCTCAAATCAGCCTGGTAAGATACTATGACAAATGGCAATAATATGTGACAACTACGGCGTTAGATATAAAGAGCAGCGTGATTCATCATGCGTGGAGACTAAAACAACAAGAACTGAGAGCCGCCAACGCTTATGTCGCCAACGGCAAGCTCAAGCCTGCCCGGTAAGATACACTATAAGGACCAGGGGCCCAAGTCTGCTATTTTTATAATTTCGTCACTCCAACACGATCCCATTGTCATTTTGCTAAAAGTTCGTAATCTGCTAAATTCATAACGGTTGATCATTGGTCGGTCAATGGTCTCGTAATAGAATTGTATTACAATGGCATTTTGAACATTTATTCATGCCAGATTTCATTTATATATATTTTTACATATTATTACATATTATTTATTAGTGTTATAAGCAATCTGAAGTAGTAGGAAGTTTCATTTGTCATTATGTACGAGATTACCAATTCTTTCAATGGAGTGTCAGTGGCTGACCATTGGAAAGTCATAATGACGCCATTATATTAGTAGATTACCAAACTTGTCAAAATCAACAATTATTAAATCAATGATAGACCATTCTGACACTATTGTAATAGCAGACTTGAGGCCCAGGGTGTCAGATGTAAAGAGGAGCAGTAACTGTAGCACGAAGCAGAGGCATGGGTGGTAACAGCGACAGCCTGCACTAAGTACTGCTGATGCTTATGTTGCTAACGGCAAGCTGAAATCTACCTGTTAAGATATTTAATAAGTCTGTAATCATCTAATGCTGAATATGACAATCCAATCAAATGAGGTATCGAAAAGGAAATGATCGTAATGATAATGCTTGTGTTGAGAGCTTGACCAATTTTTTTTATGAGTGGTTTGGGTCTTAATAAACAATGCTGTTTTTTTCCTACATTATATCACGGTTTTGCCCAATATTCCAGGATGGAGCAAATGGTGGAGAAAGAAGTTCAGAAGCAGAAAGATGAAGAAGAGACGCGTAAGACTCTGAAGGAGAGAGACGAGATGCTGCGCAAACAGATACAGATCGAGCAGGAGAGATTGAAGGAAAAGGAGCTACAAGTTAGAGTAAGTAGTAGTTACCCATCCTTTTGATCATCTGCCTAGTCTTTTTCCAACTATGTTGGGGTCGGCTTCTAGTCTTAACGTGCTTTCTGAGGTACGGAGGGGTCTTGGTATGTAAAGAGGTCGCCCATCCATGGACCAACAGCAAGCGTAGCTTAACTTGATCGAGCGACCCATCATTCATCATCATCATTTCAGCCAAAATACTCACTGTTGAGGCCTCCCCCAAGTACCGCCACGTCGACCGATTCTGTGCTTCCCGCATCCAGTGAACTACGGCCTTCACAAGGTCATCGGTCCACCTTGTGGGAGGCCTTCTAACGCTACATCTTCAGGTACGCGTTCGCTACTCCAAAACCTTGCGGTCCCATCTATTCTGCGAGCAATGTGCCCTGCCCATTGCCACTTATTTGGCAATTCTTCGAGCTTTGTCAGTTACCTTGGTTCTCCTGCGGATCTCTTCATTTCTGATCCGATCATGTAGGGAAATCCCAAGCATAGCCCTCACCAATGCCCTTTGAGGGACTTTTAGCCTTCTAATAAGGCCCATTGCGACCACATTTCTGTGCCATAGGTCATCACTGGCAACACGCACTGGTCAATGACTCGCGTTTTGAGACACTGCGATCGACCCGTGCGGCTGTTATAGGTAACATGGCCACAAGCTCCTTCTGAAGAAAAAAAAAAACAAAAACATACAGGGTGTAGGAAATCCCTTCGCAAACTAACAGGGTGCATTCAGCTCCGTATTTTGAATCATATTCCACCGAAAATTTGCTCATGGTTTTTTTTTTTCGTTTTTTCTGTTACTTTTCCTTTATTTCAATATAAAATTAAATTCTCTGTACGCAGCACTCTATTTATGTAAACGGAACAGCTAAAATAAAAATAATCTGCAATGGATGTTGAAATACTCTAACGAACGACGCGTTAAAATCAGCTGAGCACTTTCTGTCTGGCTACAGAGTTTATTGAACTCATCGCGCCCCGTGGCGGGGAGCTGCCGTTCGCTACGTGCGTTTTGCCATGGTAACGATACATTGCGTGTGAGGTAATAAAACAAATCGGATTTATTGGATTCCCATAACGTTCCTGAAATAATTGAATGTACCGATCATCTTAGTATGATGTACTGAATTCACCCCATCAGTCTGCGGAGGGCTGTCCCTTATACCGTGTATACTGTAGTTGGTACCCTTTTTTTGGGCGGGAAATTATCAAATAACGTTACTACATGTTGTCATCGCCCTAAATTGCTGGATGTAGTCGTGACATCATATTTGACAAGAATTGACCAGGATTGAGCAATTTTAGTTGCCCGTGTAAGCGCACCTTTAGTGATATACTAATACTCGACCTGCAATTGCCTATTTCCCGGCCTTTGCAATAATGTACTATTATAACTTAGAAAACCTATTATTATTTTACAGGAGCTTCGGGAAAGTCTCGAAGGCCAAATAGCAGAGTTGAGCGAAAAAGAAACAATAGTCAAACGCCTTCGCAAACAGGAAGAGAAAGAGAAATTAACACTAGACGAGCTACAGTTCATATCGTGCGAAAGAGAGAGGGAACACGCCCGCCTCGTGGCAGAAAGAGACGCCTGTATCATAAACATGGGCTTACATAAGTATAAGTTGAAGAGGAGAGTGATCTCTGTGTTGAAGGAGATTGAATTGGATTTGCAAATGCTGGATAAGTTGCGTAGGACTGTGCTGAAGGTATAATTTAATAAGTTGTTGAATGCGACTCATATTTTCTTAAAAAGTTAATATCTATACAAATAGATACAATTTGAAGTGTTTGTTTGTAATATCAATATAACAGTTTTTTATTCAATGCATGTGAAAGTTTATACCGTTCTTATAAGAAAAAAACATTTTGTTACATTTTTGTCCGTCTGTTTGTTCGGTGTATTTCCGCTGTCCCCATCCCCCGAGTTCCAATGGTATGCATATTATATTTCATATAAAAGGGCGAAAAAAAAAGGGTCCATTTTCTTTTAAGTCTAAGTTTCTAAAATCAGTACTTAAAAGAAAATGGAACCTTTGGTTTCGCCATTTTATGTGAATTACTATTCGCCATTTTGTGGGACACGGGCGGTGGGGACAGCTGGAATACACCGTTTGTTCCGGCTAATCTCCGAAACGGCTGGACCGATTTTAACGGGACTTTCACTAGCAGATAGCTGATGTTATAAGGAGTAACTTAGGCTTAAAGTAGACTTTTATTTTAAAGAAAGCCATGCGGGCGAAGCCGCGGGCATCTGTTAGTAATAATTATAAACAATCCAAGCTATGTAGGTATTGTGTTCACCTCATTACAGACATCTATCTGTTTTCATATAATTTCACAATAAAGTCACAAAAGCATTCTCTCAGTGGACGGAACATAGACCTACAAGACAGTCTGGTAGTCTCTTACAAATACTTTCCCATACATTTTCAGGAGCGCGAATCAGAACAAGAGACTTGCGGGCAGTACAAACGTATTTTAGATGCGGCTCTGGCAGAGTTAGCAGAACACAGAGAGAGGGAGCGACAGAGACAGAAAAGCATAGATTCCATGTATGACGGAGAGGCGAGGCAGATTAATGATAAACAAGATAAGGTGAGATTACTTGGATTTTGATTGACATAAGCCAGTCCCGGACGTACTAATGCGGTCTCGGACATCTGACCACAGTAAGGACTATTCCTTGCAGCGCACGGCCGCTAAAGTAACGATTAACTGCCCTGCATTCCGAATAAGGCCATAATCACTGATAGCCTTCACATCGATAATTTACATTCCGATTTAGAATAGCACGATTATGAAAACTGAGAGCTGTTTGACAGCGCTCACGGTGATATTACTATAGGATAAGGTCGGCGTTATCGCAAGATGGCGGACGTCATGTCGTCATCTATGACGATTCACGGGACATCTTTATCGCGCTCACGCCAATTTGGTACCCGTTTATGAACGCTCAAATCTATCACAGTGCAATTCGGAACGCGGCCCTTCGTTCACCAACCAATAGTATCGCAGCATCAGATTTTTGCTGAGTCCATTGTATTAGAAAAAAAAAAAAAAAAAAATCTGCTGAGGTGTTCAGACATCTATGATCATTGTAATAGAGCGTGAGAAATTTATTTAAATAAAAGTTTTATTTTATTGGTCGTCGCAAAAAGGGGCGGTAAACACATGTGGTCATCGTGTGCACGGGATTTTGTTTTCGAGGTGGTTAGATTTCCGTTGGACAGCCGAATCGGACTACCGTGCACCGTAAGGACTATTTCTGCTTGCAGCGCTCGGTCCTCGGCCGGTTTCTCGTCCATGGGTCTTTTATTGTTCTATTCCTATTAGTCGATAAACTGTGATCATTGTAACAGAGGCTGAGAAATATATTTAAACAAAATATTCCTATATATTTTTGTTTTATTGGTCGATGCAAAAAGGGGAGGAAAACAGATGTGGGCACCATGAGCACGGGATTTTGTTTCGAAAGTGAGCCGATTCGGCTGTCCGCGATAGTACATCAAAATATTTCCTTTTAAATAACATAACACAAGTAACTTAAAATTAATCCAATACCTACATTCGATGGGCGATAACCAATTGAAATTAAATAATAAGTAGTAATCTTCAACCACTCCTAAAAAGCAACATTTATTAATCCAGTTAGCCATCATCTTTTATCGTCTAGCTCCATATTCCGGAAGAAAATTACAGAGTGGGTCTAGGCAGCAACATGGTAGTGTCACAGAATAGAGAGATACAGAAAGCTAAGTTCATACAAAACGAGAAAACGCACGCACACGTGAGCACGCTGGCGCATGCGACTGTCATTATATTGTTTATTTTTTTTTTTCTCTGGTGTCCGCAACTCCACGTCCAACCGCGTATTTTGCGTACGAGTGGGAAAATCGATCATTCGAAAGACCGCCTTGGTGTTACTGACGATGACACGTAGTGTTGCTGAGTTTCCGAAGTAGGTACTTTGGAAATAATAATAATAATCATACTTTACTTTGTATGTAGCTATAAGCGGGCTGTTTCTAAGGAGCACATAAGCTGCTGTCTCGTCTTCCATGCAGGCCCTGCACAGTGGGCTGCCTGTGAATCCGCGGCAAGTGTAGCTTAACCTGTTCGATAGACCTCTGCGGCTATTATTACTAAGCTTCAAGCCCCTCCCTCATCATTTTCTACTGTTTATCATTTCAACTAATTTTGACAAAAGCAAATTAATCTTATTCCAGTTATGGGCTAAAGAACGTGACGCCCGTGCCCTCCTGATGCAAGACGTAATCTCCACTCTCAAGAGACAAGTGGAAGAGAAGATTGAAGCCAACAAACAGCGGCAGAAGGCCAACGTTCTGGAAAGAGAGAAGATTCTAGAACAAATGGAAGAATTCCACGAGGAAGTTAGGGCTAATGAGAGGGCGACGCAGGTATGTATTATTTATTTTTATTGCTCGTTTAATAGTGTTGCGCGCCACAATTATTGCCTGGTACATCGTGACATTAAGTACCACTAGCGCCATCTAGTATCGAGTGGCAGAACTAGTAGACCACTAACGCCATCTGGTATTAAGTAGCAAAACTAGTAGATTCAAGATGCTTCTAGAAAGTTCGATGCTAGAACTTTCTAGAACTATCGACATCTGGTCAGTCGGGGCCGGTATGTACTCGAACATTCTAGATGTTTCTACAGTAGAAGATTCTGGAACTATCTGAGGACTGTATAGTGCCGGTATGGACCCCGACCTGAGTCAGTCGAAAAACAAGCGATCAAGAGACAAGTAAACTTTAAACGACACAAGCGATCTTAAAGTGCGAGCTTAGAGTGATCAGTAGTGCAGTTGTGTTTTTTTTTTTAAATATAATTAATGTATTTGAGTTAAGTGTTGTTTAATTAAAGTGGCATTTTTGGTTATTAAATCGGCAGTTTTTACTGTTACGAATCCAAGCTCGTAACAATAGGTTTGGATGTAGATATTTTCTTGGTGAAATTATAAATGATAATTAATGTTATTTATTTATCTAATTAGTTTTGGCAAATATTACATATTAAATAATAATTGAAAACTTGATGAGGTTGCTGTTTCCCATCTATCCACTCAGAGAAGAAATACCGAAAAAAACTCAGAGGAGTAAAGGTTAGCTAGACTTTGTAACCACGAAGCTAGCAGTAGTATTTACACCCTTATTTCATCTAACATGAAAATATCCGTTTAATGGGGGGCGCATATATACAAAAATTGAAAGAGCATGGCAGTTGAGAGTATGTCATGCTCACTTAAATGTCTCACTGATGATGGCGCGTTGGATCATTCGGTTCCCTACAAAATGGTTGAGCTGGATGGTGCTGATCCACGCGTCATGTTCGTGTGCCGTCAGTTGAGACTGGTCATCTCTTAACTGACAGGGCTTATTTTTAATTTTATATTTTTAATTGTTTTATTTGTTTTTTCATTGTCTCACATATAGAAGCAACAAGAATAATTTACCCAGGATTTTGTAATATCTTAAAAGAGTGTCCTTGGAGTTTCTTGCCCGTTCTTCTCCATAGAGATCTACTTATTGGAATGAGCAACTAGCTTCAACGTTCTGACTAACTAACGACCATCTCATCTTTGACAATTCAAAAGTGCATATAAAGAGTTTGATAGAAATAAATGCTTTGAGTTTGACAACCTTACGGGTTGTAACAAAAAATAAGATATAAAAAAAAATCGACTAGTAATCAAATCAAATCAAAATTTCTTTATTCATACAACAAAGATCCATAATAATAGTAATACCTTATATATATTGTTAGTAAGTTATATTATTATTATTTGACTTTGATATTTATTTCTCTATCTTACATTTATCATTACAGGTTCACCCAATGCGATAAATGCGCCTATATAAAATAATTGTTAATATTAAGTACACCTATAGCTTATTGTAAACAATGCAAAGATGAACAAAGTAAGGTACAAGTTTCTCAGATCGCCATGGAGAATAGAAACTCTCTGTCACTGTTTTCAGAATGCTGTTCCTACTGGCCCGTGTTCTAGTTACTAATGATGCGATTTTATTTTTTTTAATTGTTACATGTTAGCCGTCAGTTCGAATTTGTACAAACATTTCCGACGCACTACTGAAACGGGGCGGTAATAATTGCGCTTGTTACCATCAAACCAACGAAACATTCTAGTCGTAGGGTTCAATAATTTGATTGTGTCTGTAAACCACTCCAATTTCCTCTTACAGCTAAAGAACTCAAAATACACAACCGTGACCGCGCTGCAGTCGCAATTGAACAGTCTTCGCCTACAACAGGAACAGTTAGACGCGACCTGCGCTAAAGAGGCCGAGCTCAGGGAAGTGGCTTCCAACGAGAGGATGCTGAGGAGTGAAATCTCCAAGATTCACCGAGAAGGCAGCACTCAGGCTTGGACGTAGAGAGTAAAAAATTAAAAATATACAATATTCCATATCGATCGATGGTAGATCAATGAACGACCCACTGTCGATCGATATGGACGATCGTAAGTAGTGAATTCCACGCCATTGATCAGCATCGAAAAAAGAGTCGTCGATCTACACGCCATACTATATTGGCCTGAACGGTCTACGTCATCGATCGACGTCGATCGGTCAGTCTGCTTGCATCTTCAAACGATGGTTTCTTTCAATAACGGTCCACAGCGAACGGATTTTTATAATTTTATCTTAATGAAGTGCTCTATCAATATTGTGAGGTCCTATGCTTCGCTTTTCGATCTGTAAATTTACATGGAGAGGACATATGATAAACAAAGTATCTGAAGCTAATAATAATTATAAAAAAGCTTCATTAAGGTTTTTAAAAGCATATAGATAATTTTAAAATACGTTTTTTTTTTTGCAATAATGAGACTTGGACTGAAAGACGAACTATTGAATATATAAGTAAATACCAATATATCGAATAACTCCCAGATCAGGGATGGCGAACCAATGGCACGCGACATAATAATTTGGACCCGGTGTGACGTCATGGTCACATTAAGAATTTATTTGGAAAAAATGGCACATGGATGTAGAGGTTCAGAACAGAAATACAGAACTGTTGATGAACAGTTTATCAAGCTGCTTTTTTATACAGGGTGTTTGGCAGAACGTTGAACATACGAAAATGGTGGATAGGTGGGGTCATCTGCTACTTACTCAGCCCTAATTTATTTGGCCCTGGCCCCCTGGATATTAAAAAAAAAAAATTTTGCTTTCTTTTAGTTTCACCACTTTCTTAACTTTAAAGTGTATTTTTTTATTAAAAATGGGTAAAACAGGCAATATTTTAGTTTATTTTTTTATCTTTAATATTGGCAGATTCTTATAAAATTATTGCTTTATTCAGATGTTAGCTATAAAAAAGTTATGACTCCTCAAACTTACAGAAAGATGTAATAAATAAAAATATTGCCTGTTTTACCCATTTTTAATACAAATTACACTTTAAAGTTAAGAAAGTGGTGAAACTAGAAGAAAGCAAAAATTTTTTTTTTTTAATATCCAGGGGGCCAGGGCCAAATAAATTAGGCCTGAGTAAGTAGCAGATCACCCCACCTATCCACCATTTTCGTATGTTCAACGTTCTGCCAAACACCCTGTATTATGTCTATCATTGTTTGATTTAGGCTTGTCCAAAGCATGTCCGAGCCTATTGTACTGTCCTTTATCTTTCCATAGCTTTCTGTACTAAAAGACTGACAAAAAAAGATTATTTAAATAAATTATTAACATTCTAATGAAATACTAAAGGTCGTAGCACATTTATCAAATCGGAAAGGGATCGTAACCATATCGCCTTCTGCGTCGCCGTCAAACAGTCGTCAACCTTACGTAAGCACGTAACCAAAGCGGATCAGAAGCTCCGATACGTCGACTCGGCTACGGCTAGGTGACGCCGCGCTTACGGCTCGCCGACCGCTGGTTGACGGGTAGTCATTGATTCTATGTCACACCTCTTGTATGGGGACGATCCACTGTGCGCGGGAGGGGCGTGGACGAAGAGACGTAAGCTAGGGTACGGAGAGCCGTAATCTAGGCTACGGAGAACCGTAAGCGCGGGAATTGCAAGTCGACCACGCACCGCACCGCGGTTGTGAGCTTGTCCCGAGGCGAGGCGATTACGTTACGATTCCGATTAGTGTGCGTTGCAGTAGGGAGTTTCATACAAATAATACTGAACGGCTCGAGTTGATACGGTGACGATCCCTTTCCGATTTGATACGTGTGCTACGACCTTAATAAGGCAAAGGTTTTTAGCAACCATATTACTTTATTGTTAGGTTTCCTTTAGTATAAAGCTTAAAAATCATCATTATTATTCACCGGCCATGTCTTTTTCTTCCATACTCTAGTAGTCATCTCGGTAGTTACTCCCTTTCTAGACATATCATCTATCACACAGTACATCCTGTAATGGGTGTTCAGAAGTGAAACAGTACACTCAGTTAATATTATATATTCAAAAAATTCGCAATAATCAGGAACACACAGATTCCACAGTTCCACTGTACACTGTCATCCGCTCAGAAACAAGAGTACCGCCTCCACAGGAAGTCAAACTACCATCCCCTTTATATTATCGTAAATTAATCTAAGCACTTAAATAAATCGACATACTTGTAACAAAAATCTTAAAGCTTATAGGTTTAACAACTACAATTTTATAATTGAATATGATTTACAGTAATATTTCCAAGATAATGAATGCTCAGAGAATAAAGAACAAGTTATTATATATTTAAAATGAACACAAAATATTAGTGTCTATTTGAGTTGATAGATGGCGCTAGTAAGTCTGATAAGTAGATTGCAACGGTCGATCCTGCCCGACTACTGATGACTTGCTGTTATACTAGTTTCTTTCAATGCCGGTAGATGGCGTTGGTTGTTGGTAGTCTTGCTTGACGCTTCCTGGGCTCACAGCTATACAGCTGGTGAATAACCGTTACAATCCGTAGTTTCTTTGGTCTTCCCCTACTCGTATAGCCATCCACATTCATACTCAGAACTTTCCTGACGACATTTCCCTCATACCTCGCATCACATGCCCATACCATGACAACCTAGTTCCGCACAACTTATCAGTCACCGGTTTCACTTTCAAAATTCCTCTTATATAACGTGTTTCTTTTTATATCCCATAACTCTAGGGTTATATTCTATAAGTAAAAATAATACAAAAAGTCCTAGAATATGTGGTCCAAAAATGCATAGTTTCGAAGATAATTATAATCAATCATATTAATTTAGGTCAAAAATTGTCACCCGTATGACGAATTGTTATTTTTGCGACAATGTCAAACTGATGAAACTGAGACCCTTGATGTGTGTAGGACTGTAGGTATTTAAGTTTAATTGATAAATACGAGTAATTCATTTTGATTAAAACCAATCAGTCATATTTAAAGCTAAGAATAGCGACGCTGTCATATTTCACTTAAGGGTGTTTTACATTAATAATCGTGACTTTATCGAAATATAAAAAAAAATATATGTATATATATATAGATAATTTAAAAATAATTCGTAGGCCAGTTGATTCTTAGATATGATGGTCTCATTTATACCCTAGAGTTATGGGATATTAAAAAAAAACACCTTGTATACTCATTTCTTATTCTATCCATTCGCGTAACACCACACATCCCTCTTTGCATTCTCATCTCAGCTGCATGCAATGAGGGCTATCGCACATGAATTCGCCGCTAGAGGCGCTAGTGTAGTGTGAGGTCTCCGAAATGTCAAATGTCACTGTTTGTGGGTGAACTACGTGGGTTTATTTCAAATTAGATTAATGTTGTGAATATTTTGCAATACCTGATTTTAACTATGGCAAATAAGAGTTACGGGTCGGGGAGATTGTCAGTGCTTTGAGACAGTTTCATCCTTCGGAAACTTATGTCCTCCTTTTTTCCGAAAAAACGGAACTGCGTAACACTGCGGGTTGCTTGATATTTTAACGGTACGGTTTTAAGGTATTAAATATAGATTTAATACATTTAAATCTATATTTAATATTTAACTTTGTTTTTACGCCCGTAGAAATAAACTTTGGCAGCTACACTTCAGGACCTTAGTCAACAGTGGCGCCAACTGGTGAGCACTAAAACAGTAGCCCTCTTTGCCTTTCATTAATCCCTTTAGTGGCCCAACATTTTGATCCATACAAGACAGCAGGTCTAACTATTGTTTTATAAATTCCCCTTAAGAGGGTTATCACCTGCAGTGGCATGCACAGAGATTTGAGACAAGGTATGCACAGCTAAAACAAAATTACCTCGGGCAGTCGGGTAAAAATAAAAACTTAACAGTTTCAGCTTATTGAGGTCGGTGGCCTATCGACTACCTATCGCATGATTTTTGTTTGCGACCACCACGAATATCTAAATAAGTGATGGGTCACTTATATGATATCCAAAGTGGGTCAGTGGGTCATCTTAGGGGCAACAAAATTAGATCTAAATAAAAACGGCCACATTCCTCTAGATCGTATTTTGTTGCTTCGTGTCTCAATATATAACTTTATAAAAGGTATTAGAAAATTCTAGATACACCGCTAAAGTTGATTGAGCCGTTTTTCATAATTTCTTCTCAGTCACGAGAACAATAAATATAATGAATATGTTGAATATGTGTGACTGTGTGTGTTGTGTGTGATGTTGTGTATGTTGTATGAATATGTTTTTAAAGGAGTATCGCTAGTGGACCGGTGACAACGCTCTTAAGTGTAAAGCCTAAAAATATAAAAACATTAGAAACTTTTATCTTGTATATTTTAATGCGACTGAACGATGTTTTTGTGTGATAATAAGTAAAGACTTTGTTAGATATAACTTGCTAAGTAATTTTAAGTGGTTTGAGTGTGGTAAATTATACTATGGTCACTACTGAGAACGTAAACACACGTTATTTACTTGCCAAGATTTTTAAGGCAGCTTTTAAAAAAACTTGATAGAATGTATTTTGTATCAAAGACGTTATATTTTGTCTGCTTGACTTCTATCATATTGCCTTCTTGATGAATTTATTGCAAAGATAAAGTCATATTTTTATACTAGTATGAGTGAGTTTGCGGAAAATAAAAGACTTGTATTTTGATCTTTTGGATTTCATTTGGCTTATTATTCCTATATCCTTCCACTGGAACGCCATACGGCAATTACACCAACGGAGCAAAAAATAACTTCATGTGCTATCCTTTTATCCTGTGCGCGGTGGACATCGAACGGGAGGCAACACGCAGCGTGAAGAGACTATATTACATCACACCTTTGCGTGTAATCCTAATTAGGGAAAATATTGTAATGAAATACCCACTCGATGGCAATCTAAAAGAGCCAGAGAAAATTTGGCTACGTGTTCGTACCTTCAGTATCGTTTATCAGTTTCTGTAACGTGCAGGAAATGATATTAAGACGCTGGACACGATATTAAGTGCCCTACAAAGTAAGAAATACCAGTATTTTTTCATCAGTTTGCATTGGAACTTTGGTTAAACTATTTAAGTTGCGCGCCATCTAGTGAAAATATAACTAACTTCTATCTATTTCCACTGGTTTTGACAGTTGACTACTACACAGACCAGTGGAAATTGGTAGTAACTGTGACACTAGATGGCGCTGTAAATATTGTTTATTCCTAATGTACTAGATGTCGCTACGGTCCTTTTAAATGAAGTTTGATAAAGTTGACTAAAGTACAAGGCATACCCGATTTCCTGTAGTACTTAGGGCATAGGTAGGTAATTTATTTTTAGCTGATAAATTACTTACATTAATGCCCTAAGTGGGAATGACTTATAAGTCAGCCCAGGTTCAGTGTCCCGCTTCGGCGCGCCTAAGCTAGAGGGCCTCTGCCAGTTTTTGTAAAAGCTGGCAGAGGTAAACGGCGTACAGCCTTGCAAAGGAGAAGTGCCGAGACGGTTTCCTTCGTCTGCAAGCGGGATCCCGACCCGATCTCGGACCTCATGCACCTTTCAAGCGTACTAGGATGTCTATAACGATCTGTCGGGCTGTGATACACATTCACAGACAGAATCGCCTTGTCGGTGAGCGGCCGTCGAGGCCTCCCCATGCTCTGTGGGTGCTACACCACAGAGAAGTAAGACGGGTAGGTAGGTAGGGGTGGAGGTGCCTAGATATTATGATAAGGTAAACCTACTTCTGTTCATATGAATTCATCAAAGGCATATAAATAGCTACCTACTAACTTTAATACGTTTCTACATTCGCATCAATCAAATCTATAAATAGGTCACCCCAGGGTTCGGGTCTCATAAGAGATTTATTCTAGTGAATGGGTAGTCACCGGTAGTCAGTTTCCATTGATCTTCCTTAACATGATTTCCCTGTGGATTTGACTCAGACAACAATTACTATAGAAATTCGACAAGAACTGTTGCCCGCGAGTTTGTTCAGGTACAACCTTTAATGCCCCGTTTGACCTCTTCAAAGTCGTAGTTAAAAAAAAATAAGGGAATGGAAAGATAATGTCTTGTTTCTATTTATATTACTTCAGGCTGAGTTTTATCTGTTAGTCAGCCACAGTAGGTCCTAGGTACCTACCTAGTAGGGAGTTTACATAAAAACCGGCCAAGTGCGTTTCGGACCACGCACAATGAAGGGTTCCGTAGTTGGGATGAATTTAATGGCTCGTACAGACTAGTGCGATATCGCGGGCGCGACGCGACAATAGTAGCACAATTTCTTTGTCGGTGCCTGTCGCGCCCGCGATATCGCGCGAGTCTGTACGAGCCTTAACCCAGGAACCAACTGAACATTGTAGTTGAAAAACATGTTCTCCTGTACAGAATGTATGGGAGAACATGTTTTTCAACTGCAAATGTAATTTGGTCGACTATTATTTTTCACATATTCAAATACAACCATTTAGTGCTAATTTTTTTTAGTCGAGTCCCCCCTTGACATTTGACTTTAACAAAAATTAGCACTTTAAAGCTTAATATTACGTAAATGAATCCCTGAATCAAAAAATAGTTTTCACAAACCCGCAATATTTTTGAATGGCCTACGCAACGACCCTACAGCTACACCATGGGATAGACGAGAAAAAAAAATCATCAACCCCACTTTACACCTAGGGGAGGTACCCTAAAAAAAGCGGTCAAGAGCGAGTCGGACTCGCACACCGAGGGTTCCGTACTATCAAAAATCATCAAAAAATTTCATTCGTTCAACTAGGATCGGTCAAGAGTTGGCGCTGACCTAAAACCGCAAACTTCTATCACATAGAATACCTAATTTCAGATTTTTCTCTATTCAAACTTCAGAGATAAGGGGGGACGATATTTTTTTTTTACATTTTTCTTCAAAAATCGAAAACAAAGCGCGTAAAAAAAAAAAACAAAGAAAAATGTTTGAGAATGTGCAAATAGCGCTCCACTTCGAATTTTTAGGACCTTCAGTCCCTACTGTGTACGAGAAAATAAAATATATTTCATGACCTGACCCCTGATATGCAATGGCCGATGAAGCCGAGTCGACGCCCAATATATTATAATTTCGAAAAACATGAGTACCTAACCTATGTTACCTACATATTTTTCGAAATGTTTGGAAAATGTTTAATCGTATTTAGCGAACAGTTGAGCATTTCTAAAAACTTACCTCTTATTTTTTATTCAGCATTTGCACGGTGGCCTCTTAAAGGCAATCCTGGCGTACCAGATACAGTATGTTGCCTAATTTTCTACTACTATTAGTTTATTTCTCGGTTGCAGACTATTTATTTGATTGAACTTGTTTTTGTGTGAAGTTATTTAAGTGTTCAGCCTAGAATTTCGAATCGGTAACCACATATTTATTTATTTATTTTATTGTGTTTGGGTGGCTTACAGCTATCAATACAAAAGCAACAGTGAGGTAAACAACGACAAGCCATTTACAAGCCTCCACAGTTAGCAATAGACTATTGTTGCACAAATTTTAAAATTAAGGCCCAGATATATGCTAGTGACCTTGAGTGCGTGTTCTGTACTGATCTCACGCAACGCGCCGTACGTCCAGCCAGTAATAGAATTTACCCATACAGGAGCGCTGTCCCAAATATGACGCATTATTAATTTATTATACATAAAAAAAACGGTATTTTAATAAAACACGTATACTAAAATATCAATAATTAAATTATCTTTAAAAAGGTGAAGGTTTCAGAAAAATACGCTTGATAGATTTTGCGTGATTCTATTTTTTATCCGAGTTAGACATAATTAATTTTACAAATTAATTTCACTATGTAATATAAACATAATCTGAAATATTCACATACTAAGTTAGTAAGAAAATGCTCTAATTTAACATATATTTTTTCCAAATCATTAACATTACTCGTTTAGACGTGATCTTCAGTATAAAATCATTAAAAGTCGACTATCGTCGCCTTAATGGTGCGCTTCCCTGGTGCGCAGGGTGGAGGGCAGATCCAACAGTGTCTTAAGCTTGGTTGCGAGTCGCCTGGACTGTATTTACGTGGGTCACTGTTGTGCCGTCTCTCATGGGATATCACAACGGTGACCTAACATTATTGTTTGTTAATCGTATTGTTTTCCTTGTTTTTGTTTAGTGTCTGTGCTTACTAACATAGCCGTAAGTTTTACTAAAATTCTTGTTGAGTCTTGGTTACTCCAATAAAACAAAATTCTATTCTTAATCAACAATTCGTAAACACTAGGTTTAACTTTAAATTAACTTATCAGTCGTTACATAGGCAAAGGTGCATGCGCAACCGCTATTAGAATGCATCGGAAACTATATTATAGTGTTTATATAAAACAGTAGTAATGGACGCCACGCTGCTTCCAAACAAATCGATTGAGGGGTGGATATTCTTAACAATTTGGTTAAACACTTTGACTGAGCGAATCATAAATGAATTGCTACGGTAGGTAAACTGTGCGAGCGTAAGGAGTATGAAGAAGATTTCTCAAACGACAATGTCGAGGTGGAACATTCAAAGACAGCATAGAAAGAAGTTCAGGACATTCAATCCTTTTCATATTCATATTCATATTCTTTATTGTGGATCATAGGTAGGTAAAATACATACAGTGCTCTTATTAGTAAAATTAGGATCAGCTATGTCCCGCCGCTTAGGCATACAATAACAATCACATAAATCAAATTAAAAAGTATTTAAATAAGTCAAACCAAAATACACCAATTTCAATAAATGTCAGAAGTAACTATATATTAGATTATTATTATTAACCACAGATTATTATTACATATTATTATTATATTATTATTAACCACAAATATTAATTAATTGAATGCAAAAAAAAAAGATACTACTAGATATTCAAACAGTAGGTATCCTTAAAGTTTCTGTACGCATTATGGCTGAGTTAACCTATAATGTGCAAGTGATTTGTCAGTTAGGAAATCTTTTACAGAGTAGTAGCGTTTGTCCACTAACATGTCATGTATATTATTATTAAAAAGAAACTGCAGTTTCTTTTTAAATGTTTTTATTTCTTGAATATTTCTTATAATAGCCGGGATTTTATTAAATATACGTGGAGCCTTGATTGTGCTTTTTCACTAGGAACCGTAAGTCAGATATATTTCTCCGAGTTACAAGTGGAAGTAAGTCTACCAGTAGCCTGGGACGGGCACCAGACCATTCTGCAATGGGCACGGCCCACCCTCCCCCCCTAAGCCCCCCTTGCCGCCTATGTCTAACTCTCCGAGTGCATGCGCGCGACGTGGCGAGCCCACTGCCACTTCAGCTTGGCTTTCTATATAGTGAAAGAAACTGAACCGTCCAAGCTCGGGTCGGTGACGCTGAATCGGGTATTTCACGGCTTCAGTCGGTCGGTGACTCCGAATCATGTATAACCTACTCGGCGCTTAATCGCGTATACTCGGCTCCAGCCGTATGTTTTCACTTGTATTGAGTGGTCATAAGCACACACCCTCTTTTTTACCCGACTGCCTCAGAAGGAGGGTAATGTTTTTCGATAGTAGGTATGTAGGTAGCGTTACCAGGCGTCCGGATAAAGCCGGACACAGTCAGGCTTTTTGGTTGTGTGTGCAGCCAAATTAAACACAGCCTGGTCTGTCCGGCTTTTGTTTGGCTTTTTAAATTTGACCATTTCATCAAATTCAAGAAGATTTTATGGTAAATGAACGTTTTGTTTAAATTTGTTTTCCATTATTGAAATTAATATTGAATGATAATCATAATAAAGAAGACTGATTCATTCAATTTTATGGTTGTTTCATTAGAATTTAAGAAGATTTTATGGTAAATGATAATAAAACAAGGTTTTACTTAAAAACAAAATTGTCGTGTTATATACGACATTTAGTTGGGCTAAGTGGCCCAACTAAATGCAACAAAAATGCTACTAGGGCTAAAACTAAAAAAAATAAGGGTGTCCGGAGTTGGAATAAACACGTGGCTCAGGTGAGCCAGAAAGTCTCGTTCTCACTGCGGTCTCTCTATAGATTCAAGCATTTCCTCCCATCTAGCACCAAACTCACCTTGGTCCAGTCACTTGTGCTTCCTATTATAGACTATGCTGATGTTTGTTGTTCTGATCTTTCCCAAGAACTTCTAAATAAATTGGATCGACTTCTCAACAATTGTATTCGGTTTGTTTTTGGCCTTCGTAAATACGATCACATTTCTTCCTCCCGTTCTCAGCTTAAATGGTTGCCTATCCGACTCAGGAGGTCCCTCAGATCTCTCTGCTTGCTCTTCACGATTATGAACGATCCATGTGCTCCCGATTATCTAAAGAATTATTTCAAAGTGTTGGGCAGTTCTCATAGTCGTAACCTACGAGCTTCCAAGAATCTACTTCTCCAAATTCCTTCACACCGTACCGGTTTTATGTCAAATTCTTACGCTATCTCTACTATAAAGCTCTGGAACGCGCTACCTTTTGGCATTAAAAAAGCTGAAAACAAATTTACTTTTAAAAGAAAAGTTCGTAACCACTACTTAAGTCAGACTAAATAACTCTCAAATGATAGTCTAGTCATAGTAATTATTATTAGGTGGTATTTGTTAAAATATCTATTAGTTTATTTTATTTGTATATGTGTATTAGTATCAATAAAACTATATAAATTCTCTTAATCAAGAAGTTAGTATTTTTGTCATTATTTTTGTACCCTACCACTGTTTTTATATTTAACCCAAAGGTTGACTGGTAGAGAATGCCTTGTGGCATTAAGTCCGCCTATGTACCACTATTGTACATGAAGTTTAAATAAATAAATAAATAAATAAACTGGCTGGTCTGTTAGGTTTCTCGGTTTTAAGACCTGGCAACCCTATATGTAGACTGTGTGTATGTCTATTTATTAATTGGTTTATTTGAAATAAATTCTTCGAGTTTGAGTTTACCAATACATTAGGGAACATACGTGACAGTAACATCGCTATTTAATTATGCAACAGACGCGATACTCGATTCTTAGTACAGATTGTTTTTTTAAGTAACAGTTTAAGTGAATTGTGGCATTTGATCGCAAGGTCCTTGTGACATAAAATTTGTAGTAATACTTATTACCTACTACTTAGGGGCTTGTGTCTAAGTAATAATAGCCGCACGGGTCGATCGATCAGGTTAAGCTACGCTTGCCACGGTTGTTCCGTAGATGGGTGACCATCTTTATATACCGAGACTCCTCCGTGCCTCGGAAATTATGTTAAGGCGTTGGTTCCGGCTGTCATTTGTAGATCTTTGACTGCTGTTAGTCTTAGATAGATAGATAGATGGATAGAATACTCTTTATTATTTACACCATAAAAATTACAGATATAAATGTAGAACTGTTACATAGGGTGTCACAACGGTCTTATCGCAAAAAGCGATCTTTAACAGACAACCTTTGGATGGATCAAAAGTAAAAGGAGAGACAATACTGCAGGTAGTCAGTGGTGTACGATTTACATATACAATAAATACATAAATACATAGAGCATATAGATACTTATACCTATATATAATAAACATGATACAAGAGCAAGGAACTTTAAGTAATGATGATGTTTAAGGAGAGAGGAAGTGATTTTTAACGAGAATTTTAATAGTGGACAAAGATTGAGCATGCCTTATCGAGATGGGCAAGGCATTCCACAGCCGTACTGCTTGAACTATAAAAGACTTGTTATAAAAGCTAGTGGAATGCATTGGC
The DNA here is from genome assembly GCA_947523025.1 of Dryobota labecula. Taxonomy (NCBI): domain Eukaryota; kingdom Metazoa; phylum Arthropoda; class Insecta; order Lepidoptera; family Noctuidae; genus Dryobota; species Dryobota labecula. Next base: position 15,162,676 of record OX383303.1, read on the forward strand.
ATCTCTAATCTCAAGTGTTCCGATGACCTCAGATATCTATTACGTATCTCCAACAAACCAAAAAAAATCGCCAAAAATAATAATCAAATCGCTCCATGTAAAATGCTGTGTACGGTGAGACTGGAAGCTGATCCCAACATAGTTGGGAAAAGGCTAAGCAGATGATGATGAAATATCATTTAAATAGCTAGAAAACCATATAGATAAGTAAGTACATCTGGGGCCTTACTCCCGACGGCATCGAGTTCTGAATCAATCGAATTGGATTCGGATCCATATTCTTGAATGCAACACCAGCGCACGATCGTGCGGTGGTTCGAAGCGAAACTAACTTCGATCGAAAGATTCGTTAGGATCGAAAAGTTAGTACTCCACGCGCCATCTGACAGATAGATATCGAGTTGTTGGATCAAAATTACACGGTATCAAAGAAGCTATTTTATTCAGATCGAGTGAGATTTTACAAAGAAAGAAAAAAAAAAATGCACTAGGGTATCGTTTTTTACGTGGGAAAGTGAAAACATTCAACTACCTAAAAGTTACTAACCAAAGACATAGAGCACTTGACGATGACGTAATACTCGAACCGATCTTGGTTTACAATACGAATTGGTTCGGGAGTAAGGTTTTAAATCGAGTTCGGATCAGAAATGGGTTCGAATCGGAAACAAAATCAAACTCGAATCGTTTTCGGGAGCAAGGCCCCTGACATAATAAAATCTGATCTACTACTTGTCCTACCTATATCACCCGTTTTCTTTTAAGTACCGCCGTAACAGATATTGACAAATTTTGTCCTACGCCTACGCCTACACCCACGACTTACCGCAGCCTTAACCACTGGGCCACCACTGCTCTTATGCTCTACGCCGTAGCCCGCGCGTATCTCGTAGTTTGCGCGTATCTCGTAGTTCGCCATACCTATACTCTGTTTGTAATACGATGAGACATTTAAATAAACCTATTTTACAGTCCGTTCAACAGATTTTGACTTCTATTGCGTTGGTGTCATGACAAATGGCAGCTGCAGTAAACAGTTGGTATTGTTACCACTTTTTTGGTTATAATGCCAGCCTATAACTGTCCTACTGTTGGGCAACGGCCTCTTTTCATACAGAGAAGGCACGAGTATTGATCACCGCCCTTGCTCAAGACGGGTTGGCGATTTCAGACTTATATTAACTATATAAATCCATGTTTCCTTACGATGTTTTTCCTTCACCAATGTCAGTAATGTCCACGATAAACTCAGAAAGTACATATGAATTGAAAAAGTCACATTGGCCCGGATTTGAGCCCACAACCTCATGCATGAGAGGCGATGCGTTAACCAACGGCCATCACGACATTTTGACATCTTATGCCTACGCAACAGAAGTCAAAATCGGTTGAACGGACTGCAAAAAAGTTTATTTAAGGCTTTGACTGCCAGACAACAGACACAATAGAAAAACTATTGTTAGCGGTCACCGGTGACCGCGGTGGCAGTCAATGTGTTATATGTCTAATATTATTTCAAATGGAGTATAGGTATAACTACGGGATACGCGCGGGCTACGGCGTAGAACATGAGAGCAGTGGTGGTCCAGTGGTAACGAAGTGGGTTCGAATACATATCATATACATATCGCACCTTTAGAATTATAGAGACCTAATTTCTTCAGAAGTTGAAAAACATCACCGAATTAGGTCACTATAATAATATTATATTTGAAATTTTAAGATTTCAACCTTTCTAAAGAACATCACCAATGAGGTCACTATAATATTGTGAATTAATTGATGATGTCATTAACTGATGATGTGATTGATGATTTCAAATAAGGTCTCTATAATTCTATTGGTGCGATATATACATATACATATATCATGATATATATCCGTTGATACATATCGGCAAACTCTGGTTCGAACCCTGACAGGTGCTTTTCTTTGTGTGAATTAAATATTTCATCACTACTCCTCTCAAAACGTTGAAGGAAAACGTCGCGAGGGAACCTTCATGTCCTAGACCCAAATATTCGAAAATAACTAACATCTACCAACTCACACCCGGTCACCGGGACGAAGCCTGTGTCCCAGACATTATAGGTTGATTTATATGCTTATGCTATCTATTTTCTTTCTTCTTTGATCTTTCTCCTGCCCGGGCAAATGTAAAGGTAAATAGAATCAATGTGATACTAAGAGCGCATACATCGGTCAATATTATCAATATTATCTCGTGACTGAGAAGGAATGATGAAAAACGGCTCAATAGCGACTTCGGTAAGTGTGTCTAGAATGTATTTAAAAGAAAAAGAAAAAAAAATGTATGTACCTTTATAAAGTTTCACATTGAGACACAAAGCAACAAAAATCATTCTAAATAAAAATGGCCACATTCCTCTAGATCGTATTTTGTTGCTTCGTGTCTCAATATGAAACTTAATAAAAGGTATTAGAACGTTCTAGACACACTTACCGAGGTCGCTGTTGAGCCGTTTTTCATAATTCCTTCTCAGTAACGAGATATTATTTTTTTATGAGTGTCGCTAGTGGACCGATGTATGCGCTCTTAACTAATTTAATTATTAGAATTTGGATGCTATTATTTTCTTTTGTTACGATATCCCCGAGGCAATCAATATGTGAAATTAAGAAATTCACATTTTGATTATGCAACTGAAGAAGATAGATATCCATTACGAATGAAATCGGTTGTCATGTATGGGCATGTGATGCGGAAGATAAGGAATATGTGGTGAGTAAGGTTTTGAATTCCTAGGTAAGAATGTAGATGGCTTTATGAGTAGGGGTAGACCATGACCGAGGGGGTTGCCATAATTGCCACGCTTGGCAGGCGGGTTGGTGATCGCAGTATGGTGTTAAAAATGCATAGAGATCGCTGCTGCCCATTCCCTGCCATGCCCTTCAGTCTCATTTTACGACCATGGCAGGAAATGGGGTGGTGCTATTCTTTACGTCCAGCACCACACGGAACAGGCACTATGACATGGTATTAATAACGAATGGTTTCAAAATAAGACCTAATTCAACTTTTCAGTTGTGCAAATATTTGTATAAGTTACATGCATATCTAATAGAATTGAATTCAGTCACTTTATGTAAGTATAAAAATATGATTGAAACTGAAAAATCCTCCATCAAGGTCCTCCAGGCCGGATTTCGGCCTTAGCGACCAATCTTAGCGGAGACCAGCATTCGGCGCGGGAGATATTTTAGTGCCCAAGTGTGTGCTTAGATGCAGGTGCACTTTCTCTTCCCTAACTTTCATAGTCCGATTGGACGGTAATCCGACCGGAGAGATCAGGTGCAGGGCCAACGGCTTAAAGTACTTACCGAGGCACGGGAGTATCACATTACCGCCAACTTCCAAACTCCGGGATGATACTAAGAAATCGAAAGAAAACATGGCTAGAATGGTGGTGGCTTTGCCAATGATGGCATAAAGAGATGAAAGTATGGAAGACGAAGACATGCTGCGCCGTCTCCAAATAAATTTAGATAAAGGCAGGTGAATGATGATGGACAGCCTAATAACAACGACCTATGACCAGCATCCCTAAGGGTCAAAGCACACACGCTATTTATAGTATCAGCGATCTGCGATTTTGCAACTGTATCGATGCATTTAACTTCTAAAAAGCGTCGAAATCGCCGATCGCCGATGCTAAAAGTATCGTGTCTGCTTTGGCCCTAAGGTCTGCCACGCATGGTGGTTATGAATTTCTCTTCTATGCTTAATTGTAGGTAGTTACCCTTTTTTCCTTCGCGAGCATTACTGCTTCACAGAAGGAGGTGACTGCCTCCCATGCACTTTCGCTCCGTACCATGGCCTGGACCAGGGCCGGACACGAGAGATCGCCGCCACCGATTGCCTCTGTGAGGACACGGCGGTGCTGAACCCAAGCCGGCCAGACCTCCACCGTATGCTCGAACGTGATCTCCGGGCGATCCACACAGTGGTAAAACCTGGGCGTTCCTCCCGCCTTATCCGAGATAGGAACCTCCCGAAACAACCATGTCCAGTGAGGACCTGTGTCAGGCGGAAGGTGAGGACGGCGTGGCGCCTCTCTAGCCACTCCTCAAAGAGGGACTTATCTCCGCAATTGTGTCGTGCATCGCTAAAATCGCATGTGTTAATCGCTGAGTTGCGACAATCGCACCCTTCATGTCACCATGAGATCCCGCTTGAGTAGGTAGTTACCCTAACAGAGGAATCCATCAAACCGTCTAAGTGAAAAGTGTAATGAAATTGTAATTACGCTTGTAAGACATGTACTAAGTCTTACATTTATTTCAAGTAGGTACCTGCCTTACCGCCAAACATTTGCTACTGTTACGCTAAGATGTTCATTTCGTATCTTGGCTTAGCTCTGGTGGAAAAGAGATCAAAGAAGCTAAGTTATTTATTTTATTAATACAAATCGCATCTTTACAGCACGTTCTACCTGCACCGCTAAACCACTGAGCTATGGTGGAAATAGACATTAATCCCCATTTGAATAAATACTAGGCGACACCTTCATTACCATCATCATTTTAGCCGAAAGACGTCCACTGCTGGACATAGACCTCCCCCAAGCACCTCCACTTCGACCGGTTCTGTGCTTCCCGCATCCAGCGGATTCCTTCACAAGGTCATAGGTGCACCATGTGGGAGGCCTTCCAACGTTACGTCTTCCGGTACGCGGTCGCCACTCCAGAACCTTTCGGCCCCAACGACCATCTGTTCTGCGCGCAATGTGCCCTGTCCATTGCCACTTAAGTTTGGCAATTCTTCGAGCTATGTCGGTTACCTTGGTTCTCCTGCGGATCTCTTCATTTCTGATTCGATCACGTAGGGAAACTCCAAGCATAGACCTCTCCATTGCCCTTTTGGTGACTTTTAGCCTTCTAATAAGCGACACCTTTTTAGTCCAAAATAAACCGCGCTAGATGTCGCTTAGTGTAAATGAAAATCTGCAATAGTTTCGTAGCTTATCTTTACCGCCTCGCTACCTCGCACATCTCTGTTGAAAAAGCAGCCTTAAAAACATGGTGAAGATTTACATGTTCTTCATATTACCTAGGTACCCAATTTACTTAAACACCTTTTTGTTGAGCATCTGTTAACGAAATGAACGAGGCAGCTGTTTTACTAACCATCTTATTATTAAATGAATGATTAAATGAAGAAACTAACTACCTAAGTAACTAGTCCAATATCTATTTCAAAATAATCTTATTTAATACAAAACTAAATTGCGTAAATGCATATATGGCGATAAACGTGAGCCCTTTTAAGTTATAATATAGTTCACTCTACTCGCAAACTTGACAGGAACTTTACCGACATCCTATACTAAGAAATTTCAATAATTCGGTGGTAGCACATTAATTTAACATAAGATCGAACTATCGACGCCTACCTATCGCATCGCGAACCGAGATCACAAAATAAAAATAAAGATACGGACGAACACGTCTAGAGGCGGGCAGCTTACATAAACATAGAGATCACGCCCCCAGTCAAAACATTCAACAGAGAACGCATAAAAATGTAAAAATAACTAAAATAAGACACCGGTCCGGCTAGAGAAGTAACCGAAAAATCCTGTCTGTATAATTACGTGGAGCTACCACTCGATCTACCGGCGAGCCAATTTAAATTTACTGCGAACGGCGCACGTGTCCTACAAAATGAAATCCCACTACCGCAGAGAAACACGCACGAAAAAAAATTGTAGAAAAATATACCGCAGGCGCCACCCCCTGAACGTTAGTGGCTGCTTACTTCAACCACGCCTGTTTCTAAGCGCTACTATACCTTTCTCTTTCGCTCTTGTTGCTTCAACATATTGCCGTCTTAGTTGTGAATGCGCGGCCGCCGGAAAACGCCACCTTTTTCGTCAGTACGCGTTTGTGCGTCGCGCGTGTTGGGTGTGTTGAACCGCCGTCGCGGTGTGTTGTGCAGTGCCGTGTACAGGGTGCCGAAGTGGCGGGTTTCCTTGCCGCAGGACGGGGGGCCCATGCCCCCTTTCATCAGCACCACATTGGTAAAAGTTAGTGTCCCGTGTCTTAGTTAGACTGTTTTGTGGAGTGCAACTATGCCGTATGGAGGTTGTTGTCATCATGTTATGTTTTTTTTCTATTATATTTATGTAAATACATCGTAACAGTGGTAAATATGTCCTTTGTGATGCATTCTTTTTTATTCTTTCACGTTGTTTTTTCATTTTAATTTTTTACTGTTTAACAAACTTGTTTCTACCGGAAACTAAAATCATCACTAGGTATCCATTATTTATTAAAATGTATAAATTCACTCATTACTAAAATCATTGAAATTAACAAAAAAAAGTAGCTCTACATTTTCTTTTATCTTGTCAACTCAACCTTAATCCAGATCTATGCCTATCAAACTAAGTTCTAAACATAGACAAGATATCAGCCAATGATCTATTTATGTGTGGTAAACACAGATACATTCAGAATCGGCTCTTATCTTAGGCCTAGGCTCTATAAGATAGGCCTACAGCTCTTGCATATTATTTTGCAATGTTACTGCATGCAACTTGCTCTACTACTTAATATTTACCAAATAATATGGCTCTACTTATCGTAAAATATGTCTAGGTCTTGTATTCTTACTGACAGTAACATTGAACCACTTTTTCTAATAGTTTTTGTGACGTTTTTTTCAATTGAAACACTGTGTAAGAACAGTTTCTTATACTAATCCGTTATCAATAAAAATATTAATCTTTTCAATGTCAAGATTCATAGAGAGATTAAAAAAAAAAAAAATTGGACCCAACACTCTGTTCAATAAAGGCAGATAAAACCAAAGAATTCCGTAAAGTTGTTAATGCTGTAAGTTTTGTTGTACTAAGAAGAACGTATTTAACAACAGCGAAGACAAAAAAGAAAATTATTATAAAACTTAAGTATTGCAGAGATTTACTCCCCCTTGTATGCCAACTTTAGAGATTTCCTGAATTATAAATATTTCAAAATTTCAATAATTCATACAAAAAAGGACGTTAAATTTTTCCTATTAAACTTTTTCTTTCCGTAAGAACCTGATTCGGATTATTATGAATATTTTAAAACAAAAGTTTGCCAAATCGGTGCAGCCGTTCTAAAGTGTTGCGCTTACCAACGAAAAGAATTTCATTTTTATTATGTAGAACATGAGCAAGAAGAAGAAGTTGGAGGCACAGATACAACTACAATAATAGATCTGGCAAAATCCTAAAAACGTAAATTGAAATTTAGAAATCAGAAATGATTCAAAATAATACAAACAGAAGCTTCTAAACAGGAACGGTACGGTATCTAAGGTAAAATATTCAGGATAGCAACTCAATTGACTAGTTTTGATTAAAAAGTGTTAAGACTAAATTTTTCAAACCTAAGCAGTTTATAACACCGTAACATTCAAGCAACAATGGCCATTAAAATTTTCTATGTATATAAAGGACAAAACAATTTTGACACGAGCCTAAAGAATAAAGGAGCATTACGTTTCCAAAATTCGTAATGCTTTTATCAATGAATCTCCACAAACAGGTAAACTCAAAGAAGTCTTAGATAAGCTTCTTAAAACACTTTTAAAACATTCAAAAGTTTTGTCCCTTACTCAGCAGGAAAGAGAACAATACAAAATTAAAAAATATAATCTCAAAACTTCCAAACTCTTTGGTAAATCCTTTTTGGGATCAACTGTATGATCTGCTTAATTTTTTGAGGAATTAGAAATGATAATCTTTCCTTCTAGTGTAAATCATGACTTTTGTATAGTTTAAAACAGTGAGATGATACTTATGAGGGAAGTTTTGATGCAAAAACTGCAAAACTAGTCTTTCTTAGAAAACTTTTATTACTCTGGGTAGATTTGCATACGGCTTACTATCAGATGCTTGTGAAACGGTAAATTAGTTACTGGTAGTTATTTTTGCACTTAGTTTGTTATGAACGATATGAGAAAAATATGTGTTTGCGGAGTCTATTTAGTATCCTTACCCAATGGTGAAACATTTATGGATTTATACAAGAGTTAAGAAAATCATCTAAATATATAGGCAATTATTGCCTTCACTGAAGAAATCTTTTAATTTTTTTCAAATGTTGTGATTTCAACCTTATTTGTACTTCTTAAATGTTGACGCAGTCATTAAATAGGCTGTATAAAAATATTGAGTCATAGAAATAATAGTAAAATGGTGCGTAATCCAATTTCACCACACATAGCTATGGCAAATTAAATATAAACATAGTGAAACACCTTCTACAGTTATACTACATTGTAGTTATGGAATCATTGGTAGACATTAGAATAGCAAGAAAAAATGATGATGATGAATGTCTTTAAAAAAGTTACATAATTCGAATAAAATACAATCAGATAATTATGTTTGCTGCATTCAGATTCGTACACAATCTAGTATAGGTATATGTTTTATAATTTTGGCAGCAAAATACTTTAAGAGCAAAGTTTAAGTCAAGGATTTACTATAATCGGCTTAACTGATTGATATGCCACTTTCACTATCGATTACTTATAATATCCAGATCGTTTTAGTGCCGTCGTTGATGCATTACATTAAATACTAATCTTTGTTACAGTTACCTACCTATTTAGCAGAACAACGAATTAGCGGCTAGCTACAGCTATTTTTATTTCAATCTGCTTCATCATTCCATCTTCTTCTTGAAACAGCTTTATAGGTAGGTAACCAGAGTAGGTACTGCTACTTTAACTATTTCTTCTATCTGTCTTTCACAATTGATGCCAATTTCAAAACAATTTGTCGTTACTACTTTGTTTTTGCTTAACTTACGCATAAACAGATAGCGGCTAAAACTCTTCAATTCTTTATTGCATTCTTTGATAAATTCACTGATTTGCAATACAGTTCTTACAAAGTTACAAATCAATGAATCGGGAAGTCTTGTCTTTAGTTATAGCATATCTCCATACAAACATTTTTTACCTTAGTGATTTTTCTCTGTGTAGCGATGTTACCTCTAAGAATTTTTTATTATCAGTTGAGTTGCAATGAGCTTTTCCGGGTCTTTAGTATATTCCAGTCATGCACAGATATTTTTTGCCAAAAAAAAATTGGTGCTTCACTTTTGACTGCTTCTTGATAGACAAGATACCTACAAATCGAAGTATCTGTGAAACAAAAAGATTTGAGTACTACTTATAGTATTTATACCTTTTTAAGGCATTACAGCTGCTGGTGAATCTCAATCTTTTACTATGATGCCTTTAACTATGATGATGTATACCTGCCTACTCACAGAATGATGTCTTAACATAAGAATACTTGGAGTTACTTTTAGCCTTGAAATCAATGTATGTATATGTGGATGTAATACGCCGTGAGTGCAGAAATGATTTCGATACAACTACGAGTAAGTCCAGTACGCCTCATAAAGTAATATTTTACATTCTGAAATCTAAAAATTTAACAGGGGTAGTCAATAGAATTTCAGCTACTTTGTAGTTGTACGATACCTTTTAAAGAGTTTAAAGTTTGAGTCATATTGTTGCTATAACTTTTATAAGATGGTATTATATAGTTTTTTACATTTGCACTATTTTGTAGTTTTAAAGACTAGTCTGTTTTAACAATCATTCTCTGTATGGCTACAGTGTACACATTAATATCACATACTTTAAGATACTTCAAAGCATAAGATCTCATACCGTCGTGCGTCGGGCAGCCGAATTTATTGCTATCTTTAAAAATCAATACATTTTTATTGCACGTTGTTTGAAAGCGCTGTATAATTCTTGCTCAGTCTCATGAGAGAAAACCGACAAGGCTACATTGTTTTTTAGTATCTACAGTTCTTTACCGTATACACCTGTAGGTACTTGTGGTAAGGTAATAAGTATGGTTTTACTCATTAGTTAGCCCGGATCCTTGCTGCATGTAAATTGGTTCAGCGGTTTCTGAGTAATTGGACGACAAACAGACATTTTAGCGTTAAAATGTTGTGTTTAATAAGTTTACACTTTGTTTTTAAAGTTGCAAAGTTTTTTGGTTTTTGTAACCTCAAGATTGTGTGGTTGTTTTAAGGCGTGTTTTAAATATTTCGTGAAAATAACTTTGTAAATGTTTTGTCATAAGTTCAGAAGCTTTCGGTAACGACAGTTAGTTTATATCTTTCAATTTTATGAGCTTTTCTGAAAAATCTTTATAACACAAAAAAGTTTTCTGAATATTTTTTATTTCCTTTCTTTGCCCAAAATAATAAATACTTTGGTAGGTATTATGATTTTACCGTGTGTTTGTAGGTATACCAAGTAACAATGAACTTGAGCTTTACCAACCGTTGTGTTTTCCATACAATGCAATCATTTACAATTAAATAGGATATTTTACTTAACCAGGATGATTTTTGAAAATAAATTCAGTATAAATCATTTTGATGAAAGTAGGTTACTTAGTTTCAAGAATTTGTAAAATTTCACTGGTTACCAGGCGAAATAACTGTGCATAAGTGCGCTATGCTACGAGTCTTTTTTTTTTTTTTTTGTACATCTGTTAAAAAATGTGCAGTCAGGGTATATAATAGAAAGAGACAGAGAGAAAGACAGAGAGAGAGAGAGTGAGAGAGAGAGAGAGAGTGAGAGAGAGAGAAAGAGAAAGATGGATGGAGGGGCATAACTCTTTTCCGTTACGTGACGATTTCTTAGTAGAAATCGTCTAGTGTGCACTCCTACCGCGTTTAAGAACTTTGTTCCAATAACTTGGCACTTTGTCGTAAGAATGAATTAATGAAATGTACCGACCCCAGCTTGGTTTGACCAGACTCGATTACTCGAATGAACCTGAATAAACCTAAACATTCACACTAGCCTCTGGTTTCATGGTGCTACAGTGACCATTGTATTAAGGAGTAGACCGGGGTACGCGGTAATGGTAGATAAGATGTGCGCATAGTAGATAAAATAAAACACATGACTGTCTTAGGTCCTCAGTGCCTTCTGTTTAATAAAATAAAAATGTTATATCTCTGACACCTCTACTCTATTTTACAAGATGGTTGCCATTTACTCTTTGACATTCTAACACTAATTTATCCACTCAACTATCTGACGATCTGCAAGTCTGCAACACTTAAGCCATTTATCATAATCTTAAACCAGTTTTAACAGAGATAACACTGTCAGATTAATATTAATACCAAAATCCACAGGCTAAACAGCGTGACAGCGGTAAAATTTAACCGAAGAATCACACGCACCGCCGCGTATCCATAACGGCTATTATTCCGTCACAGAATTTGTGAACGCGACTGAAATGGCGCGCGACCAATCGGACGTTCAGATTTGAATATGGAATGTAAAACCGCGGCGACCTTCATAAATTTAGCCAATAAATGACACATGTGAAAAAATGGTGGATATTCTTTTTTTAAAGGGCGCCCGCTTCACTTGTCATTGTTTATTTATACGGTGAAATAACAATGTGATGTGTCAAAGTTGTGTATGAAGAATTGAGGGAGTTTTTATTTATCAGTTTGGGTTTTACGTTGGTTTGTAATGTGTAAGGATTTGTGAACTTTGTGAACTTGGGGTCTTCGTATAGGCAATTCATAAAAATTTTGTGTCAAGAATTTACCAGCCAACCTATACCCAAAGTCTGAAATTCTGATAATTTATGTAAACAAAGGGGATAACATATCAAAAAAATATCTTCGTAATGGTAATTCACTTAAAATGGCGAAAAAAAAAGGTTCCATTTTCTTTTAAGTACTGATTTTAAGAAATAATAATTATAAAATAATCATACCGTAATAATTTTTATAAATTATCGGTTTTAAACAAATTTATTAAAAAAAGGAGATTTTCTGGTATAAAATATTTTATGATACTGGTAACAATGCAGGAGATCCAAACATTTTCAAATTTTTACATCTTCAACAACACTAATATTACAACTCTCATTCATAGATTCTTAATGTAAGTAGCATATCTAGCCACATTTTGGATGAAAACTGTTTTGAGTGGAAATCGATTTTGGGAGGTCTACGTCTAGCAATGGACTTAAAAGGGCTGATTATGACGGACATAGGCCGTATCTCCGACACACTACACTACACTAAACATTGCTTGGCAACGGTATTTTTTTTGCATAGTTCTTATAATTAATTCACTTTAATTTTATAGATTATTATAAACAAAAAAAAAAATAATACGATAAAATGTTTGACACCACTGTCCTGTCATTTTGACAGTGACATTTCTTGACATTACTTTGTTTAGATAAATTATCTGAATAAGAGACTTTGGGTATAGCTTTAACTGACTGCGTAAGGTTATAAAGGTTGTAGGTAGGTACTTCTTCTTCCCTGTAAACAGCTTTATAGTTTAAACAGAAACACTGCCTATTTCCAAACGCTTAGTTACAGCTCAGCAATACATATAACCTCGCGTTATTTACAGTCCAGACATTTACGTATTCCTTGCCGATCACGAGTTGCTAACCGATCGTAACTTCTAGCACTTAAACGGAAAATCTAATTGAAATTTATCTGCTTCTGGTTCGAAATAAGTGCTTGGTGGCTTGGTGCCTAGCTGAAGGTGTAACACCGAGTGCCGGTAATAACATATGTTAATAAAACTTTATTCAAGCTACGCTTTATCGATCGTAAAACTCAATTCCATTATGTTTGTGCCTGTAGAGCTACCAACTTTATGATGAACGAAGTATTGAGTACCTATGGGTACACACATAGGTACGTGATTTACGTTGGTACTTGGGTATGTACTCTTTACGTGTTTTCAGAGCTAGGTCAGACATCAATTCTTGTTTCTAAAGGATTTGTAATGCTCTGAACGTTTTTGATTTTGTTTTGTGATGTGTGAAAGAAAATGGCGGTTAAATTCTGTGTTGAATTGGATTATGTGTTCGGTTGGGGCAATAGAAGGGGTTGGTTTGCATTGTATGAAGCTTATTTTTATGTATTTATCTGTTTGGCTTTATTTACAGCTAGCTTCTGCCCGCGACTTCGTACGCGTCTAATTTCTTGATCCCCCGACCCGCCCCGTCACATCGCATCGCCTGCCGGCAGTATTAGCGTCCTTCCTGACTTTTTTTATTTTTGCTCGGCTCCTGCGATGTTAATAATAGTTAGTAGGTACTATAACCATGTAGTACATAGTTTTTATGTATCATCAATTGTTTTCTCAGCGCACGCCAAATAATGAATTTTATAGGTAAAAATTTGCTACTTTGAGTTACATTATTTCAATTTTCTTAAGGTTCTCAAATGTCTTTTTGGATATAAGTTATAGCTGTGTTACTTCTTGATAATATAGCTTTCTAATGGTGAAAAAAATGTTAAAATCGGTCCAAAAGTTTCGGAGCTTATTCGGTACAAATAAACAAAACAATCTTTCCTCTTTATAATATTACTAGCTTTTGCTCGCGGCTTCGCCCACGTGCATATCGGTTATCGGAAAAACAAGTAGTCTATATCCTTCTCCATATCCCAGGCTATATCTCTGCCAAACATGACGATCGGTTCAGCGGTTTAGGCGTGAAAACGTAACAGAAAGACAGCTACTTTCACATTTATAGTATTACTAGCTTTTTCCCGCGGCTTCGCTCGCAATTAAATTTAAAAAAAAAACTTTAACACTCTACTAAAGTTTCTATAATCATATAATTCAATCATGATTCGAAAGACACGTGGCGCCATCTATAATCATAAGATCATTAAATTGTTATTTTCTTCAGGAACAGTACATTTTTTCGGGATGAAAGGTACCCTATGTCCGTTTCTGTTCACCTGACAACGTATATGCAAAATTTCAGGATGATCGGTTCTGTGGTTTAGGCGTGAAAAGGTAACAAATAAACTGGCAAACTTACTTTCGCATTTATAATATTAGTTAGGATAGTTAGGATTAGTATGGATTAGTATGGATAGTATAGATATATTCTGTACTCTTGGCCTTAATACCGTGTAAAGTCATCCGGTGAAGAGTTACCCTACTAATCAAGCAAATATAGAATCAAGTCCTGTTTTATTATGTTCCACCATTTAAGTATACCTTGTGTAGGTGCTCCTTCGTGCTTGTGGAGGAGGAGCTCGTGGCTAAGTCCGTGGATGGGTGACCATCTTTATATAACGAGACTCCTTCATGCCTCGGAAACCACGTTAAGCCGTTGGTCCCGGCTGTCATTCGTGGATCTTTGACAGTCTTTAGGTACGGGTCGTCAGAAGCCCTAGAATCTGACAACCAGTCTTACCAAGGGGTATCGTATTACTCAGTTACTGGGTTGTAAAGATCTGATGTCTCTCCATGTCTTCTTCTTTTCGTGTCGATGGTACTTAGTTATTTTATTATTTGAGCTCAATAGGTGGCCAAGTTAATCGCGGCATCAGTGGCGTTCATAAGGTCTTCTTTAGTGCAGTTGAATGGGCACTTAGGACACTCCAGCAAGTGGGCATGGATGTGTGGCCTTAGGTGCTCGGTGCCACGATGTGTTTCTTGGACGCAAAGAATGTCACAGTTTGTTTTCTGACAGAGTTGGGATAGTAACTCTGACTTGTTATCAGAAAAACCTTCAATATTTATTGAGGTGACAATAAATATTGAAGTAATCGGGCTTGGAAAGCTGGTGGTGGGTGCCCTTCGAAAAGTCGTTATTGTTATTTGGCTCTAAGAAAGGCCGTTGGTCATGGCTCTGAAGAGAACCGTTTGGGTTTACCATCGTGGTGAAAGGATTAGTTAGCCAGACTCTGCGTTACCGAGTGCTCTGCAACGCAGAAGTGGCGAAGTGAAGTTCATCGGTTGCGGTCAAGCAGTGAAGACGTCGAGAAACTGTTGCGCGTTCGGTATAGTTGTGTCGTGTTCCTACATTAATTACTTTGCGTAACCATTACTGTATAGAATCAAGTTCGTCTAACTGAATAGACAGATGTGCTGCTGGGGAGTTTGTTCCTCTACTTCTTCTTCCCAGCTAAAGCACTAGGAAGTGGTGAAGGGATGGGCGTTTTGAGGGACTGTCTAATGTAAAATTTAAGGTTCTCAGGTTGAGTAAATGACTTTTGAGTTTAATTCGGTTTTTCTATTGCGCAATAACCAACAGTACCCACACTAGTAAAAAAATGGCTGATGATAACAAGAGAAACCTACCGTTCTCCGTTTGAGTGCTTGGGTTTGGTGGTGTGAGTGTTCGGTGTTTCGCCAGGCGTTTTGAATCGCAATTGGACTTATGTTAACGCCGCTTGGGGAGGCTCCTTTCATGCATCCCTCTCTCCATGTAAAATACTGGTATTCAGCTGAATCTGGTCAGAATGGAATCCAAACCCAACATGTTTGGGAAAAGGATAGGCAGTTTGATTGTAGGTGCGGTTGCAGGTGCGTAAAATCTCAAAATCAAAATACTAAACTATTGAAATTATGATTAAGAGTTTATTAACGAGAGACTAGTTTGAGTAGGTATCACAATCAACCCTACCTATAGGTAGTAAGTAGTTGCTTTTCACCAGCGCTTCTCTTACATTGCAATTTAAACCTTATAACAATTACTTTTAAGGCGAGGTTCTTGAAGCGTGCATTCTTGTTCTTGAGGTGGCAGCGGGGCGCGAGTGAATTGTACCGTGAACTTCATAAATTTTGGGTTGAAAAGTACATGTTTTACGATATTAACAATGTTAAACCCGACGGACATTACATCGTCATAGACGTTTATTTTGATGGGATTTTCAATACATAAAGTAGTACAATATTGAAATAAAATGAGTTTTAATCTACTAAAAAGGGTAGGTATGTTTAGATTTTTTTTTTCTATCGAGCGATCTTTGTCCAATTATGTAACGAGTACCTACAGAAAGGTCTCAAAAGCAACATAAATTTTTTCACGTGTTTAATCATTACCGTTTCTAAATAAAATGGCACTAAAATTACATTTCCTAGAAGTTAGCCCGCCTTAAAACTCACCAGATGAGCAACTGACTTAAAATGTTGTCAGTTAAGCTGATAACAAACGCTTCACTTGTTCATTTTTGTTTCATTCTACGTTCACACAACACCAAAAAAATTACAAAGGAATGAACGATTATCTGCTGCTTTCATTTAATTTTTTGACAATTCGGTAGACGGTGCCGCAATCCAACATCGTTGGATCGGTTCACTAATGAATTCATTTTTCACTTTTGATTCATTTTGTGTTCAGTCATTTCGCGAGTGAAAGATGCCACAATAATTAACAATAGTGTAGCGTCTGATATCTGCTTACTGTGAGCTAAAAAAGAATCCGCTCTTCATATGATTTTATCATTTCAACTAACACCCTCTCCTCTCCAGGACGTGGCGAGGCAGGCGGCGCGATGGCGTGCGCCGGCTGCGAGAAGCCAATCCTGGACAAGTTCCTACTGCACGTGCTGGAGCGCGCGTGGCACGCCGCGTGCGTACGCTGCGCCGATTGTCGCGCGCCGCTCGCCGACAAGTGCTACTCCAGGGACAACAAATTGTTCTGTAGGAATGATTTCTTTAGGTAAGTCAGTAGATTATAGAATCATTTTAGCAACCCGTAAAGATTTCTGTTCATTCAAATCTTGGTACTTTCCTAGTTATCTTTGATGTGAATAAAGTGCTACTCTAGGGATAACAAGCTGTTCTGTAGGAATGATTTCTTTAGGTAAGTTTGTAGTCTATAAAATCATTTTATCAACCTAAATATTCCTGTCTATTCAAATATTTAAAAGGATACTTAGTTCCTAACTCAAAGTGAATAGAGTTCTTATGCAGGGATTATATAAGCTGTTCTGTAGGAATGATTTTTTTAGGTACCTAAGTCAGTAGATTATAGAATCGCTTTATCAACCCATAAAGATCCCTGTTCATTCAAATCTTGATACTTTCCTAGTTACCTTTAATGTGAATAAAGTACTACTCTAGGGATAACAAGCTGTTCTGTAGGAATGATTTTTTTAGGTAAGTTTGTAGTCTATAGAATAATTTTATCAACCTAAAGATTCCTGTCCATGCAAATATTTAAAAGGATACTTAGTTCCTAACTCAAAGTGAATAGAGTGCTAATGCAGGGATTATACAAGCTGTTATGTAGGAATGATTTCTTTAGGTAAGTCATAGAATCACTTTATCAACCTAAGTATTGTATCTACAACGCCACATGCGATCAACGCATCAAAGACCTGACGTCACAAATCCTGCATCGCGCAATCAGAGTTTACCGCGACTAGCATTTATTATATACAACATCCCGACATCAACCGTCGGGCAGTTGCCCACCAGACACAGTACCCGTCTGGTCGGAGGATACTCCCTTTACTATAGAGTATGAGTGTACTTTACACTCTTTTCTATTGATGTAATCATTTTCTATTCCCTCTGTCCTGGTCCCTCTATACTAGTAACCCCAACGTGATCCCTTACACACAGTATAAACATCCCTGTCTGTTCAAATCTTGATACTTACCTAGTTACTATACCTACTACCTAAAAGTGAACAGTCTTGATTGACGAAGTACCTATGTCCTTAAAGTTGATGTGTTATGGCCAGTCGTGTAAATCGTTAACTTCGTCAGAAATCGATGTCGTTGGAAAGATTTTAAAGAGTTTACGGTTTATCTATAGAGGCTGCATTCAACTTTCGGCAATAGAATATAAATAGATAGATAAGAATGCGAATAGAAGGTGGTGGGTAACGTTTTGCTGAAGAACTAGTCCAAAACTGGTGGAACGTAAGTAAAGAGAGAAGGGATTTCTTTATCCTGCAGTAGGATAAACAAGGACACCGCACTGGTTTGCCAAGAAAGCAGACTGTAACGTGACTTCTAACTAGACGTTGGTTCTGTCATCTCCTTTTATTGATTCAAATTCATATCAGGTCCCTAGACGGTCAAAATTGCTTAACAAGCACGCTTGACGAGGCTTGACGCAACGTCACTAAGCTTCTGCCGTAGGGGACAGCAGGGATATGTAACTCAATCTAAACACCATGGTCTATTGAAAGGCACATGCCACGATATTCACATAAACTACGTAATTCTTACAACGATGAAATAATTGTGCTCTTTACAATGGGCGCGCGGCGTTTCTTCTTTATTCTATTAAACTTCAGCTCTTCAAGCCCAGGAGAGGAAAATAGCGTGCTAAGACCGCTATTAGGAGAAGCAGGGTGCCAGTGTCGTCTTCTTGTTGTCTTGGTGGTCGGTCGTCGTGAATGAGCCCGGAGATAACGCGTGCCCTGACTTTTATAACCTTATACGGGGGGGTCGAGGGGGTAAGTGCGCAACGCATGCTTATCAAGCATTGCAAAAATATATTTTTTCAAGCATTCTCAAGCACATCAAGCTCCGTTCTAAACGACCAAAACCATCTAGGGACTCCAATAGATACCAAACCAAGATA
The DNA here is from genome assembly GCA_947523025.1 of Dryobota labecula. Lineage (NCBI taxonomy): Eukaryota > Metazoa > Arthropoda > Insecta > Lepidoptera > Noctuidae > Dryobota > Dryobota labecula. The sequence continues at coordinate 15,181,073 of OX383303.1, forward strand.
GTTGTCATTAAAAAATCTTAAAACACAAATCCCAAAGCACGTGCTGATTTTACCTTTCGACACATTACGACCAAATCTATCGATAATGACTACGTTACTAAATTCCACAGACAAAGTGTCTAGCGAAGCAGCGAGTGTGTAACCACCATATTAGGTTCGACGCGAACTTGCGATTACTACGCGAACTATTCACGAATTTAGGAACGTTAATATGGATAGAGCTTTAAACTTTAGCACGCAAAGTCGATTTGGTGCACACGATGTAGTCTTGATTGACTTTAGTGTGTTACGTACATGTGATGTTGCGGATTTAAAGTAATAACTGCCTTGTGATAGTGATGGAACGGAATTTGGAGTCACAGTCACGCAATCGTAATAAGGGGTTAAATGGTAGATACATCACTGCCTTACTCTACGGAGAACACAGGCGTGATAGTAGTAGTTCACTCTCCCTCTATAGAAAATGGAAGTTCCTCCGACCAGACAGGTGTTGTGTCTCGTGGGCAACTGCCCGAAGGTTGATTAAAAAAAAAAAAAACTAGGCATCTCAGAGTTAACCTTGAGAGGTTGAGACTCTTTAACCGGACTTTCCTGTGCTTGCCTTAAGCTTCTAACGAAACTTAATGCCTCCAGCCAGGGCGTAAAAACTTATAAACTAAACGACTGCGCGCTAAGGGCACCCCCTGTGGGGTACGAACCTCGGCTTAGGGCAGTGTCGGGGGAGGACAGCAAGGGACAGGCTGCATCAAATCAGGGTTATTATTATTAATACGAGAATTTAAAGCTACAGGCTCAGCTGCGGCGCGGGCTGGCGCTTCATCGAGCAAGGGTCAGAGGGCCCGACGATTGATGTCGGGATGTTGTATATATACCAGTCGCGCGGTAAAATCTGCTTGCGCGATTCAGGATTGGCGTGACGTCAGGTCTTTGATGCGTAGTTCGCATGTGGCGTTGTTGATACCGCCACAGTATGGCACCAGCAATATTTAACCACATTCCTAATTCCATAAAAGAGGAACCGGTAACAGCTTTCAAGAAGAAACCGATGGTAAAATATATGAAATATGTCATCTATTATATAGATGTTACTACTCCGTATTGGATTTCCTAGTTGATTTTTAGTGTGTATCAAATAGTATCAATGTTCAAATGTTTTATGATGCACTGCATCAATTTTTGCATGCCAAAATGGTAGATACCTATACCTACAATACCTACATTACCTATATATTATTTTAGGTTTATATTATTATCTTAGATAATAATATAAACCTAAAGTAATATATAGGTATATACTACTATAGGTATGTACTACTTGGTAAGTAGCTAAATTCTCTTCCTTAATTTAAGATTTTTATAGTTATTTTAATGTCGTCGACATTAAATAACTATAAAAATCTTAAATTAAGGAAGTGAATGTAGCTACATACAAGTTTCTATATACGAGTACATATATATTATTTTAGGTTTTAGGCCTTTCTAGGAAACATTTTATTACTTTCCCTGGGCGTCTTAAAACGTCTCTTAGGTACGACTTTTCAATACCTAGAAGAACTCGCAAATAGCATTAATCATAAGATGGGCAGTAGCCCCAATCATCTACATGCAGTTGTATTCATATGTGCTCATTTCCTATATATTTGTGCCAGACATCAATGTTGCCATGATGTTCCACTATAGAAAAGTTTACTGATGTCTTAAATCTAAGATTTTCTATTCTACCTACGATAATATCTCATATTAGGTACCAGCTTTTGCCTGCAACTTCATTCATGTGAAAGTCGTAAGACACCACAATATACTTATTAAAATAACAGCGACATTTTTACAAAATAGGAAAAACTATAGAAGAATAAAAACATAATGCAATATTGCTCATCCCCCATAAGAAATAGCGTGATAATTTATAGCCTACAGACTGACCAAATTTATAGGAAATATTTATGCAAAATTTGAACAATATCTATCCAGTAGTATTTGCGTGATGCTGGAACATACATTCAAACAAACAGGTAAAAATTCCAAAAACTATATTTTCGGCGATTACTTTCTTTAAAAAATATTTAATGTACTGTTTTTCTTCGCTATGATTCTACTATGTGTATAAATACATATTTATATAGATACTAGCTTTTGCCCGCGGCACTGCCCGCGTAGATGTCAGTAATCGCTTAAAAAAGTAGCCTATGTCCTTCTCTATATATCCCAGGCTATATCTCTGCCAAATTTTATGACGATCGGTTCAGCACTTTAGGCGTGAAAACGTAACAGACAGACAGACAGACAGACAGAGATACTTTCACATTTATAATATTAGTATGGATGTTTTTTTTTTTCTTCAGGATAACAAACAATTGCGCAATAATGCTTAACATTTAGGCACAGATATTTTATAAACCACTTAAGTAATCACGCAACCAGCATCGTTATCCACAAATTAATCCAACAGTAAAAATAGTTTGAGCAACTTACAAGCAAACTTAGCAAACAATTTGTCTATCATAGATCAACTATTGTGTCTTGTAAAAAACCGTGTGACAAACTAGACGTGTGTATATAACAACTAAAAACTAATAGGATTTTTTATAAACACTATTTTTAAACTGTGCAAGTGACAATGCAAATATATCAATATCAGCAAAATCATCGTTGTAACTTTTCATTAGTCGACGTAAAGGAGCTCGCTCTCCTGCGTTGGTTCTGCACCGCTTCGGTCTGATAGACTGTGAGTGTAAGTATCACGAATACGATGGGAACGACTAGGTATGCGAAGGTATAAAAACTTATAATATTTTCATTGATTGGAAATTCTATTGACATTGGCGTAGAAAGGTCCTAGTATTGTTCCTTGTGGCATTCCTATCGACAAGGACTGTTTATAACGATAAATACTTCCTACATTGCATATTTTTATTGATATTTCTTATGTTATTGGGTCTGCCAGTTACTCTATTACTAAGTATTTTTAGAAATTAAAGTTTTGTGGGAATGATAATATTCTCACGGCGCGGCGTAGCGACATGTATGTAGGAAAAGCTTATCCCATGTATAAAACAATTACGGACTTATGTCTGTGACTAATACACAGTAACGTTAAAACGAAGAATTATAGCTATAAATACCATAAACAGTAACTTTATATCTCCAACAACATTTGCCATTAAACATTTATTATTTAGCAGAGACATCAGTAAGTACATATTAAAAACAATGTCAGAAGCATTAAGTTTTGCCTTCGACATTTAATTGGTGTCTATAAAACTTAGTTGACCTGCAACTACTTGTGAAATGATGTTGTATAGTTTATAACTAATATAATCGTCATATTTTCCCTTTTTTTAAGTTGGTGATTCCCACAAATGAGTTTATCAGCATGTACAACCAAAGTATTAATTTCTCTAGCTAGAGAATAGTGTTTTCGTATGTTTGCAGTAGCAGTTTTTTTTTATATTGTTAACTATTGACGCTTTTTACGTACACAACTTTCTACATTATTCTTACATGTATGATTTTAACATGAATGATATATCCAATACTTTTTTTAAAGAGTGTCCATGAAGTTTCTTGTCCGTTCTCTACCATAGATGGAATGGGAATGGGCAACTAGCTTCATTTTTCTGACTGACTGCCTCCTTGATGATTCGTAATTAGTTTAATTAAAATAAATGCTTTGAGTTTGAGATAAGTCAGCTGCATCAGATTGCAATCAGTACCATCGGTTGTTGTAAAGTTTAGTCGTGGTCATTTCCTTCTAGGGAGTCCAATAGTTTGAACATCTGAGAGATACCAAGTTCTTTAGGATTAGTTTAGAACCTTTGGACATAACAGTAGTACCTACCTCTATACTAGGTTTTTTAATTCATTAGTTAAGTATCCTCTGGAATTCCATTCATTCGTATTAATTTGTTTCTATGACTAGTTTTTGCGTGACACAGATAAAAAATAGATTTACATACGCATCATTAAAGAATCATTTGATGTTAAATGACGAACAGATATCATTATAAGTACAAACAGTCGTCATACAGTAATAAGATTTAAATTGCAGTTAATGAGTTACTTATATATTTGACACCACATTGATTGCCTAACCCATAACGAGTGTTGAGCTTATTATAACTAATTATGAGTTATTTAGGTACTAAAGAAAATTTTGCAATTTTATTATTTATTTTTTCATATAGTGGTATGAGGAACAGGATGTAAAGTTCACTCATACTCTATAGAAAAGGCAGGATACTCCGACCAGACGGGTCAACTCTCGCCTTGACTCACCGGCTCTATTCATCAAACGAACATACACTCATCTTCTATTTAATTCATTTCCAACTTCAGAATTATCTTTACAATTATATTGACCTTCAAGTCCCGATACTAGGACTCCTAGCAGGTACTTCACAGTTGTGTGTCCTACCGCCATTAACCTATCCGACAATTACGTGTGTACACATACCGACAGATGCAGCTAATTATGTCATCCGCACGCCGTGACGTGTCTTAATGCCGACAAGCTCGACGATTACCATCAATTTTCATTATGGATACAAAAACGTCAACCTTTGTAGGTTTAGTGCTAGGATACAGGCTGACACTATTATTTGTAACATAATATAACATAACATCACTGTATACCTGATCTTCGAAGGGTTAGGCAGTTATGTATAAGTCCCATATAAGGGTGAGCTTATTGCCAAAATGCAGACCCCGGGCTGCTACTGAGAAATTCCTGTTGGAAAAACCCAATAACACTTTGTCCGACCTGGGAATCAAACCTAGGACCTCATGCTCAGCAGTAGCGCTTTCGACCACTAGACCAACGAGATTCTTGGTTTAGACTGAAATATTATTACTATTCTTGGTCTGCTTGCCTCGTGTTTTTGGGGTCAGAGTAATGTGTTTTTCTCGACTGTCAGCAGTTACCTTTTCATTCATTTCGATCCTTTCTCTGGCGCTATTACTATTCCTCCAATCATCATCAATAAATACGGTATCAAAAGTCATATTTATGTTCTTTTGCATCATCTGTCTTAATTCACTCACTAACAATTATGGGACTCTTCAATTCTTTTTCCCTTTGTTTCATGCTTCTTTGATGTGTGCTACTTAATTTTGGGAATGAAATTGTACTATATTTTGATTTAGTTCAGGTTTGAACCCTGTTAGACTTAGCATGGAGTCGAGGTTTTAACCTATCAAAGTTAAGTCATTTAGCAAGAACTTGAAATCATCATCATCATCAGCCTATAGCAGTCCACTGCTGGACATAGGCCTCTCCAATTGCACGCCATTCAGCTCGATTCTCGGCAACTCTCATCCAGTGCTACCAGCCACCCTGCGGAGATCGTCGCTCCACCTAGCCTGAGGACGTCCTACCTTACGTTTGCCGATTCGCGGTCTCCACTCAAGAACACGTCTACCCCAGCGGTCATCGGTTCTACGGCTAATATGGCCGGCCCATTGCCACTTCAGCTTGCTTATTCTGTGAGCTATGTCGACAACTTTGGCTCTCTGCCGGATCACCTCGTTCCGGATTCGATCCCTCAGAGAAACTCCAAGCATAGCCCGTTCCATAGCTCGCTGAGCGACCTTGAATTTATGGACCAAACGTACCGTGCACTTGAAATAAGTTTGCCTAATTATTTTGAAATTATGCGATATCAACTTCATTTATTGTTATTTGCACATTTCACACGAGTAAATTCTCAGAAACCCGTATGTAACCAATATGTCAGTGAAAGTAATATTTCAATCTCAAATATGAGAAGAAAACGTTACTAATAAATCAATAAATCTTTAAACTTGTCTTCAATCAAACCAGTTTACAAAGCTAAGTCGTAGTTTCTATTTTTGCTTTGATGTCCATAATCGATTTAGAGTCATTTAGTTATTATGATGCCTAATCCAAGTTGTTGAGTGTAGGTAAAAATAATTCTGTTTTGACTGATGACCTGTCTGTATTCTGGGGTTAGTTTTGATGAAGTATTAGTGCTTATTTCAATTTCCAGTTTGTATAAATGATGCAAATTGATTTTATTGTGTCATCTCTGAATATTTAATTGATCGTTGGTCTTCCATCGGTGATTATCACCTTGCCAATGAGCTGTTTACAAAAAGCAAAAGAGAGCTTGTTGAGATGGTTTTTAGAACTTTAAATATTTGATAAACCTGATAATTTTGCTTTAAACATATTTACGTGACACCTGGCCATAATGTGAGTTTTACCGCACGCTACGCGTACAGTAAAACTCGCATTGTGGCCAGGTGAAGACGTAAAATTGTGTACTCACCACGGGCAGTAAAAAAGAAATCCCTCTATCGCATATTTACAACCTTCGTCTGCGGCTCGGGTCACAAATACCTGCGATTTTGGGCTTTCTTTCTTTTACAGCCCTTGGTAAGTAATGTACTGTTACCTATCTCTCAGTCTCTGCTATAATAATAAAATGAAATAAAACACATATCGCTATACCGATACATTTTCCATTCTGAAATTAAAAGGATATCTAAAAAAAAAATACTGTCACCTCAGAAAAAAGACAACCTTTTATTAGACCCAACCTCATGCCATAAATTGTCCACAAAATAGATATTAAAAATAAATGTCTAAATAACATGGCGCCAAAAAATTTAAAAAAGGAAGAATAAAGGCAATTTTGTCGCAGGTCAGGTAAGAGCGGAAAACGGTTCACTTACGACTTCCGCTGACTGCTGACTTGATGGTTTCATTCGGCTTATACGGTGTTTAGGGTTCCCTGTGAAAATGCATGTAATGTAGGACAGATCTGTTAGAAGCTTTATATTAAAGTCTATTTTCTTATTCTTATCCTAAAAATACCTTTTGTACTGTATCACTACCAAGTTTTCTCCATTTCACAATTCCATCAAGAATAATCGGAAAAGTGTTGTCGTAGTTGACATTCTTCATGTGTTTTACACGACTGTCCAGCTTTCGTGTTCTAGCACTAGAGCCAAAAAGTGTAGTTCGATTTTGGCATTTTGCTTGATTTGGTGTCAACAAAACCAATTCTGGGCTAAAACTGTCCACCTAAAACTTTCTATAAATTGCATTTTCCGGTATACACTTTATAATCGAAGCCATAACACTAAGTAGCTGCATTTTCACTTCCTTCTTCAGCGTTTTCTCAGCCTCCTACGTCGAAGATTTCTGCTTTTCTCAAGTATATCGTTTAAATATAAATTTGTTAAGATGTCCGAGTGCTTCACCTATGGATTATTATAAACATTATAACTTTGTTGTTAGACGAGAATTTTATTTATTTATTTTATTATTTATGTACACACAGTTAAATATAAAGAGATACGATATAATTATAATTTCAGTACAAAGGTACTGCTTACTTCTTAAGAAGTTTCTTCCAGCAGTCCTGCGAAAGGAGAAATGAAAAAGAAATGTAGACAATAGTGTGTGAGAACAAGAAAAGAATATGCGAAGTCTTAAACTAAAATATTAAATATAACATAAACTTATATAAAGCTAAATAATATAAATACATAATATTTATATATATATATTATATACATAAAATATTCACAGTTGAGAAGAAAGGTAATGCTCTTTTACTCGATATTTTAATAGAGATACAGTTTTTAAATCGCGTATGCTAGGCGGAAGCGAGTTCCATAATCTAACAGCATGGACAGAGAAGGAATAATTTTAATTGTTTTAAGAAAAAATATTGGTAGTACTGAAGCCTACTAACTCGCATGGGCCCACGTGGTGGATTCCAATCCAGTGGGCTACAGCCGACTTCCTCTCGAAAAGAGCAGGCCTGTGTCCCAGAATTGGGAATAATATGAGCTGATTATGCTGCAGGCTGATGTCGTGATGGCCCGTTGGTTAAGGCCTCGCCTCTCATGCATGAGGTTGTGGGTTCAAATCCGGGCAAGTACCAATGTGACTTTTTCAATTCATATGTACTTTCTGAGTTTATCTTGGACATTACTGACATCGGTGAAGGAAAAAAATCGTGAGGAAACCTGGAGTTATAGTTAATATAAGTCTGAAATCGCCAACCCGTCTTGAGCAAGCGTGGTGATCAATGCTTGCCTTCTCTGTATGAGAAGAGGCCTTTACCCAGCAGTGGGACAGTTATAGGCTGGTATTATTATTATTATTATTATATGCTGCAGGTATATGTTAGGACAGCAGCCATACAAAGATAATAATGATTCCGTTATAATACCAAAAACGAATACCACTGGTATATCTTACAACAATTTTTTTGAAATAATATCAGTTATATTCGTTTTTGGTATTAGAATGGAATAATTCAAAGATGATAATAAGTAGACAGACACTGTCTATTGTGTAGGTACAATTTAAAACAACTGTTGGACTTCATGGAAAACATCATAATGTACTGGAATTTAAAACCATATTAAACTTGTGTTCATACGACATTTAATTTGACATCAATGGTCAAGTCTTCAAGTAAATGCCATCCACAGACAATATAGTTATTATTGTACAAAAGAACTTAAAATTACGTCAAACATTTAACTATTGTAATGTACACCTTTATTGTTTTGTGGATAAATTGAAATATAAATACTATTTTATATGGATGTGCTTGATGTTGCATACGACATGAAGTGTAATGTCTATGAGTGCATTTGTCTTGTATGAGGCATAGTTTGTTTGTACGCTTATATAGTTCCGTTTGTATGTCTATAATTTGATCTCTAATCACTTTCCACCCACTGCTGAACAAGGCCCTACTCTTTGACACTGCAACGCTCTGGAAATCCATAGATATTTGTAGTATGGCAACCTAAATAACGTCAGACTAGAACTTAACTATAAGTACCTACGGGTAATCAGAGAAATAATCAATAACAAAAAACAATCAAATATAATATCAGAAACATTAAAAATCGTTATCAGAAATGTCTATGCGTACCATCAGTATATTGTTATAGAGCACAGAAGGGGCTATTAAATGGAATGCTGTTATATATTTAATATTTTACTGAAAACCAATGTACAGAATCCCTAGCGGTGCATTCTGTTATATCGAAACTTTTTTATTTAATGACATTATACTTTGTGGTGACATTTCGACTTCCTCAATATAAGTGACGTCATTTCCGTTGTTTGACACCCCGCCATTATTGCGTTAGTTTTGAATCGACGATGCTCCAAAAGTTTCTGGGGCAATCTATGTAATTACATTACCAATGTTAACAAAATAAGGGGGACATGCTGGATCATCATGTTTATTAATGATAAAATAATTTTCTATCGTATGCTTAAATACTCGAAGGCTTTCGAAAGATCTTCTTTTGGAATTTTCAAGGGAATATTTTAGGTCCAATATCGGTTGAGAGTTCAACTTAAGTACCACAAAGCCCTGTCAACAAACAAAGTGTAATATATTCCATCGACGATAAAATTAAATGCTTCATCATTATGTACATATTTCCCTAAATAATTCTTCGCGAATGTCATCGTAAAATCTTATTTGCTGTGCTTAAAGCCATCTTGATTATAACTTCAAAACACCTGTCATACTTCAATTTTAATGTCATCAGTCGACAACGTAAATCATGTTTAGCTGGAATTGTCTTAAAAATAATTTGAAAGACCAAAGGGGTCTGCCTTCAGGCTCTTGCAAACTCAACTAAAGCACAGGGCATAAAACATTCAACATGACGCGGACATAATTAAAAAAATGAAGCAGAACTTTGCAAGACTCAAATTGATGAATGTTATAATCAATTAAAATTGTTTCACTAAATTTTTGAAGAGATTTCGTTTTGTAATATAAGCTGTTTGTGTGTGGTTTTTCAGATTTAGTATGCTTAAAAGGTGGATATCTGATTTTCGATAAATGTGTGGAAAAAATCCGTTTTCTCCTTTTTTCGACACGTTTTCATTCCAAATAAATAAACAGGCATCTGCCTTAATCGCGTAAAACACTATAAATCACAATTTGAATGATTTTGAAGGATATTGCTAATCCATTGCTTCTTATGTTCGAAACATTTGTCGGTTTAACAACGTAAATAACGCAATGAATGTTGTTGAAATGTCAAAATGAAAGCTATTGCTACTGTAAGTGAGATTGGATTATTTGAAGGAATTGGTTTAAAATTATAATATGAATAAAATCGTATTTGAATATTGATTCTAAATTCCTACATTCCGTAATTTGCTTACATTTTTGACGTCTATCACCTTGTTCGGATTTCAAAACATATTTTTTTTTTTTCAAAATTGGCGGCAACGGTGTTGAGATATGAAATGGCGGGTTGCCAGTTTCATACAGCCGAACCGTGTTTATGTATTATTCATACGGCCTCCATCGTTTATGCTAATGTACCTGGTAATAATTCAATGTGATGATAAAATAATAAAAAAAGCAACATTGCGGCAAAATTTCTTGTTCGCAATGTATTTAGAACTGAACTTGAGGTATTGTAAGGTTTCATACTTAATGCTTGCTTATACATAACTAGCCCTTGCCCGTGGCTTTACTCGCGTGGAGGTCAGAAATTATCCCACAGGAACATACTACCGAAACAAAAAGTATCCTATGTCCAAACCGAGGACATGGTCTATCTGTGTGTATCTGGGGCTCTCTCTCGCGGATCAGTGACAACTCGACCCGAATAATAATACCAGATATTTCACTCCTATTTTACGGTGATTTGTACGGTCAGGCACAACATCGATATTATAAAATAAATCATATGGTTTTTTTTCCCAAGATTTTGGTTTTCAATTTACATACAAAACAAGAAAACTTAGTTATCTACAACGACTATTTCAATTATGTATGATACCTATACATTTAGGTAGCATAAGTTCTTTCGTTTTTTTTAATTGTCTGGACTAAATAAGACAAGCGTTCCTTTGCTAATAATTTTTTTTTTCTTATCGGATCTGATGACAATTGAAAAGTTTTCTATCTCACTCTTGCACATCAAATTTACAATAGTCTAGCCTAGCAACATCAAAGACAAGAGCGATGATGGCATAAAAAAAAATCATCTTGTATAAATCGTTGATTATGTTGAATTTTAAATAATATAAATGATTGTCAAAAATAATTGTTATCCATTATTGGTAGGCACATAACTTTGTGTAATTTATGTAATCACCTCTGCTCTCAAAACGGTGTCATCTTCTACGAGGCTGCCGCGACGCGTTCTGGCTGTGTCAGGGCTCCTTGTAACTTTTTTTTTGTATTAATTTATATATATTATTCAGACCTTTTCTTATTATATTATATCTGAAAACTTGATAACTTCCTTATTCATCATTAAGTCCCGCAATAATCAATGATTTCGATATTAATTAACAATTATGTAAATTTTTCTTCTATAATAAGAGATTATGCAAATAAAGTCATTCGTAAAACGTTTTAGCCTAATAATATAGTAGCTAAAATTAAAATCTAGGTTGCATATCAGTTTAATTTTAATTCCTAATGTCTCAACATTTGACTTGACCCTTGGCTTTGGATTATTTCTCAATTCTGGCAGTAATCTACTCATCATAAATCATTAATCGGTGGCAATAATAAATAATAAAAAAACCAAATGCATTCGATTTAAGTTACCTAATGTTAGAAGTAGCGAATGTGACATCATATTGAACGGAGAAAAACTGGAATTTATTAATCAAACGGTTTTCCTAGGAATCACGCTAGATGAGAAATTACAATGGGGACCTCATATAACATCTCTTGCGGGGCGGCTAAGCTCGGCCGCGTATGCTGTTCGAAAGATAAGACAGTTAACAGATATAGAAACCGCGCGTTTAGTTTATTTTAGCTACTTCCATAGCATTATGTCGTATGGCATTTTACTGTGGGGTCGGGCTGCCGACATTGAATCCATTTTTATTTTACAAAAGAGGGCTGTCAGAGCCATTTATAATCTACATCGCCGCGAATCTCTTAGAGAACTATTTAAAACGATTAATATAATGACGGTACCTTGCCAATTCATTTATGAAAATATTATGTATGTAAGAAAAAATCTACATATTTTTAATAAAATCAGTGATAGGCATAATTTTAATACTAGAAATAAAGATAAAATAGATCAACCATTTTTCAGATTATCTAAGGTACATACATCTTTTATGGGGTACTGTGTTAAATGTTACAATAAAATACCTTCTGATATATTACAATTAAATGAAAGAAAATTTAAAACTCATATTAAAAGTACACTTTGTAAACAAGCATATTACAAATTAGAGGATTATATCCAAGATAAGAATGCTTGGAAACATGCTGGTCCTGCTCCATAGGACAATTTAGAGTCTAGACAAAATCAAACTGGTTGCTAATTTAACTGTATAATTTATAATTTTTATGATATTAATTTTATTTTCTGTGATTAATATTTTAACTCACACACTGACTTATTATATGTTGTTTTTATTTTTTATTTTTTTTGGGAAATCATATACAATGTTTGTAAATATGTGAGCACCATGTACCTATCGCATTTATTAATTTTTCTGTTATTACTTCACTTTTCATTCTTTTTACCAATTGTGGTAAGTAATTTTGATGATTTTTTTTATATTTTTTATTTTTTTATTCTAGGTACATAGTCTTCACCTATAAATATTAATTAATGTATACAAACTATTGTTAACATTTTAAAAGAGTAAGTATGGAGTTTCTTGCCCATTCTTCTCCATACATAACTACATTTTGGAAGGCGCAACTAGAATCAATTAACTATTCATGTAATTTTTGACGTTCAAAAGTGCATCTTCGTGCCTATTTGAAATAAATTATTTGACTTTGACTTTGACTTTGACTTTGACTTTGACTTTTGCAATTATAATAATGATATATTAATAACTAGCTTTTGCCCGCGGCTCCACCCGCGTGGATGTCGGTTATCGATTTAGAGTAGCCTATTTCCTTCTCCATATCCATATATGGTTTAGTCGTGAAATCGTAACAGACAGAGTTACTTTCACGTTTTTAATATTTGTATGGAAGTATGGATAATATTAATATTATAAATATATTATCTTTTTATAAAACAAAGTCGGGTTATTTACACCATTTATAACTCAAGAACGGCTGGACCGATTTTTATGATCTTAGATTTTTTGGATTTGTCTCCGCCCCGAAAAGCAGAATAACTATTAAAACATGCAAGAATTCACGAAAAAAATAATAATTAAAAATTCACTTTCTCATACATTTTGTACAGAACGGCTGTGGTCGTTATATGCGATTCACCGCGTGGTTCTTGGCCCAAAGGCCGGGTCACGAAGTTGTTTCCCGGCACAGATGGAGTAGTGCGGGTGGCCGATGTTGCCACTGTGGCCGGCACATTCAGGAGGCCCCTCAAATAGCTGATTAAGCTACCCATTTCATAAAAAAGGGGAGAATGTGCAAGTCTGCACTAACCTCTTTTTGATATTTTTACCTTTTTATACCTTTTGTCTATGTTTTTGCTATCCTTTTGGTTTTTAACTTTGAACAAATATAGCTTTTGTTTTCCTACTACCACGAACCAGCGTCTTTTCTTTTGGTAGTTAATATTTGAAAAGAGATAAGTGCAGCCTTGCACAACGGCTTTTTTGATAATATCTCGAGAACGGATTGCGGAACGGTAACAAGAAACTTCTGACGAAGTCGCGAGCAGAAGCTATAGTTATTTATATATTATTATTATAATTGACACCGATTAATCATTTACGATGAATAGATTACTGCCAGAATTGAGAAATATTCCGGCCAAGGGTCATGTCAAATGTTGAGACAAGAGGAATTAAAATTAAACTGATACGCAACCTAGATTTTAATTTTAGCTTATTTGAAAATATTGATCTTATCAGTGAGCAGTGGTGATAAACTAAGAGGTACAAGGGTCCACTAGTGCCACTCTTTAAAAAAAAATATTATCTCGTGACTGAGAAGGAATTATGAAAAACGCCTCAACAGCGACCTCGGTAAGTGTGTCTAGAATCTTCCAATACCTTTTATAAAGTTTCATATTGAGACACGAAGCAACAAAATACGATCTAGAGGAATGTGGCCGTTTTTTTTTAGAATGAATTTTGTTGCTTCGTATTAGCTTTAGTTAGCTTCGTACCTATCAGTTGTGCGCACGCCCATTGATATTATTACGAATAGATTGTATCCATATTTTGCTGATTTCAAGTAGGACCAAAAAAAAAGTATTGAACAAATAATGGAAATGTTCTGTTACATAAAATGAACCACTAAAAAAATATTTCGCACTGGAAAAAAAAAGCGAAAGCGAGTACCTATGAAGAAGAACGGAGAAGAAACTCCATGATCACTCTTTTAAATTATATTGATGCAAAAATATTAGTTACATCCATAATGTTGAGTTTATAACTATATCGACGGTTAAAAGGTAAAAGGGCGTAAGCGATTTTTTTTTTTTCGAAAATGAGTCACGTATGTATTACCTTTTTAACCGTCGACATGTGCGAACGATGTGAAATAAAACAAAAAAGACGTACACGTTAAAAGCTCTTCTGTATATCCTCCTGCTGTAGGCTGTTGGACTGCCAACGCTCCTTATACCTTCTTTCTGCAATCACAGACAAGTATCGTTTCGTAAATTGCTTGGTTCCTCAGCCATAAATGCATAACCCTTGTCAAAGTAGAATCGAACCACTCTGGTTAGGTTAGTTGAATCTCAAGCACTGGCGTCCTACCTATGGTCACTATAGCTATGTCTATATTTAGATTTTAAAAGACTGTGAGCAATTTTCACGGATCGGACATGTAGTATGAACTCCTCAAAATGCTGAAAGTTCTGTGATAAAGTATTAAGGGCCAACTAGTCGCGGGCTCAAACTCACTGGTGGGCGTGGCCAAAAAGCATGCTGTCGCACCTAGTATCGTGTCGGTCATCGTGTGTTGAGTGAAATGCACGATAATTCATAGTAAACCGCGCGCGAAATGTCCTTTGGAAGGTTGAGTTTTATGAAAAAACTACTAGATAAATCAATTACAAATAAAGTTTATTGAAATCTTCGATAATTGAGATTTGTCGGAGCGGACTTTATTTTGGAGATTTTACACTTCTTTTATTACTTATTTACCCCCAAAGTTGCGTTAAAATTAGCAGGAAAAACGAATCTCTGTTGGCTCATAACTTTTTAATGGCTTTTTATTTTAATATTCTGCTTCCGTACAGACAAATTAATAAGTCAAAACGATATCATGTTTAACTTTGGATGTACGATGTCAAACAGTGGAGTAATACCCCCCCCCCCGAAATTTGTATGGAAAAAGTATCAACTAGTTTCACCTTAAGTAATATATTGCTATCGTCAGCTCTTACTTATTAGTGCTTAAATTAAATGTTTGCTATTAAACTTAATTTTAAGTAAGAATCTTATATTTTTTGCTGCGTATACTTGCTTATTTGTTACCAAAATGGAAGAAGTCACTGGCTCCTGAAATACAGAATACTCTGACCTAGCTCTGGAGCCAGGGTCTCAGATTTTCTGTAACCTGTTTATGGCAATAAATATTTTATTTATTTATTATTATTATATTACGAGAAATCACTGAATACATTGGCCATAGCCAATGCGAATCGTTACAAAGACGGATTGAAAGAATAATTATTACCTATCCCAGAATTACCGGGATCGCGGAAGATGGAAGGATTGGAGAAAGGCCTTTGCCCAAGAGAGGGAAAACGCAGGCAAGAATGTCTATTTGGCATTTGATAAACAGTTAGTAGGCATTACAAAAAAAAAAAAAAACAAAAACAAAATTTCAAATTTCGAAACGATCACAGACTGTGCCGCGGGACGATGATCGTTTAAATCATTATCGAGTAAGGTCTGGCCCATATTGCCAGACTAAAATAACATAAAATATGAATTAATGCCGTTCGCGGGAACTTAAATCTATCAAAAACGATTATTAACATTCATTAGACCGCTACTAGACGGCCGACTTTTTTTTAATATAATCGCTCACTGTTATAAACTTTGGAGTTCGGTACAATAAAAAGGTTGATTTACTTAGAAACTTTACTTTTTATTTTCCTGTTTTTCCTCATCTTTGAATGGAGAGTTTTACAGAGGATGAATGTCAACAATACTAGCAGCTTTTCTTTTTTAACTGTTTCTAAAATGGAATCTACTTTAAACTGCAATTATATAGATGTCTAGCTCCTAATAATTTTAGGTTTACTATCACAAAATTATATAACTACTAGGTTTTGTCCGCGGCTTCGCTCGCGTTAATTTAGAATTTGACAATCAATTCGGGTTGTACTCTGCTAGATCTGTAACAAAAACTCTTAACACACTACTAAAGTTTCTATAATAATATATTACAATTCAATCATGATTCGAAAGACACGTGGCGCCATCTATTATCATAAGAACGTTATTATTGTTTTCTTCGGGAATAGTACTTTTTTTCTGGATGAAAGATACCCTATGTCCGTTTCTGTACACTTGATAACGTATTATTCAAAATTTCAAGATTATCGGTTCAGTGTTTAGGCGTGAAAAGGTAACAAACAATATATTCCGCATTTATAATATTAGTTAATTATTTATTTATTTATATATACTTTATTGTACGGTCAGCTGCAGAGAAATCTCATCCCCTAGTAATGAATAAATACATTGCTAGGGGGTGAGATTTCTTTGCAGCTGACTGTACATCAGATTACACATTACAAAAGAAAAGAAAAACTTATACACTATAAAATATACAATGGGCGGCCTTATCGCATACTGCGATCTCTTCCAGGCAACCTTGGCATGGATAGTGAATTTGTGGACATAAAATGGGGTTGTCATTGGTGCAAATAAAAAGTATAACAGCACAATATCCTATAATAGATACACAGATATATGCTATATAATAGATACATAGATGAGTAATTAGTTAATTTTAGGATAATTTTTCGATTATTCAGCATAATCATTGGCCTCCCCCAATTGGGGGGGTTTACCATAATCGCCACGCTTGGCAGGCGGGTTGGCGATCGCAGTTTGTGATAAAAATGCATAGAGAACGCTGCTGCCCATTCTCTAGTAAGTCCCTTAGTCGCCTTTTACGACACCCACGGGAGGAAATGAGGTGGTGCTATTCGTTATGTCCGGCACCACACGGCCCCGACCGTTTCAATACGAATCCATAAACTTTATAATATCTAACACCGAACGCATCTCATTTGAATAGATCGCACCTGACCGGATTCTGACCAGCGATCATTAATCATAGTAATTTGCATAACATTCACATGTCATTGGTGTGCCGAAAACGTCGGATTGCGGTTTAAAGCTAGGACCCACAGGCGGATGAGAAATTATTGACAAAAAAAAAAATATACGACTCTTGGCTTATATTTTAAGATGTGTCGTACGTGTAATTTGCTAGATTATAAATATCGACCATTAATTTGTTTTCCATGTATTTTACATGGAGCAACTGCCTATCTCACCTCCACAACCGAGTTACTGGGTAATACGATACCCCTTGGTAAGACTGCTTGTCAGACTTTCGGGCTTCTGACGACACGTAACAACTGTCAAAGATCCACGAATGACAGCCGGGACCAACGGCTTAACGTGCTTTCCGAGACACGGAGGAGTCTTGGTAGGTAAATATGGTCAGCCATCCACGGACCAACCGCGGCAAGTGCAGCTTAACCTGATCGATTGACCCGTGCAGCCGTTATATTTAGCCAATAGCCCCTTAAACTAACTTAAAACAGAATAATGTTTAAATTCGTTTAGCGCTAAACGCGATTAGTGATCTGCGCAAGGGAGCGTAACACCGTTTAATAAACTGCAAAACAATCCACAAACAGCATTTCATTATACAAGATGCTTCCAAAGTCCTTATTATACAGGATGTTTCCTAGTCCGTACTATACAGGGTGCTACTAAGAAGGCATCATGTCCTGATTCCTCTTCCACTGCGCACCGGAGCGTCGATCGTGAATGTCATGTGCAGACTTGTGCTTTTCCTTCTTAAAGCCGACCCCAATATAGGTAATTGGGAAAAGTCTACCCTGATGATGACTTCTTAACTGGAACACACTAATGATATCGATGCTTGAAAGGCAATATTGATCAAACGACATGTTGACAACTTTATACTAGAGCAGTTTAAAGATTTTTTATCAAATAAAAAAGCTTCGGTATGCTAGGTGACTGAATTAGGTACCGTTAAGGCAGCATGGCGATATCCTTAGTTTATCCCAGAACGGACCACAAGGGACTCTATTACTGCTAGGTAAAGACCTAGCAGTAAGCAGAAAGCAAAAAGCAAGTAGTAAAGCAGATTAGGTCAGGATCAGGGAAGGGAAAGCCCTTCCCTGATCCTGACCTAATCTGCTTTAGCGAAATACCATTTAACTATCGATAGTTTTTCCTAATCCTTAAAAGTTAAAGCTCATCCTTAAAAATGCAAATACCAACATGTGCAACCGTCCTGTTTATCGACACATCCGTCGGTCATATCTTATAGAGTTACATCACTAGCCTATGAATATTGATCGCAATCTCTTGAATATTTTAACATAATTCGCTTTTAGGTGATAGAACCATCATCGAAATGATGCCAAGTGGATTAGAATGTCGCTACGATTAAAATGATACGGAATTGCACAAAAACATCGGCTACTTGACAGACAGCTTGCTAACTTTTTACTTAGACTTTTTCTGAACACGATAAAGCATCTAGGAAGCTAGGAACATTATTTTCTTTTACAAAAAACTTGATAGGAAAACCACATATCGTAACCAACACTATCCCAACAGTAAATATTTATTTTACAAAATTATGAACGCATCCTTATTTCCTTTAATTTCAGGCGATACGGAACAAAATGCAGTGGTTGTGGCCACGGCATCTCTCCGTCCGACCTCGTTCGCAAAGCTCGCGAGAAGGTGTTCCATCTCAACTGCTTCACATGCCTCGTGTGTCGGAAACAGCTGTCTACCGGCGAAGAGCTCTACGTCTTGGACGACAACAAGTTTATATGCAAAGAGGATTATCTCGCCGGGAAGGCGCCGACACAGCATTGTAAGTTTTTTATTCCAAATTTATGACTTGTAACCTCTTTACAAGCTCTCTGTATTTCCACAAATATATTTAAAGATTTTATTCGGCATCAACAGATAAGTAATATTTTATTTATGTGCTGCTATCTCTGATGCCGCCGCGGTTACCAGATGTTTATCTGATGAACGCATCCATTGATGAACGGCCGTGCAATTAAAATGTGAAAGTTGGTAGCACTTGTTCCAATTTCAAATTAGACAAGGTGGAGCTTTGCTTGTATCGATAGCGCGTTGTGAAAGGAAATCATAATTGAAGCAGACATGTGGCGACATCACGGGTCAATGTCGCTAAAATAAAATAACAAGACAACTAGATTACTTCGAAATTGCGCTATTCTTGTCTCCGAACAAAACTATACACTATTTATGTAAGTCCAATCAAACATCGACACACGCCCGTCACGTTAACAATCACTCCCAATGTTGCTATACGAAAAAATAAATGAGGTCTTTTATTGTCCTCAGTCGTTCTTGGACCCAATCGATGCAGAATAATTACTTTTCTAAAACACGACCACGTCTCCTTCAATTTACGAACGTGACATGTGAGAATTGCATTCTCAATTTAAAATGCGTTTTTTATTGTTTAAGAACGTATCACGGCAACAATAAAACTCTCGGAGCACCCATTTTGAAATCGGATTTTTCGATCAATACGAACCGTAACAGAATCCAAGTGAAAAAAAAAAAAAAAAAAAAGAAACAAAAAGTCGAAGGCGTCGGACAAAAAGCCAACCGCATTACACATTAGCCACGTCTCCACGCGGTAGTGCTGTAGACATATTTTTTTTTTTCTTTTTTTTACCGCTTTGTCGAAAGCAACACCTTGACGTGAGGAAGAAAAAACTGACGGATTGTAGGCAAGATTTGATCGTGAGGTACATGGAGATAGTACAAATATTTTGATTGGCACCCTCGTTAGAAATGGATCCTGGCTGAAACAGCAGCTGTCGTTGTTTCATTTCATATATCTCTCTCTGTGTTATCCAGACGGGTCGTATATTTCTGTACATCACATCGTATTGATATCCGGTATTTCTGGTTTTATTGACTCAGTTATTACGTACCGAATGTTAATGTATTCCGTTTGCTACTGTATCGTGTAGCTCTTTAAATGAATATAGAGATTAACGCGAAATACAATTAGCATTTTGCCTTTTTAGAGTTTCGTAGTCAACAAGATTTATTCCGTTCTAATACCAAAAATGAATACCACTATGTATGTTTTTTATCAGATGAAAGAAATATCAGTGGTATTAGTTTTTGGTATTAGGACGGAATAAATCGTCAACAAGAAACCCTAGTTTCGCTATGTCCGTCTGTCCGTCTGTCTGTCTGTCCGCGGTTTAGCTCAGAGACTCTTAGTACTAGAAATGTACTGTAATTTGGTATGGGTATACATATTGTATATTGTTTTGTTGTACGCCGACAAAGTTGTAAAATAAAATCTTGAAATATTTTTGTTTTTGGGTATCTTTCCTACACGTAAAGTGGGGATGATATATTTTATTCTTCGTCTATCCCATAGTGTGGGGTATCTTTGGATAGGCCGTTCAAAAATATTACGGGTATGTAAGAACCATTTTTCGATTCACGGATCCGTTTGCGTAATATTAAGCTTCAAAGTGATAATTTTTGTAAGAGTCAAGTGTCCCCCACTCCTGCAAGCTAAGTAGGCTTTACAAGTAACCGAGTAATAGTCGGCCAACTTATACTTACAGTTGGAAAACATATTCTCCCATATATTCTGTATGGGAGAACTGTTTTTTAACTACAATGTTAAGTTTGTTCTTGGGATAAACTCATCCCAACAACGGAACTGGGCGTGGTCCGACACGCACTTGGCCGGTTTTTTCTTTTGTTGGGGAAACTATATTGGGCACAAAATAGATTCCTTGTTCTTAATTTAACTTTTGAATGAAAATGAGCTAGAATATTGTAAGCTTTTATGTTAAGCTAGCTTTTGCCCGCGGCTTCGCCCGCGTTGAGGGCGGAAAATATCCCACGTGAACGTACTACCGGGATTAAAAGTACCCTATGTGTTAATCCAGGTTATGAACTATCTGAGTGTCGAATTTTCTTCAAAATCCGTTCAGCCGTTTTTGCACCAATCCGGAACATACAGCCAGACAAACAGACCAAAATTCATTTTTTCGGTATTATTTTGTTTTCACTTAGCTTTTTCTGACTTTTTTTCCTTTTACTTGGCTCCTAAGGGTCACATCCTGATGTTAAATACCCTATAACCTTCCTCAAGAATTCTTCCTCAAACTTATAAACAAATTGTACCTCTTTATAATATTAATAGGTATAGATGTTTATAGATAAAACAGCGAAACCGTTATCTTTACCAACGTACTCGATTCGTTTTACAACGTAGCGTGAAAATCGATGACACATCACTATATTTTCAAAATTGGAACGGTTTAAAAACTAGAGCTGCACGCTAAGCATATTCAAATACGGTATTGGTACAATAAAATAGTGTTGTCCATGTGTTAGCGCGTTCACCCACAAACATGTGCTAGCCGGCGGCACCACCCGTGTTTGCTCAACGAAATTGTGTTTATACATTGTTAGAACGGAATAATGCCTGCAAATAAACTCGAGAGCGAAATAAAGCGACGCGACGGGACCAATCGCGCGGGAGAATTTAGAGCATCACGAAACAGAAGGGTTGGATTTTATATCGATAGTTTGTTGTTTTTTATTAATTTCATATCGAGGAAATTAACCCTTCCTGTGCCAAAGCATCAAATCTAGCTGAAGTGTTTTAATTATCAACTCGGACCTAATGTGTTCTAAAATGTGTTCATCTGGTCTCAACTTCGGCTCCACCTTCGAGTGCAAAGTTCAAACTGCGGCCAAGAAACTGGGCGTCCTAAATAGGATGAAGCGATACTTTACGCCTGGACAGCTTTTAACCCTTTACAAAGCACAAGTCCGTTCCTGCATGGAGTATTGCAGCCACCTTTGGGATGGCTCAGCAAAGTGCCAACTTGCTGCGCTTGACTCGGTGGAACGCAGAGCTAAGAGGCTCATTGGCGACGTAAAACTAGTGTATGCCAAGCTTAACAGCTTGGCTCATCGCCGCAAGGTTGCCTGCTTGTCGGTCTTCTACAGATTGTACTTCGGCGAGTGTGCCCATGAACTCCACGACCTCATTCCACCGGCCCCCTTCTACCATCGGACATCTCGGACGCACTGCAAGTTACCACCCCTACCTAGTTGATATTCCACCAACTCGCACTAAGCGTTTTCAAACGTCATTTATAATGCGCACAGCAAAGGAGTGGAACTCACTGCCTGCGTCTGTTTCCGAACGCATACAACCCTAATCTATTCAAAGTTAGAGTGAACAGGCTTCTTCTGGGTAAGCTCACTCCATCGTCGACTTTGTCTCTGTCACCTCTGACCTAGACTAGAGTCAAGAGTAAACCCATCGTAAAAAAAAAGGTAGGCTATAAATGGTTTAATTGATTTTTTATTTATGTTTTTCAAATCGAAATATACTACTATAATTAACAAAAAAAATAGTTAATAAAGTTAATATTAACTAAATAACAATATATAATAAACTAAACTAAATAAAACTAATAACTAAATAAACAAAGCATCGCTGTCGACTGGTAATGTACCCAAGAGACTGGCAGCGTTGCCACGTTGTATGGCAGCGCTTAGCCTCTGGCCAAGGTAAAAACCAGCCCTTGGGTCACGGGAAGTGTCAACCAGCCTTTTGGATTCCTACCTATTAGGTACGAATATCAAAACCTCAAGCATAATCAGACTATAAAAGGTTCCCACTGCTGGGATACAGGACTCCTCTCTGTGAGAGGGAGTGGATTGATCTACCACGCGGGGGCGGGCCCAGTGCGGTTTGGTACATGTCACATGTCTTCGAAAGTTTGGTTCTAGGACATGCCGGTTTCCGGCATCCGGCTCGAAGGACCAATGTTCGGGGTTGGGGTGAGATTAAGATAAACTAAGATTAAAGATTATAAAGATAACTATATTTCAGTAATACAAATGGGATAACGATTAAAACTAATGAGTCGCGCCCGATATGCTTTCCGAAAACGTACTGACTATTTTACTAAGGTAATACATAAAATATTCAAGGCATAGCGCGGTGACGCAATTACGCTGACATGTTTATTATTGTTCGGTGATTGAACTGAACACTCAAGATGTTTTCCTTCAACGTTTTGAGAGCAGTGGTGATGAAACAATTTACACTAAGTAAAGCCCCTGCCTGGGTTCGAACCTACGACCTACAACTCGTAAATTGCTCCCACTACCTAACCTATTTACAGTATAAGTAGATATCCTATGCCCACCACTACCGCCACCGCCACCGCCACCGCCTATGTACCACTATTGTACATGAAGTTTAAATAAATAAATAAATATAACGGAATTATGAAAATTTTACTTTGAGCCGTTTTCCGTTACTGATTCAGAATCGGAACTTAATAATAATAATGTGAACCATAACATAATAACCCAAATCGTACGAACATTGTTAATTTTTAAGACGTTTCGTAAAACGCGGGCGTTTACAATGGGCCACCACTGCTCTCACAATAGGACGTTGTAATATTATTTATCTACGCCCATGCTATAAATCCTCTATAAAAGTTTCTGAAACAGTTAGCTTATTGCCAACATTAAAACACCCAGTGTCATAGTAACCATAATAGCATCCAAACGGGAGTTATAATGTTGTACTGAATTTCATAATGCAACTTTTTAATTTCAGAAGTTGAACGGTGTCTTCGGATGTGTATTTTTTTTTTTGTCACCGACTTCTATACCTATTATCGAAGCTAACTCAAAAACTATCCGAGCAAAATAAAAAATAAAAATATGGAAGAATATAACCTTTCAAAAAAATAATAATTTCAAAATCGGTTCACAATTAACGGAGAAATCAAACATAGAACCTCCTCCTTTTTCGAAGTAGGTTAAAAAAAAAAAAAATCGGTCCAGCCGTTCTCATGTGATGCGCTTACCAACGAACAGCATATCATTTTTATTTATAAAAATATAGATTATATCATCATACATAATCATACATGTTATTATGGATGATCACGCGTTGCAAATCTAAGAACCGAGTTACCCATCTCACATTAGGTTACTATTGTAATTTTATTGATTGCTGTCTTCATTTTTTTATAATGCTCGGTTCATTGAGATCAGGCTCCGCATGGTTCAAAGTTTGTTTTTAGAAAAATAGTTGTGACGCATTTGCTTAAAAACATGCAAAGGTGGCAAAATTTTTTGATATAGAGTCGAAATACAGTTTGAATTTAGACTAGTATTGAATAATATGTATCTATTCAGACACGAAATATTTCTGAGTAACTATATTATACAAAAAATATATATATTTCAAATTACTTGATATGATGATTAATTATCAAAATTCACCGCGCTCATGTTCACCGTCTCCGCGTCCGGGTGGGTCATTCATAGAATAAGCAAATAAAGGTATTTTTTTTGCAAAATGTCTCAAATAATTTTAAAATGATAATAATTATGTAAAAATATAAAACACTTAGTTAAAAAAATAAATCGCTGCTATGGCTTTTTTACCACATATATAGATGTTTCTCTTAAAATATTTCGTGTATGAATAGATACACCTTATATAAGCAAACAGCCTTAAAATAATAATAGGTAATAGATGTATTTAAAAGGAGGGAAAATAATTATAGGCATCAAAAAATTCTTCCGCATTCCAACCCGCACTGAGCCCACGTGGTGGATGATGGCCCACTCCCTTTCACTGAGAGGTCTGTGTCCCAGTTAACTGGAAAAGTTCCCAAAAGGTTGGCACATTTCCACCTTGTATGGCAATGCTGAATCTTTGGCCAAAATATAGGCCAGCCCTCTGATCACGTGATTCAACCACTTGGTGATGTCTCGAAAAACTAAATAGGTACACGACTAAAGGCGCGGATCCACCGCGGCGCATGCTGTGCACGAGCACGCGGCGCATTTTAGCTGCGTGGATTCATTTGTTTGACTACGTGGGTTCACGTTTCCAGGGCCTCAAGTCTGCTATTACAATAGTATCAGAATGGTCTCTTCATTGTGAGTTTTTGACAGATTTGCCATACAAACACTGTCAAATACTCACAATGGCGAGACCATTCTGACACTATTGTAATAGCAGACTTGAGGCCCTGTACACACTATACACGAATATTAACCCACGACTGTAGCGAGGCCCTCTACGGCACACGGAGAGGCTACGCACGTGTTTTCTGCAGTCCACGGACACGTTGTACATGAATTGACGTCACGTGGCTTGCTCGAATAAGTAGCTCAACGCCTGTACACGCGTGCGTAGCTTCACTGCAGGAGGTGGGACGGACGGGTGGGGAAACGACGATACAGCTGTACATAGTCATGGGTTAATATTCGTGTGTAGTGTGCACCGCAGTGGAAACGTAGACCCACGTGGTCAAACAAATGAATCCACGCAGCTAAAATGCGCTGCGTGCTCGTGCACAGCATGCGCAGCGTGCATGGCGTTGACAGCGTTGAGCTATGTAAGCGCCTATTTGAGCAAGCCACTCATGTATCAATGACGTCAATTGATGCTTAGCTCTGTGGGTTGCAGTGGACACAATCACATAAAAACGCAAAGCGAAGCTTAACACACGTGCGTAGCCTCTTCGTGCGCCGATGTGGATCTGCGCCTTAATATTCGATCCTATTTGCAACAAATAAAAATGCTATCATACAGCAATATATTTTTCATAAAACAAAAGAGTATCGCAAACTAAACACAGTATGACAGTCAACCCCCGCGTGATCGTGCAATGATACGATAAGCCAAACAAGGAATTGTTTCCACCAGCTGAACTGAGCCCCACAGAGCAGTAGATTAGACCCCGCCGGTCCCTGCCCCGCATGCGAGGGTTAAGAAGCTTACGTGGTTATTGATACGTTTAATGCGAAATTGCAAAACTTATAATACCTTGAAGACTTTGTGATTGTTTATTGAACGTGTTTTTATGACATCAATAAAGAAAAATATGTGTACTGTGTTAACATTTTTCGGTTATTTAGGCCCGTTTAAATACGTTTACGCTGGCTGCTTTCTAGAAAAAAAGCTTGAAAAAAGTATGCAGATGAAGCAGCTTTTCGTCGGCATTTACAGAGAAATCTGCATGATTATGATACGTAATTTGGTTTAGCCATCATTTTCTATCGGTATCACATATAAGCAAAAAAAAAAAAAAACACCAAATCACTTCCAAATCGTTGAGATGAAACCATTTTACCCCTTAATTTTTTTTACCAAAATAGTATTGTTTTTTTTTGTCTACTGCTTTCCAATAAAAAGGTATCTTGGTTTAAAAATAGGTACGTATTAAGTACTTTTATTATAATAACTTAATAATGCGTCTTATTTGGGACAGCTCTCCTGAATGGGCGAGTCTTATTAAAGCTCCTACAAACAGGCGCGACACGCGACGCGACACAAAGACATCGCTCGTCGCACTACACGCGCTGCCTTTGTGTCGCTTCGCGTGTCGTGCATGTTGGTAGGAGCCTTGACTGGCTGGACGTACAGTCAGCTACAGAGAAATCTCACCCCCTAGCAATGTATTTATTCATTGCTAGGGGGTGAGATTTCTTTGCAGCTGACCGTACGACGCGTTGCGTGAGCTAACCACTCAAGGTTACTGGCATATATCTGGACCTTAAAACGACGTCCTGTTTCTGTCGATCGTTTGAAGATGACGGAGACAGAACGATGGTTTAAATTCGTTAAGCGTTAAATGTGTTTACTGATATATGGTGCAATACGGCCATACTTTTACAATCGCTGAAACGGTTACTAACTACTCCCTTCAGTCTCGTAATAAGAATCACCAGATTATAAAACAAAGTCCTCCGCCCCGTCTGTCTGTCTGTCTGTTCGCGATAAACTCAAAAACTACTGGTCCGATTTTCATGCTGTTTTCACCAATGGATAGCGAGGTTCTCGAGGAAGGTTTTAGTATAATGTCTTTGTATACATTTTTGTATACATTAACGATATTTGTTGGAGGTGTCAGAAAAAAATTAAAATGTGGCTGGTATTTTAGTATATTGTAGTTTCTTACGACTTCCACGCGAACGAAGTCGCGGGCAGAAGCTACTTGCTTATAAAAACCAGTAAAAAAAAAAAAAATACAAAACTGTAAAGAAAATTCTACCAAAACAAACCAAGCCCTTTTCTGTAGCGTCCCCCGATCCTATTTCCTGTATGTGTATGAAGGTTGGATATCTGCGCGTCCCAGGCGGGGTCGGGCCGGCGCACGGCGCACGCAGATAAGGCGTATCAATCAAACGCACGCGCTCTGGGCGCAATCGGGTGAATAGGTGACCTTATCGCGAGCGTGGCGGTGACGGGTTGAATTTTCTCTTCTATATTATCGTGTGTAGTGACGTCATTTTTTTCAGTTTAAAAACGTCAGGTTCATTTGTTTTATGGGGTCAGTTTTTGTTTCCGCAACTAGTTGTTTTAATCGCAATTAGGTTGTATAGACATTTTTATTTATTTTTTTAAATAAAATTGTAGTAGATCGTGTAGTCAGAAAAATCTGTTGCATATTTTTTCTGAAACAAAAGCGCCAAATTTAATTACCGTGAAAATCGACACTTTTTTTTTTTAATCAGACCAAACTGAAATGCGAAAAAAAGCTAATAAAAATCTACCACTTTTATTTAGAACAAAATTTTAATCCCACAGCATAAATTAAACCTTTATTTTTATTTCTTAAAAAAAATAACGCAAATATAATAGCATAACTGCTTACGTTGCGAGTGATCCCCAATAGGGTTGCACCCTCAGAATAAACCGCCGCTGGCTGTTTGTGTTGCAACCGATATACGAGAGCGAGCTGTTTGTTGTGGCCACGCTCTAGCGCGCCTCATTACGTCATACACCTTGTTCCAGACTTGAATATAAAGAAAAAAAAATAAAGGAAATCGATGAGCAGAAAACATGATTCGATTTGTAAAACAAATTGAACACTATAAGTACCAGAAGCAGTTTTTTGAACGCTTTTGAAATTATGTATTCCTTGTAGACTCTACTGAGGGGATGTTGGACAAAATTAGCACAACAACAAGCCATATTTAATTTTTGGATTAGCACAATAATTATGTATACAGGGTGTCCCAGAAATCGACCGGCATTCTATATAGGTTTTGAAGGAGCTTTGGTCAAGCCCTCTCAAAATAACAAAACATAATGTTCCGCAAAATTTTATTGTTTTCGAATAAAAATAGATTAAAAAATAACCACCATGCGTCATTCTTTTGACTCTCGTGTGTTAATAAAATCTTTTTATTAATTACCTACTTTTTCCAACAAAATATTATTAAATAGTTACTCTATCTGTAATTACCTTTAATTCTCCATTAAAACTTACAAATTGTTAATAAATTTTAAACAGTGGTGACGAAAAAAAAATGTATGTGGATTTTGCGGAACATATGTTTTGTTATTATGGGAGGGCTTGACCAAAGCTATCACCACCTACAGTATGTCGGTCGATTTCTGGGACACTCTGTATATATTTTTTGACGTGACAACGTCTAATAAATCGATGAACGCCGGCTCCATGCACAAAAAGGATGACGCATTGTTCCGTTACGCCCATTGTCCCGTTACGCCCATTGTCCCGTTACGCTCATTATCCCGTTACGCTCATTGTAAAATGGCGCTACATCAATGTTTTGTTATAACGTTGTCACGTTAAACTATCGTCCGTAAACCAACTTTACAGATAACCAATTTTTTTATTAAAAATGAATCGCTTCTAAGAACATATTTAAATCAAATCTACCTTTATCATCTTATAAGTAAATGCTTTTGAATCCTACAAAATTGCTCAAGTCTCATAACTTAACATTGATTATGTACTATGATTTATAAGTTTTATAACTCGATTGTCTGCTCAGGATTTCTAAATACAAAAATACACACAAATTTTCCAACTTAATTTTTTATACAACACAACAAGAATACTACGATTTCAGTAAAAGTATTCACAAACTCCAAATAACACGAATGTCAAGCGAGCGCGGTAAAAAATAAAACGCGAAATTTCAGACGTAAACAAAACCTCTGAACAAGTCTTGGGGGCGTTCGTCTGTGAGTTTTAAACCTTATCCCGAGGTGTTAAGAGTGGAGTGAGGCGCAGAGAGAAAGTTGTGGTTACTGCTATGTGCAGTCACGTAGAGACTCCGAATGGCGTGGAATGGAGGAGACCGATAGAATCCCATTTCGTGTCCCCCTCCCCTCCTCACCTCCCCACTCTCCCTCCCGGTAGCCGTGGGGGTGAGGCAGCCATTACTCCTGATTCTGCATCCGACGGCTCGATGGAGTTAATAAGATTGACAGTAGTGTATTATTTCAAAATCTTTTGAATATTCATTCGTATTTTTCTTGGTAATTGAATCATATCTTACATTCTCGGCTCAACAAGAGATCTCTAATAATTAATTTTACTGAAGAAAATGTAAGTGTTTTTCTTAAAAAAAGCGGCCAAGTGCGAGTCGGACTCGCCTATGAAGGGTTCCGTAGTAGCAAGCGGGGTTTACGATTTATGACGTATTAAAAAAAACTACTTACTAGATCTCGTTCAAACCAATTTTCGGTGGAAGTTTACATGTCATATATTTTTTTTTAGTTTTATGATTCTCTTATCGTCATCACGTCAACGCCGGCTGTCGCTGAAAACCAGCGCTGGGGCTCTGTCTCGCATAGGGTCGCAGCATTATGCTGAGCGATGGCCTTTTTGCGTGGATGTGACGCATATTTACCCCAAACTTATTTTTTTTTTTTGTGTTGTGTTCTTTTTTGCGTCATGTTTACCGCAAATAAACGTTTTTTCTTTCTTTCTTCTTCTTCTTCTTATTTTAGAAGTTACAGTTAGAAGTCTCTCGCGCAAACTATTCAGTTTAGAAAAAAAAAAATATTTGAAACCTCAATATCATTTTTGAAGACCTATCCATAGATACCCCACGCGTATGGGTTTGACGAAAAAAAAATAATTGAGTTTCAGTTCTAAGTATGGGGAACCCCTAAATTTTATTGTTTTTTTTTTTTTCTATTTTTGTGTGAAAACCTTAATGCGGTTCACAGAATACATCTACTTACCAAGTTTCAACAGTATAGTTCTTATAGTTTCGGAAAAAAGTGGCTGTGACAACCGGACGGACAGACAGACAGACATGACAAATCCATAACCGGGTTCCGTTTTTTGCCATTTGGCTACGGAACCCTAAAAAAGAAACATTAGCGAGAATTCTGTCTCCTTCAGTTATTATCACTATACCTACACATTGGTGCCGATTCCCTTGTTCACAAACTAAACTAAATTTAAGTTTAGTGCATCTTTTTCGATCTACTTCATTAAGAAAAGGACAGAAGATAAATTTTTGTTTAGTCCTGTCAAATTAATCAGCTCTAGACGTAAATTGAAGTAATTTTAGTCGGCAAGTTTTTAATCACGTCTAAACTATAAGGAGTAGTGACAGGCGCTGATTAATTTGACAAGACTAAACTAAAATGTATCTTCTGTCCTTTTCTTAATGTAATAGAAGGAAAAAGATGCACTGAACTTAAATTTAGTTTAGTTTGTGAACAAGGGAATCGGCACCATTGTCGTGAATTGCTTTTCATATTCATAACATCGAGATCTTTTCAAGTAGTTATCAAATGCACGTCTACGTGGTTATAAATATACATAGATATAAGTTACATTAAACATTCTACCAGTACCGGATTAAGCAAGCGCAGGGCCCGTAGCAAATTCTACTGAGGGGCCCTTGATCTGCTATGGGTTTTCAAGTATAAACGGGTAAAAAAAACAAGATAATGCCAAAATCAAGACCCTGTAAAAATGTCAGCACTTAATATTGATATTTAGAAGTCACAAATCGAAATTTCCCATGTTCCATTTAAATAAAATGACAAAAAATATGTATTTTTCGCCAACGAAAAAAATCGGTTACCGTTTGTCTGACGTGGATTGTCTTAGTCGGAAAGGGTGTTACGTTTCATTTTTGGTGACATCAAGTAAATTCAATATTCCACATCTTAATAAGTTTCACTAAAGAAATTACGTTTAGGCGGAGGTGGCCAGGTTTGGACACGCGGGGCCCCCTTTTGCGCGGGGCCCGTAGCAAATGCTACTCTTGCTATGTGATTAATCCGGCGCTGCATTCTACTGGTCTTTTAACTGGTTGATTTTCTTGAATGGTCAATGGAACGAATATTTTTAATCGTTGTGCCGCTGTGCCATGGTATAATAGGTATAGTTAACCCGTGCAATGCGCCTGACCGGCTGTATCTGTATCCTGTATGATCAAGCGCGAGCTCGGTTCACTGCCTAGTCATTGAATGCCGCCTAACGTGGCCACTTCGGTTCCGACGTACTCGTATGTCTGCCCATTAATTTTTATTTATCGTTAAAACGATCGATAGGTAGCGTGCTCGTAAACTGGCCGCAGTAAATGTTTATGTTTGAGTTTTATGATGTTTTAATGTAGCGTTTTTGAAAGCTCGCGAGTCCCGAGTTTCTATTTTATATGGACTCGTGGAATAGAATTATAGGCAGTAAAAACATGCCGAGGTGTGTGATAACCACGGCTTCGATTTTAAGACGCGTCGCGTTGCAAAAATGACATTAATGTTCTTAATGTAAGATAACTGTAAACTGATTTATGATCGAAATAAGAACATAAAAGCAGAACGCTTATATAGAGCTGTTATGTATGGAACTGCGGAATGGAAAAATTCTGACAGGTGAACGGTAAATAGTAAAATCGAATGATCACGTACACACAAATAAAGACGGCAAAAAACTAATCGGTCAACGATTTACAGCGTCAGGAGCGTACCCCGAGGGCAAATTATCGATAATCGAGCGACTAACCAAATAGCCGGTGTCGATACAAGTTATCGACAGTAATCGTTATAATCGCTAGTGCCGCGCGATTGTTGCCGCTCGCCATTACGGGACGTGCGCGGCGTTTTAATATTTAACCAATTTTTTTGACCCCTCACTTTGAGGAAAACAAAACCTCCGCTGGTCCCTTCTAAACTAGTGATCTCTACAACTTTTTTGTACACGCTTATTATTGAAATTATTATTTATTAACTGTAATTGTCGGCGACGTTTCGAGGGTTAAGTTCAGCGTTTAGCGTAATTTGGTCGGTTTGGGTTTTTGAGGGGCTTATTAGTAATTATTAGTTGTCAAACCGCAGAGGTTGTGGTGGGGTGATTATTGCGTTTATGACTGACATCGAAAATAATGTTTCCTGTCGGCAGCCATAGTCAGTCGAATGAGGTTATAGTGAGAGGAGATAATACTGGCTCCATTTTAGATAAGTTGAATTTCTGTATAATAATAATTAACCATAATCTCCATACGTAAATCATTAAAACAATTATTTGCGATTGTTATTTTCGCTGCTATTTCCCGTTTTTAGTTCGTGACGCGCTGCTCGAAGGAAACCATGCATTCTTTTTTCAAATTATTTTTCTTTCATGCGCGAGTATTGTGCGCGGGTAAATGGCGTGAAATTGACGGGTGGCCAGTGTTTGCTGGCGTAAAGCCTGACCATTTAAATATGGACCCTGGAGTTTATATACAGCCACCTAATCGTACTTCACTTTTTTTGGGTTATGTTGAGGTAATTAATTAATTCATTTTTGAGGGTTTATGCTGAGATAGGAGCCTTTTTGGCCTCGCACAGGTCTTTTTTTGTTGTTTTTAATGTAAATTTTGTTAGTTTTAAATGCTCCTTTTTAATGTTTGTATTTCCTGTGCATGTCCCAAATAAAATATATTTCTTTCTTTCTTAATAAATTAATTGGTAGGTATGCTAAAATATAACTTCATATGCAACTTGATCACAACATGCTATGACAATTTTAAGTAATTTTTTTCAATGTAATCTAGTTATTTATTTTATGGATCTATGTTTAAAATAATTCAGTATTTAAGCATTAAAAGTTCGTTCTCATTTGGCAATAGGTACAGATATTACGTTAAGACTAGAGCTCCAATATTCTCTTGCTACATAAAGTAGGTAGTCTACATACCACTAAGATCTTATCGTCCGTTACTGAGCTTGTTAGTTTCAAGTTTGGGACATAATGTGACGCTTTGTGCACTAGAGTAGGCCACCTCTTTGTCAGGGCAACCTTTGAATTCGAATTTCGAAAACGAACAGCCTTCGTTGTTTTAATTTGCGTTCGATATTTAAATTGCGTAACGCTGTGATTGAAAGTTTGCTTTTCATTACTTGGTTATAATTGAAATAATATTTATTAAAGTATTCAATGCTTTATTATTTGCGTAAATTAAATACCTATTAGGTATGTATATTTTATTTCTTTATCCTTTACATAATTTTGGCCTTACAGTCTCGTCACCCTTTTCTGCATGCTTATAAGTATTATGGCTGGGATATTCAGCTAATGCAACTTATATAATATTTAATGTAAAAAGTTATATATTACTATAAGTATTTATTTATCGATACATATCTATACTAATATTATAAATCTGAAGAGTTTGTTGGTTTGTTTGTTTGTTTCAACGCGCTAATCTCAGGAACTACTGGTCGGAATTGAAAAAATAATTTTGTGTTAGATAGCCCATTTATCGAGGAAGATTATAGGCTATATAAAATCACGCTATGATTAATAAGAGCCAAGCGAAAATAAAAAAAGTCAGAAAGAACGCTCAGCGATAACGAAGTTATAGCGCGGGCGAGCGACGGGATGCGACGCGATGGGTGGGTCGTAATTGCACGCGGACGAAGTCGCGGGCCAAAAATTCCACGTTACTACTTAGAGTTTTTGTCCGTTTATCTGTTTGTCCGGATGTATGTTCCGAATTGGTGCAGAAACGGCTGAACAGATTTGGTTGAAATATGGAGTACAGATAGTTTATAACCAGGATTAACACATAGGGTACTTATAATCTCAGTACCTAGTACCTACGTTCCCGGGGGATATTTATTTATTTATTGTGTTTATTTATATGTATGTATGTGTTAGAATTTATTGTTTTTCGAGTTATCTATTCTTCCTGCACCTGCCATGTTTTGTCTCTGCATCACTCTAAGGTTAATTGGTAGAAAATGCCTCAGGTATTAAGTCCGCCTTTGTACAGTTTTTTTTTTTACTTGTGCATACATTTTTAATAAATAAATCCGTACTAATATTATAAATTTGAAAGTAACTCTGTCTGTCTGTCTGTATGTTGCGTTTTCACGCCTAAACCGCTGAACCGATCGTCATGAAATTTGGCAGAGATATGGAGCTGCCTGGGATATGGAGAAGGACATAGGTTACTTTTTTACGCGATAACCGACATTCATCCGGGTGGAGCCGCGGCCAAAAGCTAGTAAATAAATATTTTCCTTTCCGACATCCACGCGGGCGAAGCCGCAGGCAAAAGCTAGTACAAAATATGTGCAGCTGTAGTGGGTCTAATAATTTAAATAAAAAGTCAATCCTACCCCATACCATTCATACCAGTTTAATGCTGACGGATTCATTCCCAGACATATTTTATTATACCTACTTACCAACTTCTATACATAACCAGTGTCGCTCAGGGTGGAGGCGGCTGAAGAAATATTATTTCCTTATCTACCCTCCGCAAGTCGTTCGCCCCCACTCTCCCCTTGACCGGGGCGCCCTCTCAAACGGTCGTAAGACAGTATTTTATTATGGACCTGTTTTCTTTAGAAAATAGTGTGCTGTTGACATTATTTTTAGGTGAAAAGTAATTCTGTCGTAACATAGAATACCTAGTGTCTGATTGACTAACAACAAAAATAAATATCTACTGAAGATAGGCGAATATTTGTAAAATTGTTTTAGTTATTTGTTAAAGACGGTAAGGGAGCCCTAAGATAGGATTTATCGTAACTCAAACAATACCCTGAGAGGGTCTGAGTTTAGAGTTTGGCTCTACCTAATTAAAATGATCTACATATATACAACAAAATAAAATCGAAGTGTCTGTTTGTAATGTCAAACTAACAGCTTTTTACTGAATGTATATGCGGTACCTACCTATAAAAAAAACTTTTTTTGTGTGTCCGTCTGTTTGTTCCGGCTAATCTCCGAAACGGCTCGACCGATTTTGACAAAACTTTCACGGGAAGATAGCTGATATTATAAGGACTAACTTAGGCTACTTTTATTTTACGAAAAATGCCACGCGGGCGAAGCAGCTGAGTTAATATAATTATTGAGATTTGTCTTAATGACTACTCCATACTTATTTAATGCGTGATGAACCCTACGCAGGTTACTTCTTTTACGTCACACCTGGCCATAATGTGAGTTTTACCGCACGCTACGTAAAATTGTGTACTCACCACAGGAAGTAAAAAAGAAAGCCCTCTATCGCATATTTACAACCCTCGCCTGCGGCTCGGGTCACAAATACCTGCGATTTCGGGCTTTCTTTCTTTTATAGCCCTTGGTAAGTAATGTACTATTAACTCAGATGACGTCATCACATACAACCTCCAAACCAAAAGCCACTTACAAACACCACAAAATTTACGACTGAAAACTATCAAATGGCCTAATAAAAAAAATCATTAATCCTGGAACTGATTAATATGGGCCGGTCTCGTCCCAGGCCAGGCCGGTGAGAGTAAAGGCTGGGCCCAACAGGGGGCGCCGTTTAATTGGACCCCCTAAGTCCGGGCGTTAAAGCACCAATGTTAGGTTATTTATTGACTGGACAGTCATTATCGCTCGTGTGTTATATTTTCTGTTGTTCACAATGTTCACCTCTTTACCGGATTTGTTTTTTTTTTTTTTTAATGTAAATAGGCTGTATGGGTTTTGGTTTGTGCCTTAATGCGAGGTTGTGTTGCCAGCCAGGGTTTCTAAACTTCATTTGTTTATAACAATTTCTTTAGAGCTTATGTTTAGGTAGGTACCTACTTGTTTAATATTCCTTATCACTGGTACCTATTAGTAAAAGTCTGAGGTAAAAGTGCAGTCTGTAAGAAGGTGCCTATACATATCGACGCTTGAAAGGCAATGGTGCCGATTCCCTTGTTCACAAACTAAACTAAATTTAAGTTCAGTGCATCTTTGTCTTTCTATTTCATTAAAAAAAGGACAGAAGATTAATTTTAGTTTAGTCCTGTCAAATTAATCATATAATAATTATTTCACATTTGTTGACTATTGGAGGGTTTAAACATAGTTACGTACTTAAATACTTGGTTATGTAGCGGTGGTTATCTATTGGCCAAAATATGAGAATGTAGTTAAATAACATGCTCTACACGACACAAGGGAAATGGGCATTACTAATTCCTGCCCCCTTTAATTCTGACCACCAAAATCCACCGTCAATTAAAGAACAATAATCAGCCACATAAAGCCAACGTCCGGCTACCGAAGCAGTCAATAAACTTAATATTCCTGGAAGGCAACACAATCCAGAAAGACACCCGACACTCAATCCAACGCCTGTTCGGACCAGAACGCGCCATTCATACAAAACATATGCTAACAATCCGTCCGTGCCATTATTCAACTTAACCTTAACACTTTAATAGTCTGAATCGGGAATCGAAGCTGCGACGCCTCATTTCACTTCGCTTCCTCACCACAACCGACCAATCAAATCTCAACTTTAAACTCCCAAGCTATGGTCTAAAATCCGGATTTGCAAGCTAAGCTCCCTTAATTGGCCACACTGAAATGTAAACAACTTATGTAACTCAAATAAACAATTGAATTTCAATTCAATTTACGGCCGAATAGAGTTAACAATGCAATACAGGCAGGAAATGCAAATTTTCAGCCTTACAGTTTACTTAGCAATTAAAATTAATGAGCGAAACAAGTTCAGGTTTGTGGAACAGAAATGAGAAGGGACTGATGACGTCTTGAATACGTGTGAATAGTACTAAAACAATGTGGAAAACAATCTCCTGTGGGAAAGAATCGCCTTTGCTTATGGTAGCACGACACTTACAAGCTCAGAATTGTCAGTAAAAGCTATATTAGCTGTTGAGAGCTACAGCTGACAGTAGAACCCAATAGTGGCCATCTCTATATTTATGGTCAAAGTCAAAGCAAAGACACAGGCTGTAAGAGTTTCACGTCGCTTTCATAATAATAGCAGACATAAAACTCGAAACGGCTCATAAGAAACCTTGACGCAACACAAGTCAAGACCATAGCTTAACACTGAATTCGAAACAGGTTACTACAAAAAAATATATTCCTTTAACGCTTCATTTGAACTTTGGTTGTTTATGGTTCGACTTTTTCTAGATCTGTTCTGGTGACGAATCTCAATGGAGCGTAAATGTTTCCGCATAGAAAGCGTTTTCTGAGGTCATCCGATCGATATTTTTTATCGATGTTCAAATATTTTCGCACTTGAAGAAACCGGACGGATTCGAATTGCAGTCTCGCCTCAGTCACAAAGCACTGATTCGTTCTTGTATGGAGTATTGCAGCCACTTATAGGATGGCTGTGCAAAATACCAGCTAGCTGCACTTGATTCGGTGGAACGCAGAGCGAAAAGGCTAGGCTTTGACATCCTGGCTCATCGGCGTAATCTTGCTTGCCTGACGGTCTTCTACAGACTGTACTTCGGAGAGTATGCGCATGAGCTCCACGACCTGATCCCACCATCGCCCTTTTATTACCGGATTACAAGACTTACTGCAGGGTATCATGCATACTTAGTTGATATCCCGTCCAGTCGTACTCAGCGCTTTATTATGCGCACAGCCAATGTGTGGAACTCTCTGCCAGCGTCTGTGTTCTCTTCTACATATAACCCTGCCTTTAAATCAAGAATGAACAGGCATCTTCTGGGCACGATCGTTCCATCGTAGACTTCATCCATCGCTTTCCACCTGGCGTGATCGAGGACAAGAGCAGGAACAATCAACAAAAAAATAAAAATTGTGCTTGCTTCTTTCTTCGCAACTAGGTCAACCCAATAAATGCCCGCTGCTAAATAAAATATGGCCCGACGTGGCCTGTTAACTTACTTCTCAATAAATCCTCAAATTGGTATAAAATTGACAGGCTCAGCAGTTTGCTGTGCCTGAAATAACCTCAAGGGAGGTCGTTTTGTGTCCGTCAAATGTTCTCAGGCTACCGATTCGAACCTCCTCCATTTTATTGTTTTGAAAATTTTACTACCGCACTAAATCATTATTTTCTGCGAACCAGCCAACGTTATGTGATTTAACAAGCGAATGCCTTCGCTATCCTTTGATGGACTCCATTTATATTTAGATCGTCATTCTCAGAAAGATATGAAACCGCTTCATCACTGCCTTTCCCATAGAGATAGACAACCTCCTTGTTTGAAACTTTAGTTCGTATGTAAATAAAAACGCCGCGGCTATATTAATAATGCGGAATAGAAACAAAAAAGAAAATAAATTAAAAATCGAACGCCGGGAACGAAACATCCATACAATAATGGGAAGGAACAAAGAGGTAAAAAAGCGGGAAGAAACCTGTCGACGCCATGTTGTGTGGCAGTCGGCCTTCACGCCTCGGCCGCTGAAGATTATCTTTCGAAAAAAGAACCGAACGGGAGGCTTTTCTTGACGATGAAGGTCTTAAATCGGATTCATGTCGTGGGATTATGGCCTCTTATTGCTACCGAATAAAGAGTATATTAGTATGGAGTTGTACCGACTTAATATCTTTTGTGATCGTTTGGAAGAAAGAGCGTCGTCACCGTGCGCCTGCGCTGATGACCTGTCAATTCCGTCGTGTACGCCGGCCGTAGAGAAAAAAGTGACATTAGAGTGGCCATCTATTATTTTGACTTTATGTGGGGAGATGGAGCCGAGATTGATCGTGTTTGGCTCAGCCCTTTTAATTACACCGCATTCAGTTGAATGGCTTTGTATCCGTCTACTGTTTGGTAGATGTTTATGTATACGTAACTACTTATGTACAATCATCTTTTGTGGGAAAGGTTTTTGTTGCTCAAAGTGTTTTGAAACTTCAGTGTCCTTTTTTCCACATACTGGTTTTATTTTCTTTGTGTTCTTCTTTCTTTTTGTGGGTATCTCTCTCCCTCTCTTGTACAGCTTTGATAAAATTAATGGGAAAGATGCCTCAAATACCGATGACTAAGTATTTTTATTTGGAAAAGTTCCGAATATACAGCAGATTTTTTTTCGTGGACCTACTGATACTTTAGTCATTGAATATGTTACCGGCCAAACCCGATTTCAGGCCAAATTAGTTTGTCCTAGGCCAATCCCTCCCTACACGCGATAGGACAAACCAGTATAGCCTAGGCGAAACTCCACCTGCGCTAAGATAGGTCGACGGAGCCCCGCTTGGCGGGGCTTCTATTTCTGGGTGGTTTAAAAAAAAATAACCACGAAGGCTAAGGCGAAATCTAACCTAACCTATCCGAGTCGGGGTACTCGGCCTAGGACAAACTAGTTTGGTCTGAAATCGGGTTTGGCCGGTAAGAAATACATTTATTTAAACTGGACTAGACTCTTCTGGTATAAATACGTTTATACATGGTCACTATGACATATGACCGTTAAAAAAATAAAGTTAGATATCTGTTTATTAAAAAATGATTTTCCCAACCATACGTCGCATAAGCGCGCGAGACTGGAGTATATACATGGTCACTACGAGTATCACATATGACCGCTAAAAAAATAAAGTTGGATACCTATCTGTTTATTAGAAAATGATTTTCCCAAGCATACGTCGCATAAGCGCGCGCGCATTTGTCACGGTACGTCCAGAGAGCGCGTGCGTCGCTTCTTGCGTTCTCTCATTGTGCGATTTCGTATGCCCGCCATACATTACCGTCAACTACGTCGTTAAGATGCATTCTTGGCTCTAATGTGGGATAATGTTACTTGTACTTGTAAAAGATACAGGCTCCATATAACTTCTTTTTTGATGCATCTGAGATAGGGCGTTTACGGATTTTCCGGTAACTATCTCTATACCTCCCTTTTAGACGTGGCGCAAGAAAGAGCGCCTAGGTGGGAGAACTTGGGAAAGGCCTTTGCCCAGCAACCAGCGAGGGTTTTGTTTTATCCTATGTTGTCCCACTGCCGGGGAAAGTCCTCCCTTTCTCTGAGGAACAGAAATAAATAAAGAAAATAAGTTTACGTTTAATCATTCAGATTGTGATTGAAAGTGTGTTACGCAATACATTGAGAACGGAAATACACGCAGAAATTGATGCGTACCAAATTTCAACCTAATCGGTCCATTAGATTCGGAGCAAATTGGCTGTGACAGAAGGACAGACAGACAAAAACACGAGTGATCCTATAAGAGTTCCGATTTTTAGGTACGGAAACCTAAAAATGCATGTTAGCCGCATGCCTTGCACTGTCTGTACGAAGTAGGGCATGCAAAACTTTAATTTTTAATTTTTAATCTATATCCCTAGTAGCATTTTTTTTTTTTTTTTTTGGCATTTAGTTGGCCCCACTAAATGCTAATGCTACTAGGGATCTATAAGAATGACTGATTTATGTTTTGGTAAATTAGGAATAAGACTTTTATTTTATGCGATATTTAAATAATTATTTTGATCACATTTTACGTTTTACTTTTTGGTTTTGCTTGTTTGTATTTTATGACAGTTAAATTGTTATTTAATATTCTGTGATTTTAGGCCTTTGTGTACCTACCAAATGTTCCTAATTTTGTATGTTAGGTAACTTAAGTTCTGAAGAATATGTTACTTTCCTAAATAATAAGCTTTATTCTATGTTATATATAAAGAAAAGAAACTTTTGTATTGTTACTTATTACTTGTAGCTTATTTCAGTCCAAAAAATGCTCATTATTATAAAAATAAGTGAGATAAACGTAAAAAAAGACATATTTTGGTTAGACTTCAGCATTTTCATTTCTTTAAACACATATTTCTCATTTATTTGAAAAAAAAATTAACATAAAAACCGAAAAAACCGATTTAACCGGTTATGTAAACAAAATACCCGGGCTTTTTTAACAACCCGGTTTTTGCATGCCCTAGTAAAAACCTTATACCGCGTTAAGAACTGTCAGTATCATTATTGTTGTGAACATAACACTGACAGCTCTTGAATGCAGTTTAGATGTGCTGGGCCTCAAGTCTGCTATTACAATAGTGTCAGAATGGTCTCGCCATTGTGAGTATTTGACAGTGTTTGTATGGCAAATCTGTCAAAAACTCACAATGAAGAGACCATTCTGACACTATTGTAATAGCAGACTTGAGGCCCTGATCGCGTTCGGTTTCATTGGTGAAATTCGCAATTAGTAGAATACATCGATTTTCTTCAAAAGCGAAAATACTGTGGACTTGTTCAGTAAGGCAATCGGCCTACTTCAGAGTTTAGGACCAGCACCCTAATTGCGAAGGATTTTGCTAATCCATTTCTTCATATCGTTGCTTTACAACGAAAACCAATTAAATCGAAATTTTGACGAAAATGACTTATGAATGCCAAAGTACTGAAAATTTTGTGTTCTTTACTCTGCGAAAACCCATTAATCGCCCAGTCTTATAGTTTCGCTGCTAGCTAATAAGATAACCAATTATTTCAAGCATTTCCAAGGTCAAGGTCAATGTTTTCAAATACAAAACATTAAGCAGATTATGTGACAATTATTGAAAATTTCATTACAAATCACTAACTTTCTTAAATCTCAATAGACATGTTTAAATAGAACATCTATCAATGTACTGATGCTATGAAGTAATAATAACAATATAATACTACAAAGGCTATTTTCAACCCCATAAACTTTGTAATCGCGATATCTCCGTTTGCACTTTTCATGATTTAATTGGTTTTCGTTGTAGGGCGGCGATATGTTCGAAAAATTTCTGCTCATCAAACTAAATAACGCAATGAATGTTGTTGAACTCTCAAAATGATAGCCATTACTGCTGTGTGTTACGCAATTACCCCTCTGTTTCGAGGTGGGTATAAGACCGTCTTCGAGCTAGTCAAAACGTCCAAATAATAGTGTGAACTTTGCTCTTCTGATTGTGGTTTTCCGGTCTGTAAAGGTACTAGACCATTTCCTATTAACACCTGCCGTTTATCCGGAAATTTGTTTAGGCACAACAGGTCAAGGGCACATTTTGTTATTAGGCTCTGCGTTGCCTTTGCGTCGCATAGCGTGTCGTGCTTGTTTGTAGGAACCTTTAATATCACCAAAAAGTTAAAAAAAAAAAAAAAAACAAGGAAAAAATGCAGTGTTGTCAATTAACATCTTGAACTGATCCAGTTCATACTTAAGAGGGCTGTCTCGGGTTCATAAGCGCCGCTAAAAAACTATTAGGTATCTCGTGACTGAGAAGGAATGATGAAAAACGGCTCAATCAGCTGCCTCGGTGTGTCTAGTATTTGCTAATACCTTATATAAAGTTTCATATTGAGACACGAAGCAACAAAATACGATCTAGAGGAATGTGGCCGTTTTTCTTTAGATCGAATTTTGTTGCTTCGTGTGGTTACCTAAAACTATGGAAGGACTATGGCCCCTGCCTGATCAATGTTTTATTGTACACGGATAAAATGGCAGGGGGTGACTTGCACACTCAATAATGGGCCCTCGGAAACGGTCGCTAGCACTTAGTGCTGTAGCAAGAAGGGGGCAACATATCCTGAGGTGTTTGAGGACTGGAGAGGTATTTCACGACTACCAGAACAATCTCAGAGCCCGGAAGATGGTCAAGATCCCTATCAGCACTGGAATACTCCCTTCATCCGAGCACGTTTGCTCTTGCGATTCTCCACTCAAGCCAGCCAATAAAGGCAAAAATGGGGTGTATTATTATTATTATTTCCTTTTAGGGCGTCCCAGCGTTATAAGAAAATCAATTTGTCATAAAAACTACTACAGTCGGATCTTTTTACAATTACATTCGTAGACTTTACTGCTTTTTTATTTATAAGTACAAAACTGTAATTTTTTAATACAGAACAATACCTAGAAATCGCAACAACGCTCACTTGCAAGCGATACAGTCGCGCGCAACAGTCAGATATAGAAATAAATAAAGCCACCGCACACGCCGCGCCGCACAGTGGGCTGAAACGGGCCTGTAAAGGACTTAGCTTTAAAAAAAAAAAAGTTTCTTTTTCTGAAATTTTAAATATTGTGTTGGATTTATCTATCGATTATAAGTAATTATTTCTATGAGGGTCGTTCAGATAACTTAGTATTTTCGGAGTTATAAATATCCAAAGTAATTTTTGTATGAAGCAAAAGAAAAAAATGTGAAAATCTCGAAATCCTCAAATTTTCTCAAAGAATTGACTCTACGTATGCGTAATACGTATATTTGTCCTATTTTAGCGCCTATTCTCGGGTTGCGATTTTTTGCGATTTGGTCGCAATTTCAAATTTTATTCTCTATTCCACACCACCATAGAGGTTAAGAACTAGGCGCGTTTTTTTTTAATGTAGTGGTCTCCCCTTTAGGCCTGATCCACTAAGGACTAATAAAATAAATAAATAAATTACCCTAAAGCCTCATCCGGAGAAAACACAGGTTTTGTTTCTTTAACAGATATGCACTTTTTAACTTTTTTTACATCTTGGGGATTCTTTAGTAAATGTTCTAGTATTTTAGCAACCTCCTCATTCCCATCCGCTTTCA
This sequence comes from Dryobota labecula, assembly GCA_947523025.1. Lineage (NCBI taxonomy): Eukaryota > Metazoa > Arthropoda > Insecta > Lepidoptera > Noctuidae > Dryobota > Dryobota labecula. Next base: position 15,224,866 of record OX383303.1, read on the forward strand.
ACTGCTCAAAATATGCATATTTTATTTCGTCCGAAGATAAATGAAAGTTTTCTGCACGTCTTTTTTTCTGTTTAGGCGCTAATTCACAAAAAGGTTTTCTTGGGCTTTGTTCGGTGGAGACACCGACAGAAACTTTTGATGGTGATACATACTGAGTTGATGTACTCGGTGCTGGTTGATCTTCATTACTGCCTATTAAACACTTAATAAAGTTTGGCCATATTATGTTTTCTTGTAACCATTCACTATTTTTAGTTCTGAATATATTTTCTTTACGATAAGCGTTTTCCCATCTTCTATTTAAATTATAACAAAATTTTGCACAAAACAACTTTAAGGTCTTTTCGTGATCATCACTTAATTCGACTAAAAATTTAGACCTTATCTCACTACACAAACTGTCATTATTTTTAATACTGCCACTGTTTTTTAAAATAACGAAAAGATCAAGGTTTGTCACTAAATTTTCAAACATTTTCACAAATACAAAATAACAAATAAGTAAGTAATGAATGTGTGGGGGTAGTGCGTCTATTATGGTGGGTAATAGAACACTGAAGTACGTTTGAATGCAACCGAACATTCCGTAGATACCCTATCGTTGCACCAATCACGTTACGACACGTCATAACTTGTTGTTGCGCTCGCGCACTCTTATCCCTTGATTCCCGGAAATAAGTCTCAAAACAAATTACGTCATACCTACCTATGGTGGTGGAAAATGTCGAACATTGTTTTTTTTTTTAAAGAACTAAGTAGGTCTTGAGGTTTTCAGGCCGTTTAGTATACATTATTTTCAATTTCAATTTAATTGGAATAAATTGCTTAACTAAAATAACATGACTCTTCATACAAATTTGATATGGCTATATCTCCGAAAGTACTCGTTAAATTAAAAAAAGTCAAAGAATAAAAACGTTTTAAATTTATGCCTAGATATCAAAAAAATACATTTGATCTCTTAAGACCCAACCTTGTAATCCCAGCCCACTGTGCGCCGCGGTCCAGCGCAGGCGCAATCTCGGGGGGTCACGATCTGTGGTCACGTAGCTCCCACTCCTATAATAATACATATACCGTGCACATTACCACAGAATAGATGGGTACAGAAGGCCGACTCCATACCTATTACATGTGATTACTGGCGTACGCACACACACATATTATGAGACACACATGCAACCTCAAAATGTCTCAAACGTATACCAGTCTGCGGATTCACAGGCAGCCCACTGTGCAGGGCCTGCATGGAAGACGAGACAGCAGCTTATGTGCTTCTAAACAGCCCGCTTATAGCTACATACAGGATAGTACAGTACCTACTTCGGAATCCCAGGTAGGTACATCGTCAGTAACACCAAGGCGGCCTTCCTTCAGGTTCTGGGGAGGATCGAATGATCGATTTTCCCACTTGTACGCAAAATACGCGGTTGGACGTGGAGTTGCGGACACCAGCTGATCTATTCTGTAATAAACCTCACTGTGAAAACTTAGGTGAAGTGACCTTGATGTGAGCTGTCAATAGTGTCAATCCCTAGCATCCGGTGGAATGACAGCTTACTTCAATTTTGTCTTCACGGTGAGATTTTTACAGAATAGACCGGCTGCCCGTTTTAAAATACAATACAATGCCAGTCACACGCGCCAGCGTGCTTACGTATGCGTGTGTTTTCTCTAGTTGTATGAACTTAGCCTTCTGTATCTCTCTATTCTGTGACACTATTATGTTGCTGCCTTTACCAACTCTGTAATTTTCTATCGGAATATGGGGCTAGACGAAAAAAGATGGTGGCTAATTGGATTAATAAATGTTGCTTTTTGGGAGTGGTTGAAGATTACTGCTTATTATTTAATTTCAATTGGTTATTGCCTATCGAATGTAGGTATTGGATTAATTTTAAGTTACTTGTGTGTATGTAATTTAAAAGGAAATACTTTCTGCTGCAAAGGGGCTTGTGGGTAAATAATAACAGTCGCACGGGTCGATCGAACAGGTTAAGCTACGCTTGCCGCGGTTGGTCCGTGGATGGGTAACCATCTTTACATACCAAGAGCCCTCTGTGTCTCGGAAATCACGTTAAGCCGTTGGTCCTGGCTGTCAGTCATGGATCTTTGACAGTCGTTACGGGCCGTCAGAAGCCCGAAAGTCTAACAACCAGTCTTACCAGGGGTAGCGTGTCGTGTGCAGTTGCTCCATATAAAATACTGGCATTCAGCTAAATTCGGTTAGACTGGAAGCATACCCCAAAATAATTGGGAAAAGGCTAGGCAGATAATGATTTTCTGCTGCAAAGGTCTTCTGTAGGTAATTTTGGAATAGTATAGAATAGAATAGAATAGTTTATTTGTAAAACATAGGTGATTACATACAAAGATCTTAAAAATTAGGTAGTGCGTTTTGTCAATATATTGACATACAAATGATTAATATTACAAAAAAAAACTATTGATTGAGTGAAATATTGTACTATTAAATTACAATAATAAATTGATTACAATATTATTATATAAGTATTCGTGTATCTATTTATGTTAAGGCATGCATGCAAATTAAATGTTTCGATATTCGGAGTCAATTTCATTTCATGTCAAAATTTAAAGTCATAATAAGTAAAAAGAGAAGTTTAATTTAATCTTTTTTAATTTGGAATACCTGACTCCACGTTCAGTAAAAAAATTGGCAGTCTAAAGCGTTCGGTGACGATGACGCGAGTTCCATGATTTTTGTTCACCCAAAAATTTGGTTGTCTGTTGTGAAGTTGGTTTACGGACGACATCAGTTTAACGTGACAAAGTCATAACAAAACATTGATGCGGCGCAAGCGTACAATGAGCGTAACGGGACAATGGGCGTAACGGGACAATGAGCGTAACGGGACAATGAGTCATCCTTTTTCGTGCATGCAGCCGGCGTTCATCGATTTATTAGACGTTGTGACGGCACAGAGGCAAAAAAACTGATAAAACAGTAGATAGCGCCACTAAAACTTAAACAAAAGCCGTAAAAACAAAGAAATCACAGAGAAATCGTGTGTATACATTTTCTTTGCACAACCGGTTTGTATCTTAAAAATATCGCTTTGACTAGCATCCCTAATGACTCTAAAGTATCATGAGCCCCATAAGCACCCGTCAGGTTGTGGTCATAGGAACTGATTGATGGCTCTTCAGTCTTAATGGTAATGGATACTCGTTACTCTGACTCGTCGGTGATTTTTGTGACATTCGAAATATGAAAATTTGTGAAAGTTTCCTTTTGAATTTCCTTTCGAAGGCTTGATGTGCTATTGTTTTTGCTTAAATGTAGGTATGCTAATATTCAGGCAGTTTTAAAGAGGAGTGCGTGTTATTGATTTGTCTATTCTGTTTGTTTAATTGAATGTTCAGAAACCATGTTAAAGCGTTTGCAGTCTCGCTGAAAACATATACACACGGCTACATATCCATCTACACATTTCCAGTATAAGCTGATCTCTCATTCTATGGAAATCTTATACAATGCGAGATCAGCGTAAACTAGATTTGTATAGCTTGATATGTAGCCGTGTATACCTACTTAAGCAATGAGGTTATGTAATACTAGAGGAGCAGTGTCGTACTAACAATTTCAGAAAAACATAATCACTTACTCGAGTTTACAGTCTACTACTAGTACTTACTAGTACTAGTATAGTAGTATAGTATAGTAGTAGTATAGTATATAGTATTAGTTATTACTAGTCTAGTCTAGTACTTTGAAACGGATACATAAATTATGTCAATCTGTCAAAATAATCTGTTTGTCTCTTTTCTTCTACCGTCAAATTAATTACGCTGGAATGAGACAAGACATTGTCATCGGAAAAGCCAGAGTTGACAATGATCAACTTAATTACCTCTTTTCTTCTACCGTCAAATTAATTACGCTGGAATGAGACAAGACATTGTCATCGGAGAAGCCAGAGTTGCCAATGATCAACTAACCCAGAATGAATGAGAATGAAGGTATTTTTTGAATGAAATACCTACCTACTATGAAAGATTGTACTAAATATTGAGAATACTTAGGCCCGTATTACAGAACGTCACTCAAGACTCAAGAATTACTTAAAGCTAATTTCAACCAATCAAATGGCTCGGATCTAGTTTTAAGTAATGCTCGAGTCTTGAGTGACGTTCTGTAATACGGGCCTTAGATTTAAGGTAATTAATTAACACCAAAGGTACTTCAGTAAACACTTATATATTTACGTTTTAATAATATCATAACGCGGGAAAACTGACAAGACGTTGTCGCCATCAAGTCTAAAACACAAGAGAGACAGAGACGGAAAAAAATTAACCTCCAGAGAGTGAACATACCACACGGAACTTTCAATAGATTAAAGATTTAAAGAAATTGAAAGATTGTGTGTGCCCATAAACTCCACGACCTCATTCCACCGGCCCCCTTCTACCATCGGACATCTAGACGCACTGCAAGTTACCACCCCTACCTAGTTGATATTCCACCAACTCGCACTAAGCGTTTTCAAACGTCTTTTATAATCCGCGCAGCAAAGGAGTGGAACTCTCTGCCTGCGTCTGTGTTTCCAAACGCATACAACCCTAATCTATTCAAAGTGAGAGTGAACAGGCTTCTTCTGGGTAAGCTCACTCCATCGTAGACTTTGTCTCTGTCATCCAGACCTAGACTAAAGTCAAGAGCAAACTCATAGTAGAATAAAAAAAATTAAAATTAAAGATTTGTTACATTTAAGATGAACAAAAAAAAAAAATGTTCGTAAACATATTATATTTCAAAACTAATAAGATTGTGTCAAATAACTATTGTTTAAAATAGAATAATATAATTTCAATGTTTACCAAACAGACTATAATATTAAATTTAGACTTACAGGAACATACATTCGTAATTCACTAAACTCCGAACAATCTGGGAAAATCAAAATCTTTTTTACTGGTAACCCTGATGGCAAAAACAATGTTTGATAAATCGAATTCGTCTCGTGATGTTAAATTAAATTAGCAAAATTTCTTGTGAAATGTAACACCACTTGCTTTATTAATCTTTTCAGACCGTGACATGCAAATTTTAACCGCACATTTCACCATTTTGATATTTTTTATCCTTAAGCTATCGCTCACTTGACGTCAAGTTGACAACTGAAGTCGGATATGCCTGTGGACATATACGACGTAGTAACACGTCGGTGCGGTACACTGCTGATCTAGTTCTATATAAATAAGATCATTGCTGTATAGTAAAACTGTAAATACACAAAGAAGAATAACTTTCAGATTTTTTTATTTGTTGTAAGTTGTCACTCAGGCCTTGAGCAGGCACTGAATACCGATATAATTTGGATAAATAATACCAAAATATCGCTATAAATACCGGTATTTGGGTAGGTATACATATAATACCGTTATTATTACATTTTTTGCGTTTTTGCAATTTGCAGGTCAGCGTCAGGTTGTATCTTGATCAAAATATGATTCGCGACTGAAGAACCATCAATAAAGATTCTGTGACGTCACATTGTAGCCTGATATCAGTACTGAGTATCGATATAATTATCGATATTTTATACCGATACTCAAATTACTGATATAAAATTTCGAGTATTTATGCCAGATGTCGATACTGTTATCGGTATTTTCTTTAAAATATCGGTATTCTTCGAATATCGATATTTTAGTCCCTGGCCTTGAGTGGCAACTTACAGCAAATATAAAATCTGAAAGTTTTCCTAGAACCGGGTGAGACATTCGTAATGGTCTATAATAGACAAATTTGAGCGCAGACGGAACTGTGGGTGGTCGTTACCGACAGAAACACCGTAAACAAACTGAGAAATTGAAATATTATTCGTCAAATACACAAATCGAGCTCGTTACGGGGTCAAAGAATTCACTTCGGTGCATAAAAAAATAATTTAACACCAATTTTTCACAGCTATCCGATGGATGGGCGACTAATTTGTCCAAATGCTGCGCCTCGGAGTGCGCGGGCGCATCCCATTGTGTTAGATCAAATATGGCGTCGTTAATGGCAGCCGTAGACGCTGACATATTGCCTTACGTGTGTTGTAACTGTTATTTATCAGTGTACCACTGTGTGTGCCTGTACGAAATTAAGCAGCTTTATGTCTGCTAGGTCATTTCTCCTGACCTCTTGCCGTGCATCTTTTCAGTGTTATTGAATGACTTCCATGTGTTTAATAAGGTTTTTTATACGACGATTTATTACCTCTACCTACCTCTCCCCTCCCCTCCTCCTCCTCTCTCTCTCTCTCTCTCTCTCTCCTCTTCCTACTGGTACAGGACGTTCGGTTTCTGAAACGTATTTTGAACTGAGATTCTCTAACTAGTTTTCTAAACTGTATCCGCTTTAAGGCTCCTACAAACTGGCGCGACAAGCGACGTGACACAAAGGCACCACGTTTCGCGCGCGCGCGACCGGTGCCTTTGTGTCGCGTCGTGTGTCGCGCATGTTTGTAAGAGCCTTTACTTATAAACGCGGAATATAGTTATACTAGGAATAACTTCGATATAACCATACATTTTTGACGTTTATACCTAGTATATCTTTATTCCGCGTTTATAAGTAAGGCGGTATGAATATACCTACCTAGTTTATTTACGTCGCAGTAGGTGAAGCTATTAAAAAACTAGATTAAAATGATTTCCTGAAGATTTCCTCATCTAGTTTCTGAAATATTATTGACGTGTAAAAATGTTTGTATATAACTTACAGAAAAAACACAATTTATTTATCTACTCCGCTTTTATTAATGCTCTGTATTTTCTCATTCAACAATTAATTTCATTGCAATTTTATTACAACCATCCCACTACGTTGGAGTATTCCCGTTTGAGCACCTATTTTTCGAGCACCTTACCTCGATACCTTTGGTTAAAAAATAGTTGCTCAAACGGGAATACTCCACTACATTCTTTCAACAATTTACATCAAATTTTATCATAGCACTCGATCTATTTTACTACACAAACAAAGTAAGTACATATAACTCCAAAACTTTATTATGTACAACGTTGTAAGTAAAAAGTACAGTCGAGTAAAAAAGGTAAAAAGTCATTAGTCATTTCGGCGTACGGCGCAGTCGGCGTATACGTCGACGAGGCGCCGCGAATCACAACGCGGTAAAGACCCGACTCATGCTATCGTAGGCTCTTTAATTGTGTTCTTCGACTACCCTCCCACCGCTACTTGGGGAAGTCACGTCACGACTGCCTTTGTCGGGAGCCGGCGATCGCCTGCCTTTGTCTGTCTGCAAAACCGAGTTATTTTTTTGTAGCTGTAGGTCGACTAAAGTCGTCGGATACCTACTGGTGTTATTAGAATAATGTTCACTGCAATTTACATGGGTGTTTTACGAAAATGCATTGTATTCGCGTTCTGCTGAAATTATTTTGCATCCTGTCGTATGGAAATACTTAGAAAGATAACGACGTGTAATCGCAGAAGTAATTAGTTTCCATACAATGTTTATTTCATGCTCCATTAAAACGTTTATTTTGGCTTCGATATTCAAATTCACACTGCAAATAAACTCGCATAATTATTTCTTCAGAATTATATTCTTGTACGGAACAGTCACACAATTCATAATCTTTCGTTCTAAAACAATTCGCCGGCGACTTTCCCAGCGCTATTAGACGGGCGCCCAATGGAAATGACATTTTAAAAACCGCTCTCGAGCCTACCTATAGCTGATTTTACATATACTTGTGTTTCGCACGCACGCTCCGTGCGCAACGTCGATAAAAGAGGGCGTGGCCGTCACCGCCGCATCCACCAATCAGGTTGCTTCGCTCCATGTGTGCGTACACCCGCACCCTTTCATGTGTGCCGCATCACTTGCCAAGTGTGAGTGCGACGTCACGTTAATACGCCAGTGGTGTATATGGGCGTACATAAGTATATGCCGGCTACCGGCACCACAAAGGTTTCCATATCTTTTATGTTCTTAGATCCTTATCTTGCGGTTCTTATTTTACATTTGAGATGGTGGTCTGGAATTAACGGTCAGCCCCATAAACACGCTATAACAAACTTTAATATGGCCGTAATACAAAATAATCTGTGATTTTTACTGCGTTCGCTGCGTTAATAGGTTGTTATAGATTTAAAGATAGCGCACTAGTGTTTTTTGGTAAAAATTATTCATGAATCACGCTGATTGAATTGTTAATGTGCCTAAATTGTTGATTATCGCGATGTTAATTATGTTTTTGTGTGCGAGCTTATGTAAAACAATACAGATATTTTTATCTTTGACTGTTATTAGCTGAAATTAGCATAAAATAAAAACATTCAGGCAAAACATGATTGAACCATTACATACAAAATAAAACCCGCCGAACCACGTAAAAATCAATCAAACGACGATAAATACCGAATTACAAATAAAGAAGCCACACAATTTTAAATTCGAATTTCGTACATCAAAGAGAACTTGTTCTATATTCGAAATTGAGCGACAATAAAAGACCGTTTTCCCGCCAAAATTCGATTAGCGAGGTACAGCGGGACAAAGGAAGTCGTTTATACGGGGGGCGGTTTTAAAATTGATTTTGGAAGCGGGGCTGGGAGCTCATAGGTGACTGGTCGTAACTGTAGGTAGGTACTCCTACAGGACGCGAGAAAACTCAACATTTTCAGTCATTAATTTTTAACTGAATTCTTGTGTGTCTGTAGGAAATTGTTAATTGTTGTGCCTAAAATATATATTTAAAAAAAAAAAAAAAAAAAAATTGGCTTTTCACCCACTATTCTACTACAACTTTGACAAAACTCAACGATTTTAAAGTGTCTCTCTTTACACTGAAAAACCGAATAGTTGATTTTTTGATTGTTGATTTCATGAGATGTGTTAAAAAAAACTGGTCCATGATGTTTGTTTTGACAAAAATAAAATTGTTGAAATATAATAGCTTGTTTTAACCAGAAAAATAGGTTAAAACAATACAATATTTTTTGTATGTTCAGGTACAAGTAAATCTAACTTTTGATTTAGTTAAGTCAACATGTTTACGTAGTAAAATAAAAACAACGATTAAGTTAAATTAACTAAACTCATTGAACTATTCATAAAACAGTTTATTTAACTATATAGGTACTATATTTAAGTTAACAACAAAAAATAGGTTTACATAATACTATATTTATCTCATTATTTATTATTATTTTTATATATTTTTATTTTTTTTATTTCATCTCTTAAGGCTGCAGTCTTGCAAAATTCACTCGCGGTGTGTTATTTGCGCAACTTTGTATTATTTTTTTAAACATTTTAAAGAAATAACATGAAATATTATTATTGCACAGAAATAAACATAACATAAGTAATAGCTAGTAATTTTTTTTTAGTACATTGAGGTGGATTATGTTAGGTAAATCAAGCGTTGAATACAGCTCTTTCATGCCCAACAACATTTCGAGGTATGTTTGTGCTCCTACTTTAGGGTAATTAAGAATTATTTTCAAAATCTGTTCAGCGCATAATTAGCTGAACATTGTCGTCTTCAAAATGCGCTGATTAGTTTTTTCTAATTATCTTTCATTTTCTTATTTTGGAGGTCACCAAGTCATCAAAATTCTCTGTTTCTTATATAAAATGAATCGTATGTATGTAATAATTAAATTATTTTAATGCCAAGAGTACAACGAAACAAATACGAAAAAAGTTCTAAGGACGCCCGGGAGGGATTGAAAAAAAATAAAAAAAAGTTGGAATAACCAAACACTCTTTTACTTTACTTGGCATGGCAACGCATGCCGCTAGTATTTGATGTATAGTATAGTATTTGATATGGCAGCTATACCCAAAGTAGAATTCAGATAATTTATGTAAACAAAGTAATGTCAAGAAATGTCATTGTCAAAATGACAGGACAGTGGTGCAAAATATTTTATCATTAAATGTTTTTGTAAATAATCATCGATAAAAATTAAAGTGAATTAATTATAAGAACTATGTACGTGTGTGTATGTGTACTTTGTGCTCTTCTATGTTAATATATTGTCCTGACAAGTATTTTAAGTGTACATAAATAAATAAATAAATAAACTATGCAAACAATGTTTTGTGTAGGGTGTCGGAGACACGGTATATGATCGTCATAATCAGCCCTTTTAAGCCCAGTGCTCCGGAAATCGATTTCCAATCGAAACAGTTTACAGCCCTTTTCATCCAAAATGTGGCTAGATATGCTACATACACTACGAATCTATGAATGAGAGTTGTAATATTAGTGTTGTTGAAGATGTAAAAAAAATTAAAATGTTTGGATCTCCTGTAATTGTTACCAGCATTATAAAATATTTTGTACCAGAAAATCTCCTTTTATTAATAACTTTATATAAAACCGGAAATTTATAAAAATAATTACAGTATGATTATTTTTGAATTACTATTTCTTAAAATCAGTACTTAAAAGAAAATGTTACCTCTTTTTTTCGCCATTTTATGTGAATTACCATTACGAAGATATTTTTTTGTTATGTTATCCCCTTTGCTTACATAAATTATCTGAATTTGAGACTTTGGGTATAGTTTTTGATAAAATTACAGAGAAAACAATACAATAGGATAAGAGCATCGATTTTGTTCAAACTCCTCTCAACATAACACAAAAACTAGTGTTCTTTCTAACAACATCGAAAACATCGACAACACACAAACATCACAAAAGATCACAGACTCTAGTGTTTGTACAACGAAGGGCCCTGGGGCGGAGCACCCTCCATGAGCGGACATTTTACCCGTAAGTGGGTACGCACACAAACTTGATCGCCCATCAAGTCGGTAGGTGATGATAAAAATTTGAGTGGTGATTGGTTTGTTAGGGTTTAAGACAAGGGCGATGGAGTAGTGCTTGATATGAATGTTTTAGGAATGAGAGGGCATAGTCACTTACATGATAACATCTCTCGTGGTACCTAAGAAAGTACTTAAGTACAATCGCGGGCATCCGAATCCTTTCAAGACAGGCAGCAGGAGCAGCCGTAATGTTTTGATTACGTAAAAAAAGAAAAAATACGTATCCAATATTTTTTAATAATCTACATGACGGACAAAAAAGTTTTTATTTTTTTAGTTATCATCCCTATTAAGTTGAGTTTCTTCAAGTTAACCTCTAAGAAATGTAATTTAATGTAATTTTATTTAGAAACGGTAATGATTAAACACGTGAAAAAATTATATGTTGCTTTTGAGACCTTTCTCTAGGTACGTCGGATACTCGTTACATAATTGGATAAAGTTCGCTTGATAGAAAAAAAATGCAAACATACCCTTATTTTGTAGATTAAAATCATTTTATTTCTATATTATACCACATTATGTGTTGAAAATTACATCAAAATAAACGTCTATAATGATGTAATGTCCGCCGGGTTTAACATTATTAATATCGTAAAACATATAATTTTCAACCCGAAATTAACGAAATTCACGGCACAATTTACTCACGCCCAGCTGCCATCTCTAGAACAAAAAAGCACGCTCGAACAACCTCGGCTTAAGTGACACAGATCACAGATTGATCTGAAAGCTATGAGAAGTTCGAAAAATATTGTTTAAAGTTACTTATTCCAAAGTTAGGAACTTTTCGGTGCTACAGGGCTTTTAATTTGCCCTTTTCTTTTACTTTTCAGTACTTCGAAATCCTTGATAGGCACGACTTTATACAGGATGACTTACTTTTTTAATGAAAAAAAAAAAATGAAAAAAAAATTATACACGAAAATATTTGCTTGGTACAGTCAGTATACACAATTAGCTGACCCCCCTTTGCATAAATGGTTGAGATTTTTTTGAATACGTATCGATAGAATTTCATAATTCTTAATTTAATTTAAATACCTATACGAAATCTACCCAAAACTAGAAAAAAAATTTAAATCGTAGGATTTGTTAGTAAAAAAGTCTCAACCATTTATGCAAGGGGGGGTCAGCTAATTGTGTATACTGACTGTACTATTGCGACTATAAAAATTCGGAATAAAAAAATTCTGTGCATTTAAATGAAATAAATAAAACTTTATTACAGACTAAGGGTCCATATTTTAGTTTGTATTTTGGTGTTAGTAACATACGTTAGTATTGTTAGTTTTCACATATTAATTTATATAGGGTGTATCTATTCAAACACGAAATATTTTAAGGGATACACCCATAGGTGGTAAAGAAGCCAAGGAAACATTTTTTTTGTTATTCTGAGTACCTATATTATTTAAAAAATTAAATATTTTAAAATTACTTGATATGATGATTAAAATTATCAAAATTCACCGCGCTCGTGCCGCCGCGCCACCGTTGCCGCGTCGCGTCGGGGCCGGGCGGGGCATTCATAGAATAAGTTGGTAAAGGTCTTTTTGCAAAATGTCCCAAGCAATTTTAAAATTATAATAATTATGTATAAATATAAAACACTAAGATAAAAATTGAAACTGCAATGGCTTTTATACCACCTATAGATGTTTCTCTTAAAATATTTCGTGTTTGAATAGATACACCTATCCAGACCCATGACTGTCACCACCCAGTGTCCCTGAAAGGGACAGTCCGCTCCGGCAGCAATCATTTTTAGAATGCTGTTGTCACTACCATGCAGGCATTTAGTTTTGTGTTTTTATTGTTCTAGTATGAAAGGTTCATCTTAAATGTATAATATTTATTGATAGATCAATTTCTTTTTTCATGTTATTGGGCAAAGACCTCTCTTCATTTCTTCCATTGGTCTTGCTTCTGCGCTGCAAACTCAAACTCAAATCATTTAAGTATTTCAATTAAACCATTTACAGGCACTTTTGATTGTCAAGGAGACGGTCAGTAAGACAAATGAAGCTACATGCTCATTCCAAAGCGTAGTAGGTACTTACCTATGGAGAAGAACTGGCAAGAAACTCCATGGACACTCTTTTAAATTAAATTGTTACAAAAATATTAGTTACATCTATAATGTTGGATTTATAACTAAATGTGAGAATGATGTAAAAATAAAAACTTACAAGTTAAAAGCGCCCAGAGTAGGCACAACAACTATAAACAAAAAAAAAAAATAACAAACATAAAATTATTAAAATAAGCCGTGGCAGCTAAGAGATGACCAGTCCCAACTGACGGCGCCCGTTCACGAACATAACGCATGGATTAGCACCATTCAGATCAACTATTTTAAAGGGAGCTCAATGATCCAGCTGCTTCTTGTCAATCCCCTAAATACATACTTGCTCACTAGGTACAAGATACTTTACTTTCCACCTAAAAATAAAACTCCCCGTAACAGAAAAACTTTTTTCTTCGTCACTATGGCATAGATTCGTAGTACCCTAAAATGACTTGCAAGTCTAAAGAAGCGCAAGTCAGTGGCGGGAACGCAGCAAGATTAATATAAGTCAAGCTGCGGTAAACGCTGGCTCATCGCTGTATAGGCTTAATTAAGTTGAGCCCTTGTTGCCATGCGACTCGATATTTTTGTGAAAGTATAAGGAGGACTTACAAAGCGAAGGTGTGAAGCCTCCTTTAGTGAAAATTGGAACTGGCAAGATGGAATGTTCTGAATTTGAATTTGGATGAAAAGTTTTTCAATAAAGGTTTGTTGTAAAACTTTTCCAAATTATTAATATTCAATAATTTTGTAAGTTTGGGAAAATTTCGTCAAGTTATTAGAATAAAAGATTGCGGTAAATTGAAAAACGTAAAATACAATCAATATAGCCATTTCTATGTTGGGGTTGGCTTCCAGTCTAACCGAATGCAGCTGAATACAAGTATTTTACATGGAGCTACAACTGACTTCCACAACCCAGTAACTGGATCATACTATACCCCTGGTTGTCAGACTTTCGAAATGATGATGATGATGATATATTATTATTGTATGTATGTATCTATGTGTTAGTATATATTTATTTTTCCGTTTTCGAGTTATCTATCCCTTATGTTGCACCTGCCATATTTTGTCTCTGCATCACCCTAAGGTTGACTGGTAGAAAATGCCTCTGGCATTAAGTCCGCCTTTGTATAGTATTTTTTTTACTTGTGCATAAAGTTTAAAAAAAAAAAAAACAATTTCTGCGACTAAAAACCCGTAGTACGATTTATCAAATCTTAAGAGATATTATTAGCGCCGCGGTCTGATATCATTTTTATCGACAACATACATATCTATTTAATATCTAAGATAAAGTTATTATAATGCTGTATACACATCATGCCATAATATATTCTCCGAGACAAGCTCATCTCGTGCCATGACAGATGTTATAGTGTACGCCGCCCTAAAACAGCCCCGGGCTGAATAGACGGCACCGTTGCCTGCGTCGGTTGAATAAAAAAAAATAAATGAAAATGGATTTAATTTTGAACTCGACTATGTTTGTTGTTTTACTTGCGAAAATATGGCTGTAAAAGTAGAAAATAATATTTATTCTTGATTGGAAAGACGATAGTAATTTTCTAATGGCAAATGAGTGAACAAACTTATACGAGTCGTTTATACCATGATGAAGTCCAAGTACCTATTAGAAGCTGGATGTTGCTTGAATATGACATTACAGGGAGGTAGTCGTAAAATTATTATTGCTTTGACACACATAAGACTCTCTCAACCAAATGATTGGATCCTTTGAAACTAACTTGACTGTTACCTACATACATTGTTACATTAGATACGTTATAATATTAAGAAGAGTATGTCGGGTGTAAAAAGACTCTTACCGAAGCCGAGAGTCACTTATACTCCCCATCATTCTGATATTTTTTTGTAGTGGACCATTCCTGGGAACTCTCTGGTTACGGAGATATTAAAGGTCAAAGTTCCAACTTTTCTATATCTCACAAAATATTGGTAGGTATGGTCTCATTCGATTCAGCGCCAAACAATACATAGAAAATGACACTTCAGCCGCCTATACCTACTCCATCTATTATAACATTAGACAAATAACTGTTCTCACCCTTTCGTTATTTCGATGTAAACGTTTAATAAACTCCGTTATTTCACGATAAATACAAAGCATTGTAATCTATTTACCATTTACATTAAAAAAATAACTCTAAAGTGCAGTAATTTCAACAATATTACACAATAACTGTCGTTATTTAGCCGTTATTTGTCTAATGGAGTATAGTTTGTTCAATGTACATTTTTTAAATTACCCTCTGCTCGAAAGGACGGCCCTTTAAAATTTGGTAGGACCCTGCAGATCCTCATTTCTACTACCAAGATGAAGTTGTAAGCAAACCTTCGCTGATGTACAAAATTTGCCTCCAGAAAAATGCAATTTTTCTGTATTAGATAGTTTTTGTGCTTTCTCTAGATTGAGTTGTTAAGGATCGAGACATTTGTGCGGTGGGCTCTCCATGGTATCCTTAATAGGCGGAGCCAGCACCACATTTAGATAGCGTCACATCTTTGCCTGTCCGTAGCTTTGATCGTCCAAGTCTTCGCCCAATAGAGAAAGATGGAGAAGAGAAGTTTGCGGACTAGTTGTTTCTTAGTCCGATTGGTGATATTTTTGTCTCTCCATAATTTATTTGTTTGAGTCAAAAAGCGTGTTGCAGTAAACAGCGATTTTTCATACTAAAAATAAAAGTCGTTTCCAAGCAATAATTTTTACTCAATGTTGCTTAGTTTAATGTACAAAACGCGTAGGTAACAGCTATGTAAAGGGTCTTTTAACACCCTGTATTAACAACGATTCCAATTAGGCATGTCGATCAAAAAAATTGCAATTGCCTAAACATTTCTGCAGTTGATTGTAGCCAATATAAGCATCTCAAAAGACTATTTCAGACACTAATCTATATGGTCCTCACGTGATCTGACTAAGATTAGATATGGCTGGACCTAAAAAAAAAAGAGACTGTGTTTTCTGAGTTTGTTTCGTTTTATTTTTGACTTGAAAAAGTGTTTGTACAGTCAGTTTTTAGTCATCATCTCTATAAGCTGACCCTCTCTTGTATAAATGGTTGAGAATTTTAGATTACGAATCGATAGAATTTTATAATTCTTAATTTTAGTTAAATACCTATACGAAATCTACCCAAAACTAGAAAAATATGAAAATCGTACGATTTGTTAATAAAAAAAACCTAAACTATTTGAGCAAAGGGGGGTCAGCTAATTGCAGTAACTGACACAAACCTACTTACAGAAATAAAATCATTTATCCCTGATGTAAGCAATCCACTGTTCAAAATATTTACCTAAAACTTCGATAGTGCCAACCAAACTAATTACCGACATAATCGGTGGGTACTCACACGTGCAGTGAACACGGCCCACAAGTGCCAAGTTCCCAGGTCTAGGTACCTACAGCTAAGTGTCCGGTCACCTCTCCCCTTCTGCAAACGTTCTCCAGCCACCCTCTATGTTTGCAGGGAATAAACGGTTTTTCTACCCCTACGACAGTTTTCTCGGAATATTTGAACTTTATCGTAGCCGTGAAATTCAATCGAGTTTGGATTTTTCATACCTTTACTTCTTTGCTAATATAAAAACTTACTTAAGTACCGACATTGTGAAAGATATATTACTACGTCTAAAGACCTGACCTTAAAAATCTTAATTCAAATTCAAATAAAACAAACTTGGATTTGCTACAAATCTACGCATCGTAGAGTCTGCTACGCTACGCAGTCTGCTACGCTAAGCAGTCTGCTACGCTACGCAGTTTGCTACGCTACGCAGAGTCTGCTACGCAAAGTCCTCTACGCAGAGTCTGCTACGCAAAGTCCTCTACGCAGAGTCTGCTACGCAAAGTCCGCTAAACAGTCTGCTATGCCCAGTCCGCAACACATACTACGCTACGCGACTAATCTGTGGCTACGTCGTAACCTACACTGCTACGAAAATTAGGCACTACGACAAAATGGTCAGAAGACATAAGTACTAGGAATTATTTTAGGGACTGCGATAGTTTTCATACCTTGTGACCACAGATATAAAAAAAAAAAATACAGTAAAATCTAGGCTTTATTGTATAGAAGATTTCAAGATTTTTCGTGAAATATGACGTAAGTAAATATTAAGTATAAAATCTCTTCCAATAGTGATCATTTTATTAAGATAAGACATAAAAAATACGTAAATAAATGTCACTATATATATAGTGGAGTTACTATAACCTTGATGTGTATGACACAAAACAGTTTGATAGCGAAGTCGTACGTACGTACTTCCCGTAGCAGTTTATGAAATATGACATAGGTACCTAAGTACCTACTTCCCATAAAATTATACCCTGTGCTAAAAGTGCATGATTAATGTGAAATAAAGGGTTATTATTTTTACCTCAATCTGCGTAAATCCTACTTATTTCTTAGTCTTTAAGTACAGTCATCGCCGCAAGGTTGCCTGCTTGTCGGTCTTCTACAGATTTTACTTCGGCGAGTGTGCCCATGAACTCCAAGACCTCATTCCACCGGCCCCCTTCTACCATCGGACATCTAGACGCACTGCAAGTTACCACCCCTACCTAGTTGATATTCCACCAACTCGCACTAAGCGTTTTCAAACGTCTTTTATAATGCGCACAGCAAAGGAGTGGAACTCTCTGCTTGCGTCTGTGTTTCCGAACGCATACAACCCTAATCTATTCAAAGTGAGAGTGAACAGGCTTCTTCTGGGTAAGCTCACTCCATCGTAGAATTTGTCTCTGTCACCCAGACCTAGACTAGAGTCAAGAGCAAACCCATAGTAAAAAAAAGTCATAAATGGTTGTGATTTTTTAGAATACGAATCGATAGGTCTTTATAATTCTTAATTTTATTTAAATAACTATACAAAATCTACCTAAAAGTAGAAAAAAAAAAGTCGTACAATTTGTGAAACCCAGTGCCGGATTAACCACGTAGCAAGAGTAGCAATTGCTACGGGCCCCGCGTATCCAAACCCGCCCACGCACATGAAAGAAATACTGACAACTGTATGTCCAACTTTAATTTCGAATAACTTTTGAAAAAGTGAATTTATCGAAAAATTGTAAGAGAACTTTTTTATAAAACGTTCAATTTCCTATAAAAACATGTATCGCTCTAGTGGTAAAGGGCTTGTGAGACCAGATGTAAAATCCCAAAGACCACATAAAATTCCACATAGAAAATTCTTGTTTTTTTTTTTACCACTTTATAATTGAAATCAAGGGCCCCTCGATGGTATTTACTAAGGGCCCCGCGCTTGCTTAATCTGGCACTGAAAAAACCTAAACCATTTGAGCAAAGGGGGGTCAGCTAATTGCGGTAAATGACCCTACTACCTAGTTATCAAGTAGTAGATCTTAGTAAATAACTTGCTCATGCGCCTAACCTTCTTCTTCTTCTACTTTTCGTGTGGTTGGTGACTAACCTGGTATCAGAGCTTTTATGCCTTCCATGAGCCTCTGACTTGACTACACATTCCATCGAGAAATATCTCTCAGGCAAGCGGGTCTCCTCACGATATTTTCCTTCAACGTTTTTAAGCAAGTGACCTTCTTCTGACTTCAAGAGACGAAACCTTCAAAAAGTCAAAACTGTTATCAAAATGATAATAAAGAAACATTGGTGCCGATTCCCTTGTTCACAAACTAAACTAAATTTAAGTTCAGTGCATCTTTTTCTTTCTATTTCATTAAGAAAAGGACAGAAGATAAATTTTAGTTTAGATCAGCGCTTGACGTATTTTGACGTAATTTTAGTCGGCAAGTTTTTAATCACGTCTAAACTTTTAAGGAGTAGTGACAGGCGCTGATTAATTTGACAGGACTAAACTAAAATTTATCTTCTGTCCTTTTCTTAATGAAATAGAAAGAAAAAGATGCACTGAACTTAAATTTAGTTTAGTTGGTGAACAAGGGAATCGGCATCACTATCTATTTTATTCGCATTCGTACTCCACTTTAAAAATCGTACCAAGTTTTGCGAAAATCGTACCGAAGTAACGAGTTCTGCGAAAACAATTTCGAGTTCTTTGAAAACCAACAGTACGGGCCTCTCTCCCTTCGTCATAAGTAATTGTTTTTGTGGCTAATTCTTTCTGTTCCCATTTCTTTGGGGGACGAACCACTGAAATTACATTTTTATTTGGTTAAACCGGCTCAGGGTGACGCGATAGCTTTTTGATAAGTCAATTCTATTTTAAAGGGTTTTTTTTTTCATAATTTTTCTTTACCTATGGACAGAGACATGTTTGTTGTTGTGTAGAAAAAGTAATATAATAATTTTTCTGTATCGTTTTTGTTATGTTTTCCCATAACTTTTTTACATAGGTCTTCTACATTTATGATATAAGTAGAAATCAGTAGCATGATATCTTTTTGGTTACCGAATGAAATGAAATCGTTTATTCTGTAAATATGATATCGGAATCACTTTTACACGATATATTAAAAAGACAAAAAAAAAACTAGATGGAAGCGACATTTCCTATCTGACTAACCCTGAGAAGAAATGGCTAAACAAACTCAAAGATCAGAGAGATCAGAGTCTCTTTTAAGGCGAGGTTCTTCGAGCGTGCATTTTCGTTCTTGAGGTGGCAGCTGGGCGCGAAAATTATATTAATTATATTGAAAATTATATGTTTTACGATATTAACAATGTTAAACCCGATGGACATTACAATCATCATAGACGTTTATTTTGATGTGACTTTCAATACATAATGTGGTATAATATTGAAATATAATGATTTTAATCTAGTAGTCTAGTATTCTATCTATCTATCTATCAATCTAAAATAAGGGTATGATTGGTTTTTTTTTCTATCGAGCGAACTTTATCCAATTCTGGAACGAGTACCCGACGTACCTACAGAAAGGTCTCAAAAGCAACATATAATTTTTTTACGTGTTTAATCATTACCTTTTCTAAATAAAATTACACTAAAATTACATTTCCTAGAGGTTAACTTGAAGAACCTCGCCTTAGTCCAGATATAATTTTGGTAAGATCATGTGAGACCATGTAGATCCGTGTCTGAAATGGTTTTTGAGGAAAGAACCACACAAATTTGAGTAGACCTGTTCAGTCCTGTTAGGCATGGACAATAGTACCGCCACATTTTGGCAAACAAGCTAAACCAAATCAGAGTTATCGCCAACCAAAGATAATACCTATATTGATGAACTTCTTTCGTATTAAATTGACCTTGGTTGACATTTCGCTAACCTCATTTCCTTTGTCCACAGCGGACTCGCTACTAGGCTCAGGGTCTGATGAAGAGGAGGAGGATGAATCCAGAGCTGCCAATAACTCCAGTAGTCCTGCGCATGCGCCTCATCCCGCATTGCACTCCGAACTATCGCACAATGGTGACACGAAGCCTCATGATGACTCGGAAGATCAGGTTAGTAGAATTAAACTTGTAATAGGTACCCTAGTAGCATTTTCCGTTGGAATTTAGTTGGGCCACCTTCAGAGGTATGTGGCCCAACCAAACGCCAACAAAAATGCTACTAGGGTAAAGGTCGTAGTTATAGCCTTTAATCATAAAAAGTTGTCCTAGAACGAAGATATGTAGCCTCAGACAACACCTTATAAATACCTGCAGTATTGTCTCTCCTTCTACTTTTTGATCCATCCAAAGGTTGTCTGTAAAAGATCGCTTTTAGCGATAAGACCGCCCATTGTGACACCCTATGTAACAGTTCTACATTTATATCTGTAATTTTTATGGTGTACATAATAAAGAGTATTCTATTCTATTCTATTCTATTCTATTCTATTCTTATATTTGAATTAAATACTACTTTTTAAATTATTAGGAACATCAACAAGAAGTATACTACCGCATCCATACTATTAGGTATCTCTTTACACGAAGTTACTTATCCATCTGTTGTTTATTTATTTAGGATCTCCAACAAAAGATATACACAAAATATATCACATAAATAATGGACAACATTATGTATTAAGTATAGGTAGGTGTACTCCTTCACATATAAGATACCAAAGCATGCACAATAAAGTAAACAATAAAGCTAACAACGTCAAAATATGTATAACAGTTTAAAATGTTTAGCGAGCATCTTGCTGTGTTACAATTATGTGCTTCAAATCATAATGCATAGAAATTTCTAACATTAGACCATCTTACCTGTACAACTACGAGGCCCGTTCACATAGTCGCATTCAGTTGTTTTACTTCACACCCCAGGGTTCGCTCGATGGGGACCCGGAAACGCGAGACTCCCAAGCCGAGAACAAGTCCCCGGACGATGGCAATGGGGGCTCCAAACGACGGGGGCCAAGGACCACGATAAAGGCGAAGCAACTGGAAATCCTGAAGTCGGCTTTTTCTCAGACTCCGAAGCCGACGAGGCATATAAGAGAACAACTAGCGAAGGAGACGGGTTTACCCATGAGGGTCATACAGGTTAGTGGTTGGTTTGAGATATGGATGTTTTAATAGAGATTTCACAAAAGAGTTGATAAAGAAAAGTCTAAAGCTGATGATGACAAAACTGTAGTACCCAAACTTGAGGGAGATGACAAAGCTGTAGACTTCAATTTCATAAACGTTTTATAAGATAAACAAACAATAGTAGATGCGCTTTACGCTGGCTTTACGAAAGCCACCGCGACAGTTGCGTCAAATTGCTTGACAAAAGATTCCATTAGTGTATCCACTGGTTTCCATCAATTTTATACAGGCCAACGAAAAATGACAGTAAGCGGGGGCTTACGTTTTTGTCACTAAGAATCTGAATTAGTAGTATAGTTATCATAGTCACGAGGCACGCCACATGCCTTTATATATTCAATACGTTATCTGAGCACTCATAAAACCTTTGCTCTCTACCAGTGAAAAAAAAAAATACTCGATCAATTTCCACCACTGGAGTTTTCAAATCGATTTATACCATTTTTGAAATTCTATAGAAAGCTGCATGAATACATTGATGACATTTAGAGAAATGAATTGTTGTCAATTTAAGAAATTAGATTAGATAATTTAAAGAATTCCTTTGTACCTTTGTAACAAAGGTAGAAATAGATGCAGATAGAGCAAAGAAATAAACTTATTGTAATAACAGGTTATCGGAAGAAGTGCGCAAATTTTTTGAAAAATCTAATGTGAATTTAAAAAACCTTTGATATGAATTTAAGTACAATATCATAATTATAAAGTTTAAAAACAAAATTTTATTAATAAAAACATAATACGAGAGTCCCAGAGTACGGCATAAAATTGATTTGTACAAAACCTCTATTCATCAGGCACCTTCGTACGGTAACCGTTACAAATGGCCGATGCTCCATCATGGCGGCACATCGGTACGTTCGCAAATTGAATATCGCGCTCGCATCCGTCCAGAAACGCAGTGTCGACGTGACAAATATCCTTATTAAGGAACACACTCTATCAGAAATATTGTGACGCCGACGCCGTTTCTGAACATAAATATGATGATTCTTGTTTAGAATTTATATTTTTATCGATGAGCTGGTTCAAATTCATAATAAGAATGTTATTCATCCCTGGGGCCGTAACATGAAGTATTAATGCTATCATGATTCCTGTCCGAAAAAGGGATGGTGCTATCAGTAATGTGTAGCTCCGTCTCTCTCTCGCGCTGGAATCATAATGGCATTAAAACGTCATAATACGGCACCTGGCCAGTGTCAAATGTTCATTCTTTTGCAAAAGGTGAAGAAGTCGAAATTGAGATAAGTGGTTGACAACTTAATTTGGATATCAAGACACGTGTTCAATTCAAAGGAAAAAAAAAGAACATGATATTGTTTGCTGTTAAAAATATCCAGTCACTAGTTGTTTCTTTGAACCTTTTAACAGACGAAATAACACAGAAGAAATAATGGCCCTAGAGGCACATCGAAAAATTCGAAAATATTTAAAGCATTCCTAATAATCCGCGTTGCAAATTTTGATCCATTTGCATCTGAGTCAGGAGCAACGAGTCTGTTCGCAGAAATCGTAATCAATCTTACCTTCCAAGGTTTCTCAACCACATCTAATTCGGTAACATTCCCGAAATCCTAACCTGATCTAACACATGGAGTCACGCGATTCACCACACCGTCAGCAACAGATGTCTGTGCAGAGATCCGTCCGTCTGTCCGTCACGCTTTTTGCGCTCCTTCCTCTTTGTTTCAGTTTTTGTTGCTGTCGGTAATAAAAAACCCTTACTTTTTACCACCGTCTAGCGGACTGTTTGTAAACCTAGTGAGTACTGTTCTATCGGTTTCGTCACCGGTAGTGAAGTAATTAATGCAATTCGAAAAAAAAATTGCCGCCTTTACTATAGATGTTGCAAAAAATGTACTTTGTAACTGAAATTATTGTCTGTGTGAAAGCTAAAACAATGGTTGGATCTTTTTGATTATGAAGGTAGCGAATTTTTGCATTTAGGCTTTTTTATGGAAGGTAATTAAAAGCAAACAATTTAATATAGTTACCATTAAAATGAATGACTTCATTAAGCTTCTATTTTGTTCAAAATATATCATTCGGAACAAAAACCTAAGCAATCTTTCAGTTCCGCACTGTTAGTATTATTTTCGTAGAAAGAGAGAGTTCAGACTTATCCGTCCGTAAACTAACAAATGTGTGTACAAATATTTACAACGCCGAGAATTCAAGTGAGCAATATTTTTCTCGAACAAAAACAATGTCAAGTATGTTAAGTGGGATCATAAACAACTATTTTTTGTCGTCGCTCGTCAGTCGAGCCAGATCGCGCGTGTCAAATGTTTGTGCCACCGCCACATGTGCTAGGCGGCATAACTGTAAAATGACTTTTTGTAAACGGGATTTAACTAGTTAACACCGGTGCGTGTGAAATTCGCCGTTTGAAGAAAGCGCTTACAACATTTTTTTAAGTAAAATCAATTTTCTACTGAATTTATTAGTCATTGACATTTCATCAATTTTGAAATTATACAGAAAATACAGCGAAATGAGGCAATTTACAGGAAAATGAACATCTAATGGGTTCCACCTTTTTGCCTACCAAAATCTGATTGGATAGTTAAACGCTTTCTCAGGCTTTGTAAAATTATTAATGCTGTATTAGTTATAAATATTTAATTTATAGACAACATTTTCATCAAACTTGGTATTTTATTATCAAATAAAGTTGAACGTACATTCTAGCTGAGACTTTGTTTCTTATACACAGAACTTATCACATATAAAGATGGTTCTCAGACCTCAGTCCTTATACCTAGCACATTCCTGAGGCGCTCAGTGGATTTCAAAGTATTCTGTATTATACAGCATAGTATGAACTGAGTACTTGACGTTCCGTTTTACCGACATTTGTCACACTAATATCACTCATATTTTTATTAAGAGCTCTAGCTGTACTCCGCAGCCTAACCTAAAGTTATCTCATGCGTGTTTTAGAACCGTTAAATTATCTAAAAGCAGACATTACGGCACCAGGAATGCAGGAAGGGACATCAAAATAACAGACTACCGATCCTGGTGCCACTCTTCCTCGACGTCAGTGTCATCCAACCGCGAAACGAGAAAAAAAGTGGAGATATTTTAATAAGTTCATATATTGTAATTTCTTTAGCGTGACGGCCCTGTCGCCGCTCGACGCGCCCTTATTGGCTCATATTTTATTTTGACAGCTCGTATAGTTAGTGTCTAACTAGGGTTGTCAGTGAGTCTTCATTATTTTAATGTAGTTTTCACGTTTCTTTCCTCTCTAGCATCTAGTATTAAAACGTTTAATAGTATAAGGTAATTGAATAGACATTTATTTGAATTTATTGCGATATAACTTTAGTTTGTCACTTTCTATTTCATAATTTTAATCTTCTCTGTAACTTACTCACGTTATAAAATCATCTCTATCCTTTCTTAGAAGTTCTTAAAAAAACGAAAATAAGTTCGGTTATATAATTGCTATCTGTTAAATATTTTGTTTTTTTCCTCATCACCAACCCTATGCACAAACATAGTGTTTCTATTTAGAATTGCTTACATTTAATTAAAATAAACAATAATCTCACTGCTTACTACTATTTCAATGTACCTACGTAGGTATCTACTTATTTTATTTAGGTAGGTATAGGTATGTATAAATATTACATGAATTGTATTTCAGTTCAGCGGTGTCTTAAGCTTATCTTGCTATCATTCACGGATAAAAAGCCCACATTTCTTCAATGTTATTATTTATTCTGAAGCACTCATATTTTTTGTTAAAACACCTGACGCTATTTAACAATTAATCAACATGTCAAAGAATCATTTTTCATTTCGCGCCAAAATTTGGTCGATGACATTTCGCATTATAAAGGCGACCACACACGAAACATCACTTAAAAAAAAAAGGGGGTTATGAATAAATTAATTCAACGATTATTTAACTACTTCGTTAATATGTCAAAGGCGTATAGTTACGTTTTACAAATTATTACCTTATTATTACTCAAGAAATATTCACCACGCGCGTTGCGTATTAGCATTTATAATTCTGTACAAGATCATTAATCATTATTAACTCAGTATTCATTGAGACAATTCCCGCACTATTAATTGTGACGGAGTGATACAAAAATTGATAATTTGCGCATAATTACTTGACAAATGACATTAAAAACGACTTACATTGTTGAAACTGCAAATTAAAGTTAATGTTACTACTACCTATAAATTATTCTGCAGGCCTGTTTCCCATTACAGCCTTCAAACAACAACGCCTCTGCAGTATCTAAACGCAAACCCGTTAGTTTCTAGTTAATCACAAGCATTTTATTATTGGTAGACGGCCATCGAGAAAGTAATTCCCACACGGAAGCTCGTGTCACTGGTTGATTGATAGTGGGCGCGATAAAAACAGTTTGTCAGCGAGTCGCGAACACGTTATTATGTCACCACTGGCTACTGACGTGACGCGTCCTGATTAATGTGTGTCGTGTCGTGTGTGGCAGCCTTAATGCGCTCGCGTCTATGGTCATTAATGGCGCGCGTTGACCGCGGTCAGGATTCCACGTCAAACTCACGATTAGGAATTTATAAGACAAAAAATCTATATTTTTTCTGAGTTACAATCAGTAGGTAGTCGTGGGCCCATTACCTTCGCAAGCTCATTGATCGTAATGGTAGGTTATTGTAAAGTTTGAATGTTTAAGAAATTCTACTCACGATAATAATAGAGATCGAAGGAAGATTTACTACTACGTATGAGCAAAAGACTCGTTTTTCAAATACTCAATAATTTATTTTACTTGATGCCTGTCTTCAAGCCGATTCTATCAAAAGTTATAGCAGATTAAAAAAATGAGCGCCGGAGTTCCCCACGATTCCAACTTTTTCATTTGAACTGAATATTCAAACTGTAATTTTAAGAAAATGGCGGTTCTAGAAAGACGTTCCAAATTCAAAATGTCGACGTCAAACTCCTCTTATTTTTCTTATTTGATTTTAAATATGACTTCAGTCAATTATGAAGAAGAAATCCAAGTAAACGTCAGTGTCGAAATCAGAGTTGAATGAGCCGTACTTCGGCGGTCGCACGGCCATATCTCATGTTTTAATATCCGTCGGCCACTTTGAACTGCCCCAAATACTATAACATGCACGAGTTACGAGGCAAACGGGTAAACGCCTATGTGACCGCGGCTTTACTGCCGAGCTAACCCGATCCCAGCCGATGTTTTACGACAGATTGTTCAGTCCTTTTAATTGATTGGCTGTTCTATAATTTATCTGTGCTTACAAAGAACTCGGTACCGTTCTTGTACCGATTGACGTTTGCTTGGCAGATTGTGTTTAACATAATGGTTTGCGACGTTTTTCAGGTGAAAAACATATTGTCGTAAATAAAATTTATTTATCTTGTTTCCCATGTTTTTACCTTGAATAAAATAATTGCTTTGTACTATTTGCAAGTGTGTGAAGTCACTATCTACAAAGCCGGCATTTATTTCTGGCTATTTGTATGCATTTCTTCTCTGTCGGAATGCTAAAATAAGCATATTTTAAACATAAACGTATTCTTGTTCCGAAAATTCAATGAAATCCTTACTTAACTGCCTTTGATCTTTACTTAACTTCCGTTAATGCGCATGTTTCACAAATTCCCAATTTTCCTTCATAAGTGAGTGTAAGTTGGGATTAAAAAACGAGAAATGTTTTTAAAGTAGTCGCGTACTACATGCCGCGAATCGCGTTCCACGTAAAATGCATTCGGCTAACGATCGTGTTTGGCGCGAACGACAAGCCGCCGTCGAATCCTCACTTTATCTAAAAACCAGGACGCTAATGCAATAAATTTGTAATTTTAATCGTTATTATTAAAACAACGGTGTGGGATAAGCTTGAGGTAACAATAAAATATCTATTTTACAACGTTAAATCGTGTCAATTCTCGTAAAAATGTCGGTGGTACGGCGCGTAGCGGGATTTGCATCAAAAGATGACGTTTACTGTGCTTATTGTGCATAAACGCCATGAAAGTTCGTGCCTCCATCTTGTGGCCGCGGTGTTATGGCCGATTGCGTTGAGAAACAACCCAGAAATTGTTTTTTACGGAATTAAAGTTCGCTGCGGTGACTTTATTTATTATTATGTTTTACTAGTAACGTTGTTTTGGTTTGTTAATGAAAGTGTTGTACAATATTGTATTTTATAGGTGTTCATTTGGCTGTATCGATTTTTTTTATTATTATGGCTTATATAAAACGGTAGCTGAGTATTAAATATTCGGAATTTATGAATACTTAGCAGGATAACACACTTTGTTTAGAAATTCATATAACAATAACAAAAAAGCCATAAAGGCACCGATATTATGATTTATGATGTTGAAGACAGGAGCACCTTACAATGTGTCAGTACAGCAGGTGCGGCACAACAAAGAACTACAGTGAAACCAATAAATTATTAATTATGAAAAAAGGCCAATACACACTTACACTTGCGAAATATTACAAAAAAAAAAAATGACGAAAAAGTTCAAGAGCGGCGCCAAAAACTCCTTTGTCTAGGAGACGTCCTGCGGGCACTCTGTGCGGTGGTGGACAAAGGGAAGTAAAGTTGCCGAGGCGGTGCGCACACTGGGACAAAGGGGCACCCCGTCAGGACAAAAAATGACATCATTTATTTTATTGCCCCGAGTGAGAATGTGGCACATTAATATTGCGTAGGCCTTAATGTTCGATCGCCCTAGGCCGGTCATCACTCAATATGACTGTTGTCTATAAAATAATAGTAGAAATGTGTTTTAAGATAAGAATGCTTGGAAACATGCTGGTCTTGTTCCATATGACAATGTAGACCCTAGAAAAAATCAAACAGGTTGCTAATTTAATTGTATAATTTATCATTTTTATGACATTAATTTTACATTCCTTGATAAGTTTAACTCGCAAACGGACTTATTATTTGTTAAATTTTTAGTTAAATCGTCTACTTTAACAATATTTGTAAATAGCACCATGTATCTAACACATAATTAATTTATCCGTCATTGTTTCATTTTTAATTGGTTTTACCTGTTGTGGTATAGTCATTTTATTCTAGGTACATCGTTTTCACATAATTATATAATTGATATATACAAAGTATTGCAAACAAGTTAAAAAGAGTAAGTATGGAGTTCCCTGCCCATTCTTTTCCATACGAAACTACATTTTGGAAGGGGCAACTAGAAGCAATTTAATTTCCGTGTAAATTTTGAGGTTCAAAAGTGCCATTTATGTGCCTATTTGAAATAAATGCTTTGACTATGACTTCGACAACCACATTTCATCATTTATTTTATTTTAGTGACCTAAAGAACTGCTCAACCACGACCTGTAAGAAAATAATAGCTTCAGCTCTTTTAAAATTATCATACGATGACACCGAAGCCTTGATGTAGGTACTTACACACACACACATGTACCCACCCTCATTCACACTTGCTCACACAAACTCACACACCACACCTCAAACCCATTGTTAACTCTGATCTTTATTTTATTTCTTTATTTTATTTTATTATAATTATCTAACATTCTCAAATTGTAATTTTACCTTTTTAACTTGGTAAAATTCATACTCCAGAGCCACAAGATACAAGCAACGCTTAGTTTGTGGCTCACCGAATATATCTCTTTGTAATTTTACTTTTGATGAATAAACTTTATTATTATTATTATTATTATTATTTATAAGTCCCATACCATAGGGAGCGAACCGGGATCGCTTTACTAAGTGTAAATAATGTCACCACTGCCATTTATTAAAGTGCCATATATTTTAAATAAATGCTTTGACTTTTGGACTTTTGTTTTCGAATATCGGAGGAAGTGTGTCACAAATCATTAGTAATTATCCAAAAATAATATTTGCAACACTGTTTCGTTTATGAATATCGTTGTAATGTAGTAAAAAAATTAGCTTGTTTTGCATTGTAAATCATTTAAGTCGGTGTTTTCGACTTAAATGATAATGACTTACGGGGGTCAATTAAGGACGTAAGAGGCATTAATATTCATAAATATTTAATCTGTTTTACAAAATAGATACGATCTTATTTATTTTTTTATTTAACAATTTATGTATACACATATAAACAGACAAGAAGAAAGGAACAGAAAAATACGTACAAAGGCGATGCTTATTTCTAATGAAATCTCTTCCAGCATACCTGCGATAGGAAAGTAGTTATAGAGATGTAGGCAAAGTGTGTAAGAGTAAAAGAGAAAAAAAAAACACAAAATCAAAATAGCTATACACTAATATAATTACTTTTAAACATACAATAAGAGAATATACTCACATACGTACTGTCTTATAAATAGTCATCCTTGTAAGTACCTACCTATGTGATTAACAATTTTGATTTTTGCGTTCCTAATTGCTAGGAGGATAATTTTAAACTTTCAACCTAAATCTTTAATTATGGTTAGACTCTCCTAATATCTTCATATCAAAATACCGACGGGTAGTAATTGAAAATATGATTCATTGCTATCAGGGACGCCCCGAATCGAACGTCAGCTACATCTCAATTCGCTCATATTATACCTACTTACCCACAGATGCAGGGTTGGTACAAATTTTCGTTGTAATTCGAAATATTATTAACTAAGCTATTATTATATTGGTGTGACATCTTCATTGATGTTCTGCTATATTATTTGCCATATTAATGGCAGCTCAGTTCATAAACTTAGGACAGTCTTATTATGTATTAATATCATACCTAAGTGTACTACCTACTACAAGTATGTAAAATGTGGTCGTTTGCCTAAGCTTTAACTTTAAACTAAATGTACCAACACAGACTCAAGTCTTGAAGTTTTTACCAATTTAAAATGTGAGTTAACTTAAGAAAAGCTCCAAACACAATCCACAGACAACAAAAAAAAAGTTTGATACTTCCAAAAAAGTAATAAAAACTTTGATCTTTATAGACCTCTGCAGAGACAAAGACAGCCCTATCTGTGTGTAAACACGATATGCGCGTACGCAGCGATCCATCACTGCGAGCACGACTACATTGATTTATTACGAAAAGCCGCCATGTTCCCATAGTAGCAGAGTTATAGCAAATTAGTTATATATTGCTTGATCATTGCGAGGATCAAAGTTTTACAAAAATATGAATTTAAGAATGGTCAGAAAAATCTAAAGATGATGGAGATAGTGAAGGCACTGTAATTCCTACTAACTATGCATCAAATTTATATTAAACTATCTGTGTAAGTGATTGTAGTCAAGAACTCGAGACAATAGCATTAAAAAGCTGGAATGATAATTGTAATGATATATTAGGCAGGACATAATGGATCTGTAATTTACCTAACATCTGTCTGTATAACCTATGCCCACAATAAAATAATTTGATTTGATTTGATTTGATTTGATATTATAATGATAATTATTATTTAATAGGTATTTGCAATGCTAAACTGCATAATATAAAGAATTAACCAGAAGACATCATTATCGAGGACCTTTAACGCGGTGTTCCCAAAGGCACTATTAGACCGAATGCTATCTATCACGTGAAACTTGACATTATTCTTTCACAGCAATAACTGCCCTAAAAAGCAATTGTTGCGTGTTGAAAAAATATTCTTTTGTACAGTTCGGAGACCGTTTTTATGAGTTTTAGACTATTTTTTCATCTCAGCTAATGCTCCACAGCTCCAGCACGTAATGAAGTTTACGGTGTACGCGTTTGTTGACGTGACAATATCGGCATCGACACGGGTCACTTAACGTTGTTGCACTTTTGTTTTTGCGAGCAGAAAGGTTTTTTTTTACTCTAGACTAAATTTACATTTCGTTTAGAAGCTATTTCGTTTAAGTATTGCACCAGTAACTCTTTGGGTAGACTGTTCTAGGATTTGAAATGTGTTCGATAGTATCGAATGCTTCCGACGATTCGACATGGCGCTATTTCGTAATTTTACCAGCATTTCCCTCCGTAGCCGTCTCGCACTGTCGCCCTCCGAGGTCATCTGTCTATTCCGCGTTATGACGTCCGAATCCTCTCAATGTGACCTCTACACTCTTCACTTCCTAGCTGACCATTTCGTGTACAATCACTATTGTCGTAATTGAAGGGAATTGATAAACCATAGCTATGGTTTTTAGGTAGTGTCTGTCAAGGTTAGATAAGTCCTCTAAAATCATCTTCCTATAGTCTACAGATTCTATCTAAATAATTTTGAACCTGGTTTAATCAAAAAGCTCTTTGATCAAGGGAGATCAAAATTAAACTGATTAACATGTATCAGGCAGAGCTAAGTTTCGATTCAGTTCTTTTATATGTATGTAAAGAATATCACTACACTATGACTAGTGTCTTTCCTTTTCTTTATAGATTTATTATCTATAGATCTCTAATAGATGTCAGTGTCATTTCAATGACACCGACTGTCAGTATTGAGGCAATTTTTAATAAGTTAAAGTTAGGTTATATTATTTAAAAAAAACGTGAAACAGTAAATAGTTTCCTGTATAAATAATAGGAAGTACATAAACTAAACTAGACGTAAAGGCTTTAAATATAGTTTTTTATTATTTCACGTAAGTTACTCTGTTTAGAATGTGTAAATTGTGTTAAAACTTTGTACTTAATTGTTTTGCGAATAAAAGTAATTTTGTTATTTCAGAAAACACAATTTCGTCTTTATTTCACGAAAGCATATTACTATTATATTTATAGTACATATTATAATGATGATTTGGAATGTCCATATTGTTTCATTAACCAGTAAGTAGCTCTCAAATGATAATATCCTAAAATAAAACAGTTAATTGTTTTCGTTAAGTCTTCTGATATCTTGCCTGCTTCTGTAGAGCGTATCATACTTTGTTGTCTGCTTCATTTTTGCATACAAATTGTGCAACCACAAATGTACCAACCTAGTCTATGTAGGTACATACCTACGGGTAGTTAACTACGTCACGTTCTGTCTCGATTACTCACGATCGGTATTTGCTAATGTTGGTTCAAGTTGACATATTGCCGATTTGCATCTTATTTATTTTAGATTGTTTACAAACACCTTTGTAAACAATCTAAAATATATATATATATATATATATATCTTATATATATCTTATCTTATATATTAAGGGGTTTATTCATAAACGTTGCTTAAAGTTAAGTGACGTTCAAACGTCAAAAATGTGTGGTTAAACAGTCGCTAATCATTACTTTTATGAATAAACCCCACAATATATATCTTTGCAAGAAATTTCATTTACAGCCACTTATTAATCGTCGTAGACTAGCAGATTGCACATTTCTTTTAAAATTATTTTCAACGTGATTGACTGTCCTGATCTTTTGCATAAACTTCGCTTCAATGTCCCCCAGAGATCAGTTAGATTGAATCCACCTATCTCTATTCCTTTTTCCTCTTCCAACTATAGGAAAAACTCGTACATGGTGCGAGCGAGTAAGGACTTTAATATTCTTTGTAAAGAGTTCTCATTTGATCTATTTCCCACCAATATCTATTCTGCGCGCAGTCAGCTGAAAGCTGACTTCTTTAGAAGTGCATAGTGCTTATTGTACCTTAAATATATTGATAATGTTTTCTATCGTGCTTGTTAGTGATCCTAAGATCCTAAGATTTCACCTGCCTTTTCTGTTTTTACCCGTGAGAACCTGTAATTGGTTGTAAATGTTTCATATTCAATTGTTATCCATCTGTTATAGCTGTTGGTTCTCCTATAAATAAATAAGGCTTTGTAAGCAATAGCTTTCAACTACTTTAAACACTATGTAAGTGTCGCTGTCGTATCATTTGTATGTAATACTTATTGCGTAGTCTGCTTCTCTTTTATAATAATATATTCTACGCCAACTTGATCAATTCTTTCTTCGGGCGATTGTTTTGGTATCTAATAAAAGTAATCAATTCCTTCTAAAACTTCTCCTTTTTCTATAAAATAAACATCTAGGGGTTTATTTATAAACGCTGCTTAAAGATAAGTAATGATTAGCGACTGTTTAACCTTACATTTTTGACGTTTGAACGTCACTTAACTTTAAGCAACGTTTATGAATAAACCCCATAATTTAAAAGCTTCAAATGGAAATTTTTCTTCTACTTCCAGAGTAGGTTCCAACACCTTAATATCGCATTTTTATTGTGTTACAACAGCAAAACGATAGCTTATCTGAGGCTGTGAATATAAAACCTACAGCACTAAAACGAACTGAGATAAGGCCGCCATCTTAAGAAGCGTGACCAATAGCACGAGCGTACGTTATCAGTAACTGATAACAGTTTGATTTATACATTCTCAATGGTGATTGGTGGAACGGTTACACACTCCTGCGCCGTTTATCAGAAATTAAAAATGGAATCTTGTTAGAGAGAGAAATGGGTCGTGCTTTATGCGATCGTGATGTACATTAACCGATTTCGCATTAAGAGGGTTGTCACCGGTCCACTAACGCTACTCCATTAAAAACATATTATCTCGTAACTGAGAAGGAATTATGAAAAACGGCTCAATAACGGTAAGTGTGTCTAGAAATTTTTAATACCTTTTTTAAAGTTTCATATTGAGACACGAAGTAACAAAGTTCGATCTAAATAAAAACGGACACATTGTTCTAGATCGCATTCCTGTAGACACGAAGCAACAAAATACGATCTAGAGGAATGTGGCCGTTTTTATTTAGATCGAATTTTGTTGCTTTGTGTCTCAATATGAAACTTTAAAAAAGGTATTAGAAAATTCTAGACACACTTACCGATATAGCTGATTGAGCCGTTTTTCATAATTCCTTCTCAGTCACGAGATAATGTTTTTAAAGGAGTGGCGCTAGTGGACCGGTGACAACGCTCTTAAGTGCTGGGATGTCCTTCGACTGAAAAAAGGGTTGATTGTGAAAATATGATCAGATTCGAGCCTCTACCTTTCAACAGTAGGCCGTACCTATAGTAAATTAAAGTTATTTTGACCCGGCTTACATTTGTTTTAAAATATGAAATGAAATCGTTTATTCTGTAAATAGGATATCGGAATCACTTTTACACGTCATATAAAAAATATAAAAACAAGCTTGGGGAAGTCGACATTTCCTATCTGACTACCCCTGAGAAGAAATGGCGAAACAAACTCAGGGGTCAAAGTCTCTTTTAAAGTCCAGACATAATCTTGGTCAGATCATGTGAGGACCATGTAGATCCGTGTCTGAAATGGTCTTTTGAGGAAAGAACCACACAATTTTGAGTGGACCTGTCCAGTCAGTGCAAGCATTTGTCGGTAAACGTGTAGCTCAACTCAGGATTTAAGGAGCTCAACGTCTCGACGAACAATACCAAAGAAAGGACATTTGGGTAGGCCGCATAAAGTACTCAAAATACCAGACCATCATTAAAACTACGTGAGAAAGAGGAAAAAGAGATAATCTTAAAGAAAACAAATGACCCACATAGTGCTCACATTCACAATAATTAAAGTAATATATGTAATACTTTTCAAAGTAAATATTCATGTCATTTTGTATATAATATTTAATAATGTCAATAATTATGTATATAAAACGTTGTATAATTATTTAAATTTCAAGTTTTACGGTTTAATCACAAGGCTTTAAGCAGAGCGAGCAGCTCAATTCCAAGTTTTTTTTTCTTCTAAATAATCAGAAATTTTATAGTACCTACCCTTTTTTGCAAAGTTTGGGTATGGGCCGGTTAATGACTGGTAGTATACATACAGTTATATGTAGGAAAGAAAAACTTAAAGAATAACTCAACATTAAAACTAAAGCATTGAAATCAAAACCACGTGGCAACACTAAAGAAATGTTGCAAGTATAAAAATAAACACGTCAACGGTGCGACACAAATAACACAACAAGTAGTCAATGTACTTATTTTGAGAACATCTAATTAACTAAAATAAGACAAGTCACAAATTGGTGCCGCTGAAAATGATTGCTGACACGGTAAATTTAGCGTTGTGAACATCGAGAACATACTGTTTTAAGTTTTTAAATTAAATAAATCTGTCAAGGGAAACGGGTTGGCGGGAAAGATTGACGTTTCGTTTTTTTTTTCTACTATGCAAGTTCTGATATTTTGACTAGGATATAAAAAAATGAAAAGAATACATAAATTGAGCAGCATAATTTCAACAAATATTTTGTTAAAGGTTATTCTATGAATATTGGCCTCAATCACGATTTTGATCAGTTTAGAACGCGATTTTTGCGTTTATATTGACCGTGAAAACAAAATGTAGGTGAGTATGTACTAAAATACGACAATTTGAAATTGTGCCCAAACATGCTAAAAAAAAGTCGTTCGGCTTTCAACACATTATTTTCAGGAGATATTGAGTAAGAAAATAGGAATATTTTTGAAATTCAATGCTAATAACAACATCCTGTCCAATTTACATCTGTAGCGCATATAAAACAAGTAAGAGTTTCTCGTGTTGTTCAATTTTGCGTGGAAATAATTTACTTTTACCTCGGCGAGCGCCACGCCAATTGGTTGTAGATGGCGCATGAGGTGCGCGCGCCCTGTGGTCGCGTCTTCACAGACGCCATGTTCTTTTTGTTTCTCTCTTCAAAAATTCAACGACTGCGTTTGTTTTTACCCTGTGGCACGCTTCCGACATTTTTATTACCGAACGTGACTCCAAAATTGATATCGAATTACCAATACATCATTTCCTCTTGTAATATGCTAAAATAAAAACTATAACGAAAATACACGATAATGAATTATCGAACAAATTGCGGCCGTCATCAATATTCCGCGAGTACCCGCGAGGGTGCCCAAAATTCGCGTTTACGTCCCACATGGCGCATGACACGATAAAGTTTATGGCGGAACGAAAAACGAAAACAAAAATACGGTCAGCACAACTGTTCGTGTATTATTGTTAGGTAGATTGTGTCGCGCCCTGTAGGGAGCCGACCGCCCGCCGCGCGGCTCTCAACGCTCTAAGCCCAAATTACTAGTTCAGCTCACTCGGTAGATTACACATCCGATTCTAGGTATTGCGCCGTGTCGCAACTAGTCGTAAGCTTAAGCCTAAATTGGATTTGCTTTCATATATCTGCCATTGCGGTACTGAATACCTATGTAAGAAGATTAATTTGACCCACCTGTATTATTCGGAATGTTGGCTGTTAGAGTCGGACAGAATTGAATCGGAATAAGCATAGTGTATGGAGGAATAAGTGCGTTCGTATGAGATTGGCAAATTATTTTCGTGGCGGCTGCTGTAGTTTTTTTTTTTTTTTCGGGTTCTGTTCGGTACTGTCGACTCATTAGCACTGGGGGGCGCCTCGGCCGCAGGTAAGCTCCGCCGCTCCGCCGTTATTTATATTGGGGGCGAACAGAACAATGTCTAGGCCGATCACTTATTAATCATCTCTTTATTCAAGCCGGCTGGGTGATTCTGCCTGTTGTGATGCTAACACAATAGAAAATATAGATCAAGTTACAAGCAATAAGTTCGGCGATGCAGCAAAAGAGTATCTAATAGTTTTGCTGAACAGCTGTTGAAATGTGTGTTGGAGTTAATAATGAAAAAGATAAATAGCTCAACATAGTATACACTAGTATTATTTATTATCCTCACACTCGAGAGATTTTGAATCTTTGTATTTTGTGAATCTAGTTCATAGAAACCATAAGACAAGTTTGAAATTTTATTAAAAACCGTAAGAAGAAATGCTAAAAGATGTGCGATCTTAGCCACCAACATCAAAAGGGATTGACATTATACCATAATATTTCTCATACATAGAAGCAAAAGCACTGAGCATTATGCCCACATACCACAAGCGAACAAACAAGACACGCTGAGGTGCATTACGTGTCCATATATTAAATACGATCTTTGCAAAAACATCACGTACGTACGGAGGCGTTATATACAGACTATACAGTTAATCCATGTTTATACCTCGGTAGTTAATACTAAGATTTTACGAGTTTCTAAGGCATCGGGGTTAGAATAAGAGAATGGCCCCTCACAGCGGTGGACGTATGAAATATAGTGTTTAACACCACGCGGCATGTTCGGCGGACGCCCCGCGGCGTGAGACAGTCCCGAGCGCCCGATGAACATCGTCACCCTGCGCGATCACAAAGCTCCTTTATATTCCTTTAGACTTTCTTTCTCGAAACTACTATAAAATCTAAGCTTTTACGAACATTGTCATTATTGTTGAGCTATCATAATTCTTAATTTTATCGCTTGAAACTGTTGCGTATTACGGCGTAGTCTATAAAGATATAATTTGCAAGACACAGCATTTAATATTCTAAACAGTTTAAACTTAAAAACATTTAATCATGAGTCATGTTTTAGTTGAATATTCATATAATTGTGATACCATGTTCTTAACATAGAATAAGAACAAGAGGCGATCGATAACGGTTATTTGAAGGCAATTTATTTTCTTTGTTCCATTCGGCATTAGGTATGTACTAACAAGCATATTGCGAAGACTAAAACGTCATCCAAATATACGTATACACCTCAAACAAAATTCATAACATAAGCACCAAACCTGCTGAAGTGAACAGAAATTAGATGGTATGCCTTTTATAAGACTTGTATCATAAGTCATGACGAACATTAGCTAAACAAAAATGTAAAATCACCGTACTTCGGCAAGATATTAGCAATTGGAACCTGATAGAAACTCCTGACTAAATCCAGTAAGCCAGATTTTACAACTCACGAAAAGTTATAGACTAGTATGATCGAGACCTAATTGAAAATCGTATAAGTACCGTTTACTTCATGCTACTGTTATTTTATCAGTGTTCGAGTTTCCATTCACAACACCTATCAAATATTATTATGTTTTTATGGGTTGTAGGAACAATAATGGGGTGGCTGGTCTAATGACGTGGTTATGGCCACAATTTTAATAGTACAAGTATTATGAAGTTTACATTTTTTAACGATAAAGGTTTTTTGTTCGGTTGATCTATTGGTGCGATTAAGTAATAAAAGCCAATAACGATAAGCTTTAACATTAAGAAACGGAACAGGTCAATTTTGTATCAGCTGGGTATGGTTGGGCACAAAATTTTTGTACTTACTTGAGTAAGTCGGTGAGCTTTGGGATGTAATTTTTTAAAGAAGATTCTTAGGAAATACACAAAGATGCTCTGGCAAACTAATAAAATTGTATATGTGATTTCCAAAAGGTTTAAGGGTGCGTCGAACTCTTAAACTGTCTACTTACACGCTAGCATCACTTTTCAAATGTTTTCGCACATACTTGTGCACTATAATATCTTCCGCGCCAAAGGCTGGTCTCCGCTGAGATGGGTCGCCATGGCTGAAATTCGGTCTGGAGAAATATATATAAATATTTTAATTCTTCTACTTCATCAATCAGTTTTATGTCCCTTTTAATGTCGGTATCCTTTTCTTAGTAACAGTTTTATAATTTACTCTTATTCTAAATATCTTAAAGCAGCCTATTTATCTACTTGATTGATTACATCACCAACATTTATCGCTAACTGTACCTATTATAATACCGGTGATTGTTTGAAGGCCGTTCGGACTTCTGACAAATGTCGAAATATTATTTATTGTGTTTGAATGTCACGTCAAAACCTAATAATACCGATAGTTAATCAAAGAGAACATCTGATTAGATTTATGCATGAACTATATTAAAATGTGGATCATGTGCGAGTTGCATTCTTATGGCAATGATTCACGTCGTTCAAAAATTTGCCTTTTTTTTGTAAAAAAAAAAAAAAACTGTTTAAGTAATAGGGTAGAAGTTTTTTTGCAAGTTGTTCTAGCAAAGGGTTCTTTAATACACCGTAACTTATCTCTCAAACGTTTGAACTTTTTCACTAAATAAAATACGAATATCTGGCTCTAAACTTTAAGACCTATTTGAATGTTTTAATCTAAAATAATCAACAGGTGCTCTACACAGCTTCTAACCGTTGTAGAACTTTTCTCAGGTATATTCTCATAAAACTCCAAATTAAAAGCCATTCGAGTAAAACAGAAACAGAACAACCACTCATAGTGGGAAATGAATAGTTGAGTACTTTTAAATAATTCTCAATTTTAATTATAACACTTTTATGACTTGCTCTAAATGAATTAGAGCCAGTTTTAAGCATTTACCTTTATTGCTCGATAATCAATTTTACGATAGTTCTCCAATCCAGTAAATCATTGCTACCGCTATGAAACTATAAAAGTAGGAAGGAATTGCGCACGAGTTCTCATAAGTGATTTCTGTTTTCTAGTTCAAATTATGTACTGACTTACTGAGTGAGATCGATTTACGTTCCCGGCGATCTCGACTTGATCATTTTGACGACAAAAAATTACTTGATACGTGATTATAGGTTGCCGGTATAATGTTGGTTGGTGGTCCGTTTAGAAGCCAAGTATTAAGGTGACTTGATAGAATATGGTGTACCTACCTGCCACCATAATTGGCACTTTAGTTTGTGTTGAACCTAGCATCCGGTTTGCAACAGACCAGTTTCGCAAACCATCTAGATTTATTTATGTCAAAATGCTAATCATTGCTCCAATTTTCAGTCTAAATTAAGGAAATGAGTAAGTGATTTATTATTATTATTCATAAAAAAGCGGCCAAGTGCGAGTCGGACTTGCCCATGAAGGATTCCGTAGCAGCAAGCGCGGTTTACGATTTATGACGTATTAAAAAAACTACTTACTAGATCTCGTTCAAATCTATTTTCGGTGGAAGTTTACATGGTAATGTACATCATGTTTATTTTTTTAGTTTTAACATTCTCTTATTTTAGAAGTTACAGGGGGGGAGACACACATTTTACCACTTTGGAAGTGTCTCTCGCGCAAACTATTCAGTTTAGAAAAAAATGATACGAGAAATCTCAATATCATTTTTGAAGACCTATCCATAGATACCCCACAATTATGGGTTTGATAAAAAAAAAAAATATTGAGTTTCAGTTCTAAGTATGGGGAACCCCCAAATGCGATTCACAGAATACATCTACTCACCAAGTTTCAACAGTATAGTTCTTATAGTTTCGGAAAAAAGTGGCTGTGAAATACGGACGGACAGACAGACAGACGTGATGAATCCATAAGGGTTCCGTTTTTTGCCATTTGGCTAAGGAACCCTAAATATGACCTTATATAAATTATAGAGTTAATAGACAGATCTCTAGCCAAAATTCATTTCGAATTACTATGTCCATTAATCAATAGTTTATGCAAGAGAATTGGATCAGGTTGTGAATGTGATTTCTGTGCAAATGGCGTGCGTGGGCTCTGGAGCGGCGCGATCAAAGCCTGCGCCCGCGCAGCGGGGCTAGCGCGCGTGAGGCTTTACAATAACGCTCTTGTTTTCTTCTAGTTTTTTTTTTTCTTCATATTTTTTTTAAAGGTGCCATGTTACGCAAATGCAGTACATCCCATAGTTTACCGTTCATTTCATAACTTTTTATTGTCATTGTTAAACGGCAATTTATAGTAAAGATGTGCTAGGCACAGTTGGAAGGCGCTATAAACAATTTTAGATATTATTTACTACGTTATTATTTTAAATGCTGATAAATAAAATTGTAATGCTTGCATGATGTTAAAATATTCCGGAATATAATTAAATTACGACTATTATAATGTAAACAAGAGCTCTAATCTACAAAAATCGACGTAGAACAAACTTAATTACTAAACTAACGAATAGTTTTAATTGCTTGTAAAATGGACCGCGAATTAACGAATTACATCAACTAGTTAACGAGTTACTTATTTGGTCTATTTGTGTAGCTGTTACATCACTAGTCAATCAAAGGATGAATACTTTACGCCCTTGGGAAACTAATTGTAAAATTGAAGGCAGGTGTAAGATCTGCGACGTTTTAGTACTTAATTGAATTAAGGTTTTTATGTTTGGAATAATTTAACGACACTCAAACAAGTCAAGAGAGGTTAAGAAAATAATATTTTATAATCCAGCCGCTGGTCCCATATTTTTTATTACTTTTTTATGCACTGAACTCGTTGTAATTGGCACTGGAAATGCTGTGTGCCTAATGTAAAATTTTGCAGAATGATCCAGGCATTATTTACTCAGAGTGGCTCTGTAGTAAAAATAATATTAGAACAGTTGAAGTGTAATTTTCATTAAGTTTTTACTACTATTCAGAATAATAATTGCCTGGCAGAAGCGTGGTTATAGCCATTACTGCTATCTGAAGTAAAACGACCACCTAGAGCTGCTTCGTTTGACGGGCTATGAAACAGACCGATGCAGATGTTAGCACAGTTTTACCAGCTGATAACAGACATCAAGTGACTAGACTCAGGGCTTGTTAACG
This sequence comes from Dryobota labecula, assembly GCA_947523025.1. Taxonomy (NCBI): domain Eukaryota; kingdom Metazoa; phylum Arthropoda; class Insecta; order Lepidoptera; family Noctuidae; genus Dryobota; species Dryobota labecula. The sequence continues at coordinate 15,266,643 of OX383303.1, forward strand.
TTACCAAATAACAAAATAATAACCGTCACGTAATGTTAAATTTCAATGTTATAGCTACTAACGTTACAAAAGTTTAACGTTAGTTGATAACATTACCAGTAATATAACGTTAATTAACATAACAAAAATACGATAACTAACGTTAATTTAGCTACGTTGCCGTTCTGTGGGTAAGAATCAGGCAGATTCAGGCAACGTTGTGATCGGCACGGCATCTGAGAGGCGCTAGGGCGGGCTCCCGCCGCGCCGCTCGCCCGTTTAAAATAACGATTAAAATATAAGTCGCATAAATAACGTTAAATTGATTACCGTTATTTTAATAATAACGTTAACTCTGTCAATACAAGGTAACGTTATGAAAATTTACCGGTATTTAAAGCCCTGACTAGGCTTCTTTGGTATAGAGTTTACCTAGCGGACGCAGTTTTTTTAAACACGTGTTAGGTGCACATTCTCTGTCATTGCTTCCCAATTTCTGCAACCACGGGTCATGCATCGGCCTTCATGTCAAACCGTGTCAATGCCACGCAATATTTAGGCGCGGCTCACACTGAATGCGGAGCGAATATAATGGTGAGCACACACGACACGTAATCGCCGCGACGCGCGATCTCGCCGTTACACAAGTTACAGATTCGTGACGCAACCAGCACGCGACGGATAATGCACCATAAACACGAAAAGACAGCTGTATTTTTTTTAGAAGCAGAAAAATAGTTAATTGTCGGATTAGACACGATGATTGCTTAATCTTGGTTTGCTAAACGATCAGTAATTGCATGATTAGACCCACGTCTATTTGTTTTTTCCAGGGATGGGCAAACAGTTTCCTATGCGGACCAATATTTAAAAAAAAAATACAGAATCTATCGCCCATGTTTTGAACTTTTTGGCTTTATTATATTTCTTTATTGAAATACAAATGTATTTTCCGAAATAAAATTATTTATTGACTCGTTTTTACAAAATTAAGTGATATGAACTATAGATATTCAAATCAATTACCTACACTCTGAAATAGGGACATGATATTTATTGTAGGTAATCTACAAAATAGGAACAAAGATTTGCTAATGTAAGCAAGTACGCGTCACTGCACTGCACACTGTACGCGTTGATCAATGCGACACTGCACTTCTGTCTTGATGAATTTTAATTTCGCGCGATTTATGTTAAGTTATTATCTACTTTTGGGTTGTTGGTTGCGGGCTGGATTGCAACCATTCGCGGACCGGAGATGTAGTAAACTCAAAGCATTTATTTCAAATAAACCAATTACAGGCACTTTTGAATTGTCAAGGGGTCGGTCAGTCAGAAAGATGAAGCTAGTTGCCCATTCCAAAGCGTAGTAGGTTCCTATGGAGAAGAACGGACAAGAAACTCCATGGACACTCTTTTAAAACAAAATATTGTTACAAAATATGGGTTACATCATTCATGTTGAAGTTATACATGTGAGAACAATGTAGAAAGACGTGCACGTTAGAAGCGTCCGTAATAGAAACAATTCAAAAATTAAAATAAGCCGTGGCAGCTAAGAGATGACCAGTCCCAACTGACGGCGCCCGTTCACGATCATGACGCATGGATCAGCACCATTTAGCTCAACCATTTTGAAGGGAACTTAATGATCCAACACACACGCCACCACCAGCGAGACATTTGAGTGAGCATGACAGTAGTTTGGCCATCCCTGGTTTTTTCCGTTGCCAGCTTCCACGTATTTCAATCTTTGATTTAAATTAAACAGTAAAATTCAAAGCTCGTACCTACGTGGACTGCCCTATGCAAATATTACTCATAAAAATGTAGATGGAAGTACTCTTAGTCATTGGCATAACAAATACTACGCGTCGACCACAAATGCGGTCGGACACTAAAGTTTTATTTCGCGACAAAGGGTTCTCATGACTATTTTTCGCCTTTTCATATATTGTTATTACATTTTACGATGACATGACAACTATTACTATTATTTCAACGCTCGTTGAAGGACTTTGTCAGTTTATGATTCGTGCATAACTAAGTTTTAATGAAAATTGTTGTAACATTCGAATGGAGCTAAAATTTACTTAAGTATATTGCGTTTATGTCTTTTCTTCTTAGGACTTGATACGTTAATTTCAATATTTTGTCATTTTCTCATTTTGACGGCACGGTTGGCATAGTGGTTAAGCGATCGACGGATGCGCTGCGTGTCGCGGATTCGATTCCTGCACGGAACAAATATTTGTATGACCTACGAGTAGTTGTACCGGGTTTGGTTGTTTGTGTCATCATCATCATCATTTCAGCTGAAAGACGTCCACTGCTGGAAATAAGCCTCCTCCAATAGGGATGATTCCTGGGTAAAAAAAAAAGAAAAACTGTTTAGTCCGTCAATCAGATAATAAAAAAATATTAGACACGTATTTTTTGCTTTATCATATTAATAAAAAATAACTTAGATAAAACACATTAAACTTGGGGAGTGGGGGCTCGTTACGTCACAGCTACGTATAAAATCTACTGAGAAGTGACGTCATGCCACATTTGAACTCAATGTATCGCCGTAATGTTTTGATTACGTAAAAAAAGAAAAAATACGTGTCCAATATTTTTTAATAATCTACATGACGGACAAAAAAAATGTTTTTTTGTCATCATCCCTATTGGGGGGGTTTGCCATAATCGCCACGCTTGGCAGGCGGGTTAGCGATCGCAGTATGGTGTTAAAAATGCATAGAAAACGCTGCTGCCCATTCTCTAGTGAGTCCCTTAGTCGCCTTTTACGAACACCCAAGGGAAGAAATAGGGTGATGCTATTCTTGTTATTTGTGTATTTGAGATTAAATGTATGTAAACGCACCCACAATACAGGAGAAATTCCTAGTGTGGGGAAAAGTTTATAAAAAAAATCTTCAGAATCTTATTTTGGTTGTTTTATAATACAATCCCCTTTTCTCCAACAGGTGTGGTTCCAAAACAAGCGGTCGAAAGAGCGCCGTCTGAAGCAGCTGACCTCAATGGGGCGGGGCCCGTTTTTCGGGTCGTCCCGCAAGATGAGAGGGTTCCCCATGAACCTATCTCCGGGGGGGCTGGAGGAAGGCCCACCGGGGTTTCCTTACTTCGCGACAGCGGATGGCAAGTTCGAGTTTGGCTATGGCCCGCCGTTCCACCATGATGCGCCGTTCTTCCATCCGCCGCCGGCGATGCCCTTCAATCAGCCAGGTTGGTAGACTTTCTGAAATAGACAAGCATGGATGAAACTATTGATTTGTACCTACAGCGCTACAAGGTTCTTTTGGCTAGTGGCCAAAATTGGAATTAAAGAAGCCATCTTTTTTTGTGAATATCTACAATTTCTGTCAATTTCTCGTTTATTCTTTTCTCAAGAAAAAAAATTTTGTTAATGTCTTTCAGACACCAAAAGAACCTTGTAGAACTGTAATCTTGACCATTTTGATCTAAAATAGTCGTGAACATAAATAGAACCAATACATTCCTATACATTCAAGAAATATGCAATTTCTTTAGAAATAGCCAACACTTTTACACGACAAGAAAAAATATACAGTCAAAATATACATTACGCCATAAAAGTAGATTAAACTTACCAAGCTCTAAGCTAAAAATGTACTCAACAAGTACACTAGTCATATCAATTAAAATATATAATATTTTATACATTCATAAATAATTTAAAACAGTTTATATTATCTAAATATTATTACAATATCAATGAATATTTAAATGATAAATTTAAAATTAATATTATAGTGTAACAACTAAGTAGTCAAATAAAAGCCCCTCTTCTTCTCTCCTACTTTTGTGTTCCCGACATGGTCCACAATGATCATTCTTTTTGTAAAACCTACCACCTAAGTTCAAATATGGAAGCAATAAATATATTGAGTATTGATTACTGCGTATTTTTATCAAATGACCAAACACAGGAGCAATTCTTGAACACCACTAAACAGTTTCAAAGTCAAGCTCGATTTCAAATTCTTATTATTTCAAAGTGCTGCGCACGTATCTTGTTCGCAATTTTCGAATCAGTGCCAAGTTCAGCCATAATGGTTTGTACAAACGAAACTCTGTAGACGCGAGTTTGTGAAGACGCGTGAATACCGACAATTAACAATTTTATGTGACTTTCGCGCGACTTTTAGATTATAGAACCGTTTATGTGTTGCTTATGTAATGTTACGTAGTAAATAATGGGGAATGTGATGATTATTACCTACAGTTATTTAATTAATGACACAAAAAAATTTATTCCTTTGTTGTATCCATCTTTGGGTTTTTCCTTAAATACGTTAAGGTTGCAGTCTGGAAAAACTCGTGGCGAATTATTTGCGCAACTTTGTATATATTTTTTAAACAAATAATGAAATTACATGAAAAATTATTATTGCTCTTAAATAAACATAATATAATATGGTAATAGCTCGCCTTGAGTGAATTTTGCAAGACTGCCGCCTTAAGGGCGAAGCGCAAAGGGAACCCGCGTTTTTTTTTTTTTTGAAATTTGCAGCTGTGGGTTAAATAAAGTAGGGTAAATCCAGGATAGATGCCGCAGTGGGATAAGTGCCTTGATTGCAATTACTCTAGTTTCGCGAATGAAACACATGTTATTTTATTTATCTATCGAGAGACTCTGCAACTAAACTAAGTTGACCGTGTTGCATGTCTCTGTGCGATTGCATGGGACGGCTTGGTGCGATCAAAGTTTTTGCGGGATAAATGTCCTCTTTCTCGACTGAGCATCTATCCTAAACGTAATTTATATGCATTAGGCAATTATGCCCTATATGGGATAGTTGTCCCAAAATTTAGAGGTCTGCAAAAATCGCCAGTACTCTGGAAATATCAAAGATAATGTTTATTCCTTTCATAAATTTGAAGATAATAAACCAAAGTACCTACCCGTTTTACAAATAAAGAATCTTGCTTTTTCTACGAAGAGATATAAAGTAATTTCAAAAAGTGGGGCATCTGTCCTGGATTTACCCTATGATTCGCGACCGTAAAAAATATGTATTTACAAAATTATAATCATCAATTATTTTTAAATGTCGCAGCATCATGCTGAGATAGGAGCCTTTTGGCCCCGTACAGGTTTGGTTTTCATTTTGCTTTTGTGTTTATTTGTGTTACTATGAGTGTGTTTAGTTTAAAATGTGAACTTCCTGTATGAGTCCCAATAAATACTTTTTCTTTCTTTTCTTTCTTTCTTTATTAGAATAAACAAATTAGGTAATGATGCCTGAAACATAACAAAAATGCGGCATAGTTTCAGGCCAGCTAGCTAAACATATTTAAATCATCTTTCTATCTTTGTCATCTTCAAATGATTGACAGAAAGAGTTAAATTAACGCTAAACGCATTTAATTATCTGTGGTGCGAGCTGTCCTTAGAGCCATAGTGTTTTTTAGTAAATTAAAAAGGAAATCTTATAAATAATCATCTAAAAATCTAACAACCTCATCAAATAATGTACCAGGCGCTTAGTAACAGAAGCAGGTCGTTTCGCAGGGATGGAGACTCTTCCTGGCGGGGAGTTTCCTGAGCAGTTCCCGCCTCCGGACCACCTCGTGCTCCCTCGGCCTTCCTCGCCAGAGTTCACCTTCGGCGACGGGCCGCCCCCCTTGCACCCCGAGGGTCTGGTGTGGTAGCTCAAGCCGGAGCCGCGGGACTACCACGACTGATGCGGCTCGACAGGCTACAAAGTGGACTTTAGCAGTGTTATCCATTAACAGTTGCGATTGGTGAAGTTAAGAAAGACGCAGTGTTTATGTGATTTTAGTTTCTGTGAATGTTAAGGAGTTAACCGCTTGCTTCATTTATTTTTCGACGTTACTGGTGGAAAAACCAGTTTGTTTTCTGTTGCAGTGATTTGGTGCTATAAAGGTTAGTTTGTCGATGTTTTCGAATCAAGGCAATTTGTTTTGATTCTGATCCGGTATCAAAGTTGGCTGGAGTCTTAATATAAATTGTGTGATTATGACGACCGTTAACTGCCAGATTATTATTGTTTTTTGGCCTGACATGACCTTATAAAAAGACAGGTTTCTATAATCTGAGGTAGGTTATATAAAACAACTTTTTTTGTTTACCGAAAAAACTAGAAGAAAACATTATTAAGGCTAATTTTGATTAGTATCGCAAAAATCATGGAGAATTAATCTTTGCTTTTATATCCTTTTAGTTAATACTTAATAATATTAATCAATGTATTTGTGAATAAGACAGGCACTGTGAATATTAAGAATATATGTACAGATAGCTATTGTAATAAATAATTTATTAAGTTACATAGAAAGAATAATTTATTTACAATGGGTTACATAAGCATAATTTATATAAGAGTAATTTTGGTTCCTATACTAAGATAGACACACTTTGCGCATTTTTTTTTGTATATTTATTATTAATTGATATCTTACCCGTTACTTAAGTACAATCTGTTAGAGTAATGCTTAATCTTAATATTGTAAATATTCGATCTGTATATATTAATGTATTATCTAAGTAATATGTACTTAATTAGGTACTTAATGTAAGTATCATTGTACTTTTAGCTAACCATTATAGTTTTGTTTTCAATAAAAATTTACAAATTAATCACACTTACGAAGAAATTTCATTACCTATTTTTGCAAAAATCTTGTAATTGGTACGCATTTTCCCATTTTTTCTATCAATAAAATATTCAGAAACATAAAGCACATTTTTTAACGTTAGGAAATATAAATCCAGCTTATTTAAAGTAATTTTTTTAACTCAAATTACTGTAAATTCGATCACAGCTGGAAAAACTTGCAATTTTGATAATGATTTGTAGCTAACTCCATCATAATTTCACTAACTCAAGAATTCCTACATAAAAATTATCTTTTTCAAAAGAAACACTGTAAATAATACACGACGTATTTTTCGAAAAGAATTTCCATACATTTAAGAGAACGACGTGTTTTAAATAAATAACATCATTTCAATTATGTTTGGAGTCACGAATTTGTCCTATGTGTACATAAAACATTTGAAAGCAATAATGTATGTTGTCTAAAGTCATGTCTCTGAAGTAAATGAATACGTTTATTTAGTAAAGTGTACCAAGTAAAATCGTGGCTGAAGCAACAATTTAGTTAGGCCCTGAAAACAAGAAAAAGTTTATTTTATATCCTTAGAGCTCTAATGTGCACCTACTATGTACCCATAGGTACATTTACATAAGGTGTATCTATTTATACACGAAATATTTTAAGAGATACACCTATAGGTGGTAAAGAAGCCATCGAAACTTTTTTAAATCTAAGTATATTATTTAAGGCTTTGACTGCCAGACAACAGACACAATAGAAAAACTATTGTTAGCGGTCACCGGTGACCGCGGTGGCAGTCAATGTGTTAAAAAAAATATATTACTTGATAAAATGATTAATTATCAAAAGGCACCATGTCAGCGCCGCCACCATCGCCGCTTCGAAGCGGGTCATTCATAGAGTAAAAAGTAAGTAAAGGTTTTTGCAAAATTACTCAAGCAATTTTAAAATTATAATAATTAGAGGTCGTAGCACATTTATCAAATCGGAAAGGGATTGTAACCGTATCGCCTTTCGCGTCGCCGTCAAACAGTCGTCAACCTTATGTAAGCACGTAACCAAAGCGGATCTGAAGCTCCGATACGTCGACTCGGCTACGGCTAGGTGACGCCGCGCTTACGGCTCGCCGACCGCTGGTTGACGGGTAGTCATTGATTCTATGTCACACCTCTTGTATGGGGACGATCCACTGTGCGCGGGAGGGGCGTGGACGAAGAGACGTAAGCTAGGGTACGGAGAGCCGTAATCTAGGCTACGGAGAACCGTAAGCGCGGGAACTGCAAGTCGACCACGCACCGCACCGCGGTTGTGAGCTTGTCCCGAGGCGAGGCGATTACGTTACGATTCCGATTAGTGTGCGTTGCAGTAGGGAGTTTCATACAAATAATACTGAACGGCTCGAGTGGATACGATGACGATCCCTTTCCGATTTTATACGTGTGCATGTACGACCTTTAGTATGTACGTAAAAATAAAAACAATTAGATAAAAAAAAAATCGTTGCTATGGTTTTTTTACCGTCTATAGATGATATTATTAAAATATTTCGTGTATGAATAAGGATAGGCCTGAATAAAAGGGTTATTCAAACATAACTAGCTTTGCCCGCGGCTCCGCCCGCGTGGATGTCGGTTATCGCGTAAAAAAGTAGCCTATGTCCTTCTCCATATCCCAGGCTATATCTCTGCCAAATTTTATGATGATCGGTTCAGCGGTTTAGGCGTGAAAACGTAACATACAGACAGATAGACAGACAGAAAGAAAGACAGAGTTACTTTCACATTTATAATATTAGTATGGGAGTATGGGTTTTGCATGGAGCTTATTTCACATCGTTTTCTAAATCACATAGCCAATATATATTTTTTTCTCTACTCTTAGCATAGTCAGACATGTATATAGCATAATAGAAATCGATGCCCAACAGTACCTAGATAGGTACTGTTGGGCATCGATTTCTATTATGCTCTGTAACCACAGTTTTTATTTTTATTTTATTTTTATTTCGTATGTTTTTGTTAAGTTATTCATGCATAATGTTCGTGGCTCCAATCATAAAAAAGATGAGTTAACAGGATCACTAATATAAGTGTGTATGTACTTTAAATTAAGTGTTAATATTTGGTACATACTGTTGTCTATCTGTACTTAGCTCATAAACAAAAGTATAATGGAATTGTCTGTAAGAATAAACTCTATTCGAAAATATAAAATGTTTTATTTACGAACACCCTATATCTATCTGCCATCTGGAATAAATCGATCTGCCTAGCCTTTTCCCAACTATGTTGGGGTCGGCTTCCAGTCTAACCGGATGCAGCTGAATACCAGTATTTTACATCGAGCGACTGCCTATCTGACCTCCACAACCCAGTTACTGGGTAACACGATACCCCTTGGTAAGACTGGTTGTCAGACTTTTGGGTTTCTGACGACCCGTAACGACTGTCAAAGATCCAAGAATGACAGCCGGGACCAACGGCTTAACGTGCTTTCCGAGGCACGGAGGAGTCTCGGTATGTAAAGATGGTCACCCATCCACGGACCAACCCTGGCAAGCGTAGCTTAACCTGACGGATCTACCCGTGCGGCTGTTATTACTTAGCCACGAGCTCCTCAATCTGGAATATCGCTGTGCAAACGTTATTGGATTTACTTTAAGGTATGTCCAAGTAAATGTCTCTGGGAAAATCAATACAAATAAATAAAGTTTAAGTGTCTGTTTGTAATGTCAAAGCTTTTTACTAAATGCTTAAGAGGGCGTACAACGGTCCACTAGCGCCACTCCTTTATTAAAAAAATATTATCTCGTGACTGAGAAAGAATTATGAAAAACGGCTCAATAACATACCTCGGTAAGTATGTCTAGAATGTTCGTAATAAATTTAAATTTAATTAAAAATTTAATTATTATAAGTTATTTTAATATATTTTTTTATTTTGTATTTAATAAATTTAATTTTAATTTTTTTTTTTATTTTTATTTTTTTTTAACCTTTTATAAAGTTTCATATTGAGACACGAAGCAACAAAATACGATCTAGAGGAATGTGGCCGCTTTTCTTTAGATCGAATGTTGCTGATACCGCAGTAGCTACGCCTATGATCCCTAGGTAAGATTGTGTCAGACTTTCGGGCTTCTGACTACCCGTAACGACTGTCAAAGATCTATGAATAACAGTCGGGGCCTAGTCGAGATGAGACACGGGGGGGTCTCGGTATGTAATGGATGGTCACCCATCCTCGGACCGACCTCGGTAAGCGCTGTTAAACCTTAAGGTTCAACCCGTGCGGCTGTTATTATTTAGCCACGGCGGGTCCGTGGCTAAATAATAAACTAAGGAATATATCGTCGTATCCTACGAATAGGGGCGTAACTGCATAATAGCTACTTTTCAGGAGACACTTTTTTGTTTTTTATTAATTTAATATGAAAAAAATATGTATTGGTGATTTCTTATACCTAATGTGTATTGGTATTTGAAGGTTCGGCTAGGATTATTTTCAATAAATTATCTTCATATTTTATACGCACTTTGTCCTTTAAATCCCGTTTTTAATGGTTTTGTTGAACTGGTTATATGTGGTATGATGAGCAGAATTGAAATATGCAATAAAAAAGAAAGTCCCTATGTTCGTTAGGGCACTATTCGTAGGATACGACGATATAAGTAGGTAACTAAAATACCTATATAAGGTATTCTATTCATACACGAAATATTTTAAGAGATACACCTATAGATGGTAAAGATGCCATGGAAACGATTATTTAAAAAATTTAATAATTTAAAATTACTGGATATGATGATTAATTACGAAAAGGCACCGCGCTCGTGCCGCCATCATCCCCGCGTCCGGATGGGTCATTCATAGAATTAAAAAAATAAGTAAGTAAAGGTTTTTTTGCAAAATGTCTCAAAATTACAAAATTATAATAATTATGTAAAAGTATAAAACACTTCGATAAAAAAATTGATATCGCTGCTATGGCTTTTTTACCACCTATAGATGTTTCTCTTAAAATATTTCGTGTTTGAATAAATATATCCGGTATACACCGAGGGGCCTATTCCACAAATCCCCCCTGAAAATCCCCCTTAGGAGGAAAAGTGGAATCTATAAAAAACAGTCTAAAATTCACCCCTGATAATCCCACTTGGGGGGGGAAAACTAGAATTTAAAAAAAAACTTATTCCAAGACAGTTATTTTTTATACATTAGGGTTCAGTTTTCCCCACTGAGGGGGATTCTCTGGGGGATTAGTGAAATAAGCAGGGGTGAATTCTAGACTGGTTTTTATATATTCCACTTTTCCTCCTAAGGGGGATTTGTGGAATAAGCCACACCGAGGCATTTTAGTCGTCTTACAAAGACAGCCCACTTCATGTATCCAATGACTACTAATCATTCATGCAAAAATGTGTTTATTAATTATGACGCATGACATAGTTTAAAACACCCTATTACGAGTGCAGTCCGAGCCTAGTGTTACAAGGGCGCCGCGGAATGGAGCGGCGACATCTTTATCAGAGTTCATACACCCTAACGCAAAAATGTGTTTCTTACTATTGCAACTTAAACTTAATCTAAATCCATTCTGCGGCGCCCTTGTATCACAAGGCTCGGACTGCACTCGTAACAGGGTGTTTTAAACTATGTCATGCGTCATAATTAGAAAAATTAAAAAAAAAAAAAGTTCAAATGTTAAAAAAAAAATCATTTTTTTTCATGAATGTTTAGCAGTCATTGGATACAAGAAGTGGGCTGTCTTTGTAAGACGACTAAAATACCACGGTGTATAAATAAATAACAAATAATTGACTAAAAGTCTGCAAAATACACTTATTAAACAAATTTGACAGGTGATATGAATTAATCAAGTTTGTATCATTATGTTATATTATTACCTACAGTTCGTTTGACTGACAAATTGAGTGTAAATTATACCGATCAATGACCAACCACTGAGTGTTAAGTGAAAAGGTTTGTATTTATTTATGAGAGCAATCAATCTGCCTAGCCTTTTCCCAACTATGTTGGGGTCGGCTTCCAGTCTAACCGGATGCAGCTGAATACCAGTATTTTACATGGAGCGATTGCCTATCTGACCTCCACAACCCAGTAACTGGGTAACACGATACCCCTTGGTAAGACTGGCTGTCAGACTTTTGGGCTTCTGACGACCCGTAACGACTGTCATAGATCCACGAATGACAGCCGGGACCAACGGCTTAACGTGCTTTCCGAGGCGCGGAGGAGTCTCGGTATGTAAAGATGGTCACCCATCCACGGACCAACCCTGGCAAGCGTAGCTTAACCTGACGGATCGACCCGTGCAGCTTTTATTACTTAGCCACGAGCTCCGCCATGCATGGACACTTGTGTCGAAGTAAATGTTTGTGATTTCTCACAATACAGAAGAAATTCCTAGTGAGCGGCAACGTTTAAAAAAAAGTACTTTTTTAATAAAAATTATGTTCTTTTTTAATACAAATAAATAAAATTAAAGTGTCTGTTTGTAATGAAAAAATGGCTGCTTTTTAGTAAATGCATATGAAAGTATATACAGTACTAAAGTAAAAAATAAATAATTAATAAAAATTGTCTGTTTGTGTCTGTCTATCTGTTTGTTCCGGCTAATCTCCGAAACGGCTGGCCCGATTTCGACGGGACTTTCACTGGCAGATAACTGATATTATAAGGAGTAATTTAAGCTTTGTAAAGACACGCGGGCGAAGCCGCGGGCAGTAGCTAGTAAGTAAGTGATAAATCAATCAATCTGACTAGCCTTTTCCCAACTATGTTGGGGTCAGCTTCCAGTCTAATCTCATGCAGCTGAATACCAGTATTTTATTATACCCCTTAGTAAAACTGGTCCTCAGACTTTTGAGCTAACTACGCGGAACGACTGTCAAACATCTAATAATATTTATTCATATATCTGGTTGTGGAGGTCAGATAGGCAGTCGCTCCATGTAAAATACTGGTATTCAGCTGCATCCGGTTAGACTGGAAGCCGACCCCAACATAGTTGGGAAAAGGCTAGGCAGATATGTAAGTGTCCATGCATGAAAAATTTTTTTATTTTTATTAACTGCAGTTTTTGGGGGTTCTGGCAGAAATAGAATGCTCGGGCTCGGTGTCAGATTTTAAAAACTGCGCCAAATGGACGCATTCTTCCGCAAAGATTTCTTATAAATAATAATAATAATACTTTATTGATACAAGTCCTTACAATTTGCTTAATATCTAGCGAAAGTTCACAATAATTAAGGCGCACAAAAATTGAAACCCTGACTCCTAAACTAGGAATACCTGTGACTTAGGAGTCAGTGTTCTACTGCCACTTAGACACTATAAACCCTTATGGAAATTAAGAGCTCGTAAGGTGATATTATACAAAAATAATATATTATTATGTTGATTTTAAGAAAGAATTTTTTGAAAAACAAAATGAAGTAAAAATTTAATTTAAAAGTTAAAATGATTAAAATTAAAAAGTAAAATGACTGTGTGGTTGATGTGTGACTGGGAATCGTGTGTTTTGTTTGCGTTGTGTGAGTGTATGTGTGACATAAATCTATGGCATATAGTTGTTTTAAATCCTTTCTTTTGTATTTATTTGTATAGTTTTAGTTAGTTGGTCATTTAGTTTTTTTTTTTTTTTTTTACACATTACGGGAAAGCTCTTGGCCTTCATCTCACCTGATGGTAAGTGATGATAAGGCCGAAGATCGAAGCGAGCTTCACCCGGATTCCTCAACAGAAGAACTGGCTATCTTACCTCTAACTGCCGAAACACAACAAATGTTGTTAACATTGTTGTTTGGCGACAGACTTAGATAAGATGGTGGTAGCTAGCCAGGCGGACTTAGAACAAGCCCTACCACCAACCAAACCGAGCACTAGACCACAGAGGCGGTTAATTCCTAGTTTAAATGGTTAATTGTGTTAAATCTTGGAAAAATTTGGTATTACTTAGTTACGTTACTATATTCTGTGTCAAATTCATTATATTTTAACTAAAACACAATTTTACGTCGCATTACAAAGTAAAAAGATCTCTTTTTACTTTGTAGTGTGACGTAAAATTATGTTATTAGTTTTATTATTATTACAGATAAACCTAGGAAATATTAAACACATATATATTTACTAGAACTAGTACAGTCTCGAATACTGAAGTTCTTTGGGCATGTCTCGAGACGTAATAATGACTCCATAGAGCGTCTAGTAGTACAGGGCAGAGTAGAAGGTAGATAGGATTAGATTACATAGATAGATAGGTACAGCTGAATACCGGTATTTTACAGGAAGCGACGAAACGTGGACTCTGACAGTCGGGCTGGTCCACAAATTTAAAATCGCTCGGCGCACTATGAAGCGGGCGCTATGCTCAGAGTTTCTTTGAAGAAAAAGAAAAAATTTATTGTATTGTTGTTTCTTTCTCTTTTATTTTTATTTATAGATTTTTTTTGGAAAGCATCGACGTTATACGCTACTCGTATCAAACGTGGAATCGTGTGGAATCTACTCAGTACCAGATATAACCGCACCAAGGTAAGCACCCTCTACGCTGTCCTATCTACCATTCGCACATAAAGGAAAATTGGAATTTGCGCGGGACTCGTTTGTACGGCTCGGGGTTCGTTTGAGCCAGGCGCGCGTTCGCACGACCGAATTAAGCTGCGACCGCGGAGTACCCAGTTGTAATTGGAATCGTTGTGTTTGCTTGATCCGAGCCTATTATCTCACAGGATTGGGAGCAGTGATAGGTTCTGATTATTAGGTATGTGGATTGGTAATGCTAATTTTCGGTATTGAATTTTGGGTGGATTGGAAGTTTTAATGGAATTGTGTTTGGAATGGAAATGTTCGTTGATTTGTCCTAGAATTCCCTTAGGACCACGACAAATACATTTTCAGACACTTTTTTGTATAAAGATCTGTAACTTTTTAAATGTTCGTGAATTCAATTTTGGAACACCGGATGACATCAAAATGATGGCCAGTATGTCGACTTCAAAAGTGCATTAAAACTTTTTTTTTACTTTTTAGACCGTTATACCTACCCTACACGCACGGTGGCTCGATTCAGGAGTACGGGAGTGTATAGGTTCAAAGATGTAAGTAACCTAAGCCAAGTCCTTGATGAGATAGATAAGTATAAGACAATGGTGGTCATTCTCTTGTACACGAGCTGAACTTAGGCGAGTTCCATCTTAGTCTATCTCATAAAACAAGAAAGTGACGGAAATATACTTATGAATTGTCAATTTTAATTGAACTAAAACTAAAGCTTCCATACAAACATAGTTGGTTGCAAGTTTGTAGAATTTTAGTTTAATTAGGGAATCGGCGCCATTATGATTTTTGTAAGACAGTACTGCTTCGCTTGTAAGGATGCAAGAAGTACCAAAAAGTTATGATATTAAAAAAAAAAAAAAACAATTTCGAGAAAAAAACATCAATGTATCGAAGAAAAAAAAAACTTTATGAAATTCTATTGTTTGTTTTTTAATCAATTTATTTAACAAACCAGGAATAATTGATAAAAATAAGTCTACTTTTTACGGCTTTGAATTCCAGCTGTTTTAGTCATTGGAGACAAGGACCACGGTGTTACTATTGGAAATATATCGTTATTCTGCCCGTAACTTCGTCCGCGTGAAATTTCTTGTTAAGCTTATATAGCTCATAGCTTCTATCGCGGGCCTTGAGCGCGGGGACCGAATCCAGAAATTCCGTAACGAAAAAACCTCACGCTATCGCTGTCTCGCTTTAACATCTATTCGACTCTATCGCACTACGCTACTCAGCCGCCATAGCTACCGGCCGCCATATTCTTGTCTTGTTTGTTGTCAAGAACTTTGTCAACAAAGCGCTGTTTTTGTTTTTATTTTAACTCTAGGGGTTCGCTGTTTTCATCGTCGGATAAGTTTGGGAAACTATTGGTGGTGCCATCTAGTGTGGAGTTATGTGACTCAGTCTCAGTTAATGTTTCTGAACTTTGACTGGTACGCGTCTTTCGTAGAGTAATATTTTCGAAGAAATTCATTACTACTGACGTTAATTCAAATAACAAATATTAAATTTGGAATTCACGAAAAGTGATTGTTGGTACCGTGGTTTGAACTCGCGACCACTCGTGAGAGGTGGGTTAAACCAAAAGTAGATATTATGCCTTAACCACTAAGCCATTTGCACTTGATAAGACGAGTCGAATTTTTAGACTAGTTGAAGCAAATAACTTTTTTGTTTGTAGGTAGTTGTGACGGCTGGAATTCAAATCACAGCATGAATCACTTTTGCATTTCATGTGAATTATTATTGATTCTATCACACTTATTTTGATTATTTTGATGTATTTAAGTTGTAAGATGTATTTAATCAATAGAAAGGAAAAGGTGTTCTAATTATTATAAAAAAACTTAAGTCCAAAGTTTTGTTTTATTTTATTATCATCACAGCAAATCTCATCTTATAGTCAAGTTTAACTCGGATTAGATCTAGACTATACAATGGGATTTGTCTCTGAACCCCGCTTACGCCAACGTGGAATCACAGCCGTAGATGGTTTCTTTTTATAAGAAAATTACCACGTAACCTTAGTTCAAATCGAAAGTTACCGTTGGCCTAAGTGACCTTTGCCTTAAATTTATTAAGAATGAAACCGTAAAAATGTCAGGATCCTAAAACCCGAAACTTTTTACAGCAACATATCGATAAAAATTACGAGTGAGTAGTAGTACATCCCTATCTTGTTATTATGTTGGCAGCTTTATGTCATGTCTGCAGTCCGTGTCATTTCTGTTATGTTGGTATTCATTATTAGCTCACGTTTCATACAAGCGACGTTTTTCATTTTTATCTATGGGACTCCCGTCTCTTAATATTACATACTCTTTGTTTATTTAATAAAAGAAAAATTTGTTTTCTTATCGGTCATCACGCTCAAAAAGTGTAACTTGAATTAATATCAAAGAAAAAGAAATACTGCATAAATAAAATAAATAAATAATTATAATTGCATAAGTTGATACAAAATGCTATGCAATAGCTTTACCGCGGCAGTCCCCGAGTGTCACACGTCTTTTTTTAACTCTAATTTTACCTCTTCACGTATAACACCTAATAAGTAGTAAATAACTCGTAGATACTTATTCCATGTTCGCAAGTTAAAACAAAAGTCGATACACACACACTCAGCTATATTATTTTATATTATAACATATTCAGCTGTTTAAAGTACCTACAACCTCAAAATTCTCCCTAATTTTCTGACGAATAACGTTTGGAAATAAGCGTAAATACGGGTCCTTCAATATCTTACTTCTAAAGTTCTAACAGCTATACTATAACTGCTATTATAGTAAGTATAGCTGACGACGGGTGAGTGTGACCAATGCAGATTGATTAAACATCGGCCGGGCCGCGCTGTCGCTACCTACTCGACTCCAATCAATAGGTATGAGCGAGTAGGTGGGTAAGTAGTGAATGTGTTTTGTAATGTTGTGGAATTATTAATGAAGGGGCTCATGGCTAAATGTCTCTGCAAACAGCGGGTGCGGCGCGGCGTGACGGGACGCCGACGCGACGCTGAGCAGTTTTAATGTACTAGATATTACGGACGACGCCACACAGAGACGTCCCGCTTGGCGCGACGGTAACCGTGACTCTGTCTGGCGTCGTCCGTAATATCTAGCGTCCCGCGTCGCCTCGCCGTCCCGTCCCGCCGTGCTGCGCCCGCTGTGTGTAGAGACATTTACACCTATATTCTAAGACATTTCCTCGAAACTTCTTCGACTCCACTCAACCTCATTCAAGGAAATCGGTATTCACAGTTGCAAAAAATCTCCTCCACTTGGCATCACTCGACATTTTCCCTCACTCGAGGTAAGGAAACAACTGTCAAACTCAAGGTACGTCGCGATGTACCTTAAGGAATACTCAAGGAAGATTTACGATATTATTCGCATTTTTTACTCTACTCTTTCACCCCCGCTTGATAAACAAAGCTGATTATTATCTATCGTTTTAGGAAAGAAACTGTGTTGAATATGTTGTTACCACTTGTGTTCAATAACAGAGCTATGTCCCAGAGTAACAGAGGACTACTCATACTACTTTTATTCAGTTGTAAATAGCGTTAAGTAAAATAAGTTCTCTTAAGAGCATCCCACGCGTGCTCTATTGGGCTTAAGTCAGGTGAGCCGGCAGGCCAGTCTAGTCTTCTGGTCTAAGAAGAAGAAATCATAATATAAACTAACGTAACAAAAAAGATTTCGATTATTCAAAGTGATCGCAAACTTTTTTTGATGTGTGTAGTTGATTGAGCCGTTTTTCATAATTTCTTCTCAGTCACGAGATAATATTTTGTTGATGGAATGGCTGTAGTGGACCCTAGACAGCCCTCTTAAGCCATTGGCCGTCATTTGTAGATCTTTGATAGTTGTTACGGGTCGTCAGAAGTCCGAAAGTCTGACAACCAGTCTTACCTAGTAACTGGGTTGTGGAGATTAGATAGGCAGTCGCTCCATGTCAATCCACTGTCCACTGCTGAGCATAGGCTTCTCCCATGCTGCGCCATAACACTGTCCTCCGCCTTCCGCATCCAGTCTATCCCAGCCACCCTTTGAGGTCATCGGTCCATCTAGTTTGAGGGGGCGTCACGCACTACGCTTGCCGATACGCGGTCTCCACTCCAGGACTCGTCTGCTCCACCGACCATCGGTCCTTCGACAAATATGGCCAGCCCACTGCCACTTCAGCTTGCTTATTCTGTAAGCTATATATACTGTTATGAAATCATAACAGTAGGTAAAGCCGGTTGAATCGATATTTCAAAATCAAAAACAACTACTACTAACTACTACTACGTATGTACGTACGTATGTACATACTACGTACTAATACTTTCGTACTTAGTCAAATGACTAAGTACGAAAGTATTAGTACAATTTTAATTGTTGTACGATAGCGAAATGTGGCACACTGATCTTTTATAACCTGGATAAAAGCATAGGATACTTTTTACCCCAGTAGTACGTTCCCATGGGATATTTTCCGACATACACGTGGGTGAAGCCGCGGGCAAAAGCTTGTACTTTATTTATGTATAATAAAATACCAACCAACAAGAAATTAACAACAACTCGAGAAACCCATCGATACCCCATCAATAATTAGGAGCATCAAACACAGTAGGTAAGTAACATTGACCCTCGGACCCCAAACGAACAGTAAACACAATACATCTACTCGTAACTGTCCGTTAATTAGTACTATTGTTAAGGGTAACAACACACCCCCTACTTTATGTATATAGAGCTCGCTATACCCACCCACTCTATAAAAATAGACAGTAAAAACTCATTAGATTTTCTTGTTATTTAGTAGAGAACCTGACGGAATTATTTATTTAAGGATTTTAAATGTCGACCATAGGGCTTGTACACAAAACTGCGATGCGAAAATCTACGAGCTCGGACGACGCATTGCAAGAACTTGCGAATTGATTCGCATCGCGCATTCCTGCGATGCTGCGTCGTCGTCATCGACGTCTCCATCCACCTATATGCAAATGTACTCTGTGGGAATGGTCACCCGAATCTTGGAAAAGACACCTTGTCGCACTAACTCGCATCGCAGCAATTCGTTTCGCAGTTGTCTGCGTTGCGAATTCGCATCGCGCCGATTCGCAGTTTTGAGTACAAGCCCATTCTGCCAATGTCTAAAGTGAATTGGAAAAGCAAGTGTGTATTAAAAAGATTAAAAAAAAAAAAATGATCGTAGATCTTGTGGTGGTTAGTCTTAGTACTGGACTGAAACAAAACAAAATAAAATTACATGAATATTATAATTGTTAGAACATTATAATACAGATAACACATCCACAGAGACACAGAGACAGAAAAGTGGTCATCGTATTACGACAGCGGCTCCCCTGACATCATCTGTCATCAGAAGACAGCCACCACGCAACCATCGACGCGACCATATCCATACTAATCCATATTAATATTATAAATGTGAAAGTAACTCTGTCTGTCTGTCTGTATGTTACGTTTTCATGCCTAATCCGCTGAACCGATCTTCTTGAAATTTGGCAGAGATATAGCCTGAGATATGGAGAAGGACATAGGCTACTTTTTTGCGCGATAACCGACATCCACGCGGGCGGAGCCGCGGGCAAAAGCTAGTTATAAATATTAGTCTATGGATGCGACGTGACTGTCACCAGCCAGTGTCACTCCTATCCGACCTTTTCGGTGATTCCAGTAACCTTGTAACAAAACTAGACGGCGCCACTTGCTGCCATCATACTTACGAGTATAAAAGGTTCATGAATAGTAGTTTCAAATTCCATCGCGCTTAAACGCCCCAAGTATCCGGTCAGTAGTAGTTTTACGTCTAATCAGATAAGGTGACATTTGACAGCCTATTATACTTGTTTACTATTTATTTCGGCCATAAAAGTTATTAAGTTTGCCCGAGTTTGTGATGAGTTTTGCTACTGGATAGTTTGTTTGTTTCGAGTAATCATCATAAAGATTATTATTATAGATAGAATGAATGGATTGTTTTACTGTGTGGTGTGATGTTTGTTAGGGAAAACTATTAATGTGGTACTGAATTAGTTTTTTCTATAATTTTGACGAAGTTAGTTTGACCGAGTCAACACTCAGAATCGTAACGCAATCTCTGTAAGTTTTATATTTAATTTCCCACAGATTGTTGAAGAAGAAACTTATACCAGCCTATTATTTTCCACGGCAAGGCAAAGGCCACTTTTCATTCAGAGAAGGGAAGAGTGTTGATCAACACGTCTTCTCGAGACGGGTTGGTGATTTCAGACTTATATATATACTACTATTATAAAGAGGTAAAATTTCGTTAGTTTGCATGTACGGGGTAATCTCTGAAACTACTGAATGGATTCTGAAAATTCTTTCACTATTATGTAGCTACTTTATTCCTTATTGCTATAGGCTATAATTTATTTTTATATCGTACAAATTAGCCGAGCTATCACAATTTTTGTCAAGCAAGTCGGAAAAATAAAGCTGAAGAGTTTCTTATTTGTATTGTTTGATCGCGCTAATATATGGAACTACCAGTCGAATTTAAACAATTATTTTTACATTTGATAGTCGATTTCTTAAGGAAGGCTATAGGTTTTATAACATCACTACAGATCAGATATTCGGATGCATATCCACCTAAAGTTGAGATGTTTGCTATTATGGAAAGCGCTTTTGTATCGAATAAAACCCGCGGTTCTGGTGTTTTATTTTTTATTTTAACTAACACACATCACCCCTCTTACACCCTACATACACATATTTGCATAGAGGGTTAAAATAATTTTAAATAAATATGCATCTGAATTGTTATGCAATCCAAGAATCCCGGGGTTTTTTTTTTAAATAAATAATATCTTAAAAGTCGATTCCATACTATACACCCGACTAGTTATGCATTGCCGGTATTCCTGGCATCACGGGATATTTTCTTACAAAAAAAAAAAATATATGAAGCTGCTTCCATATTTTCATAGCTAATAATTAACTTTAGGTAAATATGCATCCGATTATACGATCTCTAGTTATATAACATTACGCTAGGGCCTTTAGGAGGCGAGCAAAAAGAAAAGGTACCCTGTTAGTATTGCTTAATTCAGTTCATAATAAAAGCTTCGCACTATAATGAAATCATAAATTACATGTGTCAAGCGTCCACTTACTGACTGTCATATTTCTCAATTCGCTTATAGAGGTGAGGAACAGAGTGTAGATAGAGTTCACTCATCCTCCATTAAAAAGGGAGGCACCTCCGACCAGGAGCCTTACTCCCGAAAACGATTCGAGTTTGATTTTGATTCAGATTCGAACTCGCTTCTGGGGCCCTACTCCCGACAGCATCGAGTTCTGAATCAATCGAATTGGGTTCGAATTAAATGCCGATCTATACTCTTGAATCCAACACTAGCGCACAATCGTGCGGTGGTTCGAAGCGAAACTAACTTCGGTCAGTTTTAAGTTTTAAATCGAGTTCGGATCAGAAACGAAATCGAATCGGAATCAAAATCAAACTCGAATAGTTTTCGGGAGTACGGCCCCAGACTAGGGGGTTGTGTCTGATGGGCAACTGTCTGATGGTTGTTTTTTTTTGCATCTCGGAGTTGACTTTGAGAGATCGTGTCTCCTTAACCGGACTTTCCTGTGGCTGCCTTAAGCGAAACTTAAAGCCTCCAGCCAGGGCATAAAACTTATAAACTAAACGACTGCACGCTAAGGGCACCCCCTGTGGGGTACGAACCTCGGCTTAGGGCAGAGTCGGACGGAGGATAGCAAGGGACCGACGTTGGCTGGATAAAATCAGGGTTATTATTATTATTATCAGGGGAATTTAAAGCTATAGGCTCAGTTGCGGCGCGGGCTAGCGCTTCGTCGAACAAGGGTCGGGGGGGAGCCGACGGTTGATGTCCGGATGTTGTATATATGTATATGTCGCGCGGTAAACTTTGCTAACGTGATGTAGGATTTGTGTGACGTCAGGTCTTTGATGTGTAGTTCGCATGTGGCGTTGTAGATTCCACACGTGTTAGAGGCCACACGCTTATCATGTAACTCATTTTAATATGTGTAAGATACACCCAAAAATAAACCTAAAATAAGTGCGGTATTATCCTCTCTATACCCAGTTCACTCCCTAGCTCACACGTGTTCACGCTGACATTTGCGTGTGCGCACACCATCGCTCACCGTGTGATCTCGCCACCACACCGCACTGCACGCTTCCTACCGATTTACCTAAATGTCACCATACACACAATTTACTAGCTTTAAACCACATTATATAATTAAAAATATTGGTAAAAATATGGTTTTATGAAAGTTTTTCTTATGAAGTTCCCACGGAATATTGCTAATCATAAATGGTTGGTAACTTTATTATTTGAAATTACTAATTGTAATGTAATAAATCATTCGATTATGAATATAAAAAGTCTGGAGAATGAATAGCACTAAGTAATGTCACGAAATATAGGGTAAATCCAGGATAGATAGATATAATGGAATAGGTGCCTTGATTGGAATTAATCTACTTTCGCGAATGAAACACATGTTATTTTATTTATCTATCAAGCGAGTCCGCAACTACAATTAAGTTGACCGTGTTGCATGTCTCTGTGCGATTGCATGGGACGGCTAGGTGCGATCAACCTTTTTGCGGGATAAACATATCCTCTTTCTCGACGGGGCGATCCTAAACGTGGATTTATGGATTAGGCAACTATCCCCTATATGGGATAGTTGTCCCAAAATTTAGAGGTCCGCAAAAATCGCCAATACTCTGGAAACATCAAAGATAATGTTTATTCCTTTCATAAATTTGAAGATAATAAATCAAAATACCTGCCCGTTTTACAAATAAAGAATCTTGCTCTTTGTACAAAGAGATATAATTTTAAAAAGTGGGGCATCTATCCTGGATTTACCCTAAGGTAGTCCAAATCTCAATCGGTTTCCAAGTTGCAATATTTACGTAATGACTCAAGTTCTACAGTGGATGTTCTCAAGTTCTGCACAAAAACGTTATGTATGGATTTGTTAATTGATAATTGAAAAACATTTTGAAACTCAAGTTTACATTTTAATTAAACGTCGGCGACCCACACTACAGGTACAGTGGCCAGCACATCAAACTACATGAAACTGTCAAACTCCAAACGATTTTAAGCCTTAAAACGTTGAAGATTAAGTTCAAAATCGAACGAGAAAATTTGACAGTTTGTGGTAACTTGATGTGCTGGCCACCGTACCTACCATTTTCTTTAAATCCACGACAGGGAAGCTCGAAGGATAAGGCCGAAGGTGGAAGCGAGCTTCACCCGGAATCCTCAACCACAGAGGAACTGGCTATCTTGCCTCTAACTGCCGAAACACAACAAATGCTGTTAACATTGTTGTTATGGCGACAGACTTAGATAAGATGGCGGTAGCTAGCTAGGCGGACTTAGAACAAGCCCAACCACCAACCAAACCGAGCAGAAAATTCTGCCCCTCTGGAAATCTGAGTCTGGCAGAGTTGGTCTCTTACTATTAGACCACAAAGGCGGCACCTATACCTCTGCCCCTCACGGGCATCACTACGGAGATTACAGGTGTGATCTTATCTACAGAGACTAGCTTTTGGGATTTAGGCTGGACTCACACATTCGGAATTCCTTTCTGAATTCAGAGTCGGAATTCATATTATTAATTAAGAAAGCCAAGAACTACATACAATTTAATTATGCTCCACACACATTCTGATTTTTTCAGATTATGATTTTCTCAGATCGATCTGTAAGAATGACACTGACGACTTAAATTGTATGTAATATAATTCTGGGCACAAAGCCCAGAATTATATACAATTAATAATATGAATTCCGACTCTGAATTCAGAAAGAAATTCAGAATGTGTGAGTTCAGCCTTAAACCCCACCTCTGCTTACCCTTCGGAGTTTTTTTTTTAATGTGCCTTTTACTAGCTTTAAACTTGTCTACAAAACATCGTCTAAGTATAATGTTTGCCACATAAGAATATGTCACCATTAATAAAAGTAAGTAGTGCAGAACGTTTAGTTACTGCAGTAAGCTATTTATTCTCTTATTCCCTTTAATTCTTCGACCTAACATAACCCAATGTATGCATGTTAACATGTGTGTCGTGTGCTAGGTACATACATACTATATTGGTTATCAAGAATAGTTGTTGACGTGTCCAGCTAGGGGGGACGTTTTATGAGACTTGAGGATATGATCTAATCATAAAACTTCATAATAACAAGTAACGACCTCACTGAGTTGTACAAAAAACTGTCAACGCAGAGTGTAATTTATGCAGTGTGGGTTTTGTATGAAATGTTCTCTTTTTTCGGACCCGTTCTTGGTCATCAAAATAATTCTGTACCTCAGAGGTATACAAAATTATGTGATGTAACGAACATTTTACAGGAGAGGCAAAAGTGCGCGGAGTGAAACTTCGAATACTATAGTTTATTTTATTTTTATTTTTTATTGTTTTGCAAAACTAATACTGTTGAGTTCAACAGTATTTTTTATTATTATTAGATGAATCTTATCGTCATTTGAGGTCCTATACCCATTATACGTAAGTGGATTTAATGTCATATACGATTGGATATTTCTTTTCATAGATGTCATAGGACTTAATGTCGTATACTTACCAATAAGTAGAACTGGTTCTTGCGATTTTAATGGTGCAAGAAACTAATTTTCGAAAAAAGTGGAGTTACTATTGTATACCTCTGAGGTACAAAATTAAAGAAGGCAAACAGCCATTATTGTAGTGTTTTAACGGTAACCTCAGTTTATTATCATGAGTGCAAGTCTGTTTCTGCAACTCTTAACTCATTAGTTCAAATCGAATTGTGTGGAAATAATAACTGCAGTATAGTTCGCTTCTTCTACTCGTAATTTAGACATCTTAGGCAGCTACCTGTCCTGCGTCCCGTAGCCCGTAGGCAGTTAAGTGAGTAGTCATTTATCAATTACAGTTCAAAGTTAGACGAACGCCTCCTTGAAACAATAAATCTCTATAATGGAAAGAGTAAAAAGAGTTTTCACAAGAATCCAATTTTCCTTCCTTCCTAAATTATTTCCTACACACACTTATAACATCGCAATTTTTAGAAATAAAATAAGTACCTACACTGTTTCACGTTATATCTTCTGTGTGTTGGCAACCCAGTGTGTCACTTGTTTTAGAGATCATAGGCTAGAGGAACAGCTCTGTTTTCTATAAAGAGTAGTTCCACATACTTACATTCACTAGGTTTTCCTGAAAGGATAAGTGAACTAGGCAGACTAATTATTACAGCTTTGGGGCTGTTAGCTTGTGGCGGGTGGGTAATTATATTTAAGATCGCCGTTCATAAAATTAGAATCTAGACTTCGCTTAACAGGTAAGCTCGTTTGATTCCCAATTTTACTTCACGGCGATCTGAAATACAATTAATTAAACAGAGTAGATGTTTAGAGTTGCCTGCAATAATTCAGTTAGTTAGTAAGTTAGGAATTTAGTGACAAGAAGTTGGAAAGGATTCCTTGACGAAATTGTGGCGCCATCTATAACGCTACATTGGAACTACGCATTGCACCAGACGTCACGCTAAATAATCCTACATTGGACAAGCAGTTACCCGCGCGATTAACTATATAGAAACCCGACAACAACCGTCGGGCAGTAGCGCCACCAGACACAACACGCGTCTGGTCGGAGGATCCTCCCTTTTGAGTGTAGCATGAGGAACTTTCCTCCCTGTTCCTCATACCTCTATAAAGTGTACATGGTTTTTCTCATAATTTCACTTCCCCGTTATTTATCCCGTTTTTGAACTTTTACCGCAGAACCCTAACTAACAGGTATCCATTCGTATCTATTTGACATTTCCGTGCTTTGCCATCATTAGCCATTAGGGGAAGCCTAATCAAATTATAAATGCCAAAACGTACCGCATTAACGACACTCTTATTGCTATCAGAATATAGACTAATATCATGAACTCTTCAGTTATAAGTTAATGTGTCTTGTCATTATGGTAATAAGGTTGATTTTTGATTGATTGTGTGAAATTGTTTGTGTTTAATATTAAAGTGTTGACATTAATAGTGTATCGCACAGTTCTGCTTTATTGTTTGTCCTGTTTAATTAACTATTTGTTAATTAAGTGGGTGTTTATGGCGTGTATGTAGGGGGGCTGGGGACTTGTATTCCATATTTTAAAGTTTTATTGATGGGGTTTTTCTTGTTTAAAGTTTATTATGCTCAATTATCATTTAATTACTGTAGCAGCTGTTTTTCACTCTCTGCTGAGTTAGCACTAGGGCATACAATATCGGAAGGTTCTCAATTCCGGAACTGAATTCCAATACTAGAGATCTGATTCCGGAACGGTAACTTTTAAAGTTTGTTTCAAATCAAACAAGATTTATAATTTATATCAGTCTTTTAATCATTTTTAGTAAAAAATTAAACATCTTTCACCCTTATTACTCTAATTAAACATTGGCCGTCTAACGGCTTGTGGAAAGTTCCACAGACTAGTTTGGTTGCGTTTAGATAAAATAATAATCAAAATATCAAAAAAATTATGAATATCGGAATTCCGATATTACTCCTCTCAATTCCGCAATTGAAATATCAGAAAAATTGTTACAGAATTCCGGAATTACGAAATTCCGGAATTCTGGAATGCATGCCCTAGTTAGCACTAACTCTTTCGTACCATGCAGTGACCTTTTACCTAGCACCATCCCTCGATATTTTTACGTGATATGTCGATCTGTCAACCGCCAGTCCTGAACTTCAAATTTAGGTAGCCATTTTGATCTCTACGCTAATGGTTTCAGCACCAACATAAACAACATTGGTGCCGATTCCCTTGTTCACAAACGAAACTAAATTTAAGTTCAGTGCATCTTTTTCTTTCTATTTCATTAAGTTAAGGAAAGGAGATATATTTTAGTTTAGTCCTGTCAAATTAATCAGCGCTTAACGTAATTTTAGTCGGCAAGTTTTTAATCACGTCTAAACTTAAATGGAGTAGTGACAGGCGCTGACTAATTTAACAGGACTAAACTAAAATATATCTTCTGTCCTTTTCTTAATGAAATAGAAAGAAATAGATGCACTGAACTTAAATTTAGTTTAGTTTGTGAACAAGGGAATCGGCACCAGTGAGTGATTCTCGTGACAGTCAGAAGTCTAAAATAATATCTTAGAAGTAAATTACTGTACCTACTTACCAACCTGTGAAAGACGCTATTCCTGTATTTGTGCGAGGTTATTATGGTTGTGTTAGGTTCAACGAGGGACATACTATAAGGGAGAGTGTAGTACTCATGAAAAAGTTTTACTTAGCTGACTTTATTGTTCATATTTCGGAGTTTGTCCCAAGTAAAACTTCTGCATTTTCATAAGTACTACACATCCTCAAAGTATGTCCCTCGTTTAACCTAACACCCTGTATATTTTAACAAATATTTAAAAAAAAAGTTGGTAGCTAAGCTATTTTAATAAAACCCGAAATTAAGCTGCTCCCAAAAAAGAAGCAAAACAAAAAAAAGCTATATTTCATGCTGAACACACCTAGTTTCACCTGTCCGAAATTATACTTGAAAAATGCCACAGAAATAAAATTAATTATTCTTTTTTATCTGTGGCCCACAGAAAATGTTTATGGCAGAAATTATTTGGTGTTTAGCCGCGAGAGGGCGTGGCTGTGCGTGATTAATATATTTCTATGGAAAAACATTATAATGAGTTCGCTGGCCATATCGTTGTTTTTGGGTCTTCGCTTTTGAAGACGGTTCGGTATTTTTTATGTGGAATAAAGGGTTTCGGTGATATTGTTTTATATACCTACTATGCATACTCAACATAATATTGTGGATTCAGTTTTGATGGGCCAGTGGTTAGGGCCTCGCCTCTCATGTACGAGTGGTTCAAATCCGGGCAAGTAGATACACAGGGTGTTCCAGAAATCGACCAACATACTGCAGGTTGTGATAGCTTTATTTATTTTTTATTTATTGACTTCTATTCCGTAGGCATAAAAGGAAAAAAGTGGTTAAAACACCAACTGTTTACTACAGCTGCCATTTGTCATGCCACCAACGCAATAGAAGTCAAAATCGGTTGAACGGACTGTAAAAAGGTTTATTTAAATGTCTAATATTATTTCAAATGGAGTTTATGTTCTTATTACGAGAAGCTTAGAAAGTAGTGTCCGACCGAAGATTCGGTTTCGGCCAGTTTCGGCCCAAAAATCATGTTTCGGCCAGAGGTTCGGTTTCGGCCAAAACCAGCCAAACCTTTCGGCCGCGCCAAAAGTTACAACATCGTGCGGATCGCTTTCGTCTAACGTCGGGTGCGCTCGGCACGGCTGGCAATATGGCGTCGCTCGCCTTAATCCGCCGGCCACTGAATCAGTGCTCTTTGCAAGTCTAGTGACGATTGTGTTTGTTCCCCGAATAATGGAATACAATTAAGTATTTTATTTTGTTTTTGTTATGAATTCATCATGTTATAGTTAATTATTAACGCTTATTTTCATAATTTACAAACAGATTGACGGATATATCAGTTATTTAGGATATAAGTGCGGAAGTTGACTTATTTCATTTAAAACTTTAGAATTCGTCTTAGTTGCGTGTATGTAATTAAGTAATTAGTGTTAATGTAACATTTTAAATTTTTGTCTTTTTAGGGTAGTTAAATTTTGATCCAGTGTCACTATAACAATGTTAAAATTTCAATTCGATAAAAGTTGAACGTAGAGATCGGCGAGATGTTTCATTAATCAAATATCTGGAAAGAACGGCCCACTGACATTTTTATTTAACGTTTTAATCACGTTTGTAAAAGGTTCGGTATCGGTTTCGCCCAAAACTATAATCAGACCGAACCTTCGGTTTCGGTTTCGGCAAAAAAACATGTTTCGGTCGAACACTATTAGAAAGTCATCAAAAAATGTTGCCCATAGTGTGTTTAGGTAGGTAAGTGGTATTTTTCACTTATTTTTTTGAAATCTTGTTGAATGTCTCATTAATTCTAGTAAACTTATTCTTATTGATAAACTTGTGTTTAGAACAGTGTTTAAGAAGTTTATTGATTTCTTCGTAAATTCCCTAAATCATTGCCATGTCATGATTTTTGACGTGACAACGTCTAATAAATCGATGAACGCCGGCTGTATGCACGAAAAAGGATGACTCATTGTCCCGTTACGCTCGTTTGTTCTATGTTTTGTTATGACGTTGTCACGTTAAACTATCGTCCGTAAACCAACTTTACAGACAACCAATTTTTTTATGCCTACATAAAAAGCTAACGCCTAGGTGCCACAGCTTAGAGCTTTAAATTTTTAATACCAGCAGCTGCACAGTAGTGTCGACCTAAAGTTTTAAGTCCTTTCTATAAGATATAAAATCTTTATAGTCTATGGTAGTGTCCTATAAAGCTGCAGAACGCATGCAGTGGCTTTTATGTGCCATAGATTTATTTAAAAACAAATAAATAGGTTCTAGGAGGACCTTATCACTCTTTTAAGACTCCTAGAGAAGGAGTAATTATCCGTTTATTATGTTATTAAGATGTATGTTGACCTGAAAGAGCATGGCATGAGAGTATGTCATGCTCACTTAAATGTCTCACTGATGGTAAGATTTTTTTTAAAATAAATTTCTGTCGTGTGTTGTATTATTCGGCTCCCTACAAAATGTTTAAGCTAGATGGTCCTGATCTACGCGTCATGTTCGTGAACGGGCGCCGTCAGTAATTGAGACTGGTCATCTCTTAACTGCCAGGGCTATTTTTAATCTCATAGTTTATATTGTTCTCACATGTAGAAGCAACAAGAATACCAGGTTTTTTTTATTTTACCCAGGTTTTTGTAATATCTTGATTGAAAAGGGTGTCCTTAAGGCACAATTCCACCAAAGTTGTGTTCAGCACATTTGTTCACCAACATTTTGTGCTGAAATCCAACAGTGCACGTACTGAGCTGCAGATCCGTTTCCACCGGCAAAGCTGTATGTAATTTTTGTTAGCGGACAGTAGAGAACATTTGTAAATGTTGACTAGAGTGAGTCTACCAAAAGAAACATTTGTGCCATACACTGTACGGTACAGTGTCGCATAGTGCCGCACACTGGTGGAATAGCGTCTTTAGAGTTCTTTGCCACCGCGATCAGCATATCTAACCAACGTTCAAAAGCTGTCAGTGTCATAATTGTCGTGGACTGACAGCTCTTGAACGCAAACGCAGTTTAGGTGTGGTGATCGCGTTTAGTTTCATTGGTGAAATAAAAATATACGTACCTACATATAACTTACAAGCTAAGCGTCTTAAAATAATAATACATAATATGTGCATACAGAAAAAGGGGGGAAGGAATATACGTAAGTAGGTGTCTTTCTGAAAAATTGCAAAACACGCAACCTTTTTGAAGATAATGACAATAATTTTCATGTTTAGTATGTAGATACTACACTAATCGATTGAAATATAATCCCCGAAATACTTAATGATAACCTAAAACTTGGTCCAAAATCATTTTTACTTACATTTCGGAATGGGTTTTAAAAAACGATATTTTATATTGTTTTTTTGCGAGTCATCAAAAGGGACACGCCCACGGACGCTGGGAATTTGCATTCAGCTTAATCTGTCATTGTCTGGAATGCTTGGTAAAAACGAGAATGAATACTGGTTTTTTTTTTTTTAATAAAAAAAGATGCACCTTGTTCATTAATTGTTGGGAACTTTCTTGGGTTTTGTTGAAGAGATTCGTTGTGTTTGCGATTTTTGTCGAGCAGTTTTGAGCTTCGTTTGTTTTGATTTAGCAATGAATATGAAAAATCTGGAGAAGGTTCGGTTTAGTTGCTACATTAGGTTGCTGGTTTGGACAACTTTTATGTCGGGTACGAATTGGTGAAACTTAACACGAAATACAACACACATTAAAACAAATTCGCCTAGTTGTTGTTGTAGTTGTTTCATGTTACTTACATTGCATAAATTAGGAAGGCTAATTTGTGTTATGTATGCTTGAAAGAAAGCAAGAAATTGAGACTGGTCATCTCTTAACAGCCAGGGCTGTTTTTTATCTCATATTTTACATTGTTCTCAATTATATAGAAGCAACAAGAATACCAGGTTTTTTTTAACCCAGGAAATTGTAATATCATGATTGAAAAGAGTGTCCTTAAGGCACAATTCCACCAAAGTTGTGTTCAGCACATTTGTTCACCAACATTAAAAATGTGTGTCGTGTTGTTGTTGTGTTCTTTTTCCCAGTGACTGCTGCACTACTCTCAATTTGTGTTAGCTTCCTTTAGAAATATTTACTACTATGTCTGTAGTTGAACAGTCTGTACTAATACAGTTTACAGCCAATAGCAAAGACAAGAAGTGAGGTTAGAACGACGGGCGTGGGTCGTTCGTAGAATTGATTGTATCTAAGTAAGGTTTTAATTTATTTTTGTTTTTCTGAATAATATTTTAGTGTTTTTTTATTATTTTTTATTCCGATAAAAAGCGGGATCTATCAGAATACCAGCGCGGTATATTTTTTTAAAATATTGCAGCATTATGCTGAGATAGGAGCATTTGTGGCCTCGCTCAGGTTTCTTTTTATTATGTTTTTATTTTGTTTATAATGTACATTTTGTTCGTTTTGAATAGGTACTCCTTTTTTACTATTTGTGTTTCCTGTGGGTGTCCCAAATAAAATGTTTTTCTTTCTTTCTTTCTTATCCGGCGTTACAAGAACAGAAGGAAAAAAATCCTATTTGAGGCCACATGAGCTTTAAAAGAATTGAAGACAAGTTGGTAACGAGAATAACAGCCCAGAATACTCTGGACCTACTTTAGTATCATCTCAAAGACACTACTAAATCATCCGTTCCGCATTTAAATCATAAATATCTAAGTTTAATGACCTTCTAAAAATTCTGAATATCGGCGATATCGATCGACCACACCCACAATGTTTTTCTTAACAAGCCATAGTAGGTACCAAAGTAGGTGCTGTTCTCTTCATCTCAGTCTTTCCCAGATTAATATGGAAATTACATATTTTGTTCACTTTGATCCTTATCTCTCAACTACTGGTTTGGAGAATATTCTCCATTTAATCGTAGACGAGCTATTACACTCAAGTATAGGTACTGTTAATTGGTTCAACGACTGGCAGTCATAAATTTTAGTCATCTGTCAGTCAAATGAGACCCGCGGACCGTTAGTGCGTGTTTCCATTGCGGTACAAGATACGATTTTGTCAGATGAAAATTTTATTTTTATTGATTCTCACTCGTTCTTTTTCCCAATGACTGCTGCACTACTCTCAATTTGTGTTAGCTTCCTTTAGAACTATTTACCACTATGCCTTTAGTTGTGCTTCCCGTGTTGTAATGCGGGAAGAACAGAACCGGTCGAGGTGGCGGTGCTTGGGGGAGGCCTATATCCAACAGTGGACGTCTTACGGCTGAAATGATGACGATGATGATGATGCCTTTAGTTCAACAGTCTGTACTCATTTGGTTTACAGCCAATACTCGTAGTTACTATGCCCTTATTGTTAATAGTACGGGTTATATTTTATATTGTCGTTACGGGTCGTCAGAAGCCCAAAAGTCTGATAGCCAGTCTTACCAAGGGGTATCGTGTTACCCAGTTACTGGATTGTGGAGGTCAGATAGGCAGTCGTTCCATGTAAAATACTGGTACCTATTCAGCTGCATCCGGTTAGACTGGAAGCTTACCCCAACTGTTGGGAAAAGGCTAGGCAGATTGATATAGTTATTTATCCCCTTATGGCTTTTACTTCTGGTTGCTCTGGCTTCCTTTGTGTATCCTAATTTTCTTGATTATTGGCTTGCGTATCGGGAAACAAAAATATACTGTTGTCCAGAAAGTCGGTGCCGTTGCTATCATAATTCCCAAAGTCATGAATAGATCGTCGTAAATATGCTACTAAGAAAAGCTTCTTGAAGTTATAAATCCATACTAATATTATAAATGTGAAAGTAACTCTGTCTGTCTGTCTGTCTGTTACGTTTTCACGCCTAAACCGCTAAACCGATCGTCATGAAATTTGGCAGAGATATAGCCTGGGATATGGACAAGGACATAGGCTACTTTTTTACGCGATAACCGATATACAAGCGGGCGGAGCCACGGGCAAAAGCTAGTCTTAATATATAAAACAAAGGTGGGGTTAGTTACACCATTTATAACCCAAGAACTGATTTTTATGATCTTGATCCGTTGGATTTGTCTCCGCCCCGATAACTTTTTATTCTGCTATTCGGGGCGACATGCGAAAAATTTACATAAAAATTGTAATGAAGAAGATTAATAATTTTGTTATACATTTTGTATGGAACGGCTTTTTTGATATCTTGAGAATGGATTGGGGAATGGGGGAAGTAGTATAATCATATAGTTATAACTTTAATTAAAGAAGAATACGCCATTACTAATACTCATTACTTTTTATTTACTAGTTTTTAAACTGTCATGGTCACTAATATTATTATTAACATAAACGGGATATTTACCATGTTTATTAATTGTTCTGAGTTCCCGATATTTCGGCGCTGTTGCAAGCAAGTCACTGCGGGTGGGTGTTTATGAGCAGACAAAACGGTCTACCCTCTTTCTTGTTCGTTTTTTGCACTCTGTACCGCTACCACTGTCACTCGCAACTCGATTCTGCCGGTCGATTCTGTAAAAATCTCACCGTGAAAACACAGGTGAAGTGAGCTGCCATTCCATTGATGCTAGGGATTGACACTGTGTATTGATGCTCACTTCACCTGAGTTTTCACGGTGAGATTTTTACAGAATCGACCGGCTGTTCCAGACACACGAAACTCACTGTGTCGCCGTGACTTCAGTTTATCCGTGATCATGGTGCTTGCAACAGCGCCGAAATATCGGGAACTCAGAACAATTAATAAACATGGTAAATATCCCGTTTATGTTAATAATAATTTTTATTTACTGTTTTAATTTCCTGTACATGTCCCAAATAAAATATTCCTATCTTTATTTCTTTTCTTTTTCATTAATTAAATATCGGATGCTCAAACCAATGGAAACAAACCCACTCAAGAGTAAAAAAAAGCTCTTAATATTCATATTGCCGCTTCGCCCGCGGCGACTTCGCGAAATTATAACAAAATAAAAACTAAACCTCACCGCGATTTATAATGTAAAAGGGGCAAAATAATATCCACCAGCCAGTCTCGATCTCTGATAGAGAATAAGGAATTGAGAAAGAGTGGTCTTGTTAAATTGGTTATGTGTGAAAAACAATGCTTTGAAACGTGTGTCGAGGTAGCGAAATATATATGTTCGTATGTCATTAGCATATAGGGACAGACGTACCGTAAACAAGATATGTAAATGATATAAGATACTTGTACCGTCGTCGCTGCCTTCTAATGATTATTACATCTGAGCCGAGATTTTTTGTACAAATCACAAGCTTGGTTGTGAAATCAGCGAGTTGTACAGTCAGTTACCACAATTAGCTGACCCCCCTTTGCTCAAATGTTTGAGGTTTTTTTATTAACAAATCGTACGATTTTAATTTAGGTTTCTTCTAGGTTTGGGTAGATTTTGTGTAGGTATTTATATTAAATTAAAAATTATAAAATTCTATCGATCCGTATTCTAAAAAATCTCAACCATTTATGCAAGGAGGGGTCAGCTTATTGTGGTAACTGACTGTACTTGGTGATTTTGATTATATTTACAAAAATGGTGGTATTTTTGTATAAGCAAAATGTTTGTTGCGGCTGCTTCATTACAGTCAATTTGGTTGGAAAAGATAGAAAATGCCAAAGAGGCCGATTCTCTATTTACGATAGACTAGCTGATGCCCGCGGCATCGCCCGCGTTGCTTTTTCTAAAATAAAGGCCTAGTTACTCCTTATATATAACATCAGCTATAATATCTGCCAGTGAAAGTCCCGTCAAAATCGGTGCAGCCGTTACGGAGATTAGCCGGAACAAACAGACAGACAGAAACAAAAAATAAATTAAAAATTGATTTTGTACTCGTAAGTACCGTATATACTTTCATGTGCATTCAGTAAAAATCTATTATTTTGACATTACAAACATTCATCAATTTTATTCATTTGTATAGATAAGTGTCTAAAATAACGAAGCAGAGAGAGAGAGAGAGAGGACAACCTTTATTAAAAAAAATATTTAAAAAAAAAAATCTGACTATGCGACATGTATTTAAAATTGCAGCTTTTTGTAGTTATATAGAGGGTTTCTTTTAGGTTTAGTAATTTAAGACTTAGTGCTTGTTCACGTAGGAACGCGCGGGCGCGGCGGCGGGTACGGGCGCGGTAGACGAGGCGAGCTCGTGTTCACATTGGCCGCCAGGCGTTTGCGCGTATCGTTTCTAGCGACAAGTTCAAACTGTTTGAACTTACCAGGGCCTCAAGTCTGCTATTACAATAGTGTCAGAATGGTCTCGCCATTGTGAGTATTTGACAGTTTTTGTATGGCAAATCTGTCAAAAACTCACAATGAAGAGACCATTCTGACACTATTGTAATAGCAGACTTGAGGCCCTGACGTCGCGAGTGAATCGCGCACTTCGCCGCTAGTTCAACGTGAACAGACACAAACATCTCACGCGTTTGATATTGCCGCGAGTAGGTACGCCGCGCGCGCCAGTCGCTAGCTTGCCCGCTACTTAGGCCGCACGTGCGTTTCGTACGTGAACACTTGGATATTACGTCATATCTATACTAATATATAAAGCTGAAGAGTTTGTTTGTTTGTTTGTTTGTTTGTTTGTTTGAACGCGCTAATCTCAGGAACTACGGGTTGGAATTGAAAAATTCTTTTTGTGTTGGATAGTCCATTTTTTGGGGAATGTTATAGGCTATATAACATCACGCTACGACCAATAGGAGCGGAGCATAAATGAAAAATGTTGCAGAAACGGGAAAAATTATTTCTTTTTGAGAGCTTCCGTTGCGTGCGCTGCGTAAACGGTTTAAGTTACGCAAATATCATGTATGATGGAATTGTTCCACTTTAAATTTTCTAATAAAAAGTCCGCGACAGCATTATGTCTATCTTTTAAGATTGACTCACTATAACCTTTTTTATGGTAATCAAATTTGTTCGAAATTAATGCATTATTTGCGAAGGAGTTTTCATAAACATGGTATTAATCCTTATCCAAATAAATACGTTATTCATCACAAGTATTTAATTTTGAATAAAGTTGCCCTTACATCATTTAATTTCAATGAATATCTTAGGAGATATAACTGTTTTATAATAACTCCGCAGCAAAATAATGATCAACTCTGCGAGGTAGTCTATTATAAATCTGAAGAGTTAGTTTTTAGGGTTCTTTACCCAAATGGTAAAATGGGACCCTATTACTAAAACTCCGCTGTCCGTCTGTCTGTCTGTCTGTCCGTCTGTCACCAGGCTGTATCTCATGAACCGTGATAGTTAAACAGTTGAAATTTTCACATATGATGTATTTCTGTTGCCGCTATAACAACAAATACTAAAAGAACATAAAAAAATAATATTTAAGGGGGGCTCCCATACAACGGACATGATTTTTTTGCATTTTTTATTAGCTGCGCCCGCGTGGATGTCGGTTATCGCGTAAAAAAGTAGCCTATGTCCTTTTCTATATCCCAGGTCGATCGGTTCAGCGGTTTAGGCGTGAAAACGTAACATACAGACAGATAGACAGACAGACATACAGACAGAGCTACTTTCACATTAATAATATTAGTATGGATAGCTTTTGCCCGCGGGTCCGCCCGCGTGGATGTCGGTTATCGCGTAAAAAAGTAGCCTAAGTCCTTCTCCATATCCCAGGCTATATTTTTGCCAAATTTCATGACGATCGGTTCAGCGGTTTAGGCGTGAAAACGTAACATACAGACAGACAGACAAATAGACAGAGAGTCAGAGTTACTTTCACATTTATAATATTAGAAAGGATAAGGATTTGTATGGATGGTACGGAACCCTTCGTGCGCGAGTCCGACTCGCACTTGGCCGGTTTATTGTTTTTTGAACGCGCTAATCTCTGGAACTGCGAGTTGGATTTGAAAAAATCTTTTTGCATTTTACAGCCCAATTCTTGAGGAAGAATTACATTCCTATTAACTAGAACACCATGTTTTTTTTAATGAAAGTTTATGCGAAAACGAAGTAAAAGCACGGGTAGGCAATGTGTTGCGACGGGGTGGGTCGGGGGAACAAGAAATTTAACGCGGAGGAAGTCGCGGGCAGAAGCTAGTGTTTGATATTTCGCTACCGCGCCCGCCACCGCGCCCGCGACTCAACGTGAACAAGCACTATGGAGAAGGTAATTTGGGATGACGCCTGTTGCGGAGAGGACTATAGGGACCACGTAATCTTTTGTAGGCGCCATATTCTAATTACTTCATCTTTGAGTTCTGAGTATTCAATATTTTTTTCAGATATTGTCTTCTGAATGTTATGTGTGTTGGGAACGGCAATATCTATTAGGTAACTTATTTTATCCTGTAGGGTTATATCCGGTCTATTGTAATGAATTGTCCTGTCGGTGAGAAGATTGTAGTAAAGTTTATGTGTGTCATTTTCTAGGATAGTTGTGGTATGTAATTATAGTAAGGAGTTTCTTATTATTTATTTAGGCTATAAAAGCATATAATCATGATTTAAAATATCAACTCTCTGTAGTGTATTCGTGCTTTTCCAACATAATAGAGCTTAGGCCGAGTGCTAAGGCATGCGGGCCTCAAGCGGGGGCGGGCTGGCTTCCATATAATGTACACTGTAGTCTACCTGATAATGTGAGGTTCGCGCTTATAGCCGGAGGCAGCATCGTGCCACTGAGGGAAACTCAAACTCTGATTAAGACGACGATAACCGACTTTTAATGATTTTATACTGAAGATCACGTCTAAACGAGTAGCGTTAATGATTTGAAAAAAATATATGTTAAATTAGAGAATTTTCTTAATAAATTACTATGTGAATATTTTAGATTATGTCTGCATTACATAGTGAAATTAATTTGTAAAGTTATGTCTAACGCGGATAAAAAACTGAGAATCACGCAAAATCTATCAAGCGTATTTTTCTGAAATGTTCACCTTTTTAAAGATAATTTAATTATTGATCTTTTAGTATACGTGTTTTATTAAAGTACCTTTTGTTTTATGTGTAATTAATTAATAATGTACACAGTGCTCCTGGATGGGCGAGTCCTATTACTAGCTGGACGTACGGTACGACCCGTTACGTGAGCTCAGTACAGAACACGCAAGCTAACTACTCAAGATCACTGTCAATATCAGGCCTTAAAAGAAAAGCGCCTTGAAACGCTTTTAAACAAAGTTGTGATTCTAATGTTACTGCGTGCAAAAATAGTTGAATCCTAATTATACAAGATTGAAAAAGCAACTACTCAATAATAGGGCAAGTTCTTTAACTATCTTAGATGGTAAGATTTTGTGATTTTCATATTGCTTTTACTAATTTTACAGAAGTCGAAGTACGAAAATCTATAAATTTAGGTGCTAAGGCGTGCGAGCCTCAAGCGGGGGCGGGCTGGCTTCCATATAATAAGCACTGTAGTCTACCTGATAATGTGAGGTTCTCATTCACAGCCCGAGGCAGCATCGTTATGCCACTGAGGGAAACACAAACTCTGATTAAAAGAAAAGCGCCTTGAAACGCTTTTAAACAAAGTTGTGTTTCTAATGTTACTGCATGCAAAATTAATTGAATCCAAATTAAACAAGATTGAAAAAGCAACTACTCAATAATAGGGCAAGTTCTTTAACTATCTTAGATGGTAATCTTTTTTGATTTTCATATTGCTTTTACTGATTTTACAGAAGTCATTCGAAAATTAGGTAATACTTTTTATAGTATAATGTATTTCTTTAATGATTATGGTTAATTAATTTTTAAATAATATGTACAACTATATTTAAAAAAAGGGAGGGGAAAGAATCAAAGGGCATCAAAAAATTCGTCCGCATCGCTGTCAACAGGAAAAGTGCCCAAAAGGCTGGCAGCATTGCCACCGTTGTATGGCAATGCTGATTCTTTGGCCACGAAATAGGCCAGCCTTCTGGTCACGAGAAGAGTCGACCAACCGCTTGGCGTTGTCTCTTGCTTTTTAATAGTTAAAATTTATAATGTAAAAGAATTATTCAATAAAAAGTAAGTGATAAATATTGTTACTGATTTACTCATATTTTTTATTATATACTGCTTAAATTTAAAACTGTTAAGACATTTTTTTTTTTGTTACAATTTTGTAAGAATAGGTATAATGAATGTTTAATTACACTGTTATTAATTTTTTATTGATGCTAGGTGCATAATTATAACATGTTTTCTTTAAAATATTTGTATGCCAGTTCATGGCGAGACATGTAGATCATAACTAGAGATCGGATATTTGGATGCATATTCACCTAAAGTTGAAATGTTGGCTAATATGGAATACGCTTTTGTAGGTATCGAAAAAACCCCGCGGTTCTGGGATTTACAAGTTTAGGTTTCTGATATATGTTTCTGGTATGTTTACTTACTTTAAAATGTTGGTAAAAATCCCAATTCTAAATAAATATGCACCAGAATAGTTACGCAATCCAAGAACCCCGGGTTTTTTTTTAAATAAATATGTTTTTAGAAGTCGCTTACATATATTACACAATCGACTAGTTATGCATTCCCGTTGTTCGTGGCAACACGGGTTGTTTTATACAATTAAAAATTTTAAGCAGCCGCTTCCATACTCTCATAGCCAAAAATTTACTTTAGGTAAATATGCATCCGAATATCCGATCTCTAATCATAACACTATTATTAAAACTATTATTGTACCACGTTTTAATGCAAATAAATATATTCTATTCTTTTCTACTCTATTAGTAAGGTGCTGAGGCGTGCGTGCCTCAAGCGGGGGCGGGCTGGCTTTCATATAATGTTTACCGTAGTGTACCTGATAATGTGAGATTCTCGCTTATAGCCCAAGGCAGCATCGTTTATGCCTCAGAGGGAAACACAAACGCTGATTAAAAGGAAAGCGACTTGAAACGCTTTTTAATAAAGTTGTGCTTTATAGGTAACTAGCTGCGCCCCACGGTGTTACCCGCGAACACAACATCCTTTCAGGATAAATAGCCTATGTGTAAATCCAGTGTGTCAGCTACGTCCATACAATTTTTTTTCAAAATTGGTCCAGCCGTTTGAGCGTGAAGAAGAGACAAACATACAAATACTCACAAACTTTCGTCTTTATAATATTAGTGTGAAGTGTGATGTGATAGTGTGATAGTATACCTACTGCCTCTATAGCAACAATAGTTACATCCAAATTAAACAGGGTTTAAAACGCAACAACTTCATAAAAACACGTTTAGAATCTCTCGATAGTAAGACACAATCAAAGAAAATTCTTTGGTTTTTAAATGTTCTCACTGATTTTACAGAAGTAATACAGAAGTTTATAAGGCCAGGTGCTGAGGTGTGCGTGCCTTAAGCGGGGGCGGGCTGGCTTCCATATAATATGCAGTGTAGTCTACCTGATAATGTGTGGTTCTCGCTTATAGCCCGAGGCAGCATCTTTATGCCACTGAGGAAAACATAACCTGTGATTTGAAATTAAAAGATTTTAATTTTACTACTAAAAATCTACAAAAAATTTAATATACGGTATCTTAGATTGCAAGATACAAAGAAAATTCTGTGGTTTTTAAATTGGCTAGCCTGGTAGCCTGTTCTATGATAAGTACAAAATAAACATTTTGAGATAACAAACGAAACGCGTTTGAAGCCACTGTGTGCTTATGAATGTATGTTATATTGATGATAAATATTTATATGGTAGCTAAGTAGATAACTTAGCTATCCAAATCGACATCTTTTTTATGTTCAAAAATGCAATTAGA
Organism: Dryobota labecula; assembly: GCA_947523025.1. Lineage (NCBI taxonomy): Eukaryota > Metazoa > Arthropoda > Insecta > Lepidoptera > Noctuidae > Dryobota > Dryobota labecula. The sequence goes on from OX383303.1 coordinate 15,307,779, forward strand.
TGCATTCAGCCAAAAATATTACATAGACCTCTTTAGTTCCAGGCTAGCCAATTGTTCTCACTGATTTTACAGAACTAATACAAAAGTCTATAAGGCCAGGTGCTGAGGCGTGCGTGCCTCAAGCGGAGGCGGGTTAGCTTCCATATAATATTCACTCATTCACTGACCACCAGATAATGCAAGGTTCTCACTCAGCCCGAGGCAGCATCGTTATGCTACTGAGGGAAACTCAACCAGCAATTTTAAGGAAAAAATATTTGTATGCAAATTGTTTAGTTTTGACGGAATAATGTTGGGTTTTTTGAGAGTTATGGGTTAGGATTAAAGTGTTAAAGGATTGCAGATTTTTTGTGAATTTAAATATCAGATCAATCAGCCTATTTAAGTACACTTATTTGTTGATGGAGTGTGTTAAGAGTAAGAATGAAAGGGAATTATTGATCAGAGAATTTAAATTTAATATTTTGGACTTTAGGCTTGATCGACGATTGCAAAGAGGTTGTGTGGCCTGGTGAAAATGATGCCTAGTCAATGATTCTATTTCTGTTACGTTGTAGTTAATTTAATTATCAATAAATATTTGATAAGGTACGATGGGTTTGGCGTATCCGTGTACACAAAAAAAAAGAACACATTATAAGAATATGTAGCCACATATGTGGAGCGGTCATTATAAATACGACGGAGCAGCAATTTCTTAAAAGAAAACTATGGAAAATTTTGCTCTATCTGCAGGTAACTCATTTTAAAGAATAACATTTCTTTAAAATACAAATTAATTTTGTAATGGAAAGCGTTAACCTCGCTACTTTTTGAGCAGTACGATAGTTATCTGCAAGCAATGTGACCACACCCTGTGTAACAGGTTTTTACTCCAATATCCTTATGAATATTCGAAACAGTAATATTTTCGGAGTTGGCACAAACTCAAACTCAAACTCAAAGCATTTATTTCAAAAAACCAATTACAGGCACTTTTGAATTGTCTAGGGGTCGGTCAGTCAGAAAGATGAAGCTAGTTGCCCATTCCAAAGCGTAGTAGGTTCCTATGGAGATGAACGGACAAGAAACTCCACGGACACTCTTTTAAAACAAAATATTGTTACAAAATATGGGTTACATCATTCATGTTGAAGTTATACATGTGAGAACAATGTAGAAAGACGTGCACGTTAGAAGAGTCCGTAATAGAAACAATTCAAAAATGAAAATAAGCCGTGGCAGCTAAGAGATGACCAGTCCCAACTGACGGCGCCCGTTCACGAACATGACGCATGGATCAGCACCATTTAGCTCAACCATTCTGAAGGGAACTTGCACACAGCATGCCTTCTTGAATACACTATTAAGACTTGAGTTTCTTTGAAAACTCAGTTGTTTTTTAAGACTAGTCTTGGATAAAAGAACTCGAGAGTCGAGTCTTGTCTAAGATAACTCAACACTTGAGTCTTTTCAAAAGAACTCGGGACTGCATCTGAGTCCATATCTGGGGTTATAAGTGATGGTTTTTTTTTTTATTAGCAGCCATTGTTTACTATCAAATGGTTTAAGTATAAAACGATTTAATCATCATCATCATCATCATTTCAGCCGAAAGACGACCACTGTTGGACATAAGCCTCCAAATTAGGGGGTTTTGCCATAATCGCCACGCTTGGCAGGCGAGTTGGCGATCGTAGTATGGTGTTAAAAATGCATAGAGAACGCTGCTGCCCATTTTCTAGTAAGTCCCGTAGTCGCCATTTACGAGACCCATGGCAGGAAATAGGATGGTGCTATCCTTTACGTTCGATTAAATAAACATAGGTAATTTTATTTTTGGCAGAAGTCAGTTAGTATTTGATTAGATAGTACATAATTTTGAATTGATTTTATAATTTTATTGTTAGCATAATACACCAACTTTAAAGCTCATGACTCAGTTCAGCTCAAAGAACTCATAGGATTCAAAAGACTCAAAAAACTTGCGCCTCGTGAGATTATTAGTCCCAAGTCTTAAAGAAAGACTTGAGTCCTTTAGTCTTCATTTCGAGACTCAAGACTTGGCACAGCAGGTTACCACACTACCTGTATCAACCATATTTTCACTAGGTATCTATTCATCCCACTTCTAGCCAAAGTATCTTTCACGCAATGCATCCATCGTTTCTTCGGTCTTCCCCACTCTTAGGTATCAATCAACTCAGCCAATCGCAGTCCACAGCTGGACATAGGCCTCTTCCAAGCTACGCCACATGATCTTGCCTCCGCCTTCCGCACCCAGTCTGTCCCAACCACCTTTTTAAGGTCGTCTGTCCATTTAGCTGAGGGGCATCCCACGGGCTTATTCCACATATCCCCCCTGAAATTCCCCCTTGGGACGAAAAGTGGAATCTATAAAAACAGTCTAGAATTCACCCCTGATAATCCCGATAAGGGAGGAAAAAAAAAACTATTCTAAGATTCCCTGAAAGTGATTTTTTTTACATTAGGGTTCAGTTTTCCCCACTGAGGGGGATTCTCTCAGGGGGTATTAGTGGAATAAGCTATCCCACGCTACGCTTGCCAATACACGCTTACGTATAGCCATCCAAATTCTCATACCTTTCCTTAATACCATAATAGCCATAGAAACTCCTGCAATGTTTAGATTGTTTTCACTTCATTTCAAGACGCAATGTATTGCGTCTATCTGAAATGGGTTTCATAATTATCTTAATCGTTTTCACGACTTGCATGAAACGTTGAGTATCACGAGGTAATTGACAGTTGGACAGTTCGATAATATTCATTGCGTTATTTACATTGCTGTGCAGATACATTTTTCAAACATATGAAGCAATGAATTGACAGAAAAGATGAAAGGAAATCATTTGGTATGGTATGGGCATGAGATGAGGAGGGAGGAAAAGCATGTGATTTAAAGAGTGATGAATTTAAATGTTGATGGATGGAGAGGGAGAGGAAGGCCAAAGAAAATATGTTACTGATTGTGTAAGGAATGATATGAAAGAGAAGGGAATGAATGATAGTGTGACAGTTGTGAGGGGTGAATGGAAGAAGATAACGTGTTGCGTCGACCCCAAGTAACTTGGGATTAGGGCAGGAAGTTGAGAATGATGAAGCAATGGATTATGAATTTCTCTAAAAAACCTTCGAAATATGAAAGAAATTGTGTTTCGCAATAGTCTAGCTGGGCTAAATAGCTAGACTATATGCATGGATTTGCATACATTTGCTTGTATTAACGATCTTCGACAATCTGCAGTTTTCTATTATTATCTAGAAATTATACAATAACATTGCATTGCATTATTTTAGCTTAGTTTCCTTTCTAGCCGACGTCGTCGCTGAATTGTTTCTACCTAATTGCATCTTTTGCATTTCATAAGTAAAACTTTTAGCCTACTGCAATTTAGGTGTCATTACCATATCGTTAGCTGAAAGAAATAGTATGGCCGACGTTCTAATTTACTTTAAAGAATATTAAGTACTTACAATTTCAATGATTTTATTACGGTCCGTTTAACGTTAGATAATAATACTCAAAAGATAGAATACTCTTTATTACGTACACCATATAAATTGCAGATATAAATGTAGAAGTGTTAAATAGGGTGTCACAATGGGCGATCTTATCGCTAAAAGCGATCTTTTACAGACAATATTTGGATTTATTAAAAGTAGAAGGAGAGACAATACTGCAGGTAGTCAGCGGTGTACCATTTACATATACTTACATTAAATACATACATAAATTAAGCATATAGGTACTTAGCTATATAAATATATATGTCGCTCACAATGGGCCTTATTAGAAGGCTAAAAGTCACCCAAAGGGCAATGGAGAGGGCTATGCTTGGAGTTTCCATACGTGATCGAATCAGAAATAAAGAGATCCGCAGGAGAACCAAGGTAACCGACATAGCTCGAAGAATTGCCAAACTTAGGTGGCAATGGCCAGAGTACATTGCGCGCAGAACAGATGGCCGTTGGGACCGAAAGGTTCTGGAGTGGCGACCGCGTACCGGAAGACGTAGCGTTGGAAGGCCTCCCACAAGGTGGACCGATGACCTTATGAAAGCCGCAGGAATCCGCTGGATGCGGGAAGCACAAAACCGGTCGAGGTGGCGGTGCTTGGAGGAGGCCTATGTCCAGCAATGGACGTCTTTCGGCTGAAATGATGATGATAATGATGTTTAAGGAGAGAGGAAGTGTTTTTTTTATCAAAATTTTAAAACTGGACGTAGATTGAGCACGCCTTGTCGACACGGGCAAGCATGACCGTACTGCTTGCACTGTAAAAGACTTATCATAAAATCTAGTGGAATGCATTGGCATCTCTAGTTTCAAGTTTTCCGAAGATCTCAGTTATATATTATGTGTGTCATGAGTCATGAACTTGAAACGTTCTTTAAGATAAGAGGGGGTTGTAGGATTGAACAGAATACTGCAGAGCTGATATAAGATATGAGAAGTCCAGTGAAGACGTATGGTAAGCCACTTAAGCTTTGTACGAAATTCAGAAAAGTGATCATATTTGCACAGGCCAAATATAAATCTTACGCAAAAGTTTTGAAGTCGCTCAAGTTTATCTAGTAGTACACAGTAGTGTAGTAGTAACGATCTACACAGAGTACATTTGCATTCATATTATTCATCTCTAAGGACGCAGATATATGCCAGTGACCTTGAGTGGTTAGCTTGCGTGTTCTGTACTGAGCTCACGCAACGCGTCGTACGTCCAGCCAGTAATAGGACTCGCCCATTATTCATCCTCTTCATTCATTTGAACTATTATTGAGTTTTCAACTGTTGTAACCTTCTCTTCTTGAAGAGTAATAAATTCTCCTAGTCACCTAACATAAAAGTCTAACAATATATATACATATATATATATTTTTTTTGCTATGGCATCTCATAGTTAACCATTAGAGGTCGTGACTCTTTAATTGGTATTTCCTGTGGTTGCCTTAAGCTCCTAAAAACTTAAAACCTCCAGCCAGGCCGTAAAACTTATAAACTAAACGACTGCGCGCAAAGGGCACCCCCTGTGGGGTACGAACCTCGGCTTAGGGCAGAGTCGGAGGGAGGACGGCAAGGGACCGACGGTGGCTGGATAAAATCAGGGTTATGATTATTATCAGGGGAATTTAAAGCTGCAGGCTCAGCTATGGCGCGGGCTGGCACTTCGCTTACGAGCAAGGGTCAGGGAGGAGTCAAATACATCTGAAAAAACGGGTTTATGGTTACAGTGCCTACTCGTAAGTTTTCTTTCTTCTGGATGAATACAGTTTCAGAATAACTGCATCAAAAAACTTTCCTTGCTTCACTCTCCGGTACGAAATATCAAAAGCTCCATTTAGTTAGATAGATCTTAAAAAAAGTTTGTCTTCATAACCGTTCTTTTCTCACAAACACAGAACCCAAACCAGTACATATCTCAAAAAATATATAAGCTACCTCTTGCCCAACCTACATGGATATTTTTTGTGAGTTCCCATCGACGCCGCCCAAAAACCGCTGGTCATCATTTACTTTCATTTCTTTTTAAATGTGTTCGAATTTTAAATTTTAATCACAGACTAATCTTGTGTTTCTATAGACTGTTTTTTGTTTGTGTATTTGTGTTAGTAATAGTTTATGGTACAGACTCCTGTCTCTAATAAGTTTGCTGAAATTGTCTTTGATGAGAACTGTGTGTTTCGGTAGCGCTGATGAAAAACTCATTTAGTTTTTTTGTGGGTACTTACACGGTAGCTTTGTATTGGTATTGATTGTTTTGATAAATATACAGGATAAGTTTTCAATCAGTGCGCAAATTTTTTTTGGTGGTTCAGTGTCAGTAATAGAACACATTATTAGTTCAATACTTAATTTTTTGTCATACTTGAAATCAGCAAAATATGAATACAATCTATTCGTAATAATATCAATGGGCGTGCGCACATATGATAGATACCTACTACTGCATTCCGCTTCACTGACCGCGCCGCCGCCGGCGCGTTGCGCGTCGAGTATCCATTATACCAGTTTCAAAATAAACATCTTTCATTAACGATAACTTCATTTTTTTGTACTAAGATATATCAAAATAAGAAATAGGTGTATAATAAAACACGTTTAAGTTTAATTTGCCAAAATTTGGGCACTGATTAAAAACTTTTTCAATACAGTTGTTAAACATGGCGTACTTTCAGAGGCTATAACTATGATCTTTTGCATAAGCATCTTTCTGTTACGCGGTCGTGACTTTTGTTTACGAGCTCGATCATTTTGTTTTGCAGTTTAGTTTTAAATTTATAAGACAATTTAAAAAGTTCATGCATAGAATAAAATGGGATAGATTTTATACGAGGAAAAATGAATGAGTCCGTACGTCTTAGCATTGAATTCTCAAAAGTCTTTTAAATGGTTGTTTAATATATTTAATTATCAGTTTTAATTTAATTATTTTCACATCAACATTTGTCAAAAATCGAGTAGGCTGTATAGGCTATTTTCGTTGTAAAAAAAATGACCTGTTGCAAAAACGTGCCATTTTCTGAAAATTTAAATTTTTCATATTTAGCTCATTCTTTGATTTGTTTTTTACTATTTCCCGCAACTGTATTGAAAAACGTCGTATGATACGTGTATCACACGACTCGTGTCATTAAAAACCCTCGCATTCGGCTCGGGCTTGTTAATGACAGGTCGTTTGCAATAACCTACTTCCCACCCTTGTATCACAATGTTCTATCCCTGTATAGATAGATAGAAGATTTTATAAAGAAGCTTGTGGATATTAAGAGATATTGAATCAAATCGCCATTTAGCCTACAGAGGCCTCTGATGTGATCAAAATCAATCTGCCTAGCCTTTTCCCAACTACTCGTATGTTAGGGTTGGCTTCCAGGCTAACCGGATACAGCTGAATACAAGTATTTTATATGGAGCTACATCTGACTTCCACAACCCAGTAACTGGGTAATACACCCCTGGTTGTCAGACGTTCAGGCTTCTGACGATCCGTAACGACTGTCAAAGATCCACGAATGACAGCCGGGACCAACGGCTTAACGTGCTTTCCGAGGCACGGAGGAGTCTCGGTATGTAAAGATGGTCACCCATTCACGGACAAACCCCGGCAAGTGTAGCTTAACCTAATGGGTCGACCCGTGCGACTATTAACATTTTAAAAGAGTAAGTACGGAGTTTCTTGCCCATTCCTCTCCATACATAACTACCTTTTGGAAGGGGCTCACAACTTACAAAAAAAAAGAAAAAAAAATGTAAAAGAATTTGAAAAAAAATATGTAAAAGTACATAGATGATTTTCTTAAAAAATTAACTAAATAATTTATAATAAGTTAGTGTGTGAGTTAAAGCAATCATCACAGAAAATAAAATTAACATAAAAATAAATAAATAATATATATATAATAAATAATTAAATCAGCAACCAGTTTGATTTTGTTTCGGCTCTAAAAGTAATTGTCTAATTAATTCTTTTATTTATCTAATTGTCCTATGGAGCAGGACCAGCATTTTTCCAAGCATTCTTATCTTGATATAATCCTTTTCATCGAATTAATTGTAGGTAGGTATAGCAACATATCCATACAGCGAGGGGCGAGGGGGGCACCCATTTATATAAACCTTAGGTAACAGTTGACAGTCCAAACCCACAGGCTCTCTAATAGATAGCTACCACTTCCTACCCAATATATCATGATGTGAGAAACTGAGGCAGCCGGTCTGCTTCGAGTTGGCAGGAAGAGCCCGCCCCTCCTAATTATAGCCTGTAGCCGGCCATACGCCCACCAGAACCGTGCTGGTGCAACCGTGGGAGCGGTCAGCTAAATATATGGTGGTGCCCCGATGTGGTCAATGATTTATTGTAGATAGACTTTTTGATAATGATGTATAAGAAGCTTGGTTTACTTCGATGAGCAATGCAAATGTGTAGTACACTGATTCACAGGGCCTTATAATTATAGAAAATAGTTAGTTGTCCAGCAGGTTTAGTAGCATGACGCTTTCTATTTCGGGTCCGTGCCCACTCGACCCACTTAGACTCAACCCGAAGAATAATATCAAATGTTTTATTACCCATTCAGTGCCATTTGTACAGTCAGGCAAAGTGATATTTTAATTCTAAATAACTTATTATACATAGAATATTTAATATTTTGATATGATTTATAATTTATCCTGGTAGTCAGTGAATTCGTTTAAAAAATGTGTTTTTACGCCATCAAAACAGAAATATCCAGGTATTATTGTTCGGGTCGAGTCTAAGCGGGTCGAGTGGGCGCGGACCCTCTATTTCTACAAAGAATAGACACAGCTCTTTTTATACAAAGTGACATTTCGTTTCTCCATTTTTGACATCGCACCTTAGAAATCCTTCTACAATCTGTCATTTTGTCTTTCGTTTCTCAAGATCTTTGTCTAGGTCCTTTTTAGGGTTCCGTAGCCAAATGGCAAAAAACGGAACCCTTATGGATTCGTCATGTCTGTCTGTCTATCTGTCCGTCCGTACATCACAGCCATTTTTTTCCGAAACTATAAGAACTATAATGTTGAAACTTGGTAAGTAGATGTATTCTGTGAACCGCATTAAGATTTTTACACAAAAATAGGAAAAAAAAAACATAAATTTTGGGGGTTCCCCATACTTTGAAACTCAATTTTTTTTTATCATCACACCCATATGTGTGGGGTATCTATGGATAGATCTTCAAAAATGATATTGAGGTTTTCTAATAGATTTTTTTTCTAAACGAAATAATTTGCGCGAGAGACACTTCCAAAGTGGTAAAATGTGTGTCCCCCCTCTGTAACTTTTAAAATAAGAGAATGATAAAACTAAAAAAAATATATGATGTACATTACCATGTAAACTTCCACCGAAAATTGGTTCGAACTAGATCTAGTAAGTAGTTTTTTATTTTTCATACGTCATAAACCGTAAACCGCAATTTACCTTTCATTCATTATAGATACGGAACCCTTCGCGCGCGAGTCTGACTCGCACTTAGCCGGTTTTTTATGTAGACTATTTCAGAAGAAAGTTTTCTATCCAAAACTGTCAAAATCACACTGACAACTGACAGTTGTCTAAGGTAGTGGAGACAATTTTATTTTGTAATCGCCATGCTAAAGATAGTAGAAAACTATCTACTCGACGGCCACAAAGTATATACGGTTATCTACAAAATCATGATTTTACAGGAGAGCGTTTTGAAGTTAAACTGTGATAATTAATAGAAGAACAAAGCTATCTTCTCCTATTTTACATCATTTAGATAAGGCATTACCAAGGAAATGGTTAAGGCCAATATTACTGTAATATTTTTTGTACCAAAATACGGTACTTCGACACTTTGAGAAAAATTGTTGTAGTTGCCTTTATAGGGTGTATCTATTCAAACACGAAATATTTTAAGAGATACACCTATAGGTGGTTAAGAAGCCATGGAAATGATTTTTTTTAAATCTGAGTGTATTATTTAAAAAAAAATTGTATTATTTTTACGTTATAGAATATAAACCGAGGAATGGGATGTCAAAAAAAAAAAAACTCGTATTATTATAATAAGAGACTACATGAGCAGCTTAAAATATACGTACAACTAGTTTACAAAGTATTTTTTGCCAGTGAGCTCCAAACTAGACAGTCTATATCTTGGGGTGTGGTGGAAAGTGGTCCAAATTCTGAAAAGTTTAAAATTTTCTTCTTAGGTACTGAAACCCGTATCTGACGCGACTCTAATGCCATTAACCAGCACAGTTACAATACCAATTTAAAAGTAAGAAAAAAAGAACGTAAAAAGTTCAAATCATCAACTTTTAAATGCATCGTGAAAAATATAATCTGTGAAATTAGTTCCATTTTAAAACCTAAAGACCTAGCTCTCAAAATAGGCATCCTGCGGTACTTGCAACTTTCACGGATATCAAAAACTATTCAACTTTTACTTAGTATTGCCTCAATTTATGTATGACACAATGTTTGAAAAGATTTTTTTTTTTTGTATTTTTTGTATTTTAGTTTTACAAAAAGTGATAATAATGTCTAGACTCTTTCTTATCAAAACCGATTCGGAAATTCGATTTGAAATGATTTAAATTATTATTGATAATAACAAATTAGAACAACGTTTTTTTTTTAACTTTTCAAGCAATTTTTAAATCTCTCCTGTTCTTTCCATTTATATTTGAAACTAGCTACTGCCCGTGGCTTCGCCCGCGTGCCTTATAATATAAATAAAAATAAAGTAAGGCCTAAATTACAAATTTTTTTTTACTGTTTGTATTGTGCGTGTCCCAAATAAAATATTTGTCTTACTTTCTTTCTTTACTGAAAATCTGCGCTGTGCTGTGGGTCCCTCATAGCACAGCATCATGCTGAGTGTAAGCTTTCTTCTCACAGTCATGACGTACAGCTGCCGAGTATTTCGGTTTTGTGCTCGTGATTATAATGTAGATCTATTTTGTTATATTTTTTTCTGTTTACCTACTTATTCGAGTTAATTATCTTTTTGTATAGTACGTGTTTCTGTGATAAATAAACCTAATTTTCTTTCTTTCCTTTTCTTTCTTTCTTTAGTCGCCCGATTCCCGCTTCCCACTTATATCAACTCCATAAAACATCTTTATTAACAACCAAAAGAAAAGGCGCTGGTTCGTGGTAGTAAGAAACAAAAGATATGTTTGTCAAAAGGTAAAAAAAAAACCAAAAGGTAACGAAAACATAGACAAAAGGTATAAAAAGGTAAAATATAAAAAAAGCTTAGTGCAGACTTGTACAATCTAAATCTAAGCTCCACGGACTGACCATCATCAAGTGTTCTCAGTCATTAAAGACCGATAAACAGAAATACTTCCCGTACATTCCTAGCAGTCTATTGTTTTATTTGGCATGCTGGTAGGTAGTTTTTAATTGCGACCATTAAATTCAGGCTCACAACTAAAGGCCGGTTACACGAGCCGGTTTATGAGGCACACATAAACTGCTCTAAAGTTTGCAGTGAGGTTCATAGCTGAATGTTTGAACGTACTTTCTTAATGAACTCTGAGTTTATATACTATTTTCTTATTTCATTTTATTGGTTTGACTTAGGTATATGGAGAGAAAGAGTAGACGCCAGTTGCAGTGAACAAAACCATACAATGTCAAAATATGCATGTTAATTTTTTGTTTTAGCTTTTATTATTTTCTCTGTTAATTCAGTCACATAAATTGCAAAACAAATATTTATATTTATTCTTATTTTAATAGTAATAGTCCATTTATTTGTCAGAATATTGTTACAGAGTTGTTAAATACATTTTTAAACGTTCATAATATTCTGCCGTTTCCGGCGTACAAATACATTTTCAGGATTTTGGTTAGATTATTAATTATAACATTCAATAAAATAAAATAGGATAAAATTCAAATTGCAAATTAGTCAAATATTAGGTATGGAAATGTCAACAATATTAAATTAAGTCAGAGATAATAAGTATTTAAGTTAACTTTTCATTCATAAAATCATCAGTCGAGTAGTAGCATTTAGTTAGGAGATAATTGAATAATTTACATTTAAATGTCCTAAAGTCAAGAGTTTTAAAACAATCTGGTAGTTTATTATAAACTTTGGTCGCCATACAGAATACATTGTTAGCAAATAGTTGATTATTTCGTCTAGGTACACGAAGCATGTGAACTTTGCGGCTCGGTCTGGATACAAGATCATTATGCAATTGAAATTCATTCTTATTTTGGTATACAAATATACAAATATCAAAAATATATAGAGCTGGGAGTGGTAATATATTTATTTTTTTAAATAATGGAACACAGCTGTCCAGTGGGTGCAATTTAGGCGAATTGTTTTTTGTTTTTATGCTCTCACCATAAATTATTATTCTATGTCTATGGTTTCCTTTTTTGTGTGTTTTTATTAGCTGTAAGTCCTCCATGTACTAAATAAATAAATAAGCATACCTTTTGAACTGCTGTAATACTATTCTGTAGAAGTCTCACTGTGGAAACTTAAGTAAAGTGAGCGTGAAGTTATCAGCATCTGTCATTCCGCCTGAGATTCACGGTGAGATTTTACAGAATAAATCAGGATGGGATCTAGGGATTGACACTACTGACAGCTTACTTCACTTAGGTGCAAAAGTTATTTCCACTGGAAACCTGCTGCTATTCTGTTAAAGTCTCACTATGGAAACTTAAGTAAGGTAAACAGCAGCAGCGGTCATTCCGCCTGATTACAATATTGACAGCTCACTTCAAACTCACTTCACCTAAGATTTTACGGTGAGATTTTCCAGAATTAATCAGGATGCTAGGGATTGACATTATTTACAGCTCACTTTACCTAAGTTTTCACAGTGAAAGTTTTTTTACAGAATACATCGGCTGTTGCTACGGATTGATACTACTGACAGCTCACTTCACCTAAGTTTTATTTATTTATTTGGTACACCGACAGCAGTAAATACAAAAAAAATAAACAGAACAATAACATAATAAAAGTACTGGTATGTAAGCCTATTATACACAGCGTTCACCTCAAAACAACATCTCAATTAACTAAAAGAAAACATTAAATAAAATTAGAAACCAAAATTTGAAATTTGTGAATTGTTTATATTTTTATTGTAGTGGATTGTATTATACTGTAAATAATATTAAATGTTATCACGAAAGGTGGAAGGTGAAAAAGGGTGTGTGTAATTATATCTAAGATTTAATATGATTATAATATTTTTATATAATATAATTAACATAATAATTTTTATAATTTTACTCGGTGATTTTTTTTTTACAGAATACATCGGCTGTGCTAGGGATTGATACTATTGACAGCTCACTTCACCTAAGTTTTCAAGGAAAGATTTAAAAAAAATAGATCGACTGGACTTAACTAAACATGCGATACCTGCAAGGTAGGTATATCCAAGTTATCCTACCAGCGGTGCTAATTTGTAGAAATTTAAAAGTGAAAGCCTAGGTGAAGTGAGCTTGAGTGAGCTGTCAATCCCTTGATCATCCTTTCGATTCTGTAAAAATCTCACCGTGAAAACTTAGGTGAAGTGATCTCTAAGTGAACTATCATTCCATTTGAGACTAGGGATTGACACTATTGACAGCTCATTAATTCAAGCTCACTTCACCTATGTTTTTACGGTGAGATTTCTGCAGAATAGCACTGCACTGAAAAAAATGTTTACTTATACATAACCAAACTTTCGTCAACATGTAACACAAAAAAGTGACCACATAACTTTATGCAACATGTAACCAAAACTAAAAGGCTGTTATGTATTTTATAAACAAATCACTTTTATTAAATCAAGTTAACTTTTATAAAGTCTTGTCAAACTTTGATTATTCCTGAAATAGCCGAAGTAGTTAGGCTAAATATTTATTTCAGTGTGCACGTGGAATGACAGTTCACTTCGAGCTCACTTCACCTTAAGTTTTCAGGGTGAGATTTTTACATAATCGACCGGTTGAACCGTAACTGCGTAACACACTATCAATCACAATCTGAATGTTTTTTTTAAGGATATTGCTAATCCATTGCTTCATATGTTCGAAAAATTTGTCCGCTCAACAACGTAAATAACGCAATGAATGTTGTTGAACTATCAAAATGAAACCCATACGTACGCGTGTTACGCAATTACCCCGCAGGTTTCATAAAAAGAAAGAAAGAAAGAAAAATATTTTATTTGGGACACGTACAAGAAAAACAAACAGTAATAGTACATTACTTACCAAGGGCTGTAAAATCAAAATCAAAATCAAAATATTTTATTTCACATAAACCTACATGGGCACTTATGAAATGTCAGAAGCTAGGTGCACGGTTCCAATTAGTTGTTTCCTATGGAGAAGAGCCGGCAAGAAATTCCAAAAAAAGAAAGAAAGCTCAAAATCGCAGGTATTTGTGACCCGAGCCGCAGCCGAGGGTTGTAAATATGTGATAGAGGGCTTTCTTTCTTTTTTCTTTTTTTTTCTGCCCGTGGTGAGTACACAATTTTACGTCTTCACCTGGCCACAATGCGAGTTTTAAAACTCACATTATGGCCAAGTGTGACGGAAAAACATTTACAATAGAAAAAACATTATAACAAACATTCCTATCTCAGCACAATGCTGCAATATAAATAAGTTTAGCCACAAAACACACCAACATTACAAGTAACTTTTGCTCAATAATACCAAAGTTACAATGCTCAAGAGTTTCATGTATAACCAGCCTTAAACTTAGCACTAAAGCGATTGTTTTTACGCTAAGAATAATAACATAAATCATATCTACGTGCCTCGCGTCCCGCCATCTTGAATTACCGACTAAAATTGAATATTTTTACGCCATTTTCACTGTGTAATTATAATAAACTCCCATATTACTATCCTTGCTTGATTTCTGCGAAGATTAAGATAGTTCATGGAGAGATTTTATATTAAAGATAGCTTCGCTTGCTAAAATAAGCCTCGAGGAAAACCATAGAGGCGGAGTTATTTTCAAAATGATTACCTACCTATCTAGTCGTGTAAAATTTCGCATTATTAAGAATTAATTCTGTATCTTTAAGGTATCCGCCGCGACCTTCGAGTTGTAGGTCGTAGGTTCGAACCCAGCGAGGAACTTTACTTTAAATAAATTATTTCATTACCACTGCTCTCAAAACGGTGAAGGAAAAAGAAAAGAAAGAAAGAAAATAAATTTATTTGACACAGTTTAAGGCACACAATACTGACACAGAACACAAAAAAGACAGACAAAACTTAAAATAGCAATGTGTGCCTCGCGGCTACGCCAAATAGACCCAGTTCAGCATAAATGCCAGCCAACTAGTGCCTGACGCTGGTTTTCAACTGGACCTTGTATTGCGAGGAAAACATCGAGAGGAAACCGCCATGTTCTAGAACCACAAATTCGAAAAAAGAATCAGCTGTTTCCTACAATTATGTTCCCATAGCTAATCAAAATGTAGGAAACACCATTTTTTTTTTTTTTTCTATATTTCAGTGTTGGTCCCAAAGTGAAAAGTTGTTCCTAATGATGAGTACAATGACCTCTTAAGGCGAGGTTCTTCAAGTTAACCTCTAGGAAATGTAATTTTAATGTCGTTTTATTTAGAAACGGTAATGATTAAACACGTGAAAAAAATTATATGTTCCTTTTGAGACCTTTCTGTAGGTACGTCGGGTACTCGTTACATAATTGGATAAAGTTCGCTCCATAGAAAAAAAATCCAAAGATACCCTTATTTTGTAGATTCAAATCATTTTATTTCAATATTATACCACATTATGTATAGAAAATCACATCAAAATAAACGTCTATGTTGATGTAATGTCCGTCGGGTTTAACATTGTTAATATCGTAAAACATATAATTTTCAACCCAAAATTAACGAAATTCTCGGCACAATTTACTCGCGCCCAGCTGCCACCTCAAGAATAAAAATGCACGCTCGAAGAAACTCGCCTTAAGAGGAAGCCTATGAATTAAATTTCACCCTGCATAGATGAGTGCATAGTTTTTTTTTTTTTTTTTTTTTAATTTATTTTGCTTTCTCTGCTACACACGTTGTCTACATCTCTTTATCTACTTTCCTATCGCAGGTATGCTGGAAGAGATTTCTTTAGAATTAGCATCGACTTTATACGTAGGTATTTTTCTGTTCCTTTCTCCTTGTCTGTTTATATTCACACCTTTAGAATTATTGAGACCTAATCTGAAATGTTAAAATTTCAACCTTTCTCAAGAACATCACAAATCTATCACAATATTATAGTGACCTAATTGGTGATGTTCTTGAGAAAGGACGGTTCGGTGGTAGGTGGGATCGAGTTACCTAATTATAGAGAGAAAAAAGTCAGTGATATATTTTTAGAATAACTACAATTTATATGTCTGCTATATGACCCAAATACTTAATTAATTTCTGAGGGGCTCGTGGCTAAATAAAAAAAAACAATAAATTAATATATATAATTAATATAATAAAGTGACCATCACCAATTAGGTCACTATAATATAGTGACCTAATTGGTGATGGTCACTTTATTATATTAACATCACCAATTAGGTCACAATAATAATATTATTGTGACCTAATTGGTGATGTTCTTCAGAAAAGTTGAAATCTTAAAATTTCAAATTAGGTCTCTATAATTCTAAAGGTGACTGTGTACATAAACTGTTAAATAAATAAATAAATAAATAAATAATGGCAGTCCTAAGGCCTGCCGACAACAAGTGAAAACACAAAACCTTTGAATAACTGTTCTTTTATATATGAAAGCCTTCGGTGACGATGACGCGAGTTCCATGATTTTTGTTTATCATAAAAAGTTTGCGATCATTTTTAAAAATCAAAATCTTTTTTGTTAGGTGCGGTAGATTATATTATGATTCGGCTCGCCTGACTTAAACCCAATAGAGCATGCGTGGGATACTCTTAAGCGAGCTGTTTGGAATCGTCAGCCACGTCCCCAGACAGTGCCAGAGCTCAGGGAAGCCTCTATTCAAGAATGGGACAGGTTACCCCAAGAAATGCTGGATAACTTTATTCTCTGTGGCCAGGAGGATCACCGCATGTGTTCGAGCCAGGGGAGGAGTTATATTATATTGAATAAACCTTTTATTAATAAATTGTTGTTTAAGTTTGGTTAAACAGTCTTTTTCTTTATATCAAATTTCTGTTACAATTACATTATGATTAATTACTCCAATTTTTTTTTTATAAAAAAATATTAAATTTTTTAATTTCAAACAGGGTAAGTATTTCTATTTATAGAAAACACACAACAAAGAATTTTTCTTGATAAAGTTCAATTTAAAATATTATATCAGCTTATGCTAGTGATCACAAACTTTTTTTGATGTGTGTACACAGTAAACATATAGCTCATGGAAACCGTTCGGTGATGATGACGCGAGTTCCATGATTTTTGTTCACCCAAAAAGTGCTCAACACGCCTAAAGAAGTTTTCACTTCAATAAAAGCCAATTCTACAGCCACATCACGACCTAATCTACCATAGAGACATACCGCATAAAGTAGCTCCACATTGCCCCGACATCGGCGAGTGTAGCCCGCGCCTGCGCTTGGGCAAGAAGCTGCGGTACCCCGTAATTAAGGGCGGCGCGCCTGCCGCCCATGTACGCACGGCATAACTCTTTTTTTACTTTTTCCTACATTACACACCGGTTCACGTTTTATGAACGTCTAGGTATTCTGTTTTCAAATAATTATTGTTTTGTGTAGGTAAGGTTATTTATGTATGGATTTAATGTGGAGGTATTTTTATTTTATTTTTATTTTTCTTTAAAGGCCAACCAACAAATTGTTTACACTATTTAAAATGATAAAATAATGCTTGACTAAAAATCTAAGGTTAGTATAACAATTTCTTATAGGTTAGCACCGCATGCTCTATAAACGTAATCAATGTGCCACAAGCACTATACTATAAAATTAAAAACTAAATAGAAATAAACCAAAAGATTTAAAAAAAAATTACTTATGATATTGCGATTTAAAAAAATAATCATTTAAGCAAATTAACCTTAATCATAAAACATATAACATAAAAACATACAGATACCAATTTTATTATATTTAACAAAACACAAAATAGGAAATAAAATTTTAATTTAAACATTGCTAACAGTTATTCAAACTCAAACTCAAACTCAAATCATTTATTTCAATTAAACCATTTACAGGCACTTTTGAATTTTCAAGGAGTCGGTCAGTAAGAAAAATGAAGCTACATTCCCATTCCAAAGCGTAGTTACCTATGGAGAAGAACGGGCAAGAAACTCCATGGACACTCTTTTAAATTAAATTGTTACAAAAGTATTAGTTACATCTATAATGTTGAATTTATATTATTATATATTTATTTATTCTGCGGAACTTGCCAAATGAGTCAGAGTTCACGTCAGCAAGATCGCTGAAGCTTTTTAGTAGTTTACACATGCCGGGGGTATGGTGGGGAATTATATAAGCTATAATTCCAGAGAGGAAAGTTTAACGTTAAAAGATCCCTATTTACTAGGTACCTAATAAGTACTTACCTGCCAACACGTCCGAATGAGTATTGTTATTAGAATGCATTTGAACATCTCCAAGGAAAGGAGGCTTAATCCTCTGCCGCTGATGTTATGTCTGTCCGACACCGCAAAATCAACTTTTCATTGCTACGCTTTCATTATTCCGAAAATCGTTCTGCGACGCTCGGTAGTTTCTTACACCCCTGCTCCTTTCCTGACACAGCACTGTCATAGGTCATAGTCATATGTCGTATAGACGTATCGTAAAAAAACGTATTAGTTTCATGGTGTCATGAGTTTAGGAACTTAGGTGCCGAAATTGCGAGATCGTAACGTCTTACAAACTAAACCCAAAGTTTCTAATTCAGACAACTTATGTAAACAAAGTAATGTCAAGAAATGTCACTGTCAAAATGACAGACAGTGGTGCAAAACATTTTTTTTTTTGGAAGTTAATTATAAGAACTATGCAAACAAAATACCGTTGCCAAACAATGTTTCGTATAGTGTGTCGGAGACACGGCCTATGATCGTTATAATCAACCCTTTTAAGTCCACTGCTAGACGTAGGCCTCCCAAAATCGATTTCCACTCGAAACAGTTTGCAGTGGTTTTCATCCAAAATGTGGCTAGATATTCTACTTACAATATGAATATTAGTGTTGTTGAAGATGTAAGAAATTTGAAAATGTTTGGATCTCCTGCATTGTTACCAGTATCATAAAATATTTTATACCAGAAAATCTCCTTTTTTTAATAACTTTGTTTTAAACCGAAAACTTATTAAAATAATTACGGTATGATTATTTTTTAATTATTATTTCTTAAATTCAATACTTAAAAGAAAATGGAACCTTCTTTTCGCCATTTTATGTGAATTCCCGTTACGAAGATATTTTTTTTTATATTGTTTACATAAATTATCTGAATTTGAGACTTTGGGTATACAATATTTATCATTTACCGACTCCAATAGACATTCCAGATCTGGCAGTCGGGGATATACCTCAACAATCTGTAATCATTAAAAAAAAACTAGTCAGTCATAATGACTGCCGACAGAAGTAAAAACTCAGAACTTTGGAATATCTGACAGTCTGAAGCAAAACGTCATGAGATGTCGCGGATTTCGGTGATGTAAACCTATAAGTTTTTCCCCTACTAAAAATCGCCCGACGGGGCTAAAGAAGTTTTCACTGCAAAACAATCCTTTTTGAATTTTTTAATCGCTACTAGTTTGGCGCAACAAGTCACGAGTAAGTCGGGCATTTCGGTGACGCGAACCCGTAAGTTTTCCCCTACAAAAATCGGTCAACGCGGCTAAAGAAGTGACTTCAAAAACAAGTACAAAACAGAAAACGGGAGCCTAGGGATGAGAACCGGCCGACTCACTCGAAACCCTTCACACGACCTATACGTAATTAAAACAATAAAAAAACTTCATGAATGGGTATACCGATATAGGCTTATGTTTATTAAAATCTTGCCCGGGATCGCTTCCCGTCCAAACATGATTTATGTGAAGTAGAAGCGGGTCGAGCCGCCTCCATTCATTTGTTTTTTAACATCGACTAACGCGTTGTTTTATTCCATTTCAGATAGGCTTGATTAGTTTTAGCTCCGATTAATCGACTAAGGTCTCTCTGGTTTTTTTTTTTTTAAAGTTCGTGAGATTAGTCTGCGTTGGGCGCGCCTTATGATTTGTGACAGCATGATATTGTTTTTTCATTAAATTTCGTTTGTTAAGTGTAATTCGGAATTACAATAACTTTTATGGTGACAGGTGAAATTATGCGATAAGTTTCTTTTATTGATAAAAGATTGTACTTATATTCGGGTCTTCTTTTGGTAAGGTTATTTCGTTCAATGGCTAATATTTTGGTCATCTATATGATTTTTTATTTGCTTTTTTTTTTTTAAACCAATTTGTCAATAATCTTATTCCAAAATCGGTCTATCAATTTAGAAAGTAACAGTTAAGCTACTCAACATAATTATAATTTATTTGTCTATTGTCAACTTTTAGATTAATTATTTATTAATTTTATAAGACAATTTTATCACTTTTCGCCTGAAACACAGGATCACGTAGTTGAGGCACGTAATTCATATAAGAATATAATTTACATTTAAGCAAAACTGTAGTTATTTTTATGTCTTGTAATTTTTTGAATAAAAATATTATTATTATGACGTTTATTTAATTCTGTATCCTTATAAAATATTATTATTATAATTTGTATACATTTACATATCTCGGGACCCTGGGGTCCCGGACCTTTTGAGGAGCCGAAGCCAACTCGCAGAGGCCCATTAGACGCTTTTTAATTAAATGAGGCACCAACCGACGATTATCCCTGTACCCACTATGCAAGTGCACCCAAGGAAAACCCCCGGTTGGTGTAGGACTATTGCAGGATATGGAACCAAAGATATTGAACTATGGGTTTGGGTGGTTAAAATGGACTCGTTACCAAAATCTATGGAAGGACTATGGCCCCTGCCTGATCAATGTTTTATTATACACGGATAAAATGGCAGGGAGTGAGAGGTTGAGGCACTTTAAACTGATTACCTTAAAAGAAAGACGTAACCATTCTGACTTACTGATACTTCATAAGATTATAAACGGTTCCATAGATGCACAATTGATTAACTATTTTAACTTTAGGTATTGCCAACGTAGTAAGCGTCATCATCGTATTTTTGAATTGCCTACATCCACCTTAAATTCCACTTTTAATAGCCCCTTAACACGTATGGCCAGGCAATATAATGAAAGGTCCAACTTGACAGATTACCCTATTGATATTTTCTCCATGAGTTTCGCTTCATACAGACGCTCCCTATATAAATAGCACGACGAGTGCACTTCTTTGTAGCTCAAATTGTTTTGGTTTGTAGTGTTCTAGATTCTAGATTTAGGTCTAATATAAACACTTTTTATTGTTCTTTTTTGTCTCTAATATTCATATACTAATATCATGCATACCTGTTATTTGCATGGTTACTAAAACGACAATTTAGGATGTTATTTTTATTTGAATTGTAAGTGACTGTACTGTTGGTGTGCTTATTATAAATAAATAAATAAATAAATAAATAAATAATGGGCCCCCAAAAAAGGTCGCTAGCACATAGTGACGTAGCGACAAGGGGGCAACATGTCCTGAGGTGCTCGAGGAGTGGAGAGGTATTCCAAGGCTCTCAGAACAATCCCAGAGCCCGGAAGATGGTCAAGATCCCTGCAAGCACTTACTGGAATACTTCCTTCCTCCGAGCACGTTTGCTCTTGCGAATCTCCACTCAAGCCGGCCAATAAAGGCAAGAATGAGGTGGGAGCTCAGTTCCTCGTCAGTGTTCACTCCAGCCGGCCAATAAAGGCAAGCCAGAGATGAGGAACATGGCTTCTCCCGGGAGATAGGGTCCGTGGGGTCGCAACTACCCAACAGCTCGCCACATGCTGCGCTGCGGGTTTGTGTATCTCTCTTCGTCTAGCTCCTCACCCTAGACATGTTCCGGGAAAGTAAACTCTACCGGCACAGACCCAGAGTTCGGAGCGCGCAAGCCCCACCACGACGTCAACGTAGAGATACGGCGGTGGGGTTATTATTATTATTATTATTATAGATGAAAATGAGATGTGAGAGATCACAATAAATATCTTTTGTAGTGATAAAACTGGTTAGTAAACAACTAACCTAAATACGAACATACATAGTTCCAATATCAAGCTATTTCGATCAAACCGCAAATATTATAGGCACATAGACATTGTAGATTAGATGTCATAACCACGCAGCACAAATCTCAATCTCATTAATGTGTCGAAACAATACCGTAATTAGCCAACTCAATTACCAGATGGATATGGCAGTTAGGTATGGTGTACCACAATACTGATAACAGTTAATAGAGTGAATGAAGGTAAATCTATCCAAAGCAATTATAGGAAGGAACTGAACTATATTCCGTCCACCGAGAGAATGCTTTTTTGACACCTGTCAGTTTCAGACAAACAATTATGGGTTTTACGCATTTCAACTTTATTAGTTCCAAATCTTGTACAACTGACAGGTTTCAAAAAAGCATTCTCTCAGTGGATAGAATATAGAATTGAACTCAGTCATAGAAAACGGATTTTAAAATTAGAATTGGATGAATGTCATTATCCTACACTTGAATTTAGAATCTTTTCACAGTCGCTTTCTTTTGGGCGCTTTGGGGTAAAATAAAATCTTGCTCCCTAGCCCGTAAAGTGGGGATGATAATCTTGTTTCTCGTCTATACTGTGGTATGAAGTATCGTTGGATAGGCCGTTCAAAAATATTGCGGGTCTGTGAAAACCATTTTACGATTCAGGTATCCAATTGCGTAATAAGTACAAATTTTTGTTAGAGTCAAATGTCCCCCCCCCCCTCCTGCCAGCTAAATAGTTGTTTTTGAATTCACAGCAGTAGTATATATAACGAAGTTAAAAGAACACTATCATTCCCAGACGAACCCACGACTCTCCTCCAGGAGAGCTGTAGGGAAACAAGTACAGTAGCTCGCAAACACAATACACGACCGTCATTCCGACCTCGCCGCCGAGGCCCATCGCGAAATCCCCGACTAAATAGTCCTCCCCGACCCTTGCCCGTAAGCGAAGCGCCAGCACGCGCTATAGCTGAGCCTGTAGCTTTAAATTCCCCCGATAATAATTACAACCCTGATTTTATCCAGCCACCGTCGGTCCCTTGCCATCCTCCCTCCGACTCTGCCCTAAGCCGAGGTTCGTACCCCACAGTGGGTGCCCTAAGCGCGCAGACGTTTAGTTTATAGTTTTTACGCCCTGGCTGGAGGCTTTAAGTTTTTAGGAGCTTAAGGCAACCACAGGAAAGACCCGTTAAAGAGTCTCAACCTCTCATGGTTAACTCTGAGATGACCTAGCAAAAAAAAAAAAACTATCCCAGATAAGTAGGCTTTACAACATAACGAGTAATAGTCAACCAACTTATATTTGCAGTTTGAATGTATGGGAGAACATTTCTGTCAACTACACAACAATGTTAAGTTTGTTCTTGAGATAAATTCGTTCCAACTACGGAACCCTTCATTGTTCCTGGTCCGACATGCACATTGCCAGTTTTTTTTTAAATAAATAAAAATTAAAATATTTTATTACAGACTAAATTTGAATTTACCACATTGTGTTAGAGTCTAAATTAACTTACAAACTATTTTAAAATATACTTAGAAACAAAAGGAAAAAAAAAGGTGATAAATATCGACAATACTCGTAGATAGTTTCATCAAGCCCCATGTAATACATGAAGCTTGATGAACCTACCCATGGTAGGCCCATCCAGCCTTTCAGCAAACACCCTCAAGATACTGTTGTTACCTCAAGATATATGCTTTATTGTACATCAGATTACACATTACAAAAGAAAAGGAATACATAAACAATAGAAAATATACAATGGGCGGCCTTATCTCATACTGCGATCTCTTCCAGGCAACCTTGGCATGGATAGTGAATTTGTGGACATAAAATGGGGTTGTCATTGGTGCAAATAAAAACTATAACAGCACAATATCCTATAATAGATACACAGATATATGCTATATAATAGATACATAGATACATACTTACTCGTACTAACTATATAAGTACAGAAAATAAATGAAGTGTAAGTATAGATTATCACAGCTATCAACGAGAACGTAATCACAACGACAAGTAATGTTCCTTCACGAGTCCTTCCTCTCCATCGACGCCACCTTCTTACGCATTATTGCGAAATAGTCGTCAGTGTGCGCATCGGCGAATATACCTGGCGCACTAATCCTGTTACTAAAAAGTTGAAATTAGTCAGCATAGGTAGAGGTACATTAATTTCGAGAAGGTTGCATCGTTTTTCATAATCTGCCTACATCCTTAAGGGCGTTTTCACTTGATAACATCAAAATTTAAAATAAGGCAATAAAAATCAGCCCACGTTTCACTTTTATATTTAAGAGTCTATACAACCTTTGCGCCACCTCACTCTGTATCTCGCTCGCACACTATTGCTACCGGTCACGCGAGCAAGCGAGACAGAGCGGCAGGGAAAAGGCTCCAAGGCGGCGATAGTTTAGGTAATTTCATTTTACGGTGAAAATAATGGTCATTTCAAAAAAGTAAATAACATAAGACCAGGGCCTCAAGTCTGCTATTACAATAGTGTCAGAATGGTCTCTTCATTGTGAGTTTTTGACAGATTTGCCATACAAACACTGTCAAATACTCACAATGGCGAGACCGTTCTAACACTATTGTAATAGCAGACTTGAGGCCCTGCTTTATAGTTAGTTCAGTTAATATGCAAAGTTTCATTATCTAATTTGAAGTATTTTTTGAATATCAGCGGTTTATTGTTCGGTTTGGAGGTAACTTTGTTTTTTTTTTTTTATCGAGAAATTTTTATGGAATCGTGTTTTCGGCTAACATAGTACTTAACATTAATCCTCAACTTTACCATATATTTATTTCAAATTTAATGCTGCAGTATTTTCGACATAACGGAGGATCATGCTAAGCCATTTGAGGTAGTATAGGCTCTTAAGATAATTTTATTCACAGAACATACCGACGCGTGGTCAAGGCGTGAATTTGCGAAGATTTTTCAAAAACCTCTTTTGTACTGAGATGGAATAATAAAACTGTTCTTGCGGTCTACATTTAACTGTCAACTCTTTGGTTTTTTTCCCCAAGATATTTGTGACGGTGAAGCTCAAAGCTTGTGGTCGGGGACCACATCACTCGTGGCCGCGTTCAGACAAATTCATACCCCATAAAATTGACGCGACGCTCGCTGGTACACCACCATTGCGTTTTTGTTTTGGAGAAAAAAGGCCGAATGTAAATGAGGTTTTCTTGAAAGAGGTGAGATGTGAGAGCTGCTTAGTTTTTTTTGTTGTTTTTTGGTCTTTGAAAAGAAGGAAAGAGACAGCAGTGTTAATGCCCATTTTTCGAAGTATTTTAAAATCAAATAAAGCTGTGACTTTTCCAAGAAAAAGTTCATAATTAACTGATTTTATTAAAGGCGGACCCTTTCGTAAAGTTTCTGAATGAAAAAGTGATAAATCATAAGAGTTTACTGTGATTATATTTTAGTGAACAACGTTCCTTTTAAACCCAGGTGTTAGGCCAGAACGTATTTACTGCTCAATACTGCGATGGAGCCCTCGATTATTCCACATTTAAAAATGCCGATGGCTAAAGCGGGTGTTGGTGTCATCTGACATCACAGCTGCGCAGGCGCCCGGCAGACGATCACTGCCAATTTTGAAATTGGAACGTTTACTATTCCCAAACAAAAAACTGGCCACACAGAAATTAACTCTACCCTTCCTGTTTTAAGATTTAAAACTTATAATTTTATAAGCTGTGCCATTTTCCAAATTTAGAATTCGAGTGACGTAACTCTTGAAAGCTATCGATATATTACCGTTCTTATTTGTTTGTCGATAAGATGTATATTTCTTTGAAGCGTTTTTTCTATTGTTTCGGTCGGTCGACTATAATGACATAATGGGTCGCGGGTTCGATCCGGCGCAATTACGCGGCACACGATCGATTATTGTGATCAATACAGGGGTTAGACGGCGGTTCGCTGCCAATTTTACATCTTTTTTTATATAATTTTGTTACAAACAATGTAGCTGTGATGTTACATCGACATCACTTATCGATCTAAGGAGTTAACCATCATTTTTTTTTTTTTTAAGTATATTTATGAATGTCTAGGAATACGTATTTTACTTAAGTATAATAAATCCTAATTAGATAGGCAGTATATGACTAATGGTTTTTCTAATTGCCAAGGAAATACTTGACAGATAAAAATGATCACGACTAATTTTCGAATTAAATATGATTTATGAATCAGCCATTTAAATTTACACCAGTTTTTTACCTTGACTTCATTATTAGCATAATAAAATTAGATCGAAACAATTTGTCATTTGATCGAATTAATCAATCGATATCTATTACAAAATACAATAACTAATTTAACATTATCGATAACAATAAGGGCGCATCACTACATTATCGACCGATCATCGACTCGGTCGCCGACACGGATCGACAATTTCGTAAATTGTGCACCGATTAGCGACCGATTACGACCATTACCGACAGACGGACACCCGATCCGGCCGCACCGATTAAAATAATCGGTAAACGATAAAAACCGATAAAATAATCCCATGTTTTGTCTGTAGCCGGTTTTTTGTGGAGTAAGCTGCCGCGTGCGTGAGTTGAGACTTACCTAACGTTTTGTCTAGCTTCTAGAATTTAGTTTTTATGCCCCTAAATTGAATATTTTAATAGTTCTTTTAGCAAATGTATTTTTATAGTGTATCCAAATCTAGTCAAATGTATCCAAAAACTTGGTGGAAGGCGCCATCACATAGATATTAATTTGTTTTAGTAATGTTGGGGAATCATAGTTAATAAATTTATTTTTACGGTTGCAATATTAGTTTCTATTCATAATTACTAGTCCTCAATAATAATTTAGTACCTACCTACGAGTATAAATGAGGTATAATCACTACGTATAACTTTGCACGAAAATACATTTCCCAGGTCCCACTTGCATTGAATTGCAACTTTTGCACAATCATGAGAGCTTCTTATTATGGTGAAGGCAAATCTAACGATATAAATTTTTGGTGTCAATTTGGAAGAAACATCAAAAATTTTAATCGACGGATTTCTGGTTAAAGACATTTAATTCTCATAAAGAAATTTACATTTCACTTACATGAGAACAAATTTGTACTCATCTCTCTCTCTTGTTTGTTTTCATCATACCTACTTGTGTCGCGCGAAAAGTGTCAATGCTGCGAAGAGTGACCTCACACATCCCGTATAATTATTGTATTTCCATGGCAGCATGCGATATTGTGTGCCAGAGGAGTCAAATCAAAACAGAAATACCACCGGTTTTTGACGCATAACATTACGTACGTATTTTTCTGTTCCTTTCTTTCTTGTCAGTTTATATGTGTGTACATAAATTGTTAAATAAATAAATAAACATTAAAATTTGTTTATCATAATAATATGTTTATTTTTTTTTTTTCTTATTGGGCCTGCTCTTGACCTCGATCTCGCCTGAGGGAAAGCGATGGATGAGATCTATGATGGAACGAGCGTGCCCAGAAGAGGCCTGTTCACTCTTGCTTTGAAGGCAGACGGGTTATATGTGGAAGGGAACACAGACGCAGAGAGTTTCACACTTTGCCTGTGCGCATAATAAATGTGGAGGAGAATCGCTGAATAAGACTGGACGGGATATCAACCAAGTGCGGATGGTACCCTGCAGTACGTCTGGTAGTCCAGAAATAAAAGGGCGATGGTGGGATCAGGTCGTGGAACTCCTGCGCACACTCTCCGAAGTACAGTCTGTAGAAGACCGACTGGCAAGCAACATTACACCGCCATTATTATTATGTAAGTTTTAATACTAATGTATTATACACAGCCACCAGCCGTCGGAGTGTCAAGGCTTGCTGAAGATATAACGATGTTTTCTGTAACACGACGGTAATATTATACACTGGCTTGTGTCCTCTTGCGTCAGGGGTTAGTACTGACGCCAGGCTTAGCAACCCTCTGGAGACGACCTGCTCCTCCGAGGTCGGCAACTTGGAAGCGTAACTCGAGGTTTCCCTCCAAGAAACCCCTGGACCTCTCACTCTTAAGGACGGACCTCCAACGTAACTTCTCCCGGTTACCCTGGCCTCTTATTATCCACCAGTTAGGACCCTCCAATACCCATTCGGTACCTATTAAACCATCTTAATTGATTTTGTTTATTAAATTGTTTACTCTTTAACTTGTTTATTTTCTTCTTAAGCTAGGACTCCTCCAGTTCTGATGATAGGTAGGTGGTAGTTCTATATCTGACCTTACATTTCCCCTCCCGGAAAAATTTAACGTTACAACCTCCCAGAATAAATACTATATATACTATATGAAAACCACATCAGAATCCGTTACATAGTTTAGAAGAACAATGCGGTCACACAGACTGGAAAAGAGACTTTAATTTATAATATGTATATAGATATACGTGCACAGATACAGATGGGCCTCCTTGATTTAAATTGGAACCAGCCAGCGTTGTCAATTACCCATTATTCCGTCTAATCTCGTAACCACCTTTCGTCCTCATGGGGCACCATAGTCCCTTAAGTAATCAGTAGCTCTACCATGAGTTTGCACAGCCAATACTCGCTAGCGTCTCCGTAAATAATATGTATGAAATACTGTACAGCGCCCCTAGTGGTCACTGAAAGAATTAAAATGCATACCATGAGCACTATAGATTTCGATAGGTAAGAAACCTAACGTAATCTATTCGATAGTCACTAACGTTTTTCAGCTGTCACCATACAAAACGGCACCATGAGTCACTAATTTGATAGACGCTATCGAAAAATACGCTTACGATAGTAGTTACGTAACTCACTAGCATTTTGACGAGTGAAACGTAGTTTACAATAAAATTATAACCGATTTTGAGTCCAATTAAGTAAAAATAATGCCTGGAAGATATTATTTGGCATGGACAATGTTAGCGGCCGCTGAATTGGAAGACCAACGACGTGAAAAACGTGAATTTCAAGCCAACATGAGAAAAATAAAATGGAATATCTATTTCATTGAAAATAAATATCAATCAACCCTGGCTACCCTGGCGCTTCCCCTAATTATTAAAATAATTTGATAGAAAGTAGAAACATACCTTTCCATGAACTCCACCATCAGTTGAAATTGTGCCACAAAGGTCCTCATTGTATTGTTATCTTTTAAACTTATTTAACTCCGCGAACCACACAACGTCAACAAACTCGATAATACAACAGTAGCTCTACCATGAGTTTGCACAGCCAATACTCGCTAGCGTCTCCGTAAATAATATGTATGAAATACTATACAGCGCCCCTAGCGGTCACTGAAAGAATTAAAATGCGTACCATGAGCACTATAGATTTCGATAGGTAAGAAACCTAACGTAATCTATTCGATAGTCACTAACGTTTTTCAGCTGTCGCCATACAAAACGGCACCATGAGTCACTAATTTCACAGACGCTATCGAAAAATACGCTTACGATAGTAGTTATGTAACTCACTAGCTTTTTGAGGTGTGAAACGTAGGTTTACATTAAAATTATATACGTTTTTAGTCCATTAGAGACTAAATAATGTCTGGAAGAGCTTATTTAGCATGGAATATGGGTTGAGGGGCAACTATTTGGTAATTTCGTAACTTTAAGTTTTAAAAGAAATTAACATAAAGTAAAAACACACCTTTCCTCATGGAAAGGTGTGTTTTTACTTTATGTTAATTTCTACAATGAGGACAATTTCAATTGTTGGTGGAGTTCATACTCCACCAACAATTGAAATTGTCCTCATTGTAATATTCAATTTTTTCTAAGTTATATCACTTTTAAAAATAAAAAACGCCGCGAACCGAGTAATTCAACAACTCGACCCTACACATCGTCAGCAAAACTACAAATTGAATAGACGATAATGACATATTATAAGGAATAAAAATTCAATAACAACTAAATAACTTACGTAGTCCACGAACCGCCAACCTTTCTGTTTAGTCGGATTATTTCGTGGTATTGACTGTCATTACATTTTTAGCCGTTCTCGCTTCTTATTACTGAGAAAGAAAGAAACAAAAACATAGGAGTGAAGTTAGCTAGACGACACGATCTATCGAGCTTACGTTAGCGCCCGCGTAAGACTCCGTAAAACTCATGGTGCAAGCATTATCGAAATCTATTCGATCCACGTATTAACGTGGATCGAATAGATTTCGATAATGTTTCGATAAACTTACTCGCTATCGTTAAACTCGCTAGCGTATTAACGCTAGCGAGTTTAACGATAGCGAGTAAGTTTTCGATAACAACTCATGGTAGGGGTACAGTGACATACATATAAGGCATAAAAATTCAACAATCACTAAATACCTTAAGGAGCTCAATAACCGCCAACCTTTCTATTTAGTCGGATCATTGACTGTGTAGCTAGTACATTTTGAGTATATGCCTTCTCTCTTCTTATTACTTAGAAAGAAAGAAACAAAACTTATGGAGTGAAGTTAGCTAGACGCCACGATCTATCGAGCTTACGTTAGCGCCCGCGTAAGACTCCGTAAAACTCATGGTGCAAGCATTATCGAAATCTATTCGATCCACGTTAATACGCTAGCGAGTTTAACGATAGCGAGTAAGTTTTCGATAACAACTCATGGTAGGGGTACAGGACTCGTATTGCTATAGACACTCGTATACACTCGTTTACTTACTATTTTAATTTGACCAAATAAGACTCACAGGCGGCCGCCATGCATGATGTTTTCGATTTGACTCCTGAGTCATTCATCATTTTAGCCGAAAGACGTCCACTGCTGGACATAAGCCTCCCCCAATTGGGGGGGTTTGCCATAATCGCCACGCTTGGCAGACGGGTTGGTGATCGCAGTATGGTGTTATAAACGCATAGAGAACGCTGCTGCCCATTCTCTAGGTTCTTTAGTCGCCTTTTACGACACCCACGGGAGGAAATAGGAAGTTCTATTCTTTACGTCCGGCACCACACGATACACGGTACACCACGGACTTCTGAGTAACTATGACTATTTATTTTTCACCACTTTGTCATAATAAAAAGAAAAGAAAGAAATAAATAAAATACGTTTATTTGCGGTAAACATGACACAAAAAAAAAGAACACAAATACGAAAAGTATAAGTTCGGGGAAAATATGCGTCAGTTTCACGCAAAACGGGGCTCATCATAATGCTGTGACCCTATGCGAGACAGAGCCCCAACGCTGGTTTTCAGCGACAGCCATAGGAGTCTCAGACAGTCCGCTGTGCAGGGCCTGCATGGAGTACGACGAGACAACAGGGCCTCAAGTCTGCTATTACAATAGTGTCAGAATGGTCTATCATTGATTTCATAATTGTTGATTTTGACAAGTTTGGTAATCTACTAATATAATGGCGTCATTATGACTTTCCAATGGTCAGCCACTGACACTCCATTGAAAGAATTGCTAATCTCGTACATAATGACTAATGAAACTTCCTACTAAACTTCCAACTTCCTACTACTTCAGATTGCTTATAACACTATTAAATAATATGTAAAAATATATATAAATGAAATCTGGCATGAATAAATGTTCAAAATGCCATTGTAATACAATTCTATTACGAGATCATTGACCGACCAATGATCGACGATTATGAATTTAGCAGATTACGAACTTTTTGCAAAATGACAACGGGATCGTGTTGGAGTGACGAATTTATAAAAATAGCAGACTTGGGCCCCAGGTAATGTGCTACTAAACCGCCCGGTGGTCGCCACATACCGGGCAAAGTACTTCGGTAACCCAGGTACCCTACGTGAGATTGTCAGTAACACCAAGGCGTTGCTGGCCTTCCTTGAGGACCTGGGGTGGATCGAATAATCAATATTCCCATCCGTACGCAAAATACAACCGCAACTCCACGTCAATGCGCTGACGTGGAGTTGCGGACACCAGCCCGTATTAGGTACCTAACTATGCCTATTTTATTGAAATTTTCACCAAGTTTCCGTTTTTTAAATACTAGGTCCGCTGCGTAAATTTTTATAACAAAACATGTTAGTAAAACATGATACTCGTAGTATAACATGATAAGCCGGGTCCGCTGCGCTATGTTTTCGTGTTTTACAAACACATAAATTGTTAGCTAACCGATTTGAGGGCGTGGCTTAATATTTTTGTTAGCAAAAACGTTAAGAACTTTGTTCTAAAAAGAACAAGACTGCCTCACGTTTCGGTCTGTGGGTGTAAGTAAAGCCAAGAAAATCATTGCAAAGCAAATTGACTACCAGCCTAAATTGTCCCTAAATTGAAATTACAACTGTCATTCTTTGACAGTTGTATTTAATGTGTATTACACGGCAGGGTGTCAATTTGCTTTAAAATTAATTTGTCTGACTATACCTACAACAGCCCACCAGTTCGACGCAACGAAATGTTGCCATCTTAAATATTATATAAATAAACTTAGAACTCGAACAAAGTATTGTTATTTTTTTAAATTTTGTTATCTTTATCTCATTATATGCTACACCGGTTGACGTCATCATGTCAACGCCGTCGCTGAAAACCAGCGCTGGGGCTCTGTCACTGTTTTGCGTGGATGTAACGCATATTTTCCCCCAAGTGGCTCTTGTCGTGTTTTCTTCCTTTGAGTCATGTTTACCGCAAATAAAATTTTATTATTTCTTCATTTCTTTTTTAGTTTACCTAAACTTATGCCTTCTGTATTATGTAACAATCATCAACTCAGTCAATTGCAACTGCTAGCCAGACAAAGTCCTCTCCCAAGTTGCTCCACAAGGCCTAAGCACAGCTCTAAGCAATAAGACAGGTACATTAACTCCAACGATCCTAACGCCACCCGCATGACCAAAATCCAATCAAAAACCTGGCATAAACCTCTATTTGACGAGAAGAATGGCTTATAAGAGAAGTTTATTAAAGCTGGGGACATTAGGGACCAGGACAGGAGACCGCCTAGTTATCAACCGTCTAAAGGTACATTGCGCGGGTCTCTCCAAAGACACGTCAAAGCCTATCCTAATTTAAACAGGGCTGTTTACGTCCCCGGGGCTTGGGTCACGACGAACCGTCGGGTAGGGGCGCTGTGGTAGCGGGGAGGGGAGTGAAAACGAAAGGAATTACTTGTTTTTAGGATGAATGGGTAAATTTTTGTATAATAATAATAATAATAACCCCACCGCCGTATCTCTACGTTGACGTCGTGGTCTGTGCCGGTAGAGTTTACTTTACCGGAACATATCTAGGGTGAGAAGTCAGACCAAGAGAGATACAGAAACCCGCAGGGTAGCATGTGGCGAACTGTTGGGCAGTTGCGACCCCACGGACCCTATCTCCCGGGAGAAGTCATGTTCCTCATCTCTGGCTTGCCTTTATTGGCCGGCTGGAGTGAACACTGACGAGGAACTGAGCTCCCACCTCATTCTTGCCTTTATTGGCCGGCTTGAGTGGAGATTCGCAAGAGCAAACGTGCTCGGAGGAAGGAAGTATTCCAGTAAGTGCTTGTAGCGATCTTGACCATCTTCCGGGCTCTGAGATTGTTCTGAGAGCCATGGAATACCTCTCCACTCCTCGAGCACCTCAGGACATATTGCCCCCTTGTCGCTACGTCACTATGTGCTAGCGACCGTTATCGGGGGCCCATTATTGAGTGTGCAAGTCAGCCCCTGCCATTTTATCCGTGTATAATAAAACATTGATCAGGCAGGGGCCATAGTCCTTCCATAGTTTTAGGTAACCAGTCCATTTTAACCACCCAAACCCATAGTCCAATATCTTTGTTTCCATATCCTGCAATAGTCCTACACCAACCGAGGGTTGTCCTTGGGTGCACTTGCATAGTGCGTACAGGGATAATCGTCGGTTGGTGCCTCATTTAATTAAATAGCGTCTAACGGGCCTCTGCGAGTTGGCTTCGGCCCCTCGTATGCCTTCCAAAAGTCCGGGACCCCAGTGTCCCGAGATATGTAAAAATATAAAAATAAAATAATAATAATAATTTTGGTAGTTTTTGCTTGTGGTTAAGTAATAATAGCCGCACAAGTCGATCGATCAGGTTTAGCTACACTTGCCGCGGTTGGTTCGTGGATGGGTGACCATCTTCAGATATTGGTGATGAGCTTTCCCGCGGCACGGAGGGGTCCCAAGACCCCTCTGTGCCTCGGAAAGCACGTTAAGCCATCCTAACTGTCATTTGTAGATCTTTGACTATTGTTACGGGTCGTCAGAAGCCCGAAAGACTGATATTAATATAAATATTGATATCTGATATCTGTATTGATTGTGACGTGTGGTGCCGGACGTAAAGAATAGCATCACCCTATTTCTTCCCATGGGTGTTCGTAAAAGGCGACTAATACTAGAGAATGGGCAGCAGCGTTCTCTATGCATTTTTAACACCATACTGCGATCGCCAATCCAAATGCCAAGCGTGGCCATTATGGCAAACCCTCCCAATTAGGGGAGGCTTATGTCCAGCAGTGGACCTCTATCGGCTGAAATGATGATGATAATGATCTGTATTGATACAGGGTTGTTGGTAAAACAACACAAGAACCTCTCCGGACTATAATATTAACATCATATTGTCGTTGCGACTTTAAGACCTCTTATGTGTCACTTTTGGCAAAATCACTTTTTTCGCCAGCCTTTTTCACATTTTGAAGCTCTATCGAATGCAAAAACTCTCATGTTTATAGGACGATTTAATCTTCATTTCTTTATCAATTTCAAGATCTATCAATGTGCTTCCTAATAAAATGTCGGTGCTTAAAATATTGATGTTCTCATAAAGTTGAATTTTACACATAAGAGATCTTAAAGTCGCAACGACGATAAACATCAAATTTTGTTCTATGACTTTTAATAATTCATCAGACTTTAATTATTTCATACAAAAATGAAAAAAATATTATATTTGTAGATCTTTAGTCCGCTGTCACTGAGACCAGACCTCTCTCCGAACTCATTTCAGGGCTGAGCGGGCACCCACCGCCCTGCCCCTACCACACAACCGCACTTTATAAATATTGTACTCTCACTCAATAACGACGCGGCGTGTCAACCCTTGATGTGCTTCAGCGTGTACACTAGTAATGTATGATATATGTATATAAGGTGTATCTATTCAAACACGAAATATTTTAAGAGATACACCTATAGGTGGTAAAGAAGCCATGGAAATGTATTTTTTTTTTAATCTGAGTATTTTATGAAAAAAAATAAGTAATTTAAAATTACTTGATATTTTATTTTATTTCATTCACAAGGCAACTACAACAGGTAACAATCAGTACAATCACAGTATATGATGATTAATTATCAAAATTCACCGCGCTCGTGCTGCCACCTTGGCCGCGTCCGGGCGTGTCATTCATTGTATAAGTAAGTAAAGGTTTTTTTGCAAAATGTCTCAAGCAATTTTAAAATTATAATAATTATGTATTAATGTAAAAATATAAAACATTATTTTGCTATGGCTTTTTTACCACCTTAAAATATTTCGTGTATGAATAGATGAGAGAAATTGTTTTATTTTTCGAGGATGTCGTCAGTGCATACGATCCCCGTAATATATCCCCGGACCAGCCTTTTAAAGAACTAGCAAACGAGTATTTTTGTGACCATATCTTAATTAAGAAGTTAGCTAGGATGCTGAATTAGATATGTAGCTAGAGGTTCGGGTAAGCAAGGTGGACCGATGACCTTGTGAAGACCGCAGACATCCGCTGGATACGAGAAACACATAACTAGTCGAATTGGCGATGCTTGTGAGGCCTATGTCCAGTAGTCTAAATCAAAATCAAAAGTCATGAAAACTAAGCTGAGAATCAGCACTTTTTGAACGTCATAATTACATGACAGTTCCCCAAAACGCCCATCCCTTCACCACTTCCTAGTGCTTTAGCTGGGAAGAAGAAGTAACGCAACAAACTTCTCAAGTTATTGTTGACTGAAACCATTATTCGGCCTAGTGCAACGGTAAACTTTTCCTATTACGACTGCTACTTCGCAGATCAAAATAATAATTTCACCTGAAGAGTGTTGGGTAGTCTAGACCCTGTTGTTTTACCGTAAATAACAGGGAAAAAAAACCTTCAAACGGAATTTTGGCTCTGGCGAGTATTCTCAGCGGAAACCAGCCTTCGGCACGAGAGCCACCGTCAATAATACCATGTCATCATCATCATCATCATCATTTCAGCCGAAAGACGTTCTCTGCTGGACATAGGCCTCCCCCAAAGTGGGGAGGGGGGTTTGCCATAGTCGCCACGCTTGGCTAGCGGGTTGGCGATCGCAGTATGGTGTTAAAAATTCATAGAGAACGCTGCTGCCCATTCTCTAGTAAGTCCCTTAGTCGCCTTTTACGACACCCATGGGAGGAAATAGGGTGGTACTATTCTTTACGTCCGGCACCACACGGCACCATAATATTATGTCAAGATAGGAATACCGCAGGAATCCGCTGGATGCGAGAGTCACAGAACCAGACAAAGAAGCGATGCTTGGGGAGGGAGGGGGGGCTATGTGCAGCAGTGGAAGTATTTCGGCTGAAATGATGAATTTGGAGTGGCTAGCATCATGTGTATCAAAATTACCACTTTAAATCGTTGTGTTCTTAGTGTATACACCAAAATTCCTTTCGAAGGTTATATTTTTGTCACATACATAATTATATACTTACTGCCTCTCTGCGATGAGCATGAGCATGAAGTCCTGGGTTCGATTCCGTGACCGGGAAAAGTGTTATTGGATTTTCCCATCTAGAATTTTTCAGTAGCAGCCGGGAGTCTAGATTTGTGCCCGGGTGATGGCAAAAGGCTCGCCCCGTATTACATGAGACTTAAATATAACTGGTGAAATTTTGGCGTACTATAGGTAAACCTCTGCCTAACCCTGCGATGAAATGAAATTGTTTATTCTGTAAATAGGATATCGCAATCACTTTTACACGTCATATTTAAATATATATATACAGGAAAAGTTTTTAATCACTGCGCAAATTTTGATAAATTTAACTTAAATGTGTTTTATTATACTCCTATTTCTTATTTTGATATGTCTTAGTACAAAAAAATTAAGTTATCGCTAACGAAAGATGTTTATTTTGAAACTGGTAATGGATACTCATCGCGCGACGCACCGGCGGCGCGATAGTAGGCGCGTTAGTAACGCAGTAGTAGGTACCTATCAGCTGGGCCTCAAGTCTGCTATTACAATAGTGTCAGAATGGTCTCTTCATTGTGAGTTTTTGACAGATTTGCCATACAAACACTGTCAAATACTCACAATGGCGAGACCATTCTGACACTATTGTAACAGCAGACTTGAGGCCCTGTGCGCTCGCCCATTGATATTATTACGAATAGATTGTATCCATATTTTGCTGATTTCAAGTAGGACAAAAAAGTATTGAACAAATAATGGAAATGTATTTTATTACTGATAATAAACCACCAAAAAAAAATTGCGCACTGGTTAAACACTTTTTCTGTATACACCGTGATATTTTAGTCGTCTTACACTAAAATACCACCATACCATACCATTGTGTTCCACTCAATGTAGCCGACATAAAATACCTTAGGTACGATTAAAAAAGGAAAATTGAGATTTAGATTAAGTTTAAGTTGCAATAGTTAAGACACACATTTTTGCGTTAGGGTGAATGAACTCTGGTAAAGATGTCACCGCTCCATTCCGCGCTGCCCTTGGAACACAAGGCTCGGACTGCGCTCTTAATAGGGTGTTTCAAACTACGTCTTGCGTCATAATTCATAAAAATAAAAATAATATTCGAATGTCGATAGAATTAATTATTTTTTTATGTATTAATAGTAGTTATTAGACCCATGAAGTGGGCTGTCGTAAGACGATTAAAATACCACGGTGTATAAAAGAATAAGCTAGATGGAGTCGACATTTTTATCTGACTACCCCTGAGAAGAAATGGCGAAACAAACTCAAGGGTCAAAGTCTCTTTTAAGTCCAGACATAATCTCGGTCAAATCATATGAAGACCATGTACATCCGTGTCTGAAATGGTCTTGAGTTGACCTGTCCAGTCAGTGCAAGGATTTGTTAGTTATCGTGTAGCTCACGACAGGTGTGATGTTATGTTATTTTACGTCACACCTGGCCATAATGTGAGTTTTACCGCACGCTACGCGTATAGTAAATCTCGCATTGTGGCCAGGTGAAGACGTAAGATTGTGTACTCACCACGGGCAGTAAAAAAGAAAGCCCTCTATCGCATATTTACAACCCTCGACTGCGGCTCGGGTCACAAATACCTACGATTTCGGGCTTTTTTCTTTTACAGCCCTTGGTAAGTAATGTATTTTTATAAGATACTTATAACTTTGAACATCAACCATAATGTGTGTAAAAACTTCCACTTAACTTTGTGCTCTAAAAAATACAAAATCAAAGCTATCAAATGGAAAGTGAATGGCTATTCATGATCAGTAGGCGTGGCCACGATCTTATTATTGGACCAATCCATTGTGACAGCCGATATCTACAGCCTATTGTAATAACTAGCTGCATTCTAGGAAACAGGTCTCGTTGTTAGATGAATCTTGAAATCTTTGTACGAGTAAAGAACGAATTCCGGGAATAGTAAACAATTTCACGAAGTTATTTTAGTTTCCTTCAAAGAAACTGTTTCACAGGAACGCCATTGAAATAAAAAATCAACATCATAGCTAATGTTATAAGGTGTAAGGTGGCTTACCATTATTTTAGAAAAAGTGACGCGGGTGGAGCCGCAGGCAGCTGCTAGTATTTTAATAAAATAAGTGCAAACTAAAACGGCACGCATGACAAACGCTGCGGTCGCGCTGCGTTTTATTGCTATTCGTGAATTAGGTGGCGATGTAATACATATTGTTGGGTAAGCAAAAAGTTTGCGGTACGCGCAAGCGCATTATTGCAAAACCACAGACTAGTCAATGCTGTGCTTTGTTAAGAATTGCAAAGTGCATTTTTAGTAGGAACACTTTCACTGTACTTTACAATAAAATTCCTCCCCACATACTTCAACAGAATGAGACTAAATTTAAATCTTGTATAAAACGCACACTATGCAGGCAGGCTTATTATAAGTTGGGGGATTACATCGCTGATAAAAATGCTTGGCTGAATACTGGTCCTGCTCCACAACCACAACTAATTGATTAACATTTGACAATAATGTTGGAGCTGCTGAAGAGTGTAAGACTATCTTTGCATTGTATAAACTCAACCTCCATTGTATTATATAATTGCATAGCACAGGTGTGAATACTATGTACTATAGAGCTACCATTGACCGGGTAATATGTCTTTCATTGACTTGAATGTACACGTCAACACTTTCACTGGGATTTTTCTTTGGTTTTTTTTTACATACAACGGGGAAGCTCTTGGCCTTCATCTCACCTGATGGTAAGTGATGATAAGGCCGAAGATGGAAGCGAGCTTTACCCGAAATCCTCAACCACAGAGGAACTGGCTATCTTGCCTCTAACTGCCGAAACACAACAATTACTGTGAACAAAAGTCTCAAAAGTCTGTCTGGCTGTTTGTGTATGTGAGTTTAAATGTTTGTAAACGCACCCACCATACAGGAGAAATTCCTAGAGTGGGGCGTTTAAAAAAAAAAAAAAAAACATTGTTGTTTTGGCGACAGACTTAGATCAAATGGTTATTAAAATCAATGATATTATATCAATGTTATTATATCAATGATTTTTTTTTTTTTTTAACATAATGTTATTAATGTTTATTATATCAATGTTTATTTAAATATTTTAATTTGCTTGCATGAAGTTTTGGCAAAGGCACTGATGTGTAAAGCAAAGTTTTTAACCAACGTTAAGAGAGGAGGAGGTTATATGTTCGTCTGTGTTTTTTTTTTTTTGTATTTTCTTCGATATTTTTTGTCAATTGTTGACCGATTTTGAAGATACTTCTTCTTTAATTTGGTAAAGCAAGCTTGCGCGGTGGTCCCATATATATTGTACTAGCTTTTGCCCGCGGCTCCGCCCGCGTGGATGTCGGATATCGCGTAAAAAAGTAGCCTATGTCCGTCTCTATATCCCAGGCTATAACTCTGCCAAATTTCATGACGATCGGTTCAGCGGTTTAGGCGTGAAAACGTAACATACGGACAGACAGACAGATAGACAGACAGACAGAGTTACTTTCACATTTATAATATTAGTATGGATTAATTTTGAATTAACTTCCATAATACACACGTATTTAATACACTTCGTATAATATGTTGATGATCTTATAATACTTCCTGCCACTGTTGTTTACATAACAAGTAGTGGTATACGAATTGGTGTGGGATAGGTACTATCATGGACATCCGAATTGGACCACCATAAGGACTATACTTGCTTGCAGCGCACGGCCGCTAAAGTAACGCTTACCTTAATACAATATAAATCTTTTTAGTAAAATAAAATCAATGTTTTGCTAAATAATAGCAATAATAAATATTATTAAATGATTATTTAAATATTTTATTTTTCTTGATGTTTAAATTCATTCTAGGTATATTACTAAAACAAAATAAAAAATAAGCATATTGTATGACAGAAAGCACATGTTGTGCCTAGGATTTGAACCTCCAATGTTATGCACGGCAAGTGATCTTGAAACCTCCGGTCTACTGAGACGTTGTATATTTTAAGAAACGACAAAAAAAAAAACCTGAGAAATTTTCCGTTTTTTTTATTATTTTTTATTAATCATAAATCTTTTTACAGACATTTGTTGAGGTTTAAACATACCACACAAACCATCGCGGGTTTAACAGCGGTATGGCAACTCGGTGCCACTAAATATTAATTATAAATTAATTAACAAGTAGGTTGGTAGGTTGGTACGAGCAGCACATCAGGCCACACGAAACCGTCTAATCTCTCCAAACGATTTCAAACCTTAAAATGATGGTGGTTAAGATCAAAATCGAATGAGAAAACTCGACCGTCTGCGCTAACCTGATGCGCTGGATACCTTACAATTTATATTTATATTTTGGTGATAGACACTATCTAGATCGCATTGCAATCTAGAAAGTATATTTTTAATACATTTGAGCAGTTGAATAGAGCGGTAGAATATGATTCAAAATAAGGAGCTGAATGCACCCTGATAGTTTGCGGACGGCTGCCCCTTACACCCTGTGGTGGGTTTTTAGGACTCATTGAAAGAGTTTCCAAAATGGACTACCTACAATAAACTGCAAGCCAATTCTGGGCAGGCTTTTTCCGGTGTTTAAAAAAATAAGATATCGTAAAGCTCGTGCCATATTATTCGATCACTTACGGAGTTTTGGCATTTACTTATACTCCATTTATCATAGAATTAGACAAATAACTGTTCTCACCCTTTCGTTATTTCGATGTAAACGTTCAATATATGAATCTGCAGCTGAATACCAGTATTTTACATGGAGCGACTGCCTATCTGACCTCCACAACCCAGTAACTGGGTAGCACGATACCCCTTGGTAAGACTGGTTGTCAGACTTTTTGGGCTTCTGACGACCCTTAACGACTGTCAAAGATCCACGAATGACAGCCGGGAGCAACGGCTTAACGTGCTTTCCGAGGCACGGAGGAGTCTCGTTATGTAAAGATGGTCACCCATCCACTGACCAACCCCGGCAAGCGTAGCTTAACCTGACGGATCGACCCGTGCGGCTGTTATTACTT
Organism: Dryobota labecula; assembly: GCA_947523025.1. Classification (NCBI taxonomy): domain Eukaryota; kingdom Metazoa; phylum Arthropoda; class Insecta; order Lepidoptera; family Noctuidae; genus Dryobota; species Dryobota labecula. The sequence continues at coordinate 15,349,225 of OX383303.1, forward strand.
AGCCACGAGCTCCTCGATGTAAACGTTTAATAAACTCCATTATTTCACGATAAATACAAAGCATTGTAATGTATTTATCATTTACATAAAAAAAATTACTCTAAAATGCAGTAATTTCAACAATAATATATACACAATAACTGTCGATATTTAGCCGTTATTTGTCTAATGCTATAAGTAAATGTAGCATACATCAATCAAATAATTTTTCATAATTATGTTGAATAAGTTATTTATGTTATTTTTCATATTATTTTTAATAATATTTTGTATAATATTTAATAATAATAATAATAATAATAATTCCTACATATTAAGTTCTACTTAATATGTAGGAACTAATTATTTTCTTAATTATTTCTGCAACTGTGTAATGTTTATTACTAATAATTCCATACTTATTCGAGTTTCATGAGTCACGACAAAGTTTAGTGATTAAACTTGGTTATTGGCGTGTTCAAAACTAAATGAAACATCGCAATTAACATAAAAATAATTATTACTTATGTGAAAAAATGTAGTCAACTTTATTATGACTAGCAATTTTTAGGGTTCCGTACTGAAATAGTTAAAAAAGCTGTTTAGTTTTTGTATGGAACCCTAAAACATTGTATATGATTTTTCAAATCGATAATTTGTAACTATAAATAAAATCTAATAAATAATTCGTGGTTTTTAAATCCCAGGATTTAAACGACATTATAATTATTCCGGGATTTTATAGGGGGTATTATCCACTCCTCTCAACCACACTCCGGCACCACACTCTGCCGTGTGGTGCCGGACGTAAAGAATAGCACTACCCCATTTCCTCCCGTGGGTGTCGTAAAAGGCGACTGAGGGACTTACTAGAGAATGGGCAGCAGCGTTCTCTTTATGCATTTTTAACACCATACTGCGATCGCCAACCCGCCTGCCAAGCGTGGCGACTATGACAACCCCCCCCCCCCAATTAGGGGAGGCCTATGTCCTGCAGTGGACGTCTTTCGGCTGAAATGATGATGATGATTATCCACTCTATGTTACATCGTTCTTCGAAGTATGTTGTGTTTAAGTAAATTACCTCTACCTATCCCGATCTCTGCTCATAACCGACCTTTTCGGTGATTCCGTAATTTAGAACAAAATTGGACGGCGCCACTTGCTGCGCCGTCATACTTATTGAATACGAACTCAACCACAAAAGCTGAATACATCACTTTTCTTTACCAAATTGGAAAATCTACAAAAAAACACCTATTACGTATTGGCTTAAAGACGCACCGAAGACCGTCTATTGAACTCGCACAAAAAATGTCTTTTGATGCCAAAATGTTATATTAAAGCCGATTTAAGATCGATTAGGAATCTAATGTTACTTTTTACGTCCGGCTTAAAGTTTCTGTTAGCAATCCGTTACGTTTTACATTTCGTTTAAATTAACTTGTGGCTATGAGAAAACCTCCGTGTTTTTCTACACACTCTTATACAGGATGGCCAATTTAGAAGTATACAACGTTTTAAAGTCATAGCCTGTTGTTTGGATGCCATTGAGGAGCTTTTAAATAAACTTGAGCGTTTGCAAAATATATGTAATCGTTTTGCTTTTATCCTTAAAAAGTATAATCACGTTTCTATCTTTCGCAAGATAAAGAAAGAAAGAAAAATGCGTTTATTGGCATTACAGCAAAAAATACACCTTAAAACTATAACCATTATGTATTGTCCTTGATCATATTTTGAAAATGTATTACATATATATTGTGGTGAGAAATAAATCCTTATCTTATCTTATCTTATCTTATAAAAAACAGAAAACAATGATTATAATGCCAAAAGGGCCTCAGCTCAGCATAACTCATCAATCATTCAGTATAATAACGCATTTCGGATGCTGATGGGGCTGCCCCGCTTCTATAGTGCAACGGGGATGTTCGCAGATGCGCTTGTGGATTGTTTTTACGCGACATTGCGTAAAAGGTGTGCTTCCCTGGTGCGCAGGGTGTGGGGCAGCACCAACAGTATCTTAGGCATGATTGCCAGTCGCCTGGACTGTGTTTATGTGGATCGCTGCTGTGCAATTACTCATGGGTTGTCGCAGCAGTGATCCACCGTTATTTGCTGTTTTTTTTTGTTTTATCATAGCTTACTAACATAGTCATAAATTTTACTAACAGCTTTTGAGTAATGGATACTCGAATAAAGAGAAGTTCTATTATATTCTACTCAAGTGGCTCCCTATTCGACTTCGCAGGAACACTAGAATATTGTGTCTGCTGTTGAACATCCTTCACAACCCTAAAACGCCATCCTATTTGCTACGATCGTCCTTTGGATGCACCTTGCAGGTCGCATCTTAGAAATCTCCTTAGACTCCCCTCCCCACTCATCCGACTTCTACTCCTACTCCTTCACTGTGCACGCGGCTCGGTTGTGGAATTCACTGCCACCTGACATTAGGGACTGCCAAACTGTTGCAGCCTTTAAAAGAAGAGTAAAAGATCACTATCTTTCCACTTCGTCATAGTTGCATATTATTATGTATTTATTATTTTCCACTACATTGTAGTTCTAAGTATATATTTGAGTGATATTTATTTTAGAAGTATGTATGTAAGTATGATCTCTTATTGTATTTATATTAGTGTATAGCTATTTTGATTTTATGTAATTTTTTTTCTTCTACTCTTACACATGTTGTCTACATTTCTATATCTACTTTCCTATCGCAGGTATGCTGGAAGAGATTTCATTAGAAATAAGCATCACCTTTGTACGTATTTTTCTGTTCCTTTCTTCTTGTCTGTTTATGTTTATATGTGTGTACACCCTGTCTGAAATGAAATGCCTTTAATGTCTTTAATCACAGATATTTTTGAAGCCCCACCTCAGCGTGTCGCAAGCGCATTCGATTTCGCGACTTTTTTCACTTCTGGAAACCGCGGGGTGTTATTAGCGTCGACTACAGTGAAGCACAGTGCCTCTAAGGGTTGATCAACCCCCCGCCGCGTCTCCAATATACACACATGCTACAAAATTTAAATTATTTTAGAGTTACAAAATGGGATGTGTCTCTGTACTTGACAATTTTGTTAGTTTAGAAAGTAATGGAGTTGTGTCTTAGTTACTTCGATTTATTTCATCTGTACTCCATTTACTATAGCATTAAACAAATAACGGCTAAATAACGACAGTTATTGTTTAATATTGTTGAAATTAATGCACTTTAGTTATTTTTTTAATGTAAATGGTAAACAGATTACAGTGCTTTATATTTATCGTGAAATAACGGAGTTTATTGAACGTTTACATGGAAATAACGAAAGGGTGTGAACAGTTATTTGTCTAATGTTATAATAAATGGAGTATAGAGCATTTTTAACGTCTCTTTTCCTGAAGGGAATTGTTCATAGTAAGTACTTACGCTAACTTTTGAATTGATACAGTTTATGCAAGTTTTAGGTGTATTAAGTTAAACGCTACTTATACGCAAACGTTAGGGAAGTAAAGCTAAGCTTATAAACTGGGTCCAGACGTGAGTAATGTGTAATGTAATGCGAATAGTGTTGACTCCTAATATTATAATATAATATAAATCCATAATATAAATACTAGGAACAAACACATGTATGTTGTACCTAAAACACGGCTCAAGAAAATAGGTGGTTCGTTCAGATGTCAATGTATACGCTTTTATAATAAACTTCCAAGCCACGTTCAAGATCTAAGCATTAATCAATTCAAATCATTCATTAAACGTAAGTTGTGCCAGAAAGCCTTTTATACCATTCAAGATTATATTGAGGCCAAAAAGGCTTGGGATTGAGCTGCTACAAATTTTATATATTGAAACTTTTTTTTTATTGTGATTGCTTTATACACATTGACATGAATATTTACTTATGAAGTATAATGTTATTATTTTAATCACGACAAAACGGCAGAACGGATTTGGATGAAGTATGGTTCATAGATAGTTTATAACCTAGATTAACACATTTTTATCCCGATATTCCCACGGAATCAAAACTTATGCGGTTGAAACCGCGGGGGCAGCTAATCCTGTATGTGTTTGAGTTGTTCCACACAGTTCAGGCAGGCGATGGATCAGCGCGAGCGCCAGCCCGAGCATTACATGTTATGCTAGTAATCCCTTCCAGATGCATAATTAGCGTTACATTACGGGATACATTACATTACACACGTCTGGATCCGGCTTTACACAATTTTTTTTACATAAAAACAACTGGCCATTCAGAAAACTGTAAACAATGTAAAAGAAATTCAAAACTATTCACACCATGCACTGGTCAATTTTCTGCTGACCAATTTAAAAACAGAACCACACCAATTTTAATTTAAGAACAACTGTTTTATACCATAATAAATACACATTATCTATCCCATAGTTTTTATTATAAATGGGAATAATCGTATCGATTGAGCTACAAAAAAGGCAATGATGCGACTCGAACGGGCTATAATAACATAATATGAGCAATTTGAACGATTAGCATCTACCGGAAGTTGTTCGCAGGAAACGTTGTGGGCCGGCGCGAGCGCATACTATGAAAAAAACGAACATTTTGGACCATCGTTTAGTGTTTACCCCTGTTTTGTTTGTGGTTTTATATGGTGTGTTTTGGTAATTTTGTGAAGGAAGTGTTTGCGTATGTTATTTTTAATTTGGTTGTAAAATGTAAATAAGCGCAATGGCACAAGAAAGAATGCTTCTTAAACATGTTACTGTGATCTATAATGTTTTTAGGCTTCCGTAAGTCCGAATGAGCAACGGAACCCTTATAGGATCACACGTATGTCTGTCTGTCCGTCAGTCACAGCCAATTTGCTCTGAATCTACTGGACCAATTAAGTTGATTTTTTTGGAAACTACTGAGCCGATTTTTTTTTTAACAATACAGAATATAGTCCGTTTTCTTATAATTAGATTACGGGAAAACCAGGGAAATCTACAAGAAGTCTTTAAGTGTTAAAATAACGTGGTGAATCACTCAAAATTGTGCATACAAACTTACATAATAATATGCAGTTATAATGAAATTTTAATCCGTGTTATTTAAGAATAACACAATACAAAACGATGTTTATCCGGTTGAGAAAAACTTGGAGTTAACGCTTGTATAAATTTCACTTCGCATAAAATTTTCATACCGGGTGCCTTATACGAAAATTGACTCTTAAGGAGTAAACTCCAAAAAATAAAAGAAATCTTAATGGCAGAAGGCCTTCCTACCGACTTACACTATAATCTAGATAACATTAATTGCTGTATTTTTAATTGGTCTCATTACCGTTTCACACCTTTAGCAGCGTTGACTTTTAGTTAATTGTTCTGTTAATATAATTGTGACGTTAATTATAATACTATGAGATCTTATCTATATATTGTGAAGGTACAATCAGACTCATAACTAAAGATGTAGGTATACATTGACAATAATTCATTTCAATGTCTACAATCTTGGTACTGTATGGTGCCGGACATAAAGAATAGTACCACTCTATTTCCTCCCATGGGTGTCGTAAAAGTCGACTAAGGGACTTACTAGAGAATGGGCAGCAGCGTTCTCTATCCATTTTTAACACCATACTGCGATCGCCAACCCGCCTGCCAAGCGTGGCGATTATGGCAACTCCCCCCCTAATTGGGGGAGGCCTATGTTCAACAGTGGACGTCATTCGTCTGAAATGATGATGCACTGAAAAAAATGTTTACTTATACATAACCAAACTTTCGTCAACATGTAACACAAAAAACTGACCACATAACTTTATGCAACATGCAACCAAAACCTGTGCTGGCTGTTGTGTATCACTTTTATTAAATCAAGTTGACTTTTATAAAGTCTTGTCAAACTTTGATTATTAAATATATATTTTTTAAAATATATATTTAATAATATTATTAAATATTTATATATATACATATATTTATATTTATATATATACCTTCTATAGGCATCATCATTCATCATTTCAGCCGAAAGACGTCCACTGCTGAACATAGGCCTCCCCCAATTCGGGGGGTTTGCCATAATCGCCACGCTTGGCAGGCGGATTGGCGATCGCAGTATGGTGTTAAAAATGCATAGAGAACGCTGCTGCCCACTCTCCACCACACGGCACAATCAATACAGATATCAGATATCAATATATATATATTAATATCAGACTTTCGGGCTTCTGACGACCCGTAACAATAGTCAAAGATCTACAAATGACAGTTAGGATGGCTTAACGTTGCGATCTGGTTGGCGATCGCAGTATGGTGTTAAAAATGCATAGAGAACGCTGCTGCCCTTTCTCCTAGTAAGTTCCTTAGTCGCCTTATACGACACCCACGAGAAGAAATGGGTACCGATTCATAAATCGCTATTTATTAAACGGTTGTTTTATTAGGTACACACGGCTACAAATCAAGCTATACATTTCCAGTTTAGGCTGATCTCACATAGTATAGGATTTCCGTACAATGAGAGGTCAGATTATACCGGAAAAATACAGCTTGATTTGTGGCCGTGTGTACTCAGTAAATATTTAAGAACATAACCTTAATTGGTTAAAAATAAATAAATTATAGTCTGCTAGCCTTTTCCTATGTCGGTCGTCTTCCAGTCTAACCGAATACAGCTGAATACCAGTATTTTACACGGAGCGACTGCCTATCTGACCTCCACAACCCAGTAACTGGGTAATACTATTAGGTTGGGGAAAAAGTCTTTTCGCATTATAGTATGTATGAACTTGTAATAAAATCTCTTTGGCTATACTATTTGTATCTGGCTGGTTTACGATATTTATGGACCTAGTGCAGTGCCTGTGAGAGTAGCACAAATTTGGTTTAAGCGTTTTCAATCCGGAAATTTTGATGTCAAAGATGCACGTCCTTGGTAAGACTGACGACCTATAAAAACTGTTATAGATCCACGAATGACAGCCGGGACCAACGGCTTAACGTACTTTCCGAGGCACAGAGGAATATTGGTATGTAAATATGGTCACCCATCCATGGACCAACCCTGGCAAACGTAGCTTAACCTGATGGATCGACCCGTGGGTGTTATTACTCTTAGCCACGAGCTCCTCTATGAAGTTAATTATCCACAAAAAATAAATCTCAATATAAATCAGGCAGGTACTTACCTTAAACACCTCCGACCAAAAATAAGTATTTGTAATATTGGTAATTTAGCACCGAAATAAACATTCCGATTTTTTCTGTTATCATTTACCTAATTAATCACGGAAGCTATAAAAAGAGTGTATATTTCGAGTGCATGACAAAAACACGAGCGATACACTTGCGTGCATAATCGTTGGACAGCGCACGTGGTGTGTTACACTAGCAGCCAATTTAACGATACATTAATTCGCGAAGCAGTGAACAAACGATGAAGTATTAACACATGAGTACACATACTCTGATAAACATGATACAGCTTGGACGTGTGTCGAATTCGAAAGGTTTTTTATATGTCTTCACATTTTTTATGCATTTTTTGTCTTAATAACTAACCGATAAATCGTTCAACAATTTTTAAAAGGTTAAGTACTTGATGCATTGCGATATAATGTCATATTTATTTGAAGCCATTATTATTTTGTGAGATAATCCAGACATGAGCTCGAAATAAGGACGCATGGGGCCAAACTGTAAAAGAAATGAGACTCAAAATTTACTCATATTACATACAGAAGAGTAGTCAACTACCTACACTAGTTTAAAGAAAAGTAATAAATGCCACAAAAAAATTCACTCAAATTACATTCAGTTGAGTAATATGAGTGAATCTGTAAAGAAAAGAAAAATAATTAATGCCACAAACAATCAGCTGCAGCTTAACGTCAAATAATAACACAAGCGCAAACTACCATGAAGATAAAACAATAAAGTCCACGTTTAAGTCCATAATCCATGTTTTACATGACTAATCCTATCAAAAAAACCAGCTCTACGTTTACCTACCAGCACTACAACATCATCTTCACCGCTTCGTTTCCCACAGTAACCGAGAAAATACATTCATTTTGTGCTATCCATGTCCAATTTTATCCAATTTTTAATGGCGCTACCGCGGCGGAGCGGCCAATATCGCAAATTATAGTGTTCACAGATTACGTCGGGAGTTACCTACGTGACGGGTGGTGCCTGCGAGTGGCCGCCAGTGTACACGATAACCTGTATACTGAGTGAACATGTCTTATAGTGTAAGTACTGCGCTTCCGCGTCGATATGAGAAATTGTGGAAAGTAAATTCTTAAAAATAAACGTGAGTGGATTATTCGCTCCCACAGTATAATCGCGGTTTGTATAGGTATGGATTATATTGGTCGGTATCGCAGCTTAAGGTGTACAAAGCTTACATTGTATGTAATAGGTATTTTGCATGGAAAATAAGTATAAAACAGGATTAAGAACTAATAATGCGGTCTTCATTAGCTATCGTGCAGTGCATTTAAGTGTAACGCAGCTGGAGCTGAGTCAATTACAAATATGTATGAAGTAAGTAAACAAATTGGAGACTCACGCGTAAGTTCGTTAAATATTAAGTCGTGACCGTATATACTTACTTACTTTTTAATACACAGCTGTAAAGCAATCTAATCAAATGGGTACTCGAAAGTTTGAGAAAGCAAGAGTCATTGTTACTCATAAGGCATAAGGCAGCACATATGTAATATTGGCAGTCTTATGGACTGCCGACAGAAGTGAAAACTCAAAACTTTGGAACAAGTGTATTTTTGCGCAGTTGGCAAGCTTGTTAGTCTATGCCCGAAAAAAAAAACAGCGCCGCCATATTTTGTAGTCATTGACATTGTTTTCGTTCGTTCCGTATCTCACTGCTTCCAAAAATCGTCTAACGGGCAAACATTTTGGACAAAATTCAAAAATTAATATTTTTGGGAAGCACTACAAAAACAGACTTTTTTTTTTCATAAATTCTTATAATTTTGTACTTATCAATAAAGAATACCAATACTTTTTACGGTTTTTACTCTAAATATTCCAAAAACGATTTGATACGAGTACTTACTCGTGTCGATACTTTTCAATTGATATTGAGTAAGTATCGATACTTGACGACCGATACAGTATCGAGTAAAAGTATCGATACTACAATGGTATCGTTTCATCTCTACTCTTACCTACAAACTCAACCTTATACCCAAAGTCTCAAATTCAGATAATTTATGTAAACAAAGGGGATAACATGTCATATCAAAAAAATATCTTCGTAATGGTAATTCACATAAAATGGCGAAAAAAGAGGATCCATTTTCTTTTAAATACTGATTATAAAAAAAAAAAACATTCCGTGATAATTTTTAAAAATTTTCGGTTTTAAACAAAGTTATTAATAAAAAGAGATTTTCTGGTATAAAATATTTTATGATACTGGTAACAATGCAGGAGATCCAAACATTTTCAAATTTTTCACATCTTCATCAATACTAATATTACAACTCTCATACATATGTAGATTCATATTGTAAGTAGCATATCTAGTCACATTTTGGATGAAAACGGCTGTAAACTGTTTCGAGTGAAAATCGATTTTGGGAGGCCTACGTCTAGCACTGGGCTTAAAAGGGCTGATTATGACGATCATTTATACCGTGTCTCCGACACACTACCCAAACATTGTTTGGCAACGATATTTTGTTTGCATAGTTCTTATAATTAATTCACTTTAATTTATCGATGATTATTTACAAACACATTTAGGGGTTTATTTATAATAGCGACTGTTTTACCATACATTTTTGACATTTGAACGTCACTTAACTTTAAGCAACGTTTATGAATAAACCCCTTGATAAAATATTTTGCACCACAGTCCTGTCATTTTGACAGTGACATTTCTTGACATTACTTTGTTTACATAAATTATCTGAATTAGAGACTTTGGGGATAATTATTTAAGGTTCATAAATTTCCACCTACCCTCGCTATACCAGCCATCATCAGTGCCACTGCCAATGAGGGAGTGGTGGCAACCACTCCCTCATTTCAAATCTGTTCTGTAATCAAGCGTAGTCCATCGCAGGCGCAACACGTGCTCTGCCAGAGAATTACGCGAACCAGCGACTTGATCGCCGCCGCTAATGTACTAACACGTGAAATTGATGTAAAAAGAGGGTAGGTGTGCGCTGTTCATTTGTTTGTGCCTACATTTGCTTGTGTTATGTTTAGAATAGTCACAAAATTTCCTCTCGCAGGCCTGCTGGAAGAAACTTCTTTTGAAATAAGCAGTACCTTTGTGCTCTTTTATGTTAATATAATTGTCCTGTCAAGTATTTTGTGTAGATATCAAGCTATAAAAAACTAGTTTACGCTGGTCTCGCATTGTATAGGATTTCCGTATAATAAGAGATCAACTTATACTGGAAATGTATAGCTTGGCATGTAGCCGTGTGTACATAAATAAAAAAGACGTGTGGCACTCCGGGACTGCCGCGGTAAAGCTATTGCATAGCATTTTGTATCAACTTATGCAATTATAATTATTTATTTATTTTATTTATGCAGTATTTCTTTTTCTTTGATATTAATTTTTTTTTTTTTTCGTTACGGAATTTCTGGATTCGGTCCCCGCGCTCAAGGCCCGCGATAGAAGCTATGCAATAGCTTAAAAACAAAATAAATAAGTGCTGAACGTCGTAAAAGTGTATAACTACGTAAACAAAGTCAAATACTATTCAAATATAAGCATAATAACAACTTTAAAATAGACGAAAGTGTTGAACCTAAAGTAATTTTAAATAAAAAAAGAGTGACAAACTGTTTTGACAGCGAAAAAATTCCATGTACATGAGTCATTTCCAACCGTCTAGTCAAGTTTAAAAATTGTTCAACTGGAATGGTATCAACTATTTGGCAAGATTTAATTAAGTCGTTGTAGCCTTGCGGTGCAACAGGGGAACTGAATGTACTCGTAATCGACTGGTCGAGAGTTCAAACCCCACTATCAACAATCACTTTTTGTGAAGATCATAATTTTATAAACTAATATTTATAAGAATAAAATACGCAGTACACAGAAAAAAGAACTGCCAGAAATTATTAGATCACTAGAGGGTACTGGTGTAGTAAAACCGTCGGAGTGGGGAGCGTGAGGTTTTTTCGTTACGGAATTTCTGGATTCGGTCCCCGCGCTCAAGGCCCGCGATAGAAGCTATGCAATAGCTTAATAAATAAAAATTCAAAAACCAAGTTGTTGTTTACAAATTTCCCAAAGATGTAAACAACAATGGCTGCTCGAAATTGTCTATGGTTTATTCATGCGATAGTATGAATTTCAATTTCTATTGCTATTGATTTTACAAATAATTTCCGTGCATAAAATTGATTGAATCATTTGAATTTCGATATTTTCTGACTGTCATTTATTATTTTAGTATAAAAAATTTACTTCAAGTGAGTAGTTTTTTGATAGATTAATAAGCATTAAAAAAATGCTAAATTCCACGCCAAAAGCTTCAATTCCTTATCAATGACACGCAGATATCGCGTTCAATTCCTTTCTTATTTTTTTGGATGGGAAATTATCAAATAACTTCTCCCGCTGTGGGCGGAGAGGGAGGGCGTGTCAGACTTTTACTGACTAAATCTCACCCGTGTTCCTTCAGTTGCCTACGTGCCAGGGCCACGGTATCCCTTTCGGACAAACCCGCAACCCTAGCAGGCACCGGTCCTGGCAGACCCCATCAGTGCGTGCTGACATCTCTTTGAGGCGCGTGTGAAACACAACGCGCCGTCAACCCGGGCCTGATCGTAGCCGGACGACGAGCTGCCCACGGTTCAATTCCCTGGCAAGTTAAATTTTGTTGCTTTTAAAGCGCTGTCAAAAAATCCAGTACCTATTGTGTAGTTGCGGTAATCATTTTACGAATATTTTTATTTAAGGCTACATGTGATTTAAAAGAAAGATCATCTACCTAGCCTTTTCTCAACTATGTTGGGGTCAGCTTCCAGTCTAAACAAATGCAGCTAAATACCAGTATTTTACTCAGTTCATGTATGACCAGATGTATGAATGTAAACGAAGCAAAAGGAATATGTAGTTGGTGGCGCTCTATAGTTTCTGCCTACCCCCCATGGGAAAAAGGCGTGAGTTTATGTATGTATGTATGTATAAATATTTATTTATTTATTTGCTTACATGTTAAACACTGGTTAGTAGGCATGCATTGAAATTTCATGACACAGTATTAAGACATGCACCCTGTAAGGGTACTGCAAATGTTTCCTATCAAATTATTGTATTACATAATATGTTACTGATTCTAATTATTACAATTATTCATTACATTATATTATACTAAATATTAATCAATCATTTTCATTTCAGTTTATTAGTAGCTTATTTCACAAGCTACTAATAAACTGAAGCAGCAACAGCAGGTATATCATATGTAGGTACTAGCTTTTGCCCGCGGCTCCGCCCGCGTAGATGTCAGTTATCGCGTAAAAAAGTAGCCCATGTCCGTCTCCATATCCCAGACTACATCTCTGCCAAATTTCAAGACGATCGGTTCAGCGGTTTAGGCGTGAAAACGTAACATACAGACAGACAGACAGACAGAGTTACTTTCACATTTATAATATTAGTATGGATAACAACAACATTCGATTAATATATCATACACTTTACAGCTTCAAAAAGAAGCACATTGTCACAATAACCAAGTCAAAAATCAAAGTCTGTTACATTAACTAAAGAACGTATGCGCAAAAAATGACATTGACTGGTCAGAACCTTCAACCTTTTTCTATAAAACAAAAGAATTAAATACTCCTGCGCAAGTTCGGTCAGAGTCATGTTGAGTGATGTGACATGCGCATAACCTCTGATGTTTATTTATAGCGGGTGTTGCCAGTCTGACGCTGTCCTGCTCAATTGGGCCTTTTTCGATGGGAATTTTTCTTGGATCACCATACGTCCTGAAACTGTGTTTTCGCTTTGTGTTCTGAGCAGTTCTGAGCGAGCAAGCGTTTGTTCGCGCGGTAAATGAAAACACTTGAGCGACCGAACATGTTTGTTCAAAGATGATCGGTTGGACTCAGCGAACGAACGCTCGCTCGCTCATTCTTTTAGTGTAACCAATGTCACGCAGAGCGAGCATTCGTTTTCTCGTTGTAGTCAAAACAGATGTTTTCTGTTTTGAGCGAAAATTGGCAGAACAGCAAACATTTGCTCTGTACAAAATGTTCGCTCGTTAGGGTAGTGAGAACACGGCTAAAGAAAAAACTTTTTAACAAAAAACCAACAATTTCGGAAGTCGGTGTCCTTGGTTCTGTATTTTCATTTTTTGCCACCCCGTCTCCCTTTCCCTCTCTCTTTTTGAGAAGTCGGCTAAAAAGCGAAGAATTTTAGTGGACTCTTAACAGTTTAAAATAGTTAATTGACCTGCTCCTCAAATTCTCTTTTTTGATCAAGTTCTTTGCGTATTCTTTCAAATTGAAAATGTTTATTTGCAAGAAAATACATAGTTTTCTATATTAGTCTTTTGCATTCTGCGTGCGTGCAAATTATTTATGTTTAAATGTCGTAATAATTCAATAATTATTTTATTATAATATTATTATGTTTAATTTGTTTAGTAACACATTGACACTAACAATACCTTTCAATTTGACATTTCACCAACATTCATTGCGTTATTTGTCGAGCAGTCGAATTTATTCAGACATAATTATAAATCAATGGATTAGAAATTTCCTTCAAAATCCAATTGGGATGTTGAATTCCAAGAGAGGCCAAAAAAATTAATAAAGGGATTTAGTCGCAAAAAAAAAATCGGGTCCATTCTTCAAATTGGTACTGTTTGACGTATTCTATACTCCATTTGAACTTATACTGAATTCGAAGTATCTTGATACAAATACAAATTGTATTTTTACGCCTACTCCTACGGCAAGCGAGTAGTGTCTTGAAAATTCAAATAAACTTATTTTTTGATGCAACCCGCTGTTAGACTTCTAATTTCTCACATACAATCATCAATACTAGTTTCTAAAATAAAGAAAGGGTACATTTTCTCACATTAACAGTAGCTTATCATCATTAATATCAGTATTACAACTCACCCCATCATAGTTAGCCTAACAATCTGTCATTTTTGACGTGTCGACGCGACGCGCGACGGTGCATTGCGCAGGGGCAGTTTGGTCGACGCAATCATTTAGTAAGAGAATGTTTATTTCTACAAATAAATTATTGATACCAAAGTCATTTGCTTCGATATTAATAATTTAATTTTATAAGTAATATTTAGTCAATCAATCAATCAAAATATTTTATTTCACATAAACCTACATGGGCACTTATGAAACGTCAGAAGCTAGGTGCACGGTTCCAATTAGTCGTTTCCTATGGAGAAGAGCCGGCAAGAAACTCCACAATTTCTCTTTTAAAAATAATTGGCTTTACAATATTATTAAATAACAGTGATAATAGGTATGGGAGGACAGTGTAGGCCTTTCAACAATTACCAGGTACTTAACAAAATAGAAAACCGCCAACAAATCTACACTCTACTAGGCCTACAACGTTCTCACATTCACAAAATATAAAATAATCTAAGTATATAAAATATTAATGACATGATTGCAATTACAGCTACAGTAATATATCTGAATAAATATCATGTAGTAAAAACGAATCCCAGAATCTTATTTTGCGCTCGGTTGATATCAAAAGACTCGCCCCTTATTGCTTGAGACTTAAATATATGTATGGAATGGATATAACTATGGCCTTAAATATAATATTAAATATACTTATATTAAACACCTCTTCTTACGCCTTCGGGCAATACAGGGCCTCAAGTCTGCTATTACAATAGTGTCAGAATGGTCTCTTCATTGTGAGTTTTTGACAGATTTGCCATACAAACACTGTCAAATACTCACAATGGCGAGACCATTCTGACACTATTGTAATAGCAGACTCCTCAAGTCTTTGGTATTAAACTTCATTTTAAACATTTTATTCCGGCTTTGCTCAAATGTGAAATGAATATGTGATCTTTACATACCGAGACCGCTCCATGCCACGGAAAGCACGTTAAGCCGTTGATCCCAGCTGTCATTCGTGGATCTTTGACAGTCGTTAAGGGTCGTCGGAAGACCGAAAGTCTGACATCCAGTCTTACCAAGGGGTGTCGTGTTACCCAGTAACTGGGTTGTGCAGGTCAGCTATGCAGTTGCTCCATGCAAAATATTGGTAGCTGTATCCGGTTAGACTAGTAGCCGACCCCAACGTAACTGGTGAAAAGCTAAGCAGATGATGCTCATGTATATGAAACACAGGATTTTAGTTTTGTTAGTTGAAAATGTTTCTATTTATTATATTATCTACTATTAATTCGATTTTTTTATTATTGCAAATTGTATATTTCGTCCATTCTAAAATCACAAAGTATATTGCAACCGGATGCGGTTGCACTCATCCACCACATAAATAACACAAAGGTCAAACTCAAAAATTAATAATAAAATAATAAAACTGAAATAATTTATGACTAATTACCAAAAAAAACCTTCCAAATTAATATGTTAATATCATCATAACATAAACCAGTTTTCTGTACTACCACTCTTTAATTCTTTCTATTCCATAATCTTTAATTACACATAATGTATGAGCGTTGCTGATCGATTCGATGCGGCTGCGTGGAAGCGCAAACGCTGCGCCTGCGCACGTCACGTGACTAACTCGTGGCTTACGTACAAGTTGACACCATAAAAGGAATCTGTGCAGAAGGTTTACACGTCATTGTTTTTTTTTCTACTACTTTACCCTACCCTACCCTACCCTACCTACCCTACCTACCCTACCTACCTACCTACCTACCTACCTACCTACCTACCCTACCCTACCCTACCCTACCCTACCCTACCTACCTACCTAAAACTTAAAAAAAAAATAGATAGTAGCCGATTCTCAGACCTACTGAATATGCATACAAAATTTCATAAAAATCGGTCAAGTCGTTTGGGAGGAGTATGGTAACTAACATTGTGACACGAGAATTTTATGTATAAGATATTTTTTAGAGTATACTCTAGTAGAGTATACACTAAAAAAAACATTTCAAAGGTTTTTTTTTTTATTGGCAAAAAAATTATTAAAATGCTTTAGTGTAAAGTTGCCAACATGTCGTTCGTATGGTGAATATTGGTGCCGATTCCCTTGTTCACAAACTAAACTAAATTTAATTTCAGTGCATCTTTTTCTTTCTATTTCATTAAGAAAAGGACAGAAGATAAATTTTAGTTTAGTCCTGTCAAATTAATCAGCGCCTGTCACTACTCCATACAAGTTTAGACGTGATTAAAAACTTGCCCACTAATATTATGTCAATTTACGTCAAGCGTTAATTAATTTGACAGGACTAAACTAAAATTTATATTCTGTCCTTTTCTTAATGAAATAGAAAGAAAAAGATGCACTGAACTTAAATTTAGTTTAGTTTGTGAACAAGGGAATCGGCACCATTGCCTTTCAAGCGTCGAAATACATTAGTGCGTAGCAGTGCTACGAAATTGCGTAGCAAATGCTACTTAGCTACGCAATTAGCGTAGGCTGTCATTTCCTATTAATTTCGTTCACCACAGTTTTTTAACCTTCTGTAGTTATATTGTTGATATGTAACACCCCATGTCCACAGAGGTTCGGATTGATCTGCATTTGAGTACTTTATGATGATTACGAACTAATCTTGTTTGCAAATCAGCTTTACTTGGTGTGAATTTTAGAAAAAAGCTTGTTGACACTTTTTTGATCTGGGAAAGTAAAATATAGTTTGTAAGCTGGTTAATGGCTCCAATGTGCAGGGCTCGGAACCGGTTGAAAAAATACCGGTTAATACCGTTTTGTTTTGTTTTTGCTCCGAACTTTTCTTAAGAACGTGAACGTTTTAAGGACTTTTTCTTAACCTAAATTAACCGGTTTATTCGACGAGCGGCGTGTCGATAAACGCGTTGTAACTTGTGAGAATACGCGCGGCCGCGCGATACTTAATTTCACCAAAAAAAATATTAGATACTAGCTGACCCGACAGACTTCGTTCTGTCAAAAGCTATACTATAAACTCCACTACTCTACCCTACCCTACCCTACCTACCCTACCTACCTACCTACCTACCTACCCTACCTACCTACCTACCTACCTACCTACCTACCTACCTACCTACCTACCTACCTACCTACCTACCTAACTACTTACCCTACCCAACTCTAGCGTACCCTAATTTTTCGTAAAAACCATAAAAAAAAAAAAAAAAAAAACGTAGAAACCATCCTTGGACTTCAACGAACATTGGTTAAATTGGTCCAGGCGTTGTTGCGTTATGCGCTTACCAACACATTTTGCGATTCATTTTTATATTATAGATTACCCATTTTTTTTTTTTTCAGCGGAGCTGATTGAGGCGGTGAAATAAATGTCCGTCACGAAACAAAAAAACGAACGGTTTGAAAATTTAACCGGTATCCGAGCCTTGCCAATGTACACGATGGCCCTCGAAATTTAGATTTGAACGGATTACATTTTAACTATTATGGGAAAACAGTTGTGATTTATGACCTCATCATCATCATCATCATTGATTCATTATCTTCCAGTCTCGAGTCTAAGGTGACACAAACCCTTTGGTAAGACTGCATGTTTGTCAGACTTTCTGGCTTCTGACGACCCGTAACGACTGCCAAAGATCCACGAATGACAACCGGGACCAACGGCTTAACGTGCTTTCCGAGGCACGGAGGAGTCTCGGTATGTAAAGATGGTCACCCATCCACGGACCTACCGCGGCAAACGTAGCTTAACCTGGTCTTTCGACCCTTGCAGCTGTTACTATTTAGCCATATGCCCCTCGATTATTTATTTTAGACCGATTTAGTTTATTCTTATTCAAAGTCAAAGTCAAATCATTTATTTCAAATACCTATACTCCATTTATTATAGCATTTGCCCGCGGCTCCGCCCGCGTGGATGTCGGTTATCGCGTAATAAAGTAGTCTATGTCCTTCTCCATATCCCAGGCTATATATCTGCCAAATTTCATGACGATCGGTTCAGCGGTTTAGGCGTGAAAACGTAACAGACAGACAGACAGAGTTACTTTCACATTTATAATATAACTAGCTTTTGCCCGCGGCTCCACCCGGTAGATGTCGGTTATCGCGTAAAAAAAGTAGTCTATGTCCGTCTCCATATCCCAGGCTATATATCTGCCAAATTTCATGACGATCGGTTCAGCGGTTTAGGCGTGAAAACGTAACAGACAGACAGACAGAGTTACTTTCACATTTATAATATAACTAGCTTTTGCCCGCGGCTCCACCCGGTAGATGTCGGTTATCGCGTAAAAAAAGTAGTCTATGTCCGTCTCCATATCCCAGACTATATCTCTGCCAAATTTCATGACGATCGGTTCAGTGGTTTAGGCGTGAAAACGTAACATACAGACAGACAGACAGAGTTACTTTCACATTTATAATATTAGTATGGATTAGTATGGATCAGACAAATAACTGTTCTCACCCTTTCGTTTTTTCGACGTAAACGTTTAATAAACTCCGTTATTTCACGATAAATACAAAGCACTGTAATCTATTTACCATTTACATTAAAAAAATAACTCTAGTGCAGTAATTTCAACAATATTACACAATAACTGTCGTTTTTTTAGCCGTTATTTGTCTAATGCTGTAGCAAATGGAGTATAGGCACATAAAAGGCACTTCTGAACGTCAAAATTTACAACAATAATTAATTGATTCCAGTTGCCCCTTCTAAAAGGTATTACGTATGGAGAAGAATGGGCAAGAAACTCCATACTTACTCTTTTAAAATGTTGACTATATTTCGTATACATTAATTATTAATTATATGTGAAGACGATGCACTTACCTAGAATAAAATTACTATACCACAATAGGTAAAAAGAATGAAAAGTGAAGCAATGGCAGACAAATTTATGCGATAGATGCATAGTGCTCACATATTTACAAACATTGTAAAAGCAGACGATATATAATTTCCCTAGAATTTTAACATTACTCGTATTAACTGTACAATTAAATTAGCAACCAGTTTGATTTTCTCTATTTGAATATGGTTTCGGATGGTCACACTCACATTGCTCTAACTTATTGTAAAACTTCTTTGAAACTTGTAAAGAGACCGGTGCATAGACACTTACCAGCATGCTACACGTCTGAGTGGTTATAAAACCAGTATAAGCAGGCCTCTTATTCTATTGAATCTCCGTACTACACTAGGCCCACGGTCGCAGTGTTACTGATGTGCAGTCAACATTACAAGTAGGGATGGGCCGAATATTCGTTTTATGTTCGGTATTCGGCATATTTGGCTAGTTTACCGAACATTCGTATTCGGCCGATTATTTGCCTAAAATGCCGTACATTCTACCAAATAATATTGCATTAAAAAGTGGCCTCTATCCGTACTAATGTTATAATTGCGAATGTAACACTGTCTGTCTGTTACGTTTTCACGTATAAACCGCTGAACCGATTGTCATGAAATTTTGCAGAGATATAGCCTTGGATTTGGAGAAGAACATAGGCAATTTTTTACGCGATAACACATAATACACTACAAGCATATAATATATATTATGAAATAGCACAATTACATAACTGGATCCATATCAAATGTGTCTTATGATTAATTCTGTCTATATAAAAAAGATACACACTAATAACCTCACATTGCTTCGATTAGAAGCAGTTATGGTCTAATAGAAGATATAAAACTGGTAGGTTTGAGATGCGCGATAAAGCACGCCAAAACTTGCTGAATATTTTGGTTCGGTAAACTTTTAACCGAATATTCGGCCGATTATTCGCATTCGGTAAAACGCGTATTCGGCCCATCACTAACAAGTGCTATTCTCGACTTACCACGAGTGAGTTACAACGATAAACTTTTTTCTGTAATGTTCATTTTTATTATTTAGTTGAATATTTGTTTTGTGAACTTTATGTATTTTTTTTTTTATTATTATTTATTAGTTAGTCTTGGAGCAAGAGCTTGAAACATAGTTCCTGCTTCGCTGAAATAATCTACCAACTTACGTAAAAAACACTTAAATCCGCCATTCAATGATGGGTGGCGTCAAATCGTATGTTGGTCAATTAGCTAAAACAGCCGGAGTCAGCCGAAGTGATCCGGAGTGAGCCGAGTACCCCTGGCCAC
This sequence comes from Dryobota labecula, assembly GCA_947523025.1. Classification (NCBI taxonomy): domain Eukaryota; kingdom Metazoa; phylum Arthropoda; class Insecta; order Lepidoptera; family Noctuidae; genus Dryobota; species Dryobota labecula. Next base: position 15,369,460 of record OX383303.1, read on the forward strand.
AAAACAAAGGCTCAGCGACCCCCTGGAAGCATTGAGTCGTACGAGCCCCGGGTTACGTTACGATTTGGATGATAGGTGCAAGTTAAAAGGTTTTAGCGGCTGTCGGTGTAATGTCTGGAAAATGCGATGAAAATCATCTGCTCATATTATTTTTAGAGGTATGTATCAATAAAAACGCGAAATGAAACAAAAAAAAAAAGTTGACCGCCACAGGGCGCTCTGCAGATGTGAAACGTCTATTTTAATGTTAGAATTCATAATTAATAAAAACCTGTAACGAAACATGGAGTAAAATATATTAAATAAAAATAAGAGTTTCATTAATAAAATCAATTAAATTTTCTTATTATTTTTATTTATTTATTTATCTAAACTACATGTACAATAGTGGTACATAGGCGGACTTAATGCCACAAGGCATTCTCTACCAGTCAACCTTTGGGTTAAATATAAAAACATAGTGATAGGGTACAAAAATAATGTCTAAAATACTAACTTCTTGATTACGAGAATTTATATAGTTTTAATGATACTAATACACATATACAAATAAAATAAACTTAACTTAACTTAATTAAAATAACAGATTATATATTTGACGACACACAGAGAAGCAACAAAGTGTATAGTATACGCGCGCGCACATTCAAAGGCGTCGAAAGCGGTGGCGCAGAAGAGCCTTCACGGTAACAGCGTCATACCGTTTGCCGTCACAGCATACGAGTCGGGTTTAATGCCAAGGCGCGCCAATAGATGTGTCACATAAAAAAGAACCTATATAAACCAGATAATTTAGGTGTAGATAACACTTTCAATTAAAACCTATAATTTGAAGTTATTCATGTTTTTATTGACTCACAATAAAATTTATTCACAGACATCAAACAGCATATTTCCAGCTTATTTTTAAGTAGGTAGGTTAACAATACCCCATTTCCTCCCGTGGGTGTCGTAAAAGGCGACTAAGGGACTTACTAGAGAATGGGCAGCAGCATTCTCTATGCATTTTTAACACCATACTGCGATCGCCAACCCGCCTGCCAAGCGTGGCGATTATGGCAAACCCCCCCAATTGGGGGAGGCCTATGTCCTGCAGTGGACGTCTTTCGGCTGAAATGATGATGATGATGATGATGAGGTACCTAGTCTATTGGTCTCCTTGCAGACCTCTGTGAAGAGACCATTAGACTACTTACCCAGGTCACCAATAATTTTTATTGTAAGTTGAATTTTTTTTTTTTTTTTACCAATTGTCAATAAAAATATTGACAGTAAAAATATGCATCATCATTTCAGCCGAAAGACGTCCACTACTGGACATAGGCCTAAAACATGCATATACTATAACTTATACAGGGTGTTTGGCAGAACGTTGAACATACGAAAATGGTGGATAGGTGGGGTCATCTGCTACTTACTCAGCCCTAATTTATTTGGCCCTGGCCCCCTGGATATTAAAAAAAATTTTTTTTGCTTTCTTTTAGTTTCACCACTTTCTTAACTTTAAAGTGTATTTTTTTATTAAAAATGGGTAAAACAGGCAATATTTTAGTTTATTTTTTTATCTTTAATATTGGCAGATTCTTATAAAATTATTGCTTTATTCAGATGTTAGCTAGAAAAAAGTTATGACTCCTCAAACTTACAGAAAGATGTAATAAATAAAAATATTGCCTGTTTTACCCATTTTTAATACAAATTACACTTTAAAGTTAAGAAAGTGGTGAAACTAGAAGAAAGCAAAAAATTTTTTTTTTAATATCCAGGGGGCCAGGGCCAAATAAATTAGGCCTGAGTAAGTAGCAGATCACCCCACCTATCCACCATTTTCGTATGTTCAACGTTCTGCCAAACACCCTGTATATCGCGCCAGTCCCTAACTTAGACCACACACACACGGTCCACCGCCCCATCCTTGCTTTAGTTGCGGGAAATGTTTAATTTTTGCTATTCATTGCGGGTTCGATATGTTTTTCTGACACTCGCGCCTTTCGTAAAATCGTACGGGAACTAGCCCTTTATTAGGGGACGATTTGGACAGTCACAGAGAGCAGTGTAACACTGGGTAATTTTGCTTAATTTTCGCGCAATAAGAAAGAAAGGAAAGGATCACTCGTGTGTCTGTGGTCGTGTTAAGTAAATAAAACGAATTTTGAATATGGGGGTCACTTTTGGGAGACAAATAGGAAAAAAAATTGGCACACTGTAACGTGTGACATACCAAATAAAAGGGCGTACTGTGAGGGCCCCAAGTATTTTTTTTTTTTTAATAATTTTAATATAAATCGTTTTAAGGTAAAAATACTAGTCCCCTCTCCCTTATCTCCAAAACCACTAAGCCTCAAATAAAAAAAAAAAATACTTGTAATAGTTATGTATTTGCATATTAAATCTATATGAAGTCTTTAAATAATATGGTAAATCTCCCAAAATTGTGCGTACAAACATACATTTGCAGTTGCAATAACAAAAACCACATGTGTGGCACAACACACAACACACACATAATAAAAACATAAAAATTGTAACAAATCTATCTATTATGATTGTGTTTTAATTATTTAAATAATTCAATAGTAATCTTGTACTCCCACACTTCACAACTTCATCGCCATATCAAGAGAAATAATTATCCTGATTTAGATATTAACCTGATTTTATTATTTTTTATTAACAGAAGCCCTTTTGAGGAAATGTTAGTTATGATAGGTGTTATTATTTATTTCTATAAGCGGCAATTTATAATAATAACGAAAATAATTCAGCTAATTTATTATATAACTTAATTAAAAGTTTGAAATCGGAGCAGCGTCGCCATTAAATCGAGTTCTATTTTCGTGATCATTCTAAAAATATTAACCGGGTGCTTGTATGAAGTGTGTTCCCGGTAAAAATTTCGCCTCTGTGGTCTAGTGGTAAGAGTGTTACCACACCAATCGATCGACCGTCAATCGATGCCATCGATCGACGGTAGAATGGATTATTCACCAATTAACGGAGTAAACACCAATCGATCTACGTCGACCATGTCGGTCGATGGCATCATTCGATGGTAGAATGGATTATTCACCAATTAACGGAGTAAACACCAATCGATCTACGTCGACCATGTCCGTCGATGGCATCGATCGACGATCGATCGATTGGTGTGGTAACATCCTAAGACAACCTGTCTCAGACCCAGACGCGAAATTTTCTGTTTGGTTTGGTTGGTAGTAGGGCTTGTTCGCCTGGCCAGCTACCACCATCTTATCGAAGTCTGTCACCATAACAACAATGTTAACAGCATTTGTTGTGTTTCGGCAGTTAGAGGTAAGATATCCAGTTCCTTTGTGGTTGAGGATTCCGGGTGAAGCTCTCTTCCACCTTCGGCCTTATCAGCACTCACCATCAGGTGAGATGAAGGACAGCTACCCCGTTGTGGATTAAAAAAAAAGTCGGTACCGATTGGTGCGGGTGAAATAATTGCGTTTTACTAATGCGCTCACACATTAGGAAACAGCTAAAATAATAATTAACATATATTAACTTAATAAATAGCAAAGTGTGATCGTACATTGTGAGTGTAATATATACCATGAACTACCAAAAACCAAAAAATTTAACACCGAAAGGAAAAGTAAAGCAAGTAAAAAGTACTATTTATTATAGTAAATTTTACGTATTATATGTATATACAATATATACATAGATTAAACGTTTTTAACCACTTTTTTTTTAATACCTATTTAAGTAGCCAGGGCCTCAAGTCTGCTATTACAATAGTGTAAGAATGGTCAATCATTGATTTCATAATTGTTTATTTTGACAAGTTTGGTAATCTACTAATATAATGGCGTCATTATGACTTTCCAATGGTCAGCCACTGACACTCCATTGAAAGAATTGGTAATCTCGTACATAATGACAAATGAAACTTCCTACTAAACTTCCAACTTCCTATTAGATTGCTTATGACACTAATAAATAATATGTAAAAATATATGTATAAATGAAATCTGGCATGAATAAATGTTCAAAATGCCTTTGTAATACAATTCTATTACGAGACCATTGACCGACCAATGATCGACCATTATGAATTTAGCAGATTACGAACTTTTAGCAAAATGACAATGGGATCGTGTTGGAGTGACGAATTTATAAAAATAGCAGACTTGGGTCCCAGAATGTACAGGCTCGTAAACATTGTAATTATTCATACAGGTAGATAATCTTAAGTAGTAGTAGTATTTTGTAACGATGTAACGATGATTTGTAACGTTGTGGGTGGCATAATGTCTAGATTAAAACCCTTTTTTAAAAAATAAAGAAATAAACACCTATTTATGTACATACTTGATTTGTGATCTTTTTAATATTTATTTATTTTATTATTTATGTACACACAGTTAAATACATAGAGATACGACATAATTATAATTTCAGTACAAAGGTGCTGCTTATTTCTTAAGAAATTTCTTACAGCAGGCCTGCGAAAGGAGAAATGAAAAAGAAATGTAGACAATAGTGTGTGAGAACATGAAGAGAATGATATGAATATGCGAAGTCTTAAAATAAAATATTAAATATAACATATACTTAAATAAAGCTACAAAAATATAAATACATATATCTATAAATATATACATAAAATACTCACAGTTTTGAGGAGAGGTAATGCTCTTTTACTTGATGTTTGAATAGAGATATAGTTTTTAAATCGCGAATGCTAGGCGGAAGCGAGTTCCATAATCTTACAGCATGGACAGAGAAGGAATAAGAATAGTAGCTAGTTTTATGAGGATGAGATTTAAGGAGGGATCTAAGGTGTGATCTACACGGTGCGTCGCTAGGACGGGCGTATGAAAAACGCTCACGTAAGTAGGAAGGATACGACGGGTTGTGTAAGATGTTGAATAGGAGACATAAAATCCGAGTATTCCTACGAAGGCGGATTGGGACCCACTTAAGTTCCTTGCGAAGGTGAGAAACATGGTCATACTTTCGAAGACCGAAAACAAAGCGAATGCACAAATTTTGCAAGCGCTCAAGCTTGTTCAATAGCTCCTCAGTAGCATCTAGGTAGCAGGCGTCGGCGTAATCTATAATCGGCTGAATTAGTGTTTGTGCCAAAGTAATTTTAGTCTTCAAGGGCAGGAGACTTTGAAGGCTTTTCAGCGAATGAAAAGAGAAATGTACCTTTCGACTGACCTCATTGACCTGAGCACGCCACGAAAGATTGGAGTCAATAATCACACCTAGATCTTTGGCGGTTTCGGTATAGTCAATGCGAACACCATCGAGATATTAAGGCATCAGAGAAGTAACATCAGCCGCATTGCGAACGAATCTGCTGCCTATGATCATGGCCTGGGATTTAGTTGGATTAATTTGTAAACCAAATGACTTAGCCCAAACGCAAAAACAACGCAAATAAACGCAAATATTATTATTATCTCCTCTTAAACACAGTACCTGCCATCTTATCTCTTCACCACCCTTGGTTGACTGGTAGAGAATGCCTAAGGCATTAAGTCCGCTTTTGTACCTTATTTTGTGCAGCAAGTTTAAATAAATAAATAATAAATAAAGGATTATTTAATTCTGAAAATTATTATTTAATTTTAATCAGTCGCATAATAAAAAACAACGCGTTTTTACATTAAGTAAAAACGCGTTGTTTTTTAACCAAAATGTCCTCGTAACACTTCTGTCAGTAACAGTACTTGTACTAAGATGCAAGCACTGCACATTGCCAGCATTCCGGGCGAGTTTAAACAAATTGTGCCAACATACCTCGGGGGCAACATAGGGCGGCCCTATGTTGTGATTGTAGTAATAATAATTAGTTCAAGTCATGAGTATTTTCCAAGGGAGAGTTTGAATAGAATAGACGTAATTTTGTGAATAATAAATTTAAAAAAGTATTTAAATCTTTTCAATTGATCCTCAAATAATGTCCATTTTCCTTTCCTAAAAATATTGTTAAATACTCTTATATAGGTACACACATCAAAAAAAGTTTGCGATCACTTTGAAAAATCGAAATCTTTTTTGTTAGGTATGGTAGATTATATTAGGATTCGGCTCGCCTGACTAAAACCCAATAGAGCACGCGTGGGATGCTCTTAAGCGAGCTGTTTGGAACCGTCAGCCACGTCCCCAGACAGTGTCAGAGCTCAGGGAAGCCGCTATTCAAGAATGGGACAGGTTACCCCAAGAAATGCTGGATAACTTTATTCTCAGCATGCCCAAGAGGATCATCGCATGTGTTCGAGCCAGGGGAGGAGTTATATTATATTGAATATAAACCTTTTATTAATACATTTTTGTTTAAGTTTGGTTAAACAGTATTTTTCTTTCTATCAAATTTCTGTTGCAATTACATTATGATTAATTTGGTATTCATTATTTTTTTAATAAAAAATAAAAAATTGTTTTATTTTTTAATTTCAAACAGGGTATTTCTATTTAAAGAAAACACACAACAAAGAATTTTTCTTGATAAAGTTCAATAAAAAAAATTATATCAGCTTATACTAGTGATCACAAACTTTTTTTGATGTGTACATATGTAATGAATGCGCCTCTTTTAGTGAATCATCTAGTTAAAAAAATATGATTGACGTGTAAAAGTGTTTGTACTAACCTACTTAAGAGGCTACCGAGCGCACAGTGGCGCCCTCATCGTTATTTCGGTGATTTCTTTTATTTTAGAATGAAAATGCAGAAAATAAGTTCGTCAAGTTGTGCTTCACAAGACTATACGTTATTATTACTACAAACAGTAGTTTTAAATTGTTATGTTTTATTGTAATCATTAAAACGGAGCTTAGTGGCCACTATTTTCCGTTTTAATGATTAATAGATTAGTAATATAGGCTACAATTAAAGAATCAAAGAAAATACGTTTATTTGCGGTAAACATGACACAAATAAGAACATAAAAACAAAAAAAATAAATAAGAAAACTATGGGGGAAAAATGCGTCACATCCACACAAAACGGCTATAGGCAGCGGCGTGCACAGAGTTTTTAGACAGGGTAGGCAGAAAAAATAATCTTACCAAAAATACTGCATGCTGGTTTTGGTTCGTCGTCTTGTCGATTAAATCATGATGTAGGCAATTGCCACCTCAAATATCCTTAGATTGACTGATTTTATACACATATCAATTTACGGATATTCGGGGTGGCCTGTCAGCCAGTTTTTGCAAATCTTCTTCTTTTCGTGTCGATTGACTCAAATGAAAATAAAATTAAATAATAGCAGTGAAAATATGGTGGTGTGTATACGGATCTACCTACAAACTTATTTTAGGATTTTATTTTATTTATATATTAAATCTACACGTCTATCTTTCTGTAAGAAAGTCTGCAATATGGAGTCGTAAAAGTTGGGAAGGCGTTTCATATCCGTAAGCAGGTTTTTTTCTATTGAAATCATGGAAAGATCTGTAAGTCGTCGCTGTCCTTGGGTATTTCTTAAATATGTGTGTATACGTTTTAGTGATGAGAATGACCTTTCGGTTGAAGCACTGCTCGCGGGAACTGTAACAATTAATTTTGCCAAACGCAGTACTTCAGGAAAAACTGTATTTATGTGATTTTCGTAAAAATGTTCTATGATATTGTAAATACTAAGATTTTTGAATTCGACGGATTTATAAACACATTTGAGCTCATTGATAAGGCGGTCTAAGTTAAAGTCGTGTGATTTATAAACATTTACGAATTGCGTTACTAATTCGACTGGAAAATTGTCATTATATTTATTGAAATTTTCGCATGATAGTAGTTCGAAAAATTTTAACTCTTTCAGATTTTTATAACGGTTGCGACATTCGTTAGATATATTGTCTATAATTTCAATAAAAATCCGTTTATAATTGGTTTTTGCGTCCACAACATTACGTTTTCGTTTGGGCGGTCCTGTTATTCTTTTAACGCTTTCAAAAATGTATTCAAATCTAGATCTGAAGGATTCCAAAAACGATTCAAAATCCTTAATTTTTTTGACGCAATATGTCACATCGGACGTCTTTTTTTGCATAATTTCGTAAAGCACATCAGTTTCTGTGAATATTTCGTTAAACACATGAAGTAAAAACTGGAATCCAAAATCATTTAAATTATATAACAAAGACGTAACTTGACATAACGTTTCGCCGTCCCAGTAGTCTTCGTTTTCAGCCATATCCTCAAATAAATCAATTAAATGTGAAGAAGAATTAAAAATTACATTTACAGTACGCGAATTGTAAGTCCACCGAGTGTCAGCAACACGAGGCATTTTTTTCATATCTGCCATTTTATTGTAGTGGTTTTGCCTTTTGGTACTATTATTAAAGAAATTGGCTAATGTTTTTATGAGATTGAAAAAACGTTTAGTTTCAGGAATACGTTCGCAGGACTTGGAAAGTACCAAATTAAGGATATGGGCAGAACACCAAACGTATTCGGCAAGAGGACATTGCTGGCGAACCAACGACTGAACGCCGTTCAGTTCAGATGACAACACAGCAGCACCGTCGTATGTCTGAGCTATTAATTTCGACAAACAGTTAAATTCTGATAGAATCTGCAGTATGATGGTACTTAAAGTTTTCGCGGTGCGGTCGGAACTTACGTCAATATATTTTATAAACCGATCAAACACTTCTGACTCATGAAAATATCTTAAAACCAGTACCAGTTGCTCTTTACCGCTTACGTCTGGTGTTTCATCGACCATCACAGCAACAAAATCAGTGGAAGCGATTTGTTGTTTTATTGTTTGAATCATTACAGACGCTACACTGGAGATTAGGTCATTTTGAATCCGATTTGATAAACCCGTAAATGCGCTAGTGGAATTTTGTAAGTGGTTTTCCAAAACTCCGTCGTATTTGGAAAGCAAGTCGACCGTCTCTAAATAATTTCCCTTATTCCCTGACGAAGCAGATTCATTATGTCCACGAAAAGCGAGCTCTTGTTTCCCCAAAAAACAAACAATGTCAATAAGTCGCTGAAAAATATTTCGGTTCCGATCGACTTTCGCGTTATGTCTATCAATATCGATTTGTATCTGAGAATTTAAACGCGTTTCAATACGATTTTTTCCAAAGGTGTGATATTTAAGCGAAGCTTCTAAGTGTTTTTCAGATTGATCGTGTTTTTTTGCTGCCGTAGGAAAATTATGAATATCGGTGTAACCGGTGTCGTTCCAGACGGTTTTATTGTTTGAAAAAAGTAGACAAGGGAAGCAGAACAACCGATTACTGTGTATGCAACCTGTGAGCCAATAATATGAATCATATTGTTTTGTATTGAATTTACGATTGACTTTACCTTTATTTTGTATTAATTGCAAATCCGGCGTACAACGACCTTTCACGATCACTTGTTTTTTGTCACCGAAAGATAGTTTTGAAAACGCATCATTTTTTATTTTCTCTATACACACACCACCTGAACAACTTTCACAGTGAATATTATTCATTTTTCACACTATTATCAACGTTAAAATCTTTACTAACTGATAGCAAAGCTCACAGATCAAAACAAACAAAATAATGGCGGCTTGACTCAGTATAAAAATAAGACAAAATAAAAATGGTACTTTATGTAGCGAAAACTTAATGAAACAATGCTACTTTTTAAAATAGTTGCATAACTAATTTCGGATCGGAAAACTTCGGTAAGTGTCGTAATTTGTCGTGTTGTAAAAAGACAGTGTCTACTCTGTGCGGTTGTGTGCGTTATATGTGGCATTGTGTGTCTCGTATCTATAGGAACGCACACCCATTAAATCTGTATGACCACGAGAGCACACATATACACATTTAGCCGCGATTAGTTTGTGTCTTTCCCGTGGCACTCAGCAGCGCTAGCGCAGCGCAATGCGAAATTACGTCAAATTGTACAACGAGCTGGCTACTATGTATCGATGTTACCCGATACTCGAAAGGTGGCGCTGAATTATGAATTAAGATATTTTGGTACTCGTAGATATAATAATATTAAATATCAGAACAAGATTATAAATATTTATCTGAGTTAGGTAGGGTAGGCAGTGTCTTTCTGTCTTTATGAAATGCACGCCACTGGCTATAGGTCAGCATTGTTCTGCGACCATAGAAATATAAAAAAATAGCTGACCCGACAGACTTCGTTCTGTCAAAAGCTATAGTATAAACTCCACTACTCTACCCTACCCTACCCTACCTACCCTACCTGCCTGCCTACCTACCTACCTACCTACCCTACCTACCTACCTACCTACCTACCTACCTACCTACCTACCTACCTACCTACCTACCTACCTACCTACCCTACCCTACCCTAACTACCTACCTACCTACCTACCTACCCTACCCTACCTACCTACCCTACCCTACGCTACCCTACGCTACCCTACCCTACCTACCTACCTATCCTACCCTACCCTACCTACCTACCTACCCTACCCTACCCTACCCTACCCTACCTACCTACCTACCTACCCTACCCTACCCTACCCTACCTACCCTACCCTACCCTACCCTACCTAACTACCTACCTACCTACCCTACCCTACCCTACCCTATCTACCTACCTACCCTACCCTACTCTATCCTACCCTAATTTTTCGTAAAAACCATAAAAAACCATAAATGCAAAACCGTGGAAATCGGTTCGTGCGTTCTGGAGTTATAGCGTCAGGAAGGAAAACCCGACTTATTTTTATATAGTAGATTAATTATTTCTTATATCTACGGCTGCGACCCTATGCAAGACAAAGCCCCAGCGCTGGTTTTCAATGACAACTGGCAAAAAAAAAATTGAAAAATGTGGAGGAAAATGTTGATGATTAAGTTCAAAATCAGAAGAGAAAATTTCTCAGTTGTGGTAACTTGATGTGCTGGCCACCGCACCTATGTACGAGTATGCTTTACATGCCTTATCTCAACTATGTTGTGGTTGGCTTCCGGTCTAACCAGATGCAGCTGAATACCAGTGTTTAACATGGAGCGACTGCCTATCTGACCTCCATAACCCAGTTACTGGGTAACAAGATACGCCTTGATAAGACTGGATGTCAGACTTTCGGACTTCTTACGACCCGTAACAACTGTCAAAGATTTACAAATGACAGCCGGGACCAATGACTTAACGTGCTTTCTGAGGCACGGAGGGGTCTCGGTATGTAAAGATGGTCACCCATCCACGGACCAACCGCGGCAAGCGTAGCTTTACCTGTTCGATCGACCCGTGTGGCTGTTATTACTTAGCCACAAGCCCCTATTAATGCTTTGCTATCTAATACTCTAAAATTCCAAGCTAATTACTTTGTAGTTAAACCCCTAATAATCGACTAACCATGAAATCGTCATAATATCTTATTTGCAGGTGCTCTGGAAACCTATCCTAGAATCATCTGTAATTATAGTAAAGCGAAGGCAGATTACCAAGCAAGTTACTGTAACGTTAAATTACACAGTCTATTTTTATAAACTTTTAAAACGGTGCTCTTTGCACGAATAGAATAGACATTTCGTCATAATCGTAGAACAGTGACGGATCTGTTATGTAGAGCTCTGCCGCGCGTGCAATAACAGCAGTAAGTATAAGTAGGTATAATTTCAGTCCAATTTTAGTTGAGCATTGATTCGGAATCAGCTCTTTGCGCTGATTCCGAATCTATGTTTGACTCTATTTGGACAAAAATTATAGTTACTGCTGTTATTCCACGCGCGGCAGAGTTCAACATAAATTTCAGATCCGTCACTGTTCTACGATTATGACGATTTATTTTGCAAATATGAATAATACATAAAAAGATAGAATTTTTTGTTTTATTCTGCACAAACAAAACGCACATTACAAAAAATCAAATACACAATGCGAATGCGTTGCCTAAACACAAGCCGCAATAGCAGTAAAGCGCTTAGGCATCCGGAACTACGGCATTAAATTCCTATCCGACAGCCTGTCTGTGCTCAAAGCTGTAGGGAACAAAATCGTAAAAATCAAAATATTTATTTCACACTAGCTGACCCGACAGACTTCGTTCTGTCAAAAGCTATTTGACTGTGGCAGTTTGTCTACGCGCAAAGGAAACTACCTACCTACCCTACCCTACCTTACCCTATCCTACCCTACCCTACTTACCTATCTACCCTACCCTACCCTACCTACCTACCCTACCCTATTCTACCCTACCCTACCCACCTACCTACCCTACCCTACCCTACCCTACCAACCCTACCTACCCTACCCTACCTAACTAAAAGCTTCAATATTTTTTTTTTTTTTTGATAAAATCTATTCTCAGACCTACCAAATGATGACTGACACGTTATGTCAAACGCCATAAAGAAAACCTACTTATTATTACAATAAAAATGTAAATATGGTCGTTTTCTTAAATTTTTTTTTTTTTTAACTTTCTTAAATTTTTCTTACATAAGAACCTTCTCCTGACAATAACAAACACAACAAAAAAATAATTAGCGAAATCGGTCCAGCCGTTCACGCGTGATGCCGTGACCAAGGGAAATAGGGATTCATTTTTATATATATAGATAAACCTACATGGTCACTTATGAAACGTCAGAAGCTAGGTGCACTGTTCCAGTTAGTCGTTTCCTATGGCGAAGAGCCGGCAAGAAACTCCACGGTTACTCTTTTAAAAATAATTGGCTTTTACAATATTGTCAAATACACACAGGTATGGGAGGACAGTGTAGGCCTTTCAACAATTACCAGGTACTTAACAAAATAGAAAAGTGCCAACAAATTTACAGTGTATACTAGGCCTACGACGTTCTCACATTCACCAAATAGACAAGAATCTAAAAAAATATTTAAAAAAAAGAAGTTTAGTCTGAGAATTTAGTCCATCGCTTGATGTCAGGACCAAAGACAATTTACATACCGTAATTACACTGTGTTGCGATACAGGAGTAATCACAAGATTGTAATAGTTGGATTGGGTCAGGTGTGTATTGGATTGTTGGATTCACTCTGTTGTTAAATAAAACAACATAATCGGGGCAATTTTATTATTCTACACACTGTATATTAATAAGGAACGAATTCAAATAATTAAAAGCCAATTTGCCAGCACCCTGTATCGCAATACTTCCCATAAAAATTGCCACGCGACCACTTTCGTTACGGGTATGCGTGGTTATCAAGTAACAGAGTAACAACCACTAAATCCCGGCTACAAGGCAATTTCGACCCTATTTCTCTTAAAATTCAGCTGTTTTTTTATTGTAGTTATTTCGTGAATTGAAGAAAATAAGCGTAAAATAGATAAATAAGATTTAACATGGGTGTAGAATCGTATGTATTTCAGGGGCGTATTCGGCGCGTGCGCATAGTTAGGCAAGTTTTCCCGTGACCGTTTTAATTATAGCAAATTGGATGTTAGTCGAACTTTGATGTTAGTGGCTGTAACTAAATGTTATGATCTTACAGATTGTAAGAAAAAAAACATCAGATTTTTTTTTTGTCAAGTACTCGATTAGGTAAAAATATTTTTTTATTTACTTCAATTGTACAAAAACACATAATAAAACAAAATGCAGGGTTACAACTAAGACAAAGAGTGTTTTAGATGAACTCTGCCACCCAGAGTAAGATTTAACTTGTGTTTAGGGTGCCAGCGTCCTCGCCTATAATTTGAAGATTTAACAGTAGCTGTAAGACGAGCACAGTATATTATTAATAAGATAACTACTTGCTAGCAAATGAAGTAGGTATATGAGATATATGAAGTTGCCTATTAAAATACCAATATGGGGGTATGTATATGTTGTTGTGTATTGAGAGAGTGATAAATTTGGTGAAAACTTGTGTTTATGTAAGTCTGTGTCCAGTAAAATTTGTCCTGGGTAAAAGAAAAGAAAAACTGTTTAGTCCGTCAATCAGATAATAAAAAAATATTAGACACGTATTTTTTCTTTATCATATTAATGAAAAATTACTTAGATAAACACATTAAACTTGGGGAATAGGGGCTCGTTACGTCACAGCTACGTATAAAATCTACTGAGAAGTGACGTCATGCCACATTTGAACTCAATGTATCGCCGTAGTGTTTTGATTACGTAAGAAAAGAAAAAATACGTGTCTAATATTTTTTTAAGAATCTACGTGACGGACAAAAAATATTTTTTTAGTCATCATCTCTATAGAGGTAGGGGGGTAAAAATTTAGTATCCGGTGGCACGAAAACGAGGGGAAGGGGTATGGGGGAGGGGGGGGAGGTACCGCCCCCTGGTACCACTCCTATCAAACAAGGACGCACCATTCTTGAAAAAAAAAAAAAAATTTTGTAACCTAACCTCAAAATTTTGTTTACTAACCTTGTTTTCAAAACAAAGTTGCTTCTGCACGTCTCCGGCGCTGCGGGAAGTGCAGCCCCTTCGCCTTTACGTAACAAAGGATAGGCACCCATGCTCACCTCCGCAGCTTCGGCTTGCTGAGCCTCAGCCGCTGCGGCTCGCACGGGTGCCTATGCTTCGTTACAGCGGGCAGCAGCTGCCCACCCTCCGCGCCTCCGGATTTTTAAATACACTCTAGGGTGCAGCCAAAAGGACTAGGTAGAGTCGGGGTGCCCCGATTCGATTTTGGGACAGAATCGACCTATTCTAACCATAAAGTGGGTGAAAACTAAAGACAATATTGACACTGACACAGTTCTTTTTTACGTTCCGTTTCAACGATTTTACACAACATTTTACAACACAGACGATATACTGTTACAGATTTGGTTGTCAATCGCTCATTTTAACGTTTCGTTCCACTGTTTCTGATTTGAGATTAGAAACATTTCTTTTATTTTTCTCGAAAAATATGCATTCTCTGTTAATAAGAGTGATAACGTTTTAATCAGGGACCCAACCCCTACCACCTTGAACCCGTGTCACCCCTCACTTCGTGCCACTGGATACTAAAGTCAAGCCGGTAGGGGTTTGTGGCTAAGTAATAACAGCCGCCTGGGTTTATCGATCAGGTTAAGCTTTGCTTGCCGCGGTTGGTCCGTGGATGGGTGACCATTTTTACATACCAAGACCTCTCCGTGCCCCGGAAAGCACTTTATGCCATTGGTCCCGGCTGTCATTCGTGGATCTTTGACTGTCGTTACGGGTCGTCAGGAGCCCGAAAGTCTGACAACCAGTCTTATCGATGGTTGTGGAGGTCAGATAGGCAGTCGCTTCATGTAAAATACTGGTATTCAGCTCCATCTGGTAAGACTGGAAACCAACCTAGTTGGGAAAAGGCGAGGCAAATGATGACTCGATTAGTTATTATCTACTCAAGAATATTTTCAACGTTGTTGAGTTGGCTCCTAAAGCTAGAGTTTCCTAAAATTAAAACTCATAAATTAAAGCACACTTTGTAAACAAGCTTATTACAAATTAGAGGATTATATCCACGATAAGAATGCTTGGCAACATGCTGGTCCTGCTCCATAGGACAATGTACCTAGACTCTAGACAAAACCGAAAAATTTGCTAATTTAATTGTATAATGACAATATTATACAATATTATACAATATTATACAATATTATACAATATTATACAATATTATATGACATTAATTTTACATTCTGCGATAAACTGAACTCGCACACTGACTTATTATTTGTTATTTTTTTAGTAAAATCGTCTACATTAACAATATTTCTAAATATGTGAGCACCATTTATCTAACACATAATTAATATCTCCGTCATTGCTTAATTTTTAATTGATTTTACCTGTTGTGGTATAGTAATTTTATTCTAGGTACATCGTCTTCACTTATGATATAATTCATGTATACAAATTATTGTAAAACAGTTCAAAAGAGTAAAGGCTTGTACAGAGTACTTGCGACACTAGTAGCAGAATTTCTTTGTCGGTGCCTGTGGCGCCCGCGATATCGCGCGAGTCTGTACGGGCCTTAACGGTGGAGTTTCTTGCCCATTCTATCTCTATGCGAAACTACCTTTTGGAGGGGCAAGTAGAATCAATTTTATTTCCTTGTAAATTTTGACGTTTAAAATTGCCATTTAAGTGACACCCTAATGTCAAACCCCAGTGCCAATATTTTAATAACAGCCGTCACTGCGGCTGATAGGTGTCGGTCACCGCTGTCATTCGAAGCCCTGGATTTAGTTATCCAGATTTGTCGGACTATCTGTTATCGACTTGAATGACTGCCTTCGGACAGTCATTTTATTTACGTAAGTACGTTAAATGATATTCGTAAGAAATTGACAGAATTATCCCAGTGCTGTTTCGTTTTCTCCTCTACCAGTCGTTATTTCTCCTGACACTGTTTATTTTGTTTATATGTATGTATGTAACAATGTACCGTAGAATGGGGCTATTTGGATTTTCGGGGGTTATTTGGAACAAAGCAATGTGTTGACATAATTTCGAATTGTGATCTTTGTACGAAAAATTGTAAAAGTAAACAAGACCAGAAATAAAATAAAAGCTATCTATGGTGTTTTGGTAGAATTTATGTCAACTCAAATCTTACAATTAATTTATTCCAAATAACCCCCAAAAATCCAAATAGCCCCGTTCTACGGGATTACTTTTTTTTTTTTTTGGAGTTATCTATCCAATAAGTTTTATTCCGGTTATTAATTTAAAAAAAAAACAGTTTACAAGCATTTGTTGAACCTTTAAACATACCACACAAACCATCGCAGGTTTTACAGCGATATGGCCAGACAAGCCATACTTCTATGGCTTATGTTGCACCTGCCACGTTTTGACTCTGCATTACCCTAAGGTTGACTGGTAGAAAATGCCTCGGGCATTAAATCCGCCTTTGTACAGTGGTTCCGATTCCCTTGTTCGCAAACTAAACTAAATTAAGTTCAGTGCATCTTTTTCTTTCTATTTCATTAAGAAAAGGACAGAAGATAAATTTTAGTTAAGTCCTGTCAAATTAAGCAGCGCCTGTCACTACTCCATACAAGTTTAGACGTGATTAAAAACTTGCCGACTAAAATTACGTCAATTTACGTCAAGCGCTGATTAATTTGACAGGACTAGACTAAAATTTATCTTCTGTCCTTTTCTTAATGAAATAGAAAGAAAAAGAAGCACTGAACTTAAATTTAGTTTAGTTTGTGAACAAGGGAATCGGCACCATTATCTTTTTACTTGTGCATAAAGTTTTAATAAATAAAATAAATAAATAAATGTCCCAAACATTAGAAATAATTTGGGCATCGCACTGCCCGTAACATAACAGTATTACATTAACTACGTGTCCATCATGTGATGACTCACTGACTCTGATAACGGCTCAAAGTACTCTCCAAAACCATTTTAAATCTAGGCATTGTAAGAAAATCGTGCATCAGGAATAATGCAACGACTTTCACCACTTACATAGTTAATACACTACACAATTTGGTCGCCCGCACCTACATCCACGTTCCCAATAAACGATTCACAAAGCGCCGCATTACGAAATAATTATTAACAGAAAAACCACAAAAAACTCTTCGAAATTAGTTCCCGATGACAGTCAAAAAATATATGTATATTTTTTTGTAGGTTATGTTTATAAAAAACGATGGTCGAAGCGCCATGGCCGACGCGCGGTCCCTTTTCGCCCAGCAGGACATCGCCCGTTCCGACTTTTGGTACTAAATTTCTGTGTGGCATATTTATTCGGTCCCGAGATTATTTTCTACTAGGATTTTATGATAATCGGGTTCTCTAACGACTAATGAATTACGTTCGCGCATAGATACGGGACTTTAAAGGACATGGGTGACAATTGGGACCGTTTTTATCGTTCGTTTCAAGATAACCATCTCGGTCGTGTTGGTAAGGCGATTAGAAGGTAATTATTGCTTTAAAGTGTTGATGTTTCTCGCGTTTTTCCTTTGACATGATGTTTTTTTAAATGTCTGCTTCCAGTGTTTTAGTTAACGTCTTTTTAACCCTCCTTACTTTTGACTTGTTTTAGTTTGACTTTAATATTAGTGTCCTGCCTGTGATGACTTACGGAGCCGAAACGTGGACACTCACGGTACTGCTAGTCCATAAATTCAAGGTAGCTCAGCGAGCTATGGAACGGGCTATGCTTGGAGTTTCTCTGAGGGATCGAATCCGGAACGAGGTGATTCGGCAGAGAACCAAAGTTATCGACATAGCTCACAGAATAAGCAAGCTGAAGTGGCAATGGGCCGGCCATATTAGCCGTAGAACCGATGACCGTTGGGGTAGACGTGTTCTTGAGTGGAGACCGCGAATCGGCAAACGTAAGGTAGGACGTCCTCAGGCTAGGTGGAGCGACGATCTCCGCAGGGTGGCTGGTAGCAGCTGGATGAGAGTTGCCGAAATCGAGCTGAATGGCGTGCAATTGGAGAGGCCTATGTCCAGCAGTGGACTGCTATAGGATGATAATGATGATGATGATGATTAGTGCAAAACTTTTATTGTGCCATTAAAAAAGAGGCATACTTAATTTATCAGGTTTATTTCCTTTATTTCATAAACAAACATATCTATACACATATATGAAATTTAAGTGTCTGTTTTTAATGTCAAAATAACAGCTTTTTACTTAATGCATATGCGTTTTTACATTTTCGTCTGCCTGTTTATTCCGGCTAATCTTCGAAACGGCTGGACTGATTTTAACGGGACTTTCACCGGCAGATAGCTGATGTTTAGGAGTACTTTTATTTTAGAAAAAGCCACACGGCCGCAGGCAGCAGCCAGTATTAGATAATAAAACCAATAAAAAAAAAAACTAGCCTACCGGTATCGGGAACAGGGTCCAAGCTACCGGTGGTCAGGGTTCCAGGGAGAGCAACCTCCTAACAATGCGAGCCGTGTCCAGAAGTACTGCTTTCTGAATCAAGCCCTTGATCCAGCTACCCAACGAGGGCCTCCTCAGGTGTTGATCGAGGCCCTTGGCTATTTAGATATTAGGTTTATTATTATTATCATTTATCTAGGTAGATAGTAGATATAGGTAGATTTGAGTATCCTCCAATGCTCAAATAACTCTCCCTTGAGTTATTTCGACGCCATTAGGTATGTTGTGTATATCCGTGACATTGTAATAGGATTCTTTAATTGGATATTTTAACACAAGTTTTCATGATATAAAGTTTGGCCTAGTACGTACCTATTCAATAATTTTTCTATCTTAGTGACTACAAACTTAAGAAACAACAAAATTCGATCTAAAGAAAAGCGGCCACATTCCTCTAGATGGTATTTTGTTGCTTCGTGTCTCAATAAGAAACTTTATAAAAGGTATTAGAAAATTCTAGACACACTTACCGAGGTGTCTTATTAAGCCGTTTTGCATAATTCCTTCTCAGTCACGAGATAATATTTGTTTAATGTAGTGGCGCTATTGAACCGTTGTATATGTAGTACGTTTAACTTAACTTCATGTGTTGTAGTCTTGTATACCTATACGACATATTGGTTCTCCGTATTGACCTATAACTTTGTAGACTTGCTCAAGTCTGATGACAAAATAATACTATAAAAGTTTCAGATGTAAGGAACTTCACGTAGATGGGAATTGGTGGAACAAAAGTAGACTTAAGAAGTTGTATACACAAGAAGTGTTTAGTATAAAATTACGTAGTTTTATAACACACAGGGTGAAAAATACTTTATAGAAATATTGTTATTTGGAAATGCGTTCCTTGCGAAGCATGTATGACGTGAATGATAGGCTGAAATATGATATGATAAGGCAATGGTGCGGTTTGAAAGTTGTAGAAATTTAATAGAGTATGCTTCGATGGTCTGGTCATGTTGAGAGGATGAATGAAAGGCGACTTACAAAAGGTACCTATTTACAAGGCAGATGTGAGTGGATACACCGGGAGGGGACGCCCCAGTAGGACATATAGTGACCTAATTGGTGATATTCTTCAGAAAGGTCAGGTGCGTAGCACTCGCAATCGGCGTGCATGTATACAGTGCCAGTTTTAGCATTACCGGCGCCCTGGGCGAGGATTATATGGCGCCCTCTTTCTACTCTCCAGTAGGTACACACATGTGAAAAACGACAAGGGAAAAAATTAAACCAACCATTTTATTTCAATATAAAACTTTATCCTTTCTATCGACAAACTCTCATATTGGGGTATCGAAGTCTGTGTATTCTGCAATTTCATTTTCGAATGACAAAGTTGCCAAGTTTGTCAAACTCGATTGAGATATTGTCGATCGCAGATAGGTTTTTATCAGCTTAAGTATCTAACACATGGTTAATTTATCCGTCAATGCTTCATTTTTTTATTGTTATCACCTGTTGTGGTATAGCAATTTTATTCTGGGTACATCGTCTACACATGTAATGATATAATTGATGTATACAAACTATTTCTTATTTTTATTTTTTTATTATTTTTTATTCAAAAGACCATTTCAGACACCAATCTACATGGTCTTCACATGATTTGACCAAGATTATGTCTGGACTTTAAAAGAGACTGTGATCTCTGAGTTTGTTTCGGTCTTTCTTCTCAGAGTAGTCAGATACGAAACGCCGACATCATCTAGTTTTAAAATATGATTGACGTGTAAAAGTGTTTGTAAAAACCTACTTACAGAAATAAAATCATTTATCATTTATTGTAAAACAGTTTAAAAGAGTAATGGTGGAGTTTCTTACCCATTCTTCTCCATGCGAAACTACCTTTTGGAAGGGGCAACTAGAATCAATTTCATTTCCGTGTAAATTTTGACGTTCAAAAGTGCCATTTATGTATGTGCCTTTTGAATGAATGAATGAATGAAATGCATCGACCCCAGCGTGGTTTAACCAGACTCGATTACTCGAATGAACCCAAAGATTCACACTAGCCCCTGGAGCCTCATGTTTCATGGGACTACAGTGGCTATTGTATATCAAGGAGTAGACCGGGGGCACGATAATGGTAGTAAAGACGTATCCATAGGATACGGAAGGATTATTAGAGCCTCCCAGATATGCATCCTTAAGCAAGCAATGGAATAATAGAAAGACGGGTGATATTTATCGGGACATCTTTTAACGACGTCGCAGCCATTTTGGCTCAGGTCCAGCGCTTTCTCGACTCCTTTCTGTGTCACTGCTATGCTGTGTTATACGATACACGTTTCTGTTTCCAAAGTCTGTGAAATAAATGCTTTGACTTTGACTTCAAGCTTAGAATAACTCCTTTCACCACTCGCTAGCATTACAGATATATTGACTAATATTCTCAATGAAAGAAGGCGCCTCTTCATACCCGGGACCCTTGGGTGGTCGCCCAAACGCGCCCTGCCCTAACGCCGCTACTGCATGTATGACCAGAGGCCCTAGTGTGAGTTTCTTTTAACCATCTCGATTGCATCGAGCGCGTTCGGCGTTCCGATTGGCCTCCGATTGGCACTTGACCAATCGGAGTGCTGAACGCGCTCGATGCCTAAATTCGAAATGGTTAAAATAAACTCACACTAGGGCCTCAGATGTATGATTGTAAACGAAGCAAATGGTTTATATAAGGATCGTAGCAAATGGCGTACTATAGTTTCTGCATTTCGGCAAACTCAGAAAATTTGTATAAATGTTATTAGAGATCGGATATTCGGATGCATATTCACCTAAAGTTGAGATGTTGGGTAATATGGAATACGCTTTTCTATCGAAAAAATCCCGCGGTTCTGGGATCTACAAGTTTAGGTTTCTAATATGTTTCTGGCATATTTACTTATTTTCAAATGTTGGTAAAAATCCCAATTTTAAATAAATATGCATCAGATTAGTTATGCAATCCAAGAATCACGGGTTTTTTTTTTTTGAAATATGTTTTTAGAAGTCACATACTACACATATGACTAGTTATAAATTCCTGTTGTTTCTGGCGATTAACTTTAGGTAAATATGCATCCGAATATCCGATCTCTAGTTATGTGCCTCATATTTCATAGCATACACTTAAAACTCGAACACAGCACTGTTGCTAGAGTACAGGGCCTCAAATCTGCTATAACAATAGTGTCAGAATGGTCTATCATTGATGTCATAATTGTTGATTTTGACAAGTTTGGTAATCTACTAATATAATGGCGTCATTATGACTTTCCGATGGTCAGCCACTGACACTCCATTGAAAGAATTGGTAATCTCGTACATAATGACAAATGAAACTTCCTACTAAACTTCCAACTTCCTACTACTTCACATTACATATAACACTAATAAATAATATGTAAAAATATATATAAATGAAATCTGGCATGAATAAATGTTCTAAATGCCATTGTAATACAATTCTATTACGAGACCATTGACCGACCAATGATCGACCATTATGAATTTAGCAGATTACGAACTTTTAGCAAAATGACAATGGGTTCTTGTTGGAGTGACGAATTTATAAAAATAGCAGACTTGGGCCCCTATAAGTAGATAGAAGTTACCAATGTCTCGTAACTAAATCTAATCTATTTATTGTATAGATCTTGATCTTTTGATAACAAAGAGACCAATACTTTAAATGGTAATCTGTGGAGAACTTAGTGGGTAGCATAATTATTTTAAGTTGTATTTAAGATATTATGACTGTTTCTTATTGTGCTACTGTTAGTTTCTCCTTAAATAAATAAATAAAAGGAGATATAGAGAAGGAGAGAGCCTTTTTTATTTTTTTATTTACACTTCTCGCACACAATAAGGTACAGTGGCCAGCATATCAAGCTACATGAAACTATCAAATTTCTCCAAACGATTTGAAACTTTAAAATGTTAATGTTTAAGTTCAAAATTAAATTTCGTTAAGTTTAAGCCGACCATGTCTCATCTTTTTTATGCTCTTTTTATGTACTATAGAGCTACCATTCAGTCATATGTCTTTCATTGACTTGAATGTGCCCTGGCGGCTGAGAGTAGGTATGTCATGCTCACTCAGATGTCTCGCTGATAGTGGCGCGTGTGTTGAATAATTTAGCTCTCTTCAAAATGGTTGAGCTGAATGGTGCTAATCCATGCATCTTGTTCGTGAACGGGCGCCGTCAGCTAGGACTGGTCAACTCTTAGCTGCCACGGCTTATTATTTTTATTTTTTTAACTGTTTTGTTTTTATTTGTTGTACCTACCTACCGTGGACACTTTTAAAGTGAAGGTTTTTTTTTTACATCCTTCTAACATTTAGTTACAAATTCAACATTAAAGATGTAACTAATATTTTTGTAAAAATTTAATTTAAAGAGTGCCCATAGAGTTTCTTGCCCGTTCTTCTCCATAGGTACCTACTACGCTTTGGAATGGGCATGTAGCTTCATTTTTCTGACCGACTCCTCGACAATTCAAAAGTGCCCGTAAATGGTTTAATTGAAATAAATGACTTGAGTTTGAGTTATGTGCACAAGTTTTTGTGACAAATAAATCTATTTTTCTTTCTCTTTCCCCCCTATTCCTCCAAAAACAGTAAAAATAACAAACTACCGTCATAAAAATTACCCCTAATGTCTGGCAGAGCATCAATACGCTATCAATAATTATCATTGGTCCAGAGCATCATCCATCAATGACTTGAATGATGGATCGTGGCACCGCGTCGCTTGACCCCGCGCGGACATTACTTCTTCGTGGAGGATGTAATTATGACGAGGTTGGTATTTTTGAGTGTTTAAGTGTGGATGTTATTAGAAGCAGTACTTACAGGCAAATATTTACATTGAAAAAAAACGTGGCTGCCTTTGGGGACTGCCAATAGAAGTGAAAACTAAGTACATATAAACACAGTATACAAGACAATATACATATAGCTCATGGAAAGCGTTCTGTGACGATGACGCGATTTCCATGATTTTTTTTTCACCCAAAAACTACACATACATACACAGTATACATAATTATAGCTCATGGAAAGCGTTCGGTGACGATGACGCGAGTTCCATGATTTTTGTTCACCCAAAAACTACACATACATACACAGTATACATAATTATAGCTCATGGAAAGCGTTCGGTGACGATGACGCGAGTTCCATGATTTTTGTTCACCCAAAAACTACACATACATACACAGTATACATAATTAAAGCTCATGAAAAGCGTTCGGTGACGATGACGCGAGTTCCATGATTTTTGTTCACCCAAAAACTACACATACATACACAGTATACATAATTATAGCTCATGTAAAGCGTTCGGTGACGATGACGCGATTTCCATGATTTTTGTTCACTCAAAAACTACACATAAATACACAGTATATAGGTACATAATTATAGCTCATGGAAAGCGTTCAGTGACGATGACGCGAGTTCCATGATTTTTGTTCACCCTAAAAGTGCACATAGGTACATACACAGAATACATATATGTAGCTCATGGAAAGCGTTCGGTGACGATGACGTGAGTTCCATAATTTTTGTTCACCCAAAAAGTGCTCAACGTGCCTAAAGAACTTTTCACTTCAAAAAGAAAATCTGTTTAATCCGTCAATCAGATAATAAAAAAATATTAGTCACTTATTTTTTGCTATATCATATTAATAAAAAATTACTTAGATAAAACACATTAAGCTTGGAGAGTGGCGGCTCGTTACGTCACAGCTACGTATAAAATCTAGCGAGCAGTGACGTCATGTCATATTTGAACTCTATGTATCATCGTAATGTTTTTCTTACGTAAAAAAAATCATGCTCTAAAAGTACGCCAATATAGCCCTACGAAGCGGGACTAAAGTGACCACTTTAGTGTCTAGGGAGTGAAAAGTAATTAGTTTTTTAATTTCCTTCATGTGACATAGACAAACTCAAACAGCCAGTAGGTAAATATACTAATATCTGTGGACCATCTTCATTGAGAAAATGTTGAGAGTTTTAGTTCCATGGTTTTTCCGCAAAGAAGGTGGCCCCATGTGTTTTAAATTGTTAATCTGTGTGGTTTAGAAGAAAAAACTGACCGCGAAAATTTTAAAATTTTTGTCGAGTGTAAATTTGTTCGGTTTTAAATATTTTTTTAGGAATGTCTTAGTGACAGTGAAGAGTTTGACGTCGAGCAAAGTGCAAAAGACATTATAGATATCTTTTGCCACCAAAATCGCGGAAGATTTAAGTAATATTTATTAAATGTTTTTGTACTAAATTGGCTATTTTTCTCGCACTCAAAGTGAAAAGTACAGTTTGCACCTCGAGACTAAACGCCAACTTAATATACCCTCGGTTTCATTGACTCCCTCGCACGCTCGGGAGTCAAACCACCTCTGGTATATTATGGGTTCGTTTAGTCCCTCGATATAAAATATACTATTAATAATCTACGTGAAGGACAAAATAAAAGTTTTAATCATTCCTATTGTAAGCTTATTAAGTCCTTATTTAAGAAACCAAAGAGCCGAATACTCAAACGCAACCCAATACTAAGTCACCGTTAGGTACTTTTCAGTTTATTTCAGTCTCTGACATTTTAAAGTACATATTGTTATAATAACACCACCTTGTAAGTAACCTGAGCCAGTAAATATTCTATTAAAGCTATCTAACAAATAAGTAACGAACACACAAAAAATACAACCTCATTTTTAGGGTTCCGTAATCAACAAGGAAGCCTTATACATAGTTTAGCCATATCCGTTTGTCTGTCTGTCTGTCTCTCCGCGGCTTAGCTCAGAGACTCTTGGTACTAGAAAGCTAAAGTAATTTGGCATGGGTATACATATTAATCACACCGACAAAGTATTAATATAAAATCTTTTTTTTAGGATCTCCCTTGCGCGTAAAGTGGATATGATATTTTTTTTCTCGTCTATCCCATGGTGTGGCGCATCGCTGGATAGGCCGTTCAAAAATATTGGGAGTCAATGAGAACCATTTTTCAATCAAGGGATCCGTTTGGGTTAAATTAAGCTTTAAAGTGCTCATTTTTGTTAGAATCAAGTGTGTGACCCTGCCAGCTAAATGTTTGTTTTTCGGTATGTGAAAAAATCAGAGTAGTAGTATACATAAAGAAGTTAAAAGAAAACTATCACAACTAAGAAGGCTTTACAAGTTAACTAGTAGTCCACCAACTTACATATTTTGCAGTTGGAATTAGGGCATGCACCCAGTTCCGAAATACCCGGGTATAACCGGTTTCTCAGAACCGGTTCCGAAAATGAAATATTTGTATGACCTACAAGTAGTTGTTCCAGGTCTGGCTGTTTGTGTATGTGAGTTTAAATGTTTGTAAACGCACCCACGATACAGGAGAAATTCCTAGTGTGGGGCAAAGTCTTTTTTTATTTTTTTAATAAAAAAAATAAAATAAAATAAATGTTGATTTGATATAATTTACCAATTTACTATTTCATACCTCGTATAATTTCGTATCCTCTCAGTTAGAGAAACTGAGAGGATACGAAATTATAAGGAGATATTTTTCTGATTATTTATAACTTTCAGTCGGAACCGGGTGGAACCGTGTTACCCGGTTCCGACAGAACAACTCTCAGAACCGGTTCTCAATTCCTGGAACCGGTTCCGGTTCTGCATGCCCTAGTTGGAATGTATGGGAGAACATGTTTTTCAACTACAATGTTAAGTTTGTTCTTGGGATAAATTCATCCCAACTACGGAACCCTTCATTGTGCGTGGTCCGACACGCACTTGGCCGGTTTTTTTATTTAGTTAAACTGTAACTTTCAAAATCAACGATAAAGTATGACATAATTCTTAACACTTACCTAATAGCATAAAGTAGAAACTACACTTAACAGGGAACATTACTATGAACTTTTAGAGTTAAAAAGTACACATACACATAAGATAAATATTAAAAGTAAACACTTACATAAAAATGTCAAAATATTATTCTAACGTGGCAATAAAGTCGTGAAATAAGCACGTATACTTAATATTATATTAAATGAAAAATATTTGATTGACCTTAGCTATAATGATATGGAGTAAAAATAGGTTTATAAAAATAATGTCGGTACACTATACTGTGAAATTAACAGTTAATTCAACAGTTGTTTATATTCCAGTGCATGTATCTACGAACCAGAATACCATAGCTAGGTCAAAGGGGATTTTCTGGGGTTAGACTAGAAGTCGACCCCAACATAGTTGGGAAAAGGCTGCTGCAAGTGGGATAGCACGCGTGGATTAAAAAAAAATCACTGAAAAAAATATTTAGCCTAACTACTTCGGCTATTTCAGGAATAATCAAAGTTTGACAAGACTTTATAAACGATACGTAGATTTAATAAAAGTGATTTGTCTATAAAATACACAACATCCTTTTGGTTTTGGTTATTTATGTTGCTTAAAGTTATGTGGTCACTTTTTTGTGTTACATGTTGACGAAAGTTTGGTATGTATACCTAAGTAAACATTTTCTTCAGTGTAGTTACATTAAAAACAGACACTTCAATTCTATTTATTTGTATAGAAAAAGCCACACGGGTGATGCCGCGGGCTGCAGCTATAGTTGGAATATATTGAAGATCATGGATTCATTCAGTTTTGGAAATAAAAAATGCTAGAAAATAAAAGTGGTATAACGACCGCTATTGCCACGCTAAAACACGACAACTACACCGAGACGCGTAGGTTATCGTCAAACACTCGAAAATCTTCCAAATCTCACACAAACTCCCAAACAACAGTTATCAAACCTCTTTCGAACACACTTATCGGCCACTTTTAATTTGGTAACCTTACCAATGTGGCTAGAGGTTACCATCACAAAAAATAACCCATAAATTAAATAATTTATTCCCAAAGCGGACGGTTTAACGTGGCTCGTGTAATATTATAATGGAGGACAGGTTCTTTGGTGAGCGCCGCTTCCTAGCCATTAAAGAGTCTAGATACTAACTGTCATAGTAAAGTAAACGTAATATGCTCGTTTTGAATGCTTAATCGGTTTCCATAGAGTGGTGGGGCCCGTGAGACTGGATTTGCGTTTTGTGAATATTGTACGACGACGACGTCTGTGTGTTTTGTTGTTTTTTAGGGTTCCCTAGTCAACAAGATTCGCCATGTCCATCTGTCTCTCTGTCCGCGGCTTAGCTCAGAGTCTCTTAATACTAGAAATCTGTGATTTGCATGGGTATACATATTAATATAATTGCAATCGTGTCATTAATATTTTATATACTTAGATTATTTTCTATGTTGTGAATGTGAGAACGTTGTAGGCCTAGTAGTGTAGATTTGTTGGCACTTTTCTATTTTGTTAAGTACCTGGTAATTGTTGAAAGGCCTACACTGTCCTCCCATACCTATTATCACTGTTACGAGTATTTAATAATATTGTAAAGCCAATTATTTTTAAAAGAGTAACCGTGGAGTTTCTTGCCGGCTCTTCTCCATAGGAAACGACTAATTGGAACCGTGCACCTAGCTTCTGACGTTTCATAAGTGCCCATGTAGGTTTATGTGGAATAAAAATTTTGATTTTGATTTTGATTTTGAATCAGACCGACAAAGTGTTAAAATAAAATCTTGGAATATGTATACCCGGCACGTGAAGTGGGGATGATATTTTTATTTTCTGGTCTATCCCATGTTGTGGAGTATCGTCATATATTTCAGGTTTGTGAAAACGATTTTTCTATTCAGGAATTCGTTTGCGTAATATTAAGCTTTAAAGTGCTAATTTTTGTTAGTCAAGTTTGTGTCCCCTTGCCAGCTAAATGGTTGTATTTGGAACTGTGAAAAAAATCACAGTACCTAGTAGTATATACACCGTGGCATTTTAGTCGTCTTACAAAGACAGCCCACTTCTTATATCCAAGGACTACTATAAATTCACGTAAAAAAAAAATTTTTTTTAGAACATTTTTTTTTAATTAATTATGACGCTGGACCTAGTTTAAAACACCCTGTTACGAGTGCAGTCCGAGCCTTGTGATACAAGGGCG
The DNA here is from genome assembly GCA_947523025.1 of Dryobota labecula. NCBI lineage: Eukaryota > Metazoa > Arthropoda > Insecta > Lepidoptera > Noctuidae > Dryobota > Dryobota labecula. The sequence goes on from OX383303.1 coordinate 15,398,290, forward strand.
CCGCAGAATGGATTTAGATTAAGTTTAAGTTGCAATAGTAAGAAACACATTTTTGCGTTAGGGTGAATGAACTCTGATAAAGATGTCGCCGTTCCATTCCGCGGCGCCCTTGTAACAAGGCTCGGACTGCACTTGTAACAGGGTGTTTTAAACTATGTCATGCGTCATAATTAATAAAAAATAAAAAATAATCTAATGTCCAAAAAAAAAATTTTTTTTTTTGCATGTATGTTTAGTAGTCATTAGGTAAATTCATCGCAACTACCCTTCATTGTGCGTGGTCACAAGCGTGGTGGTGGTTTGTAGGGTTACGTATAAAAATGGTAAAAAGGAACCCTTTTCGTGCGACTCAGTCTTCCATCTGTCTGTCACAGCTGGATATCTCAAGAACTACTAATGCTATCATCTTGAAATTTGGAATAGTTTTTGATGACATTTGCCCAACTATTTTGCAAATAAGAAAGATTTTTTGCAACATGGTTTGAACGGGTTTCTTAAAAATTCGAAGTGGGGCTATTTCGGCATATGGGGTATAATATGAAAGTTATTATTATTTATAGTATGAAGTTGGTTTCAGGGGTCGTCTATTTAGGATCTCCAACAAAAGATATAGGCAGACAAGACAAAAAAAAGAAAGAAAAAGAAAAAATTTGCGTACTTGTTAAAAACAACCTGTATAACATCATTTGCACACAACGTCAAAAAAAAAAACTTAATAAAAAACTGTAAGTATTTATTTTGAAACCGCCTCTTTATTTATGCAAAATATTTTTCTTCTCCTTAAAAAATAAAAAAGTAATACCATTATTTTTTAAATTTAGAACTCAGCATTAAGGCGAAAGCATCAGGGTAGATGATTTTATTGATTACAATTATTCTATAAACAAATATTTGATACGGCCGCGAATCATATTTAGATAAACATACAACCTCACACTGACCTGCAAATAGCATAAAACTTTAGAAAATTTTAATTTCGCGGGCGACCTTTGTGCATGCCCCTTAAACCAACTTACTGAGATCTCATTTAATTATTCATACCACGATTCAAGTAGGTATTCCCATAATTACCAGGTTATTATTAAAAATGCCCTGAGGCATCGTCTTGAAACAATAGCTTTAAATATTCATGTTGCTAATAGAGAAATGTTTGAACAAATTACTTGAATCAACTTGGGAATGATAGAATCTTGTAAAGCCAGTTTCAAGGGTGGATAATATAGTCGTCTATTTATGTATTTAGGATGTCCAACAAAAGATATAGGCAGACAAGACAAAAAAAATAAAGAAAAAGAAAAAAATTGCGCACTGGTTAAAAACATCCTGTATAACATCATTTAGAGGTGTTTTTAATCAGTGCGCAAACTTTTTTTGGTGGTTCAGTATCAGTGATAGAACTCATTTCCAATATTTTTTTCATTATTATATTACTTTTTTTTTTGGTCCTACTTGAAATCAGCAAAATATGGACACAATCTATTCGTAATAATATCAATGGGCGAGCGCACAGCTGATAGATACCTACTACTGCGTTCCGCTTCACTGATCGCACTGCCGGCCGCGCCGGCGCGATGCGCGACGAGTGTCCATTATACCAGTTTCAAAATAAACATCTTTCGTTAACTATAACTTCATTTTTTTTGTACTAAGACATATCAAAATAAGAAATAGGTATATAATAAAACACGTTTAAGTTTCATTTGACAAAATTTCCGCACCGATTAAAAACTTCCTGTATTAATAACTAGCTGCTGCCCGCGTGGCTTTTTCTAAAATAACATCTTATAACATCAGCTATCTGTCAGTGAAAGTCCCGTCAAAATTGTTCCAGCCGTTTCGGAGATTAGCCAGAACAGACAGCCAGACAAACAAAATATATATATTATAAGTCTTTACTTACTTATAATATATATATTTTTGAATAAATACGATCTACAGGAATGTGAGGCCGTTTTTATTTAGATCGAATTTTGCTGCTTCGTGTCTCAATATGAAACTTTAAAAAAGGTATTAAAAAATTCTAGACACACTTACCGATATAGTTGATTGAGCCGTTTTTCATAATTCCTTCTCGGTCACGAGATAATATGTTTTAAAGGAGTAGCGCTAGTGGACCGGTGACAATTTAACGCTCTTAACCGTTAGCAGTGAAATAATAGAACCAAAACGAATTCTTAATAGGCCCATCTTTCATGACGCTACTCTTAAGTACCGTGTTACAAACTCAAGTCACCAGTGAGTAGCCAGAATGCCACGGCACTAGTATTTCAATAGGTCCGTACACGTCGCAACCAATCACAAATTAGTTAAGGTCTGTTCCAAAAATATCTGCTAAATATGTAAACAAATGGATCAGCGGGTAATTGTGTAACACACAGTAGCAATGGGTATCATTTTGACAGTTCGACAACATTCGTTGCGTTATTTAGGTTGTCGAGCAAAATGTTTTTTCGGGGTAAGTAATATATGATACAATTACAAAATCTCTAATATTTACAAGATATAACAACTGAATCTATAATATAATTTTGATATAATGATCAGTTAATATAATAAACGATTGATAATAATTTTATTGATATATTACAATTAAATGAAAGAAAATTTAAAACTCATATAAAAAGTACACTTTGTAAACAAGCATATTACAAATTAGAGGATTATATCCAAGATAAGAATGCTTGGAAACATGCTGGTCCTGCTCCATAGGACAATTTAGAGTCTAGACAAAATCAAACTGGTTGCTAATTTAACTGTATAATTTATATTTTTTATGATATTAATTTTATTTTCTGTGATTAATATTTTAACTCACACACTGACTTATTATATGTTGTTTTTTTTTTTTTGGGAAATCATATACAATGTTTTTAAATATGTGAGCACCATGTATCTATCGCATTTATTAATTTTTCTGTTATTATTTCACTTTTCATTCTTTTTACCAATTGTGGTAAGTAATTTTGATTAATTTTTTTATACTTTTATTTTTTTATTCTAGGTACATCGTCTTCACCTATAAATATTAATTAATGTATATAAACTATTGTTAACATTTTAAAAGAGTAAGTATGGAGTTTCTTGCCCATTCTTCTCCATACATAAGTACATTTTGGAAGGCGCAACTAGAATCAATTAACGTAATTCATGTAATTTTTGACGTTCAAAAGTGCATCTTCGTGCCTATTTGAAATAAATTATTTGACTTTGACTTTTAAAATAACTAATTTTTATAAGCATAACATTATATTGAATATAAAATCGTTAGATATACCACTCAAAAGACATAAAACCTAGTTATTCTAATATGATTTCTATCGTAGTTAGTAACCTGAATAGATACTCCTAGTAACTGATAACCACCTGCCAAAATAGCATAATATGCACACACGGTCACTGTTCTAACCTAACCTAACCCAAATGATTCAACAACAATAGAGGGGATCTGGCGCTTGGCGGCCGCTACGGCGGCACGCGCGCTTCGCTCGCTCGCCTACGCGTATTAATGGTCACTGATCTAACCTAATCTAACCCAAATGATTCACCAACAATAGAGGGGATCGGTCGCTCGGCGGCCGTTCCCGCCTTAGCCTTCTAACCTTACCTATCCGAGATGGATTGCTCTGAATTAGGGTGTTAACCATAATGATATGTAATATCAATATATATTATAAACGATAGACCTAATGATTTTCGAATAAATAAACGTTATATCCAATAACGTTATTAGAAATAAGTTTTAGAGTATATAAATGTTATATGTGAAGAAATTATATCAGCAGTTGGTATATCTCACGTTTATTATATCTTGTGAACGTTACTGAAATTAAAATATACCAAATAACATTATATGATATGAGACGCACCCAATTTTTCGAACATATGAAGCAGTAGATTAGCAATATCCTTCAAAATTATTCAGATTTTGATTGAGTGTGTTACGCAATTAGGGTGCAGAAAACGTACCTTTGGATGCCAATTTGTACTACGACTTACAAATTGAGTGCTTTGATTTAGTTATTGGAATATTAAAAACCCGAAATTCTAATTTTAAATCACCTTACAGATGTTTTTCATTTGACAATTAAGATTAATTTTATAACCTCCATTTTCAATGACAATTTTTCAATTACAATGTAATAATGTTATTCTTCTTCTTCGGTTCGCTGGCACGACGGTATTTCAGATCTTGTTGGCCCAACATTTCGCCACTTCTACTGCATCGTCGGTGGCAGTGCAATGTTATTCAAACAATAATTGTTTGAATAAAAACTTTTTATTATTGCTTTGACTACTTTGACTTTGGTCTTCATCTGTATCATTGGGTTTTGTATATTCTTGTTTTCTATTGGGTCTTGCTTCATATGTAGTTATAGTATATTGGGTAACTCTCAACTTTTCAGATCATCAAGTCTTTTTGGACTTAAAATTATTACCTCACTAGAATTGGTCAGTTCTTGTTGAGGTGTCGCTGGTCCAGCTGGTACCTTGGCAGGAGATATTTCGGCACGCGGTATTTCGGGACGCGGTACTTCGGGATGCGGTGCTTCGGTACGCGGTACCTCTTCATTATTCTTTAAATTAGTGATTGATCGGGTACTTTCAGGTCTATAGGGTTCACCAGTTGAAATATAGCTAACTTGTGACTTATAACAGACTACACAATTTTTTTCTTCTGTCTCCGGGCTTTCCGCATGTAACTCAAGATTATTAAGTTCATTTAATGGTATTTCCGTTTCATGTACTTGTACATCCTTGTAATTGTCTACTTTATCATTTTCCTGGATATTTTCTGATCCCTTATCTAATGTGTTTTCTTTCTTGTTGCTAGGTGATCCATTTGGTGCCTCAAGAGTATTGTTTGTATCAAGTATATCATCTAAATTGTTGAGTTCTTCTATGGTTATCAGTAGATTATCTGGATTAGGATTGGGCTTTGGATCATTCCATAACTCAGGTTCAACTTTAACGCACATCTCATAGTCTAGATCAGCCACCGGTGAAACCGCTTTACTTTCTCTAGCTTTGCTTTTCTTTTCTTTAGAATGTTCTGGTTTATTCGCTGGTTGTGATTCCACTTCTTCACTGCTTCCTTCTGAGCTCTTATCTTCTGTAGATGTATCTTTTGAGCCCTTTTTTCCGTAATGCCAATATAATTCTTCATCAGCTTCAGGTATAGGTCCCCACTCATGTCCCTGGTACAAATAAGATTTGCCTCTTCTACCTCGGTATCCGAGTCTTGATGCCTCTTGATGTAGTTTGTCCTTTCGAGGTACGTCATTCAATCTTGCCATAACCAGTAGAGTTTCGTCCTAATAAAAACATGAAAGCATGATTTGAAGTTAGTCTGACTCTCACTAATACATAGTCTTCACATATAATTATAATTAATGTATGAGGAACAGGCTGTAAAGTTCACTCATACTCTATGGGAAAGAGAGGATCCTCCGACCAGAGGGGTGTTGTGTCTGGTGGCAACTGGCTCGAATAATTGTCAAACTTAAGTGGCAATGGGCAGGGGACATTGCTCGCAGAACAGATGGTCGATCCGGCCGAAAGGTTGGCGACCGCGTACCGGAAGACGTAGTGTTGGAAGGCCTCCCACAAGGTGGGCCGATGACCTTGTGAAGGCTACAGGAATCCACTGCTGGATACGGGAAGCACAGAACCGGTCAAAGTGACGGTGCTTGGGGGAGGCCTATATCGAGCAGTGGACGTCTTTCGGCTGAAATGATGAACACATGAATAAGTATACTCACGACGCAGTCCATAATTCCAAGAATGCGATTGTCTCCAGTCTGCTTCAAGCGAATATCACGAGGAGTGATTTTATGTCCTCCTTTTACTAAAAACATAGAAACATTTACTATTTTATTATTTTGATAATTTTATTTGCATCTAGCTTATCATGAGTTGGTTGCGTCAGTGTTAAGATTTGGAATCATATTTTGGGCTAACTGTAGTGAGAGGGAGGAGATGTTTAAGGCCCAGAAACAGTGTATTAGATCTATATCAAATCTAAAAAGCACAGATAGCTGTGAACCTATGTTTCGGTCTCTGAGGATAGATTGTGGTGCCTGGTCGTCTTACTGACCATGGTTTCCTTATTGTTATTAGTAATTAACTGTTTATTTATTTTACTTTATGGTCCTAGTTTTCTTTTTTTTTTTTTGTTATTTACTATGATCGTCGTATTTTTTTGATTTGTAAATAAATAAATCGAACCTATTATACCTATACAATTTATTGAACCTACTCGTATTTTCTAGAATTTTTTCTTTTTTATTCGCTGCAACAAATTAGCAACTAATTGTCCATACACATAAGCCTCTATTAATTTGATATTTATGGTGAGATACCTACCTACCTATAACCTGGAAACGAAATATAGCATAACTTTTTGTATATACGTTTGCATGTTTTTTATTTTTGCAACAATTACAACAAATTAGGACCTTTATTTTGATGCATCATTCGCCTATCTGCGTTATTTAGTTTCTGCGTAATCACCAGGCGATGACTACGGCAAGTGGCGGTTCTAGCGGCCAACTATCTTTGGTCATAGCGTCTTAGTTTTTTTTTTTGCAACAATTTTTTTTTTTTTTTTTACACCCAACGGGGAAGCTCTTAGCCTTCATCTCACCTGATGGTAAGTGATGATAAGGCCGAAGATGGAAGCGAGCTTCACACGGAATCCTCAACTACAGAGGAACTAAAAACTAAACCAGCGGTTAACTAAATTCAGGAAAAAAGTTGTGTATAGTAACAAATTACCACTAATTCCTGGCAAAGTTTAATCAAATTTTATGAGTTGACCGTGCGGTTGTAATGGACATGTATTATTTACTTTGATGAGTTTATGACATTATTTGATTGCATTTTTGTTGTACCATTTAGTTACGTATGGTCTAAATTGGATTGTTAATTCCTATATTATTTGCTCCGTATAATGGACGAATTTAAAATCAATTGATGCTGTGTAGCGTCCGACATCTTGATATTTGTACGCCGTTCAGGCAAAACATGACTGTCATAATTATAATTTTATGTAACATCTTGCATGCTATGTGTGTATATACTCATGTATTGGACAAATAAAAAATTATCTTATCATTTTGTGTTACATAATCCAGCATTACATAATTATGCTAGCGGGCACGCTCTTTACGCCAGGAGACTTTAATTTAGGTTTTTTATTTTTATTAACTGCCTCTGTGGTCTAGCGGTAAAACCACCTGTCTCAAATCCAGAGGTCCCGGGTTCGATTCCCAGCGGGGGCAAAAATTTCTGCTCGGTTTGGTTGATGGTAGGGCTTGTTCTAATTCCGCCTGGCTAGCTACCACCATCTTATCTAAGTCTGTCGCCAAAACAACAATGTTAACAGTATTTGTTGTGTTTCGGCAGTTAGAGGTAAGATAGCCAGTCCCAGGCAAGGGACCGTCGGTGGCTGGATAAAATCAGAGTTATGATTATTATCAGGAGGATTTAAAGCTACAGGCTCAGCTATAGCGCGTGCTGGCGCTTCGCTTACAAGCAAAGGTCGGGGAGGAACAAGGGTCGGGGAGGAGGGAAAGAGTCGGGGAGGAAGCAAGGGTCGGGGAGGAGCACAATAACACAAACTTTTTCGAAGACTATACACTACGAGCGGTAACGAAACCATAGCGACTTCTGATCGAGCTAGAGGGTACTAATTTCCCAGTATTAAATTAATATTCATCGCTATGATTCCAGTTGCTCTTTTCTAACCTAAACAGAAAGAATTTCTAAATTATACGAGTTTATCCAAAACATGATTGTTATAATTAATTGCCTATGTCCAGCAGTGGATGTGTTTCAGCTGAAATGATGATGATGATTACCTCTTGCAACAGGGTACGACCAGTACTCCCCCCTGTCGCTTCGTTCCACCAGTAAGCTTACATAATTTTGATTATCCTCCATCAATATTTGACGAGCTGACCACATCACGGGTAAGACAACATTCCCTTCCAATAATCTTTTCAGATGTTTGGTATGCTGAAAAATATTCAATTATTTCAACTTCTATGATTGGCAGAATACAGAATAACTGATAAAATGAGCAGTGGTGGCCGAGTGGCCACGACTAACGAGTTGTAGGTCGTAGGTTCGAACCCAGGAAACATCAAATCAGAATCATTGATCTTTTAATATACGTTTTTTATTAAAATACCTTTTGTTTTGTGTATAATAAATTATTAATTCGTCTTATTTGGGACACCGCTCCTGGATGGGCGAGTCCTATTACTGGCTGGACGTACGACGCGTTGCGTGAGCTCAGTACAGAAGACACAAGCTAACCACACAAGGTCACTGGCATATATCTGCGTCTTAACGTGCTTCCCGTAAGCACTCAATGGGTACAGAATAAAAAAAAAGTAGATGTTCAAAGAGTACTTACGTTAGCCGAAGGAAAAGTAAAAACAAGAGTGGTGAGTGATTTAAATGGAGCCCAGTAGTAGAACACAAACCATTTTTCGCGAAGAACGGAGAAAGGATTGAACCTGCCAAACTTGGAAAATTCCGAGCAATTAGTATAGTCATCGAAAGACATTCCAGAAGGGCCGTGCTTCACTTTGGCTCTTTTACTAATAGCAGTAACTAAACATGCTATAACTAACAATGTTGACGTCAACTTAACACGCGAAAATATCTCGGTAAATAACATTTTTGTTAAACAAAATTTTGTTAGTTCTTAAGTTAAGTACTAAATGTTCTTGCTACGTTAATCGCCGTTTAAAAGTAAACTAAATGGCTCTGGTACTAACGATCGCTCTTTATACTCAGTATTGAGGATGTTTCATTTTCATTTGTTTGTTAATTACTGGATGTGTTGCATTTTTACATCTGTTCGAAGAAATCGGTACACAAACGACATTATTTTCTTTTTCAAGAATTTATTTGTGAACAATTTGTACTGTTGGCGCCATCTTGAATATTGATTTTGACCCAAGTATCGTTGTCAGGGCCCTCGAAACCCATGAAAACGACACACATGTCAATTTTTTTTTAATTTTGACCCCATTTTCGTTGTCACCAACCTTGAAGCCTGTGAAAATGACACCCATGTCGAACAAAATAAATATAAACTTTAAAAAAAAGGTACAATTAAACTTATTTGACTATTTTCTTCCAATCTGTCTGTAACTGGAACTTAACTGGGGAATTGTGGATGTACGATTCACAACATACACCCCTGCTGCCAACCCTGTGAATGTAGGCGTGATGTTGTGAAGAAATCTCATTTCCGCAACTTTTTTTGCACAACTGGTCTTTCGCGCAAGTCTTTTCGCGCAAGTGGATTCGCGCAAATCTCTTTCGCGCAAGTGTATTCGCGCAAGTATCTTTCGCGCAAGTGTCTTTCGGTGGATTCGCGCAAGTGTCTTTCGCGGAAGTGGATTCGCGCAAGTGGATTCGAGCAAGTGTCTTTCACACAAGTGGATTCGCGCAAGTGGTAAAGAATTATCACTGAACACACTTTTTTTTTTTTTAATCCGACGAATTGAGAACATACTGCTTTTGGATAATATCAATACTCAATCCCACTGACCGACGGGCGGCATTGGATCGTTAACAACAATAAATTTCTCATCGTCTTCCCTTATTTTTGCATACTTTTCCGCTTTAATTTTTTCTTTCTCTGCCTCATAATCTCTCCAAACTGGTCTTCCGCTTCCTATGAATTTGATGGTGGCTGCTTCAGCCATCATTTCTTTGGAATCAGTTGGTTCATTCCCTGATAAGGCCATCACTATCGCGAGGTGGTGTTCACAATAAGTCATTACTAAATATGGATCTTCTATCTTCATTCGTAATGACACCGAAGGCAGTCTCATATCGGCTGAAAAAGGGTTAGGAACACATGTTAAACATAACATAACATCACACCATCCCCGAAGGTTTAGACAAAGATTAACCTCTAGTAAGTATCTACACCGACTTAATTCGCACACTGACTTTGTAAAAAAAATTGTAAAATCATGTACTGCAACAATATTTATGTAAATATGTGAGCACCATGTATCTAACACATGATTAATTTATTCGTCATTGCTTCATTAGGGTACCGCAGTAAACATGGAACCCTTATAGTTTCACCATGTCCGCCTGTCTGACTGTCTGTCTGCGGCTTAGCTCAGAGACTCTTAATACTAGAAACCTAGAAAGCTGTAATTTGGTATGAGTATACATATTAAGAGGCTACCGAGTGCACAGTGGCGCCCTCATCGTTATTTCGGTGATTTCTTTTATTGTAGAATGAAAATGCAGAAAATAAGCTCGTCAAGTTGTGCTTCACAAGACTATACGTTATTATTACTACAAACAGTAGTTTTAAATTGTTATGTTTTATTGTAATCATTAAAACGGAGCTTAGTGGCCACTATTTTCCGTTTTAGTGATTACAATAAAACATAACAATTTCCTGCCCGAACAGCGCCTCCTACCGGGTCCAATTATATTTTCACCAAAATCCAGAAAATTTAAATTTAAATAATAATAATTTAAAAAAAAAAATTTTTTTGTTTTTTTTTTATTTAATTAATTTTTTTGGGTCCTCGGACCCACTCAAGTATACACTAGGAATTTCTCCTGTCTGTCTGTCTATATATCTATCTCTACATATTTAAAGATATATAGATAGATAGATGAAGGAGTCAAAGGTTAGAACTTACATGTGACAGGTTCCGGTAAATCGTGTTTCGCTATAACATCGAACAAGCCCCTCTTATCGGCTGCAATCAGCAGCGCCTCACTTATTCCTTTCATTAAAAGTTTCGTTTTGCTCCAATCGACAGTTTTGTTTAACATTTTGCCGTATTTTAAATGATATTCATTTACCAGCTGCAATAGAGATTCATACCCCATAAAAGGTCTTAAAATGATGACAGAAATATATTTTTTTATTTTTTATTACTTTGTCTCTGTCATCCATGACAGAGACAAAGTCTACGATGGAGTGAGCTTACCCAGAAGAAGCCTGTTCACTCTCACTTTGAATAGATTAGGGTTGTATGCGTTCGGAAACACAGACGCAGGCAGAGAGTTCCACTCCTTTGCTGCGCGCATTATAAAAGACGTTTGAAAACGCTTAGTGCGAGTTGGTGGAATATCAACTAGGTAGGGGTGGTAACTTGCAGTGCGTCTAGATGTCCGATGGTAGAAGGGGGCCGGTGGAATGAGAAAACAAAACAAATTTAAAACAAATTATTATCGTTATATATAACCCTGAATAAAAAATAAAAAAAACAAATTGGCTGTACCCGGCTGTTGGTATAACAATTTTTATTTATTTTTTCCTTATAGTGTGTCTGCAACCGATGCGTACTGTAGGTATATACACCGTGGCATTTTAGTCGTCTTACAAAGACAGCCCACTTCATGTATCCAATGACTAATAAACATTAATTAAAAAAAAAAACATTTGAACATATTATTATTATTTTTTAATTAATTGTGACGCATGACATAGTTTAAAACAACCTGTTACGATTGCAGTCCGAGCCTTGTGTTACAAGGGCGCCGCGAAATGGATTTAAATCAAGTTTAAGTTGCAACAGTAAGAAACACATTTTTGCGTTAGGGTGAATGAACTCTGATAAAGATATCGCCGCTCCATTCGTGGTGGCGCCCTTGTAACACAAGGCTCGGACTGCACTCGTAACAGAGTGTTTTAAACTATGTCATGCGTCATAATTAAAAAAAAAAACGTTCATAATTTTTTTTTTTAATGAATGATTAGTAGTCATTAGATACATGAAGTGGGCTGTCTTTGTAAGACGACTAAAATGCCACGGTGTATATATTATATAAACAGAGAGACAGGGACACCGGCGCGCAAACTGTCACCATGAATTAGCACAAGATTCAAGACCTTTAGCGTAGACATTTTTCGTCAAATTTAAAAAAAATATCTGCTCGTATGGAACACACACTTTTTTTTTAAATAACTGTCGAAAAAAGGCCTCACAGGGAAATCATGTACTGAATTCATGTAACAGGTTGCGCGTCGATGTCGCCCTGCCAACCTGTATAGTATACTAGTATTTTGTAAAGTATCCACTGAAATACCTTAAAGCCATAAAGTCAGTCACGGCACACTCACCTTATTGGTTGGATACTCAAAAGTATGTTCTTTTGCAACATCAATTTCCATATTATCCCAAATAAAGAACGGCGTCCATTTCAAATTTACAACATCTTTAGGAGAAAAGACTGCTCCAACGGCAAACTCGTCGCAAGTGGTCCAGTTCATAGGCTCCTCTGGTCGATCGGTAGCTAACTGGAACGAATATTTTGAAAAGAACGGCCGCTTTCCAACTATCGGTGCTGATGGTGGCAGTATGGCGCCGGGTAATGCTTTCTTTTTCGGAATATATTGGTGCTTCGGAGGCATCATTGCATTTCTGGCTTGTATAGTTGGTAAATCATACCATTTCAACATTGTCTGATTGGTCTCTTTCTCTGGATTTATAAATCTTTCTAATATCATTTCTTCTTTTGGGCTGGCTTTTCCGAAAATTTTTGGTATATTGGGATTTAAAAAAAGAATGTTTGAACCTTTGGCACTCTGCAGCAGTTCTAACGCTTCTCTTCTGTCTTTCGGTATTCGCAGACTCAGTTCTAATTTGTCTTTTGGCTGTTTCATTGATGAGAAGGGGTCTCCGAAACCTTCTCGAGTTATGTGTCCAAAGGGCACTGGTTCTGCAAAGTATGGCGGGTTAAAGTCCATTTTCATCTCAAGGCGCGAATAAGTGTCATAGTTGCCAAAGTCCACCCCTTCTCCAGTCTTAGCAAAAACGAAAACGAAAACGTACAAAAAAACACGCATTTTTTTCTGAATTGTAATGAAACGATACAATAAAATTTCTTTTTATAGGATTGTCCGAAGACGCAGGAGTGCTCAACTATTTTCTAACATTCAATTTTATCGGTTTCACGTGTGTTTTTGGAGTGTTTCGGAAAATAATTGTTAATAGTTATAACTTTGACTAATTATGACTTGTCTCATCTAAATACAGTGCTGCAGTGTTTTTTCTATATCTACAAACAAGATACGAAAATCATGAGTTTTTGCATCAAACATACACTTGAGTTTAAATATGAACGATTTGATATTTGTAAGATGCACATAACTACTACAGAAACCATATTAGTTATGTATTATTTATTTATTTATTTATTTAAACTTCTCACATATAATAAGGTACAAAGGCGGACTTAATGCCATAGGCATTCTATACCAGTCAACCAAGGGTAGTGAAGAGATAAGATGGCAGGTGCTCTATTTAATAGGGAGGAGAGGAGATAATAAAAAGATAACAAATAAAATAGATACACCAAAATCCTACATGAAAATCTGCTTCAAATTAACCTTTTAAAACATTATGTAATATTCTGAACACCGAAAACTCAGTAGCTGCGTCAGTTTTGTTGATCAAATAAGATCCCAAATACGGGCTACGTGACCCGTCTGTTTTGCTATTAATAAATGTGCCAAAATGCCCTTGTTTCAACTATTCTCATTAGACAAATAACGGCTAAATAACGACAGTTATTGTGTAATATTGTTGAAATTACTGCACTTTAGAGTTATTTTTTTTTTATGTAAATGGTAAATTGATTACAGTGCTTTGTATTTATCGTGAAATAACGGAGTTTATTAAACGTTTACATCGAAATAACGAAAGGGTGAGAACAGTTATTTGTCTAATGTTATAATAAATGGAGTATAGGTAGTTATTTTAAGTTGTCATGTAGATTTTTCATAACTTATTAGCTTTTATTAACAAACAAAAATTGCGCGTGCAGCACCGTACACGTGATAGAAGTTAAACTTCATATAAAAGAGGGATTTTATGTGAGAGACAGAGAGAGTTATATCTTTCTTCTCTCTCATGTAACGAAATATGCCTACATGTGACTTGTCCTTAAAATTTTACTCACAACTCTCGTCCAATTATCGAATCGCTGCTTAAGAAGTGTTACTTCAAAAACTTTTGAAACACACCTAAAATGTTTAATTTCCTTTGATAGTTTTACCAATAAGGAAAATGTTGGCGACTCCAGTATTTATAAAACATGTTATTGGACACCTCTAGCTCGTTTGCTTCCGTATGCAAACTGATACATTGTGTTGCTGTGTTTGACAAGACTTACGTTTACATAAGTATCATCAGTTAGGTAAGTGTCAATAGCACTCTATGGTACCTATAATTTGCACCATATTCAGATAAGTTCTTATCGGTGAAGGAAAACATTGCGAGGAAACCAGCATGCCCTATGCCTATGAGCTATGAATGAATGAATAAATGAATGAATGAATGAAATGCACCGACCCCATCATGGTTCAGACTCGAGTTCTCGAATGAACCCAAAGATTCACACTAGCCCCTGGAGCCTCATGTCTCATGGGCTGCAGAGACCATTGCATATTAAGAAGTAGACCAGGCGATAGTTTATTTGTGAAACATAGGTAATTAAAAAATAGATTTTATGTCTATGTTTTGCCAACACAGCCAAACTGTCAAGTCTACTTATTCCTAACAAATAAAAAGATATAAAAGTAAACTGAACAATTTAATGAAAAGGTAAAAAAAATACAATTTATAGAATTAAGAATATAAAACCTACCTAATACGCACTCTCAAGGCAAGAAGGAGGTAAATTTATATTACTTGAAGTAACTCCCAGCTCCGCGTCAGGAAAGCTTCCACAATCTAGTGGGTAGGGCAGCTCCGAGGAACAGGAGTCAGGCAGCACCGAAGAAAGAATCTGAGTGCAGTCTCCGCAGTGTCGAGAAGAAATGTAGGGGCGCGTCAGAGTGTCGGCAACCCCAACTTTAGCAGTATAAACACGAGATAAATCTCCAGGAATCAGGCAGTATACCTTCTGCAATGGTGCAATAAAAAAAAAAATCTAAAACATTTTTTTTTAATTTCACGTAATCCTACATGGCACTTATGAAACGTCAGAAGCTGGGTGCACGGTTCCAATTAGTCGTTTCCTATGGAGAAGAGCCGGCAAGAAACTCCACGGTTACTCTTTTAAAAATAATTGGCTTTACAATATTTTCAAATAACAGTGTACAAATACATACAAATAATTAATATGATTAAAAGCGATTCATTGAGTACTATTAAATTACAAATATAAATTATTTTAAGTATTTGAGTAGACCTAAATTATACTAACGCATGCATGCAAATAAAATTTTATTGTAATTCAGAGTCAATTTAATTTCATGTCAGTAATGACGCCGATTATGATCCACGTTTGTGGTCCATTGTCCACGACGCTACTCAAGTTACACAACCAATTGCAAACATTTTAGTTTATTTAAAAGTATCTGAGGTAAACAAAACCCTGTTCAGGTAATTCTTTTACACAATCACTCCCTACAGGAAAGTAATAACGCATTTCTGTAGGATTTAGAAAGGTTTAAACTATGTATCTCACCACTTTTTTTCTACAATTATTGTTTGATTATTATTTATTAAAACTTTATGCACAAGTAAAAAAATACTGTACAAAGGCGGACTTAATGCCAGAGGCATTTTCTACCAGTCAACCTTAGGGTGATGCAGAGACAAAACATGGCAGTTGCAACATAAGGGATAGATTACTCGACAAAGGAAAAATTTAAATAAACTAATACATAGATAGATACACACATACATAAATATAAGCAAAATAAACAGTGTCAGGAGAAATAACGATTGGTAGGGGAGAAAACGAATTAGCGCTGGGATGATTCAGCCAACTTCTTACGAATATGTTCACGTGCCTTCACTTTAAATGATAACCGACTAGTTGCCATCCTGATATGCAGAGGGAGCGCATTCCAAAGAAAGACCGTTTGGACAAAGAAAGAAGAGTGAATGAAACCAGAGCGGTGAGACGGACATCGTAGAAGACGATTGTTGGTGGAACGAAGATTAAAAAAAAAATAACATTCCGCTGCCACCGCGCACCGCGTCGACGCCGTGGAAGTGGCAAAGTTTTGGGCCAGCGACACGAGGAAGAAGAAGAATGAATGAATAAATGAAATGCATCAACCCCAGCGTGGTTTGACCAGACTCGATTTCTCGATATGCATCATAAAGTAAGCAATGGAATTGTGGAGAGACGGGTGATACTTATCTATGGGACAGCATCTTTTAACTGCCAGGTTGGCTCTTCCTGTAATCTTTACATAAGCTTCTATCAAATAGAATAATTTAAGATTTTTCTCTTTGCAAACTTCGGAGATAAGGGGGGAGACGGTTTTTTTTTTTTTTTTTTTCATCAAAGTTCGAAAACTATTCGGCCAAAAGAAAAAAGAAAAAATGTTTGAGAATATGCAAACAACGTTCTTTCATATGATACCCCACATACCCTAGTAGCCGCATTTCGAATTTTTAAGACCACCTTCTGTTTCTTATTTGCAAAATAGTTGGGCAAACGTCATCTAAAACTATTCTAAATTTCAAGTTGATAGCATCAGTAGTTCTTGAGATATTCAGCTGTGACAGACAGACAGACAAACAGACAGACTGAGTCACACCCTATGGGTTCCTTTTTACCATTTTGGTACGGAACCCTAATATATATATATGTATATATAAGTCTCCCTTCTAAAGATTTTTATTTTTAACTAGCGTATTTTGTCCCACTCCTGGGCAAAGGCTTCCCACTACTCCTTCCATATTTCGCGAGCCCGCGCGTCCTTCTTCCAGTTT
Source organism: Dryobota labecula (assembly GCA_947523025.1). Taxonomy (NCBI): domain Eukaryota; kingdom Metazoa; phylum Arthropoda; class Insecta; order Lepidoptera; family Noctuidae; genus Dryobota; species Dryobota labecula. The sequence goes on from OX383303.1 coordinate 15,415,026, forward strand.
TGACGGAGCCTATTCAGCTTGTCCCGCCATCTCCTTCGTGGTCTGCCGCGACCCCGCCTCTCTGTCTCAGGGCACCAATAGGAATGAGGACAAAAAAAAAAATTTTTGTCCGTCATGTAGATTATTAAAAAATATTGGACACGATTTTTTTTCTTTTTTTACGTAATCATAACATTACGGCGATACATTGAGTTCAAATGTGGCATGACGTCACTTCTCAGTAGATTTTATACTTAGCTGTGACGTAACGAGTCCCCACTCCCCAAGTTTAATGTGTTTTATCTAAGTCATTTTTTATTAATATAATATGATAAAGCAAAAAATACGTGTCATATTTTTTTATTATCTGATTGACGGACTAAACAGGGTTTCTTTTTTTTTTACCCAGGACACATCCTTATTCTGTGCTATTTGGGCTCACAGTTTGTCAGTATACGGCAGACATGTCCTGCCCAGTCCCATTTAAGTTGGGCAGCCTTATGAGCCACGTCAGCTATCTTTGTTTCGGAGCGCAGTACTGTGTTTCTAAAGTATTACAGTATTTTTATCTCAGGAAGAGACGCGCGCTTTATATGTGGTAACCAAGTATAGAAACACGCTATGAATGTGTGCGTGATGACGAGAAGCGTCAGCACATAACTCACACACACACACACACTTTTCCGACTTCGGCATTGTCTCGGACGATACCGAGAGCTCCTGCGCTTACACACACATTCACAGCGTATTTGTACACGTTACCACAAGTAAAACGCGCGCCGATTCGATAAAAATAATTTAGTTGTGTAAAGAAACATATTTTTTTATTTGCCTAACTGCAAAAGTACATAAAGGTATTGAACAAATAAAATATACTTTCGATGTTATTATGTATTGGCTTTAATAATGAAATGATTGAAATTTATTTATTTAACTTACACACAGTTCTTAACCAAGCAAGTATCTATAGTATATTAAACTGTTAGGCCAATTTTAATAAGCTTAAACCAGCTTAAACTTGCATTGATAAATGGATTAAAATATAATTCATCCCCTTACTAACCGTATTTGTCTAATTCTATAAATAGCTTAAAACAAAGTAATTTATCGTTTGCGCTTAGTTCTTTTAAAATACACAATGTATTTTGATGATTCCCGAAATATAATACAATAATATTTAACTTAGATATAGCACAGAATCAAGATTTATTGACATGTCACCACTTGAGCAGATCGCACCCGTGCAGGGGCAGACCACTAACACTTAAATAAATGAATGAATTATAGCTCCTATCTCCTACTACATAAGGGTTAATCACAAGAACTGCAGATTGTGGTGCTGGTGTATTATCTCCAAGTTTTCATCCTCATCGTCATCATCCATTTCGTAGGGATCTGGGGCAATAGTGGGGATCGGGGGAATCGTCGCCGTGTGGGTACGTCCGAAATCACTCCAGAAGCCTAACCTCTGTGCCTCTTCAGTCAACTGGAAAAATTACCAATAAAAATCAAGACTCGTTCATTGATGAACTCATCAACGCCCAGCGCGAACCCTTGAAACAGCAAGCTGAAACTTTGCACAGAGAAGACAAGAAATAAGTAAGTTACCTTTATGATGTAGACAGGAATAAGGTCAGATTTTTCAAATTTAGAACGATGAACGAAGAATAGACGAAATATAGGACAGACGAAATATAATTATGATAGACAAAATACCTATAGGATAGACGAAATATAGGACAGACGAAATATAGAATAGACGAATTAAAGGATAGACGAAATATAGATCAGACAAAATATAGGATAGAGGAAATATAGGACAGACGAAAAATAGTTCGTTTAGTTACAAAATTTAACAACATTAGTTTCCCCGACTTAAACACCTCCATTTATTTCCATTTAGATTCCTGATTTTATTGGGCATGATAGCGTCCGCTAACAACTTGTGGCTAAAGTAACTTATTTATTTACCAACAAAAACATTAAAAAAGACAGCTAGCTAATACTGTGAAACTGATGAAACAAGCTCCAAAAAACTAAAACACTGGAATAAAAATGGAGAAGGACATAGGTTACTTTTTTACGCGATACCGACATCCACGCGGGCGGAGCGGCGGACAAAAGCTAGTACAAAATAAATGATCATATTTAGGGTTCCGTATTACCTCAAAAGGAAAAAATGGAACCCTTATAGGATCACTCGTGTGTCTGTCCGTCTGTCCGTCTGTCACAGCCAATTTGCTCCGAATGTAATGGACCGATTAAGTTGAAATTTGGAATAGGTACATATCAATTTGTTTGACCCAAACACGGACGTGAACCGTAAATAAATTAATTTAGAATATTGGGGTCAGTTTTGGGGGGCAAAAAAGATAATTTAAAAAAAAATTTTTACTAACTGTACCGTGTGACATATCAAATGAAAGGGCTTACCGTGAGGGTCTCAAATATTTTTTTTTTTATAATTTTAAAATAAATTGTTTTAAACTTATAAGTGAAAATAGACGAAAATTGACCATTCCTTATCTCCGAAACTACTGAGCCTAAAATTATGAAAAAAATAAAGAAAATAGTTCTATACTAAAAGATTACAGGAAAATCTATAAGAAGTCTTATCATGGTCTTATCGTGGTACAATGTTAAGTTTGTTCTTGGGATACCTTTAAAAAACATGGTAGATAAAATATTCATCGTACGGAACCCTCTCCATGCGAGTTCAACTCGCACTTGACCGGTTTTTTTTAGTACTAGTGACTCTCGGCTACGTTAAGCGTCTTTTTACACCTGTTTTACTTACATAATCATGATTAGGCATCCTGTCGGCCGGCGCCAGAGCATAGCAAAGTCTATACTTGCAGTTTAGGATACCCAAGTAGCCAGGATCTACTACTTTCAGGGCGAACAGCAGTAGTGGTGCTTGAGTAACTGTAATAAAATACGTTAACTTTGATATTAGCGTGATATACATAAGGTTTTAGTTGAAATTGGTCTCCTGCGTGATAAATCTCGTGATAATTAGAGTGGATAAGAATAAAAAATCAAGAATTTTCAAGAATCAAGAATCAGCATTGCCATAAAACGTGGCAATGTTGCCAGCATTTTGGGCACTTTTCCTGTTGACAGCGAAGCGGACGCCCTATGATTCTTTCCCCTCCTTTTTTATAAACTTGCACATAATCTTATTTTATATAATAATGTGTATCTATTCAAACACGAAATATTTTAAGAGAAACATATATAGGTAGTAAAAAAGCCATAGCAGCGTATTTTTTTTTTTTATCTTTGTTTTATATTTTTACATATAATTATTATAATTTTAAAATTGCTTGAGACATTTTGCAAATAATCCTTTACTTATTCTATGAATGACACGCCCGGACGTGGCCAAAGTGGCAGCACGAGCGCGGTGAATTTTGATAATTAATCATCATATTATCGAGTAATTTTAAACTATTTAATTTTTTTAATAATATATTCAGATTAAAAAAAAAATCGTTTCCATGGCTTCTTTACTTTTTCTTCTTTTTCTCTTAAAATATTTCATATTTGAATGGATACAGCGTATACAGGGTGTTTGGCAGAACGTTGAACATACGAAAATGGTGGATAGGTGGGGTGATCTGCTACTTACTCAGGCCTAATTTATTTGGCCCTGGCCCCCTGGATATTAAAAAAAAATTTTTTTGCTTTCTTCTAGTTTCACCACTTTCTTAACTTTAAAGTGTAATTTGTATTAAAAATGGGTAAAACAGGCAATATTTTTATTTATTACATCTTTCTGTAAGTTTGAGGAGTCATAACTTTTTTTCTAGCTAACATCTGAATAAAGCAATAATTTTATAAGAATCTGCCAATATTAAAGATAAAAAAATAAACTAAAATATTGCCTGTTTTACCCATTTTTAATAAAAAAATACACTTTAAAGTTAAGAAAGTGGTGAAACTAAAAGAAAGCAAAAATTTTTTTTTTTAATATCCAGGGGGCCAGGGCCAAATAAATTAGGGCTGAGTAAGTAGCAGATGACCCCACCTATCCACCATTTTCGTATGTTCAACGTTCTGCCAAACACCCTGTATATCATCGAAATTGAAATAAACATCTTATGAATTTTGTAATCTGAGGTTTGCGACGCGTGGGTTGTAGATAAAGCAATAACGGCTAAACGTCTAACATTAACATTAAAGCTCTTAATCATCTTCTTATTCCTCCTCGTCTAAGTTATTCAACTTAGTTTGACCAGAACTCAGGCACATCGCGTCAACAAAGTTAGCGGTCCACAGGGTCTTTCAAATTTTTGCACCCTAAAACTGCGTTTCTAAGGCCTGAAACTGCGTTAAGCGGGCCCCCGCGACGAGCACCCGTTGCGTGTCTACGTGCGTGGACACGCGGGTTGGCTCCGTAGGAACGCGACGGTCCCCATCACGGGTACCTATAAAAAAAAACCACGCCAGTGAGCTGGCGCTACCGGCGTGTCCCGCCCGCGATGTGCGGTGGCGCGCGCAGGTCACCGCGACGGAGCATTTTTGTATGGAACCACGCGGGCATCCGGTTCACGTAGCTTCAGTCCTAAGAAGTTAATTTCATCAATTCGATAATATTTATTCATTTCGCTAGCTATCGAACTTCCTAATTTCTCAAACATAAGAAGCAGTGGGTATATGATCAGAGTGTCTAACTTTCAATTCGTCTACGAAGCAAAATGCCTAAAATTCATGTCTACACAGCAAATTGCCTAAGCTGCAAATTGCCTAGAGATCAAAATGTTTAACAAGCAAAATGCCTAAAATGCAATAATTTCTAAGTAGTCGAGATGGTTAAAATAAAGTCACACTAGGGCCTCTGAACTGTAGGTTAGGTTAGGTTAGAACTGTGACCACATAACGCGAGCAAGTGAGCGTGCCGCGGTAGCGGCGAGTGCCAGAAACGGTACTCCCTTTCTTCTCCTAAAATAATAGACATATTATTGCAAGGTAGGCATTGTGCTTCCTAGTCAATAGGTTTAGACAATACTTGGCATAGACGTTTTGATTTCTTGTCAGCATGATCATAAAGGAAGCAGTGGATTTTGTCGTATTGTCAAAATGAAAGGAATTTTAAAAGGGTAATTCTAAGTGTGTTGGCCAATAAGGGTGCCGCTGTTCCTAGAAAGCAGGTCAGAAGGCGAGAAATCTTCAGTGTTACTACACTCACATAGTTAGGTACTTATCAGATTATCTCCATCTGAATAAGTTGAACCTGCAGTGCCACTTTTAACGTTGTAGACGATTCCAAAATTAATAATAATAGACTTTAACATATAAGAGATACGTACACTCAAACGCTAGGGTTGGAATTATTCTGAACATGCCAGGGGCATTGGTCTTGACGACCAGCGCGCTGAAGTCGATGGAACTCTCCATGAACAGCACAGAGTTGGTCCAGTTCACCGGGGGTTTCATCTCAGTATCCAATTCCACTCGAAATCGGTCGACTAGCTTGAAAATAAACGCTTATGTGATTAACGAGGGATTAGAGAAGTGAGTTATCTATACTCTATATGTACTATATACATACTACAAATAAATAAAATTGAAAAGTCTGTTTGTAATGTCAAAATAATAACTTTTTACCAAAATCATTTTAAAGTATATACGGTACATACAACAAAAACCCAAGTATTTTTTTTTTGTCTGTCTATCTGTCTGTGTTTGTTCCGGCTAATCTCCGAAACGGCTGGTCCGATTTTGACGGTACTTGGACTGGCAGATAGCTGATTTAAGGAGTAACTTACACCAGAACGCAGCGTGTAGGGCCATCATAAAACAATTGGAAACAAAATCTGATGTTAAAAATATTCAAAAATGTAATAAAGTACAAACCACGTCCGACGGAACACTGAATTTTATGTTATAACTCTCTTCGAATTGAGGATTCCAGAAGTAGAAGATCTTCCAGTCAATGTCCAATACACTCTTAGGGTCAAAAGTGGTGTTCTCCAGGAACTTCTCGCAAGAAGTATAGTTCTCGACATCTATTTCACTGAGATCTTTTACAGCTGCACTTTTTTGTATCGACAGAGTAATGAGGAGAAATATTAGAAACATGGCCAACATTGGCGCTAATCAAAAATCAAGCCTCCAGGCCAATGAATATATTTGTATACATATATATTTATATTTTTCGGATTTATTTACTTCGAAACTAATTTTAATAGTAATTAAGTAATGTTCTTAATTTTTTTTTCCTAATTAATTCAGTAAGTATTATACGATCGGTTGACACACTGAAGCAAAACCTTTCGTGATCGCTATTTATATGGCAGTTTTGTTGTTATTTACTATAACAGTATCGTTATTTACACATTTCAATGTAAATGCAATATTATCTTTGTTTATTCCATCAGACATATTTTCGACAGCTCTTTTTGCTGTTTTGAGTATAGTATCCTGTATAAATACGTTATCAATTATATCCTCGCGTTTTCATGCCACAGTTTTATTATTGATTTCCACTCATGAAGGATTTTATTTAATATACAGTAAATTTCAAGAGTTACATTCATTTTTGGTGAGAACTTCAAGAATCGGATCCAGTCCAGAGCGAAACTATTCAGACATGCCCGATATATCCATGTGAGTAATGCTGTGTTCCATACTAGGCTCCTGGATGACATTTTGATCATTGTTCATTCTAAGTCAGATGGTTAGCTTCACGTTTATCACGAATCAGTTATATTATTTATTTATTTATTTATTTAAACTTCATGTACAATAGTGGTACATAGGCGGACTTAACGCCACAAGGCATTCTCTACCAGTCAACCTTTGGGTTAAATATAAAAACAGTGGTAGGGTACAAAAATAATGACTAAAATACTAACTTAATACTTTCTTTTTGTTATATTAACTTCGTGATATTTGTGTATGAAAAGTAATTGCATTATATCTCTTTCTTAGAAAAAACATTGACTCTTTTCACCCGACGGCGCAGCAAAGACATATCATGTCTTTGTTGTCGGACAGTCCAGTTAAAAGAGTATTTAACTTTAACAAATCGTAAAGAATCTATGAGAAATATTTTTTTCTTAGGCACGTGTGTCCCATTCATTATTCTCTTGCTCTTATCCAAATTTATTTATTTGGGGTCAGTGTAACATGTATTTTTCTTCAATACTTCGTTATCTCAGTAGTCGCCCTGTTTCTAGACATATTTATCATCTTTATTACATCCATCGTTTCTTTAGTCTTTCCCTCCAACTCTTATATCTATCCACATTCATACTCAAAAATTTCCTCACGACAGTGTCCCAATCTTGTAGATAAATACTCAGTTATCAGAACTCGTTTGATGTCATGTACATATCGTCGCTGTAGAATGATAACCTCGTATGTCCAGAAATCCAAATTTCACAGGAAACGAAAAAAACGGTTAATTTCGTCAATGTTTAAAATATTTTTATGTGCTTTTGTGTCATGTTTTACTCCATAGATGGCACTAGTAGTCATATACTGGGTTCACGGTTTCGCCGTATTATAAAATACGTGGTTTTCATACGATTTTTACAAAAAAAAAAAAAAGATTTTTTTGACATACGAGGTATTCATTCTACAGCGACGATATTTCATATTATTTATTTGTATTCCACAATGTATGAAATAAAACCAGCCAAGTGTGTGTCGGAACACGCACATTGAAGGGCTCCGTAGTTGGGATGAATTTATCCCAAGAACAAGCTTAACATTGTAATTGAAAAACAAGTTCTCCAATACACAATGTATGAACATGTTTTTCAACTGACAATTTAAGTTTTTCTACTATTACTCGGTAACATGTAAAGCCTACTTAGCTGAAATAGTTTTCCTTTTAACTCAGTTATTTATGCTACTGCTGTGAATTTTTTCACATATCTAAATACAACCATTTAGCTGGCAGGAGGGGACACCTGACTCTAACAAAAATTTGCACTTCAAAGCTTAATATTACGCAAACGTATCCCTGAATCGAAAAATGGTTTTTACAAACCCGCAATATTTTTGAACGGCCTATCCAACAATATCCCACACTATGGAATAGACGAGAAAAAAAATATCATCTCCCCTTTACGTGTAGGGAAGATACCATAAAAAAAACAAGATTTTATTTTACCACTTTGTTGGCGTGATTAATATGTATGACCCATACCAAATTATAGCTTTCTGGTACTAAAAGTTTTTGAGCTAAGCCGCAGGCAGACGAACAGACAGACGGACATGGCGAAACTATAAGGGTTCATTGTTGACAACAGAACCCGCAAAAGGAGTGTGATAAGGACGATTGAGGGCAGAATGGAAGAACAGGAAGAAACCAATGTATTGCGCCGTTGTTGATACCGCCACAATGCTATAGTTTAGTACAGATTAACAAAGTGCAAAGTACACTGTTTTTAGAACTATTGCATCTGCAACACGTCGTAGGCTTTTAATAATGAAGATGAGCTTCCTAATTCTCTTGAACAACAGATCGATATGTGAATTAAAGTTTAGGTTTTTGTCTATAGTGACACCGAGGTACTTGAAAAAGTCCTCTTTTTCGAGTTTTGGGATGAACACGAGTAGGAAGAGCTGTCGTTACATGAGTGGGCCTTGATATTTAATAAGGGGTTTTGAGTGAGGTGAGTGTTTGTTAGTGTGAATGTTATGTATTTAGTCTTGTCTGTATTAAGTGTGAGTAAGTTGTTGTTAAGCCAGGTCATAACTAGCGATAAACGCATCTAAGCAAAGTGGTACACTTCCTCCCAAGTATCTCCATAAAAAAGAAGAGCCGTGTCGTCCGCGAATGCAATAATCTTACCGTTAGTAAGGTTTAACTGGCAGAGGTCATTAATAAAAATTAAAAAGAGGGTAGGCCCTAAAATACTCCCCTGGGGAATACCGATATTGGTTTTGCAGTCATCAACCAACTACTCATCGACTACAACACGTTGAGCTCTGCCGTTCAGGTAACTTTCGAATAATTTTAGCTGTCCGCCACGAATGCCGTGGTGTTCAAGCTTCTTCAGTAAGAGTGGCGCAAAGACAGTGTCAAAAGTCTTCGCCAAGGTAAAGGACCTTACTATTTTCCTCAACTTGGCGAGGACTTTTGACACTGTCTCTGCGCCACTCTTACTGAAGAAGCTTCTCGCTATCCCTCTCATCTAACCTAGAAACTATGGTATCAGTAAGTTGATATACAGCATCGCTTGTTGATCTGCCCTACAAAAACCATGTTGACTATCAGATAAAAGTTTGTTTGTTTCTAGATATTTTGTTAATTGCTTGTTAATAACTTTCTCAAGAATTTTGGATAGTGCAGGCAAAATGGATATTGGACGGTAGTTATTGACACAGTCCCTACTACCAGACTTCAGAATTGGGTGAACTTGGGATTTTTTTGAGGTCCAAGGGAAATTCACAAGTGGAAAGGCAGAGGTTGCAAATAAACGCGTTAGGGTCAGATAATAAGTTAGAGTATCTTTTACTTAATTCATTGGGACAATACACAACGTGCCAGCATTAATTTATTTCTAATCCTTATTAGACTGACAAGCATGGTGGCCGGGTCCGATGTCCAGGTTACTGACAATACCACTGATCTCTGCACGGTATGGCAATTTATTCCTGCGGGCTGACAGCGTTGTCACGCCCATCTGACAGTCGGCCATCAGCAAGTACTTGCCTCCGTATATCAGTTTCAAATGGAAGTTGAGTAGCGGCACCGTCCTCTTCACTGGTGATATACCTGAAATTATTTATTTTTATTTAATTTATTTTATTCTATTCGGGAAACTTACAGCTAACATAAACAGTGTTCTTAAACAATATGCATTTGAAGGCCATTTACAAGTTTCCACTGATAAACACTTGAAACAAAAAAGACAACAAAAAAGGTCGGTACAAAATACCTATAACATAAAGTAGGAAAAAAAAAACCCGATCAATTAACACAAACTAAAAATCACTCAGACACAAACAATTACTTTTCCGTAAAAAAGCTTTTCACCAACAACTGCTTAAGCTGAGAAACACTTGTATTGAAAATGTCCAAATCATGTTCACCAGTTAGTGTATTAAAATTTCTGCTCGCACTAATAAGATACAAATTCCGTCTGTACGCGGACTTGGAATGAGGGACATGCAACAAACTAGGATTGCAAAACATTTTGCAGTGTCTAACTAATCCTAAGCTGCCTAACAGCAAAGAACAGATAGTAGTTCAGGGCAATTTATAGTACCATTTGCGATTTTAAATAAATATGCCATGTCAGCAATGTGTCTGCGCTCATGCAGTGGTAAGATATGAAACCTCTTGCATCGCGCTACACAATTGGGAGTATATTTCCTAGCATATATATTATCCATTCGAGAGGGACCAACTATTCTTATCGATTAAGTAGTCGTTGATGGAATAGTATGCCTTTGAACAAAGGTTGGATGTTACTTTAGCTTTTAACGCATTAAAAGGCAAATCTAACAAAGAAGAGCTTGTTATAAAAGGTTATACCAAGCCCAGCAAATGAGTAATGAACTTTATGAAGCCGGTGAAAAGCACATAGTTTGTCCTTATTTCTAGTGTTAATATCAGTAACTTAACTACCCTCTCACTTTTACTCTTACGGGTACCGTGTACCTAAACCAGTAACTGGGAGCTAGTAGACTGGAAGCCAACTTACAACAGTTGAAAAAGACTAAGCAGATGAAGAGAACGTACTTCCATCTCTTACGACGTTGGGCACTCCTTGGAACCTCCCCGCAGCTCCCTGGTCTGCAAACAGTAGCATTTCGTGTCTTTCGCGACCCATTTTGACCAGCACCGTGGCAGCATCCCAGTTAGGTTCAGTCTCCAAGTACTCGCTCATGTCATTATACATGCGGTTGATCATCTATAATCAAAGTCTCAAATTCAGATAATATATGTAAACAAAGGGGATAACATATCAAAAAAATATCTTTGTAATGGTAATTCACATAAAATGGTGAAAAAAAGGTTCAATTTTCTTTTAAGTAGGTACCTACTGATTTAAGAAATAATAATTAAAAAATAATCATATCGTAACTATTTTTATCAATTTTCGGTCTTAAAGTTATTAAATAAAGGATATTTTTTGGTATAAAATATTTTATGATACTGGTAACAATGCAGGAGATCCCAACTTTAAAAAAAAAACTATTTTGGGAGGCCTACGTCTAGCTGTGGACTTAAAATGGCTGATTATGACAATTATATGCCGCGTCTCCGACACACTACACAAAACATTGTTTGGCTACGGTATTTTGTTTGCATAGTTCTTATAATTAATTCACTTTAATTTTATAGATGATTATTTACAACAAAACAAAATGATAAATTGTTTTGCACCACTGTCCTGTCATTTTGACAGTGACATTTCTTGACATTACTTTGTTTACATATATTATCTGAATTAGAGACTTTGGGTTTAAACAAAGCGATGATGAGACGTAGATTAGAAATGAAGGACGAAAATAGGTCAACAAAGCGACCACTCTTGAATAGTAAAGGTGGCTGTGGCTAAATCTCGTGAAGACAACATAACATAACTAACATCATGCCTGTAATCCCTGAACGGTATAAGGAAGAGGTGTATAGTCATCGTGGCAGTATCATACAAACGCTTTATTTTATTTATTAAGGGATAATAAACAACTACAACATAAATAATACACAATTTTAACAAAACTCTAAGTAGTAATGTTGCAGTCCACTGCATTATCCGCAGATAAGACATGTATAAAGATCAGTGGTTGCCACTAGACAAGCATTACCAAAATTAACAAATATTTTGGAATAAATAAATAAGTAACTATAGAGCTAGCTATAGCTACAAAAACAAATCAGAAACAATTTTATTTACTTAAATTATGCAATAAATAAGTAATAACAATAATATTACAATTAAGATTATTTTTCTATAATATTAGATTTAAATTTATTTTTCTTAATAACACAATTAATTTTTCGAAATGTTTTTATTCAACACTTCGATAAAGCGCCTGTCAATTCGACATCGTTGCAGAGGGGCTGAACTATCCATATTTCGATGTAGTCGATGGCGTTCCACTATCCATCTCCTGACTCCATCATCAGACCCTCAACTCCAACTGCAATCTGTTGGACTCATCAAAACGAACCATATGACTCGAAACTCGATGGCTTTACTAATAGCCACTGAAGAGTTCCACTATCCACCTCCTGGATCCATCAACAGATCAGTTCACAAATTTGCACACGTATCATGGAACTATGACAATACCATAATTTGGTATCTTCCATGATATCTACGTGTGCAAATTTTCAAGTTAATGGGATGACTTGAAGTTGTTGAAAGATACGTTTCTGAAAGATTCCGTTACAGAGATAGATAGAAACCGCTCAAGCTAATAAAACCGAGTTAAAAATACACGTCAAAAATAAATTACGTTTTAAAACTACATAGATGAGTTCGGTGTTTCCTAACCGACTGCTCTGAGAAGAAAGACCGAAAGAAATACAAAGGTCACAGTCTCTATAAAGTCCAGACATAATCTTGCTAAGTCCATGAGCACCACGCAGATTAGTAATACAAATTAAACGCCAGTGAATCCAGGTTAAGTGATTTTTCTCAACGTCAAAACTTGGCTTTCTAAGTAAGTTTCTAATAGCGTCTTTGGTATGTGAAATCGTCACATAATAATTAGCCGATTATTTTAGTAACATCCATAAAAACACTAATAAATTTCGGAGCATTTCCTTAACAGCTCATGGTATTAACTAAAAATAAAACAACTTAATAAAAACTAACCACCGGCGTAACATTCTTGAACGTCATATCGAAGCATTGGTTTTGCAAATCCATGTTCCAGGAGTAGTAAATCCTCCAGGGTTTACCCAACAACATTTCCACTCCAAAATATGGGTCTTTTGATAACCTGGCGCACATCACCTGACCTCGCTGCGAGTCCTTCCCGAGAAGATGGATATTTTTTAATGATTGCAGCTGTTTCATCTGTTCTGTTGTCAAATTTTCTCCAGACACCATTGTCACTAATACTAATATGAGGCGTACAAACTTTAGGAGTTCCATCGTTACACTACAACTTCATGTGAAATATTTCCCTTTATAAAGACTAACAATGAGAAGTTGTTTTCAGTACCTACTTGTATGGGTTTTCTCAGGCTCAGTTAAATCAATATTTATCTATGAGATCAACGTTACAATACTTACAATGTTTTGTAATGGATATCCTGACTTACATACTTGTTTATGCAGATGATCACTTTCAGATTCAATATGGGGCGACGTATTAGCGGATATTTAAGATTTACAGTGTTCGAAAGAATCGTCATCAAACATAGTATTAAATGGAAAGTGTCGAAATCTGGGGGGAAAATCACTGAATATTTAACAAAAAGTGAAGTGTCAAAGGATTTTGAACCATGTGCGGTGAAACTATTAGTGTCACCATAAGCAGCCCTGCTCTTAAATGTAGTCCTAAGTCCCATTATCTTTACAAAATTCACAAATATTGCTCTAAGCTCTGAAAAATTACCAATAACCACGGCAATATTATGAAACCTTTTAAGTAGGTGGATCATGTTTTGCTTCTATTTTCTTTCTGTTTTCAACGTGGATATAGGCAAAGTTGAAATTTATGTTGTAATGTCAGCTTAACCTAACACAGTTCATATTATATTCATCTATTGTAAAATGTCTTTACCGGACCAGACCAGAACAGATCCACTGACCACAGATAATTTTTTTTTTTCCTTCCCTAGTCCCGTTATTTGGGGTCGGGTTTTGGGAAACTCGACCCCAAATAACGGGACTAGACTATCCATACTATCCATAATTATAAATGTGAAAGTAACTCTGTCTGTCTGTTACGTTTTCACTCCTAAACCGCTGAACTGATCATCATGTAATTTGGCAGAGATATGATATGGAGAAGGACATAGGCTACTTTTTTACACGATAACCGATATCAACGCGAGCGGAGCCGTGGGCAAAATCTAGTAGTATTATAATGAAAAGATACGCTACGTTCAAACTGAACGGCGCGGCGTTCAGATAACTTTGCGTTGTTATTAAAATTGTTATTACAAATTATGGTATTAAATTCCTCCACTGAAAGTCCCAATCTTGTAGATAAATACTCAGTCACCGGGACTCGTTTGAAATCATGTTCATATTTCATATAATTTATTTGTATTCCACAATGTATGAAAGAAAAATAAATAATTTAAAAAATCAAAAACCCGACTGAAAAAAAACCATTTAAAAGTAATGCACTAAAAAGACCGAAACAAGATTAGGTCCCTTTAGTGCATTACTTCTAAAGGTCATAGCACACATATCAACTCGGAAACGGATCGTAATCATATCAACTCAAGCCGTTTAGTATTCTTTGCATGAAACTCCCTACTGAAAAGCACACTAATCGGAATCGTAACGTAAACGATTCGCCTCGGGACAAGCTCACGAATCGCGGTGTGGCGCGTGGTCAACCAGCGGTCCCCGTGCTTACGGCTCGTCGTCCCCGCGCTTACGCCTCTCCGTCGCCGCGCTTGCGTCTCTTCGTCCACCCTTGACCCTCTCACCCCTCCCGCGTTCGGATTCAAACTGATCTGGTGCCAGCCAGGTCAACCAGCAGCGGTCAGCGAGCCGTAAGCGCGGCGTCGCCTAGCTGTAGCCGAGTCGACGTATCGGAGCTGCTGGTCCGCTTTGGTTACGTGCTTACGTTAGGTTGACGCCTGTTTGACGGCGAGGCGAAAGGCGATACGGTGACGATCCCTTTCCGAGTTGATATGTGTGCTACGACCTTAAATTGTCTTTTTTGCAGTCGGGGTTTGTTATTTTTATTTTTTATTAATGTATTAGTAGTTCGCGCCAAAAAAACATGTTTTTTTTTTTTAAACACCTATCTAAGTACACTAGGTATTTTATGACGAATATAACGATATCCTTAGCTGTCGAAATCCATCCAGCCGTTTACAAACAAACTAACCTAAGAGATACGCGCGAAAAACATAACCCTTCCTTGGCAGTAGGGTAAAAAGGAGTGTGTAGAGGATGGTTGAGGGAAGAATGGAAGAAACAGGAAGAAACAATTGTATTGCGCCGACCCCAAATATCATGGGACGAGTGCAGGAAGATAACGATAAAGAAAAGATAGAAGGCCAAACAAAAAAAAAGAGAGTGTGCCAGCATTTTATTCCTTAGGAATGTTTTCATTGGTATTCTTATCAGACTGACAAGCATGGAGGCCGGGCCCGATGTCGAGGTTACTGACAATGCCACCGATCTCTGCACGGTATGGCAATTTATTCCTGCGAGCTGACAGCGTTGTCACGCCGATCTGACAGTCGGCCATCAGCAGGTACTTGCCTCCGTACATCAGTTTCAAATGGAAGTTGAGTAGCGGTACCGTCCGCTTCGCTGGTGATATACCTGAAATTATATGCATAACATAAGCATTATTACTTCCTTACGTACGTTGTATTGTTACACAACGCTTTGTCTTCTTCTATCGAAAGTCAAATTACTCAAAGTCAAAGTCAAAGCATTTATTTCAAATAGGCACATAAATGGCGCTTTTGAACGTCAAAATTTACACGGAAATAAAATTGATTCTAGTTGCCCCTTCCAAAAGGTAGTTTCGCATGGAGAAGAATGTGCAAGAAACTCCACCGTTACGCTTTTAAACTGTTTTACAATAGTTTGTACACATCCATTATATCATTATATGTGAAGACGATGTACATACCTAGAATAAAATTACTATACCAATACAGGTAATATAATATTGTAAAAACCAATTCCTTTTAAAAGAGCAGCCGTGGAGTTTCTTGCCCGGCTCTTCTCCATAGGAAACGACTAATTGGTACCGTGCACCTAGCTTCTGACGTTTCATAAGTGCCCATGTAGGTTTATGTGAAATAAAATATTTTGATTTTGATTTTGATGAGGAGTGGCCCATAGCCAGATATCATAGTAAACAGAAGTAATCAGATTATCAGTAACTTTACTGCCCACTCCCTCAGTTTTACTCTTACGGGTATCGCTCTATGTAAAATACTGGTATTCAGCTACATCTGATAGACTAGAGTCGACCGGAACGTAGTTGAGAAAAAACTAGGCATCAGTAACTTACCCCCATATCTGATGATGTTAGTTACTCCTTTGAACCTCCCTACAGCTCCATGATTAGATAGACAGTCACTCCATGTACAATACTTGTGTTCAGGTGCATGCAGGCTGGAAGCCAAGAGTTGGGAAAAGCCTTTTATATGATGAGTAACTTACTCCCATCTCTAATGACGTTGGGCACTCCTTGGAACTTCCCCGCTGCTCCCTGATCTGCAAACAGTAGCATCTCGTGTCTTAAGCGACCCATTCTGACCAGCACCGTGGCAGCATCCCAGTATGGTTCAGTCTCCATGTACTCGTTCATGTCATTGTAGAAGCGGTTGATCATCTAAACAAAGAGATGATGTGACGTAGATGAGAAAACAAAAATGAAAATATGTCAACAAAGCGGAAAGTCACTCCTGAATAGTAAAGGTTGTGGCTAGATCTCGTGAAGACAACATAACATAATTTACGTCACATCTGGCCATAATGTGAGTTTTACCAGGTGAAGACGTAAAATTGTGTACTCACCACGGGCAGTAAAAAAGAAAGCCCTCTATCGCATATTTACAACCCTCGCCTATGGCTCGGGTCACAAATACCTGCGATTTCAGGCTTTCTTTCTTTTACAGCCCTTGGTAAGTAATGTCACGATGCCTGTATTCCCTGAAAGGTAAGACAGAGATGTAGATATAGTCATCGTGGCAGCGTCATACAAACATCTCAACACTTTGATATAGCGCCAGTCAATTTGACATCGTTGCAGGGAGACCGAAATTGCCCATATTTCGATGGAGTCGAAGGCTTTCTCGTAGTCCACAAATGTAATTCACTAATACTACTAATACAAATTAACATTGATAAATTTTAAAACAAAAACTGGTAAGATTGATTAAAATGTGGTAACTATATTATTTTATATATGGCAGATACGTCGGCTCGAACATTTTCAAAATATTGAAAATCAAGATAAAACATCTAAATGTAACTAACCGCCGGCGTAGCATTCCAGAACGTCATATCCAGACATTGATTTTGTAAATCCATGTTCCATGTGTAGTAAATCCTCCAGGGTTTACCCAGCAACATTTCGACTCCAAAATACGGTTCTTTGGATAACCTAGTGCACATCACCTGACCGTGCTGCGGATCCACCTTCGTAAGATGAGCATTTCTAGATGCCAGTTCTTTGTTCTCCTCTCTTGTCATAATATCTCCTCCTGATACCATTGTCACTAACCCTACTATGAGGCGTACAAACTTTAGGAGTTCCATAGTGACACTACAGTTTCATGTCAAATATTTCCCTTTATGAAGACTAACAATGAGAAGTTGTTTTCAGTGTTTGTATGGCTTTTCCCAGGCTCAGTTGAATCAACATTTATCTATGAGATCAACGTTACAATGTTTTGAAATGATACAACCTGCCCTACTTGTTTATGCAGATGATCACTATCAGACTCAATATGGTACGACGTATTAGCGGATAAAGATTTTCAGTGTTCGAAAGAATCGTGTCATTTGTGGATCTTTGACAGTCGTTACGCGTCGTCAGAAGCCCAAAAGTTTGACAAGCAATCTTATCAACGGGTATCGTATTACCCAATAACTGGGTTGTGGAGGTCAGAGGTCAGTCGCTCTATGTAAAATACTGGTATTCAGCTGCATCCAGTTAGACTGGAAGCCAACTCCAACGTAGTTGGTAAAAGACTAGGCAGATTTTGAGTGTTCGAAACTCGAAAGAATCATCAAACATAATATTGAATTGAAAGTGTCGACATCTGGGAGAAAAATGCACAGAATTTTAGGCAAAAGTGAAGTGTCAAGCGATTTTGAACCATGTGCGGTGAAACTATAACTGTCAACTTGAGCAGCTCTGCTCTTAAACCCTGAAAATAATTATTTATTAGATCATCCTACCTGAACCAAACCCTGTGCGGTCTCGGCCTTCAAATTATCCTAGCCGAAAATTGCACAAGCTACCTTGGTTCAGCTCGCGTCTGTACAAATAATTTGAGTGATATTATAAAAGTAATGCAATTATACCAGGGGGCGTGACGAAAATATTTCATATTATAAGTGTTTAAAATTTTTGCACGCCATCCTGCTACAATCATGCCATTATTGTTATAATAATAGAGTTCCACTTAATGAATTGGTATTTCTACGGTCTTGGTTGAAAACAAAAAAATATTTCGTTTAATTAGTCATTTATTTTTATTTATTGGGTTTAATTATAATGTACTTTTAACTGTAGTTGCAAAAATAGGTCTCTGAAGCTATTCATGTAAATTATGTACATACATTGTTGGGTCGTTCTCAAAAAAGTGGCACCGCTCGAATAAATTTATCAATTTGAGAAAATGTATCAATTATTGAGTTTTTTTTTAATATAAATTTCCATTGTGGGTATTTTTCTTATGTTGAATTGTTCTAAGGGAATAAAATCTTCATTTTTTTTTTTATGTTTATTCAGAATGTGTTTGGACATGGCAGGTTAGTGAGAAACAGATGTTACAATTTTATGTTGTTGTTAGAATATCACTACGGTTTTATTAATATTACTCAGCCTCTGTGTGAAAAGCTTCTATAAGTACAATATTGTGTAGAATTTAATAAAAAGCATTTTAGAAATCACACATTTCCACTAAAAACTGCCTAACAGGTTACAGAGCCACTTTTTTCAGAACAACCCTGTTATTAATATTGATCATGTGGGTATATAAATTGTTACAGATCAAAATATTAGAAGGAAATGGATGAGAAAACTGCGATTTAAACCATATTATTATGTAGGTAAGTAAAAAAGAAGCCCTGACAATGATTTTCACCGAAATATAGGTGACACGGTCAACCTATGTTATTAAAATATAGTATACTTATAGAACAATGTATAGTGTAAATATTACAGTCATCTATCGGTAGGAAAATGTATTGGATAACTTTCTCTTCACGGACTAGAAACACAATTCTTTTAAAAATCAACAACGTGTTAAGAGGGCGTACAACGGTCCATAAGCGCCACTTTCAAAAGACTGAGAAGGAATTATGAAAAACGGCTCAATAAGAAACCTCGGTGTGTCTAGAATTTTCTAATACCTTTTATAACGTTTCATATTGAGACACGAAGCAACAAAATACGATCTAGAGGAATGTGGCCGCTTTTCTTTAGATCGAACTTTGTTGCTTAAGTTCGGTTTTAAATAAATTTACTAAGAATGTCCAGTGACAGTGAAGAGTTTGACGCCGAGCAAAGAGCAAAAGACATATTGTGATTTTTATTTTATTAAGTAATATTTATTAAATGATTTTGTACTAAATTGACTATTTTTCTCGCACTCAAAGTGAAGTAGTCAAAGTAGTACTCAAAGTGAGTACAGTTTGCACCTCGAGACTAAACGCCAACTTAATATATCCTCAAACCACCTCTGGTATATTATGGCTTCGTTTAGTCCCTCGATATAAAATATACTATTAAATACACCTACCTAATATGATTTTAAAATCGAAACACTCTATTTTTACATTTTAGCGGTTGTTTTTGGACCACCTGCATCGAAAGATAGAACATAATTGTAACAACGATGTCCAGTTATGTAGTTCAGACCTCGAATTCCTTTAAACATTCTCCTAACGCCAAGCATTAAAAACCGACTCATAAAAAGTATTGCCCATAAAAATATAGGCACATGAAATTCCTTGCGCAGGTCATCGCGTGTTCCGTAGCTCATTTGTTCTGCAGGAGGCGGTGCTGACCGGCCACCGATGCGTATCTCGGCATAGCTGGAATAGGTAGGCGGAATATCATTACGAATCGTTTCCAGTCGTTTGTATAGTGACAGAATTCAAACCGTAATGACAAGACTGCGCCGCCCATTCACGATGATAGAAAAAAGTATTCGAATTTTGAAAAAAAGTTTTGATTAGTATATTTTTTTTTCTGTTTTTAAACTGTTTTTAAGATTAGTGTGGTTGGTAAAAAAAAATATTACTGTTTAGTAGCAATTATTGGGTTCGAAAGTAGTAGCGGTTCTTAATATGTTGAGTTAAATTAATCGGTCTTTGAAAGTAATTATTTATTACAATTTCGACAGATTTTTTCGAGAATGATGACGTTGAATTATGTTTGAATCCCAAGACTCTAAGACTGTCACAGTTACATGACATTTTTTTTTTAATTAATGTTGTTTTATGTTTTATTTTCACATTAGCAAGTGTTGGTATCCACCACTACTCTCATTTGTCGCTACTATTTAAATATCATTTCAGTCTATTTTATTAATGACTAATTGCTGCTCTATGAAATATTGGTGCCGATTCCCTTGTTCACAAACTAAACTAAATTTAAGCTCAGTGCATCTTTGTCTTTCTATTTCATTAAGAAAAATTTGAGTTTAGTCCTGTCAAATTAATCAGCGCTTGACAAAACTGACGTAATTTTAGTCGGCAAGTTTTTAATCACGTCTAAACATATACGGAGTAGTGACAGGCGCTGATTAATTTGACAGGACTAAACAAAAATTTATATTCTGTTCTTTTCCTAATGATATAGTAGAAGGAAAAAAATGCACTGAACTTAAATTTAGTTTAATTTGTGAACAAGGGAATCGGCACCATTGTAACAGTTATCGATTGATTAAGAATCAATGTTGACAGTTTGTATATTGTAAAATTTTTGCTGTTCGGTGTTCAATTCTTTAGCTTGGTAAAGAATTATCAGCAATTGAAATTTTGACAGAGTAACTGGAAAATATCATCAAGGGTGTAGTGTAGTTTATTCCAGAAACATTTATTTTTGTTTCTGTTAAATTTTAAGGTTTTGTCTAAGGAAAACTTAAATTCGCGACTTATTTATGACCGACATACATTCAAAAATATTTAACACTAGCTGCTGCCCGCGGCTTGGCCCGCGTGGCTTTTCTATATATATTTTTTTTTTTTTCAATTAATTAAAATTGAAGTGCCGATTTGTAATGTCAAAATAACAGCTTTTTACTAAATGTATACGGTAAAATACCAAATAAACATTTTTTTTTTAATTGTCTGGCTGTCTGTTTGTTCCGGCTAATCTCTGAAACGGCTGGACCGATTTTGACGGGACTTTCATTGACAGATAGTTGATATTAAAAATGAGGCTACTTTTATTTCACAACTAGGTAGCTGCTGCCCTTTCTGCCTGCTGAAAATTAAAATAAAAGTCTCAGTTACTCCTTATAACAGCTATCAGCCAGTAAAAGTTCGATCAAAATCGATCCAGCCGTTTCAGAGATTATCCGGAACAAAAAGATTTTTATAAGCATCTATACTAATATTATAAAGCCGAAGAGTTTTTTTTTTTTTTTGTTTGTTTTTTGGTAGAACGCGCTAATCTCAGGAACTAACTCTTCGAATTGAAAAAATATTTTAGTGTTGGATAGCCGAATTCTTTAGGAAGGTTACCTATAGGCTATTTAACATCATGCTACAACCCTTAGAAGCCGATCAAAACGACAAAAAGTCAGACAGAACGCTAAGCGAAAACGAAGTAATTGCGCGGGTGGGCGATGCGACGCGACGGGGTGGGTTGTGAAATTTTACGCGGACGAAGTCGGGGGCAGAAGCTAGTTCAAAAGGGTTACTCAAAGGTGAAGTGATTTGTCTTTAGAATACCTAAAATTGCAGGTGTATGCACCTTGGTACGGGCAATACTGCCTATCCGCAGATCTACAGCACCTCTTACTTGCAGCACGCAGAAGGCGGAACTCACAAGCAAGGGGCGTCCCTGATTTATGGCCCAGCACTGCGGAGGCACCTTCATAAGAGAACCGGTCCACCGCTTGTGTTCTATGCTGCCCTAGTACTTGATTTAGATTTGAGGTAGAATGTTGGATTTGATACATGAATAAACTATTTTACCATCACATGATATAATAAATAATTTATTTACATGAATATGATTTCCAAAATAAGTAGTATTGATACAAGGTGAAAACAGGGTGGATGACTTTTACGCAGTCATGAGAAAGTCACAGGCCTCCTTCATGAACCGAATACATAAATCTGACAATGGAATATTGAGGGCCATATACGAGGTAAACCACTACTTCGTATATGGTAATTAATATTCCAGCTAAAATAACGCAAACTGTATATTAGAATGATTTAAGATGCTACCGAGTGCACAGCGGCGCCCTCATCGTTATTTCGGTGATTTCTTTTATTTTAGATTGAAAATGCAGAAAATAAGCTCGTCAAGTTGTGCTTCACAAGACTATACGTTATTATTACTACAAACAGTAGTTTTAAATTATTATGTTTTATTGTAATCATTAAAACGGAGCTTAGTGGCCACTATTTTCCGTTTTAATGATAAAAAATAACAATTTAAAACTTCTGTTTGTAATCGTAGTAATAATAACGTATAGTCTTGTGAAGCACAACTTGACGAGCTTATTTTCTGCATTTTCATTCTAAAATAAAAGAAATCACCGAAATAACGATGAGGGCGCCACTGTGCGCTCGATGCAGTCTTAATAATAATATATATGTCTATTTTTTCTTGTAATTAGTGAATAATAACAATAATAATAATTTTGTAATCTGATGTAAAATTTTATATGGGTGTATTCCTGAAATAAAAATGATTTGATTTGATATTTTGATTTTTTTTAAGTAAAAACGATTTTTGGAGATAACTTTCTTGTTCCGTTTTAGGTTTCCGTAGTAAGCCAGGAACCCTTATAGCTTCACGATGTCCGTCAGGGCCTCAAGTCTGCTATTACAATAGTGTCAGAATGGTCTATCATTGATTTCATAATTGTTGATTTTGACAAGTTTGATAATATACTAATATAATGGCGTCATTATGACTTTCCAATGGTCAGCCACTGACACTCCATTGAAAGAATTGGTAATCTCGTACATAATGACAAATGAAACTTCCTACTAAACTTGCAACTTCCTACTACTTCAGATTGGTTATAACACTAATAAATAATATGTAAAATATAAATGAAATCTGGCATGAATAAATGTTCAAAATGCCATTGTAATACAATTCTATTACGAGACCAAAATGCCATTGTAATACAATTCTACTACGAGACCATTGACCGACCAATGATCGACCATTATGAATTTAGCAGATTACGAACTTTTAGCAAAATGACAATGGCATCGTGTTGGAGTGACGAATTTATAAAAATAGCAGACTTGGACCCCTGTCTGTATGTCTGTCTATCTTTGCGTCCGCGGCTAAGCTCAGATACTCATAGTACTAGAAAGCTCTAATTTGGCATGGATATAACGCACCCCCACTGCGACAAAGGCATAAGAAGAATATACTAACTTTACAGGAGAACAAAAAAAAACTCTTTGGTCTGGTATATCTATTTAGCATTTGATCTTATGATCTTTTGTTATATACCATTAAACAGTAAAAAAAACAAGCTTGTTTCAACAATATTTCAGATACCTCAAATTGTCGTGTATAAAGAATAATTAATATTTTAAGTTTTACACACGTTTATGGACCTTTTTATCTGAAAAAATTTAAAACTTATGTGACGCAACAAATGTCTTTTTTGGTATAATGGCTTAATTTTTCGTCAGATCTTAACGGACAAATTGAGCATTGTGTATCTTTATCTGCGCTATACGAATCTATATATATAAAAATGAATCCCTATTTCCCTTGGTCATGGCATCACGCGTGAACGGCTGGACCGATTTCGCTAATTATTTTTTTGTTGTGTTTGTTATTGTCAGGAGAAGGTTCTTATGTAAGAAAAATTTAAGAAAGTTAAAAAAAAAAAAATGTAAGAAAACGACCATATTCAATTACATTTTTAATGTAATAATAAGTAGGTAACTCTATCTTCTAATGTAACTTTATGGCGTTTGACATAACGTGTCAGTCATCATTTGGTAGGTCTGAGAATAGATTTTATAAAAAAAATAAAAAATAAATTGAAGGTTTTAGTTAGGTAGGGTAGGGTAGGTAGGGTTGGTAGGGTAGGGTAGGGTAGGTAGGTGGGTAGGGTAGGGTAGGATAGAATAGGGTAGGTTAGGTAGGTAGGGTAGGGTATGGTAGATAGGTAGGTAGGGTAGGGTAGGATAGGCTAAGGTAGGGTAGGGTAGGTAGGTAGTTTCCTTTGCGCGTAGACAAACTGCCACAGTCAAATAGCTTTTGACAGAACGAAGTCTGTCGGGTCAGCTAGTCCGCAATAAAAAAAGTGACGATGATATCGGACAACGCACAATGAAAGGTTTTGTAGTTGGGACGAATATTTATCCCAAGAACAAACTTAACATTGTAGTTGAAATACATGTTCTCCCATACATTCCAACTGCAAATGTAAGTTGTTTGACTATTACTCGTTATCTTATATAGCCTATTTTTCTGTGATAGTTTTCCTTTTAATTTCGTTATACAGAGTGTGGCGTAAATTTGTGGTCCAACGTTAAGAGGTCTATACACCGTATATTCAGCTATCGCATACCACAATGTGATCCATTTTTGTTAGTTCTCCGATTTATTTTTTCTCTTGAAATATTTACAGCTAGCTTTACTTATTTGGCTATAATTTATATACATGACATTAAAGTATAACAAACAAAAAAATGTGCCGTATGGTGCCGCACGTAAAGAATAGCACCACCCCATTTCCTCCCGTGCGTATCGTAAAAGGCGACTACTTACTAGAGATGGGCAGCAGCGTTCTCTATACACGCACTTGGTCGGTTTTCTTTAATACTACTTCAAAATGAAGGATTTTATCAATCCAACTGAATTTTTCTTTTACCTCGATTTAAATTTGCTCGGTACCTATATAAAAAAGAAAAAATGGGTATTATCCCTTTGTATCCATCTCTGTTTGTTGCGGGAATGGTAGGCATCAACACGTTGGAACTGAGACGTAAATATGCGTTGTTGATGCACTATTACTTATTGCTCAATTATATTTATAAATTATATTATTATTATAATTACATTCAAACTTCTTTTCATGGAATTATCCATCGACATCAAACAATCTCTGTCCTCGACATCGCCAAATAATACGGCATATACACATGTAAACAGAGAACAGAACAAGAATGGCACCGCAGAATCGATTAGCGGTTCAAAAGCAGGGCAGGCCCCAGTCAGGTGAGGCGACGTGAACACTGCCTGTCACGCGCACCACCATGCCAGAGGCGTACAACACTACGTAGGGTTGCCACTTCCCAGTTCCCAGCAGGAACATATAGCTTGGATCTAAAATAATCCTAATGGAAGTTGAGTGACGGAATGGAATGTTGCCATTTAAAATATTTAAATATTATTTTTATAAAAACATTTAGAACTTATAATGTATTATGAATTGATTTTATATTTTATCTCATTGTACGAGTATGCTGCACCGGGTGACGTCATCACATCAACGCCGGCTGTCGTTGAAAACCAGCGCTGGGGCTCTGTTTTGCATAGGGTTGCAGCATTATGCTGAGCGATGGCCGTTTTGCGTGAATGTGACGCATATTTTCCCCAATTAGTTTTTTTTTTTTTTTTGTGTATGTTTTCTTTTTTTTGCGTCATGTTTACCGCAAATAAACGTTTTTCTTTATTTCTTTTCTTTCTTTCTTTACCTTGCAATTATGTATTTCTTCATTATTTGATAGTGAAAAAGAAGTGCTTTCAATTGCTTATTCCCGAAAATGTGGTTTCACCTAATTTCCTATTATGTATTTTCAAAGCTATACTATACGGTGGCGTAGGACTTATTTTTCCATTTTTCTGAGTTTCGGTATGGTAACGTCCCATATCCCGAAATTCTCAAATAACCACAGGATTATTTTCTGTCAAGTTAAATATGTATGCATATACTCTTTTGGACTCTTCCAAATATATATAATGTATAATGGTTAAACAATACACGACTGCTGACTGTTAAAGCTCTTGAACTCTACTGACAACATGACTATAACAATTTATTCTTCCATTTGTATCAGAACTGTACCTACCTGGATTCTGGTCTGGTCTGGCAACATTCAACTCTGCAAGCATAAAAAGTTTCAGCACAAAAAGCATTCTAGTATTCCCGTAAAGAAGACATTCCCCATACAATTATTTCCTTAGCCTAGCAGCCCTGAACCGGTTCAGGTTCGGAGGCGGTCGATCCGAGTTCTCGTGACGTCACTCGAGGGCTCAGATTGGATATAAATTGGCGCGGCTCGATATTAATGGATCCCAAGAGTCTTACTGTTTTTAACTTACCTATTGTGGCTACTGTATCCGATTATTGACTTCTGATCTGGGGTTGAAGTATGCAATAGATGGGAAAAATTTGGACCTATATATATCATAAATGATTTTATTTCTGTAAGTAGTTTTGTAGGTATAAACACTTATACACGTCAAAAATATTTAACACTTTCGCTGTCCCATGAGTCACATATGATTCACGTTAATTGTTTAACTATTGTGTCTACTTTGTGGACAGTGAAGTGGTTAAAAAAAACGGGGCAGGCTTTGGGTACTGCCGATAGAAGTGAAAACTAAGCAACTTGTGAATTGTATCATCGAGCTATTAGATTATTAATTTCGAGCGTTCGGTGCCGATAACGCGAGTTTCATGATATATGTTCACCCAAAAAGTACACATACCTACATACACAGTATACATATAGCTCATGGAAAGCGTTCGGTGACGATGACGCGAGGTCCATGATTTTTGTTCACCCAAAAATGCTCAACGCGCCTAAAGAAGTTATCACTTCAAAAACTAGATGAGGTCGGCGTTTCCTATCCTATTCCTATGAAGAAAGACCGAAACGAACTCAGAGGTCACAGTCTATTTTAAAGTCCAGACATAATCTTGATCAGATCATTTGTAGATCATGTAGATTGGTGTCTGAAATGGTCTTTTGAGGAAAGAACCACACAGATTTGAGTGGACCTGTCCAGTCACTGCACGCATTTGTCAGTTATCTAAGACCTAAGATAGGTATTTGTTGAGTAATAAGTTTAGTGCCAGTCATGGGAAATTAATAATTGAGGTCCGATAATGTGTTTAGGAAACCGATGTTTGCGTTTCGAGAAGGTATTACCTAGTTTAATTAATAAGTGCCTCATCGTTGTAATGCATATTTATCCTGTTAATCGAATTATACTACTTTTTTTTAACTCTCTCGTTAATAGAGGAAGGTTCTCAATTCATCTGTACCTATATATTTAAAAAAATATGTATGTTCGGGCTCTCTTTGTTTAAGAATAGATTTTAATAATTCTGCTCCCATATAAAGATCAAGCGAACTCAAAAAACACTCATGTGGTTTTTGAGTTAGCTTAATAATATGTAGTAAGTAATTAGAGTATATTGTTTTTACGGAACCAAGTGACCAAAAAGGTTCAATTCATTATGAATTTTCCTTAAGACCGGCCACGATTACCATGAAGGATCCCAAGTTTTAAACTTAACAAAATAATCGTTACTTCACAAATCTAACCTATGCATCGTGATATGAAGACAAGACAGTTAGAAGACATTCTGCTGACGCATCTAAAATATCAAATAGCATGAACGTTTGACTGAAGTCACACTTTTTCAAAATGCCAATCAACGTGAAATACGTGTAACGATAATGAAGAGAAAAATCCACTCCTACCAGCATTTCTCCAAACTTTAATTTCGCACCCACATAGCCGCAATAAAAAGCCTTCCAATCTGGACCACGAGCATCCAATCAAGTTCTCTCTCTACCTACCAAATCCGAAAATAACATAAGAGTACCTACTAGCGAAACTGATATCACTTTCTCCGCGACTTTTCCTTTCTATTCCGAATAAGTTAGGAAAACATTTTCGCCTGTGTAGTTCCGTACCCTCCCATAATCCTCTACCTGCAGAGATATACCCGTACTTACCCCGCGCGGGCACTATCATCCATACCTACAGATGGTTTCAGAATCCTAAACGTCGTATCTACAACCTATTAACGAAGAAAAAGCTACTTTGTCTGTTAAGGAATAAAGTTTGAATTCAAATGTAACGGTCACGCCGTTACGTTGTTGATTTATGATTGGTTCTCCCCCCACCATCGTGTCTCTCGCCCTGCCTCATGCATTTAAATTGCTTCATTACAGAATCTAGACGCCGGGGTGTAGGGTTGTCTGTTGGGAAAAATGTTGGCAACTTTATTTTTGTGGATTGTGTTGTTATATATTTAGTTTAGTATTTGGGAAATAATGAGGTTTTGTTGTAGTTCTGCTGCTCTGCTGCTTGCACTCGGGTGTGATAATGAAGCGATGTAACTAGAAAAGGGTTGCTCCACACAGAAGGACTGTTTACTGTTGTTCTCGGCCAAGAAAAATCCAACCTTAAAATTGGCTACGAGATTTCGATTCCCAAAAAGCATGTTCAAATCATTCTGCAACGAACGCTACAAAATAATATGACAACACTCTTCTTCTTAGCGTGTCTTGGCAAAAATAACTCATAAAATGTCTTTTATATTTGTGTGGCCTAAGATTTTGCAACTCGAATACCGTTTGCTGATACAGCCTTTAGGTCCTCACGTGTGCAGGTGACGGAGATGAAAGGAAGAACAAGGATAAAATCAAATCACAGGAAATCAGAAGATGGAAGGTGGGCCAGCAACACAGCAACAACACTATTATCTCAGTCAGAATCATTGCAGCATTACTGTCAGCCACCCCGTTCCGTCTTTTCTTGTACCCACTCTGCAATGGCCGAGTCTGAAAATGACGTAGCTGCATCAATAACGCCACATTCGAACTACGCATCGGAGACCTGACGTCACACAAATCCTGCATCGCGAAGGAGAGTTTACCGCGAGAATGGTATATACAAAATGGAGACGACAATAAATTAAAGTCGTTTATATAATGACGTTCCCGTTGTCTATACGATTCCAACGACATATGCTTCTTATGACTCGTTCCACTAAAATCCCCTAGACCAGTCCCCCAGGGGACTACACAGCCAGTGCCGGTCTTAGCATTACCGGCGCCCTCGTCGATGTTTCTATGGCGCCCTCTTTCTACTTACCAATTCACACACGTGAAAAAAACCCCTGGTTTTTTTTTACAGAACCTTTATTTCAATAAAACTCTTTCTAAAAAAAACTTCTACTACTTTTTTAGCCTTTCTATCGGCAAACTCTCATATAAATGCATCGAAGTCTATGTTTTCTGCAATTTCATTTTCGATTGTCAAAGTTGCCAAGTTTGTCAATCTCGATTGAGATATTGACGATCGCAGATAGGTTTGTATCAGCTCAAGCTTAGAAAAAGTCCTTTCTCCACTCGCTACCTTTACAGGTATAGTGTCAATATTCTCACTGGAAGGACGAGACGGGAAACCAGACATGAAGGGGCGCCCCTTCATGCCTGGCGCCCTTGGGCGGTCGCCCAACCGCGCCCTACCCTAACGCCGCTACTGTACACAGCACTCAATATTCCATACGGCTCCCATACAAAAATACATAGATATTTTCATTTTTATGATACGCGGCGTATCAGCGGCGTATTCCGCGGGACCACCCACGATGGACGCGGCGAATTTCGCAAAATAGCCGCGACGGCTGAAAGGTTACGAAAATTCAATCAAAGATACCCAATACTTTAGACACTAAAGCTAGTCAAAGATTGGCAAAACCCATAGTTAGTCCAACACTTCTATTTAGATTGTTAGAAAAGTCACTTTTTTTATAGTTTATTTGTTAGAGTTTATTTCATGGTTCTTAAATACTCTTATCCATCAGTACTGATAGTGTTTTAATTTTTTTTTTTGTTCGTATTGTCATCTCCAAATTTTATACAACATCCCGACATCAACCGTCGGGCAGTAGCTCACCAGACACAACACCCGTCTGGTCGAAGGATCCTCCCTTTTCTATAGAAGATCAGTGGACTTTACACCCTGTTTCTCATGAGTTTACTGCTTGATTTCGAATGTCATATGCTCGATGGCTATTTCATAAATCAATACTAGCTGACCCGACAGACTTCGTTCTGTCAAAAGCTATAGTATAAACTCCACTACTCTACCCTATCCTACCTACCTACCTACCTACCCACCTACGTTACCCTACACTACACTACCCACCTACCTACCTACCTACCTACCTACCTACCTACCTACCTACCTACCTACCTACCTACCTACCTACCTAACCTACCCTACCCTACCCTACCCTACCCTACCTACATACCTAAAACAAAAAAAAAACAAAATAGGTAGTAGCCGATTCTCAGACCTACTGAATATGCATATAAAATTTCATAAAAATCGGTCAAGCCGTTTCGGAGGAGTATGGTAACTAACATTGTGACACGAGAATTTAATATAATTCATCATTATATCAATATATATATAATATCAAGCAGTAAACTCGTTTCTCATACCTCTATAATGATATCAGCAAATCAATCCAGCTTACTAACCTTCTGCCACCACTAACAATACATACCCATCTTCTCTGCACTATTAATCTCCATTCGTACAAAAGCCTACAGCCACAGATTTTAGGCTCCCTGTACCACGGCATACAGCCTCACGCGACAACCCTAGGGAGCGGGCGGGCCGTATCTGCCCGCCGATCATTAGTTCCAGAGTGGCCAGGGTAAAATTTTGCATGCTACCGATATTTCGCCAGCTAAGCAACTCTTGTATTACTTTGATAATGTTTTCGGGATTGGAGTACTTGATTTTTTAGATCGGTGTGGGTTATAAGACAAATAAGGTTCGATTCAGCTGATATTGTGGACCAGAAGCGCACCTAAACATAACTGGAAAAAAAACACACGATTGTGAAAAAAAAAAGGGATCTAATAGTAAGTTCCATTAAACCACGGAGTACTTATGACTGATAGGTTTGGGTCACAATTCACATGAACTTAATAAGCACGAGCAGGCATGCTAGAAGTGCCAAGAAGTATCGATATATATCGTATCGATATTTAAAAATAATATTGATATCGATTTATAAAAATATAAAAAAATAATGATATACCGGTGTTTACTGAAATATATTTGTACTTTATGAAATTCTAATGTTTTAATTTTTTATTCATGTAAACGAAGTAGGTCGTATTTCATTTATAAATTTTGTATGTGGCCTGCTCTACGTTTGACATGTGACACGATGACATAGGTATCACTCTGATTTTCGCAAAGCATGAGATAAACAAAAGTTAAATAATACAAAATATTAGAAGTAAAAGGATTACGGAAATAATAGCTTTAAATGTTGCTTCTCCTTTCAGGAAAGGTTTGTAGTTTATAAGGTTTAAAATAATGTAAAAGGTTTGAGATTTTTAATTAATAAAAATAAATTCGCCTTTCAGAGCAACGCAATTCAGTTTTATTTCGTTCGTCCTACAAAAATATATGGTGTTTATAAAAACACATTATATTCATATAAATAAATATGTATTTTATGTATTTTTTGTATAAAATAATAATTATGTATTTCATTTATTTTTCTCTTTGTTAGCGTGATTAATATGTATACCCATGCCAAGTTACAGCTTTCTAGTACTAAGAGTCTCTGAGCTAAGCCGCGGACAGACAGACGGACATGGCGAAACTATAAGGGTTCCTTGTTGACAACGGAACCCTAAAAAGTAAAGTAAAAATCTTTTGAATATTTAAATTACAATACCCATAAATATTATCTTGAATTCATGCAAACCTAGTACAGTCAGTATACACAATTAGCTGACCCCCCCCCCCTTGCATAAATGGTTGAGATTTTTTCACTAACAAAACGTACGATTTAAATTTTTTTTCTAGTTAAGGGTAGATTTCGTATAGGTATTTAAATTAAATTAAGAATTATAAAATTCTATCGATCCGTATTCAAAATAATCTCAACCATTTATGCAAGGGGGGGTCAGCTAATTGTGTATACTGACTGTACTTCTTATTAGATTACTAAGAACTTGTGCACAAAGTGTCGTGAAAGAATACCGTCTTCTACATTAATATTATAAAGAAAAAAGATTTGTATTTTTGTAACTATGTTTGTATGTTATGAATAAACTCAAAAACTTTTGGACCGATTTAAAAAATTCTTTTACCAGTAGAATGCTATTATTACTGAGTAACATAGGTTATAATTTATAAAGATATCACGCGGGCGAAGCCGCTGGTGGAAGCTAGTCACATATAAATTGCACCCGCGTGCGAAGCTGGGCCGGGTCGCTAAAAATCTGCCTAGCATTTTCCCAACTATGTTGGGGTCGGCTTCCAGTCTAACCGGATGCAGCTGAATACCAGTATTTTACATGGAGCGACTGCCTATCTGACCTCCACAACCCAGTAAATGGGTAACACGATACCCCTTGGTAAGACTGGCTGTCAGACTGGGCCGGGTCGCTAGTGCCTACTTAAATTTTGTAAGCTAAACGCGAACTTCGTAGGTGTATTTACAGCACAGTTTCTGTACCTATTGCAGGAAAGAAATAATTGAAAATCTATTTTGTTTTTCGTGTGTCCTTTGAAGTCATTTCCAATAAACTTCAAAGAGCGCTATTCCACCATATGAATTAAAAATCCGTCCTTACACGCAAAAACACCAATTCATAATAACATTGAAATTGCCAATTAATAAATGTTCATTAATGATGATAGTGAGCACACAGTCGATACGAACTTTTAATATTTAATTAACGATTTTCTCTTTGTAATTATAGACAAAATAACGTAGGAACGCGTGCTGGTGAAAGCCAGATATTTTGCCCAGTTTCGACACTTTGATGTTTTGTTTTTAACTTTGTACAGACGCCAGTACATCATGCTACTACAATCGGTCAAATTTCTTTAATAGATTTTCAACTTTATCACTACAACATAAGGTTCAAGGTTGGTTGCGAAAATTTGACAGTTTCGGGTAGCTTGACCTGCTGGCGTCTGTACATATATTTCTATAATTTTCTAATAGATTCGCTTTTGTTTTAATAGACTTTAGTGTTTGCTTGGAGTTAATGTGTACGTGTTTAAGGCAGATTGGGAGTTTACATTTCCACGATATGCTCTACTGAAATTAAATCCTATGGTTTCGTAACTTTCAAGTACCATTACGATACATTACGATACGCTTCGTGTGACTGAGGCTTTACTGTCTGGTGTTATACAACACGCAACCCCGATCCTGCAAACCAACCCCAAATATTTCATTCATTCATTTCAGCCGAAAGACGTCCACTGCTGGACATAGGCCTCCCCCAAGCACCGCCACCTCGACCGGTTTTGTGCTTCCCGCATCCAGCGGATTCCTGCGGCTTTCATAAGGTCATCGGTCCACCTTGTGGGAGGCCTTCCAACGCTACGTCTTCCGGTACGCGGAAGGTTCTGGAGTGGCAATCGCGTACCCCAAATATTAGATTACAGTAAATCGACATCCTACGCAACATCATCCGATCAACAACAATATTTCATTTCCAACGCAGGAATTATTATATCCCATGATCCTGTCAGTCCATCCATACATCCGCACGGATCCCGCCTTTCTTAACAATAACCAAAATAATATTATTTAACAACAACATTTTTTTCCGAACGCAGCTGTATCCATTTACGCCGCCAAACGTCAACAATTTGCCAATTTTACCTTTTGCCGCGAATCAGCATAAAGTATTGCCACAATGCAAAAATCAGGTATCAATACCGCTACTTATAGGCCATCCAATCAAGAAAAGTGTCACATTACGACACTCTATTGTATCGTTCGAATCTGTGTTTACAAACACAACAAGGGCTTGTCATAATCTGTTTTTGGATGTGTCCTTTTCTATTTTTCGGTCTGGCAACTTTTAGCGGGAATGTTTTTTTTTTTTTTTTTTTTTTTCTGTGGAACAAAGAATCGTGGAGGTATGGATTTCAACGCCTTGTTGTTGGTTTATCCATATATTGAATAGGTTTCACAGAAAGCGAAGGTAAGTCGTACTTATGTTGATCGGCTGATAATTCGTTAGTGGTGGTCTTGTGACTGACAGTTGACAGCCAAGGGGGCTGGGGATTCAAAAAATTTCGCTTTCAATGAATCCCTGGATTCGTATTGTTATTGTCAAGCCTTTCTGTTTACTTTTAGCTGGATGAAACGGACCACGAATGATTTTAGGAGAAGGTATGCCAGCAAACCAAGAACTCTAATCCATTTTTCTTCTTCTCCTTTTTTTTAATTATTTTTTTTAATTTTTAAATGACCGCAATGAATAAAATGGATTCCTAAATTACGACATTTTCCCAATTTGATCGACAAATGTTTTCTTCTCCTTTTTAATTAACATTAGGATTAAGTTATCAATCTCCTAGTTTGTTGTAGGCCTAGTAGAGTTTAGATTTGTTGGCGGTTTTCTATTTTGTTAAGTACCTGGTAATTGTTGAAAGGCCTACACTGTCCTCCCATACCTATTATCACTGTTATTTAATAATATTGTAAAGCCAATTATTTTTAAAAGAGTAACCGCGGAGTTTCTTGCCGGCTCTTCTCCATAGGAAACGACTAACTCGAACCGTGCACCTAGCTTCTGACGTTTCATAAGTGCCCATGTAGGTTTATGTGAAATAAAATATTTTGATTTTGTTGTATAGACTCAATTTTTTTATGGTTTATTCTAAACCAAACATAATGTTGTTTTGTAAGCCATAAATGGAAAAACATGCAGATCTACCTGTTATTTTAAGACCTCGCACATATATAGATTTTACAATAAAATTATATTCTATTCTATTCTATTCTATTTGAAATAAGATTAAACATTTCAATAAACCTTTTTTACAGTTCGTTCAATCGATTTTATTTATTTATTTTATTTTACAGTTTTTGGAAAACTTACAGCTAAACAGTTTGTACGATTGAGAGTAACAAAAATAAAGGCCAATTACCTACAAGTTTTCACAGATAGAAGAGAGCTTAATAAACAAAAAACATTTGAGTAGGTAGACAGTATTTTGAGTTAAAATTAAAACATTATCATAAGTAAAAATGGGTTTTAAACATGGGTTTTTTATTTTGACTTCTATTGCGTTAGTGGCATGACAAATAGCGGCTGCAGTAAACAGTTGGTATTGTTACCACTTTGTGCTTTTAATACTATCCTTATGCCTACGGTATAGAAGTCAGAATCGGTTGAAGGTACTGTAAAAAAAGATTTTTAAATGTTAATCTTATTTCAAATGGAGTAGTGATTTACGGACTGTTTTTGAAACGGGCAATGTTTTGTTTTAAAATATTTCAAATGACTTTACATTGCACTTATAATCGATAATGGACGGTCATCATTTCAGCCGAAAGACGTCCACTGCTGGATATAGGCCTCCCTCAATTGTGGGGGTTTGCCATAATCGCCACGCTTGGCAGGCGGGTTGGCAATCGCAGTATGGTGTTAAAAATACCCCATTCTCTAGTAAGTCCTTTAGTCGCCTTTTACGACACCCACGGGAGGAAATGGAGATAATGGACGGTACATTTATGCAACAGTGTTTTTCCAACTAATATTATATTTGAATGAAGCACTGTGAAATGATACTCGATGTGGAACTAAAAGGTAAAGTATTTACACTTAAAGACTCCTGCAAACAGGCGCGAAACGCGTTGCAACACAAAGACACCGCGTGCCGCACGATGAGCGGTCTCTTTGTGTCGCGTCGCGTGTCGCGCCTGTTTGTAGGAGCCTTTAAGTGTAAATACTTTACCTTTTAGTTCCACATCGAGTATAATTTCACAGTGCTTCATTCAAATATAATATAAGTAACTATTAAATATCTTACAACGCAGATTCGTAGTCAGTTTCCTCAACAAAAAAAAGTAATCTCGAATTTTACACCTCCCCGGTCAGTCGGGCAAAAACTTTACAAAACAAACAATACATTTATACAACAATTACATTACAAACGCGAAACCTCAAGCGTCAAATGCCGAACTTTGGATTACAAACATCCTGAACCAGCTATCAACAACTCACCACACTCTAAGTCCCTCAAAACAGAGTTCAAATTCGTGGATCTTTTATTTCTCTAGCTCCAAGCATAATTTTGCAAAAAACACGAAAGCGGCGAAGCGTGAACGCTTGTGCAGGACAGAGGGGTCTGTCGGTTTATTTTTTCCTTAATCCTAACCGGGATTAGGTTAAAGCCCTTTTGATTGGCAGCCGCCGTCAGATGCAGGAGACGGCTGAGGTGCATCGTGAGCCTGGAGTTTAGCGGAGGCTGGGACAGTGGGTGTACGTACTTTTAAGACGACGAAACATTTTTGGTGTGAGATATTTTTATCTAATAACTAGCTTTTGCCCGCGGCTCCACCCGCGTAAATGTTGGTTATCGCGTAAAAAAGTAGCCTATGTCCTTCTCCATATATATCTTTTAAAAATAATTGGCTTTTACAATATTTTCAAATAACAGTGTTAATAGGTATCGGAGGACAGTGTAGGCCTTTCAACAATTACCAAGTATTTAACTAAATAGAAAAGTGCCAACAAATCTACAGCGTTCGGCCTAAAACGTTCTCACATTCACAAAATAGAAATTAATCTATAAAAAAGCCAAAAAAAAATTATTTATAAATATTAAAATGAAAACCTATTTAAACCAAATGACATGATTGCCATTTTTTTTTTAAACATTATCCCACACTAGGAATTTCTCCTGTATCGTGGGTGCGCATACATAAACAGCTAGACCCGGAATAACTACTTATAGATCATACTAATATTTGTTCCGTGCGGGAATCGAACCCGCGACACGCAGCGCAGCAGTCGCTTAACCACTGCGCCAACCGTGCCGTCGAATTGACAAATAATAAGTCAGTGTGCGAGTTACACACCGTAATGTAATCAGACAAGTATCATCAGCTGGAGACATAACCAACATCATCTTTATTCCATACTTAAGTATCACATTTCGCATGCTCCCGCCACTCACACTAATCGCATCATATAACTTACCACTTACCACTAACTACTTACCATACAACCTTGAACACCACTTAGTTGACGAGCGAGTTGCGCAGGCGACTGAGTGACATTCGTCACGGCGCGGGCGCAGTTCTCACGAGCTATCCAGCTACCCGTGTTGCTCATAGGGATTAGCGTATGTGTTATAGGGCTGTTACTTAGCTGCATGAATATTTAGGTATCGTTTGTTTCGCCATTTTGTATGAGTGTGAAGGAGAAGAAACTTTTTGGAAGTAACGGTGATTAGTATTCATCATGGCTCTAAACTATTCATCTTCTATTTTTGCTGCACATTAACGACCTGCTACAGCTTGTTGCTATTGGGTACGCAGATGACAGCACAGTCTCAGAAAGATACACACAGCAAAAAAAAGTTTGCGATCACTTTGAAAAATCGGAATCTTTTTTGTTAGGTATGGTAGATTATATTATGATTCGGCTCGCCTGACTTAAACCCAATAGAGCACACGCGGGATGCTCTTGAGCGAGCTGTTTGGAACCTTCAGCCACGTCCCCAGACAGTGCCAGAGCTCAGGGAAGCCGCTATTCAAGAATGGGACAGGTTACCCCAAGAAATGCTGGATAACTTGATTCCCCAGCATGCCCAGGAGGATCACCACATGTGTTCGAGCCAGGAGAGGAGTTATATTATATTGAGTATAAACCTTTTATTAATAAATTTTTGTTTAAGTTTGGTTAAACAGCCTTTTTCATTCTATCAAATTTCTGTTACAATTACATTATGATTAATTACTCAATATTTTTTTTTTTTGATAAATAATAAGAAATAGTTATATTTGTTTATTTCAAACAGGTTATTTCTATTTAAAGAAAACACACAACAAAGAATTTTTCTTGATAAAGTTCAATAAAAAAAATTATATCAGCTTATGCTAGTGACCACAAACTTTTTTTGATGTGTGTACCTGTTCAGTGCAAGAGCCAGCAGAAATAAAACAGCCACTCTTAGAGAGGCCTAATGAATTTGACCTTAAATCTCGTTTACCAGTGGGGCGACGACAATCTGATCAAATTCAATGCTCTGAAAACACAGGCGTGTCTTTTCACTGCTAAAAGGACCAAGCTTCAGTTATCTCCTACTTTCCGAGGTGCATCTGTACCCGTTACTGGCCGCCTAGAGCTTTTGGGCATGGAGTTGACGTCTGATCTCAACTTCGGCTAAACTATTGAGTCAAAATCACAGACTGCAGCTAAGAAGCTGGGCATCCTAAATAAGAGGCGATACTTCATATCTGGAAAGCTTTTAAGTTTGTACAAAGCTTAAATCCGTTTCTATAAGGAGTATTTCAGCCACTTATAGGATGGCTCAGCAAAATACCAACTGGCTGCACTTGACTCGGTGGAACGCAGAACAAAAAGCAGTCTGGCTCATCGGCGTAATGTTGCTTGCCTGTCGGTCTTCTACAGACTGTACTTCGGAGAGTGTACGCGGGAGCTCCACGACCTGATCCCACTATCACCTTTTAATTACCGGACTACCAGACGTACTGCAGGGTACCATCCGCAGTTGGTTGATATCCGGTCATACTCATTGTTTCTCCTCCACATTTATTATGCGCACAGCCAAAGTGTGGAACTCTCTGCCAGCGTCTGTGTTTACACATATAACACTTCTAAGCAAAAGTGAACAGGCATCATTTGGGCACGCTCGTTACATCATAGACATCCATGGCTTTCCATCAGGTAAGGAGGTCAAAAGCAGGACCAAACAATATCAATAAAAAAAAAACGGTATACATACTTAAAAAATACTGATAGTAGTAGTAGAGTGGTAACTAGAACGTAACAATCCCGCTATGGTATAAGAATCTGAAGCAGTTCATCAGATGAATCAGCAGGCACTGGGACAAAAGTCAAGAAGATGAAAGGCAATTGATACAAATAGAATGGAAAAGCAGATATCTTACAACGCAGTTCGAAGAGACTCAATTCAGAATTCAAGTAGTTACTTACATATTCACCGTTACGTAAGTCTTAAATAGTAATCTCTTAAGCAAAATAAATGATATGACAATTTTTTATGAAGAAGTATAGTAGCTTGAGACTTGATTTTTTGTTACAAATATTGAAAAATATGTTGCAAAAAAATATAACGCTGAGTCCTTACATTTAAATGCAGTTACTACTTAAATCGTATAAAGCTTGGTGTCAGCCCTACGTAACGTGTCAGAGTTGGTCGACAGTGACAATTCATTCAGACCAGCCTACCTGCGCGCGCGCCTAATCCAAGTGACATACGAGACGTGTACCATAGAGTAAGAGATTCGTAGAAGATTATGAAAAAATTTCCTATAACGATGAAGCCTCTATGAGTAAAAGAATTCGCCTCGATAAAGTAATTTTATTTATCTCAAAAAGGTACAATTTTGATTCATAGCATCAAGTTACATTTTCCAGTATATCCTTTGTGAGAGCTGGAGTCTATACTGGGTTCGGGATCTGTATGACAGATCTCCAAAAGAAATAAAATTAACAAACCGAAAGAAAATATACATAGCAGTTTTTTAAATATAGTCAGCATCATCATCTTTTAAGTCTAAATGCATAGGTTGCATAGGTTTTCTCCTAGGATTACCATAAAACGACTGATCCTAAGTTTCCCTCATCCAGCGGATTCCTATGATCTTCACCAGGTCACCTAACTGGTACTTTTTTTGCCCCATCCCTCAAACAGTATTTCTAGTAGCCCTTTACAAAAATATTGAAATAAGCAGTAAGCCCGTGTCTAGATATAATATTTTACCTTATCTTCATCATCATCATCATCATTTCAGCCGAAAGACCCCCAAGCACCGCTACCTCGACCGGTTCCGTGCTTCCCGCATCCAGCAGATTCCTGCGGCTTTCACAAGGTCATCAGCCC
Source organism: Dryobota labecula (assembly GCA_947523025.1). Lineage (NCBI taxonomy): Eukaryota > Metazoa > Arthropoda > Insecta > Lepidoptera > Noctuidae > Dryobota > Dryobota labecula. The sequence continues at coordinate 15,454,950 of OX383303.1, forward strand.
ACCTTGTGGGAGGCCTTCCTACGCCACGTCTTCCGGTATGCGGTCGCTACTCCAGAACCTTTCGACCCCAACGGCAGGGCCGCGCCGACCCCCCACAGCGCCTGTGTGCGAAACCTATGAAGCGCCTCTTTTTTTCACGAATATTTATTATTTGTTAATTTTGACCGAAATAAATGTTCTCCAGTTTTATATACTTAGATAATATTTTCCTAATTGCCAATTACTGCGAAAAATAAAACACGAATTTAATTTTATTTATGATGTTATATCTAATTGTATACTTAGATATTAATAACAAAATAGCTGACTTTTCTAATAATAATGATTTAACTATTACGTATGCTATGTTTAAAAAAAACAAAAAGCGTCTAAAATATGTAAGAATATAAACATACTTAAATTATATTATTTCCACTCTTCTCGCTTTTCTGTTTGCGAAATCCTTAATAATCTCGTGTATGTCTAAATGGTCTAATAAGGCCTCCTCTATGGATATTGTTGCTAAAGTTAATCTTTCCTGGCTCATTGTTGAGCGCAGGTAATTTTTTATAAGTTTGAATTTAGAAAAGGATTGCTACGGTAACTGGCATAGTTAGCAAAATTCGTAGTGCTACGGTGATGTTAGGGCAAACAGCTGTCAAATTGTTTAAGTATATAAATTCAACTTTGAACCTTATCCTGTAGTGATAAAGTTGAAAATCTATTAAAGAAATTTGACAGATTGTAGTAGCTTGATGTGCTGGCGTCTGTACAATGATGAACACAGACAACAAACAGATGTATTCAATGATATGATGATATGATGTATTGAATGATGATGACTAAATCCGGGAAATTCCCTGAACATCTATGGTCATGACGTCCATTTACGGTGTTACCATAACTTGTTATCCAAAATATACCCAACTGCCTTCGCTCGATATTCCTACAAAAATAATCACGTTCAAAAATATCGTTAGAATATACTGAAAAAGTATTAAAATACTGAATCTGGCCACACTGATTTTGGCACTCTCGTTCCTTAAAGTCGGGGAATCCCCGTGACCCCACCCCGCTTGCCTCGCACGCATCGCATCGGGTTACGTTCATAATTCATTCAAACTCACGGCGGTTCTTTTGATTTTAACGCTGAGCTCGTAACTAATGTTAAGAGGCCGTGCACGAAATCGACTGATTTTGATCAATTTTGTTAATTGTTTGTGAGAAAGGGAAAAATAAAGAAAATTATTTGAGATTTGAAAAGTCGTGTTTTTTTTTGTTTTGCATGTGGCTGAAACGGATTTTTCAAATAAATTAATTATTCACGGTAAATCACTAATATTTGCAACAAGTATTCCGAAAAATGACGCGAGACTGACATTTGATCATCATTCTACAAGAAACTACTTTTGATTTTGAACATTAAAAAATATCATCAACATCATTATATGGTCTACTTGCATGTGGCTAATGAAAAAAACTTTTTTTTGTTTTAAAACTCGTCAGTAATATATATGTTTCCTATTATTTAGCAAATCATATCAAGAAATTTAAAATCACAAATTAGTCTTCAGCTATCCTTGAAATATAATCAAAATTGTATTTAATGATTATACAATATCTTCATTAAGTAAATCAATGGCGAAATAAACTATATTTTGGAGAGCACAAAAATGATGAAACTATTAAAAGCTGCTGTGACTGACACGAATGGTTTAGCACCATGAAAACTGTACTTTTATAGTTACACAGACTGTTTCGATTATTTCAAGTTTTCTCACAATTAGATAAGAAATTGCCAAAAGATAGTTTTTTTCGTGCACGGACCCTTAACTAAAACCCAAAGCGTAAAATTAAACCACACATGTGAATATTATCTTAGAAGACTTGTACAATAGGCGCATTATAATTATGTTTTGTTATTTACAAGGCATAATTATGTTGCGCCTATTGTACCTACTTACTTATCGATACTCCACTACAAAGAATATGTTGTTAAGTGTAACAAAAATAATTTCGATGGCGGCGCCTCTATTGTCTTGGCGCCTGTGTGCGCCGCACACTTCGCACACAGGGGCGGCGCGGCCCTGCCCAACGGCCATTTGTTCTGCGAGCAATGTGCCCTGCCCATTGCCACTTAAGTTTGGCAATTCTTCGAGCTATGTCGGTTACCTTGGTTCTCCTGCGGATCTCTTAATTTCTGATTCGATCACGTAGGGAAATTCAAATTCAAAATTCAAATTCAAAATATCTTTATTGTGGGCATATGTTTGTACAGGTCTTAAAAAAAAAAATCAGTTCCAATATGTCCTGCCTAATTGGCATACAATAATTATGTGTAGGCATTAAGTTTAAAATTATTTTACACGTTAAATTTCCAAGCGTAGCCCTCTCCGTTGCCCTTTGGGTGACTTTTAGCCTTCTAATAAGGCCCATTGTGAGCGACCACGTTTCAGCGCCATAGGTCATCACTGGCAACACGCACTGGTCAAAGACTTTCGTCTTGAGACACTGCGATATGTGGGACGAGAAGATATTGCGTAGCATCATCATCGTTCTCTTCCCATTATCCCAATTTATTTGGGGTCGGTGCAACATGTTTTTTCTTAGATAGGTACCTACTTCTCTTTTAGTCGTCATCACAGTAGTCACTCTCTTTCTACCCATATCATCTTTCACACAACCCATCCATCGATTCTTTGGTCTTCTCCTACTGATACAACCATCCACATTCATACTAAAAAAAATCCTGACGACATTTCTCTCATTCCTCCGCATCACATACCATGACAACCTATTTCCACACAGCTTTTCAGTCACCGGTGTCACTTCCAACTTCCTCTTATACAGGATTTTTTTTTAATCAGTGCGCAAATTTTGAGAAATTAAACTTAAACCTGTTTTATTATACACCTATTTCTTATTTTGATATGTCTTAGTACACACGGCTACATATCAAGCTATACATTTCCAGTCAAAGCTGATCTTGCATTGTATAGGATTTCCGTACAATATGAGGCTAGCTTATACTGTAAATGTACAGCTTGATGTGTAACCGTGTGTACGAAAAAAAAAAGTTATCGTTAACGAAAGATGTTTATTTTGAAACTGGTATAATGGATACTCGTCGCGCAACGCGCCGGCGCGGCGGCGGCGCAATCAGTGAAGCAGAACGCAGTAGTGGGTACCTATCAGCTGTGTGCTCACCCATTGATATTATTACGAATAGATTGTATCCATATTTTGCTGATTTCAAGTGGACCAAAAAAAAAAGTATTGATCTAATAATGTAAATGTGTTCTATTACTGATACTGAACCACCAAAAAAAATGTGTGCACTGGTTAAAAACTTATCCTGTATACTCATTTCTTCACCATCTTAAAAGCTTTCTACAACCTCTGTTTCCCAACTAATCTATGTGATTAGAGTCGGGCTGACGACTTGAAGCATTTATTGGTCTGTATTGATCAGTGAGTGGATTTATTACGAGCTCGGATTGAGACGGATTGTCTCTCGGCTCCCACGATGATAACATTTATTATTTTATTGTTATTGACATTTGACTACTTCAGTGTCGGTTTATGGTTGCTGCTGTAAATTCCTTTACAGTTCTTGTTTGGAATTTTGGACTGGACTTTAGTGTGGTATTGGTATTGTCGTTTTTACTGTTTTGGATTTACAAAAATCTAACTTTAATTTCTTCGTGTGTAAGTAGTGCCGTTAACATCCGTGGACTTGCCCCGTCTAGGCTCTCTATGATACCGCAAAGACTGATGAGTAGGTACTGATGAGCAATGAATACCGTAGTACCTACCTTATAAGTTCCCATTATGTAGTTACCAAGCTACAAAAATCACAGTGCCATAACTTATAATTGGAAACAATGAACCCTTTACAAAGCACAAGTCCGATCCTGCATGGAGTATTGCAGCCACCTTTGGGATGGCTCAGCTAAGTACCAACTTGCTGCGCTTGACTCGGTGGAACGCAGAGCTAAGAAGCTCATTGGCGACGTAAAACTGGTGGATGCCAAGCTTCACAGCTTGGCTCATCGCCGCAAGGTTGCCTGCTTGTCGGTCTTCTACAGATTGTACTTCGGCGAGTGTGCCCATGAACTCCACGACCTCATTCCACCGGCCCCTTTCTACCATCGGACATCTAGACGCACTGCAAGTTACCACCCCTACCTATACTCAAAGTCTCAAATTCAGATATTTTATGTAAACAACGGGGATAACACAACAAAAAAATATCTTCGTAATGGTAATTCACATAAAATTGCAAAAAAAGAGGTTCTATTTTCTTTTAAGTACTGATTTTAAGAAATAATAATTAAAAAATAATCATACCGTAATTATTTTTATAAATTTACGGTTTTAAACAAAGTTATTAATAAAAGGAGATTTTCTGGTATAAAATATTTTATGATACTGGTAACAATGCAGGAGATCCAAACATTTTCACATTTTTTAATCTTCAACAACACTAATATTACAACTCTCATAAATAGATTCATATTGTAAGTAGCATATCTAGCCACATTTTGGATGAAAACGGCTGTAAACTGTTTCGATTGGAAATCGATTTTGGGACGCCTACGTCTAGCACTGGGCTTAAAAGGGCTGATTATGACTATCATATACCGTGTCTCCGACACACTACAAAAAACATTGTTTGGCAACGGTATTTTGTTTGCATAGTTCTTATAATTAATTCACTTTAATTTTATCGATGATTATTTACAAAAACATTTAATGATAAAATGTTTTGCACCACTGTCCTGTCATTTTGACAGTGACATTTTTTGACATTACTTTGTTTACATAAATTATCTGAATTAGAGACTTCAGGTATAGTTGATATTCCACCAACTCGCACTAAGCGTTTTCAAACGTCTTTTATAATGCGCACAGCAAAGGAGTGGAACTCTCTGCCTGCGTCTGTGTTTCCGAACGCATACAACCCTAATCTAATCAAAGTTAGAGTGAAGAGGCTTCTTCTGGGTAAGCTCACTCCATCGTAGACTTTGTCTCTGTCACCTCTAACCTAGACTAGAGTCAAGAGCAAACTTATCGTAAAATTAAAAAATCAAATAATAAAAACTAGCTTCCAATCAGATTCTAACCATTCCAATTTTCAGATATATCTAGTAAGGCTCTACAAATACATAGGTATGCGTGTGCCCCATTTTATCCCAACAAAAGTAAAGCTCAAGTAAACAAACTCTGAAATGAATGAAGCAATGATCATCATAAACCGGAAGCATGCACAATGGATGAATCACTCGAAATTAGTGCAACATCAACATACAACCGAAAGATTACTGAGCTTCCCTTACTTAAATCATAAGAAACTTTAGTGTATGCACTTCACTTGTAAAACGCGACGATTAACCGCATTTGTAAAAAGGAATGCAATTTTTTTTTTTTTAAGCAATTGCATAGCTTCTATCGCGGGCCTTGAGCGCGGGGACCGAATCCAGAAATTCCGTAACGAAAAAACCTCACGCTCCCCACTCCGACGGTTTTACTACACCAGTACCCTCTAGTGATCTAATAATTTCTGGCAGTTCTTTTTTCTGTGTACTGCGTATTTTATTCTTATACATATTAGTTTATACAATTATGATCTTCACAAAAAGTGATTGTTATTAGTGGGGTTTGAACTCACGACCAGTCGATTACGAGTACATTCAGTTCCTCTGTTGCACCGCAAGGCTACAATGACTTAATTAAAGCTTGCCAAATAGTTGATACCATTCCAGTTGAACAATTTTTAAACTTGACTAGACGGTTGGAAATGACTCATGTACATGGAATTTTTTCGCTGTCAAAACAGTTTGTCACTCTTTTTTTATTTAAAATTACTTTAGGTTCAACACTTTCGTCTATTTTAAAGTTGTTATTATGCTTATATTTGAATAGTATTTGACTTTGTTTACGTAGTTATGCACTTTTACGACGTTCAGCACTTATTTATTTTGTTTTTAAGCTATTGCATAGCTTCTATCGCGGGCCTTGAGCGCGGGGACCGAATCCAGAAATTCCGTAACGAAAAAAAAAAAATAATATCAAAGAAAAAGAAATACTGCATAAATAAAATAAATAAATAATTATCCGTTATCCGTGATCATGGTGCTTGCAACAGCGCCGAAATATCGGGAACTCAGAAAAATAAATAATTATAATTGCATAAGTTGATACAAAATGCTATGCAATAGCTTTACCGCGGCAGTCCCCGAGTGCCACACGTCTTTTTTTGTCTTTATTTCTTTGTACTCTTGGCATTCAAATGTTTTTAATTATTACATACATACGATTCATTATATTTATGAAACAAACCGTTTATTAAGGGATAAAAACAAAGAATTTTGATGACTTTGTGACCTCCGAAATAACAAAATGTAAAATAGTTAGAAAAAACTAATCAGCGCATTTTGAAGACGAGAATGTTCAGCTAATTATACGCTGAACGGATTTTGAAAATAATTCTTTATTACTCTAAAGTAGGTGCACAAACATAACTAGAAATGTTGTTGGGCAGAAAGAGCTGTATTTAACGCTTGATTTACCTTACATAATCCACCTCGATGAACTAAAATTACTAGCTATTACATATATTATGTTTATTTCAGTGCAATAATAATATTTCATGTTATTTCATTCATTTGTTTAAAAAAAAAACAAAGTTACGCAAATAACTCACCGCGAGTGAATTTTGCAAGACAGCAAAAATGAGAAACTGAGAATGAGTGGCTAAAACACATGATTTATGACGTAGAGTTTTAGAGTTTGTTTCAAATCCAAAATTCATTTTGTCATCGTTTTAGAAACAATTAATTTTTAAGATTTTTTTAAGACTCATTTTCATTAACTGTCTGCAGTCTTGTGCTAGAGAAATAGTCAAAGTCAAAGTCAAATCATTTATTTCAAATAGGCACGAAGATGCACTTTTGAACGTCAAAAATTACATGAATAGTTAATTGATTCTAGTTGCGCCTTCCAAAAGGTAGTTATGTATGGAGAAGAATGGGCAAGAAACTCCATAATTACTCTTTTAAAATATTAACAATAGTTTGTATACATTAATTAATAATTATAGGTGAAGACGATGTACCTAGAATAAAAATAAAAATTACTTACCACAATTGGTAAAAAGAATGCAAAGTGAAGTAATGACAGAAAAAATAATAAATGCGATAGATACATAGTGCTCACATATTTACAAACATTGTATAATAGGTTGGGGAAAAAGTTTCTTCGCATTTTTTAAGGAAATTCAAAACATTTTTTAATATAGTTTATTTACATTTAACTATAGTATATAGGTACCATTTTGTTCGATAACTTTTTGCCATCTTGTAGGTAGGGACATGATCCCATTGCTATATAAATTTTGGGACTTCTGATCAAAATACCGCGACAAACACTAAAGTATCTCTCCACAAGAGTTATAGGGACACCCGGCAAGCAAAGGTTGATAAAGCAAGACTTTCTTATATTTTAAAACGCGTCGTCTATATCGCCAAGTGCGTTCCCAAAAGATGCCAATCTCAACGGATGCATCGACTTATATGGTCCATCGTCACATAATCGCGTTTTTGTATTTAAATGTCCGCGATTTGAATACAATGTCCATGCAGCTACTGAGATCGATCGCAACAGTCACACTGTAATGGGCTGGGCGAGACAAACCACTTAAAACGGTAGAAACTAAAAATAAGCTTTAACTTCATCTCATAAAGTGCCATTTTCAGTGGCAAATTGTGGGTGGATAGGACATTTTTTGTTTGAGAGTTTGAGGTTTGGGGTGGACAAAAATTTTCACACCATTGAAGACGTTGATTGTTCTCTTAAAGTCAATAAGTCAGAGAAACGATAAAGGAGTCCTATTCGTAGAATTGTGAAGGGATTTTATGGACTTACTGAACCTATTTATAAGAAAAAAAACTGTAGATACGAAAAATACGTCAAAAATATAATATCAATGATGATTCATTATCTGTAAGTGAACGTTAAAATGATACAAGAAAATTAACTCCACTACCTTATGATCTTGTTAAGAATAACAAAACAACAACGGGTGCCTAAAATAATTATACTTCATAACATAATTGCATTCCGACGCCCACGCCACGCTGTAATTCCAGAAATTGATTCTGACGTAAACCTTTGGAAGGACACGAGCCACAATTTAGAAAAAATGCTTGAACCCCAATATTATCGTAACAACCTCAATTTCGAACTCAAAAAATTATGTCATTCAAAAAAATACTATCAAAATGCGTTTTAAAATCGACCTCACACATTTAGGGGTTGTTTCCCAAAAATCCACGGGGATTCTTAAAAAATGAATTTGAATACAGTAGTCTCTGGCCAGGTGTTGTTGGACAGTTTTTTCTTTTTTTTTTTATGTGTCACAGATCTTTATCAGAAGGACGGATTTAACAACCTCGTAAGCGCGGTCGCGTCAACTTTTTTTTTTTTTGTCTTAACGCGGCAAGCCAGTCACGTCGAATTAGACAAATCCTTTTAGCTGAACATGTGAGATTTTTTTTTTCTTTTAGCATTCATGTTGAGTATTTTGAATTGTGTCGTATTGGGTTCTTTTTTCGAATACTAGTGTCTTCAACTGTTTTCTAATGAGTTACCTATTGTAAAATGTCTGCCAATTGCGAATATTTCCGATGTAGGTACTTACCTACTTGATTGCGGCTAAACTGAAACCTTCATCAGAAAAGTATCAATCAAGTTTCAAAACTCAAAAATGTATAAGCCATTTGGACTTTGAACACTAGAAAACCTGCTAAACACTTGCACAGACAATTACACACAAAACTATAAGCATAAATACATAAAATCCCATCAATCAAGTGCTCGAAACAACTAAAGCATCCTATTCTGTCAGTGCTCGACATTCGAGCACATTTGTCAATGTAAACAAGCAATTATTTGAGGATGAACCCCAGCAAGTGACACAAAAGAATCGTTTTAATTCAAAGCCCCACTACTGACAAATTGTATCAACTGGTTGAATTCAATTGGATGGTTTAAGTTTTGTAATTTATGGTTTTAGTGTATGCATGATGCGGAAGGGATAAACGGCGAAATGCAAAGTTAACGGAGAAAACCTATTTGAGAAGTCTTATTTTTTTTGCGTATATAAAATTCGGATCCTTTCCGTCCAGCCAGGGTCTCTGATAGACCAGGACGTAAAGAAGACAGCTAGATTAAGGAAATAATGGAACCGGATACTGCTACAGGTAATATTCATAGATTTAGAATTCTAACTAATATTATAAATGTGAAAGTGAGTTTGTTTATTTGTTTGTTTCACGCTAAAACGGCTGAACGGATTCGGATGAAATTTGGCCCACGGGTAGACTATGACCGGGGTTAGGACACAGGATACTTTTTATTTCGATATTCCCATGGGATCGAGACTTATGTGGGTGAAATCGCGGGGCGCAACAAGTATACCATAATTATAGAAGTAGGTACCTATGCTATTTCACGACGACTCGTGCTACTACTATTTCAATCTTCGAAAACTTTTTATGTGATCATTGTAATTTTATCAGACTTATTTTTACCGATACCAAGAACTTGGAGTTTCCTTTAAAAGTTTAGTTTTCCGGATTGAAGCTCAAACTTCTTAGATCTATTTGCAAAAAAAATAAATTCATATTATTATCGTATGTTTAATCAATACAACATCACTATTTCAAAACCATTTGACCCTTAACAATACATCAACTAAATCTGTTCCTCCTGAGACCAGTAAAAACAAATGTTCAATTCATTGTTAGGCGTCATCAATAATTCTGGATGTTCCCCTAATCTTACTGAATCTAATCATACATCATCCGCGTCGCATCTGCGAGTTTAGACCGACGCTTATAAAGTCGCCAGTGTGTTCCAACAGGGCAGTTGCTACCCTCTGCTATGATAGAAATATAGGGGATTGTGTTTGAGACGGGAACGCGGCGTTACCTCTGTACACAGTCGCACGTAACTTGGCAGAGTTTTGGCGTAGTGGGAGTGAGTCGCGCATACAATACACTTATTGAAACAAAACTATTATTGTTTTTCATTATTCTATGGTTATTGCCATAATTTATTTTTAAACATGTCTGTTTATAAGAAACTAGCTTTTGCCCGCGGCTCCGCCAGCGTGGATGTCGGTTATCGCCTAAAAAAGTAGCCTATTTCCTTCTCCACACAGTTATACTTACTACAGTTACTTTCACATAATTATAATATTAGTATGGATATAAAGACAAATACCCATTTCCTCCCGTGGGTGTCGTAAAAGGCGACTAAGGGACTTCCTAGAGAATGGGCAGCAGCGTTCTCTATGCATTTTTAACACCGTACTGCGATCGCCAACCCACAAGCGTGGCGATTATGGCAAACCCCCCCAATTGGGGGAGGCTTATGTCCAGCAGTGGACGTTTTTCGGCTGAAATGATGATGATGATGGATTTAAAGAAAGGAGAGGAACTTCTAACGACTCTTGTCAATTTACTCTACCTATTCAAGTCTCTACGAATAAGTGCGAGTATTTGCAAGTTGTATAACGTGGTCTGCAGTAACAGAATAAAAAAAAAAGACGTGTGGCACTCGGGGACTGCCGCGGTAAAGCTATTGCATAGCATTTTGTATCAACTTATGCAATTATAATTATTTATTTATTTTATTTATGCAGTATTTCTTTTTCTTTGATATTATTTTTTTTTTTTCGTTACGGAATTTCTGGATTCGGTCCCCGCGCTCAAGGCCCGCGATAGAAGCTATGCAATAGCTTAAAAACAAAATAAATAAGTGCTGAACGTCGTAAAAGTGCATAACTACGTAAACAAAGTCAAATACTATTCAAATATAAGCATAATAACAACTTTAAAATAGACGAAAGTGTTGAACCTAAAGTAATTTTAAATAAAAAAAGAGTGACAAACTGTTTTGACAGCGAAAAAATTCCATGTACATGAGTCATTTCCAACCGTCTAGTCAAGTTTAAAAATTGTTCAACTGGAATGGTATCAACTATTTGGCAAGCTTTAATTAAGTCGTTGTAGCCTTGCGGTGCAACAGGGGAACTGAATGTACTCGTAATCGTCTGGTCGAGAGTTCAACCCCACTATCAACAATCACTTTTTGTGAAGATCATAATTTTATAAACTAATATTTATAAGAATAAAATACGCAGTACACAGAAAAAAGAACTGCCAGAAATTATTAGATCACTAGAGGGTACTGGTGTAGTAAAACCGTCGGAGCGGGGAGCGTGAGGTTTTTTCGTTACGGAATTTCTGGATTCGGTCCCCGCGCTCAAGGCCCGCGATAGAAGCTATGCAATAGCTTAATAATATTTTTTGTATAAGAGCACCAAAAATATAATGTTGATTAAAATGCAATGGTATTTCAATTATAGTGCATTTTGAATGATGATCTTACGCTATTTGAGCCTTAGGCCGCTTGTACACGCTAAGAAAAGTCACCGGGCCTACGCAAGAGATCGTGTCGTTTCTACACACGAACTGTGTACACTGCCACGGTGCTGAACAAGACAAAATCTTGTCTGCGCTGGACATGACGCACTCTGAGTTGCTGCGGTATACTGCCGTACATTGTTTAAAATACGGTTAAACCCTTAAAGTAGTTTCAGAGATATCGGACAAAAACCTGCGAAATGATGTCTCTTCCAAACGAATAAAGATATAAAAATCTTTCTAAGAGACAAATGTCACTGGTTTATCAACGATTTTTTTTTGGGGTATGAAAACTGAAAACATCTTTCAGTCTTACAATAAAACAGATATTTGTAATTAAGCTTAGCATTTCTTCCCAGTTTAGTAATTAAATACTGCATAATAATAGGGCTAACCCTACTCTAACGGTATTATAACGTAGTAATTGCTTTAGAATTGTACTACTAAAAATTTTATTTAAAGTTATCAAAAAATACGTCATTACAATACGGCTAAGCTGCATAACTATGATATAATCAAGTAATGACTGTAAAATTAAGGTTTAGCCCCTTGGTTTATAAACAAGTTAAGGCACTTAGTGATCATTATAATCAAGTAATTGTGTAATAATATATTAAGCGGCGTCAAGTTAAACGGTATTGCTTACTTAAAACAAGGCTACTCATACTTCGCTCGCGGTTAGCCGTTTTATAGATAAGCAATGACTTACAATTATTCGAGAAAAAAAAAGAAAACAAGCAAGCAAATTAAACAAATTATTTATTAATCATTTATTTCAAACAATTTTAAATGGTTATCAATAACATAAATAATTATTTTTGACATTTGGGCTTAGTAATATTCATAATTAAATCACAATATTATCTTAATATCAAAACATTCTCTAACTTAAAACCCTGGAGTGAAAAGTGTCTTAAGATAATAAAAAAATATAACCATCTATCTCACTAGCTGCAGTTGTCATAAAACAACCTGCTATAACAATTTTCTTCAGTCTTAAGACTATTATAATAGCTTTCTAAATTTTACAATATAATCAGTCTTTAACTAAAAAATTATCACAATCATGTAATCAACAGAGTCCTCTATATAGAATTAAATCTAATAGGGGTCCCTATTAGGTTTAATATGTAATATAATTAATAATTAGTAATAAATATATAATTATTAATAATAAAGTTAAATGTTAATATAACTACTTAAATGTATATATTACTTAGTGCCATAAGACTAAATAATTATATTATATATTAAATTATTTAGTCTTATGGCACTAAGTAATATATACATTTAAGTAGTTATATTAAAATAAAAAAAGAATTGTAGGTACTTGGGTATTTAAAATGGCTTTCTTAGGTTTAGGTAGTCCTCCTTGAATTTTTGGTCGTTTCTGTGTTATTGTTTGTAGGCAATCCATTCCAAAATACCATTTTATGTTTTGGAATGATAGGCGACAATTTAGTTATTAAGTTAGATTTACGTTCCTCATCAATGCCTTTCGGCTGTGTCCGGAAGCTTATGTTGGTACGTGGATTTCTTAAGTACTTGTCATTTAAAAATTTAAAACTTGAGTATTCATCACTAAAATCATTTTTATACAACATGTCATAACTTGACCTCTTAAACGAGACTTGTGTTATATTTTTCAGATAGACTCTAGGGCATGCTTGCTGAATTCGCCGCTCAGAGACATTATTGGGTAAATTGAGAAATTCATTTGCTTGTAGCGCTTTGACAGTTACTCTGCCATTGTTTGCAGAGGCTACAGCTTCCTCAAAATCTGAAAAGTCATATATTTTACCCTTCTTTTTCATTGCAAGTTCCACTTGATGGTGGAACTGGTCGCAGCTCATGAAGGTGTGGCCGGGTTCGAAGTAGTGTAAAGTTATTGTTTCTGTACTTATAACGTCACTGTTTACTAGGTCGACTAACATGGAATAAAACAGCCAATTCTTGTTCTGTGATGTACAATTATCTAACCAGATATTAACATTCTGAACGTCTCGATGACGAAGGAAAAAACTGTAGTACGCGCTCATAATATCCTCTTGTTTTCTACCGGCTATTCCGTCGTGCCAAATTGCAGCAAGAGGTTTCGATTCCTTTGATATTTTTCCAACCGGTGCAAAGGATTGGTTAAAGAGCGTCAAACGGGGACAAAATATAACCGCTTTGAACATCTCCATTCTAGGCAGCATGATAACTTTTTCTAGATCGCCGCTAAAATAAATACTATTTTCGTTTTGCTTTATAGCTTTGTGAGCATCATAAAGGGCTCTAGCTTTTTTGTATCGATCATGATGCTTAGCCCAAGCCAAGCAAGTGTCACAATCAGGAAAACATTGCTTACGAACATCATGGCTTGTTTCTTTAGTGTGATGTTTGTATGATTCGCACTGTTCGCACTCCTCATTCCCGAGCCGAGTGAAAGATATATTCATTGATTTTAAGTGAGATCGATATAAGTCATAACTGAGTTTTGACTCGGGATTTTTTGAACAAAAGTCTTTATACATAAAATTTATATTAATGTCATTGGGCAAATAACGCCGATTTGGTGCGTGCTCTCTACGGTAATGAGGAGCGCTGGGATTGAATGATTCAACATGTTGGTTGAGTAAATCACGATTAAACGCCGGTTTCTTGGTATGTTTACCACGTTTATCTGTATCTTTTTCAGTATCGAGACAGGTGGTAAGTATAAGATCATTGTTTCTATTGAAACCTAAAGTTGTTAAAAAAAAAATTTTACATACTTGTCTTACGGTTCCGTCATTTTTCTGCAGCGTAAAAGTTCTTTTGGGGTTTCTTTTAGGGTCAGATGTGTACTTACGCTTGGGAATGGCTACAATATAGTTTGACCTTATAAACATTCTCATTTCCCCGCGTTGCAGACTCCAATATGTTTTATTTATATTCTCACGTTCAGATTCATCAAATACAGAACTACATTTTTTTATACATTTCTCGTCACATCCAGGTTTTACAGTATATTTCAAAAGTTTTTGTTTTTTTCTTTGGATTTCTCGCTGTTTCACACTGCTATTGTACTTTTTTCGTTTCCGCGCTGTTGAACCTTCTTCACCTTCATTATCACTGGTGGCTGGGTTGTCAAATGGTGGCATTGATATAATAACAGCAGCATCAGTCGACGCTCGTCTCTTTTTGAAAACAGGATCGTGAACAGCAGCTCTTTCGCCATTGTTAAATGAGTGACGTCGAGATATAACTTTATTGGGAAAGGAAGGCACACATTTTTCTTTCTCTGCTTTAGAGCTTCTCTTACCTTTTCTTTGAGATATGCATTTTATTTGGGACTTATGAGCAAGTGTTTTTTTAATATTCCTGTCCGTATCACTCTCTTCACTTGAATCGACGTAATTAGATGTAACCTCGTAGTCCTTGTCCTTAACCGAATCATCCGAATCAAAGTCACAGAAGATTGGAGACAGAGAATGTAAAGACGGCGGTATAGTTTCATCGCAGTACAGGAAACTGGAATCCGAAACTTTTGATGTACCAGGTTGAGGATTTGCATATAAATCGATGCCATTATTAGCTGAAGGACTAGAAGGATCACTTTCATTTAATGAATTTGGCATGCTTGTTAAGCCAATGATTTGTTCTTGAATACGTAATTTGGGTGGTTCGACAGGTACGACCTCTCTATTCACAATGCTCATCATGTTCTGAATTCTTTGTGGAACCCCGGAGCGTCTACAATAATGACAGACACAATTAGTTAAATACCTAATTTAAAAAAAAAAAAAAATTAAAAAAAACTTATAGGTAGGTACTTTATTATTCTATATCCTCGTCGTCAACGCAATAATGCGTAAGAATAGGAAAGAAGGTAAAAAGCAAAAAAGCGCGCGAAAGCCCATGTCCGATAGGTATTCGTTTCAAACATACCGCCCCAACGCGCTGCACCTACTCATCGTTGACCCTGACTCGAGATGCGTGTGATTTCATAGCGGCTTCAGAACGATAAGAAAAAGGATTATTTCGTTCCAATCAAATATTTATAAGCTAAAGGTTATATACCTGTCACCTACCACTACGTAATTGAATGAATGTAATACTTATTTTAAGAAAATATTATAAATATCGATTATCTACATACTAATTACATAGGTTATTAAATTCACTGATGCATCTATTCTATTTAGTGAAATTATAAAAACCTTACCTTGAGTACGTATGACGCGACATGGTAAAACATTTATGGCGCGCCGCCGCTCCCCGTCGTCGCTGGTAGCGAAATGGCCGAGGAAACCGGGAACGCGGGGGACCGCGGTTCAAAAATGTTTCTGGGTTTAACTAGATTTTAATCTAGCATATCTGTATAGTCGTATTTTAGTAAAGAATTTTACACTTTAATCCATCGATAAACTTTATTGAAAAAAGGCTAAATGCCTATAACTATAATGTAATGTATTATTCTATAGTAACTTTATTATAACATAGTTTTTGTTCTCAGACACACCTGTAAGTACTTGATTATAACACGGTTATGGTCGTATAGCTTAATTTAAGTGCAGCATTGTGTGATAACTGTATTATAATAAATTAATATCGCTTGGAACGATCCGTGATAATAACGTTACCATCCTTTTGCCGTGTTATAACATAAATTTGAGGAATAGCTGTTAAATAATAAAGTAAACTGTAAAAAATATGTTACTTAACGGTTCACACCCGCTCTATATCTCGGAAAGTAAAAGTCGTACAGTAATGGGACCCAGCACAAAAGATAGAGAATTTTTCAAAACGTAATGTGTGATTCAAAACTAAAAAATGGCAGTTTGAGGCTTAACCGTGTTTTAAGTAACGTACGGCAGTATAGGGAGGGACGGGGCAGGTGAGGTGGTTCAGGTTGTTAGTGTACGTTTAACGCTTGGACGTGTTCTTCACTCACGAACAATTGCAAATTAATAACAGACTTGGCTAAAGCAGCCTACCATACCTTACACACGACTGCCCGAAAACAATCTCATCGTGTACACGTTCATATTTATCTTGTCTGCAGCAGACACGATAAGTTTTCGTGCCTATAAGGTCCGACAAAAATTCTTGTCGTGTAGGATGATGAATTGGTCCTGTCTGCAGCAGACACGGTAACTTTTCTTAGCGTGTACAAGCGGCCTTACGCTGTCCTAAGCACTTTCCTTTGGCGAATTTATAAAAGAAATCAATATTTACCTTCAATATTTAAATTGACTCATCCTATTACAGTCCGATCCTGGACACAAACTTCTCTCAAGTTACGCCACAACACCCGATTTATCTTCTTCTGTCCCAGTGGTCTTTTTAGCTAGATTTGTTGACCATTTTCTATTTTTTTAAGTACCTGGTACTTGTCGAAAGGCCTACACTGTCCTCCTATACCAATTAACACTGTTATTTGAAAATATTGTAAAAGCCAATTATTAAAAGAGTAACCGTGGAGTTTCTTGCCGGCTCTTCTCCATAGGAAACGACTAATTGGAACCGTGCACCTAGCTTCTGACGTTTCATAAGTGCCCATGTAGGTTTATGTGAAATAAAATATTTTGATTTTGATTTTTAAGTCTTCGGTCCATCTATCTACTCATTTACGTGTTTATGATTATATTGAAATATTATTATTGTTTCCTAACAATCTTTTTCAATGAGATGCAGAAAAATTACCTTCAGCGAGCGCTATCAAAATAGTTCCCCGTATATTTCCATCACAGCGGGTCTCAAGAGAGATGAGGGAATTAAATGACAATTTTAACACAGCTCTGAACTCGTAAAACATTCATCAATTTCGCAAATGGTGTTTAAATACATATGTGGCTGGTTTGCTTTATTTTCGTTTATATTCTGTGTTCTTATCTGGATAATCCTCGCGAGGACCGAGACAGATATAATGTACAAAGAACGTTGACATTACTTATGATTTTTAGGGTTCCGTAGTCAAAAATGCCATGTCCGTCCGTCTATTCGTCTGTCTGTCTGTCCGTCTGTCTGTCTGTATATCGACGGCTTAGCTCAGAGACTCTTAGTACTAGAAAGCGGTAATTTGGCATTGGTATACAAATTAATCACACCGACAAAGTGGAATCTGTCTGCGTGTCGTGGGTTCGATTCCCGCACGGAACAAATATTTGTATGACCTACAAGTAGTTGTTCCGGGTCTGGCTGTTTGTGTATGTGTGTTTAAATGTTTGTAAAAGCACCCACAATACAGGAGAAATTCCTACTGTGGGGCAACGTTAAAAAAAATATATATACAGATAAAAAAAATATGGTTGCTCCCCTATACCTAAAAGTAGGGATGATATATTTTTTTTCTCGCCTATCCCACGGTGTGAGGTATCGTTGGATAGGCCGTTCAAAAATATTGTGGATTTGTTAAAACCGTTTTTCGATTCAGGGATCTGTTAGCATAATATTTAGAAAACTTTTGTTAGTCACGTGCCAGCTAAATGGTTGTATTTGGATATGTGAAAAAATTCACTTCTTCTTTGTTGTATACCTATACAAAGAAGTTAAAAGGAAAACTATCACAGCTAAGTAGGCTTTACAAGTTACCGAGTTATACCTAAAAAAAAATGTAATAAAAAAAAAAATTTGGTCGACTATTGTCGACCAAATTGTACCAACATGTACAATGCTGCCCTGATAAGTCAAAAAGCGCTAACTCAATCAGAGTAAGTTTTGAGAAAAACGAATTTTTGTAAATTAGTTTATCCGTCAAATTTCATAGTAATTTAGGGAAAAATTGAGATATAAAAAACTTCTTAGTGGTTTTTTTAAATGTTTTAAGTTAGATAGCGCTATTTGGCTTATACCATTAGATGGGAAATTATTCTAGCTATTGAATGGTATAAAAAAAACTAAAAGGGCGTATCTCAGAGATAGCGCCTTTCGGCTTAGCAGGGCAGAATGTGAAGTTTGTTCTTGGGATAAATTCATCCCAACTACGGAACTTCATTGTGTGTGATCCGACCCGCACTTGGCCGGTTTTTTTCTTGCATTTGGTAAACTGAAAACCGATCATACAAATGTACGTAGATGCGTGGTACGAATGACTACGATAAAGTTTAGTGCTATGTTAGAAGAAATCAAAGACACTTTTTAGGATGTTTTTTTTTTTCTTGTCTATCCCATGGTGTGGGGTATCGTTAGATATGAAATATTGCGGGTTAGTTAAAACCATTTTTCGATTCAGGGGGTCCGTGGTAATTTTTGTTAGAGTCATGTGTCCCCCTCCCTGCCAGCTAAATGGTTGTACAATGGTTGTACTTGGGTATGTGAAAACATTCACAGCAGTAGTTAAACCATAGATTAATTAAAATTAATTTTGTTTTGTTTCGCAGTGCCCTTACAGGGTGCATGTTTGAAACTTATAATTATCTTCCTCCAACCTCTGTACAACATGTTTGCAGTAAACTGATTTGATTTGATTTGATCATGAAAAATACAAGATTAAAGTGCAAACCTAAGACACAAAAAAGATGCCAAAAAGTTTGTCGACAGATTTTTTCGTAACAACAGTGAATTTTTTTAAAATCAAAACTGACAGGAAAAAAATGGTCTTTTAATACGGGGGCGCTAACCCTTCGCTTATAATGGCTAAAAAGACCGGTCCCATCGAAATTGTCGGTGTTAAAATACACCCCATTGTGGCACACTAAGGCTTCTTAACCCCAAACTAAATAGACAATTTGGAAGCCGAAATTGTATTTATAATAGTCTTTTTTGTTGTCAATCGAGTTTTTGTATTCCTTTTTACACAATTAAAAAAAGAGGTTTGATCAATTCTGCTTTTGTAAAATGGAAACCAATTTATGTACGGGCGAAATAATGTTGACAGACTCCGTACAATTGTATGGAAGACCTGAATGCCATACAATGGATAGTTTGTAATATAACAGCGAAAAATGTGGTAAAAATTTCGTCATAGGTGGCCTGACAATGTTGTGCCTCTAAATGACGACAACCTGACTGTAGCTTTTGTGTTGATCGCTAGTTTCAATATACCTACAGTCATGTCGTCACTAATCTAACTAAGTGACGTAACTGATTCGAAGCATATTTTACAGGACAAGCTATTTGCAGTTGAGGGTTACCTATGATTGAGGGTAAACTGTAGATACATCGATCTTGATTTTTGCATTATCATGGGAACGGTAAGGCATACAGATACGCCGATTAGACAGATCGATTTGACTTGGAAAATGTATGAAATTACTATAGTTAGGTCGGTTTAGTCCAAAATGTCAGATACGTCAGTTAGATTAGCGACGATAATTATGTACTCTTTCTTGAGAAAACCCCAAAAAGTATAGTACCTACTTTATAGAAAAGCTCATTGTTCCTCCAGTAAATGATACTGACACAACATGCCTATTGGTTAAAAGAACTGATAGACCGTGGCACTAGATAGTGCCAACAAATTGTGGGTCTCTTAATATCAAGTGGACTAATCTGAAGTCAAGCTAAAAAGAAAGATTTAAATTCATAGCGAGAATAATGAGCACTTTGGTAGTGAAGAAATAATTAGTGACTAAGGAAGAGTTGGATGTTTTCAATATATTTTTCATTTATCATACTTGGAAAGTACGCTTGAACTTACCTGATCAGGGGGTGAAAAGAGCACTTTTCGTCCCTGGGAAACGATTTTCTCTGCTGTCAAAAAAATAAAAAACTGTGCAAGCCAAGTAAAATTGTAATTAAAAAATATTATCAAAATTGTGTAACATGACTTTAATTTTAATTGACTTTTCACTAAATCATTATTTAATTTAAAAAGTACTGGCTGGTAGAATGCTAGAAAGGCGAGCAAGCGGCAATTCGAACTTCATTTGTTTTGTCGAGTGCTAATTATTTACATATACAGATATTTCTATAAAATGATGTCATCAGATTCAGATATGTATTTTGTTTAACTAATCAGATTTTTATATACTTTCCTCATATTCGAAATGAAAAGCAGAGTGTTTACCTCGGGAGAAAGAACCTATTTAGGCACTCAAACTATTGGCGCCCTCGCTACGATCGTGCACCAAACCATCTCGTGCCTAAATATAGGTCACTTTCATCCCTTGTATAACAATGTAAATCATGGCAATTACTTCACTATTGTGTATGCTCTGTGGGCAATGTTAAATCTTATATTTAGAGTCAAGAAGTTCTTTATCCTCTCAATTTACTAGCTGTTACATTACAGCTTATATCCTACTAACTTTTCTTTGACCTCTGTAACCTCCACCCAAAATCACATCCGATCAACAACACACTAAACATGTTGTACTCTTGCAAACAACACCAGTTGTACAAGGATGTAATCCAACAACACAACAGAACAACATATCGGTATCATCGCAACAGTTGTCTATGGTCGCCCTGGGGTAGTTCAAGAGATGCGTCCGTATGGCGAGGGATGAACCCGATTTCATTATGGTTATCTGCTGCGATTAATTTTGGTCTGTTGAGGGTTTTTGTTGTGGAAGCACTCTTAATTTATCGTTTAGTTGTCCGTATGTGATGGATTCGGTATTGGTTAGTTGGATTGACAAGGAATTGGTTTTGGTCATTGAACTGCATCCCTGTACCTAGATAGGATATCAACATGATATAAGTACGAGAGTAATTCACTTAATGTTTTTCATATTAGGTACAGAAGCCCAATATAACACTATCGGTAGGAATCGGTTTCCTTTTGACAGTTCAGCAACATTCATTACGTTATTTACGTTGTTAATAAGACAAATTTTTCGAACATATGAAGCAATGGATTAGAAATTGGTTTAAAAATCATTCAGATTGCGATTGGTTTTGCGTTACGCAATTAGGGTACAGGATTTAAAATTAAGTCGATATACCAACCGATGGAAAGAAAACCTGAAAATATGGCCTCACGACTCATACGAGTATGCATGAGTCGTGAGGCCATATTTTATAGGAAAGCTGATTGGCAAACAGGAATCGAGAGATATTAAAAGTTTTATAATGCCTTTATGCGAGAAAATGGTATGGAACTGACGTCCATAATTATTATTTTTGGTTAATTTAAAATCTTGATCTATAGATAGATAGATAGATAGACAGATAGATAGAAAGATCCATGCGTCATGTTCGTGACCGGCGCCGTCAGTTGGGACTGGTCATCTCTTGACTGCCAGGGCTTATTTTTAATTTGTAATTTTATATTTTGAATTGTTTTATAAGTTTTTATATTGTCTCACATATAGAAGCAACAAGAATAATGTACCCAGGATTTTGTAATATCTTGATTTAAAAGAGTGTCCTTGGAGTTTCTTGCCCGTTCTTCTCCATAGTGATCTACGTATTGGAATGGGCATCTAGCTTCAACTTTCTGACTAACTGACCATCTCTTTGACAATTCAAAAGTGCCTGTAAATGGTTTAATTGAAATAAATGCTTTGAGTTTGAGTTTGATAGAATACTCTTTATTTTACTCTTTCCATACAAATTAAAGATTATCATCTTTTGTTGCAGATTAAACTGAACTATCGGCAACGAACATCTTACTGCATTAGGACAACGAACCCTATCTTAATTTTAACGGCCATTCTTCCGAACCATAGACATGCAAGACATTCTGATAAACAAAAACTAAAGCAAATTAAAGAAAGACAAAAATAATTCAAATTTAAAATTTCGAATCCGCGCGAATCCCCTTGCGATTGGTGAAAAGATAAACCAATGGAAGGGGGTGGCATTGTTACAATATCTGCCAGTATCACGATAACGCTCGAAGGGTGCAGGCGTCTCTGACGTGCATAGATAAGCTGTAATGCTGGTCGTATCGCAGCAAGGGTGCTTGTTGACTTTATGGCATACTAAATTTAGGAAAGAGGCATTTAAATTTGAATAATAGCTCCGTCACTTAATCTAAGTCTGTTAGGTTTTTTTTTTTTTTTCTTTCTAACCGTTCTAACGAGCTTGCTATCGCTTCTAGCTCATTTGCATACCACTGTCTATGCGTCAATCACACAAATGAATCGTCGATCGATTGATTGATGATCGCCGATGAGCGTTCATTCACTCGTTCAACTGGTTTACTCACAAAGTTTTTTACTATTGACCTTAACTAATGAAATGCTGATATGATGAAGTTTAGAAATCATTTCCACTGTTCTGTGGCGCCGCAATTATTGTTTATGCGATAAAGGTGCATTTGATTTGATAGATTGCGTTGTTGTAATGCTGATGAATTAATGGTTTTTAAATGCTTGGATTATGAAATAGCCGATTGCAACTGTATTTAGTAAGATCTTGTTTAATTTTAATTACTTACAGGTAAAATCGTAGATGTAGGTATTGTATCACAACTGACCCTCTATGAAGTTCAAAGAGGATAGTCAGGTCAAAACAGAAAAATCCTTATTCAAAGGGACATGGTCATTTTAAGAGAGGTTTAGTAGACACCTACATTACAATTATAATGGAAGTCACTAAGAAAAACACAGATTTTGGAAGCATTGATTTGAGAAATCCTTAGGTAATATGTATGTATCCTATCGTAATAATTATTTTTCGTGGCAAATGCTAGACAGCCGGCTTTTTTCCGACATCTCAGAGTTGAAATTTAAAGATTCTAATCTTGTATCAGCCGAAAGACGTCCACTGCTGGACATAAGCCTCCACCAATTGGAGGGGTTTGCCATAATCGCCACGCTTGGCAGGCCGGGTGGCGATCGCAGTATGGTGTTAAAAACGCATAGAGAACGCTGCTGCCCATTCTCTAGTAAATCCCTTAGTCGCCTTTTACGACACTTACGGGAGGAAATAGGATGGTGCTATTCTTTACGTCCGGCACAACACGGTACGGTATTGAGGGTGGCTTACGTCCAGCAGTGGACGTCTTTCGGCTGAAATGATGATCATGATAAATCTTGTATCTTTCAATGCTTCTCCACACGGTTTTTAATCATGTTATTGTAAAAGTATATTTTATCATGCCAGCGTAGAATCTAAATTCTAATAAGATTATAAATACTTAGATTTGATTCAAAACTCGAAGATATCGAAAGTAAAAATGCTGGTATTTTACCCAAAACCTAAAAAATGTAGGTACACCAGCTGGTTGAATACATAACTACAACTCTCGTGGAACTAGGTAGGTACTTATTTCCAAAACCGTGCGTGTCTGTTAAGAGTTACACGACAGAAAAACAGTTACAAACAGTCCCAGTGATTAACCATAAAACAGCTCATCATATCCGCAATATCATAGGTAATTTCACCACTAACTGAGTTAAACCAAACTGAGGGCCGCGACCCCATGCCATAAATCCATAGAGAACATTAAAACACCGCCCATTACACGAAGGAATTGCCCCAAAATGCCTCAAACATGTGTCCTATGGCGACCTGTCATCGGGGTTGCCAGCACAATGGGTAGAATTATATTTTTTTGTGTTGGCAACACGACGACAGACGCGCGCCGCGGGATGCCGCCACGCCCTACCTTGTTGCAGATTTGTTTAGAACACTATTCATTTGTGGATTCATGAAGAGAGTAGACAATTGGGCTAGTTTACTTATTTTAGGGTGATTACTTTTGCCTCTCTGAGGCAGCATAAAGTGAAAGAAGTCACTAGGACTAATATTAACGATGTTATAATCTATGTATATTCAAAATTTGATTTAACACGTATGACCAGGCAAGATAATGAAAGGTCCAACTTGACAGATTACCCTAATTGATATTTTCTCCATGAGTTTCGCTTCATACAGACGCTCTCTATATAAACAGTGCGAAGAGTACACTTCTTTGTAGCTCAAATTGCGTTTGTTTTGTAGTGTTCTGGGCAGGGCACACTGCTCGCAGAACAGATGGCCGTTTGGGCCGAAAATTCGAAAGGTTCTGGAGTGGCAACCGCGTACCAGAAGACGTAGCGTAGGAAGGCCTCCCACAAGGTGGACTGATGACCTTGTGCAAGCCGCAGGAATCCGCTGGATGCGGGAAGTACGGAACCGGTCGAGGTGGCGGTGCTTGGGGTAGGCCTATGTCCAGCAGTGGACGTCTTTCGGCTGAAATGATGATAATGATGTAGTGTTCTAGATTTAAGTCTAATATACACACTTTTATTGTTCTTCTTTGGCTCTAATATTCATAATTATGTTAATGTCATGCATACCTGTTATTTGCATGGTTACTAAAATGACAATTTTAGATGTTATTTTATTTGAATTGTAAATGAATGTGCTGTTGGTGTGCTTATTATAAATAAATACCTAAGAAGTGAAGAAGCTTTCAACTAAGTATGTCATAGTAACTCTGGCGTTTATATGTTTTCTTGGAACAATTCCTTACCTATATAAAATACCAGGATGACATTAATATCGTCGAATATTTAGACACAAAGCATGAGAAATTAACTCTCTGCAAATCAGCCTTATTTTTGGGAGCTCTCCTGACTTGACCTGCGAGTTGGCTGCTTAACCCGACTCTCTGTGGGGGAGCCTTAATAAATTGAGGCCTCCAGGCAGGACATAAACTTATAAACTAAGCGACTATACACGCTAAGGGCACCCCTCGGACCTCGACTTAGGGCGTCGTTGGGGGAGGGCAGCAAGGAACAAGCTGGATCGGATTAGGATTATTTGGGATCTTTAAAGCTACAACTTGCTCAGCGGCGTGGGCTAGCTCGAGCAGGGGTCGGGGCGCTCTGCATATCGCCCGTCTACTCTATGACCAATATTTCTAACAAGGCGTAGAAGTTCGTTACACAAGGGTAACATTTTGTGCACCACATCACAATAATTAGCCCTTTGCTAATAGTGGGCCAAACTGTAATCTATGGTACCATAGTACTTAGTACACTTAATCATAGCTTGGCACAAGGTACCACTAAAAGGTTAATTAGTTGAGATTTTTTTGATTTAATGTTTAGATGTGTAAAAATGGCTACTTAATCCATTACTATTTTATTATAAATGTGAAAGTTACTCTATCTGTTACGTTTTCACGCCTAAACCGCCGAACCGATCGTCATGAAATTTGACAAAGATATAGCCTGGGATATGGAGAAGGACATAGGCTACTTTTTTTTACGCGATAACCGATATCCACGCGGGCGGAGCCCCGGGCAAAAGCTAATAGAATATAAGGCATATTTTTTTAATCGTAACTCGTAAATTCAAAGGTTCGGAGGCTTCGCAAAAATAACTACGGGTTGTTTGTATATTTATTAGCAAACAAGGCTTTTGCATTCACCTTTGAAAACAGGTGCACAAATATTTTTGGAGCTGCTGAAGATTGTAAGACTCTCAATATCATTTGCATAGTCTTGGTTACTCCAATAAAACAAATTCTATTATATTCTATAGCACAGGTGTGAGTACTAAAGAGCTACCATTTACCGTGTAATATGTCTTTCATTGACTTGAATGTGCCCTGGCGGCTGAGAGTATGTCATGCTCACTCAGATGTCTCGCTGATAGTGGCGCGTGTGTTGAATAATTTAGCTACCTTCAAAATGGTTGAGCTGAATGGTGCTAATCCATGCGTCATGTTCGTGAACGGGCGCCGTCAGTTGGGACTGGTCATCTCTTAGCTGCCACGGCTTATTTTTTATTTTATTTATTTTATTGTTTTTTTTTTGTTTGTTTCTATTTGTTGGACACTCGTTTTTTTTTTTTTTTTTGTTTCTCTATACACTTTTAACGTGTACGTTTTTATTATAATTTTTTACATCGTTCTCACATTTAGTTATAAATTCAACATTATAGATGTAACTAATATTTTTGTAACAATTTAATTTAAAAGAGTGTCCATGGAGTTTCTTGCCCGTTTTTCCCCATAGGTACCTACTACGCTTTGGAATAGGCATGTAGCTTCATTTTTCTTACTGACAGACTCCTTGACAATTTAAAAGTGCCTGTAAATGCTTTAATTAATAGTACATTACTTACCAAGGGCTGTAAAAGAAAGAAAGCCCGAAATCGCAGGTATTTGTGACCCGAGCCGCAGGCGAGGGTTGTAAATATGCGATAGACGGCTTTCTTTTTTACTGCCCGTGGTAAGTACACAATTTTATGTCTTCACCTGGCCATAATGCAAGTTTTACCGTACGCGTATAGCGTGCGTTAAAACTCACATTATGGCCAGGTGTGACGTAAAATAAATTATTTGAGTTTGAGGTGATTTTTTTATTCATCCCGTAAATAGGAGTGAACACCAGTCGTGTGCTTCCAGTCTTACCGAAGCAGCTGAATACCAGTGTTTTACGTGGAGTGACTACCTATCTGACCTCCACAACATCAGCATAATAATATATGTATGTATATGCCATACCAATATTAAATAATCATAATCTCCATGGGACCCATCAACTTTCTGCTTCACATTCTCCCCTTATTCGATCAATGAGTGTTACTCCTTGAGTATTAAAGTTTAAACGCCCTCGACACCTCTTGACCAAATAGAATTACTTCGGTAATCGCTCTCCGTTTCAAGTACACAGTTGTCAATCATGCGGACTGTACTCTGTGCAAACTGCTGCACAATGTTTCGATGGGGTTCACTCATTCATGTGCCTTTTGGAATAGGCTGTTTGTGTATGTGAGTTTTAAATGTTTGTAAACGCACCCACAATACGGGAGAAATTCCTAGTACGGGGCAAAGTTAAAAAAAAAAAATGGGACACAAAATATCGCCTTGAAGCACCACCACCAGAAGACACCAGAAGAACACCACACACCAGAAGTTTTATTTTGTTTTTCTCAACATGCATGGAAATATTGTCATTATTTTTGAAAAAAGAACACGTGAACTATCGAATTTACGGACAAAGAAAATCAAATCCATTGCATTGGAGCGTTTTTTGAATTTGGAACATTACAGCGCTCCACAGTGGAACGAATGTATGGGAGCGGTTGGACGTAGACATGTCCGAAAAAAAAGAGTAAAATTATGCCAAACTAATGATGCCATCTTATTCGATTACTTAATGCCTTCATAACTTGTGGTGATGAATTTCTTCATAACTCCCATATTTCGGGAGTAATTTGAGAAAATGTGAAATTTTACTATGAAAATGAGTGTATCGAGCTCTCTCCCTCCTGATTCCGGGCTTGTTTCAAGTAGCGGTCTCTAATATCATAATGCTAATACTAAGAGCTATATTTAATACTAAGACACATAGTGCGCCAAATGTGCACTTTCTGGGATAAAGAGTGATGTTTATTTTATAACACAATTTTTTTATTTTTTGTTTATTTTGTTGATTAAAACCGTTTTTCTAAAGGTTTACCTTATTACAATAACATTTCTGAGCAGCCAATTAGAGAAGATATAAGCTAATTAGGATATATAATTAGGGACTTAAGGTTTACATATAAAACTGATGCACTAATGATTACTGATAAGAACATTGCTATTATTTAATTACTAAATGGCTCTTAATACACTAATTTAGCATGCATCATTTACTAATTATCACAATAACTAATTACCTTGCAATATTTAACAAAGGATACCTGGGATACCTGGATTTTATATAAATAGGTCACTATTAGTAACTTTAAAATCAGTGTTGATTTACACCTCGTTGTATCCAAGCTAATCTCGCAATGTATTTTCCAAATTTTAATACAAATCTTGATATTCACGTTGCTTTATGCGCACGCGCACATAAAGATTTACGCGACTTTAACTATTTGTTCAGTGTTTTAAAAGATAACAGTTGTGTTCAGTTATGTGAAAGTGCTGAAACAAGTTTAAAAGACTGGTGTCGTCGATTTTGCTACCGCATTTATGCAAAATGGACACAGTCTGGAAGAAGCACAGATAAGTTTCGGAAGAAACATGAGATTTGGCTACAGGCTGCAATTCAATGGCCGGAATTACAGAATGAAAATATGGAACCTTCTACAGAAAATATAAGTGACGTCATCGAGCCCATAATTTCTCCTGCTAAATCTGATGCTTCAACTTGTACACATCCTAGTCCTCGTAAATCTTTTGAGGACCTTAGTAACCGGCAAAAAAGAAGACGCACTGAAGATAGTCTTTCATGCAGCAGTAGCAGCGCTGAAATTATGTTTTCGGCCGAAAGGGCGCTTCAAAAGGCAGGACAAAGCGATACAGCTTATGTTATGAAATACTTGACGGAGAATCCAGAAGAGGCCTCAAAAATCAAAGCCTTCATTGAAGGTAAATCAATTCAGGTACGGGAAATATCCCCTTTGAAGGCATTGGCTCTTTATGTATCGATGAACTTATCGAAATGGCGCTATAACACTCTTCGGGATTTCAACACTCAAGAAGGAGCTCTTCAATACCCGAGTTACTACATGTTGGTTAAAGAAAAAATTAAGTGCTATCCGGCCAAAGAAGATCTCACAGTTACAGAGAGCTCTGCAAAAATCAAATTACAAGCCTTGATGGATTTAACCTCAAGAAGACTTATTAGGTCGTTAGAAACCCCTGTTGATCCCAATCAACAGCTCGTATTGACCAGCAAATGGGGTTTTGACGGATCATCTAGCCAAAGCATTTATCATCAAAGGACGAGTGAAGATGAGCAAATCGATCTTGCTAGTAATTTTATGATTAGTCTTGTACCACTGCGGCTCGTCTCAAAAGGTGTAACAATTTGGGAAAACGAGCGACCATCTTCCACTTCATTTTGCCGGCCAATATTGTTTAAGTTTATAAAGGAAACCAAAGAAAATGTGCAGAGAGAGATGGCTGAAATCGAAGCAGAGATTGAAGCCTTAACTCCATCCACCATCACTGATGGAATTAGTGTCAAACACCAACTGCTGTTGACAATGATTGATGGTAAAATTCATTCCATTATATCCAATACAGCAGCTTCAGTGTGTGACATATGCAAGGCTTGTCCTAAAGAAATGAATAATTTAGAGTTAATCAAAGATAAACACGCAAACGAGGACATGTATAAATATAGCTTAAGCACCCTTCACGCTTGGATTCGCTCAATGGAATGCTTATTACACATTTCCTACAAATTAGACATAAAATCATGGCAAGTAAGGGGTGATATAGCAAAAAGGCAAGTTGATGACAGGAAGAAAAGAGTTCAAGAGGCTGTAAGAAGAGAAACGGGCTTACTTCTCGATGTTGTGAAACAAGGCAGTGGATCCACCAACAATGGCAACTCGGCAAGGAGATTTTTTGAAAACTACACTAAATCTGCTGAACTGACCGGAATAGATGCTATGCTTTTAAGAAAAATCTGTGTGATCTTGCAGTGTATTTCATCAGGAGAGAAGATCAACGTAACTAAATTCCGAGAGTTCTGCTTTGATACTGCTAAGCTTTACGTGGAGTTATACCCATGGTATTATATGCCTTCTTCACTTCATAAAATTTTAATGCATGGGCCAGACATAGTTCAGAACATGTCAATTGTGCCCATTGGTTTTCTATCCGAAGAGGCATCTGAGGCTAGAAATAAAGATTTTAGAAAATATAGAGAGGGGCATTCTCGAAAGCATAGCAGTATCTCATGCAATGAAGATATTATGCACAATCTTTTACTGTCTTCTGATCCACTTGTTACAAGTATCCGTCCAAAAGGAAATAAGTTTGTAAAAAAATCTTCTTTTAAGGAATTTTATGAGCTTACGGATTCTGAGAAAAGTGATATCGAATTTGTTAACATAAATGATTTAGCGGACATCGATTCTGAATTTGAATTAATTGATGATGATGATGATGACGAAGATAATTAAATGATGTTATTGTTTTAAAATGTGTAACTTAGTAAATTAGAGCTTACATCTTAATTATTTATTGTACTTTTAATGAAACTAGGTAATTTATTATCAACTTACTTAAAAGTCATACTCTCATCAGTTCTTGTGAATATTTTTGTTAATATATATTTCTGTATATATATAATATATTTATAGACCTCTTAATAAGTCTGTCTGCGGTTTAAAGTAAATACAAATGGGGAAAAAACGTTTTTTTTTTTAAATTTTCATTTCCTTTTATCCCAGAAAGTGCACATTTGGCGCACTATGTGTCTTAGTATTAAATATAGCTCTTAGTAATAGCATTACGATATTAGAGACCGCTACTTGAAACAAGCCCGGAATCAGGAGGGAGAGAGCTCGATACACTCATTTTCATAGTAAAATTTCACATTTTCTCAAATTACTCCCGAAATATGGGAGTTATGAAGAAATTCATCACCACAATTTATGAAGGCATTAAGTAATCGAATAAGATGGCATCATTAGTTTGTCATAATTTTACTCTTATTTTTCGGACATGTCTACGTCCAACCGCTCCCATACATTCGTTCCACTGTGCGCTCCAGCAATGTTACAACGCTCCAGCAATGTTTTATTTCCCTGCATTCTTTTGAGAAAAGCGCTAATATGCCTCGGCCAATTTCAATTGCCTATTTCCTGGCTTTTGCCAATACCTACTAAGTAGATATGTATGGAAGTATGGATTACTCCAAAGTGTCTCGTCTCAACATTCTTAGCCTTTTTTTAAATTTTATGTGTTTCTTTCGCATCTTAAAAACACGATGTGGTTTTTTCCGATTATTATTTGACAGAACGTCTACGAGCAAGGCAAATATGATTATGTACCAGTCAAATTAGATATCAATATAATTTGTAATTTTCCCCAATGTCATGATTATCAAAATCAACATGTAAATTTTCAAATGTTTCTTTTACAAACTGTAGGTTCCGATACTAATTGCAATTTCAGACTTTTATTATACCTATTTATTATCTTGACTCTAACTGTTTTGTAAATTAACATGTCCCATCTAAGAAAGCCGGGTGATCTGTAACTCAGGACCTCAGACACCTTTCTCTATTTATGATTGTGCATTTAAGGCCCAGATATATGCCAGCAACCTTGAGTGGTTAGCTTGCGTGTTCTGTACTGAGCTCACGCAACGCGTCGTACGACCAGCCAGTAATAGAACTCGCCCATCTGGGAGCGCTGTCCCAAATAAGACGCATTATTAATGTATTATACGTAAAACAAAAGGTATTTTAATAAAACACGTATACCAAAAGACCAATAGTTAAATTATCTTTTAAAATGAAGGTTTCAGAAGACTACGCTTAATAGATTTTGCGTGATTCTCCATTTTCATCCGCGTTAGACATATATTTTTTCCAAATCATTAACACTACTCGTTTAGACGTGATCAGTATAAAATCATTAAAAATCGGTTATCGTCGCATTAATATGATGTTGAGATAAATAAAGATTTATGATTATAATGATTATTATCTACATAATTATGTAGATCGAAGCAGAAAGCCTTGGATATGTTGATAAAAAAACAATTCAAGTTTTCGATACCATTTTTTTTTAATAATTTTTTCGTTGCAAAATAAAAATAAGTGCGTAAAATGTAACAGCTGTGTGACGAATACGCATGGTGAGAGGCGCGTGCGCAGCGCCGGCAATATGGTGACGCGCCGGGCGGTATAGCCACAGGCAATTAAGGGTTGAACTATTAACAGGAAAAAAAGTGCCATTAAATTGTAGCAAAGTCTGCTAAATTAAAAAAGCCGAAGTTGAATTTAGAGCATAAATGTCAACTAAGGTGAGTTAGGTAACTCTCTTTAGTTGACATCTATACCTACTCTAAATTAATAATCCAACTAAAAGGGTAGGTATCTTACTTTTTGATTACCTACCCTTCTTTTGTTGTATCGGTTGTCTTTACACTTATACAAATAAATAAAATTTAAGTGTCTGTTCGCAATGTCAAAATAACAGCTTTTTGAAAGTATGATCATCATAATCATCATCATTATTTCAGCCGAAAGACGTCCACTGCTGGACATAGGCCTCCCCAAAAGGGGGGGATTTGCCATAATCGCCACGCTTGGCAGGCTGGTTGGCGATAGCAGTATGATGTAAAAATGCATAGAGAACGCTGCTGCCCATTCTCTAGTAAGTCCCTCAGTTGCCTTTTACAACACCCAAGAGAGGAAATTAGTGCTATTCTTTACGTCCGGCACCACACGGAACCATTGAAAGTATACGGTGCTTATAACAAAAAAAAACAGTTTAAAAAAAAACAGTCTGTTTGTTCCGGCTGATCTCCGAAACGGCTGGATCGATCTCGTCGAGACTTTCACTAGCAGATAGCTGATGTTAAAAGGAGTAACTTAAGCTACTTTTATTCTAGAAAAAGCCACGTTGGCGCAGCCGGGAGCAGCAGCTAGTATATTAAAATATACATATTAGATACCATCATCAGCCAGGCATTAATCAGCCCAGGGAATGCACTGTAACCCAACCTAGACAGACTAAAACCTACATAAAGCCTAATTTACACTTTAAAAATCAAAATCGAAATCAAAATATTTTATTTCATATAAACCAACATGGGCACTTATGAAACGTCAGAAGCTAGGTGCACGGTTTCAATTGGTCATTTCCTATGGAGAAGAGCCGGCAAGCAACTCCACGGATACTCTTTTAAAAATAATTGGCTTTTACAATATTATCAAATAACAATGTTAATAGGTATGGGAGGACAGTGTAGGCCTTTTAATAATTACCAGGTACTTAACAAACTTTAACACAGTTTTGATAAGTAGGTAGGTACAGTGAAATTCAAAGTCAAAGTCGAAGATTTATTTGCAGATAAATATGGTTACAAAAGTTCTTACAATAGTAGTATAATGTAGCTTAACATATTTAATAATAACATGTCAATAACATAATGCATGCAAATTTTTGGTATACAATTAGATCATTTAAATTTAAATTGAAATAATTATTTTATACTATAGAAGGATTTCTCAATTAACCAACTGCGTAAGGCCCTTCTGAAGCGGATCATTGGAAGTTCTTTAATTGGATTAGGAATCTTGTTATAAATCTGAATACACATAGGATAACAACTTCGCCGATATAGTTCCATTTTCATAATAGGAATAATAATCTATTAGGATATCTAGTTTTGAACTCACATTTATCTCCAAGTTTTTCAAACATCTCAGGGTGGGATTAGGTAAATTTACACACTTCCTCAATATAAATACCTGTTAATGTAAGTATTCTAAGTTTACCAAACAGTGGTTTACAGGATGTAAGAGGTTCTACATTACAAATCGCACGTATACAGCTCTTTTGTACGATGAAGACAGACATAGAAACCGCGCGTTTAGTTTATTTTAGCTACTTCCATAGCATTATGTCGTATGGCATTTTACTGTGGGGTCGGGCTGCCGACATTGAATCCATTTTTATTTTACAAAAGAGGGCTGTCAGAGCCATTTATAATCTACATCGCCGCGAATCTCTTAGAGAACTATTTAAACCGATTAATATAATGACGGTACCTTGCCAATTCATTTATGAAAATATTATGTATGTAAGAAAAAATCTACATCTTTTTAATAAAATCAGTGATAGGCATAATTTTAATACTAGAAATCAAGATAAAATAGATCTACCATTTTTCAGATTATCTAAAGTACATACATCTTTTATGGGGTACTGTGTTAAATGTTACAATAAAATACCTTCTGATATATTACAATTAAATGAAAGAAAATTTAAAACTCATATAAAAAGTACACTTTGTAAAAAAGCATATTACAAATTAGATATTATATGTTGTTTATTTTTTACTTTTTGGGAAATCATATACAATGTTTGTAAATATGTGAGCATTTATTAATTTTTCTGTTATTACTTCACTTTTCATTCTTTTTACCAATTGTGGTAAGTAATTTTGATAATTTTTTTTAAAAATTTTAATTTTTTTTCTATGTACATCGTCTTCACCTATAAATATTAATTAATGTATACAAACTATTGTTAACATTTTAAAAGAGTAAGTATGGAGATTCTTGCCCATTCTTCTCCATACATAACTACATTTTGGAAGGCGCAACTAGAATCAATTAACTATTCATGTAATTTTTGACGTTCAAAAGTGCATCTTCGTGCGTATTTGAAATAAATTATTTGACTTTGACTTTGAAAGCTCTTTCGAGATGCACCGAGTTTCCCCATACCAGTATACCATAACGCAGTATTGAACCAACATATGCATGAGAAGCCTGTAATGTGGCTTGTCTACTTGTAAGGTTATATAAACGCCATAGAACCGCCGTCAAGCATCAAGCAGCATTCATTTGTTTAGTTGGGTCGATCTCAGCGATTAGCTCTTTATTTTTCCATAATGTTTTCCAAGGCGTTCCTTACACTGCGTGCGAACTATTGATTTTCTTATAAACCACAGTAGGTACGTGCTCCGGGGCCCAAGTCTGCTATTTTTATAAATTCGTCACTCCAACACGATCCCATTGTCATTTTGCTAAAAGTTCGTTATCTGCTAAATTCATAATGGTCGATCATTGGTCGGTCAATGGTCTCGTAATAGAATTGTATTACAATGGCATTTTGAACATTTATTCATGCCAGATTTGATTTATATATATTTTTACATATTATTTATTATTGTTATAAATAATCTGAAGTAGTAGGAAGTTGGAAGTTTAGTAGGAAGTTTCATTTGTCATTATGTACGAGATTACCAATTCTTTCAATGGAGTGTCAGTGGTTGACCATTGGAAAGTTGGTAATCTACTATTATAATGACGCCATTATAATAGTAGATTACCAAACTTGTCAAAATCAATAATTATGAAGTCAATGATAGACCATTCTGACACTTTTGTAATAGCAGACTTGAGGCCCTGTACGACTGCCGTATCACACATAAACCGAAACGTTTACGACATTTCGTCCAACGGAACCCTAAAAATATAAACACAAAGGCTTTTCTTGTTAAAATTTTTGTAACATTGCAGAGACAAAAGCCGCCCGGTGGGACGAACACTCTTCAAATGCGTAAAATGCTCTGCAAACTTTACACAGTGGGCTAGCGTAGCTCCCGGCCAAAATATTGTTGAGAGGTCTTCAACAGGCTCGCACTGTGCCCGATAATTTTTATAATACTCTCGTTTTGAGTGGTTTCAAGTTTTAGGGCAAAATGCAATGTGTTATAGCACTTGAAGTGATTTTAATCTTGTTGGTATTCTGTTAAATCGTGATGTTTTAGTGGAATATTATATCGACTGGGTTAATGAAATTGTAGTTTCTAATTTTATAATTTATAAGTATAGCTGCTGCCCGCGGCTTCCCCTGCGTGGCTTTTTCTAAAATAAAACTAGTAGTAGCCTTAGTTACTCCATAAAGCAAGTCCCGTCAAAATCGGTACAGCTTTTTCGAAGATTAGCCGGAATAAACACAAAAACATCGACAAAAATGTAAAAATTGTTTATTTGTTTTAAGAGCGTTGTCACCGGTCCACTAGCGCCACTCCTTTAAAAGCATATTATCCCGTGACTGAGAAGGAATTATGAAAATCGGCTCAATCAACTATCTCGGTAAGTGTGTCAAGAATTTTCTAATACCTTTTATAAAGTTTCATATTGAGACACGAAACAGCAAAATACGATCTAGAGGAATGTGGCTGTTTTTCATTAGAATGAATTTTGTCGCTTCGTGTCTCAATATGAAACTTAAAAAAAAGGTATTAGAAAATTCGCAAGCGACGGTACGGAGCCGATCGTATGCGTGGACATCATGCCGGACGCGATCGGCTGTCGCGCCGCATCCGTTCATATCCTTTCCGATCCGATGCGATGCGAGCCGTTTGGTGGAAATCATCCTTTACTAATTCCCTTTGGTGAACACATTCATCTGTATTTAGAAGGTTTCAACTTCATGTCGCGGCCGTTACTACTGGGCCAGCACTGCTTGTAATAGATATACTACAATAAGTTGGTTCTCTCTAACAAAATAATAAATAAAAAGTCCTGACTCACTCACTGTATGACTCATCAACGCCCAGCCCAAACTCTCACCTAGAAAGCTATTTTATGATGTAGAAAAGGAATAAGACCGAATTTTCCGAAATTCCCTCGTATAATATAAGTGGTAGTTTCCATATAAGTTTAAGGGGTACATATTATATATATTATATACGTCCCGGGAATATCAGTCTCGAAAGTGTCGAGAATCTCGACTTTTTGGTATTTTCGAGACTCGAGACTGATATTATCGTTCTCAGGAATAAAGAGACTTAAGAACTCCGATCCAGCTCATCTTTGTCTGAAAGTACATAAAACGTTTTATGCCCACTATAAAAATAAAAAAACTCTCATAAATAATTTTTGATTTTATAATTTGTGTTTGTTACTGCCTAAAAGCCTAGCATATATGTACGTATGAAATAGTCTAGAAAGTGTCCTTTTTCCCAGGAATTTCGAGACCGCATCGTGCCTCGATTTTTTTTGCCGGGACTCGGAAATGCAGCGAGACTGAAAGCCCTAGTGTATACACTAGGGAAAAATAAAATACATAAAATAAATAAATTAAATACATATTATAATATGTATTTAATTTAGACGCTACCTACAGAGAAATTTCTGTCTATTGACCAATTACATCAAAGGAAAGTGGTGAAACAGAGCGCACTGATTTAGCCAATTAATAAAGGGTCATTAATATTCTAACGATAGCCCATCAGCTCAATCCATTTAGCCGATTACACTAGCGGTAATTGAATATTTTGATACTACAGCAGAATCATATAGGTAAGGTAGATAGATACCTTCTTATTTATAGTAGTTATACCTCACTGGGTGGTAAAAAGACAGAACAACCTCCTTCTCTTTTGAACTTGGTTAGATATACAAAATCGTTACTCATATAAAAACTAGAGGTTTTTTTTTATAAACTTAATTAATGTCTTTTTGGAAATAATAGAATAATTTATATGCGGTGAAAATGTCGACTATCTCGGACACCATGGCTTATCCTGCGGTAAGAGCGCAGGCCGTATAGCACGGCACGCCAGCGTCAATGAAATCATCCGTCATGCTCTTTAGAACTCAATGGCATGGCACGCGACGATGGGAAGAAACCAGACGGAATGACCATAAAACTTGGAAGGTAGGTAGGTCTTTGGTGTGGGATGCAATGTGTGTCCCACTGCGGCACCCCATCTACCTAGCACGGTGAGCTGTGCTGGGGCGGCTGCTGCAGGTGCGGGTAGAACCTCAAACGGCGCAAATACTCCAGTCTTTTTGGGACTTTTATGTTCGAAACATTTAGGGTTGAAACACTAGGCCCATGGGGTAGAGTACCCACTTAGTTTTTCAAGTCATCGACAAGTGGTTGGTCGACGCTTCACGTGACCAGAGGGCTGGCCTATTATTTAGCCAAAGGATCAGCATTGCCATATAACGTGGCAATGCTGCCAGCCTTTAGGGCACTTTTCCTGTTGACAGCGATGCGGCCGAAATTTTATTGATGCCCTATAATTATTTCCCGTCCTTTTTATATATACTTTTACATAGGTATTTCTATTTTAAGACTGCTTTTTAAATTATCTAAAAATATATATAAAATCCTTTACTAAATTAAGACATAACAAAAGTATTAACATCAATTCCATAGCACAGGGTCCTAAAATTGAATTCACGAAGTAAATATAATATACCATTTAATTAGTGTCAGTCAATGTTGTTCAATTTACTGGTACCTAATAAACATTATAATATTATTAACAAAAGATAGAGCTACTAATAATAATTCATTGATTATAAATTTAAATGCGATCATCCACAATGTACCTATAGTGAAGCTTATGGAAATATCTACACAACTGAAGGGAGTGCTTTGTGCAAACAAGGAATGTTCCCCGCTACAATCATACTTAGATTATCCTAATATCGTTTTTGGCAAGGACGGGCTGGAACTACGAAAATACTGAACATTGGATTCGGTAAAGAAATATTGGTTTTCCATTACCTTTTATTTAGATCCTTTTTGGAAAAGCGTAAACCTTGATCCGCCATCCTTGACCATTTTATAAGTAGTAGTAGTATATTGGTTCAGAACAAGCTTTTTCATCAAAAACATCTAAGGCTTTGATGTGTTTCTTATAGTTATTCATCGAAAAAAAAAATTGGTACTTAACACATATTGTAGGTACGTAATAATATTCTTTTAAGAATATTTTAGCTTCTATTGTGATTGTCCCTACCAGAATAGAGATTGGAGGCTTAGCAATGGAGACAATTTACCTCTGGTTATAAGTGCATTCACGACCTATTCAATTTATTAACATGTTAACAGGGTTTCTACTTATACGTACATACCTACACGAAATGTAGTTCTATAACTTGTACGTTACCTCATTTAATGTGATAAAAATTAAAAGCAATAGACATTAATCAATTGATATCAAAAGCTTGATGATGCACCTCGATATTTTAATATTTATTGCCGATTCTTATCGTAAAATTTATTTTAACAACCAATTAGTAGAAATATAAAATGAAACCAGTTGCCGACTGTAATCAAGAATTCAATTAATTGAATCTCTAATTTTTGTTAATCAATTTAATTACTTCTATTATAACTACAAATATATTGGTCTTATAGTAGATTTTCTTTACCGTTTCCCTTTTAAAACGAGGTGTGAAATTGCCACCTGATTAATCAATGTAATCTATACTCTATACTTAATATATAAAGCTTTAGAGTTTGTTTGTTTGAACGCGCTAATCTCAGGAACTTCTGGTTGAAATTGAAAAATTCTTTTTGTGTTGGATAGTACATTTATTGAGAAATATTATAGGCTATATAACATCACGCTACGACTAATAGGAGCGGAGCATAAATGAAAAATGTTGCAAAAACGGGAAAAAATATTCCTTTTGAGAGCTTCCGTTGCGTGCGCTGCAGGTTTAAGTTACGCAAATATCATGTATTATGGAATTGTTCCTCTTTAAAAGTTCTAAAAAAAAGTCCGCGACAGCTTATGTCTATCTTTTAAGATTGACTCACTATAACCTTTTTTTATGGTTATCAATTTTTTTTTCAAAATTAATTCATTATTTGTGACGGAGTTTTATCAACATAATATTAATCCTTATCCAAATAAATATGTTATTAATCACAAGCATTTAAATGTAAACAAAATTGTCCTTGACATCACTTGATTTCAATCAACATCTTAGGAGATATCATAATTTCAAAATAACTCCGTAACAAAATAAGTAGAAAATTCATTCTTCTTCTTCTTTTCTTTTAAAAAAAACGTTGGCCCACACTAGGAATTTCTCCTGTATCGTGGGTGCGTTTACAAACATTTAAACTCACATACACAAACAGCCAGACCCGGAACAACTAATTGTAGGTCATACAAATATTTGATCCGTGCGGGAATCGAACCCGCGACACGCAGCGCAGCAGTCAATCGCTTAACCACTGCGCTAACCGTGCCGTTAAACCACTCTCTGTCTTAGGTAACGCAGACGAAGTTGCGCGGGTCAGCTATATAATTTGTTAGCTTTTGCCCGCGGCTCCGCCCGCGTGGATGTCGGTTATCGCGTAAAAAAGTAGCATATGTCCTTCTCCATATCCCAGGTTATACTCTGCCAAATTTCATGACGATCGGTTCAGCGATTTAGGTGTGAAAACAGACAGACAGACAGATAGACATACAGACAGACAGACAGAGCTACTTTCACATTTATAATATTAGTATGGATAAAGCTGAAGAGTTTGTTTGTTTGGTTGAACGCGCCAATCTCAGGAACTACTGGTTCGAATTGAAACAATATTTTTCAACACATTTGCTCAAAAAATACATTTACGAAGCCTGTATACATTGTTCGAAAGTTAAAAATTACGCACCATACAACGGAACGTGCGGTAAAATAGGTACTCTCACCTAAGTACCTATTTTACCGCATACTCCGTTGAATGGCACCGTGCGTATTTTTTACGGTTTTTTTTTTTTAAATTTCTATAAAAAAGATTATAAGAATTCCACCAAGGAGAATTCACATTACGAGAATAAATAAGCTGACTGATTGAACCTCCTTGGAAGCGCTTTTGCTCAATACGTTTCTCACTTAAACTAAAGAGTAAATGAGACGAAACATGTAGTTCGAATTTTCACCACGTGCATGTGGCGCCATTTGCAAATTTGCGCCATTTTCATATTAGAAACGTCAAAGTTTATTACGACTTTCCGACTGATATTTATAAACAAAATATTATGAGTTCAAGCGAGGAATCTGATATTATTATGGAATCTACTCCACCTGATATTTTGAGTAAGTCTCTTGACTAAAAAACACAAATATCTAAATATCTCTATCTTAATGTTATAGGTAATTATTTAACTTAATTTTTTTATATTATCATTTTGTTTCATTACATATTGTACTGTTTTGAGGAGCTCGTGGCTAAGTAATAACAGCCGCATAGGTCAATCCATCAGGTTAAGCTACGCTTGCCGGGGTTGGTCCGTGGATGGGTGACCATCTTTACATACCGAGACTCCTCCGTGCCTCGGAAAGCACGTTAAGCCGTTGTCGGCTGTCATTCGTGGATCTTGACAGTCGTTACGGGTCGTCAAAAGCCTAAAAGTCTGACAGCCAGTCTTACCAAGGGGTATCGTGTTACCCAGTAACTGGGTTGTGAAGGTCAGATAGGCAGTCGCTCCATGTAAAATACTGGTATTCAGCTGCATCCGGTTAGACTGGAAGCCGACCCCAACATAGTTGGGAAAAGGCTAGGCAGATTGATTGACATATACATATTGTACTGTTTTCTCGCAAATGTGTTGAAAAACATTGTATGACACACGTGCAGAAATTGGTATTTACAAACTCGTGACTATGGTAAGCCCTCGACTTCGTCTTGGGCATACATTCGTCTACTCGTTTGTAAAAACCAACTTATCGCACTAGTATCATAAATAACTATTAGTGTTGGATAGCCCATTTATCGAGGAAGGCTATAGGCTTATAGTATATCTACGCTACGATCCTTGTAAGCCAAGCGAAAAGAACGGAAGTCAGAAAGAACGCTAAGCGATAACGAAGTTTTAGCGCGGGCGAGCGACGGGATGCGAATGCGACGCGATGGGTGGGCCGAAATTTCACGCGGACGAAGTCGCGGGCAGAAGCTAGTCAATAATATAATTTAATATTCGTTGTCTAACGCCTTCTAAATTAATATTTTGGGAAATTAATTTGAAAGTAATTTGTTTGAATTAATCGTATCCTAGTTAGGAAGTTCAAAATAGATTTGATTTCTTTTTAATTCGACTGTCTACACGTGATCAAATTTATTAATAAATAATAATCAATTCTGGGTTAAAGCTGGCTAGGCTTGAGTGGAGAGTTTAGCAATAAATGTAAAATCAAAAGGAATCATGAGTTTATTTGCATTCGTGAGAAAACAGCTGCCAAAAATACAATCATTGATAAAATTAAGAAACCATAATCACCAAGCAATTCATATATATTTTTTTTTAATTATACAATTATTCTGCCAAGGAAAAAATACGTAGAAATAACTTAACCTAGCGTATCTAATCACGATTATTACATACTCCATGGTTCTATGGCGTCAGTGATCACCCCCATGAATACATGATCAGGTGGTCCCGACTCGGCGGCGCGGGAAATACCTCATTTATATGCAAGGGTCAAACACTTATAATATTTGCAAAAATATACGCCTACAACCCTTCGAGGCTACGACCTAGTCAGCATTGTTTTTATTTTATTTTGCTACGCTAAGCAAGATTTTTATCTTTAATGTTCAAAGTAATTTGATTAAATTCGTTTGCTGTGTAGACTCAATTGGCGAGTCATGATGCAACTACTGCAAACATTTTTACAGTAGGTTTTTCATAAAACTCGCACCTTAAAACCGCATATACTAAAAGGTCACTAACAGCCTGTCTATTTCCTGACTATTACAGAACTCTAATGAAAAGACCAGACAGTAGCATCAGATCATAGAACGTACCACGTTAATACGGAAACAAATATCATAGGTATGTTGACTTTTCAAAAGCTTTTGATATTGTTGTAAATACCCAGTCAAAGTTAAAAATCTAAAATAGGTTCAAAGTTGTATTACACCCATTGGGTAGGTAATCTTTTGTACAATCAACTCATCTTTATTTTAAACCAGACTATAAGTGGCGCAGACGCGCAGTCGAAATGATAGACTTCTTCAAGGCAGTTTTCTTGGACCAAAGCTATATATTTACCGAAACAAAGATTTTAGAACTAGAATAACTACTTATTCTTAGGCCGTTTTAGCGTTTAGCATTAAATGCATTTAATGATTTGTGGTGCTAGTGGGAAAAATATAACACACTAACCACGGGAGCACATAACCAACTGATGTCGTAACGTTACTAATCACATAAAAACCCTAAATAAAACCAATTTTATTAGCAACACAACACATTTAATCCAAAAATCACGTATAAATCTGTTAACCAAAATATCCTACTTCATTATACCAACAATCGAACCCCAAGGATCGGGGACCAAGCTAATAATTAGATCCGACCGATTTTGCCGGATTTTACGTAAAACTGTACTCGACACAAAGGAAACCCAATACCGACGTCAAAAAATCACTATAATTTCGTACTTGGGACCGCCCCACACCAGAAAACTTAATCAGGACGAAGGGAGTTATATTTCTGTTTCCGATACGACATACTATAGCGTTTGAACACAGATTATCCAATCAGTTAAGATAAAGGACACGCTTTTTTACTTGGCAGACATATTGTTTAGAATTAACCGCCAAAATTTGACAGTTGCATTTTGACATTTGCGTTGCAGGAATAGAGTTATGTTTTGTTTTTCTGGATGCATTCAAGGGAACCATTTCTAAAGTTGTCTATTCAGGGGCATGTCGTATGCAGGATAGGCGCGCGTGGCGGTCACGTGATCGAGATTAGGCGGCGCATTCACGTCGCGCGCACAAAAGCGCGGGTCGCGGGCGAGACGTCAATTGTGTGCGGATTGGGGGAGCAAATTCGCCTAAGTTCGGTCGGATTTGAATTATAAATGCGAAATTCTACACTATTTGCATATCCCACGGGTGTAGCACGAATTGTTTTACGATTAAAACGACACCTTTTTATGTCACATCAATGATTTTGAATAAATTAAGCAAATTATAAATCATAAATCTAGAATATTCTGTACGTAATTGCCATTAATATAGATATCATATAGCTGTCAATATTTAGTAGTTTATGGGATAGTTAATTAATGATTGGCAAAACAACTTGTAGATCCTGGTGTCTATGACTAATAAATATATATTTCTTCATCAGATAAAATACGAGTCTGTCTAACAAGTTTATATTGTACTAATTATACAACTGACCTGGCATTTAACCTTTCTAAATTTAATATAGCATTATTAGATAGTTTGTACTTACCTAACCTAGCTTTCAAATAAAATAATGACGAAGTCCTAAAAAGTCAGCCAGAAGTTTAAGTACCTTCTAGTACTAAGCAGACTTTATTAGGTACCTCACTACCTACTGCTAGACTGAGAACAATATAAGTAAAAAGAAAACCAAGTACGTGTCGGACCACGCACAATGAAGGGTTCCGTAGTTGGGGTGAATTTATTAAGAACAAACTTAACACAGTAGTAGAAAAACATGTTCACCCATACATTCCAACTGCAAATATAAGTTTGGACGCACACTATTGAGTGATTACCATGTTATTTTAAGACCATACAGTTTTTATAGATATTTACGCTATCAGTTTTTTTTTTTTTTTCTTTTTTCAAAATTTTTGGCTCGGTTGTTTC
The DNA here is from genome assembly GCA_947523025.1 of Dryobota labecula. Taxonomy (NCBI): domain Eukaryota; kingdom Metazoa; phylum Arthropoda; class Insecta; order Lepidoptera; family Noctuidae; genus Dryobota; species Dryobota labecula. The sequence continues at coordinate 15,499,074 of OX383303.1, forward strand.
GGAAATAACGGGAAAATAGCTTCAAAACCAATTATTTTAAAATTATAAAAAATAAATGAAATCCTCGTAAAAATAGGAACGAGTGAATGCTTATAGGTAATCCCGCCGGCAAACGTCAACATCCATAACAACACGACGCAATCAAATTCTAAAATTCCACCTACTCAATAGACAATGACAACTGAAAGTATCGTCAAACAGTGTCGGTAAACAGAGTTAAAAACAAACGAAGGGTAAACAAAGACGACACCAGTGTGCAAACACTTGCTACCATCGGTACATCGATATAGGAACACGTTGATGTCAGTGGTACCGAGGGAGGACAAATAAATCAGAATAGATAGCGCTCTGGGGCGGGGTCCCGAGAGACCTGAAGTAGCTGGAGTTACGATCGTGAGGAGATGGTAATAAAAGTATTTCGATTCAGTGGTCGTTGTGTCGAGGAGCTCGTGGCTAAGTAATACAGCCGCACGGGTCGATCCGTCAGGTTAAGCTACGCTTGCCGGGGTTGGTCAGTGGATAGGTGACCATCTTTACATACCGAAACTCCTCCGTGCCTCGGAAAGCACGTTAAGCCGTTGGTCCCGGCTGTCATTCGTGAATCTTTGAAAGTCGTTAAGGGTCGTCAGAAGCCCAAAAAGTCTGACAACCAGTCTTACCAAGGGATGTATTGACCTATTTTAACTTGGAGTATCGTCACACATGATTCATTAAGAAATTCCTCTTCATGAAGATCTGATCACTGGAAGCTTGGACCCTGCTCCCGATGCCAGGGATGGATCTATTTTATATGATACCAAAATAAGTGGTTATATCTGTGGCGGTATCAACAACGCCACATGCGAACTACGCATCAAAGACCGCGCTATCAGAGTTTACCGCGCGACTAGCATATATACAACATCCCGAGATCAACCGTTGGGCAGTTGCAACACCGGTCTGGTCGGAGGATCCTCCCTTTACTCAAATCAAATCAAAATATTTTATTTCACATAAACCTACATGGGCACTTATGAAACGTCAGAAGCTAGGTGCACTATACTACACTATAGAGACACTGTACACTATAGAGTATGAGTGAACTTTACACACTGTTCCTCATACCTCTAAATATTTGAGAAGACTACGACGTGAATCTGTCATTCTTTATTTTTATTTGCGAAATGCGAAATATCTTTTATTGTAAAATATATTTCAAGAAGCCCAAAGAGTGCTTTGGGGTCCTTGAAATCGCGGAACTAAGTATAACTGAACTATACGACAAAATAAACATGCCATATCCATTCCAATTCTCTTGCTTTAGGTTCTACGGTGAATGCGTGGTCTCCTGGGACAGGACGCATATTGCACTCATTTCGTTATATACACATGACAGCCGCGATCTGACGATCTGAGGAAATTCTATGTAATGTCCACACAATGTCCATAGATCGAAATGTGGTGATAGAATTTATAATTTGTGAACTCTGAAAAATACTAAGTATTTGGACTTTTAGGTGCACTCGATAGAACCTCTAATAGAACTAATTGCTGAAGGTTTGTATTTTTCTGCACTTATGGTTATTGATGAAACTGACTCATTTTATAACACGGTAAGGGTGAAGCCAGACGAGCGTAATTCTTTGAGTTGTGAGTCGCGTATATTCTGCTCGGCAGAAATTCTGTTGGGCTGCCAGACGAGCGTAATTTATTCAGTTGCTTTTCAACGCTTGTATTGGGTGTTTGTGTAGTGCAATGGATACGAGTCGCCCTCCTCTCGCCGCAAACTCAATTCGGTCCGAATAATGCGTGTGAGTCGGCAGACAACTCATTTTGCGTCGTCGTGTGAACCAAATAGGACTTTTGTATGAAACCGAATGCAACAGAATTTCTGCGACCGAAATTCTGCGACTCACGACTCACAAAATTACGTTCGTTTGGCCTCATACTAAATCAAACGATTACGCACAACCTTTTAAAAAGGATTTCAGGCCCTCCTACAAGTTACAAACCTCATCTCTATCAAACAAAAATATTCGAGTCTCGAATATTATATAATAAATTAATTATTATATTATTATTCGAGATTCGAATTCAGAATATTCGAGATTTCGAGATTCAGAATATTTGCGTGGACTTCCATTACCTTGCTTGATGGGCATTAAATTGACATAGTATTAAAACAAGATCTGCAGATGTGTAACATTGCATCCAAACCCACTAGTTACTGAACTGTCGGGTTTCAGGCAGCGGTGCCGCGGTGGTAAAAAGGCTGAAGAGGAACCATCTATAAGTGGGATGCGCACCACTGGCTGCCCCAACACAATGCCATTTGACATGGAACGAATTTGCTTATGGTCCAACGACCGATTGAAAATATAAATTGAGCGCAGTATTTTATGCGTCAAATTGACAGACCGTATTCGGAACACCACACTGCGCTCCAAAACACAGAATACTGATGTTGCTCAAAAAGCCGCTAAGCTGAAGTGGGACTGGGCTGGCCACGTCTGCCGTATGCCCAATGAATAGCCACTATGTAGAGCCGTGACACAGCCAGAAGGCGCTGCGGTAGATCCCGTAGAAAATGGCGTTTCGAGCTGGGGATAACAAACGAACATTAGCCCTGACATTGTCCACATTAGCCCTGGATCGAAAGGGCTGGAAGTCATGGGGAGAGTCCTTTGCCCAGCAGTGGGATGATGCAGGCTAATAGTAACAGTAACAGAAAAAAAAAACCGCAAACATAAATATCTGACAGTAAAGAAAAATAAATTGATTTGATATATTTTAATGTCTGCTTTAGACATAAAACGATCTCAAATCTACTAATTTGAAAGGTAACACCCACTGTCAAAACATTTGACAACAATGGCTACCGTGGCAAGGTGTCGTCTGTCACCAATTCATCAGGGTAGCAGGGCAGCAGGGGTGGCTACCCTTAACTAAACTAGTTACGATTAACAAGCCTAGGTGTCCCACAAGGCACTCCCAAGCGACGGTCACATTTCATTTTGGTACAATTCATTTTATTTGATAAATATTAAGTAGTTTGGGGTTTGTGTGCTTACCTACTTGGTCATTAATTGTGGACGCTCTGATTTTCCAGTAGAAGAATGCTGTTTCGGAATCTAGGAATTTTAATATAAATAAAAGTAGTTTAAAAAAATCACGGTACAATATTTAAAAAAAAAATACACACACGTGCGCTAGATTTTTATATTATATAGTTTGTGGATTATCTATTTAGGTAATGACTGACTAAACTGAGTAAGCAGATTTTATGACGCAAGGCATGCCCTACATATCATTTGAAGCCGATGCGATATCCTATATTTTGGCGTCGTTTGTCTGTCAGATAGCTTCCATGACTGCAATGTCACATATTTGTGCTGCTACTTGTAGGTATATGCCTTCCACAGATGATCACATATAAAGAAAAAAGAAAGAAAAAACGTTTATTTGCGGTAAACATGACGCAAAAAAAGAACACAACACAAAAAAAAAATAAGTTTGGGGTAAATATGCGTCACATCCACGCAAAACGGCGTCTTCTTTAGCGTCTTCTTGAGAACAGATATTTATGATCATTCATAAAATCAGATATTATGGCCGAACTGATCATAGTAATGCTCGTGGCTGCAACCAAATACCTAAGAAGAAGATACTGTCTTCATTATTATTATAATTTTTCTTTTATTTCATCGTTCCATCCCAAACCCAACACAACAAGATACGCCTATCATTTCCAACATTTTCTACGAAGAGGTAAACGATTTCCCAATGAATCTTCACCATATATTTACTCATCGGCGCGCGCTTTATGATAAAGGGTATAATGTATTATTTACAGCGGGGTGTTCGGGGGAAGGATGGGGGGGCAAGGGGCTGTTCGTTACCCGGTTCACTGGGCCATAATAACTTCAGGGAATACCCGGCTCTGAGCTACTAACACCCGACGGTAGGACGTACGAACGGTTATGGTGCGTCGTTTGAATTGTAAGGGGCTTATTGCGCTAGTCCCTATTTTGTGTGTTATTTTTTTTAAATAAAGTTGTGTGTACCTACGTTAAGTACCAGTATTTTCCTGCTAAACCCATGTAGGTATGCGGTCCTAATAACTTTATGAAAAACGACTGCCAAACGAATTCGGTAAGTAGATTTCTAAAATAATGATCAGTTTGAAAGCAAAGGCTCCAAGAGATGGGTACAAAAAGTTTTACAATAAAAAAAAGATCATAATATTTATATGGGGTTATATTTTGTACCGTAAACACAAATGGAATAACGAATAGAAGAACTAGACTTTTCGAAAAAGATAAGGCCAACTTGCACTACGAATCACTAATTGCATTTAGCGCTAAACAAATTTAAAACTTCGTTATATTTCTGCCAATCATTTGACGATGACATAGTGATGTTTTAAATACGTTTAGCGTTAAATGCATTTTGGAATTTGTGGTGCAAATCAAACTCAAACTCAAAGAATTTATTTAAAATAAACCAATTACAGGCACTTTTGAATTATCAAGGGGTCGGTCAGTCAGAAAGATGAAGGTATTTGCCCATTCCAAAGCGTAGTAGGCACTAACCTATGGAGAAGAACGGGCATGAAACTCCACGGACACTCTTTTTCATCAAATAATTATTACTAAATATTGGTTACATCCTTCATGTTGAAATTATACATGTGAGAACAATTCAGAAAGTTAAAAGCGTCCGTAATAAATAGATTAAAAAAAAACAATTCTACAATTAAATTAAAATAAGCCGTGGCAGCTAAGAGATGACCAGTCCCCTACTGACGGCGCCCGTTCACAAACATGACGCATGGATTAGAATCATTCAGCTCAACCATTTTGAAGGGAGCTAAATGACCCAACATCCGCGCCACCATTAGCGAGCCATTAGAGTGAACATGAAATACTCTCAGCCGCCAGGGCGCATTCAAGTCAATGAAAGACGTACCCAGTAGCTTTATAGTCCGGGTGTCACCACTGCGATGATCGCCCCGAGGACACGGTGGAGCATACGGTGGGGGTCTGCCCTGCTTGGGCAGAGTACCGCAGAAGGAGGTGGCGGGATGGGAGAGGGAGAGAGCCTTCCATCCCAGCAGCCGCCATAGACGCTCCGGGCGGTGAGTAATGGGTAGCTCACCGTCCGATCAGGACCAGGCCCGTGCTGGACAGCGCGTACGTGTTTCACGCGCGCCTCAAAGAGATGTCAGCAACGAAGAGTGCGAAATTGTCGGTGTGTGCGGGATTGTCCGAAAGGGATACCGCGGCTGCCCCGGAACATAAAGGGCCAAGGAAGGAACACGGGTGGGTTTTAGTCAGTAAAAGTCTGACACTCCCTTCCTCTCCACCCAGAGCGGGAGGGGTCATTGGATGATTTCTGATCCTCAAAAAAAAAATGCTTTATAGTAGGTATACATAGTAGTGAGTAGGTACTATGTACCTACTATAAAGGTATCATTTGCTATGCAATTATACAGAATTTCGATATTCACGTCTGCATCCATATTCGTTCTATAATACGGCCCTAATTCGTGCACCCTCTTCACCCGCTCACATAAATGTTATAATTTTGTCGCCACATCCATCACGCACGCTAGGACACATGTCGCGATTACAATTTCTCTGCTCACCTCCCATTCGTGCGTTTATCATTATTCATTCTCACTCACTGGCGCTGAACTTTTATTATGTTGCCTTTCAATCTTGAAGCTGAAAATGTTTTGCCTAATCGAGTGATTTAAAGGGAAATTCGGAATGTAAGTCAATGAAGATTTTTGACTGAAATTATTGTGGTTTTTTATGGTAACAGCAGTGATAGCATAGTGTGGTGTGACCTTCGGATTGCCAAGTCATAGGTCTCAAGTTCGAACCCAAGGCACTCACCTCTGACTTTTCGGATTCATGTGCGTATTGAACAATTATCACTTGCTTAAAAAACGGTGAAGGAAAACATCGTGACAGATATTTCTTGACGGCATTTGAAGCCAAGACAGAGGCTCACGGGCGACTTAACCAGTTTAGTCACTTATCGCACGAAAAGAAGAAGATGGAGATACTTTCTTACGGTTTGATGATAATTGCAGCTACTTGTTTACTCTATGCTACTACCTAAAAGCTAACATAATCACTATGGTATGGTTATTATCAGCATGATCAGGGATCAAAATACAGGGTGTTAAAGAAATTGCGTGCCATAGCTTCAGGATGAGTTCAGTATCGATAAAGGAACCCGTAAAAAATAAAAATAAATATTAAAAAAAAAAACGAAAATTATTATCATAAGATGAACCTAATGTATGTAGTACCTACTAATTAAATAGAAATCGTTTAGAATTGATTAAAAAATTGCTTAAAATAAGTTTTTATTTTGTTTAAATGCTAATTAATAATTTTCTAGAGTTACCTACTATCGAACGCAATGAAATACCTACGCCCGAACACTTCGATAACGCCGGGTGAAGGATAGGTAACTAGGTATGTAAATTACAATTCCATGTATTTCTTCTTCCTACTTTAGCGTGCTTATCTCCTCCAAAATTGAAACCTACAAATGAAAAAATATTTTTTTTTTAAGTTAGTAGGTTTTAAATTACGTTGATCTTGCAATTTTTTTTTTGTTTTTTTTTTCCTGGGTTCCTTTATCGATACTGAACCTACCCCTAACCTATAGGACGCAATTTCTTGAACACCCTGTATAATGAGCCGTTCATAAGCAAGCAAGCCAAAGCTACAAGCTTCTCAGGTTGATGGCAAGCCTTCGTAAGTAAATATTTAAGTACACATACTCACGCCTTCTTCCCATAGGGGTAGGCAGAAACTATAGAAGTTGCTACGCTCCTTATATACCTACTCCTTGTGCTTCGTTTACGTTCATACATCTAAGGCCCTATGCCCTAGTGTGAGTTTATTTTTTGGCCTCCGATTGGTGAAGGGCCAATCGGAGCGCAGAATGCGCTCGATGCGTAAAATCGAGACGGTTAAAAGAAACTCACACTAGGGCCTCAGGTCATACTCGCACGCCGGTTGCGAGTATTACGCACTACCTTTCTGAAGAACATCACTATCATATTTAAGAACACATAGCCAATAATAGAGGATACTATCACGGGAGATCTCGCCCTGTCATTGAAGACCTAGATTCTTTTATTTTAAGTTTTTGTTTATCAGTTATCAGTTATCACTGTCGCAAGCGAGCTGAGCGTGGGTGCCATTCCCGAGTCAAGGGTCGGTTATTGGTTTTCACCATTAGGAATTTCTTAGTAACACCCTGGAGTTTTGAAATTGGCGGTGTGATACCCCCATGCCTCGGAAAGCACGTTAAATCGTTGGTCCTGCACCTGATCTCGCTCTGCTCGTGTCGGATTGCCGTCTCATCGGACTAGGAGAGTGAGGGAAGAGAGAGTGCATATGTGTCTGCGAACACACTTGTGCACTATAATATCTCCCGCGTCGAAGGCTGCAGTCCGCTGAGATTGGTCGGGCCGAAATTCGGCTAGGGCCTCAAACCTGCTATTACAATAGTGTCAGAATGGTCTATCATTGATTTCATAATTTTTGATTTTGACATGTTTGGTAATCTACTAATATAATGGCGTCATTATGACTTTCCAATGGTCAGCCACTGACACTCCATTGAAAGAATTGGTAATCTCGTACATAATGACAAATGAAACTTCCTACTAAACTTCCAACTTCCTACTACTTCAGATTGCTTATTATAACACTACTAATTAATATTTTAAAAATAAATAAATGAAATCTGGAATGAATAAATGTTCAAAATGCCATTGTAATACAATTCTATTACGAGACCATTGACCGACCAATGATCGACCATTATGAATTTAGCAGATTACGAAATTTTATCAAAATGACAATGGGATCGTGTTGGAGTGACGAATTTATAAAAATAGCAGACTTGGGACCCTGGAAGATTATTATCAGGATCAACTCCGCCTTAACTCCTATTCATAAATTTAATACAGATCTATTCCCAAATCAAAACAAAATCTAATCAATCATTAAAAATTAACGCTAAACCCGAGCCTACACGAGTTAACATTAACAATTACCGTCATGTTAACACTGTTATTTCTCGTATTGTTATTTATTCAGCTAGGTCTGTGTAAACCACAGGTTTTCGACGAACGCTGTGCGTGACGGCAGACGCGGCCGACATGTCGCGTGCACGCCACTCAGTGTAGCCCTGGCCTTAGGGACGGATAGCAGGGCAATACTAAGTAGTTCTGTAATTATTTGGTGCTAGATAAAATAAACATCATGGAAAATACACGTTCTATTGTGCGGACTTTTCCGAACAAGGTTTCAAAGTTCATCATTAGGCAGGTAGGTTCTTACATCCAACTTTTCCTAAGAAAACAGGGTCCATCACCGTTTATTTTTTTTATATACAGGATGTAAGGGACAGTCCTCCGCAGACTGATGGGGTAAATTCAGTATATCATACTAAGATGAACGGTAAATGAAATTATTTCAGGAACGTTATGGGAATCCAATAAACCTGATTTATTCTATTAACTCACACGCAATGTATCGTTCCCGTGGCAAAATGCACGTAGCGAACGGCAGCGCAGCGAGCCTTCGTACCTCCCTTACCTTTGACCTTGGAATATCTGTAGTCGCGGACACCCTGTGATAAGTAGGTTTGAGACAAGTTTTAGGGTGCCAAAATAAAGGTTTATACAAGTTTATAGCTGACTATCTCTCATTCGGAGGTGAAACCCCTAATTTTCCTGGATGATCACGGTTTCGATCTTGAACAGATTGGCTTAAATTTAACATTATAGATCCTAACAAATATTTTTGTAACAATTTAATTTAAAATATTGTCCATGGAGTTTCTTGCCCGGTCTTCTCCGTAGGTACCTACTACGCTTTGGAATGGGCATGTAGCTTCATTTTTCTTACTAACCGACTCCTTGACAATTCAAAAGTGCCTGTAAATTGTTTAATTGAAATAAATTATTTGAGTATGAATTGCTGCTGAGCGATGAGAATGATTTTTACCGAATAGATGTTGCAAAGCGGTTATTTTGCCGTTGATCATTATTTATTAGCCTCAACCCGGGCTCAGAATGCACCGGCTATAATGTTCATGCCTTCGTTAGTCAACATCTATACAAATAACTAACTAAAATTATAGTGTCTGTTTGTAATGTGTGTCTATTGCACCTTACTATACTCAAAGTCTCAAATTCAGATAATTTATGTAAACAACGGGGATAACACAACAAAAAAATATGTTCGTAATGGTAATTCACATAAAATTGCAAAAAAAGAGGTTCTGTTTTCTTTTAAGTACTGATTTTAAGAAATAATAATTAAAAAATAATCATACCGTAATTATTTTTATAAATTTTCGGTTTTAAACAAAGTTATTAATAAAAGCAGATTTTCTGGTATAAAATATTTTATGATACTGGTAACAATGCAGGAGATCCAAACATTTTCACATTTTTTAATCTTCAACAACACTAATAAGTATTACAACTCTCATAAATAGATTCATATTGTAAGTAGCATATCTAGCCACATTTTGGACGAAAACGGCTGTAAACTGTTTCGATTGGAAATCAATTTTTGGGACGCCTACGTCTAGCACTGGGCTTAAAAGGGCTGATTATGACTATCATATACCGTGTCTCCGACACACTACAAAAAACATTGTTTGGCAACGGTATTTTGTTTGCATAGTTCTTATAATTAAATCACTTTAATTTTATCGATGATTATTTACAAAAACATTTAATGATAAAATGTTTTGCACCACTGTCCTGTCATTTTGACAGTGACATTTCTTGATTACTTTGTTTACATAAATTATCTGAATTAGAGACTTCAGGTATACCTACTGTTTGTCACTGCATCACCCAAAGGTTGACTGGTAGAAAATGCCTATGGCATTAAATCTGCCACTGTACATTTTGTGTGCTTAAAGTATTAAATAAATAAATAGAAAAGAGTTAGAAAATTTGCCTTTTTAATTTATTTTCTTCTTCCATGTAGATCCCGGTGTTACTAAGTCTTATCTTAAGATAAAAGAGTCCTTCTACTGGCCGAATATGTTTCGTGTCGTTGCCGAGACATTGAGGCAATGAGAGGTTTGTAAAGCTTACAAAATAGCAATATACGGTACTAATAAAAAAACATGCATGTTTGGAGACTGCCGACAGAAGTGAAAACTATACCCAAAGTCTCTAATTCAGATAATTTTTGTAAACAAAGTAATGTCAATAAATGTCACTATCAAAATGACAGGACAGTGGTGCAAAACATTTTATCATATTATTTTTTGTAAATAATTATCTATGAAATTAAAGTGAATTAATTATAAGAACTATGCAAACAAAATACCGTTGCCAAACAATGTTTTATATAGTGTGTCGGAGACACGGCCCATGATCGTCATAATCAGCCTTTAAGTCCTTTGCTAGACGCCTCCCAAAATCAATTTCCACTCGAAACAGTTTACATGATATGCTACATACAATATGAATCTATGAATGAGAGTTGTAATATTAGTGTTGTTAAAGACTTACAAAATGTGAAAATGTTTGGATCTCCTGCATTGTTACCAGTATCATAAAATATTTTATACCAGAAAATCTCTTTTTTTTTAATAACTTTGTTTAAAACCGTTTTTTTTTTTTTTTTTTTTAATAATTACAGTATGATTATTTATTCATTATTATTTCTTAAATTCTGTACTTAAAAGAAAATGGAACCTTTTTTTGTCGCCATTTTATGTGAATTACCATTACGAAGATATTTTTTTGGTATGTTATCCCCTTTGTTTACATAAATTTTCTGAATTTGAGACTTTGGGTATACCTACATAAGTAACTTAGCGTTCGGTGACGATGACGCGAGTTCCATGATTTTTGTTCACCCAAAAAGTACACATATATACACAGTATACCTACATGTAGCTCATGGAAAGCGTTCGGTGACGATCGCGAACCCATAAGTATTTTTCCTACCAAAAATCGCTCAACGCGCCTAAAGAAGTTTTCACTTCAGAAAACTAAAAAAAAAACTGTTCGACCTTTTTTGACGGGACTTTCACTGACAGATAGCTAATGCTATATGGAGTAACTTGGCTACTTCTATTTTAAAAAAAGCGACGCGGGTGAAGCCGTGAGCAGCAGGTAGTAGATAATAAAATATGTGCTCATACCAGGTACATACCAGGGTAGATTACAAAGTGCCTGTCCGGAATTAAGTACGGAGACGACAGACATCGCCTAGATTCCTAAAGGCGAAAGTGCCAGGCTACCGCGAAATTAAAAAAATTGGTAACGTTTTTTTGGGATTTGCAGGTGAGTATCAGCTTATATGTGGATAGATGCTTGTTTAACAACTTCAACAATTGATCGCATTATTCTTCTGAGCAACCGGCAGCAAGTTCATCATTCTCCCTTAGATGTCACTGCTTGCGGTAGCGTCGGGGGTCGGGTTGCCTCCTTCCCTCAAATATGGCGAGGGCGATAATGGCTGATCTTTGCGTCGCTCGTGAACGGGTGCTGCTTGTGGTGCCTGGTCGTCTTGCTGACCATGGTTTCGTTATTGTTATTAGTCATTGGTGCCGATTCCCTTGTTCATAAACTAAACTAAATTTAAGTTGAATGCATCTTTTTCTTTCTATTTCATTAAGAAAAGGACGGAAGATAAATTTTAGTTTAGTCCTGTCAAATAAATCAGCGCCTGTCACTACAAGTTTAGACGTGATTACTAAAATTACGTCAATTTACGTCAAGTGCTGATTAATTTGACAAAACTAAACTAAAATTTATCTTCTGTCCTTTTCTTAATGAATTAGAAATAAAAGGATGCACTGAACTTAAATTTAGTTTAGTTTGTGAACAAGGGAATCGGCACCATTAACTGTTTATTTATTTTAATTCGATTGTCCTATTTTATCATTTTGTGTTACGTAATCCAGCATTTCATATATAAGCGGGCACGCCCTTTATGCCAGGAGACTTTTATTTAGGTAACTAGTCATTTATTTTTATGCATTTTTAGTTTTTTGCTTGAGTATAGTTTTTTTTACTATATTTGCTGGTAAATTGGCCGTGCTAGCTGACATATGGCAAGTAATTTTACTGTTCTGTGTCTCGTAATGTTAATTACTTTGCGTACCTACTATTGTATAGAATCAAGTTTATCTAATTGAACAGACAGATGTGCTGCTGGGGAGTTTGTTGCGCCACTTCTTTTTCCCAGCTAAAGCACTAGGAAGTGGTGAAGGGCGGACGTTTGGGGGACTGTCTTATGTAATTTTGACGTTCGAAAAGTGCTGATTCTCGGCCTAATTTGAATAAATGACTTTTGATTTTGATCAAAATATGATGCGCAACGGTAACAGATAGGTACTTATGTTTCGCAGAATTATAATAATTAAAATCATCAATACAGCTCTCTTAGTTCAAATTTCCCTATTAAATTACTATTTCATGAAATCCTGATATTTTGAGGCCAATTTTATTCTAAATTGAATTTACCGTAGCGCATCCTCCTAAAATCAAGCTATATCTATGTTACCATCATCTCTCCTTACCCTGAATATGATAAGCGAAAACTGAATACTTTATCCCGATGGCCCCAGTTTATCTGCTAACGCTACCTTTCTACCTTCACGACAGTACACAAGGCAGCTGCCAGACGCCCGTCAACGTCAGCGGCGCGCGAATCAGTGGTTAGCATGGCGTGCGGGCGCCGATCGATATCTACCCTCCAACTCACCTGATATCAGCTAACTCGGGAAATCTATCTCAACTAGGTACGGTTGAGGTCGACATGTGTTTTTTAGCATGGCACGTTAACTTCTGTACTTTGTCTTGCTTGCCCTTAGAACATAATATAACTACTTATCTAAGCAGGGTGAAGGGTCACCGACGCCCAAACTGTTACAGGACACGTCCTAATTTGGCCATCAGGAATTTCACAAAATCTAGCAAAGTCCAATTACTATAAGGATCTAGACTACGCTGACATACCTACATCACATTTGGGTTTTACACCAATTTATGTACGAGTACACACATCAAAAAAAGTTTGTGATCACTAGCATTAGCTGATATAATTTTTTAAATTGAACTTTATCAAGAAAAATTCTTTGTTGTGTGTTTTCTTTAAATAGAAATACCCTATTTGAAATTAAAAAATTAAACTATTTTTTTATATTATATTTAAAAAAAAAGAGTAATTAATCATAATGTAATTGTAACAGAAATTTGATAGAAAGAAAAAGACTGTTTAACCAAACTTAAACAACAGTTTATTAATAAAAGGTTTATATTCAATATAATATAACTCCTCCCCTGGCTCGAACACATGCGGTGATCCTCCTGAGCATGTTGAGATACAAGTTATCCAGTATTTCTTGGGGTAATCTGTCCCATTCTCGAATAGCGGCTTCCCTGAGCTCTGGCACTGTCTGGGGACGTGGCTGACGGTTCCAAATAGCTCGCTTAAGAGCATCCCACGCGTACTCTATTGGATTTAAGTCAGGCGAGCCGAATCATAATATAATCTACCGTACCTAACAAAATGATTTCGATTCTTCAAAGTGATCGCAAACTTTTTTTAATGTGTGTATATTGTATCCTACTTAATGAAAATAATGTTCTAATTGATAACGACACAATATTCTAGTTTTAAGTTAACTTGCTGCGCCCTAACGGGGTCATTTACTCATTAGTTTTAAGCAAAGCCAGTAACTGTGTGTACAGACGCCAGCAGGTCAAGCTACCCGAAACTGTCAAATTTACGCAATCAACCTTGAACCTTATACTGTAGTGATAAAGTTGAAACTCTATTAAAGAAATTTGACAGATTGTAGTAGCTTGATGTGCTGGCGTCTGTACATTGCGCAATAAATGAATAAAAAAAAAACAACAATCATTTTTTTTACTCGATTAAAATTACGCTGATCACGTTTTAAGTAATTCTTTGTTATTCTTTCCCTTTTTCTCTTCTTATGTACGGCTTATGAAAATAAATTATTAGGTAAATTAAATTCTGCACAGATGATTCTAAACTCCCATGCGTAGAAATATTTCGGTAATAAATAAAAAAATCATGTGTCGTGGAAAAGTGCACAACACCTAGCTACGTAAAACGTTAATTGACGAGTAGGTACCTAAGAAAGGCGGCGTATAGAATAGAATAGAATAGAATACTCTTTATTATGTACACCATAAAAATTACAGATATAAATGTAGAACTGTTACATAGGGTGTCACAATGGGCGGTCTTATCGCTAAAAGCGATCTTTTACAGACACCCTTTGGATGGATCAAAAAGTAGAAGGAGAGACAATACTGCAGGTATTTAGTGGTGTACCACTTACATATATACAATAAATACATATACACAAAGCATATAGATACTTATCCATATAAATATATATATATATATATATATACACACACAATAATAAACATGATACAAGAGCAAGGAACTTTAAGTAATGATGATGTTTAAGGAGAGAGGAAGTGATTTTTAACCAAAATTTTAAAAGTGGACAAAGATTGAGCACGCCTTATCAAGACGGGCAAGGCATTCCATAACCGTACTGCTTGAACTGTAAAAGACTTGTCATAAAAACTAGTGGAATGCATTGGCATCTCTAGTCTCAAGCTTTCCGATGACCTCAGATATCTATTATGTGTGTCATGAAGGAACTTGAAACGTTCTTTAAGATAAGAGGGGGTTTTAGGATTGAATAGAATACTGTAGAGCTGAAATAAGATATGAGAATTCCGGCGAAGACGTATGGGAAGCCACTTAAGCTTTGTACGAAACTCAGAAATGTGATCATATTTGCGCGTATTTAGGTTCCGTACCTCAAAAAGGAACAAAGGAACCCTTATTTACTGGATTTTGGGACCTATGAGTATCGTGGGTGGAGAAGGAGAGTAAATAAAATTCCAGTATCCAGGATAAAGTCTATTGATAGATGACGTTGAATATCAAGCATAGTGACACTTCTTACATAAGTTTTACAGAATATATGTTATTGCCACGGCGGCGGCGCGGGGAAGATGACTAGCCGCTTCGATCAATTGATCGAAGACTAGCCGCTAAACTTTATGCGTGGCGAAACATTGCATTTAGCTTCTCTTTTTTTTTTTACCTTTCTTACCTACACTGGAATACAATTTTCGTACGCTGTGGTCGTATGCGTAACCCCAGCAAAATATTGCGCCTTAGAGAAAATTGAGTATTACAGATAATTAGTTCATAGTTAGTTGCAATTTGTTCAAGTATAGCAAAATTTGTTCAAGTAGTATTTTCGAAGTTATTCGAGAAAAACTGATTTTGCTGGGGTAACGTTTTGGGATTTTCAAAATCTCGAAAACTGTTCGTCACAAAGTTTGAAAAAATACCAGTTAAAGGCCTTAATTTGTTCAAATTTGTTCAAATATAAGTATTTCGATTCATCCACAAATATCGATGTAGTTAATTGTTATTAAGAATCAGAAAAAAACGATTTACTCGTAAATTTGTACGTCCACAAACAAATATATTTGATATTTTGAAAATCCCAAAACGTTACCCCAGCAAAATCTTGAATATCTCAAAAACTATAAGATGAACAAATCTTTTCATGTACTTGGTTCCAGGCTAAATGCCTTTTTTGAAAAACATTTTGCTGGGGTAACGTTACTCCAGCAAAATCAGTTTTTCTCGAATAACTTCGAAAATACTACTTGAACAAATTTTGCTATACTTGAACAAATTGCAACTAACTATGAACTAATTATCTGTAATACTCAATTTTCTCTAAGGCGCAATATTTTGCTGGGGTTACGCATACGACCACAGCGTACGAAAATTGTATTCCAGTGTAGGTAAGAAAGGTAAAAAAAAGAGAAGCTAAATGCAATGTTTCGCCACGCATAAAGTAAATTCGAAGACATGACATCTACCAACCTGCACTAGGCCTGCGTGGTGGATTACGGCCCACTCCCTCTCACAGAGAGGAGGCCTGTGTCCCAGCAGTGGGAACATTATATTATGGAGGGTTTGTTCACAGTTTCTTCTGACACTTTTGGAACATACATTAGGTACCGGTAGAACGGGGCTATTTGGATTTTCGGGGGTTATTTGGAATAAAGTAATTGTAAGATTCAAATCTTCAAGAATTTATGTCAATTCAAGTTGACATAAATTGAAATAAAGTAATTGTAAGATTCAAACCTTCAAGAATTTATGTCAACTCAAGTTGACATAAATTCTACCAAAATACCATAGACAGCTTTTATTTTATTTTTGGTCTTGTTAACTTTTACAATTTTTCGTACGAAGATCACAATTCGAATTTATGTCAACTCTCAAATCTTACAATTGCTTTGTTCCAAATAACCCCCAGAAATCCAAATAGCTCCGTTCTACGGTACTAAAATTACGATGATTTTCCAATCACGGCTCGCTGCAATAAAAATGCAAATGATACCAAAGGTCGATCAAACCCCTGTGTACCGCGGCTATAAAGTGTAGCATTATGTCTACGCCAACAAGTATGTAATTCATTTTCTATTGCGGCCAATTGCTGGAGGGGTGTATCTAAATCGTCTCGCCATCTGTCAATGTTTCTCTTTGATGCAGAGATGCTGTGGTATTTGTATGGGGTATTTTTTTAAAGATAGATAGTGGTAGATAATGTAGTAAGAAATAACATTGTAGTTAAAATGCATGTTCTCCCATACATTCCAACTGCAAATGTAAGTTGGTTGACTATTATAAATCTACTTTTCTGTGCTAGTTTTTCTTTTAACTTCGTTATATATCTATTGCCTCGAATTTTTTCACATATCCAAAAACAACCATTTAGTTGGTAGGGGTGGGGTACCTACACTTGATTCTTACAAAAATATGTACTTTAAAGCTTAAATCCGCAATACTTTTGAACGGGCTATCCAACGATACCCATCACCTTAGGATAGAAAAACATCCCCCCCCACCTTACGTGTAGGTTGGGGAGGTTTCTGTACCCTAAAAAAAATATAAGTATCTATTTCAAGATTTTATTTTATCTCTTCGTCGGCGTGATTAGCCTCTTAAGGAACCACATGGGTAATTGGGTAGGTACAGTAGAATACATACAAGTTGGTCTATCTCCAAAAACGACTTTCATTTTCCTTACTGAAAGCAGCGTCTACAAATTAATTTTGAAAATTGACCCAGATTTATGAAAACGTTTTTTCTGTGTCAGCTTTTCTTTCACCCTCGAGCCGAGTTTGCACTTCAGCGCAGGTTCATTTGCAATTGAAGTCACAACCTCTCGCCTGAAAAAAAAAAATAAGTAAAAAAGCGCGCACTACGTATTTGACAAGTCCCCGCGGGCGGCCGAACACAAACCTTGTATACTTATCTCTTTCAGGCTTCAGTGTTACGCATCTTCCCTTCCACTCCCACGCACTGATTGCGTTAGGTTCCTTCTCAGAGACGCTCCACCCGCACCACGTTTATTTTTCATTTCTTAGAGAGCGAAGAAAATAATTTTCTGTGAGCTTTGAACCCGCGGCGAGGGAAAAATGGGAAATTTGGAAAATGTAATTGGATTCTGGACTAATCTCGACGCCTCTCGTATTTTATAAGAGGGGAGTGCGTGTTGAAAAAGAAATAGGTACCGTCTTACGTAAGTACCTATTTCATCTATTGAGTAGGTATGTAGGTAAGAGCTTCTCCGTAAATTAGTGTTGAAGTGCCTATTCAGTATTAATTCAAGTCCTGAAAATCGCATTGTAAATGTACGTCCCATTCCCCGTTGGATTAATAAACTAGTTTCATTATACTAACGGAGCAGCTCCTAAGTAAAATTGAATCCTTAAAATCTACAGTTTCAAGTTCAGCACTATCAATAAATTAGGTACCTACCAAAATAAAACACTGTTCGATTTTTGCGGAAAATGTCTGGAAAAGATCGCAGAAAGCGATAAGACCGCCCAATATATTTTGTACCTAGTGCTTGTTTTTTTTTTATGTAGGTGTTTTTGTGGTGTACATTATATGTATATTATATTATAAATAATGCTTAATTGATTTCGATTCCCGAGTTTTATTTAATCTCTAACTTTATTAAGTCAAAGTCAAATAATTTATTTCAATTAGGCACATAAAAGAAAGGCAATTATTTTGAATGTCAAAATTATTTTTTTCCGTACTGACTCATCTCAACGGAGCACCTATGTACAGGTTGAATTTTTCAAGTGGATGTGTCTGGCCAAATCCGAAACAACACGAAATTATAAAAAAAAGGTAGGTCCGGTCAGTGACAAATCTTTAAATTTAAATTAACACAAAATTATTTGATACGTTGTATTTCAGCATTTCATATACCTTATAGCTAATCTAAGCTTTTTATTTTACTTCTGGTCTGTTTTTAATTAAATATTTAGATCAATAATTAGATTAATAACTTCGGAGATGCTTCTGGCGTAATAACAGTCGCACGGGTCGATCGATCAGGTTAAGCTACGCTTGCCGTGGTTGGTCCGTGGATGGGTGATCATCTTTCTTTATATACCAAGGCCCCTCCGTGCCTCGGAAAGCGCGTTATGCCATTGGTCCCGGCTGTCATTCGTGGATCTGCCCCGAATCTCAAGACAGGCAGACAATCAATAAAAAAAAAATTACTGGTATTTCGCTGCATATAGCCGGCCCGTTCATATATAGGCGAACTAGGCGACGGCCTAGGGCATTAACAGGGGGGCGGCATCGAAATTGAAAAATAATACAGTATTTTTTTATATTTACAACTTGAAAATACTCACAATTTTTTAACCATTTTTCTACCAAAACTCTTCAACCCCGTTGAGAAATCTTTTTGCGTCATTTGGCTTTAGCTTACCACTGAAGCCACTGAGCGATACAAAATAGGAAAGTCGGATTGATGCCTTGCTACCATTACGTTACCAATTAGCTGACGTGCATTAAGTATGCGCTTATGTATAATGTACGAAGACCATACTCTGATGGGTTCATCTGGAAATCAAACGCGAGTTTTGAGTACAATATTTTACTCGAAATTAATTGGGACTAGCAAAATTCTTCAATCAATGGAATTTGATCTTAAAAACCAAAACTTTTCTCGAAAGTTGTAGAAGTGATTTGGGTTACGATAAAATGCTGGTAGAAAACAAGAGAAATTTCAGAAGAAGCCAACATTCCCGCGTCATTCGCATCAGAAAAGAATTAAGTCAGTCCGCTTAAGAAAAAATAAAATGCAGTTTAGCTATTAGATAAGCGGAAGACGAGGCCATACAATGACAAATGATGAGTACCTAAGAGAAGTTCAAAATATTCTTTTATTTTGCCGTGCTGGTACCGCAATAAATGCAATCGATAAAAGGTACTTTAGATAAAAAATATTAACAATATTTTTGGATGTCTTTATAAGATTCATGAGATGCAGAATAAATCTGCTAAAGCTTTTCTGGAACACTACACTACGCTGAAAAATATGTTTACTTATACATAACCAAACTTTCGTCAACATTTGTAACACAAAAAGTGACCACATAACTATGTGCAACATATAGGTAACTAAAACCTGTGCTGGCTGTTGTGTATCACTTTTATTAAATCAAGTTAACTTTTATAAAGTCTTGTCAAACTTTGATTATTCCTGAAATAGCCGAAGTAGTTAGGCTAAATATTTTTTTCAGTGTAAAGTTGGAAGGATCTCTTTAGTCATACAGACTCTAAGGATGTTGATGCAACGGAGTTATGTGCCGAATTATAAGCTATTGCTAGAAGAATACCGAACAACACTATACCCCAAGAAGCTTTAAACTACCTACTTCTGTGAAAATGGGCTAGTATACAGGTGTCCCACGACTTCGACACATGTTTTCAATTTTTATTTGAAAAACAATATGAACTTCATTCAAAGAGTTTTAAATAATCGCTTGTCTGAGCCGGGAATCGAACCCACTAAATGTGAAAAAAAACCTGTAATTTTACTGTACCGATCGAAAGGCTCATTCATATACATTTATTTCTTCTAAATAACATAAATAGCATCTAAAATAAAAGGAAGACCATGAAATTTAACATTCATTCAGTAAATCTTTCTACCTACAGTATTTCCCTTCATGTGGCAAAGTCATGGGACGCCCTGTATAGCGTGCCTAATTTAGTAACTGCAATAAGGGTGTTGCTTACTCTTCCTGTGTCTATGGGCAGTTGTGAGCACAGTTTTTCTTCTAAATTGAAAATAATCAAAACGTAAAACCTGCGCTCAACAATGACTCAAGGAAGACCTGTGAGATTGTAAACTTTATCTCTAGAGATAGAAATAACAGTTCTTTTTTTATTAAATCTCCTTTTAATCAATTGTTTCAGCTATTTCTAACTTCCACTTCTGACTAAACTAGCGCTTTGAGCACTTTTTGGTAGGGGAAAAACTTATGGGTTCGCGATCGTCACCGAACGCTTTCAATGAGCTAAATGTATACTTACTGTGTATTTGGGTGAACAAAAATCATGGAACTCAACGTCACCGAACGCTTTTGTTACTTATTTTTCAATTCTATTGGCAGTCCCCAAAGACAGCCCCATATTTTTTTTTTTAGTTTTACTCCTTCATACAGGTAAAACAGGAAGGTGTATACACCCTCCATTACGTAATAAAAAAGAGCTCATTTGATAAAAAAATACACACATAATCAGTTTACATTATTGTTTTATTTGGTCACGAATTTTAAAAGGGCGCCCTTCCAGTCTTTCGCCTATGGCGCCAGGAATTCTTGGGCTGGCGCTGGCTGCATCCGGTTAGACTGGAAGCTGACCCCGAATATAATTGGGAAAAAGGCTAGGCAGATGAATGAAGATGAAAAAGCCTTAAATGTTAACTTTTTCCTTCTCGACTTTTGTCGCTGACTGTATGTTAAAGGAGTCACCGGAAGATAGAACCTAAAACTAAATCATTGGATTTTTGAAAAATCTAATTTTCCTAGCTAGGAAGTGAACCCGTTGCAAAGCTGATCTCGGTCTACGTGTAGTTCTCTCGGCACACTAACCACAAGAATAAAAATGGTTTTTAATCACGTGCTCTAAACCCGCGACCTCCGCGCGAATACGCTATCTCGGGTGCATAAAGGTCACTTTTGTTCGGAATACGCCATCTATCGGCGTGACCACGTTTTCAGGTTCACCGAACAAAAAGTGACATAATAATTATGAGCGCAATCATCGCGTATTCGCGCGAAGATCGCTTTCAAATAGGACGCGGCCTGATGTCTTCTCTTGTATCATCGACGTTATACGTTATACTATATTATGTATCTTGACGTATCCAAATCAGCCTATCGTATCGTAAGTATGTACGCCCATTTCGATGATATAGTATCACTAGCCGTGTTGTGCCAAAAAACGCGTCCTCTCGTGTCAGCGTATGGGGCATAAATTCTAAATTAGCATAGCAAGGTTACCCAATCTTTAATTGCGGGCTGCAAAATTTTTGCGTATTACATAGGATATTGTTCTTATTTAAATTAAATGCTTGCTCATATTCGCTATGCCCCCTTTTTTAGCGCTCATGGTGGTCCTGCTGAAGGGAACGTGACTACCGCAGGACCACCTTCATGTCGATTTTCTCGAAAACTACTAATGTACCAATTTTGTTGTTTGAGTACAAATTAGTACCAATTGAGTACTAATTATTTACAAAATATGGAAGCGTTTGGGTTGGTCGTCCGGCGGTAGTCACGGACATGCAGAGGTCTACACCTCTGCATGTCTGTGACTACCGCATTTCGCCAGTTGTTTAGTTCCCCTGTAACAGGAGGCGGGCCTATTAGGACCGTAAGGCGTGAACCTGCTTTAAGCGGACGCCCGCGCGTATCCATACAAGTGCTCCGTCGCGGGGACCAGCGCTGGAGACTTTCGCGGGGGCACGCGCGGGACCCGCCAGCGCCAGCCTACGTTGTCCACCAGTTGTTGTTGTGTTGTTGTTGTTGTACACGACTGTTAAAATTGAACTACGGGTAATTAATTGCGATAGTTGGTCCCCGTCGCGTCGCCAAATTGTCGCCGTTCCCACGCAGCCCACCCGCGTATCCACGCGCGTAGACACGCAACGGGTGCCCGTCGCGGACGTCCACTTAACACAGTTTCAGGCCTAATACAGGCGTGGAAGGATTTAAAACTAGAAAAATAAAACACAATAAATACTTCATTGTAAATATTAATTTCCAATATTATTTTATGCTTATGGTAACCAATGATACAATGTTACTTTCCGTGAACGCGGTACGTCGCGTTATATCGCTATACATAAACCTAGCCATTGGCATGTAATATCACCGTAACTGCCAACGACGACGCCTATGCGAGACATATAAAAATGCTATCTCATATTGATCAACTCTCGCATAAAGGCAGCTTACAAAACTAGATAATATCTATCTTAGAATTAACGCTCAAAAATCACTCATCAATTTCTTCTTTTTTTTTTTCTTTTTTTTTCTAAATCTGTAAATTTTGATGAACATAGATGTCACAAGTATATTTTTTTATAAACAATTTTGTTTTCTATACCTAATTGTCTATAACAGAGGCACACAATGCTTAGAATCTAGCTCGATACTGTGGAGCTCACGGTTCCAAGTAAAAATGTTACTCGATAACGAACTTACTCTAACAATGTACAGTCCGTGGAGTTTGTATCACTCGTCAAATTTTATCGCCGCTCTATCGACGCCAGTTTTACTTAAGACGGTCTATTAAAGTCCTGACGAGCTGAAAAGGACTATAATATAACTGCATATAACTATTACAACTCTGCATAATATCTGATAAGTAAAACACACTGTTAAACTGGCATCGTTCACAAAATTTGACAAGTGTATACACAAATTTTCTTATTAGTTACGCTATAAGGTCATTATTTCTCCTAAACTAATACTATAGGCGGCCCTCCGACCTCGCTTACTGTGACCAGAGTCGGTTATCTTACACACTAACGTATGACATAACTGTTTCTCGTAATATGTACAGGCTCTGGAAGTAAACAGATATGTCACCCCATTTTTTAATTTAAAATAATGATATAATCTTGAATTTCTTTAGATTCGGTGCCCATTAACATCTGTATATATTTTTACTTAAACTGTCTCTTTACAATATTGTCTTTCCCTATTATAATTTAATGTTAGTAAATTAAAAAATGGAGTTCTTTGGAGCGAATATTTGAGATGTTTGTTCCGTAACTTTATGGTATGGGGGCCAGCTGCGAGGCAAGTCGCACGTGTAAATCAAAACCTAATTGGATAAGGGCATGTTTAATGAGTGAAACAGCGAGAATTGACTATGCGACATTAAAGATATCTCTAAAAAGAGGATAGAAAAGTCTGCATGATGCAGATGTCAAACTATAATTTGATAGACTATCCTTCACATAGGACATCTCCAGGGCAATCACATATTCCGCATTTTATAATACTTTCACATAAATCGACCGATGTCACAGAACTTACAGCTTATACCTACAAACGGACTAGAACTAAAAATACAACCTAAGCAATTTTGAATTGTCATGTAACTAAAAATTAGCTTTCTTTAGGAATATTACTGTGTAATAAATAAAATTAAAATGCTATTTACAGTGAAAATATTGCGGTAAATATGATCATACATACATAAATATACTGAATTAAGGCTGCAATATCACACTAACTTTGACAATAGCTATACAATCTGTGCGTCACATTGTATGTCTATTGCGCAGTAACAATACAAAGTTAATAAAAATATACCTTCACGCTAGAGTTAAGTGTGATATTGCAAAATGCTATTTTACAAGTTTCAACAATAATTTCAGAATTTTCAGTCAATATTTAAAAATGGGAGCCTCTTATGGTCCAAATGGTCTTTAACTAAAAGAGTTACAAACGTAAAACTAATAATAAAATATAATACCGATGCAACAGCATGCAATAAAATTAATATATATAACTATAATATATTTTATTTGATTGTGCAGTGATAAATGTGCTTTGTCATATAGAAACTATATGTTGGCACAAGTCATTGTATTGCAGAATTGAAATTACAAACCATAATTAACTAAACACCGATTCAATTTGAACATTTTATATAAGAGTTAATTTTGAGTACTTTTCTTCTAAACAAATCTCTTTCCTAATAATATTTTCCTAATCAGAAATCGTATCACGTTAATAATAGTACCAGGGTAGGCATCAAGTCTTTGCAAAAATATCTACATTAGGTTGTAGAAACTGTGTGTTGATAGCATAGTTTGATATGTTGTGCGAAAGATAACTAGTACTAAATCTTCAAGAAACTAACATAATTATTTTTAATTTCACACTGTTGTAACATACTAGAAAACAAACACACCAAATCTTAGGATAAATGCCGATTAGATTAAGTACTTGAGAAGCTGTCATGAAAGAAGAAGACAATGTTGATTGCGGGTTATTTGTAGGGTCGATGATGTAGAACTAGACTAGAATGTGCTAACTTAAAATATCAACAACGTATAGCGAACGTGTCGCGTAGCAACCGAACTGTTCGTGGTATGCGACCAACACACCGTCACTCACTATATATCACTGTTCAGGCAGCGTCTGACTGCGCGGGCTCGGGCTGCGGTGAGGCGCCTTCGTCCTCGGATCAGGTCTTCCGCAACTCTACCAGCTTCACGTCCTTAACGTGCAGGTTGTGCTTCGATTTGGCCGCGAATTTGATGACCGCCTGCGTTGAGACGAGAGGCACATGTCGGAGATCCAGTCTGATGAGAAAAATATAAATTCAAGTGAGCGTGTATACTATACAAATAACTGTTTCTATTAAGATTCGCAGGTAACCGACAGCCCAAAGAATTTTCAAACAATCGCTAGTGGGCACATTGCTCGCAGAACGGATGGCTGGTTGGGTCAGCTCTGAATTACGCCGCATTGTCGGTACAATGTCGCTCGCATATCGGCGCAGAGTGGTGTAGGCAAACCTCAACAGGGTGGACAACCTGGTAAAGATCATCGGAATCCGCATGCACGCGGCGATGCGATTACGAAAGGGCTTTGCCCAACAATGGCATTGGTGGGCTATACCCAGCGCTGAACCTGGGGTATAGCGGTAGGAGTAGGAGCGGTCGTGGTGTAGACGGGAGCCACAAAGCCAAATGCGAAAAACAAATTCCAGCGCAAAATTAAATTTTGATGGAGCCTTTTGAGATGCGTGGGAGTAGTGTTGCCAGATCAGATTTTTTAAATTCATGATTATTATTTATTTAACATAAAACTGAGTAAAATTAACGTGAAGTGAAAGCGTCGAGCCGAAAGACAATCTCGCACTACCCTGATCAAAAGCTTAAAAAGGTAATTGTAGAGGAGATTGAATAGGCTAATACTGACCGCACGAGGTTGGGGCAGCGCGCCAGGTGGTCCAGCGCGGCCTCGGTGAGCAACCGGCAGCCCGCCAGCGACAGGCGCTGCAGGCCGTGGTGCGCCAGCTGGAGATTGAATAGGCTAATACTGACCGCACGAGGTTGGGGCAGCGCGCCAGGTGGTCGAGCGCGGCCTCGGTGAGCAACCGGCAGCCCGCCAGCGACAAGCGCTGCAGGCCGTGGTGCGCCAACTGCGCCGCGCCCGCGTCTGTCAGCCGCGCGCACGAAGACGCGTCCAGCTCCACTAGCTTAGGTAGTGCCTGGAACAACATCATCACTTTCAAATATTACACTAGCGCTCGGCCTCTGTGTGGCTCAGTTTTATACGACTTAAAAAAATATCTATGTCTTTATTTAGTTAGTTAAATAGTAACTAGACCAGGGCTGAAGGCTTTAAAAATGGTAAAAAGTGAAAAAAAAAAAATCTCGACCTCAGATCACCCGTAAATTATTTTTTTCTTAAATTTTTGTTATGATCTCTTCCTTTTCCAATGATTTCATCCTACTATATTTTTTTATTGTTTCAAAAATTATCGGTCTAAACGTGTTTTATATCATCATCAGATACCGCACCAAAATCCGGAGCGTATTAAGGCCCAGATATATGCCAGTGACCTTGAGTAGATAGTTTGCGTGTTTTATACTAAGCTCACGCTAGCTTGCGTGTTCTATACTAAGCTCACGCAATGCGTCGTATGTCCAGCCAGTAATATGACTCGCCCATGTAGGAGCGTTGTCCCAAATAAGACGCATTATTAATTTATTATAAATAAACCAAAAGGTATTTTAAGCCGTTGGTCCCGGATGTCAATCGTACATCTTAAGACTGTCGTTATGGGTAAGACCAAAAGTCTAACAACCAGTCTTACCTAGGGGTATCGTGTTACCCAGTAACTGGGTTGTTGTGGTCAGATAGCAGCAGTCGCTTCATGTAAAATGCTGGTATTATTCGGTTCGACTTGAAGCCGACCCCAACATAGTTAGGAAAAGGCTAAACGGTTGAGTAATATTAGCAAGTCCACGTTACCTGCACGACGTAGCGCATGGCGACGTCAGTGATGTCGGTGCCGGGCAGACGCAGCACGGCGAGTGCAGCGAGGCGCGAGGGCTCGGCGCGCGTGGTGTTGCCGCCGCCGGGCCGCGAGCTCTCGGGCGGCGCCAGCACGCCGCGCAGCTTGGCGTCGTCCAGTGCACGCGCGAACGACAGATCCAGCGCTGTGAGCGGCGGGCACGCTCCGCTGCGCAGCGCTAGAGCGGCTTCAGCGGGGGAGCCAGCTAGTGACAGTGAGCGCAGCGCCGGCAGTCGGGCCAGTAACCTGAAAGTTGATGTAAATTCCTGAATTTCATGACGTAATTCGCAACATCCTGTCGACTCAGCTGATATGACATTATGTCAAAATCTAGTCGAGCAGAGTGGTTAACACAAACCGTCGTGATCACGCAACCGCGCTATGTGGTGGACACATACAAATTGTAATTGTAACAACCGAAAACCTGAAAGTGTAGGGTTCATTTTAATCAATATATTTATGTCAATAAGCATCATTATACTATGAACTAAAGTTGTTCATAATGATGATTATTGATTGGCTGCTTGTTTTTCGCGTTTCAGGGTTGACCCATGAAAAGCCCCGAATCACGAAAAATCTGCTACTCCCGCCGCTGATTTATTATCCTTATTTCAGCTAGCTTGCAGAGTAAGCCAGCTGAAGTGGAGGTAGCCGGTAGAGCAGACAAGTCCTGGAGTGGAGACCGCGTATTGGCAAGCGTAGTGTGGGACGCCTCCGAGCTAAATGGACCGATGACCTCAAAAAGGTGGCTGGGACAGACTGGATGCGGAAGGCGGAGGACAGAGTTGTGGCGCAGCATGAGAGAGGCCTATGTTCAGCAGTGAACTGCGATAACCTGAGTTGATTGATTGATTTTATTATTATAATTACCATGCAAGTTGTCTCCTAGCGAGATGGCACCACTCCAGCCCCAGTGATAATGGTTGTCTTCTGGCGATGCCGGCCAGCTGGGCAGCCGAAACGCGCACTTGCACGAATGACATGCTACGCCACAGAGAGGGATCCATCTGAAAATACAACGTAAATGTTATTAACATTTCATCAAATGTGGCTTGCTGGTTCCATAATAATAGTGGGTACGCATATCGTCACCTTAGTAGTGAAGGGAGCTATTCCACACTAAAGTGGTCCCAAGATAAAAAAAAATAAAAAATTCACCTCTTGATTTTTTGTTCCTAGTTTCATTTAACTCCTTTCACGTCTGAATGAAAAACCAAACCTCTAGTTGAGCTATCACTTAGATCTCTTAACCACTAGAATCTCCGTGTAACGACGAGTATGGTGGTGTTCATAACTCAATTCGGTCAAAAGTTTGGCTTAGCTCTCTTCACCACTAAGGTGACGATATGTGACGCGTAACATGAAATATAACATGTTGAAAACAATGCAACAAGAAATGTGACAACAACTATACCCGAAGTCTCAAATTCAGATCATCAGATCATAACAAAAAAATGTCTTCGTAATGGTAATTCACATAAAATGGCGAAAAAAGAGGTTTTATTTTCTTTTAAGTACTGATTTTAAGAAATAATAATTAAAAAATAATCATACTGCAATAATTTTTTGAAATTTTCGGTTTTAAACAAAGTTATTAAAAAAAGGAGATTTTCTGGTATAAAACATATTATGTTACTGGTAACAATGCAGGAGCACACAATCACTACATTAATTACACAACAATCCAAACATTTTCAATTTTTATAAATCTTCAACAACACTAATATTACAACTCTCATTCATAGATTCATATTGTAAGTAGCATATCTAGCCACATATTGGATGAAAACGGCTGTAAACTGTTTCGAGTGGAAATCGATTTTGGGAGGCCTACGTCTAGCACTGGACTTAAAAGGGCTGATTATGAGGATCATATGCCGTGTCTCCGACATACTACACAAAACATTGTTTGGCAACGGTATTTTGTTTGCATAGTTCTTTTAAATAATTCACTTTAATTTTTGCGATGACTATTTACAAAACAAAAATATGATAAAATGTTTTGTACCACTGTCCTGTCATTTTGACAGTGACATTTCTTGACATTACTTTGTTTACATAAATTATCTGAATTAGAGACTTTGGGTATAGGCGAATTTGTTTCACATGTTTTACATTTCATGTTGCATTGCATACATTTGGACGGCATGTTGGTTTCAAAGTATGTTACCGTTTCACATATTATGTGTACCCACCTTATAAGGCAACATCACAAAATTAACAATATCGCTATGATAGCGTAGCCACACAAGCCAAAAATTACGTAACGGAAACCAACGGTGTTCAATTATGTTGTAGGTTATTATTTATTTATTTAAACTTCATGTACAATAGTGGTACATAGGCGGACTTAATGCCACAAGGCATTATCTACCAGTCAATAATTTCTTTATTTATTTACTTAAGACAACAATTATCCATATGTCAGTTAGTAAGGTACAAAAAACTTACAAGCTATGGTACAATTATATCTAAGTAGGAAAAACAATATTTACATACATTCACCGGATGTAATGAATCACTCCTACCAGCATGAAGTGATTCATTATTGGCGAGTTTAATTTGTCCACTAACATCTTCAGATTGCTATTAGGACTTGGCCGCGTTATTTCTAATAGCGACGCCGTTTTTCTCCTCACCCTTGCGTGGAAGACGTGAAAATGCGTCTAAGCAAACATGCCATAGCACAAAACAAAAGCGCAGCAGCCCCAAAAGCATTCTGAAGCTTTTATACTTTTGGACCCACAGGGGGTGGTTATGCTATATTATAAACAGGTATAAATGACTTACAGAGTACTCGGCCCAAGCCTTACAGACGAGCGCACAGGTCGCGAGCTCGTGCGGCGTGAGCTTGGCGAACACGCACAGCATGGCCTCGCGGTCCAGCCACGGTGAGCCGGCTGGGTTGCACACTGCGCTCAGCGACGGCGCGGGCCGGATCGGGTACATCGGCTTCTTCATGATCTGCGAATGGATATCAGAGTTTAAGAAAAGGCACAAACAGTGGGCGAACGTCTCCCGTTCACAAGGAACTACACCACGATAGGCTGATGACTCATGGAGCTTGTGGTACTTTCACCTTGGAAAGTACTATCACGGACATCCGAATCGGACCACCACAAGGACTATTCTTGCTTGCAGCGTTTGGCCGCTATAGTAACGCTTACCTACGCTCATCAACCAATTGCATCGCAGCATCAGATTTTTTGCTGAGCCACTTGTATTTGTAAATGAAAAAAAAAGAGCGTAAATATCCAGCCGAGGTGGTCAGACACCTGTGATTTTTTTTTTTTTATTTGTCTTCGCAAATAAAAAACAGATGCGGTAAACAGATGTGGACTTCCGTGAGCACGGGATTTTGTTTTGAAAGTGTGCCGATTCGGATGTCCACGATAGTATGCAAGCTCCATTAGTCACCAGACAACGAAATTAATTTCTTTCATTTCTAAACGTCTCGCCGCAGGTCAAGTAGCTCACAACGCTAAGATTTTTTAAATGCCATGTAGTGATTTTGCCAATATCAACGTGCTTGTGGATCTGTTGGGTGTACTTGTCTTATTAAATGAGTCAGTAATAAACCATAATAATATTAATCTGCATGTGCGTTTCTACCACCTCTTCAGACCCAGCACCTTAAAGAGTCAACCTTACTATCAACTATCACGGGAAATTCCGCGAATACGCGATCGTCGCCATCGAGTGTCACTGATTTCCACCCGAGTTCCCTAAATAACGAAATGGAATGATTTTGAAAATTCGTCCCCTAAAAGTGTTAAATAAAAGTTTGTATGGAAGTTCACCATTTTTGCCGATCGGAAATCCCTTCGGGCACATGGCTTGTTATTTAGTAATAAACGTTTCTGACTAACTTTTCTCACCTTAGCGGAGTGGTGTGTGAGCTGCAGCGCGAGATGTGCCCGCAGCGCCTGCTTCTTGGGCGCCTCGTCCTCGTCACTGGCGCGGCGCTTCTTCAGCGCCGGCTCCCAGCCCTCGCCCTCGCCGACAGGGTTCCCTTCCTCCTCGCGCTTTATTTCTGTAAAATAAAGTTTATTGCAATTAATTTTACTATCGTGAGAAAACTAATATGTCTTACTACCCAAAATTCGAAGACGTGACAGCCAACATCAGCGCCGGCCCTGGAGTAGAGCGAGAGGAGCGATCGCCCTAGGCACCAGGTGGCAAGGAGAGCCAAAAATCAAAATGTGAAAATCTATTGCCAGCGCAAAATAAAATTTTGATGGCGCCTTTTGAGGAGCGCGGAAGCAGTGTTGCCAGACCAGATTTTTAATTGTTAAAGAAACAGGAGTATACTAATTAGAGCTACTTCATTTAATTTAAATTTTAGGTATTGATATTTGCAATAAAAGTAATTTTTGAAAAAACAAGCAGAATTAACTTGAAGTAAAAGCGTCTACCAAAGCGCGCCGAAAGACAATCTCGCTCTACCCCGTTCAAAGGCTACGGCCGGCGCTGGCCACCAACACGTACTGTACCCGCGTGTTGGATTATTCCCCTCACAGAGTCGAAACCTGAGTCCCAGCAGTGGGAACATCTCTTATAAATACATTAAATTTGGTTCTTATCATGAACTTAAGCACTTTAACAAAGAAACATACAGCAAAATATACGAAAAAATTACCTCCCCCATAAAAAATCGATCAGCTAATCGCTAAAATCGTATTATTTTTAGAATCAGCTCTATTTAATAAAGCGGAACCTTAATATACTTTTACTTGTTGAAAAGAAAACGTAGGGATTAATTACGTAAAAAAAAAAATATATATAACGTATAACAAAGAACAGCAAACACCAATCAGTCTTCATGATAATGACAATATTTCGTCAAGATAATTCAAAATGTAGCCATAACTTTCGGCCTATTTATTTATTTGGCCTATATTCAGCAGCGGACGTTTACTGAATGATGGCATGTATTTACCGTCCTCAGACTTGATATGTGGAACTTCATTCTTGCCTTCGTTATCGGAGCCGGCTTCTGATTTGATTTGCGACTGTGACGTCGGTCCTGGCGCCTTATTCTGAAAACAATAATAATGCTTATAAGCAGAGATCGGAATAGGTAGAGTTAATTTACCTAAACTTCGAGGAAGAAAGTAACATAAGAGTGGATAATACTTCCACTAAAATTCCGGAAAAATTATAATGACGTTTAAATCGCGGGATTTAAAAACCACTAGTTATTTATTGAACATATTGATTTGAAGACAATTTTTAGGGTTACGAACTAAAATTGCTAAAAAAAGCTCTTTAATTTAATAGGTTTAGTATGGAGTTTTGGTTTTAGCCGGCAGTGTGAACAGTTAAGCTAGGCTCGGCATTGTACTACACGTTGTTTTGCGGGATTAATGTTACCGAATAAGTAGTGGCGCAAACATTGAGTACAGACCCGATAACACGTACGTTTGTACTGCAAAAAAACGTAAATAGCTAAATGCGTTTTATATAATACGTGTTAGAATACCCACCGGACTTGTCAAGCAAACCGAATTAACTTTTAACATATTCGGTCTGCATTAGCGCATAATATTATACCATCAAACTGTGGCTATCGCTTCTACTGACTCGGGAGCTACAGCTATTATACGTGTCTTGAGCGAGAAAATAGTCAATAGCTAGTCGCTTCCTCGTCGACGGTGGTATGGCCTAAGAAGGGGCGCCAACCCTAAATAAGGTTTATAGATTAATGTTTTGGTTTTACCTGTAAGCCATGACTAATTTGTCCGACGTCGGAGCCTACACTCATTCGCCTGAGGTCCGATGACTTCTGACGGGCGCGGAAGTGGCGAGGCTGAAATAAATACAATGTTCTTTATATTTTCGTACTTTAGCTGTCCTCACCCGTGTGTGGTCCATTGCCGTAAGATATATAGATAACTGTATACGGCTTATAGTAAACGATGCAATTATAGATAGGGCATTTCTAAACTGATGATAATGAGAAAAGTTTTTTTGTATGTTTATTGTGATAAACTCAAAAAATACTTAACCAATATTAAACATTCTTTCACCTATAGAAAGCTACATTATCACCGAGTAACGTGGGTTATTAGCTCAGAAAAATTAGAGATCCTTACGAAAATTGCAATAATGTAACCCATATTTATTAAAAAACGACCTATAAAAGTCATTATTTTGGGTGTTCTGCGAAAACTATTGATGTTACATAAAATAATGTACCACATGTTTATAGTACTCATCATTACCCAAAGAAAAATCCGCGACATTGTATGTCTTAACTAAAATTTAATAGTCACAATAACCGTTATTTGTCAAAATTAAAACACAGGTAGAATCGAAAGATGATAATGGTAGTCTCATAATATTAATATTTTATAATATCCATACTAATATAATGTGAAAATAACTCACTCTGTCTGTCTGTCTGACCGTATGTTACGTTTTTACGCCTAAACCGCTAAACCGATCGTCATAAAATTTGGCAGAGATATAGCCTGGTATATGGAGAAGGACATAGGCTACTTTTTAACGCTATAACCGATATCCACGCGGGCGGAGCCGCGGGTTAAAGCTAGTAAACCATACGTCAGCTATGAAAAGATCTTTTTCCCCATTCACTGACCACCGAGATCCGGCAGATAATAATTGCTATTTCAGCCTAGCAAGCGTCTCCATGCACGTTACTCTGGGCTGATTTTAGAAAAATGAATGAACATAGTATAAAAGGTTAAAAAAGACGCCTATTGAAGTCGAAAGTCACAAAGAAATCCATATAATAATAATCACGACGACACGGTTGGCGCCGTGGTTAAGCGATTGACTGGTACGCTGCGTGTCACGGGTTCGATTCCCGCACGGAACAAATATTTGTATGATCTACAAGTAGTTGTTCCGGGTCTGGCTGTTTGTGTATGTGAGTTCAAATGTTTGTAAACGCACCCACAACACAGGAGAAATAGGGATGATGCCTGGGTAAAAAAAAGAAAAACTGTTTAGTCCGTCAATCAGATAATAAAAAAATATTAGACACGTATTTTTTGCTTTATCATATTAATAAAAAATGACTTAGATAAAACACAATAAACTCGGGGCGTTCGTTACGTCACAGCTCAGTATAAAATCTAATGAGAAGTGACGTCATGCCACATTTGAACTCAATGTATCGCCGTAATGTTTTGATTACATAAAAAAAGAAAAAATACGTGTTAAATATTTTTTCATAATGACAAATATTTTTTTTTTTAGTCATCATCCCTATTCCTAGTGCGGGGCAAAGTTTTAAAAAATCTAAAAAAATATTGTTTTTTTACGATCCATGAAGAGGGGGTCCCAAATTAGACTCAAAATTAAATAATTATGCTGATATCCAACACTTTCATGAAAAACATGTCTTCCTACCTTGTAATCATGGTTGAGTCCCATGGTGGTGCACGTGGGACACTCCCAGGAGTTGGGCAGGTCCTCGTTGATCTGCCCGCCGGGCGGCACGCACGCCGGGTGCACGATGCTGTAGCACACCGAGCACTCGCGCAGAGACGATGGACCATTGCGACCTGCAGAATAATAGTCTTAGTATGTTGTCTTATTCCACTAATGCCCCCTGAGAGAATCCCCCTCAGTGGGGAAAACTGAACCCTAATGTAAAAAATCACTTTCAGGGGATCTTGGAATAAGTTTTTTTTTTTTTTTTTCAATTCTAGTTTTCCCCCCTAAGCGGGATTATCAGGGGTGAATTCCAGACTGTTTTTATAGATTCCACTTTCCTCCTAAGGGGGAATTTCAGGGGGGATTAGTGGAATGAGCCTGGAAAAACATACAAAAGCAGAGTTGCTAATACCAAGAACAGTTGATTACTTACCATTGTTGCCTTTAGCTTGTGGCGCGACTGGCGTCTGCATCCAGCCGTCAAGATGGCATACTGCACATGAAGCTGTAACTGGCAGCATTGGCTGTAAAATAGAACAAAACATTTAGTCCTGGGTCACAAAAGTACTATTATAGACGAAAGCTTCATATCGTTAACGTAAAAGAAACTGCAGTAAGGTGTTTGGCCGGTTTACATTGCCAACTTTGAGAATGCAGCCTGCAATCTGAAAGTTGGCAATAGCTATCACTTACTTCGCTGTTTTCATATAGCTATACTAATATTATAAAGAGGAAATATTTTTTTTGTTTGTATAAGCTCCGAAACTACTGGACCGATTTTAACCACTTTTTTCATTTCACCAATAGAAAGCTAAATTATCAAGAAGTCACATAGGCTATAATTTATTTTCAAAAAAATGAGAGAGAAAATTGCAATACTCGTAATGTAACCCAAAGTAGCATAATTTTGACTATAAACCACGGAATCGAAACTTATGCGAGTGAAACCGCGAGGAGCAGCTAGTTTTTTCTTTATCCCGCTGCCGTATCTCTGCGTTGACGTCGTGGTGGGGCTTGCGCTCCTATTTACTGTAGGTCTGTGCCGGTAGAGTTTACTTTGGCGAAACAGAATTAGGGTGAGGAGCCAGAACAAGAGAGATACAGAAACCCGCAGGACAGCATTTGACGGCACTAACGACCCCACGGACCCTATCTCTCGCGAGAAGTCTTGTTCCTCACCTCTGGCTTGCTTTTATTGGCCGGCTGGAGTGAACACTGACAAGAAACAGCAGTGCTATTCTGTAACTATCTCACCGTGAAAACATAAGTGAAGTGAGCTGTAATTCCATGGGATTGACACTATTGACAGCTCACTTCACGCTCACTTCACTTATGTTTTCACGGTGAGATAGTTACAGAATAGCACTGCTGAGCTTCCACCGCTTTTATGCCTTCATTCGCCGGCTTGAGTGGAGATTCGCAAGAGCAAGCGTGTTTGGAGGAAATATTCCAGTAAGATATTGGTTGGGATCTCGATCATCTTTCGGACTCTGGGCTTGTCCTGATAGCCGTTTAATACCTCTCCACTCCTCAAACACCTCGGGAAATGTTGCCCCCTTGTCGCTACGTCACTATGTGCTAGCGACAGTTTCCGGGGACCCATTATTGAGTGTACAAGTCACCACCTGCCATTTTATTCGTGTATATATAAAACATTGATCAGGCTGGAGTCATAGTCATTCCATAGATCTTGGTAACTAGTCCACCTTAGCCACTCATAGCCCAATATCTTTTTTTTTCCATATCCTGCAAGTCCTACACCAACCAGGGGTTGTCCTTGGATAGTGCATACAGGATAATCTTCGGATGGTGCTTCTTTAATTAAAAACATCTAACGGGCCTCTGTGAGTTGGCTTCGGCCCCTTGTGAGCCTTCCAAAGGTCCGGGACCCCAGGGTTCCAAGTTATGTCAATTTAAAACACTATAATTAATTAAAAAATCTAATTATGTAACTAAATTGTTGCTATTCATAATCAATATTTTAGTGCATTACAGAGCGATATTTAATTTCATTTAGTAATAGGTACATACTAATTAATCAAAACAGCGAAATATTTGCGACATTTCCAACATTCAGAATGAGTTGGACAGTCGAATATTTTTATCGATCAACACTCACGCATCTGTAAACCTAATTAAACCTCGTGTAGTTTATTTTAGTCGTATTACCAATGAGGAACAATATAAAAGTTACCTGTAAACACTGTCGCATAACACAGGTCTGCTTGGCGCGGCCCAGTCCGCCGAACTTGACCATGTCGTGACAGAACACGCACTCGCCGCAATCCGTACGCTGGCACGCTTCGCACTTCTTACATCTGAAAAGTTTAATTTACTGTGAGTATTAGTTAACATGCAGTTATGAGGAGGAATCAAACGCATGTGAACTAAAAGAGAATATAAATATTGATGGATGGAGAGGGAGAGGAAGGCCAATGAAAAGATGGATGGATTGTGTGAGAAATGATATGAAAAAGATGGGAGTGAATGATAGTGTGACGGTTGACATGGGAGAATGGAAAGAGAAATCGTGTACGAAACGAACCTAAGTAACACGGGTCAAGGGCAGGAAGGTGATGATTGGTTAACATTACTCAAATAGCTCCACTATTTGCACTTCAAACCGATATCAACTTTATATTAGTGTAAATTAGGTTGATATCAGAATGCATGGCACTATTAAAAATGACGTAAAAATATTGGATACTAAACTTTTATGTGTCATGTAAAGTACGATGTTGTCCATGAGTTTCGCTAAGTAAACATTTACGGTAAACTTGCTATTGCAAAAGAATTTACCCTAGCTGCTTCAGATTGATTGATATGTTTATCATTGGAATGAAGAGTGGGTTTTCTTGTATGAACAGCCAATTGCACGCCCATAGTAAGGGCCTACTTATATGCATCCGCGTGGTTGAGCGGCGCGGCGGCTGTACTGCGAGATTACACGAGACCATAGGCATCGAATTATTTTAATAGCGGCTCGGCCGTTCACAAGATAACTAATTGTTTTTCGCGACCGGGCCGCGCGTCCGCGCCGTTTCACCTGTATTTTTAGTACCCGTAATTTTAGTAGGCAAGTTTTTAATCACGTCTAAACTTAGGAGTAGTGTGACAGGCGCTGATTAATTTGACAGGACTAAACTAAAATGTATCTTCTGTCCTTTTCTTAATGAAATAAAAAGAAAAGGATACACACTGAACTTAAATTTAGTTTAGTTTGTGAACAAGGGAATCGTCACCATTGTCTGTAATATAACAAGGCAATTTATTATAAATCTTGGATGTCATGCAATATACACTGGAATTCATTAAATAAGTTCTGCAGGGTACAGTCTGAACTATACTTCTATATCTAGCACTTCGGAATTTTTCATACATATGCATATCTTTTGACAAACGACTGACATCTCATAAATGATAAGGCTAGGCAAGGTGAGAATCTGAAGTTTTTTGAAATGTGGTTCACAGCTATCAGTGGTCTTAATTTCATGCTTCCTAGACCCAGCGGTTTAGTCTGTGCGTTTTCTGTCAGTGAATTATGAATGTTAGATCAGTATACGTAGATCTTGAAAGTATAGAGTACGTACCGCGTGCGTCTCCTGCGCGGCGCACTGTTGGCGTGCTCGGGACGCGGCCGCGCCGGCCCGCCGCGGTGCAGCCCGCCGCGCGCGCCGCGCCCGCTCGACTGGCGGCGCTCCGTAGTCACCACGTCATCGGGACCTGTAGATCACACAATGTTATTGTTACTAATACACTGAAGGCGCGTATTCATTACAGAAAGTTCTTTACACACAAAGTTTTCCTCTGTGGTTGAGGATTCCGGGTGAACCTCGCTTCCATCTTCGGCCTTATCATCACTTACCATCAGGTGAGATGAAGGCCAAAAGCTTCCCCGTTGCGAGTAAAAAAAAAAGCTATTTACACGCCCAACCCAAACTTCGGGTCTTCGACCCGGATGTCAAAGTTAATTCATACACTAGCTAGATGACGGGATGTCAGACATATTCCATTTATCACAAAATCTGAATTCAAATAAACAGTGACAAAATATTTCATGTAAGGTGTAAAATAGTTTCTCAGGTGTTTCTATTAGTATGTTAAGATCGTAGCAGGTGGCGACCTGCCGTTCTACCTAATACACTTTATTTCCAAAAAATTGCAGAATGTTGTTCCCAGTTATGATAACATAAAGCCATCAGACTATGATATAACAAATCTATTTATACAAATAAAAGTTTGTTTGCAAAATAACAGCTTTTTTACTAAATACATATGAAAATATACAAGGTATTTATAACAAAAAAAAACAGTTTTTAAAATTTTGTCTATTTGTTTGTTCCGCCTAGTCTCCGAAAGTCAAAAGTCAAAAAAGTCAAATCATTTATTCCAAATAGGCACATAAAAGGCACTTTTGAACGTCAAAATTTACAAAAATAATTAATTTATTGATTCTAGTTGATAAAAGGTAGTTACGTATGGAGAAGCGACTGGACCGATTTTGACGGGACATTCACTGGCAAATAGATTATGATACTTTTATTTTAGAAAAACCTCGCGGGCAAAGGCCTTTAGTAAATACAAAAAAATGGTGCTGATGCTTCTTATGTTTGTTCCGTATTGTATCATTTGGTGTACAAATAAATTATTTCAAAAATAATATTATATCTTTCTTTCGCCTACCTTTGAGTACCGGCACACCAGTGACAGCCAGGTGCTGTTTATCATGCCTGTGCTGCTCCACAAGTGTGCGCACATCCTTGACCAGCGCGATCGGGTCCGACAGCAGTTCCGGCACCGACTTACGAGCCGCCGGCAATTGGTGGAGGTACATCACTATTGCCTGGAAAAGAAGAGATAATGTTGTAGACAATGCAATTGCAATAGTTCGATGATCGTAAACTGCTAAAGATTCTAAAATGTGTATCTGAATTATTCCACATTGTGAAAGTAATTTATTCGGAATCGTTTACTGAATCGATTTAGTTCTTTTTGATATGGTAATGTGTTATCCCAAAAATAATGAAAACTACGTAAATTACTGCCACACTTCAGTACAGTCAAATCAAACCAAAATGGATGAAGTACCTACTACGCTAAACCCTTGTACGACGTACGAGTACGTACTTGTACGTCGTCACGTGTGCGACTGTGTGCGTGCGTAGATTTGTTGTGACCACAATTTTCTTCCACAATCAGTATAACTAATTTGATAAATAAACAATGTTATAAACATTATAGTAAAAAATCAGTGCATGTATTATGATTATAAATGTTCTAATTATGGTGTTTAGTGGTGTGCGTTAATTTCGAGTCAAATTGTATAGTTAAAAACTTAGAGATGCAGTTATAAAGGCTATTAGAGTAGGTTTCAGAGGGAAACCAGAAGTTCAAAATCATTCTAAAATAAAAGTTATGATGAAGTGAAGATCGTTAGATTTTAGTAGTATCATGCACTTACTTCACAAGTTGGGTTTGACTTATTTATGTCCAACAGAGGATTGGGATTAGACTAAGTTGGCTGCGTTTTTAAATGTTACAGTATTGCGAGAACCGTCCTTTTAAGTATGCAAATATTTTGTTGCTGCATCCCAACTTTTTTTTTTTTTCAGGGTAATTCAAAATTACTTCTAGAACTTACATACTTTAAATATGATGTATCTCACCTTAAGGCCATGTAGCTCGTTCTGCGTGAGGTGCACGTGCTCCTTGGGTGCGGCGAGCGCGGACTGTCCCTCGGGCGCGAGGTGCGAGCGGCCCAGCAGAGCCGTCACGTAGCGGTCCAGTACGTACCACAGCATCTCCGTGAAGAATGGGTAGCGAAACTTTTGTGGCACCTGGAATCGTAAGACGAATCATAAATTATAATTTTTATGATTATTAATGGTATGGGCATGTGATGCGGAGCGGAGGAATGAGGGAAATGTCGTGAGGAAGCTGTTGAGTATGAATATGGATGGTTATACGAGTAGGGGAAGACCAAAAAAACGATGGGTGGACTGTTTGAAAGATGATATTATATGACTAAGGAAGAGTGTTCTTCCTCCTCTCTTCTACTTGATCTACGCTGTGCCCGACAGGGTCCATAATTGTAACTAGTATAAATATTTCCCTACCAACTTTAAACATTATGGTGTGCAATAAAGAATTGAAAATTGAGAGTGACTACGGAGATGACGACTGAGAGACGAAAAAAATGGCTAAAAGCAATGGCTAATGGCTATTTAAATGGCTAAAAGTCACCCAAAGGGCAATGGAGAGGGCTATGCTTGGAGTTTCCCTACGTGATCGAATCAGAAATGAAGAGATCCGCAGGACAACCAAGGCATCCGACATAGCTCGAAGAATTGCCAAACTTAAGTGGCAATAGGCAGGGCACATTGCTCACAGAATAGATGCGCCGTTGGGGCCGAAAGGTTCTGGAGTGGCAACCGCGTACTGAAAGACGTAGCGTATAAAGGCCTCCCACAAGGTGGACTGATGACCTTGTGAAAGCCGCAGGAATCCGCTGGATGCGGGAAGCACGGAACCGGTCGAGATGTCGGTGCTTGAGGGAGGCCTATGTCCAGCAGTGTACGTCTTTCGGCTGAAATGATGATGATGACGGAAGAAAAAGACATGTTGCGCTGACCCCAAATAAATTGAGATAAACGAGAACGGTGAGGATGATGATGATTCAATAAAAATTGTTGGAAAAACTGGTGACATATAAAGTTGAAACCTTCTAAATACAGATGAATGTGTTACAAATTCTCTTTAGTGAGTTATTGCGTAAGCATTTAACCTGAACAGAGTTTGTTTACACTGTCATTAGAATAATGACACTTTCAGTATAATAATGGTT
This sequence comes from Dryobota labecula, assembly GCA_947523025.1. Lineage (NCBI taxonomy): Eukaryota > Metazoa > Arthropoda > Insecta > Lepidoptera > Noctuidae > Dryobota > Dryobota labecula. The sequence continues at coordinate 15,539,829 of OX383303.1, forward strand.
TTAGGATGTTGATGGGGCTAACGCGCTTCTGCAGCGCTTCGCAGATGTTCGCGGAAGCCCATGTCGACGATTTTCATGCCATAATGAGAAAGAGGGCAGCGTCAATTATGGGTAAGTTGCGCGGAAGCTCCAACACCATCCTAAAACATTATATGACAAGCTGGATAGCCCCTTTATTAGGCACTGGGTGCGGAGGCACGTGCCAACATGTGTTGAGCCACGAAGCTATTAGTTTTTAAGTTATAATAACATAGTTTTTTTTTAAGTTGTTGTTACTATAATAATAATAATAATTAGATAATTTTAGAACAGACAGTAAGTATTTGTGTGGACAACTTTTGGCCGAAATTATGATGATAAATAGGCTACTTGTTTGTCAGAAAAAGCTTCTGATACTAAGTGATACTAATAAATTGTTAGGATGCACCAGTAAACCAGACTAGTTAGCAAAATAGTTAATAGTATTTTTTTTTTTTTATCCCATTACTTTAGGGTATGAATGAGACCATATCAAAGAACCAACTGGCATGTGGATTATTTTTCAACTATTTTTTTTTTTTTTTTTCTTACAATATTTCGACAGTCACCGTTACTAATGTAAAACACCCTTACGTGAAATGTTTGACCTAAATTAATTAAGATTGATGATATCTTCGAAACTATGCATTTTAGGACCACATATGCTAGGACTTTTTGTATTATTTTTACTTATTGAATATAACCCTAGAGTTATGGGATATAAAAAAAAACACGTTGTATACCTGAAAAGGGGTCGTTGTACACATTATGAACAATTACACCGTGAAGTACTTTTAAGGTAAAATCTAGTTCTCTTAGTTCTACTAAAAGTTTCCTTCTAGGAAATGGTACATAATCTCACCTTAGTAACATCTTCAACTTGAGCAATCTTGAGTTGCTTTTCAATACCGAACTGGTGTAAGAAGTTGCCGCCAAAAACCAAGGAGTCGCTTGGAGTGTACACAGCGTGGATCCAGCCGGTCGGGATAAAGAATGTGTGGCCGGCTTGCAGCTGAAATGTTAAGAAAACATATGTCACATACATATATATATACATATTCTTATAGATGGAGTAAAAATTTACCATGTTATATGATAATTTTTTACTCCGTGGGACTTAAACATAACTGGCGAAATTTGAGTGTACTTTAATATGGTGTGTATTTAAAACACCTCTGCCCAACCTATTGAGAAATACTGGTGTGTAGAGTTGCATCAGTCAAAATACCACTAGAAATAAAATTCATAATATTCAACATGTAATATTCCTACTGCTTAGGCATCTGTGGTCTAACAACGCCACATACGAACTACGCATCAAAAACCTACTGACGTCACACAAGTCCTGAATCGCGCAATCAGAATTTACTGGCTTAAATACAACATCCCGACATCAACCGTCGAGCAGTAGCCCACCCACAGAACAGATAAAACAGATAATTATCACAAATATATCACTTGTATTTTAAGGTCTTACTGGTGAAAAGAATCCCTTCTCAGGATACTCTACACACCTGGCTTCTTTTCCGTCACGTTATACTAGCGCAAGACGGCATAATTCTTTATTTTTCGCCGAGCTTCGTACGCTCTCACAATAAGAACGCGATTGTTGGCCGGTGAAGCAAATTTCGGTTGACTTATGAGCGTTTGCTCGTGTGTTTGCTTAAGTGCGACGCGTCTGCCCCGCCCAGAAGGCCCTTCTAACCTCTTTTATCTGTTCTGTGAGCCCAGACACAACACCCGTCTGTTCAGAGGATCCTGCCTTTTCGATAGAGGATGAGTGAACTTAACACCCTGTTCCTCATACCCCTACGCATCCACTCGAGTGAGTGGGCCATAAGGCTATGTTCAGATGGCAAAATTTTGACGCGCGTTTTCAAATCGCGCGTTTAGACATCCAAAATATACCTAACAACCGATCACATGCGCGCGCGTCAACACAGCGCTCAGAGAAAAAGTTTCTAGACGCAAACGATCGCTTCGACTCGCGCTTTGATATTAATGTAACGTCCGTTTGCTGTTCAGTTGAGCGCACACTTTCATCGCGATCGCACGTACCTACTTCTTTTGAAATTTTCTTAATTCTATAGTGACGAGTAGGTACTCTCGCAACGCGCGTTAGCGCTCATCATCTGAACTCTCTTTAAATTTGATCGTGCGTTGACGCGCGTTACATGGGAACTTAGCCTAATCCGCTAAGATAGACCAGTGAGGGTTTAAGTTTAAATTGTAATGAATCAAGTATGTTATCGATTTAGTACTGTTTCACTATTAGCTTGTCAAGGAGGATATTTGTCCTTGATTAGCAAAAAAAGTAAAATTATAACATTACAAAGATATTAAACAATCATAGTTCGTTAATGTTATAGTTTACGAGTTCCGAGCGTATTTTTATGAAGCTATAAAGACCACGATTGCTGTGTGAAACCTTCGCTGCGTACGTGGTGAACCGCGTCACGGAATCGCACGTTTACGTTTTATTAGTAATTCAGTTTTTGTAGTTATTTTGTTAATCCGTAGAGGCGGAAATAACGCCGATTACCTTCCGTCTGTAACGCTAAACGACCTTCAATTTAGTTCATTGGTAAATGAATGTAATAACATTAATTACAAGCTTTTTCCTGCGTTTTGTCCGCTTGGTTGTCGGAAAATATGCCACGGGAACGTACTACCGAGATTAAAAGTACCCTTTGTGTTAATTCCGGTTATAAACTATCTGTGTGCCAAATTTCATCCAAATCCGTTCAGCCGTTTTGGCGCCAATCCGGAACATACATCCAGACTAATAGACACTACTCACATGAACTCGAATACACTTCTCGACCGTATCGCCAAAGAAGACATCGGACTGTTTGCCAGAAAGTACCCACTTTTCATACAGCTGCAAGTTCTTCTCAGTCGGAGGGATCAGCCAGAATACTTTGGCGCCTGCAATATGAAGAAAAAAACGCTTAAAAACACTTTTTAACTGAAGTGATTGAAAAAATACACAATAGCATAAACATAATGAAACATAAAATCACGTCTGAGCTGTATTTAGTAACATAACATCACGCCTTGTTTCCCCGAGACAGAGGTGTACCCATAGTAGGAACACCCACATTTCACCAGTTATGTTTAAGTCCCATGTAATAGGGGGCGAGCCTATTGCCATCAACCGGGCACAAATCCAGACTTCGGGCTGCTACTGAGAAATTCCTAATGGAAAAACCCAATAACACTTTGCCCGACCCGGGAATCGAACCCAGGACCCCATGCTCAGCAGTCGCGCTTTCGAACACTAGACCAACGAGGCAGTAAGGGTATATTAGTAGTACACCCTTATTTCGCAAAAACATATAGGTTCAACTTAAAATATTTACTACAAACATAAAATAAATAAAATAAGTAAAAATCTAGGTACATGGTTCCAATTGGTCCTTTCCTATGAAGAAGAGCTGGCAAAAAACTCGAAAGTTACTCTTTTAAAAATTTGTGGTCATCTGTTAAATCAAAGCTCTTTGAAACTTTTTGTGTACTTACAATGTTAGGTTGAAACAACTTACCTCGCAAAATATGGTACCAGACAGAGGTACCTCCAAAATCAATGTGGAAATCCGTGTAGCAGCCTTTGACAGACATGAGGCAGTACTTCTGAACTTTAGGATACATCATATCGTCCAGAGCATTTGTTGATTCCGTCTGAGAAAGTAATTCAAAATGTTATTAGGTACAACAAAGTTCATAATTTTGTAAGTTACTCAACGACACTCCAGCGAGGTAATTGCTTAACACACTTACAGTAAAAATGGCTTTCATTTTGACAATTCAACAACATTGGTTGTGAAAAGAAACAAAGAAAATACGTTTATTTGCGGTAAACATGACGCAAAAAAGAACATAAACACAAAAAAAAAAATCTATGGAGGAAAAATGCGTCACATCCACGCAAAACATAATGCGAGCGATAGCCGTTATAGCCGTCGCTGAAAACCAGCGCTGGGGCTCTGTTTTGCATAGGCAAGACAGCGCACCAGCGCTGGTTTTCAGTGACAGCCGGCGTTGACGTAATGACGTCGTCCGGTGTAGCAAACAATTATTAAGGTGAAACTAGTCGATACTTTTTACATACAAATTTCGGGGAGGTATTACTCCACTGTTTGACATTGTACATCCAAAGTTAAACATGATATCGTTTTGTCTTATTATTAATTTTGTCTGTACGGAAGCAGAATATTAAACTAAAAAGCCATTAAAAAGTTATGAGTCAACAAAGATTCGTTTTTCCTGCAAGTTTTAACGCAAATTTGGGCGTAAATAAGTAATAAAAGAAGTGTAAAATCTCCAAAACAAAGTCCGCTCCAACAAAGCTCAATTATCAAAGGTTTCAATAACTTTATTTGCCATTGATTTATCCAGTAGTTTTTTCAGAAAACTCAACCTTCCAAAGGACTTTTCGCGCGAGGTTTACTATGAATTATCGTGCATTTCACTCAACACACGATGACGGACACGATGCTAAATGAGACAGCGTGCTTTTTGACCACAACTACCAGTGAGTGCGAGCCCGCGACTAGTTGGCTCTTAAGACGCTGTACCAGTGTGTTGTGTGATGAATGAAGTATGTGATGAAGTAATGGATTCGCAATTTACTTCAAAATCATTCAGATTGTGATAGTGTTTCGCATTTAGGGTATTAGATATACATTACCAGTATTTAAACTGACCTGACCTCTTTTTCCATAGGCCTTCCTTTCAATGAGAGGTCAGATTATACTGGTAATGTACAGCTTGATATTTCGTCGTGTACTACGCATATCACAGAAGTCAGTGTAGGATAGACAGATAGATACGATAGAATACTCTTTATTATGTACACCATAAAAATTACAGATATAAATGTAGAACTGTTACATAGGGTGTCCACAATGGGCGGTCTTATACATTGTATGTTTTAATACTAGGAATTTAACGAAATAGACGTTTATTGTTTTGTTATGAAAAAGAAAACCTTGAATATGTTATGAATTTTGTTGTGTCTACTACGTTTTAGAACAATCGTCATATCTATCAACGACCAATGGCAAATTTAAAAGGCGTCAAATGAAACATACATATTTTATCTATACAAATAAATAAAATTGAAGTGTCTGTTTGTAATGTCAAAATAACAGCTATTTACCAAATGCTTATGAAAGTATATACGGTACCTACAACGAAAAAACGTTTTTTTTTTTTTTTTTTGCCTGTGTCTTTTTGTTCGGGCTAATCTCCGAAACGGCTGAACCGATTTTGACGGGAGTTCCACTGGCAGATAGCTAGAGTTATAAGGAACAACTTAGGCTAATTTTATTTTAGAAGAAACCACGCGGGCGAAGCCGCTGGCAACAGCTAGTTTCAAATTTAGTTTAGAATTAAGTAACACCTCTGTATTATAATTTCTTTAAATAAAAACATTTAAAAAAAAAAACCTACACATACAAGGGCACTTATGAAACGTCAGAAGCTAGGTGTACGGTCCCAATTGGTAGTTTCCAATGGAGAAGTATCGGCAAGAAACTCCACGGTTACTCTTTTAAAATAATTAGCTGTAACAATGTTTTCAAATTACACGGTTTACATGTATGGGAGGACAGTGTAGGCTTGTCAACAAGCCCGTCATTCTGAAATGATTTAAAGTACTTGGATCTAAATAAATGTTCCGACATCATCGCGCTCGCGTGTGGATAGACCGTGTAATACTTGCGTCGTGTCGTGCGTGACACGTAAGTATATTTCAACCCATTCATAAACTACATAATTACGATTAAAGATATAAGAACTAGCCGTAAACTCTTCAATGCAACCTTTACAATTGTCAAGTCACAATTTCCTTTGTCTTTTTTGTTTGTTTTGTTTATGCTTAGATACTTTTACGCAGTTCAAGGGCATAGGTCGTAGGGGTGGAAGTAAATGTTGGCGAATCCACCCGGTCACCCGAAATAATCCGACCTCTCACGATCTCAAACGAGTCCGTCCCGCCCAAGTCAGCATATTTTCCGCCCGATACTTTCAGCGTAGGAAACTCTTGCAAAATATTATTTTCCTTTATCGGATCTCGTGGTAAACAATTTTCATTTCGCTATGTCAGGGAATTTTCCTTGTAAAACCAACTTTTGATTTATTCTTTTGCATTTGTAAAGCGACATTAGATCGATTTAACTCACAATCAGAAATGGCTAATAATTACAATATCAACGCGAAATAAGTTAGACACCGTACTTATCAATAATAATCCTAATCCTAACTAATATTATAAATGCGAAAGTAAGTTTGTCAGTTTGTTTGTTACCTTTTCACGCCTGAACCACTGAACTGATCATCCTGAAATTTTACATATATGTATGTACTTTGTCAGGTGTACAGAAACGGACATAGGGTACCTTTCATCCCGAAAAAATGTACTGTTCCTGAGGAAAACAACAATAACGTTCTTATGATAATAGATGGCGCCATGTGTCTTTCAAATCATGATTGAATTATTATAGAAACTATAGTAGTGTGTTAATGGTTTTTTTTTTTTAAGTGCAAGCGATACCTCAGGCAAAAGCTAGTAATATTATAAATGTGAAAGTAACTCTGCCTGTCTGTCTGTCTGTTTATTACGTTTTCACGACTAAACCGCTGAACCGACTGTCATGAAATTTGGCAGAGATATAAGCCTGGGATATGAAGAAGGACATAGGCTACTTTTTTACGCGGTTACCGACATCCATGCGAGCGGGGCCGCGGTCTAAAGCTAGTAAACCATACGTCAGCTATGAAAAGATCTTTTTCCCCATTCACTATTCTGCCATTCACTGACCACCGAGATCCGTCTGATATTAATTGCTATTTCAGCCTAGCAAGCGTCTCCATACACGTGAATGTGAGCTGCTTTTAGGTGAAAAAAGACGCTAAATTAAGTCGAAAGAGGTTCTTAGCTGCGATTATTTTTGATGACACAGGGGACGGGAGTCTAGATGGTGATTACGTCAGCAATATTTATTTACTATTCAGATTTTTCTGCAAAATTTAGATGCTTACTCGCTCTCACGCGGTTAGAAAGATTAGCAGTTAATTTATCCTAACTAATATTATAAACGCGAAAGTAAGTTTGTTTGTTACCTGTTCACGCCTAAACCACTGAATATGCAAAATTTTAGGATGATCGGCATCCTAAAATTTTGCATGTACGTTGTCAGGTGTACAGAAACGGACATAGGGTACCTTTCATCACGAAAAAAAGTACTGTTCCCGAGGAAAACAACAATAACGTTCTTATGATAATAGATGGCGCCACGTGTCTTTCGAATCATTATTGAATTATATTACAAGGACATAGGCTACATTTCATCCTGGATCGCAGACGAAGTCGCGGGCAACAGCTAGTAGTCTATAAATTCCTTATTTGTAGACTCATGAATGATTTAAAAAAAATACCAATGTTTTAAACATAGGAGGGGTATGAGCTTTGCTTGCTTTTGCTGACAAGGGGATCAAAATTACAAAAAAATCTGCTTACGTAATACTAGTATGGCCCCTAAACAGCGATTTTTCACACCAAAATAAAAGTATTTTCCAAGCAATAATTTTTGCTCAGTGTTACTTAGTTTGATGTACAGAATGCGTACGTAACGACCACATGATGGGTCCTAAATCATAATCAAAGGTGACAATGTTTTCTCAGTGTTACTTAGTTTGATACACAGAATACATAGGTAACGGCCACATCATGTGGCCGTCATAACTAAATCATAATCAAAGGTGACCATCATATGCATCTGTCTGCGTAATGTTGCTTGCCGGTCAGACTGTACTTCGGAGTTTTCGCAGGAGCTCCACGACCTCATCCCACCTGTTCCCATTCACTGGACCGGACTACCAGACGTACTCCATGCAGGTTCGATCCGCAGTTGGTTGATATCCCGACCAGCCATGCGCATAATTAATGTGGAGGAGAAGCGCTGAGTACGTTTCTCCTCCACATTTACTATCCGCACGGCCAAAGTATAGAACTCTCTGCAAGCGTCTGTTGCCTTCCACATATAACCCGTCAGGCATCTTCTGGGCACGCTCGTTCTATCGTAGACCCCCATCCATCGGTTTTCATCAGGGCAGATCGAGGTCAAAAGCAGGCCTATTACGCAATGAAAAAATTAAATATAAAATAGTAGCCTAAAGTTCTGTAGCACCACTTCACCTGCTGATCCTTAAGATGTCTTGGCCACACGGTATCCACCCAGTCGATGAGGCGCACGATGCGAGGCGCCTGCACATAGTTCTCGAGCCGAGTGTGCGAGAACTCCAGCGAGATCACGTTGAGAAGACGCTCCTTGTTGGGATCGTCGTAGTAGCGCTGCCAGTCCTGCGTGACGAGAAGAGATTACAAAATTATGTGAATGTTAGTTCAGAACGGTGTGATGTTAAATTTTCGCTGATGTAAATTAACGGGCATCCTCATAAAACAAAATAACTCCAGTATACAGCATGTTCCTGAATTAAAGCACACCACAAAACACCCCAATAGTGATGATGACTATAATTTTTTTTGGCCGTCTTGTTGATTATAAAAAAATATTGGACACGTATTTTTTTTTTTTTTACGTAATTAAATCATTACGGCGATACATGCAAATGTATCGCGAGTTCAAATGTGGCATGACGTCACTGCTCACTAGATTGAATACATAGCTGTGACGTAACGAGCCCCCACTCCCCAAGTTTAATGTGATTTATCTAAGTCATTTTTTATTAATATGATAAAGCAAAACATACGTGTCTAATATTTTTTTTTACTATCTGATTGACGGACTAAACAGTTTTTCTTTTTTTTTTGCCTAGGAAACATCCTGGCAAATATCCGGGCCTTAAGACTCCTACAAACAGGCGCGACACGCGACGCAACACAAAGGCACCGCGTGACGAACGGTGCCTTTGTATCGCGCGCGAATCGCGTTGCGAGTAGCGCCTGTTTGTAGGAACCTTTATTTATTTTTTAATTATAGATACGTCTTACAAAACAGATAGCAAAAACACTCTTTTACTAGCTTTCTATAGCACATACCCACATCAAGAAGTGAGTGGTTTACCAACCACCAGTCATTACATTATAGTGGGTAATAAAATGAAATAGGGAAATTAAATTAGTAGTCCTAAACATAAGCTTTTAGTGTTATTAAGAGTTTCTACAATCTTGAGGAAATGAAAATTGTATCTACTTAATAATGGCATCACAAAAGTGATTTTATTGGCCAATTAGATATAATTGGCCAATAAAATCACATACAAATAAAAGAAATTTAAGTGTATGTTTGTAATGTCAAAATAACAGCTTTCTACCAAATGCATAAAAAAGTGTTTACGGTACATTTTTTTTTTTTTCATTTGTCTTTTCCGGAAACGGCTGGACAGATTTTGACGGGATTTTCACTGGCAGATAGCTGATGATTACAGCACTTTTAGAAAAAACCACGCGGGCAAAGCCGCGGGTACCACCTAATAAAACAATATCCATACTAATATTATAAATGTGAAAGTAACTCTGTCTGTCTGTATGTTACGTTTTCACGCCTAATCCGCTGAACCGATCGTCATGAAATTGGGCAGAAATATAGCCTGGGATATGGAGGAGGACATAGGCTACTTTTTTACGCGATAACCGACATCTACGCGGGCGGAGCCGCGGGCAAAAGCTAGTAATTTATAAAAGTAAGGGAAGAAACATAATAAGTTACGTAAGTTTCAGCAAAAAGCAATAAAAGTTGCCTGATGTCGCTCAGTTTCTTTACAGGATTTACAAAATGTATTTCATCAGTCATCACATATCAAGCACATAACCAGCAGTGCTATTCTGTAACCATCTCACCGTGAAAACTTAGGTGAAGTGAGCGTGGAGTGAGCTGTCAATAGTGTCAATCCCTAGCATCAGGTAGAAAGACAGCTCACTTCAAGCTCACTTCACCTAAGTTTTCACCGTGAGATTTTTACAGAATTGCTCTACAGTAATAACGGTAATTCACACTTAATTAATCGTTAGGAGGTGCTAATAATCCATGTGGTCGTGACCTATGGAATAAAGGGTTATTGATCTCTTTTTAACCGTAATTGAGGAAAACTGAAAATGATACAATATACTCCCAGTAAATGTTAGAATAAATTTCCTACAACGTCCATGAAAATAGTCAAGGATCCGATCGCGGTAAGACTCAGCATTAGTTTGGTCATAACTTGCAGAGATACACATCTTAAGGCGACGATAACCGACTTTTAATGATTTTATATTGAAGATCACATCTAAACGAGTAGTGTTATTGATTTGGAAAAAGTATATGTTAAATTATAGTATTTTTCTGCTGAAATTAATTTGTAAAGTTGTGTAACGCGGATAAAAAACAGAATCACGCAAAAACTATCAAGCATATTTTTCTGAAACCTTCATCTTTTTAAAGATAATTTAATTATTATTGATCTTTTAGTATACGTGTTTTATTAAAATATCTTTTGTTTTATGTATATTAAATTAATAATGCGTCTTATTTGGGACAGCGCTCCTGGATGGGCGAGTCCTATTACTGGCTGGACGTACGACGCGTTACGTGAGCTTAGTACAGAACACGCAAGCTTAGCCACTCAAGGTCACTGGCGTATATCTGCGTCTTAAAACATAGTTTAATTGTAATTATTTAATTAATTAAAACCTTCAACGTCCATACAAAAAAGCGGACATCTTTGCTGTACGACCATTTTTCTCCAAGTTACAGCCTGTTGAAAATCACCCAACAATTTGTTTTTTATTTTATTTTATTTGATCCTTTAATTTTTGACGTGACAACGTCTAATAAATCGATTAACGCCGGCTGCATGCACGAAAAAGGATGACTCGTTGTCCCGTTACGCTTAATGCCCCGTTACGCTCAATACCCCGTTACGCTCATTGTCCCGTTACGCTCATTATCCCGTTACGCTCGTTGTCTGCTTGCGCCGCATCAATGTTTTGTTATGACGTTGTCACGTTAAACTATCGTTCGTAAACCAACTTTACAGACAACCAATTTTTCCATTAGTGTATTTTAACGAGTTCTACCATAATCATGAACCGTTTAATTAGCAAACTTAAAAACTATTAATTACATGTCAATGCATCTCGCATTCCGGTTTGATGTCACACCCACATCATCTATATTTAGCCGGTCCGACTATAAAACCGCAAGTCGGGACGCTGACGGTAACAAATTATCTGTAATGTACGCAAACTCTTATCAAATACAGAGGTGTGTCTTGCCTTCGATAAGAGGCCACGAGTAGAGTAATGATTTATGAGGTTCTCAATTATAATCAATCGATGAATCTCTGCGAAGTTTGATTTATTAATTAATTAATCTGTAATGTGATTAATTAGATTTATTCCGTTCTAATACCAAAAAGAATAAATCATTAATTGTTATGGTTTTTATTTGTTTTTACCTTACTCTATTGAGTTAATGACTCATCATATTTAAATAGATTTTCTTGAATAGGTACCTAAGACTTAACATTTCCAAAATGTATTTTATAAAATTGTATATCGTCATGGGGGTCCATAAACAGTTTTGTGTATTGCAAAGAAATTTGAGAACTGTAGGCAACTTTTGTAACATACTAAAACTGAGCTCATACAAGTGACGAGCTTATTTTTTACTAGCTTTTGCCCGCGGCTCCGCCCGCGTGGATGTCGGTTATCGCATAAAAAAGTAGCCTATAGTTCTCCATATCTCAGGCTAATATCTCTGCCAAATTTCATGACGATCGGTTCAGCGGTTTAGGCGTAAAAACGTAAGATACAGACAGAGTTAGGTACTTTCACATTTATAATATTAGTATGGATATGGATGGCCTTTCATGAGTTCGCCTGAACCAGTTGGAGAAGTTATGTTAATGGCTGTTTCTCGTACTCTTTGAGGAGCTTATTGATAGTAAGTAACCAGTTCAAATGAACTGTTGTAGTTAAGTTTACAGCTTATCCCGAGTAGACTTTGGACTAAAGCAATTTTCTTTGCGACTTTGGATTCGTATTCACCTTGATTTATGAGTGATTAGAAAATCTTAAAAGGTCAGTATAATGCCGCGGGTAACAGTTAGTTGATAATAATTTATCAATATTATCAACCAACTGTTGCCCGCGGCTTCGCCCGCGTGGGTTTTTCTAAAATCAAAGTAAGTAGCCCAAGTCGGCACGCGTCGCGACACAGACACCGCTCACCGCCACGCGCCTTTAAGGCACGTACACACTCGCGCGATATTGCGGGCGCGACAGGCAGCGACAAAGAAATTGTGCTACATAATAATAATACGGGATAATTTTGAAATAAACTAAGTTTTAATGTCCCCTGTAATATTTAGGTACTGTTACGGAGTTAGCCACCTTGCGAATTAAGGTATCGCAGCTATCTGCCCGTGAAAGTCCTGTCAAAATCGGTCCAGCCGTTTCGGAGATTAGCCGAAACAAACAGACAAAAATTGATTTGCTATAGGTACCGTATATACTTTCATATGAATTTAGTAAGAAGCTGTTATTTTGATATTACAAACAGACACTCCAATTGTATTTATTTGTATAGATGTATAGATTTACCACCCTTTCGAAGATCTGAGAGACCGCTAATTTAGACCTTGGAGAATATTGGCTTCTTCCCACAGTCTATTGACCCTCTAATCGATTTTGCTTAGATTTTTTTTTGGTTTTACTACCTTGAATTTGAAATACTCATCCTCTGTTTCTTACTCGTACTCTACATCTAATCGTCCTAAAATTTTCCTAGCCAGATAAAATCACAGTATTTACGACTCTATTCTCAAGAAGAATTCTTCATAAAGTTACGTAAACAGAATTTACAACAGACATTGCGAGTACAAAACAGTACACATTGCGAAAACGGCAATACAGTCCATATGAATTGTAAATTCAGTCTCTTGACTCCAGCCCGGTGTTAGACCTTGTGTAAACAAAGCGTAGACACGCGTAGATACGACAATCGGCGATGCGATTACCGCCGTCAACTGTAGATAGTGACTGATGACCGATTTGAAAATAAATCGTGATTATATCGAAAAAAGTATGCTTAGATGGTTTGGTCATGTCGAGAGAATGAATGGCAGGTGACTAACAATTAGATTGTTGCATCGATCGCAAAGTGAGTTATTAATGCACGAGTGCATTAATTACTACAATCTACCTACCGTGATAAAATATACCTACTCAAAATAAAAACTCCAGTTAATGAAAACAAAGTTTTTTCACCAAGTCGGTTTTATTCAGCCGATTTTTATTTTCAGCCTGTATCTTTTTGATCTAATCATACATGCATATATTTTATATTAAACTTAATGGGAGAAATTTCTAAATAAAAATTAAAAAAACAGTGCATTAATGTAAAACTGTGCAACAATGAGATTTCATATAACATTTCTGCACTGTTATGGTTCTAAGAAAAAAATATGTCCTTTGTGATCGGTTTTGTAGTCATTAATGATAACATTACTACGTAGTTGAAAGAAAAAGGTATAATACAAAGCAGATGTGAGTGGAAACGCCGGGAGGGGACGCCCTAGAAGGACATAATATAGTGACTTAATTGTGGATGTTCTTCAGAAAGGTCAGGTGCGTAGCATTCGCAAGCGGCGTGCGTGTATGACCAGATGTATGATCATAAACAAAGCAAAAGGAGTATGTAAGTAGCGTAGCAGATGTCGTTCTATATTTTCTGCCTACCTCCACGGGAAGAAGGCGTGAGTATAATCTAAATATATAAAAGAAAAAACTGACTGAGTGACTGACTGACATATCAACGCACAGCTCAAACCGCTAGGTCTAGAGATTTGAACATAAATAACGCTTTCCTGTAAATTTCGGATTTTGACATGTCTTTATGTACGTAGGGACCGTCGAAATTCTCTTAATGTATAAGTAAGTATTTATTTCTCAACACAATAAAACATTACAGACATTGTTACTATTATGGCACATGATATGGTTTAGTTTACTATGGGAGACTGGTGCCTAAGCTAGGCTTTAAGGGCCTGAGTTTCAGGTCACCAGGTCTCCACCCTCTAGCAGTTAGATACATTTCATGATGATAAAAACTAAAAGAGATTTAACAGTTTTGAGTCAGGAGGTTGTATAAGAAGTGTAAACAGGGAAACAGCATTCTTTCGTCGGACTATATCATAATATGATAATATTATTTATTTATTATTTATTTATTTAAACTTCATGTACAATAGTGGTACATAGGCGGACTTAATGCCACAAGGCATTCTCTACCAGTCAACCTTTGGGTTAAATATAAAAACAGTGGTAGGGTACAAAAATAATGACAAAAATACTAACTTCTTGATTAAGAGAATTTATATAGTTTTATTGATACTAATACACATATACAAATAAAATAAACTAATAGATATTTTAACAAATACCACCTAATAATAATTACTATGACTAGACTATCATTTGAGAGTTATTTACTTACTAGAATTTCAAAAATATCAAGAAAAGAATCCTCTTGTTCATGTTCGTTTGGACTCTAAACCCATCTTAAGGCGAGGTTCTTCGAGCGTGCATTTTTGTTCTAGAGGTGGCAGCTGGGCGCGAATAAATTGTGCCGTTTATTTCGCTAATTTTGGGTTGAAAATTATATGTTTTACGATATTAACAATTTTAAACCCGACGGACATTACATCGTTTTCATTAGGTTTATTTTGATGTGATTTTCAATACATAATGTGGTATAATATTGAAATAAAATGATTTTAATCTACAAAACAAGGGTATGTATGGATTTTTTTTTCTATCGAGCGAAATTTATCTAATTATGTAACGAGTACCCGACGTACCTACAGAAAAGTCTCAAAAGCAACATATAATTTTTTCACGTGTTTAATCACTACCCTTTCCAAATAAAATTACATTAAAATTACATTTCCTAGAGGTTAACTTGAAGCACCTCGCCTTAAGAATACAATAACAAAGGAAAGTAATTAAGTACCTAGGTAAAATAAAATTGAGTAGGATAAGGAGAATGTTGCTCTATTATTTTAAGTTACTAGCTGCTACCTGCGGCTTCGCCCGCGTTGCTTTGTCTAAAATAAAAGTAGCCTAAGTTACTCCTTATAACATCAGCTATCTGCCAGTGATAGTCCCGTCAAAATCAATCCAATCTTCTCGGAGATTAGCCGGATTAAACAGACAGACAGAGCGCTAAAGACAATTTTTTTTTTTTTTTTTTTTGTTATTATTGGTACCTTTTAAAGGTACTTTCATGTGCATAGTAAAAAGCTGTTATTTTGACATTACAAACAGACACTTACATTTTATTTATTTGTATAGATTTTAATAACAATATATTACAATAATTCCGTTCGTACTGCATATTTATGTATGTGTCAAAGCGCGACATTCTCGCTGCAGTGTTTATTTTATGCAGCTCCCTACGGCACGATTGTTGAAGTCTCAACATAATGGTTTATTCATGAAAGAGCCGCTTAAATTAATAAAAACATTCGACGAATTTTTACTTATTTTCGTTCACGCTTCTCCATTAATCCATACTAATATTATAAATGTGAAAGTAACTCTGTCCGAACCGATCGTCATGAAATTTGGCAGAAATATAGCCTGGGATATGGAGAAAAACAAAGGCTCCTTTTTTACGCGATAACCGACATCAACGCGGGCGGAGCCGCGGGCAAAAGCTAGTATTTTATAAATTACTGTAGTGACTCAGAAAGAAAGAAAAATAGGTTTAATTGTCACAGAAACACGTGCATATAAAGATAATTAACTCGAATAAGGTAGGTAAATAGAAAAATTATAACAAAATTGATCTACATTTTAATCACGAACACAAAACCGAAATTTCGGCAACTGCACGTCATGACTGTAACAAGAAGGCTTCCACTCAGCATGATGCTGTGCTATGGTAGACCCTGATTTTCAGTGGTCACCCGAAAAAGACGTACAGGAACCAAGTCAGGTTTAATGAAACGTAGATAAATAGGTAACAAAATAAAATAAACAGTACTTAGGCCCGTATTACAGAACGTCACTCAAGACTCGAGCATTACTCGTACTTAAAACTAGATCCGAGCCATTTGATTGGTTGAAACTAGTTTTAAGTAATGCTTGAGTCTTGAGTGACGTTCTGTAATACGGGCCTTAGAATATAATCCAATTATACAACCAATTATATGAAAAAATATTATTAGATAACATAAAAATTATCGGCAGGCAGACTACCTAATGTTGTTATTGAATTTATTTTCTAGGTCAATAGCCCCAGGATAAGATTGGCGTAGGTAAGTTCCAAGTTATTTTCAAATCTTGTTAGTAATCTACGTAAACAAAGAAACGTCAAGAAATGTCACTGTCAAAATGACAGGACAGTGGTGCAAAACATTTTATTTTATTTTATCATTAAATACTTTTATAAATAATCATCTATAAAATTAAAGTTAACTAATTATAAGAACTATGCAAATACAATACCGTAGACAAAAAAGGTTTTGTGAAGTTTGTCGGAGACGCGACATATTATGATCATCATACTCAGCCCTTTAAAGTCCACTGCTAGACATGTGACATAGGCCTCCCAAAATCGATTTCCACTCGGAACAGTTTACACCCGTTTTCATCTAACATGTGGCAAGATTATGCTACTTAGGTACTATATGAATCTATGAATGAGTGTTGTAATATTTGTGTTGTTGAAGATGTTAAAAATTTGAAAATGTTTGATTATGATTAATAGGATTATGATTTTATATCAGAAAATCTTCTTTTTTTAATAACTTTGTTTAAAACCGAATATTTATAAAAATAATTACGATATGATTTTTTTTTAAATTATTTTTCTATAATCAGTACTTTAAAAAATTGGAACCATTTTTGTTTCCGCCATTTTTCGTGAATTACCTTTAAAAAGATATTTTGTGACATGTTATCCCCTTTGTTTACATAAATTAACTGAATTAGAGACTTGGGGTATAGGTACTTCATATTTTTACTTTTATCTCTGCCACATATTTTGATAGATAACCTGTCTCCATAATAACAGGTCAGCGACGCCCAAAACCAGTATGAGTTTTGTGCTACTAACAGATACCAAATGATCTTTTTTGTAATACATTTAAACGGGATTTGTTAGGGTTTGGTTGGGGTTTAATAACCGAGATTATTTTTTTAAAGAGTCATGTACTATCGCGGACACGACAATATAATAATAAAATAAAAAATAAATAAAAAAGCTTATATTTATTAAACAACGAAAATATAACCACCTTGAAAACAAAACCCCGTGCACACGGTGCACAGGATGACCACATCTATTTACCGCCCCTTTTTGCGACGAAAAAATTTTCATTTACATAATCAAGGGGCTCAGCAAAAATCTGATGCTGCGATGCTATTGGTTGATGAGCGTAGGGTAAGCGTTACTATAGCGGTTGAGCGCTGCAAGCAGGAATAGTCCTTACGGTGTTCCTAAGTCCGAGACCGCGATGGTACATTATAAGCTTTGCGGACAAACAATGATAAAACAGTTTCACGGTATCCTGCCATTACATTAACGTCGGAAGCATTCTTATTTTCAATTTACTTAGTAGACAAAAACTCAGACTTGTTTATTTTTGGTCTGACTGAAATTTAAAAAGCATGGCAACAATAAATGCACGCCATAAAACCACGTTGGAACTCTTGATGAAAGCTTACCAGGATGTACAGATGAGAGCACTAGACTTCAAACCTCCTTTTCAGGAACCGTTGACGTTGAAAAAATCCTGTGTTTATGCTTCTAATGGGGTCCCTGACGGTCAAAGTTGCTTGATAAGCATTTACGAGCTTGACCAGCACGCATGACGAGGCTTGACGCAACGTCAAGCATGCTTGTCAAGCATTCGCATTTATTTTTAATCATGCATTGCAAAAATATTATTAATTATCAAGTACATAGATTGCTTGTCAAGCACGAAAAAATCACGTGCTGTCAAGCAATTTAGATCGTTTTGGGAGCATAAACACAGGATTTTTTGAACATCAACTAGGTAATCAAATAAGATCAGGCCTAGCTGAACCGAATCCCGTGCGGGACGCGCGACGAAATTTGCTCGCGCTGGTTGTGTCAACTTGTATGGAGGTGTATGAACTGGCGCGAATAATCGCGTGACTTCCTAATCGACGGCGATTTATTTTTCGCACCCTGGATTTACAATGCTCTGCTTAGCGCGCGAGTTGAAAATCCAAGTGTCTTTTCGACGCGCTGGGATGCACTCTGTTGGATTTTCAACGCTCGGCTCAACACAGAGAGATGAAAATTCAGTACGCGATAAAATCCCGCCGCTACATTTTTACATCCGTGCCACGTGGAGTCGTGGACTAAAACAATCGACGCATCAGATGCGCCTCAGTGTGGTCAGAGCTTGAGTGATAACTTGATAAGTAATTCAGTCTCACCTTCATATTCATCTCGATGTTCTTCTGTGTGTTGACATCCATCACATCGAGCATGCGGCGCGATCCGACGCACATCCTCACATCGTTGACAGTGAAGTTACTGGTCGGGACCCTGCAACAAACAAAAATGTTTAAGCACTTAAGTATTTTTTTAAACACACTGTATATTTATTTAATAAAACCAGGTGACAATTCTACAATTTTCGAGCGTTCATCGTTTTTTTTTTTTTTTGCTTTATTAATTAGCCCCTGTCGTTAGTTAACATTGTGTAAATTTTGTCATTTTTACACACAGTTACATATCAAGATATTCATTGTACAATGTACCTACTCAAGTTACAGACTAGGCCCGTATACAGACCGTCACCCAATACTCAACTATACCCAAAGTCTCTAATTCAGATAATTTATGTAAACAAAAGGGATAACATATCAAAAAAATATCTTCGTAATCGTAATTCACATAAAATGGCGAAAAAAAAAGGTTCCGTTTTCTTTTAAGTACGGATTTTAAGAAATAATTATTAAAAAATAATCATATCGTACGTATTTTTATACATTTTCGGTTTTAAACAAAGTTAGTAAAAAGGAGATTTTCTGGTATAAAATATTTTATGATACTGGTAACAATGCAGGAGATCCAAACATTTTAAATTTCTTTACACCTTCATTTGATTCATTTTGTAAGTAGGTTATCTAGCCACATTTTGGATGAAAACGGCTGTAAACTGTTTCGAGAAGAAATCGATTTTGGGAGGTTTACGTCTAGCCGTGGACTCAAAAGGGCTGATTATGACGATCATAGGCCGTGTCTCCGACACACTACACAAAACGTTGTTTAGCAACGGTATTTTGTTTGCATAGTTCTTTTATTTAATTCACTTTAATTTTATAGATGATTATTTACAAAAAAAAAATATGATAAAATGTTTTAAACCACTGTCCTGTCATTTTGACAGTGACATTTCTTGACATTACTTTGTTTACATAAATTATCTGAATTAGAGACTTTGGGTATAGTTTCATTCAACCAATCAAATGGCTTGAATCTAGTTTTAAGTAATGCTAGAGTATTGAGTGACGTTCTGTATTACGGGCCTAAGACTAGGCTTAACTAATGAGTACATGACCTCAGCTGGTGTTGAGGCGGTGCTTGGGAGAGGTCTACTTCCAGCTTCGGCTGAAATGATGATTCAGTAGGTATTGAAACTTAAAGTACGATATAAATGATGTCATTAAGTTAATTCTTGATCTTAAGGTGAAAACGTCAGGGTGCCCGCGAATATTTTCATACGTTTTTTGCAAGAATATTCGCAGGTCAGTATCAGATTTTATGTTGATCTAAATATGATTCTCGGCCGTATCAAATATTGATTTATAGAATTATAATCATAAAAATCGTCAATACAACTCTCTAAGTTCATATAATCCTATTGAATTACTATTTCATGAAATCATGACGTTTAAGATTATACTAACTTAAGGAGTTGTATTACTGATTCTAATGATCATAATTCTTTCAATACATAATTGTTACAGTCGCGAATCATACTTTAATACACCCAAATAATGAGTTGTAAAAATCGTAAGAAAATTTGTACTTCTCGGTAATTCGTCAGAATCTTTTTTAGGGTTCCGTAGGCAACAAGGATAGATAGATAGATAGGACCCAAGAACCCAAGCAACCCTTATAGTTTCGCCATTTCTGTCTGTCTGCGGCTTAGCTAAGAGATTCTTTAGTACTAGATAGCTGTAATAAGTGGTTTTTTTTTTTTTTGGGTACTTCCCATCGTTTTTACCTTAATAGATTTTAATGTTTAGTATCGCATTATGTAAATAACTCGTTTTTCAATATTTATGACTTGTCCCCTTTTGCCTTAATACCACCGCACGACATATAGGTATTTTTTTATGGGTCCCCCCCCTTACTTGAAGATGTTTTTTTTTCTCGTCTTTCTGATGGTGTGAGAATAATTTTTCGAATCAGGAATCCGTTTGCGTAATATTAAGCTTTAAAGTGCTAATTTTTGTTATTCAAGTGTCCCCCTCCCCCTGCCAGCTAAATGGCTGTATTTGGATATGTGAAAAAAATCTCAGCAGTAGTAATAACGAAGTTAAAAGGAAAACTATCACAGACAAGTAGGCTTTACAAGTTACCCAGTAACAGTCGATCAATTTGAATTTGCAGTTGAAAAACATTTTCTGCCATACATTCTGTATGGCAGAACCTATTTTGAACTACATTGTTAAGTTTTTTCTTGGGATCAATTCATCCCTACTACGGAACCCATCATTATGCGTGGTCCGACACGCACTTGGCCGGTTTTTTATTTCAGTAGATTTAGAAGCTTGATGGAGCGGGCTATGCGCGTGTTACACACTGCTCATAATTTGCTCAGCCCGCTCCTTTGGCACTCAGCACAATATTATGTGGCATCATTATTGTGGCTTTCTTTCTTTTAAACCGCTTATTTACCAACAAGAAAAGTAGGTAGGTACTCAAGTATTACCTAACTCAAAAGAATAGTATCAAGTTCTGGGAAGCACTTCTGAAGCTTCAGGGAAACTTTGGAGTTTCGTAAGGCACCTTTCGCCGTAAAAAGGCAAATTGTACAGAGTTATTTACTTTATTGATCCCTTCTCGAAGTTAAGAAACGCGAGATTTGACTGCCATGACCACAAATTGGCTCTTTTGTTCTTAAAACTGTCGCCAGAGCTGAATCCCCAGTGTGTGTACTTTGAAGATGCTCAACGCCCTTCTGACTGCTAACCCTGAATGATGAATAGAGTAAAATTATGCGTTTATGTCTGGTGTTCTGTGAGAGAAAGTGTGCAAGGGTATCACATCACCAACATGTGCCGTGACATCACAGCGGGCCCTACCAGAATACCAGCGCTGCGACACTTATTTTTAAATTTCTCAGCATCATGCTGAGATAGGAGCCTTTTGGCCTCGTACAGCCGCTCTATTCTGTACAAATCTCACCGTGTTAACTTAAGTGAAGTGAGTTTAAAATGAGCCGTCACTAGTGTCAATCCCCAGCATCAGGTGGAATGGCAGCTCACTTCAAGCTCACTTCACCTCAGTTTTCACGACGAGATCTATACAGCATACCACTGCTGGAACCTCAGTTTTTTTTTTTTTTTTAATATTATTTTCTTTTTGTTTTGCTTTATATAATAATTTTATCATTGTGTGTTTAGTTTAATTTGTGATTTTCCTGTGCGAGGCCTATACCTTTTCTTTCAAGGGAGTCTACTGTTCCATGTTAGTTTTAATTAAATTATATACAAAAATTGACAATATTAATATTTTTCAAATTCAAATTCATATAATTAGCTTACACAAAGTTATTTTAAACATACAAATAGCATGGTATGACATTCTCACTAACAGAAGACTTAGACAGATTAAACAGCGGGTCCCAAACTAGGCACAGCCTGTATCTTGGTGACCCAAGATACAGGAATACATTTATGTATCTTATGTTAATTAATGTAATTGGTGTTGTACTCGTAGAGTTTTAATTAACTATAAATAAATATAACTCTTGGTTTATTTAATTCGATGCTTTATTTTTTTGTGACTGCCTCGTTGGTTTAGTGGTAGCAAGCGTTACTGCTGAGCATGAAGTCCTGAGTTCGTTATTGGGTTTTTCCATCAGGAATTTCTCAGTAGCAGTCCGAGTCTGGATTTGTGACCGGCTGATGGCGATAGGCTCTCCCCCTATTATATGGGACTTAACTGGCGTAATGGGGGTATACAATACTCCATTTATTATACGAGTAACATTAGACAAATAACTGTTCTCACCCTTTCGTTATTTCGATGTACACGTTTAATAAACTCCGTTATTTCACGATAAATACAAAACACTGTAATCTATTTACCATTTACATTAAAAAAATAACTCTAAAAGTGCAGTAATTTCAAGAATTTTACACAATAACTGTCGTTATTTAGCCGTTATTTGTCTAATGCTATAGTAAATGGAGTACCTAACACGTACACCTCGTACACCACCTTGCCCTTCGGATAACACAAGCGTGAATTGTGTATCTTATTTTGAAGTCTGGTAGTTTTTTTTTTTTTTTTTTCTGATTTATATTAGGGTTTCCTAATCGTTTCATTAAACTTTTGCATTCGGATATTCTTAAACAAAAGTACGGAACTTATTTTAGCAAAGAAAACAAAACAATCAAAACTCGATTAAAAAAAGTCTTCGAAACCAGTTTTAACACTTCAAACATTGTTCAGTTTCGAAATGGGAAACTTATATAAAGATTTCCTTATGCTTATTGACGTCATAAAAGAAACCCTTAACAGTCACTTTATTTAAATGAAACGTAAGTTACGGATTTAACAAGATTTTTTTTAACATTCTAAGGGGTTATTCGCACTTCGTACCGCGTTCGCAGTTGGTCCCATTCGCACTTAGTCCCATGCAAGTAGTTTGTAAGGGAAGAGGTATTTTTATACAACAGATTAGAAAACGTAGTACTGATAAAAAAAAAACTTTAATATTTACTAACCATCGCTAAGCACAGACAAAAGATCTACTTGTTGTCTGCAAATAGAACCGCTAAGATGAAATTTTACTTTTATTTACCTAAGTTTTAATTTAGTTTTTTACTTTATTCATTTATCTTTGGATCGCCAACAGAGGCTACACAATTACATGCTCGGTTCCAATTATAGGAGACACCACATCATTCGCTTAATATCTATTAAGTAGGTACAACAGGTGTGTTATCAAATGCAAAAAGTCTTGTGACGACCCGTAACAACTGTCAAAGATCTACAAATAACAGCCGGGACCAACGGCGAGGCACGGAGGGGTCTTGGTATGTAAAGGTGGTCACACATCCACGGACCAACCGCGGCAAGCGTAGCTTAACCTGATCGATCGATCCATGTTATTATTTACCCACAAGCCCCTCAAGCTCTTAGCTTTGCGTCTATGTATAATCGCAGCAGCGGAGGTAAGGAGGTAAAAGTCTAACCGAGAAGGGTATCAAAATACTCCCGTCTAATTGATTTTCCTTTCGAACTGAAACATATTTTTGTTTGGTTAAGGGTACCATTTCCATTCCTGCAGAAATGTTAGGGATGTCAAGAAAGGTTATTTATTGCTTTTACACACGCTTAAATTTAATACATCTATACCCAAAATCTCTAATTCAGATAATTTATGTAAACAAAGTAATGTCAAGAAATTTCACTGTCAAAATGACAGGACAGTGGTGCAAAACATTTTATCATTATTATTTTTTTGTAAATAATCATCTATGAAATTAAAGTGAATTAATTATAAGAACTATGCAAACAAAATACCGTTGCCAAACAATGTTTTATGTAGTGTGTCGGAGACACGGCCTATGATCGTCATAATCAGCCCTTTTAAGTCCACTGCTAGACGAAGGCCTCCCAAAATCAATTTCTACTCGAAACAGTTTGCAGCCGCTTTCATCCAAAATGTGGCTAGATATGCTACATACAATATAAATCTATGAATGAGAGTTGTAATATTAGTGTTGTTGAAGATGTAAAAAATGTGAAATGGATCTCCTGCATTGTTACCAGTATCATAAAATATTTTATACCAGAAAATCTCCTTTTTTTAATAACTTTGTTTAAAACCGAAAATTTATAAAAATAATTACGGTATGATTATTTTTTCTTAAATTCAGTACTTAAAAGAAAATGGAACCTTTTTTTTTCGCCATTTTATGTGAACTACCATTACGAAGATATTTTTTTGATATGTTATCCCCTTTGTTTACATAAATTATCTGAATTTGAGACTTTGGGTATGCACGTTGACTGTCCAAGCAAAAACTACGTACCATGAGACGTCCGGATTATTTTTTTAGATATATATATATATTTTTTTCATTTTTTGATGTTTTAATTTTCTTGTATCCTTGTCTATACGTCTGCCAAAAATATTTTTCTCGTTCAAACGCCCGACTCACAAAAGCCACTGTAATTTGTATTACCTGCATTACATGTAATGCACGGTTGAGTCGAGTCATGGTTGAGTCGGAAATGCATATGTAATGCATTTCCGACTCAACCATGACGTTAACACAATATATGTAATTAATTACATATATTTTCCGACCCCCAAGATACAGGCAAATGCCTAGTTTGGGGGTCACCGTCCAATCTGTTCTTGTATAATATGAATACTAATAAATCAATTTAAAAAAAATCAATTTAGATGAATTTATTGATTTGGAAGAACATTATTGTCGCCTCAGAAATCTTATCGACCGATGCTATGTATGTACCTACCCACTTTGTACATTATAATCTTGTATGACGAAGGAGACTAGTCTCCACGAGACAGGGAATCCTAGTGGGGGCTAGTGCTATTTGAAGTATGCAATGCTCTCTTGAAAAATAAAGTTTTTATTATATTATTCGTCCGGACATGGTCCTGCTTTTAAGTGCGTTTGTCTAGTTATTGTGGTCCTGGGTTCGATTCCTAGATCAGGCGAAGTGTTAACGGGACTTAAACATAGCTAGCGAAATTTGGGTGAACTATAGGTAAACCGCTGTCTGTCCCTTCGGGAATTACGGGCGTGATGTTATGTTTTGTACGACTTCCCCCCAGGCCCGCCCGTTCGCCCGTAGTGTCGTTACAGAGTAAAGATTTTTTTTTTTTCTTCATTAATTACATACTGTTTTTTTTTTTAATAATAGGTATTTCTCTTTCTAATAAAATAATTATTTATTTTATTATTCTTATAATAATAAAAAATAAAACAAATTAAGCAATATTTTGACTGCAAAAGTCAGGCCTTCTCTATCAGGATTTTTATAAATTTCGAAAAGGTAACCCTAGTTCGGTCTCCCGAGCCAACGCACCTTTCCCCAGTATCGCATTTCAACTGAACTGAAAGGAAAACTTTTGTGTACGCAATTCTTGGAAGATATCATGCAAATTGTGAGCATATCTCGTTTGAATATTACAGGTTTCTTTTCACGTTTGAACAGATGATTGGATTTGATGTATGAATGAGGTTAAAGGAGTTGAATGTATTATTTTACAAAGCATACTTTTGATTCTACTATTGCATAGAACCAGACATTCTTATCATCATAACAGATTTCACCAATGAAACTGATCGCGATCAGCACATCTAAACCGCTTTCAAGAGAGTGTCAGTTTCAACAATCCATAACATTGATGAGAGTTCTTGAACGCGGTTTAGAAGTACAGCGAGGTACTTGCGTAACACACCAAAAATGAAAATAGATCGCAATGAGTTTCATTTTGACATCCATTGCGTTATTTACGTTGTTGAGCAGACGAATTTTTGAAACATATGAAGCAATGGATTAGCAATATCCTTCAAAACTCTTGGATTGTGATTCAAACTGTGTTATGCAATTAGCAATTAGGTTCAATTTCGTTGATGAAGTTCTGATCGCATTCAGTTTCGTTGGTCAAGTTCTACCTTTGGCGTTTTGCTGGGGAGTTCGTTGCACCACTTTATGCCACCACAAACACTAGGAAATGGTTATCTATGCGCGCCACAAAGAGATATTAGCACGCACTGACAGGGTCTGCTAGGCTCGGTGCCTGCCAGGGTTGCGGGTTAGTACGAAAGGGATACCGTGGCCCTGGCACACAGTCAACTGAAAGAACACGGGTGGGTTTTAGTCAGTAAAGTTCTGACTCGCTCTCCCGCTCCGCCTAAAACGGGAGAAGTTATTTGATCATTTCCCACCCAAAAAAAAGAAGAATTGGTCATCTAACAGAGCCGATGGCAACAGGATGGATGGATAGGGGCTGTCGTTACTAGCTTTGACATTAAAAAAATCTTAATTCACAGTCCCATTTGAATAAATCAATTCAACCAGTCACTACGAGTCAGAACATTAAGTTTCACTTGGACCATGCTTCGGACCTCAGGGATAACAAGGCTCTAACGGCAGTTGTTCGCTCTCTCAACGGATGAAGTTTGAAGGTGTCAATAGCTTGGATTGTATGTCCGGTCCCGTTTGAAGTTGTGCCTATTGTGCTAAGTTAACACTTTCAATGCCAAAAACCCAGCATATGGGTCTAAAAATAATTCTATAGCGTGCCCAAAACCCGCATCCGAGTCGTCGCTGTAGGTAGCTATTGATGACTTCTGTACATGCCCACGACGCGTCATGTACAGAAGTCATCAATAGCTACCTACAGCGACGACTCGGATGCGGGTTTTGGGCACGCGATAGAATTATTTTTAGACCCATATGCTGGGTTTTTGGCATTGAAAGTGTTAAAACACTTTGAAGTTGAGACGAAAGCAAATCATCGTACGATTATTATTTTTTAGGAAGGCGGTTAGTACTTTTGGTACAGTATTGCCTTGTCTAAACAGTAAAGGATTTACACAAATCAAACAACGAAAAATAACGTTCAAATTGCTTTTTCGGGCTCCATAGCCAATTGGCAAAAACGTAACCCTTATAATTTCGTCATTTCCGTCTGTCAATTTGTCCGTCTGTCGGGATGTGGCGGCACAGCCATTTTACTCAAATAAGGTGTGTTCTGCCCACCCCTTAACAATGGTGGGTGTATTCCCGCCGTCCCCATCGCCCGTGTCCCCATTAATGGTAATTCACATAAAATGGCGAAAAAAAGGTTACATTTTCTTTTAAGTAGGTACTGATTTTTTTATTATTATTTTTAAAATCTGTACATAAAAGAAAATGGAAAACCCCATAAGTGAAATCAAAAGATTTTGATGCCATAACCTGTTTATTTTTGCCATCGACAATGTGAAGAGTGTATTGTTGCATTCTTCAAACCGATGTTTTATAAATGCAAAAACGATTTATCTTTTAATAATGACACTAACTGAAGCTAGCCTAGACAGTTATTCGCAACGATTCAAACATTTCTATAGGAAGAATTTAAATATGCATCATACACACAATTTCCCTAAAGTCGTTTCGCTCTTGTAAACATGTCGACGGGAATATTTTCCATCTTACATTGCACTCGGGATTTTCCAATAGCTCAAATGTCATCGATATTATCTAGATGGAACGCCAACGCATTGAAAATAATATTCTTGTGTGAACATATTTATTTTTTTATGGTTCAAGATATTTTATTGCACCTGGTAAACGCTACTCGGTGGATTAACGGGTATTGTGCGGTTGGTTCTAAATACTAACTGCATACGAAGGAGAATGCCTTAAAATATATGGCAAAAAAAACTCTTGAGTTGATAAAAAAGGTATTTGGGGTAAAAGGGCATTAATTGCAGATAATAAACATGAAATTACTGTCTTTAAATAAAAAATATTGATTGAGGGCGTATTTTTTTTTTTTTTTTTTTAGTAATTATACCTATACTTACTCTATTATAATACAATAGAGTAAGCCAACTTGATATTATAAAGTTGGTTAGCTTAGCAGTATACAGTAGTACACAGAAAAAGACATGTAAAAATGCGTAAGTAGACACTACAAAGTCGCTGGGCCTCAAGTCTGCTATCACAATAGTGTCAGAATGGTCTCGCCATTGTGAGTATTTGACAGTGTTTGTATGGCAAATCTGTCAAAAACTCACAATGAAGAGACCATTCGGACACTATTGTAATAGCAGACTTGAGGCCCTGTTTTGTTGAGATAATTGTTATTAGCTAGGAATGCATCCGATACCGATACCGATGCCGATATATCGGCGATACTCGAAGTTTGCCGATATATCGGCGATATTTTTATGGCCGATTCAACGATACTTTTTGCATCAATGTTAATTTTAATTACTAAAACTATAACTAATCTCAACCTGTCTATGTTTTTAAACGGTGTTATTTAGTTTGTCCTGTTATTTGTTCTTTTTATATTAATTAAAAAAATAAACTGACTTGTGTTTTATTTATTTTACCTTCATTTTTGAATTCAATAAGCGTATCGGTATCGCCGATATTTTTATAAGAGCATCGGTATCGGTATCGTATCGGCAAAAAGGCGTATCGAGGCATCCCTATTATTAGCACTATCAGTGTCACTATGGTGGAATATGTGCAACATTACTGTATGGTGCACTACCTAGATATCTCCTTTTGACCACAGGAAACGCTTCATTCGACGCTTGCAATGTTGCCGCTTTGTACACCATTGTGGTGTTATTTAAGAAATTAATTTCACATTTATTATCTACCATGTGTCTAATAAAGTGCATATAAGTATTTTTACGTCACACCTGGCCATAATGTGAGTATTACCGCACGCTACGCGTACAGTAAAACTCGCATTATGACCAGGTGAAGACGTAAAATTGTGTACTCACCACGGGCAGTGAAAAAGAAAGCCCTCTATCGCATATTTACAACCCTCGCCTGCGGTTCGGATCAGAAATACCTGCGATTTCGGGCTTTCTTTATTTTACAGCCCTTGGTAAGTAATGTACTGTTAACGAACTATTTTTAATCGACGCTGGGTTTTTAGGCCTTCTTTGCTGTTTTCATAATACAAAACTATCCGTTTGAAATAAGACATTTAAAACCTTTATTTACAGTCCGTTCAACCGATTTTGACTTCTATTGCGTTGGTGGCATGACAAATCGCAGCTGCAGTAAACAGTTGGTACTGTATCCACTTTTATAGAAGTCAAAATCGGTTGAAAGATTGAATACCCTTTATTATGTACACCATACCTTACCGTATGGTGCCGGACGTAAACAATAGCACCACTTTTTTCTCCCGTTTTTTACCCCACACACATTTCTCCTCCCGTGGGTGTCGTAAAAGGCGACTAAGGAATTTACTAGAGAATGGGCAGCAGCATTCTCTATGAATTTTTAACACATACTGAGATCGCCAACCCGCCTGCCAAGCGTGGAGATTATGGCAAATTCCCGTTTTGGGAGAGGCCTGTGTCCAGCAGTGGACGTCTTTCGGCTGAAATGATGATGATATACACCATAAAAATTACAGATATAAATGTAGTACTGTTACATAGGGTGTCACAATGGGCGGTCTTATCGCTAAAAAGCCATTAAATGGACCGGAAAAAAGTTTTAATTAAATGTCTAATTTTAATTCAAATGGAGTATAACTGACCCGAAAGACGTCCTGCCCAAACAATAGTCCATACAAAAATCCCACAGAAAAAAAGACATTCAATTCTTCCCATTTTTTAGGATTTTATTTCCAAATTTTCGTTCCCTAAAAACCTTATCCGGACTATTACGATCATTAAAAAATTTGTCAAATCGGTCCAGCCGTTCTCAAGTGACCAACGAAGCATTTATTTTTTATATAATGACTAGCTTTTGCCCGTGGCTCAGCCCGCGTGGATGTCGGTTATCGCGTAAAAAAGTAGCCTATGTCCTTCTCCATATCCCAGGCTATATCTCTGCCAAATTTCATGACGATCGGTTCAGCGGTTTAGGCATGAAAACGTAACATACAGACAGACAGACGGACAGAGAGAGTTACTTTCACATTTATAATATTACTAGCTTTTTCCCGCGGCTCCGCCGGCGTAGTTGTTGGTTATCGCGTAAAAAAGTAGCCTATGTCCGTCTCCATATCCCAGGCTACATCTCTGCCAAATTTCATGACGATCGGTTCAGCGGTTTAGGCGTGAAAAGATAACATACAGACAGACAGAGTTACTTTCAAATTTATAATATTATATTAGTATGGATATAGATAGTCCTTTTTCCGATGTTGTGCCACCTTACTAAAACTTACATCTCGAACTTCAAGGTTAAAATCTGAGGCATTCTCCGCGACAACGAGAATATTTACGGAAGTAGTTTCATGTTGGAATATTTTCTTTTCATGCATAAAACTCAAGAGTTAAGCTTACACCGATCCTAACACGAAATAGTGCTTCAGAAAAGCAATAAAGATTACGTTACAGATAGCAGCAAGAAACGTGTAAGTAAAATTATATTTTTGCTTGCGTAAACTTATCTTTGTGCTATTTTATGCATAAAATATTATTGTATTATCAAGTTCTATCGCCTACAATAAATGTACCGACTGCAGTATAAAATAAGGAATAACTGTGAGGATTTTTTTTTTTTAATGCTTTATTAAAAAGAAATAAGTTCTTAATAATTAATTACAATCTAGCCTTTAAGAGTAATAAGCAATTTTAATCTAACTTAACTTTTTACGTGATAATTATTTTAAAACTTAGAATAGTGTTTGTTGCACTTTACACAAGTCCGTTACACTTTCTTAGAGTCTGATAGTTATAATAATAAAAACACTTTGTTCATGTGTTATATGTGTGTCATTGTCACTTTAATTTCTACACTTTTTACACTACACTAACTCAAAGGGTTGTGTTCGTTTTAGTCTTCGCACTATATTTGTGTTGTCTAGCAGCTGAATTGCCTCGACGTTCACATGTCGGTGGAGTCGGTGTTCATGGGCCTCAGCAAATTTTTGAATTATGTTGATGACGGGTTCCATTTTTAGGTCACGATGGAGGTCATCATTTCTTATATACCAGGGCGCATTTACAATACTCCTGAGTACCTTATTTTGGAATGTCTGTATCACTGTGAGGAATGAAACTTTTTATTTGAGATTCCCTTGCCTGATGCCAATATTGAAAGTACCTGTTTTGTCTATGTATATTGAGCTATATAAAAAGAGTAAGAAATGAATAGACTATTAACTACGCGACTAAAGTTTAAATGAACTGGTTAAAATTGAACTTTTAAAGGACTTTCTTGTGAAATCGTTACACTATGCTACTTTGTATGCAAATCACGTTTAATACGCGATCCAGCCAGTATCGTTAACGACGACAAAAAAGGCGAAAGAGGTCCTTATTTTTCCCTTATTTTTCTTTTTTTTGTTTGTCTTATTTACAGTTTTACGCTAGTGTACCTCCCTAAGGGCCGGTTGTTTCAAACAGTTCGTTAACGTAACATACGTACGTCAAATATTAACGATTACATAATGATGTTTAACGTACAGACGCCAGCACATCAAGCTACTACAATCTGTCAAATTTCTTTAATAGGATTTTCAACTTTATCACTACCGTATAAGGTTCAAGGTTGATTGAGAAAATGTGACAGTTTCGGGTAGCTTGACCTGCTGGCGTCTGTACGTCAAATACAAAGCGAAGAAGTTTGACGATCGGTTTTATATGCAGTGAAACAACTTCACTGCATATAAAACCGATCGTCAAACTTCAAATGTCGAAGAATAAAATGACGTTAACCAGTGGGTCACTGTAATCGTTATTTTTTAACGAACGTCAAGGGCATAGTTTTGTGAAACAACGGTTTGACGATAGTTAGCGCCATTTATGACGGATGCGCGTGCGTCAATTGTACGTGAAACAACCCGGGCGGGTTGTTTCACGTAAGGAAGGACAAATTCATGTTTAAGGTAAGGAAGGACATCCATTCAAATCAATTCAATGTTTAAGGTAAGGAAGGACAAAATCATGTTTATTTTTAGAACTGGCAATACTTGGAAAGCACGATAGGGATGCTTAATTATTAATTAGTTCCGGAGTAATGATCTAAAGCTCCCTGTGAAAGCTCCAGACTGCGTGGGATGTTCTAGGATTCCGCCTACGCACACTGCGACTCGTTCCTCGCGGGGAAGTCTTACTAATAGGGATAATGACTAAAAACATTTTTGTTTGTCCTTCATATAGATTATTAAAAATATTTGACAAGTATTTTTTCTTTTTTACGTAAGTAATCAAAACATTACAGCGATACATTGAGTTTAAATGTGTAAATGTGGCATGACGTCACTTCTCAATAGATTTTATACGTAGCTGTGACGTAACGAGCCCCCACTCCCAAGTTTAATGTGTTTTATCAGTCATTTTTTATTAATAAGATAAAGCAAAAAATACGTGTTCAATATTTTTTTTATTATGTGTTTGACGTGACGGACTAAACAGTTTTTTTCTTTTTTTTTACCCAGGATACATCCCTATTATGGAAACGTTTGTATGAGTTATGTTGTACTACATCCATCCATACTAATATTATAAATGTGAAAGTAACTGTCTGTCTGTCTGTATGTTACGTTTTCACGCCTAAACCGCTGAACCGATCGTCATGAAATTTGGTAGAGATATAGCCTGGGATATGGAGAAGGACATAGGCTTTTTACGCGATAACCGACATCCACGCGGACGGAGCCGCGGGCAAAAGCTAGTTTTTCTATAGATTTTCCCTCCAACCAGCACCCTAGACTGTAGTTTGATAAAGATATAATAAGTTTTCTTTTTGTTGATTAAAGTTCCAACAGCAAAATTTTTGGATTCTGACTCATACAAGTAATTAGTTAGCCTGTATGAGTCATACATAAGACCAAACTCGAATAAATACAATTTTAATTATATGGCATAATCAGCCATTAATGTTCCCACTGCTAGGACACATGCCTCTTCTATTCGAGGGAATGGGCTGTAAACCACCACACAGACCCACTGCAGGTTTTTAGTTCTAGGACATGCCGTTTCCACACAATGTTTTCCTTCACCGTTTTGTATTTTTATCATATGAAAATATACAAATAACTACACATAAGAAAATACTCGGTCCTGTTGACACAATTAGACTTGAAAATACCTAAAATAAACTTATCAGAAGGCGTTCTCAGTCAAGGAAAAACAGTATAAACAATAACAACTTGCGTGTTATTTTTATTCCAGCATCAGCGATTTCGATATGACCGCCTACCGCAAAAGTCATAGCAATCTATTCCTCTGATCGTACACGTAATGTGAATATTATTATAGGCACTGGCGATTGGTAATCGATTTGTTTCTCTCACAATCTATTATTTATTTATCGACCACACTACAATAGTGTAGTTAATAATACAGTAGAACGCCAATTGATGTTTTATTTAAATGCATTATTTCGTTTCATCAGAAATATACTGGCTATACCTACTTAGCTTAGGTATAATGGTGATATTTTTATTGGAATTTAAAAATGTTGAGTATTCTATAACTTGTATAGTACCACAGATTAGATAATAATTACTACGTAACTAGTACACACATTTCCAGTATAATCTTTTGGCGATTTGGAACTCAGAGGTTTCGTGTAGTTGTCGACGGAGGAGTGTAAGGAGAACAACGTTGATTTCACTGGGTGATTTTAATGCTTTTCAGATTACAATACCAATCACAATATTCACAAAGTAATGTTGGATGCGGACGCCAGCAGAGTATCATGTTTCATGTACTCTGTGGGCATAGACTAACTTCCTCTTGTCTTTTTATATAGCGTGAGTTTATATGACTCTCTCTATGGATGGCAAATGTTGCCAGCCTTAAATTATATGCCTATACTAATAAAGACCTGTTGCAAACAGGTGGAAGTTGTAAGGCTTGTCGTAAACCACGGAAATCAGGATATGTTATATAAATGATTAAATACAGATAAGAAAGGCGGAACGCCACACCACCCCCCCACGGAGAAGGATAAATGCCTAAAAGTAAAGGTAATCCTCGATTTTTCGAAATTTAACACGACGACCGGATCGTGTTGCCGTAGGTGCGTTAGGGGCGATGGTATCTGCGGTTGCAGGTTCAGGCTCCTGAGGTAGGTCCGAAGAAGATAAATCAGCCGCAGATGAGTCTTTGGTCGCAGGACGTTCCCCGTTGTCAGACTCAGAAAACGCAGGTTTGACGCGGTTTACGCTCACCACAACCTGTCTGCCCTTGATGTCCAAGGTCAGGGTCTTCCCGTCGGTAGAACGCTTTAATATAGCGAAGGGACCGCTGTAAGGAGGTTGAAGTGGGCGTCGTACCGTGTCATCCCGTAGGAAGACGTGGGAGGCCGAAGACAATGATTTAAATACAAAAACAGCTGGATTTGCGTGACATGAGGCTGGTATTGGTCGTAAAACGGACATCTTGTGTCGTAGCTGAACTACAAGATCAGCAGGGTCGTCGGGACCGTCTGTACCAGGAGTGGGGGCCAACATTTGCCCCGGCAAGCGCAGCGTTTCGCCATACAGCATCTCCGCCGCTGTTGATTTTATGTCTTCTTTGTATGCCGTTCGCATTCCGAGCAGGACGAGGGGAAGGGCCCGAACCCATGATTCTGTGTGGCACATGAGAGCTGCCTTCATTTGGCGATGCACTCGCTCAATCATCCCGTTTGCACAGGGGTGATAGGCGGTCGTCCTAGTGCGTTTTGTGGCGAACGTTGCCATGAGTCGGCGAAACAGATCAGACTCAAATTGAGTGCCTTGATCTGTTGTAATGGTTGATGGCACGCCAAAACGCGAAATCCACTCTCGAACAAGAGTGTCGGCTACTTCTTCGGCAGTGATGGACCGCATGGGCCACGCCTCAGGCCATCGTGAGACTCTGTCAACAGCAGTTAGACAATAACGATATTCGTTGCAGACGGGCAGAGGTCCCACGATGTCGATATGCATGAAACGACCAGATGGTTGGTCGAAGGTACCGAGGGGAGCCGAGATGTGTCTGGATACTTTCGCGCGTTGACAGGCCATACAAGCCTGAGCCCAATGTCGAGAGTCCTTCCTGATCGAGGGCCAAACGTAGCGTTCGACCAGAAGGCGAGTGGTTGTTCGTACACCGGGGTGACTCAAGTTATGAATCTTGTCAAACACCGCGCGGCGAAATGGAGGGGTCAAGTAAGGACGAGGCTTGCCAGTGGACACGTCACATAGGACGGAAATATTAGTCCCTGGAAGGGTCACCTGGCTAAATTTAAGGCTAGAATTTCCTTGGCGTAAGCTCGCGAGTTCTTGATCCTCCCCTTGTGATTTTGAGAGGGCCTCGTAATCTTCTTCTAACGAAATGGCCTCTATCCGCGACATTGCATCGGCGACGACGTTGTCCTCACCCTTGATGTATCGGATGTCCGTCGTAAACTGACCTATGAACGATAACTGATTTAGTTGCGAAGGCGGAAGTTTTTCTCGGCGCTGTACGAAAGCGTACAGCAGCGGTTTATGGTCCGTGTAAATCGTAACGTGCTGGACTTCGAGTATGTGGCGGAAATGTTGTACACTTTCGTACACCGCCAATAATTCCCGATAATAGGCAGGCCACTGCGTCTGCTGAGGATTCAACTTTTTGCTGAAGAAGGCCAGCGGGCACCATTGGCCGTTCACCTGCTGCTGAAGGCAGGATCCAATATGGATACTTGATGCGTCCGTATACAGGCCAAGGGGTACGCCGTTGACTGGATGCTGCAACAGGGTCGCGTTAGAAAGGCTCGATTTGCAAGCTTCAAACTGTACCAGAAGCTCAGGTGACCATACAAATGGCTTAGCACCTTTGCCATTGGTAGCGACAACAGCTTCGATTAGGGGAGCCTGGAACCGAGCGGCGTAGGGCACGAAACGGCGGTAGTAATTTAACATACCGAGAAAACGGCGCACGCCCTGTACAGTCTTGGGAGGGGGAAAATCCAGAAGGGCTTGAATGCGGTCTTGGGGAGGGCGCGTGCCTTCCGAGCTAATATTAAAGCCTAGGAATACAACCTCTCTGGCACCAAATACACATTTTGATGGGTTAACTACTACACCATAATCTTGCAAGCGCTTGAAAAGGATTCTTAGATGTTCCTTGTGAAGAGCCTCATCTGCTGAATAAATGAGGATGTCATCTACGTAAGGAAACACAAAATCGAGACCCCGTGTGACCTCATCGATGAACCGTTGAAAGGTTTGCCCTGCATTTCGCAATCCAAAAGTCATATATGGAAATTCGAAGAGGCCAAACGGGGTAATGATGGCGGTCTTGGGGATATCCTCTTCAGCAACAGGTATCTGATGATAGGCCTTCACAAGGTCAATAGTGCTGAATACCTTGGCCCCAGAAAGATTATGGGCAAAGTCGTTAATGTGTCGGACTGGGTAGCGGTCCGGTATGGTCCTGGCGTTCAAGGCGCGAAAATCGCCACATGGACGCCATGACTGGTCTTTCTTGAGGGTCATGTGTAGAGGAGAGGACCAAGCACTTTGCGACGGTCGCGCCGTGCCGTTCCGCACCATATCCTCGAATTCGTTTCTGGTGGCGGTCAATTTGTGAGGCGCCAAACGTCGAGGACGGCAAGAAGTAGGAGGTCCATCTGTGGTCCGAATGTGATGCACAGTGTTGTGCTTTATTTCCCGTGATAGTCCGGGAGGTTTAGTGACATCAGGGAACTCTGCTAGCACTTGTGCAAAAACAGAGTCCTGTGTATTGATGGTTTTGACGCTGGACTGTTCGCTGGTGGCGTCAGAAGCGATGATGGTTGAACCAGTCGTGCCATCAACTAGTCTCTTAATACGGCAGTCTGGCAGGAGGTGGTAGTGTGCTAGGAAATCTGATCCTATAATGGCAGTGCTGACGTCAGCAACCACAAACTGCCAAACAAAGCTACGGCGCAGTCCAAGGTCGAGTTTAAGGTTCACAGTTCCAAAAGTCTTGATAGTGCTGCCGTTGGCTGCGCTGAGTTTCCAGTCAGAAGGTTGCCTCTGATCTCGAAGCCAGCGATAAGGGTAGCAGCACAGGTCCGACCCAGTGTCAACTAGGAACTGGCGTTTGGTCTCCTTGTCTGTGACAAATAGACGGCGGCCGTGGTCCACTGAGCAGCAATCAGTTTCCGCCGTTACTGATTGCTGGGCAAGTTTTCCGGCTTCCAATCGCAAGGGTTTGTGCACTTGGTAGCATTAGTGCCATACTTTTTATGGTACCAGCAATGTTTGGCTACCGGGGTGCCGCTGCGGCTGTTGGTCCGTGAGGCAGGTCGATTTCTAGATCTGCCACGTGGCTGGCGAGCAGTATAATCCATAAAATTTTTGTTAAGTTGGATCAGGAGGTCTTTGATGGAGGGGTCTTCATTAGGCCCGGTGTTTACTGCATATACCTTCGAAGGACTAGGTGTCACCTCGATAATTTTGTCCGCTAGCTCAGCTAATTTTTGCAAGCTAAGATCCTCTTGTGCAGCCAATATTGCTTGTACCTGGGTGGGCAGTCGACGCATCCAAAGTTGTCTTATGATGGTATCATCTTTTGATTTACCAGCGAGAGATTGAAGATGCCTTAGAAAGGCCGTTGGCTTCCGGTCACCCAGTTCCTCCTCACTGACCAGGCGTTCAATACGCTGTTGTTCAGAAGTAGATAGCCTGCGAATAAGCTCTTGTTTCAGGATCTGGTACTTGTTTTCAGGCGGAGGATCCATGACGATGTCCTCGATTTCTCCAATTACTCGCTGGTCTATTGTGCTGATGACATGGCTG
Organism: Dryobota labecula; assembly: GCA_947523025.1. Lineage (NCBI taxonomy): Eukaryota > Metazoa > Arthropoda > Insecta > Lepidoptera > Noctuidae > Dryobota > Dryobota labecula. The sequence goes on from OX383303.1 coordinate 15,577,560, forward strand.
AACATAGTCATATCGCTTTTGATTCCGGCCAGGTGAAATTGGGCCTCCGCCTGGGCAAACCAGACTGCGGGTCGGTCTGCCCAGAAGGGGGGCAGTTTCACGGATATTGCATGCACGTGAGATAATTTCTCGAGTTGTTGTGTTGGCTGTATGCGAAGGCGTGCCTCGAGTGCAACATTCTGTACCCGCAGACTTTCAAGCTCTGCACGCAGTTCCTCGTCAGCCATGGTTGGTAGGCAAATTAAGAAACACCGAGATTACGTGTGTAGAAAATGTTAGGAGGCTTATCCTTCCCCGTGAGTTGGAAACAATCATAAACAATAATTTATTATACAATGCAAATACAATAAAATTGTAAGACAATTACACAAATCACACAGTAGAAAAATATGAGACAAATACAAATGCAGTAAAAGATAGCAAATAAAAGTATTAAATGCACACAACCAAACATGAAAATCAATAATATTTAGTGTGAACCATACACCTTATAGTTAAAAATGGTTTAATAGTGTGCGAGTTCTAGTCAGACATAAAATTACCAAGTGATAGCTGCTATTTCGAAAAACAAAAATCAAAAAATGTGTAAATTCTTGTTCAGCATTGTAAAAAAAAAAAATTACATAGACAAATCACGAATCACGATGCAAATTATTGTTAAATGTCCCAAACTCCAATCCACGAAAAGAAAGAAAAATAAAAGTTTTTTACTTGCGTTCAGGAACTGTCGTCATGTGTCACCTGTCAGGATGACGTTTTCGAGACGCCTGCCACAGATTGTCCAATCGAGATTTGATTTAGGCGGGCGGTCGATCGATGACGTTTCCGGTTTCCGGAAAAGAACCTAACGTAAAAGTTCGATGATGCACGATGACGAAATATGTTGAAAGTTCGGAATAATTATGAACGCACTTGCTAGCAAACACACGCACAGATGTTACAATATCGCACTCATAACACAACACTGTTTTTAACGTAGAATAACACTGGAGTCGTGATGCCGGTCGAATATAAACACGTTGACCTTGAGGTATCTATCGGCCGCCAGATGCCGATGCGTTAATCGAAGATGGGTGTTATTGCACCCAATGCACGCCGCGCCGCTGCAGGAAAAGACGAATCCAGGTGCAGTGCAGGCCACGATGCAGTCTTCACGATGCGTTGACTTGTGTCGTAAGTCGAGGGTCACCACTTTGGCGATTTGGAACTCAGAGGTTTCGTGTAGTTGTCGACGGAGGAGTGTAAGGAGAACAACGTTGATTTCACTGGGTGATTTTAATGCTTTTCAGATTACAATACCAATCACAATATTCACAAAGTAATGTTGGATGCGGACGCCAGCAGAGTATCATGTTTCATGTACTCTGTGGGCATAGACTAACTTCCTCTTGTCTTTTTATATAGCGTGAGTTTATATGACTCTCTCTATGGATGGCAAATGTTGCCAGCCTTAAATTATATGCCTATACTAATAAAGACCTGTTGCAAACAGGTGGAAGTTGTAAGGCTTGTCGTAAACCACGGAAATCAGGATATGTTATATAAATGATTAAATACAGATAAGAAAGGTGGAACGCCACAATCTGATCTCGCATTATAGAGAACTTCCGTACAATGAGAGGACAGCTTATACTGGAAATGTGTAGCTTGTTAAGAAGCTGTGTGTAACACAAATTTTTATTTATTTATTTCGTGAATTAATGATAAATTAAAATGACTAAATAAAATTAATATTAAATAACACGAACAGCGACAAAGCGAAAAATTCTGCAAGCGGTTAGATATTAAGTTTTGTATTGCAATAAACGTCAAATGTCAAATACGTTTTGTTGCTATTCTTGTCTAACACGTTGGATAATGTATCTGTGCACCTCGCTTGCACATGGATAGTGTGAAGTTGGCTAGCATAGACCACAGATAGCTATTTCTCTAGATAATATACGATTGAATTTTTTTTTAATATTTATTCGCCTGCTATACAGCCAGATCATTTTAAGAGCTTAGATTCGACGACTAAACTGAGGATTGAAAAATCTACCCTAAAGTAAACAAGTGTTAAATGTTTAGGACATTCCTGAAGATATCTATCTTACAAAAAAAAAAGGTCAGAACGAATCCACTTTTTGGTCACGTCAACGTGATAAAACCGTAAGAGATAAGAGATCCCAGCCTGGCGATATTTTTTGTATTTCTTGTGAAGACACCGCAGGATAGCGACTTAACAGTTAGGCAGACACAATGACAATCAAGTTATTCGTCAAAATGCTTTGTCAAAGAATTTTCAAGGGTAGGTTTTTGGATAAGGGGTTCCGAGACTTTTTCAAACATGTTTTTAACCCTGCTTTATTTATGACGAAGTTCTTGTTACATACCATACTTAGTGAACCCTCATGACAGGGTTCCATGCTCAAACAAGATTTACTAGGTACTTACTTATTACCTATTTATTGGTGCAGATGTACTTATCAAAAGTTTGTATTCGAAATTTTCGTCCCATATCAACTCGTGTTTTTCCACGACAATAAAATTGAGGTTAATTTTATAACTGTAGTCGTGCCTAGTTAAAATCTATTCAGGGCCTCAAGTCTGCTATTACAATAGTGTCAGAATGGTCTCTTCATTGTGAGTTTTTGACAGATTTGCCATACAAACACTGTCAAATACTCACAATGGCGAGACCATTCTGACACTATTGTAATAGCAGACTTGAGGCCCAGGCGGTTCACAATATTAAAGCCAGTGCGACGAGACTCTAGTGAACAATTTCTATGAAAACTTCATGGAAATTGTTCTACCAAAATCGCGTCGCACCGTCGCGTTGCGCCTGTCTGCGGGAGCCTTAAGGCGGTATGATCCAATCCAGAGCTCGAGCCGACTGAAGTAGGTAGGCTCGTGAAGTCATTGCCTCGCGCATTTAGTAAGTATTTAAACATAGTGATTATTTTAATCATTTTATCAAGACCAACTCAGCCAATTGTGCTAAACAATCATACCACCTATACATTCATATAAAAAATAAGAAAAAAACGTGTTTTGTAGCTTTGAAAAGGGGTAACTTTGTCTTTTTTTAATTCATTTATTTTTCAATGTAAGGTCAATGGGGCGAAGATCGTCTGTCGGGCAAGACCATACAGTAAAAGATACGATGAATTCTGAATAATTACAAAGATGGCAACCCAAGATACTTAAACGTAAAACTGTTTTAGTTTCTATTTTTTAACTCAGGTGGCGCTATTTATGACGCAAAGAGAAAAAATGACATTTGAAATTTAGTCGGGTTATCAACTTGCATTACGACCAGTACACGCTGTCGAAAAAAATGTTTTATGTGGTATTTTAAGAGTTTTCTAGGGATTTGTATAGGTAAGTTCATTAATGATTAATATATTTACCTAATTACTATATTAGAATTGAATTTAACTCATTTTTCACGAAATTACATCTGATGCAAAAAACTTAACCTCAAACAGCAATAGTGGAGAAGTCCGTCTAGTTCTTGGAGGCGAAGATCGGCATACGCCGGTCTTCGCCGATTTCAGATATCATAAACCTTTTAACCTTTTAATTTACGCCTAAGCAAATTTTGAAATTATATAATTATATGACCGTATAGATATTTGACTGTAACTTATAATTGATTATTCTATAATCACTAGGTACTACTTTGTGTTCTTGCTAGCCATATTACTTGCTCTAGTGATCGAAATTTTTTATGCGGCAGAAAGGTATATGGTTACGAGAAATGGCTGCAAATTTTATAAAAGTGAATATCTATGTGGTTCAGCTCATAATTAAGTAGAATTATGCGGAAATAATTATTGTAATAGATTTGGTATTATTGACTTGTGTGACAGTTGAATGTATTAAAAATATAAGAGACAATTTATTTTTTAGCTTCCTTCCTTCAATTTTACGTTTTCATAAGAAAGTATTTATATAGGTATTCATGCTTTTTTCAGGTATCTCTATTATCAATATGGGCAAGTACCAAAGAAAATCCAATAGAGGATCATATTCTAAGGAGAAATTGAGAGAAGCTATACGAGAGGTTGAATGCGGTAGAATGAGTGGTTATAGTGCTTCAAAAACATATCAAATACCACGTATGACAATAATGGATCATGTAAATAAGAAAAGAACGAAATCTGTAACACTTGGGCGGAATACAGCTCTGTCACCCGAAATTGAATTTAAGTTAGCTACGAGTCTCCATGTAATGGAAAAATATGGGTTTGGGCTTAGCAGAAAAGAAGTTTTGCAGATGGTTGGAGATTATGTCAACCAAAATGACCTGATTACACCGTTTAAAAACGGTATACCCGGAAAAGACTGGTTCTTGGCTTTTAAAGAACGTCATGGTCTATCCATGAAAAAGCCTCAAGCTGTAGAGTACGCCCGAAAGAGGGCTGTTGACCCATTTATTATTAACCCCTATTTTGATCTCCTGGAAAAGACAATAAGTGACTTAAACTTAAAAAACAAACCGTCTGCTATATGGAACCTCGACGAAACAAGCTTTTCCAAAGACCCGTCTAAAACAAAAATCGTTGGTGCTAAAGGTCATGCAGCAACCAGAGTAATCTCTTCGCCTGGAAGAGATAATACTACAGTGCTACTTGGTGCCAGCGCTTCAGGAGAAAAAACACCGCCACTAATAGTATATAAGGGCAAGAATGTTTGGGATACATGGACCTCTTCCCAAGCATATCCAGGGACATCTTACGCCGCAACAAAAAATGGCTGGATGGAGACAGAGGTATTTGAAGCATTTTTTAAGAAAACTTTTTTACCTGCTGTCCAACACCAACGCCCGGTGCTTCTTATATACGATGGGCATTCCACACACGTAGGGCTGAATATTATTGAAGAGGCTCGCAAAGAAAATATAACAATCTTGAAATTGCCGCCGCACACCAGTCATATCTTGCAACCATTGGACATTGCAGTAATGAAGTCATTTAAAGACCGCTGGGATCCTTTATTGGTTCGTTGGCAGCGCCTTAACGTCGGGAGTGTTATGCCAAAAAGTGAGTTCGCGAGACTAATTGGACAAGTATGGGCTGAGATAGATCCTGAAGTGCTACGTAATGGATTCCGAAAAGCGGGTATATACCCTGTAAACCGTGAAGAAATTAAAGATAATCAGTTTGATAGCTTAAAACTAAGACATTGGAGAGAACAGGAAAGTTCACGAAATATTGTACAGAACGAAACCATAAAGAGGAACCCAAAAAGTTTGTTGACGTTAGTACTTAATTTGTTCAATGACATCCGGATGCGCGAGAGGCTTGAAGTTGTAGTAGTAAATAATAATGCTAATGAATCGTTGGAAAGTCATACACGAGACCAGGTAATTACGTTTGAAGAACTACTTCTAGAAAAAGTTAAACGTGGCGAAAGCTCACCAAAACCACCGCGCCGAAAAGTAGCTCCAGGTGCTGAGGTAATTACTCACAATGATGTTCTAGAAAAGATAAGGGAAGAACAAATACATAAAGCTAAAACCCATATAAAAAAGAATCTGAAAAAAGGTAAAAAAGACACACTATCACAATTTTCTCCCAAAATCAATGATGATGTTGTTTACTTGGCAAATACTTCCAAAAATGATTGTCAGTTGCGACCATTTACAGCTAAAGATGTAAGTAACCTACCTCCATGTTTACAGAAACAAAAACCTAGTTCTTCAAAGATAAAAATTATTTCTAATTTAGTCATTAAACAAGCCAATACCGAAGAAAAAGTGAAAGTTTACAATACTAGAAATCAAAAATATAACAAGACTGCCAAACTAAGTTTAACTGAAAATAAGTTTTTAGATAGTAGTATCCAACTAGCCAAGCACGTCAAATCAGAAAATAAGGTTTTGAATACGAGGATTCAACAACGCAAAAAAGTCAAACCATCGAGTACACGGAAAGGTCAGGTTTTCGATTCTGAGAACCTTTATGAGAACCCCAACCCAGGACCATCGGGACTATGCAAAGCCAGATATAGACGACGTTCTTCCTCTACAACTAGTGTTTCCGGTACGATCAGCAGCCATAGCGATTCAGAAGTAATGGATATAGTATCAGATAATACTTTAGACAACGATGAAGAAAATTGTTCTAACAGTTTACAACAAACTTTTAATATCTTGAAAGATATTGACGAGGCAATAGATTTCATACCTGAAATAGACCATGATAATAAAGATGTCTATTATACTGTGGACGATGTTTTAATAAACAGTACTAACAGTTTACCACAAAATGTTAATATAATAGAAGATATTGAAGCGGCAATAGATTTCACCCCTGAAACAGACCCTGGTAACGAAGATGTCTATTATACTGGGGACGATGATTTACTAAATAGTACAAACAGTTTACCACAAACTTTGAATATCATAGAAGATATTGACGCGGCAAAGGATTTCACAACTGATGTAGACCATACTAATGAAGAACATACTAATGAAGATCAGAAAGTCGTCACATATTATGCTGGGGACGACGTCTTAGTAAGATACCATGTCAGACAAAAATGGACATACTATGTGGGGCGAATTGAAAATATTAAATTAATAGACAAGGAATTCGTTTACTCAATACGATTTTATAAAACAATTAAGAAACCAAAACTAACATTTAGAATGACAAAGAAATTCGATCGCGATGATGATGTTCCTGCAATATTGATAGTGAAAAAAATAGATTTTACACAAGACCCCATAACTTTGAACTACTTTTTAACGCATTTTGATGAGGATTCGGTTTACTTTTAAGGTCTAATAAAATAAAAAATAGGTAGGTATTTCGATAACTGCCAATGCTGGTCCAAATATTATAATATATTTTTTAATTATTTTACTTAATCTATCTCACTGATTTATTGTAGTGGTTATTTATTTGAATACGATTTTTTTAAAGAACGTTTAAATAAGTAAGTTTTTTTTGATCTCTTAAAGTGAAGACTTAATAAAAAGTAACCAAAGCCAAACCAGTACCAAAGCTACACATCAGGTATTTGTTAAGTAAAAAGGCTACCTGAATAAACAAAAAAGTTGGTTTTGTTAGTACATTTACATACGAGTTGCGTCTCAGTTTTTCGTACTTAATTATGTAAACTTTCGTGATTTGAACTACTTTTTAACGCATTTTGATGTGGATTCAGTTTACTTTTAAGTTCTGATTCTGTAATTAGAATTTAAAAGTAAACCGAATAAAAAAATAATACCAATTTTTTACTGACTATTCCGTAATAGTCAGTAAAAAATTGGGTAGATATTTCTATCACTGCCAAAACCGGTGCAAATATATATCTGACTGATTTAATTTAGTGGTAACTTATTTGAATCCAATTTTTATAAAGAACGTTTAAATAAGTAAGTTTTTTTTGGATCTCTTAAATAGTAGACTTAAAAAGTGAAAGTAAACTTAAGTAAAACTTATTACCAAAGCTGTTGCAATTATATTTTTGATTATTTTCCATTAGTTATTTGTTAATTAAAGAGGCCCTGAATAAAAAAAAAAATTATAGTTTATTTTTGTGACCCTCTATTAGATACGAGTTACGTCTCAGTTTTTCGTACTTAATTATGTAAACTTTCGTGATTTCTATTTTCTAAAACTGAAAATATTATATAAAAATAAAAGCTGATTTACCATAAAATGATTTTTTGTTAAAGTGATGAAATTGTTTTTTACCCCTGAATGGCGAAATATGCCGAACTTACCCGACAAACGCTTCTTTTTGCAATTTATGCCGATTGGAATCTATAATAAGAATATCGACAGCACACATTGAACTGCTGTTGCACACACACGCGTACGCAATGTCTGTATTCGTGTAAACCGTATATTTCTAGGTTTTTTTTCCACTAGACGGTTTTATCCGACATGGTAGTGAAATCCGTCTATTTCGCAATTTTTTCAAAACTAGTGTTTATTTTATAAACTGATAACGTAAAAGTAAATTTGACAGTTTCTATTAATAGTCAACTAAATGATCGATCACCCAATATAATAAAACTTGCCTTAAATATTAAAGAGATGGCCATTTCTGGCTAATGAATTGAATTTTTAATGAAGTATGCCGATCTTCGCCCCATTGACCTTAGCAAAGTTAATCTAATCGTGTTATTAAAAGCGAATGCACGTGCGCCAGAAGATAAATCTTTTTTTCTGAATTTAATTTTTATGTTTCCCATAGATTAAAAAAACTAGTAATTAAGCGCGGTCTCTGTCGGGTCATACCGCCTAGAAACCTAGTAGGTAAGATAAGTTCCAGTAGCCCAGTAATTGAGGACGAATACGATCGTGAGATAATAGATGCCGAGATAAAACACTTGGTGCACCGTTTACATGATTAAAACAATACATTATTAAAACATGTTGAGAGAAAATGTTGCGAGCTTTATTTTGGCGTGTTTACTTTGTTTTGTTGACTTGTATTTTCATCTTTGGATATGGGTAGGATGTGGCTTGAAAAAAAAGGGTCAACTTCAAAAGTAAAGTATTCGCTATTTTTACATCCTTTGATTTAGAACGAACGATCGAAAGAAATGTAAGTAGGAACTCTTTACAAAACTTGTTTCCGTTTCATTCCATAAAAAAGCTTACTCATCTAACAATACAGAGCTTTTTTATAATCTGGATGATACAAAAACAACTACCTGCCCAAGCCAAGAAAAAATTCAAAGATACATTTGTTTGGTGAATTCAAACATGATTAAAAATGCGCGGCACGCATAGAGTATAGCTACAGTAGAAAGCCTGAACAGTTTTCGTAGTTTTTCATGTAAACGACGCGACCCGACCATAGACAATGGCATGTTCGCACCCATATTTATGACACGACTGCGGATCAACGCGTAGAATCAAACTAGGTTAAGTTAGTGAAGTCCCGATAGGCGATACCACTGCTACTTGTGGTATCACTGTAATTATTTCCGTCTATCATACGTATCATAACGTATCGTATACGTATAGGTAACATGATAATAACTTGCGTAGTATTATAAGGTGCTTTGTGTGCGTTAGTCGATTACGCACTCTGTTAGTCGAGTCCATACTCCATTGAAAGTGCACTAAAGCTCATGCTACGGTCTGTACGCGTGCCAATGCATACATTAATTCAAAAGGGTTAGTGAGTTTCCTATTATTACATGATGTGTGGCAAATGCTATAGTTGACGACCATTTATAATCATGCCTCCCGAGTTCCCGACATAATGTGCAGCAGGTGTACTTTCGTAGTCCAATAACCACAGGTTCATGATAATAATTCAGTATCATTGAAGTGGCGACCCCGTCGTTATCTTTCGCCATAATACGTAATACCTACGAATTCCGGCATTATGAATTTCAGTATTATTAACATCCATTTGCCTAATATTCAGATTCAAACAGTACTGCACTGGCCACTACGAGATCAAGGGTGTGTACTTGTTCTTCACCAAAATAAAAATGATAAATAAAATAATCTCCACCTGACAGTTACAAATATTAATACAAACCTGCACAGACTGAAAAGTACACTAATTGTTCAAATCTATACCCAAAGTCTCAAATTCTGATAATTTATGTAAACAAAGGGGATAACATAACAAAAAAATATCTTCGTAATGGTAATTCACATAAAATTGCGAAAAAGAAGTTCCATTTTCTTTTAAGTACTGATTTTAAGAAATAATAATAAAAAAATAATCATACCATAATTATTTTTATAAATTTTCGGTTTTAAACAAAGTTATTAATAAAAGGAGATTATCTGGTATAAAATATTTTATGATACTGGTAACAATGCAGGAGATCCAAACATTTTTAAATTTTGTACATCTTCAACAACACTAATATTACAACTTTCATATATAGATTCATATTGTAAGTAGCATATCTAGCCACATTTTGGATGAAAGCGGCTATAAACTGTTTCAATTAGAAATCGATTTTGGGAGGCCTACATCTAGCACTGGGCTTAAAAGGGCTGATTATAACCATCATATACCGTCTCTCCGTCACACTACACAAAACATTGTTTGGCAACAGTAGTTTGCATAGTTCTTATAATTAATTCACTTTAATTTTATCGATGATTATTTACGAAAACATTTATAAGATAAAATGATTTGCTCCACTGTCCTGTCATTTTGACAGTGACATTTCTTGACATTACTTTGTTTACATAAATTATCTGAATTAGAGACTTTGGGTATATACAGTTTAAAAACTAAGGGGACTCATTTTAATCCTTTTAGATAAAAGATGTATGAGGTTACAAAATCAACATCACATACATACCTACAATTCCTAAATTAAAAACAAAAGAATAATCCAAATACATACCTGAGTCCCAATCCAAGTTTCTCTTTGAACAGCAGCGGAGTAGTAAATCCATTCTTCTGTAGATAGGACACGGTCAGATCTGTTCCGTGCATATCCAACACTGCACCGGAATGCTCAAATCTTGGGCTCTCCAGCTTGTCAGCCAAGGAGAAGCCCCGGCCACCTTCAGCCTCATCGTCACCCAGGGCCCACTCATCGGAATATAGCTTGCGTTGTTTACGTTCACGCTAGGGAGAAAACAAGCAATGTTTACTTCTCTATCTTTGAGGGAATATTATTTAAAGAATAGTTTCCTAATGTCCTGAGTGCTTATTTTGAGTGACATTATTGCTGACCTATTGTTTTCTCAATGATGTGGCAACTGAAATATGTTTATGTTTGAAAAGAACTTTGTTGTGCAATAATTCTGATTATTGTGTCAATTGTTGTTATTATTCCCTTTGCAACGATAGTATTGCCAGGAATTTAAAAGTGAAAACATGTTACATAACGTCATCTGACAGCTGATTGGGATGCTTTATTTTATTCTGACCTTTAGTTAGTTTGCGAGGCTATAAATGACCACTATTCAAACAAAACTGAACTTACTAAAAAATTATGACTATTTGTGTATAAAAATGTACCTATATAGGCAGCAAAATTAATTTCCCAACCTAATCTAACTTTGAATAAATAATTACCATTAATTCCATTGGTATATCCCCATGAAATATTAGGTTGCTTGAATAAAAATATTTCAATGTTATTGTATGTTTGCCTCATCTGTAATATTTTCTCAGCTAGAAAAGTTGACAATACGGCGCGATGAAGTGATTAGTGACTTTCACTTTTTAACACCTTTTGTGCCAGGTTTTGTGTATGAATTTTCTTTATCGTTTTCCGATCACGTACAAAAAATGCATCTGCAAGACTGTTTAGCGTCTCGCGTTACGAAGTAGGTTATTTTTTTCCAGCCAAGGCCAATGAAATACAAATAAAAGAAGTGAACCTAACTTGTAACAATAAAACTTTTGATGCGAGGGCTGTTTGCTTGCGGTCTCGGCGTAACAAAGAGCGGTCGGCCGCTCGACAATCGTGTCGTATCCTATTTAAATCAATATGCAAGTGTTTTAGACGATCGAATCGACTCTCGCCCAGCGTGTAATTGTTCGACGGAAGATTAGTCAAGTAATAAAGTAGATTGCTCGCGAGCAGCGAGCGGACTCGGGCTCGACGTGTAGCCGCAGCGCAGCGCGCACGCCCCTGGCCGCCTGCTCTCCGCCAGCCCGCGGGAGGGAAACGCCTTCGACACTCTGTCCCTACCAGATGCCCACAATGCCTCGTGCGCCGAAGACGTCGCTGGCGCGCGCAATTTATTGTCACGTCGCTCATTATCATCGCCGCTGAATCGCAATGCCGCGATCTCCGGAACTATTATAGATTTTGACACCATCTCGCATGCGCGAATGCATACAGCCGCCGCGTTTTAAACTCGGCCGCGGCGTGATCACAAAAAACTAAGTCCGATGACCCTCAATGACTACCATCACACACAAAAACCACATTCACATAAAGATTCCTATCGTCATCCCGTAACTTTCGTAAATCGATACACGATGCAGCGATGCACCATTTCATGTTTACGTGATCCCAGATAAAGCCACCATGGCGTCACCCGGGACTAAATACGTAAAAATCTAACAATAAACACTCACCAGCTGTCTTGGAACTTGTTTTTTAGCATTCGGCAGTGTTTCCGACATGTTTATGTTAGTCAGAAACACTGCACCACCAAATTAACACTATTTTACGTAAATATTTTACACGGAGCACGAGAAAAAGTAACGCAATCCACCATTTGCAATAGTCGACACTGCTGCCAACCGTGCGGCGAGCAATCACTCCGGTAAACTACTGGAGGTTGGTACGACATGAAATGCCCTATTGGTTTATTTATGAAATAAAATGGCGGGAGCGTTCAAAACATCGCAAAATCATTAATGTTTTAACTAAAATCTTGTTAATATACTAATAAATGTAAAAATATTTTGATTTGACTTGTTTCCTTACAAAACTAAAAGTAATACAAAAATAATGCAGTATTGTACAGATGTTTTAATTAACAAATATACGTAGAGCAACAACTAGTCAACTACAGCCAAGTCCAAGCCCAAGTCATTAGACTTGGGTCAATTGACTAAATTATAATTTAAAGAATAAAATAAGTGCTGAGCTCATTATTTTAAAATATTGAATTCACTTTGAAAAATAATAGATAGGTAGATGCACTATGTTTTTAAATTATATTATTTATACTGGACACTGGGTAGTACACTGGACAGAGGGGTTGGCTGATTGCTGTGACTGATTATCAGTCATGATCATTTCATGTATGACACAACTTTCAGAGGGCTGTACAGGTACACACGGCTACAAATCAAGCTATAACTCTCCAGTTTAGGCTGATCTCGTATTGTATAGGATTTCCGTACAATGAGAGGTCAGCTTATACTGGAATTGTATAGCTTGATTTGTGGCCGTGTGTACACAGTGATACAGTGGATACCAGGGCTTGTTAACGTTACCAAATAACAAAATAATAACCGTTACGTAACGTTAAATTTCAATGTTATACCTACTAACGTTACAAAAATTTAACGTTACTTGATAACATTACCAGTAATATAACGTTAATTTAGCTACGTTGGCGTTCTGTGGGTAAGAATCAAGCAGATTCAGGCAACGTTTTGATCGGCACGGCATCAGGGAGGCGCGAGGGCGGGCTCCCGCACGCCAAATGCCTCAGGCCCCACAACTTACATCTCACCCGTTTAAAATAATGATAAAATTAATATGTGCATAAATAACGTTAAATCGATTACCCTTATTTTAAAAATAACGTTAACTCTGTCAATACACGGTAACGTTATGAAAATTTACCGGTATTTAAAGCCCTGGCTGGATACAGTGGTTGACTACAGAACTGCGGTAAACAGAGTTCAGTTTTTTTTTTAGATCTCATAAGATAGTCTTCGTACTATGATTGTAGTGTGTTGATTTCCACAATAAAATTACAATAATAATGAAAAAGTACTAAATCACGTACATTGCAAACACTTTTACAATATTATTCATCGTTCATGAAGGTGAAGTGAAAATATGTATTTACGCTGGAGGAAACATCAAGCGGAAGTAGCACAGGTCTGCAGGAAGTAAGGATGTTAGATGTGTAGAGGTCGTCATTTAATATGAGTCATCTTGTATCCCGGGTTCCTTCATGGATCCTAAAGTATTATTTTAGTTTTCACAAAGATACTGTATTTTATCAAAGTACAGAATGACCAGTATACTTTCATTGGCAGTAAAATAAAGAAAGATATATTTTACTGTGTACATAATTATTATAATAAATGAATAAATAAATGTAAATAAACGAACATTTTATTTTACTTACATTAGTAATTTTTCATGGCATGCAGAGCTGCTATGAAAAATCAAGATAATAGGTTGAACATGTTCTGTTCATACTACTTGATCTGTGCTTGAAAGAAAAAAAGAAAGAAAGGTTCTTAGAAGATATTATTGAAAGTGATAAATTTGGATATTTAAAGAAATGGATTTATAACGCTTAGGTTAATAATTTAAATCACTCTCTTGAAATTAAATACATATTAACAGGGGTAGAAAAAATCGGTCGATTTTGGACTTAATCTTCAACAATTTAAAGTTTAAAATCGTTTGGAGAAATTTTACAGTTTCGTGTAGCTTGATGTGCTGGCCACTGTACCTACTGTTAGATTTTTTTAAATAAAAAGAAGACCAATTTGACATAAGACTTTCTTTTTCGATTGGTATGGTCAGCAACGAAAGTCGTTTAACACTGTTTTTAACTTACTGCAAGCAAACGGCTGGGACTGTATCTTCGGACTCATAATGCGACTATTAGGTAGATTTCATCAGAAAAAATCTACCTATTGGTCTTGTTGGATCATTCGGTTCCCTACAAAATGGTTGAGTTGGATGGTGCTGATCCATGCGTCATGTTCGTGAACGGGCGCCGTCAGTTGGGACTGGTCATCTCTTGACTGTCAGGGCTTATTTTTAATAAGTAATTTTATATTTTGAATTGTTTTATTAGTTTTTACATTGTCTCACATATAGAAGCAACAAGAATAATGTACCCAGGATTATGTACTATCATGATTTAAAAAAGTGTCCTTGGAGTTTCTTGTCCGTTCTTCTCCATATTGATCTACGTATTGGAATGGGCAACTAGCTTCAACTTTTGACTAACTGACCGTCTCTTTGACAATTTAAAAGTGCCTGTAAACGGTTTAATTGAAATAAATGCTTTGTTTTTTTTTTTTGCACCTAAAGTTGAGTTTTCCGAAAATTTCACCATAGGAGGTCTAGTTAAGACTCCTAGAACCTAAATCAACCGCCGGTTAAAAAGTTTATATTTTTAACCGGCGGTTGATTTGGCTTTTTACTTTATATATATATATATGTATATATATATATATTTAGCCAAAACTCTTTAGGTCAAAACTTAGGATGGGCGGAATTCGTCGGTGGGGGGCGGTTTTTCAAAAAGTTTTTTTCAGTTTTTTGGCCATAACTTTTTTCCTATGGAAAATGTTTAAACTTTTTAACATTTTTATCATTCCGAGTAAGAATACGGAAAACTTTTAAATTGAAACTTTTTTGATGTAATCCCTAACTTGAGGAGGGGGTAGAAATTTCAAAAAAAATAGAAAAAAAATCATATCTCCGAAACGGTAAACATTATAAGCGTCACAATAATTTTTTTTGAAAGAAAATTGTTTACTCTACAATTTTTAATTTAAAAGTCTAGCGATAAAACTATATTGACCAAATCGTTTAAAGGTCAAAATGGATTACTGGATAAATTATTAATTATCAAATGGATTAACTGAAAAGGGTACGTATTAAAATCCCGAAATTTCATAATAACTATGACTGAAATACCGATGTCCAAATGCCCGAAAGGATGAAACCCCGAATGGACGAACTTGGAAGTAGCGTTCGCCGGCCGCCGCCGCGGCACCGCTCGCTACGCTCGCTCGGCTCACGCGTGGTTGGTCACAGTTCTAACCTAACCTAAACTATTTCACCCAGTTAAAATAACGAAGCATAGGTAACTACAATCGGCCGCAGATTTTTTTTCACTATTGTCTAATTATCTAAGTGCAGGCAGATTGTATGATTCATCATTTTGAACTGGGTGAAATAGGTTAGGTTAGAACTGTGACCAACCGCGTGTGAGCCGAGCGAGCGTAGCGAGCGGTGCCGCGGTAGCGGCCGGCGAACGCTACTTCCAAGTTACTCGCAGAATTTTATGGATCTTCGGGATTTTAAGCTTTCGAGCAAATGAACAAAAAGACATGTGGGTTTTTATAGATTTGATATTCTAAAATTACATCTAGCAACTTTTGATCAGTCGTTCATTTGATGTCACTTACATTGGGATTCTAAAATTTTTCTAAATAAAACATTTGGTCATTTAAATTTTGTTATTTCGTTTATTGTTCTTTTGAAATTGGCTCGAGAAAGTTTTGATTTTCTAATATGCAACCCAATAAAGAATTTATTTATTTATATTTTTTATAAGAACATGGTGATTGTTTAGAAAAAAAAAATTGCGGTATTATTTAAAAACATAGGTAAACATAGGTAAACTGTACTTAAAATTATGTATTTAATAAATAATAAAAATAAATATATACCTACCTATTTAATTATATATTTTTATTCTATAAAGTGTTTTGTGTGCAGATGATTATATAAATAAATATGTAACAACAACTGCGCAGCAAACTTCCCAAATTGATTACGCACTTATGAGGAAAAAATGTTGTAATTTAGAGAATATTTAATAAATCATCCCTCTCGCACATGGTTTATATTTATGTTTACCACTGAGACTAATAACAGAAATCACAGTAAGTAAATAACAATAATGACTTAAAAAAGAATAGGTATATTAAAAATAATAATTAAAAAAAATACATTGGCTAGTTTACATTCTAGAATTTAGAAGAACCTATTATCATAACGGTATGGTACCTCCATAATAATATGTATATCCATAATAATCCTCCTAATATATAACGAAACAAGGCGTTTTATATTTATTACGGTACCGTTAGTTAGCGCTACTCCAGCACTGAGACGGTACGGTGGCCAGCACATCAAGTTACCACAAACTGTCAAATTTTCTCGTTCTATTTTGAACTTAATCGTCAACAATTTAAAGTTTAAAATCGTTTGGAGAAATTTTACAGTTTCGTGTAGCTTGTGCTGGCCACTGTACCATACTGGTATCTATTTAATTTTTTAAAGTTATTCGTATAATTATTGAAATCAATAGTACTGAAATGCCAGTATCCTGCCAAGCCGGTCGATTCTGTAAAAATCTCACCGTTTATAGGATGTATCTATTCAAACACGAAATATTTTAAGAGATACACGTATAGATGGTAAAGAAGACATAGAAACGATTTTTTTTTAATATGAGTATATTATTTAAAAATTAAATATTTTAAAATTACTTGATGTAATGATTCATTATCAAAATTCACCGCGTTCGTGCCGCCACCGTCGGCGTCGTCGCGAATTTTGGAAAATGCAACTCCTCTGCAAAATGTCTCGAGCAATTTTGAAATTATAATAACTATGTAAAAATGTAAAACGCTTAGATAAAATATATTTTTTCACTGCTATGGCTTTTTTACCACCTATACATGGTCCTCTTAAAATATTTCGTGTATGAATAGATACACCTTATACATATATGTGAACTGAGCTTGAAGTGAACTGTCATCCTACCGGACGCTATGGAGTTAATAGATTGACAGCTTACTTTGAACTCACTTCACCTAAGTTTTCACTGTGAGATTTTTACAGAATAGCGCTAAAGGACACTAGTAGGTACCGTCGTCTGCCTAGCCTTTTCACAACTATGTTGGAGTCGGCTTCTAATCCCACCGCAGAATACCAGTATTTCACATGGAGCAACTGACTATTTGATCTTCACACCACACCCCAGTGAAATGAAATGAAATCGTTTATTCTGTGAATAGGATATCGGAATTTTTTACACGTCATAATAAAATATAAGCTATATAGATGGAGTCGACATTACCTATCTGACTAGCCCTGAGAAAAAATGGCGAAACAAATACAGGGGTCAGTCTCTTTTAAAGTCCAGACATAATATTGGTCAGTGAGGAGTCCTGAGGACCTCATGTGAGGATCATGTAGATCCGTGTCTGAAATGGTCTTTTGAGGAAAGAACCACACAAATTTGAGTGGACTTGTCCAGTCAGTGCAAGCATTTATCAGTAATCGTGTAGCTCAACTCAGGACTTAAGGAGGTCAACAACTCGACGAACAATACCAAAGAAAGGACATTTGGGTAGGCCGCACTAAGTATTCAAAATGCCAAACCATCATTAAAACTAACTGAGAAATAAAAATAAAGATAGATAGATAGAATACTCTTTATTATGTACACCATAAAAATTACAGATATAAATGTAGAACTGTTACATAGGTTGGATAGGGTGGGTGGGGATTTTTTTTTTTTTTTTATGTTACTGGGGGGTAATACGATACCCTTCCCCCGGATTCCCTTTACTCGAAACGAGGTGATCCGGCAGAGAACTAAAGTTGTAGACATAACTCACAGAATAAGCAAGCTGAAGTGACAATGGGCCGGCCATATTAGCCGTAGAATCGATGACCGTTGCGGTAGACGTGTTCTTGAGTGGAGACCGCGATTCGGCAAACGTAAGGGCCTCACAGGTGTCCTCAGGCTAGGTGGAGCGACGATCTTCGCAGGGTGGCTGGTAGCAGGTGGATGAGAGTTGCCGAGAATCGAGCTGAATTGCGTGCAATTGGAGAGGCCTATGGCCAGCAGTGGACTGCTATAGGCTGATGATGATGATGACGATACGATTTGGTAAGACTGGTTGGTGGACTGGAAGATTGCTGGTACCGATTTCAGGATATACTTACCTGTAATCCAAGCCCTAATAGCTAGTGACCAATTCTTCAGACTACTAAGTAGCCTATAGACTTTTCTTGCGTTCGTGTATTTACTAGGCGCTTTTGTATCAACACGAAGATGTCAAGATAGTAAGTCATAAAATAATAGGCGCTTAGAAGAATTTAGTCATGTCATTTTTATTTTACTTGACTTTTTTCTTCCAAATTACGGTTCTTCGACACACTAAAAATGTTGTAGTTTTCTTTATATACGTGACTTAAATATCAGTAAAAATAGAGAACCAAACAGAAAAATAAATCCGATGACAAAACAAAGAATTCTGAGTCGAATTGGACGTACTTAAACGAAAAGGATTCAATCCAAAACCTAGTCAAAAATTAGTTAAGTGTACCAAACTGATGCTAAATATCGATACTATCGGTGACTAAAATAGATCCAAGCAAAAAAAAAATCATTTTGATCAACCTCAACACCACATGCACGGAAATACATAATAATTATGTTATATTTTCTAAACTTCAAATGTCAATATCTCTAAAAGAACTTTGTGTGGATTGGATCCTTTTCGTTTTATGTAGGTACGTCCAATTATGTAAGAGTGAATTTCGTAAAAAATGCAGTTGACTCTTTCTACTTTGCTGACGTTCGTACTGTCTACACAGAACGTTATTTTTACTCTTCCGGCGACAAAACGGTGCCCGTGCTAAGCCAGCAGATGGCAAAACCCAATAACACTGTCCGAGTCGGGAATCAAACCCCGGCGTGTGTGTTGGATCATTAAGTTCCCTTCAAAATGGGTGAGCTAAATGGTGCTGATCCATGCGTCATGTTCGTGAACGGGCGCCGTCAGTTGGGACTGGTCATCTCTTAGCTGCCACGGCTTATTTTAATTTTTGAATTGTTTCTATTACGGACGCTTCTAACGTGCACGTCTTTCTACATTGTTCTCACATGTATAACTTCAACATGAATGATGTAACCCATATTTTGTAACAATATTTTGTTTTAAAAAGAGTGTCCATGGAGTTTCTTGTCCGTTCTTCTCCATAGGAACCTACTACGCTTTGGAATGGGCAACTAGCTTCATCTTTCTGACTGACCGACCCCTTGACAATTCAAAAGTGCCTGTAATTGGTTTATTTGAAATAAATGCTTTGAGTTTGAGTTTGAGTTTGAGTAGTAGCGCTTGTAAGTTTAGAAAATCTTTATTTTATTTTATTGTCATTAGATATCGATCAAGGTGGCGTTCTAAAGTTTCTGCCACCCCCATGGGAAGAATGGCGTGAGTTTTTGTATGTATGTATATCGATCAAGCCTCTGGAGTTTGGCTAGTAAATTTAAATTGAACCTGTTTTTAGACAGAAAACCTAGACTTCGTCACATTCGTGAATCCAAGATAGCCAGCGAAGCCAAGCTTTCATCTGAGTAGAGTAGATGAATAATAAAACAAACATGTTTTTGACGGCTCGGTTGGCGCAGTGGTTAAGCGATTGACTGCTGCACTGCGGGTCGCGGGTTCGATTCCCGCACGGAACAAATATTTGTATGACCTACAAGTAGTTGTTCCGGGTCTGGCTGTTTGTGTATGTGAGTTTAAATGTTTGTAAACGCACCCACGATACAGGAGAAATTCCTAGTGTGGGGCAACGTTTAAAAAAAGAAAAAAAAGAATATTTATTAAGTAGTACTTGATCAATAAAGTTACTTAAAGTATACAAAAATTGCAATATTCGAGCTATTATATACCTACACAAATAAATAAAATTGAAGCATCTGCTTGTAATGTCAAAATAAAAGCTTTTTACTTAACGCATAAGAAAGTACGGTACTTAAAACAACAAAACAATTTTAATTTTTTTTTTGTGTCTGTCTGTTTGTTCCGGCTTATCTCCGAAACGGCTGGACCGATTTTGACGGGACTTTCACTGGCAGATAGCTGATGTTATAAGGAGTAGCTAAGTTTACTTCAGATAAAGCTATAATATATTATATAATAGAATCAGTGTTAATACACCAACGTTGGTCACCGTACCTAACTTATAAGAATTATGTTATGTATAAATTATAATTTAAAAAGTCTTACTTTGAACGCTAAGTACCTTCTTTACAATTTATCCCCACTATTGTTTCATACAATTATTACGTTGACAAAGGAATTTAGTTCTTTGTCAGTAATTTAGTTCTTTAGTTTCGTTTAGTCTACCTATTGCTTTCATAAATCGTTACAAGTGAAAACACACCTTTTATTATCTTGACCCACTAATAAATTATAAACATTGATATTAAGTAGGCAATCAAACCCAAACTCAAATCATTTATTTCAATTAAACTATTTACAGGCACTTTTGAATTGTCAAGGAGTCGGTCAGTAAGAAAAATGAAGCTACATGCCCATTCCAAAGCGTAGGTACCTATGGAGAAGAACGGGCAAGAAACTCCATGGACACTCTTTTAAATTAAATTGTTACAAAAATAATTATTAGTTACATCATATGTTGAATTTATAACGAAATGTGAGAACGATATAAAAAAAAAGTAGGTACAAGTTAAAATTGTCCAGAGTAAATACAAACAATTCAAAAATAAAAATAAGCCGTGGCAGCTAAGAGATGACCAGTCCCAACTGACGGCGCCCGTTCACGAAAATGACGCATGGATTAGCACCATTCAGCTCAACCATTTTGAAGGGAGCTAAATGATCCAACACACACGCCACCATCAGCGAGACATCTGAATGAGCATGACATACTCTCATCCGCCAGGGCACATAAGTCAATGAAGGACATATTACCCGGTCAATGGTAGCTCTATAGTGCAATAAGAGGGATTGTGGATAAGTTATACCAGCCGCACGGGTCGATTGATCAGGTTAAGCTACGCTTACCGCGGTTGGTCTGTGGATGGGTGACCATCTTTGCATACCAAAACCCCTCCGTGTCTCGGAAAGCACGTTAAACCGTTGATCGCGGCTGTCATTTGTAAATCTTTGACAGTTGTTACGGGTCGTCAGAAGCCCGAAAGTATGACAACCAGTATTACCAAGGAGTACCATCGTGTTACCCAGTTATTGGGTCGTGGAGGTCAGATAGGCAGTCGCTCAGTAAATAGGTAAACATCACACATATTAGAGAACGTTTACTCATTTCACAGAAATCGAATTCCCATCTCTCAAAGTAATTCTGTAATAGTTCAAAACTGGATCTTCTATCTCATGCTCGCTATCCACCGCCCCATTTTCTTCCAAAAACTCCGTGTGGCCTCTTAGCCAATCCAAATACAACTTTAAATACCTATCGTTAGGGTCTATGTCCGTGTGCCCCAAGCAAAATATCCTATAGGCATCTTCGCCATATTTCCCGATGCCGCATAAGTCACTTGCTCTGCGCCATTTTGAAGAAACAAACTGATAACTGAGCTTCCATATCATATGACCCCTTTTCCTTAATCCCAGGTTATCAAAAAATCTTTCTAAAGATACTGGCGTGTCATTTAAAACATGATAAGGTGTTGGGTACTGCTCGAAAAAGGTTTTCATGTATGGCCTGGCAGTTTTGCCTGATGTTTTCGTTAGGAATATTGTTGCTATTAACATCGCCCAGGGGTTCGAGGAGAACTCTTCTTCAACTACATAGTGTGGTGATACTGGTATTATTCGTGGTGTGATGTTGAAAAAAGGTTGTATTATTATAGGTTCTTGTTCTTTTATAGTCAGTTGTGATAGACTCAGTTCTTCAGACTCTATGGATGCTTGACTCAGATCTTGAGATGAATCCAATGATTTGGTGGGTGAGCAAGGCAGCTGTATTCGAGGACTTATAGCTGTGAGATTCTCCTCTTCATTGAAGAATCTGCTGATACAATCCAAGTCTTCCATGCTTCTGTAAAGAACGAAACGAGAGTTAAAATCGAAATTCAGGAAATTAATACAGGCTGCTTTTTAAATTTAGTGTAATTTTGAGAAAATTTTATAAATATTGTGTACACACGGCCACAAATCAAGCTATAGGTAAATTTCCAGTATAAGCTGACCTCTCATTGTACGGAAATCCTATACAATGCGAGATCTGTGGCCGAGTGTACCATCAAAAAAAAAAAAAACGGGTTTGGGATAATTATACGGTCAGCCACGAAAGTCGATTAACACTAACTTTTACTGTACCTAAGTCATTTAAATTGACACAAATTATTTTTAGCTATACTGTTTTATGTATTTCAAATCAAATCAAATCAAACGTTTATTTGCCAGAAATACATTGTTTTGGTAAAGGTAAGATCTTATAACCTAGGTTCCTTGTATTCTGCCTGCAAGCAAGCGTGCAAATTTTTATCAAGTTTACATAAACTCTTATTATATTAGTATTATTCTTATATCAAATTATAATGCATTTTATTCATGATTATATTTGATAGTATGAAAGTACCTATACCCAAAGTCTCTAATTCAGATATTTTATGTAAACAAAGTTATGTCAAGAAATGTCACTGCCAAAATGACAGGACAGTGGTGCAAAACATATTATATTTGTTTTGTAAATAATCATCTATGAAATTAAAGTGACTTAATTATAAGAACTATGCAAACAAAATACCGTTGCCAAACAATGTCTTATGTAGTGTGTCGGAGACACGGCCTATGATCGTCATAATCAGCCCTTTTAAGTCCACTGCTAGACGTAGGCCTCCCAAAATCGATTTCCACTCGAAACAGATTACAGCCGTTTTCATACACAATATGAATCTATAAAAATGAGAGTTGTAATATTAGTATTGTTGAATTTGTAAAAAATGTGAAAATGTTTGGATCCCCTGCATAAAATATTTTATGATACTGGTAACATTGGGGCATTGTTACCAGTATAATAAAATATTTTATACCAGAAAATCTCCTTTTTTAAATAACTTTGTTTTAAAACGAAAATTTATAAAAATAATTACGGTATGATTATTTTTAAATTATTATTTCTTAAATTCAGTACTCAAAAGAAAAGGAACCTGTTTTCGCCATTTTATGTGAATTACCATTACGAAGATATTTTTTTGATATGTTATCCCCTTTGTTTACATAAATTATCTGAATTTGAGACTTTGGGTATAATACTCCTCTCAACAAAATAGGTTCTACCTATCTGCAGTGCAAGTACGCACTTTGCATCGATAAGACATCGAGATCGCTAAGGTTTGCATTTTTATCGATTTTGTTAACGAATTTGGAAGTACGTAACACGTAAAAAGAGTAAGTACGGTACTTACTTTAACGATCGGTAGATAAACTCTAAAATTTTAACGAATTTAACGAAAATGCAAGTACGAAATGACATTTTGACAGTTGAGATCGCCAATTTACGATGTCGAGCTCGGTAATTTATCGACACCATTTAATAGCCCGATAAGCATAGCGATCATTACTAATCATGGATTTAGGACTTACGAAGTTATGACTTTATTGCAGGGTGAATCGAATTTGACAATCGCGACTCCACGTGGTATTTTTTTTAGCTTCGCAACGTTGC
Source organism: Dryobota labecula (assembly GCA_947523025.1). Taxonomy (NCBI): domain Eukaryota; kingdom Metazoa; phylum Arthropoda; class Insecta; order Lepidoptera; family Noctuidae; genus Dryobota; species Dryobota labecula. The sequence goes on from OX383303.1 coordinate 15,601,411, forward strand.
ACTTGTTTGCCCTATCTCATGATTTTTTTTAGAGCTGGAGGTGCGCAGGGGCGGGGCAGCCTCAACGTGTTTCATATGGAAATTTTCACTTTCTGAATGGAAAAAAAAAAAAAAATTACCTACATGTTGAGTATTACGGGTTTATGGGTTTCCTAAAGGGTGTCGAAATTTTCATTATTTTTGCGATAGGACGCACCATTTTCGAGATATAAGCAAAAGAAAAGAAAATATATATATAGGATGTATCTATTCAAACACGAATCATGGAACCGATTTAAAAAAAACTATAATTTAAAATTACTTGATAAAATATGCTGATTAATTATCTAAATTCACCGCGCTCGTGCCGCCATTAGTCGCCGCGTCCGGGCGGGTCATTCATAGAATAAGTAAGTAAAGGTTTTTTTGCAAAATGTCTCAAGCAATTTTAAAATTATAAGCGTAGCTTAAATTACAGTGTAGCTTCTTTCAATTATACCCATGAATATTATTTACAATCCAAAAATGTATGAAAAAAAAAATATTTTCTAAATATCTCGGACATTAGTCGTGCCACAGAAATCCCACCTTAAATGTTTTGTCTGTGGACGTCCTCAGTATTGCTATTTAACAAGCGATCCTTAACGACTCGAATCGGCCCACGATATCTCGATAAGACATCGAGATCGCTAAGGTTTGCATTTTTATCAATCTTGTTCGTATTAGTACTTAATGATCGCTATGCTTATCGGGCTTTTACAAGGTGTCGATAAATTACCGAGCTTGACAGCGTAAATTGGCGATCTCAACTGTAAAATTGTCGTTTCGTGCATTTTCTCTAAATTCGTTAAAATTTTAGAGTTTATTTACCGATCGTTAAAGTAGAAGTTACATACTTGCGACATCGATTCGATTCGATAAAAACTCATTTTATCGAGAATAATTGTCAAATTTATCGAATCGAGTCCTACGTACTTGGACTGCTGTAACGGTTGAAAATGTGGTCATATCGATCCTTCTTATAAATACAACCTGTATAATTCACTGATACGCCTCATACATCATTCATTTCAGCCGAAAGACGTTCACTGCTGGACATAGACCTCCCCCAATTGGGGGGGGGGGTTTGCTATAATCGCCACGCTTGGCAGGCGGGTTGGCGATCGCAGTATGGTGTTAAAAATGCATAGAGAACGCTGCTGCCCATTCTCTAGTAAGAACGTCTGATACGCCTAGAAGTTTACAAATAACGGTTTAAATCAACATTATTCTAAGCAGACATTATTACTGAAACCTACACAGTGTAGCTAATGAGTTTATGAGCCGAATCCTGAACTTGAGTTAAAAGAAACAAACAAGGTTTGGTCACAAGAACTAAGTAAGTACCTACGTGCGTTTGTTTAGTTAGTATAATGGAGCGTTTCCGTTGCGATTCGTTAGAAGAATGATTTTTTAATAATCATGGAAGGATATTATTTTCACAAAACCTATACAAACTATTATACAATTTAAGTGTCTGTTTGTAATGTCAAAATAACAGCTTTTCACTAAAGGCAATAAATGCAAGTACACACGGCCACAAATCAAGCTATACATTTCCAGTTTAGGCTGATCTCGCATTGTATAGGATTTCAGTAGAATGAGAGGTCAGCTTAGCATTAAAAAAAAAAACTGCCTGTCTGTCTATCTGGCTGTCGGCTTATTCCACAAATCCCCCCTGAAAATCCCCCTTAGGAGGAAAAGTGTAATCTATAAAAATCAGTCTAGAATTCACCCCCGATAATCCCGGTTAGGGGGGAAAACTAGAATTGAAAAAAAATAAAACTTATTCCAAGACGCCCCTGAAAGTGATTTTTTTTACATTAGGGTTTACTTTCCCCACTGAGGGGGATTCTCTGGGGATTAGTGAAATAAGCAGGGGTGAATTCTAGACTGGTTTTTATATATTCCACTTTTCCTCCTAAGGGGGATTTTTCAGGGGGGATTTGTGGAATAAGCCCTGGCTGTCGGTCTGTCCGTCTATTTGCTCTGGCTAATCTCAGAAACGGCTGGACCGATTTTGACAGGACTTTCATTTCTAGATAGCTAATGTTATAAGAAGTAACTTAGGCTATTATTTATATAAATAAGAAAAAATAGAATATAATAGAAACAAAAATATAAATAGGTACCTAAATATTGTAAAATTATCAGTTTGGTACACATTTTCTTAGATTAAACATCGAGTACCTAGATGTATATATTTTATTCTGTTTCAATTTTTACTTTTAACATTTCTTGCATGCAGACAATTTGTGTTGTATGTATTGTACTCGTGTTTGAGCAAATTAATGATTATCTTATCTTATCCTATCATATCTTATCTTTAAACAATCATGTTAACTGCTTTAAAAAATTACTTTCCTTGGTTTTTAAAGGTAGTTCTTTAGTAACGTTTTTATGTGTTGCCAGTAATTACAGTGTGCCAACATAAACTGTAAGTTTAACTTGTCCTACAATACTAGTACCTAGTCCTACGTATTAAGAGTTTATACTACCTCAGCGCTACCTCACTCTGTATCTCGCTCGCACACTATTGCTAACGGTTACGCGAGCAAGCGAGACAGGGCGGCAGGGAAAAGACTCCAAGGCGCCGATAGTTTAGGTGATTTCGTTTTACGGTGAAAATAATGGTCATTTAAAAAAAGTAAATAACATAAGACCTGCTTTATAGTTAGTTCAGTTAATATGCAAAGTTTCATGATGTAATTTGAAGTATTTTTTTAATACCAGCGGTTTATTGTTCGGTTTGGAGGTAACTTTGGTTTTTTTTTTCTATAGAGAAAATTTTATGGAATCGTGTTTTTCGTGTTCCACGGTCCACTAGCGCCACTCCTTAAAAAAAATATTATCTCGTGACTGAGAAGGAATTATGAAAATCGGCTCAATAACGAACCTCGGTAAGTGTGTCTAGAATTTTCTAATACCTTTTGCGGCCACATTCCTTTATACGACACCTGCAAGGAATAACATTGTAACTTATATTTAGTAACATACCAGGGGGCCAAGTCTACTAATTTACAAACGTTGCAATGGTCTCTTCATTGTGAGTTTTTGACAGATTTGCCATATAAACACTGTCAAATACTCACAATGGCAAGACCATTGCAACGTTTGTAAATTAGTAGACTTAGGCCCCAGTTACAATGTTATTCCTTGCAGGTGTCGTATATCGTATTTTTTTGCTTCGTGTCTCATTATGAAACTTTATAAAATAAATTATTAGAAAATTCTAGACACACCGAGGTTCTATATTGAGCCGTTTTTCATAATTCCTTCTCAGTCAAGAGATAATATTTTTTTCACTTCAGTAGCTTAAACATCTAGGTTTTGCTGCCTGAAATCAGTGAGCAAAATGCGATTTTGCTCACTGAGTGAGACAAAATAACTATTTTTTTTTTTTTTTTTTTCAGAAAGCCGCGAATATCTTATTCAGCCTTGGGTTGATCATAAAATTCGAAACATTCACACTCTATCTCTTTCCCGCCATTAGAAAGAAAGAGTACGAAATCGTTGCTTTCGAAGTACCGATTTTGAATTCGACCTCAAAGACAAACACGTTCGGAATTTCGTACTAACTAAAGAAATTTTGCAAAAAGATAGTTATGGCTTTTAATGTAATTTATTGAATTTTTAACTTATTGTTGTATTTAAACGAAAATAGGTATTTACTGCAAATAAAACTGATATTTAACCTGTAAATATTTATTATCTCCTAAAGTGTTCTCGCGGTTTTCCGACTAGTTCTACTGAACAGTTCTATGGTAGAAATAATGGGAAATTTTTCCTCACTAGTACTACGATATTAGGTATAACAAAATAGTAGAACTATTGGGATTCTCCATTCCCTCTATTCCCACTTGTTCTACTGAACAGTTCCACGGTAGAACTAATAGGAGTTTTTTTTTGTTCTCACTATTGTTGTACTATTTTGTAATATAGTATATCGCAGTACGATATACTATATTACAAAATAGTACAACTAGTGGGAGTCTCTATTTCCCACCTGTTCCATAGTTAGAACTAATGGGATATCGCTGCTGAAGTGAAAAGTTATGTGTGTTACACGAGAGCAAAGTTTTTTGCATCTCGTGCCTTTGAATCCCTCGCCACACTCATAATTCAACTATAGAATCATTCGCTACGCTCGTGATTCTAAAGTTCGCAGCAAAAAACGACTTTGCTCTCTTGTTGCACAAATAACTATTTAAAGGAGTGGCGCTAGTGGTCCGGTGTACACGCTCTTAATATTATGTTACTAATTCTATGGATTCTTTGTCCGAAATAAAAATCATTTATTATTTATTAATACAAAAGGTAAAATTTAAATAATAGAATACAAAAGACATCAAATTCGTTAAGGTGAAATAGCTTCTAATATAAAGGCACCTTAAAAAGGTCAAGCGAGAGACGCTGATTAGGCGTGAAATATTGCCCGTGAAAAAATGTTATTTGTAAACAAGTTTGTCATTTAAAATATTTCCGAGTAAAGTTAACACTTCATGCTCATTGTTCATTGTATAAAAACCCATTATAAAATTATTGAAAAATGTTTTTGTTTCAGCGTGATTGTTTGCTAGTAAAAACATCAAAATTAATTAAATATAGATACGAGTAGGTAATTTGGTTTGCCTTTTAGTGTAAGTAGGTACCTACATACTAAGTACTTAAATCAAAATAGTTATAACGCAGGGATAGCCATCCATGATTGCGCCATGATATTGTTACGTCATACGTCAAACAAATTGTTATGACAACTACATGCACAGATTATATCAATCCAGCGTCGCAAGAGTTGTTCAGTCAGCCGTTACCGACGGCATGGAATTTTTGCCATGTTAAATATTATATTTATTTTAAACTTTTAGAAGTATTGTATTTATTTTATTTCTTATTTTGTTATTTTTGTCTCATTATTTATGCTGCACCGGGTGACGTCATCACGTCAGCGCCGGCTGTCGCTGAAAACCAGCGCTGGGGCTCTGTCTCGCATAGGGTCGCAGCATTATGTTGAGCGATGGCAGTTTTGCGTGGATGTGGCGCATATTTTGTTATTTTTGTGTTTGTGTTCTTTCTCTGCGTCATGTTTGCCGCAAATAAACGTAGGTATTTTCTTTCTTCTTTCTTTCTTTCTTCTAGTTTTAAATCGAGACCGTATATTTGTAGAACCTTTTGATAACAATTTGAAATATTAAATATAGTCATTATCCAAATCAATGCTATAGGTACTTACTTAAACATAAACTTGAAAACTATAGCTTGGCTAATGTAATGGATAACTCCTAACTCAATTAGCTTTCCTTTAAATACATATATTTTAGGATTCAGTTGCTGTCACTTTAATTCACGCATAAAAGAGAAGCGGACCTACAACGCTCCCCTGTGGCATTCCATGCGAATTAAGCTTACAATTGCATTAAAACGCTTCCCCGAAATGTGGAAGAACATTTACAATAGCGAATCTATCCTGTCATTGAATACAGACGTAATAGCTGCTAGTACTTGTCAAACAACATTAATTAATTCATACACAGGTTGTCAAAAGCCTCTCCAAGCTGATACAGAGTCGAAAGCTTTTCTTAATATGTGTCCAGTGGAGTAATTGCGTAACACACTTACACTACTTACTTACAGTAGTAATGGGTTTAATTTTGACAGTTCAACAACATTCAACGCGTTATTTATGTTGTTGATTGTTGAGCAGACAAATTTTTCGAATATATGAGATGAAATGTTAAATTTCATGGTCTTCCTTTCATTTTAGATGCTATGTTATTTAGAAGCTATCAATGTATATGATTGAGCGTTCGGTCGGTACAGTAAAATTACAGGTTTTTTTTTTCACATTTGGCGGGTTCGATTCCCGGTTCAGACAGGCGATTATTTAAAATTCTTTGAATGCAGTTCGTATTGTTTTTAAAAGAAAAATGAAGTCTTCATTTAGTACATTTTTCTATCTACAGTATTTAAGGTACTTTCCCTCCATGTGGCAAAGTCGTGAGATGCCCTGTATAAGTATAATATAATCCGCATATTCACTCATACGCTCAGCGTTTAAAAGCTTTGATTATGTTTATTGGTGACAATGATAACTAGCGTTTAACTTGGCTGGAAAAATACGAAGACCAAATTGATCTTAGTTTTAATTTGTTTTTGATCAATGTTGGGGAATTAAACAATGTTTTGTAACTGTTCTACTTATTAAGTTAATTCTCGTGTCGTTTACAATTAAATTTAAAGTTAACTGAGAAACACAGATAATAATAGGTATTACATACTTATATTTTTACAAAATAGTTTTTTTTTTTTTTTTCAAACCGGTAGGAGTAGGCCAATCAAATTAGATCCATAAAAGGCGTTATGAGGAATTAATTTCAAGTAAGCTAGAAATCGTTTCAATACCTTAATTTGTTCCTATAATCAGAGTTTGCGCAATCCCAGGAGTTATGCATAGGGAGGAGATTTTTGGGAGAGCCAAGTAACTGCGAAATTTTCGCTCTTTTTCCTAACTTTTAATTTCGGCTGTACCAATGAACCGAATTTGAAGTTTTCGATGCTCATTCGACGCAGAATTTAACCCTCCTTATGTTGAACGGAATGACATTTTCCGTCGGACGTACCGTTTTCGAGCAACAAGTGAAAAACTGAAAAAAGAGCAAACATTTCGCTACACAATTCATATACTTAACCTTTCGGTATTATATTCTTACGCAGATACAAACTTGGTATATAGTAATATTTAACAAACTACTTAATTAGGGGACTTTAGACTTCTTGAAGACAACCGTAGTTTCCGAGGCTCGAAGAGAACTAACTTTTGTGAACTAACCGACTACGAAACATCATGTTTCCATTAGAAAACCAGTAAGAGTCAAATGAGATTCTTTTAACTTCATGACTACGCTGATACAAAAACCAATTGCGGCAATCACACTTTAAATTTTATATTTAGTATTTAAAATCACTACAAATCTTATTAATATTTGGAAATCATGTCACGATCGTCATGTAATTTGCCAGAGATATAGCTTGAGATAACTTAACTATTCATGTAATTTTTGACGTTCAAAAGTGCATCTTCGTGCCTATTTGAAATAAATGATTTAACTTTGACTTTGATATGGAGGACATAGGCTATACTTTTTTACGCGATAACCATCCACGCGGGCGGAGCCGCGGGCAAAAGCTAGTTATATGTATGTTGGAGAACGGAAGGTTTCTCTAGTAATCATCAGCCATATTTTAACTACTGTGGGCGTACTGTGGGTAGTGTTGGTTATTGCGCAATAGAAAAACCGAATTAAACTCAAAAGTCATTTACTCAAACTAAGCTGAGAATCAAAATTACATAAGACAGTCCCCCAAAACGCCCATCCCTTCACCACTTCCTAGTGCTTTAGCTGGGAAGAAGAAGTAGAGGAACAAACTCCCCAGCAGCACATCTGTCCGTTCAGTTAGAAGAATTTGATTCTATACAGTAATGGGTATGCAAAGTAATTAATGTTGGAACACGACACGAGTATACCGAACGCGCAACAGTTTCTAGACGTCTTCACTGCTTGATCGCCACCGATGCTCCGCACTGCACCACCGCACCGCACCGTTGCACCGTTGCTTGTCGAATGTGCGGCAATCACTTGTCGCCGGTCGATCGTTATGTTGTACTCCGTCGTGCGCCGCTAAACAGCACTGGTGTCCTGATCAGTCAAGACTCGTTGGCGCGAACTCCAATAACTCCATCGAACGCGACCAGATGGCGCTGGCGTACCGGACACAACTCGTCTCCGACATGTTTTATTATAAAAATAAAAACTACACAGTACTGCAAACGATGTCCCTACATTCGCATTGTTTGTAAAAAATAGGGATCTATGTACGTACTTTCAAAAGCAGCTAAAAGGTACCTCCACAAATAAACTGGAATTATTTGCATCAAAAAACTAGTTCATTCTGAAGGGGTCTCTGGGGCCCATCTGTTACTCGCGACCCTCATTCATACTCTCAATTGCAACTAGCACGGGACTTTGTCTGCGAAATTAAATAATTTACCAGGTTTTATTAGTGTGTTTAAATCCATACTAATATTATAAATGTGAAAGTAACTCTGTCTGTCTGTCTGTTACGTTTTCACGCCTAAACCGCTGAACCGATTGTCATGAAATTTGGCAGAGATATAGCCTGGGATATGGAGAAGCACATAGGCTACTTTTTACGCGATAACCGACATCCACGCGGCCGGAGCCACGGGCAAAACTAGTAATTTTATATAATAAAAATGAAATGTTGTTCGCTGGTAAGCGCTTCACTAGGCTTCACTTCAGAACGGCTGGATCGATTTAACATATTTTTGTTTTAAAATGTTCCGAATCAGGCTCTCACGGAGAGAAATAATTTAAAAGATGCCGGGAAAATTTGGGAAAACTGAAAGTGCATTTTCTATGGGAATTTTGTATTAATTATTGACATTTGGACAGGACATGGCAAAGTTTGTAATCAGCTAGTTGATAATACAATAGCAGTTATTAAAAGGCTTTGACCTCTGACCGTTTGATATTTCAGATGCTAATTAACCAAAGAGCTTACCATTAATTAAAATAAAATTGCGACAAAATAATGATGGGTGTGGTTGAGTTTGCAACTTTGTCAGGGTAAAAACAATTTGCATTTATAGACTAATTCTTTACCAAAATAACTTTGCGAATTGGGTTGTTTCCGTTTAGACAGATTTTCGTTTCGGCAGATTTTTATTTCGTCGGATTTTCGTTTCAGCAGATTTTGTTACGACAGTGAAAGTACAATCACAAGGAGCATTGATATATATCAATGACAAGGAGTGATAGTTTTTAAAGTGATCTGTAATGATTTGTAATTTATCACAAGCTTTTATTTTTTTTAATTCATCACAATCTATTTATTTATCCATACTAATATTATAAATGTGAAAGTAACTCTGTCGGTCTGTATGTTACGTGTTCACGCCTAAACCGCTGAACCGATCCTCATGAAATTTGGCAGAGATATAGCCTGGGATATGGAGAAGTAAAAAGGCTACTTTTTTACGCGATAACCGACATCCACGCGGGCAGAGCCGCAGGCAAAAGCTAGTACATATATATTTCAGCGATAACTTTGTAACTACTTTTATTAGGATCCGCATAAATACAAGTTTAAAAAAGTTGTTGTTATAGATATTTTTTACAGAACTGATATCAAAAGCAGTAGGTACTATCTATTTTTGCCAATGCTCCGAACTCGGCTGTAATAACAGCATATCAAGATTATTTCATTAATGAATGAGTCATTGTTGTCACAAGTGCTACATTGAGTTGTTACAAAGAATTTTTTCGTACAAAAAGTAATGTGGAAGGCTGGCACTGACGAGTGAATAACAGATTAAGAAAAAACCATCTCTCTTGTATTTCATTTTTCATGCCTTTTCACAAGAAAAAAAATTAATAAGTGCTAAATATCACAATTTAACCAAAAACAGTAATACATCTGTAATTGCAAAGGACATGAAGATTGAACGCATAATCCATGACTTAAAAGAAAATTTTATTTGTACAATAGAATGCTAGAATGCTAGATAATGGTGCCGATTCCCTTGTTCACAAACTAAACTAAATTTTAGTTCAAAGCATCTTTTTCTTTCTATTTCATTAAGAAAAGGACAGAAGATAAATTTTAGTTTAGTCCTGTCAAATTAATCAGCGCTTGACGTAAATTGACGTAATTTTAGTCGGCAAGTTTTTAATCACGTCTAAACTTGTATGGAGTAGTGACAGGCGTTGATTAATTTGACAAGACTAAACAAAAATTTATCTTCTGTCCTTTTCTTAATGAAATATAAAGAAAAAGATGCACTGAACTTAAATTCAGTTTAGTTTGTGAACAAGGGAATCGGCACCAATGTTTTTCGTCGGTAGATTGCCATTGGATTTGCATGACTTATAATTTGACGTTTTAGTTTTCACTAACGTCATACTATCTTACTATAATAATATACCTGTCTTTTATTTTGTACGTAGCTATACGTTGGAGGCAGTGACACACTGTCGAAACAAAAATCTGACGAAACAAAAATCCGACGAAATAAAAATCTGCCGAAACGGAAACAACGCTGCGAATTGAGTAACCTTAGACTGAACTGAACTGAAATTATATAAAGCCTTAGGGTAGATATTTAATTAGCAGCTTGAAATAAAGATAATCTTACGCAGAAGCATACAGTTTTCTGTATGGTGCTTTTCATCCCACGCTAATCATGAAAATGTCTTCAAGAGATTATAAAGTAATATGTTATGTAGGAGATATCATGTGTTATTAAACTAGACAAGAGCAGTTTTATCTGTTAGGAAGTCTTAGTAAGTATGATCTTGTTTTGAGGATTGCTTATTGATGGTATCGATATGGTATCGATATAGATAAAAAAAAAAAAATTAGATAATGATGAACGTAGATACACTAAGTATTCCAGATCCTTGTTTATTAAATCCATGTATTTAGGGTGTATCTATTCATACACGAAATATTTTAAGAGAAACATCGATAGGGGGTAAAAAGCAGCGAAAAAAAAAAATTATCTGTGTTTTATATTTTTACATAATTATTATAATTTTAAAATTCTTTGAGACATTTTGCAAAAAACCTTTATTTACTTATTCTATGAATGACCCGCCCGGACGTGGCGACGGTTCCGGCACGGTGAATATTGATAAATAATTAATCATCATATCAAGTAATTTTAAATTGTTAAATTTTTTGAATAATATACTCAGGTTAAAAAAAAAAATCATTTCCGTGGTTTCTTTACCACCTATAGATGTATCTCTTAAAATATTTCATGTTTGAATGGATACATCCTATATATTTCTACTGTAAATCTAGCATGCTAAATCTCTATGCCAAGCATCTCATCATCATTTCAGCCGAAAGTCGTCCACTGCTGGACATAAGCCTCCCCCAATTGGGGGGGTTTGCCATAATCGTCACACTTGGCAGGCGGGTTGGCGATCGCAGTATGGTGTTAAAAATGCATAGAGAACGCTGCTGCCCATTCTCTAGTAAGTCCCTTAGTCGCATTTTACGACACCCACGCGGCCACGGGAGGAAATGGGGTAGTGCTATTCTTTACGTCCGGCACTACTCGGTACCAAGCATCTATAATAAATTAAATGCTGAAGAAGTTTTTCACTAAATCAAAGTTATATTTTTCTCGCTATAGTTATTTCTGTTCTTCTTAGAATTAATCAGACTCAGAGGAAGGTACTTTCAAGTAAGAGGATTAGATTCATGGAAACCAGTCCTTCAATATAATTGCATCCTTGGATGCTGCTTTGATCAATGATCTGCGTAAGTGTGCTGTAATAGGAGCTCCTTTTCATCTAACATTGATCTGTTTGATATGCCTTTTTAGAGTTCCGTAGTCAACCAAGAACCCTTATAAATAGTTTCGCCATGTCTGTCTGTCTGTCTGTCCGCGGCTTAGCTCAGAAAATCTTACTACAAGAAAGCTGTAATTTGGCATAGGTATACTCAATACCGACAAGACCGATTATGGGTATATTAATCACACCGACAAAATGGTAAAATAAAATCTTGAAAAAAAAATTTTAATTGGGTACCTACCCATAAAGTGGGGATGATTTTTTTTCTCGTCAAAGCCGTAGTGTTGGGTATTGTTGGATAGGCCGTTCAAAAATATTGAGGGTCTATCAAAACTTTTTTTTTTGATTTAGGGATCCTTTTGCGAAATATTAAGCTTTAAAGTGCTAATTTTTGTTAGAGTCAAGTGTCCTCCCCCTGCCAGCTAAATGGTTGTATTTGGAAATGTGAAAATAATCACAGCAGTAGTATATGAACGAAGTTAAAAGGAAAACTATCACAGCTAAGTATAGGCTTTACAAGTTACCGAGTAATAGTAGACCAAATTACAAGGGATAAAATCCCAACAACGGAATCCTTCATTGTGCGTTGTCCGATACGCACTTGGCCGGTTTTTTATATTAAGGGTATATTATTCATAGAAATAATTCAGAGTGATAATTTATTATGTGAAGGTTAAAGTACCCTTTGTTCTCTGAAAAAGACCAATACATAGTACTGTGGCGATATCAACAATGCCACATGCGAACTACGCATCAAAGACCTGACGTCACAAATCCTGCATCGCGCTATCAGAGTTTACCGCGCGACTAGCTTATACATATACAATAGGGTGTCCCTTATATGACATTTTTTTTTTTTTCGATGCGCATAGCCTCTAATTTTTTTATAAATGCTAAAATATACTCAAATATGAAATTTCAGCTTTCTAGCATGATCGCAACCCGTGCCGACTGAGTTTCAAAGTTTATTTAAAATCGTGTTTTGTCCTATTATTCCGATCTGCTATAAAACTAATATAAATGCAACAAATTTGGTGAGTATGAGGTAAAATAAAATAAGGTAAACATTAATCTTTATTTCAAAACATAAAATTATAACAATCAGCCAGGGTAACTTCTCTTTAGTGTAGTTTTTTAACAGTCCAGATACAAATTTCTATGTTCCTGGGCACAGCGCAAAAAGCATTGTTTTTGCTCTTCTTCTGCCGTGTTAAGTAAGGTTTTGAGTTAGGAATGCATTAGACTGTTTTTAGGACGAATTTATAAACATGATGACGACAACCGAAAACCAAAAATTCTCTCTCTAACGTCTGCTCCAAAACAGCACAAGCTCCATTATAATGACCAGTATTTTAAGCTTTTGTATCGCAGCACATTATTTGAACTTTATTATTAAGGTTCTAGTCAAAGAGAGCAGATGAGACGGCTTTAGCTTGATGCTATCCAGAAGAACTCTCTAGTTTTGGCACTGCAAGAAGCTGTTCTCTATCGTCAAATGAATGAGAATATCTCTTCATTGTGAGTTTTTGACAGATTTGCCATACAAACACTGTCAAATACTCACAATGGCGAGACCATTCTGACACTATTGTAATCGCAGACTTAAGGCCCTGACGTAGTCACAGTCCATTGGGATGGAAAACTATTACCTGGATTGGATGTACGAAGTTCAAAAGAAGAACGTTTGCCCCATTATTGCTTCATTTGACGATAGAGAACAGCTTCTTGCAGTGCCAAAACTAGAGAGTTCTTCTGGATAACATCAAGATAAAGCCGTCTCATCTGCTCTCTTTGACTGGAACCTTAATAATAAAGTTCAAATAATGTGCTGCGATACAAAAGCTTAAAATACTGGTCATTTTAATGGAGCTTGTGCTGTTTTGGAGCAGACGTTAGAGAGAGAATTTTTGGTTTTCGGTTGTCGTCATCATGTTTATAAATTCGTCCTAAAAACAGTCTAATGCATTCCTAACTCAAAACCTTACTTAACACGGCAGAAGAAGAGCAAAAACAATGCTTTTTGCGCTGTGCCCAGGAACATAGAAATTTGTATCTGGACTGTTAAAAAACTACACTAAAGAGAAGTTACCTTGGCTGATTGTTATAATTTTATGTTTTAAAATAAAGATTAATGTTTACCTTATTTTATTTTACCTCATACTCACCAAATTTGTTGCATTTATATTAGTTTTATAGCAGATCGGAATAATAGGACAAAACACGATTTTAAATAAACTTTGAAGCTCAGTCGGCACGGGTTGCGATCATGCTAGAAAGCTGAAATTTCATATTTGAGTATATTTTAGCATTTATAAAAAAATTAGAGGCTATGCGCATCGAAAAAAAAAAAAATGTCATATAAGGGACACCCTAATATACAACATCCCGACATCAACCGTTGGGCAGTTGCCCACCAGACACAAACACGCGTCTGATCGGAGGATCCTCCCTTTACTATAGAGTATGAGTGAACTTTACACCCGTTCCTCATACCTCTAAAGTACCGTAGAGCCTATTTTCTGGACGATGTTATTGGATTTATGAAGACTCCTTGCCTGTCGTCTCGTCAATAATAAGTAGGTACTTACGCTCACCCCAATACCCTCGGAATACTAAAGAACTAAATTGGAGGTACCTGTAAGACAATAGGGGTCTAAAACCAAAGGTATGTAAACTGATAATGGGACAAGTCGACCAAAACAAGAGCAAACAGCATAGATAGCACCACTTGTCAGTCAAACAAATACTGGCACGAACAGAGATAAATACACCATCCAACAAGGTTGGCGTTGGCGACAAATGTTTGAATTAATGTTAGCAGGTTGACCAGCCCATCTGGGCCAACGTTCCGAGGTTCATACAGGATTTATAGAGCGCCCTTTTTTTCTAAAGAATGACCTTCTTTTTTAATGGCCTCGCTCCTGGACTTTCTATAGTACTTTTATGTATTGAATTTTCTATGAATTTCAAACATCGTTGCTCGTTCATTTTGAAATTACGCTACCTACGTAAGGTTTACTTTTACAAAATAATAGCATTTGTTATTACAGATTCACATTTTCTAAAAATGTAGAAATGTTTGCAGAAGTAATTTTATAAACAGCACTTCTACAAAAAAAAATACTCTCAATTATATCAAGCCCCTGGTTGCCTCGTTGGTCTAGTGATCGCAAGCGCTACTGCTGAGCATGAGTTCCTGGGGGTTGATTCCCGAGTCGAGCAAAGTGTTATTGGGATTATCCATCTAGAATTTCACAGTAGCATCCCGCAATCTGGATTTATGCCCAGTTGATGGCAAAACGCTCGCCCCCTATTATATGGGGCTTAAACATATAGAGGTAAGGAACAGGGTGTAAAGTTCACTCATTCTCCATAGAAAAGGGAGGATCCTCCGACCAGACGGGTGTTGTGGTTGTGGGTGGGCAACTGCCCGACGGTTATGTCAGGATGTTGTGTATGTCGGAGAAAGGTAGGTTTCTCTCGTTATCATTAGCCATATTTTAACTACTGTGGGCATATTGTGGGTAATGAACTCCACGACCTCATTCCACCGGCCCCCTTCTACCATCGGACATCTAGACTCACTGCAAGTTACAACCCCTACCTAGTTGATATTCCACCAAATCGCACTAAGCGTTTTCAAACGTCTTTTATAATGCGCACAGCAAAGGAGTGGAACTTTCTGCCTGCGTCTGTGTTTCCGAACGCATACAACCCTAATCTATTCAAAGTGAAAGTGAACAGGCTTCTTCTGGGTAAGCTCACTCCATCGTAGACTTTGTCTCTGTCACCCAGACCTAGACTAAAGTCAAGAGCAAACCCATAGTAAAATAAAAAATGAATAAAAAAATGTTGGTTATTGCGCAATAGACAAACTGAATTAAACTCAAAAGTCATTTACTCAATCTAAGCTGAGAATCAAAATTACATAAGACAGTCCTCCAAAACGCCCATCCCTTCACCACTTCCTAGTGCTTTAGCTGGGAAGAAGAAGTAGTGAAACCAACTCCCCAGCAGTACATCTATCTGTTCAGTTAGAAGAACTTGATTCTATACAGTAAGTGGGTATGCAAAGTAGGTAATTAATGTTGGTACACGACACAACTATACCGAACATCACTTGATGTGCTGGCCACCGTACCTAATGAACTCTTTAGAAGGTAGGTACGGTGGCCAGCACATCAAGTTACCACAAACTTTCAAATTATCTCGTTCGATTTTGAACTTAATCATCAACATTTTAAAGTTTAAAATCGTTTGGAGTTTGACAGTTTCGTGTAGCTTGATGTGCTAGGCCACTGTACATCAAATTCTAATTAGTTAACCCACAACTTGTTCAAAGAAAGCATTAAATAAAGATAAGCATCCACGATCTTAGATCATTGTGAAAGTCGCATTACTGTCGGTCAGTGATTCTTAAGTGATGCGCGTACGCGAGATAAGAAGAAACTGTTGCAGTGCTGCCAGGTCCATTCGAGTGTTGGGCGCTCCACTCGAATGGACTCCACCCAAAAAAAGTGCTAGATTCCGCTAGACAAGTGTGATTTTAAAATGCGCTAGACTTTATGCAATTTTTTAAATAGCGAGTTAGAAATACATAAAGAAATATTGATTGATAATTTATTATTAAACAAATTAATATTGAATGCAATACAAAAGTCAAGATCAATAGTCAACCGACAAATCACCATCGTCGCCGTCGGTTGCTTTTGTTGATGGATTTTCAAGACTCCCAGATCCAGATGGCCCTGGCTGTGCTTCTGTAGTATCTATATTGCGCTGGGCTAACCCCAATTTATATTTTTTATTATTGCCAATTTATCTACAAAATACTATTACTGACAAAGTACTATGTCTTACAAAATATTATTCGTTAAAATGGTAATAAGAAAATTCCTAATTATGTAGGTTACAATTAATTACCTATCAAGATACCAATATTTTGTTAAAAAACTAGGAAATATAGGAATCAATTCAACGGATGAAAACATCGAAATACCATGCAGTTCCATAATTGGAGTCATTAGCTCTTGCATCCCTCCAACAGGCAGTTACGAAGGCGGAAGTATCGGCACTCAATAAAGCTAACAGGTCAAGACATAGAAGATATGAGAGAGATATCATGAGAGACTTGATTAACCACGCCAAGAATAAACCAAGACATGAAAATTATGCAATCTTAGACGGAAAAACCATAACCAAACTCATCAAAAACCACAGGATGTGCTATCTCGCACATATTCACAGGCGTTGTTGAAGATTGAGATAAGATTAGAAAGGTTGTTAGCGAGATTTACAAGAAACCTGAAACGGATAGTAGCGTGACTTCAGACGAAGATAATGGAAACATCAACACAGCATAGCAGTGAAGGAAGGCAGCTGGACTCGAGCCAACCAGGCGACGACGTCATTAAAAGATGCCCTCCCGATAAATATCACCCGTCTCTCCACTATTCCATTGCTTGCTTAAGGATGCATATCCGGTAGGCTATAATAATCCTTCCATATCCTATGGGCACGTCTTCCCTACCATTATCGTGCCCCCCGGTCTACTCCTTGATATACAATGGCCACTGTAGTCCCATGAAACATGAGGCTCCAGGGGCTAGTGTGAATCTTTGGGTTCATTCGAGTAATCGAGTCTGGTTAAACCACGCTGGGGTCGGTGCATTTCATTCATTCATATCAAGATACCAATATTTTGTTATAGCGCTAGATTTTCCGTTAGGACGTAACAGAAAATAATGGGAGTCGATTGCCCTAAAATTGCGCTAGATCTAGCCCCGAAAGCGCTAAATTGGCAGCACCGAACTGTTGTATTGCAGTGTTTTTATTAGCACTCAATAAGTAAATAGTCAACAACATGTTGTAAGTGTTGTAGTTATTCCCAGTGTTGTGTTTAGAATAAAAACAGTTGGAAACTAACAATGGTAAAAAAGTATAACAAAAGAATGCAACCAATGAAAGAGAATAATTACCTAGGCGCTACAGATTGTAGGTTTTTAGGGTTCCGTACCAAAATGGTAAAAAGGAACCCTTATGGTGTGACTCAGTCTGTCTGTCTGTCTGTCATTGCTGAATATCTCAAGAACTACTGATGCTAACGACTTGAAATTTAGAATGGTTTTAGATGACGTTTGCCCAACTATTTTTCAAATAAGAAACAAACAAAAAAGTTTTTTTTTTTTTGCAACAGGGACTGAAGTAGGTCTTAAAAATTCGAAATGCGGCTCCTAGGGCATGTTGGGTATCTTAGGAAAGAGCGCTGTTTGCACATTCTCAAACATTTTTTCTTTTTTCTTTAGACCGCATAGTTTTCGACTTTGATGAAAAATTTGAAGATAAATACCGTACCTAAGCTAACCTAACCCCCCTTATATCCGAAGTTTGCATAGAGAAAAATCTGAAATTATCCTATGTGACAGAAGCTTACAGGAAAAATAAAACTATGTCTCTAAATAGCACGCTTTTTCAGAAATCAACAAAAATTACATTAGTTCCTTTATCTGTCAAGAGATGGCGATGACCTAAAACTACAATATTCTACACCGCAGTGTTAAAATTCTCTCCTTTTCACTTTCTGTTTTTTTCTCTCTTTGTTTTTTTTTTTTTTTTCTTCTTTTACTCGCTGATGAAAATATATAAACATTTAACGTTTCACAACCAAAATTTCCTCCTTCCTACATATTAGCTGATAGCAGGTTGCTTTGGGCATGGGGAGTCTCAACTCTAACAAATTATAATTAGTCTTGAAAAAATTTACAGATGGTATGGCATAGGTTAAATTATGAAATTAACAATCAATAACAAATATTAGTAAAAATCAATACTTCCATGTTTAATGTTGATTTATCTATTTACAATCATAAATCACGAGAATGATACCTAGTATCTAGGCCATCTCCTAGATGGCGTTGTAAAACTAGTCTCTGACAATTAGTGAGTCGCTGATGCTGCCATGTGTTAAAAAATCAAGGAAAAAAAATAGCCAGCTCAACAGCTAGCCTTAGGGAGGTGTCATTTCTTTATATGGGATTGGGTATCTGTACGTAGTATTATATTATATGTGTTTTGAATGAAGCACAGTTGTAGCTTTTCTGGGCAGCAGTGCAAGTACGCACTTTGCGTCGATAAGACATCAAGATCGCTAAGGTTTGCATTTTTATCGATCTTGTTAACGAATTTGGAAGTACGTAACACGTAAAAAGAGTAATTACGGTACTTACTTTAACGATCGGTAGATAAACTCTAAAATTTTAACGAATTTAACGAAAATGCAAGTACGAAATGACATTTTGACAGTTGAGATCGCCAATTTACGTTGTCGAGCTCGGTAATTTATCGACACCATGTAATAGCCCGATAAGCATAGCGATCATTACTAATCATGGATTTAGGACTTATGAAGTTATGACTTTATTGCAGGGTGAATCGAATTTGACAATCGCGACTCCACGTGGTATTTTTTTTAGCTTCGCAACGTTGCACTTGTTTGCCCTATCTCATGATTTTTTTTTAGAGCTGGAAGTGCGCAGGGGTTGGGGCAGCCTCAACGTGTTTCATATGGAAATTTTCACTTTTTGTATGGAAAAAAAAATTACCTACATGTTGAGTATTACGGGTTTATGCGTTTCCTAAAGGGTGTAGAAATTTTCATTATTTTTGCGATAGGACGCACCATTTTCGAGATATAAGCAAAAGAAAAGAAAATATATATATAGAATGTATCTATTCAAACACGAATCATGGAACCGATAAAAAAAAAAACTATAATTTAAAATTACTTGATAAAATATGATGATTAATTATCTAAATTCACCGCGCTCGTGCCGCCATTAGTCGCCGCGTCCGGGCGGGTCATTCATAGAATAAGTAAGCAAAGGTTTTTTTTGCAAAATGTCTCAAGCAATTTTAAAATTATAAGCGTAGCTTAAATTACAGTGTAGCTTCTTTCATACCCATGAATATTGTTTACAATCCAAAAATGTATGAAAAAAAAAAAAAAACTAAATATCTCGGACATTAGTCGTGCCACAGAAATCCCACCTTAAATGTTTTGTCTGTGGACGTCCTCAGTATTGCTATTTGACAAGCGATCCTTAACGACGACTCGAATCGGCCCACGATATCTCGATAAGACATCGAGATCGCTAAGGTTTGCATTTTTATCAATCTTGTTCGTATTAATACTTAATGATCGCTATGCTTATCGGGCTTTTACAAGGTGTCGATAAATTACCGAGCTTGACAGCGTAAATTGCCGATCTCAACTGTAAAATTGTCGTTTCGTGCATTTTCTTTAAATTCGTTAAAATTTTAGAGTTTATTTACCGATCGTTAAAGTAGAAGTTACATACTTGCGACATCGATTCGATTCGATAAAAACTCATTTTATCGAGAATAATTGTCAAATTTATCGAATCGAGTCCTACGTACTTGCACTGCTGGTACGGAACTCTCGGTTCACGAGTTCGACTCGCTCCTTGAACGGTTTTTTTATTTATTTACATTTGTAGCGTTCGCAACTAATTAAATGAATGGGTATTCTATTCATTGATTGCAGTATTTTTTTTTTTAATATTTATTACGAGTATGCATGGTAATAACAGCCGCACGGTTCGATCGATCAGCAGTGCTATTCTGTAACCATTTCACCGTGAAAACTTAGGTGAAGCGAGCGTGAAGTGAGCTGTCAATAGTGTCAATCCCTTTCCCTAGCATCAGGGAGAAAGACAGCTTACTTCAAGCTCACTTCACCTTTAAGTGTTCACGGTGAGATTTTGACAGAATAGCACTACAGGGCCTCAAGTCTGCTATTACAATAGTGTCAGAATGGTCTATCATTGATTTCATAATTGTTGATTTTGACAAGTTTGGTAATCTACTAATATAATGGCGTCATTATGATTTTCCAATGGTCAGCCACTGACACTCCATTGAAAGAATTGGTAATCTCGTACATGATGACAAATGAAACTTCCTACTAAACTTCCAACTTTCTACTACTTCAGATTGCTTATAACACTAATAAATAATATGTAAAAATATATATAAATTAAATCTGGCATGAATAAATGTTAAAAATGCCATTGTAATATAATTCTATTACGAGACCATTGACCGACCAATGATCGACCATTATGAATTTAGCAGATTACGAACTTTTAGCAAAATGACAATGGGATCGTGTTGGAGTGACGAATTTACAAAATTGGAGACTTGGGCCTCAGGTTAGTTGGTCCGTGGATGGGTGACCATCTTTACATACCAAGACCCCTGCGTGCCTCGGAAAGCACGTTAAGCCGGTGGTCCTGGCTGTCATTCGTGAATCTTTGACCGTCATTACGGGTTTTCAGAAGCCCGAGAGTCTGATAACCAACCAGTCTTACCAAGGGGTATCGTATTATCCAGTAACTGGGCTGTGGAGGTCAGATAGGCAGTCGCTCCATGTAAAATACTGGTATTCAGCTGCATCTGGTAAGACTGGTTTTGGCGGCACGGTTGGCGCAGTGGTTAAGCGATTGACTGCTGCGCTGCGTGTCGCGGGTTCGATCCCCGCACGGAACAAATATTTGTATGATCTACAAGTAGTTGTTCCGGGTCTGGCTGTTTGTGTATGTGAGTTTAAATGTTTGTAAACGCACCCACGATACAGGAGAAATTCCTAGTGTGGGGCAAAGTTTTTCAAAAAAAACAAAAACAAAAAAAAAACTGGAAGCCGACCCCAACATAGTTGTGAAAAGGCTAGGCAGATAATGACGATTTGTTATGCATGTATGCAGTTAAATAGCCTTTCAATTAAAATCATATCGTCCGATCTGGTACAATCCCCCACGTTGTTTATGTTTTCCTTATTTATTATGAATTGTCAATAAGTACAAATAAATAAAATTGAGGTGTTCGTTTGTAATATCAAAATAACAGCTTTTTACTAAATGCATTTCCTCCCGTGGGTGTCGTAAAAGGCGACTAAGGAACTTACTATACCCAAAGTCTCTAATTCAGATAATTTATGTAAACAAAGTAATGTCAAGAAATGTCACAGTCAAAATGACAGGACAGTGGTGCAAAACATTTTATCTTTAAATGTTTTTGTAAATAATCATCGATAAAATTAAAGTGAATTAATTATAAGAACTATGCTAACAAAATACCGTTGCCAAACAATGTTTTTTGTAGTGTGTCGGAGACACGGTATATGATAGTCATAATCAGCCCTTTTAAGCCCAGTGCTAGACGTAGGCGTCCCAAAATCGATTTCCAATCGAAACAGTTTACAGTCGTTTTCATCCAAAATGTGGCTAGATATGCTACTTACAATATGAATTTATTTATGAGAGTTGTAATATTAGTGTTGTTGAAGATGTTAAAAATTTGAAAATGTTTGGATCTCCTGCATTGTTACCAGTATCATAAAATATTTTATACCAGAAAATCTCCTTTTATTAATAACTTTGTTTAAAACCGTAAATTTATAAAAATTATTACGATATGATTACTTTTTAATTATTATTTCTTAAAATCAGTACTTAAAAGAAAATAGAACCTCTTTTTTCGCAATTTTATGTGAATTACCATTACGAAGATATTTTTTTGTTGTGTTATCCCCTTTGTTTACATAAATTATCTGAATTTGCGACTTTGGGTATAGAGAATGGGCAGCAGGGTTCTCTATGCATTTTTAACACCATTCTGCGATCGCCAACTCACCTGCCAAGCGTGGCGATTGTGGCAAATACCCCCCTTTTGGGGGAGGCTTATGTCTAGCAGTGGACGTCTTTCGGCTGAAATGATGACTAAATGCATATGAAAGTATATTCGGTATTTATTACAAAAAAAATTGGCAGTCATAAGGACTGCCAACAGAAGTGAATAGACAAAACTTTGGATTAACTGTTCTTTTATGTTATTAAGTGAATTAATTAAATGAATGGAAAGCGTTCGGTGACGATGACGCGAGTTCCATGACTTTTGTTCACCCTAAAAGTACACATATATACATACACAGTATACATATAGCTCATGGAAAGCGTTCGGTGACGATGACGCGAGTTCCATGACTTTTGTTCACCCTAAAAGTACACATATATACATGCACAGTATACATATAGCTCATGGAAAGCGTTCGGTGACGATGAAGCGAGTTCCATGACTTTTGTTCACCCTAAAAGTACACATACATACATACACAGTATACATATAGCTCATGGAAAGCGTTCGGTGACGATGACGCGGGTTCCATGACTTTTGTTCACCCTAAAAGTACACATATATACATACACAGTATACATATAGCTCATGGAAAGCGTTCGGTGACGATGACGCGAGTTCCATGACTTTTGTTCACCCTAAAAGTACACATACATACATACACAGTATACATATAGCTCATGGAAAGCGTTCGGTGACGATGACGCGGGTTCCATGACTTTTGTTCACTCCAAAAGAGCTCAACGCGCCTAAAGAAGTTTTCACTTAAAAAAAAATTCTTTGTCTGTCTGTTTGTTCCGGCTAATCTCCGAAACATGTCGACGGATTTTGACGGGACTTCCACTGGCAGGTAGCTGATGTTATAAGGAGTAACGTAGGCTACTTTTATTTTCGACTAGCTGCTGCACGCGGGTTCACCCGCGGGGATTTGAAAACATTATAGACAGCTTAGACACTTCAATTTTTGAAGTGAAAACTTCTTTAGCCGCGTTGAGCGATTTTTGGTAGGGGAAATACTTATGGGTTCACGATCGTCACCGAACGCTTTCCATGAGCTACATGTATACTGCGTATATACGTGTACTTTTTGGGTGAACAAAAATCATGGAACTCGCGTCATCGTCACCGAACGCTTTCCATGAGCTATATGTATAAAAGAACAGTTATTCCAAAGTTTTGTGTTTTCACTTCAGTCGGCAGTCCTTATGACTAACAATTTCTTTTTTTGTTTGTTTAGAAAATGCCAAGCTGGCGAAGCCGTAGGCAAAAGCTAGTTTATACACATAACAGCACAGATACATAAATAATTATATTGGCAAAAAATCATTTTCCCGCATTTTTACGATGCTTCTCGGCGGGAAAACACCAAACGTGCTTTGTTGGCTGCACAATTATCTAGGAACATACTCGTATTTGTTGACCTGTTATGTTATGTCATAAGTAAGTTGTAATCATAAATCATAGAGATAAATAATAATTGTTATATAATCGTTCACGACTAAAAATTTTTCTTAATTTTTACAAAATATATAAGGATATGTTGTTAACTTAAGGCGATACCCCGAGCAAAACGCGTTTTTCAGAGGCTATTAACTCATTAATTAAGAGAAATAAAATACATCTAAAAACAAATTATTAATGAACGTCATCCTATCATCACATTGCACGTTCTTATTTATTTTTATGTGTTTTCAGTACATTTGAAATCTCCGTGTAAAAAGTACTAAAATTATTGATTGCATGCATCTTTTGCTAAAGTTGACTTTCCATTAATTTGAGAGTTACACTAATGGATAGATAATTTAAAAATCTTAATAACTCACATTTTATTTAATTTCAAAAGATCACTCTTCTTGTTTTATTAAAATAATTCCAAAAATTGTGTGAATTCGGCGTACGCACGGAGCGGGACAGAGCGTCCCCGCTGTGACGGGATAGAGAAGGACCGAACGCTCACGCTAAGGGAATGGCCTTAAACATAGGAATTAAAGTAATAAGCCAGTCTGGAAGACTAGATTTGGTAAATATTAATTGGATATTTTTTTTAATAGTTAAAAATGCAATTGATTCTTAGACAATTTTGATGTGTTATGTATGATTTTTCATTATTGGAACATTTCAATATGTTATGATCACGATAGATATTGATTCAGGACGTTAACAGACTTTATCTCAGTTTTTGAAATAAAGAATGCTTGAAAATGTAGGTGGGTCAATGACCGCTATTGCCACGCTAAAGCGACTCGGGTATAATAAGATATATTGACAAGGAATGGAATACCAACCCCTGTATGGCATGCGTTGTGACTCCCATCCCATAGACAAACATAGCAGAGACAACAAGGCCGATTATTAAGGCGCCATCTACACAGACGAGAGAATCGCGGCTAGTCACGCTGTGCTTTCAAATTATCGCCGTGTGGAGATTTTTATTTTTATTAAGTAATTTTATTAACTTAAATTTTATAAGAGACTTTTATCCACAGTGGCATGTCAGCCTCATCATGACTTTAACTATAATTCTAAACAAAGCTTACAAATACAATATAATTTAATAATCTCTAAACAAATCATTCAGTAGATTGCTAAGTATTTTTTTTTTTGTAATGGCACTCAGAGTTAACCATGAGAGGTTGAGACTCTATAACCGGACTATCCGTCGGTGGATTGCTAAGTAGGTGTAGAGATTGATTTATAGAGTTTCTATTGCATTTGATGGCACGGCGAGACTATCACCGCGATTTTCTCGCCCATGGAGATGCCGCCTTAGGGAATGGCCAACGAGAAACATGTAACCAAACCGATTACCAATAAATAGGTACGTATATTTTTGTATTCTACGAAGAATAAACGATTTTATGATTTTTCATCGTCTGGTAGGTACCTACACCTAGGGTTGCCAACCCAACTATACAGTGTGAGTCTATATAATGTGCACATATCGAAATGAGGGAATCTATGCTTAATTTTATCTACGGAAAAAATACAAAAAAAACATCATTTTTTTTTTATGGAATTTTTATTTTTATTTCAAAATTTCTCAATAAGACGCCCCCTTATTGATAAATTTTACAATTATTGTAAAAAATTATGAAAAAAAAAACTGATTTTTGCTAAAAAAAACATGTTTCTTTTCAATTGAGGGTAGTTTTTGGACGCCTAATTACTTCCAATCATTATGGAGTTTGTTTCATCGTGATAGATCATTTAGTTTAAAAGTTACACCGTTTTGTTTACACTGGGAACAATTTTTTTTTTAATCCATAAAAAATAAAATAAAATATTTAATTTTTTTTTATATTTTTGCCGTAGATAAAATTAAGCATAGATTCCCTCATTTCGATATGTGCACATTATAAAGACACACTGTATAATATAGTATCATTCGTATTCTGCTATATTAGAGGCCTAAATATAGTATTTCTAAAAGAAAAATATAGCAGGGGCGCGTTTCAATACAAAACGGCGAGATGACCGCAATAGGGCCCGTATAAATCTCATAAAAGTTGAATGGTATTTTGCTACCCTAATTTAGAGTGTAATCATGATTACTATTATTGTTTCTGTTTGTTTCGCTGTCTACTATATTTTTGTAGGCAATGGCTTCGAAAATACTACGTTTCGACGCTTGAAAGGCAATATTGACCAAACGACATGTTGGCAACTTTACACTAGAGCATTTTAAATTAAAAAAAAATCCAATAAATGCTTTTTTTAGTGTATACTGTACTAGACTATACACTAAAATTATAAAATATGAAATACTCCATATTAAAGTTTTTTTTTTTTTTTTTATGTACTTTAAGATGCTCTAGTGTAAAGTTGCCAACAGGTCGTTTGGTCAATATTGCCTTTCAAACGTCGATTTGATATAAAAACGTTGTCAACCCTAGGTACACCCCACCAATGAAGCTACCAAAAAAATAAACGGTCTTAAATCATTCAAAATAAAAATGCTACAACTTCAAGTCCACTGAATCGAATAAATTACCTGAAACTACCATAATTACCTTGTGGCGGCATCTATAACGCCACATGCGAACTACGCATCAAAGACCTGACGTCACACAAATCCTGCATCGCGCAAGCAGAGTTTACCGCGTGACTAGCATATACAACGTCCCGACATCAAGCGTCAGGTAGTTGCCCACCCACAACACCCGTCTGGTCGGAAGATCCTCCCTTTTCTATATAGTATGAATGAACTTTACACCCTGTTCCTCATATATCTATAATTAATTTATACATTTATATGTAAATTCATGGTAATTAAATTGTGTAGGTAACTGAAAATATTCGCAGGCATAAAATAACGAATGGATTTCATTTCATACCGAGAATTTTATGAATTATCAATTTAACATGGAAACCTTTGCAACGGAATTGTTCAAAGGGTTTCCAGCTTCACTTCACAGTTACGTTTCCACGAATTTGTGAGCGATGTCGGATGAAATTGAAACCAACGTACCAACACAATTCTAGGAATTTGTAATCCGCCATCAGTTCTAGGAATTTGTAATTATTTTTAGTTAGTGATGAAAAGTGCTGGAGAGGGCTATGCTTAGAGTTTCCCTACGTGATCGAATCAGAAATGAATAGATCCGCAGGAGAACCAAGGTAGCCGATATAGCTCGAAGAATTGACAAACTTATGTGGCAATGGGCAGGGCACATTGCTCGCAGAACAGATGGCCGTTGGGGCCGAAAGGTCCTGGAATGGCGACCGCGTACTGGAAGACGTAGCGTAGGAAGGCGTCCCACAAGGTGGACTGATGACCTTGTGAAAGCCGCAGGAATCCGCTGGATGCGGGAAGCACGGAACCGGTCGAGGTGGCGGTGCTAGGGGGAGGCCTATGTCCAGTGGACGTCTTTCGGCTGAAATGATGACTGTCTCATGCTGAGTGGAAGCCTTCTTGTCACAGTCATGACATGCAGCTGCCGATATTTCGGTTTTGTGCTCGTGATTATAATGTAGATCTATTTTGTTCTATTTTTCGTTTTACGTACCTACCTACCTACTCGAGTATTTTTTTTTGAAGTGAAAACTTCTTTAGGCGCGTTGAGCACTTTTTGGGTGAACAAAAATCATGGAACTCGCGTCATCGTCACCGAACGCTTTCCATGAGCTATATGTATACTGTGTATATATGTGCACTTTTTGGGTGAACAAAAATCATGGAACTCGCGTCATCATCACCGAACGCTTTCCATGAGCTATATGTATACTGTGTATATATGTGCACTTTTTGGGTGAACAAAAATCATGGAACTCGCGTCATCGTCACCGAACGCTTTAGTTACTTAGTTTTCACTTCTATCGGCAGTCCGCAAAGACTGCCCCGCATGTTTTTAAAGTGAAAACTTCTTTAGGAGCGTTGAGCACTTTTTGGTAGGGGAAAAATTTATGGGTTCGCGATCGTCACCGAACGCTTTCCATGAGCTATATGTAATATATACTGTGTATATAGGTATGTGTACTTTTTGGGTGACCAAAAATCATGGAACTCGCGTCATCGTCGCCGAACGCTTTCCATGATCTATATGTACAGTGTGTATATATGTGCACTTTTTGGGTGAACAAAAATCATGGAACTCGCGTCATCGTCACCGAACGCTTTCCATGAGCTATATGTATACTGTGTATATATGTGCACTTTTTGGGTGAACAAAAATCATGGAACTCGCGTCATCGTCACCGAACGCTTTCCATGAGCTATATGTATAAAACACAAGTTATTCCAAAGTTTTGTGTTTTCACTTCTGTTGGCAGTCCTTATGTCCTTACTTGGTCCAAGTACAGGTTAAGCTTTATTCAATTCGATAGCTAGATTGTCCATAAATCCATACTAATATACTAGTAAACTAATTATATTAATACAAATATACTAATCCATAATACCATATTAATATAATAAATGTGAAAGTAACTGTCTGTCTGTTACGTTTTCACGCCTAAACCGCTGAACCGGTCGTCATGAAATTTGGCAGAGATATATAGCCTGGGATATGGAGAAGGAAATAGGCTACTTTTTTCGCGATAACAGACATCCACGCAAGCGAAGCTGCGGGCAAAAGCTAGTATTTCATAAGGCTAATCCTCATCTAAGCACCACAAAAGTCCTTGCAAAAAATGCTTTCCATATTAGGCACGACAATAATAGATCTCTGGCACTATAAAAGGCATACACAAGCACAAGCACAAGTCTAAGAACAAGCCCATACCAAATACTTGAGGTATTTGTTATGGGCATGTTTTTGACTGCAAAGTCTTAAAGGTCACCATTTACATTTGGGTTTATCCGATCTACTCTGACATGCTTAGCAAACCTTGTGCATAGTGCAGACTTGCAGACTAAGTACTTAGGTAAAACTGTCCAATCAAAAATTCCCTAAAGGTGTCTGCACACAGCGGGCGCGGCGCGGCGGGACGGGGCGTGGCGGGACGCCGACGCGACGCTGAGCAGTTGTAATGTACTAGATATTACGGATGACGCCACACAGAGCCGTCCGGCTCGACGCGACGCGACGCGACGCTCTGTGTGGCGTCGTTCATAATATCTAGTACATTACAACTGCTCAGCGTCGCGTCGGCGTCCCGCCCCGCCGCGCCCCGCCCGCTTTGTGCAGAGACCTTAGTTTCGACATGTCCGTCTGTCTGCCCGCGGCTTAGCTCAAAGACTCTTAGTACTAGAAAGCTCTAATTTGGCATGAGTATATATACAATCACGCCGACAAAGTGGAAAAATACAATATTTTTGGGTACTATAAACATTGTCACTATATTTTAAAGAAATGCTATTTAGAAATCCATTTCTTTATGTCTAAGAAGTAAATTAAATTAATAATAAAATACATTGCCTTTTTTTAAAAGAACATTTATTTATTGACAATATTGTTAGTCTGAAAAAATGTGTCATTAGACACTAGAAAAACATATTTTAGAAACATTAGGTGACAACAAATTAATTACTTGCTTACTTGCTTAATTAATTAATTAATTTAAACTGAATTTTCAGGGGGCGCTGGAGAGTGACATTGCGGCAAATCCTCTTCATTAGGTGCATCTGTGAAGTCTTCTAGGATTTGGCTGAGGTCAACAATGGCAGAGAACCGTTTGAAACTTTAAACGGTATGTGTATGCTTAGTGTCATAATCATTATTCATCATCATTTCAGCCGAAAGACGTCCACTGCTGGACATAGGCCTCCCCTAATTGGGGGGGTTAGCCATAATCGCCACGATTGACAGGCGGGTTGGCGATCGCAGTATGGTGTTAAAAATGTATAGAGAACGCTGCTGCCCATTCTCTAGTAAGTCCCTTAGTCGCCTTTTACGAACACCCACGGGAAGAAATAGGGTAATGCTATTCTTTACGTCCGGCATCACACGGCACACACGCTTAGTGTACATACATCGAATAATGATAACAGAAAATAAGGATAAAATTGACGTTTTAGTTTAGTTATTGTTGAAACGGTTCTGCAAAGAACCTCATTCCTCGTTCATGTAAAAAAAGCTGGTTGTTGGTGTATATTTCGTTAGCATTTTTTACGTAGCCTATGGGATGTCTCAATACTGGGCAATCATTTTCTATTAATAAATTATTTGCAGCATGCATCCATCATCCAAGAAGAAGCATCCATATATTCTTGGATTTCCTTAGCCTGCCCCCAACCCCATCTTAACAGAATTCCGGCTACCTACGCACTTGTTTGAAGGTCAAAAGTAACAAAATACAGCTCCCAAATCGCGCACCCTACAATATTTTCTAACTAGCTTTTGCCCGCGGCTTCGCCCGCGTGGATGTCGGTTATCACATAAAAAAGTACTCTATGTCCTTCTCCATAACCCAGGCTATATCTCAAATTTCTAACTTAATATTAATTTTAATGTGATTCACTTTGTGAATAGAAACCGCAACAAATGATTTAATATAATAAAAGTACTTATGTTCTGAACGTCTAATGAGTCTTTACCTAAAGATAACAAACACAAAACCAAGATACGAAATTTCACTCAAATTCTTAAAGCAATCAATTGTACCAAATTACAACATGAAATAAAAATGCGACACTAATAATAATTTTAAAATAATTCACGTAAGTACCAACAATATGAAAACAAAACAAAATTAACCTTCGAAATGTCGCATGATATGATACACGGTTTGCGTTGGCGCTGAGAAAACCACAGAACATATAGTAGAGAAAACGCTCGAAATGCCTAAAGAACACCATTGGTGCATAACTTTTCTCAGGGTCACGTTCGCAATTAGACAAAATATGTGTCATTTATTTTGTACTTGCAACACGATCTGGCTGTAGAATTCGATTAATCGACTAATACTTGACCGGTATTAATACATTTTAGCGGGAACACCACTAAAAGAACGAACAAAAAAAAAAACAAAATACGTCTGTACTCTGTGGTCGTGTGGCGGTGTGACGCGATGCTTATTGTAAACATTCATCAAGGTTAATACGTGCGTAAAGTGATGGATTAAATGAGAAAACGGTTTAATCTTAGAAGAATCTTATACAGAATTACTGAGAAATAATTGTAGATTTCGTATTGAGTGTTAGTTTATCAAAAAGTGATAAATATGTCAGTGAAAAAATAACGAAAGTTTTGGAATGCACAAATAGTCATAAGGCCGCCGTGTTTAGTAATGTTTTTATGGTCAATATTCTTGTATACTGTTTGAAATACACATAAGTAGCTAGCTTATTTATCCACGAACATAATTTGGCTAATAGCTACTGATATTATAGTGTACTGTTATCGTAATCTTATTTCCAAAAGTAAAATTCGGCAAACAAATACCTACAAAAAAACAATAAAATGGATATAGTATTTTATCCTTATGAGATAGACATATATGCCATCGCGGACTTTTCTGAAGACTTTTATAAGATACACAATTCCACCATACATTATTTTGTTATATCTCAAAGGGTTTAGACAGCGTTTTCGTTGAAAGCTCCCAGACGGCTTATTTTTTTCCGACACCTCCAACAAATATCGTTAATTTATACAAAAATGCATACAAAAACTTAACAAATTATATACTCAAACCTTCCTCGAGAACCACGCTATCCATTGGTGAAAACAGCATGAGAATCCGTGCAGTAGTTTTTGAGTTTATCGCGAACAGACAGCAGACAGACGCGGCGGAAGACTTTGTTTTATAATATGTAGTGAACTGATGGGGGATCTGGAATGGAAAAGTGGCGCAACTTATTCGGTACCACGTCTTGGTTTCAGCATCAACAAATTACAAGTTACGTTTCTTCGATCCGATAAAAGTGTGAATGAGGGGGTGACGAAGCTTTATCGTCCTTTGACTCATGAACATTCCTATCCTTCCTACTGATATTATAAACGCGAAGTTTATGAGGATGGATAGATGTTTGTTACGTAAACACGAAAAAACGGCAAAACGGATTTGAATGAAATTTGGCACACATATAGTTTAAAACCTAGATTAACACATAGGATACTTTTTATCCCGATATTCCCACGGAATCAAGACTTATGCGGGTAAAACCGAATACTGTGAACGCGATACGATACAATGTTACTTACACCTGATCAGACAGACCGAGAAAGCAATGGCGGGACAAATTGGACAGATTTATAACAAACTGTACAACAATAGCGGAAAATTCATGCAGTTTAGAAAACAAAGGATGCCTTGCCTAGCTGTGGGATGAGAGGATAGAATTGGCTAACAGTAAACATGTAACCGCACCCCAAATTAGTCCTTATTCCGTACATATAAGACGCAGAACAGAATATACAGGCACACCTTTATCATAAATTATAATATACAAGTGCGGTTATACATGCATAGCCACCTTAATTTAATGAACGCCAGGCTCCGATCAATTTGTAGGGAGGTCAGTGTTTGCGATAGGTAGGTACATGTTTGTGTTTGTTTTATGATGTCTGCCTCTACTTGTAACACTTTAGTCATTTTGTTTGCATAGAGTAAATAAGTATACTTTAGCATCTATACATTTATTACCACGATTCACGATATAGAGAGTCAAGCAATATTTATTCATTTAGTATTTCTACCCTTTTCCGTCAGTCGCCTTTTAGGTTAGAGTATTACGATGCGAAGTAGCGAAAACGAATCCTCATGTTTCAGACACCACTGTCGACATCCGAGCTCCGCGGCCTCCGCGAGGCGAATGCCGGGAATGAAAAGGAAAGGAAAGGAACATTACATCTACCAACATCACGAGAGCGGAAACTTCTGCGCATGCTCGCTAAAGACATCCGCTTTCCACAGTTTCCACACAGTTTGTCGTGTGAGGTACGAGGGCATGAGGGTCAGTGCGATTTAGTCAGCCGTTCGAACTGCATGCTTCACGAAACAAGATGTTGGACGCGTCTGTATAATCTCTTTGTCCTGGTTAGCGAAGTAAATTGCGTCATATCATAACAAATAAGGACAATCTGCGTCATTTTCGAAGTATTGGGCCAGATAGAAAGTAGGTATGGATTTTATAATTTTAAATACACGTGGTAAAAAATATACTTATTTTCATTTCTCATATTCGGAAAGTAGTGTTTGTTTGATCCAAGTACCGGGTGGAAGACACTGCTTCCCAAGTTTGGGCGGGAAAGACTCATAGTAATTGCTTTCTTCTCTGGGGCGGGAATGAATTTTATAAATAGAACTAAATTTGGATATGGAGTTGGCTATAAAAAATATTGCTAATTAAGAAAAATATCGATTTTAAATAAAATGCTGCGGGCTTGTGAGTATATTAACAGCCAGTGTCAATTAAAAAAATACCTAATAAGCGGGACGGCCCGCGACGGTGACGCGGTGTTCCATATTTAAATTTTAAAAAATAATAGAATTTGGCGGAATACTAACTCTTTAAGCTGTATCGAAAGTCAAAATCTAGGTTTTATAGACCAATATTTGATTAAAAATGAGTTCAAGCGATTCTGAAATTTTGACCCCAGATTTGGTTAATATACAGTAATCATCGATTTAGAATACCCATCGATGACAGTAATCGAAAATCTTTTGGCAGAAATTTCAAAGGAAAGTTATTTAAATAGGTATACCTACAATGGTTTTATGAAGTGGCGAGCAACATGTTATTATCATCAATAAATATTTTAGAAAATTATAAGTATTCGAAATGAAAAGTAGAGCGTTTAACAAGGGTGAAAGTCACCAATTCCTTTCGACCCTTGTATAACAATCTACTGTTCCATAACCACTGAAGCGTTCGAGTATGACACCTGTCAACACCTTGTCCGTTCGCGCGCGCGATCTGTGTTGAACCACGTCGAGCGCCCCATGCCATTACTGATTCAAAGTGTATTTTCTAGCAAACTATTGCAGCTATAGCAAAGTAAAAAATACCAGTATAAAGCTGAATTATTAAGGAATCAAAATATGTACTAATTAAAGTACAACAATTAATCTGAAATTCATAAAAAAAATGTGAACTTAACAATACGGGCTAATTTTAAGTAAAATATTTCTTTTAACAAGTTATAACGAAACATTTTTTAACTTTTCTCAATGTTTTTTATTAATTATTAAATTAGATTAAATAAGCTTTTTTTTGACACCAATATATAATTACTTAAAATGAACAGTGTAGCACATTTAACCAAAACAAACAACGCATTCCTGCAGCAATCTGTTATCGCCTCCGATAACGAAATGACATTATTATGAAATCCTAATTATTTTCGTCATATTATTTTCCCTAAAGTCTACTTAAATATGAATAATGACCTGTTTTTCTAATTACAAGAAGTATTTCATTAAAATATGTATAATATCATACAAAAACTTGACGAAAAACCGGCACACTAGGGCGAAATTTTGGTCAGTCGACTTTAACACATGTAAAAACTTCCTATTAGACTGTGGATGCTTAAAATTGGTAGATAATCTGAAAGAATAAACTTTCAGATTTTTTTTAAATATATATCACTAATACATTGGGTTAATAAATTAATAGTTACTTACATTTTAAAAGCGGAGCTCACAGACACTTCAAAACACTCGACACGCTGTTTGTAAACAATTTTTTTTTTCAATGCTTGCTGTCACCCAACTAGCTGCTTTATCGACCCTTAGATACGTTATTTAATATAGAGTCATCTAGTGGCACACTCACGAAGCTCTTTGAAAAGTTTCACAGATAAAAACTCGTCTAAAGTGTACAAGTCAGCGAGGCTGCCATAGTCGCCTTAACGCTCAACGCTAAAAAATTTTGGGCGACTACAGTCGCCCGGTCGTTTGAGTGGATAATGCCGTAGGTAATAGAAGTGGGAAACCCCAAGACACGATGTAGTTTATTATTTAAAAAGTTAGTTCATATCAGGATACAAATGTGTAAAATAACATATCTCTGAATATTTGATTAGGACATTAAGAGTAGTTTTAAAGTTTACAAATAGCTATATTTTCTGGTTATGATACTGATTCAGGCTGTCATTATGATTATTAAGAAACAAGTTTTAATTCATCTCCCCTTCATTTCGAAATGAGTACCTACGGTATTAGTTTTTATCTATCCATACATAAAACTGTAAGTCGTGTACAGAATCTGATCAGTAATTCAATGTAAGTGGTTTTTTATTTGAACTCGTCAAAGGTTTTTTACTGACCTATCCACTAAAAAGCACAAGAATACTATGCTAAATCAGTGCCGGATTAACCACGTAGCAAGAGTAGCAATTGCTACGGGCCCCGCGCAAAAGGGGGCCACGCGTATCCAAACCCGCCCACGCACATGAAAGAAATACTGACAAGTTAGGGTATGTCCAACTTTAATATCGAATAACTTTTGAAACAGTGACTTTATCGAAAAATTATAAGAGACGTTTTTTATAAAAACGTTCAATTTCCTATAAAAACATGTATCGCGCTAGTGGTAAAGTGCTTGTGAGACCCGATGTAAAATCCCAAAGACCACATAAAATTCCACATATAAAATTCTTGTGTTTTTTTTACCATTTAATAATTGAGAACCTATAGCAGATCAAGGGCCCCTCGATGGTATTTGCTACGGGCCCCGCGCTTGCTTAATCCGGCACTGGCTAAAAGGCACGATGTTTACATGTTGTTTAATGATGAATAAGTTCTTATATCATTAACAATATTTTTATACTTGTATATTTTTTGCATGTAACTCTGAATGAACCAAGGATTTTTTATAAGTAAGTACATACTATTTACTTTATCTAATTGAGAAGAGATAGGTAGATACCTAAGGTGCGAGTGAGTTGTAATTAACCGTGCAGTCTTATACACATACATACATATACATACAATAAAATAAAATTGAAGTGTCTGTCTGTTTGTAATGTTAAAATTGCTTTTGTCGAATGTTAAAATGCTTTTTAATAAATGCATATGAAAGTACTAGCTTTTGCAAGCGGCTTCGCTCGCGCTTAAATGCGTTGTCACCGGTCCACTAGCGCCACACCTTTAAAATCATACTAGCTTCTGCCCGCGACTTCGTCCGCGTGAAATTTCTTGTTCCCCCGACCCCGTCGCATCACATTGCCTGCCCGTGTTTTTACTTCGTTTTCGCTTAAACTTTCATTTAAAAAAAATTGTGTCGTAGTTAATAGGATTGTAATTCATCCTCAAGAATTGGGCTGTAAAATGCAAAAAGATTTTTTCAAATCCATTTCTCAGTTCCAGAGATTAGCGCGTTTCTAAAACAAAAAAAACCTGCCAAGTGCGAGTCGGACTCGCGCACGAAGGGTTCCTTACCATCCATACTAATATTATAAATGTGAAAGTAACTCTGTCTGTCTGTCTGTCTGTATGTTATGTTTTCACGCCTAAACTGCTGAACCGATCGTCATAAAATTTGGCAGAGATATAGCCTGGGATATGGAGAAGGACATAGGCTACTTTTTTACGTGATAACCGACATCCACGCGGGCGGAGCCGCGGGCAAAAGCATAAAAACGGCAAAAAATCATGTCCGTTGTATGGGAGCCTCCCTTAAATATTATTTTTTCTGTTTTTAGTATTTGTTGGTATAGCGGCAACAGAAATACATCATATTATGTGAAAATTTCAACTGTCTAACTATCACGGTTCATGAGATACAGCCTGGTGACAGACGGACAGACAGACAGACAGACGGACAGCGGAGTTTTAGTAATAGGGTCCCATTTTACCCTTTGGGTACGGAACCCTAAAAACTTACTCTTCAGCTTTAGAATAGACTACCTCGCAGAGTTGATCATTATTTTGCTGCGGAGTTATTATAAAACAGGGGGCCTACCATGCACTCTTATAGCAGGTCAATTTTAGACGGAAAGTGAACTGTCGGGCTATTTTGTACCATGAACACGTCAAATAAGAAGCGAGTCAGCGGTCACGTGACTAAAGCCGGTCAGTAGTCACGTGACAACATTTTACTGTCTGACCTGCGATAAGCTGTACCATCAACTCCTTTTTGACATGTAAACATATGAAAACTGATCTGCCCGGCAGTCATATTAAGCAGGCGTGTAAAACTAACTTTTATTGAACTGTTTTCTTTAATTTAAAATAAAAAACCTAAGTCGATGTTAATTTGTGAATGTAATACTATTGTGGCATTATTTAAAATTATATACAATGAAAAAAAAAAACAATCTCTTTGCCGTTTATTTTAGATCACACATCTAACATAAACGGCAAAGAGATTGTTTGTGACGAAGATGAAATTTTAGAGTTTCTTGAGGAAGATGGTGATAAAAACAGTGTGAAACAAATCGCTAAAATCCAAAGGAAAGTTTTGAGAAGCATGAAAAAATCTTTTGACTTGCAGGATATACATATGTGATGATGACGTAGCCCATTGGAATGACCTTGTGATTATTAAAAAAAAAAAAACATTTATTTCAGGTCTTTAACCCATACCTATAAAATTAAAAAGGAATTTTACAAATAGCCATTTTTGCAGTATAAAAACAACACCCCACAGTGTTTCCCATTGTTCATATGAAACTATCCTTGAAGTTATTATTACCAAATAACTGCACTATCTTACTACTCGTAACAACGGACACGATACAAATGTGTGCATTTCCGATTTATTTACAGAAACAGTTTGTTTGTTTCTTCTGTTAAAAAACCCACTTGAATTTCCAATACTAAAAATAACCTCATAAATTGTTGTGGTTAAGACTTAAGATAGTATATTTATATGAGTCGTTCAAAAATAGCAAAAACTTGTTAAGTTTTTCAAGTAGGCACTTACCTTTCTTAAGTATCTAAAAGGGTCTCCAACGACATAATCGTGTTAAATAAGATTGTTTGCTACGAAATATAGTTTTTTTTACAATTCTCTTGATCATTATAAACTGTTTTTAAATTAATTTTATCTAGTTCTACTAAACCGTAAAACCGGTAATATTGTGAAATTGTATTTCCGAACGTTTGTTTATAATATGGCGTACCGGCCAGTGATAACGTAGCAGGTCTGAAGTTGACACATTGCAGGTCAGACGGAAACGCTCATGGTACAAATAGAAAACCTGCCAGGTTAACCTGCTAAGTTGACCTGTCGTGTACTTGGCAAGTATTTTAAATGTTGATGGTAGGGCCCCAGATATATCTCCTAAGATATTCATTGAAATGAAATGATGTAAGGGTAATTTTGTTCAAAATTAAATACTTGTGATGAATAACGTATTTATTTGGATAAGGATTAATACCATGTTTATGAAAACTCCTTCGCAAATAATGCATTAATTTCGAACAAATTTGATTACCATAAAAAAGGTTATAGTGAGTCAATCTTAAAAGATAGACATATGCTGTCGCGGACTTTTTTTAGAACATTTAAAGAGGAACAATTCCATCATACATGATATTTGCGTAACTTAAACCATTTACGCAGCGCACGCAACGGAAGCTCTCAAAAAGGAATATTTTTTCCCGTTTTTGCAACATTTTCATTTATGCTCCGCTCCTTTTGGTCGTAGCGTGATGTTATATAGCCTATATGTTTTCTCAATAAATGGACTATCCAACACAAAAATAATTTTTCAATTCCAACCAGTAGTTCCTGAGATTAGCGCGTTCAAACAAACAAACAAACAAACAAACTCTTCAGCTTTATAATATTCATCAATCAACTATATCGGTAAGTGCGTCTAGAATTTTCTAATACGAGTACCTTTTATAAAGTTTCATATTGAGACACGAAGCAACAAAATACGATCTAGAGGAATGTGGCCGTTATTATTTAGATCAAAATTTGTTGCTTCGGGTCTCAAAATGAAACTTTAAAAAATATATTAGAAAATTCTAGACGCACTTACCGATATAGTTGATTGAGCCGTTTTTCATAATTCCTTCTCAGTCCAAAACCACTGAACTGATCATCCTGAAATTTTGCATATAAATTTCAGGATGATCAGTTCACTGGTTTAGGCGTGAAAAGGTAACAAACAAACTTACTTTCGCATTTATAATATTAGTTAGGATTTAAGGTACAGTGGTCAGCACATTAAGCTGCACGAAACTGTAAAATTTATCCAAACGATTTTAAACTTTAAAATGTTGACGATTAAGTTCAAAATCGAACGAGAAAATTTGATACTTTGTGGTAACTTGATGTGCTGGCCACGGTACGTAAAACAAATTTTTTTTTTTTAATTTATTGTCTGTCTGTCTGTTCCGGCTAATCTCCAAAACGGCCGATTTTGACGGGACCTTCACTGGCAGATAGCTAATGTCATAGGGAGTAACAAAGGCTACTTTTAGTTCGGAAAAGCCACGCGGGCGGTGCCGCACGCGCCAGCTAGTCTTACTTATAAAACGTGCAAAGTTATGACTGTACATATTTCAAAGTTGGCTTAAGAATAGTCAAGTACTGAAGTAAAAACAAGTAAATACAAGGTACAATGCACACGTTTATTATTGGACATGACTTGTAGGAAACTAACGAGGTTTCTTTAGATTCTCTATGGTTAAAGTAATAATGGATGATCGATACTAAGTTCTTTCATAGGAAATTCAAAGGTTTGAGTACCTGCTACCTACGAAGCAGTATACAATTTTAAGTAATTTGTAAATCAATGTGGACGACTACGTTTAGGTAGTTATTCTACAAACTAAGTAGCTATGTGTGGTAGTTATGTGTTTACTAAGGGCTCCCACACATAACCGAATTCGCAACGCATCGCAAATTTCTGCGTGCGAGCTCGCACGAATGCACCGCAAGAATTATCGTATCGCATCGCATCACGGTTTTGTGTGGGCGCCCTAAGGGCTCTCCTTAGTAAAAATATAGGCCAATCAGCAGCAAGGGGTGGTCTAGGGTGCGCGGGAGGTAAACTTGAGTATTGCCATTGGTAAAGGCTTATTTTTAATGCACCCCTGATAGCCATTTTTGAGCGTAGAGCCATAATTAATGAGCTAACAAGAACTTAGTGTTCTAAGCTGTAATATTGCTACATTACGCTCTCAGAATGAGTCGTAAGTTTTAGTAAATCTGGCACTGGTGTGTTCGCCGGAGAGCCAGGAGTCTTTCCTCCAATGTCTTCCCTTGACGGAGTCTCCATCAGGATCTCCAAGTGAAAGATTCAAAAAGTGACCACATTTTCGGAATTTGTCAAAAGATTCGTTCTGTGATTCTGTCACACAATCAAAACTTGATGAAGATTCTAATCTACTTATACATCTTCTATAAATAAAATTTAAGTGTGTTTGTAATCTCAAAATGACTTAAGAAAATATAAGTATACGATATTTATAATAAAAAATAAAAAAAAAACAATTTTGTCTGTCCGTCGGTCTGTCTGTTTGTTGCGGCTAATCTCCGAAACGGCTGGACCGATTTTGACGGGACTTTCACTGGCAGATAGCTGATGTTATAAGAAGTAGCTTAGGCTACTTTAATTTTATAAAAAGCAACGCGGGCGAAGCCGCGGCCAGCAGCTAATCTCTATTAAAATGATTACAACCTTGATCCAAAAACCAAGGAAGGTTAATTTTATTTTAATAATGTTTTCTGTATCTGTGTTAGTCTGGGTGTTTACCTAATAAACGGATCCCATTTTCAAAATAATTACGAAGACTATCAAATCCCGAATCTTAAATCTTTTCTGTTATGTTAGTAGGAACCTAAAGGTGGTTGTCATAATAGCAGTACTTTGAGGAATGTGTGCAAGCCGACTGAATGTTGATCTTCCCAAGTTAGATGTAAAAGTCAGCTGTGGGAACTGGTTATTCAATGTCTAGCTCGCTACATAGCGGCTAATAACCTTTTACACATGGTAAAAGGTGCATGCGAGCGATCTTGAAGTGTAGACAGTTTCTTTTTAATAGGCTTGACTGTAAACTTTAACAAGGAAGCCGGGAAAGGTGAGAGAATTTGGAGCAGTCATTAAAACGAAAGCTATTGTAACAACTGATTAAACACAGGGTATTAATAAATGAATTCAAATAACCTTAGTAAATTATTTTAATCAGATATTTATAGAAATCACAGCAGCTTATTTGAACTTAAATCAATTACAATATAGTCATACGAAAAGCAAATTAACAATCACTGATTACAATACAAAAATAATGAAATATCATCATTTTATTACATCCATACTAATATTATAAATGTGAAAGTAACTCTGTCTGTCTGTCTGTATGTTACGTTTTCACGCCTAAACCGCTGAACCGACCGTCATGAAATTTGGCAAAGATATAGCCTGGGATATGGAGAAGGACATAGGCTACTTTTTTACGCGATAACCGACATCCACGCGGGCGGAGCCGCGGGTAAAAGCTAGTACAATATAAATCAAAAGATTAGGTATACTTAACGGGTTTAGTGTGTGGATACACAGACAGCAAAACAAAACAAAGTGGTGAGTTGGCAGAGGTTCGACCTGGGCCTCAAGTCTGCTATTACAATAGTGTCAAAATGGTCTATCATTGATTTCATAATTCTTGATTTTGACAAGTTTGGTAATCTACTAATATAATGGCGTCATTATGACTTTCCAATGGTCAGCCACTGACACTCCATTGAAAGAATTGGTAATCTCGTACATAATGACAAATGAAACTTCCTACTAAACTTCCAACTTCCTACTACTTCAGATTGCTTATAACACTAATAAATAATATGTAAAAATATATATAAATGAAATCTGGCATGAATAAATGTTCAAAATGCCATTGTAATACAATTCTATTACGAGACCATTGACAGACTATTATAAATTTAGCAGATTACGAACTTTTAGCAAAATGACAATGGGATCGTGTTGGAGTGACGAATTTATAAAAATAGCAGACTTGGGCAACACTATGGTTTAACACTATGGTATATACCGATTGTGACTGCGTTGATGTGAAACATATAATGCGGCAGGTCAGACCAGCACCCTAATTGCGTAACACACTGTCAATCTGAATGATTTTGAAGTATATTGCTTATCCATTACTTCGTATGTTCGAAAAATTATTATTAAATTATTATTCGTAAATACCGCAATGAATTTCGTTGAACTGTCAAAATGAAATCCATTCCTACTTGATAGTGTTACGTACCTAATTACCAAGCGTCTAATGGCGTGGCGACGCGACCAACAGCAACATAATCAAAAACCAAATAATAAACCGTTTTTCTTAAAAAAAAATAATAATAATTAAATACTTTATTTAAATTTCGTCTGGATGTTGCAGACGAAATTTAAATAAAGGTTTTTTTTTTCCCTACTTATAGTGTTACGTACCTAATTACCAAGCGTCTAATGGCGTGGCGACGCGACCAACAGCAACATAATCAAAAACCAATAATATACCGTTTTTCTTTAAAAAATATATAATAATTTAATTATTATATTTTTTTTATTTAAATTTCGCCTGGATGTTGCAGACGAAATTTAAATATGAATGAATGAATGAATGAAATGCACCGACCCCAGCGTGGTTTAACCAGACTCGATTACTCGAATGAACCCAATGATTCATACTAGCCCGTGGAGCCTCATGTTTCATGGGACTACAGTGGCCATTGTATATCAAGGAGTAGACCGGGGGGCACGATAATGGTAGGGAAGACGTGCCCATAGGATATGGAAGGATTATTAGAGCCTACCGGATATGCATCCTTAAGCAAGCAATGGAATAGTGGAGAGACGGGTGATATTTATCGGAAGGGCATCTTTTAATGACGTCGTCGCCTGGTTGCCTCGTGTCCAGCTGCTTTCTCGACTCTGTTGTATGTCACTGCTATGCTGTGTTACCCGTTTACACGTTGCTGTTTCCATTATCTTCGTCTGAAGTCTCGCTACTATCCGTTTCAGGTTTCTTGTGAATCTCGCTAACAACCTTCCTCATCTTATCTCAATCTTCAACAACGCCTGTGAATATGTGCGAGATAGTAGCAATAGGCAGGGAACATTGCGCGCAGAACAGAAGGCCGTTGGCGTCGAAAGGTTCTGGAGTGGCGACCGCGTACCGGAAGACTTAGCGTTGGAAGGCCTCCCACAAGGTGGACCGATCACCTTGTGAAAGCCGCAGGAATCCGCTGGATGTGGGAAACACAGAACCGATCGAAGTGGCGGTGCTTGGGGGAGGCTATAAAAATGTCAGATAGGTATAATAGGAACTTGTCGACGCTTATCAGGTATAGCACGCCATATTTCTACCGCTTTCGGCTGTTCTGTCGCTTTCGACTGGTCTGTCGCTACGCTTAAGGTCGTTTGGAACGTACAATTTTGGTACATTATATTATAGACTAGCTTCTGCCCGCAGCTTCGCCCGCGTGGATGTCGGTTATCGCATAAAAAAGTACCCTATGTCCTTTTCCATATCCCAAGCTATATCTCAAATTTCTAACGTAATATTAATTTTAATGTGATTCACTATGTGAATAGAAACCGAAACAAATGATTTAATATAATAAAAGTACTTATGATCTGAACGTATAATGAGTCTTTACCTAAAGATAACAAACACAAAATCAAAATACGAAATTTCACTCAAATTCTTAAAGCAATCAATTGTACCAAATTACAACACGAAATAAAAATGCGACACAAACAATACTTTTAAAATAATTCACGTAAGTACCAACAATGTGAAAACAAAACAAAATCTTCCGAAATGTCGCACCATACACCGTTGGTGCATCGTGAGAACACTCGAAATCTAATGAAAACCATTGGTGCATAACTTTTCTCAGGGTCACGTTCGCAATTGGACGAAATATTTGACATTTATTTTGTACTTGCAACACGACCTGGCTGTAGAATTCGATTAATCGACTAATACTTGACCGGTACTAATACATTTTAGCGGGAACACCACTAAACGAACGAAAAAAAAAAAAAAACAAAATACGTCTGTACTCTGTGGTCGTGTGGCGGTGTGGCGCGATGTAAATAATCATCAAGGTTATACGTGCGTAAAGTAATGGATTCAATGAGAAAATGGTTTAATCATAGAAGAATCTTATACAGAATTACTGAGAAATAAATGTAGATTTCGTATTGAGTATTAGTTTATCGAAAAGTGATAAATATATCAGTGAAAAAGTAACGAAAGTTTTGGAATGCACAAATTTTGATCATATATATACTTGTCTACTTGTCTTGTATACTGTTTGAAATACACGTAAGTAGCTAGCTTATTTATCTACGAACATAATTTGGCGAATAGCTACTGATATTATAGCGTATTGTTATCGTAATCGTATTTCCAAGAGTAAAATTTGACAAACAAATACCTACAAAAAGACAATAAAATGGATATAGTATGTTATCCTTAAGAGATAGACATATATGCCATCGCGGACTTTTTTGAAGACCTTTATAAGATACACAATTCCACCATACATTATTTTGTTATATCTCAAAGGGTTTAGACAGCGTTTTCGTTGAAAGCTCCCAGACGGCTTATTTTTTTCCGACACCTCCAACAAATATCGTTTATTTATACAAAAATGTATACAAAAACTTAACAAATTATATACTAAAACCTTCCTCGAGAACCAAGCTATACATTGATGAAAATAGCATGCGAATCGGTGCAGTAGTTTTTGAGTTTATCGCGAACAGACAGACAGACAGACAGACAGACAGACGCGGCGGAGGACTTTGTTTTATAATATGTAGTGATAGTGATAGTGATAGATAGAATACTCTTTCTTGCACACCATAAAAATTACATATTTATATGTAGAAAATTTGACAAGGGGTGACACAATGGGCGATCTTATCGCTAAAAGCGATCTTTTACAGACAACCTTTGGATGGAGAGGTAGAAGGAGAGACAGTACTGCAGGTAGTCTGGCAGGTGCAGT
Organism: Dryobota labecula; assembly: GCA_947523025.1. Classification (NCBI taxonomy): domain Eukaryota; kingdom Metazoa; phylum Arthropoda; class Insecta; order Lepidoptera; family Noctuidae; genus Dryobota; species Dryobota labecula. The sequence continues at coordinate 15,645,838 of OX383303.1, forward strand.
AACAACTGTCAAAGATCTACGAATGACAGCCGGGACCAATGGCTTATCCTGCTTTCCGAGGCACGGAGGCGTCAAGATACGTAATAGATGGTCACCCATCCACGAACTGACCACGGCAAGCACAGCTTAATTTTCGAGAGGCCTGTGCGGCTGTTATTTAGCCACGAGGCAAAAGGTTACATATTCAAAAAACTTAAAAAGATATAACATGCCATTCACGTTTCTGGCTGTAGACGTCATATTTTGACATTCGTTTGTTTTTGTTTTCATCACAACATCACTTTTAATGACAGCAGTGTAGTTTAGTTTTTCATTTGCAATTTTAATTTCAGCTTTTAATGCCTAAAGCGAGACAGCAGTAGCTCCTGTCAGTGTAATACCTACTTCTATATGAAGCTCTAAGCACAATTTTTAATCATGTGTGCTCTAAGAACGTAATTCCAACTGATACCTTTGTAGGTTAATCTTCAAATGTTCTGTAACAACTGTTTAAATAATTAGGTAATATTTGTTTATTTATTCATAGTTATTATGTTCCTACGGAGTTGTGTATCTAGTCATGGAACGGTAGGTACCTACTCACCTACTCGGTAGACATCAAACATTTTCCTTTTGAATAACATCAATTAACATAATTGATTGACGTGCCTATGTACCGAGATCAGAGATAAACAAACAGTTTTGGTTTCTGAAGATGATGAGACAATGCGCAAAGAAACAGGAAAGCCCCAGCAAAACGTGACTTCTTGCATTAATAGTATAACACTTAAAATGCGGTAACCAATTATATTATCCATAGAGGATTTTTACTTGGAAAACCTTTGTAACAATTGTACACAAGAAGTGTGAAAACCTATGAGAAGTTTCATTCATCAGATTCGAAGAAAATCACCGGAGCACCTGTTGAGCAAAACGTCTGAGTCGATGACAAACAACAGCCTTCAAATAAAGCAACAAATTATTTCCATTGTTTCCAATCCGCGTTTCCGCGTGAATGCTACCTCGATTAATCGATATTAATCGCGTGAGAGTTCGAGTGCACATGGCATGCTTTTTCTTCGTCTTAGCCGCTAGAGAATCCAAACACTTGCTTATTGCGAGCGGCTGCATCGTCGCGGCAGCACGCACGTCGGTCTCCGCCTCCTCGCGCGTTATCCAACACCGTAAAATCGAGAGAAAAAAAAAACTGGCGATAGCATCGATAAATTAATCGAATTCGCTCCGACCGGCCGACGACGGACAAGTTTTGAAAAAGGAACACTGTTTACAAAACGATTTCCTCGATTTGCGTTCGGTGCGCGAGTGAATTAAACATCGAGTTAGTTTGAAACTATATCGAGTTTATAGTTGTGTACGTAATCGATGTTTGACGGAAGCGCGATCGTCGCTGGGCTGAACTTGTGCCACAATTTTCGAAGGTCAAGAAAGACAGGAGGCGGACAGTTACTCCATGCGTCGATCGATATGATCGCAAGCAGCTATTTGTCTAATGCACCGAATGGTAAGCTATTAAGTATACTCAATATTTTCATTTGTTTTAGTTTTATTTTGATAGCAACATTTACTGAATGTTGATATTCTAAGCACAGTGAATGAACATCTGTTCTAAACTGTGGTCAAATATAACTATAACTATAACTTTATCCTACAATAATAACAAACTATAAAATGTTCATAACCTGTTCAATGCCACGGGCATGTATGTAATAATTCATTATAATAATAACCGCAGTTAAGTAAAATTTTCTGCACTTAAAAACAGTAGGTACAGTCACATTAATATGCATAAGCTGCATAACATACCACGTTTTCTCTCAAATTTGTTAACAAATGATAATATATTTTATTTTTCATATAATTTGGAGACATGAACAAGGTAGTTAAACAACCAATTATTGATTTGTTGATGACATAACGACACCTGCAAGGAATAACATTGTAACTAATATTTAGTAACTTTACAGGAGAGCGAGTCAAAAAAGTCTTAAAATATACATATATCGCACATCCTCTAAAAAACTGTCGTAACACAAAAAATACATTACATTCATTATTTTCATTCAATTCATTTACATTTTACATTCTGCAAATAGTTTGATAAATCCTTTGTTGATTAAAATAATAAAAAGCTAAAAATCTGTAACCTGAAAGTCACATTAACATTAGTTTATTGGAAAATAATAAAAATCGGCTTTTTCTCAAAACTCGTTTTCGGCGTGTTACGACAGTTTTTTAGAAGATGTGCGATATATAATAATATAATCATACGAAAGTGTAGCTAAACCCTCATTGACTCATATTTTCAAGGTTGGTTGGCAATAAGACTTAACCGAAATCTGAGAGATTTTTTTAAATCTTTGACGCGCTCTCCTGTAATGCTACTAAATATTAGTTACAATGTTATTCCTTGCAGGTGTCGATAATTTTATTCTCTACCATAAGTATGGGCATCTTTGTCACGATCAAGACCAGGCAAAAGTTTAATTATCTGTCACTTATCATTATTATTTATTATCCCAGCATTGTCTACAACATCATCAATAATGTTTGTGAATTGGTCAGCCTATCAATTATATTTTTAAATGTCTCACTTCAAAGTTCCAATATTATCTCCGTTCGAACACTTATCCCTAAAGAAAATATGATGTAGGAATCCACATAATTATGAAAATAATTCAGTGTTACTAACTCAATTAAGAATGAACTTTCCGTGCAGGTTCTTTCGTTATGGTTTTTGCTGCATTAACGGTAAATAATTAGGAGGCTCACACAACCAGTTTTTGCGAATGAAGGATATAAGGGCAATGGACGAGGCATATGGAGAGATATTGAGAGCTTCACTAGCCAAGTGCCATTCAATAAACAACTCTTTTTTCAATGTTAGTTGCTCTTCTAGAAGTAATTTTTCGACTTTCCAATATTAGATAATTTTCGTGGGAGTCGTAAAAGGCGACTAAGGGACTTATAGAGAATGGGCAGCAGCGTTCTCTATGCATTTTTAACACCATATTGCGGTCGCCATCCCGTTTGCCAAGTTTGACGATTATGGCAAACCCCCCCAATTGGGGGAGGCCTATGTCCAGCAGTGGCTGAAATGATGATGATGATGATGATCATTTTGAATGTAGTAACAATTTTGACATCTGATTTTCGTATGAAGTCTCTTAACACTATACTCCCACCCATATTACAAATTATAGTTCAAGCTATTAAAAATCGTCTGTAGAGGGATTTCCTGCTCAATCAGGCAGTTCCGTTTAAACTTTAACTTAATCAGTACGACCCTGACTTGTTAACTTGTAACATGTTATAATGTCAGTGAAGCCTGTCCGAGCCATTGTTTTTGTTGAGACCTCTTCCGAAGGCCCTGATTTATATCGATTAGATGAGGTTGCCTTACATTATCTGTGTCCCCTTCATTCTGTTGTAGGTGTTATAGATAGATGTAGGTAACTGTAGTTTCTTAATCAAAGGTCTTCCACTTTTTGTCTTCCTATGCCCCATCTGTGCCAGGGTGTTTTATGAAAGCGGCGTGGATAAGAATAACGAATTGGATACAATCAAAATATTTTATTTCAAATAAACCTACATGGGCACTTATGAAACGTCAGAAGCTAGGTGCACGGTTCCAATTAGTCGTTTCCTATGGAGAAGAGCCGGCAAGAAACTCCACGGTTACTCTTTTAAAAATAATTGGCTTTTACAATATTTTCAAATAACAGTGTTAATAGGTATGGGAGGACAGTGTAGGCCATTCATCAAGTACTAGGTGCTTAACAAAATAGAAAATGGTAAACAAATCTACAGTCTACTAGGCCTACAACGTTCTCACATTCACAACATAGAAAAAAAAAACTATATAAAAGATTTAAAAAATTAATAAAAATAAAAACCTATTCAAACCAAATGACCAGCCGATCTATTCTGTAAAAATCTCACCGTGAAAACTCAGGTGAAGTGAGCAGCAATACACAGTGTCAATCCCTAGCATCAATGGAATGACAGCTCACTTCACACGTGTTTTCACGGTGAGTTTTTTATAGAATAGCACTAATGATTGCCATAACAACGATCACTAATACAAATTGTAGTCGTAGAAGTTTAACAACATAATGAAGTAGACTATCAGGATCTGCATTCAAAATTCACAGATTCTCGGCTTTCATTTTATTATGATGTAGCCAAGCATAGGAGAGAAAGAGATGATCTACGTAACCCGTAATTAATGTAATGATGATGACTGGTCAACAAATTTATGCTAATTTGTACACTTCAGAGAACATGGATTTCATGAGTATCTTGATTTGTTTCGCAATATATAAACAAGTGTCCTAAACAGGTTTGGTAAATAACAATTCTCGTTTTGAAATGAATCACTTCAGACAGGCAGCGCTTTCTACAAACTGATTTGAGCAAGCCTCGCAACATGAGAATAATTTCACATGGAAAAGCTCCATTAGAGCAGTCAACAGTGTCTAAAAGTTACGAGATCCACTCTTGCTAGACTCTAGACTGGCCATTATGTCACCCTATGTAAAATTTCTACATTTATATCTGTAATTCATATTGTGTACATCAGTGTTTTTCAACCTTTTTCATGGCCCCCGTTAGTATGGAAAAATATTTCGCGATACTCCTACCCTCCGCTGTTTCTAACTTGGAATTCAAGTCAGTCACTTTGGGTACTTTTTAGTTAAAACAGAATACCCACAATAAACCACAGTAGCCAAGCTTTGAAATGTTTGATTCCATTTGAAACCTCCTACTTGTACGAGTTAACGTTTCGTCGATGGCTCTAATAAAAGGCAAATAGAGAAATCGCCTTAGAAAACGATTTAATCCTATGTGTAGCAAAAACCTGATCCGCGATGGGAAAAATTGGTTAACGAGAAACAAGCGCAACCATCACATTAATGTGAATGGGCGCGGTTCTTCGTCACATTAATAATTCATGCGACTTGTAGGTATTTGTTGATTTGTGTTAGCTTAAAGGCTTAGGCCTTTAATTAAATTTATTTATTTATTTAAACTTCTCACACACAATAAGGTACAAAGGCGGACTTAATGACATAGGCATTATCTACCAGTCACCCAAGGGTAGTGAAGAAATAAGATGTCAGGTGCTCTATTTAATAGGGAGGAGAGGAGATAGTAATCATAACTTTTTCTTCATAAATAGATATAACATTTTGAACTAGTATGGTTTTATATTTATGAGCTTTAAAGTTTAAAATAACTTCCATTTTTAGCGACCCCTTTTAAGAGGCTTGACGACCCCAAGGGGGTCGCGAGCCACACGTTGAGAAACTGGTGTACATTATAAAGAGCATTATATTCTATTCTAGCTAGCTCTCGCTTTAGCCACAGACGGAGAGCTAAAAATCAAAATCAAAAGTCATTTATTCAAACTAGGTTGAGAATCAGCACTTTTGGAACGTCAAAATGACATAAGACAGTCTCCCAACACGTAAGCACTTCCTAGTGCTTTAGCTGGGAAGAAGAAGTGGCGCAACAAACTCCCCAGCAAGATGAGATGGGATGAAACAGATGGGGGTAATTAATCTCTGAGTCCTCTAGTAGTATTCTCTATCGTCGATAAGGATCTTGAAAGCATAATTCACACATTAGATAATTACATTCAAAGCACGTGCGAGCAGTGTTGCCATATACACAGATTTCTCCGTATTTATACAGATTTTCGATGTGCGATACAGATTAGTATTGGATACAGATGTTTATACAGAATTTTCACATTCTGTTGACTAAATTGCCGTAATCTGCTTAAAACGGAACATAATAAAATAAATAACACCACTATAACACTGCAGTCTACCTCATTCTAGTGCAGCCGTTGAGAGAATCTTTTCATCTATAAATTTAATGAAGACAAAACAACGCAATAGACACTATTGAAGGTCTTTTGCATAGAAAGCAACTGATTGGTGAAAAATCTTGCCACGAACCTAGAGATTGATGATAAATGACTGCTGTTTAACAAAAAATATGTATGACTATAATGCAAATTATAAAGTAAATTATTTGTTCGTTCGTTGCAAGTTTTGATTTGATAACTTGTTGTTTGTTTTAATTATATTTTTAACTTTAATAAATACATATGACAAAATATTTATAATTTTTGTCTATTTTAATTTAATCCTACCTAACCTATTCCCTTGATTTTCAAAAGAAGCAGAACAAAGTAACTAGGCTGCTTATGGTAAGATGGTTCTGTTTTGGTTCTTTTGACCATACAGATTTTATATAGATTTCATGATAAAAAGGCATACAGATTTAATACAGATTTTAGCAGTTTCCACTACAGATACAAGGTTCAATGCATCTGGCAACACTGCGTGCGAGTATCCTCAATATATTTTCTATTAATCTTTGAAACATTGCGAATGTGGATGTAAAACCGTTGAAGCCTCGTCTCGTCCTATAAATCCAACCATAAAGCAGTTAGAACTTCATACATTATAATAACATACTTAAAGGCAATAAAATATTTAGCAGAATTAAGAGGCCGCTCAACGGCCCACCAGCGTTACTCCTTTAAAAAAATATTATCTCGTGACTGAGAAGGAATTATGAAAAACGGCTCAATCAGCAACCTCGGTGTCTAGAATTTTCTAATAAGTACCTTTTATAAAGTTTTATATCAAGACACGAAGCAACAAAACTCGATCTAAAGAAAAGGGGGTTAAATATAATGACCACCATAAAATGTATTCGAACACCAAATGTAGTAAATGATCACCAAATCTTAGCGAGCAAATTAATGCGCTATTTCTGCCTAAATAAACCACTGTGATTGCCATAAAATGTAGGCTTATTACCAAATAAAAACTGTGACCATCTATACACGAGCCGAGCGAGCGAAGCGAGCGGTGCCGCGGCAGCGGCCGGCGAGTGCCAGAAACGACTAGATTATTATAGAAAAAAATATGGAAATAAAACAGGCTACCCGAAACTGAATTAGTTAGACGATATTCATTTAAGAAAATGCAACTAGCTAAAAAAAAACTCGTTTAGAATTTACGTTTTGGCACATTTTATTTTGCGTAATTGCTTAAATAGGATTGCGAGATGTTAAAACTTTGGTTATAATTTTATATTAAAATGTGGGTTTAATTTTGGTGATCATTTACTATTTTTGTCTCTATGTTACTATATTTGGTGGTAAGTTAAACACAAGCCAAAGAAAAGCGGCCACATTCCTCTAGATCGTATTTTGTTGCTTCGTGTCACAATATGAAACTTTATAAAAGGTATTAGAAAATTCTAGACACACTTACCGAGGTTGCTGATTGAGCAGTGTTTCATAATTCCTTCTCAGTCACGAGATAATATTTTCTTAAAGGAGTGACCCTAGTGGATCGGTGAGCGCCTTCTTAATAGCTATAACAGGTTTAGAAGAAATGAATTATTTATTAAATAGGTATAATTTTCATTTCTAAACAGGTATGTAATCAATAATGTTAATCTTTGTCCTGTAAAAAGTATATGTACCTAATATTTGCACACCACACGCGGTCGAATGTAATGAAATCATTGTACTAAACTCAAGAACATATGTAACGTTTATGATTATAAGATTATCCTTAACCTTTATTAGACTCTTGTTTTAAATGATGTCTACGAAGATATCGGTCATCTTTGATGTACAAAATTGTATGTTCAGGAAGTTCTAGCATAGTTATTTCTTCAGGGTCACGAGACGGAAACTGCCTTTATAATTGATTTTTGACAAGATAACAGCACAATAACACAAGATACTTATTAATATTATTTTACGAGATACTCTACGAATTTTGGTAATTATGTTTTTTTTACTGCAACATCTAAAGTAATTACTAGGTATTAATAAGTGAGCTTGGTTTAACTGTCAAAATCATCACGCGTAACGTACAGGATCTCAAGTTTTTTTTCACTTACTCAGGTTTTGCGAACTAATGAATAAAGTGAGAAAAAAAGCTACTCAGATAAAACGGCCTCTGTCGGATCCCCCGAAGTCGATATACGAGTTAGGGGCAAAAACCGGCACTCCTCTTTCTCAGCACTTAGCTCTAGCAAAAAGTTGTGCGATTCATCAAAATATAGTAAGGTACTCATGTGAATTGTTAGTGACATTGATTAATGATGAAGATATTGCCGTTACTAAAATACATGTGAATAACAAACTAATTGTTTCGACTATTGAATCAGAATTGAAGAGCTACACATTTGATTTTTCTAATTTTGCTCCTATCGCAATCAAAGCAAAAACAAGACAGTTATATAAGGTGTATCTATAACACGTCTCCTCCACGTTTCCCATTTCCTCCCGTGGGTGTCGTAAAAGGCGACTAAGGGACTTATTAGAGAATGGGCAGCAGTGTACTCTATGCATTTTCAACACCATACTGTGATCGCCAACCCGCATGCCAAGCGTGGCAAACCCCCCCTTTTGGGGGAGGCCTATGTCCAGCAGTGGACGTCTTTCAGCTGAAATGATGATAATGATTCAAACACGAAATATTTTAAGAGATATAACTATAGGTGGTAAAGAAGACATGGAAACTTTTTTTTTTTTTAATCTTAAATAATTTAAAATTACTTGATATGATGATTAATAATCAAAGAGACCGCGCTCGTGCTGCCACCGTCACCGCATCCGGGCGGGCCATTCATAGAATAAGTAAGGCCTATTGTCCACGTAAACCGCACGTCATGCGCACGCTTTCGTCAATTGAGGATTGCAAGACGAATGATTGCATCTGGCGTAAAAACAATGAAAACTGTGTCCACGGAGCGGCAATGTCGCGTCAGCCTCTCGTCATGCGTTCGTCACGCGGTGCGCGCGGCAGCATGTCACTACTCGACCAACTCGAGTACTTTACTTTTTTTTTCGATTACCAGTACTTTCTTCGCCTGTTTCGTCGTCTTCTACTAAGTTGTATGAAATAATCACTTCATCATCATCACTTGACATTTTCACAATGGAAAGACGTGCTTTCTCGATGCTAGTTGAAAGAAAACTGAGATGTTTTGTAGCGTGATTGACGATTGCATGAAGCAGCGTGGACATTAGCAAGTATGCAAAATACGCATATCGTCATTTGTAGGTTGCATGCATTCGTCAAATGACGCGTCCGTGGACAGTTAGCCTAAGTAAAGGTATTTTTTGCTAAATGTCTCAAGATATTTTAAAATTATAATAGTTACGTAAAAATAAAAACACTTAGATTAAAAAAAAAAACGCTGCTATGGCTTTTTTACCACCAAAGATGTTTCTCTTAAAATATTTCGTGCATGAATAAATACACCATATATCGTCGCTAATCTAACTAACTGACCTAACTGATATTTTGGACTAAACCGACCTAACTATAGTAGTTTGATACATTTTCCAAGTCAAATCGATCTGTCAAATCGGCGTTTAAGCAACACACGTGCTCAATTTTGTATCAGTAGAATTTATATAGAGCAAGTTACCCTCAATCATAGGTTACCCTCAACTGCAAATAGCTTGTCCTGTAAAATATGCTTCGAATCAGTTACGTCACTTAGTTAGATTGGTGACGATATGTATGTATAAGCTTTTGCCCGCGGCTCCGCCCGCGTGGACGTCAGTTATTGCGTAAATGGCAGGCTATATCTCTGCCAAATTTCATGACGATCGGTTCAGCGGTTTAGGCGTGCAAACGTAACCGACAGACAGACAGACAGACAGTTAATTTATACAGTAATATTAGTAGGAAAATAGGGGGGGTTCATCAGTTCATGTATGAATAAAAATTACCTTTGAGTAGGTACAAGAAAATTAAACGACTTGACATTACCATCGATACAGCCAACATTTCCGCAGGGCCTCAAGTCTGCTATTACAATAGTGTCAGAATGGTCTCGCCATTGTGAGTATTTGACAGATTTGCCATACAAATACTGTCAAATACTCACAATGGCGAAACCATTCTGACACTATTGTAATAGCAGACTTGAGGCCCTGTAATAAAGTTTACTTACAATAGTATAAGCAATAAACCGATTTACCTACATTGCTGTAGGAATATTAAAATATTGTAAACAGCGCGCGTTGAACTCATTGAGCCTTGTCCGACAGTACGTCTCACGGTTGATGGCTTTCACACTTCCGCAGATGCTCGGCTATAATATGTTCGTTAAATATATGCTCTGGCGAGATTTTTAATATCTATGTATGAGAGGCAATTTGGACAGCTCTTCAAAACCATCCAAATAAAAAAAAAGATCAACCCTTTGCAAACATTAGAAACAGTATACAAAATGTGTTAAAACGAAAAGGTTTTAGATACGCAATACGAAGCTCATAGCAGGATTTAATAATACTGATCAGGGCGTCAAGTCTGCTATTACAATAGTGTCAAAATGGTCTATCATTGATTTCATAATTGTTGATTTTGACAAGTTTGGTAATCTACTAATATAATGGCGTCATTATGACTTTCCAATGGTCAGCCACTGATACTCCATTGAAAGAATTGGTAATCTCGTACATAATGACAAATGAAACTTCTTACTAAACTTCCAACTTCCTACTACTTCAGATTGCATATAACATTAATAAATAATATGTAAAAATATATAAAAATGAAATCTGGCATGAATAAATGTTCAAAATGCCATTGTAATACAATTCTATTACGAGACCATTGACCGACCAATGATCGAAAATTATGAATTTAGTAGATTACGAAGTTTTAGCAAAATGACAATGGGATCGTGTTTATTTATTTATTTATTTATTTATCACATGGAAAACCAACAGCTTTACATAAACACAATAAATAAACTGGCATAAGAAACATGAAGCCAATTATAGGTTTTCACGGCTAGCTATGGTGTAATACAATAAGAGATCTTATACGAGTACACGACAACAGTACTTGTCAAGAAGCACACCAATCATTAAATCGGCACCGCCAAACGTAAGGAATAAACTACAATAATAAAAAACAAGAACTAGAACCAATATTTATACTAAGGATTAATTTTGAAGAATTCAAGGTTCAGCCTATTGCGAACGCTTGAGCCTTTGGTTGTAAACAAGTCAAAAGAGAACCGCTTACATAAGTCATTAAAGTCCTTACTCGCTCGCACTAAATATGAGTTTTACCTGTAGTTGGAAGAAGACAACGGAATAGCAATAGGTGGATTAAATCTGAGTAATCGCTGAGGAACATTAAAATACAACTTACGCAGTAGCTGTGGACAGTCCACTTCATTGTTGGAGTGACGAATTTACAAAAATAGCAGACTTGGGCCCTTGATCCTCAGTAGACCAGTTAAAACAAAAGGAGCTAAGAAATCATAGTTTGTTTTTAATATATCTATACAAATGAATAAAATGGAAGTGTCTGTTTGTGATGTTATAATAACTGCTTTTTACAAAATGCATATGAAAGTAAATACGGTACTTATAACAAAAACATTTTTTTTTTTTTGTCTGTTTTCTGTTTGTCCCGGCTAATCTCCGAAACGGCTGGACCGAATTGGACAGGACTTACACTGGAAAATAGCGGATGTTATAAGAAGTAACTTAGGCTTAGGTTACTTTAGAAAAATTTGAAAAAGACATGCGGGCGAAGATTTATAGACACTAAAGCGTACATAATTATGCAATAATACTTCGTACACCACTTCTATTCAAGTAATTACTGACACAAAAAAAAAATAAGTAAGGCTCAAAACAAAAAACCTAGTCAAAATCACATCATCATTATTAGACCATGTGATATAATTATAACTATAACTTCAACATGAATGATGTAACCCATATTTTGTAACAATATTTTGTTTTAAAAGAGTGTCCGTGGAGTTTCTTGCCCGTTCTTCTCCATAGGAACCTACTACGCTTTGGAATGGGCAACTAGCTTCATCTTTCTGACTGACCGACTCATTGACAATTCTAAAGTGTCTCTAATTGGTTTATTTGAAATAAATGCTCTGAGTTTGAGTTTGATGTGTGTCAACGAACGGAAACAACAGAGATTTAAAGAGGCAACACTTAAGTTAATAAACCTGTCAATCCAATGGTAACAATATTTTAGACAAAATGCTGATAATTTAACACTGATTTATACAATTCCATAGCAAGAATATCATAGATTTAATCATTGCAGTGCAGTGCCAGCAAGTTCTTCCGATACATATCAGCAATCGCCTTTTAGGAAGACGCGGATCTAAAAGGGCCGATCATTTGTAAACGCATCCAGCGTCGGACTGGCCATATAGTCAAGGTGGCGTTCGCTAGCTGGGCCCCAGCCTGCACCGGCCCCCCATGGACCTGGCTTGCGGGCTTGCCGCATGCCAGGCGGTTGGTAGGATAGGGGGCCCGCGCAGGCTAGGTCCCAGCTCCTGCGACCTAAATGTAATCCAGATCAGATAGTTCGTTCATACAATCAGAGAGAAATTAAATAGAAAAATTCTAAAACGGTGGACCCTGAGCAGGCCATCACGCCTCTTTAAAAAAAAAGGTGATTTGTTCATAGCTTCATAATTGTTATATTATTCGAATATAATTAGAACTGTACTTAGGTACCTAATTATATATATAGGTAATTATACCGTTGATAATTAATAATAATTTGTATATTTTTCATTATTTTCTGATACTATCCCAGCTACCATTATCCGGTCTCGGGCCCCAGGCTTGTGCGAAGCCACCCGGGCCGTTTCGGCCCAGTCCGACGCTGAACGTATCCGATAACAGCGAATACACACGGAACTAGCAAACAGTATCGATAACTAAACGCATAAACCCTAATCGATTCCGAGCACGAGACGATGTTGTAGTTCCGCACCACTAGTCTCCGAATTTGAATTAAAGAAATCTCGACAATGGCGTAAAATTAAAGGCAAATGTAAAACAAGTTCGCATGACATGCGTTTTGAAACTGTGCCTCATCAAGTCAGGATTCTGACAATCCTAACCAAGTTGCTACTACGGTTGACGAGGACCATGAATTATATTCTATTATAATACTAGCTTCTGCCCGCGACTTCGCTCGCGTACAATATAAGTAACGAGTCTGACAAAAACTCGATTATCGTGTTCTTGGCTGATGCATTTTTCTTAAGCCATTCAGCACTTCTTTCGGTCGGAACTTCATCGTCGATCACGTTCAGTACTTCAAGTTCATTAAATAGATTGCGAATTCGAAATTTCCACGCACTATACTTTTCTCCATCAAATTGTCTAATGTTCCTTTTAGATTCTAAATCCATTTTTGCAAAAACTCGCACTAAAAGTATAAAATAACAGCCACTACCACTACTAGCCCGCGCTGTTACTTCGTTTTCGCTTAGTTTTATTTTACACTTTTTTCTTTTTGCTCATAGCATGATGTTAAATAGCCTTAAATCTCCCTGAAAAATTGAGCTATCGAAGGCAAAAATAATTTTTCAAATCCGACTGGTAGTTCCAGAAATGAGCGCGATGAAACAAACAAACAAACTCTTCAGCTTTATAATAATAATATATTATAAAAAAAATATATATATCATTTTCATCTGCGAGATGATATTATTTACTTATTTATACTTAATTAAAACGGTACAATACCAATTACATTAATTAACATAGAAACATAAAAAAATATTAATATTGTCAATTTTTGTATATATGTAATTATGTGCATTGTATATACATTTGATGATTATTTTGTCTCTACCTTGTCTTGTATTATGATTGAACATTCTGAAACTAAGCAATTTTGGAGTTTTGTAATTTTGGACCTTCTAGATGAAAATTAAGGAATCGGGATTGTATGAAAGATGCGCACCATTCATTATAAACATCTTATTTTGAAGTAAATTCCAAGTAACTGATGTAACCAATGGGTTAAACTTACATTATGTTCTTTGGACTATGACATGGCGTATTACCATGTCGAAGTTTATGTGAACATTTTTTTCGAGAAGGTATTCTATCATCTCATTTATTTATAATGATTGAACATTACATGATGTGGATATTATTTTCATATAAATAAAATCATAACTAGTTTTTGCTAACATTTAAAAAAGTTTTTTGCTGGTTGTTTTTAGCCTGAGAAAGCTTACGACTTAAACTAAAACCGGAATATAGTGATAGACAGAAATGTTAATAAACATGTGCGTTTTCGAAAAGATACGCATGTTTTAGGTTTTTTGCTAGTTGTGGATGTGCAGATGACCTTCACGGCAGGTAAGACCTGGAGAAGACTCACACAGACTATGGAAGTAAGCGCAAATGGGAAGATTCATACTCAGCAGTGGTTTGAACAAGGTAATGTGGCATTTCTAGAGTTATCTTTAATGAAACTTGTAGAAGTTATTTTTCGAGATAATCCTCCAATTGGTTTGTTGAATCTATGTTTCACCCAGATGTGCTCAATTAAATTTGGATGTTAGGGCTCATTAAACGCGAATCTTTTCCGTCTTTATGACATTCGAAAACCGGACGTAAAGAATAGCATCACTCCATTTCCTACCGTGGGTGTCATAAACGGCGATTAAGGGACACATGAGAATGAGCAGCAGCGTTCTCTATGCACTTTTAACACCATACTGCGATATGACAACCCGCCAATCCGCCTGCCAAGCGTGGCGATGGCAAACCCCCCCCTAATTGGGGGAGGCTTATGTCCAGAAGTGGACGCCTTTCGGCTGAAATGATGATAATGATGATGATGATGACATTCGAAAATAAAAACTACAGCAGACTTTGGAGACTTTCGACATAAACTGGATTTACTTTCGTATTTATAGTACAGTGGCCAGCACATCAAGTTACCACAAATGGTCAAATTTTCTCGTTCGGTTTTGAACTTATTCGCCAACATTTTAAAGTTTATAATCGTTTGAAGAAATTTGACAGTTTCGTGTAGCTTGATGTGCTGACCACTGTACCCCTCAATCAATCTGCCTAGCCTTTTCTCAACTATGTTGTCGGCTTCTGGTCTAACCGGATGCAGCTGAATACTAGACTGGCTATTTGACCTCCATAACCCAGTTACTCGATAACACATGATACCCTTGTGTAAGACTGGTTAGACTGGAGAAGTCTCGGTATGTAATGGAAGATAACACCCGTCCACGAACCGACCGCGGAAAACGTAGCTTATGCTTGGATCGACCCGTACGTACGGCTGATATCATTTAGCCACGAGTCCCTGCAAAATATATTCTTCGCTTCTAAATTTACTCCTAAATCTAGGTATATAGGTATACTAATATTATAAAGAAGCAATATTTTTTTCTTTGTTTGTATCGAAAAGCCGTTTTTACACCAATAGAAAGCTAATGAATTACAGATCCTTAAGAAAATTGCAATAATATAACCCAAAGTAGCAAAATTTTGCCTTTAAAATTCATTATTTGGCGTGCGCTGAGAAAACTATTGATGATTAAAAAAAAAATGTACTACATGATTAAGTACTCATTATTACCTACTAACTATTTAATATCACGCTAAGACCCTAAGGAGCCGAGCAAAAAGAAAAAAAATCAGAAAGAACGCTAATAGTGCTGGTGGTGCAGAACTACGTTGGGAGTTTCAATCATGGCAATTGGATCGTCGAATCAATCAAGCAATCTGGGTCGTCAATTAAAGCACGGAACATTAACTAGGCAGATTATACTTGACCTTTGTATTGCAGAATTATGAGTACATATCGCATTACTTCTGATATAACCTGGATCCTAATTGCGTAACACACTAACAATCACAATCTGAATAATTTTGAAGGATATTCATATTTATTATATTTATTAGGAAATTTGTCTTCTCAACATAAATTACCGCGCTGATTAGTATTTTCTTTTCACATAGCTTTGTTGGTTTTAAATGCTGTTGTTTTTTTTTTTGGGTGTTTTTGGTTACGTCCTTACTGTACCTACACTTCTGCTTACCCTCCGGGGACTACAGGCGTAATATTATATTATGTTTAATTTTGTAAGCTTCCTAACCTGATATTTAATATACATTAGCATCAGTATTTCGCTGGCATGTCTATCCATCATACATAAATAAATATTCATGCTTATTTTGCTGGGCTTCTTCCTGATCCCATCTTTTCGTCAGTCGAGATTTCTTGGACATCTACAATCTATTACATGCATTTTGTTTCTAGTTGTACTTGTGCATCAACAAACTGGTCGGTTTTTAGATGCGGAAGCTATATTTGGCCAAAATGTTTATTTAAGTTATCCAAAATTATATTGTAATTGGTGTTTTGTATACTAATTCGTTAGGGTCACTTGCCAAATTTGAATACAATATCGATGCAGAATAGGAAGAAGCTGCATTCATTTGATTCATTCAATGTTAATAACCACGCAAGGACAGATGTATCACTGTGCTAGTGTCACTGCATATTAGGTAAGTGATATAATTCATAAATATAATATGGTGTACGTGTAACTCGCATAAATTATACAAGATGAAAAGAAAAATCGAAAGACTTATGAATATTTACGACTTTTCGGAAAGAAACAAAACAAAACACAGAGTTGACCGAGTTCTATGTCACTTGCCTCGATATATATATATCACAATATTAATAAATAATTTCATTTTTTTATTATTGCTTTTACCCATGGCATTTCAAAGCTCTCCATCTATTACTTAATTACCGACTCCGTTTGCTCGGATCCTAAAATTTATTCAAATTGTAAATTCTTCCAGCCTTCTACTTTTTTCTTTATCATTGAAAGTCTGAATTAGATTCAGAAAAATCTCTTTGTATACATTCTGCACGTAAGTACGTACTCGTTGATGTGGGTACATACATATACGGTACAGTAGGGTCAGCAAACCATCAAGATCGTCGGCTGTGCCAGTCTGCGAGGGGGAGCATAATAATATCATAGCGGTTACATTGACACCATTACATTTCCGGATAAGTGCAGTTATCTAAAGACAGACTGACAAATACTACGAATGTAGTTCGGTGCATCATTTGACAAGGAAGCTTTTTCAAAGATTCTTTAACATTTAAAAAAAATAATCTTTAAAATGTTCTAGTGTAAAGTTGCCAACATGTCGTTTGTTCAATATTGCCTTTCAAGCGTCGATATATGAATATTATGAATACGTATAGCTTGATTAGATTGTGTGAAAGCCGATAAGGCTAGAAAGGAAATGAATTCTGAGATGACTGCTAGTAGAGTCGTACCTACATATGTAGTATGTATGTATGGAGGAAAAGACGTGCTGCCCCAAATAAATAATGCATGACGTAAATGTGAAATAAACTGAAATGATAATAATGATTAATCTTAAATAAATTATTGATTAATTTTTAGTATAATATAATGTAATGAATTGTAATAATTAGAATCAATAATATATTAGTAATTCAATAATTTTATATGAAACATTTGCAGTGCCCTTACAGGGTGCATGTCTTAATACTGTGTCATGAAATTTCGATGCATGCCTACTAACCAATGTTTTACATGTGAGCAAATAAATAAATTGAGATAACAGCAGGACAAGGATGATGATAAAGATGATAGGAATATGGCTTAATATCAAAACGACTGAAATTGAAACATAATCTGTTGCTCGTCTAACGAGGGACCTTAGACACTTGTTTTATAAAAGGGTGTATGTTTTGATTTACCGTTTTAATTTCATAACTCTTTGAAAGTTTAAATATCTGTACTACAACATTTGCAAGTCTTGATTTTTTGTTTTCTATTATTCTATCATCATAACAGTATAATTTGCGAGCTAATTTAAAATCTTGCTAATCAAAAAACTCAGTACAACACTGTCTTAAAATAAAGCAAAAATAGCACAAAATGACATGATAGATGGGTTCAATGTGTTGTTACATTCGTATTTAGTATTCTGCAGGCATCCGCGGCGTCGTCGTCATGTAATTATGACTCATTTCCTCCGTGATGATTATACGTTTGCAAAATCAAACAATTTTCGTTCAGCATTAATGAGTCTTTTTCATCTCATGTTTTTAATGGAACCTTACATGTTTATTCAGACAGACTTTGTACTCTCAGTGTTTCTAAGGAAGAGTTTGAATTTGAACATAGAATTACGTAAAAAAAAAAATTGTCCTTTGGACAAGTCACCGATTCAGGATTATTATGAAGAAGCTAGAGAATTATTTTAGCACGTTAGATGTCCAAAAGAAGTTTACAAATTCAACTCGGTATAAGCCTTGATCAATCAACTCAGCTTGTCGCAGTCCACTGCTGGACATAGGTCTATCCCAGGCTGCGCCACAACACTCTGTCCTCCGGCTTCCGCATCCTGTCTGTCCTAGCCACCTTTTTGAGGTCGTCGGTCTATCTAGCTAGGGGACGTCCCGCTTGTCGATACGCGGTCTCCACTCCAGGACTCGTCTGCTCCACCGGCCATCGGTCTTTCGACAAACATGGCCACCCCATTGCCACTTTAGCTTGCTTACTCTACAAGGTATGTCGGTAACTCCGGTTTTTTTACGGATAATTGCATTCCTGATTTTATCCTTCAAAGAAACTCCGAGCATAAATATAAATTTAAAGTCACTCAGTGCGCTATGGAGAGGGCTCTCCATAACGCACTGAGTGACTTTAAATTTATGGACCAGTCCGACTGTCAGTGTCCACGTTTCGGCACCGTATGTCATAACGGGCAGGTCGCACTGGTTGAAAACCTTAGTCTTCAAACGTTGCGGGATAGGCGGCTTCTTCTTCTTTTCATTTCGACGGTACATCTATACTGTTTGGGTCCAGTAGGTGGCCACATTTATTGCGGTGTCAGAGGCGTTGTTCAAATCGTCAAGGGTGCAGGCGAACGGACAATTGGGACACTCCAGCAGATGGGACATACAGACTATGTCCCATCTACTGGGCCCAACATAGTTTGTTCAAGAGCATCGCATTCGCATTGAGTATTAGGTGAATCGACTATGCCCCAGTTCACCAAGTTATGGTTGCAGCGGCCTACTTGAGTACGCAGTCGATTGAGAGCTTTCCAAATAGGCCACTGCAGTTCGTAACCCGGAGGCAGGTGCTCCTGGGGCTTTACGAAGTCTTGAGGTGGTGGATACCTCTCTTCCCACAGTTTACTTCGCTCCCTGGATGGCCTGTCTTTGATCGCCTGCCTCTGGGATAGGCGGCGAAAAAACTTGACGGAGTTTTCCAAACGCTGCCCAGCCCAACCGGATACTCCTGTTGGCTTCTTTCTCAAAGTTGTGTCTACCGAGCTAGATGACTTGCCCTAGGTAGAAATACTTCTTGATAATTGCTCTTAATTGAAGGTGCACTAATTTTAGTTTAGTCCTGTCAAATGAATCAGCGCTTGACGTAAATTGACATCATTTTAGTAGGCAAGTTTTTAATCACGTCTAAACTTGTATGGAGTTGTGACAGGTGCTGATTAATTTGACAGGACTAAACTAAAAATCTTCTGTCATTTTCTTGATGAAAAAGATGCACTGAACTTAAATTTAGTTTAGTTTGTCTAAACTAAATTTAAGTTCAGTGCATCTTTTTCTTTCTAAACAAGGGAATCGGCACCAATAATTGCCCAACACTTCTTATGACTCCACATTAAATCAACAAACACATACAAGTGTTACTTGCTCTTAAAGTTTTCCAACACAAACAGCGGGGTACCGCGATTTTTCCAGTTCTCCTTAAATAGTGTTTCTTAGAAGAAGTTCTAATGAATGGTTACATCATTAGACAAAACATTATTCGGAGAAACAAAATTGATACTCACAACGGCTGTATGTTAATTTTATACGATAACTTTATAGCTACTTAAGTATTAATTATACGGTTGGGAGGAGGAGCAGTGTTAACGTATTTTTTTTGTCGTCATGACGTTTAGAATAGACACGTTGGACTCTGGTTTTAAGCTTCGTAGGTTTGCTATTGTTATTAATTTCGAAGTTCAAGGTTCTCTTTCTTAACTTTATTGTGATCAACATGATTCTGTTTTCCCATCGGTTTGAATTAGAAGCTCCATATAGAATAGTCCACATAAAGCCCACACAAAGTCCACATGTAAATTTTTTGTTGCCTTCCTGATGCTTCAAAAAGGCGTGTTGGACTACACTCCTAGTAATTTGTTGTTTGAATAGAGTTTAGATTACCTACTCTATTCAAATAAATAAAATTGAAGTGTCTGTTTGTGATGTCAACATAACAGCTTTTTACTAAATGCTTATGATAAAAAAAGTAACAATATTAATTTTTTTTGTCTCTGTTTGTCTGCTTGTTCCGGCTAATGTCCGAAACGGCTGGACCGATTTGGACGGGACTTTCACTGACAGATAGCTGATGTTATGAGGAGTAACTTAGGCTACTTTAATATTAAAAAAAGCCACGCGGGCGAAGCCACGGGTAGCAGCTAGGTTAATGAATAAGTTTAATGTTCAAGGTTATCTTAACTTTTATGTCATCAATTATTAGAATCTCTGTTTCTCCCGCGGTAACAAAGAGGGAGCAAAGTCTAATTCTGGGTATTTTCAGTAGTATGAATTAGACACTTAATATGTATTATAAGCTTTCTACTACTAGATTCATCTATCTATTAGATATGAATAAAAATGTAATTCTGTTCGTTGGCAAGAACATCACTTGACGTGCTTACCAACGAACAACGAACGGCTGGACCGATTTGGCAATTTTTTGTCCTAAAATGTTCGAAATAGTCCGACTTCGGTTATTATAGAAAGAAAAATTGGAAAGGTTTCCCGGGAAATTTTCAATATCGAGACAAACTGAATGTCCATTTTTCTACGAGATTTTTGAATTATTGAAATTTTGACAGGATTACGTCTAGCTGTCAAGTCAGCTAGCTGTTGAATAAAGGGTCAGTTTCCTCTTGCGTTTTTTATAACATTTTCCAGCTGGACCTTATATAATACGCTGATCTCTTATACTACTTCATAATTGTCTACAAATAAAACAATTCAATCATTCACGTGTTCGTTTTTCTGGTATGAAGTCGCCAGACACCCATAATGGTTACGTAACGTCAACAAATTGTGATGTCACAGTAAGCATAAAAAGTAGTACTCTTCACCTGCGTGGGAGCATCGTAATTAACGTGTAGTGTTAAAGGTGTGTCCAAAAACGGCGTGCAAGGTGCAAACTTCGTGTTTCGTCAGTCGTCGGATTTCTATCAGTTGCCCTTTGCACTTGGTGCAGACCGACGCTTTTAATCGACTTAGGGTCAGCTCACACCGAGACGCGACGCTGCGCGCACACTTTAAAAGAGCGACTCAAAATATAACTTTATTTTCTACACGAAAAGATACCCATTTCATCTCGCGACCGACGTTGCGGTGCGTCTCGCGGCGGCGCGCGGCGCAGCGCGAAATCACTGGCCTCTTCCAGTATCGTCGCGTCGCGTCGCGTCTCGGTGTGAGCTGACCCTTAGAAGTATACACAGTCAAATTTAATTCGTTTAAATCCTCATAAGGGATCATTGTACTCATCATTATGAATAACTTTTACTATGGGACCAAACCTGAAATCGCGAAAAAAAAAACAGCTTTTCCCTACATTTATGTTCGCATAAGACAGTCAAAATGTAGGGAATAGATGATTTTTTTTTTCGCGATTTCAGGCTTGGACCCATTCCCCTTCCTGCTGAAAGCTTTCATGAAAATTAATTGCTATTCTTTGGAAAATATTATTATTAACACAAACGGGATATTTACCATGTTTACTATTTGATATGAGTTCTCGATATTTCGGCGCTGTTGCGAGCACCATGACCAGGGATAATCTGAAGTCATTGCGGGTGGGTGTTTATGAGCAGACAAAACGGTCTACCCTCTTTCTTGTTCGTTTTTTGTGTGTTAATAATAATGTTGAATGAATGTTGACCTTTGACCGTATTCGCAACAACACAGTGCGCTCCAAAACACAGATTACTGACGTTGCTCAAGAAACCGCTAAGCTGAAGTGGGACTGGGCCACGTCTGCCGTATGCCCAATGAACTGTGGGCCAAAATTACCACTATGCCTTGACACAGCAAGAAGGCGCCGCGGCAGACCCCGTAGAAGATGGCGGGACGAACTGGAGAAAACAAACGACCAGTGGTTTACAGTAGCCCTGGATCGAAAGAGCTGGAAGTCATGGGGAGAGGCCTTTGCCCAGCAGTGGGATGATGCAGGCTAACAGTAACACTAACAGTAATAATAATGTTAGTGACCATGAAAGTTTAAAACTTTGGAAAATACTCTGATAAAGTCAGTAAATGTTAAAGCTTTTAGTACTTAACTATGTTTCCGAGCGAAATTGATTTGCGGGGATAATGCATTAACAATAATATTAGGGTAGGTAACAGTGGCCAGCACATCAAGTTACTACAAACTGTCAAACTTTCTCGTTCGATTTTGCACTTAATCACCAACATTTTAAAGTTTAAAATCGGATTTGGATAAATTTAACAGTTTCGTGTAGCTTGTTGTGCTGGCCACTGTATAAAACACTGCTCAATTTTGAACGTATTGGTAAAAGGTTTGTGGCTTCTTAAATAACAAACTTGGATTTTTCTTCAATAAAAGTATTCTAAGTTACTCCTTATAACATCAGCTATCTGCCAGTGAAAGTCCTGTCGAAATCGGTCGAACCGTTTCGGATATTAGCCGGAACAAACACACAGACAACAATTTAAAAACAAAATGTAAAGGTGCGTCCAGTCCTGGCGAATGCGCCGCTAGCGAACTGCACGCGTGTTGCTCGCGTGCGGTTACAGCCTACATTTGGTACCCCGCTCTAGTGCAACCCTAGCAAGGCTCGAGTGGGGCGCGCGTGTAGCGCGCGCGCAGCTCGTGCGCACATATGCGTGAACTATGAGCCTCAGTTATGAATTTGCTTCGCGCACCTCTTGCACCGCTCGAGTACGGCGCGTAGCTTGCGGACGGCGCAGGGGCTACGTACGAACATGAAATGCATGCGCGCAGTTCGCAAGCGGCGCATTCACCGGGTCTGATACCACCTTTATGCTTATGTACCATTTATATTTTCATAAGCATTTAGTAAAAAACTGTTATTTTGACATTACAAACAGACACTTCAATTTTACTTATTTGTATTGATAAACACGAATCCATTCAACGATACAAAAGTTCATTCACAAATTAATAGATAAAAATAATAAAAATAGAGGCAACAATTTCAAGGTTGAAAATTAAAAAGCTCTCAAAAGATTGTTTTTTTGCACGAATCCAAAAACATTTCAATAAATTACAGCTAAGACATTAATCGACGCAAAAAGTTTATAGTAAATATTATATTATAAGTTTTTTATTTTATTTTATTGTTGACCAATGCAATACGGTCGAATATTTTATGATAATCAATTATGTATAAATCCTGCCTGCACGTGCCAGCGTTTCAGTTGAAATGTATACGTAACATTGATATATTAAAAGGAGGAAGATAATATGTTACGCGTTAACATCGCAATCAGTAAACCTGGGCTCGGCGCACGACTACATGCACCAAAACTCACACATCTGTGATCAGTGTGATCACAGTCGCAAACCTACAGTTACCGATAGACAAGAACAGAGATAGGAGACGGCGCTGTCGTGCGAGCGAAACCGCGTTAGCTGCCGAATGTTGGCCGAATGTTTGCGATTATGAATGGCATTGCATGTGGTAGCATAAACATGGCGAAGCAAACATTAAATATTATTATAACTTTCAACAAATTAGCATTTTTGGCCGTACTTACGAGTGGTAAATAATCCCGTGTCTTATTTTTATTCCTTGTATTATTAAAACACTGTTTAGCTGCACAAGAAGTCAGTTTGATGCATATTTATCACAAAAAAAAAACTGTAATTATGGATCTGTTTGATCAACGCTATCCCGTGCGCGACTGAGTACCAACTACGGGCCATCACTTAGTTTGATAGGACCAGGCGCTGTTACTAAGTCCCGTATCTACCGCTTTTAATACATCAATGATACGTACCTACTTTTTGTTTTGTGCTAGGAATTTAAATAAATAAGAGATTATACTAAACGAAATGAGAGTCTTATCTCTCAATCCGTCTTTAATATGACACATAATACATAAACTCACCCCTTCTTCAGATGGAGGTATACAGAAACTACAGAACGCCACCTGCTACAAATCCTTACATACTACTCTTGCATCTTTTACGTTGATACATCTTGTCACACACGCACGTCGTTTACAAGAACTACGCATCTGACCTTTCTGAAGAACATCACCAATCAAGGGCGTCGCCAAGGGGTGGCAGGGAGGGGAAACTGCCCCCTCCTAGAGATTCCAAAAAAATTGTAGTCAAATGCAAAGCAACTAAAATCCTATCTAAGATGCATCATGGGGGAAAATCCCCTCAAATCCTCAATGGTCTCGCCATGATTAGTGTACACAGAAAACTTACAAAATGGTCATAATCAAGTGGTCGAGAAGGTTACAAAAAAACCATGGAAGATTATGTTTTAATTAACTCAAAAAAAAAAGGGTCTCACTCTACCACTTTATTATTAAAATATTGTAACTTTATCCAATTTTTATAATAAATGTAATAACTTGGTTCACAAGTTTTATTTATTGTACAGTTAAAGAGCTCGTGGTGCATTACACATTGGACTTTGTACCGTTCTTATTACAATCGTCGTACAGGTAAGACTCGTACTACAGCTTCATGTGCTCTCGACTGTACCTTCAATTCATACTTTTCCCTTCCGCCTTATATCAACCTGCCACATCTGGCCATCGGCTGGCGACGCCATTGTCACCAATAAGGTCAGTGTAGATTATGTCCTTCTAGGTGTCCTCCAGGAGTTTCCACTCACATCTGCTTTGTAAATACCCTTCGGTAATCGCCTTTCATTCATCCTCTCAACATGACCAATCATACAAACAAATAAGCATCCTCTTTAAAAACAAATTCATTACATCTTCTTTTAAACCGCACCGTTGTCTTATCACATCATTCCTCAGCATATCATTCATAGTTACACCACACATGCTTCTTTAATATGACTTTATTGAATAATCTTTCAAAAACTTCTTTATTACTCGTGTTTTGGGAGATAATCTCCCAAGTACGTCTTCCTGAAGAATTAAGAAGTTGACTTAAAAGCGAGTGAAGAACATTCAAGGGTCCTACAAACAGGCGCGACATGCGACGCGACACAAAGACACCGCGTGCCGCACGACGAGCGGTCTATTTGTGTCGCGTCGCGTGTTGCTCTTGTTTGTAGAAGCCTTCATGGTCAGCGAATTCTGCAAACGGCTTGCCTGACGACGCACGGAAAAAAACAACACAAAGTGCTAACGAAATACCAACATTTATTTGATAAAGACTTCTTTTTTTGAGTAAAGTATAAAACCCGATAATTTATCAAACAAATAACATTACGCAACGTAAAATCAACGTGCAGGAGCGTAAAATCGATTACAGTTTTAATTAAAAAATACTTCTTTTCCCGAATCATAAAATAATATTGTGTGATTTTGTTGCTGCATGTGTAATTAGTAATTTCTCAAAATTGTTTTTGAAAATAACGTTTTTTTAAGATTATTTTGCGAACATTCGTTTCGAGAGCCAAATTATAATAGCTGTGCTCGCAAACGAATGTTCGTTTAACGAATGAATGCTGGTCACTTAAAGGTGGGTTTAGACCAAACATAATTATAACCAGAACAACAGCTAGAGCATTATTTTGCTGATCTTCTTAACATATGGAATTCACTGCCACCAGAAATAAGGGACTGCCAAACTGTTGCAGCCTTTAAAAGAAGAGTAAAAGATCACTATCTTTCCACTTCGTCGTCATAGTTGCATATTATTATGTATTTATTATTTTCCACTACATTGTAGTTCTCAGTATATATTTGAGTGATATTTATTCTAGAAGTATGTATGTAAGTATATTCTCTTATTGTATGTTTATAAGTATTTATATTAGTGTATAGCTATTTTGATTGTATGTATATTTTTTATTTTATTTTTTCTCTTCTACACTTACACACGTTGTCTACATCTCTATATCTACTTTCCTATCGCAGGTATGCTGGAAGAGATTTCATTAGAAATAAGCATCACCTTTTTATTTACGTATTTTTCTGTTCCATTTTTCTTGTCTGTGTGTACATAAATTGTTAAATAAAAAATAAAAAAAAACATTTTAGCAGGGACCAACGAAAGAATGTTCTGCTACTGCAGTTTAGACAAAATAATTCGGAGAAGTGGTGATAGAATGTAGGTACATTCCTTCGTTTGGTCTTAAAATCGAGCTACAAAAGCTTGCGCAGCGAATGTTCGCAAAATAAATTCGTGAAGCCAATGCTCTCGGTGAGTAATCCTCTTTTACACGTTGTGTACATACCCTACATAGAAAACAGCCTAGCCATCATTCAGATGCAAATAAATAGTTTTAAATTTTGCTGTAAACTGGTTTCATATGTTACCGGCCTCGTCTTAGATGCATTCTGTAATACTAATTATGATAAGCCTGTAATCAAAAACTAGGTTACCTTGGTCACAATACCAAAACCAGAGATGAGCGAATTTGCCTTTTATGTTCTTGAGTATAAGGATTATTTGTCTGGCTCTTCCCCATCAATTCTTACTATTTCATGTGATATGTCACCAACTTGGCTCTCTCTTATCATGTCCACGCCATGTAGCATAATATGGCCTTTTATTAAATTTAGTCGCAAATCGATTCTCTATACATCGAAAAGCAATTGGTAGCATTAATCGATATCGTGCAGATCCGATTTATTCCGCTTTGAAATTAAAGTTCCAAATATCGATATTCTGTCGTTGAGCTGCGGTTTTGATTGGATAATTTTCTTAAGTGTTAAGACTGCGCCGAGCGCACAGTGGCGCCCTCATCGTTATTTCGGTGATTTCTTTTATTTTAGAATGAAAATGCAGAAAATAAGCTCGTCAAGTTGTGCTTGACAAGACTATACGTCATTATTACTACAAACAGTAGTTTTAAATTGTTATGTTTTAATGTAATCATTAAAACGGAAAATAGTGGCCACTAAGCTCCGTTTTAATGATTACAATAAAACATAACAATTTAAAACTACTGTTTGTAGTAATAATAACGTATAGTCTTGTGAAGCACAACTTGATGAGCTTATTTTCAGCATTTTCATTCTAAAATAAAAGAAATCACCGAAATAACGATGAGGGCGCCACTGTGCACTCGGCGCAGTCTTCATAGAATAAAAACTGTCACTATTGCCGTTTATGGCAATCAACAATTATTTGTTATAAGAAACTCCATGGCCAGTCTTGGTAACTTTTTAAGGTTTTAATAATGACGCTTCAAACTGCTAACTATATGTCAAATTCATTTTTTTTACGTCTGACAATGGCATTAGTGACTTGTGACCATAATAGGTTTCGCATTTAAGTGATAAAAAGTCTGCTGAAAACAAGTGTTTATTTATACTTATAAGCGGTATTTAATAGGCACTTTGCACTTTGTCATCAGGGGAAGAGGCGGCTAGAAACTTCATGGTTATAATATTTTTTTGCTATCATTGATGCTTTGTTCTAATCCTACCTACATACGACTACGTAATAACGGAGTAACAAGAACAACGTAAATCGACGACTGGAGTTTGGAGTGGTCTCTTGTGGAAAGTGCTAGTATAGCAATTTGAAAACTGCAGACCCGTTTCAAAATTATTAAAACGGCTCAATCAGCAACCTCGGTGTGTCTAGAATTCTAGACGCGGCGGCCAAAAGTACTTAAGTCTTTTAAGTTTAGATTTGACTTAAGCACTTAAGTCAAATCTAAACTTATGGCTTCCGAGTCTAGAATTTTCTAATACCTTTTATAAAGTTTCATACTGAGACTCGAGAAAAACGGCAACATTCCTCTAGATCGAATTTTGTTGCTTCGTGTCTCAATATGAAACTTTATAAAAGGTATTAGAAAATTCTAGACACACTTACCGAGGTTGCTGATTGAGCAGTTTTTCATAATTCCTTCTCAGTCACGTGATAATATGTTTTTAAAGGGGTGGCGCTAGTGGACCGGTAACAGCGCTCTTAATAACAGATTTTCAGCTGCAAAAACATAAATAAATCGCCAATCTACCAATTAACGATACACTTTCCTGTCGTAAATGGAAATTCGTGTAGTAGCCCATAGTCCATAACCCACTTACCGCGAGCAAATTGCCACAGCCCGTCCATGAATTTAATTAAAATATTCAGTCAAAAACGTGAAAATATGAGGTCTATATGAAACCACAGCTTACGTAAGAGACTGTGACTTAGGATGGACTGAACTAAAAATATTGACAATAAGGAGATTCATTTTCCTTACAGAGAAGCCATAGGGTCATTACTGTTTTTATCTACAGCAACTAGGCCAGATATTTCATATGGAGTAAATTTGTGAAGTAGATGTTTCAATAATCCAAGTATACATCATGTTAATCAGCTTAAGAGGATTATTAGATATCTTATAAAAACTAAAAATGTATGTATAAAGTATCAAGGTCATGAAAGTTTAATTGGATATTCTGATTCAGATTTTGCTGGGGACTTAGATACAAGAAAATCAACCAGTGGTTAAATTTTTATGTTGAATGGTGGACCTATATCTTGGTCTAGTCAAAAACAACCTTGTGTTGCCTTATCAACAACTGAAGCTGAATTTGTGTCTGGTTGTGAAGCTGCAAAGAATCTTTTATGGTTAAGACAGTTTTTCAAAGAAATTGATACGAGTATAAGTCAAAATTGTACAACTTTGTGTATTGATAATCAAAGTGCAATCAAACTAATAAATAATCCTGTTTATCATAAAAAGACGAAACACATTGATGTCAAATTCCATTTCATTAGAGAAAAAGTTAAAAGAAAATTAATTGTTATTAAGTATGTGCAAAGCTCAGATCAACTGGCTGATATTTTTACTAAGGCTCTACCTACTGCTAAATTTGAACGTATTAGAAATGAAATATTATCAGTTATGTAAGTAAGTTTATTTTTCTATTAAAAGCAGGCAAATACCTATGAGTTTTTTTTTTTTTTGTTTATATAAAGTTTAGTGGGAGTATTGGATAAAAAATTTTAGTATTATTTTCTAGGCTGTATGCTATTTATTGTTTGCCTGTTTTACTTATATTGTAACGCCAGATGGTGCCACGGTGTGTGCTGCTGTCGCCTGTCATGTTGTAAAAACTTTGGGTGAACTACCTACTTAATAAACGTTTAAGTACAAAGAAGTCTTGTTTATTTACCTAATCTTAATAAAATATAGCCTAGGATATGCTACCGCACAAACGAAAAATGCATTAACTCGATTTTGCCGCTTCCGAGACTTGTATTTTTAATTATTGAATTGGTTATGAAGTTTTAGTTAATGCATCTTGCTTACTGAAAAACCGAGTTCCTGAAGGATCAGTAAAAAGTTGCTTAGAGAGAGTTAATAGATTTCGATTCGCTGACTCCAAATATATAACTCAAAATCGAGTTCAAGCTTGCATTCTTCGTTAGCACGGCAGTATGGAGAAAGACATAGGTTACTTTTTTACGCGATAACCGACATCCACGCGGGCGGAGTCGCGAGCAAAAGCTAGTGTAACATAAAACATTGTTTTTTTTTAAATTCATTAAAGGTCATTTTTTGCCTAGCAACACGGACAAGTATTTCCCCTTGAGAGCACCTGCTCTCAAGGGGAAATACCTACCTAGGTACCGATATTTCTTTGGTCATGCTCAGTGTGCTCAGTCATGAGCATAGATTTGTAAAGCGTCTATTCTGAAATCTTTGACCATATTTTTTTTTAATTTATTACATGGAGCGACTGCCTATTATATATGTATAGGGTGTATCTATTCAAACACGAAATATTTTAAGAGATATACCTATAGGCGGTAAAGAAGCCATGGAAATGTTATTTTTTTTTAATCTGAGTATATTATAAAAAAATAAAAAATAATTTAATATTACTTGATATGATGATTAATTATCAAAATTCGCCGTGCTCGTGACGCCACCGTCGCGCGTCGCCGCGTCCGGGCGGGTCATTCATAGAATAAGTAAATAGAGGTTTTTTTTTTTGCTAATGTCTCAACCAATTTTAAAATTATAATAATTATGTAAAAATATAAAACACTTAGATAAAAATTTATTTTACGTTGCTATGGCTTTTTTACCACCTATAGACGTTTCCTTTAAAATATTTCATATATGAATAGATACACCTTATATAGCCACCAAAACCCAGTTACTGGGTAAATAATAATAATCATTTAATTCGGAAAACATCCATAATGTTAGTATTACAACTTAGAAAAACATGTTAGTAGCATTAAAAAATAAAAACAATATTACAATTAAAACTACAAATTAAATTAAAATCAATATTAAATTAGAATTAAATCAAAATTAAATTAAATTACAATCAAAACAAAATTAAATCAACATCAAATCATAAATAATTAACCATTAAATTAAATCAAAATTACATTCAAATAAACTGAAAATGATGTTAAAATTAAATTCAAATAAAAACAAAACATGACCATTTACTTATCTTCTAAATCAAACTTCAATTCAAATATCTCTCCTCAGCACCAGGCCCGCAGCTATGTCTACGGGACCAGTGCATCAGAAAAGGGCAGTCTGGCCTCTCCACAATAACCTTCAGGATGCTATTGGAGCTTCCGCGTATCCTGCTCATTAGGGATGCTTTTCTTTTGCGCATGATAGCCTCAAAACTATCTATGCCTGCCCCGATAAATATGATACCCCTTGATAAGACTGGTTGTCAGACTTTCGGGCTTCTGATAACCCGTAACGAATGTCAAAGATCTACGAATCACGGCCGGGAGCAACGGCTTAACTTGCTCTCCGAGGCACGGAGGGGTCTTGGTATGTAAAGATGGTCACCCATCCACGGACAAACCACGGCAAGCGTAGCTTAACCTGGTCGATCGACCCGTGCGACTGTTATTACCTACTTAGTTACAAGCCCCTCCAGAAAGTAGCCATAGTTACTCCTTATATATAAGCTATCTGCCAGTGAAAGTCCCAGCAAAATCGGTCCAGCCGTTTTGGAGATTAGACGGAACAAACAAACAAAAAATAAATAAAAAACTATTTTGCTATTACAAACAGACACTTCTTCTGCAAGTTACCACCCCTACCCTTTATAGTTGATATTCCACCAACTTGCACTAAGCGTTTTCAAACATCTTTTATAATGCGCACAGCAAAGGAGTGGAACTCTCTGCCTGCGTCTGTGTTTCCGAACGCATACAACCCTAATCTATTCAAAGTTATAGTGAAAAGGCTTCTTCTGGGTAAGCTGACTCCATCATAGACTTTGTCTCTGTCACCTCTGACCTAGAGTAGAAACAAGAGCAAACCCTTCGTAAAATAAGAAATAAGACTTCAATTTTATTTATTTGTATAGAATAACTATTTATTGGCAGCGCAGCCAATTCCTTGACCAAATTTAATGACACTTTACTAATAGAAGGGATCGTCATACTAATTAACCTTTTCATGTACAGTCAACAAAAGAATTAAGTAACCAGGCAGCTAACCCATTTTTAATAGAGTTCGACCGAAAACGGACGGACAAGTGGCAGACAACGGACGGAAAACTGGCCGAAAACGGACGGAAAACTGGCCGAAAATGGACGGAAAAGTGGCCGAAAATGGATAAAGTCAAAATCAAAGCATTTATTTCAAATGGAAATAATGAACGTCAAAATTTACACGGAAATAAAACCTAAGTATACCTATTACGGCCGAAAATTGTCGAAAACTGAAAACAAAATTCGATGGGACTCTGTTTTTAACAATGTTGTGCGCTCGGTACTTTTGACAAATGTTTGAAATTGATGAAAAACCTTGGTACTAGGTAAATCTTGCCCACACCCTAATTACGTAATTACGTATAACACACTATCAATCACAGTCTGAATGATTTTGAAGGATATTGCTAATCCATTGCTTCGTATGTTCGAAAAATTTGTCTGTTCAGCAACGTAAATAATGCAATGAATGTTGTTCAACTGTCAAAATGAAAGCCATTGAAACTGTAAGTGTGATAAGCAATTACCCCGCGCCGGTTACTAATCTCTTTGAAGATTCTACAGTTGTAAGCAAAATTCTTAGTGCGATCAAGCGTTGTAATACTTGTAATCCGTTTGAATCCGGTTTACAGAGGTTTTATTTTTTTATTTCCAATTTGGTTTTCTTCCTCGGGCTAAAGTGCATCGACCGGAGGAAACAAGTTATTTAACGTATTACTCGTATGCATACTTACTACTGATACAACTCATACGTAAATACTATGAGATTTGATAGAAGATTGTTATCAGTGATACGGGTTTAAAAAACCGGCCAAGTGCGAGTCGGACTTGCACACGAAGGATTCCATACCGTATTAAGATCGTGCAAAAACGCCGAAAAATCACGTTTCTTGTAGTCCTTTAATTATTAACTTTATTTCATGCATCATTTCAGCCGAAAGACGGTCAATTTTGGACATAGGCCTCCCCCAAGCACCGCCACTTCGACCGGTTCTGTGCTTCCCGCATCCAGCGGATTCCTGCGGCCTTCACAAGGTCATTGGTCCACCTTGTGGGAGGCCTTCCAACGCTACGTCTTCCGGTACGCGGTCGCCACTCCAGAACCTTTCGGCCCCAACGGCCATCTGTTCTGTGCGCAATGTGCCCTGCCCATTGCCCCTTAAGTTTGGCAATTCTTTGAGCTATGTCGGTTACCTTGGTTCTCCTGCGGATCTCTTCATTCCTGATTCGATCACGTTGGGAAACTTCAAGCATAGCCCTCTCCATTGCTGTTTGGGTGACTTTTAGCCTTCTAATAAGAGTTATTAGAAGACTGAACTGTACGGGGCAAGAATGTTAGAAGAATTTATGAATTATCAGTGATTGTAATAGTACATACAGTGGCCAGCACATAAAACTCAATTTTCTCCAAACGATTTTAAACTTTAAAATGTTAACGATTAAGTTCAAAATCGAACGTGAAAATTTCAGTTTGTGGTAAATTGTGCTGGCCACCGTAAATAATAAATTCAGTGTTTAAAATAAAATAACCATTGCGTACGTTGAACTTTATTACTTACGTAATACTCAAAAAGTACATATAAGGTAACATCACGCCTGTATTCCACAAAGGGTTAGGCAGAGGTGTACCTATAGTACACCTACATTTCACCAATTACTTGGGGCTTAAACATAAGCCCCAAATAATAGGGGACGAGTATTGCCACCAACCAGGCACAAATCCAGACTCCTCTGGGCTGCTGACTGAGACACTGGGACTCAGAAATTCCTGGCCAATAACACTGCCCGACCTGGGAGCTCATGCTCAGGAGTAGCGCTTGCGACCACTAGATCAACAAGGCAGTCAAAAAGTCAAAGATAAAAAAATGTGTTTTAAACAATGACGTGTTTTTATATTTTTGTTTCCAAGAATATCCTTCAAAACATCAGCTAATAGTTATCTTTATTCATGAGCTTTTTATTTCTTAGAATTTTTTATATCAGAATCAATAAAAACCGTTATAAAAAGAGACAACTAAATTGATTGACTCATTCATAAAATGTAGTTTTGTTGTTTTCTAAGAAAACATTTGATTTTGAAAACAAGCTTTTTATGAATGATTGAAATGCAAAATGTATTATTTAAATAATAATGTAAGCGTGTATAATTTGGTATCAGAATGTACAGTCGCAGAATGAAAAGGTTGACCACCTTAAGATCTGTTTTTGCTTGCGCAGTTTAGGTTATCAGTATCTGCTTTATCGACCGAGTATGACAAATTCCGTCATAATGAATGTCATTTCACCACATGAATGAAAAAAAATGGCAATAAAATTTGACATTGATAGGAACTGGTATTCACATTTATAGTTTTAATCATTAAAAGAAAAGAGGATGTAATTAGATTTATCAAACTTGACACAACGTAATGGCAAGAACAAACGAATAAAAAGGTTATTGTTCAACTATTAATAGTCAAGGAACATTCGCATAAGTAAATTTGAACTTTGTTGTCAAACAGTTTAACATAATTTTCAATACAACACTCTCGTCTGTTACACAGTTTAAAAACGTAACATGTGCTTGCAACGCGTAAATGAATTTATTTGAAAACCGGTCAACCTTTTCATTCCGCGACTGTACAGTCAACAAAACAAACTATACTTCATTTTAAATAATATTAGACATTTAAATAAACCTTTATTACAGTATTTACAGTCCGTTCAACTGATTTTGACTTCCGTACGCATAAGGATCGCATTAAAAGCTAAAAAGTGGTTACAATACCAACTGTTTACTGCAGCTGCCATTTGTCATGCCACCAACGCAATAGAAGTCAAAATCAGTTGAACGCACTGTAAAAAAGGTTATATTTAAGGGCCTTATCACACTGGCGATTTGCGAGCGTGATGCCAGCGAAGCGATTGTTCAACGCGCTCGCGGCGTGGAGCACGCCACGTGTACGCAACGTGTTCGCCGCGTTTGCAGAATGAGAGCGAATGACGTGACTGTACAAGAGAGAGTGAGACAAGCGAGTGTACAATATTGTAAAAACGTGGAGATAACGTCGCTTAGTCGCCGCTACCTCGTTAGCACCTGCGACGCGCGACGACCCCGCTGCGCTTTGAACTCGCTCGCAAATCGCCAATGTCGTAACGCCCTAAATGTCTAATATTATTTCAAACGGAGTACCTACAGTTACAAAAAATGAGGCCGTCACAGGACGCCCGGCAGACATGAAACATCGAAAAGAGCTGCAGCGAAGAGATAAGAGAGCAGATAAGAGAGCGTCATGCCGTTTGCCATCACGGCATACGAGTCGGTCTTACCCTCAATGCGCGCTAATAGATGTTTCACATCAAAATAAAAATAAACCGACCAAGTGCGTTTCAGACCACACACAATGAAAGATTCCGTAGTTGGGATGAATTTATCTCAAGAACAAAAATTTGATTGTAGTTGAAAAAACTTCTCCCATACATTCCAATTGCAAATTTACCATGTTATTTTAAGACCCTAGACTTCTTATAGGTTTTCCTGTTTTCATTAAGTAAAGAATTATTTTCAGTATGTTTTTCAAAATTTTAGAATCAGTATTTTCGGAGTTAACGAAAAATGGTAAATTTTCATCTATTTTCTTAAATAACTTTAAAAGTACTATATATATATTTTCAAATTATAAAAAAAAAAAACTGAAACCCATCAAAAAAGGCAAATTGACTATGACAGACGGACGGACAGACAGCCACAAGAGTGATCCTATAAGGTTTCCGTTATTTCATTTTGCGGTAGGTACCTACGGAACCCTATAAAGTAACTCATGCCTCCACAACGATTGCTAAGAAGACAAGTTTAACATCACTTGTCTCAATCTGTCTTGAGTTTAAAAATCAACTATTCGAAAAGTCGAAAACACACTGTCTCTATAATATTTAGTGCCTGGTGCCTAAGTGTAGTGTGAGAGTGCACACGGCTGCACACCTAATCCTTTTGCCGACTGTACGTTCTAAGTTCAAAGACAGACAGACATCCGTTATGTGTCCAGCCGGCTATAATAACACGGAAGGTCGGACTAGTCCACCAGCCGAACGGAGGTTCTGTGAGACTGCAATGAGCCAATCATGCGATTTTCTATCAAGTAAAGTATGAAACGTCGTTTGTATTCGTTGAGGTACTAAAGGAATTGAATGTGTATGATTTTGATAATGAAGTGAATTTTGTTGGACTGTAATATACAGCGTTTCGCGGCGCAAAGTACACTCTAAAGTAAAATACCCATGCCATACCATGTTCTGCTCAAAAAAAGTCGTTCCGTATTTCATAAATTTCTCGTGTGTAAGAACTAAGAACTTAAGGGGTCTCGGGTCCAATAGCGCCAATCTTTAAAAATAAATTTATCTCTGACTGAGAAGGCATTATGAAAAACGGCTCAATCAGCTGCCTCGGTAAGTGTGTCTAGAATTTTCTAATACCTTTTATAAAGTTTAATATTGAGACACGAAGCAACAAAATTCGATCTAAAGAAAAACGGCCACATTCCTCTAGATCGTATTTTGTTGCTTCGTGCTTACCGAGGCAGCTGATTGAGCCGTTTTTCATAATTCCTTTTCAGTCACGAGTAGGCTTGCCAACCGTCCCGCGAGAGCCGGGATGTCCTATTTCTAGAGCTTTAGAGGATGTGTCCCGCGAAAGACGTGTGCGGGACGCCAATTGTCCCGTTTTATCGTACCTACGGCTAAACCTTCAGGCAGAAGTTATAGTGATTACTATTATTATTTATTAAATTTCCTTATTGTTTCAACTTTTGTTATGTTGTAAGTCTTAGACTTGTACGCCAAAGTAAAACATTCAATTAAACCATCTGTCCATCCATTTAAAATGATTTCTAATTGTATTTTTCGCCGCCCTATACTTTGAAAGTTGAGTCCCGCTTTTTTTTGGCATGTCCCGCACTTTAATTGCCAAAGTCCCGGTAAATTCATGCATTAAGGTTGGCAAGCCTAGTCACGAGATAATATTTTTTTTAAGGATTGGCACTAGTGGACCCGAGACAGCGCTCTAAATTGCCATCGTAAAATTCTGCTTACTCTATTGACTGCCATGCTAATTTGCATGCACATAAATAAATAAACATGTTTTAACGAGAATTTCCGTGCAAACTATGAACTCAACCGAGCTATCGGCGCATAATGCACATTGCAACGGCATATAATCGCGACTTGTTATTATAAATCACGTGTGACAGGCCAGCGCACGCGCAGCGACATTAAAAATATATAAATACTAAAGTTCTGACTGGACAGGGCAATTGGAGACATGGCTGTTTTTTATCTTGTCGAAATCGACATGGATACCCTCGATTTAGGGAAGACTGAGGATTATATCGGACATTGGTGCCGATTCCCTTGTTCACAAACTAAACTAAATTTAAGTTCAGTGCATCTTTTTCTTTCTATTTCATTAAGAAAAGGACAAGAAAAATTTTTGTTTAGTCCTGTCAAATTAATCAGCGCTTGACGTAAATTGACGTAATTTTAGTAGGCAAGTTTTTAATCACGTCTAAACTTGTATGGAGTAGTGACAGGCGCTGATTAATTTGACAGGACTAAACTAAACATTTTCTTCTGTCCTTTTCTTAATGAAATAGAAAGAAAAAGATGTACTGAACTTTAGTTTAGTTTGTGAACAAGGGAATCGGCACCATCGTCGATTAAAATTCTCAGCACAAATGGAGGAACTCTCCAGAAACACCAATGGAATGAAAACCGGTAAACCCGAGAGAGATCACCTTAAACTTTAACCTATGAGTCCTCATAATTATGATCTGACCATTACAGTGTAATTGTATGGACTTTAAAAACAGGCTTTGACCTCTAATTTTTTATCGCTGATTCTTCTCAGAGTAGTCGTCTGGGAATATCCGACCTCATCTAGTTTTAATAGAAACATTGACATGTAAAAGTGTTTTTATTAACCTCTCTGCAAAATAGTTTCATTTATCATTTATTTACCCCGGTTTCATAAAGATGCGAGCATCCAGGGCTTACGAAGACGGTAGCAAGAGTTTTAGAGGACTTATAATATCTAAAGTATGCCAAAGGCCGCCAATTATCGATCGAAGGGGCATGCAGCAATAGCACTACACTAACACATACATAGGGGCTTAGATTCCCAGCCAATTCAATCAATGGACTAATCCGTTCCCTGCAAAGGACTAATCCGATTGAATACGACATAGAGAGAGGAAAACAACTTAGTCACAGAACATAATAACTATGCAGTAGATAATTCTTGGTAGTATTCTATGAAATATGTACGTCCTAATAAATCTAAAAGAAATCAAGAACACAATAGGACATAAATGAAGATTGTGAAGTAAGTGCAGGTTGCGGCAATGAATCACAAGAACTTATTAAAACAACAATAGTTTATAAGTCGTCCAATCATTGCCTCATCATTGGTTTGATGATGATGATGATGTACCTACCTACGCGTGTTCTCAAATGCTTCTTCATCTCAACACTTGTTGGGCGTTGTGCTAAAGAAGCTTTAGGACAGACAAATTTCCTATACGAGCCACGTATGCTTCTTTAACACAGCACTTAGACCATGTTGACGCATAGTAGGGTTTGCGTAGCGTATGCGCTCTGTTTTCACGTTACTGGCTTCCGAACGCTTCTTTGACTGAACACACTGAAAAATTTGTCTGCTCCAAAACGTCAATAACGCAATGAAAACTCAAATTCAAAACATTTATTTCAAATATAAGTTCAGTTTCAGTAAGATGAAGCTAGTTGCCCATTCCAGAGCGTAGTAAGTACCTATGAAGAAGAACGGGCAAGAAACTCCACGGACACTTTTAACTACTTTGTACTAAAAGTACAAAAGGAAGAATTTGAAAAATGCAGTGAATGGGGCCAACCTTTCTACACGTAGTGTTCTGAGTAGCCAGAGGCCTAGAGCCGCAACATAATTAAATATCTATAGCAGACAGAATGTGAAAAATCCAGTTTATAATTACGGCAGTCTAGATCTAAGCGTATAGTTCACAAGCCGACAATACCTGGCGAATAAGGAAACTGTTCTTGCAATACTCCGCTATCCGTAACAGAAAACATAATAGATAATAAATTAATAACCCGTTAGAACCGCGCCTCAACTTGACAATAAAACACATTATAAAATGTAAAACTAAACATTTTTATGTATTTTTTTTTCCTGTTAATCCTATTCCTTTAGGAAAACCATTCAACTTTCTATCTAAAAATACCCACACATACACACACTGGCTGGGGACTAGTTTTGTGGGTTCTGGTGTGACAATCTTGCGTGCTAACTTTAGGCGATTCCATTGACGCATAAATTTTAGGCTCCTAAAAATAACACTCAATAAT
This sequence comes from Dryobota labecula, assembly GCA_947523025.1. Lineage (NCBI taxonomy): Eukaryota > Metazoa > Arthropoda > Insecta > Lepidoptera > Noctuidae > Dryobota > Dryobota labecula. The sequence continues at coordinate 15,684,754 of OX383303.1, forward strand.
ATATTGATTGCCTCTTTTTGTGAACATCAAAATTAATTCCTATTTTGGGGCCTAAAAATACTAAATAGCCAAGTAACTGCGACCAATTTGGAAGTAGCGCTCGCCAGCCGCTGCCGCGGCAAAATGCTGCTCGTGTATATGAGCACTTCTGCGACCAATTCTGCTCATGCGTGGTTGTTCACAGCCAAAGCTAACTCGTTTTGTCGGGGTACCTTAGCTTAGTTACTGCGAACTGTGAGACCAGGTCAGAAAGTTAAAAAGGGTGCATCTTTAGAAGCGCAAAATGTGTACAGTGGCAGTGGTTAATTTATTTAAAAACGTCTCCATCTTTAGGTCAGTAAGTTTTTAGAGGATCGGTTAAATACCTATTCATCAAGTCCCGACAAGACATGTGACATCCAGTAACCCGCACTGGTCCCGCGTGGTAGATTATGGCCCACTCCCTCTCATAGAGAGGAGGCCGGTGTCCTAGGGTGCCCAACTCTTCCGGATTGCCCGGGAGACTTCGGTAATTATAGTTAAACTCCTGACCTCCCGGGATGTTTTCTAATACCTTTTATAAAGTTTCATATTGAGACTCGAAGCAATAAAATTCGATATAAAGAAAAACGGCCACATTCCTCTAGATCGAATTTTGTTGCTTCTTGTCTCAATATGAAACTTTATAAAAGGTATTAGAAAATTCTAGACACACTTACCGATATAGTTAATTGAGCCGTTTTTCATAATTCCTTCTCAGTCACGAGATAATATGTTTTTAAAAGAGTGGCGCTAGTGGACCGGCGACAACGCTCTTAAAACAAAAAAACTTTTTTTTAATCTGTCTTTCTGTACCGGCTAATCTCCAAAACGGCTGGACCGATTTTGACGGGACTCTCACTGGCAATCTGGCAGATAGCTGATGTTATAATTAAGACGTAACTTAAAGGCTACTTTTATTTTAGAAAAAAGCCACGCGGGCTGTAGCTAGTACCTAATATATATTGAGTATGTACGCCAGCACATCAAGCTACTACAATCTGTCAAATTTCTTTAACCTATTGACCGCTTGGTTTTATATCAATTGCCGTGCCCCCAGCGCCCGGCTCATAAATCTACAAATAAATATCTACGACAAATATGGTCGTGCAATGATATAAAAAGCACAAAACGAACATAGGTTCTCAGTCGTATAAATACGACTGAGACAGTACGGGCACGAAAAAATTTGTCGTATTAATCCGACCGGGGCGGTTAAAAGGTTAATAGATTTTCAACTTTATCACTACAGTATAAGGTTCAAGGTTAATTGCGAAAATTTGACAGTTTCGGGTAGCTTGACCTGCTGGCGTCTGTACCTATTTCTGCCAATATGTCAGTTCATAAAAGAATACAAAGTTACGTAAACAAACATACCGCGATGGATACAGTATGTAACTAATGAGTAATGACATGAGTTCGAAACATAGGTACCTACCATCCAATACCTATCGTCCAAACACGTCGTATCATAAATTTTTCACACGACATGTGTTATGTGCGGTTTCTATTATATTTTTGACGTTTAACAATCTGCGAATGACATGACATGAATTAATATTAATTTAGAAGTGGGGCCGTAGACTATAATAATAACAGGTAAAATAAAATAAAAAACCCAAATTATTTTAAAAATAATATTATTTTATGGATCTAGATCTGGCTAGATGTTTAGTTTTTAAATACCTAGCCTAAGCACGTACATTTACAAAAAAAAATATTTTGCAAAATACTACCTACCTAATTTATGCTCGCATAAATTACATATATATTATATATTTTTGACTTTAATCAGTTTTAGCTTACCTACTAACTGGTTTCCATTCAGTTTCTATTTTTTTATTCAGTTTAAAATAATATTAACGATGTTTTATTCGCCGGTTTTTTTCAGCAGCATTTTTACATAAAACATATGTATTATAAAAAGGCTATTACATAACCAGAAGTTCGATTATGCCCGCAGTAGCTAGAAAGTAGTTTAGGGCCACTTTCATTAGCCCTTCGAGACTGGCGGCACTTTTCACAGACAATAATTTTATTTGGTGCTAGTTTGGGACTACCGCGACATAGACAAAATGGCGAGAACTTGCAGATATTATTAATATTACGCAAATTGAATTAAGCATTTATAAATATCCATAATTACATGATTCCTGCAATGTTTTCTTAACTTACGTATTGGCTAGCATAATAAATAGAGCTTGCGTAATATTTACTGACGCGATATCATTATGCGTTTCACATATTCGCACATTATTAATTTTAATATGCACACTATTCAAAGTCGAAGCCGAAAATTTATTATTCGGGGTCGGGGTCCATACCGGTCTTATATAGTCCTTAGAAAGTTCTAGAAAGTTCTAGTATCGAACTTTCTAGAAGCATCTTGACTCTACTAGTTCTTTTACTTGATACTAGATGGCGCTAGTGGTCTACTAGTTCTGCTACTCGATACTAGATGGCGCTAATGGGTTCTGCTACTCGATACTAGATGGCGCTAGTGGTACTTAATGTCACGATATACCAGGCCTTAATTGTGGCGCGCAACAGTACCATAATTATTATTTATTACTTTCATATGCCAAATTAAATTACAATTTTTTAATTACTATGTATTATTTAAGTTGTATCACTATTTGGTTTTAAGATTACGAAATAATTGGACGTAATAAAACGAAAAGGATCCAACCAAACCACACAAAATCACTTGGGAGTTGGTACATCTGAAGTTTAGAAGATATTATATCATATTTTATATTTCCGTGCTTAAGGGTTGGTTCTGAGGTTGATCAAAATGATAGGTACTGTTGTTTTTTGCTTGGATTTTTTGACTGGCCAATAGTATCAATATTTAGCATCAGTTTGGTACACTTAACTCGTTTTCGACCATGCTGTGGATTGAATCCTTTTCATTTAACTATGTCCAATTGTACTGTTGTTATATATTGATTGGATTTGATTTTACCAAAACTGATTTTTTTATAAGCTAGTAACATGTGGAAACGTAGTAGATTGTTTATTTACTCATAACATACTATGTATCTAGATATAATATAGGTACAATGTACAATTGTCTGTATTCCCAAACAATATAAAATAAAAATTAAATGCCTTTAGTAAAAAGCTGTTATTTTGACCGACACTTCAATTTTATTTATTTGTACAGATAAAGCAAAACAAGAAAGCATTTAAATATATCTCTTTGTCTATACTTCAATCTTCCATGCATTATTGATGTGACTAGCAACACAACATAGCATTGATAATATGGACGCCTGCCAGCTTTACGAGGTTATCTGAACGGAGGAAAATTAAAATATACTGTTACAGTATATCCTGATTGTGCTCCGGATGGTCTAATAAGGAAATGTTGTCTAAAGAATATCCTCTTTTGCTTTATGATCCAGAAATATATTAGTAGTCTCAGTTTCAGGAAGTCTAGGTAAGTGTTTTAACTGATAAACATAACTTCTGGTTGCAAGTTGTATAGTGTGTGCAATCATGTTTATGAAAAAGAATTCTGTAGACTCTCATTTCACCTGTAAAGTGAGTTTAAAAAAAAAAAACTATGTTTTTATTGTGAATATTTACATGTTTCTATGTGGTTATGTGGGCAATGGAGAGTGCTATGATTGGAGTTTCCCTCGAATCAGAAATAAAGAGATCCGCAGGAGAACCAAGGTAACCGAGATAGCCCGAAGGTGGCATCGAGCTCTATTTTTAATGATATTTACCATATAAATGCATAACAAAACAACTTTGTTTACTACTCACCGTCGAAGTTCCGGGCACATTAAAACATTAGAAGTTCACGACGAAATTCAAAGAAAATCTAAATTAATTTAGAAGTAAACACAGACTTGATTTTTAAACTAATTCAACTTTAATTTCCACTAGAATAGTGGCTCTAATTTAATTCTAAACAAAGAAAAAACAGTCAACATTACTTGTTTGGTAAACAGCTCACAGCAGAGGCTGACACTGACAGCGATAGGTGACAGATGTCAATACAACTGTCAACGATAGAGAGAATCGTTTAAAAATACTGTTACGTATCTAAATGAACAAAGATATTCAAATGTTCGTCTTATTTGTCGCAAACCTTGAGTATGTCACACATAACTATATATTTATTTTAATGAAAAAAAAAATATATTCGTGAACAAAATTATAAGATATTAGTCTCAACGCGGTTGTAAAGTTTATTATTGTTTTTCATTCGCTTTTGCGGGCTTCAGCGAAACCAACTTTGTAAAAATCATTTGTTACTTTTTTAATTTCATTGATTTAGTTAGCAGGCTTTTTATTCTGTTATTGACTCTTATAATGTGTTTATTTCAGAAAGTGAGAAGTGAATGTTAAGATTTTTGAAGAAGAATATTTTCAATTTCAGGTTGTAAAAGCTTTTAAACGACTAAACATAATTTTTTTTTCTTTGCAGATTTAATCAACATGTTCTTCAAGTTTCCGCGATTATGATATTTCCTACAAGCAAAATGTTGGAGATACCAGATAATGTGAGTATTTGTTAACTGACTGCTATAACTATTACAAATTACACAGCATTGTTTGTCGGGTAGACGCAATGACTGAACAATATTGGTTTGAGCGCTATGTCACGGGTTCGATTCTCGCACTAAACAAACATTTTTATTACCTACAAAAAGAAAGAGTGCCCTTGAGTCGTTGTAATAATAGTCACCGATAGGTACATCTAATAGCTATCATTTCGTAGGTATGTCTTTATTTGGAACACGTCCAATCTTACCTTAGTTCTCGATCGAATTTCATCGATCTTATTATTTTAATTCATGTGAAAATTGAAATGGTTCCTTTTATAATAGTGTTTTGTTTTTATTAATTTATGGTGAGTTTAGCTATCGTTTTTTTTTTTTTAACATAAGGGATATTTTTCTTGTCTTTTATAATGAATTAGGACATAAAACTCGACAATACTTAAGTTTTGATGCATGTGTGTTTATTTACCCGCATAATTAGGTCATTTTGGTGTTAAGGCGCTGGGATCACGGGGAGCATTAGCTTGTAATGTAACGTTTACCCGCAACCTAGCCGAGTTACGTCTACCTATTTATCTGTATCCTATGCTGTCGGTTTAAAAGAGGTGAAATGTACTAAGTAAAATCAGTGCCGGATTAACCACGTAGCAAGAGTAGCAATTGCTACGGGCCCCGCACAAGAGGGGGCCCCGCGTATCCAAACCTGGCCACCTAAACGTAATTTTTTTATTGAAACTTATTAAGACGTGGAATATTGAATTTACTTGATGTCACAAAACGTAACACCCTTTCCGACAAAGACAATCCACGTCAGACAATCGGTAACCGATTTTTTCGTTGGCGAAAAATACTTATTTTTTCTCATTTTATTTAAATGGAACATGGGAAATTTCGATTTGTGACTCCTAAATATCAATATTAAGGGCTGACATTTTTACAGGATCTTTATTTTGGCATTATCTTGTTTATTTTTACCCGTTTATACTTGAGAACCCATAGCAGATCAAGGGCCCCTCGGTAGTATTTGCTACGGGCCCCACGCACTGAGTAAAATGCGTACTGAGTCTTAGAAGTACGCGTCCGCCTAAATACTTATTCCAAAAACTAGGTCCACTAGTATTTAGGCGTCTCTAGTTTATTGACGTATTATATTATCAAAGAAAAGCTGAAGTTTTTAGAAGGTTTTAATTGATTTTTATGTACGGTGGCCAGCACATCAAGTTACCAGAAACTGTCAAATTTCCTCGTTCGATTTTAAACTTAATCAGCAACACTTTAAAGTTTAAAATCGTTTGACAGTTTCGTGTAGCTTGATGTGCTGGCCACTGTACATTAAAAAAAACATTGCTAAACATTTTTACAAAGTATTGTATTGATAAGTACTTACCAAACTTAAACAAATAATGATGTACGCTGCTTACCAAAGTAATAGTGATTCTATAAGTATGGACATTAAGTTTCAAAACGCAAAACAAATAAATCAACTCGCCAACATCATACCGAACCCTTTTTTTTATAATGGCATCTCGCAGTTCAACCTAGGAGGTTGTCTACTGCTTAACCGGACTTTCTTGTGGGTGCCTCGATAAATTGAGGCCTCCAGCCAGGGCATAAACCTTAAAAACTAAGGGGTTTATTTATAAACGTTGCTTAAAGTTCAGTGACGTTCAAACGTCATAAATGTATGGTTAATCAGTCGCTAATCATTACTTAACTTTAAGCAGCGTTTATAAATAAACCCCTAAGCGACTACGCTAAGGGCATCCCCCGCGGGGGTACGGACCTCGGCTTAGGGCGTCGCTGGGGGAGGACAGTACGGGACGGGCTGGATTGGATTATGATTATTTAGGGACGAATTTCAAGTTACAGGCTCAGCGGCACGGGCTGACTCGAACAAAGGTCGGGGTGGAGCAAGGGTCGGTATAGTAGAACGTGTTTTTTTTTTATCTAGGGCGTCTCAGAGTTAACCATTAGAGGTCGTGACTCTTTAACCGGTCTTTCCTGTGGTTGCCTTAAGATCCTAAAAACTTAAAGCCTCCAGCCAGGGCATGTAGAACGTGTAAAGCGCCATACGCTTAAATACCTACTCGAGACGCGTTTATGTGGTGAGCACGGAATAGGTATTTACGCGTCCAGCCACGACTCCAAACATCGAGTACCGAACCGAACGTCTTCGAATGTCACCGGAACTGACTGAGCTCGTGGGTCGCAACTAGACGTACATAAGTATGGTAGTACGTCTAAAACGCCATACGCTTAAATACTCGAGACGCGTTTATGTGGTAAGCACAGAGTATGTCTTTACGCGTCCAGCCAAAAACCTATTCCAGTAAATACGTCTCACCTCTAGTTTCAATTATCTCTCTACACTCCCCAGCAGTTGACGGGCTGCGCATTCTACTTGCGAAGCCCCAGCCGTTACAGTGGAATCTTGGATTGTTACATTACAGGCGAATGCTCCAATTCAATAAAAAAAAAAAAAACATAATGAAACCAGCCGAGATAGTCAGACATCACAGATCATTACAGAGCCTGAGAAATTTATTTAAGCAAAAGTTATTTTAATTGGTCTTCGCAAAGGGGCGGATGGGAAGGGGCACATGTGGTCATCGTATGCACGGGATTTGGTTTTCAAAGTGGTCAGATGTCCGTGACCATGTTAGTACCTACCGGGTACTAACATGGACACGGACATCTGACCACTTAGAGAAGTCTATGGTCTCTTATCAGTAATTTTCGGTTTAGTTCAGCAATTAGTAAGTGGGTAGACGCCTAAACTCTTATTTGAAATTACCATGGTTTCTAGCAATTAGCTCAGCCTGACTAATAGAAAATTAACGAGATCTGTGGCAACACCTAATTGTGTATTTGTTTTAATGAGTAAGTACATATATATGGCTGTCTGTTTCCTGCAGGTACCTATTTACTTTATTTGCACAAACCTATCAAACAATGCTATCACTGTTCGGGACTTCGAGCAAGCGTAAATATTGACATAAGCATTTAGCAACCGTTTCATCTAATTTTTACTCATAACAGTTGGTACCACCTAACACCGTTTCAGGGCTGCCAATTCGTTATTGTTGATTTTATGGTCAACCTTAATGATGCTCGTCTAGGTACAGCATGTTCTAAAAACGTTGATAGTTCCGAAAAGGTTTTGTAATATGTACGCACGGCTACAAATCAAGCTAACTAATCCAGTATAAACTGACCTCTCATTGTATGGAAATCCTGCACAATGGGAGATCAGCTCATACTGGAAATGTATAGCTTGATTTGTAGCCGTGTGTGCAAAAATGGCCGAGGATGTCCTCCACCGAATCGCCGTCATGATGATAAGGATATCGCTCCGCCTAACCTGAGGACGTCCTACCTTAGGTTTACCGATTCGCGGTCTCCACTCAAGAACACGTCTACCCCAATCCCCAACGGTAATCGGTTCGACGGCTAATGTGGCCGGCCCATTGCCAATGCAGCTTGTATATCTGTGAGCTACTCGAAAGTATTATAAAATAAATCAAAATATGCATTTTCCTATTGATTCAACTTAAATATTATTATAATAATAATAAGACATTTATTTCAGACGTAGTCTAAAAAAAAGCTAAAGCTATTGTTAGTATATACTAATAATAATAATAAGACATTTATTTCAGAGACGTAGTCTAAAAAAAAACTAAAGCTATTGTTAGTAAGTATATACAAAAGCCACAGGAAGAAATAAAAACATAAAGAAATTGGCAGTCATAAGGAGAAGTGAAAACACAAAACTTTGGAATAACTGTTCTTTTATACATATAGCTCATGGAAAGCGTTCGGTGACGATCGCGAACCCATAAGTTTCCCCTACCAAAAATCGCTCGACGCGCCTAAAGGAGTTTTCATTTCAAAATATCACAAAGTGATGGCACCGTGGAGTGCCAGTTTATGCCAAGCCCTGGGACGCGTCCACCCGCAGTGTGTAGTCGCATCCAGTGCCGCCACGTCGGCGAGTCCCAGCGGCCCCCGAATACGCTCAGAAGGCTGTTCGAGCTGGCTCGCATGCGCTTCTTATGAGACACACAACGCTTCTGCATGATGCCATGAAAATCATACACGCTTTTCACCGCAAACATTGCTGAAGCGCTGCAGTGGTGCGGCAACCGGAACAGGACCCTGAACGCGTTGTGTCTACAACGCGACCTACGCATCAAAGACCTGACGTCACAAATCCTGCATCGCGCAATCAGAGTTTACCGGGCGACTAGCATATCCATACTAATATTATAAATGTGAAAGTAACTCTGTCTGTCTGTCTGTCTGTATGTTACGTTTTCACGCCTAAACCGCTGAACCGATCGTCATGAAATTTGGCAGAGATGTAGCCTGGGATATGGAGACGGACATAGGCTACTTTTTTACGCGATAACCGACAACGCGGGCGGAGCCGCGAGCAAAAGCTAGTATAAAATAAATGCTCGTGTTTTCTATATTTAGCTGGTTCTAATATAAATAGTGATAGTAATCAGTTAAATATTTTCTAGATACACAATTCTATTAAATTCTATCTAAAAATAATGTGTAATATAGGTAATTAGTGAAAGGACTTTTGAAGTGGAAACTTCTTTAGTTGCGACTTGCGTTTAGCACTTTTTGAGTGAACAAAAATCATGGAACCCGCGTCATCGTCACCGAACGCTTTCCATGAGCTATATGTATACTGTGTATATAGTGTACTTTTTGGGTGAACAAAGATCATGGAACTCGCATAATCGTCACCAAACTCTTTAGTTACTTAGTTTTCACTTCTATCGGCAGTGCCCAAAGACAGCCCAGTTTTATTTTTTATTTTTGTTATCACACTTCAAATAACTACTTATGACAAAAATTTAACATTATAATAAATCAATAGGTACATATATGCAACTTGTTTTCCATTACTTACAGAATTAAATGATGCTATTTCGTTTTTTGATGTGAAAATTTAACTTTCTGTATATTTCCATAAAGATTAGTTTTGTTATTTTAAGAAAATCTCTGATGTATTCTACATAATTTTACTCTACTTTTACACAAAACATAACCGCGTTTCTTGATTGCACCTAGGAAAGTAGGCACATACTGCCTACTAAGCCATTTCCATTTATCATGCCGTTTCAGCCCTGAAATTATTGTACAACTGTAAGTATTCATTGGCTGCACAGGCATTAGCCTCGCTCGTTAAATCGCCTACAATTTTATAAATAAAACAGTGTGAGATTAACATCGCGAACCGTAGCACGAATACTTAACCTCAGACAACGGTATTTGCTTCTTCGTAAGATTATAATATAAACAATAATTTAATCATACAGCCTTAAATCTTGATTTAAATAATGGTGTTGAGTGAATTGACTATTTGATAACCGCAAAAAAAGAAAATTAAAAAAAAAAATTATATGTGGTGTTTTTCGAAGAGGCTGCTTCATAGGTAGGTAGGTGTTGTATTTTTTCTATCATGATTTTTCCTAGCAATGCTGTCATACTTTTTTATTTCAAATATTACGCGTATTCGACGTAATGAAAGTATGCGTGGAAAATTTCATTCAATCGTTTTCAGCGCATAAATTTTTTAATTTTATGAAATTTATATATAATTAAAAAAAAAAAAAAAAAACCAGAGAAAAAGAATATCGGAGAACTAAGTATAATGGTTTACATTGTGGTATGTGATAGCTGAATATACGGTGTATCGACCTCTTAATAGGGCTATCACCGGTCCACTAGCACCACTCGCACTCCTTTAAAAATATTATCTCGTGACTGAGAAGGAATTATGCAAAACCGCTCAATCAGCTCCCTCGGTGTGTCTAGAATTTTCTAATATCTTTTATAAAAGTTCATATTGAACTCTGCTAAAAAGTGCTCTGCTATTAAGCTCTGGAACGCGCTACCTTTTGGCATTAAGAAATCTGAAAACAAATTTACTTTTAAAAGAAAAGTTCGTAACCACTACATAAGTCAGACTAAATAACTCTCGACGACTAAATAGTCTTAAATAATAGTCTAGTCATAGTAATTATTATTAGGTGGTATTTGTTAAAATATCGATTAGTTTATATTATTTGTATGTGTGTATTAGTATCATAAAACTATATAAATTCTCGTAATCAAGAAGTTAGTATTTTAGACATTATGTTTGTACCCTATCACTATGTTTTTATATTTAACCCAAAGGTTGACTGGTAGAGAATGCCTTGTGGCATTAAGTCCGCCTATGTATCACTATTGTACATGAAGTTAAAATAAATAAATAATATTGAGACATGGAGCAACAAAATTCGATCTAAAGAAATTCCTCTAGATCGTATTTTGTTGCTTCGTGTCTTAATATGAAACTTTATCAAAGGTATTAGAAAATTCTGAACACACTTCCCGAGGTTGCTGATTGAGCCGTTTTTCATAATTCCTTCTCAGTCACGAGATAATATGTTTTATAAAGTAGTGGCGCTAGTGGACCGATGTCAACCCTCTTGACGTTGGACCACTACTTACGCCACAGCTTGTATACAATAAGGCAACTAACTATTTACACAAGGTACTAAATTAAAACTAACTAAATACCGTAAAATGCTGTAACTTTGCCTGGATTTTGACGTTTTCTGTTCGTATCTCTGAATCTATTTATTATTACAGCCCGACCCCACAGTAAAATGCCATACGACATAATGCTGTGGAAGTAGCTAAAACAGACCAAACGCGCGGTTTCTATATCTGTTAAGGCGAGGTTCTTCAAGTTAACCTCTAGGAAATGTAATTTTATTTAGAAACGGTAATGATTAAACACGTGAAAAAATTATATGTTGCTTTTGAGACCTTTCTGTAGGTATGTCGGGTACTCGTTACATAATCGGATAAAGTACGCTCGATAGAAAAAAATCCAAACATACCCTTATTTTGTAGATTCAAATCATTTTATTTCAATATTATACCACATTATGTATTGAAAATCACATCGAAATAAACGTATATGATGATGTTATGTCCGTCGGGTTTAACATTGTTAATATCGTAAAACATACAATGTTCAACCCAAAATTAACGAAATTCACGGCACAATTTACTCGCGCCTAGCTGCCACCTCTAGAACAAAAATGCACGCTCGAAGAACCTCGCCTTAAATGTCTTATCTTTCGAACAGCATACGCGGCCGAGCTTAGCCGCCCCGCAAGAGATGTTACGAGTATATGAGGTCCCCATTGTAATTTCTCATCTGCGTGATTCCTAGGATAACCGTTTGATTAATAAATTCCAGTTTTTCTCCATTCAATATGATGTCACATTCGCTACTTCTAACATTAGGTAACTCAAATCGAATGCATTTGGTATTTTTTTATTTAGTACCAAATTATTTACAGTAAACCAATTTTGGACCTGAAGAGTAGAGTTAATCACGTCGTCAAGTTTTTGTGACCGTCGATCTATTTAAAAAATCAATGATGTGTCATCTTCATCCGGTAAGACTGGAAGCCGACCCCAACATAGTCTGGAAAAGGCTAAGCAGATGATAATGTTAAGATAAGACTTCATAACACACGACTTATTTGAATACACCTAAGCAAATAACTTTGAAATCCCTCACATGTTTTAAATGATCAAAAAATAGTCCAAATTTATTAAAATATTTACTTTTTAGTCACACGTGTTGGAAACTGCAAATATTTTTCAACACAATTTCAGTTGAAAAACATTGTAAGTAAAATAAGTATGTCCTATGTATGCAAACCTCATCGGTGACAGTGGCGATGACCGTCATATCTTATTCATTGTTTTGTGTTGCTAATTTATTTGTGACGTTAGTACTTAGCGAACAAGTAAGTGTTTAGAATATGGATAGTTTAATAAATAATAAATCAATTGCAATTGTCAATGTTTTATGTGCTTATTGTCAATCGCTTCAACTGCATTTTGTAGACAATCATATTTTAGCGCAACAATGTGTACTAAGGCTCCAAAGAGACCGCTCGTCGCTTGGCACGTGGTGTCTTTGTGTCGCGTCGCGTGTCGCGCCTGTTTGCAGGATCCTTAACAATTCATCGTTACTTTATGGAAAATCCTAACAAATCATCAAGATTTTCATTGTAGTTTCCTTGAAACTTGTTTGTAGTAGTTTTATTGCAAGTTAGTACAGCTGTGTGTAGTGATATTGGTTAAACTAATATTTGTACTGTGGACAAACTATGAGATACGAAAAAACCAAGGTCTATAATAGTTATCGCCTCAGGGCAGGGCTGCAGCTTCATCTAAATGCACATCTTAAGGGCCTAAAATGGCTTAGCATGATCCTCCGTTATGTCGAAAATACTGCAGCATTAATTTTGAAATATTATAAATATATGGTAAAGTTGAGGATTAATGTTAAGTACTATGTTAGCCGAAAACACGATTCCATAAAATTTTCTCGATAAAAAAAAAATCCAAAGCTAAATTGTTCGGTTTGGAGGAAACCGAACAATAAACTGCTGGTATTAAAAAAATACTTCAAACTAGATAATGAAACTTTGCATATTAACTGAACTAACTATAAAGCAGGTCTTATGTTATTTACTTTTTTTAAATGACCATTATTTTCACCGTAAAACGAAATTACCTAAACTATCGGCGCCTTGGAGTCTTTTCCCTGTCGCCCTGTCTCGCTTGCTCGCGTGACCGGTAGCAATAGTGTGCGAGCGAGATACAGAGTGAGGTGGCGCTGAGGTAGTATAGACTCTTAATGAGAAATCTTTATTTCATCATTTACGGAATAAAGGACATCCTCGGCCATTTTTATACACGGCTACATATCAAGCTATAATTTCCAGTATATGCTTATCTCGCATTGTATATTATTTCCGTTCAATGAGAGTTCAGTTTACACTGGAAAATTTTAGCTTGATATATAGCCGTGTGCACCACGATTCTACTTTGATTTATTTAGGTACGCACGGCTACAAATCAAGCTATACATTTCCACTATAAGCTGACCTCACATTGTACGGAAATCCAATATAATGCGAGACCCGCTTATACAGGAAATGTATAGCTTGATTTGTAGCCGTACACTAAATGAATAAGAGAGTTCTACCCTTTTTTTTTTGTGCAAAAATGTCTTCGTTGTGCCCGCTGCCGCCCGTGGTTTAGGCCACATTAACAATCATCAGAATTTGTTAAGTTTACCCAGTAAACAATCATTGTATGTATTATATTTCTTTATTCATGTGATTGCAACCTATTTAGATAGAATAAAATGTAGGTGAGCAAGTATTTATCTTGCTCTGTGTATATTTTATAAGTTTAATGAACCATAACAAAAAAAGTCGAAAGTCTTGGGACACCCACACCGTAATTGCGTACTATTGTCAATCACAATCCGAATGATTTTAGAGTCTATTGCTAATTCATTGCTTTATATGTTCGAAAAATTTGTCTGCTCAACAACGAAAAACCCGGCCATGTGCAAGTCGGACTCGCGCACGAAGGGTTCCGTACCTTTATCTATAATATAACTATTATTTACTTAGACACCTATTACAGATTTATTATTAGAAAATAATGGTTCACGGTTTATGCATAAGGTTTATGTTTATGAAATAAAATGCTTTTTTTTTTTTTTTTATGTTTGAGTTGATTGAATGAAAGGAAAATTGCGGTTTACGATTTATGTCGTATTAAAAAAAACTACTTACTAGATCTCGTTCAAACCAATTTTCGGTGGAAGTTTACATGGTAATGTACAGACGCCAGCAGGTCCACCTACCCGAAACTGTCAAATTTTCGCAGTCAACCTTGAACCTTATACCGTAGTGATAAAGTTGAAAATCTATTAAAGAAATTTGACAGATTGTAGTAGCTTGATGTGCTGGCGTCTGTACATCATATATTTTTTTAGTTTTATCATTCTCTTATTTTGGAAGTTAAAGGGGGGGGGACATTTTACCACTTCGGAAGTGTCTCTCGCGCAAACTATTCAGTTTAGAAAAAAATTATATTAGAAACCTCAATAGCATTTTTGAAGACCTATCCATAGATACCCACAAGTATGGGTTTGATGGAAAAAAAAAATGAGTTTCAGTTCTAAGTATGGGGAACCCCCAAAATTTATTGTTTTTTTTTTCAATTTTGGTGTGAAAATCTTAATGTGGTTCACAGAATACATCTACTTACCAAGTTTCAACAGTACCTATAGTTCTTATAGTTTGGAAAAAGTGGCTGTGACATACGGACGGACAGACAGACAGACAGGCATGACGAATCCATAAGGGTTCCGTTTTTTGCCATTTGGCTACGGAACCCTAAAAACGCAATGATTGTTTGTTGAACTGTCAAAATGAAACCCTTTGCTGTTGTGTGTTACGCAATCACCTTGGAACGAAATTCCTTTCTCTGTATATTATGAATTAATTAACAGGCTCAATGAAATAAATTAACAACGTTTGAGAGTAACTAAATGATCAAAAAAGTATAGAGGAGTTCAACATGTTACACATTTTTTGGTGATGCTCTCATTCGCCAAGTGAAGAGTGTAACGCGCGATAAGGAACATCGTTCCACAGACTTCTCATACATAGGTAACGATAATAATGGTGCCGATTCCCTTGTTCACAAACTAAACTAAATTTAAGTTCAGTGCATCTTTTTCTTTCTATTTCATTAAGAAAAGGACAGAAGATAAATTTTAGTTTAGTCCTGTCAAATTAATCAGCGCTTGACTTACGTCAAGCGCTGATTAATTTTGGCGTGAAAGTTTTTAATCCCGTCTAAACTTAAAGGAGCAGTGACAGGTGCTGATTAATTTGACAGGACTAAACAAAAATTTATCTTCTGTCCTTTTCTTAACGAAATTTAAAGAAAAAGATGCTCTGAACTTAAATTTAGTTTAGTTTATGAACAAGGGAATCGGCGCACGTGACGCAGCACAAAGGCACCGCGTGTTGCGCTGATTGCGCGACGAGCGATACCTTTGTGTCGCGCCTGTTTGTAGGAGCCTTTATTTTTGTTAATTGTATTGTAGGTAACGTGTTATCCTCGCCCTGCATAAAGAAAGGTCTAAATGTCACTTGAAATTAACAACTTTCACATAATTTAGCGGTAGGGTTTCCATACTGTCCCCTTATTTGGCAATCGCGTCCACGAGGGATTTTTTTTTTACATTTTCCCTCAAAAGTCGAAAACAATGTGACCTAAAAAAAAGTTTGAGAATGTGCAAATAGCGCTCTTTGATACCCCACATGCCCTAGTTGCCCCACTTCGAATTTTTATGAACCCCGTCCAGTCCAGGTTGCAAAAAAAAAAATCTTTCTTGTTTGCAAAATAATTGGGCAAATGTATCTAAAACTATTCCAAATTTCCAGTTGATAGCATTTGTAGTTCTTGAGATATCCAGCTGTGACAGACAGAAGGACAGACAGACTGAGTTGCACCATAAGGGTTCCTTTTTACCATTTTTGTACGGAACCTTAAAAAGAAAACGACATCATTACTAAGTAAAATCAAGTTCAAAATATGACGGCCAAAAAATTGACGTGTGTTAAAAATATACCTAAGTACTATTATTTGAATAAAAACTTTGATTTCGAGTTTTTTATTTGATTTGTTTGAAACGTCCCGAATTGGTCCCTGAAAGTTACGGCAAGCCTATTTAGTGGTAATTTATTTATTTTAAATAGAACGGCTGAAGCCAATTATTATTACTAGCTTTTGCCGCGTGTCCGCCCGCGTGGATGTCGGTTATCGCGTAAAAAAAGTAGCCTATGTCCTTCTCCATATCCCAGGCAATATCTCTGCCAAATTTCATGACGATCGATTTAGCGGTTTAGGCGTGAAAACGTAACATACAGACAGACAGACAGACCGACAGACAGACAGAATTACTTTCACATTTATAATATTAGTATGGAAGTATGGATAATTTATTTAACACAGTCATGCATTCAAAATAAATAAATAACTTAGCGGTCATAAAGATTTTTGAATGAGAAGGGCAAAAGTCAGGGTTAAACATTGACCCTGCATCGGAATTAAGTAATAACTATGTTAATAAGTGACTGTCTCTTAATTCGTTGGTAAAGTGGACGCAAGCGTTACTGCTGGGCATGCAGAGCAGTGATGACCAGTGGAACCGGCTGCGCCTTTCGAGTTGTCCCAACAGTGGGAACATGTATGGAGTCCTGACTGTAAAAAAGATTTACTTAAATGTCTAATCTTATTTCGTTGCTGCTGCGGCTGCTAAAAACGTCAAGCGGCGAAAGTATAGTAACACTAGCTGACCCGACAGACTTCCTTCTGTCAAAAGCTATAGTATAAACTCCACTACCCTACCCTACCCTACCTACCTACCCTACTTACCCTACCTACCCTACCTACCCTACCTACCCTACCTACCCTACCTACCCTACCTACCCTACCTACCCTACCATACCTTCCAACCTGCCTACCCTACCCTACCTTCCAACCTACCTACCCTACCCTACCCTACCCTACCCTACCCTACCTACCTACCCTACCCTATCCCGTAAAAACCATCCTTGGACTTCAACGAACATTTAAAAAAAAGAATTGGTAAAATTGGTCCAGGCGTTGTTGAGTTATGCGCTTACCAACACATTTTGCGATTAATTTTTATATTATAGATTATCGGTAACTATATTTTCGAGCCTGAGTTTGGGGTTGAAACCCTCGGGCCGTGTGGTCCCAGTGCTCATGTTTTATTTAGTGAAATCTCCAAAAGGCTGGTTGACAATTCCCGTGACCCAAGGGCTAGCCTACCTTGGCCACAGGCCGAGCGTTGCCAAACAACGTGGCAATGCTGCCAGTTTCTTGGAAATTTTTCGTAATGTTTAATCGATCTCATAGCTACAAAACAGCAGTGGCTGGGACAGACTGGATGCGAAAGGGGGAGGACAGAGTGTTGTGGCGCAGCTTGGGAGAGGCCTATGTCCAGCAGTGGTCTGCCATAGGCTGAGTTGACTGTGCTATTACTTAAATAAAACGTTAAAAAGCAGTTAATCATTTGTTGTAAATTTTGATGACGTGCAAAACAGCCAGTGTTAATGTATAATAATGTATATGCACCTACTTACCTATAATACTTTTATTGCTGACCTAGACCTACAGCAGGTCACCTAGGTAGGTCACCTGCCTACACATGTTCAAGTTCAAGACGAATTCGCGTAATTCTTGTCTTGAGCTTGTTAAAATCCCTCATTACGTAATCTGTTGTAGGAGGGGCGTAGCTATCGCCGTATCAGCTTTATCACTTATACGGGGCCCCAAAGCTACAGGGGCCCCCGTATTCTTTTATTAAAATCACAATGACAGCTTAACCTAGTATCCAAGTCAGGATACTCCAACTTTCGAGCTCGCTCCGCTCGTTCTTGCATCAAATTGTCTGGCACACTTCGCTCGCTCTTGCATTCTCTTAGTAAAATTGCAATGGAAACTTAAGGCTCGTACAGACTCACGCGATATCGCGGACGCGACAGGCAACGACAAAGAAATTGTGCTACTAGTGTCGCGTCGCGCCCGCGATATCGCACTAGTCTGTACGAGCCTTTAACCCGCCATGTCAGTACGCTATTTTGTAAACAAAAATCCCTTCCTTTGGAGTTTCGCCGCAGTCGGGTAAAAGGGCTCCCCAACAAGGAGATCCTTTTTAATTTTCGATACAGGGCCCCTTTATGACTAGCTACGCCACTGGTTGTAGGTACGATTATATGATTGCACCAGTGAAAGCCCCTTTCTGTGGAAGTATTTAGGGATAAATATGTCTTGTTTCATGAAGTACTTTAATTTTTTGAAGACTGTACATAAAACCCTTTGGTTTTCCGCAATTGATACAGGTTAGTAAAACTTGTTAGTGTGCGTCTTTAAAATTTCGTATTCTAGATGGGTACATGCATACTCGCGGGAATCCCAAATACTATGAAATACCTACGGTTTTTTCTACGAATAGGAGCTTTTTCCCCCTGTCTAATAATTGCAATCTGATAATAAAAAACAACCGCCGACACGGAACAAAGTCATTATTATCTACTAGTCAGATACACACATAAATTGTTATATACTAGAATAAAATATTATTTATTTGCAAGAAAACGAGTATAACATGTTGACAAATATATCGTTTCCGTCATATTCTCAGGTGTGCAAATCGTAATTAAAGGTACAAATACCTACTTACAGTAGTAAAAAAAAAGAAAACAATAATGAACTAAAAAAATCAATGTTTTGAATTTTGTTCACCAACATTTGATTTTAGTTATTACGCCATTTTTTAATGGCGGCAGACAAACTACAGTGCGCCACGTGCAACAATGTTTACTATAGAAACTCCTTCTCTACATATATATTTAACAAAGATGTTAGTAACTCAAGTACTAAGGCACTTTTTATAAGTTTCTATAAAAAAGAGTTCATGTTTCTTTTCGGGTTTTCCTAAAATCGTCACCATAGAACTGGGCCTCAAGTCTGCTATTACAATAGTGTCAGAATGGTCTCGCCATTGTGAGTATTTGACAGTGTTTGTATGGCAAATCTGTCAAAAACTCACAATGAAGAGACCATTCTGACACTATTGTAATAGCAGACTTGAGGCCCTGGCCAGTGGCCTTCGATTTTGTGATCATAATTGATTAAGTTATAAATAGATAGGTACTCATTAGAGCAATACCTATAGTGGTCGATTGTGTTAAGTAACTGTGAATACACTCGGTTCGTTGTGAGGTTTTTTTAATATCTACTTCGAAATACCTACATATACTTGGACCCTATTTGAATGTTTAATGAGGTTATTATCTTTTTATTAGTTTTAAGAAAATTTACAGTCAGTACTTTTGAGTATGCACTATTCAGTAACATTATGTTGAAGATGGCCAATTAAATACAAGTTTCCACTTGTTATAGAAGATAATGGTGCCGATTCACTTGTTCACAAACTAAACTAAATTTAAGTTCAGTGCATCTTTTTCTTTCTATTTCATTAAGAAAAGGACAGAAGATAAATTTTGATTTAGTCCTGTCAAATTAATCAGCGCCTGTCACTACTCCTGAGTTTAGACGTTTATAAACTTGCTGACTAACCCTGCGTTCCGAGTTCCGAGAAAATATCGATATTCGCGTGCTAAAACCCGTTCCGAATTAACGTGAGCGCGATAACGATGTCCCGTGAAACGTCATAGATGACGTCATGACATTCGCCATCTTGCGATAACGCCGACTATGCCTTTTACTAATATCGCCGTGAGCGCTGTCAAAAATGACAGTTGTGCTGTTTTGTTTTGAGTTGCATCATAGCAATCGTGGCATTTTCGAAATTATTCTTTTGGCTACAGTTGCTACCTAACCTAAGAAGAAGAAATTTTTGGTGTATTACACAGAGAAATACTCTAATATCGTTTTGACATTGAGTGAGCACCGTGAGCGCGTTCACGAGCGTTCCGAGTTGTTGACAGCCCTCTGCTGTCATAATCGTAATATCTAAATCGGAACGCATGTGAGACGATGTGAGTACTGTGAGCGATTTTAGCCAATTCGGAAAGCGGCCTAAAATTACGTCCATTTACGTCAAGCGCTGATTAATTTGACAGCACTAAACTAAAATTTGTCTTCTATCCTTTTCTTAATGAAATAGAAAGAAAAAGATGCACTGAACTTTTTAGTTTAGTTTGTGAACAAGGGAATCGGCACCTATGTATAAAATTGAACATTCCAAAATAGGACTTTTAGTGTTCGATTTGTTTCTTTCAAACTCATCTGCAATTTTTTTTTAAATCAGATAACTATGTAGGTACTTAATCAATCTAAGCAATTTTGAAGGCTTAAGGCCCAGATATATGCCAGCGACCTTGAGTGGTTAGCTTGCGTGTTCTATACTGAGCTCACACAACGCGTCGTACGTCCAGTCAGTAAAGGACTCGCTCATCTAGGAGCGCTGTCCCAAATAAGACGCATTATTAATTTATTATACGTAAAACAAAAGGTATTTTAATAAAACACGTATACTAAAAGATCAACAATTAAACTATATTTAAAAAGGTGAAGGTTTCAGCAAAATACGCTTGATAGATTTTGCGTGATTCTCTGTTTTTTATCTGCGTTAGACATAACTTTACAAATTAATTTCACTATGTATTATAAACATAATCTAAAATATTCACATACTAAGTTATTAAAAAAATGCTCTAATTTAACATATATTTTTTCCAAATCATTATTACCACTCGTTTAGACGTGATCTTCAGTATAAAATCATTAAAAGTCGGTTATCGTCGTCTTAACAGCAAACACGATAAAAAGTTAGGTAGGTAAACTCAAACTAATATTTTATCCAAATAACAAGGTTATCTAGCAAGAACATAACACGCGGTCATTATTTTTATTGACATTAGATTATATTTTTGACATAATATTTGTATTGGTATTAGCCTTAGATTTATTTTTTGACATTTAACATAATAATAACAGAGAATTGCAAATGTCTTACTTTTTAATTATTGGTTACTGTTACAATAATGATTCATATTGTAATTCTTTTAATTTTTAGATGTTATAATTTTGTGTAAAATTTCGATACAATGTAAAAATTGTTACAGAAATAAATAAATAAATAAACAAAAGGTTCTGCCTACCCCCATGGGAAGAAAGCGTGAGATTATGTACCTATGTGTGCTTACGGTGTTAGTTACCGTTTGCATGAAAAGGAAAACTTTCAAAAGTGTACACTACGTTTGCATCGAAGCACTGGAAGTACTGGAACTTGGTCCGGTTCGACTTTCCAAGCCATAAATTGCTATTTCCGTTCTCGATCGAGTCTTCCGGCTTTGAACGACTGAACTGAGTAATGTTTTATTTGAACTTCGAATCTTCAATCCGAATCACTCTTTACTTGTATTACAAACAGGGGCGTAGCTACCGCCGTATCAGCCGTATCAATGATACAGGGCCCCCAAGCTACAGGGGCCAACCGACGACGCAACGTGTGTTAGAAAAAAAATGTTTTTTTATTTATTTTTTATTCTGTTTTGGGTTTGCTCTTGACTCTAGTATAGGTCAGTACAAAGTTAATTATAATTATTATATTTATTTATTATTTTATTATTATTTTTTATTTATTTATTATTATTAAAACAAACGGGATATTTACCATGTTTACTATTTGTTTTGAGTTCCCGATATTTCGGCGCTGTTGCAAGCACCATGATCACGGATAAACTAAAGTCATTGCGGGTGGGTGTTTATGAGCAAACAAAACGGTCTACCCTCTTTCTTCGTTTTTTGCGCTCAGTACCGCTACCACTATATTTATTTACTATCAAAAAAATCAAGTTCTTATTGATACGAGCTGAAAATATGAAAGTCAATGTAATTTAGTTATGGCTTACAAAGGGTTGCATTCATTTACTAAAATCACACAGAAAATTAAATCATTTACTAAACTATACCCAAGTCAGAGTGCTCTAACTTTCGAGCTCGCTTTTCTCGCTCTTGTATTCTTTTATTAAAATCACAATGACGCTTTACCTACTCGTAGTATCCCAGTCAAGATACTCAAATTTTCTAGCTCACTCCGCTCGCTCTTGCATTCTCGTAGTAAAATTACAATGAAAACTTAACCTGCCATGTTAGTACGCTATTTTGTAAACAAAAATCCCTTCCTTTGGAGTTTTGTCGCAGTTGGGTAAAAAGGGCCCCAACTTTATACTTTTCGATACAGGGCCCCTTTGTAACTAGCTACGTGATTCTTACAAATAAAGAGTGAATGATTGGTATCAATCTCATTTAATTACTAACGTCGTGTTCCTCATGTTGCAAGTTTTCCTTGTAGGTAGGTAAGTAGGTTTTTCATCAAAGACTTTTCTTTTATAAAATTGAAGGATAGATTCCCTACTTACTTGAAGTATGTTCTTACCTACTGTGGAAATTCCGTGTGTAATATGATTTTTTCTAACTATATAGGTATACCAATACAATTTTCCAGTATACCATACTTTATTAAAATGTGTAGCACGATAACGAGAGGACTCGGAAATTCGGAATATAACTAATCAAATGATGAATGAAACCTGTTTTTTATATTTCTATGAATGAAACACATCGCTACTGTGTGGATATATTTTTTGTCATTATTGCGAGATCAGCTTATACTGGAATTATATAGCTTGATGTGTAGCCGTGTGTACTTAGCTAAAATGGCTCGTAATAGCAGAAAGTTATACATACAACATAAATGAAACTGTGCAATTAATTGTATTTTATGTACGAATGAATGAGAATGTCCAATGACTTCCGTACCTCTGACCGACTGGCGACAGAGTTGGCTTTCCTCCATGCATGGTGTATTTCTGTACTCGATCGATGCGATGCGATGTGATGCGTCGACCATTCGCGCGCCATGAAACCCGGTTACTTGTAGATTCCATCGAACAGATTCTGTCAGCAGTAACTTTCTGAGGTCTCTTGGATGTTGCTGCAGCGATTTTTTTATTTTTTTATATGTTTATCTGTGGAATTACTTTTCGAATTTCTCAGGAACACGTAATGCTCACTTAAATCGTCGTATCCTACGAACAGTGCCCTAACGAACATAGGGGCTTTCTTTTTTTATTGCATAATTCAATTCTGCTCATCATACCACATATAACCAGTTCAACAAAACAATTAAAAACGGGATTTAAAGGACTAAATTCGGATAAAATATAAAGATAATTTATTCAAAATAATCCTAGCCGAACCTTAAAATACCAATACACATTATAAGAAATCACCAATACATATTTTTTCATATTTAATTTAATTAAACAAAAAAGTGTCTCCTGAAAAGTAGCTATTATGCAGTTACGCCCCTATTCGTAGGATACGACGAAATGTCTCACTGAATGATGATGGCGCGTGTGTGGATCATTCGGTTCCCTACAAAATGGTTGAGCTGGATGGTGCTTATTCGCCATGTTGTTGAACGGGTGCCGTCTATTGAGGGCCCAGGTCCAGGGATTATTTTTAATCATATATTTTGAATTGTTTTTTATATTTTTTTCATTGTTCCCACATATATTAGAAGCAACAAGAAGAATGCACCCAGATTAAACCCCTATCGCGCGTAAGTTTCCTACCCGTTCTTCTCCATAGAGATCTACGTTTTGGAATGGGCAACTAGCTTCAATATGTAGATTATAAAAAAATATTGGACACGTATTTTTTCTTTTTTTACGTAATCAAAACATTACGACGTCATGCCACATTTGAACTCAATGTAATTGTCTAATTACATTGAGTTCAAATGTGGCATGACGTCACTTTTTAGTAGATTTTATACGTAGCTGTGACGTAACGAGCCCCCACTCCCCAAGTTTAATGTGTTTTATCTACTTAAGTAATTTTTTATTAATATGATAAAGCAAAAAATACGTGTCTAATATTTTTTTATTATCTGATTGACGGACTAAATAAGTTTTCTTTTTTTTTACCCAGTCCACATCCCTATTCAAAAGCGCTGTAAGTAAGTAATTTAAATAAATGCTTTGAGGTTCGAGTTTGAGTTTGAAAAGCAAGGAAAAGGCTGAATATTGCTACAGAAAACTACTTAGGTAAACCATAATGAAACTTGAAATTAATAAAAAATGTAATTCATTATAAGTAATAATTATACGATGTTGTGTCCATCAAATAACTTGACTGTTAAGCCTCGTGCCTAATCTAATCTTTAACAAAAAATAATTGAGTAAGTATTACAAGAATTACATAATAGATAATGATCACACTACAATAACAATAGATGACCATTACTTACATAATTTTATTATTATGCTTGCAACGTATCCATACAAGTACACCCACATAACATAATAATATACTTAAGAGGGTTGTCACCGGTCCACTAACGCCACTCCTTTAAAAACATATTATCACGTGATTGAGAAGGAATTATGAAAAACGGCTCAATCAACTATATCCGTAAGTGTGTCTAGAATTTTCTAATACCTTTTTTAAACTTTAATATTGAGACATGAAGCATCAAAATTCGATCTAAATAAAAACGGCTACATTCCTCTAGATCGTATTTTGTTGACGTGTTCTAATATTTGAAAATGGTTGTATTTGACGTAGTATTATTATTTATTATATTTATTAACAAACAAAATGTATAGAAATCTTAAGAACTATGCCCCGCAAAACTGTAAACCGTATTGTTGGCTTTTGCATTAGAAGAAGAAAATAATCATAAAACACAGAAGAGGAAAAGAAAATTTTGGATTGATGTTTTATGGTAAAAACGACAGCCAAAAGGATCCGATCGGATACGACGACAAGAGAACGGAGCCAATCGCGCGTCGTAGCATTCATTCGGCTACGATCGTGTCGCGGAAGACGCCCGCGGTCAAGCTGCTGTGCGCGGCTTGGTAACATACTTAAACTTTAAATACTGTGTCCATTCATACGTTTCATATCGTTTAAAGATTGTAAAATCCGTTCTGATCCGATGCGATCCGAGCTGTTTAGTGGAAATCATCCTTTACCCCGCAGATTCGACAGGTCCTGACTTTTTTCGTAGCGTTATATAAAGGGACGTGTCGTGGTCAATTTTGAACACTAGAAACAGAACATTTGTGACTGATAGCGAAATACCTAACAAAGTATATGAAAAATTTGGTGAGAAACAAACCAGCAAAAAGGTGGGAGATTTGACGGATGTTACATTTCATACAAAATTGCCAAGCACCTATTATAATATTATTAGGTATGAGAAAATATCTGATAATAATTGTTTGTAGGTAATAAAAATAATCTTAATTTAAAGTTGTATACCTTCGAATTGGCCACGCTGTAATACCACGAATTAATGGTGTGGTGTTTGGCAAAGCTGGCTCTTTACTTCCCCATGATGACTCAGGGAGAGAAGAATGGGCAGTACCTACCTACTATCTCCCAATTATATTGTGATCATTTTTTTGCGTAGCGTCGATTATGCCAAAGTCTCATCATAAATTGCATATTATTTTCAACAACGCATGTTTACAAGCTAGTGAAACAATATTCACCGAGCGATCAACATGAGT
Source organism: Dryobota labecula (assembly GCA_947523025.1). NCBI lineage: Eukaryota > Metazoa > Arthropoda > Insecta > Lepidoptera > Noctuidae > Dryobota > Dryobota labecula. The sequence continues at coordinate 15,710,339 of OX383303.1, forward strand.
AATTAAGCACGAGTACACGTTAACTCCAGGCTAAAAACCGCTAATTACAAATCCCTGAGGACTAAAACTATAATTTGGTCATGTAGATCGCATCTCTGCTCACACCTCTCGGGTATTTCAGGCGTGACGATATGCTAACAAAACTTACGTACCTATCTGTAGTTCAAATTACAATGCTAATGACCACACACAAGTAATCATTTCGAAGCGTGATTATTTAAAACGTCGATCTTCTACTAACGCGGAGTCAGTCAGCATTTCCCTGTTGGTGCGCATGCTCGTCGCATCGAAATGTCAATTTTTCCCGCCCTTTGGATCGCAGCAAAGTTCTATTGTCTATGTGCATTTCAAAATTTTTAACGAACTCTTTAGTAACTTTAAACAAAAACAATTGAAATCGACTATTATTAAAAATATTTAAGTGAAAGTGATTTATTGTGTTCTGTGATTTTAGTGAATTATGCAAATTATAGTGAGATCTTAGTGCATTTATTTTTCAGTGGTTTTTGTCACCGCTACGCACCGGTACGAAATGAAAGAAAAGGTGATTGTACTTTTTTTCAATTTCAAAATATCGTTACTTATCGTCATCCTATTTTAATTATTTTACGCATTAACACACTTTTATTTGGCTGCTAGACACGTGAGACCGTCACCTAGAACAATAATCAATTAAGTATTAATGAGTTAATGACCCAACAGATTAAAAGTAGATAAACCCTAAAATAGAATAAAAATAGAATATAATAAAATTTCTTAAAAAGTATTTCGTTGGATTTTAAACTTCCACTTTATTTTCTTATTATCCTAAATAAAAACAATTCCATATGAGGCACTGAAGCATCCGTGCCCGATACAACGCATGCGAGTGTGAGATAAATTTGAACTCAAACTCAAACCATTTATTTCAATTAAACCATTTACAGGCATTTTTGAATTGTCAAAGAGTCGGTCATTTATTCAGAAAATTGAAGCTAGTTGCCCATTCCAAAACGTAGATCTCTATGGAGAAGAACGGGTAAGAAACTCCAAGAACACTCTTTTAAATCAAGGGTACATTAGGGGCGCGTAGGGGTTTCTGGGTGCATGCTTCTTGTTGCTTCTGATATGTGAGAACAATGAAGAAAATATAATAACAAACAATTCTTGGCTAACTGATCAGCACCTTAATTGCGTCAATCACAATCTAAATGATTTTGAAGGATATTGCTTATCCATTGCTTCATATGTTCGAAAAATTTGTTCGCTCAACAACGTAAATAACGCAATGAATGTTGTTGAACTGTCTAATTGAAACCCACTGCTACTTCAACCCATTGCTTACTGTCTGTAAGTCCTTTCTATTTATCCTTTTATTATTATACTCTCTGTCCAAATCCTCCAAATCGGTTGGGCGGTTGAGTAGAGAGAGTAATGGTGGTTTCGTTAACTTTATATTTTTTAAGTACATACTTGTAATGTTTATAAAATTCATAAATATTTAAATTTGATCGACCATTATTATTGCATTATCGCAATCAATTGTACACACGGCCACAAATCAAGCTATACCTACAATTCCAATTGTATTGGATTTCCGTACTTTGGGTAAAAATAACTATTTTTTTTTTTGTTTTTCACAGTATTTTTTTTGTTTTCGTATATTTCGTTTGTTAGTCTTTTAATTTACTACCTAGTGTAAATAGTTAGTTGCAACATATCCACGCTTGAAAGGCAATATTGACCAAACGACATATAATTGGCAACATTACACTAGAGCATCTTAAAGTATATTTCCAAATAAAAAGAAGAGTTTAAAATGGAGTATTTCATATTTTTAGTGTATACTCTACTAGAGTATACACAAAAATTAGTGTATACTCTACTAGAGTATACACAAAAAAAGCATTTTAAAGGTTTTTTTTTTTTTAAATTCTTTAAAATGCTCTAGTTTAAAGTTGCCAACATGTCGTTTGATTAATATTGCCTTTCAAGCGTCGATATATTGTATTTTCTATATTAAATAATTAAATTATGGGTGATATTATTATGGTTATGGCTACTGGCAACTAGGTATCGTAGGCACCTCAACAATATTTGTATTTTCCGATAACGTTTCCGGAAATTGGTTAAAAATTACAAAATTTAAAATATTGCAGGTTTTCAAGCCCACACACTACACGGCTGAAACATAATATATAAAATAATAATTAAATATAATTATGCTAGCTTTTGCCCGCGGCTCCGCCCGCGTGGTTGTCGGTTATCGCGTAAAAAGTAGCCTATGTCCTTCTCCATATTCCAGCTTAGGCGATATCTCTGCCAAATTTCATGACGATCGGTTCAAGGGTTTAGGCGTGAAAACGTAACATACAGACAGACAGACAGACAGAGTTACTTTCACATTTATAATATAAGTATGGATTTACCTACTTACTTATTGAACTTACAATCGTTGCCGAACAGTTCCGAGTTGTTTTCTTTATTTTCCAAACACAACGTGGTGACATGGGTTAAATAAAAGCCATTGAACCCGAGTGTATTCAATGGCTTTTAAACAATACGTTGGTGCTTTGATTAATTAGTATTAGTACCTACTACTGGGTGGGATGTTTAACCTAAAAATAATTGGGGGTTTGGCGTGGGTACCTAGTAATTTCCTAGCACATTTCAAGTTATTTATTTTTATAGAATTTTTATTTAGAAATTTTTCGTACCTAGGTACAGTCACAATTTTAAGAGATTGGAAGTTGGCAGTAAGTAGGTACATAAGTCATTTTCTAAAACCAATGTTAATGAAATGAAAAGCTATTTATTCAGTGTAACTACAAAAAGGGTGAGAATTCGGATAATTAAAAAAATACATTTTACAAGGGTGATAATAATAGAATATGACACCCTGAACCCCTTAAAAAGAATATCTCCATGGTATAGACTAACACTTAAGACTTACGTTTTAGGGGTGATAACAATAGCATATTACACCATGAACCCCTTAAAAAGAATATGTCGCTCTTCTACGAAACATCCTGCAAAAATTTAAGCGCCAGTACCTATGTACAATAGCATTGACCTAAACCCGTTCTTATTATAGACTAAGAACGAATTTTTGTAACTAAATACCCCTGTTCCCTTCTTTGTATTCCTTATACTAAACTTGATACACAGAGCTCCAGATGTTGACGTAAACACCTATTTATTTACCTACTTATGTGCTATACAAACATACATTCATAAACTCACGCCTTTTTATTGAGGGTAGGCAGAAAATACACTACTAATTCTGCCGCACTAACGAAAAATTCAATAACTCGATTTTGCCGCTTCCGAGAATTGTATTTTTGATTATTGAGTTTGTTATGAAGTTTTAGTTATTGCATTCTTGTTTACTGAAAAACCGAGTTCCTGAAGGATCAATAAAAAGTTGCTTTGAGAGAGTTAATAGATTTCGATTCGCTTACTCCATTTAACTCAACGAATAGTATAACTCAAAATCGTCCAAATCGAGTTATTGCATTCTTCGTTAGCGCGGCAGAATTATGTGCTAAAGCACACTTTAAATAGTTAAAATACACGAATCAAACAATTTTTAGTAAAGTTGCCATAAATTACGTGTTCCTTACCGAGTGATTACTGTTTGTACAATGATTAACTAATATTTGTTCGTCTCAGAGACTTCACAACTACCAGACAGATTCTAGGATTGAGATAATGAGGTAAAACATGTGTTTGACAAACAACATTGTTGTAATTTACACGAACGAATAGAATATTGTGTTATTAATGTTAGCATGGTTGTTTGCTGGAAGATTTATTTAATTGTTACGACTGTCAACTCAGGAAAGATTCTTGCTTAAGCTAGGGCAATATAATAGTTATTATGTTATGCACTTGAAGACTGCTCAGAGGACCTATATTCCATTTATTATAACATTAGACAAATAACTGTTCTCACCCTTTCGTTATTTCGATGTAAACGTTTAATAAACTCCGTTATTTCACGATAAATACAAAGCACTGTAATCTATTAACCATTTACATTAAAAAAATAACTCTAAAGTGCAGTAATTTCAACAATATTACACAAAAATGTCGTTATATAGCCGTTATTTGTCTAATGCAATGGATTATAGACAAAGTGACATTTCATCAGCGTTAACTATGATTAAAAGTCAAAAGTGTATTGGATTTGGATTGAAAAAATATCCTGAAATGTCAATCCAGCGCGGGGTAATTACGTAAAACATATATTGACAATTGATCGCAATGGGTATAGAGGTATGAGGAACAGGGTGTAAAGTTAACTCATACTCTATTGAAAAGGGAGGATCCTCCAACCAGGGCCTCAAGTCTGCTATTACAATAGTGTCAGAATGGTCTCGCCATTGTGAGTATTTGACAGTGTTTGTATGGCAAATCTGTCAAAAACTCACAATGAAGTTATTAATCTATTATACATAAAACAAAAGGTATTTTAATAAAAACACGTATACTAAAAGATCAATAATTAAATTATCTTTAAAAAAGTGAAGGTTTCAGAAAAAAACTTTTTCATCCGTGTTTGACGTAACTTTACAAATTAATTTCACTATGTAATATAAGCATAATCTAAAATATTCATATATTAAGTTATTAAGAAAAAACTCTAATTTAACTAATATTTTTTCCAAATCATTAACACTACTGTGTTAATGATTTGGAAAAAATATTAGTTAAAAATATAAGTTATTAAGAAAAAACTCTAATTTAACTAATATTTTTTCCAAATCATTAACACTACTGTGTTAATGATTTGGAAAAAATATTAGTTAAATTAGAGTTTTTTCTTAATAACTTAATATATGAATATTTTAGATTTATTTTAGATTACTGGCTTAGACGTGATTATCAGTATTGCTTTCCAAAGCAACAAAATAGCTGCTAAAGTCGTAAATATTCTAGACATAACCGTAAGACTCGGCATGACTTATTAAGGCCGGCTTTAAATTGCAAATATTTCGCGAAGCCACCAGCCCCCCGAAATCCTAAGCTTGCAAATAAACTCAACGAACAATACTAGGCATTAAGTCAGGAAAAGCCTAGCTACAATAATGTGCTAGTTTCCCTTTCCCATATAAATAAATAATAGAGGCCTGAGGAAAATGTATGTAATTATACTTGTGAGCAATAATAATGATGCGTGAGGCTATACATGTCTAATTAAATTAATTAAACCTTCGAAACTATAATTTCCGTATAGTTACATTACTACGCAAATAGTTATTTTATTAAGGGGGCGTACAAGGGTCTACTAGCGCCACTCCTTTAAAAAAATATTAACTCGTCACTGAGAATGAATTATGAAAAACGGCTCAACAGCGACCTCGGTGTATCTAGAATGTTCTAATACCTTTTATCTACACCCGTGCTATAAATCCTCTATAAAAGTTGATGAAACAGTTAGCTTATTGCCAACATTAAAACACCCAGTATCATAGTAACCATAATAGCATCCAAACGGGAGTTATAATGTTGTACTGAATTTCATAATGCAACTCCTTTGCTTTTACGAGGATGATGATCACTCATCAAACAAATGAGTAAGGAAGGGATCATCATCCTCCCTTCCATTCTCACTACTCAATTCGTGGTATCTTTATGAATTTCAAAAAAAGAACATTGTCACGCACGCGCGTTTCACTATACTATACCATAGCGTCGTATCCCGCCATTTTTGTTCGATATTAGTATTGCAAAAACTGTTTCAGAACCTTTTATAGAGGATTCATGTCATGGGTGTAGATAAGGTCTTGTATGCAACTGTAGTAATTAGGTTTCAATACCCCTTATTATACAACAGTTGCATAAATAACTATTATAAAGTTTCACATTGAGATACGAAGCAACAAAATTCATTCTAAAGAAAAACGGCCACATTCCTCTAGATCGTATTTTGTTGCTTCGTGTCTCAATATGAAACTTTATAAAAGTATTAGAACATTCTAGACACACTTACCGAAGTCGCTGTTGAGCCGTCTTTCATAATTCCTTCTCAGTCACGAGATAATTTTTTTTTTTATAGGAGTGGAGCTAGTGGACCGATGTATGGGCTCTTAAGCGAGTGAATGTTAATTTCTTCCCTTACTAACTTCCTTTTGAATACCTTTTTAATGAAAAATATTGTCCTAGAATTTATCATCACAACAATAGGTCATTACACTCATTAACGAAAACGGTACCCTAATTACGTAACACACAATCAAATACAATCTGAATGATTTTGAAGCAGATTTCTAAACCATTGCTTCAATAAAAATCGACTCAACAACGTAAATAACGCAATGAATATTGTTGAACTGTCAAAATAAAACCCATTGCTACTGGGCTTCAAGTCTACTATTACAATAGTGTCAGAATGGTCTCGCCATTGTGAGTTTTTGACAGATTTGCCATACAAACACTGTCAAATACTCACAATGGCGAGACCATTCTGACACTATTGTAATAGCAGACTTGAGGCCCAGGTCCAGGGCTTATTTTTAATCATATATTTTGAATTGTTATTTATAATATTTTTTTCATTGTTCCCACATATATTAGAAGCAACAAGAAGAATGCACCCAGATTAAACCCCTACGCGCGTAATGTACGCTTGATACAATAGTGTCAGAATGGTCTCGCCATTGTGAGTATTTGACAGTGTTTGTATGGCCAATCTGTCCAAAACTCACAATGAAGAGACCATTCTGACACTATTGTAATAGCAGACTTGAGGCCCTGGTAGTGTGCTATGCAATTACCACTTGTTTTTTTTTTTTTTGCTGGGGCATCTCAGAGTTAACCATGAGAGGTTGAGACTCTTTAACCGGTCTTTCCTGTGGTTGCCTTAAGCTCCTAAAAACTTAAAGCCTCCAGCCAGGGCGTAAAAACTTATAAACTAAACGGCTGCGCGCTAAGGGCACCCCCTGTGGGGTACGAACCTCGGCTTAGGGCAGAGTCGGAGGGAGGATGGCAAGGGACCAACTTTGGCTAATTACCACTGATCAGCCGAGCTAATTTATACTGTTTTCAGACTATATACACGTACAAGTACATACAATCCATATGGTATTAGTAACAATGACTTAAAAACTATGTTAGTAACACTTACAAACAACTAAAAATTACGTGGCCCAACATACGTTGGCACGTGCCTCCGTAGGTACCCAGTGCCTTATGAAGGGACTGTCCACCTTGTCTAATAATGTTTTTGCAAGGGCCTGTTAATCTCACGACTCTCATCTTACTACGACTAATGAGTAAACTCACCGTACAATATTGCACTGTGTTTAGAGTTAGACGTGTCGCCGCAATAATTACTATTTACTGGATATCGCCGCCATTGTGGGTCGGCGCGGGCGCAACCAACACATGCTAATTGCAAACTTGTGTGACATGACACGATGGATGATGCCATGTGGTTGCGATTGTACATCATGAACTTGATGTGGATGACGTAGTGTAGGCGGATTACCACAGTCCGTACTTACCTTTAAAAACGTAGACAAATATACTGTGGCGTAGCTAGTAATAACGGGGCCCTATATTGAAAAGTAAATATTATGTATGTAAGAAAAAATCTACATATTTTTAATAAAATCAGTGATAGGCATAATTTTAATACTAGAAATAAAGATAAAATAGATCAACCATTTTTCAGATTATCTAAGGTACATACATCTTTTATGGGGTACTGTGTTAAATGTTACAATAAAATACCTTCTGATATATTACAATTAAATGAAAGAAAATTTAAAACTCATATTAAAAGTACACTTTGTAAACAAGCATATTACAAATTAGAGGATTATATCCAAGATAAGAATGCTTGGAAACATGCTGGTCCTGCTCCATAGGACAATTTAGAGTCTAGACAAAATCAAACTGGTTGCTAATTTAACTGTATAATTTATAATTTTTATGATATTAATTTTATTTTCTGTGATTAATATTTTAACTCACACACTGACTTATTATATGTTGTTTTTATTTTTTATTTTTTTTGGGAAATATTATACAATGTTTGTAAATATGTGAGCACCATGTACCTATCGCATTTATTAATTTTTCTGTTATTACTTCACTTTTCATTCTTTTTACCAATTGTGGTAAGTAATTTTGATGAATTTTTTTATATTTTTTATTTTTTTATTCTAGGTACATAGTCTTCACCTATAAATATTAATTAATGTATACAAACTATTGTTAACATTTTAAAAGAGTAAGTATGGAGTTTCTTGCCCATTCTTCTCCATAAATAACTACATTTTGGAAGGCGCAACTAGAATCAATTAACTATTCATGTAATTTTTGACGTTCAAAAGTGCATCTTCGTGCCTATTTGAAATAAATTATTTGACTTTGACTTTGACTTTGACTTTGAAAATAAACCCTTGTTTCGGGCCCTTTTTATCCGACTACGGCGAAACTTCAAAGGAAGGGATTTTTGTTTACAAAATAGCTTCCATTGTAATTTTACTAAGAGAATGCAAGAGCGAGCGAGAGCTAAACAATTTGAGCACTCTGATTCAGATACTAGTATCTGAATCAGAGTGCTCAAATACCTAGGTTGAGCTGTCATTGTGATTCTACTATACCCAAAGTCTCAAATTCAGATAATTTATGTAAACAAAGGGGATAACATGTCATATCAAAAAAATATCTTCGTAATGGTAATTCACATAAAATGGCGAAAAAAAGGTTCCATTTTCTTTTAAGTACTGAATTTAAGAAATAATAATTAAAAATTAATCGTACCGTAATTATTTTTATAAATTTTCGGTTTTAAACAAAAAAAGGAGATTTTCTGGTATAAAATATTTTATGATACTGGTAACAACGCAGGAGATCCAAACATTTTCACATTTTTTACATCTTCAATAACAATAATATTACAACTCTCATTCATAGATTCATATTGTATGTAGCATATCTAGCCACATTTTGGATGAAAACGGCTGTAAACTGTTTCGAGTTGAAATCGATTTTGGGACGCCTACGTCTAGCAGTGGACTTAAAAAGGCTGATTATGACGATCATAGGCCGTGTCTCCGACACACTACATAAAACATTGTTTGGCAACGGTATTTTGTTTGCATATCAATTTCTCCAGAAACTACTAGACACCCATAATGCCATCCATATCCATACACCTAGTGGTTGTTGGTGTCTGCCTACCTAAGTAGTACCTTTTTAGAGAAAAGCATTTATTGATAGATGGGCTTTTTCTATACCATAACAGAGGCGCAGTACGCTGACAACTCCATTCCTACCGGCTCTAGTTGAAGTTTTGCTCTTCGCCGGAAGAGCAACTTCACCTACCACCACTGAAAAACAGCACATTCAAGTAGTGTCTACTATTGCCAAATAATTTAGATACAGGATAAGTTTAAAAGGAGTGCGTATATTTTAAGATTTCAACCTATGTTCCTTGGGGAAAGTTGTCCAGTTTTATGCACTTCATTACCTCCTAAAATTACGCACTCCTTTTAAACTTATCCTGTATACTACAGTTATTTAATACACCTGAATATTCAAACAACAAATACGCCTATTGTGCTTTGAAGTAAAGAAATGATTTTTATTTCTGCGTAAATGAAATAATATTGACATAATTGTATGACTATTAAGGGTTATCGGAAAACACTAACAATCTTACAAGTCTGTATTAGTAACAACATAAACAACGACTTCTGTTCTATGGCTTTATACAAAACATAATACATTTACTAAAAACAAACCTTTAAGATTTTATTGTTCTATCTAACACATTTAAATTCTGTATTTTGTTATGCCTACCTACCTACGCCTCCCGTGCACAGGTGCACTTGTAAGCTACGCGTGGTAAGTAGTACCTACGCATGTTTTCCGACGCGTAGAGTTCGTAACATTTAGAGCGTAGAATTTAAATATTTTTATTTTTGTATGAAAATCTGATAAATTAAAATCTGATGAATTATTAAAAGTCATAGAACAAAAGTTGTTTCCTATGATGTTAGTAATATAGTCCTGAGCTGAGAGGTTGTTCGTGTTTTACCAATGACCCTGTATATTTAAAATACCGAATACTTGCTTCTTCGGCTTCCAATGAAATCTCAAGTCTCGCCACTGCTACATGAACAGTATGTAACTCTGCAATTAGGGTGCTGTTTTGGAAAACCGCGTATCTATCATTATTCGGTTACATTCCTCATTCAGTTTTACCTATTCATAAGATAATGGGGTGCATGTATTTAAACTCGCGTCTTGTTGCCTACCCCCGCAGACTCTACAGAACACGACCTGCTACGACCCTTACAAACTCCTTTTAAAATCATCATCACGTACTAATAAAAAATTTGTAGGTAGGTATTGGTACAACATTTTGTAGCTGCAGTCCGCTGTTGTGCACGCGCACTATAATTTTCCCCTTTGTGTGCACCATAATGTTCCACGTTCGTGTAACCTCGCGTTATCAGATGAAGAAATAATAATTATTATTTAATTTCATACCGTGCCCGTACATCATGGTGGAATGTAGGAGGTATGAATCACCTATGTATGTCAGTCGTGCGCTGAAATTGATTACCTGAAGATATCATTAACAAGTTCCGGGACATTCCGTCGAGAAGCGGGATCTGATTTTTCATCAAAATGTATACATGAACGTCTGATGACGTTGTGTAAAATTATGCATATTTTATTTTGAGTGATACGACACACACCCGCCGTGAAAAGTTGTGTCACACTCACAACGTGCTGCACTACATATTGGTGTCTTGTAAAAGCTACCCCAGGTGACAGCACAAGGCTAAGATATCTCGCACTATGACACATGTGTACGACACATTCACGTCGATTGCCGGCGCCCGGGCTTATTCCCAAACTACTCCATTCTTTTGTCCTAAAAACATAAGAATCTCATACATTAGTTCCCGAGTTACTCCAAGGAATTATTATTATTTAAAAATACTTATTATTTTGTTCCCATTCTGCTCCATGGAATCTGGAATTATTCTCAAAGTACTCCACCGATTATTCGTTATCAATTCTCAAACTGCTCCATCAACATAATTACCTATAAAATACAAACGTCAGTGCAGTCAGTCACAAAAATTCTTAAAAGAAAGATTAAGGTTTAGCATTTTGTTATAACGTTAATGTACATATATTTAAAATTGTAGGCTTTAATCCCTAGTTCGCAAACAATTTGTAATCATAGCATACATGTCTCAAAATAGTTTTAAGTCTGATTCCACATACTTGAAATAATACTACATTACCTTGAGTTTTATCTTATGTAGTAACTTAATTTGATAACTTTTATTAGGATTCAGTGTTTATGAAAGAAAGACTGTGACTTTTAGATTTATGTAAAGTATTTTTTTACTATCTTATGTAAAATTTTAAATTATTATTGGTCGAATTTTTAAAATATTTTATGTTAGGCTTAATTGCCAGATATCATTTTAGATTTTTTATTACGAGTATTGTTCATGTTTTTTAAACTTCTGAATCCAGAGCCCCACTTTTTTTAATTTTGTCAGTTTATTTTGAATATTTTTAATCAAAATTATTGTTTAATTATATTATACCTAGTCTTTTATTTAAAAAAATATATTTATACTTATTTGCAAAGCTTTTGAGCCTGACTGTACATCAGCTACCTTTTTATAGTAATCCGGTACATATTTAAATTAGCTTTTTGATTAAAAATGGGGTGGAGTACTTTGAGAACATTTTAATTTTAATTTTAAAACGTTATGCCGCTAAAATTCATTGTGATTAGAAGTCAAAGAAAGTATTTATTCAGTGGTCAATAGTTGTAAGAGCCCATAGAACTCTTGACCACCAAAATTATGACTCTGATGGGAAATCCATTGAGCGGGCGCATGGCTTATGTTAAGGCTCTTCAAAGAGCATGAGCAAACTGAGAAGACTGAGCAAATAACCTTGAGCATTCGTTCCGTCTTTGCAGCACCACAGTTCATAAATAATCCTTTTGAACTTAGATCAATCAGCACTATTGATCGAAGCTATTGAATGACTATTTCATGTAATCATGTCTTTTAGGATTATACTAACTTAAGGAGTTATATTACTGAAAGAAATAAAGAAAGAAAAAAAAAGAAAAATTGTTTATTCTGCACAAACAAAACGCACTTAACAAAAAATAAAATTATAAAATATACACATTCAAGTAGCCAAAAGCCTCTTATTCAAGCAATAAAAGCTTATTCTAATGATTATAATTCTATAAATACATATTTGTTACGTTCACGAATTATACTTTAATCAATATACCTACACCCAGACAATGAGCTGAATATTGCAAAAACTTTAAGAAAATTTGAATTTCGCGGGCTACCTTAGAGCTTCCCCCTTAAATTGTCTTTCCATTAGTGTCAGTCGCAAAATTAAAATAGTGCTTACCACCAGGGCCTCAAGTCTGCTATTACAATAGTGTCAGAATGGTCTCGCCATTGTGAGTATTTGACAGTGTTTATATGGCAAATCTGTCAAAAACTCACAATGAAGAGACCATTCTGACACTATTGTAATAGCAGACTTGAGGCCCAGGAGATGCATGTTATCAATTATTATTTCTCATATCTGTGGTTTTGTTGTAAGTAGATTAATTAAACACATTCCCCTTAAAAAAAATATTGGAATCAACCATTATGGAATCAAGTTTAGGTAGACATTTTATGTATTTTTATTACATGATATTTCTTTTAAATAACAAGTAGACAGTTAAAAAACTGTACAAAAAAATACTAGCGTGTCGTTTTGCTCGGAAACGAAAATCGGGAATAATTAACCCATTGAATGCCGAAATTCGCTATACGGCCAAAGTTGGTTGCCACTATACATTTGTCTATTTACGGATATATACGTATATGGCATCAGCGAAAAATCAATAAAGTTACTCTTTTATTAAAGCTTGTTTTATCTGAGATGCCATCCTATATAAAAATACCTTATTGGTGAGGCCAGCTACTATAGATTCTATTGAAACTCGTATAGAAGTCCTACGTATCTATCCGTAGTCGGCGTCCTGCATAGAAACCATATACGGATATATCCGTAGTCGGCATTCAATGTGTTAAAAAGCTACGTGCCTATTTTCATGTAATTTTTATACTTACTTGAATATTTATTTGAACAGTTGTATGAAATTATGTATCATGCGATAGTATGAGTAATTTTAAGTAGGTAATTAAGATACCAATTTAATAAAATCTCAATAATATTTATTCATGTAAAACCAATAATAGTAATTCCATCAAAATATGACAACACAAAGAAACAATAGATAACGTACACAACAGAAAACAATTAAAAGATACGTAGAAAACTGATCATAAAGTAAACCTAATTAGTAATTATGTATCCTCGTGGACATCCTGTACTTTTAGTTTATACTATGAAAATCTATACAAATAAATAAAATTAAAGTGTCCGTTTGTATTGTCAAAATAACAGCTTTTTACTAAATATTTAAGAAAGTTTTTTTTTTTTTAAGTTTCTGTGTCTGTCTGTTTTTTCCGGCTTATCTCCGAAACGGCTGGACCAATTTTGACGGGACTTTCACTCGTAGATAGCTAATATTATAAGGAGTAACTTAGAGTTTACTTTTATTTTAGACTAGCTTTTTCCCGCGGCACCGCCCGCGTGGATTTCGGTTATCGCGTAAAAAAGTAGCCTATGTCCTTCTCCATATCTCAAGCTATATCTCTGCCAAATTTCATGACGATCGGTTAAGCGGTTTTTGTCACCGACTTCCGAAATTAAAGTTATTTTTCACTTTGTAACTGTTTCTTTTTTTTTTTAGAAGTTTTTTATCTTTCACTTTTTAGTTATAGTAACTACCCCACAACAATTCGAGTACCAGTACTTGCTACACCGCACAAACAACAGTGACACAATTTATACGAAGTGGATTAAATTCGTACTCGTATTATCGAAGCTAACTCTAAAAAAGTACCCAAGCAAAGTAAATAAAAATCGGTTAATAACTATTTATCGCCCGAGTGCATCTCATGACAATTCCAATAAGCCCAAACACGGCTAGGATACATTGTTAGATACGGAGTTCCGGTGCATACTTTCCGGCTTCATCTTCAGATCAGTTGGATGGTAGTACCATTTTCATCAGAATTATTTATTATTTGCTTCATAGTCGCTTAACTATCTTAATCGAGATATCTTATCGCCACCCGTGAAATACTTACCATTGAGGAGTTCCGGTTGCCATTTTTGGTCTTCCTCATCATCAAATGATTCATTCTGAATGCAAATGCTTCAGTTGTTGATGAAAATACAAAAATCGCTATATGTATGCCTATAATATTTGAGGGTTTCCCTCGATTTCCCCGGATTCCACCAACAGATCCTGAATTTGTTCCAATGGGACCACCTTGGAAGTGCACTATTTCGAATAAAAAAATAATTTTGAAAATCGGTCCACAATTGACGGAGAAATCGGTGAACATACATTAAAAAAAATACAGTCGAAGATAGAACCTCCTTCTTTTCTAAAGTCGATTAAAAATAGGTACCCTGCACGAAGCTTGATGATAGACGAATTAAGGCTCCTACAAACAGGAGCGACACGCGACGCGACACAAAAATACCGCGTGCCGCGCGACGAGCGGTCTCTTTGTGTCGCGTCGCTAGTCGCGCCTGTTTGTAGGAGTCTTTAGCCGGAAGAGCCGGGAACTCAACGTTCGGATGCCTCCGATAGGTTCCGATTGAACTTCGGTGACAATAAGCCGGAACTTTGGAGATGTAAACCCAGATCTTTTGGACCTTATCACTTCAGCCGAAAGACGTCACTGCTGGACATAGGCCTCCCCCAAGCACCGCCATTTCGACCAGTTCCGTGCTTCCCGCATCCAACGGATTCCTGCGGCCTTCACAAGGTCATCGGTCCACCTTGTGGGAAGCCTTCCAACGCTAAGTCTTCCGGTACGCGGTCACCACTCTAGAACCTTTCGGCCCGATCGGTCATCTGTTCTGCGATCAATGTGCCCTGCTCATTTCCACTTAATTCTTACGTTACCTTAGTTCTCCTTCGGATCTCTTCATTTCTGATTCGATCACGTAAGGAATCTCCAAGCATAGCCATCTCCATTGCCCTTTGGGTGAATTTTAGCCTTTCAATAAGGTCCATTGTGAGCGACCACGTTTCAGTGCCATAGCTGGCGACACGCACTGGTCAAAGACTTTCGTCTTAAGACACAGCGTATGTGTGTACTTTGGACCCTAATTGGGGTTATTCACCGAGTTTAATAAAGACTCATGACTAAACACATAGTCATTCATTTAGAATTGAAAAACTAACGGCGACACGCGGAGGGCACACGTATGAAGGTTACGCCGCGCGCCTGCCGCTGAGAAAGAGCAACAAGAACGCGTGCCCCGAAGCCACCATAACTATGACGGTCGGTGTATGAGGACGGGGGAAAGGGAAAAGGGGATCACTAACTAAACGAGATCTTCTGTGGCACTCGCATTGCGTTGAATAATGACATTGGCAATTTGGTTTTAAAATTGGCAAACTAACAAGCTACTGTTTTAATCGTTATTATAAGTACTTTATTATTCACTAGCTGCTGATCGGGCCTCGCCCGCGTGTCTTTCTCTATACATATTAATAAAGTAGTCAGCAGCCGTAGTCATCTATCGACGCACGCGCAGTACTGCGCGCGCTGTGCAATGTCAATGTCACTCGATAATCACCGGCTAAGCTGCTACAATCAGTGAAATTACCAGTTTTCTATCGTTTTCCCACAGTCGCCCGCTGTCACGGCTCGTTGACGACACGTCAGTAACGTTTAACCATAGTTTAACCTATGTTTAGTTCGTGACATCATTTATCATTCACTTTGATCTTTGACGGCTGTGTATGAATAATTTTCCTAATAGGTGAATAACATTTTGAAACCTGCGTAACATAGCTGTAGATTTTTTTAAATGAGTTTAAGGACCCTGTTGGGTTCAGATGATTTTATGATTTATTCTATGAGTGGTTTTTATGATCTATCCACACTTTTCGTTTAACTTTTTGATTCTACACCACTTAGTGAAGAATCTCGGTCAGCTCCACATATTTCTCTATTTCTTCCCAAACGACACAGTTGTCCACTTCGATGATGTCGAAGTTAGTCCCAAACTGGTGATATAAGCCAGCATCTTGAAATCAATTTCTTCTTTTGTTTTCACCAATCGAAGACCACCAGCCTCAAAATCATTCAGATTGTGATTGATAGTGTGGTATGTTACTCAATTAATGTATTCCGACCTCTGCGCAGGTGAAGCCGCGGGCAAAAGCAAGTTTAACACGAGGACTAATAGGTAATACGGGCTAGTGTCCGCAACTCCACGACAATGCGCGTATTTTGCGTACGGATGGGAATTCGATTATTCAATCCATCCCAGCTCCTCAAAGAAGGCCAGCAACGCCTTGGTGTTACTGACAATCTCACGTAGGGTACCTGGGTTAACGAAGTACTTGGCCCTGTATGTGGTGACCACCGGGCAGTTTAGTAGCACATGAGCTGCTGTCTCGTCGTCCTCCATGCAGGCCCTGAGCAGCGGACTGTCTGTGACTCCTATGACAAAGAGGTGTTTATTAAATGGCCAGTTATAGCTGCTGTAACTGTACGCAGCTGTTATTTCGTTAGTCGGAGATTCTGTTTCGTGAGGTGGTCATCAAGTGACGCCACGGTTGGCGCAGTGGTTAAGCGATTGACTACTGCGCTGCGTGTCGCGGGTTCGATTCCCGCACGGAACAAATATTTGTCTAAAAGTAGTTGTTCCGGGTCTGGCTGTTTGTGTATGTGAGTTTAAATGTTTGTAAACGCACCCACGATACAGGAGAAATTCCTAGTGTGCGGCAAAGTTAAAAAAATAAATAATAATAATAATTGTGAACACGAGGACTAACCATACATTCTAAATTCCAGATATCAGAAGCAAGCTTCGTAACGAGCATCGAGGAGGCGGCCCGCGTCGACCAATGCACGCAGACGCCGCCGAGCGGCAAGGCGCGCCCACGCACTCTGCAAAGGTACCACACATCAGACCACCTCTACGAGAGATCTCATAGAACCTACCGCCTCAAGCACGAACCCAGGCCCAAGAGCCTAGGCCTCACAGACTCCTACCCATTCATTGCGAAGCCGCCGAGCTATGACTATCCAAAGTAAGGTTCAGAATTACAATTTTTAGGCTTATTGTGACTAACTTTTGTGGTAGAACGTTGTCTGTGTTTATGTGTTGTGGTTTAGTTTTATTTTTGATTAGCATTATGAACACTAGCTTTTGCTCGCGGCTCCGCCCGCGTGGATGTCGGTTATCGCGTAAAAAAGTATAAGTGTCTTTAGTAAAGTGTCTTTTGTAAAGTGTCCTTCACCATATCCCAGGCTATATCTCTGCCAAATTTCATGACGATCGATTCATCGGTTTAGGTGTGAAAACGTAACATACAGACAGACAGTTACTTTGACATTTATAATATTAGTATCGATAGCTACTGCCGTCTTCGCCCGCGTGGCTTTTTCTAAAATAAAGTAGCCTGCCTTAGTTACTCTTTATAACATCAGCTATCTCCCAGTGAAAGTCCCGTCAAAATCGGTGCAGCCGTTTCTAAGATTAGCCGGAACAAACAGACAGACAAACAAAATAAAAATTGTTTCCTTTTTTTAAGTACCGTTTATACTTTCTTAAGCATTTAGTAAAACGCTGTTATTTTAACATTACAAACAGACACTTCATTATACAAATAAATATAGGTATTAGGATAGGTACACACGGCTACATATCAAGCTATACATTTCCAGTATAAGCTGATCTCTCATTATACAGAAATCCTATACAATGCGGGACCAGCGTAAACTAGATTTGTATAGCTTGATATGTAGCCGTGTGTACGTAAGTATGCACTGAACTTTATAAATGTTGGTTCGTTCGTGAAGTCAGTTACCTAAACTAACAAATTACTATTTTGGTAACGTGAATCCGAAATAGGTATCTATTTTCTCTTAATCTATAACGATGCTCAAATTCAATTCTGTACCTCAGAGGTATACAATAGTACACTTTATTCGATCCATTAAAATTGCAAGAACCAGTTCTACTTATTGGTATACGACATTACATCTATGAAAAGAAATATCCAATCGTATATGATATTAAATCCACTTACGTATAATGGGTATAGAACCTTAAATGACGATAAGATTCATCTAATAATAATAAAAAATACTGTTGAACTCAACAGTATTAGTTTTGCAAAACAATTAAAAAAAAAAAACAATAAGCATTCGAAGTTTCACGCCGCGCATTTTTGCCTCTCCTGTAAAATTTTCGTTTCATCACAAATGTTGTATACCTCTGAGGTACAGAATTATTCTTCTATATTATTATTCGCAACAAACATTTTTTTTTTTTTTATAAACCATAGATTCAAAGAGTTAACAAACGTTTCCGTTTGAAAAAACTCACGCAAGCTTTTGTTTATTTAACAAGCAAGAGACGGTAGCTGAACACTTGTTAGTAACACTGTCTACCCAACGTTTATAGTTCGCAAAAAAGTCAGCAAGAACAGTGGTAAATCCTCAGTTAAAATATAATTTGGAATATTATTATAGCCATTACATACAGTGACGTCTATCAGGTAATCTTTTCTATTGTTAATGCTATAAGACAAACTCACAAAAAATTGTTATAAGTGTTCAAACCGAATTCAACGTATCCGATGCGTAACGAAAAACTTTTCGAGCCTAGTCACTACAAAAAGCAAATGGCCAATCTTCTGAAATAGTCCAACTAAAGATCAAAATTCTGGATTTCCTTTGCAGTGCCGGTTTTAGCATTACCAGCGCCCTGGGCGAGGTTTCTATGGTAACCTCTTTCTACTAACCAATTCACAAAAAAAAATAAAAAACTGTTTCAATTTAAAAATTCTTTTCTAGTTTTTCTATCGGAACGGGGGTCTTAAAAATTCCAAATGGGTCTCTTAGGGCATGTGGGGTATCATATGAAAGAGCGCTATTTGCACATTCTCAAACAGTTTTCTTATTTTTTTAGGCCGCATAGTTTTCAACTTTTGACGAAATATATAAAAAAAAAATACCGTTCCCCGCTTATCACTGAAGTTTGCATAGATAAAAATCTGAAATTATTCTATATGATATAAGTTTATGTAAAGATTACAGGAAAAATAAAACGATGTCTCTAAATAGCACACTTTTCGAATATTGCAGTTTTAGGTCAGCGCCATCTCTTGACCGATAGTGGAACTAATATTTTGTTTTTATTGTTTTTGATGGTACGGAACCCTCGGTACGCGATTCGGACTCGCGGTTAGACCGGTTTTTTTTATATGGAAAGATGCGTGCTGTGGATGCGTACTTATGGATGGTCGCGAGTGGTGTAGCTATGTGCAGAGCACTTCAGAGCAGTGTACCTCCAGAAGGCGCGCGTTTGTCACCGCAAGTACGATACGATATGTCGCATAGCTCGAGCTGCGCATCTTCCTCGCACAGCTACCTTACGGCGGTGCATTTTCATCATCATCATCATCATCATCATTTCAGCCAAAAGACGTCCACTGATGGACATAGGCCTCCCCCAAGCACCGCCACTTCGACCGGTTCTGTGCTTCCCGCATCCAGCGGATCCCTGCGGCTTTCATAAGGTCATCGGTCCACCTTGAGTAAGGCCTTCCAACGCTTCTTCCGGTACGCGGTAGCCACTCCAGAACCTTTTGGCCCCAACGGCTATCTGTTCTGCGCGCAATGTGCCCTGCCCATTGCCACTTAAGTTTGGCAATTCTTCGAGCATTTTCATAGCACATCTTAACTCACTTCGCTACATAGCTTAGCATCAGTGGAAACGGTCATATAGTTTCGTAGCTTAGCTTTTACATTCTCGCAGCATAGCTGCATAACACATCGCTGGTGGAAAAGCACCCTTAAACGGGTGTACTGTCACATCCCTGCATGTCTGTCTGTCTGCCTGTCTGCACGCCACTGTAACAAACAAGTCTTGTTAGTTGACACACTTTCTAAAAACTAACCATTTTGTGACACTAACAATTTTGAAGTACAGTCAGGAAAATAATGATTAAGTAAATTCCATAAACAAAGCCCTATGCAAATTTACCTATTACTTTACAGCTACAAATAACAATAAACAACTACCACAAAGTGAAAAGTTCGACGGCTCATCTTGTTCTTGCTGTAGGACGCTAGCAGAATAGTCGACATCAGCTCAGTTGCCAAAAAGGAAAAAAAAACATATCATACAACTGTCACAGAATGACAGTTATAATTTGAATTTAAGAACATTAAGTATGTTGGTATCTTTCTTGTATACAACGTGTTTTTTTTTTCATATCCCATAACTCTAGGGTTATATTCTCTAAGTAAAAATAATACAAAATGTCCTGGATTATGTGGTCCAAAAATGCAGTTTCGAAGATAATTATCATCAATCATATTAATTTAGGTCAAAAATTGTCACCCGTTTGTCGAATTTTTACTTTTGCGACGTTGCCAAACTGATGAAACTGAGACCCTCGATGTATGTAGGTATCTAAGTTTAATGAATAAATACGAGTAATTCATTTACATTCAAACCAATCATTAATATTAAAAGCTAGAAAATGCGATGTTGTCATATTTCACGTAAGGGTGTTTTACATTAATAATCGTGATTTTGTCGAATTATTTTGTATGAAAAATAAAAACAAAAATAAAAATTATAATTGAAAAATAATTCATATGCCAGTTGATTCTTTGATTTGGGCTCATTTCCACCCTAGAGTTATGGGACATAAAAACAAAACACCTTGTATATGGTAGTCAATTTGCTTAACAATTAATTTCCCTGACTTTATCTATTAACTGTGATTCTGATCCAAAAACACCTCTGATTTGTTCTATTGTTCCCAGATTCAAGGTCAGCGTGACAGACAGTCCCACGATATCAGTGACCCCACCCCACAGCCTAGAATACGTGTGTACTAAAGGTGGCACCAGTCCAAACGGCAGTGTCACTCCCAACGGGATGGTGTCCAACAAATCAGCTGCCACAGTGTTGCTGAGCCCTGGATACTTGCAGGGCCCCTGTCAATGTAACCAGTCTATTAAAGTAAGTCCAAAAGTACGGAACTTGCCTACAGGGAATCACAGAGCCTGCCAGGGTTGCGGGTTTGTCCGAAAGGGATAGCGTGGCCCTGGCACACAGGCAACTGAAGGAACACGGGTGGGTTTTAGTCAGTAAAAGTCTGACACGCCCTCCCGCTCAGCCCAGAGCGGGAGAAGTTATATGATAATTTCCCACCCAAAAAAAAGGGAATCACAGAGGCAGTTCAGTCCCATTCAGTTGTGGTTGGTCCCAAAAGTAAGTCTCAAAAGTCTGTTATTGTTCTACACTGGGTGTAGACCAATAACAGACTTTCACTAAGTTGTTCTGTTCGCATTTGAGGACGATGATGATAAATTAAATACTAACTTAATGAAGATTATTCATTCATGAGTTTTTCTTTATCAGAAAATTTTAGTTTGTACGCACAATATTGGCAGATTTAGGTACCATGTTATTTTAAGACCATAGACTTCTTATAGGTTTGCCTGTTATCTAAGAACTTATTACTGTATTTAAAAAAAAAATTGGCTCTGTATTTTATTAAATATTATTAAAATTATTTATAAATTATTAAAAAATATACTTGAGACTCTTTCATTGTATATGCCACACGGTACAGTGTGCAAAACTATTTTTTATTTTCTTATTAGTCTCCCAAAAGTGACCCCGTATTAAAAATAAAAAAACATTATTTACGTAACACGTCCGTTTTTGGGTCACCGAAATGAAATTAAATCATTTACTATGTAAATAGGATATCGGAATCACTTTTACACGTCATATTATAACGAAAATATAAAAAAATAAGCTAGATGGAGTCGACATTTCCTATCTGACTACCCCTATAAGAAAATTCGGCTTATTCCACAAATCCCCCCTGAAAATCCCCCTTAGGAGGAAAAGTGGAATCTATAAAAAACAGTCTAGAATTCACCCCTGATAATCCCGCTTAGGGGGAAAACTAGAATTGAAAAAAAAAAAAACTTATTCCAAGACCCCTCTGAAAGTGATTTTTTTTTACATTAGGGTTCAGTTTTCCCCACTGAGGGGGATTCTCTGGGGGATTAGTGAAATAAGCAGGGGTGAATTCTAGACTGTCTTTTATATATTCCACTTTTCCTCTTAAGGGGGATTTTTCAGGGGGGATTTGTGGAATAAGCCGAAAATTCATGTGTACCAAATTTCAACTTAGTCGTTGATTTCTACGTACAGTGCAGTACAAGTGTGTCGTCGGTGTATTGACTTGTATTGCCTAGTTTTTTAAGTTACTCCATATTGCATGGTTTTGTGTGGCTGTATCTCTGGTAAAAGATTTTTACATGTTGCCATTGCCCTAAATTGCCGGATGTAGTCGTGACGTCATATTTGACGAGAATTGACCAGGATTGCAATTTTAGTTCCCCGTGTAAGCGCACCTTAAGAAATGGAAAAGCTCAATAACACTGTCCAACCTGGGAATCGAACCCAGGACCCCACGCTCAGCAGGAGTGCTTAAGACCACGACACCTACGGATCAGTCACTGTTCATGATACCTATGTATGGAATCTCAAAGTGAGATACGAAAGAAGGATATGATAACGACCTAGGAATCAGTCATCTTCCTCCAGTTCCCCCTACCTTACAAATAAATCATGTTACTTTATCATAATCATCTTCTCACTTCCTATTTCCAGAGTGTTAGCGAGGTGGCACTGACAATGCCGGTGTCTCCCGGCTGGAACGAGGAGCTGCCTCAGGGTCCTGAGGGGCTCTCGTGGCGGAGACTTCACATGTCCCGTGCCAAATTGAAAGCCACTGCCACCACCTCGGAACTTCTGTCAGGTAAATAGACGCACATTTTATGCAGCTGTCCTTCGCACGGGTTTTACGACTTGACAAAACATAGAGGTTGCTTTATTACTACGTAAGTATTATTAATAATATATTGTAATATACATAAACCTTACGTAATAAATTCTCTAAATAATGGTGAAAAACGCATGCCGTCCGTTGTCTAGTTCAGAAGAACGCGACACGAAGGCACCGCTCGTCGCGCGCAAAGACCTTAAAGGCGCGGGCCCACCGCGGTGCACAGAGAAGCTTCGCACGTGTATTAAGCTTCGCTTTGTTAGAAAATGTATGTGGTTGTGTCCACTGTAAGTTACAGTGGACACAACCACATACATTATGCGTAGCCTCTCCGTGGGTTACAGTCTGTAACCCACGGAGAGGCTACGCATGAATTGACGTCATTGATACATGCGTGGCTTGCTCGAATAGGCGGTTACATAGCTCAACGCTGTCGACGTGGGTCTACGTTTCCACTGGAGTACACGAATATGACCCACGACTATGTACAGCTCACTTATCGCAGCGCAGTTTTCAGTCATACGCCTTGTGGAATACCTATCATCCTTTGACGCTCGCTTTCCCGCCCGTCCCACCTCCCCACACCTCCCGCAGTGAAACCCGTGTCCGTGGATTACAGTTTCACGTGCGTAGCCTCTCCGTGCGCCGTGCCACGCTATACATAGTCGTGGGTCATATTCGTGTACTCCAGTGGAAACGTAGACCCACGCTGTCAATCAAATGAATACACGCAGCTAAAATGCGCCGCGTGCCCGTGCACAGCATGCGCCGCGGTGGGCCCGCGCCTAAAAGCCGTGTCTTTGTGCCGCGTCGCGTGTCGCGCCTGTTTGTAGGAGCCTCAACGCGGTAACACAGAGAGGCACGAAAAGTGACTTTAATTTGTATGTATGTTTATAGATTAATAAATGCATAGAAGAACATGGACTTACCCAGTTGTTAAATGACTGTGTTACGTCACAAGGTATGTTAAATGCCACAAAATAAAAAATAGAAAGGAAATTGCAGCATTTCATGGTTTTCCTCGTGCAAGCCGTATTTCCCGATTAGTTATGGAATTTGAAAAGGGACTTGTCCAACTGTTTGCTATGCAGTGCAGTTATCGAGGTCAGCAGAGGATAATGTCACATTATGCGTTGGTGTAATGTATCTTACATGAGTAGATATCAATTATCAGAAGACAGAAAGGAGTTTCAAAAATCCAAAAAATTTCATACCCTACCAACCAACCAAGCACAAACTTACAGTCCGTCCGACCGTCGATAGTATGCGTTTTTGCTGAACCAAGATTTAAAATCTAAATATTTGCACGGCTGACATGCCAAATAAAGTGAAACCCATGGATCTTAAGGATCTTTAATCAACATACAACCTGACCTGCAAATTCCAAAAAACAAATCTTCAGAATTTATTTTTCTAAAAGATAATTTGAATTGCGCGGGCTACGCTGACGCTGTGCATTATTCCAAGTCGTCATAGATGGCGTTATTGGTTGCAAAACGTTTTTTTGTATGAAACTACAACTCCATTTATTATAACATTAGACAAATAACTGTTCTCACCCTTTCGTTAATTCGATGTAAACGTTTAATAAACTCCGTTATTTCACGATAAATACAAAGCACTGTAATATATTTACCATTTTTACATTAAAAAAAAAATAACTCTTTCAACAATATTACACAATAACTGTCGTTATTTAGCCGTTATTTGTCTAATGCTATAGCAGGATAGGACGTGCGTTACGAGGTTTTCTTTCCAAAAATGTAATAAAATAAAAATCACCAAAATGGCATTCCCCAAGTTTTCACTCTAAGGCGAAGATAAACAAAGTCTTACAACAGAATTAAACATTAACAAAACCCCCTGCAACTTCCAGGTTTTGCGATGGTAGCTATGGTGGAACTCCAGATCAACGAGCCGACGAACGTGCCCGAATGGTTGTTTGTGATGTTCGCAGTCTGCACGACGGTTCTCGTGGCCGTGCATATCTTCGCTCTAATGATATCGACGTATTTGTTGCCGAATATTGATGCTGTCAGTAAGATGGAGATGCCCAGGGCGCCCGCGAGTGCTCTGAGGGACTCGCCTCATGAAAGGATGAGGGGGTTCATTGAGCTGGCTTGGGCTTTTAGTACTGTTTTAGGTAAGTGTTACTATTACAACTACTATTTTCTATTTAATAATAACATGTAACATGTATTTAATATGTAACATGTACATCGTAAAAATTTATTTTATTTCGTATGAGCATTTTATATCACCTTTAATTTATCTTAATTTATGTATTAAAACACACACACGTACCTATGTTTTTATTATTCTAGCGTATGGCAATCGTGGGTAGCAGCTGAAAATCAGCGTCAGGCGTCCTTGTGTGTCATCTGACATTATGCTGAGCTGAGGCCCTTTTGGCATTATAATCATTGTTTTCTGTTTTTTAGAGTTTTAAGGTGTATTTTTTGCTGTAATGCCAATAAACGCAATTTTTTTTCTTTCTTTCTTTACAAGATCTTTAGATACGTTTTTTGAATTGAGAAAGAAAATAAAATAATGATAGAAAATAAATTTAACCCAGGCTATGGCACACAATATTCACACAAAACTAAAAACAGAAAAAAAAAACTTAAAACAGTATTGTGTCTCACGGTTGCGCCAAATAGGCCAAGTTCAGCATAAATGCCAGATAACTAGAGTCTGACGCTGGTTTTCAAGTGGAATTTATGTTATGAGGACGTCTTACGGATGTAAATCAGTTTTATAATGTGTGTAAATATTTTAATCCATACTAATATTATAAATGTGAGAGTAACTCTGTCTGTCTGTCTGTCTGTATGTTACGTTTTCACGCCTAAACCGCTGAACCGTCGCGCGTCGTCATGAAAATTGGCAGAGATATGGAATATGGAGAAGGACACACAGGCTACTTTTTTACGTGATAACCGACATCCACGTGGGCAAAAGCTAGTCAAAAATAAATAGATATGTAGATAGATAGATAAAACATTTATTCAGTGCACACAAAAGACATAGCACAACACACAAGAGCATAAACGATAAAAAAATTCATGAATATTATAAAACAGGGTAAAATATAAAATAGGAAAAACATACAAAAATAGTGTGATATTATGACCAAATTCAATTAAAATGATAACAAATATATACAAGGTGCGGTGTGCGTCTCAAGGTTGCACCAAATGGGAGTCCAGCTCAGCATGTGTCAGGCATATCTATACCTGACGCTGATATTCTGCTGGATCCCTGCAGTGACACGTGTACTGAAAGATCTGCGCATTTCGCATTGACACTGCGCCATACTACTTATACAATGGGGTTTTCATGGGATTATTTTTATCTAAATCACCTGGTTGGTACCTATCACCTAGGCCTTTTTTTGGGTGGGAAATTATCATATAACTTCTCCCGCTCTGGGCGGAGCAGGGCGTGTCAGTCTTTTACTAACTAGAACCCACCCATGTTCCTTCAGTTTTTGCTTGTATGCCAGGGCCACGGTATCCCTTTTGGACAAACCCGAAATCCTGGCAGGATCACCTAGGCCTGAGTGAATAAAGATGATTTATATCAAACTGATAGTGACATCATGATCAAACATCTTCCAAATTTCACGGACCGAGTGTAAGTTTCTTACAGTAGATTAAAGAAAGGGGAAATCTTGCCCAATCTACAGACAAATTTCGTCATAAGATAATCCTATATATACAGGGTTATTTGTAAAACACCAACAACCTCGCAGGAGTAGATTGCTAACATCATAAACAACAACATTTGTTCTACGACATTTCCGAAAACAGACAAAAAAAAAACAACTCTCCATACATATGTCCGAACAGCTGATCGAGTTTTGTATGAAAAGTCGTTTTTTTTTTGTCTGTTTTCGTAAAAGTCGTAAAACATATGTTGTTGTTTATGATATTAGTAATCTACTCCTGCGAGGTTGTTGGTGTTTTACAAATAACCTTGTATACTGTAAAACACTGGCTTTTATTTCTGTTTACGACTGGATATTGATGGCGTCTTTGGCGTTTGCTTGAAACCCTAAACCATCATCCCGATGTAGCAGGTTCAAAGAATAGCGCAACTTGTTATTGAACCCTTTCTGTACTTATTTAATTTATTTTTTTCCACGATTTCCAGGTCTCTTCCTATTCCTGGTGGAGATAGCGATCCTGTGCTGGGTGAAGTTCTGGGACTACTCGTTCGCGGCCGCCACTGCCGCCACAGTCATCGTTATACCAGGTACAGTGATACCACTTGTCATTCTGTGAGTCCTCCCTCTGTCTCCATGTCTATATCTGTTGGTCTGTGTATCAGGTATGTTATAATATAACTTCATTATTCATTTTGTATTACTTACCTAAGCTATCTATACCTGATGCAGGCTCAGAAAACAAAACTTTAATGAAAATGTTCTGTGCCTTGCTCTATTATTTAACCTAACCGCATGTAAAACATGGAATGCATCTATACGATATGTCCAGGTATTAACGCAAACCACCAAACACCCCAATTAGAATATTGTTATAATCATAATACATATACTGAATTTACAAAAAAAAAAAACATTGTTTATTTATTAAATTGGTTATACTGATTGTTTGAGAAAATTGTGGTCACATTACAAATCTACGTACGCACACAGTCGCACAAGTATATAGGTCTAGCGTAGTAGATACTTCCACTCCCGACCGATAACCATGTTCGGCAAGCTGATCCCTTGGGAGAAGCGAGCCAACCCTAGTAGCATTTTCCGTTGGCATTTAGATAGATAGATAGATAGAAGATAGATAGATAGAATACTCTTTATTATGTACACCATAAAAATTACAGATATAAATGTAGAACTGTTACATAGGGTGTCACAATGGGCGGTCTTATCGCTAAAAGCGATCTTTTACAGACAACCTTTGGATGGATCAAAAAGTAGAAGGAGAGACAATACTGCAGGTATTTAGTGGTGTACCACTTACATATATACAATAAATACATATACACAAAGCATATAGATACTTATCCATATAAATAAATATATATATATATATATACACACACAATAATAAACATGATACAAGAGCAAGGAACTTTAAGTAATGATGATGTTTAAGGAGAGAGGAAATGATTTTTAACCAAAATTTTAAAAGTGGACAAAGATTGAGCACGCCTTATCGAGACGGGCAAGGCATTCCATAACCGTACTGCTTGAACTGTAAAAGACTTGTCATAAAAACTAGTGGAATGCATTGGCATCTCTAGTCTCAAGTTGGGCCAACTTAAGAGGTATGTGGCTCAACCAAACGCCAACAAAAATGCTACTATGGAAATATCT
Organism: Dryobota labecula; assembly: GCA_947523025.1. Lineage (NCBI taxonomy): Eukaryota > Metazoa > Arthropoda > Insecta > Lepidoptera > Noctuidae > Dryobota > Dryobota labecula. The sequence goes on from OX383303.1 coordinate 15,738,667, forward strand.
AGATGTGATCCTGGCTGAGCGTCTCTCGTTTTCAGAGCACATATAGAAGGTCGTTCGCGCGCTGATTTCGCTCTCGGTAGGCTCCACTCGCAGCAAGTTGTCGCTTAAGTGCAAATTACTCATCTACACAGCGTGCATCAGCCCAATAATGACCTATGCCTGTCCAGTCTTTGCACACACAAAACTCCATCACATCCATAGGATGCAGACCCTCCAAAACCGTTTTCTCCGAAAGATCGTCGGGTTTGTTCGGAACGACATCCTCCACCTAGTCGTCAAAATCCCCACAATCCGACAATTCATGAAACGCAATTCAAAGCGCTCCTTCGACTCCACAACCACTCACCGCAACATTCTGGTTGTCCAGGCCGCCAAGTATACCCCCTCTCGCATCAGTAAACTCCGCCGTTCACGGCATGTTCTCACTGAGCCAGATGACCACATAACCCTCCTCCAGGAGAGCAGTAGGGCCACCAGTACAGTTGAACACAAAACAAGACCGTCATTCCGACCTCACCGCTGAGATCCCTTCGCGACGACCCTGACTTAACAGTCCCTCCCGACCCTTGCTCGACGAAGCGCCAGCCCGCGCCGCAGCTGCCCGAGCCTGTAGCTTTAAATTCCTCGATTAATAAATAATAACCCAGTTTTGATCCAGCCTGACCCTTGCTGTCCTCCCCCTGACACTGCCCTAAGCCGAAGTTCGTATCCCACAGGGGGTGCCCTTAGCGTGCAGTCGTTTGGTTTATAAGTTTTATGCCCTGGCTGGAGGCTTTAAGTTTCGCTTAAGGCAGCCACAGGAAATTCCGGTTAAGGAGACCTCTCAAGGTCAACTCTGAGAAGCCATAGTAAAAAAAAAGTACTTTTACCATTTTTGGTTTGTTTTGATTGTACAGCGGCAGTGTGATTGTAATATATATAGTTTTCATTAATTTTGGGATTAAAAATTATCTATATTAACAATGACAGAAACCTATTCAGTGAACGATTCTGAACAAACTACTTTTTTAATGTTCAGTTACATATTGTATAACTTGACTAACAACAACAAGACTGCATGCCTTGCAAAAAAGTTTATCCATAGATTTTCAAAGATTCCTTTTAAGATTTAAATTGCTCTTCCATGATGGTAATTTATTTAGCACTGATCATAGACACAGATGCCGTAAATACCACGATATCTTCAGTTTTTCTTTGGACCCTTGTTTTTTCTACCCTTTTTGTTTTTCTGTTTTTTTTTTTTTTGCCACTAGCACCCTAATTGCGTAACACACTATCAATCACAATCTTAATGAATTTGAAGGATATTGCTAATCCATTGCTTCATATGTTCGGGATGTGTTGTGGCTTTGAAAGAGAAAGCTTTGCCCGGGAAGTATGTATAGTTAATTCGTGCTATGTACACCCAATCTCGTACCTATGTCCGGTCGGCTGCTGGCAACACCGACGAGGTCAGTGTGGCTATAGGCTTGCACCAAGGGTCAGCTTTAAGTCCTTACCTCTCCTGGTGATTATGGACGCGCTGACGTCGGACATACAGGAAGAGGCACGCTGGTGTATGCTGTTTGCCGATGACATTGTTCTTGTCGGTGAAGATGGACCTGAGATCCAGAGCACATTGGAGAAATGGCAACAGAAGCTGGAGAATGTTGGCTTGAAAATCAGCAGAAACAAAATTGAATATATGTTCTGCGATTGAGGCGGACTCTCCAGTTTTCCTATGGCGCTTGATGGCGCGCTTCTCCCGGTTTGCTCCGATTTTCGGTTTCTCGGTTCACTCGTGCAAAGCGATGGCGAAGTAGATTGGACTGTTAAGCACAGAATTAACTCTGGGTGGATGAAATGGCGGCAGGTCACGGGAACTATCTGCGACTCCCGCATTCCCCTTAAACTTAAGGAAAAGATTTATAAAACAATTGTAAGACCTGCTATCTTGTATGGATCAGAATGTTGGGCCACATAAGGGATGAATGAAAGGCAATTGCATGCAGCTGGGATGAGAATGCTAAGATGGATGTGTGATATTACGCGAACATCAATACCAACAATATTTCATCAATACTGGATCACGATATCGAGTATCGCGTGATAGTACTGTTAGTGTGATAGGCCCCATTGCTACTGTAAATGTGTTACTCAATTACCCCACAGATCGTCCACTTGGCCACTTTTAACGCAGCACATCTAACCGATATTTCTGTTTTACAGTATTAATCGTCTTCGTGGCGTTCGCAATTCACTTCTATCATTCTTTGGTGGTGCAGAAGTGCGAAACTTCGAACCAAGACATCGAGCAGCTGGAAAGTATGAAGAGGGACCTGGATACTGCTACCGTCAAAGTTAATATGTTCTGAATGTGATGAGGCCTTGAAACAAGTCCATTGACGGCGGAAAATAAAAGACATTTTGATTAGGCAATGGGCTATTTCTGATCGAAAGTTCCGTTCAGGACCCTTTTTGCATGGATTTTGCCCTATTATCTATTAGAACCAATAAAATTATCGTTTTTCGAGTGACGAATGCCAATAATAAGTGGTATTTGCGATAACCCTGCTGACATTCCTGACGATATTGCATGCTAAAAAAGCCAGTACCTATATTTTTAAGTGTCATTGCGTAGGTACAATGTTCTTATAATAATTGTTCCTGTGATAAAATGTCCTTGTGAATCTTTGATATTATAAACTTTTAAGCGTGGTGTCCCGAGATATCGAATATTATTATGTTCCAAACGCAACGACTTGTAAACGAATTAGATTCCGATATTTTAAGACTTGAAAGTACAGTCAGTATACACAATTAGCTGACCCCCCCCTTGCATAAATGGTTGAGATTCTTTTACTAACAAATCGTACGATTTTAATTTTTTTTCTAGTTTTGGGTAGATTTCGTATAGGTATTTAAATTAAATTATGAATTATAAAATTCTATTGATCCGAATTCAAAAAAATCTCAACCATTTATGCAAGGGGGGGTCAGCTAATTGTGTATACTGACTGTACTAAGACGAAACTATTTCTTACTATAATGATGTATATTTATTTGATAAAAGAAATCTGAAATCTTTAGAATAATGTGTAAAAGTAACCTCTGGTACCTAATTTCTCCAATTTAAGGGAACTAGACTCATCCTGTTTGTTGAATCCACATAATTATTAACTGTTGTGACGTAAGTGCAAAACTACCCACAGAATTAAATTTTTTTTTAGTGATAATGAAGATTTGTGGACCTAACACATGAACTACATGCATGATATGTACACGCTCATAGACGTGTCATATAAAGCGATATAATTATCATACATTTGAGAAATCTCTAAACCAATTAAGTTTAGGCACATTCGAGTCTCAAAGACAATTTAGTTATTATAAGAAATGTGTATATATTTAAAAAGAGATGACTAATGAGTAGACTAAAAGATAACCATAGTTATTTATAAAACTATTGGGAGTGTTAAAATGTTCAAAGGTGCAATGAGATTTAAATTTCTACCTTATGTCAAGGTCATAAGGTTCAAAATTTATATACTTTTGTTTTATTTTTATATATGATAAGGTACTGACTGTGTAACTGATATTCAGATTATTTGTCATTAAAGATCTTATTTAATTAGGTAGGTACCCTAGTAGCATTTTCCGTTGGCATTTAGTTGGGCCACCTTCAGAGGTATGTGGCCCAACCAAACGCCAACAAAAATGCTACTAGGGTAGGTACTTTAGTAATATAGTGTTGGAATATTAAAAAGATAGTTGTTTTTTTTATAATTCCACCAAAGAGTCTTCCAGATTTTTATGTAATGTACAATTAGAAAGACTGTACCTATGGGAAGAATCTAAATGATAAATAAATAAATAAATAAGTAGGTAAATATAATATGTTTAGGATCATCAAATGTGTGGACCAACATTGTGAATGTATACTTCGACTTCGAGCTGTTGAACCAGTATTTAAAATGATGTGAATTTGTTAACATGAGTATTTTAAGAGATAAATAAATGAATTAAATATGTTGAAAACATTGTTTTTTTTGCACCAATGCAGCTGGTATGTGAATGAGTGGGCAAGCCTAGGGTCGATGACATCATCTTCAGCAGCCTCATAGCAGTCCACCGCTGGACAAAATATTGACGGCGACGATAAGTTATTGCAAAGGCCGTGAAATAGGCAATTGCAGGTCGAGTATGAGTTTGAAGGCTGAGCCGTAGGCGAGGACTTCACTAATACGAGACAGGCAATTGCCAATTCCGCCGCGGCATACCTATATACTAGTGCTTTTCTCAAAAGAATGCAGGGAAATAAAACTTAAGTATGTAAATAACAAATCAAGAGGTTTTTCAGCTATGCCGCCAATTTTCTATTTATCATCTGTGCCGAAAGGCAAACGCATGTATGGCTACTCAGCCACGTGAACGCGATTTGTGCAAAGCAAAGAGATTTACTTTGGTATGCCAAGAAAGATAAAAGAGATCCAATCAAAGAGTATTTAAATATAGAGAATAGTGTGTGAGAACATGAAAAGAATAATATGAATATGCGAAGTCTTAAACTAAATGAAACTAAACTTAAACTAAAAACTAAAAAAAACTTAAACTAAAAACTAAAAAGCATATTATAGTATTACAGAATTTTTGAATGACTCATGGTGATTAGTATAAACAAATAAATAAGTATAACTAAGATTAGGTATAGTAGCTATGGTCAGGTAGTAGTGAAGAACTTAAATATACCTTTATTATAAGTAAGTGAATGCCTATAAAAAGTGATTTAAATCGTTATTGTGATAATTGTCATCTGTAATATTGGACAAGGAAAATAATTAATAAATAATTGGATAATGTAAATATAAGAATAATAATATAATATGTATAAGTGTAATAGTTAAAAATCATTATATTATTATTAATAATTGTACAAATATATTTGCACGCCATGAGAAATGGCAGACATGTCAGGAGCCACTCTTATTTCAAGATCTTGCATGCACGTATTTATTTTAATTCTGTATGTACACACATGTTCGAGCTAATAAAATTTCTTTCTTTCTTTCTTTCTTTCAAAATATTAAATATAACATATACACACAAATACCCATGCACAAACACATACAAACATATACACAAATACACACAAACAACCATGCACAAACACGCATGCACAAACACAAACAAGCATGCAAAAATACACACAATCACCCATGCACAAATACACACAAATACCCATGCACAAACACATACAAACATCTATGCACAAATACACACCATACACAAACACACTTACAAAAACACCTATGCACAAATACACAAAAGCTCATGCACGAACACACAAATACGCATGCACAAACACACACAAACACCCATGCACAAATACACACTAATACCCATGCACAAACACACATACACCTATGCAAAACACACACAAACACCTATGCACAAATACACACCATCACTCATGCATAAACACAATAAAACACCTATGCACAAACACACACAAACACTCATGCATAAACACACTAAAACACCTATGCACAAATACACACAATCACCCTTGCGCAAACACACAAACAAGCATGCACAAATACACACAAACACCCTTGCACAAATACACACAAACACCCATGCACAAATACACACAAATACCCATGCATAAACACTTATGCACGAATACACACAAACAGCCATGCACAAACACCCATGCACAACCAAGCATGCACAAATACACACAATCACCCATGCACAAATACACACAAACAGCCATGCAAAAACACGCATGCACAAACACACTAAACAAGCATGCACAAATACACAACCACCCATGCACAAATACCCATGCATAAACACACACAAACACCCATGCACAAATACACACCATACACAAACAAACACACAAACAAATACACAAACACCTATGCACAAATACACAAACTCACATGCACAAACACACTAATATGCATGCACTAATACACACAAATACCCTTGCGCAAACACACAAACAAGCATGCACTAATACACACAAACACAATGACACAAATACACACAAACACCCAAGCACAAACACACATGCACAAACACACCATACACAAACATACACCACAATATTACACATTATACGTTATACAATTGTGTACATACACAAAACACACACTTACACAAACAAACAAATACACAAACACCCATGCACAAATACTCACAAACACCCATGCACTAATACACAAACACTCATGCACAAAAACGCACAAATACCCATGCATAAACACAGAAACCTATGCACGAATACACTCAAACAGCCATGCAAAAACACGCATGCTCAAACACACAAACAAGCATGCACAAATACACACAACCACCCATGCACAAATACACACAAATACCCATGGACAGACACACAAACATCTATGCACAAATGCACACCATACACAAACACACACTTACACAAACAAATACACAAACACCTATACACAAATACACAAACACTCATGCACAAACACACTAATACGCATGCACTAATACACACAAATAACCTTGCGCAAACACACAAACAAGCAAGCACTAATACACACACACAGCCACAAATACACAGAAATACCCATGCATAAACACACAAACACCCAAGCACAAACACACATGCACAAATACGCACAATTACCCTTGCACAAATACATACAAACACCCATGCACAAATACACACAAACACCCATGCACAAACACACACCATACACAAAGATACACTACAAACATTACACATTATACATTATATATTTGTGTACATACACAAACACACACACAAACAAACAAACACACAAACAAGCATGCACAAATACACACAACCACCCATGCACAAATACACACAAATACCCATGCACAGACACACACAAACATCTTTGCACAAATACACAAATACTCGTGCACAAACACACTAATACGCATGCACTAATACACACAAATACCCTTGCGCAAACACACAAACAAGCAAGCACTAATACACACACACAGACACAAATACACACAAATACCCATGCATAAACACACTAACACCCAAGCACAAACACACATGCACAAATACGCACAATTACCCTTGCACAAATACATACAAACACCCATGCACAAATACACACAAACACCCATGCACAAACACACACCATACACAAAGATACACTACAAACAAAACACATTATACATTATATATTTGTGTACATACACAAACACACACAAACAAACAAACACACAAACAAGCATGCACAAATACACACAACCACCCATGCACAAATACACACAAATACCCATACACAGACACACACAAACATCTATGTACAAATACACAAATACTCATGCACAAACACACTAATACGCATGCACTAATACACACAAATACCCTTGCGCAAACAGACTAACATGCATGGACAAATACACTCAAACACCCTTGCACAAATACACTCAAACACCCATGCACAAACACACCATACACAAAAATACTCTACAAAAATTACACATTGTACATTATACATTTGTGTACATACACAAACGCACACACAAACAAACAAATACACAAACACCCATGCTGAAATACTCATAAACACCCAAGCACAAACACTCATGAAAAACACGCACAAATACCCATGGATAAACACACAAACACCTATGCACGAATACACATAAACACCCATACACAAACACACACAAACACTCATGCATAAACACACTAAAACACCTATGCACAAATACACACAATCATCCTTGCGCAAACACACAAACAAGCATGGACAAATACACTCAAACACCCTTGCACAAATACACTCAAACACCCATGCACAAACACACTAACACTCATGCATAAACACACTGAAACACCTATACACAAATACACAAAAACAACCTTGCGCAAACAAACAAACATGCATGCACAAACACACAAACACGCACAAATACCCATGCAAAATCCCGCACAAACACGCATGCACAAACACAATACCCAAATACACACAAACACACATGCACAAATACACACAAATGACCCTTGCACAAATACATACAAATACCCTTGCGTGAACAGACTAACATGCATGCACAAACACACAAACAAGCATGCACTAATACATACAAACACACATGCACAAATACACACAAATACCCATGCATAAACACACTGATACACCTATGCACAAATACACAAACACGCATGCACAAACACGCACAATTATCCTTGCATAAACACACAAAAAACACGCATGCATAAACACACACAAACATCCACGCACAAATACATACAAACACCCATACACAAATACATACAAACACCTATGCACAAATACACACAAACAGCCATGCACAAGTACGCATGTACAAACACACAAACACCTATGCACAAATACACACAAACAGCCATGCACAAATACACACAAATACCCTTGCGCAAACAGACTAACATGCACGCACAAACACACAAACACGCACAAATACCCATGCAAAACACGCACAAACATGCATGCACAAACACAAACAAGCATGCACAAATACACAAAAACACCCATGCACAAACACACACCATACACAAACATACACTACGAACATTACACATTATACATTATACATTTGTGTACATACACAAGCACATTTACACAAATACACAAACACCCAAGCACAAACACACAAACACTCATGCACAAACAGACACAAATGCCCATGCAAAAACACGCACAAACACGTATGCACAAACACACAAACAAGCATGCACTAATACACAAAAACACACTTGCACAAAAACATACAAACACCCATGCACAAATACACACAAACACCCATGCACAAATACACAAAAACACCCATGCACAAACACACACCATACACAAACATACATTACAAATATTACACATTATACATTTGTGTACATACACAAACACACACACAAACACTCATGCACAAATACTCCCAAATACGCAAGCACAAACACACAGACACTCATGCACAAACATGCACAAATACCTGTGCACGAATACAAACAAACACCCATGCACAAATACACACAAACACACATGCACAAGTACACACAAATATCCATGCACAAATACACACAAATACCCTTCCGCAAACAGACTAACATGCATGCACAAACACACAAACACGCACCGATACCCATGCACAAACACGCACAAATACCCATGCATAAACACACAAACACCTATGCACGAATGCACACAAACACCCATGCACAAATACACACAAATACCCATGCATAAACATACAAACACCTATGCACGAATACACACAAACACCCATGCACAAATACACACAAATACCCATGCACAAATACACAACAACACCCATGCACAAACACACACCATACACAAACATACACTACAAACATTGCACATTATACATTTGTGTACATACACAAACACACACAAACAAACAAATACACAAACACCCACGCACAAACACTCATGCATAAACACACTAAAACACCTATGCACAAATACACACAAACAGCCATGCACAAACCAGCATCCACAAACACACAAACAAGCAAGCACAAATACACACAAACACACATGCACAAATACACACAAATACCCTTGCACAAATACACATAAATACCCTTGCGCAAACAGACTAACATGCATGCACAAACACGCACAATTTCCCTTGCATAAATACACAAACACCCATGCATAAGCACACATAAACCCCCATGCACAAATACATACAAACACCGTTGCACAAATCCACAAACACGCATGCACAAAAACACAAACACGCATGCACAAGCATGCACAAACACGCACAATTACCCTTGCATAAACACACAAACACGCACGCATAAACACACACAACCACCTATGCACAAATACACACAAACACCCAAGCACAAACACAAACTCCTATGCACAAATACACACAAACAGCCATGCACAAATACACGCAAATACCCATGCACAAATACACAGCATACACAAACACACTTACACAAACAAATACACAAACACCTATGCACAAATACACAAACACTCATGACAAACAAATACACAAATACCCTTGCGCAAACAGACTAACATGCATGCACAAACACACAAACACGCACAAATGCCCATGCAAAAACACGCACAATCACGCATGCACAAACACACAAACAAGCACCATACCACACCCAACACCCAAGCACAAACACAGAAAAACACCCATGCACAAACACACACATACACCTATGCAAAACACACACAAACACCTATGCACAAATACACAAACAGCTATGCACAAACAGAAATGCACAAACACACAAACAAGCATGCACAATTACACACAAACACCCATGCACAAATACATATAATACCCATGCACAAACACACACAAACATCTATGCACAAATACACACCATACACAAACAGACTTACACATACAAATACACAAACACCCATGCACAAATATGCATTCACAAACACACACAATCACCTATACACAAATACACACAAACAAGCATTTACAAATACACACGCATGCACAAACACGCACAATTACCCTTGCATAAACACACACAAACACGCATGCATAAACACACACAAACACCCATGCACAAATACATACAAACACCCATGCACAAATACATACAAACACCCATGCACAAATACACACATTACCCATGCACAAATACACAGCATACACAAAAACTGACTTACACAAACAAATACACAAATACCCATACACAAACACACACATACACCTATGCTAAACACACACAAACACCTATGCAATCACCTATGCACAAATACACACAAACAAGCATTTACAAATACACACCATAAACAGACGCACAATTACCCTTGCATAAACACACACAAACACCCATGCACAAATACACACAAACACCCTTGCGCAAACCCACAAACAAGCATGCACAAACACGCACAATTACCCTTGCATAAATACACAAACACCCATGCATAAGCACACACAAACACCCATGCACAAATACATACAAACACCGATGCACAAATACACAAACACGCATGCACAAACACACAAACACGCATGCACAAACACGCACAATTACCCTTGCATAAACACACACAAACACGCACGCATAAACACACACAAACACCCATACACAAATACATACAAACACGCATACATAAACACACACAAACACCTATGCACAAACAGGTGATACTGATAGGTGCACAAATACATACAAACACCTATGCACAAACATACACAATACACATACACCATTAACATGACACTTATACATTTGTGTACATACACAAACACACTTTCGTAGAGCGTGTCGGCGGGTGTGTATATATATATACTAGCTTTTGCCCGCGGCTCCGCCCGCGTGGATATCGGTTATCGCGTAAAAAAGTAACCTATGTCCTTCTCCATATCCCGGGCTATATCTCTGCCAAATTTCATTACGATCGGTTCAGCGGTTTAGTCGTGAAAACATAACATACAGACAGACAGAGTTACTTTCACATTTATAATATTAGTATGGATATATGACTTCAGAGTGTTAAAGTAAATTATAATGACCAATATTATTCAAATAAATACGCAATAAAAATATTAAAAAAAAAATATATATATATATATACAAAAAAAGTACTTACGCGGATGGGCGCACGATGAGTAATTTTCCGCACGATGATCGCAGCAGTGAGTGGCGCGTTAGTTGCGTCAAGGGGGAAGTAAGGTCTGCCAGGGTAGCAGGTTTGTCCAAAAGGGATACAGTGGCCTGTGGGTTTTAGTCAGTAAAAGTTTGACACGCCTAGGGCTTTCAATCCGGATATCTGGATATCCGTATTATCCGGATATCCGCCGATTTTCAAATCCGGATTTTACTTGCATCACCATCCGGATTTTTCGGATTTTACGGATAGTTGTATTTCTGTTTTAAATCTATACTAATATTATACCGGATGACTTTTTTTACCGTCTCGAAAAAAATTGGGTATACTAGGTGAACGGAGTAGAAGCCTATGGCATAGCAATTTTTTTTTTTTTTTTTTTTTTTCAGAAATAAAACTAAAATAAAAGATAAAAATATTGAAATTTGGGTGCGTATGATTTAAATTTAAATATTATTTATCGTATTTATTTATTGAATTATGTTTTTTGTTAAATTTCTGTGTTTATTGTTATAGTATGATAAGTTTACTTCAAATGTGTGGTATTTATCCATAGATCAATTTCTTTCTAGGTTAAAGAAAAAATAATAAAAACTATGCCATAGGCTTACTTATGCCATACACTTATTTTGTGTAGCGTGATGTTAAATATAACATCACGCTACGCCCCTAAGAAGCCGAGCAAAATGACTGAAAGTCGGAAAAAACGCTAAGCGAAAACGAAGGAATTGCGCGGACGGGCGATGCGATGCGACGGGGTGGGTTGTGGGCCAAAATTTTACGCGGACGAAGTCGCGAAGAATTACGTCATCATTCATCATCATTTCAGCCGAAAGACGTCCACTGCTGGACATAGGCCTCCCCCAAGCACCGCCACCTCGACCGGTTCCCAGCTTCCCGTATCCAGCGGATTCCTGCGGCTTTCACAAGGTCATCAGTGCACCTTGTGGGAGGCCTTCCTACGCTACGTCTTCCGGTACGCGGTCGCCACTCCAGAACCTTTCGGCCCCAATGGCCAATGTGCCCCCCTGCCCATTGCCACTTAACTTTGGCAATTCTTCGAGCTATGTCGGTTACCTTGGTTCTCCTGCGGATCTCTTCATTTCTGATTCGATCACGTAGAGAAACTCCAAGCATAGCCCTCTCCATTGCCCTTTAGGTGACTTTTAGCCTTCTAATAAGGCCCATTGTGAGTGCCACGTTTCAGTGCCATATGTCATCACTGGCAACACGCACTGGTCAACGACTTTCGTCTTGAGACACTGCGGTATGTTGGACGAGAAGATATTGCGTAGCTTCTCGAACGCTGCCCAGCCGAGTCGGATTCGACGATTGACCTCTTTCTCGAAGTTGGACCTACCTATCTGAACAGATTGTCCTTGGTAAACATACTCGTCCACAACTTCGAGTGTAGCGTCTCCGATATTCATGAGATTGTACATGTTCATTCTAAGACCCACTCTTTTGGAAGCTCTACTGAGGTCATCGAGCATTGTGCTAAGGTCTTCCATAGTCTCAGCCATGACAACTATATCGTCGGCAAACCGAACGTGAGTGATGTACTCGCCATTGATGTTGAAGCCAACCCCTTTCCAGTCCAAAACCTTGAAGACATCCTCCAGTGCAGAGGTGAACAGTTTCGGAGAGATAACATCTCCCTGTCTCACACCTCGCTGCAGAAGGATAGGTTTCGAGGTCTGGTCTTGGAGTCGGACTGACATAGTGGCGTTTTTGTACAGACACTTAGCACCTCGATTTACCGATAGTCTATCTGGCACCGTTGAAGAGACTACAGTACAGCCCATGTCTCGATCGAATCGAAGGCTTTCTCGTAGTCCACAAACGCTAAGCAGAGAGGCAGGTTATACTCCTCGGTCTTCTGTATAACATGCTGCAGCGTATGTATGTGGTCTACGGTGCTAAAGCTTTTACGGAATCCGGCTTGTTCGGGAGGCTAGAAGTCCAGAACCTGCGCGCGAGACGGTTCATGATGACTCTTGGAAATAGCTTGTAGATATGGCTCAGAAGTGAGATGGGCCTATAATTCTTAAGGAGGGCCTTCTTAAAGAAAAGTATCACCACACCTCTGTTCCATGCCTATGGCGTTTTGCCCTCAAGTATGACGGAAGAAAACAGCTTCTGGAGGGCCTTAAGAATTACGTAATATTATAAATAAAGGGTTGTTTGGTTATTTTGAGATATTTTGTTCATTTTTGTTTTATTAAATTTATTTATCCTATTATTGTTTAATAATTGAGCTGTTTTGCCAGGGAAAGTGATATTTTTATTTCATTATATGTTTTAAATAGGTTGATTTGAGTGGGATGTTGAGATAAATGTACACACGTCACTTTTTAATTAGAATTGTTTTTAGTATGAGAAGAATAGATTCTATACAAATTATTTTTACGGTATCGGTGATTTATTGTATAACTTTAGAAAGTGAACTAGTTTTTATGTGATTTTTACTAGGAATATTGGTATAATTTATTATTTCTTTGTCATTTTGGTTGAGAGACTGATTAAAACGTGTTACAAAAGCTTGTTAGTTCGATTTATAACAAAAACTAAAAAATATCCGTATTATCTGCATTATCCGGATAGTAAAATATTATTATCCGTATTATCCGCATAGTAAAAATGAACCTATTTTGCAAGCCCTAGACACGCCCTACGAAAGTGTGTTTGTGTATGTACACAAATGTATTAGTGTAATGTTTGTGGTGTATGTGTATGGTGTGTGTCTGTGCATAGGTGTTTGTATGTATTTGTGCACCTATCACTATTACCTGTTTGTGCATAGGTGTTTGTGTGTGTTTATGCATGCATGTTTGTATGTATTTGTGCATGGGTGTTTGTGTGTATTTATGCGTGCGTGCTTGTGTGTGTTTATGCATGGGTAATTGTGGGTGTTTGCGCAAGGGTGTTTGTGTGTATTTGTGCATAGGTGTTTTAGTGTGTTTATGCATGAGTGTTTGTATGTATTTGTGCATGGGTGTTTGTATAAGTTTGTGCAAGTGTGTGTTTGTGTATGGTGTGTATTTGTGCATGGGTATTTGCGTGTATTTGTGCATGGCTGTTTGTGTGTAATTATGGATAGGTGTTTGTGTGTTTGTGCTTGGGTGTTTGTGTGTATTTGTGCATGGGTGTTTGTATGTATTTGTGCATGGGTAATTGTGTGTGTTTATGCATGCGTGTTTGTGTGTATTTATGCAAGGGTAATAGTGCGTGTTTGTGCATGCGTGTTTGTGCATGCGCGTTTGTGTATTTGTGCATCGGTGTTTGTATGTATTTGTGCATGGGTGTTTGTGTGTGCTTATGCATGGGTCTTTGTGTATTTATGCAAGGGAAATTGTGCGTGTTTGTTTATGGTGTGTATTTGTAAATGCTTGTTTGTGTGTATTTGTGTATAGGTGATTGTGTGTGTTTGTGAATGCATATTTGTGCATGGATGTTTGTGTATTTGTATGTGTAAGTCGGTTTGTGTACGGTGTGTATTTGTGCATAGATGTTCGTGTGTGTTTGTGCATGGGTATTGTATGTATTTGTGCATAGGTGTTTGTGTGTAATTGTGCATGCTTGTTTGTGTGTTTGTGCCTTTCTGTTTGTGCATAGCTGTTTGTGTGTATTTGTGTATAGGTGATTGTGTGTGTTTTGCAAAGGTGTTTGTGTGTGTTTTGCATAGGTGTATGTATGTGTGTGTTTGTGCATAGTTGTATGTGTGTTTGTGCTTGGGTGTTTGTGCATGGGTATTTGTGTGTATTTGTGCATGGGTGTTTTAGTATGTTTATGCATGGCTGTTTGTGTGTATTTGTGCATAGGAGTTTGTGTTTGTGCTTGGTTGTTTGTCTGTATTAGTGCATAGATGTTTGTATGTATTTGTGCATGGGTGTTTGTGTGTTTGTGCATGGGTGTTTGTATATGTTTGTGCATGGGTATTTGTGTGTATTTGTGCATGGGTATTTGTGTGTATTTGTGCATGGGTACTTGTGTGTATTTGTGCATGGGTGTTTTAGTATGTTTATGCCTGGCTGTTTGTGTGTATTTGTGCATAGGAGTTTGTGTTTGTGCTTGGGTGTTTGTCTGTATTAGTGCATAGATGTTTGTATGTATTTGTGCATGGGTGTTTGTGTTTGTGCATGGGTGGTTGTATGTGTTTGTGCATTGGTGTTTGTATGTGTTTGTGCATGGGTATTTGTGTATTTGTGCATGGGTGTTTGTATGTGTTTGTGCATGGGTATTTGTGTGTATTTGTGCATGGGTGTTTGTTTGTTTGTGCATGGGTATTTGTGTGTATTTGTGCATTGGTGTTTGTATGTGTTTGTGCATGGGTATTTGTGTATTTGTGCATGGGTGTTTGTATGTGTTTGTGCATGGGTATTTGTGTGTATTTGTGCATGGGTGTTTGTATATGTTTGTGCATGGGTATTTGTGTGTATTTGTGCATGGGTATTTGTGTGTATTTGTGCATGGGTGTTTTAGTATGTTTATGCATGGCTGTTTGTATGTATTTGTGCATAGGAGTTTGTGTTTGTGCTTGGGTGTTTGTCTGTATTAGTGCATAGATGTTTGTATGTATTTGTGCATGGGTGTTTGTGTGTTTGTGCATGGGTGTTTGTATGTGTTTGAGCATGGGTATTTGTGTGTATTTGTGCATGGGTGTTTGTATATGTTTGTGCATGGGTATTAGTGTGTATTTGTGCATGGGTGTTTTTATATGTTTGTGCATGTGTATTAGTGTGTATTTGTGCATGGGTGTTTGTCTGTATTTGTGCAGAGGTGTTTTAGTATGTTTATGCATGGGTGTTTGTATGTGTTTGTGCATGGGTATTTGTGTTTATTTGTGCATGGGTGTTTGTAGATGTTTGTGCATGGGTATTTGTATTTATTTGTGCATGGGTGTTTGTATGTTTGTGCATGGGTGTTGTCTGTATTTGTGCATAGGTGTTTTAGTATGTTTATGCATGGGTGTTTGTATGTGTTTGTGCATGGGTATTTGTGTTTATTTGTGCATGGGTGTTTGTAGATGTTTGTGCATGGGTATTTGTATTTATTTGTGCATGGGTGTTTGTATGTTTGTGCATGGGTGTTGTCTGTATTTGTGCATAGGTGTTTTAGTATGTTTATGCATGGGTGTTTGTATGTGTTTGTGCATGGGTATTTGTGTTTATTTGTGCATGGGTGTTTGTAGATGTTTGTGCATGGGTATTTGTATTTATTTGTGCATAGGTGTTTGTATGTTTGTGCATGGGTGTTGTCTGTATTTGTGCATAGGTGTTTTAGTATGTTTATGCATGGGTGTTTGTATGTGTTTGTGCATGGGTATTTGTGTGTATTTGTGCATGGGTGTTTGTATATGTTTGTGCATGGGTATTTGTCTGTATTTGTGCATGGGTGTTTGTATATGTTTGTGCATGGGTATTAGTGTGTATTTATGCATGGGTGTTTGTCTGTATTTGTGCAGGAGTGTTTTAGTATGTTTATGCATGGGTGTTTGTATGTGTTTGTGCATGGTAATTTGTGTGTGTTTGTGCATGGGTATTTGTGTGTTTTTGTTCATGGGTATTTGTGTGTATTTGTGCATGGGTGTTTGTGTGTTTGTGCATGGGTATTTGTGTGTATTTGTTCATGGGTGTTTGTATGTGTTTGTGCATTGGTATTTGTGTATTTGTGCATGGGTGTTTGTATGTGTTTGTGCATGGGTATTTGTGTGTATTTGTGCATGGGTGTTTGTATATGTTTGTGCCTGGGTATTTGTGTGTATTTGTGCATGGGTGTTTTAGTATGTTTATGTGTTTGTGTGTATTTGTGCGTGGGTGTTTGTGTGTTTGTGCATGTGTTTGTATGTGTTTGAGCATGGGTATTTGTGTGTATTTGTCCATGGATGTTTGTGTATTTGTACATAGATGTTTGTCTGTGTTTGTGCATTTGTTTGTAGGTGTTTGTGCGTGGGTATACGTGTGTATTTGTGCATGGGTGTTTGTATATGTTTGTGCATGGGTATTTGTGTGTATTTGTGCATGGGTGTTTGTATGTGTTTGTGCATGGTAATTTGTGTGTGTTTGTGCATGGGTATTTGTGTGTTTTTGTTCATGGGTATTTGTGTGTATTTGTGCATGGGTGTTTGTATGTGTTTGTGCATCGGTATTTATGTATTTGTGCATGGGTGTTTGTATATGTTTGTGCATGGGTGTTTTAGTATGTTTATGCATGGCTGTTTGTATGTATTTGTGCATAGGAGTTTGTGTTTGTGCTTGGGTGTTTGTCTGTATTAGTGCATAGATGTTTGTATGTATTTGTGCATGGGTGTTTGTGTGTTTGTGCATGGGTGTTTGTATGTGTTTGAGCATGGGTATTAGTGTGTATTTGTGCATGGGTATTTGTGTGTATGAGTTCATGGGTGTTTGTCTGTATTTATGCAGAGGTGTTTTAGTATGTTTATGCATGGGTGTTTGTATGTGTTTGTGCATGGGTATTTGTATGTATTTGTGCATGGGTGTTTGTGTGTTTGTGCATGGTTGTTTGTCTGTATTTGTGCATAGATGTTTGTGTGAGTTTGTGCGTGGGTATTTGTGTGTATTTGTGCATGGGTGTTTGTATGTGTATGTGCATGGGTATTTGTGTGTATTTGTGCATGGGTGTTTGTATATGTTTGTGCTTGGGTATTTGTGTGTATTTGTGCATGTGTGTTTGTATATGTTTGTGCATGGGTATTTGTATGTATGTGTTCATGGGTGTTTGTGTGTTTCTGCATGCGTGTTTGGTCATGGCTCTTTGTGTTTATTTGTGCATAGGTGTTTGTGTATTTATTTGTAAGTGTGTTTGTGTATGCTGTGATTTTGTACATAGATGTTTGTGTGTATTTGTGCATAGGTGTTCGTTGTGTTTTTCATATGTGTATGTGTGTTTATGCATGTGTGTTTGTGTTTGGGTGTTTGTGTGTATTTGTGCATGGGTGTTTGTGTGTGTTTGTGCATGTGTTTGTATGTGTTTGAGCATGGGTATTAGTGTGTATTTGTCTAGGATGTTTGTGTATTTGTACATAGATGTTTGTCTGTGTTTGTGCATTTGTTTGTAGGTGTTTGTGCGTGGGTATTTGTGTGTATTTGTGCATGGGTGTTTGTGTGTGTTTGTGTGTTTGAGCATGGGTATTTGTGTGTATTTGTGCTTGGGTGTTTGTATGTGTTCGTGCATAGATGTTTGTATGTATTTGTGCATGGGTGTTTGTGTGTTTGTGCATGGGTGTTTGTATGTGTTTGAGCATGGGTATTTGTGTGTATTTGTGCATGGGTGTTTGTATATGTTTGTGCATGGGTATTAGTGTGTATTTGTGCATGGGTGTTTGTATATGTTTGTGCATGTGTATTAGCGTGTATTTGTGCATGGGTGTTTGTCTGTATTTGTGCAGAGGTGTTGTAGTATGTTTATGCATGGGTGTTTGTATGTGTTTGTGCATGGGTATTTGTGTTTATTTGTGCATGGGTGTTTGTAGATGTTTGTGCATGGGTATTTGTATTTATTTGTGCATGGGTGTTTGTATGTTTGTGCATGGGTGTTGTCTGTATTTGTGCATAGGTGTTTTAGTATGTTTATGCATGGGTGTTTGTATGTGTTTGTGCATGGGTATTTGTCTGTATTTGTGCATGGGTGTTTGTATATGTTTGTGCATGGGTATTAGTGTGTATTTATGCATGGGTGTTTGTCTGTATTTGTGCAGGAGTGTTTTAGTATGTTTATGCATGGGTGTGTGTATGTGTTTGTGCATGGTAATTTGTGTGTGTTTGTGCATGGGTATTTGTGTGTTTTTGTTCATGGGTATTTGTGTGTATTTATGCATGGGTGTTTGTGTGTTTGTGCATGAGTATTTGTGTGTATTTGTGCATGGGTGTTTGTATGTGTTTGTGCATGGGTATTTGTGTGTATTTGTGCATGGGTGTTTGTATATGTTTGTGCATGGGTATTTGTGGTTATTTGTGCATGGGTGTTTGTATATGTTTGTGCATGGGTATTAGTGTGTATTTGTGCATGGGTGTTTGTCTGTATTTGTGCAGAGGTGTTTTAGTATGTTTATGCATGGGTGTTTGTATGTGTTTGTGCATGGGTATTTGTGTGTATTTGTTCATGGGTATTTGTATGTATTTGTGCATGTGTGTTTGTGTGTTTGTGCATGGGTATATTTGTGTATTTGTGCATGGGTGTTTGTATGTGTTTGTGCATGGGTATTTGTGTGTATTTGTGCATGGGTGTTTGTATATGTTTGTGCATGGGTATTTGTGTGTATGAGTTCATGGGTGTTTGTCTGTATTTATGCAGAGGTGTTTTAGTATGTTTATGCATGGGTGTTTGTATGTGTTTGTGCATGGGTATTTGTATGTATTTGTGCATGGGTGTTTGTGTGTTTGTGCATGGGTGTTTGTATGTGTTTGAGCATGGGTATTAGTGTGTATTTGTGCATGGGTGTTTGTATATGTTTGTGCATGGGTATTTGTGTGTATGAGTTCATGGGTGTTTGTCTGTATTTATGCAGAGGTGTTTTAGTATGTTTATGCATGGGTGTTTGTATGTGTTTGTGCATGGGTATTTGTATGTATTTGTGCATGGGTGTTTGTGTGTTTGTGCATGGCTGTTTGTCTGTATTTGTGCATAGATGTTTGTGTGAGTTTGTGCATGGGTATTTGTGTGTATTTGTGCATGGGTGTTTGTATGTGTATGTGCATGGGTATTTGTGTGTATTTGTGCATGGGTGTTTGTATATGTTTGTGCTTGGGTATTTGTGTGTATTTGTGCATGTGTGTTTGTATATGTTTGTGCATGGGTATTTGTGTGTATGTGTTCATGGGTGTTTGTGTGTTTCTGCATGCGTGTTTGGTCATGGCTCTTTGTGTTTATTTGTGCATAGGTGTTTGTGTATTTATTTGTAAGTGTGTTTGTGTATGCTGTGATTTTGTACATAGATGTTTGTGTGTATTTGTGCATAGGTGTTCGTTGTGTTTTTCATATGTGTATGTGTGTTTATGCATGTGTGTTTGTGTTTGGGTGTTTGTGTGTATTTGTGCATGGGTGTTTGTGTGTGTTTGTGCATGTGTTTGTATGTGTTTGAGCATGGGTATTAGTGTGTATTTGTCTAGGATGTTTGTGTATTTGTACATAGATGTTTGTCTGTGTTTGTGCATTTGTTTGTAGGTGTTTGTGCGTGGGTATTTGTGTGTATTTGTGCATGGGTGTTTGTGTGTGTTTGTGTGTTTGTGCATGGGTATTTGTGTGTATTTGTTCATGGGTATTTATGTGTATTTGTGCATGGGTGTTTGTGTGTTTGTGTGTTTGAGCATGGGTATTTGTGTGTATTTGTGCTTGGGTGTTTGTATGTGTTCGTGCATGGGTATTTGTGTGTATTTGTGCAGAGGTGTTTTAGTATGTTTATGCATGGGTGTTTGTATGCGTTTGTGCATGGGTATTTGTGTGTATTTGTGCATGGGTGTTTGTATATGTTTGTGCATGAGTATTTGTATGTATTTGTGCATGAGTGTTTGTGTGTTTGTGCATGGGTGTTTGTCTGTATTAGTGCATAGATGTTTGTGTGAGTTTGTGCATGGGTATTTGTGTATTTGTGCATGGGTCTTTGTATGTGTTTGTGCATGGGTGTTTGTATATGTTTGTGCATGGGTATTAGTGTGTATTTGTGCATGGGTGTTTGTATATGTTTGTGCATGGGTATTTGTGTGTATTTGTGCATGGGTGTTTGTCCATATTTGTGCAGAGGTGTTTTAGTATGTTTATGCATGGGTGTTTGTATGTGTTTGTGCATGGGTATTTGTGTGTATTTGTGCATGGGTGTTTGTATATGTTTGTGCATGGGTGGTTGTATGTGCTTGTGCATGGGTGTTTGTGTTTCGGTGTTTGTGTGTATTTGTGCATGGGTGTTTGTGTGTTTGTGCATGGGTGTTTGTCTGTATTTGTGCATAGATGTTTGAGTTTGTGCATTGGTATTTGTATGTATTTGTGCATGGGTTTTGGTGTGTTTGTGCATGGGTGTTGTCTGTATTTGTGCATAGGTGTTTGTATGTGTTTGTGCATGCTTGTTTGTGTGTTCGTGCATGCGTGTTTGTGCATGCGTGTTTTTGTGTTTGTGTTTGGGTGATTGTGAGTATTTGTGCATTGGTGTTTGTGTTTTTTTTTGTTTGTGTAAGGGTGTGTTTGTGTATGTACACAAATGTATAATTATCATGTGTAAGTTTTGTAGTGTATGTTTGTGTATAGTGTGTGTTTGTGCATGGGTGTTTTTGTGTATTTGTGCATGGGTGTTTGTGTGTCTTTATGCATGGGTGTTTGTGTATTTGTTTGTGTAAGTGTCTGTTTGTGTATGGTGTGTCCGCGCAGATCGGGAGAAATTATTTGATAATTTCCCACCCAAAAAAGAAAGGGCAGTCTTTGGGGATTGCCGATAGAAGTGAAAACACAAAACTTTGAAATAACTGTTCTTTTATACATATAGCTCATGGAAAGCGTTCGGTGACGATGACGCGAGTTCTTTGATTTTTGTTCATCCTAAAAGTACACATATATAGACAGTATACATATAGCTCATGGAAAGCGTTCGGCGTCGATGACGCGAGTTCCATGATTTTTGTTCACCCAAAATGTACACATATATAGACAGTATACATATAGCTCATGGAAAGGGTTCGGTGACGATGACGCGAGTTCCATGATTTTTGTTCACCCAAAAAGTACACATATATAGACAGTATACATATAGCTCATGGAAAGCGTTCGGTGACGATGACGCGAGTTCCATGATTTTTGTTCACCCAAAAAGTACACATAATTATATACACAGTATACAAATAGCTCATGGAAAGCGTTCGGTGACGATGACGCGAGTTCCATGATTTTTGTTCACCCAAAAAGTACACAAAAGTACACAGTATACATATAGCTCATGGAAAGCGTTCGGTGACGATGACGCGAGTTCCATGATTTTTGTTCACCCAAAAAGAACACATATATACACAGTATACATGTAGCTCACTAGCTTTTGCCCGGGGCTCTGCCCGCGTGTAAGTCAGTTGTCGCGTAAAAAAGTAGCCTATGTCCTTCTCCATATCCCAGGCTATATCTTCATGACGATCGGTTCAGCGGTTTAGGCGTGAAAACGTAACATATAGACAGACAGTGTACTTCCACATTTATAATATTAGTATGGGTGTATTAAAAGTGTAGATACGGGACTTAGTAACAGCGCCTGGTCCAATCAAACTGAGAGACGGCCCCTAGTTGATACTCAGTCGCGCACAGGATATCGTTGATCAAACAGCTCCATAATTAGTTTTTTTTTTTTTTTTTTGTTATTAATACGCATCAAATTGACTTCTTGTGCAGCTAAACAGTGTTTTAATACTACAAGAAAGAAAAATAAGAAACACGGGATTACTTAACACTCGTAAGTATAGCCAAAAATGCTAATTTGTTGAAAGTTATAATAATATTATTTTAATGTTTGCTTCGCCATGTTTGTTCTGCCACAATTTCATTTATAATCG
This sequence comes from Dryobota labecula, assembly GCA_947523025.1. Lineage (NCBI taxonomy): Eukaryota > Metazoa > Arthropoda > Insecta > Lepidoptera > Noctuidae > Dryobota > Dryobota labecula. The sequence goes on from OX383303.1 coordinate 15,761,822, forward strand.
TAAATAATCGGCCAACATACGGCAGCTAACGCGATTCCGCTCGCACGACAGCGACGTCTCATAACTCTGTTCTTCTCTATCGGTAACTGTAGGTTTGTGACTGTGAGCACACTGATCACAGATGTGTGTAGCATGATAATAAATATACACATAATATATAATTTTATGTAGCTAGTTTAAACTGATAGAGAAACATATATAACATCACGCCTGTATTCCCAGAAGGGTAAGGCAGAGGTGTACCTATAGAACACCATACCTTTCGCCAGTTATGTTTTAAATCCCATGTAATAGGGGGCGAGCCTATTGCCATCAACCGGGCACAAATCCAGACTCCGGGCTGCTACTAAGAAATTCCAGATGGAAAGACCTAATAACACTTTGCCCGACCCGGGAATCGAACCCAGGACCTCATGCTCAGCAGTAGCGCTTGTGACCACTAGACCAACGAGGCGAGGCGATAGATACTTACGTAAATAGGATACCTTTCTACCTATTATATTTTAAAAACATGCCTTCGTACTTATGATAACTTACTCCTGGTTTTTTATGGTTTAACGGTTTTAAAGAGTATTTTACAATAGATTTTGGAAAACACAGTGAAAATGGTGACATGATAACGTATGTCGGTCAGTCTGAATCGGAACTGAGCGGGAAGGCCGGCCGACCAGCTGGCTTGACATCGATGACATTTGTCAGCGTCAACTTGGCGTGCAGTGGCGTTGTAATCATGGTCACCCTACTCTAATACATTTTCATACTATTATATTTCAGTGAATATTACCTAAAATATGAATTTCACCGTTATTTTAGCCACATTTATCCAAACTAGGTTACGTTACGTGTCGATTAGTACTTTAACTAAGCTTGAACCTATTTTTAATAACGAAATAAACGCCATTGTATTTTAGGCATATTGCCGTCCGAGCGGCCAACTAAAATCGACTCTACCAAATTATTGAACCTATTTTCTAGTGATTTTTCTTGTTTATTCGCTACGACAAATTAGCATTGTCCATACACATACCTAAGCCTCTATTAATTTGACATTTATGGTGAGATACCTACCTACCTATGTCCTGGAAACTAAATATAGCATAACTTTTTGTATATTTACGTTTTGATGTTTTTTATTTTTGCAACAATTACAACGAATTAAGACCTTTCTTTTGATGCATCATTCGCCTATCTGCGTTATTTAGTTTCTGCGTAATCACAGGCGATGACTACGGCAAGTGGCGGTTCTAGCGGTCAACCATTTTTGGTCATAGCATCTTAATTTTTTTTGCAACAAATTCAGGAAAAGAGGGGTGTCAAATTACCACTAATTCCTGGAAAAGTTACATATGAGTTGGACGCGTGGTTGAAATGGACATGTAGAATACAGTTTGTTTCATCGAACTGTCAATTCTTTTTTACATTGCGGCGTCATTTTAAAAATTGCTTGTCTTCATCATCATGACTTTAATGGTACTGACAGACGTGCTCAAAAAAAAGTATGCTCATAAGCTTGCTTAAAATTAGCATGCTCTGCAACTGTCAAAAAACTCAAAACTCAAAGCATTTATTTCAATTAAACCAATTACAGGCACTTTTGAATTGTCAAGGGGTCGGTCAGTCAGAAAGATGAAGCTAGTTGCCCATTCCAAAGCGTAGTAGGTTCCTATGGAGAAGAACGGACAAGAAACTCCATGGACACTCTTTTAAAACAAAATATTGTTACAAAATATGGGTTACATCATTCATGTTGAAGTTATACATGTGAGAACAATGTAGAAAGACGTGCACGTTAGAAGCGTCCGTAATAGAAACAATTCAAAAATTAAAATAAGCCGTGGCAGCTAAGAGATGACCAGTCCCAACTGACGGCGCCCGTTCACGAACATGACGCATGGATCAGCACCATTTAGCTCAACCATTTTGAAGGGAACTTAATGATCCAACACACACGCCACCACCAGCGAGACATTTGAGTGAGCATGACATACTCTCAGCCGCCAGGGCACATTCAAGTCAATAAAAGACATATTACCCGGTAAATGGTAGCTCTATAGTACATAGTACTCACACCTGTGCTATGCAATTATATAATTCAAGGACATTGAGTTTATACAATGCAAAAATAGTTTACAATCTTCAGCAGCTCCAACATGATTGTCAAATGTTAATTAACTAGCTGAGGTTGTGGAGCAGGACCAGCATTCAGCCAAGCATTTTTATCAGCGATGTAATCCCCCAACTTATAATATGCCTGCCTGCATAGTGTGCGTTTTATACAAGATTTAAATTTAGTCTCATTCAGTTGAAGTATGTGGGGAGGAATTTTATTGTAACATTTTAAACAGTACCCCATGAAAGATGAGTCTACTTTAGCCAGTCTGAAACCTGGTTGAGCTAATAGGTCCCTATTTCTAGTACTATAATTATGTCTTTCACCTCTTTTTCTAAAAAGATGTAAATTTTTCCTTACGTACATGATGTTTTCGTAGATATATTGACAAGGTACCGTCATGATGTTAATATCCTTAAACAGTTCCCTTAGAGAATCGCGCCTGCGGAGATTATATATGGCTCTGATGGCTCTTTTCTGCAGAATAAAAATAGACTCGATGTCTGCAGCCCGTCCCCAAAGTAAAATACCGTAAGACATTATACTATGGAAGTAACTGAAATAGACTAGCCTCGCGGTATCTACATCAGTAAATTGACGGATTTTTCTGACAGCATATGCTGCTGAACTTAGCCGTCCTGCAAGAGATGTTAAATGAGGACCCCATTGTAGTCTTGAATCCAGCGTGATCCCCAGGAAAACAGTTTTATCGACGAATTCTAGTTTCTCTTGATTCAATACTATCTCACAATCACTACTTTTGACATTTGGTAAAGAAAATTTTATGCACTTCGTTTTTTTCCCATTTAATACTAAATTATTAGCAGTAAACCAATTTTGGACCTGCAATAGAGCGTTATTTACGTCGTCAAAATTTGTAGCACGTCTATCTACCTTAAAAATTAAGGAAGTATCGTCAGCAAATAACACCATTTGTGGTTGATTTTTTAATAAATGGAGTAGATCATTTATATACACTAAAAAAAGGAAAGGACCCAATATCGAGCCTTGTGGAACACCCATTTTTACTTTTAAACCGAGTGAATTGATACCATTTATTTGAACTTGCTGTTGTCTATCATTTAAATAAGATTTTACTAAACTAAGTGCAAGTTTTCCAAGTCCGTAATGCTCAAGTTTCAAAAGTAAGGTTTCGTGATCGACGCAATCAAATGCCTTGGAGAGGTCACAAAAGATTCCTATGGCGTCTTGGGCCTCTTCCCACGCGTTAAAAATGTGTCTTAATAATGTTACACCGGCGTCGGTCGTGCAACGTCCTTTGGTGAAACCATACTGTTGTTCGTGAAGGATTTTATTCGTGTTAAAATGATTGAGCATTTGATTAAGCATTACCTTTTCAAACACCTTACTGAAAACCGGCAACACGGATACGGGTCTATAATTATTGGTGTCTTTACTGTCCCCGGATTTGAAAAGAGGTATTACCTTACTGTATTTCATTAAATCCGGGAAGACTCCTTGATCTACACACAAGTTAAATATTAAGGCTAAGTAAGGGGCTATAGTCTCAATTATAGAGGTACAGACTTTAACAGACATTCCCCAAAGATCTTCGGTTAATTTGATCTTGATTTGCTTAAAAGCTTTTATTACTATTATGGGGTTAATATGCTTAAAGTTAAATTCAATCGGGCAGGCTGAAACGTTCGCCTTTACTAAATCAAAAGAGAGCGAGGGTGAGGAATTTAAGGTTTCAGTCGTTTTGAGTGGGATACTGGTAAAGAAATTTACAAATTCTTGCGCAACTACTTTGTTATCGCAAATAAGACCACACGACGTCTCCAGTGTATAATCAGAATTATGCTTTTTGTTCCTATTTGTTTCATTATTGATAATTTTCCAAACCGTCTTTATTTTATCGTCTGCTGATTTAACCTTGTTACTGATGAATAAGGCTTTAGCTGCCTTACAAGTGTTCTTAAAAATTCTAGAGTAAGTAGCAACATACTTATTAAAAGTTTCTGTGTTAATATAAGGCTTAAGGCCATACAACTCGAAAAGTCTTTCCCTACTTTTCCTGAGTCCTTTAGTTGCCCAGTCACTAAATAAAAACCTAGGGCTGATAGTTTTAGTGTTCTTTTTACAATATTTATTGAACTCGGTTTGGACTACTGAAAAGAATTCTTTATACAAAATATTAACATTGTTCATTGTAAGGTCCTGATCATTTAACTTATAAATTAAAGTGCTATTAAATTTATTTAAATTAACTGTTGTTAATGGTCTGAACTGTATCTGCACTTTTTGTATTGGTATGTTGGACTCAAAGGTTACGGTTTGACCGCTGTGATCAGAAGGGAGATAATTAACTATGGCTTTATCTAAATAGGTGCAGCAACAAAAAACATTATCAATACATGTAGCAGTAGTCGTAGTTATTCTGGTTGGTTCTACAAACACATTTGACAAATTAAATGATTTAAACAAATTTAATAATCTACTGGTATTTGAATTATTTTCTAAAATATTAATGTTAAAATCACCACAGATAATTACTGATTTATTACCAGTTGCAAGTTTTGCCAAAACATCTTCCATAACAGACTCAAATATAGAGTAGTTTTGATAATTTGGGGGTCTATAAACGCACACTATAACATGCTTATCTAGCTCAACACAAGACAACTCAATGCTATGTTCAACCGACAGTTCACCTATGTCTTTACGAGTTTTTGATTTAATACAATTTTTTATTAAAATTAGTGAACCACCACGCAGCATTGATTTTCGGTTAAAACAACTGGCCACACTATAATTCTCATAGTTAATTAACATTTCATGTTCTTTTAACCAATGCTCAGTTAAACAGATAATGTCAAACATTGTTTTTTCTAAAAACAATTCAATTTCCAATTGTTTGGAAGAAAAACCTTGAATATTTTGGTGAAATAATTTCAAGGTTTTCTGCTTAGCCCCTTTTCTACAGTTAACTATACTAGTGCTAGAAAATACCTTTTTGCTCTTAAGTGTAACTATACTGTCAGTGGTATCTTCTGTTGTCTTACAAACTAGTTTAAATTATTTGAGCTAACCACCATATTATTAGTACTATTACTAACTGTGGTGCTAATTGTACATGACTTCGACATACTAATTATGTCTGGGTTAATATTAAAAGCTAATAGCCTAGCTATTTGACGTCTAAAACTAATGGGCAGATACACAGTATCCCTAGTCGACCTTAGCTTATCAACAAAAATGTTGGTGTCAAAAAATATAAACTTGTCACTATGGTGACTAACTAAAAAATGCATGTAATTATTTAACATGTGAATGTACTTGTTTTGCCTGTTTGACAAGTGCTCAAAGTAGGGAAAAGCACACAGAATTATTTTATTACAATTCAACTTTAATAGTTTGGTAACACTATCAGTGATATCATCTTTTTTAACGTTAAAACTATTACCTATAAATACAGTAATAATCGCCTTAGGATCATATTCTTTCCTAGTTATTGAAGACATTATTTGATTGTAAGAAGTCTGAGGCATACAACAGTTTTGAGAAGAATGACTCAGATTGTTGTTAAGTAACTTTCCTAAGCCTCTTCCTATACTATCTGAGAACATAACTGTATGATAAAGGTCCTGACTACTGGAAGATGGACAACTAACAATCTCAGGCCGTACCACATGAGATAGATCTTGTACTATATCAGATATATCTTGGTTGAGGATACAGTCTTGAGAAAAACTCACAGTCTGGGACGGGTCCTCCGTTGCCTCAGGCTGGACAGAATCAGGGATTGAAACCTGACAAGTACACTGACACATAACTAACTCATTAGCAGCAAGAATATGTTCTTTAATTTGGTTCTGAGAACTCACATATTTAATGTAAAGGGAACTAAGCTGACCCTCAAGTGCCTCTATGTCAGACTGTAAGCGCTGGGTGTCAATTTCATAGATTTTTTTGCTGTCTTCTAATTTGATTTGATAATTTTTTAATTTATTGATTAAATCAACATGCTCTTTTCTCTGTGGAATATTTTTAGAAAAGTGTTGTTTCTTAATTTGATTACATTTTTTGAGTATTCTATTCAGTTTAGCATATTTTTTCATTTTATTATAACTAACTTTATAACCAACATTCTGTTTCAGCAAGGAATCCTCAGTAAGGTCAATACTTATAATGGAATTAGGGTTAAAATTACTATTTAATAATTCATTACACAAGAGGCTAGTTTCTTTAACCTGAGTACATTGTTTTTCTTTCTCTAAACGGATAATACGACTATTAGCATGAATTAATTCATCTTCTAGGTCCCTAACTTTGCTTAAAGCCTCTTCATACAAGTTACTACAGTTGCTGAAACCATCCGTGACCACCTTCAGTTGGTCGCGTTCATCAACAATATTCAGATATTGCTGATTTAGGACTACTAGCTCCCGTTTAAGGCTTGAGTTTTTGTTAATTATCTTCTTGACTTCCTCCTCACTTTCATCATTCTCCTGTAACAATTGTTGACATTGGAGTTTCGATGCTTCAAGGTCTTGGAGGGCCGTTCTCAATTTAAGCTCCATATCCTGAGCAGTAGCCTTACGGGTCATCACAGGCATGGTTTCAGAATTTGTTACTGAAATTAGAATAAAGAAACAGTGAGAACGAGTTAGACAGACAAATAAAATAAAGTTGGAAATGAAAGGGAAAATGGGAGAAGTTAGTGTTGTTCAGAAGAGAAATAAGGTAGGCTACTGAATTGACTTGAAGAGCTATTATCAACGCTATATTATCAAATTGAATGAAAATTTTTAATGCTTTTATACCCTTAGGATTTTACTTTTCCTAATGTGGGTAGGTTGCCTAGATTTTTTAAAGTTATTATTCGATATTAAATTATAACGAAAATCCAAAATTAACGATCATGAACGTTTTATTGTTGTATTTTATGTTAAAGAACAGATTGAGATTAATTGAATCTTCGCTAAGTTTCGTTTTTACGATGTAAACAATGCGATTTAAACTCAATTCTGAGTGATAAATCAGTGAACTATTTATGATAAAACCTAACGAGGATGTGTAAAAGAGTTTAAGTGACGATTGTGTGCTATTAAAAAGTAAAAGTAAAGCAATACTCCCCGTTTAAATCCGTAGTTCGAACGTCAGCTGTTTGTTTTAGGTTACCGGTGTGTAACCAAACACTGTGTTTTACTTTATATATATACAGGAAAACAATAATCCTGAGTATTTATGCTATTATATTACGTTTACACATTAAATTACACCTTAATTTTACTTAATTACTATTAAAAATAATTTTAAAATACGGAACAAAAATTTGACATGTCACTCGGGCAGTGTTGCCAGTCCAACCCCTGTTCACATTTGCCAGCAATAAGCATTCTTGTTTTAAGTATACTCATAAATAAGCATGCTCAAAGCAAACGTACCTACGGACAGACGTGCTCACCAGCTCCGGACCGCTTCGAACTGTTGATTTATCTCACTTCGGCATGATACGCAGATCTTAGATTTTTAATTTCAGTTTTAATCATTTTCATTGTTAAACTGGAATCATTCATGTCTTTTAATAAAGCCTCATAGGCAAGCATTATTTCATGCAATATTATTTTTATATAAAGGAGACTGTGTGTTCCACAGACATTCGTAACTTCGATAATATGACACAAAGAGCAAAGGTTTTTCTTCTCCCCAACGCGAAGTATCGAGGGTTTATTTCGTTTTTGTGTTAAATTGACGCAGCAACTGTCGCGGATCGAGATCGAATCGATAATAGCATGCTCATAAGCAAACCTGTTCAGACGCGCTCGGAGCACGCCCTCTTCTACCCGCACCTCAGGTAGCATGCTCGAAAATCAAACGACGATTGATTTTTTAGCACGCTCAAAATAAGCACGCTCATTACTAGCAATGTTGCGACACACATGCTACTAATGAGCACTTGCTCAATAAAAGCATGCTTTCGTGCTAGTAATGAGCACGTCTGTCCGTACCTTAACGCGTGAAAATTTTCGTAGTATGATTTTCTACGATTTTAAGTGTAATTTGTCAGCTCAGCAGAGCCTTGCTCGGCTTCAAACTGCTTTTGGCGAAGAAGCACCATGCAAGACGACTATTTATAGCTGGTTTGCAGAATTCAAGCGCGGTCGTGTCAATCTCAGTGACGAATTTCGTGATGGTCGTCCGCCCACTGCTGTGACCAACAAAAACATCGATGCTGTGCGCCGTATAGTCGAAACAGACAGGCATGTGACATACCATGAGATTCGGGCATCTTTAGGCATAGGCATGAGTCAAATACAGTCAATCCTACACAAACATTTGGGTATGAAAAAGCTGTGCTCGCGGTGGATACCACACAATTTGACTGAGGGTCAAAAAACGGACCGCGTCACTTGGTGCAATGCCATGCTTACTAGATTCAAGGAAGGGGCGTCAAATTTGGTATGGGATATAGTAACAGGTGACGAAACATTGATTTATTGCTATGACCCTAAAACAAAGCAGCAATCGACCGTATGGGTCTTTCGAGATGAGCCGAAACCAACCAGTGGCGCGCGAGCGAAGTGCCTCTAAGCGAATGATTGCTTCTTTTTTTAATAAAACTGGACACGTGGCTAATGTTGCTTTGGAGAATCATCGTACCGTGAATAGTGATTGGTACACGACCATTTGTTTGCCGGAAGTTATTGACGAACTCCGTAAAAATAACCATAAACGCCGTATCATCTTGCACCACGACAATGTCAGTTCTCACACGGCCAAACAGACAAACGAATTTTTGAAGGTGAAAAACATAGAACTTATGAGCCATCCTGCATACAGTCCCGACCGCACCTTGTGATTTTTTCTTGTTTCCAAAAATTAAGAACCAATTACGCGGTCAACAATTTTCATCACCAGAAGAGGCTGTCGAAGAGTATGAAAAACATATTTCCGAGATCACCACGGAGGGGCATAAATGTTTTCAAAATTGGTTTATTCGTATGAAAAAGTGCATTTATGCTAACGGAGAATATTTTGAGAAACAATAAATTCATTTTTGACCATTTATAGTATTTTTTTCTCAGTCATTCCAGAAATTTTTAGTGTGCCCCACGTATTATAAAAATATCGTGTAACAAAATAAAAGGCATCTGGACTGGTCTTTTGAGAAAAGTACCAGAAACAGTTTGAGTAAACCTGTCCCATATGTATCTAAGCTCCATCTATCCTGAAGGTGTCATACAGTTCTACTACACTACGTTTGGAGATTCGCGGTGATCTCCAACTCAAGAATACATCTACCCCAATAGCCATCGATTCTCCAGCTTACATGGCCACTATAGCTTGAAATCTTGGCTTGATCTTATCCTCAAAGCCCTGTCGATGAGCTTGGTACTCGTTCTAGAGTTGTTCCTCCAGATAAACTTTCGCGTTCCTTCTTTCCTGGCATCTGCAGTGTGGCACAACCTCTGCGGTCTTCGCCAACTCCTTTATACAGGGTGAAATTGAATTCATGGGCATCCTCTTAAGGGGTCATTATACTCATTTTGAACAACTTTCGCTATGGGAGCAAACCTGAAATCGCGGAAAAAGAATCAGCTGTTCCCTGCTTTTATGTTCGGATAGCTCGTCAAAATGTAGGGAACAGCATCAGATATATTTTTTCGAGATTTCAGGTTTGGTCCCATAGTGAAAGTTGTTCATAATGATGAGTACAATGACCCTTTAAGAGAATGCCCATGAATTCAATTTCACCCTGTATAAATGTACTCTGTTTCGTCACACCAAAAGCTGAGCGGGGAGAGTAGGTACTAGGCTGTGCTACTCCCAAGGGTGATAAATTAATTTGTGACCATAGACCGACTCCTACACTTTTTACATATCTTTTAAACTTTTTTATGTTGACAACTTTAAGGTGGATAGACTTTGCGAGGCATGTGCCACAAACGGCGCACAGCGAATGCCTCTGCTTGAGGCGTGTTGCAAAATGATACCAACACATTATACGCTCGGGTCGAGCCATCGCGTGCGAAGCAAATGCCTCGTTTGTTGCGAGGCATTTGCTACGAACAGATGTGCGCGTAAGAGGCGCGCGTGTGCGGCGAGCGTGTGTCGGCCAACCAACAATCGCTCTTTGACAGTAATGGCATCTCGCATAAGCGTAGGTATCCTTTTTATCACTATAGGCTCTACAGCATTCAATAGGAAAATAAAATCTTCTTTAGCTATATATGTATGTATGTATGTGCATAAAATTCGAGTTATTTTCTTCAAATAAGAGATCATCGAAAAGCTTATTTCCATATTCATAACGCAGGCGGAAGAACTTTTTAAGCCACCAACGAACGACGACAACTATTTATTTTCTTTTTTTTAATAAATGAATTAATACTTTTAAAAGCAGCAGCGGATACGCGCACGCGATGCAAAGGTGCCATCTTGACTGCTGCTGTCGGTTGGATCAGCCCGAGCATGCGTTGCGCGCTATTTGGCCCGAGCAAACGCAGTTTCATTTTCTTAGTCGATGCGTGCGTGGATATCGTACGCGGCGCACACCTCGAACGTGCATGCGCGACTAAGTCCACAACTAATGTAATGCTCGCACTGAGGTACTTTGATCTTGAAGCATTTGCCGACATACGTTGGCTCGCCCTCGCACGTGCTTAGCACATGCCTCGCCACGGATATAAAGGTACACACCTTGCGAGGCATTCGCTGTGCGCCATTCGTGGCGCATGCCTCGCAAAGTCTGTATCCACCTTTATGTGGTCTTATTTATCTCCACCACGTCAACCATTTCAGTCACATTTGAACTTTAGCGACTCATATAGCCAACTGTGGATTCACATGCTGCTCATTCGGCGGTCATAAGGGTTTGGCGATCAGTAACAATAAGAAAAAAAAAAAACAACATAAACATAATTACCTTATATTTTTATTTCTAAAGACAAACAAATACAAAATCTTCCATCCTTACACACACTTCTAGCACAACTTACAAACCAGGCCTTAGAAAGTTCTTCTCAAACACCAATGCTGGTCTTAACGCTACCCGGGGCCCCGGCATCTATGGGCCCCGCAACTCTGTGGGCCTCATAATATGCCACTGTTTCGTCACAGCATTGATGTTTGACAATGATATCAATATATAAACACTAAACCTAAGAATATATTCAAAACTATGTGCGATTGATATTACAGTGTTTTATATAAAGCAAATTATACTTTAAACCTCAATTATTATTTAAACTTGATATTGTTAACCGGTATGACAACGTAAAAATCGGCCTTTGGCAGACGACGGACAGGCCCTGAACTAGAAACCTTTTCCTCCAGAAGAAGGAAAAGATCGGAAAAATATGTACGTGATACGATAATGTTCAGGGCTCTATCCTGCCGTTTGCTAAAGGTACACGGCTCATTTAATTTTTTCGAAGATTATGTTAACGTATCATATTTTCACAGAAAGCTTAAGAGGGTACCAAGCGCGCAGTGGCGCCCCCATCGTTTGTTTAGTGATTCATTTTATTTTAGAATGAAAATGCAGAAAATAAGCATGTTACGTTGTGCTCCACAAGACATTGGTGCCGATTCCCTTGTTCACAAACTAAACTAAATTTAAGTTCAGTGCATCTTTTTCTTTCTATTTCATTAAGAAAAGGACAGAAGATAAATTTTAGTTTAGTCCTGTCAAATTAATCAGCGCTTGACGTAAATTGACGTAATTTTAGTCGGCAAGTTTTTAATCACGTCTAAACTTGTATGGAGTAGTGACAGGCGCTGATTAATTTGACAGGACTAAACTAAAATTTATCTTCTGTCCTTTTCTTAATGAAATAGAAAGAAAAAGATGCACTGAACTTAAATTTAGTTTAGTTTGTGAACAAGGGAATGGCACCATTATCGTAGAACGGGGCTATTTGGATTTTGGACATAAATTCTACAAAAACACCACAGACAGCCCCGTTCTACGGAACGTTATTATGATTACAAACAGTAGTTTTACATTGTTATGTTTTATTTTGTAATTGTTAAAACGGAGCTCTATTTTCCATTTTAAGGATTACAATAAAACTTAACAATGTAAAACTACTGTTTTTAATAATAATAACGTATAGTCTTGTGAAGTGCAACGTGCTTATTTTATGCATTTTCATTCTAAAGTAAAATAAATCATCAATCAAACGATGAGGGCGCTACTGCGCGCTCGGTACCCTCTTAAAATACATGCTTAACCTTTTAACCGCCCCGGTCGGATTAATACGACAAATTTTTTCGTGCCCGTACCGTCTCAGTCGTATTTATACGACTGAAAACCTATGTTCGTTTTGTGCTTTTTATATCATTGCACAACCATATTTGTCGTCCATATTTATTTGTAGATTTATGAGCCGGGTGCTGGGGGCACGGCAATTGATATAAAACCAAGCGGTCAATAGGTTAATTTGTCTAAATTCAATTATTTAAGAATATTCAAGATTAACTATACATAATTAAGAAGTTAGTACATTTAGCTACATCAATTCTAGAAAAGTAAATTGTCCACAATCACAAATGCACAGTGTATTTTTCCTTACTTGTCTAATTTAGTAAAACTGTGCCCAATCCTTCAGAGAGTATTTGGCGTGATGTTGGGTTATGTTAAATTTAATATGGAGTTCTAAAGACTGATAAAATCAAAGTTTTTTTTTTGGACAATTTTTAATTCCATGTTTTTTTATTCGAAACAGTAAATTAAACACGTTCGCACTAACTTGTCTGCTATTGACACAAAAATCGTGTTATTAAAAAAAAAAGTTGGGTAAAGAAAAATAGACTGTATGTAACTGTACTTTAGGATTACAAACAATGTTCTAAACTTATTAAAATGGGGCATTTTATTTGTGCACAGTATTACTTACTAGGTGAATAGAAGAATTTGCTTATATTTTGTAATATATAACAAGACTATTAGGTGCGACATTTCTATTGTATAATATGGCACCGTATGATTATGAACATCGTTAGTTTATATTACTTATAGGTAATCTATCTAGCGAGATTATAATTCTTAAGTCCAAAACACCATCTACAATTTAAAGCATTATTTTTCGATAGTTTATAATATATCCATGGCTAACCGACAAATTGTGAACTGGTATACATCAAACTTGCATGCCAAACACACTTTGCGCTAATTCTAAATAACCATGTAACTGCGACCAATTTGGAAGAAGCGCTCGCCCGCCACGGCACCATTCGCTTCACTCGCTCGCTCGTCTCGCGCAGGGTTGGTCAGAGATAACCTAACCTAACCCATTTGGTCGGGGTACCCTGGCATAGTTACTGCGACAAATTCGGCTACGGTCAAAACCTATCAATCAGGGACGGTTCACAATTTTACGGGTGATAAAATCGTACAGATTATGAACCCTGTCGATAATTGCAGGTTCGTTTAAAATTTAGTGTACGGCCTGAGTGAAAAGGCGTGCGGCGGGGCGTTTTGCGTCACGTGCAATCGGCAAAAGATTGTTCGCCACGCCGCTCGCTGCCACTCAGGACACTCGCGAGGGATTGTATGTGTTTAACATGAACGCCGCACGCGCCGCCCCGCTGGACGCTCGAGTCGAGCGTGCACTCAGTTCGTACCCTTAACTATTTGAAATTGATAGATTATACAAACTACCGAAAATGAATGCGTTATATTGTAATAGTTCACAATTTTTCTTTAGTTTATAATCTCGATATACTCCATTTGAAATAAGGTTAGACATATAAAAAAAGATTTTTTACATTACTTTCAATAGATTTTGACTTCTATTCCCTAGGCATAAGGATAGCATTAAAAGCAAAACAGTGGTAACAATACCAACTGTTTACTGCAGCTGCCATTTGTCATGCCACCAACGCAATAGAAGTCAAAATTGGACTGTAAAAAAGATTTCATTGTCCAATGTTATTTCAAATGGAGTGTAGATAGATTATACTCGTATATTAATGATGCTCATATTCTTATGGTGACATATACAAACAACAAAACAAAAATCTACTTTTTTTTACATTTATAGCTCACAAATAGTACGAAGATAATATCCAACTATTTCCTGTAAATATATCTATAAGTACCATTCAAAGTATTACTACACAAACAAAAGAAAGTTATATGATCTTGAACAAAAAGTAGAGCAAAAAATACCAAGCAAACTACAGCTACGATGCAAAACATAGATACTTAACACATTAACTTGATATCGACTTACATACAATCTTCATAAAGGTACATAGTGTCAGAGTCTTATACAAATATATTACATCAGTATCACATCTCAACATCTTCTATTGACTGGTGGGCGGGAACTAGGAGTCCATTTCTTCTCGGCTGCTTTTCTCCATCCTTCTTCTCATCCTCTTTTAGTGGTGCTAGGATACACTCTCTGGGCTTCCAAACTACAAGAGACATGTGTGGCTTCTCCAGTCTACAAAGAAATAAGTGTTATGTAATTATTATGTGTTTATATTATTATATTATGTGTTATATATAACAATCTCATTATTCGAAAGTGGGCAACAGAGTATATCTACTCTGTTCGATTTTAGTGAAATTTTAGAGCTGTTTTCATTAAGCGTTTGAACTCATGACTAGGGTTATCATCCTTCCGGAATTGTCCGGACAAGTCCGGCTTTTTGGCCACCCGGCAGAACCGTCAAGGAGATTTTTTTTATAAAATAAAAGAACTTTCATTATTACTGAAAATTTTTATTTAAAAAGTTGAAATGTCCTGCTTTTTGTCAGGACTCTTCAAATGTCGAAATGATAACGTGCGCCCCGATCAGATGTGCAGATAGATGCAGCTGACGGACGGCATCACGAAACACCACACATGAGCAGCAGTGCTATTCTGTAACCATCTCACCGTGAAAACTTATACTCCATGTACTATATAGCATTAGGCAAATAACGGCTAAATAACGACAGTTATTGTGTAATATTGTTAAAATTACTGCACTTTACGAGTTATTTTTTTACCAACCCGCCTGCCAAGCGTGGCGATTATGGCAAACCCCCCCAAATGCGGGAGGTCTATGTCCAGCAGTGGACGTTTTTCGGCTGAAATGATGATGATGAGAGTTATTTTTTTTATGTAAATGGTAAATAAATTACAGTGCTTTATATTTATCGTGAAATAACGGAGTTTATTAAACGTTTACATCGAAATAACGAAAGGGTGAGAACAGTTATTTGTCTAATGTTATAATAAATGGAGTATAGGTGAAGTGAGCGTGGAGTGAGCTAATAATGCATATAAGTGTCAATTAGCATCAGGTGGTATGCCAGCTCACTTCACCTAAGTGTTCACGGTGTGATTTTTACAGAATAGACCGGTAGAGAGATCTTTTATGGAAATATGCATCTTATTTCTCGAGGTTTATGTACGATATTCAATCATTCGCGCCTCACGCAAAAGTACCGAAATGCTAACACTCAGCCTTTATGTTTGGTTTAACATTTCAAGAGGTTATGCATCTCAAAATAGTTTCACTTTTCGCAGTAATGTGTGGAGGAAAGATTACAATTCGTTTGTTGAAATAAATACATTAAAAGTACTAGTTTTTGTATGAGAAACAATGAAAATGAAGTTAATTATAGAAAAATGTGTCATAATATTATGAAACTGGAATGCATTGCAGTGAAACAAAATATTAATTATCTACTTAATTTAATTGAATAATTAATGATACACGAGTCACATCTTTGTGTAGTGTAGTTTATAAAGAAAAAAATCTGAACAAAAGATAACCTTAGTGGAGTCATAGACTTAAGTTTGGGCCATATGGATTTTCTTTTCAAACAATTAAATAAATAATCAATTAAATCAATAATAATAATAAATAATAAAATTGGTCGGAGACGAGTTGTATCCGGCACGCCAGCGCCATCTAGTCGCATTCGATGGAGTTATTGGAGTTCGCGCCAACGAGTCTTGACTAATCGAAACGCGTGCTGTTTAGCGGCGCATGACAGAGTCTACAACATAACGTTCGACCGGTGGCAATTGATCGCCGCACAGAGGACAAGTGAAGTTCATCGGTGGCGGTCAAACAGTGAAGACGTCTAGGAACTGTTGCGCGTTCGGTATAGTTGTGTCGTGTTCCTACATTAATTACTTTGCATACCCATTACTGTATAGAATCAAGTTCTTCTAACTGAACAGACAGATGTGCTGCTGGGGAGTTTGTCCCTCTACTTCTTCTTCCCAGCTGAAGCATTAGAAAGTGGTGAAGGGATGGGCATTTTGGGGGACTGTCTTATGTTATTGATTCTCAGCTTAGATTGAGTAAAAGACTTTTGAGTTTAATTCGGTTTTTCTATTGCGCAATAACCAACACTACCCACAGTACGCCCACAGTAGTTAAAACATGGCTGAAGCCAACGAGAGAAACCTTCCGTTCTCCGACATATTCAATTAATGAATTATTATGGATTCAATCTGCCTAGCCTTTTCTCGACTATGTTGGGGTCAGCTTTCAGTCTAACAAGATACAGCTGAATAACAGAATTTTATATCGAGTGATCTTCACAACCCAGTTACTGAGTACTATGTAAATATCCCTTGGTAAGACTGGTTGTCAGACTTTTAGGCTTCTGATTACCGTAACAACTGTCAAAAGATCTACACAGCCGGAACCCATGGTTTAACATGCTTTCCGAGGCATGGAGGGGTCTCGATATGTAATGAATGGTCACCCATTCACGAACCGACCGCGGCAAGCGTAGCTTAGCCCTCGATCTACCCGTGCGATTGGTATCCTCACCAAAGCACCAAACGAGCTCACGAGCCCCTCACCAAAGGGATTCTACCTACTTAAATGAGATCTTTATTGAGCATCCTTATCCTAACAATACTACACATAATCTAAGACTTAGTGACCATGAGCATTTCAATACAATAGATAAAGGGTCAATATAATTTAGTCTTCATGTCAAGGTTTATAGAAATTCAGAGGATTTCATTGTTGAGTTGGTATTGTTTTTTTGAATTGTATGTATTCAGTAAGATTTTACAAAAAGGTAGCAATTAATTGACTTCTTCGTTTAGAGATAGATACTCTTTATTATATACACCATAAAAATTAAAGATATGAATGTAGATTTGTTACATAGGGTATTACAATGGGCGGTCTTATCGCTAAAAGCGATCTTTTACAGACAACCTTTGGATGGATCAAAAGTAGAAGGAGAGACAGTACTGCAGGTAGTCAGTGGTGTACCATTTACATATACAATAAATACATACATATGTATAGCATATAGATACGTATCCATATAGATATAATATATATATACACATACGATAATAAACATAATACAAGAGCAAGGAACTTTAAGTAATGATGATGTTTAAGGAGAGAGGAAGTGATTTTTAACCAGAATTTTAAAAGTGGACAAAGATTTAGCACGCCTAATGGACACGGGCAAGGCATTCCATAAACTGTACCGCTTGAACTGTAAAAGACTTGTCATAGGAGCTAGTGGAATGCATTGGCATCTCTAGTCTCAAGTAGTCAAACTCAAACCATTTATTTCAAACTAGCTTCTGCCCGCGACTTCGTCCGCGTAAAATTCAGCCCCGTCGCATCGCACTGCCCGCCCGCACAATTACTCCGATTTCGCTTAGCGTTGTTTCCGACTTTTTGTCGTTTGACCAGCTCCTTAAGGTCGTAGCGTGATGTTACATAGCCTACAATCTTCCTAAAGAATTGTGCTATCCAACACTGAAAGAATTTTTCAATTCGAACCTGAAATTAGCGCGTTCAACCAAACAAACTCTTTAAGCTTTTTAAAATTATGATATCTCCAAGATGTTGATAGAAATCAAGTGATGTCAGGGACAATTTTGATTACATTTAAATACTTGTGATTAATAACATATTTATTTGGATAAGGATTAATATTATGTTGATAAAACTCCTTCGCAAATAATCCATTAATTTCGAACAAATTAGATTACCATAAAAAAGGTCATAGTGAGTCAATCTTAAAAGATAGACATGCTGTCGCGGGACTTAGAACTATTAAAGAGGAACAATTGCATCATACATAATATTTGCGCAACTTAAACCGTTTACGCTCGCGCACGCAATGGAAGCTCTCAAAAAGGAATAATTTTCCCCGTTTTTGCAACATTTTTTATTTATGCTCCGCTCCTATTGGTCGTAGCGTGATGTTATATAACCTATAACCTTCCTCGATAAATGGACTATCCAACACAAAACAATTTTTCAATTCCAACCAGTAGTTCCTGAGATTAGCGCGTTCAAACAAACAAATAAACAAACTCTTCAGCGTTATAATATTAGTATAGATAAACCAATTACAGGCACTTTTGAACTGTCAAGGGGCGGTCAGTCAGAAAGATGAAGCTAGTTGCCCATTCCAAAGCGTAGTAGGTTCCTATGGAGAAGAACGGGCAAGAAACTCCACAGTCACTCTTTTAAAACAAAATATTGTTACAAAAAATGTGTTACATCATACATGTTGAAGTTATACATGTGAGAACAATGTAGAAAGACGTGCACGTTAGAAGCGTCCGTAATAGAAACAATTCAAAAATTTTAATAAATTAATATAAGCCGTGGCAGCTAAGAGATGACCAGTCCCAACTGACGGCGCCCGTTCACGAACATGACGCATGGACTGTAACTGTAAAAGACTTGTGATAGAAACTAGTGGAATGCATTGGTATCTCTAGTCTCAAGTAGTCTATAAGGGTCTTCAAAGTACCATAGTCCTGGCTGTTTAATGGCACATAATTTAGGTATGTTGATCAATGCTCAAGCTCCACCCTAATTGCGTTACACACTATCAATCACAATCTGAATAATTTTGAAGGATATTGCTAATCCATTGCTTCATAGTTACGTTCGAAAAATTTGTCTGGTCAACAACATAATGCAATGAATTTTGAACTATCAAAATGAAACTCATTGCTAATATAAGTATATTACTCAATTACCTTGCTGTTTCTAAATGAACATTTTACGACATTCTTAATCAATGTTTTCTATTTTGTTAAGTACCTGGTAATTGTTAAAAGGCCTACAGTGTCCTCCCGTACCCATTAAGAATGTTATTTGATAATATTGTAAACACAATTATTTTTAAAAGAGTAACTGTGGAGTTTCTTGCTGGCTCTTCTCTATAGGAAACGACTAATTGGAACCATGCACCTAGCTTCTGACGTTTCATAAGTACCCATGTAAGTTTATGTGAAATAAAATATTTTGATTTGGAATGCTTCGCGCTTGAGATGAAAAGTTTGCCAAATAGTCAAATCAAAATCAAAAGTCATTTATTCAAATTAGACTGAGAATCAGCACTTTTCGAACGTCAAAATAACGTAAGATAGTCTACAAAACGCCCGCCCTTCACCACTTCCTAGTGCTTTAGCTGGGAAGAAGAAGTGGCGCAACAAACTCCCCAGCAGCACATCTGTCTGTTCAATTAGATAAACTTGATTCTATACAATAGTAGGTATGCAAAGTAATTAACATGACGAGACACAGAACAGTAAATTTAATTATTTGCCTTATGTCAGTTAGAACATGCCAATATACCAGCGAATATAGTGAAAAACTATACTCAAACAAAAAAAATAGATTACCTAAATAAAAGTCTCCTGGCTTTGAAAGTCTTTTGACTTGCATACCCACTTACATATGCAATGCTGGATTATATAACACTAAATGATGAACTAGGACCAATCAATCTGCCTAGCCTTTTCCCAACTATGTTGGGGTCGGCTTCCAGTCTAACCGGATGCAGCTGAATACCAATATTTTACATGGAGCGACTATCTGACCTCCACAACCCAGTTACTGGGTAATACGATACCCCTTTGGTAAGACTGGTTGTCAGACTTTCGGGCTTCTGACTACCCGTAACGACTGTCAAAGATCCACAAATGACAGCCGGGACCAACGGCTTAATGTGCTTTACGAGGCACAGAGGAGTGTCGGTATGTAAAGATGGTCACCCATCCACGGACCAACCCCGGCAAGCGTAGCGTTAAATGATGAACTAGGACCATCGTAGTAAAATAACTAAACAGTTAATTACTAATAGTGGGGCAATAAAAGGCTCATATTATTATGTATGTGGGACCAATGATATGTCTCACCTTTCAATAAGCGCCGCAGGCAACAGCGGCTCCTCCTGCAGCTTCTTCAACTCCTCGGACAGAACTATTGTGTGACCCTTCAGCTTCTCACTGACCGGCTCCATGCCAACATCCATGACTTCATCAGCCGCTAGTGAGTGCGGAGTGTATTCTGAGGATATGTGGAGGCTATTCATGTGGGCAGCCATTTTCTCTTCAGTTATTAGTTGCTTTGCTGGTCTGTAAAATGAATCACGTATTAAATAGTGATTTATGCAAAAGATCTTAGATAAACATAACATTAACTCATGGCATGTATTAATGACCAGATGTATTAATGTAATGAAGGAGGAGTATGTGGTCATAATCGGAGAACAGTGACGGATCTGAAATTTATTTTGAACGCTGCCGCGCGTGCAATAACAGCAGTAAGTATAATTTTTGTCCAAATAGAGTCAAACATAGATTCGGAATCAGTGCAATGAGCTGATTCCAAATCAATGCTTAACTAAATTTGGACAAAAATTATACTTACTTATGTATACTTACTGCTGTTATTGCACATGCAGCAGAGTTCAACATAAATTTCAGATCCGTCACTGTTCTACGATTATGACGATGTAAGGACCATAGCAGGTGGCATTCTATAATTTCTGCCGACCCCCATAGGAAGAGGCCAACAAATCTTCTAACAAAAGAAAGAAATGCTCTTGACATGGATGTTTGTTGTAATTCTGTCATATAAACAGAACTACAAATCAAAGTATTGGGAGGTCTATTTTTGTTTACAATGATATAGTGTAAACAGCTTCGGTTATTTTAGAAATAAACTGAGGCTAATAGTATTCGTATAAAACAGGTTTATCGTTAAGTAGAAAAGACCATACGATTGGATAAAATGCTCTTTTGCAGTCAATTATTTTTATACGTTTTGCAAAAGCACCATGCAATGTATAAAAACCTTGTAATAGAGTACTTACACAGCCGGTTCGACATCCAAACTCTTTCTCTTGCAGTGGATTACAGGGCTGGTCTTCTGCTCCAATGCTGGATGCTGACCCGTGAACTGCACCAGTTGGGGCGGTGAAGACATGCCCCATGGCAGGCCCTGAACGTTCCACGGTGCCCCTGTAGGCGCAGGCATTGTGTGCGGCTCCGACATCCCACGACTGAAAGGCATCGACGACGCCAGTGCTTGATGAGCAAACATTTGTTTCGCCAGTTCATCTGACTGATTATACGGAAAACCGGGATACCCATATATATCCATTTTCACTGGAGTATAAACTGTACAATCTCAGCAAAAATATCTCCGATTACCTGCACTTCCAGGAAGAGATTTTACGTTTTTTACTAACACTCTCACAACAACAAACTATCGACACAATTGACAGCTGACTTTTTAAATCATAAAGAAGAATGTTCTTGAAAATTCTATTTTTCGTAAATGAATTACTTACGCTGGCAATAGACAACATTTAGTCGATTTCTATTTTCGCCTTTGTAGTACTATTATAGTTCGGCAATCACAGTGACTTGGGTCTCGCAAATCGCAAAATAACCAATGCATAATAATCATAGAATAACATACTTGTATTATCTAAAACTAGCACTTTGCCTGCGACTTCGTCCGTGTAGATTTCGTATTTTCCCCTATAAATTTCAACACCCTTGTAGCAATTAATATACTCGTATTAAATAGTCTTTAGGTTTTATTTAACAAAATTCAACATACTGATACAATGACACTATAGAGGTTTGAGGAACAGGGTGTAGGGTTCATTAATACTAAACTGGAAAAGGGAGGTTCCTCCGACCAGACGGGTGTTGTGCCTGGTGGGCTACTGCCCGACAGTTGTCGGGATGTTGTATATAATTATGCTAGTCGCGCGGTACACTCTGATTGCGCGATGCAGAGTTTGTGATGTCAGGTCTTTGATGCGTAATTGCCATGTAGTACAACGCTACCACAACACAATCAATCCTGACAACTCAGTTTCTTCATTACTTATGACATTAAGTAGTGACTAAGGAATTTATATTTCATTACAACGTAGTTTTCAAAAATTAATAATTACAATCCTTATTATTTATAAACCCACTGTGGGAGGTATTTATGAAAAATTTGTATTTGACACACTTATTATTTACGCAAGTATTCGTGCCAAGTTTCTAGGAATAAGAATAATACCAACAAAATCCCCCTTTTTTCCTCATAATACTCGCTACGTCATTATATAGAAAAGGAAGCCTTCTGTAAAATTTCACGTTCGTAGTCCCAGTACTTTCGGCTGTGCGCTGATAATTATGTCATACAGTCAATCTTTTAATTAGTGGTGGGTCGTTGTCTAGTTTTTGACGGACGAAACGCAACCGATTTCCCGACGACAAAAACGGTTGCAAAAAACGGTCATCATTGCAACTGGTTTGAAGACGGGCGACGAAACTTAACGGTCGCCGTTGCAACTGGTTTGAAGACGGACGACGGACGACGAAACTTAATTGCGTTTTCGTCGACTACGAACTATCAACAGGTTTGATCGTCGCATCACGAACGACAGTATTGACAACCGGTAGGGCGGTAGGTAAGGTAAGGTAAAACATTATCGACTGTATTTCATTGATATAAAGTTCACTTTCTATTGTAAGAACTGTTTTGCAAATGAATGGAACGAGACGCATTGACAACTGGTAATACATTGTCGACTGTATTTCATTGATATAAAGTTCACTTTCTATTGCAAGGACTGCTTTGTAAACGAACGAACGACGACGCGACGGACGAGATAGTTGACTCATTGCATTCTAGACTGTATTTTGGCTGTTTGTGTATGTGAGTTTAAATGTTTGTAAACGCACCCACGATACAGGAGAAATTCCAAGTGTGGGGAACGTTTAAAAAAAAATAAAAAATCGTAGTCGTAAAATAAAAAATCGCACAAAATAATTCGAAGACTGATTTGTGCAACGAAGACTGTTTGAACCCAGGACGTAAAACGGTTACATCGTCGCAGAACACAAAACGGTCTTTGAAAACGGTTCGTCGTCGCAACGCCCACTCCTACTTTTAATAGTATAACGTCAGTTGACGTAGCATCTTGCAGGTCAACCTAGGAGGTTGTCGGCTGCATAAGCGGGAAATTCTGTGCATGCTCTAATAAATTACACACGCTAAGTGCATGGGCACCCCGTGGGGCAAGAACCTCGGCTTAGGGCATCGTTGCCCTCCCCGGCTAGTAAGCGACAGGTTGGATCGGGTCGTGATTATTTAGGGACCAATTTAAAGCTACAGGCTCAGCAACGCGGGCTGACTCGAACAAGGGTCGGGCAGATCCGTCAGTCAGTCACTTTTTCCTTTTGTATTTATAGAGGATATGACTTTTGGATGGCTAGGCTACGTGCCCTGGTTCGTTATCAATAAAAAAACTGAAATAAAACTTAAAGGTATATAGTACAAAAACTGATAAAATCGACTTTAATTAAATTCGAAGAAATTACCTTTGACGTGCATCACTATTTGACAAGTAAACCACGAAGTCAAACAAAAAATTAAAAAATAATTTTGCGCCTTTCACTTTCGTGTTTTTATTAAAAATCAAATTTATTAAGTTCTCAGTTTGTGGTAACTTTAATCAGTGAATGAAATGTAAATAACTATAAACAATGTTCGTACTTTTATAAGGAGGAGGGTCCTAAAAACTTGCAAAATGGGCTTGGACTTTGATGTCTTTGAATTCTGCAAAAAACTGCGGCAAAACCGGCCTCCGCCGTATCAGTGCCCTTTAGAAAAGTGTGACAAGGTGTACAAGAGCTTATGTGGGCTACAATATCACTTGGTTCATTATGATCACGATAATCCAACCCCGGCGACGCCAGCGGTAGCTAGCCATCGGAAGAAGGGTAGAGGCAGGGCGGCCGTGCCAACGGGCGACATCGCTCTTCAAAGTCCACCGAAAGAAGCTTTAACTTTCGCTGAAGCTCAAAAAGTAGTCCAATTTGAGATAGATGGTAAAATCAGCAGAATCCCTATTGACCAGCCTCTACCAATTATGTCTTTGGAAGACTGGGAGAAAACAAATGCTGATCTGGAGAAACCTTTGCCCATTGTGGAACCGCCAGCTGAACCTCATGTCAAATTACCTGAAGCAAGCTTCAAGGTATGGTGCATTGATTTTTTTAATAATATTATTAAATTTTTTATTCCAAAGTCATGTTTACCTATCATAAAAAACGATGATTAAATAACTCAAATATACAGTATTTTTATTGGTTCTACTTAATATTTTTTCATCTGCTATGCAGACTAAGGTTGATTTATTTTAAATTGGCAGATGAATAATAATTGTATATTTTTTGTTAGCCTGAAAGTCCTCTTCAATGGAACTTAGCTTCAAATACTTATTTTAGTTATTTCTAATAAGATACCACTATACACAACAAGGCTCTCTGTTTCATTATTACCGTAGCAGATATTTTTCAGGTTATAAAAAATACTGGCATAATAAAGGACAGTTTTCTTCTGTCAACTAGGTATTGGATTATCAGTCTCGAGATACTTGGCATTACGTGGGACTTAAACATAGCAAAATGTGTGTACTTGTTATAAGTACAGTCACGGGCACATACATTTAACTACCTATCCCACCAAAAACATAAATGTGAAAATGGGAGTCATGTTTAATATTATGACAATTATGGTGTGGTTGTGGACGTCACCGATAAAGGACTTGAGATCTAAATGGGTGCCAAGTTCTGTAGACAATTTTGAAATTTATTTATATAAACATACCTACATTCTTAAGTAAAAAAAGCACAATTTCTTGTTTTTTTTTTCTGCGAAAAAAATATTTGCTTTTTAAAAATATGACTTTAAATTAGAATTAAATAAAGCGAATCAAATATTTTAAAGAATAGAATCTTACAATATAAAAACAATAACTTGCATGTATCATTTAAATGATAAGCTGATTAGCTAAATATAAGATGACTATTAAATGAAAACTAGCCAAGCAAAATGTTGAGGTTCAATAGATCTTATGTTATTTGCTTTGTGTAAATAATTCGACTATTCAAAGTCATGTTTACCTAGGATAAAACATAATAATTGGCTATGTTTATTGCACCTATGTCTCAATATAAAGTAGGTACCTAAATTTACAATATTAAGGTATGACATAAAAGATCTTGGTTCATATTTTATTTATAAACAAAGCCTTAGGTTTCTGGCCAGTATCTTACATTTAAGTATAAGGTACAGGAACTGCCGAGTCCTGTTACCCTTGGATGTAAAAGGTGCTCAAGGTAATGAGCATCATTTGAATTTAAACATAAGTCTGTATACTCATGGCATATACTCTGTATCTTGTAAAGAATAAACACAAACAAAAATACGCAATAAAGTGATATACATAACAACGCATGAAAGACAATATTTACCAAACAACATGTTGGCAACTTTACACTGGAGCATTTTTAAAGTTTTTATTTTTAAGAAGAAAAAAAAAAACAGCTTTAAAAATGCTCTAGTGGAGTTAGGGATTGCAATACCGCAAAACGGGATCACGTATTTCAGCGGGATCCCGCTGCTTTTATTAATCTGCTGGATTCCGCACTTTCAAAGCGCGTATCCGCGGATCCCGCAAATAAAAGATTTGGCGCTAAAACTTTCGCGTAAATCGCGAGTAGCACAAGCGCGACGTTGCCGTAATATATATATCCTGACGGTTCAGCCTACTAGCGTAGAAGCTGAGAGAGCATTTTCAGCATCAGGATATATTTGCAGTTCACTCAGAAGCAGGCTCGGAGATGATACAATAAATGCCATTTGCTTCTTAAGAGCGTATTTTCAAAAGTTATCACCAAAGTTGATATCATAGTAATAGCATCTAAGAGAAAGTTGTGATTTGATTAGTAGTCATTATATGAATAAGACTAAATTTAAAAAAACAAATAAAACTATTAAACTATGCCAAACATATAAAGATGAATCTAAGAAAACAGATTAGGTACTAATTATTTATACCTACTTAATTAATAGTAAAGAAATAATTTCTGTTGCTTAATAGAAGAAATGTTTAATAAAACTTGATTTTTACACAAAAATCTGTAGTTTCAATTTGATTTTATAAGATAATTTCAAAGATGCGGGATCCCGCATGATCCAGCGCGGGATTGAGTAATCCCGCATATCAATCCCGCGGGATTGAATGGACTACGGGATTGCAATCCCTAAGTGGAGTATACTCAGAGTAAAAAACAAAAGTTGTTTTTTTCCATTTTTATGTTTTTTTTTTTCTATTAAATAAACATTAAAATGCTCTAGTGTAAAGTTGCCAACATGTCGTTTGGTAAAAATTGCTTTTCAAGCATCGATAATAAAGAGTATTTTTATTTTTACCAACTTTTTGAGCAAATAATAAAAATCACTTACTTGTCTGCCTAGTTTAGAAACACCAGAGAACAGACTAAGCAAATAAAGTCATAATTGTTTGTTGAGTTCTGGTCTCTGCTTATTAAACCGGCTATGTACTATCGTGGGCACGAAAATCTAACCACCTTGAAAACATTATTCCGTTCACACGATGCCAACATTTGTTTACCACCCCTTATTGCGGCGACCAATAAAAAAAATGTCTTTAGAAATCTCAGGCTCTGTTACAATGATTTCAGATGCCTGACCATCTCGGCTGGTTTTTTTACGATATTTTTTTTTTTTCATTTTCTGTTATTGGTTGATGAGTAGGTAAGCGTTACTATAGCGGCCGAGCGCTGCAAGCAAGAATATTACTTACGGTGCTCCGAAGTCGGAGACCGCGATGGTACCTACTTTTACAATTTTAATTTATGTTCTTGTATCTCTCAAATGTACTTAATTTCTGTGAATAAAAATGTGATATTCCTTCCTACTCCTTAAATTATGTTTCTTATACAAACTAAAACTAAACCTAGTGTGCTATGTCTTCAGTGGCGGCGCAAGACCTAAACTTAATGTGGGCAAGGTACATTTCGCGAGGCCCTCTAATGGTGCAAGAAGCGAGACTGCGTCTGCATGCGATAGGTACTTTGATTGAATTTCTAATAAGGGGAAGTCCTGAGCTATGCCCCGTCTCTGACCGGGGACTCCCCGCGATAGCAGCTTAACTCCAACTAATGTGGTCTTTCCTTAACAGAATCCAATTTATTAATGTCTGAAGGTTTTGCTAAACAAAGGTAGCAGCTAGAATTTGATTTGCATCTGATAGGTAGGCTGTTACAATGATCACAGATAAAAATACTTTTTATTTTCATTTACAATAAAAATGGGCTTAGCAAGAAATTTATGCAGCGATGCTATTGGTTGATGAGCGTAGGTAAGCGTAACTATGTATAGCGGCCGAGCGCTGCAAGCAGGAATAGTCCTTACAGTGGTCAGACTGCTACACACGGAACAAATATTTGTATGACCTACAATTAGTTTTCCAGGTCTGGCTGTCTGTGTATGTGAGTTTAAATGTTTGTAAACGCACCCACGATACAGGAAAAATTCCTAGTGTGGGGCAACGCTTTTTTAATAAAAAAAAAAAAAATATATATATATATATAAAAAGCTATACAGCTCCAGTATAAGCTGATGTCGCATTGTATAGGATTTCCGTATAATGAGAGGTCAGCTTATGCTGGAAATGTAGCCGTGTGTACCTACTTTAAAAAATTTCCCACGGCAGTTGGCAAAGGCTACAGGAAGCAACCCACTACGATCCTTACTACACACTCCTATGATGAGATTTGGTATATTTCCACTTCCAGCTTGTTGACGACTACAATGAGCGCGTATGTGACGCCCCAGCTCGACCAAACGCCTACATTCGCTTCATAGAGAAATCTGCCGAAGAGTTGGACGGCGAGGTAGAATATGACGTGGATGAAGAGGATACGGCATGGCTGGCCATTGTCAATAAGACAAGGGCCAAGCAAAACTTGCCTGCAGTCACTGTTGATACGTTGGAACTGCTTATGGATAGATTGGAGAAGGAGTCTTATTTTCAAGTAAGTTGTTATTAAAAATTCATTCTAATGAAAAACAGCCACATTCCTCTAGATCGTATTTTGTTGCTTCGTGTCTCAATATGAAACTTTATAAAAGGTATTAGAACATTCTAGACAAACTCACCGAGGTCGCTGTTGAGCCGTTTTTCATAATTCCTTCTCAATGGCGCTACTGGACCGATGTATGCGTTCTTAAGTATCGGTACTTTATTTCTGGTCCGCGCTCCGGACCAAGTAGGAATTGAATACTTTTTTCAATCTCAACCCCCCGACCCCCGGTTTCTAACCCCCGCGATAGCGAGAGTTATTGTAAAAGTAGATGATTTTCCTAAAATTTTAACAAGTAATAAGTCAGTGTGCAACGGAGACGACCCCTTTTAAGCCTGAACCTACTTTATTTTTATTTTATTCTACTATGAGTTTGCTCTTGACTTTAGTCTAGGTCTGGATGACAGAGACAAAGTCTACGATGGAGTGAGCTTACCCAGAAGAAGCCTGTTCACTCTCACTTTGAATAGATTAGGGTTGTATGCGTTCGGAAACACAGACGCAGGCAGAGAGTTCCACTCCTTTGCTGCGCGCATTATAAAAGACGTTTGAAAACGCTTAGTGCGAGTTGGTGGAATATCAACTATGAATATTACTTGTTTTAAAATGACATAAGTTTAACATCACATGTTATTGCTATAGGCATCTCAAAACGGGCAACAAACAGCAGCTACAGTGGACGAGGATGCCGTGTGCTGCATCTGCATGGATGGCGAGTGTCAGAACACCAACGTGATCCTATTCTGTGACATGTGTAACTTGGCAGTGCATCAAGATTGTTATGGGGTAAGTTTTACTACGGGCTATGCTCGGAGTCTCCTTGAAGGATAAAATCAGGAACTAAATTACCCAGAAAAGAACAGGAGTTTTCGACGTAGCTTGCAGAGTAAGCAAACTGAAGTAGCAGTGGGCTGGCCATGTTTGTCGAAGAACCGACAGCCGGTGGAGCAGATGAGTCCTGGAGTGGAGACCGCGTATCGGCAAGCGTAGTGTTAGACGCCCCCCAGCTAGATGGACCGACGACGTTAAGAGTCTATACTACCTCAGCGCCACCTCAATCTTTATCTCGCTCGCATACTATTGCTCCCGGTCACACGAGCAAGCGAGACAGGGCGTTAGTTTAGGTAATTTCTTTTTACGGTGACACTAATGGTTATTCAAAAAAAAAAAACATACATTAGACCTGCTTTATAGTTAGTTCAGTTAATATGCAAAGTTTCATTATCTAATTTGAAGTATTTTTTTAATACCAGAGGTTTATTGTTCGGTTTGGAGGTAACTTTGGATTTTTTTTTCTATTGAGAAAATTTTATGGAATCGTGTTTTCGTCAAACATAGTACTGCACATTAATCCTCAACTTTACCATATATTTATTTCAAAATTAAAGCAGTAGTATTTTCGACATAACGGAGGATCATGCTAAGCCATTTGCGGTAGTATAAGCCCTTAAAAGGTGGAGGACAGGGTGTTGTGGCACAGCCTTGGAGAGGCCTATGTTCAGCAGTGGACTGCGATATGCTGAGTTTATTGAAGTTTTACTGTTCAAATGCCTATTTTATTACAGTGTGTGTACACTTTTTTAAGTTTAAAAAAAATATATAAATACAGGATAAGTACCAGTGCGTAATTTTTTTTGGTGGATCAGTATCAGTAATAGAATACATTTCCATTATTTGCTCAATACTTTTTTTTAAATAAAAAAATTAAATAATATTGCGATTAATAACCTGCTTAAATACCTACATCGGCGAATTGCGCGGGCACACAGCTGATAGGTTCCTACAACTGCGTTCCGCTTCACTGCACGCGTCGTCGCGCGGCGTGTATCCAATAAACTAGTTTCAAAATAAACATCTTTTGTTAACGATAACTTAATTTTTTTGTACTAAGGGTGAGTTTCACGAAACCACCATTAGTTTAACGGAGACTTTAAATTGATGCTGTCACTTTCTTTTTGATACAAAATGTAAAGGATGGCATGAATTTAAAGTCTCCGTTAAACTAATGCTGGTTTCGTGCAACTCAACATAAGACTTATCAAAATAAGAAACAGGTGGTTGATAAAACTCGTTTAAGTTTAATTTGTCAAAATTTGCGCATTGGTTAAAAACTTTCCCTGTATACATATATCTGCTAGATCAGTTAAACAGAACTAGGCCATAAATCTAAAAACAAATTTGGCTTTGTTCTTATCCAAAAGCCATACAACTAAACATGCTTTTGTATCCAAATTTTACCTATACCTCGGTCCTCTCCTCTATAACAGACTAAACTTGAAAGCAAACATTTTCTCCCTGAACTACACAAATTGTAAGAGAATTCTCAAGGAAGCTCTCCAGAGTATGTCTTACGAAGATACAGAGAATTTATTAACTGTGTTAAAGTAAATATGTATGTATACTACGATAAGTATTTATCAAATTTAGAAACTAAGAGCTACTGAACATAATTATAGTTTATTTGTCTATTGACAACTTTTAGATTATTTATAAGACTGTCTTAAGAGTCCCTATCAATTTCGACGCGCTACTAGTTTAGGTAACTATCGGAGCGCATCGTGTCTGTGTGCGTTCGAACTATCGGCGACAATCGTAGTATGCATTGTCGTACGGTGAAGCGGGAACAAATAATCTTGGTCCGTAACTGCTATTAACAGCACTCCCTAATTTTTACTTACCTACTAGGTTCTGTAATACTGGATGGATTTTATTGTAGCACCTATTGTAGTACCTTGTAGGTAAGTAAAAATAACGATATTAAGTACGGCGTTCATCATAGTAAAAGCAAACTATGAAGTGTGACTAATACATATGTATATATAAGATAGGTCTGAAACTAATTACATGTGTTATTACCCACCCTCCTGTATTATTTACCTACTACAGACCTCCCCGGCGAACAATGTTCGGAATAATTATATTACGAGCGACTTAGATTTTTTATATGAAATTTTTAATTTAAATGTAGGTAGGTATTTGTTTGTAGACTTATACGATAAAAACACATAATTATATTACTAAGTATAATGTTGTATTTATATAATGTGTACATATACATTATAGTCTTTAAATAAAAAAGTTTTTTTTACGTTTAAGACACTTTTAAATAGGCGGCCTTGAAAAACGCCTTTAGCTTTTGTCTACTCGCTGTTTGCTTCTTCATGGGATAAGTGCATCCTTTCAGGCGCTTCAGGAGCTTCCAATAATTGTAATACTTCTGGCGCCAAAGTACCCGATTTTCTCTTAGGCAATGGTCTAATGCTGGATATTAATGAATCGGAGGAGATAAGCTGAGCGCGTCTTCAATAGTCTGCTTCCTTCCAATTTTTCTCGTGCTATGCTTTCTCAAACTCAAATCATTTCAATTAAACCATTTACAGGCACTTTTGAATTCTCGAGGAGTCGGTCAGTAAGAAAATTAAGCTACATGCCCATTCCAAAGCGTAGTAGGTACGTATGGAGAAGAACGGGCAAGAAACTCCATTACATTAAATTGTTACAAAAATATTAGATCTATAATGTTGAGTTTATAACTAAATGTAAGACCGATATAAAAATTAAAACGTACACGTTAAAAGCGTCCAGAGTAGGTATAAAAAATATAAATAAAAACATTTTTTTTTTTTTAAAGATAATATATAATTATAATAAGATAATTAAAATAAGCCGTGGCAGCTAAGAGATGACCAGTCCCAACTGACGGCGCCCGCTCACGAACATATCGCATGGATTAGCACCATTCAGCTCAACCATTTTGAAGGGAGCTAAATGATCCAACACACGCGCCACCATCAGCGAGACATCTTAGTGAGCATGACATACTCTCAGCCGCCAGGGCACATTCAAGTCAATGAAAGGCATATTACCCGGTTAATGGTAGCTCTATAGTACATAGTACTCACACCTGTGCTATGCAATTATATAATACAAAGGAGATTGAGTTCATACAATGCAAAGATAGTCTTACAATCTTCAGCAGCTCCAACATTATTTTCAAATGTTAATCGATTAGTTGTGGTTGTGGAGCAAGACCAGCATTCAGCCAAGCATTTTTATCAGCGATGTAATCCCCCAACTTATAATATACCTGCGTGCATAGTATGCGTTTTATATAAGATTTAAATTTAGTTTCATTCAGTTGAAGTATGTGGGGAGGAATTTCATTGTAACATTTTAAACAGTACCCCATAAAGTACGAGTCTACTTTAGCCAGTCTGAAACCTAGTTGAACTAGTAGGTCCTATTTCTATTACTATAATTATGTCCTTCACCTCTTTTTCTAAAAATATGTAAATTTTTCCGTACGTACACGATGTTCTCGTAGATATATTGACAAGGTACCGTCATGATGATAATATCCTTAAACAGTTCCCTTAGAGAATCGCTCCTGCGGACATTATATATGGCTCTGATGGCTCTTTTCTGCGGAATAAAAATAGACTCGATGTCTGCAGCCCGTCCCCAAAGTAAAATACCGCAAGAAATTATACTATGAAAGTAACTAAAATAGACTAGCCTCGTATCTACGAGTACATAAGTAAATTGACGGATTTTTCTGACAGCATATGCTGCTGAACTTAGACGTCCTGCAAGAGATGTTAAATGAGGACCCCATTAGCCTTGAATCCATCATGATCCCCAGGAAAACAGTTTTATCTACGAATTCTAGTTTCTCTTGATTCAATACTATCTGGTAAAGAACATTTTATGCACTTGGTTTTTTCCCATTTAATACTAAATTATTAGCAGCTCTATAATTGCGGCAGTCTTTGCGTCTAGACTAGAGCGTCTTCGCTCAGTAGACCTATAGGAAGGACAAGGGATTTGATGAAATTAGCTCAGTGAATTAATATTTTATGTACACTAGAAGGCATTTTGTACCATTGGTACTTGGTGACGTAGCCTAGTCATGTCAAGTGTATACTCCTTGTAGGCCTTACATCGCTTTACATCGTACACACGGCCACAAATCAACCTATACGAGTCCAGTATAAGCTGACCTCTCATTGTACGGAAATCCTATACAATGCGAGATCAGCCTAAACTGGAAATGTATAGCTTGATATGTGGCCGTGTGTATGAGCACGAAAGGTCTTTCAGTATAACAGAGAATCTTGTAATGAGATCTTTGTTAACCCCAGTGATCGCAGCTGCGAGAGCAGGGTCTTTAAAGAACGTTCGCGCAGTATTGCACTCATTGGTTGAGCCGCTACATTGCTTTACTGTATCGACGAGGAGCCCAGTTCGACGACGATATTCTTCTGTAATGGCGCGCTTTTTTTCTTCCACTGCTTCTTTTATATTCTTAGTCACGCGCCATGTTTTGTGTTCCTTCCTATACGATATGTGAAAAAAAAAATACCTAAGAACTGCACATGCCTTTCGCGTTTTTTCTTTTTTCCTTTGATTTTTCCGTGATAATAAAGTTCACTTTATCGACCCATTTTCTAAAAATTAAACACTAATTTACTAATAGTACAATACAAAACATTAATATGTATGAATAACATTAACAAATCACAAAGTGTCACACTATGCATAAATAAAATAAAAATATACTCACAGTCTCAAAACTGATTAGGCCTAGTACAAAATTCGCGAGTTACGTCGGGAGCGGCGAACGTCACGGGCGACACAGGTCCGTCGTCGAGAAGCCCTTGGGCGCGACTGAATGTATCGAGCAAGCGCATCGGTTTATAAGGCATTATTTAGATATTTTATTACAATAAAATTATTAGACAAAAAAAAAAAAAAAAAATTAGGTTTGGTAGATAAATACATCAAATTTTAGAATATTGAACACTTATTGTTATTTTCAATTAATTCTTACGCGTAGACAACGGTTTTGCACATGATTTTATTGTGTTTTTTCAGCGTGGATAACATTTTTTTTAATGAACTTATACGTTTAACTTAAAAAAAAAAAGTTGTAGGCTTACTAGTATACTATATGTCCAGTATGTATGAATTTTTTCAGATTGTTATTTGCCACCAGTAAGCCAAAAAAACGATTGGAAAACCGGGTGTTTCGTGCTTACGTAAAAACATGTGTTAGATTTATATTTTTCGTAATTTATATTGAGTAGTTATCAAAATTTTAATCAGTACACTTACTAGATAAAGATGTGATGAATAACAGGGCATTAAAAAAAAACCAGGTATCTTCAGGTTACTGAGAAATTTGTGCTGAAAAAAATAGAAATTTCTGTTTTTAGACCGCGAAATTGATAGGGACTCTTAAGTACTTTTCGCCTGAAACACAGGATTACCTAGTTCAGGCACGTAAGTTTTAGGAATATAATTTACATTTAAGCAAAACTGTACTAATTTTTATACCTTGTAATTTTTGAATAAAATTTTATTTATTTATTTATACATATCTTCAACAAATATTTAGGATTGCTACTTTTTACGCTATACGGCGAAAATATATCAACGGCCAGTGGCCATAGCACAGCTATTGCCTTTGGATTATTTATGCTTTAAAAATAAAACTCACGACATCAATGACGTTGTTTTAGGTCCCATACATACCTGAAGGACAATGGCTTTGCAGGCGATGTCTGCAATCACCATCGCGTCTTGTTAACTGCGTACTCTGTCCGAACACCGGAGGTAAGTGTTCAGTTCAGTAACGTACGTAATAGCTGACACAATAAACAAATATGTACTGTATCTCGTGTGAAATGAAGTTCATAATCGACTGCCATCCATAAACAATTTTTCACATCTCGTGTCTTGTCGTTTTGCTCTAGTAAACTGACCCTTATGTACTTACTAATATGACTCAATATTGTTTGACTATAGGTGCATTCAAGCAGACGGACCAAAGCACTTGGGCGCATGTGGTGTGCGCGCTATGGATACCTGAAGTGCGATTCGCTAACACCGTCTTTTTGGAGCCTATAGGTAAGAATTTTGTGTGCTGCCATGTTTCGCATATCGTTTAGGTATTTTTAAATTTTTCGATGCCAAGAAAATACACACTAATTAAAACACCATTGAAAGCCTATGCCCTAGGCTTTTTTAGTTCCAGTCTGTGATTTTTTTTTAACCATCTTTAGACATCAGATTTTTGTATTTCCGCGAATAATCCTGTTATTTGAGCAATGCAAAGTATCATCATTTCGTCATTTCAGCCGAAAGACGTCCACTGCTGGACATAGGCCTCCCCCGAAAGGGGGGGAATTTGCCATAATCGCCCCGCTTGGCAGGCGGGTTGGCGATCGCAGTATAGTGTTAAAAATGCATAGAGAACGCTGCTGCCCATTCTCTAGTAAGTCCCTTGGTCGCCTTTTACGACACCCACGGGAGAAAATGGGGTGGTGCTATTCTTTAAGTCCGGCACCACACGGTACGATGCAAAGTATACCATAACACTATTGGAATAACGTTCGTGAAGCACTAGATGTTGCTTCAGACTTCTCCACGACTTTGGTTGAAAACTACTTTAATCTATTGTTCATTGCCTCCTAGACTCAATTGAGATGATTCCCCCGGCTCGATGGAAGCTACAATGCATGGTATGCAAACAACGTAGCGTCGGCGCGTGCATACAGTGCCACAAGCCAAGCTGCTATTCTGCTTTCCATGTAACCTGCGCACAGCAGGCTGGGTGAGTCATTTATTATCACCCAAAGGTGATTTTACTCTGTTAAGAGCCAACCAGTCGCGGGCACGAACTCACTGGTAGGCGTGGCCAATATGCACGCTGTCTCACCTAGCATCGTGTCCGTCATCGTGTGTTGAGTGAAATGCACGATAGCTAAAAAATTACGAAAAGTCCTTTGTAAGGTTGAGTTTTATGAAGAAACTACTGGATAAATCAATTACAAATTAAGTTTATTGAAATCTTCGATAATTGAACTTTGTCGGAGCGGACTTTGTTTTGGAGATATTACACTTCTTTTATTACTTATTTACGTCCAAAGTTGCGTTAAAATTAGCAGGAAAAATAAATCTTTGTTGGCTCATAACTTTTTATGGCTTTTTAGTGTTCCGTACCAAAATGGTAAAAAGGGGTTCCTTTTTATGGTGTGACTCAGTCTGTCTGTCCGTCTGTCGCAGCTGGATATCTCAAGAACTGCTAATGCTATCAACTTGAAATTTGGAATAGTTTTAGATGACGTTTGGCCAACTTAGAGACAAGATTACAGAAAAAATAAAACGATATTTCTAAATAGCACACTTCTAATATTGCAGTTTTAGGTCAGCGCCATCTCTTGACCGATAGTGGAACTAAAGTTTTTTTTTTTTTATGGTACGGAACCCTCGGTGCGCGAGTCGGTGTCGCTCTTGTTTATTAGAAGTTTAGGTTAATACACGAGTTTTACGCGAGAAACGCAAGGTTAAGTTGGGCGAACTATACTAAGCCGTGTGATGGTTTCAGTCTGTACATGAAAATGGTGGCGGCGGGGGCGGGGCGCGACCCCAGCCAGCCGGTGCAGGTCGCCAAGATGGCGTACTGCGACGCACATACTCCTGCGCATATATTACAGGTAATGAGTCATTGCAATTACTGGTAATGGCACTGCACTTAGAATGGTAAATGATTGCTGTTGAACACTAGAGCGAACTGTGAGCTGCCTAGATCAGCGAAATATAATAAAAACTCTGACTATGCGTGTACATCTATATAATAAATTACCAAATATGCTTAAAACATTAAATTCTAAATTATTTGAAATCCAATTATATAAATGACTCAATAGTAATAATTTCTACAGTATTAATGAATTTTTTATTTATTTATTTATTTAACAATTTGTGTGTGTACATCACACATATAAACAGACAAGAAGAAAAGAACAGAAAAATACGTACAAAGGTGATGCTTACGAGTATTTCTACTGAAATCTCTTCCAGCATACCTATTATACAGCATGTAACAAAAACCCTGTCCGATCCTTAAGAGTATTATTCGGCATCGTACTTCGTACACTATTACGTCACCATTTAATAGATTTGAGATTATTATTTTTCCCCAGTGAATATAATTAAATAAACTTTAAAAATAAAAACTGATCAGAGGCAACACTGATTGCTCGAAAAAGTTCACAAGTTCACTACCAATAGTTTTTTGTCGCCGCCGAGCGAGGCGGTTTGTATGATTTTTTGTCATGAATCTACTTTGTCGCGTGCCGCCAAACTTATAACGAAAGAAACCTACGCTACGTCATACCTTATGCCTACGCGTAGGTATCAGCTGATATTTGTTTTGTAGGCATATTCATCCGGATTTCTGACCTAATTCTGTTTATCAAGAAACGAAAAAAGAAAGTTCTTTAAACCGAAGAGACAAATTATTGAATAAAATGTAGCCCTGATAAGGGCTTTTTTAAATGTGATGTGCTTTTGGCAATGAACTTACCGACTAGGTAATCAGTTCGCTTGTTGTTGTTGCATACTTCGGCGATCGTGCTCCACATGTCCACCTTCAACACTAATACACATTCGTCACCTTTTCACTAAATTTGCACATACTCTTTGCAGCGCACTTGAAAATGGCTCTGTTTCATAGGGTGCAGGTTTTAGAGCGCCCACACGTATTCGTTGTGGCAGTTGAATACCCACACCTGTTCTCTCAAACGAGCATTCATCGGCGAAAAGCACACGATTAGACCGGAGAACTGTGTTCCTCGATTTCCGCGTTGCACTCTCGTGGTCTTCCAGCATCAGCGGCCTGCGACTTGTGCCTATGAACACTGCCTGTTATGCAGGCGATGGAACGCACGCTCCGATGGTATTGTCACACCTGGCATATTAGCGAAGCGCACCTCATAAGTTCCACGAGCAGCTGCATAATTATAGTCGGTCTTGCCTAAGCACATCAACATATTAAACGAAACGATAGCGGCACGTGGTACGTACAGACGTCCGATCAAAAGCTATCTCCACGAAAGACTGGCCATTGGCCAACAAGTAGCGCGCCGGTAGGCAACCAGTCGGCGACATCAAAGAGTCGGCGACTAGTTGAAAAAGTGCCTACAATGCGGTAGTGTAGGGCGGTGTTCTTTGAAATAAAAATAGGTAAAAATAAAAAGATTTTGCCGGCGGGTGGAGTGTTGTCAACTTATGAAAATTTGCCATATTCAGTGTTAAATTTCGCATGGATTATAAAAATAAAAAAATCAATAACTTTTGTTTTTTATGAGTTACATTTTTATAACCATTTTTTCTAGTACGTATGTTGAACCAGGAATACGCCTTTATTGGATCGGACAGGGTTTTTGTAACATATTGTATAAATATAAATTATAATAATAATTAATAATATTATTATTAATTATAATTATATTAATTATTATTTTATATGAATTTCAATGTGATTTAATTTCATGTGATATAATTTTATTGTGACATAATGTATTTTTAGTAAGTTTGCACGCTTTAGTTTTAAGCAAAACATGTTCGTTTTAATATTTTCTAATAACACCTTGTATACCATGTTTTATGCAAATAAAATGTCATATCTTGTCTTAACACTTGTTCATACAACATCTAGTAAGCATGGCGGTCAACATCTCCGCTATAAGTCAAAGTCAAAGGTCAAATCATTTATTTCAAATAGGCACGAAGATGCACTTTTGAACGTCAAAAATTACATGAATAGTTAAGGATTTGTTCAAGAGGCATCTAAGCGCTTTCGCTATTGATCCAACCGATTGGAAGAGGCTCGCTTCACATAAGTCATCTTGGCGCTCTACTGAAAAATGTTAAAACGCCAAATACATAAAGGGAGGCCTAAGCTCTCCTATACGTTTAACTCCCGGCCAACTCTGTTGTATTAGTTGTGACCGTGTATTTAAAACAAAATTCGGTCTGGCGAGTCAAATTACATGCTAGGAAATAATAATTTCAAAGAGTCGCCGTTATCGAAATCGATAAGGAGGCCTATATAATAGGGATGATTCCTGGGTAAAAAAAAGAAAAACTGTTTAGTCCGTCAATCAGATAATAAAAAAATATTAGACACGTATTTTTTGCTTTATCATATTAATAAAAAATGACTTAGATAAAACACCTTAAACTTGGGAAGTGGGGGCTCGTTACGTCACAGCTACGTATAAAACCTACTGAGAAGTGACGTCATGCCACATTTGAACTCAATGTATCGCCGTAATGTTTTGATTAAGTAAAAAAAGAGAAAAAATACGTGTGCAATATTTTTTAATAATCTACATGACGGACAAAAAAATATTTTTTAGTCATCATGCCTATTATATACATCATGAGCCCTGATTTTTATACTATTGTGAAGTGTCTGCAGTTTGTCCTTTTTTCACTGAGCAGTGGATCGTAGTTTTTCTTTTTTGCAAAGGTATATTTTATGGGTTAGAAAGTGTAATTTTTTCTTTTTATCCCGCAAAAATGTACGGTTCCTGTAAAATAACCGCGGGCGCCGAGCCCCGGATTAAAGTTAATATTAATGTTGTGTTCTCTGTTTACCAGGAGCGTCGAGCACAAGAATCTGAAGGGGATACCAAATCAACTGATCTGACAGCGATTCGGTTGAAAGGCAGAGAGAAGATAAAACAAGTATGTGATGGAAAAAAAACTACCTCGTTAAAAGTACATGCACTTTTCTTTATTTTCTTCTAATTTTCCAGAAAACAAAAAGATTAAAGCTGCTTTCAGACTTCGCTATAATATAATAGCATATAGTGTATAGCTCATAGCACAACAATATCGCGCACCATACATTTCAATAATATATAGTACAGTACAGTGTGAACGTGTCCATAACAATGTATGGTGCGCGATATTGTTGTGCTATGAGCTATATACCATATGCTATTATATTATATCGTCTGAAAGCAGCTTAACCGCTGAATACTCAAACGTCACTTAACTGAAATGGACCCACATTCTTCTCTCTTAATTTGAATGCATCTTAAAGATAAGTGCACATTACAGCCGCATCGGGCCGCAGCTCATGGCATTCCAATATAAAAAGCGCGATGCGGCCCGCTTGTGCAAGTCTTACCAAGGGGTATAGTGTTACCCAGTAGCTGGGTTTTGGAGGTCAGATAGGCAGTCACTCAATATAAAAGTTCCATGCGGTTAGGCTGGAAGCTGACCCCAACGTAATTGGGAAAAGGCTAGGCAGATGATGATGCGGCCCGCCTGTAGTCTGCGATGGTTCATACAAAATGTACGAAAGTAATGTAGGAGGAATTTTGCAACGTGGTTACAACTTGCCCAAATGAGCGTTAGCCCTAAAGTGGGAGT
The DNA here is from genome assembly GCA_947523025.1 of Dryobota labecula. NCBI lineage: Eukaryota > Metazoa > Arthropoda > Insecta > Lepidoptera > Noctuidae > Dryobota > Dryobota labecula. Next base: position 15,802,340 of record OX383303.1, read on the forward strand.
GAGATTTAATGGTGACTTAAAACTTAATTACATTTATTCAGCCTTAAAGCCGGTACCGTCTGGTGCCGGACCTAAAGAATAGCACCACCCCATTTCCTCCCGTGGGTTTCGTAAAAGGTGACTAAGGGACTTACTAGAGAATGGGCAGCAGCGTTCTCTATGCATTTTTAACATCATACTGCGATTGCCAACTCGCCTGCCAAGAGTGGCGATTATGGCAAACCCCCCAATTGGGGGAGGCTTATGACCAGCAGTGGACGTCTTTCGGCTGAAATGATAATGAGCCGTAAAGCCGGCTAGGATTTTCTTAAATTAAATGAAATCGTTTATTCTGTAAATAGGATATCGGAATCACTTTTACACGTCATATAAAAATAAGCTAGATGAAGTCGAGATTTCCTATCGGACTACCCCTGAGAAAAAAATGGCGAAACAAACTCGGGGGTCAAAGTCTCTTTTAAAGTCCAGACATAATCTTGGTCAGGTCATGTGATGACCATGTAGATCCGTGTCTGAAATGGTCTTTTGAGGAAAGAACCACACAATTTTGAGTGGACCTGTCCAGTCAGTGCAAGCATTTGTCAGTAAACGTGTAGCTCAACTCAGGATTTAAGGTATTCAACTTAGAAAGCAGTACCGTCATATAGCGGGGTAAAATGACGGCTGTCATCAAAATCCGCCATTTTCACCATTTATAAAAAAGCTCTGTATATGGACGGCTGCTTTGTGTGAAATTATTTTAATTTTTTTTCTTGCACGATTGCACATTACCAGTAGTCTTTAAAATCTATCAACTCTTTAACCATCTCTAAACCATCCTCATGTCCCTAGGCCCGTCGCGTCCTAGCCCTCAAGCGCACATGGGCGCCCGTGGTCCTGGTCCCCACCCTGCCCGCGGACCGGGTCGCTGAGGTGGCCGCACTGGCCCCAGGGGCGCCGGCCGCGAGGGCTCAGCTCATGAAGAGGTTGTTGGCTTACTGGACGCTGAAGAGACATAGCAGGAACGGAGTGCCGCTGTTGAGGAGGCTGCAGAGTCTTACGAGTCATCATGGTTAGTAACAATAAATAAAATTGAACTATCTGTTTGTAATGGCAAAATAACAACTTTTTACTGAATGTATATCTCTACATATTATAAAACAAAGTCCTCCGCCGCGTCTGTCTGTCTGTCTGTTCGCGATAAACTCAAAAACTACTGCACCGATTTTCATGCTGTTTTCACCAATGGGTAGCGTGGTTATCGAGGAAGGTTTTAGTATATAATTTGTTAAGTTTTTATGTACAGATACAGATATTTGTTGGTGTCGGAAAAAAGTAAGCCGTCTGGGAGCTTTTAACGAAAACGCTGTCTAAACCCTTTGAGATATAACAAAATAATGTAGGATGGAATTGTGTATCCATACTAATACACAACAAACAAATGTGAAAGTAACTCTGTCTGTCAGTCTGCCTATCTGTCTGTCTGTCTGTCTTTCTGTATGTTACGTTACGTTTTCACGCCTAAACCGCTGAACCGATCGTTATGAAAGGACAATGCTCATCCATGTATGGAATCCCGTACCAAAATGCATCAAAATCAAACTTTGTGTTTTATAGACTACACAGAGCATATTAACTCCTACAAAAGTTCTTTATGACAAAACAACCCGGGTTTCGGAGTTATTTTATAAAATCGAAACTAACCTAAAAACTAGGTCTATTTTGTTCGACGCTACCAACGACGTATTTTATATAAGTAGACACGTGATGTACACACGCAAGAACATTATCGCTTTAAAAACAGCGTAATCCACTAATATTAATAAGAATTACGAGTTATAGCAACGTATAGTCGCGCCACAAGATGCGTGACTGAAACTTGGATATTTGCCCGACCTTTATATTGCCAAATACTGTGAGCAGGTAATCTAAGGGTAATATATCATTAGACGCCACCGCGATCACACTACCACACCAATACCAATAAAACATAATAAGGATGCCCAGACTGAAAAAAAAAAGCGTCTTGAACAATAACCCTTTGCTTTTAATAATCTTAAAAAATACTATTCTTATCAGACACTATTGCTCATGCTCATGTTGTGTCGTTGTAAATCGACTAGGTAAGTGTTAGAAAAAATAAAACAAACAAGTCCATTTGGGTTTTTAATAGCGATTCAAAGTCAAAAATGTTTATATAAAATACTTAAATCATTCATCATAAAACTGATCAGAGTTCATGCCAAGCCGAAAGTGACACAAATATGTAGGCATAATTAAAATATTTGAGAAATCTGTATGGTAATTGGCAGCTCGCTGATTATATTCATAATTATTTCAAATTGACTACCAGTAAAATCTCTTAGCAAGTTAATTCGCTCCAACAGCCATGATCCAGGTGGTGATGACAGATTCGTATTGCACGTGGCACACAGAACTTATAATTAAGTAATAACAGATCCTTTAAAGATGAGGGTACCAGCAAACGTTCTGTTTCAAAAGAATTAACAAATATACAGTGAAGATACGGCTTAGGAATATTGAGATCCCCGCTTGATTCAACATCTGGCAAAATAGCATCTGACAGACCAGGGTGATTGGAGTCGTGCTGATCACGACGTTACACTTCTCTTGTAGCTGACCTACAGCAAGCAGCACGTCATACTCTATCCAATCTTGAGATCTAAAAAAAATAACATGATTAAACATGTAATAAACAACATTTTGCAATGCGTAAAAGAAATAAAGACTAGATAAAAGTATGTAATGCAATGTGATGTAACTGTTAGGAATACATGATAATGATCAGGCAGTAATTGTGTCCAAATAGATAATATTATCTAATACCTACACTTTATTATATATATTATACCTATTGGAACTTAATATTATAAACACATAATAATCACTATCAACTATAGAAGACTAGAAAAGAAGAACATTAATAAGAAGTTGAATGAGGTTTTTTTTTAAATATTGCGACATAAAAATATTTACCAGATGCAGCGGAACATGTCTATCTAAAATATTTCTCTCTTGTCGATCTTGTCTTACAGGATATGTTCTAGTTGCATGTAGAATAGAATTGCCGCAAGAAAAATATAATCTTCTATGACCAAAAGCAGGCAAAGATAAACTTCACTGATTGTGTTTGCTCAATCTTGAAGCAGTGTCCAACATTCCGTACAAAGCACACATTCTGAAGACAACTGCAATAAAAACCTTTAATGAAAAAGAGTGTTTTTAAGCTTTATGGCGTTATCTTCTGTAACATGAGTATGCACCAAGTTACGCCCTATAAGTGATCAAGAGTAAAATAAAGCCTTTTTTGGCCCAAATCAGGTGTTTTTTTGTTGTTTTTATTTGTTATTTCCTGTGATACAATAAATGTTTTCTTTTATTCTATAAAAATAATGTTCTGTAAGATGGTACGTCGGTGGAAATGGTAGTCATTAAAAGTTTAGTCAGGAAATAGAAGGTGTCTGTCATTCTTCGGTATAAATTCAAAGAGTAAAATAAGATCTACTTACCTGAGTAGGAGTTATCCACAACTGTAAAAAGATAATCATTGGAGTAGACGCTTGTTATATTATATATTAGTGTAGTTATGTTTTTGGGTATCCAAAATGAACAGCGTGACTGACGGTGTCAATCGGTCTCACTCGGTGTCACTCGGACATATTTTCACAATTAAATACACAGAGAATAAAGTTCACAAAATACAAAAATAAGTTTTACTTCTCAACAATCTCGACTCTCAAAAACACAGACGGCGGTCTTTTAAGTCATAAACATAATCGCTAACTCAAACAAAGATAATACTTTTTTTTGACGTTTAATATCAACTTAGACACTTAGCTTTTCAGATCTTTCGCTAATTTATTGTAAGGGGAATCTTAGACGATAACTTACAATTTCTTAAATTAAAAAAAAATTGGTTTATAACAAATGACTTTGAACATCTTCAAGTTTAGATTATACACATATATATAAATCTTCTAGACTTGCTAATTTACTTACTTGACTTAGTGTTTGGACTTTAATTTCTACACCCTGAATCTGTGAACCTAAGAACCCTAAGTAAACGTGATAATACGTGGTATCTGTCTCAGTATTTCTTACCACTAAATTCACTACGTCACAGTGACAGTATTTTTTCTAATATTCGTTCCTGACGGAACAGGCTAAGGTCTGAGACCATACTGCCTAGTCTAGTAGTACAAAGATAATACGCTCGCTAATAGAGAATACGTCAGTACAAACGTCAAATGCATAGATAATGGCTGCGGTCCGAATTGCACACACACATATCCTATAGTCATAATCGTGATATTCTAAATCGGAACGTAAATTATTGATGTGAGCGCTATGAGCGATTATGGCCTTATTCGGAATGCAGGGTTAGGCTGCCTTCCGTATTGAACTGTAATCGATTTGAGCGTGCTTATACGCGTACTGAATTGGCGTGAGCGCGATAAGGATGTGAGGCGCGACATGCACCATCTTGCGATAACGCCGACCATATCCTTTATTATTATCACCGTGAGCGCTGTCAAACATCTCTCAGCTGCCATAATCGTGATATTCTAAATCGGAACGCAAATTATATTGATGTTTGTGAGTGCTATGAGCGATTACGGTCTAACTCTGAATGTAGCCATAGTCGGTAGGAGTGGGCGTTGCGACGATGAACCGTTTTGTGTTCTGCGAGGATGAAACCGTTTTACGCCCTGGTTTCAAACAGTCTTTGTTGCACAAACCAGTCTTCGAATTATTTAGTGCGATTTTTTATTTTATGTCTATGAAAATACAGTCGAGAACGCAATGAGTCACCTATCTCGTCCGTCGCGTCGTCGTCCGTAACGATACACGTTCGTTTACAAAACAGTCCTTACAATAGAAAGTAAACTTTTTGCCAATGAAATACAGTCGATAATGTATTACCCACCAGTTGTCAATGCTGTTGTTTATGATGCGACGATCAAACCCGTTGATAGTTGTAAGAAACTACATCTATTTCACTCGACGAAAACGTAATTCTATTCCATGTTGGATAAGTTTCAAACCAGTTGCAACGACGACCGTTTTTTGCAACTGTTTTCGTCGTCGGGAAAACGGTTGTGTTTCGTCCGTCACAAATTCGACAACGACCAACCACTAATTAGACATGGGTCGTACCTACTTGCAAAATTGAGTACCAGGGCTTCTAAGTACGTCCACCTTTAGACACCAGCGGCAAAAACCAGGGCTCGAGATACTTTCAAGTATTTTCTTTCTGCATCGAAAATTGTTCCGTAAAGTCATACAAATATATAAAGAGTACAATCGCGTATTAAAAAAAAAAATCTTCCAAGCCTTGTTGAGTTGTTGGAAGAAAAATACTTGCAGAATAGAACATTGATCCATAACTTTATATCAATAAAGAGTACAATAGCGTTAGCAAAAAAAAAAAAACTTTTTTGGTTTGGAAGTATTTTTTTTTTTGCTAACGATTGTGCTGTTAAGAAATTGTTCCATGCGGTCTTACCGATAAGCATCATTGCAATTGCGAAAAAATATGCGACTATTGAAGATGATATGATTGAATACCTACGTAGTTTGTAAACATCGCTGTTCGAGAAGGCGCACGCCGCCCGAGCGCGGCCGAAGCGGGCCGAACGAAGCCACGTCACGAAACAGCGTCGAGCGGTACGAGCGTGGGTCGATGGAGCGAGTAGCCGAGTAAAATACTTTGAAGTCTCCAAGCCTTGTTGGATGAAAAAATACTTGCATAGAACATTGACCGTAACGTAATGTTAATAAGGAGCAGAATCGCGTTCACAAAAAAAAGACTTCCATAACTTTAAAGTAAAAATACTTGCATAGAACATTAATCCGTAACAGAATATAAATAAGGAGTAGAATCGCGTCGAGCGTCGACGGACCGAGCGATTAGCAGGGCCGAGTAAAATACTTTGAAGTCTTGCGAGTATTTCGGGTCGGCGTACTTGTAAGTAAATACCTGGTATAAAAACCTGGTTGCGTAAATACGCATCTTCCCTACCACTAACAGACAGAGGTTGGATGTGTCGGCCGGGATTTAGGGTTGTATCGACAAAACAAAATCTTTAGGGTAAGAAAATCGATTTTGTGTCAGCAATAAACCAAACTAAATCGATTTGGTGTACTGCTTTTAATTAATTGTTGCTGTTATTCAACGAAAGCAAAGCAAATACATTTATAATTCGTTTTGATTACACAAAAGAAACGTTATCTGGTTCGTTATCCACCCGACTTTGCCTAATTTTGTCTTGTTACCTGTCAATACTGATGAATTGAACTGGATCTACCTTATTCAAGAAAAAATACTAACTGTTGACTAGGCAGCATGGTCTCAGACCTTAGCCTGTTCCTTAAGGAAGGAACTAAAAAAAAAAATTGCCACCTGTCAAAATCCATAATAGTTTACGATAAAAAAGTAAACAAGTACCTATCCAAAATAATGAAATACTCTAAATATGACGCAGTGTTGTGCTCCAGACTGCAAAAATCAAGGGAGCCATATATTTCCAAAGGATCCAAAACGTAGAAAATCCTGGGAAAAAGCGTTGAGAATCAAAAACTTCAAAGCAACCAAGCACTCTGTATTGTGCTCTGCTCATTTTGTAGCTGATGATTATTTTGGCCAAAGTAATTATACAGCTAAGTGTGATTGATTCATAATAAATCGTGGTTTATCATTTTGGTTAGAAAATAATGATATTTATGTTATTTATTTCAGTGTATGAGCCTAAGGCTAAATTCTTCAAGAAAACTGCAGTGCCTTCAATATTTTCTACAAAATTAGAATCAACATCCGCAAAACAGCGTTTAGAACGCTTAGTAAAAAGGTCTCGGAGGAAATTAATGCTTGATGTTCCAACAACTCTCACTAGAAGCCCCCAAGAAAGCAATGAAACATGTTTATCCAATTTTCCTATGGAAATAGAATCATGCAATGAAGTGGAGATAAGTGCATGTGAAGTGCAAGAGAGTGAGGAGATATCTGAATGTGTATTTGTTTCTAAAGGTACACAAGTGGATATTGAACACATGTTTGGAACAATTCATAGATATAAAACTGATGATAAAGCTATTGAATTTTACACAGGATTTGAATCCTCTATGAAATTCTATTTTGTGTATTCTACCTTGAGCCCAGTAGCTCATAAAATAAACTATTTTGGAAGCAAAGTTATCAACCTTAGTACAGATCAGTTCTTTTTAACGTTAATGAAATTAAGGCAAAACAAGTGTATATTTGAATTGAGTAGATTTTTTAACATAAGCACCACAACTGTATCAAATATATTTATTACTTGGATTAATTTTATATATCAACTTTGGTCAAAAATAAATATATGGCCAGATACATATTTAGTTCAGTATTATATGCCAGATCATTTAAAAAAATACAATATTGATGTTAGGGTAATTTTAGATGGTACAGAAATTCATGTACAGAAACCAAAACATCCTACTGCTCAGCAGGCATCATGGAGTAGCTACAAGCACGGAAACACACTAAGGCCCGTATTACAGAACGTCACTCAATACTCAAGTATTACTTAAAACTAGATTCAAGCCATTTGATTGGTTGAAACTAGTTTTAAGTAATGCTTGAGTATTGAGTAACGTTCTGTAATACGGGCCTAAAGATACTTGTTGGTGCTACTCCAGGAGGCCTTTTGTCCTATTGCTCTCTGCACATGCAGGATCTGTAAGTGACAGACAAACTGTGGAAAGAAGTGACCTAATACAAAAGTGTGAAAGTGGTGATGTTATTCTGGCAGATCGTGGATACAATATCAAGATGTTTGCTGAAAGTAATGTTACTGTTAATATTCCAACATATTGAAAAGGTCAGACCCAATTACCAGGCTTAACAGTAATAAAGGATAGAAGTTTAGCAAGTAAAAGAGTACATATTGAACGGTTGATTGGTCTTACTAAAACCTATAAAATGCTTAAAAGTGAATTAGATCACAATTATATTCCTAAAGCAAGTAAAATATTTTTTCTTTGTGTCATGTGTTGTACTTTAAGAGAGTATAATGAAAAAATAAAAGACAAGGAATATTCTACCATGGTTTTATTAAAGAATCATAATTTTTATAAAAATATTTGTTAATTATTTCTGGTTTTAATTCTTATTCATAGAAATTAACAAGTCGTCGTATCATCTCCTTTATATATATATCATGTCTTTAAATAAAACAAACTGGATTTCTTTAAAAGTATAAATAATAAAATTACAGTATTTTCTCCCTGTGCATAATAATTGTCTTTGGATTTGTGTATAATAAGGATGGTTTCTTTTTAAAGAAAATTGCCCATTACTATATTCTAAATATGGTACAGTTACTGCATGAACCTTGCAGTATAAGGGCACTTGACCTCTACAACAGTCTCACCTATGAGCCCATCTGGAGAAGCTGCAAGGAAGGGGTATTGCAAGCATATGAATAGACCACACCTTTGTACATGTAACTGAAATTCCATTTCATATTTTTGAATTGCAATAGGCTCGTTCGTTTTGCCATGAACTACAGAGTGAGAGAAAATTTTCTTTGGATTGAATATTTTATCCAGCAAAAGTTTTTTTCCAGTTTTGACATGGCAAATTACATAGAACATGCTTGCTGTGGCCCTATATGATCTCAACTTATGCCAATCAATGGATTTATCTTGAACCCTTGTTAATAGCTCCACATTATCAATTTGCTCTTGGGTCATATTTTGTAATAATAAGCTGTCAAGAACATCGTCTTTGTAATCCATATTTGAATAGGTATGATCTTGTTCCAGGCCATAGGGATTAGCTGGTCTAAATGTTTGTAGTATAGGCATTTTTGTGTCTCCAAAGTTTATAGCTAAATTGCGAACATAATCATTGTAGTTTTCTATTCCGTCCTCCTTTGGCAATGGATCAAAGTTAACATTGACTCTTCTTTTTTTCTTACTGATGGCAAATGTTGAGCTTGAATGGGTGATTTGTAAAACACCTTGCTTGGATTTTTGAAAGTCATTATCGTTTGAGTACAAACCTGATGCAGGATAATAGTTTTGGAATAGACCATATTTTCTATTGCACAAAGTAGCACTGAAATATGTTTGCAGTGTGCTTCAATACCGCTGCCTGCCGCACATTCACAATAACATTGTTCAATGTTGCCTTCATTGTTTAGCAGAACATTTACTATGTAGACAATTTTTTTCATTTGGGCCTTGCATTGGCCCTGTATGTATGTGTTTGCACCTTCAACGAAATACCGTGCAGTCAACAAATACCTAGCTTTATACATAGCCTTTCCTTTTAGCTGAGCATTGACTCTGAAAGAAATAAAATTGCAATTTAGGCAATTTGGTAAGTCATGTAACATAGGAGGAGGTACCGTAAAATGGGGTGAATAGAATTCAAGGGGGGAATAGAAAAAAAAGCGAAACTTTTTACATTGCATTAATGTTCTCACTGTGCTACATGAAATTAGCTACATTTGATTTTTTTACATACGGCAATGTTGATTCTGTTATGGCAACATCGTCATTAATAGTGAAGTTGTTCCTAAATGCGAAAAATAATGTGTAAAAGTGATCAACTAACGGTTGCGATTTTGGGCTGTGTAAAACTTTTATTTCTGTTTGGTACTACGATTGAATTTCGCCATCAATACGAATTGTTGAAAAGTGTTTGTTACTTAACTATTGAGAAAACTTAAAGGTAAGCCAAATTAAGCATGATTTCTGTTCTAAATATGCCCAAAAGTTATGTCCTATAAATCGAATAAATTCGGGGTGAAAAGAAGACGCCTGAGGGGTGAAAAGAATCGAGTATGGGGGTAAATAGAAACGCGTTAAGGCTAAATAGAACTGCACGAGGGGTGATTAGCAATGCGTCTGGGGTGATTAGAATTGTTATTGCTAGGGCTGCCAACCAAAATTATACCTGATACATTTTTGTACTTACGTAGATTGTAGGTACCTAGTGACTGTTATTTTATGAAATACTTAGGTTATTGTTCATATTTTTATGACTATTGAAAATAATTGCGTATTTTGTTCGTTCAGATTATATTGGACAATGCCGCGTATTTATAAACCTGAACCTGGAGGCAAGCGCTATAAAAGGTATGACGAAAATGTTCTTAAGCAAGCGGTGGAAGATTATTTAATGGGTAATGATTCGATAAAAACAGTAGCTATCAAACACAATATGCATCCATCAGTGTTGTATCGTCACAGCAAAGGACTAGTCAAATCTCAAGGTGGGCAAAGAGCCCTTTCGTTGGAAACGGAAGACTATATCATCCAGTATATCAATGTTTGTGCAGAATGGGGATATCCACTGGACACACTAGACTTAAGATATATTATTAAAATGTACCTGGACAAGATTGGAATTACTCATAAGCGATTCAAAAATAATTTCCCTGGGCCCGATTTCATCCAATGTTTTTTAAATAGACATAAAGATAAAATTTCCCAACGGATATGCCAAAATATTAAAAGGTCTCGAGCTGCCGTGTCAGCAGAAATCGTAACAAAATATTTTGAAGAGCTACAAAAATCTTCGGCCAATGTTCCAGCATCAAATATCGTCAATTATGACGAGACAAATCTCGCGGACGATCCTGGGCGCAGAAAAATTATTACGAAACGCGGCACTAAATATCCAGAACGCGTCATGAACCACTCAAAGGCTACTGTTTCCTTAATGATAGCTGGATCGGCAGAAGGCGAGATTTTACCACCATATGTGGTGTACAAAGCCCAAAATTTGTACAACACATGGGTTTCTCACGGGCCTAGAGTTGCAAGGTATAATCGTTCGGCATCAGGATGGTTCGATGGTACCATTTTTGAAGATTGGGTACAATCCATCATTATTCCATTCTTCGCTGACAAACCGGGAAAAAAGCTGCTAATAGGCGATAATTTATCTTCACATTTGTCGGTTGACATGATAAAACTATGCAAAGAGCATCAAATTGATTTTGTGTTTTTACCGAGCAATTCAACACACCTAACTCAACCTCTCGATGTAGCCTTTTTTAGGCCTATGAAGGCAGCCTGGCGGCAAATACTTCTTAAGTGGAAGAAAACCGATGGCAGCAATGAGACATGTGTGCCAAAGGGTTGCTTCCCTAAATTATTAAAGAAATTAATGGAGGTTATACAAGAAAATGCTGAGTCTAATTTAAAAGTGGGTTTTAAAAAAACTGGTATCTATCCCTTAGATTCTACACAAGTGCTATCTCGAATACCAACACAGTCGACCGATACCAATAGACATAGGGAAGCAGTGGATGAGTCTGTACTAACTTTATTAAACGACATGCGATATGGTACAATGGGTGTGAAAGAAATAAAAAGAAAGCGGAAACTTGATGTGGTGGCAGGAAAGAGTGTCAGTGAATCTACTGAGGATTACGTAGACTCGGAAGCAACACCCGGCCCGAGTACATCAAAACCGCAAAGAAAAATAAACAAGCTTAATAATTCAGTGGAAAAAGAAAATCTATTGCCTAAAGAAACAATAAACATTAAAAAAAGTATTAAAGGAAAAGGAAAGGGTAAGAAGACAAAGAGAGAGACAAGCACGTCGATAGGCGAATTATATGACATCAGAGAGGAAAACATGGACATAGGCAATGCATTTACAGATAAACCAAATGATAATATAGACATCAATGACCCTGTGATGGATATGCCTGTATATTTTGAAGCTGACTTGGAATGTGGAGGAGAGCTAACTATTGAAAATTGTCCACTAAGTGATGCGTTAATAACAAACCCTACAGGAGCAGCTGAAAATATCGAAACTGGTCTAAATAATGTCTATGAGTCTGATCATGATGGTCAATCAAACTGTCCATTAGGAAATAACGGAGAAGAATATTCTGTAGCAGAAGTTATAACTAATGCTTTACCAAAGATAAACAAGGAGAAAATAAAGATAATAGAAAATATAAACTTTTTAGAAACTCGCAAAAATATTAGTTATGTTAAGAAATATAAAAAAGCTTCCCCTGAAGCGCCTATACTAATTTTAAAGAAAACTGCAAGGCCGAACAAGTATTATAAAGATGATGAGGCTATTCTAAAAGACTTACTAGATGATAACACTTAAATATAGTATTATCATCTAGTAACTCCAGATAATATTTTAATAATTACTTACGTACTGATGATTAGAATAAGTTAACTTCATTTTTTGACTTTATTTATTTCACATAGGTTTTGTTTTTTGTTGATTTTATTTAGTTTCTTTGCTAATTATAGACTTCACATCATATATTGGCATAGGCCAATATATGATGTGAAGTCTATAATTATATATATTAGTTTATATTTATGCTGAAGCAAAGGACAATTCTATAACTACTTGTGTACCTATGTATGCTTCTATAAGCATACATACACAAGTAGGTATTTAGAAGGAATTGTTCACTTTATAAGATCGTTTATTTTTTTTAATAAGGATGTTTATTGGGTAAAAATATAATAATTCTTAATATTTTTTGATAATCTGACTGACGGAATAAACAGTGTTTTTTCTATAAAATACACTGTTATGTTTATTAAAAGTTTTTTATACTGGTGTTTTGCTCTAATTGTGTTGCATTAAAAATGTAATTTACCAGCCCTGTTGTATTTTTTGAATATTAATGGTCAAAGAATAAATAATTTGTAGGTACTAGATCCATAAATACATTTTGACAACCCTAGCATTTTTTTCTATTGACCCCCTTTTCGACTCCATTCACCCATATCGCGGGTAAATAGAAAACGCGTACATATTGTAATTTATTAAATAAATGAGAAGGAAAATAAGTTAATCTTTAATTGAAAACTGTTTATTACGCTTTAACTCACAAGACACTGTAACTGTTACTTTCCGAAATTGATAAAAACATACTAAAATTTCGATCCAAAAGTTGAAATCCTTTCTATTCACCCCATTTTACGGTACCTACTTCAATATTAGTCCTAACATCTAAATATAAAGGTATCACTAAAGACATGTCACAAGAATTTTATAAATGAACTCACCTTTCTAAGTACGACTGTATTTCTTGCCTATTGAGAGCATGAATCGGCGAATCGGTATTAATGTCTTTGAAAGAAGAAGTTGGTGGGCACCGATATTGTGGGTCACTGAGAGATGTACTAGGCCCTGGGTTGGCATTAAAATTAAAGTTTCAGTCGTATGCTTCTTATCTGAAAGTCAAAAACATACAGCTTATTAGATTTGAAAAGAATTATTTATCAATATAACCTTAAAATTATTTATTGCTTACCGCTCAATCAAAACTGGTTTTTTCCCTGTTGTTGATGCATTTCTAGTACGTAACTCCGCTTTTAATTGTGAAACAGTCCAAAAAGTATATTATATACCTAGACAAAATTATTCGAAAACAGTATTAGCAAATCACATAAACGTCAACACAAACTACAAGGCAGTCGATGCTAGCAACATCTACGTCGACCTTTGAGTTTTTCTCCCCAATAATCTTTTAAATTATGATTCTATTCTATTATAATCAAGTTTTTTTTTATTAATGTAGAATCGGCGAATTATAATTTTTTCACTGTGATCATGACACTTTAAAAAATCGAGATTATGTTGATCTTAACATGTGAAACGAAACGTCATTTAAAGGGAGTAAAACAATATGCATACTTTTAAGCACAAAAGTAAATTCCCGCTTCAAAAATCAAATCCCCAACGTGTAATGTCGTAAAAAATTATGAAATGAATTACTATAAACTTTTGGTCTTGATGCGCGAGACTTTTTGGTACCAACCTTGGTCATTCTCCTTTGGCAGAGATATAGCCTAGGATATGGAGAAGGACATAGGCTACTTTTTTACGCGATAAACGACATCTACGCGGGCGGAGCCGCGGGCAAAAGCTAGTCTTATATAGGTCTACAGAAAAGTCCGCGATGGCATATGTCTATCTAAGGATAACATACTATATCCATTTTATTGTCTTTTTGTAGGTATTTGTTGTCTTTAGATAGTCGGAACATACTTATCCTTTTTGTCCTGGTAGGTAGTATATTTCCGTGGGAGAATTTCCGACATGCACGCGGGCGAAGCCGCGGGCAAAGGCAGTAGTGAAAGTATATACGGCACTTATAACAGAAAACAATTTTAATTTTTTTTGTCTGCTCTCTGTCTGTCGGTCTGTTTGTTTCGGCTAATTCGAAATGGCTGGATCGATTTTGACGGTACTTTCACTGGCAGATAGCTGATATTATAAGGAGTAACTACTTTTATTTTTGACAAGCTACTGCCAGGATTTAAAAAAAATTGTCACATTACAAACAGATTTTATTTATTTGTATAGAAAAAGCCACGCGGGCGAAGCCGCAGGCAGCTGTAAGTTCAAAAAATAAAAATAATGATTTTATTTTGAAACGTTTACTTTTATTATTGTTTTACTTGCGTTATATTTGAGCTTTACTGATTGTTTTCGGACTTAAACGGAGCACTTTTTCATGAAAGGATCACACAAAACGATCTCTCTTATCTCTCAACTTGGCTTCTCTGTTAGATTTCGAAGAAAACTAAAAACTCGCCTATTTGATTTCTGATTTTTATTACAACGTCCTTAAGCTATGGTTCGACTTTGTCTATTGCCTGACTTCAATATTCAGTATAATGTTGGCACCTTTCCCAGAATCAAATTCTCAATAAAAACAATTGCTAATCAAATTATTTTCTTTTTGCTCGCAGGAAGTCGAGGTATACAGGATGGCACAGTCAATGTCAGAGAATTGTGCAATCAGCTCAAGTACTGGCAGAGGATACGGCAAGACTTGGAGCGAGCCAGGTAACATTACACTTTGGAATACAAAATCTTTGTGTTCTTTCCATAACGAAGCACAGTTGTATGGAGGGGGGAGGGAAAAGTCCTTAACGCGAAATCTACAGGGTTACTGCAAAGCGGTCTCGATAAAATGATCGTTAATTTGTAATCCATAAGAGCCGCATGTCCCACTCTGCTGTTACTATCTTCCCGTGTCGCCGACACATATTTGGATGCAGTTCTACATTTAGTTAAAAGTCAAAGTAAAGTAAAAGGCACTTTAGAACGTCAAAAATTACAAAAATAATTAATTGATTCTAGTTGCCCCTTCCAAAAGGTATATATAGACGACACGGCGCAGTGGTTAAGCGATTGACTGCTGAGCTGCGTGTCGCGGGTTCGATTCCCGCACGGAACAAATATTTGTATGACCTACAAGTAGTTGTTCCGGGTCTGGCTGTTTGTGTATGTGAATTTAAATGTTTGTAAACGCACCCACCATACAGGAGAAATTAATATATATATATATATTAAACAATATATTCAGATAGACATTAATTGATAATTATATGTGAAGTCGACGTACCTAGAATAAAATTACTATACCACAATAGGTAAAAAGAATGAAAAGTGAAGTAATGAATGATAGGCAAATTAATTATGCGATAAATACATGGTGCTCACATATTTACAAATATTGTAAAAAAAAGATTATTTTGTATTTTAACAAACATATAATAAGTCAGTGTGTGAGTTAAAGTATATTAATCACAGAAAATCAAATTAATATCATACAAATTATAATACAGGGTGTAAGGGACAGCCCTCCGCAGACTGATGGGGAGAATTCAGTATATCATACTATGATGACCGGTACATGAAATTATTTCATTACCATTATGGGAATCCAATAAACCTGATTTTTTTTATTACCTCACACGCAATGTATCGTTACCGTGGCAAAACGCACGTAGCGAACGGCAGCGCAGCGAGTGAGTTCGATGAACTCTGTAGCTAGGCAGAAAGTGAACAGCTAATTTCGCGCGTCGTTCGTTAGAGTATTTCACCATCCATTACTGGTTTATTTTTATTTTAGCTGTTTTATTTACATAAATGGAGTGCTGTGTATAGAGGATGTAATTTTACATTGAAATAAAGGAATAGTAACTGAAAAAAACGATTAATAAAATTAAAATTTTCATGACCAAATTACCGGTGGCATATGATTTAAAATAAGGAGCTGAATGCACCCTGTTAATTTGCGGAGAGCTGTCCCTTACACCCTGTATATACAGTTAAATTAGCAACCAGTTTGATTTTGATTAGACTAACAAGGACTATGGGCGTCTGCCGAATGTCTGACTCTCCCGCTTTTCAGTCACTTTGGTCGCTTAGCTTTATAATACTTTTTACCATACCGTACAGGGCCGTTATCATGTTCACTTACTTAAATACTTTCCACCAGATTACTCTGCGAGCTAGTACGGAAACGCGAGCGTCTAAAGGCAGAATACACGCGCGTGTGGGAGCGCTGCGTGCTTCACTCGCTGCAGCCTGAACGCGCTGCGCTGCACAAGTTACTGCGCATGCTGAGACAGAAGGATGCCAGCGATATATTCACTGAGCCTGTGGACCTGCAAGAGGTATTTATTTATGTACACACAAAATACTTGACAGGACAATATATTACAATATGTTATCTAAAGGCGGATTAGTCACGCGTGTTGAAGCTGTATACTTTACTATACCCAAAGTCTCAAATTCAGATAATTTATATAAACAAAGGGGATAACATATCAAAAAAATATCTTCGTAATGGTAATTCACATAAAATGGCGAAAAAAAAAGGTTCCATTTTCTTTTAAGTACTGAATTTAAGAAATAATAATAAAAAAATAATCATACCGTAATTATTTTTATAAATTTTCGGTTTTAAACAAAGTTATTAAAAAAAGGAGATTTACTGGTAAAAAATATTTTATGATACTGGTAACAAAGCAGGAGATCCAAACATTTTCACATTTTTTACATCTTCAACAACACTAATATTACAACTATCATTCATAGATTCATATTGTATGTAGCATATCTAGCCACATTTTGGATGAAACGGGCTGTAAATTGTTTCGAGTGGAAACCGATTTTGGGACGCGTACGTCTACGTTTTGGACTTAAAAGGGCTGATTATGACGATCATAGGCCGTGTCTCCGACACACTACATAAAACATTGTTTGGCCATGGTATTTTGTTTGCATAGTTCTTATAATTAATTCACTTTAATTTCATAGATGATTATTTACAAGAAAAAAATAATTTTTTGCTCTACTGTCCTGTCATTTTGACAGTGACAATTCTTGACATTATTTTGGCCAGCTGTCAAAAGAAACTGAAGTTTTGCACAGCTCAGATGCGACGATGACAATCCCATCGTGCTTTTACAAATAACAACTTCTAAACTAAATTATCTAAATCTAACAAAATAATACTGGATTTCTTATCTATAGAGTACTAGCTTCTGCCCGCGACTTCGTCCACGTAAAGTTTCGGCCCACAACCCACCCCGTCGTGTCGCATTTACTTCGTTTTCGCTTAGCGTTCTTTCCGACATTTTGTCGTTTTGCCTTGGCTTCTTGGCTTCCTTTTGGCTTCTAAGGGCCTTCCTAAAGAATTGGGCTATAGAATTTTTCAATTCGAACCAGAAGTTTTTGAGATTAGCGCGTTCAACCAAACAAACAAACTCATCAGCTTTATTTAGTATAGTTATAATATTTTTGCTGCTTCAGAAGTAGGTTTATCTAAAATACCATGGAACATTCAAACATCCATTACCGACAATTTTATCGAGTTGAGAAGTGTTTCTTTTGTTTGTATATCAGCATTCCACCAACACTGAGATATTTTCTTAATCTAGAACATTTTCCTTCAGGTGCCAGACTACAGTACCATAGTGAAACACCCGATGGACCTGAGCACTATGGGCAAGAAGCTGGACCGCGGCGCGTACGCTACCATAGACGATATAGAGGCGGACTTCAAACTCATGATAGAGAACTGTCTCACCTATAATAATAAGGATACGGTGTTCTACAAGTAAGTTGTAAATCAAGTATGTGATAAAAGCCTTCATGTTAATTATTTTGGACCTCACTAATTGTTTGATATAATGATAAACTGTGGGACTAAAGTAGCGAAGAGAGGAATTATGCCGATTCTACGCCATTTTGCTGATATTTTGTTACCCGATATTTGTATTCCGCTTTGATGAGAGAACACATAACTAGGTTGCTAGGCCAATGCCACAAAGATGCTTACTGCCACATAAAATGTCATCATATACAGTTACTGCAGAACTTTCTAAAACACATTTCCCTATAAAACACTGCAAAAACAACTGTATTGTGGCGACATCTACAACGCCACATGCGAATTACGCATCAAAGACCTGACGTCACAAATCCTGCATTGCGAAATCAGGGGCCTTACTCCCGAAAACGATTCGAGTTTGATTTTGATCCCGATTCGAACTACTACTTGCTTCTCATTTCTGGGGCCTTACTCCCGACAGCATCGAGTTCTGAATCAATCGAATTGGGTTCGAATTAAATTCCGATCCATACCCTCGAATCCGACACTAGCGCACGATCGTGCGGTGGTTCGAAGCGAAACTAACTTCGGTCAGTTTTTAAGTTTTAAATCTAGTTCGGATCAGAAACGAAATCAAATCGGAATCAAAATCAAACGCGAATTGTTTTCGGGAGTAAGGCCCCAGAGTTTACCGCTCGACTAGCATATATACAACATCCCGACATCAACCGTCGGGCAATTGACCACCAGACACAACACCCATCTGGTCGGAGAATCCTCCCTTTTCTATAGAATATGAGTGAAGTTTGCACCCTGTTCCTCATCATTATCATCATTCAGCCGGAAGAGGTCCATTGCTAGACCTAGGCCTCCCCCAAAAGGGGGGAATTTTCCATAATCGCCACGCTTGGCAGGCGGGTTGGCGATCGCAGTATGGAGTTAAAAATGCATTGAGAACGCTGCTGCCCATTCTCTAGTAAGTCCCTTAGTCGCCTTTTACGACACCCACGGGAGAAAATGGGGTTCCTCATACCTCTATAGTATACTACTATGCAAAACAAAAAACTACTTGCTTGGGATTTTCTTTGCGCTATTTCTTCGTCCCAGCTTAAACTTGTTCTAGGGTTTTTGGTGCTATTTATTTGAATACAAATTTTGTTTCCCGTTTCCAGGGCTGGCGTAAAAATGCGCGAACAATGCATACCGATATTCCGTCAAGCACGCCGTGATGTTCGCGAAGCTGGCTTGCAAGCGCTGTGTGTGGGTACTGACGGTAGTCCATGCCCGCCCGAGAGTCCGCACCGAGCTGAGCCCAGTCCTAGAAGGAACAGGTATGGATAGGTTAATAGGTTTCGCCATATAGGGTGTATCTATTCAAACACGAAATATTTTAAGAAATACACCTATAGGTTGTAAAGAAGCTATGGATAATTAATTGATGATTAATTATCAAAAGGCACCGCTCTCGTGCCGCCACCGACGCCGCGTCCGGGCAGGTCATTCATAGAATAAAAAAAAAAAAAGTTTTTTTTGCAAAATGTCTCAAGCAATTTTAAAATTATAATAATTATGTAAAAATATAAAACACTTAGATAACATTTTATTTTTGGCTGCTATGGCTTTTTTACTACCTATATATGTTTCTCTTAAAATATTTCGTGTATGAGTAGATACACCTCATATAATTAGAAACAGTAGGCCTAGTGTAGATTTGTTGGCGGTTTTCTATTTTGTCAAGTACCTGGTAATTGTTGAAAGGCCTACACTGTCCTCCCATACCTATTATCACTGTTATTTAATAATATTGTAAAGCCAATTATTTTTAAAAGAGTAACCGTGGAGTTTCTTGCCGGTTAAGTGCCCATGTAGGTTTATGTGAAATAAAATATTTTGATTTTGATTTTGAGTCACTCGGCAGTGTTAATTACTTTTTATGTTATCATTGTAAATAATTTGAGGTAAAAGCTTCATTTATCTCATTAAAATGTACACTCTCGTTTAAAATCGATCATCAACACTATGTTAACAAATAAAAATAAAATATAACTAGGAAAAAAAAAAACACTATCTTTAGTACTGGCAGTCGGACGACTAATTAGAAACAAAGTGACCACCACTGTATATGTGGCAGGTAGATATAATTCGAATTTACAAACAGCGCCGTCTGTTTACATAAGCGCAGCGTTATGCAAAATGCCTATACCCAAAGTCTCAAATTCAGATAATTTATGTAAACAAATGGGATAACACAACAAAAAAATATCTTCGTAATGGTAATTCACATAAAATTGCGAAAAAAGAGGTTCTATTTTCTTTTAAGTACTGATTTTAAGAAATAATAATTAAAAAGTAATCATACCGTAATAATTTTTATGAATTTTCGGTTTTAAACAAAGTTATTAATAAAAGGAGATTTTCTGGTATAAAATATTTTATGATACTGGTAACAATGCAGGAGATCCAAACATTTTCAAATTTTTAACATCTTCAACAACACTAATATTACAACTCTCATAAATAGATTCATATTGTAAGTAGCATATCTAACCACATTTTGGATGAAAACGGCTGTAAACTGTTTCGATTGGAAATCGATTTTGGGACGCCTACGTCTAGCACTGGGCTTTAAAGGGCTGATTATGACTATCATATACCGTGTCTCCGACAGACTACAAAAAACATTGTTTGGCAAAGGTATTTTGTTTGCATAGTTCTTATAATTAATTCACTTTAATTTTACCGATGATTATTTACAAAAACATTTAATGATAAAATGTTTTGCACCACTGTCCTGTCATTTTGACAGTGACATTTCTTGACATTACTTTGTTTACATAAATTATCTGAATTAGAGACTTTGGGTATAAGCGTTCGAACCGAGTGCACGCTCGCCTGGAGCTTGGCGGGGCGGCGCGTGCGGCGTTCGTGTTAAACACATGCGCACCCTCGCGAGTGTCCTGAGTGGCTGGGAGTGTGTTTGTTGCGGTGAGCGAGGCGACGAGAGCGGCCGCCCGTGCAATTCAAACCAGTTTGTGTTTGCGTAGAAAACTCTCCACACAGCCTTCTTTGTTTAATTATCGAGTTATAAAAATATTTTAGCCACACATTTTCTTTTAAATACATATCAATAATATTGTATGACCCCGTCACCATAATGAAAAATGTGACCGGCTCACACGAACGCTAAGCGTGCTCTAAGGCCATTTTCTTGCACGCAACGCTAAACGCCCCGTCGGACGACTTTTCACTTAGGCCGTACACTAAGGCAAATTGGGAACTTGTTCAATTTTTATAATTTCGACATGCAGAAGCCCCGTCCAAATGGGTTAGATTAGGTTAAAACTGACCAATACGGCCAACGCCTTGAGAAATAGATTTACATTTTACCTTATGCATTTTGCAAAACCGCGAGCGTTTGTAAACAGACGGCGGCCGTTTGTATAATGACGAATTATATTATCTGCCTGCGATATTATAAAGCACTTTGGAGAACTGTCAAAACTACAATTAGTCAATTTTTTCTTGGATTTCACGATTGTTTTTCTCTGTAAGCTATTCCCTAAAAAGTCTTTGCCAAAACTTTGCATCTAGAAAAGCGATAAAATTATTCCATTTAAATAAAACGTGTCTGTCTGTAGGCCTATGTAAGGCCTAAAGAAAAGTGTATGGACGGGCCATTGGAACATCCACTTTAATGACTTGGTTATTGGCTTGTTCATTTTTGGCCCACCCGATACAGATAAATAACTAATGTAGGGATACTGTTTTTTAATTGTTTTCCCCATGTCATATTAATTTAATGAATTTGAAGCAACTTCTCAATACTAAAATGGGACACATTGATATGGACTTCAGCCTTTTTTTTAAACCATTTACTTTATTTCCAGCAGTTAGCATAGCAACATTGGTGATTTTATTATTTATTTTTATTTTATTAAAACTCACTATTTATGCTCAAGTAAAAATAACCGTACAAAGGCGGACTTAACGCCTTGAGCAAGGCGGACTTGATAGCCTTAGGCTTAGGCAGGGCGGACTTAATGCCTTAGGCAGTGTTCCCTGTTAAAACCCACACTGTAATTTTATAGAATGAATATTGTATTTTCCAGTATCGCTAGTCCACGACGCGCCAGTCCGCCTCGTCGCAGCGTAAGTCGCGCTGCAAGCAGGCCACGCTCCAGTAGTGAGAGTGAACGAGAACGGACGCCAGGTAAACTATTTTTAACTATAAATAATTCAGTTTGGTAATTTGTAAATTATATATTGAGAACAGTGGGCTTAGCACGAACGCGGAATGGAGTAACCGTAACTTAAAGAACGATTTAAAATTGAAAATACTCGTTACGCTCATAATATTGACTTAGTGTTATAACTACAGTAAAATCTCGGTAATCTGGCACTTCAATACACCGATACGTCCAGTAATCCGGCACAGTATTAGTTAGCATTTTTTTTATTGCTAGGTGAAACCGTAAACACGAGATTTTCGCTGATAATTCAGTTTCACACACTTGGACAAAAGAAAATGTAGTTTGTACACAAGAAGTGATGGTTCTCAGATATCTACGTGAGAAAGTTTTTGACGTGACTACGTCTAATAAATCGATGAACGCCGGCTGCATGCACGAAAATGTCCCGTTACGCTCATTTTCCCGTTAGGCTCATTGTCCTGTTACGCTCATTGTACGCTTGCGCCACATCAATGTTTTTTTATGACGTTGTCACGTTAAACTATCGTCCGTAAACCAACTTTACAGACAACCAATTTTTTGACGTGACAACGTCTAATAAATCGATGAACGCTGCATGCACGAAAATGTCCCGTAACGCTCAATGCCCGCTACGCTCACTGCCCGTTACGCTCACTGCCCGTTACGCTCACTGTCCTGTTACGCTCAATGCCCGTTACGCTCGTTGTCCCGTTACGCTCATTGTACGTTATGACGTTGTCACGTTAAACTATTTTCCGTAAACCAACTTTACAGACAACCAATTTTTTTATACAAGGGCTGGTAGGCAAAAAACAAAAGGTTATTTGGCATTATTTTCCCATATTCCACTAATTCGAATTTTCCACTTATCACTCTTGTGTCTGAATTAATGTCGGATTACCACTGAGATTGTACTATATTCATATCTATGGGTGATACTAATTGTTTTTGTCGCAAAACTTAAAACGAAAATACATGGATTCAAAAATCGTTCGGATTTACGTTACGTTTTCGTTGCGTTTTCGTGCTTGTCGCTCTGATGCCGTATACGATAGTGTAAAAGTACATTTTTCAATGCGAAAAGAGGATGGCGCTACACCTACTGTAGCTCCATCTCTGTTTTCATTTCAATAGAACTACAATTGCTTTTTCAGACCGGACATATCGCAGATTTTTTTTTTACGTGTTGAAAATTAAAAATTGGGTAATAGGTGAACGGAGTAAAAGCATAATATGGCATAGAAATTTTACATTATAAAAAAAAAAAACACATAACTTAGAAAGAATTTGATCTATCAATAAATACACACACACATTCACATTTGAAGAAAAACTTTTCATACTAGAACCTTAAAAATAGAAAAAAAAAACAAATTCAAATCATACGCATCCTAATAAATACGCGGAATTTATATCCGGAACGTTTACAATCTCAATGGTACTAAGCAAATATTCTCGTGTATGGCTTCTATTCACACAATACACTATATTATTTTCCAGACGGCAAAAAAGTCATCCGTTGTACGTTGCGAAATTTTGTAATAAATAATTAAATATGTGACGTGTGGTTTTTATAGAGAGACGTAAAGAACGCAGTGTGTCAAGGGCTCGCAGCGAGAGGCGACAATCCAACGCGATAAAAGACTCGGATGATGAAAATATCGCTGTAAGTACTATTTGACTTTATTACTATACTATACTATACTCAACACTCATCTATTTCAAGTCTCAGGTACCCTTGGGTACAGTATTTTTACCGTCCGAGACACGGGCGAAGTCGGAAGAGTGTGTGTATGTGAGTTATGTGCTGACGCTACTCGTCTTCACGTACACATTCACAGCGTGCTTGTATACTTGGTTACCACAAGTAAAGCGCGCGTCACTTCCTGAGATAAAAATATTTTACACATGTAAAGGGATAGTTTATGCTAGACCGTTCGATTTGTAGGGCCCAAGACTCTGCAGGGACACGGACGCCACACGGTGTAACAGGAACTGATTCATATAAAATGTTTGTGAAGTTTTGGATCCGTGCCACGTCTGCAACTCGTACATGGCACGGCTCGCGCATGCTACGGTCTAGCAAATCATCCCTAAATATCTGTCAAACACTTGTCGTTAAAAATTTTCTGGATGTATGAAAATCTTGGCTTCTACATTGTTCTCATATGTATAACTTCAACATGAATGATGTAACCCATATTTTGTTTTAAAAGAGTGTCCGTGGAGTTTCTTGGCCAGGGAATATACTCCCTGGCCGCGCCACCTTCGTTTTTGTAAACTATGAGGCACACCTGGACATAGAATACACGAAAGAATTGTACCGAAATTGTTCTTTTCCGTACGCTAAAAAGAGATTGGATAATTTAATTACTTCAGAAATTATAGCCTTCCGTTGGTGGCGCGGCCAGGGAGTATACTCCCCAGCTGCGCCACCAAAACTTCATTATATTTCATTATTCGTTGAGGTACAATTTTTTTCATTACCGTTACCGAATAGTACATAAACGGTACAATTTATCTAGAAACATGTTTATTATTTTCCACTGTGGCGCGGCCAGGGAGTATCACACGTCTCCTCTGGGCCAGCACTGCTCTCACTACTAATCTTTAGTTTAATAATAATGATTTGATCAGTCGCACCGCGCCAGCTCTCCCGCAGCGGCTCCGTCGGCACGCAAGGCGGGGCGCGGACGGGCGCGGGGCCGGCCGCGCGGCCGCGGGCGGCGCGGCGGGCGCGGGCGCGCCAGTGCGCACGCGCAGCGGATCCGGGATAACGGTACGACTATTTCATTATTTATAATTTATTTCATTATTTATAATTTATTTAATTATTTATAATTTATTTAATTATTTATAATTTATTTAATTATTTATAATTTATTTAATTATTTATAATTTATTTAATTATTTATAATTTATTTAATTATTTACTTATTTTCATTTCAAGGTACAAACATCTGTGTAGCCCCTTTTTTTTTTGATGGAAAATTATCAAATAACTTCTCCCGCTCTGGGCGGAGCGGGACGGGAGGGACGCGTCAGACTTTTACTAAAACCCACCCGTGTTCCTTCAGTTGCCTGTGTGCCAGGGCCACGGTATCTCTTTCGGACAAACCCGAAACCCTGGCAGGATCTGTGTAGCCCTGGCTCTTGTACTGTATCACAAGAGCCAGACCTCTCAATTCACAAGGAATGTGTTATAGAGGCGCGATAAACAAAAATGAGATACGTTATAGTTATGGCATGCATTAAAATGTAAATTTAAAAATTAATATACAAAAGAAAAACGAGCAATGGTGAGATAGGAAATTATATTATGACTAAGAAAACATTCTACAGGGAGGATTTTTGAGACTGTAAGTGAGGTAATCACAGCGGCCTGTTTCTCTTTCTAATGAAAGTGAACTTTGTTGAAAAATGTTCACAAACTACTTTTTGAATTTTTATTTAGTTTATCCTCGTTCATTTCAATACGAAATGTATGGGAAAAGTTTTTTGCGATATGTGGCTTTTCTATTTCTCTTATGTTGGTTCAGATCCTTATAGGAAACTACATAAACAGGGTCAAATTAAATAAGCTAGCGAAACTCCGCAGATGTTATAGGTATCGATATCTTAACATAATCACACAATTTTTTTTTATTAATATGATGTTTTTTTGGAGTCATCAACCATAGGTAGTGTACTGGAAATATCTGTTTTCTTTGTATAAACTTCACAGGATGGGTCATATCTAAACACGGAAATCCCGGAATAATATAATGTCGTTTAAATCCGAGGATTTAAAAACCACGAATTATTCATTGGACTTTATTTATAGTTACAAATTATTGATTTCCAATAAATAATTCGCGGTTTTTAAATCCCGGGATTTAAACGTCATTATAATTATTCCGGGATTTTAAAGGAGGTATTATCCACTCTATGTTACATCCTTCCTCGAAGTTTAGGTAAATTAGCTCTACCTATTCCGATCTCTGGTCATACATACTAGTTTTCGAAAATCTGTGACCACAGAGTACAAAGAGTACAAAAGTAGTAACCAATACTGTAGGTAATACATTTTAACTACTTATTGGTAATTGACTATTGATAGGTTTATTTTTTGCCTTTTATTTGGTTTTGTTGTTGAAAAACCTTACACAAGGGATAAAGGGGACACACCAAAAGAAAGACCATTCTAAGGATTTCAATAATACGTTTATTATCCTTTTCTTGATATATTGGAAGGTATGTTTAACTAATATAACGTGAGATGTGTGATCCCACTCAGGCTCAAAGAGTAGTACAGTCACTATGAGAAAGTAAGGATTTCAGTCGAAGTTGGTAAGGGTGGGCTCGGATAGTGGAAAATATTATTTATGAGTTAGAAAGAGAAAGACTAGTGTTTGTTTTCGAAAAACGTTTTCCTGTAGCTAGAACGATTTAGATTATATAAACTTGCCCTTACTGTCCAGTCTCAAAAACCACCTTGAGTATTTTTTTAATAATTCGCGTCCACTTAGACGAGCTTATGATAAGATATTTATTTGTCCAAAATATCAATATACACGCACATACGTACTTTGTACTTTATTTAAAATATATTTTGCCTTCTTTAAAATATTGTCTGACCACAATGTAAAATTCAGATTTACCAAAAATTCATTGTTATTGTTGGGGATTACAATTACACTGAGCCCTCGTGGGGGATTATGGCCCACTCCCTCTCACCAAGATGGGGGCCCTGTATCCATTATAGGCTGATTATACATAGGCTATTGTTGTTGATAAATCGTCAATCTAACTTACAGATACCCCAACATCAGGTTCCGAGACACCAGTGCCTCCAAAGCCAGTTGAACGCACCCTCAAACTGGCCACACCAGAGAATTCACCAGTAAAACAACCAGAGACAACGCCAAGTTAGTAAACAACCTCCTTTTATGTTCAGTGCGATTTGTTCAGGATCCGCCTTGACAGACCAATCTTCTCCATTGTCTGTGATATTTTGACAGATAGTATTTTTATGTCATGAACAAACACACCTGCTATTTTTTTTATAAATAATTTTATTATTATAAAACATACTGTTTTGTTTTTTTTTAAATTATATTTGTTTTCTTTTTTAATATTAAATTTGTTTTTTTATTTATGAACGCCAAAGATGAGCACCACTGGCTATGTGCGATATCAGCAAGACTAATGTAATTTTTTTTAATAAATAGCCGTCGGTATTTTGACGCGTACTATGCAGGGTTTTGTGAAAAATTTGTTATTTTTTTTACTTCGGTTTACATAGGTGACATTAACCGGTTTATTACTCACCTCATTGTTATCAAAATACTTGTAATAGGTGCGAATGTTGCCAGTTACAGGCCTGGGGCTCATGGGTGCACTTAGGAAGCCCACACTGCTGGTGTCGCCATCTACCGTCGCAGCGCCACCCAAGAGCTTCGGCTCTGATGGTAATTATAATCTCTTCTTTCTTTCACACTTCAATTGGTAACTACACTATAATCAATTTACTATTGCAGAAAAAAACCTTGATTTTTGTTTTGTTTGATTGGTTTTATGTAATTAATTCCGAAAAATGGATTTTAATGAAGCAATGTCCTGAAAAAATCTGTGCTATGGCTGAAAGAAATGTAACAAAAGAAGATTAAAAAATGCATTTGCTCAGAAATGATCCTCATGCCCTCCTCATTCTCTCCTCTTGCATTTGCTCCTTTCTATCATTATTTTTTGGATTCTTCAGCCTAAATCAACTTCTCTTTGAAATTTATTTTACTTTTAAAACATTACAAACAGCGTCGTTGCCGACCTTATCAGCCAGTCTGGGTCGTTCGAGCTTAGAGCCATCGCCAAACAAGAAAAGTCGCGGCAGACCCCGGAAACAAGATAAGGACAAGTCCACATCCTCACCAGATCTGTTTAGGTACATTATACTAGACGGAAATATCTGTAGACCTTGAAAAAATAAGTTTTTTTCTTCTGTAACCCGATTTTTATTAATACAAAATAATATAAGATAGTAAGATGACTCGTTCAGAATCTTAATAAAAACGGGTCCATAGATATTTTTGGTTATTTTTATTGCACGATTTTGATTTTGATCTCTAGCACAATTTTGTGGAGTGGGAGAACGCTACTGAAGGCAATAAAAGTATGTAAACTAGGCATTAGCAAATTAGATAGATTTTTGTACGAACAGTTTAATTAAGAAATATATATTTGTAAGTACAAATGCTTCTATTTGATTGCGAATGTGAAATGATAGATTTCATGGAGAAGATTGTGTCTCTAAGCGGACCTTTGGCAAAACCGCTTACGTTTGTGTAAAATAAAAAAAAGCTTTGCACCGCTTAAAATACGTATCAATATTGCTTGTTTTGAAAATGGTGTGCATGCCAGATAATTACTTGCTAAGATGTCCTGCTATTGAGGAAAAAGCTCATACTTGCCAGAGAGTGGGTATTCCATAGAATTTTTATGGAGAGGTGCAAAACTTTTTTGTACAAACTATCTTGCCTTATGCAATAAATATTATTATTGTAAGGTTATTTACGTCGAACATCAATGACGCTCTAAAATTAAGCAAAATAGTAGCGAATTTAGAAGAACATGGGTGAATATAATAAGTTCGCGGTTCTCCATGAATGTTTGACGAGAACAATTTAGGCTGGAAATAGTATGACGCTGAAATCGGTCACGCGTACCACTATACACAATTAATTATAAATATATACAGTCGGTCTGACCGAGATACAGACAATTCAGGTCGGTTAGGCCGCAAACGGGTAGAGCGAACGTCAATTGCATGCAGGTCAGATAAGAATGCTAATAGGAATGTGTGGTGTTACGCGAATGGATAGAATAAGAAATAAGAATAGGTACAATTTGTAACTGAAGTAATTACACACATTATGAAAGTAGTTTGTTCAGAATCGTTTACTGAATCGATTTTTATCCCAAAAATAAAAGAAAAAGTATTTATTGGGACTCGTACAGGAAGATCACATTTTAAATTAAAACACATTCATAGTAACATTAATAAAAAATAAAATAATATATAGCTTTTAAAGAAATATTTAAAAATGCCATTCGCTGCCCAGCACCCAGCATATATGTCAAAAAAGTAGTTCGTTCGTGTGTCTACAACCCGTATTCGAGCAGTCGCTATAGATGACTTCTGTTCATGCCCAGGACCCGACTAGCGACACCAAATCTAAGTATGTAAATTTGCCAAACAATTTATGGCTTACAAGAATGTTTTTTTTAATAAACATCATAATAAAATAAAATAAACAAAAGTAAAATGAAGACAAAATCCTGTACGGGGCCATAAGGCTCCTATCTGACATTGATGTTGCGACATTTAAAAATAAGTGTCGCATCGAAAGAATAGAAAGAAATAAAGAATAACGTTTATTTGGTCACAGTTCGTGAAACACAACATCGCTGGTATTACAAATAAATACAGTACCACTTCCGCGCACGACGAATTTGATACTATAAATAAAGACCAATAAATAATTCGTAGTTTTTAAATCCCGGGATTTAAACGTCATTATAATTATTCCGGGATTTTTAAGGAGGTATTATCCACTTTATGTTACATCCTTCTCGCTCTACCTATTCCGATCTCTGATAATGATTATAACATTATATTCTAATTGGGGTGTTTGGTGGTGCTTGTTTGTTAATTCCGGGACATGTTGTATAAGGAGAAGTCTGAAAGTGGCACCGATAACTGAAAAGTTGTGTGGAAATCCGTTATAGTATTATGACAACGGATTTCCACACAACTTTTCAGTCATTGGTGCCCATCCATGTGATGCGAAGGAGTGAGGTAAGTTTTAAGTATGGATGTGGATGTGGTGTGGTGGTGGTGTGCGAACTCTAGGCGTAGACCAAAGGAACGATGGATGGACTTTGTGGAAGATGATATAGTTAGAAAGGGAGTGACTACCAAGATGGCGACTAATAGAGAAGCGTGATAGGAAAAGACATGTTGCGTCGACCCAGAAAGAGAATGATGATGACGCCACATGCGAACTACGCGTCAAAGACCTGACGTCACACAAATCCTGCAGAGTTTACCTCGCGACTAGCATACAGGATAAGTTTTTAACCAGAGCGCAATCTTTTTATGGTGGTTCAGTATCAGTAACAGAACATATTTCCATTATTTGTTCAATACTTTTTTTTTTTGGTTCACTTGTAGTTAGAAAAATATGGATATAATCTATTCGTAATAATATCAATGGGCGAGCGCACAGCTGACAAGTACCTACTACTGCGGTCCGCTTCACTGACCGCGCCGCCGACGCGTCGCGCGACGAGTATCCATTATACCAGTTTCAAAATAAACATCTTTCTTTAACGATAACTTAATTTTTTTTACTAAGACATATCAAAATAAGAAATAGGTGTATAATAAAACACGTTTAAGTTTAATTTGTAAAAAAGTTTGCGCACTGGTTAAAAACTTTTCCTGTATATAATATATATACAACATCCCGACATCAACCGTCGAGCAGTAGCCCACCAGACTCAACACCCGTCTGGTCGGAGGATCCTCCCTTTTCAATAGAGGATGAGTGAAATTTACACCCTGTTCCTCATACCTCTATAACCGTGAACATTTTGGAACGCGAAACTGACTTCGGCGTACCGCTGTTTCCAGCCTTAGCTTTTGAATAATAAAATACTACATTGTATTATATTATGGTGTGATCAGGTTGTCCCAAAGCGGCGAGGGCAAGAGTATGTCGACGCCGGTTGCCGCGTCGTTCCTGCAATACCGCGGGCCGCCCGGGGAGGTCGGCTCTGACAGTGACCTTGCGCTCTCCAGGTAAACACTTAAGCCTTCAACGCACTATTAGCGGGCAATGCGATGCGCCGTTGCAGCAGACCGCATGTCGATTTTATATGAAATCGTGGCACATCACATAATGGATAAAACAGTGATGCGAAGGCTAAAACACAAAATTCCACAGGATTTCATCGGACAAACTTAGATTGATGCTTTATTAGTACTAGAATGTGTCGTAGGACGCATACTAAGCAAGACATCTAACACGTCATAAAAATTACCATTGTGTTGACCAGCGGGGTATTTGCGTAACAGACTTACAGTAGCAATGGGTCTCATTTTGACAGTTCAACAATATTCAATGCGTTTTTCACGTTGTTGTGCAGACAACGCGCCGCTCGCGCCCCTCAGGACACTCACGAGGGTGCGCATGTGTTTAACACGAATCGAATCGTTCTATTAACCTCTTGTATTAAGCCGGTAATAACAGAAAAAAAAGCCATTGTGTCACACGTGAACCTACATTCGAAGGGTTAAATCAGTTACTCTTCACAGCTTACTGATAACACCTGATATTATTGCAGATCGTCGTCGAGCAGCTCAGCGTGGTCGCAGTCGTGCTCTTCGTGCACGCACTACGAAGATGAAGGCTCCCACCACTCCTGCTCTATGAGTTCTACTGACGGGTATAATATATTATATTGTTTTAAACAATATGAATTTGAAAGCCATTTACAAATTTCCACTAATAAATACTAAAAATGAAAACTATAAATAGGTCGGTATAAAAAATACCTATAACATAAATTGGAAGTAGTTTAGCAAAAAGGACTCAACTCACATTATGGTAAGAAATTAGTTGTATACAGGAAAAGTTTTTAATCAGTCCGCAAATTTTGACAAATTAAACTTAAACGTGTTTTATTATATACCTATTTCTTATTTTGATATGTCTTAGTACAAAAAAATGAAGTTATCGTTAACAAAAGATGTTTATTTTGAAACTGGTATAGTGGGTACTCGTCGCGCAACGCGTCGGCGGCGCGGTCAGTGAAGCGGAACGCAGTAGTAGGTACCTATCAGCTATGCGCACGCCCATTGATATTATTACGAATAGATTGTGCCCATATTTTACTGATTACAAGTAGACAAAAAAAATAAAAATACGCACTGGTTAAAAACTTATCCTGTATACTAAAGAGGTCCTAACGGTTAATATAAACTAAACATCAATTAGACGAAAAAAAAAAAAATTCTGTAATGAAGCTTTTCACCAACAAATGCTTAAGCCGAGAAACACTGGTATTTAATATATCCATTAAAACTTTTGCTCGCCCGGATTAAAAACGAATACTGCATGTATGAGGACTTGGAATTAGAGACATGTTGTACGGTTTGTACACTTGCAGAGTTGTTGTAGTTAAGGTTGAAGCGCGTAGAGAAAAGATCACTTAGTTTCCGTTAGGTTTATTACGTATAAGTAGGTTTCACAAGTAATATTGTTGACGAATCCTTTCTCTAATGTTAGTCACCGCGTAGCAGTAATCGCACTCGCTGATTTATTGTAAATTAAGTATATTTATAGTAATAGTGTCGCACGTCTGGTGCAAGCCACCGCGTCAGCAAAACATGTACAGTTTGAGACTGTACACATGTAACAAGCTAGGTTTGCGAAACACTTTTTTTTTTTCTACTATGAGTTTGCTCTTGACTTTAGTCTAGGTCTGGATCACAGAGACAAAGTCTACGATGGAGTGAGCTTACCCAGAAGAAGCCTGTTCACTCTCACTTTGAATAGATTAGGTTTGTATGCGTTCGGAAACACAGACGCAGGCAGAGAGTTCCACTCCTTTTCTGCGCGCATGATAAAAGACGTTTGAAAACGCTTAGTGCGAGTTGGTGGAATATCAACTAGGTAGGGGTGGTAACTTGCAGTGCGTCTAGATGTCCGATGGTAGAAGGGGGCCGGTGGAATGAGGTCGTGGAGTTCATGGGCACACTCTCCGAAGTACAATCTGTAGAAGACCGACAAGCAGGCAACCTTGCGGCGATGAGCCAAGCTGTGAAGCTTGGCATCCACCAGTTTTACGTCGCCAACTTTTCAGTATATAACAAATTCTAAACTGCCTAACAGCACAGGGCAATCTATAGTACCATTTGCAATTTTAAATTAGTACGTCATTTAGGCATTGCATCTGCGCTTATGCAGTGGTAAGATGTGAAATAATGATGAATGATAATGACAGTAGTGGGCATATTTAGCTTGACATGATGATGACGGGGTTCTTCCTTCCAGGTCAAGCTTCAACGAGGCGCTGGAGTCAGCGCGCTCGGGCAGCAGCGGGCCCGAGCAGCGCCGGCGTCGCTCGCGTCGCACCGCCGCGCTCACTGATGCGTCCGACACTGAGCCCGCCACGCCTGGCAGAGTGAGTAGTAGGGCTTTTTGAATTTATTGAGTGACGAATTCCTACATTTATGTCTGTAATTTATATATATATTTTTTTATTTTATTTTTATTTATCATTTATACAAAAGAACACAGGATTACTTAACCCATTGGCTGCTCAGTCCAAAAATACATTTTTACTTGTACATTCTTCTTAAATTGTTTGGCAAATTTACATAATTAGATTTGGTATCGCTAGTCGGGTCCTGGGCATGAACAGAAGTCATCTATAGTATAGCGACGACTCGTTTGAGGGATGTCAGCACACGAACGAATTTTTTTTCGACTTATATGCTGGGTTCTGGGCTGCAAATGAGTTAATAAATAGCATATGGTGTACATAATAAAGAGTCGATGGAACCTATACCTAATGTTTTGTAATACAATAATCTATTAATAAGAATACCAATTAATAATGTAATAAGAATAATGACTTTATCACTGAAATGAAATGTATTTGCACACCATATCATGGCAGGATATGCTGGAACCAAAATTACTGTAATACCTATTGTACTCGTACCATATTCTGGCAAATAAATATTTTGATTGAGTAGTCTATCTTCTTCTTGTAATCGTTGGTTTTGTAGGTAAATAAGAAGTCGGGAGAAAAAGAATATAAAAGTTTCATTCATGGTAGGGTTGCTCATCTTTTCTCGCAATTATCGAAAGGTAACCCCTTACTTAAAAATTCGAAGATTTTCGCTCAACGTCAAAGTACTCTTCAAAAACTTCTTGAGGCGAGTTGGTGTTGTCTTATAAATATACTAATGCTGTCCACATTTATGTTGATTTTAGTCGTTCCTCAGTCTAGGCTGTTGGAACACTCTATTTAACACTATACTAAACTTATACTCAAACAAACTCAAAGTTTAGACACTTTATACAGGGTGGCTAATTTGGAAGTATACAATTTTAAATTAAGATTATTTTTATTACAAACGAAAATTACAGGATATTTTTCTATAATTATTTTATTCAGGCTTGGCCATTTTATTCTGTTTTAAGATCAGCCTAATCACCTTCTTCTTAATACTTAAAAAGCGATCGCTTTTCATCGTGTTTTTCATTGCATTTTAACTAAATAGTAGACATGAAATATTGGTTGTCTGTAAAGTTGGTTTACGGACGATAGTTTAACGTGACAACGTCATAACAAACATTGATGCGGCGCAAGCGTACAATGAGCGTAACGGGACAATGGTCGTAACGGGACAATGAGCGTAACGGGACAATGAGTCATCCTTTTTCGTGCATGCAGCCGGCGTTCATCGATTTATTAGACGTTGTCACGTGAAAAAAGTTAAAAATTTTCGCTTTAACTCAGAATGGGGCAAAAAAAAGTTGTATACATCTGAATTGGCCACCCGTTACGTTTTAAATGTCTAAATTTCCATAAAAATAGGCAGATTTGTTCAAAGATTGCAAATGCCCAGCTGAATCTTAAAAAGCTCTATAGTAATATGGTTCTGTACAGGGCCGAGGAACAAGATCTTCAACGTCAAAAACCCCCGTCAAGTCGGCGCAGGCGTCGACTTTGCAACTGGAACCGTTACAACTCGTCTGGGCCAAATGCAGGTCAGTAAAGTCAGTAGCTGTATACCACATTCATTTTATATTACTTTCTATGTAGCACAGTATTAGTCGTTTAGATATTTCGACGGCCACCACGTAAAGTATCGAAACTGCAAAACCTCTACAGGAGAGCGATTCTAAGTTTAGATTTAGATTTTTGTCAAACATGAAATTCCAAAATTTTATACTACCGATGTATCTAAAGTGGAGAATTTGACGGTTTTATACTATCTACTATAGTTTATTATTATACTTTTTCTAATATTACACATTCGATACTTTACTTGGTTACTGCTGTTTACTTTTTTTTATCGAATATGCAAATTTCGATAGTTTTTATGACAAAATAGTCTAATATCTATTCTAGTCTAATATCGAATGTGCCCGTTTCGATATTTTTCCGCTGCAACAATTTCTAGTAAACTATTATTCATAACTAGAATGTGGTACTTTCGATTCTTTTCTATGATACATTGCTCAAGTCAAGGTAACATAAGTTGAAACTAAAAGTTAAATAAAAACTAACCTAAACCTAACCTCACAATCCCCATCACGTTCGTTCGCTCAGAATTTCGGGTAACACTGACGAAACAGGTAGTTTCGTGTCGCGCCAGCGCACCGCTGACCACGTATAATATCGAAAGTGGCAAATTCGATGTTTTATTGTGTTCATTTTATGAACTTTCTATTTTGTTCGATTGAAAAACAATTGAGGGTATAAAAATTGTTACATAATTTTTATACATACATCTTTATCTCTACTTGCTATTAGTGCAATAAAACGAAAATGGCTTTTTTGTAATTTCGATAGTATACGTGGGGGCCGTCGATTTATAAGTTTAATGCTCGTTTTCACTCACACTATTTGGTTTTCAACTCTTGTTGTAATCCGACAGAGCTTATGCTTTACATCTAGGTGTCGCCTAGTGTTAGTGAAAACAGGTGTTGTATATTTTTTATGATTCTTGTCAACTATTATGGGAGCCTTCCAGTTAATCAGAATATTTCAATATTTTCAACGGAACAATTTGCCGTCTACACTCCGCATTTTAACAACCTGGACGAGCTTATAGCTTCAGATTTTCGACTGGCTGCTAAATAATTTTCATTTTTATACTTTTGGTGCACGAACTCTTCCTTCACTTACTACCTTGGGAAAACACAGAGTACCGGGTTTCCGGTAGTCATTTTGATCACGATAACAAAGCTTTGAAATTTGTTTTATGATTTAATTTTGAATCGCATTCATACCACGACCCAATTTTAACCCAAACTTTTTCAACAGAGGCTACCCCTGGTACCCAGCTCTCATCATCGACCCGAAGATACCAAAAGGCTTCATCTACAACGGCGTCCCCCTCCCGGTACCCCCTCAAGACGTGCTCAACCTCAAGAAGAACCACTCACACGAGCCAATTCTCTACCTCGTACTGTTCTTTGACGTCAAACGCACTTGGCAATGGCTGCCCCCCAATAAGCTTGAAGCTCTAGGACTCGAGAAGAGTGTCGATCAAGCGAAATTAATCGAGTCTCGAAAACCAACGGACAGAAAGGCCGTAAAGAAAGCGTACGGTGATGCTATGCAGTTCCGTAAGCAAGTCCATGGTGATGACAAATGACAAAAGTTTAAGTACAGGTCCCGCCGGCCTCCGAGGAATAGAACATTCAGCTTTGGCCACTTTTCTACTATGCACATACGTACCCCAGACACCACCGACTCCAGTGATGATTGAATTAAGTTCATAAGTTTTTTCGCTTTATTTTATGCTTTTATTGAAGTAACCCTCATTCCATTTTATTATTTGGGACGTGTAAGGTCTGATAGCATCGGCGTGATTGACTGTGAAATATAAACTCGAAGAATTGGGACGATAAAATGTTTAGCTTAGAAACAGTAGAAAGGTAAACTAACTCGAATTTCGGTAAGATCTTGTATAATTTGTAAATATATATATTGGTAGGTCAACAGCGTAGTTATAAACCCTCGATGAATGAGGTGAAATTGGATAAGAATACATATAAAATTAAGGAAGAATGATTATCGCAATCCAATAATTGTATACGATTATAGTAGTATGGGTATGTGACAGGCTGCGTTTGTCTTCAATGATTTCTTAAAACAAAAATTCGCGTACGCATGAGTTGCGTTAATTTGCATTTGATTCTGTCTCGCGTTTCTATTGGTTCAGCTAGAAAGCTGCGCCAATCACAAAACCGCTTATAAGCCAATGAAATCTTTGGAAGCAAACCGCGATATTGGTATCATAATGTGCAGCTATAACATCTTCTAATTTTGAAATTTTAATATGAAATTAACCAGTATTTGTAAAACATATAATTTAAAATGTATCCAATTTGTATTTATAATGGTCGAGGTTAGTGAATGAAATGTATCCGTATATTGTAGACCAAAAAAGTATAATCATGTATACTTTAAATATTAATCTTATTCTAAATTGAATATTGGGATGTAGGATAGACTTTGATAAAATAAGTTATGTATATAGGTTGCAT
Organism: Dryobota labecula; assembly: GCA_947523025.1. Classification (NCBI taxonomy): domain Eukaryota; kingdom Metazoa; phylum Arthropoda; class Insecta; order Lepidoptera; family Noctuidae; genus Dryobota; species Dryobota labecula. Next base: position 15,839,786 of record OX383303.1, read on the forward strand.
GCATGTGTGTTTATGAGTGTTTTCGGAGGGTTTGATATGAGCTAATTGCCTGACAGAGGTCGCAAACTTATGTGCAGTACCTGGCTGTAAATAAGGCCCCTCGCCCACGACGACTTTTTGTAGCGATGCTGTCGCGCGCTTCGTAAACGCGCAACAGCATCGTTTGCAACGCGCTACAGAAGCGATGCCAACGCGCTACAGCATCGCGATTGTATCGATGCAAACGCGCGACCGTGTCGGACCACAGCGGGGAGAGAACTGAGGGAGGGTGGCGCGTGAGTGGAGAACCGAGCATCAGTGCAACTGTGGCATTTTTGTGCCGTTACCGAATCGCGTTTGCATCGCGACAGAAGCGCGACTGAATCTGGGCCCGTGGGCGAGGGCACACAGCTAGCGACCGCTTCACGACTTTATCGATGCGGACGCGCGACAGCATCGCTACAAAAAGTCGCCGTGGACGAGGGGCCTAAGACACATTATTGAGTGGTTGGTCAAGAATTGACGACTTGGATCAATTGGAGAACATGGTTTTCACTTTTTCACTAAGAACACTATATTCTTATAGATAACTACTTCACTTTAATTAGGATTACATTAAACCTATTAATTTCACTTTAAAAAAATGTAAAATCACTCAAAGAAATGACTTTTTTCTTCGGTTTACTAGAGTGGTGTCTCTGCCACTCGATAACTGTCTGTGACAGTCAATATCTACAGCTCGATGATGTGTGCTTAACGTTCGGGTACCGGTATTTTGTGAAAAGTTTGAGCTCCTACTAAAGCCCTAGTCCTATTAAGTAATATCTTAATAGATCTTTTTGTATTTTTTTGCATATCTGATAATATTAAACTATTTTGACATGTCTGGCCAAGTTTTGGCATTATTTCTTTATAAGAATTGTGAAATTTAAAAGTTGTTATTGTTTTATGCATTGCCTGTTTGTAGAAAATACATAAGTGTATTTCAATTTGCTTGTATCATTTATCCTCATAATATTCACCTCTACAAACAAAACTCAAAAAAAAAAAAAAATTACCAGTGGTTTTTGAGAAAAACAATCTTTCATATTGCCGATTGGCACAGAAAAACGAGGTTTATGATTTGTAAGGAGTTCTTAACATTAAAAACCATTGGCCCTTATTCTACATAAACTTTATTTAAATTAAAATGTTCATATTCCATTAATAAACTTTCTGCAATTCATTCATAGTGTTTGTCCCACTGGTAAACAGGGCCAGGGGTTGGCCTTACGTTAGCTGCTGCCTTGGGGGCTCTGAAAACAAAATTAAATTGAACGAACAATTTTAATACATACTAAAAATACTTCTTTTAAACCTATTTAAAAGTAAATGACTCTCTGCCTGCGTCTGTGTTTCCGAACGCATACAACCCTAATCTATTCAAAGTGAGAGTGAACTCCAACACACACTCACACTCACTCCATCATAGACTTTGTCTCTGTCATCCAGACCTAGACTAAAGTCAAGAGCAAACTCATAGTAGAATAAAAAAAAAAAAAAAAAAATGCTACATACTAATAGAATATGGCTGGTGCTAAAAATATGCCAAATATAAAATTGAATGTATGGTACCTTATAGGATACAATTTTGAAATCTTATAATGACTATCAACGTCTGTCCGGCTTAAAATGGGCAAAAAAAATCTATGTTATGTTTAGAGATCGGATATTCGGATTGGATTACCTAAAGTTAATTTTTAGCTATGAAAGTATGGAAGTGGCTTTTTTTGGTAAAAATAAAGTCTAAAAAAAATATTAATAAAAAAAAAACCAGGATTGCATAACCATTTAGATGCATATTTATTTAAAACTAATGTTAAACACCCGATGAAAATATGTTACAACAATTTATTAAAAAAAAGCATTAAAAAAAATATACATATTAAATTAATTTCTATATCTTGATTGGGCGTAAATATTACCGCGGCTACTTAGGTAGGTTGATATGCATCCGATTCTATAATCAGAAAAAAAACACAAAATTTGTCGATTCCGGAATCGCGGGATTTTTACGATCGATACAAAAGTGCATTCCATAAAAGCCAATATTTGTAAGTAAATATACATCCGATGGGACATGAAACCTAAATTTGTCGATCCCGGAACTAAGGCATTTTTTCGATACAAAAGCGCATTCCATATTAGCCAACATCTCAACTTTAGGTAAATATACATCCGAATATCCGATCTCTAGTTTATGTTAGAGGGTTTGGTTTCTGCACTTAGTCCATCAGACGGACCATTATGCGTGAGCACTCTACATTTACATTTGCCTGTACTGTCAGGTTTCGCTTCAAAACAATATTTACCCCTTGTCATCAGAAGCTGCTAGTAGCTTCTTGGTAAGGTCCATGGGCGGTGCCACTTCGCGACGTCCATCCCTCGTGTAGTAGTAGTTCTGAGCATGCCTGAAAACAAAATACTCTTTGTAGATATCTTAAGGCTTTGACTGCCAGACAACAGACACAATAGAAACACTATTGTTAGCGGTCACCGGTGACCGCAGTGGCAGTCAATGTGTTAACATTTGATTGATTGATTGATTAGATTTTTAAAGGTTTTTATTAATAGAATGGTTTCTACAAGTTAACAAAAAGATCTTATTCTAAATGTAAACTAACATCATTTGAGCAATGTGAAATAGGCTAAATCACCTCTTTTAACATACAACATGTATGTTAGTGTGACTACTAAATTAATAGATACACATTATGACAGTACTGTTATAAATAGGGTTTGCAGACCCACATTTTTTATTTTATGACTTAAGTTTTGATTACTTAGCCTTGAACCCTTGATTCTGAAATAGCCTATGAATATTATGATAGCTCTGCGTTGCCTTTAACAAAATAATAATTAAGAACTACAACTGATCATGAGTTCGCCCAGTAATTTTATTTAGTAAGCAGTTGAGGTACCATCGCTTTTTTAATGCGACGTTTTTTTACGGTGCACTGCAAAAGAAGTACTTGTATGAAATATTAATATACTTCAATCAGATCGAAGACTAAATAACCTTTACTTCTAAACCTCTAAAAGTGTGAGGTTACATTGATACTAACTTGTGAGAAACTCCATCAGGAATCTGCGGTTGGGGCTGAGTCCGGGCCGCCAGCAGCGGCTCGAAGCGCAGCGCGTTCGTGTGTTTCCTCTAATATAACAAACAATACATCTGTTTACAAAAACCTTTCCCGTTACATAATGAACCAAAACAAAACGATTGATACTCACTCCAAGAAGAAAATCTCTAACTCTTTGCATAATTGGCGATATATCGCGCAACGCTACGTTTGCTTTACTCATTTTATAATATTATTTTACTAGCAAATTGAGGATATCAACACTTTTTCACAATTGCGATTTTCACAGAAATTGGAAATAAACATCTGATTTTGAAGTTTGAATTACGACGTGACGTAACGTCAGTTTGACACTGACAAAATGTGTTTCGTTTGGAATCGTTATCGTTCATTGTTTGGGAAAGTTATGGTGTTGCATAGCATAACATTACGCTGGTGTTCCCAGAAGGATTAGGCAGAGGTGTATAAAAACACCCATATTTCACCAGTTATGTTAAAGTCCCATGAAATAGGGGACGAGCCTATTGCTACCAACGGTAACTTTCGATGAGGCGACGCTTATGCGCTTCGGGGACGCTTATGTTCACTGACGAGCAGTAAACGTCTTTCGGCTGAAATGATGATGATGATGAGGTACCATTAAGCGTTTAGGCGCCATCTACGTATGAGAGAGAATCCAATAAATTAGGTATTGCTGCCGCCGCTGGCACCGATGACTTCACCGTTTGGAGATTGAATTAGACTATCGCCGCGATTCTCAATCCCTGTTCCATGATAAGATATCATAAAATAAATCCTTTTTTTCTTTTATGACCTTCTCGTTGTCATCGCTTGACAATAATAAAACTCATTTTGACATTAACAATTTATTATTACGTTGATTTATTCAAAATTACCCGTTATCTTTTAATCCTTTTGCAGACCTTTTGCGCAAATATGGCTAAATATATGATTGCTCGAAATGTATGCAATATGCTTGTAAGTTTCAAATATTTATAATTATTCTATATGGAAAAACTTAGCAGTCGCCTATCTATAGCCACCCAATCAACATCTAGCGGGACAATTCTGCACACGACTCACTATGCATCTATTATTATTTTGAACTATTTATAAATTAAAAATTACTTTACCATTGCATCAGCACATTAGGAAGATGCCTCTATATGCTTCATCTCTGGTTACTGTCATCAACTCATAATCAGCCATCGAGTGAATGTCTTCGATCCACCTATTAGTGACGAAGCCTGTGTGGTTGAGCCTTGATCTAGTAGGTCCAACATAGAGAGCGCCCTACAGTGGTGCCGATTCCCTTGTTCACAAACTAAACTAAATTTAAGTTAGTGCATCTTTATCTTTCTATTTCATTAAGAAAAGGAGAGAAGATAAATTTTAGTTTAGTCCTGTCAAATTAATCAGCGCTTGACGTAAATTGACGTAATTTTAGTCGGCAAGTTTTTAATCACGTCTAAACTTGTATGGAGTAGTGACAGGCGCTGATTAATTTGACAGGACTAAACTAAAATTTATCTTCTGTCCTTTTCTTAATGAAATAGAAAGAAAAAGATGCACTGAACTTAAATTTAGTTTAGTTTGTGAACAAGGGAATCGGCACCAATACCTACTTTAGTAGAATCAGTCTTCACTCAAGAACAAATCATCGCATAAATTATAGTAGTTAAACCATAATATGTAACCAAATAAGAGCCCTCATCAGTTCAACGGGTAATATCAACTGCCTATTGTCACTTCAGCTTGCTTAATATTAATGCTACATACTCAGTGGGCTAGCTGTTACCTGTATCAATTTCTTATTCTTGTTTCAGAGAAATAACTCCATCCCATCTACGACCATTACGAACATTAATATAATGCCAAACCCTTTAAACAGTTTAAACATGTTACCATGTACTCCGGAAAAGTCAGTATTTTTTTACTTTTAATGATGATGATCGAGTATTGATGACTTATTAATCGATATCTATTGTTCTAAGTAATGTCCGCAGTTCTTCGGATAGTGTAATGATTCGCAACTTGCGTATGGCAGTGACACCCAGCTATGGACAAGGATCAAATATTTATGAAACTGTGAAGACGAGTAATTGTTCATCCTCTCTCGCAGGCGATCCTAAACGCTTACGGAATTGCCAGGACATACGGTTAGTTATGAACTGGTATAAGTACCTATACTCCATTTATTATAACATTAGACAAATAACTGTTCTCACCCTTTCGTTATTTCGATGTAAACGTTTAATAAACTCCGTTATTTCACGATAAATACAAAGCACTGTAATCTATTTACCATTTACATTAAAAAAATAACTCTAAAGTGCAGTAATTTCAACAATATTACACAATAACTGTCGTTATTTAGCCGTTATTTGTCTAATGCTATAGTAAATGGAGTATAGTAAAAGTTAAATAACTCGTTCGGTGTTCAGAATAGGAATAATTCTAGGCAAGCGTACACTATTATCAACCAGATCATCGGTTACTATATCAGGGTAAGTAAGAGTTAACCGTCGTAGGTGAGATAATGACGAAACGCGAGACTATCAAATAGAATACTAGACATTTAAAATAAGGCATAGGCCGAATGTGGTTTGAACCGAATACGAACTTCGGCCGAATATTCGGTGAAAATAAAAGTTCGGCCGAACTTTGGTTAGGTATTTTCACCGCGCTTTCTCGAGTCTTATAGCCTCCTGGAAGCTCTCTCTGGACTTTACTCAGAGGCAGGAAATGAATCCGAAAGAAAACGTAATAGACTCCTGTTAGATAACGCAGATTCCTTGGTGTTTTTGCAACATAATTTACGCCCTTGGTAAAGTTTAAATACCTACCAGTAAGTAGATATGTAATAAGATTTCATGTAACACTTTTCAAATAATTTAAATATTGGTTTACGGCTATAATTATTTCAATGTTTAGATGTCAACATGCTGATAATGTTTAGAATACATTTAATAATTAAATAAGTAACTTACAAATAATGAATAAATGTATCGGATGTAGGCATTTCAACCGAATTTCAGCAGAATGCCTATATTCGGTTCGAACCGCCGAAGTTATGTGAAAAGAATTTCAGCCCGTCTATATATGAAATATAAGATGCTTAAGAGGGCGCTCACAGGTACACGAGCGCACCCTTTAAAAAATATTATCTCGTGACTGAGAAGGAATTATGAAAAACGGCTCAATCAGCAACCTCGGTAAGTGTCTAGATTTTTTCTAATACCTTTTATAAAGTTTCAAATTGAAACATGAAGCAAGAAAATACGATCTAGATAAATTTCTAGACACCGAGGTTGCTGATTGAGCTGTTTTTCATAATTCCTTCTCAGTCACGAAATATTTTTTCTTTAAAGCCACGATCCCTCTTAATGACACGATCATAATGACTTATCGTTCGGGCTACGGCATGGCAAGCCACAACATCCATGATTGTAAAATGTTCTCTATTTACAGAGCGGAAGTACTTGAAAAATGGAATAAGACACCTAAACCGGATACTCAAAGGGAATGGATTAAAAATATTATGTACAACACCTTTGCCTTTTAATATTAATATATTCGACCATTATTTTATGAAGAAATATGTTATGCTAGTATGATATAATAATAGAAGAAATATGTAAACGGTTAAAGTCTGTCTCAGTCCCTCGTTCATATTTTTTATTGTTAAATATTTCGTTGATTTATCTAGTACCTACACGATGATAATAACAGTATTTAAAAGAAATATTATATTTGCAGAATAAAACAATTTTTTAAATACAAATATTTTGTGTATCATTAATAAGTACGGGATTATCGGAATTCAATTATTCCCATGATCGAATACCTTACGCTTTACATAAACCAGAGAATTACGTCATTATCGTACAAAATTCTGAACCTTTTCGATACACTCACGCATACACTTCTCGCATACACTCTCTCATACAGACACTTATTCACATTCGAATCATACTCTCACTAACGAACTTATGTCAGGCCTCCGTCACTCCATGTACTTGCGCGCTATAATTACCTACCGCCCGGCCCAGCGGTCTCGGGCCGTTTGCGGACCAAATTCAGTGCGGTTTACGCAAGCGAAGCGCACGCATTTTGTTCAATTTTAATCGTTCCATTCGTTCGTACGCGTACCTGCGATGCCGTCTGGTGCCATACGTGTTGTGCTCACAAGTAACTTTTAAAGATTTTTTTATTTTACCTACACACTGACTTCTATAATTATGTTTTATCTAGATGTATTGCACAGTCAGCACCAATTTATAAAATATATATTTTATAAACGATACAATTTAAAACTTCCACCTATAGTCAGAACATATTCACAGTTCTCAATAACATAGACACAAAAAGTGATGTTAATTTAATTTTATCGAAGAGGCAGCCCTGCGTTTGCTGTGGGATCGCGCGGTTCGAAGCAATCACAACTGTACGCTTGAGCATTTAGGCACATTTTAGCATGCAGCGGTTGCTGACGCGACGGAGTAGGCTATTATAGCAGTAGGTATTGGAAATTTTCTACTTATTGAAGTATCTGTTACGTAGTAACTATTTAGTAATCTGTGCTTATGTTTATTTGATATTTTAAGTACCTACGGTTTTGGTACTATATTAAGTAATTATGCTGTACTATGGAAGAGCGGAGTCTCCTTATACAGGCATTGTTTGTTTAAAAGGAAGCTCCCACTAAACCCTTTTTAGTAAACTGAAGCATAAATAAAAAAGTCATTGCTTATTATTATTATTTTCGATCGTAAGGAACAGCAAGTCCGATTTATTTTATTTTCGGAAAGAAATCAATAATTAAAGATCGAATACACTTGGAACCAAATAAAACTATGTTTTTTAAATACAGATATATTAATATTGAACATAATTATCAAGTCATCGCTTACATACTAATTATGTACATAAATATACATCTAAATAATAAGTCAATCTTATAAATTACAGTAGGTACTATAATAATTTAACCTAATATTCGATAGTGATGTTTTTCGTCTTGAGATACTCGTTGAGCGCTTCCTGGCCTGGAACCAAATGATAAAGACACATTAGTTAGGTATGGTGAGGTTATCAATGTCAAGTCTGGTAGTAAATCATTATTGGTGCCAATAAACTCAGTGCATTGTTATCGCCAAAAAGGTATAATTTTTAGAACTAGCTTCAGCCCGCGACTTCATCTGCGTGAAATTTCTTGTTCCCCCGACCTACCACGTCGCATCACATCGCTCGCCCGCGATTTTTCTTCATTTTCGTTTAGCGTTCTTTCTGACTATTTTCTTCTTACTCGGCTCCTAACAGTCGTAGCGTGATGCCAAATAGCCTATATCCTTCCTCAAGAATTTGGCTATCAAATGTAAAAATCCGACTGGTAGTTCTAGAGATTAGTGCGTTCAAACAAACAAAAAAATTGGCAGTCTTAAGCACTGCCGAAAACTCAAAACTTTGGAATAACTCACAGTAGGCGTAACACGTCACAAGCATGTCGCGTATTTCGGTGACGCGAACCCATAAGTTTTTCCCCTACCAAAAATAGCTCAACTTTCAGCTTTATTATTAGTATAGATATAGATTTTAGGCATAGATTGGTTTCGGGGTGTGTAATAGTTTAAAGCATTCAGGATTGTATCGGTAAAATCTTGACTGATTGAACGTACCAATCTCTCCTTAAGTGTTCAAAATTACGATATTAGCCTGTAGGCTAATATCGTAGCTAAGCTGCAGCTTAGGGGCCTAAAATATGCCTTATTTCCTCGGCTATACATTAATATGGCTTCCAGGAACCGTTCATCAGATCTGCCGTGCTAACGAAGAATGCAATAACTCGATTTTGAGTTATATATTTGGAGTCAGCGAATCGAAATCTATTAACTCTCTCTAAGCAACTTTTTATTGATCCTTCAGGAACTCGATTTTTCAGTAAGCTAGATGCAATAACTAAAACTTCATAACTAATTCAATAATCAAAAATACAGTTCTCGGAAGCGGCAAAATCGAGTTATTGCATTTTTCGTTAGACCGGCAGAGATATGGTTACAGTAACCAAAAAGCGCATCCATCCAAATGTGAAAGTAACTCTCTCTGTCTGTCTGTATGTTGCGTTTTCACGCCTAAAGCGCTAAACCGATCGTCATGAAATTTGACGGAGATATAGCCTGGGATATGGAGACCATAGGCTACTTTTTTACGCGATAACCGACATCCACGCGGGCGGAGCCGCGGGTTAAAGCTAGTTATTCATATCTCTTAGTTTATATTGTAATAGTACATTACTTAACAAGGGCTGTAAAAGAAAGAAAGCCCGAAATCGCAGGTATTTGTGAACCGAGCCGCAGGCGAGGGTTGTAAATTTGCGATAGAGGGATTTCTTTTTTACTGCCCGTGGTGAGTACACAATTTTACGTCTTCACCTGGCCATAATGCGTATTTTGCCGTACGCGCAGCGTGCGGTAAAACTCACATTATGGCCAGGTATAACGTAAAATACATACCTAAATCTTTCCCAAATCCAGACTGTTTGAACCCTCCGAAGGGCGCGGCCACGTCGGTCTTGTTGTACGTGTTGACGAACACCGTGCCGGCGTCGATGCGTTCTGCGAATTGCAGCGCGCGGGACACGTCGCGCGTGAACACGCCGCTCGCCAGGCCGTACTCTGTGTTGTTGGCGCGCCGGATTACGTCATCCATGTTTCTGTGAGAACAAGAAATTGTTAAATTTTGTTTTCAACACCTATGGCATTCTCATCGTACCCTTAAAATTTTGGCTTCCAATCTAACCAGATGTAGCTGAATACGAGTATTTTACATGGAGCGACTGCCAATCTGACCTCCACAACCCAGTAACTGGGTAATACGATACTCCTTGGTAAGACTGGTTGTCAGACTTTCGGGCTTCAGACGACCCGTAACGACTCAAAGATCCACGAATGACAGCCGGGACCAACGGCTTAACGTGCTTTCTGAGGCACGGAGGAGTCTCGGTATGTAAATATGGTCACCCATCCACGGACTAACCCCGGCAAGCGTAGCTTAACCTGATGGATCGACCCGTGTGGCTGTTATTACTTAGCCACAAACTCCTTAGCATTTAAAACCAGACATAAATATTAAAATAATAGGAAATATTTTAAATATTGCAATGATCTAACAAATTAGCATAGTGGCAAGCTGTTGATTAGATATAAATTGTGATAGACTAGTTGCTATCCGCGGCTTCGCCCGCGTGGCTTTTTCTATGATAAAAGTAGCTAAGTTATACTCCTTATAACATCAGCTATCTGCCAGTGAGTCTCGTCAAAATCGGTCCAGCCGTTTCGGTGATTAGCCGGAACAAACAGACAGACATAAAAAAAAAGCTTTTTTGTTATAAGTACCATACAGTATAATACTTTCATATGCATTTAGTAAGCTGTTGTTTTGACATTACAAAGAGACACTTCAATTTTATTGATTTGTATAAATCAACAGCATATATCTGTGTTCTAGTCTAGTGGACCAAATAGTACAACTTTATCAATAATAAATACAATCCATAAAACACTCCATGGTTTCTGAATTTCGTACCAGGTTATATAATTGAAAACTGGAAACTATCTTCGACTATAAAACCTAGGTTTTGGAAGGGCAGTGAATATAAAATATCGTACCGTAGGTAACAATACCGCGTAAGTCGAAAATTGGCCATGTGACGTTTTATACTTCATTGAATAGATTTTGTCGGCGTGCATCGAATGATGATCGCAGCGCGTTATGCGCGAACAGGCACCACGCAAATCGTTTGTTGTTGTGTCACAACCGCATAAGTCATATTTTTATTTATCATGGTTTTATCAGAGATACAGACAGTTCTGAAGCACCAGAAAGGTAAGCTTACCTTTCTGGGGCATCAGAACTGTGTGTATGTTGATAATTTATTATGTTGTAGTAGTGTAAAATTACTGTTATTTCAGAGATTGATATTATACACGTCAATCAATCGGCGATTTTTCAGTGTAGTGTTAATTGTCTTAGGCAGTACTGTAAACTATTTTGTTTAGACTTACGCTGTGTTCCGTAAAACATTTTTGTCTATCCGGAAAACTTATCAAATTTAACTTGCGCGGTATTGTTGTGCGCCACGATATGGCGTAGTATTAACATAGAAATTGTGACACTTACTTGCTACTAAACTTGCTGATAATCATGATGGGTCCGAACGACTCTTCCTTAGCGATCCACATGTCGTCCGCTACGTCAGTGAACACCGTCGGCTCGAAGAAGTATCCAGCACGGTCCACACGCTTGCCGCCTTGGACAAGAGTCGCGCCTTCTTTTACGCCGCGTTGGACGAACTGTTGGGGAGAAGATAATTTATAACAAGTTGCCAAAGTCGGTTACAGAACTTAGCGATGGGAAGTTCAAAACCCACATCAAACGTGTCCTTATAAAAAAAAACATATTATAAGATTTAAGACTAAGTTGAAGACAAGGAAGTTTGGCAATAATTCCTTCTGCAATGTGGATTCCCTGGTGAGTGCGGAAGATACATGAATTAAAATATTCTAGTACTGTGTATTATTAACATCATATGGATCAAGGTCTGAATTTATTTATTTATTAATTAACGGCATAACTATGTACAATGTCTAATAACTGCTCCCAAATAACGACGTTTGTTTTATTTTACATAGTTCCTTGACATAATTTTTTCTTTTCATGACATTATATTCCTACAATTCTAATTTTAACTTTTTATTAGTGGCTTTTGTGGGCATGATATTTATTCAGATTTGTTACTTCTAGTTGTAATGGCAATCATTTCATTTGGTTAATAGTTTTTATTTTTTATATATATTTTTTAAATCTTCCACTCACGTGTCCGACCGCCGCGCGTCACGCTGTGTCAAGTGTCCTTCGGTGCTATTCTGTAACAATCTCACCGTGAAAACTTACGTGAAGTGTGCGTGATGTGAGCTATCAATAGTGTCAATCCCTAGCAATGAGAACTCACTTCACGTAAGTTTTCACGGTGAGATTGTTACCGAATAGACCGGCTTGACCATTTATTATCGCCGCGCGGCGGGGTGTCGGGTTACATAAACACGGCTTTTAAACAAAAAGTTTTTATGAACTGATAGTAAACTAATGACTGTTTCCTCAAGTACATAGACCAGGCTACATTACAAAACTTGTTTTGTAGCTTTACATGACTGTTTTTTTTTTTGTATTACGCAAATTTTTATTTGTTTGTGAATGCAATTATTAATAATAATAATTATTAATTATTCATGGCAATTTATTTAAATAAATAATATTACTAACGATACCCTTATTTTGTTATTGCGATTACCTTATTTTTTTTTTAACCTAAAAAAAAGGCTAATTCAGTCTGAATCAAATGACATCATAATAGTAATCATTTATCACACTAAAGTTTTGAAATAGAAACAAATAACTCGGTACAAATCGCCCACCCGCGGCAAGCCTCAACGCGCCACGCCGCCACTTCAACTACTTATACTATATTTTGTTATACCCATATGAACCAACGAAAATATCAGGAATTTCAATGGCTTTCTGTCAATACGAGTACAAGAACGAAACATGCATTAAACAAAAAATCACAAAAAAATAAATAGGGTGCGCTGTCTGCAAGAAAATCAAGTCCACTCTAGTGGCATTGTTCATTTCAGCGTTTTCGCTCAGCGCCAGTGTTGGATTGGACACGTGAGTGCTTATATAGATTATTTCTATTTTGTGAATGTGAGAATGTTGTAGGCCTAGTAGATTGTAGATTTGTTGACAATTTTCTATTTTGTTAAGTACCTGGTACTTGTTGAAAGGCCTACACTGTCCTACCATACCTATTAAAACGGTTACTTGAAAATATTGTAAAAGCCAATTAATTTTAAAAGAGTAACCATGGAGTTTCTTGCCGGCTCTTCTGCATAGGAAACGACTAATTGGAACCGTGCACCTAGCTTCTGACGTTTCATAAGTGATAGGCACTTAAGAAACGTCTTTTTTTTAAAGTGTATGATTATATTACATTCAACCTACTCATCGACAAGGTGTGCTCTTAGCTTAGTTGTGTTACGTATTTCATTATTCATCATTACAGCCGAAAGACGTCCACTGCTGGACATAGGCCTCCCTCAATTGGGAGGATTTGCCATAATCGCCACGTTTGGCAGGCGGGTTGGCGATCGCAGTATGGTGTTAAAAATGCATAGAGAATAGTGGTGCCCATTCTCTAAAAAGTTTACATATTTAGTTAAAATAAATATCCATACCTCAATCAGTTTATCCATATGCGCCTTATGGTTCTGTGGACCATGCGACGTGCCTCTATGCAGCGGGTCGCCGATGCTAATCTTCTTCGTCTCAGCGATGACACGTCGGACGAACTCGTCGTGAATTCTCTCTTCGACGAATAGCCGACCAGCTGCTATGCAGTTCTCGCCTTTGTTGAAGAATACGGATGCCATGCCCTATAAAGAAAAGTAAGAATATTAATATTTATAAAAAACTAGATGATCCTGTGAACTTTGTACCACTTGAGACAAAATTTCGCTTTTTCGACTGTTCCTTTGGGTTTTTCATAATATTCTTTTTTTCTAAGCCACCCCAGAGATGGGGAGAACAAAAGAGATATATATATCGAATCGGTCGAGCCATTTTCTAGTTTTTAAGAGACTAACGCACAGCAATTGATTTTTATACAGGGTAATTGGACTATCAGATTTTAAATAATCAATTTTCATACATAAATAAAAAATATTTAAATTCAACACTCTAAATGTTACGAACTCTACGCGTAGCAAAACAAACTGTCGTGTCTTACGAGTGACAATGCACGGGAGGCGTAGGTAGGTACAATAAAATACAGAATTTAAACGTGTTAGATAGAATAACGAAATTTTGAAGGTGTGTTTTTGGTAAATGTAATGTTAAAAATAAAAAAAAAAACATAGAACAAAAGTTGTTTGTTTATGATGATAGTAATACAGTTCTGCAAGGTTAGTGTTTTATCAATAACCCTGTATATTTAGATGTTAAATAATTGTGGAAATACTATATAGTTTTACTCTAGGCAAGGAATTTAACTCGTCTTACAAATGTCAAGGTAAAGTAATTTTGAATGAAAATAATTTGAGGCAGATAACTGCCGATTTCCCAAAGATTTCCTGTAGTCGTGTTTAGCTAGTTGTCAAGTGAATATCAAATGTAAGTATGCAATCCTAGCAGCATTGTTTTTAAAGTTATAGAGGTATTCACCCATTCTCTATAGAAAAGGCAGGATCCTCCGACCGGACGGGTGTTGTGTCTGGTGGGCTACTGCCGACGGTTGATGTCGGGATGTTGTATACAGGAAAAGTTTTTAGTCAGTGCGCAATTTTGACAAATTAAACTTAAGCGTGTTTTATTATACACCTATTTCTTATTTTGATATGTCTTAGTACAAAAAAAAAAAATAAGTTATCGTTAACGAAAGATGTTTATTTTGAAACTAGTATAATGGATACTCGTCGCCCAACGCGCCGGCGGCGGCGTGGTCAGTGAATCGGAACGCAGTAGTAGGTACCGATCAGCTGTGCGCTCGCCCATTGATATTATTACGAATAGATTGTATCCATATTTTGCTGATTTCAAGTAGGACCAAAAAAAAAAGTATTGAACAAATAATGGAAATGTGTTCTATACTGAACCACCAAAATAAAGCGCACTGGTTAAAAACTTTTTCTGTATATGCCAGTCGCGCGGTAAACTCTGCTTATGCGATGCAGGATTTGTGTGACGTCAGGTCTTTGATGCGTAGTTTGATGTGGCGTTCTAGATGCCGCCACAAGGTTATATCAACTTACATTTCTGACAGCTTTGTCGAGATCACAGTCTTCGAATATAACCAACGGGGACTTGCCGCCCAGTTCCAAAGACACCTTCTTCATGTTTGAAGCTGCGCACGACTTCATTATGGTTTGACCTGAAAGTTAAAATAAATATGTATTAATTTTCAAATTATTATTTGTAAGACAATGAACAATTGATTTTTTATCACATCTATTCAAAAAGGATAGGGACTAAAAGTGATTTGAATTTCGAATGTGGATATTGTTAGTAAAAGTTCCAATCACCAAAGAGATCAAGCCCGAGCATTGTATGAACAAGTAACAGGCTGTATGATAAATCAAACCGCACGCGAGCCAAATTAAAATAAAAAGTTTGTGAAAAAATAAAAAACGCGCGAAATGAATTCCGCCTTCTATCGTAATTGTTTACTCAAATTCAGATTTTACTTAGTTTTATTAAAAAAATGTGTCTTCCTCAAGTAGTGAGAATTAAAGTATTATTTTAACTCCAGGGAAAATTGTATCGGACGCAAAAAATGTGATACAAATAAATAAACGTACTATTCTTATTAATAAGTTACACTTACTTATTTTTTCATAGAGGGTGATAAAAAGTAGTGTCCACCTCGGGAGCAACACAATTTTAAGCTCGAGTGACGTACTTTGAATCCCTCGCTGCGCTCAGGATTCTACTCTAGAATCCTTCGCTCCGCTCTGGATTCAAAGAAACACTCTCGCCTTCAAAATAGTTGTTTGCTCCCTTGGCAAACAATCTACTATTTTGCAGTGTTCTGCAGAATACATACCGATCTCAGTGCTGCCCGTGAAGCCCAGTTTCCTGACCAGCGGATGGTCGGCGAGCGCCTGGCCTGCGAGCGCTCCGCTGCCCGGCAGGATGTTGATGACGCCCGCTGGGATGCCCGCGCGGACCGACAGCTCCGCGAACTTCAGTGCGGTGAGGGGACATACCTGTGGTAAAGGAAGGGTATTTTTTAAATTATCTTTTGAAAGGTTGTGTACAAGCTATGATGTAAAAATATTACGAATAGTTAATTGTAAATATCAAGACAAACTAAAGTTTTATGTTATCCAGGGATCGACGCGGAATCGGCATGTAATACCACGCATTAAGTTCGACGGGGTGACGAGACTGGACCGAAACGAGGCGAACGATGTCTTTTGCTTTTATTGCATGGACATAAAACTCTTTCTGATTGACTCAAGCCGATTCCGCGTTGATAAGTGTGTGGTGTCCTAAAAGTAACATTTTATGATTTGAGTAATAGTAAAGTTTTGCTATTCTTGTTCTGTCCCATTCGGGGGCCTTTGTCCAAGAGTCCATGTATTCAATAATATGAAAACAGGTAAAATAAAAATAAGTTCTACAGGTCTCTACTTACAGCGGCGGGTTTCATGACGACAGTGTTGCCAGCTGCGAGGCAGGCAGCCATCTTCCACGACAGCATCATCAAAGGATAGTTCCACGGAGTGATCAGTGCACACACGCCGATCGGCTCTTTCCTTGTCATAGCCAGATTCCTGAAAAAAAAATTATTGTTATTTTGAAAAGTTAAAAATAGACTGGACGCCCGCCGTGAGCGTTGACAAATGAGCGGCGGGACGCCGTGAGCGTTGTTGAATGAGCGGCGGGACGCCGTGAACGTTGATGATTAGTGGCGGGACGCCGTAAGCGTTGACGTATGAGCGGCGGGACGCCGTGAGCGTTGACGAATGAGCGGCGGGTCATATTTTTATATCGCAGCTTCGTGTAAAATACTGATCATCGGGCAACTCTGGACTTAAGGGACATGGTTTTAAAATAATTGTGTTTTTGTCGGTTATTGTTTTGCTATTTATTTATTGCTAGCTTTCGCCCGCGACTTCTGCTGCGTGTATTTTGAATTCGTCGTCCATACAATTAATTTAAATTGAAATGTCTGTTTGTAATGTTAAAATAACAGCTTTTTACTAAACGCATAAAATAAATTTATTTTGTGTGTCTGTCTGTTTGTTCCGGCTAACCTCCCAAACATCTGGACCGATTTTGACGGGTCTCTCACTGGCAGATAGCATGTTATAAGGAGTAACTATGGCTACTCTTATTTTAGAAAAAGCCACACGGGCAAGGCCATCGGCAGCAGCTATAGATTCTTATTTTCTATTGGAAAAATAATGCCTTTTACGAATATCCATATTTACCTGTTGGGTCTAGCATGGTTGATCGGTATGGTGGCACCTTGTATCTTATCGCACCAGCCGGCGAAGTACCGCCACGTCTCTATGGACATGCCGACGTGTGTCTTGAGAGCGAGGGTGTACACTGCACCTGAGTCTATGGTTTCTATCGTGGCGAGCTCTTCTTTGTGTTGCTCCATAAGGTCGGCTAGTCTGTTGGGAGGAGAATTTGTGAATTAAGATTGATATTTTATCGTAGATAGAGAAAACAATAGATCGCTGGTCATCTTCTATCTTACTTACACAAGAAAAAGAAAAATATATACAAGATGCTTGTAAAGAAAAGAGACAGAGCCTAACATTTTCTGTCCCTTATCGCGTGTCGCGTTTTTCAAGGACAGCACTTCAGTTGCTAAACAAAGTTTGACGTTTGATACGCGTTCGAAAAGTGGTTGCGACGAAATTTTAAGTTATTTAATTTGTTATTTCGAAAAATACTAATTATTTTGTGTTTTTTGTTGAGGATTGACTTTAGCTATTGCTGCAAAATGGTAAGGTGCAGTGTTTTTGGTTGCAAAAGCGATAGTGAGAAGAAAATTGTCGGATTTTCCTTTCATTCGTAAGTAGCTAAATATTTTAGTTTATTCGGTGAAAGACAGTGAAAGTCTTCATTCAACTAATATGGTTTTTCAACTCTTAAAATAAATATACAGCTGTTTCAAGATAAAATGAGAGCTGAATTATGTTTTTATTATTTATTATTCTTCACATAACCTCCAAGCTCAGTGCTGCCTACTTTTTACTCGAATACTTCCCCATTTCAGGGGAAAATTGTACGCCAATAAAATAAATTACCTTTATCAATCATTTCAGATGAATGCTTTATTAGAGTGTATGTATAGCGCTGGCAGCAAATTTGTTCCACATTTCACTGGACGTAATATTACATCTTAACCTTTTAGTATCTATTTATAGTTTAAAATATTGTATTTGTAGTAGGTATTAAAGTGTTAAAAAATTTCAGATTTCCCGCCAAACCAAAATCACGGGGATTATGAATGAAAGTGGAAATAAAATATTTTTTATGCTGTATCTAAGGTTTTCTTTAAATGTTCATTTTCCCGCAGGTGAAAGAACTCCTATCCTAATAAACTATTTTGACTTATACCCAAAGTCTCTAATTCAGATAATTTATGTAAACAAAGTAATGTCAAGAAATGTCACTGCCAAAATGACAGGACGGTGGTGCAAAGCATTTTATCATTTTTTTTTTTGTAAATAATCATCTATAAAATTAAAATGAAATAATTTTTAGAACTATGCAAACAAAATACCATTGCCAAACAATGTTTTGTGTGGTTTGTCGGAGACACGGCATTATGATCGTCATACGTGCCGATTCCCTTGTTCACAAACTAAACTAAATTTAAGTTCAGTGCATCTTTTTCTTTCTATTTCATTAAGAAAAGGACAGAAGATAAATTTTAGTTAAGTCCTGTCAAATTAATCAGCGCCTGTCACTACTCCATACAAGTTTAGACGTGATTAAAAACTTGCCGGCTAAAATTACGTAAATTTACGTCAAGCGCTGATTAATTTGACAGGACTAAACTAAAATTTATCTTCTGTCCTTTTCTTAATGAAATAGAAAGAAAAAGATGCACTGAACTTAAATTTAGTTTAGTTTGTGAACAAGGGAATCAGCACCATGATCAGCCCTTTTAAGTCCACTGCTAGACGTAGGCCTCCCAAAATCGATTTCCACTCAAAACAGTTTTCACCCAAAATGTGGCAAGATATGCTACTTACGATATGAATCTATGAATGAGAGTTGTAATTATTAGTGTTGTTGAAGATGTAAAAATTTGAAAATGTTTGGATCTCCTGCATTGTTACCAGTACCATAAAATATTTTATACCAGAAAATCTCCTTTTTTTAATAACTTTGTTAAAAAAATTATAAAAATAATACGGTATGATTATTTTATAGTTATTATTTCTTAAAATCAGTACTTAAAAGAAAATGGCACCTTTTTTTTTCGCCATTTTATATGAATAACCATTACGAAGATATTTTTTTTTGATATGTTATCCCTTTTGTTTACATAAATGATCTGAATTTCAGACTTTGGATATAGATGTTTTGTTTCTATTTATAAACCCTGTGCGTTTGTACAAAGTAGATAATAGAGATTGAAAAACATCTGAACATTGAAGAACATTCGGGGTAAAATCACTTTAAAGTGGGTAACCCTAAAGTTGCAAGTACCTTGATTTACTGTCCCTTACAGCGACACGCCAAGCAGTGGTCTATAGTTTTCTAAGTCTATGTATTTTATGTTTTTTTGTCTATTTTTTCCACTGAACGTACATCACATAGTATATTATGGTTTATTTGGGTAAGAAATACGTATTTAATAAAAATATATTAAATCATTCAAATGTTTTGTTAGAAAAGGAGTGGTTATTAGCTGTACTTCTTCGTCGAAAATCCTAACTTACTTTCAGATTCCATAGAGTTTGCATGAAAAAAAAAATGTCAACAAAATACTACTACTCATTGTAGTAGACATTACTAATCAAATTAGGTACCGTAGAACGGGGCTATTTGGATTTTCGGGGGTTATTTGGAACAAAGCAATGATTTGATATAAATTCGAATTGTGATCTTCGTACGAAAAAATGTAAAAGTGAACAAGACCAGAAATAAAATAAAAGCTGTATATGGTGTTTTGGTAGAATTTATCTCAACTCAAATCTTCCAACTACTTTGTTCCAAATAACCCCCGAAAATCCAAATAGCCCCGTTCTGCGGTACACCACTTAATTAAATATGAGAAAGAAATAATAGTCTAATACTTACTTGAATAACAGTGCCCCCCTCTCCCTGGCACTGATCTTCGACCACTCTCCTTCATCGAACGCCTTTTTCGCCGCTTTAACTGCTTTATCGACATCATTTACCGACGCACTCTGCACCTTACATATAACAGACTCATCCGTAGGATTGAGCAACGTCAACGTCTTCCCACTATCAGAGTCTACGAATTTACCATCATAAAACAATTGAGTAGGGAACTTAATCTTCATTTTGTTACATTCCATTTCTACGCCATCATAGACAATTTCTTGGTTCGCTGAGCCACCTCTAGATTTAAATACAGCTATGTTATAGAATTCTTCGAACGTGGTATTCATGTATATGTCTTCGTTTTGCAGTTCTAAATTTGCTAAGTCTTTGACCTCTTCGACTAGTCTTACAACGTCCATGGAACCGGCTCCTGACGAGAAGAAATCAGTGTCGTCATCAATGTCGATTCGAAGGATAGCCTTCCATATGTCGCGAACGCTTTCTACGAATTGCTTCTCTTCAGCTGTCAGTTCTAGTTGTACTTTGTCTTCGTGTGCTTTGAAGAAGTTTTGGGCAGCTATCATTTTGCCGTTTACTTTCAGTCTTTGGATGTTTAGCTGTAATAGAAAATTGTGTTGGTATAGCACAGAATATGATCCTCTTAAAATAACTACAGACTAGGTCAGGTTTTTAAATAATAATCACTTAGAAACGGATATAGAGTGAAAAAAAAATGAGATATTAGGCTGCATTATTATCCTGCTGCCGGGCAAAGGCTCTTTCTGGGTGAGGTTGGATCTAAGGTGCTCACTAAGTGGTGGCTATTTCAGAAAGTCCAGGTTTTCTCATGATGTTGTCCTACCATCGCACAGTTTAATAGGAAAACCGACCTTAAGACTGTATCTTAAAACATGTTTTCGCTTACACAGCAAACAATTTTTGAATGGTGTTTTTTTCATATTCAACATACCTTAATTCCATCATTAGCAGTAATAAGCAGCCCAGCATCGTGCACCACAGCTGGCTTATTCAACCCTTTAATAATCAACGCGTCTCCCTTCGTCTCATACTCGTCGACCCATAGAGAAGAGCCGTAGAACTTGACCTCTATAGTCTTTTCACTGTCCTCTTCGATGCCGTCTTTAGTCTGTGGTTTTATGAAAGTGGTGGCTCCGGGGGAGGAGTCGAGGCCTCGGATAAAGTTGTGGAGAGCTACTCCGCCTTTTGACCAATCGATCTGAAAAATAAAGTTTTTTTATTTATGTTTTTTTTATCCTCAACGGGGTAGCTCTTGGCCTTCATCTAACCTGATGTTTAGTGATGATAAGGCCGAAGGTGAAAGCGAGCTTCACTCAGAATCCTCAACCACAGAGGAACTGGCTATCTTACAACTGCCGAAACAATAAATGCTGTTAACATTGTTGTTATGACGACAGATTTAAATAAGATGGACCAACAACCAAAACGAGCCGTTTTTTTTTTTTTTGAATTTTTACTCTTTGTATTTTTTTTTAATAGAACAGAATATAGCATTGTTTATTGCTGCTGTAGGTGGTATAAATAGAGTTGATTAAAATTAAAAAAAAAGGGTTCTCTACAACATTTTTGTTTCTTCGAAGAATATAAAATGGACAGTGCTTGGCATTGAAGATGCAATAGGTTTGATAAAAAGGTATAGCACCGAATAAAGAAAAGAAAAAAAAAGAAAAGAAAGGAAATATGTTTATTTGCGGTAAACATGACGCAAATAAAGTACACAAACACAAAAAAAAGTACAAGTTGGGGGACAATATGCGTCACATCCATCACCAATAGATTCGATCCAATATCCAATATAGAGATAAGGTTATTGAAGGCAACATATCTGTTTTGAAACTGTAGTATCTAACTGTGTATTTAAGGTCGCTAATACGCCAAGAAACAAGAAAAATTGGTTAACTACAAGCAAGTCATTTCGATAATCAGAAAAAGATATGAAAAAGTGGTGAGAAGCTCGTTTACTAGTACAAAAAAAAAAAAAAAAACAAAATCAAAGAGAGCGGAATTTGATTCCAGGAAAGTTAAGGAAGCGCACATTAAAACCGCATAGGGCCGCAACGCATCGCACTTTAACACAAAGAAGGTGCGGCCCGCGTGTGCGATGCTTCATACAAAATGTACGAAACTGACGTAGGAGGCATTTTGCGTTGCCTGTATACGTATAGACGGAAAACAATACAAGAAAACAGACGACCGTAATAAAAAATATTAGAATTTGGTTGTTACCTGATGTGTCTCTGCCTTGAACAGCGCGGGGTCGTAAGTGGCGCCCTCTTCGGTTTGTTTGATTCTAGGCGCAGTGTCGTTTGCTACCATGTTCACAGCCTCCGCTAAGGCTTTGATACCTGAACAAAAGGAGATTTGTAAAAAAAAAAAAAGATTCTCGAGTTTGAACTCAGAGGTGTCCTGAGTTCGGACTCAAGACCTATGACTTGGCAGTTCGACGGTCATACCACTAGGTAATTACTGCTGTTATCACATACAATTCGATGATAAAGTATAAAATTACCACAGACTTAAAAAAAAAATCTTTAAGGATATTTCAAGACGTGGGTCTCTAAATAGGCGACTTATGCTTTACGTTAAGAAGATTCACCAGCATATTGATATGCAACTTACAGTTGGCACAATTTTTTTTTCTAAAACAGTTAAAATATTACTTTGGAGTGTATACTATACCACAAGACCAAGGAGACTAGCGCACGCTGGGCAGTTAATTAAACTTGCTGAATTACGCGATGTTTTCTTATAACTTTAGTAAATACGAAAGAAGAAGAAACAGCAGAATTCTAATTAAATGTATCTTACCCTCAGGATACAAGTATTTGTTGTAGATGGAGTCGACGGTATCTTCAGTGCCAGCAGGGAAGCTCTTCTGCAGCAGAATGGGGCCAGTGTCCAGACCGTCGTCCGCCCAGAATATGGACAGGCCGCAGGTTGTGTCGCCTTCTATTAGGGTCCTGCACGAATTTTAGATAAATTAATATTGATAACAGATATCACAGTGGTGAAAAATTATCTGCGGGGTAGTTGCTTAACAGAGTGTTAGCAAAAATGACTCAACCTACATTATGGTCAAAAATGAGTTGTTCAAAGAGGTCCTAACTAGGGCTTTCAATACCGGTATTCCGGGATCCCGTAATACCGTGATCACGGATTTTATTTTGGCCTTTTTCAATACCGGTATTGACGCCCCAATACCGTGATTACGGTATTACGAACATTCGATATGATCTTATTCTCACACTTGTTTTCACCAGCGCAAGCTACCCGCTGTTGTTTTTAGTTCATCCTCCCGCGCCCCGCCTGAGACAATACCCGAAATCAAGCTGTACTTATGTCGGTTTTTATTGCATAATTATAAGAATGTTAGACTAAAATCTCTAGCAATCATTTGGTGTTCAACCAAATGATTGCTAGCTAATTAAGCTATACCGGTAGGCATTATTATTTGTTAGAACTGTAAGTTCTAACAAATAATAATGCCTACCGAAATAATAAGGATGACCTATACTGATTTTTACATGAGACATAAGAAGTTTATATATTTTTTTATATTGTAATTTACAAAGTCTATGTGAAATCCCTTTTTGCAAAAAGACTAGATTAAGTTTAAGTTTCGATTATGTTCCTAATTCCTAGTCCTACCTTAATAATCAACCAATACCAAAAATTTTATATACGAGAGCTATGTATAAAAGGTATTTATTTTATTATTTTCAAAAAATAAGAACAATAAAGACTGATTTGACAATAAAAACACGTATTTTAATGGTTTTATTAACCGACTTCACAAAAACTGCTACCTTACTCTAGCACCTTACATCAGCGCCTCTAGCGGAGAATTCAAGCGCGATAATCCTCATTTGTGTGCTGTGCTGGTATCTTTAATCTATAAAACATGCTGGCACACTGTACGCTTGGGAAACAAAATACGCTGAATGCTTTTAGCGTTTCTTATGGCCACAGCTTCAAAAATTCTGATTTTCTAAAGTTAAACCAGAAGACAAACTTCGGCATAAAAGTCTTTAATACTTGAAATAAACTTCAATTGCCCAATAATGATTAGGCAGAATTTTGACCATAAAATTGCCTAATAATTTTACTATAGTTTGACCGGTACCGATGTATTGCGCCTTAGGAATGCGCTGCGAGGCGGGGGCGGCGTTGACAAATGAGCGGCGGGACGCCGTGAGCGTTGACGAATGAGCGGCGGGACACCGAGAGCGTTGACGAATGAGCGACGGGACGCCGTGAGCGTTGACGAATGAGCGGCGGGACACCGAGAGCGTTGACGAATGAACGGCGGGACGCCGTGAACGTTGACGAATGAACGGCGGGACGCCGTGAGCGTTGACGAATGAGCGGCGGGACGCCGGTGAGCGTTGACGGATGAGCGGCGGGACGCCGTAAACGTTTACGAATGAGCGGATTGAAGACGAATGAGCGACCTGCACTGCCCCCATCTCGCCGCGCACATACAGCGGTACCGGTCAAACTATAATAAAGAATTTGTAAAAAAAAGAGTTGCGTGCTGAAATTGATAAACAGGAATAATATGCTTAAATTACCTAATTATAAGCCTCGGTAGGAAACAAGTGATTAGTTTACAACATACGATGCAACGTTCTATAATTTGAGTAATTTTGTAACTAATACTAGGTTACAAACACGCAAACATGACTAAATAGAATTCACCAAGTCCTTTGTAAACTTGACCATGAAATTGACAACAAACATTTATGTTAATTGTGTATGCGAGGCATGAGAGGGATTGTAGTCTCATTTGAAACAATTTTTTGCAGTCACGTTGACGATTTGCGAATAGTTTTACAATGATTTTTGGTCAAAATAACATAACATCACGCCAGTTATAAGTCCACTGTAATATGTTAAACCTTTTGCCATACACTAGGCACAAATCCGGACTTGAAATTCCCATTGAAAAACCCAATAACACTGCCTGAACCCAAAACCCCGCGTTCAGCAGTCGTTCTTACAACCAGGCTGTCTGAGACATAGAGAAGTCAGAAATACAAAATAGGAATATTAAGGAAGGATTATATAGGAATATACTAACTAAAATAAAAGTAACCTACATTACTTCTTATAACATCAGCTATCTACTAGTAAAAGTGTAGTCAAAATCGGTCCAACCGTTTCGTAGATTGGCCGGAACAAACATATAAAAGTTCTTGTTGCGATTTACGATTTATGACGTATTAAAAAAAAAAATAAACTACTTACTAGATCTCGTTCAAACCAATAGTCGGCGGAAGTTTACATGGTAATCATATATTTTTTTAGTTTTATCATTCTCTTATTTTAGAAGTTACAGGGGGAGGACACACATTTTACCACTTTGGAAGTGTCTCTCGCGTATTCTATTCAGTTTAGAAAAAATATATATTAGAAACCTCTATATCATTTTTGAAGACCTATCCATCAAATCCATACATGTGGGGACACGTATGGATTTGATGAAAAAAAAAAAAAAAATGGGTTTCAGTTCTAAGTATGGGGAAACCCCAATTTTTTTTTTTTTTTTAATTTTTGTGTGAAAATCTTAATGCGGCTCACAGAATACATCTACTTACCAAGTTTCAACAGTATAGTTCTTATAGTTTCGGAAAAAAGTGGCTGTGCCATACGGACGGACAGACAGACAGACATGACGAACCCTTAAGGATTCCGTTTTTTGCCAATTGGCTACGGAACCCTAAAAAAGGCTTATGATACTGGGTCGGGTGGAAGGAAAACGCGCTCAAGGCAGAGCACCGGCAAGATGGTTAGACGCCATCAAGAGGGTTGTCGGAGGCAGCATTTACCGAGCGGTCAACACTGCAGAAGACCGCATAACTTGGAGTCGCGTCATAATATGTGGTCGCGATCCTCAGCACGACGAAAAATAAGAAGTAACAAAAACTATATTCTCTGATATTGTTAGGACCCGACAAAGCCTCGCATGGAAACTTTTTGCTTATTTACCAGTTACCATACACTCAATTTTCTAACACGAGATAGCAAATAGCAGAAACTACCCATAATGATGCAATTTTACTGGATTAGTATAAACGATGTCATTACAGTAATAAGCTTCGCGGGAAACCGCACCGCAGCAAATGGAAAATTCTAGACAGGGGAATTTAGAATACAGTTTTCTATCATTTAATAGTCGTTACTGGTTTATGCTACCGATGCGACGGCTACGAGTCATTTCTCTGGACCAAAAAAGCTGCCCTTTTTAACCCAACTGCCCCAGAAGAAAGAAAGAAAAAGTGAGGAAAGGTTTTATATAATAAAAAAAAGGAAATTGAGAAAGAGAGAAAAGATCGCAATCACGACATGGCTAACAATATTGTCCACTGGGTCACCGACGGCGTAGTCACTTGCTCGTCGTGTTTCGTAGCATGCCCATTTGGGAGAGTTGCCATTAGGGACACACATGGTTTTTTTGTAAGGGATCAAGAAGCGCCTGCGGACTGTTCAGATTGCCAAGGGTACTATGTCTGCAGCCGCCCCACGATTCGGCCCGTATAACGTTCCGTTGGAAGGGCCATGGGAAGGTTGGAGGGAGTGCCCCAGAAGAACGGTAACGTTTTTATTTTAAAAGCTTTAAAGGAACCGTTGCAAACTCCCGAAATTTCTAGAGAGGACCGAGAATGCAAAATACCGTGTTCCCATAATTTACTGGCAGTATTCTTCTTCTTCGCTTCGCTCTTGACAGAGCGGTCGTGGTCACAATGAGTTTTGTCCAATTGCAGTTGTTGTCGTAACTCGCCTCACGATCTCCCTCCATTTGGTTCTATTAGATGACAGTCTGGCGCATTCACTAACAGGGCCTCCAACTACGAATTTAATTTGATTGGTCCACCTAATCGGTGATCTCCCGCGTGGCCTATTACCTTCTACTCAGCCCTGCACCACTAGACGCTCTATGGAGTCATTATTTCGTCTCGAGACATGCCCACAGAACTTCAGTATTCGAGACTGTACTAGTGCTGATAGACGCTGTTTGATGCCGAGTTCTTGGAGTATGGACACGTTTGTGCGGAATTCTGTCCACGAGATCCCAAGCATTCTTCTCCAGCACCACATTTCTAGAGCATCTACTTTTTTCTTTTCCAGTTCTCGTAATGTCCACGTCTCAGCTGCGTACAGAAATATGGGGAATACGAGTGTACGGGCGAGCCTGATCTTAGTGGCTTTAGTAATGTTGCGATTCCTCCATATTTTTTTTAGCTTGTCCATTGCTCCTCTAGCCATAGCCATGCGCCGTTTCACCTAATCCACGCAGCTGCCATTGTTCGCAATCATAGTACCAAGGTATACGTAGGACTGAACTAAACCACAGTTCGCAATCTGTGTCACATCTGGCGAGTTATTGTTGCTACGGTCTACGATCATCATTTTGGTCTTACCCCTGTTTACCGGTGAGAACAAAATGAAGGAACAAAAAAAAAAAAAAACTCTGCCCCTTTTATACGCAAAAAAACTGCGTCGCTACTGAGGAGAGTGAGGGGCAGTCGAAACAGCATCCTGGAAACTGTAGCCGAGAGCTTTGGCTCTCCGATTATACAGCAGTTTGTGCGAAGGTTGATTTTTACTAACACTAGACAAATAAGTTATTTTTTGTATGTTACTAACACTATATGGATATTTTGTGTCCCAAATAAAGGAATTATTATTATTTATTCGATACCAGCATTTTTACTTAAAATTTTCATAGAAACAGTAACTAACCAAAGGTAAGCAAAACAAATCGATTTTACATAATAGGTATATTAGTGAGTGTGAGAATCGATGTTGTAGCCCGTAGGTAATCGATTTTAATATGCAGTCTGTTGCAATGTGCATGCAATCGATCTCGAGACTCGTAATTACATAACGTTAAATTTCCGATAAAACGTGTTCCGAGCTGTGATGACATAGTGAAGCACATTTCATCATTGGACATGGTATAGCGTAGATAACGTTGCGAGAGGCAGATTTTCTTGTTCCATAAAAATATTACATCATTATGATGGGTTATCACTTGGGACATTGTTTATATTTTTTAAGAAAATCTTATCTTTTAATGATATTGAACTATAATCGTTGCACTATAATAATATCGTCCGTTTCGGAAGCAGTGCCGTGTCGATGCGTATACGCACTGATAATGGTAGACACGTTTAGGATCTGTGAAGAGGCTTATTACTACGAAAAACATGATATCCTACTTCATAATTTTTATATTCAAGTTTTTTTTTTTTTTAATACATTTCCCGGAATTGCCGCTCGGGCGTGATCTGCAATGGCCTATATGGACAGCTCTCAATCGATTGCGTACCCAGGTAGGCCGCTGCAAACACAATCTGTCGAAGTGGGAGATTACTGTCCCATCCAACACCCAGTGCGAGCGCGGTGTTTCTGATCAGACCATGTCCCACTTGCTGGAGTGTCCTAAGTGCCTGTTCACTTGCACTAAAGAAGACCTAATGAACGCCACTGATGCCGCAATTAACTTGGCCACCTATTGGGCTCAAACAATATAATAACTGGGTACCATCGACACGAAAAGAAGAAGAACTGATTGCGGGAGAAAATTGAGGTCACATTAAAAATCTTCGCACGCACACAGTCGAAAACGTATAAGGTCTAGCGTAGTAGGTACTTCGTCCATTTTGGTTTGTTTTGACTGTACAGCGGAAATGTGAATGTAATTTACGTATTTTTAATTATTTTTGGGATAATAAATTACTAGATATTAAAAATGTCACAAATCGATTTAGCAAACGATTCTAAACAAACTACTTTCTGCGTATTCATTCAGTAACACATGTAGATCCTTAAGCATTTGCGGTCGACTGTCCACGGCTACGTAGGAATTGCACGGAGAAGCTATCCACGTCAGCTGCGCGATTCATATTTGTTTTCCAGCCATGCATTCGTGCGTAGCGTAGCCGTCGATGAATAGCAGTGTATGATCCCGCCTACATTTTCATACAAAGAAAAGCTAAGTACACGTAGCTTGGCCAGCCCTAACAGGGTTCTTGGAATGATGCTGACAGAGTGGAGACCGCGTAATAAGTAGATTGACTTACCAGTTGATAGAAGAAGCTCCTCTATGTCTGGGCAGTATACTGGGATGGTAGCAGATGCTCTCGTACTTGGGGTGCGTGATCACTTCCATAGGGATGAACTGTGTGCAGAACGGAAGGACATTGATGTCTGCGTTCACCTGTTGATGGAAAACATGATTTTGAATAAGTAATAACATAAAATTAATGTGCTCTACTGAAGCTTTGCTTGGCTCGCTGCTATTTTTATGAAACTTATTTTCGTAAGACGCTTTTCCTGGGATTGTTAAGGCGGAGATTGACTTGCAACGTTTGTTTGTAATGTATCATTCGAGGCGAGCTTGGTTACAAAACGCCGATACACAAGCAAGACACGACGAACGCTCGCTTCGAGCACATGGCTCAAGCGCGCTCCATTTCTTGTTACAAAACGGCGATACACCAAACGTGGCGAACGTTAGCTTCGAGCACTTGACTCAAGCGTGCTCCATTTTTATTTAGAATGGCGGATGTAGAGGTTGTGTGTTCTTCATTAATTTTATTTTGTTATTGTTATTGGATGAAGAAGACGGATAAAACAAAACGACTGCACTGACTTTCTTGTGAACATTCGCTCAACAATGCTCGCATTGAGCGGCTCGGCGCGCTGCACTGATTACTGTAACGCGTTACAAAAACCCGATACATTACAAACAAATGTTGCAACAGTTGCAAGTCAGTCTCCGCCTTTAGACTCAGATTAATACAGATGCGATACTCCACAGTTTAGGTTTGAAGCTACAAGTACGCGGCGGGCCCATCTCACTGGGTCAGTTCAGTAGGGCTACCGCGCGCCGTCGGCATAAGAGTTACGCGATAAAAAGAGAGGCAATGTGCTATCTCTACTATAAAGCTCTGGAACGCGCTACCTTTTGGCATTAAAAAAGCTGAAAACAAATTAACATTTTTAAAGAAAAGTTGGTAACCACTACATAAGTCAGACTAAATAACTCTCAAATAATAGTCTAGTCATAGTAATTATTATTAGGTGGTATTTGTTAAAATATCTATTAGTTTATTTTATTTGTATAAGAAAATTTATATAGTTTTATTGATACTAATACAGTATCAATAAAACTATATAAATTTTCGTAATCAAGAAATTAGTATTTTAGATATTATTTTTGTACCCTATCACTATGTTTTTATATTTAACCCAAAGGTTGACTGGTAGAGAATGCCTTGTGGCATTAAGTCCGCCTATGTATCACTATTGTACATGAAGATTAAATACCTAAATAAATAATGTGTAGGTGAATATAATTGAAGGTAATAAGCGTTGTGCAACCTGAATTGCACTTTATTGTGTCGTAGCAAGAGTCGCTTGTTATTTAAATGATTTTGCGGAGTGTCCCATCTGTATTAATCTTTACTTTAGACGGAAACAACCAGAGTTGATCACAGAGCAGCATCGCAAGTTGAAAAGTTCCGACTTGTGACTCTCTATACCTATCTACCTACCTCCTTACTAATAAACGTTGTGTAGCGTCTGTATAGTTACACACCGATTTTTCTCTTTCACTCGTCAGTAATTTGACTTTCGATAGAAGAAGACAAAGCGTTGTGTAACTATACAGACGCTATACAACGTTTATTAGTAAGGGGGCTAGATTATGTCTACGTTATGTTTACCGGAGTTCTGTGTCAGCGTTAGCATTAGTCCATCCAATTTGCCGGTAAAGTCTCTAAATACCTACTACATTATTTTCCATTCTCTTTAGTTCTGTGAACCTAAGAACGTGATATTACGGAACTAGCATTAATAACAAATTATTGTAATTTTAATGATCAGCTGTTAACATTTATCTCTTAAAAATACAGAATGTCGACTTATCTGTTTCTTTTTATAAACACGTGCTTCTTTCGTGTAAGTAAACTTTATTCTGTGAGATAGACAGGTTATCGAATAGTTTGACACTTGGTAACGAATATGCACTGATACAGATTGTATTCCCGTTGTACGTATATTAGACCGGGGCCTCAAGTTTGCTATTACAATAGTGTCAGAATGGTCTATCATTGATTTCATAATTGTTGATTTTGACAAGTTTGGTAATCTACTAATATAATGGCGTCATTATGACTTTCCAATGGTCAGCCACTGACACTCCATTGAAAGAATTGGTAATCTCGTACATAATGACAAATGAAACTTCCTACTAAACTTCCAACTTCCAACTTCCACTACTTCAGATTGCTTATAACATTAATAAATAATATGTTAAAATATATATAAATTAAATCTGGCATGAACAAATGTTCAAAATACCATTATAATACAATTCTATTACGAGACCATTGACCGACCAATGATCGACCATTATGAATTTAGCAGATTACGAACTTTTAGCAAAATGAAAATGGGATCGTGTTGGCGTGACGAATTTATAAAAATAGCAAACTTGGGCCCCTGGTAGTTCGCCTAGTTAGATAGATGGGCCAGGTGTTCTAAAGGGATTCTTTGTAAGAATAAGTCTAGTGTTTATTTTGTTGCACATGCTAGATAAAGTTACCTAGATACTCCAACAGGTTATGATTGTAGGTCGGTCAGAATAAATGAACCCAGTGGAAAAGTTTTAACATATTTTATTACAAAGATAACTAGAA
Organism: Dryobota labecula; assembly: GCA_947523025.1. Taxonomy (NCBI): domain Eukaryota; kingdom Metazoa; phylum Arthropoda; class Insecta; order Lepidoptera; family Noctuidae; genus Dryobota; species Dryobota labecula. Next base: position 15,871,509 of record OX383303.1, read on the forward strand.
GGGTACAGGGGCAAAACAAGGAATATGACTAAACCAGTTTTTTGTGTTTTATGTTATGTTCCGTTTCACTAGGGACATTCCCACTTTTGCACCTGTACAGGGTTTTGAAACATTTAAGATAGGAAGGACTATGATTGTTTTTATGCTTTTTACACAATGCTACATAAAAATACGCGCGAAAACCCAAGTGTTTCCACACTTAATTTATATTTGAATTTTTGTTACATTCCTTGTTATGCCCCTGTACCCTTCACTAGGTAACCTATCTTCCTAATTAAAAAAGTTCGTATTTTTGTTGAAACATAACACCTATTTCCTATATGTAGTTGGTGGAAGCTACTGAACGTAAAATGATATGATCCTAACAGACAGTTTACAGATATAAAATAACGTGATTCCTCGTAGTGGATGACTTTAACTGGGTTGTGAAGGTCAGATAGGCAGTCGTTTCATGTAATATACTTGTATTCAGCTGCATTTGGTTACACTGGAAGCTGACCCCAACATAGAGAAAAGGCTATTATAGGCAGATGTTGATCATGGACGAGACTTGCACAGGAGCGTGGGGATTGGGATAAGCAGAGTCGAGGCCTAAACCCAGCACTGTGTGAAGTCGGATTGTGTATAATGAAGATGAGGTACCTATTCTAAATTTCTTTACTTTCCTACGCTCACTTATCCCATGTTCGCACAGACGTAAAAATATCGCGGCTGTGTTTTATCGCGCAATGGATTTTCAACTCTCGGTGTTGAGCTTGAGCCGACCATTGAGAATCTAAGTTTGTAAGGCCGGAGTTTATGTGAGCATAGGCCAGGTAGCACGAGCGATTTTTCCCGCGGCGATTTTTTGAGCGCACTGGGTTTTCAACGCTCTGCTTAGGTGCTGAGAGTTGAAAAATCCAACAGTGTGTATTTTCGACGCGCTGTGATACACTCTGTTAGGGCCGGCGCACACCTAGCGAGGCACAGCGCAGCACAACTGTCATTGCCATACAAATATCAACGTTGCGTGCCTAAAAATAAAGTTGAGAAGAGATAACCTGACACTCGCGCCTCTTTCCGCTTAGACGCGCTGTGGAGCTAATGGAAGTTTATTTATTTTCAACTTTATTTCGAATGGTGCAAGGTCGATATTTGTTTGGCAGTGACGAATGCGCTGCGCTGCACCTCGTCAGATGTGCGCCAGCCCCAACAGAGTGCATCACAGCACATCGAAAAAACACTGTTGGATTTTCAACTGTCGCCACCTAAGCAAATCGTTGAAAGCCCAGTACGCGTAAAAAATCGATGAGGGAAAAATCGCTCGTGCAGACCTGAGCTTATGCTCACATAAACTAAACTGCGGCCGATGAAAGAATGCGTTCTTGACTCCTGTCAGCTGAGTATAAAAGAAAACGTGTTTAACGAATTTAAACTCTTAAGTTCTGTTGGAACTATTTGGTAGCTTTAAGCAACCTTCTTCATAGGTATTTTGATAGGTTCTGAATTTAGTTTTTAATTTGAATGTTTTGTCTATTTTTCGCTGTCACTCTATTTAAAATATTATAATTACAAGCATTAAAATATATATACTGTTATACACATTATTTATTTGGAATTCTAGAAACCCACTAAAAACAATAACCTCCTTTTGGTTATGGGCCCAGAACTCTAGAACTCCAATATTCTTCTTTAATAGTGTGTTTCAGAAATTTTGTGATTAATTTTTCGTATGTACTTCGAACTTCGAACATAAAAAAAATGGAAGAAGATTCTTGCTCAAAACATCTTTCCCATAAGAATGGAAGTAATACTAGTGTAGTACCCCATGTTTCAACTACACAAACTGTAAGTACTCCATGTTTTAACAAATTAGAAGGACGTTCGAACTACACGACATGGGCATTTTCAATGGAGATGATGTTGATTGATTGTGGACTTTGGGATTGTGTTAAGCATCCACCTTTAGATAATAGTTCACAAGAGACGCTTCGCCGTGATGACAGAGCCCGCTCTAAAATTGGCTTGTGCTGCCACGAGAGAGTCTTCTCAAAAATAATGGGATCTAAATCTGCATTTGAAGCGTGGAATAACTTAAGAAAATCATACGCAGACAGCGGACTTGTAAGAAAGCTCACATTAATGAAAAAACTAATGAATTCTCGATATACTGACAACATGGAAAGCTATGTAAATGAGATTATGTCAACACATCAACAGTTACAACAGATTAATCAAAAAGTAGATGATTCATTTCTCGCAATTATTCTACTATGTGGTCTACCAGAGAAATTCAAGCCACTCGTCATGGCATTGGAACATTCCGGCTCTGAACTGACTTCAGATAATATTGTTGCTGCACTCCTGAAAGAAGACAGCCGTGATCTAGCTGCCTGCAGTGACACGCGTGAAGATAGTGCTTTGGTGATGTTACATAAAAAGTTGAATAGAGACACTAAGAACATATTTTGCAATTACTGTCGTAAACCTGGGCATATAAAAGCAAATTGCAGAATACTCAAAGCCAAATCTCAAAAGGAAAAAGTCAATATTTCTGAGGTAACACTTATGGTTGATGATCAGTCAGTAAGTAATTCTAATTTTGATAATGCTGAAACTTGTGAAACTTTTGTAAACTCTTTTGTTTGTGAACCAAGTTTTGATAAGACGTTTATTGTAAAGAGTGATGACTGGTTTATAGATTCCGGGGCGACGAGTCACATGACTAATAGACGTGATTGGCTATATGATACTAAACCTATCCAAAAGCGTATTAGAATAGCTAATGATCAAATAATTCTTTCAGATGCCATTGGTACTGTAAAACAAAACACTTCTAATATTACCGATGTTTTGCATGTTCCGAACCTGTCAACGAACCTGCTTTCAGTTAACTCATTGGTAAACAAAGGAAATGTCGTACTTTTTTCGAAATCTGGAGGTAAAATTATTGATGGTCAAACTTGTAAGGTATTTGGAAAAGTTATAAGAACAGCCTCAAACGTAAACGGTATGTACAAACTTGATTTACCTATTGATCAGGCGAATTTAACAGAAGTTACAAATAACTCAGCTTATTTGTGGCACAAACGTCTTGGTCATTTGAACTTCAGATCCATGGAATTACTAAGACTTCACTTAGCTCTTGGTGTTAAGTATCCAAAACCTGATGGATCTATTAAAGATAATTGCATTGCTTGCGTGGAAGGTAAACTTTCAAAGCAACCTTTTAAAATGTCAGATTCAAAATCGTCGAATCTACTGGAAATTATTCATAGTGATGTTTGCGGACCTATGAGTACCCAATCTTTGGGAGGTGCTTCATATTTCGTAACTTTCACAGACGATTTTTCTAGAAAAACATTTACATATCTTATGAAACAAAAATCAGAAGTCGTTAAAAAATTTTGCGAATTCAAAAACTTAGTCGAGAAGCAAACTGATAAAAAGATCAAAGTTCTACGTTCTGACAACGGTACTGAATATTTGAATTCTGAATTTAAAGAAATATTAAAACAGTCCGGTATAGTTCATCAAACAACTGTTCCTTACAATCCAGAGCAAAACGGTTTAGCTGAACGGGTCAATAGAACTTTAGTTGAGAAAGCAAGATCTATGCTATCAGAATCTAGTCTACCTAAGACTTATTGGGGAGAAGCCGTCAATACAGCGACTTAATTGAAAAATCGCTCACCGACAAAGGCTATTAGAGGAAAAACTCCTGAAGAAATATGGACTGGAAGAAAAGTAAATCTTTCACATCTTCGTATTTTTGGATGTAAAGTATATGCGCACATACCTAAAAATCTTCGAAAGAAATTTGATGTTAAGGCCAAACTGTGCATATTTGTAGGTTATTGCACCGAAACGAAGGGATACAGAGTAGTTGATCCCGAGCATCCAAAAACTCTAATAAAAACAAGAGATGCCAAATTTTTTGAAAATGACTTTTTATATAAATCAAAGTCAACTAACCAAAACAATATGGTTGATAAAGTTGGAACTCAAGTATCAGAGTCTGTTCCTATTATATTTCAAGAAAATTCTGAAAATACGCCAACTGAAGGAGAAGTCAACAAAATTCTTACTGAACCTGTAATCCAGGAAACTCAAGTTATCGAGACTTTTTCTGAACCTTTTTAGTACAGGAAACAGAACTCAATATACCTGAAAATGAAAACATTGAAGAGGAATTTCATGACAGTATAGCAGAGATTCCAGATGATACAAACAATCAAGTTTCTCAACCTGATAGGAGATATCCTTTGAGAAACAGAATCAATAAAAAATGGTCCGAAGATATAGTTCTATATAAAGCTGCAGAAGATGAAACCCCTTCAACCTATAAGGAAGCCATGAATTGTGATGATAAAAATAAATGGAATGAAGCTCTTCAAAGCGAATATGACTCACTTATGAATAACGAAACTTGGATCCTTGTAGATAGACCAAAAGATAGGAAAATAGTTCGTTGTAAATGGGTATTCAAGATCAAGAAAAATGGAAACGGAGAAAACGTACGATATAAGGCGCGATTAGTAGCCAAAGGTTTTACACAAACTTACGGCATAGATTATGATGAAACATTCGCACCTGTGGCACGTCTTTCAACAGTCAGATTATTACTCGCTTTCGCAGCTCAATGGAACATTTCAATGGATCAAATGGATGTTGAAACCGCCTTCCTTAACGGTGATCTTAATGGAGAAATATTTATGGAACAACCTGAGGGTTTCACCAAAGAGTGCAATAAGGGGAAGGTATGCCAGTTAAAGAAAGCACTTTACGGCCTAAAACAAGCCCCTAGACAATGGAACCTTAAACTTAACGAAGCAATGGTGCAACTAGGAATGAAAAGGTCTGAACATGATCATTGCCTCTACTATAAAGTCAAAGGAACTTGCAAATTAATTGTCGCAATCTTTGTTGATGATCTATGCATTCTTAGCAATAGTACTGACATGAAAGAAAACTTTAAAAAGAATATTCAAAATTTCTTTAAGGTCAAGGATTTGGGAAAATTGAAACATTTCTTAGGAATGAGGATCCTTAAAGAGGAAAATGGAATAACCATTGATCAAGAAGAATATATCAAAAGGGTACTAGATCACTTTGCTATGACTGATGCAAAACCTGCTAGTACTCCTGCTGATCCAAATCTAAAATTAGTAAATCCTTCAAATGAAGAGAAAGAGGCAGCTCAACATTTGCCTTATCAGAGATTGATTGGATCTCTAATGTATTTGTCTGTCGGAACAAGGCCAGACATTACACATTCTGTAAGTGTGTTAAGTCAGTTTAACAGTAACTTTGGAACAATTCACTGGAATGCAGCAAAAAGAGTTCTACGATACTTAAAAGGGACAATGCATCTTAAACTTCAATTCCAGAAGAAAAATACACTTGCACTTACGGGATATACTGATGCAGATTATGGTGCATGTCAAATTGACAGGAGATCCTACACTGGATATGTATTTTATTTAAATGGACCTATTTCGTGGGAATCTCGTAAACAGCGAACAGTCGCCTTGTCAACAACTGAAGCCGAATATATGGCAATTAGTGATGCTTCTAAAGAATCTATTTATCTCAAAAACTTATTGATGGAAGTGTTAGGTTTTGACAATGGTGTCTGTATTTACAGCGATAATCAGGGAGCTCAAATGCTAACTAAAAACAACATTCATCACTCGCGAACTAAGAATATTGATGTAAGACATCATTTTATAAGGGATACTGTCGCTAGTGGTATTATCAATATAAAATATGTTCCCACAAATGAAATGAAGGCAGATGTCTTAATTAAGTTTCTACCGAAGCAAAGACATCTGTGTTTAACAAAAGAATTAGGATTAATTTAACATTAATTATAATGGCCTATTACCTATTCAGAAGTAGGGGAAGTGTTGGAACTATTTGGTAGCTTTAAGCAACCTTCTTCATAGGTATTTTGATAGGTTCTGAATTTAGTTTTTAATTTGAATGTTTTGTCTATTTTTCGCTGTCACTCTATTTAAAATATTATAATTACAAGCATTAAAATATATATACTGTTATACACATTATTTATTTGGAATTCTAGAAACCCACTAAAAACAATAACCTCCTTTTAGTTCCCGTATCCAATTGACAGGTTTCAGGAACGCATTCTCTCGGTGGCCGGATTACAGTGGTGCTGATTCCCTTGTTCACAAACTAAACTAAATTTAAGTTCAGTGCATCTTTTTCTTTCTATTTCATTAAGAAAAGGACAGAAGATAAATTTTAGTTTAGTCCTGTCAAATTAATCAGCGCTTGACGTAAATTGACGTAATTTTAGTCGGCAAGTTTTTAATCACGTCTAAACTTGTATGGAGTAGTGACAGGCGCTGATTAATTTGACAGGACTTAACTAAAATTTATCTTCTGTCCTTTTCTTAATGAAATAGAAAGAAAAAGATGCACTGGACTTAAATTTAGTTTAGTTTGTGAACAAGGGAATCAGCACCAGTAACTACTTACCTAAGTATAATAATGTTCTGTAATACTCGTAGTATTTAAAATAGACAGTTATAGGGTTAGTTATATGTAAGTACTGCATATTAACACATAATGACCAAGTTAAGTTAGATATAAGAGGTCAAAAGTGCAGTAGGAATAGTGGCTCAAATGTTGATACTTATACTATACACCACTGTGACGTAACCAGTTACGACACATAAATATAATAATAATAATCAAATGAACATTACATTATGATGGAGGATGGTTGGAATTTAACTAGTAAAATTACTACATACAATAGGGATGTTACCTGCGTAAATAAAAAACAAAAACTGTTTAGTCCGTCAATTAGATAATAAAAGAAATATTAGACACGTATTTTTTGCTTTATCATATAAATAAAAAATTACTTAGATAAAACACATTTAACTACTACTACTACTACTATTGTGAGTTACGTCACAGCTACGTATAAAATCTAGCGAGCAGTGACGTCATGCCACATTTGAACTCAATGTATCGCCCTAATGTTTTGATTACGTAAAAAAAGAAAAAAATACGTGTCCAATATTTTTTTAATAATCTACATGACGGACAAAACATTGTTTTATTCATCATCCCTATTATTATTATCTTCGGGTAACTATGTTTTTTGCTGTTTTTAGCTGGTTTCAACTGGATGTAAGCGCCGAAAACACGTATGTAAATGCAGCATGGTAGTGCTTATTTTGTTATTATAATTATCCACGAAATTAAAAATAAAGTCACGTAAATCGGATACCTAAGTAGTTCTTGAGTGATATGCGCATAGGTGAGTTGCGTAATTTTGACTGACGGACAGATGGCAGACAGCTAGACATTACGTCTTCTAATTATGGAGTATCTAAGGATGTCATCACTTATTCATAAGTTGGAACTGATTTTAATTAAGTCATCTTTGTCATTTTACTCATACAGAACACTTTAAAATTGGTACTAACAATCCATACTATATACCAGTGGCGTGCCTAGGGGTCAAAATTAGGGCAAGCCAATATATATTTTGGATAAAAAACACCCCCTGCCCTATCGCCTGGCAAAGTGGCGCCTACCGACTGAGCCGTTAAAGAACTGACTAATATTCGTTTTTCATAATTGTAAGTAATTGCGATTTATTCTTTTGTTCCAAAACTAATACCACTATGTATGTTTTTCAACAAATTTGATGAAACAAATATCAGTGGTATTAGTTGCTAGATAAGGTATAGATATAGACCTAAATATTTAAATATGAATTAACAACAAAACATGACTGGAAAAATGTGGGTGTAGCTAGGTAGGCATACCTCTGCTTAACCCACCGGGGAATACAGGCGTGATGTTATGCTTAAATATAGGTAAATTTTAAATACGAAGAGTACCTACTGGTAATCCTTTAGAAAATCACAACTATTATAAGTACAAGTTATCAGTATCGTTTAAAATATGATACGTGAGCCATCTATTATCATTATTGGCACAACAGAGCTCTTCGAGTCGTAATAATTCATATTTCAAACGCTCGCAAATTTGCAACAGTTATTATGGGAAAAATATTACAATACGGCTACTAGATGGCGCACAAATAATTGATTGATTTGTGATTTCTAACTACACATTGCTTACATTTAATTCGTTTGATAAGTAACTGGGCTCCGGTTTGTTGCCATCTTCTTGCTGCATATGTTTCTCTAAGAATATACTCCATTTACTATAGCATTAGACAAATAACGGCTAAATGACGACAGTTATTGTGTAATATTGTTGAAATTACTGCACTTTAGAGTTACTTTTTTAATGTAAATGGTAAATAGATTACAGTACTTTGTATTTATCATGAAATAACGGCGTTTATTAAACGTTTACATCGAAATAACGAAAGGATGAGAACAGTTATTTGTCTAATGTTATAATAAATGGTCGTATAAAGAAAGCAAAGATGCAAAGTAAAAAATTGCCTCTATTGAATGAGGTTTTAAACTCATTGTGACCTCGGAAAGAAAGTTCTTAAAGTGCTAAATGACACACAACATCAACCTAATCTTTGAAAAACAGCGCGATTGTGTTCGACACGCATAATGTATTCAGCGAGATTATATTTGTCTGTAAAACTCAAAGTATTTACCTTTTTCCAAGTAACGATGGCACACCAATACACACTTTAATCCTTCACAAGGAATTGCATGCGTTTCCGAATTCATTATAATGATAAGAAACTTTTTCATCACTTCAAAAAGAAGGTAATTACAGCAAAAACTAATCACAACAACAAACTCACAGAAAATTTAAAAAAATCAAAACATAAACGGCGTCAGTAACCGCTCAAAACAATTACTTTGATGAAATTACATCATGCAAATTCACGCTTTGCGCAGCGACTCGCGCACACATACTCAGGATCTACAATCCTACCACCTCCTTCTACGATTCGTTTCATTCATAAAAAGTCAAAAGCCGGGCTTAAAAATTCGAACATTTGCAAAATGAGTACATACTATCATATCAAGGACGTTAACACATTTCTTTGCGAAAAAATGAGAAGTTAGAAGCCCGATTTGAAGCCACCTTGTGTGAGCGAGAAAGCTATACTTCATTCATCGATACGATCTCGCCTCCTGCTTAGCGCTATAACGTTAGAGCGAGATCGCAACTGCGGCATCGGAGTTAGTTTGGCAACGGTGCATGATGAAAGAGGCGATGAATTTAAATATTATTCCTTGAGTATGTAACTCTGGCAACGTTGCATCGTAGTACGTATCTAGCGCGCGGCCGCGGCCGGTACCACGTTTACCGTTTTTATTCTTGTGGCCGGTACTACGCGGAGAGTTTAATGTTATTATTCGTATCAATTCTTGCGACATTGAGTTTGTTTACAGGTGTAGTTTTTTTATTAATAGGCTCACTTTTGATTGAAAGCCGGGCTTTTCGGCTTTAATGAAAGGAACGCCCCTGCTATATACTATAATATTATAAATGTGAAAGTAACTCTGTCTGTCTGTATGTTACGTTTTCACGCCTAAGCCGCTTATCCGATCGTCATGTAATTTGGCAGAGATATAGCCTGGGATATGGAGAAGGACTTAGGCTACTTTTTACGCGATAACCGACATCCACGCGGGCGGAGCCGCGGGCAAAAGCTATTTTTATATATGTGGTACCGTCAACCGCACTCGCAAGGTAAGTTTAACTTTGACAGCGCCTTTATTTCGTAGCAGTAAGGACAATTTTTGCAGTTCAAGTGTTACTATTTACGTGAAGTTGACTGTACTTCTAACACTTCATGCTATAATATACTTACCACTTGATGGTGAAGGATTCCTTTTTTGAACTTGTTGAAACAAATGCATTTACGTATTTTTATTAATACAGGTGTTAATTTGCGACTCTTGGTTTGCACAAAAAAAAAGTGTGTTCAATGGTCAATGTCAAGTCCCAAAAAAATTCTTAATTGAGTGCTAAAATATTATCTTAATATCACATCAGATTCACATTTCCTGGGTTTTTATTAACCCCTGATGACATCAAATACTTAATTATTTTTCCCAAACTTGGTGTCTAGACTACCTGTGTAACTAGACAACATAATAGTTGACCATCTCGTTTAATTTACACCGCGACCATAATAATACACGACTCTTTAATCGAGCTCCCCGTCTATGCTAGCTATGCTCCGGCTCCACTGGCCGCGCCCCCTGGCGGGGGCGTAGTGACATCCCGGATTCATTAAAAGCTCCTACAAAAAGGCGCGACACGCGACGCGACACAAAGACACCGATCGTCGCGCAATATGCATTGCCTTTGTGTCACGTTGCGTGTCGTGCATGTTTGTAGGATAGGGTTGCCAACCCTACTAATTATTATAGTATCCTGCTATATTAGCTTAAATTGAGACCTTATTAAGGTCTACAACTTTTTAAACGGTTGGGAATTCAAAGGAACAATGATGACACCAAAGTAATAGCCAAGTATGTCGGCTTCAAAACTGGATCAAGAACTTAGACAACACTATTTTATTGTAGGCCTTTATGGCTTACATGGAAATGCGGAGGCTCAATTTAATAGTCTAGGAGTGAATTTAGAGGACCAATTTATCTCAATTTAAAACTAGTAATATCCAATCATCAAGTAGGTCACTCACAGATTTGTACTGCTCCAATATTTCGGGAATCACTTGACCTTTCACTCGCCATGTCTTGTATTTGTAGACTGGTTTGCCATTTTGAGCTGCAATCGTCGCTGCAATGTAAAAAAAAAAACATTAAGAGGGTGTACAAATAAAATAATTTTATCTCGAGACAGAAGGAATAGGGATGATTCCTGGGTAAAAAAAAAAAAAAAAACTCTTTAGTCCGTCAATCAGATAATAAAAAAATATTAGACACGTATTTTTGTTTTATCATATTATTAAAAAATGACTTAGATAAAACACATTACACTTGGGGAGTTGGGGCTCGTTACGTCACAGCTACGTATAAAATCTACTGAGAAGTGACGTCATGCCACATTTGAACTCAATGTATCGCCGTAATGTTTTGGTTATGTAAAAAAAGAAAAAATACGGGTCCAATATTTTTTTATAATCTACATGACGGACAAAAAAATATTTTTTAGATAACATCTCTATTATGAATAACGGCTCAATAAGGAACCTTGGTAAGTGTGTCTAGAATTTTCTTATACCTTTTATATTGAGACACGAAGCAACAAAATACGATCTAGAGGAATGTGGCCGCTTTTCTTTTTTTATTGAACCATTTTTCATAATTCCTTCTCAGTCACGAGATAATATTTTTTTAAAGGAGTGGCCCTAGTGGACCCAAGGGCATGCCCTCTTAAAATACAGAATTTTAGAATAGAAAATTAGACTCAACAGTTTTTCCTGTTGAAATGACATTTAAATGCAATATGGATGACTTATTTTTTTGGGTATACATAATTATTATTATCTACCTTTAATTTTTATTAAAAAACATTTGTTCTTACTTGTAAGCGGATTTTCCTCTTAAATAGACAACATGACAATGATTTTAATAAACTTTTTTAATTATATTTCACATATATTTTCATAGGATTTGCTTTAAGTTCATGATTAAACTTTAGGATAAAGTGTCCTTTCATACAGCAGTGCCTATGAGTTACTAGTGCATGTAAAATTACTACCTCATGCTTAATTTTTCTTCATGGTTTAATGTTACACTTTTATTTTAATTTAAAATTATGTGTGTTACCAAAACAATGATTCCCGTAACTAAGGAAGGCAGACTTATTATAATATTTAATTTAATTAAAGTTAATTATTTACCAAGTGGATCTTCCCGGTTGCCTTTGTCCAGCACTGTGAATACTCCAACCACTTCGTGACCATCTTTTTGCAGGAGTTTGAACACTTCCGCTGCAAATGTGCTCTGTCCAATTATGGCTACACGCAGCTTCTTCTTTGGAGCCTAGAAATAATTAATTCAAACATTATTCTTCTCCGTATAAACAGGACAGGATTTTTTAGTTTGTTATGTAAATGTATAAGTTGATCTAGGATTTTTAAAGGAGGAAAATATATTTGACAAAAAATTTATTTGACACTTGGATAAACAAACATTTTATTTCCGGGTAAACAATGAGGATAATTTAAATCTACATTATACCGCTGAATGAATGAATGGCCGCACTGTTTATAATTAATCAAATTGATACTCTAAAGTACTTACATCATCATTCAATGAAACAGGTGGCATTTTCGTTAACAACAGGCAATCTTGATTTGTTCAAAATAATCAAACAACTTGTTAAATTTGTAACCCCACTTCTCGCCGACTGGCGCGCGGTCGAACTAGCACGAACCCAACAGTACGCTCGTATTTAGCTTCTCCTCCATCGGCTTAGCCTTGACATCGCTATCGTAAGTTTAGCGTTTAAAGCGATAAAGTTAATGAGAATCGTATTCATTTCGAAAAGAAAGACGCGTTCCATTGCCTCTTGCTGATGCCGCCAAAACATTTCATTTTGTTTTTGACAATTGCTCAGTGTTGCCAACCCCTACCAAAATTTTCCCCCAAGTATTTTTTTAATCCCCCTAAAAACCCCTAAGTAAGTATAGGTTCTAATAGTAACATTAATTCTTTGATGTAGTGCTCAACAGCCCAATTCGTTCGTAACTTATAAAATATAAAACGCATAATATTGCTTGTATTTTTTATAAATAAAACAAAACCTCCTATTGCTAAACTACTTTAAACTAAAATGTAAAATTGTTGATAATTTCTAGAATGGCATCATCATCATCGTTAGCGGTGCTACTGTTCGACGTATTTTTTAAGTCATACATTCTCACATGAATAGCTATAACGTATTTGCCATAGGTTGATCAACTTCAAATTTCAAACAAGACCCATATTCTCTATTCAGGGAAAATCTTACAATCATAATACTCTGAAGAATATTTAGGGACAATCTATTCCTTAGTTTATTTGTAATTATTAAATAGGTATGTTGTAGGATGATTAATTGATAATTCGAATTTTCGCGAAAACACTGATAAATGAGACAATGGTGAAAATATTTCTCAATCTTACTGGAAAGAGATAGGGTTTTTGCAAAAACACGAGTCGGCTTTCGGCTGAAATTAAGATGATGATGAAAGAATATCATGGTATTTCCCCCATGGCACGCTCTAAAGCAATGTAAAGAGTAGGTTGGCAGCAGAGGCACTCTATTATCATTCAGTTCAATGAATAATCGTTGAAGTTACTACTTGGTAAACACATTACTTACCTAAAACAGTTAAAGATAACAAGCGGAACCAGTTAAAAGCGGTTTTCAATATTAAAAGCGGTTAACTAGCGGTTGTGTTATGAAAACAATTATCGTAAATAGGTTGAATAGGTACATTTATTTTGCTAATTATTTGCAAATAGCCTAGCGGTTGGAGAACGATATTTTAATACAAGGTACCTACCTACTGCTAATAATCGGCATTATGCGAGCGAATATTCTGACTATCTACTTAATTATCATTATCATTAAATTATGGCAGAAATATGCATCTGCTTTGAAAGTTTGATTAAAGTCCCCTAATTTTACCTAACAGATAAAATAAGCAGAGGTCGTCAGATGTTTGTCTTGACAAAGATTTTTGGGACACGAAATTATAGATCTTGATCGATATTGGAACTGATTATTACTTTATTGACGTGACAACGTCTAATAAATCTATGAACGCCAGCTGCATGCACGAAAATGTCCCGTTACGCTCATTGTCCTGTTACGCTCATTGTACGCTTGCGCCGCATCAATGTTTTGTTATGACGTTGTCACGTTAAACTATCGTCCGTAAACCAACTTTACAGACAACCAATTTTTTGACGTGACAACGTCTAATAAATCGATGAACGCCGGCTGCATGCACGAAAAAGGATGACTCATTGTCCCGTTACGCTCAATGTCTCGTTACGCTCATTGTCCCGTTGCGCTCATCGTCCCGTTACGCTCATTGTACGCTTTCGCCGCATCAATGTTTTGTTATGATGTTGTCACGTTAAACTATCGTCCGTAAACCAACTTTACAGACAACCAATTTTTTACATTTATTATGTACCTTACCTATCAGTGGCGAAAGCACCATATAACACGATTCCTACCGGCTTCTCTTCGGAGGTAAACTTGCATCTAGAACTATACCGCTATTGAAAAATGGCACAATCAATATTATCTACTCTTGCCAAAAAATATATTTACACTACGGGTATTTAATTCACCATAACATTCAACAGCAGAAACGCCTATTTTTAGCTTTGATTTATAACAATATACCTAATTCTTTTCTAAGTTAACCCGGCGGCGCCAAAACCGGGAACTAAAAATTCATACAATAGCGACCCCATCATGACGTCACTTTAGGTCACGTGACACTGCTTGTTATGGACGAGAGCAAGCCGCTATACAACGGTTTATTGATAAGTAAGCAAGTTAAAACCGACTTCGCTTTGGCTTCTCTCTTACAAATTCTGACACCTCGTCCCTGCTACCTACGTAGGTATCTTTATCAGCGTAGGTATTGATTATCCAATAGCGAGGTGGTAATTTTTGGTTGTTGCCACACCTACCGACCAACTTCAATCGATATAATATGTCATCGATTGATAGAAAATTAGATCAGCCAACGTCGATTGACAATTTTTACAAGAATTTCCAGTCGATTTGTAACGTGACGTCCATCGATGTTTCTTCACATTTTCCTATGTTTTAAAATCCCATTGTTACATACCTACCTACCTAATGTATTTTAGTGCTGATTGTGCAGAAGTAGCGTGCTCCCAAAACTTTTTTTTTCACTTTTTGTTAGAGCTTTTGTAAATTTAACCTCTCGTATGTCGTAATTAAAGACACAATTAAAAACCCATTGTGTCTCGCGTAGATCTACGTTCCGGCATATAAAGGGTTAAACACAGACTTACCGACAAACTGAGTGTGATCAAGGTCCTATGGAAATTAACCAACCACACATTAGTAGGTATTTCACAAAACTAGGTCTTATTTAGATAATAGAAATACTATTCTCATACAAAACGAGTTCCTATTCCACTAGCCTTTGATTGAATTTTCTTGGAACCACTTAGGACACGAGCATTGCAAAATGTTATCACAAGATGTGAAGGTATCCGGTTGAATCTGGTTCTATTGACAGTGACGATGCACGTCAGTGTCAGATAAATTGACCCTAGATAAGTGACTGAAATATAGCCAGAGAACTGACCTCGAGTGGCCCGGGCGTTGATATCAGCTGTTGTTTGGTGGATAGCTGTCGTCGACGTGTTTTTGGGTACAACAATAAGATACGAATTCTGGATACTTTTGTCACAACATTGTAAGTTTTTATGAGTAAATGTGGTGCAAAACTTTTATTTTTGATATAGTTTCTATCCGAGGAAAAACAGATAACAAGGTGAGTTTTTAAAATTATGTATTGAATTCATAGAAATATCTATGATTGAACAGCAAAATGAGATTAATTTATGCGAATTGTGCAAGGTTGAATCAGTGTCAACCTTGCACAATTCTCCAACTCTATTTGTCAAAATTACGGTGTTGCCAGTCTAAAAATACGGTATATGGCGGAAAATTACGGGAGATCTAAAATTCAAAATACGGTAAATTGACGGTAACTTTATTTCACAATTAAACATTAAGTTTCAGCCTCTTTGTACATGAAAACATTAATACATTTTATCATTTTATCGGTAGGATGGAAATCTACGCAGATTTTGCCTATTCTCTTAATGAGTTGCTGCGTAAATAGATTCCCAACAATCGATTTTGTTGACAATTGGTTCAAGTCAGTCAGAAAACTCTTTGGTCAAAAAAATTTTTGACTGAAAAGCGCTCGCAATGACGCAATCGGCGTTTGAGTGGGGCAATGACAGAAACATTGTTTCAAATAAAAATAAACTATAAGTAAGGTTGGATACATCATTTTTAAGGCGCCACTCATAACGACGAAATTATGGTAGAATTGAACATGTCTACGGTAGGTGGTAGTTAAATTAAAATTACGGTAGGTTTACCGTAATTACAGCGTTGTTGGACACACTGGATTGAATGGTCGTTGTAACAACTGATCAGTGCATTCATAGGACGCGATAGACCCTAGCAGTGGCGTAGCTAGTCATAAAGGGGCCCTGTATCGAAAAGTAAAAAGAGTCCCCTTGTTGTGAGCCCTTTTTACCCGACTGCGGCGAAACACCAAGGGAAGAGATTTTTGTTTACAAAATAGCATACTGACATGGCAGGTTAAGTTTCCATTGTAATTTTACTAAGAGAATGCAAGAGCGAGCGAAGTGAGCCAGAAAATTTGAGCACTGACTCGGATACTAGGTTGAGCTTCAGCTGTCGTTGCGATTCTAATAAGAAAATGCAAGAACGACCGGAGCGAGCTCGAAAGTTGGAGTATTCTGAGTGGGATAATAGGTTAAGCTGTCATTGTGATTTTACTATAAGCCCCCTGCGAGTGCTGAGTATGGTTCTAAACCATTCACACAAAGGCGTCAAGGTCAAGGCTCCAGTGACCTTTGACCTTGATTGACGCCTTAGTGTGTGATGACACAGTTGGCGCAGTGGTTAAGCAATTGACTGCTGCGCTGCGTGTCGCAGGTTCGATTCCCGCACGGAACAAATATTTGTACGACCTACAAGTAGTTTTTCCGGGTTTGGCTGTTCGTGTATGTGAGTTTAAATGTTTGTAAACGCACCCACGATACAGGAGAAATTCCTAGTGTGGGGCAACGTTTTTTTATTAAAAAAAAAGTGTGGCTTTGTGAGAATATGTAGGAAAAAAAGACACGTGCTCAAGCGTTGGTGAGCATCAATCCAGCAGTAGAATATTCCAGATAGACCGATGCTGTGGCGTAGCTGGTCCTAAATGGGCCCTGTAACAAAAAATAATAATAATTTGTTGTCATGAACTAAAATTCACACCAACACCTCGACTTCAGGTGCAAACACAGAACAATATTTTTTTTTCTTTTCTTTTGCTTATTTATCTCAAAAATGGTGCGTCCTATCGCAAAAATAATGAAAATTTCGGCCCTTTATACCCGTAAAACTCAATACGTAGGTAATCATTTTTCTTATTTTCCATACAAAAAGTGAAAAATTCCATATAAAACACGTTGAGGCTGCCTCCACCTACTGCGCGCCCCCGGCTTTAAAAAAATCATGGGGTGGGGCAAAAAAGTACAACGTTGCGAAGCTGAAAGAAAAAAAAAAAAAAAAAAAAACCACGTGGTGTCGCGATTAGTTTTTAGTTGAGCCAAAGTTATTTTTAAAAAAGAGAATTTTGTTTGCAGAATAGCTTAAAGATTCTTATAGCCAAAAGTAAGAAATTTTTGTGATAGTTTCGTTAGTTTAGTTCGGTGTACAAGAGAATCGGCACCATTGTCTCATGATCCGCTGACAATGATTGATCATTAGAAACTATTCATCCATTTGTTTTAATTTGTACAATGTATGTTTGCCTCGCCACTTTATTCCTGGGAGTGTCATAACTGTGGTATTACGTATTCAAAACACTATTGTTTGTTCAATAACGTATACTGAGATTCAGAGGAATCCTTTTGTATCGTACCGATCTTCAAATGGTGATGTAGTGCTGTGTTATAGCCAAATGTGTTTGGTAGAGTGATGGCCGAACAGTGGACTGTTTTCGTGGTTCTGTTTTCACTAATAGAGGTTATCGGCGATGTTTTTTTTTCCCGCCATGCATTCTATAAATGAAGTTGTGCACATTCAATTTATTAAGTTTGTCTCTCACTAAGTGCATAAGTATTGGTGCCGATTCTCTTGTACACCGAACTGAACAAACTAAACTATCACTAAAATTGCTTACTTTTGGCTATGAGAATCTTAAAGCTATTCTGTAAACAAAATTCTCAAAATTTAAAAATATGTTTGACACAACTAAATCGAATTTGACAATCGTGACTCCACGTGATATTATTTTTTTTTCTTTTGGCTTCGCAACGTTGTACTTTTTGCCCCACCCCCATGATTTTTTTTAAAGCCGGAGGCGCGCAAGGGACGGCAGCCTCGACGTGTTTTTTTTTTGGGATTTTTCACTTTTTGTATGAAAAAAATAATAATATTACTTACATGTTGAGTTTTAGGGGTTTATGAGTCTCTTAAAGGGGGTCGAAATCTTCATTATTTTTGCGATATAACGCACCATTTTCGAAATATAAGCAAAAGAAAAGAAAAAATATATACATACAGTACTGTTTTTGCAGCAGATGTCGAGGTGTCGGTGTGAATTTTTAGTTCATGACAACTAATTTTATTCCACGCCTTTCATCGCGATTTAAAATAGTCAGATTTAGTTAGAAAATCTAAATTTTAGTTTAAAATCGTAACATTCAGAATAGCAAAATTACCATTTTCACTAAACTGAGTTTTTAACTCAGTAACATCTTAGTGCTGTCAAACTAAAATATATTTAAGTTTGTCACTTTAGTCAATTTCAGAATAGAGAAATCGTCGTTTGACAGGAATAAACTAAATTTTGGTGATTTTTAATCTAGTTTAGAGAATTTTGTGACAAGAGAATCGGCACCAATATCTACTAACTAATTGTGTGGTTTATCTAATAATTAAAACTAATTAAATATTTCCTACGCTTATGTATAGAAGTGAATGTTATGTGTGGGAAAAGAAGCATGAAAGTAGAATAAATGCTGTGGAAATGCCTTCATTGTGTAGCATGTGTGGCGTGACTATGAATGATAGGCTGAAAAATGATGTGATAATGTAACGGTGTGGTTTAAAAGAAGATGTATAGTGACAAATTTTTTAAAGAGTATGCTTAGGTGGTTTGATCATGTTGAGGGGATGAATAAAAGGCGACTCAAAAAAGATATTTACTAGACAGATGTGAGTGGAAACGCCGGGAGGGGACGCCCTAAGAGAACATATAGTGACTTAATTGGTGATGTTCTTCAGAAGGGTCAGGTGCGTAGCACTCGCAACCGGCGCACGGTGGATCGAAAATCGGCTGTAGAAGACATAGGATCTCGATATCTTAAATGTGTTTTTTTTTGCTGGAAATGACTTCTGCCGATCATTACTGTTCTATAAAATGTCATATGAAGTAATTACAAATGGAAGAGTTATAATTTTTATAAGAAAAAAATGCATGGAGCTGACATGAAATCATTTTTCATGTCAGCTCCATGCATTTTTTTCTAAAGTCTAAGCTTCAGAGGCCCGAAACAAAGACTTTAGGAGGTTCAGAGAACACCATTCGAGGAAAAAGAGTAGACAAGCATCAAACGAGGATATCCTCAATATGCTTATCGTCTCTTCTGATCCTCTAATTTCTTCCACAAGACCAAAATTAAATGCCCACAAGAGGCATACTTTAAGGAAACAGTAGAACTACTGAAACTTCAGGATCAGGAAGCTCCGACAGAGTTCTTAGAAGTTATATCTATTGTAGAGCCTGATTCTGAAGTGGATTCTGATGGTGACGAAGTATAAAATAAGTTAACTTTTATTGTTTATGTTAGGTTAGGTTAAGTTAATATTTTTTTTAATAATTTGCTTTTATTTTTAATCATACAATAGTTTACCATTTATTGTTATTGACTATGATCACGTTTATCTAATTACCCTCATTATGGTACGTATCCTTTTAACAGGTATATAGGTATTAAGTTTTATTAATCATTAGCTAATGTGGACTTGAGGCATTAGACAAGATTACGTATTACGTAATTCATAATTACCATGTCATTTCAAATGAAAATCACAAAGTAGGTAATACGACTTTGTGATTTTTTAGAATGTTTTGGTCTAAGCATAAAAAATATTGTAAATTACACTTGGTATAGCCATATTTAAGCATTAAAAATGTACATATCATAAACATTTTAAATTTTTTAATTTTGACGATTTAAAAAAAAAATCGCCAATAAATAGTACTATAAAAGTATGTCAAAAATTCACAAATAAATAGTACTATAACAGTGTGCAAGGATATAATGGCCATCCTAGCGATTCCAGATATCCTCATTTTTCATGTCAGCTCCATACATTTTTTTCTTATAAAAATTATAACTCTTCCATTTGTGCACACAATTACTTCATATGACATTTTATAGAACAGTAATGATCGGCAGAAGTCATTTCCAGCAAAAAAAATCACATTTAAGACATCGAGATCCTATGTCTTCTACAGCCGATTTTCGATCCACCGTGCGGCGTGCGTGTATGACTAGATATATGAATGGAAATGAAGCAAAAAGAGTATGTAAGGAGCGTAGCAGATGGCGTTCTATAGCTTCTGCCTACCCCTATGGGAAGAAGGCGTGAGTTTATGTATGTATGTAAAAATACTATACGTGACTTTTAGTGACCTTGCAATAAAACTGAAACTAGCAGCAATTGAACTGATTTCGTATTTTGGCGTGTACCATATTCATTACAATTCTCTATATTAAATAGGGTTGCCAGATAAAGCTAGGCATTTCAATTCCGGGACAATTTTTGGGGTCATGAATTCGGTCGGTAGGAAAATATACAACTATAGATTAAAAAAAATTTAATCGCTTTACTTGTAATATGTAAAAAACATACTATTATATCTTTGGTAAAAACTAACTTACCTACCTACATTACTCATACAAGGCAGTATATTTTTAAAGGGAGGTAAAACAAAACTTGAGACTAGAGATGCCAATGCATTCCACTAGTTTTTATGACAAGTCTTTTACAGTTCAAGCAGTACGGTTATGGAATGCCTTGCCCGTCTCGATAAGGCATGCTCAATCTTTGTCCACTTTTAAAATTTTGGTTAAAAATCACTTCCTCTCTCCTTAAACATCATCATTACTTAAAGTTCCTTGCTCTTGTATCATGTTTATTATTGTGTGTGTATATATATATATATATATATATTTATATGGATAAGTATCTATATGCTTTATGTATGTGTATTTATTGTATATATGTAAGTGGTACACCACTAAATACCTGCAGTATTGTCTCTCCTTCTACTTTTTGATCCATCCAAAGGTTGTCTGTAAAAGATCGCTTTTAGCGATAAGACCGCCCATTGTGACACCCTATGTAACAGTTCTACATTTATATCTGTAATTTTTATGGTGTACATAATAAAGAGTATTCTATCTATCTATCTATACCAGAGACACTACAATATATATTTTTTAAATTCCTGACTACAAGTTTCTATGGGCATGGAGCTCAATTTTCAGACGACTGTGGGCCGGCCGCGCGTATACAGCGTGAAGCACAGATGGCAAATGGCACACGTAGCGCATCGTACCTACTTACTCGTAACATAATGACAAAAAAAAAAAACTAGTGGTAGTTATTCGAAATCCGGTACTATATAGTGTAATTCCTGGACTCAGGACAAGATACGTAATTCCGGGACAATCCCGGATTTCCCGGCCATCTGGCAACCCTAAAAAGCACCCAATGAATATTGAAAATTATTAAGAGCAAATGTAAAGTGATTCTATTGATGATATATGTATACTGAACAGCACCCTAATTGCGTAACGCGTAGTGAGAGTTTTGAAGGCCTATTGCTTGGCCATTACTTCATAGGGTTGAAAAATTTGTCTGCCACCGACTTAAATAACGCAATGGCCGTGGGTGAACAGTCAAAATGAAACCACCAATTCACATCCCATTGCGACCAATTGTCATTTTATGTGTTTCGCGATTACCCCGCTGGATCTTATTGGTAGATAATGGTGCCGATTCCCTTGTTCACAAACTAAACTAAATTTAAGTTCAGTGCATCTTTTTCTTTCTATTTCATTAAGAAATGGACAGAATATAAATTTTAGTTTAGTCCTGTCAAATTAATCAGCGCTTGACGTAAATTGACGTAATTTTAGTCGGCATGTTTTTAATCACGTCTAAACTTGTATGGAGTAGTGACAGGCGCTGATTAATTTGACAGGACTAAACTAAAATTTATCTTCTGTCTTTTTCTTAATGAAATAGAAAGAAAAAGATGCACTGAACTTAAATTTAGTTTAGTTTGTGAACAAGGAAATCGGCACCACTGTCAGCCTATATTATACCACAGCTGAGCAAAGGCCTCCCCCATGACTTTCAGCTGTTTTAGTTTAGGGGTAGTTTGGACCATTGGATTTTAATTTTGTCCAGCTCATCCCACCGTCTTCTAAGTGGTCTGCCGCAGCGCCTTCTGGCTGTGTGAGGGCCACATGGCTGTTTTGCCCAACAGCTCATTGAGCATGCGGCAAATGGAGGCAGCCTAATCCCAGTTCAATTTTGCAGCTTTTTTAAGACGTCAGTGATCTGTGATTTGGAGCGCAGTGTGGTGTTGTGAATTCGAGTATGGTCTGTTAATTGGTCACCTAGAATCTTACTAATTTACTTTATCAGATTACTGGTAAAGTTTTAGGTACTTACTTATATATCGAGTAAGTCACTGTCATTAATTATTGTACGTATCATACTTCCTTTTCCTCTAAGGGCTAATTTCACTAATGAAACTGATCAGCACTTAGGCCCGTATTACAGAAAGTCACTCAATACTCAAGCATTACTTAAAACTAGATCCAAGCCATTTGATTGGTTGAAACTAGCTTTAAGTAATGCTTGAGTATTGAGTGTCGTTCTGTAATACGGGACTTAGGCCCGTATTACAGAATGTCACTCAATACTCAAACATTACTTAAGACTAGATTCAAGCCATTTGATTGGTTGAAACTAGTTTTAAGTAATGCTTGAGTATTGAGTGACGTTCTGTAATACGGGCCTTAGAGCTGAGAGAGAACATGCCTTATGTTTTTACCACCAAAAGTCAAGAACATGAATTCAAAGCAAGTTTTGATTATTATGTTTTTAAATAAAATTATTTTTAAAATTTTTATGTATGCTGCACGTATGTAAACATAATTATTTTTATAATTATGATGTTTTTTTGTAGGTACGATGATTTTCCATAGTTGAGTTTTAAGACTATCTGTTTTATGTTTTTAAGTTGAGATAACATAATTATGTTTACTATTTTTAACTGACTTCATTTATTATATAATTTTATTGCAATACGATATTACGCGCAATTGTATAATTATGTAAATACTAGCTTTTGCCCGCGGCTTAGCCCGCGTGGATGTCGGTTATCGCGTAAAAAAGTAGCCTATGTCCTTCTCCGTATCCCAGGGCTATATCTCTGCCAAATTTCATGACGATCGGTTCAGCGGTTTAGGCGTGAAAACGTAACATACAGACAGACAGACAGACAGATAGACAGACGGACAGAGTTACTTTCACATTTATAATATTAGTATGGATTATGTGATGGTTAACTACTCGTACATTGCAATGTCGGATTACCTTTTACGCATTAAGAAAATTTCGCTGCTTTTATTGACCAGGTAAAACACATGACAGTCATCGTCACAAATCTTGCATCGCGCAATCAGAGTTTACCGCGCGACTAGTATATATACAACATCCCGACATCGACCGTCGAGCAGTTGCCCACCAGATACGACACTCATCTGATCGGAGGATCCTCCCTTTTCCTTCCTTTATCTATATCTATACTTAATACTTAATAATAATATATAAAGCTGAAGAGTTTGTTTGTTTGTTTGAACGCGCTAATCTCAGGAAGTACTGGTTAGAATTGAAAAAATCTTTTTGTGTTGGATAGTCCATTTATTGAGGAATATTATAGGCTATATAACATCACGCTACAACTAAAAGGAGCGGAGCATAAATGAAAAATGTTGCAAAAACGGGAAAAAATATTCCTTTTTGAGAGCTTCCGTTGCGTGCGCTGCGTAAATGGTTTAAGTTACGCAAATATCATGTATGATGGAATTGTTCCTCTTTGTTCTAAAAAAAGCGACAGCATATGTCTATCTTTTAAGATTGACTCACTATAACCTTTTTTATGGTAATCAAATTTGTTCGAAATTAATGCATTATTTGCGAAGGAGTTTTCATAAACATGGTATTAATTCTTATCCAAATAAATACGTACATCACAAGTATTTAATTTTGAACAAAGTTGCCCTTACATCATTTCATTTCAATGAATATCTTAGGAGATATATCTGTTTTATAATAACTCCGCACCAAAATAATGATCAACTCTGCGAGGTAGTCTATTCTAAAGCTGAAGAGTTAGTTTTTAGGGTTCCGTACCCAAAGGGTAAAATGGGACCCATTACTAAAACTCCGCTGTCCGTCTGTCTGTCTGTCTGTCCGTCTGTCACCAGGCTGTATCTCATGAACCGTGATAGTTAAACAGTTGAAATTTTCACATAATTATGATGTATTTCTGTTGCCGCTATAACAACAAATACTAAAAAACAGAAAAAAATAATATTTAAGGGGGGCCTAATCCCATACAACGGACATGATTTTTTTGCCGTTTTTTTTGCTCCGCCCGCGTGGATGTCAGTTATCGCGTAAAAAAGTAGCCTATATCCTTCTCTATATCCCAGGTCGATCGGTTCAGCGGTTTAGGCGTGAAAACGTAACATACAGACAGACAGACAGACAGAGCTACTTTCACATTTATAATATTAGTATGGATAGCTTTTGCCCGCGGCTCCGCCCGCGTGGATGTCGGTTATCGCGTAAAAAAGTAGCCTATGTCCTTCTCCATATCCCTGGCTATATCTTTGCCAAATTTCATGACGATCGGTTCAGCGGTTTAGGCGTGAAAACGTAACATACAGACAGACAGACTTACTTTCACATTTATAATATTAGTAAGGATAAGGATTTATGGATGGTACGGAACCCTTCGTGCGCGAGTCCGACTCGCACTTAGCCGGTTTTTTGTTTTTTGAACGTGCTAATCTCTGGAACTGCGAGTTGGATTTCAAAAAATCTTTTTGCATTTTACAGCCCGATTCTTGAGGAAGAATTACATTCCTATTAACTGGAACACCTTTTTTTTTAATGAAAGTTTATGCGAAAACGAAGTAAAAGCACGGGCAGGCAAGCTGTTGCGACGGGGTGGGTCGGGGAACAAGAAATTTAACGCGGACGAAGTCGCGGGCAGAAGCTAGTGTTGTATATATGCTAGTCGCGCGGTAAACTCTGAATGCGCGATGCAGGATTTGTGACGTCAGGTCTATGATGCGTAATTCACATGTGGCATTGTAGATGTCGCCACAACAGCATCATAAAGTGTGGAAAGGGAACTAGCGTCAGGGTTCTTTAACCCGAAAGAATTCAATGCAATAGTGGCTATGCTCTTTCCATCGTAGACCTCATCCATCCATAGCTTTTTACGCGGCGAGATGGGGCCAATAATAAAGTTCATAAAAATACCAGTTTTCCATTTCCAGAATGTAAGACCAGAAAACTTGTATTTGGGAGACATGTTGGCAGATCCTCCATTGACGAGGTCCCTTGGCTTTGCAATACGGAAGAGGTTCGACAACACCCTGGAAGACGCTCATCTCAACCAGGAGTACATGTACCGATACCACGAGATGCTGAAGGCCAGTCAGGAGTCGTTCGAAAGCTTCGCCAGTCGAGATGAAAGGAGACTGCGCAATGTCTTCGGAAATCATAATTATAAAGTTATGAGAGAAGGTTTGTGGGATTGTATAAATAAATATCATTGAGTTTGCAATCACCGAATATACGCCAAATATTTTTATTTAATTTAAACATACATCAATACGCCTGTGTTAATCAGAGGGGCACTTATATTTTTTTTTTTTCGCCGCATTTTTACCTAATTAGGTAACTTAATTTTTAATCGTGTTTAAAGTTGTACCTGGAATATAATTATCATATTCTAGCTAAAATAGACTCTACATAGTTAGGAGGCTTGCGCTGCTAGCCCATTTGAAGATTCAAGCTATGTGAATTTGTGATTTATGAGTGGTCCTTTTCAAAGCCGTTTCTAAACTACTGAAATAACTTTGAACCCATACATACATACACACATCAAATAAAGTTTGTGATCACTAGCATAAGCTGATATAATTTTTTAAATTGAACTTTATTGAGAAAAATCTTTGTTGTGTGTTTTCTTTAAATAGAAATACCCTGTTTGATAAAAAAGAAAAAAAAAATATTTTTTATTAATACAAATTGAGTAATTAATTATAATATAATTTTAACAGAAATTTGATAGAAATAAAAAAACTTTAACCAAATTTAAACAACAATTTATTAATAAAAGGTAATAATAATTCAATGTAATATAAACTCATCCTCTGGCTCGAACACATGCGGAGATCCTCCTGGGCATGCTGCGAATCAAGTTATCCAGCATTTCTTGGGGTAACCTGTCCCATTGAATAGCGGCTTCCCTGAGCTCTGGCACTGTCTGGGGACGTGGCTGACGGTTCCAAACAGCTCGCTTAAGAGCATCCTACGCATGCTCTATTGGGTTTAAGTCAGGCGAGCCGGCAGGCAAGTCTAACCTTGTGATGTCGTGAAGTGATCGCAAACTTTTTTTGATGTGTGTACATTAATTATAGACCAGAAATTAAACCTATCCATCAGAACTCCATTAAACTCCTCATTGGCACACACGATCTAGAATACTAGGCATTTTCAATCTTTAAAAGAGCGCATTTTACTACTTCATCTCCTGAAGTAGGACATGCAATATCGGAAGGTTCTCAATTCCGGAACTAAGTTTCAATACTGGAGATCTGATTCCGGAATTCCGGAACTGGTAACTTTTAGAGTTTGTTTCAAATCAAACAAGATTTATAATTTTATATCAGTCTTTTAATAATTTTTAGTAACAAATTAAACATCTTTCTCCCTTATTACTCTAATTAAACATTGGCCGTCTAGCGGCTTGCGGAAAGTTCCACAGACTAGTTTGGTTGCGTTTAGATAAAATAATAATCAAAATATCAAAAAATTATGAATATCGGAATTCCGATATTACTCCTCTCAATTCCGGAATTGAAAATATTGAAATATCAGAAAAATTGTTACGGAATTCCGTAATTGCGAAATTCCAGAATTCCGGAATGTCCAATCCTGAAGTGAACGTAAACTACTTTGTAATTTTTCAGCAGGTGTACTGGACCGGCGCCGGAACGCGCCTCGCTTTCAGTCTCCTGTTGGCAGGCGAAGAGCGAGGACGCAAGCTCTGAGACAGCAGAAACTGAACAGCCAGAGCTTGAGGAGTCATTTGCAGCATTCGCGACAGACCACCATCGATTACAGCGAATAGTCTTATGTGTTTGATTTTGTTAGGGCTATTCTGTACTCAGTTAGAACTTTTTTGTATGACCACTGTGGCGGCATCTAGGTACAATGTCACATGCGAATTACGCATCAAAGACTTGACGTTACACAAATCCTGCATCGCGCAATCAGAGTTTACCGCGCGACTAGCATATACACAGTCAAATTTAATTCGCTTAAATCCTCTTATGGGATCATTGTATTCATCATTATCAATAACTTTTACTATGGGACCAAACCTGAAATTGCAAAAAAAAATATCATCTATTTCCTACATTTTGACTGTCTTATGCGAACATAAATGTAGGGAAAAGCGGATTTTTTTTCGCGTTTTAGTTTTGGTCCCATAGTAAAAGTTATTCATAATGATGAGTACAATGATACCTTATGAGGATTTAAACGAATTAAATTTGATCCTGTATACAATATCCCGACAGCAACCGTCGGGGTACAGAAACAATCATAGCAACCACACACATGGCACGCGATTTGCTACGAGTGCCCATCATCTTCCATCGGCTGCTATAGGCAAACTCAAGGAGGGGCCCATATTAATGAGCCACCGCATACCCTCCGCGGACGGGGGGCTTAGCGACATCTAAAACCGTCGGGCAATTGCCGGGCAGTTGCCCACCTGACAACACCCGTCTGGTCGGAGGATCCTTCCTTTTCTATGGAGGATGAGTGAACTTTACACCCTGTTCCTATACCTCTATAACCAGATAACCACCAACAGACTTAAGACTGCAATGTTTTTCTTGTAATAATTATTAGAACACTTTATTAACCTAGAAACGTCTGCGAAGATGCGCATGCGACATAGGTTAAGTACCTATAATTAATGTCTGACAGGCTTCGGCTCAGTATTTGTTAACATTCCTATAATCTCATTTTCTTATGACTGTCATCAACGGGTATATTTAAGTTACGAACTTAATGAGGATATTCTACTGCCTTTAAATAAGTCAAAAACTTAAAATAAGTAAGTATAAGAATAATTAATTTAAATAGGTTACTTAATTTTAATAGATTATTATAAAAATAAATAAAAATATTGCTTTTTTCTGGGCTGATAAACGTTATTTAATTGCCCAGGAGTGCGATGATGCAGGCTGATTTACTTTATTAGATACTAGCTTCTGAGTTAAGATGACAAAATATACTAGAATACCAGCCACATTTTAATAAAACTTCTCTAAGACTTTTTTTTTTTGAGAGTGGTACGTCATCAAATTACCCCTCCCGCTCTGGGTGGAGCGGAAGGGAGTGTCAGACTCTTACTGACTAAAACCCACCCGTGTTCCTTCCTTGGCCCTTTATGTTCCGGGGCACCGGTACGCCTTTCGGACAATCCCACTGACCCGGCAGGCTTGGGCCCTCGTCGTTGCTGAAATCTCTTTGAGGCGCGCGTGGAACACGTACGCGCCGTCCGGCACGGGCCTGATCGGACGGTGAGCTACTCATTACTCACCGCCCGCAAGCCCGCGCCTACGGTGGCCAGGAGTCGTCACGCGGCTCGAATTTTCTTAAACCGTATATTAACAGTACATTAAAATTGTAAACACACGGGAAGTCAAGTATAAGTATAAAGGCTCGTACAGACTCGTGCGATATCGCGGGCGCGACGCGACGCGACACTAGTAGCACAATTTCTTTGTCGCTGCCTGTCGCGCCCGCGATATCGCGCCAGTGTGTAGGAGCCTTCATTCGTATATGTACCTAAATAGTTCTTTGCCCAGAAAAAACTACAACTGTGCTTCACCCAAAGCAACCTGCGAGTTGGAAGGAAGGAGGACATTTTGGTTGTGAACCGTAATTTTTTTTTTTTTTTCATTGGCGAAGCCTATATTCGTCATAGAATTTTAACACTGCGGTGTAGAATATTGCAGTTTTAGGTCAGCGCTGTCTCTTGACCGATAGTGGAACTAATGTAAGTTTTGTTGATGATTTCTGAAAAAGTGTGTTATTTAGAGAAATCGTTTTATTTTTCCTGTAATTTTTACATAAATTTCTATCACATAAAATTATTTTAGATATTTATCTATGCAAACTTCGGAGATAAGGGGGGGGGGGGGAAGGTATAATTTTTATTTATTTTTGTCAAAAGAAGAAAACAATGCGGCCTAAAAAAAATGTTTGAGAATGTGCAAATAGCACTCTTTCATACGATACCCCACATGTCCTACTAGCCCCACTTCGATTTTTTAAGGCCCCCGTTAAGTTCCAGTTACAAAAAACTTATTTGCAAAATAGTTGAGCAAACGTCATCTAAAACTATTCCAAATTTCAAATTGATAGCTTTAGTAGTTTTTTAGATTTTTATTTATTTATTTATATTTATTAACTAACTTTATGCACAAGTAAAAAAATGATCAAAGGCGGACTTAATGCTTTGGGCATTTTCTATCAGTCTACCTTAGGGTGATGCAGAGACAATACACAGTAGGTGCAATAATAGAAAACAATTTAGAAGATATTTATAACTATACCCAAAGTCTCAAATTCAGATAATTTATGTAAACAAAGGGGATAACATATCAAAAAAATATCTTCGTAATGGTAATTCATATTAAATGGCGAAAAAGAGGTTTCATATTCTTTTAAGTACTGATTTTAAGAAATAATAATAAAAAAATAATCATTCCGTAATTATTTTTATATATTTTCGGTTTTAAACAAAGATATTAAAAAAAGGAGATTTTCTGGTATAAAATATTTTATGATACTGGTATATATATACAAACATTTTCAAATTTTTTACATCTTCAACAACACTAATATTACAACTCTCATTCATAGATTCATAATGTAAGTAGCATATCTAGCTTTTGGATGAAAACGGCTGTAAACTGTTTCGAGTGGAAATTGATTTTGGGAGGCCTACGTCTAGCACTGGACTTAAAAGGGCTGATTATGACGATCATATGCCGTGTCTCCGACATACTACACAAAACATTGTTTGGCAACGATATTTTATTTGCATAGTTCTTATAATTAATTCACTTTAATTTTAGCGATGACTATTTACAAAAAAACAATATGATAAAAAAAATTGCCCCACTGTCGTGTCATTTTGACAGTGACATTTCTTGACATTACTTTGTTTACATAAATTATCTGAATTAGAGACTTTGGGTATAAGATACAAGATTAAATACATATATACATACATACAACAAAAAAATAAAAAGTTATGAGAGTTAAAGGAAAACCTACCACAACTTAATTCTGAGACGAATCTGCCAACTTCACAGCTATCCAGCTGTAACAGACAGACGGACAGATAGACTGAGTCGCACCATAAGGGGTTCCTTTTTGCCATTTTGGCACGGAACCCTAAAAAGAAGCACAAAAAATATGAATTCTTTCGAATCGAAATCAGATTTGCATTGGTTTGTTGACTGAAATAGCATACTATACTACTCGTATGATCATAATTGACTGCTTAGATCCATAAGGTACCTACGATAATCATTTAAAAGATTGAATCTGTAACTATCTGCTATATTCGTTTCCTATTCAACCCAGCGAAGTAGTAATGGAATAATTCGACTGTTGTCATACACTGATACATTGTGTTCGTTCTCATCTCTGTCATCTCAGTCTCAGTCTCACCTACAAACTGTATGGGAAAACTTTTATCCATTCTGAATTTTCTAGTACTCAAACCTCAGTTGGTCCCATAGAGTTTTTGATCCTCGTAAGAAACAGGATCGATTGGCATCAAAAAACTTATTTGTGAAAATTGCCCATTTTCTTGCTGACTCTACATTTTTTTCAAAATCTTTGAATGCAGATCAATTTTTTCCTAAAAGTTAAGGATAGTCTCTTAAGACCATTTTCTTTTAGCGACCACGGTTAAGGTACCTGCCCTTATTGACCCATCTCAAAACATAATGCAATACTGCTCATCCCCCATAACAAATAGCGTGATAATTTATACCTAGTAATTTGACTAAACCTATAGAGAATGGTGCCGATTCCCTTGTTCACAAACTAAACTAAATTTAAGTTCAGTGCATCTTTTTCTTTCTATTTCATTAAGAAAAGGACAGCAGATACATTTTAGTTTAGTCCTGTCAAATTAATCAGCGCTTGACGTAAAATTCACGTAATTTTAGTAGGCAAGTTTTTAATCGCGTCTAAACTTGTATGGAGTAGTGACAGGCGCTGATTAATTTGACAGGACTAAACTAATATTTATCTTCTGTCCTTTTCAAAAGTAAATAGAAAGAAAAAGATGCACTGAACTTAAATTTAGTTTAGTTTGTGAATAAAGGAATCGGCACCAATATCTATGTAAAATTTGAACAAAATATGTCCGGTAGTTTTCGCTACCATTTTATTATATGTACGAGTATGTATACAGATAAGATATATATATTAGATAGATATATATATATTTATATTGTTAAGAGTAAGCGATACCGTTTGCATTTGCAATAACGCCAGGCGTTGAAAAGTTCCTGTTACAAATTGTTCAGTTGATATTGTGCGCTGATATAATATAATGAAAATTATAATAGGCGTTGAACATATAACGCAAAGTTTAAGGAGGTCTTATCTCAATTATTGCTAGTTCATTATAAAGAGAACTGAATTGCTAATTACTTGGCTATATATAAACTGCCAAAGATTAATAATGAATATGGTAAGAGAGCCTGGACGTACGCCCTTCCTGACATTCTAATCTAAATAAACTACGAGTACCCAAGAAAATTGCCAAAAAAATAGAAGACAAAAAACCTGAACAAATTAAAAATATTTTAAAAGCCTGCTTTACAATGGGGAAATATGGAATGGAGGATGTCAGCGTGTAGGTTCTCAGCCTATACACATAAGTGAGCAACTCTAAAAAGCTTATAGCGCACAAATAATCTTGCAAATAAGATTATTTGTGCGCTATAAGCTTTTTAGATTAAGCGCTATTTTTGTGTAAAAATTTCGTGAAAATTTAGAAGAAATAAAGAGTTCTATTTAATTTTTTTTAATTTAGGCAGCAATGTCAAGACTGTCTGCTGTTGGATCCAAACCATTATAGAGCTATGAGGAACAGGGTGTAAAGTTCACTCATACTCTATGGAAAAGAACAAACAACAACAACAACTCTATGGAATTTAATTTTGATAACATATTTAAAAATTATTGATTGTTAATTTGTTTCCTTATTTTATTTTTTATTTTAATAATTATTTTAATATTTTGCTGTGCCTTTAAACACCTTATAAACGGACGGAAATTGAATGCAAATAAATATATGAATATGAATATGAAAAGGGAGGATCCACCGACCAGACGGGTGTTGTGTCTGGTGGGCAACTGCCCGACGTTTGATGTCGGGATGTTGTATATATGCTAGTCGCGCGGTAAACTCTGATTGCGCGATGCAGGATTTGTGACGTCAGGTCTTTGATGCGTAGTACGCATGTGGCGTTGTAAATGCCGCCACAGTATTTTAAATTTGAAAACTGAAAGTACCACTGTTCTGTTCAGTAGACTACGACCACATAATTTATTAATCGTCATTTTGTTTTGGAGGGATTGTGGCTAAGTTATAACAGCCACACGGGTCGATCGATCAGGTTAAGCTACGCTTGCCGCGGTTGGTCCGTGGATGAGTGACCATCTTTACATACCAAGACCCCTCAGTGCTTCGGAAAGCACGTTAAGCAGTTGAACTCGGCTGTTATTCGTAGATATTTGCTTTGACATTCGTTACGGGTTGTCAGAAACCCGAAAGTATGACAACCAGTCTTACCAAGGGGTATCGTATGACCCAGTAACTGGGTGGTGGAGGTCAGATAGGCAATCGCTACATGTAAAATACTGATATTCAGCTGCATGCGGTTAGATTGGAAGCTGGCCTCAAGATAGTTGTGAAGAGGCTAGGCTAGTTTTGGAGTATAATTCATAATAACACAACGTTGCTTATAAATTCAAATAAATAGAAAGGATATAAAACTGAACCTCGAGGCACACCCATTTCAGCCTGAGATATTGAAGATATTAAAACAAAGTAAAGCTAAGACTGTAGGTAGGGAAAATACGTAAATAGAAACAAAATATCATCCTAACTAATATTATAATTGCGAAAGTAAGTATCTTTGTTTGTTACCTTTTCACACCTAAACCACTGAACCGATCATCCTGAGACGACGTAATGTATCAGCTCAGATCAAATGAATTTGATCTAGTGTGTCAGGTATACAGAAACGGACATACCTTTCATCCCGTTTAAAAGTAGTGTTCCCAATGAAAACAACAAGAACGTTCTTATGATAATAGATGGCGCCACGTGTTTTTGACTCATGATGAATTATATTATTATAGAAACTTTAGTAGTGTGTTATTTTTTATTTTATTTTATTTAAGCGCTAAGCCTCGGGCAAAAGATGGTTAATTATAATCATAGAAAACTATCAATTTTTTAATCGCACATTTATTATTAGACAAAAATAGATATGATAGATATCAAAGCAATTTATCACATAAGTATGAAAATCCACAACAGATCTATTCCAATTGAAGTAGGCGCCGATATTCATGGCATCAGCAAGAGACAGTAACCACTCACTTGGGCGATGATTTGGGAGCATATTCGGCGTCACAGTCAGCCCCATTGTCACCTGTTGGAGTGACCGTAATATCGGCACCTGCGCTTACAGGTGTTGAAAGAGTTAAAGATTATAAACGATTTTCACCAAAGATTTTCAAGCAATTGTGGGTAAAGCAAATGGTGTTTTATCTCTACCTGGGCCTCAAGTCTGCTATTACAATAGTGTCAGAATGGTCTCTTCATTGTGAGTTTTTGACAGATTTGCCATACAAACACTGTCAAATACTCACAATGGCGAGACCATTCTGACACTATTGTAATAGCAGACTTGAGGCCCTGTAATAGTTTCAGATTGCTCTATACTGACCCATCTCAACGGATCACCTTGTACCGTTGATAAAGGTAAGTAGTTTGACCTATTGTTAAATTTGTTGAAGTCACGAAAAGTGGAATAGCTGCATGGAACAAATACAGAAACGTCACAAATGACGGTGTCTAATCCTGACTAAAATAAAATAATAAGATGAATGAGACTCTAAAACGATAAGCAAATTATGTGCCGGAATAAAGAAACGTTTAATTGATAAGAAGGTATTAGCAGTAGGTAACTGATACGGTTACACAACTAATCGATAAAGTATATATATTAAAAGATACAAAGTGTAAGTGTATATATTTAAAAAGAAAAAAGTCACATCTAATAGACAATTTTGAGAAAACCTTATCGAGATAATTATGGCTGATGTAGGACCTCTAGTCGTTGAGAAAAATCTAAAAAAGCTCAGGAACAAGGGGATTAAAATGGTACTTGGATTGAAAGTGATTTGATAAAAATAAGTCTGTCTTTATTACTCTTTATCTTATTTAATGTATAGGAAAGTATAACCTGATTACGACCATATTTGTCACAGAATTATCAGCTTTATTACATACAGATAAGGGCCACCAGGAACATGGTCGAGAAAAAAATACCACTTGATTGAATTTTAAACTAATCCACCGGATAGAAAGTTTTTGCTAGAGCTTATCGCAAAAAAATGCATTTAACTGCATTTGATAGTTTAGGAAATAAAGCAGGAAATGTATAGGAACAAAATTGGGGATTATTTGATTGTGGCTAGATAATATAGCGTTATAAAACGAACACAAGTTGTAATCTTGATTCGTATCAGTATAGACAAGTTGTTGACTGTTGATAAGGTGTTTCATTTAGATGATACATTGGAACTGTTTCCAGGTGATGAAATTATTATTATAGAAGACGTCGAATTTTAAAGTTCACTCTTTGTATCTTTGTGAACATTGAAGATCCACATTGATTCTTTGTGAACATTCAAGACTTTGTATCTTTGTGAACATTGAAGATCCACATTGATTATTTGTGAACATTCAAGACTTTGTATCTTTGTGAACATTGAAGATCTACATTGATCGCATGTGGGGGATGATTTTAGGCAAGTCTTCCCGAGCTTGCAAGATATGAAACCCATCGTAGACGGTTCCATATGACTACAATTCCTAGACACCAGCCATTCAGGAGGACCTAGACGACATTCTATTAGCAGTAACGATGATGGAAAAGTCAAAAATTACTTGAATGTACCCTAGCGACTGAGAGTATGTCATGCTCATTCAAATATCTCGCTGCCACCACCGTGTATTTGTTTTTATTTTAAATGAATGCTTTGAGTTTGAGTTTGAGTTGAATGCATGGGACTGACATAAGCTATTACCGAAAAGCATAAGTCAATCCTGTTGAAAGTCGTTGTAGAAATACCAAACGCTTTGAAAGCGATTGCCATTTGTCTAGGCCCTGGCTTAGTTCTTTCACCTTAGGTCCTGTACTCCTAAGAGATTTTTGAGTTACTCCGATCCTCATACATTATAGGAGGTACACATAAGGTACTTACATTTTGTAAGGGTTTCTATATTCTATCATCTTTTCTGTGAAAGGAGCCATATGACCACACCATCGTAAAAAGAGTACCATATCATAAATATGGTAGCGAGAAGCTCAGGGTTTGCCAGAAGAGCTATAGTATCGTCCCTCCAGTAGCGTAGCGTGTATTTCTGCCACCCTCCCAGTTTCGCAACTAAGCATTATTATCATGGTAAATTAGATTAGGGCTTCAAATTTGAAGATTGAATTATAAAATTAACTTCAATAAACCCAACCATCATTAGTAAAGTCAAAGTCAAATAATTTATTTCAAATAGGCACGAAGATGCACTTTTGAACGTCAAAAATTACATGAATAGTTAATTGATTCTAGTTGCGCCTTCCAAAATGTAGTTATGTATGGAGAAGAATGGGCAAGAAACTCCATACTTACTCTTTTAAAATGTTAACAATAGTTTGTATACATTAATTAATATTTATAGGTGAAGACTATGTACCTAGAATAAAAAAATAAAAAATATAAAAAAAATCATCAAAATTACTTACCACAATTGGTAAAAATAATGAAAAGTGAAGTAATAACAGAAAAATTAATAAATGCGATAGGTACATGGTGCTCACATATTTACAAACATTGTATATGATTTCCCAAAAAAATAAAAAATAAAAACAACATATAATAAGTCAGTGTGTGAGTTAAAATATTAATCACAGAAAATAAAATTAATATCATAAAAATTATGACAGTTAAATTAGCAACCAGTTTGATTTTGTCTAGACTCTAAATTGTCCTATGGAGCAGGACCAGCATGTTTCCAAGCATTCTTATCTTGGATATTGCAAGCCTTTGGTTTGTTTGATTTTTCTGCCCAACTCTAGGGTGTTGGAATCTTTCTCAAATTTCAGCAGTTACTCTATCTAATGAAGAAAACCATTTTCGTTTAAATTGTCTTTCTACTGTAAGCCAACATCCCTGCTTTCGCCGCCAAAAATGTGCCTTTTTAATTTCTTATTTGTCCTGGAGGTTCGATTTCAGTTTCCGTTCGTAAAATGAACTTTAATAATTTGAATTAAATACTTTACAAGCTTATTTACTTCACATGATATATTATATGGAACACTAATGTATACCTTTTTTTTTTGACAACAAATCTTACAATTCTATTTTGATCAACTTCCTCTTGTCTTGAAATTTTTCGTAAATAAGTACCTATGTAGTCCTGATGACAATACAGTTATCTGATCTGATGATGGTCTGACGCCTACGCCACCCCCTATATCAGCGGCGGCCGGGGCCATATCCCCCTCTGACCCCCGGGCTACGCCACTGCGTCACTCCTCACAATTCATCATAATTCAGTCTTCTCAATAAGGCCATCCTCTAGTTAGATGGTCTTGTTCAACGAAGATCTAAGTTTAGAGTTTGTTTAAAGATTGGTCTTCTACACCAGTACGCGTAAAATCTCCATAACATATTGATCCATTATCAGTTCACTTGTCAGCTTAATTATTACAAATGTTTACTTCCCTCGTATGGCCTGAATATCTCTACGTATTGTGTTTGTAGGTACATTCGGGATCTCCCCGTATCCCTTCACGACTTTGTCATCAATGTCCTCCGTGTGTTTCCATTTAAACGCATCTTTAATAGCTTCATGTTGTTTTCTTAGTTCCTTATTAACTTTTATACCTAGACCGTTTTAATTTTTGTTATTTACCTACCTATATTATTTTGCTCTGCTTGGTTTGCGTTTATGAATTTAGTACCTATAGGTAGTACTTACTTAGGTATAATTTCATGGAATTGTATGATGGATTGTTTTTGTTTGTTTTGTATTCAAGAATTAGCTGTAGTGTTCTTTTTTTCCGAATGTATGCTTTTGGCTTTATCTTATTTAAGTATTCAGAAAGTTCGTCATTGTTATTTGAAGCTCTAAACAATATTTTCTGTACAGCATGTAAAAATTGTGTTAATTATTGTTGCCATCTTTCCCTGTTTATCGTCACGTGTCGTCAGTCGTCCGATAATGTGCACGTACACTGGTACACATAAATAAGCTGAGGTTAGTCAGCATAGCACGAGTCGCGTCGGAGCTCCAACGTGCTGCGAGCGAGAACTAAACAACACACAATATGAAACATTTTTATCTCTTCTTAATGTTTTCCTGTATAGGATTCTCTGTACAGGTAAGTTCTTTACATTATTTCATTTTCTGTTTCCGGAGAGCTTGTATTATTTCATATAGAGCTAAGTAATTTGATTGGCTGCTGTTCAGTTCATTCGACCAATCACAACAGCGAACAGAGAATTGACAGCTGATGTACTGTTAGAATCTTGATTAGTGTTTCAGAAACTGGAAGTGTTTTGATCTTTAATACCGCATTTACACATGCGTGCTCGTAATTCTCCTCGCCATTCTCACGAATTGTTTGGCGAGATATTTGTGTGGCTTTAAGCTACAAGAGTGACCGTTTACACATTCGTGTCTATTCATTTCTACTTCAGCTTGACGAAGAGAACGACATCATCATTCTAGCGGCTTTTGCATTGCATTTGCATATTTTAAACTGTATGCAAACCATATCGGTTGGTAAATGTCGTCCTCTGCTGTACCGGATTTTATTGATGCCAGCTTCTTGCATCAATGTGTACGAAAAGTAGCCATCAAAGACTTTGTCTTCATTTTTAAATCATTCACTGATACTCCCTTTACTTGCAATATAAGCAGGAATACAATGCTTGGACTACCAACCATTGTATTTCTGCTTATCCTTATGATGAGCATGCTTTGGATTCCAAATGGCTGGCTAACTTTGGTAAAGCTCCAAAAACATCATAAGTTTTTGTTGGTCCAGTCCATTTTGTTATGTTGCTTGTTCGTCTCGTCACTCTATTTGACTCGTGTCAAAAAAACCGCTCCCGACGCGAGCGTCACGAGCCGCGACGCGAAACTCGAGGTGAATGACGAACCACCGTTTGCATATTCGTGCTCGTCCCTCGACTCGCCGCTCGCCTCGTCATTCGCGCGAATATTTGTAAAATGCGAATGCAATCTCGCGAGATTGGGGCTCAGACGAGATTTCGCGAGTTTATGAATAACAATACCGCGAGATCTCGCCAATTTCGAGATCTCGCGAGATTGGCAGTTTTGTGTGTTTATTCTTGCAAATAATCAAAATATTTAAATAAATTAGGAAAAAAATAATAATAAGAATTATAGCTATTCTGAAATAAACATTTATTTTTACGAATTTTTTCATTGATTTTTGATGTATTTAACATTGTTGACATATCTATCTATCATTTTTTGTAATAAACTTTTAATTAGTAAACTTTGACGTATCTAATCAAATAAAAAATGAAATAAACAACCAGTCTTCACCTCTAATATCAAAAAAGTCTTTTAATAATAAAACAATTCTTTTATAACAAAACAATGAAACTCATTAACTAAGTTGAGATGACTATTAAACTGAGATACTATACCTACTGAGATATGTATTATAAATTAGAGATTAATTAAGGCTTTGACTGCCAGACAACAGTCACAATAGAAAAACTATTGTTAGCGGTCACCGGTGACCGCGGTGGCAGTAAATCTGTTAACAAAATATACCAATCAAATGAAAGGCTTGTTCAGTTCACATCACACGCCATTATTACGAATTATTTTGAAAGTAGCTCCTTAAGAAGCACAAAATGTCCAAAGAATCGTCTGCTAAACGACTTCTTATTTTGCTGGCCAGATAACCAGCCGTTGAGAAGGCCCGTTCGGATTCAACGCTAGTTGGAACCACAGATCAGGCAGTCATCCGCGAACTGTAAAAGTTTGCCTTTTGACCCCCCGAATAAGACGTTTTTATGCTCGAGTGCAATCTCGTTAAACTCGCGAGATCTCGCCCATTTTTCGGCCGAGATCAATCTCGCTAAAAAAGGCC
Source organism: Dryobota labecula (assembly GCA_947523025.1). Lineage (NCBI taxonomy): Eukaryota > Metazoa > Arthropoda > Insecta > Lepidoptera > Noctuidae > Dryobota > Dryobota labecula. The sequence continues at coordinate 15,911,120 of OX383303.1, forward strand.
GAGATCTCGCGAAAACGAGATCTCGCGAGAACGAGATTGCATTCCCTAGGCTTAAGAGACATCTATTTAGCATCTACTTATTACCAAAATGTATTCGGCTTCCAGTACATAGTTACATTGAATGTTTCATTTAAGTTTAATATCAATATTTTGCCTGGAGCGCTTAACATTTTGATTGACCTCAACAACCCAAGTTACTGGGTAATACCGTTTGGCGACTTATCTAAAAATAAGTGCCTACATATAGATGCACATTGTACCTAAATTATGCATAATTTATTGTTGCTATCTCATTGCTAGCCGTATGTTTCAGATAAGTTTGTGATACCGTTGTTAGCATCTGTGTATCACGTTTTTTGCATCGAACAATCACCTTTTTAATATTCAAACTTTATCTATCCTAACTTTACGCGTATCTAACCTTTAGAAGAGATTCATTGGTGCCGATTCCCTTGTTCACAAACTAAACTAAATTTAAGTTCAGTGCATCTTTTTCTTTCTATTTCATTAAGAAAAGGACAGAAGATAAATTTTAGTTTAGTCCTGTCAAATTAATCAGCGCCTGTCACTACTCCATACAAGTTTAGACGTGATTAAAAACGCCTACTAAAATTACGTCAATTTACGTCAAGCGCTGATTAATTTGACAGGACTAAACTAAAATTTATCTTCTGTCCTTTTCTTAATGAAATAGAAAAAATTTAAATGCACTGAACTTTAGTTTAGTTTGTGAACAAGAGAATCGGCACCATTGTCCATTTTTTTTTTTGGATGAATTCGCACGATTCTTGACAAAATAAGAAATATATTTTGGTTTTTACCTGGTGTGCGCGTCATCTAGATCTAACATCACGCTAACATTTAAATTCCTATAAAATATGAAATCAAATCAAAAGTCATTTATTCATCATCATCATCATCATTTCAGCCGAAAGACGTCCACTGCTAGACATAGGCCTACCCAAGCACCGCCACCTCGACCGGTTCTGTGCTTCCCGCATCCAGCGGATTCCTGCGGCTTTCATAAGGTCGTCGGTCGCCTTGTGGGGGCCTTCCAACGCTACGTCTTCTGGTACGCGGTCGCCACTCCAGAACCTTTCGGCCCCAACGGCCATCTGTTCTGCGCGCAATGTGCCCTGCCCATTGCCACTTAAGTTTGGCAATTCTTCGAGCTATGTCGGTTACCTTGGTTCTCCTGCGGATCTCTTCATATCTGATTCGATCACGTAGGGAAACTCCAAGCATAGCCCTCTCCATTGCCCTTTGGGTGACTTTTAGCTTTCTAATAAGGCCTATTGTGAGCCAACACGTTTCAGTGCCATAGGTCATCACTTGCCACATCACTGGTCAAAGACTTTCGTCTTTGACCAAAGTCATTTATTAACAAAAATTTAATATTGTTTTTATTTTGTTATAAATAAATAAATAATTCTAAAATAATAATAATACCGCCGTATCTCTACGTTGACGTCGTGGTGCGGCTTGCGCGCTCCGAACTCTGGGTCTGTGCCGGTAGAGTTTACTTTACCGGAACATGTCTAGGGTGAGGAGCCAGACCAAGAGAGATACAGAAACCCGCAGGGCAGCATGTGGCGAGCTGTTGGGCAGTTGCGACCCCACGGACCCTATCTCACGGGAGAAGTCATGTTCCTCATCTCTGGCTTGCCTTTATTGGCCGGCCGGAGTGAACACTGACGAGGAACTGAGCTCCCATCTCATTCTTGCCTTTATTGGCCGGCTTGAGTGGAGATTCGCAAGAGCAAACGTGCTCGGAAGAAGGAAGTATTCCAGTAAGTGCTTGTAGGGATCTTGACCATCTTTCGGGCTCTGGGATTGTTCTGAGAGCCGTGGAATACCTCTCCACTCCTCGAGCACCTCAGGATAGGTTGCCCCCTTGTCGCTACGTCACTATGTGCTAGCGACCTTTTTCGGGGGCCCATATTGAGTGTGCAAGTCACCCCCTGCATTTTATCCGTGTATAACACGGAGGTGTATAATAAAACATTGATCAGGCAGGGGCCATAGTCCTTCCATAGTTTTAGGTAATCAGTCCATTTTAATCACCCAAAGCCATAGTCCAATATCTTTGTTTCCATATCCTGCAATAGGCCTACACCAATCGGGGTTGTCCTTGGGTGCACTTGCATAGTGCGCACAGTGATAATCGTCGGTTGGTGCCTTATTTAGTTAAAAAGCGTGTAACGGGCCTCTGCGAGTTGGCTTTGGCCCCTCGTACGCCTTCCCAAGGTCCGGGACCCCAGGGTCCCGAGATATGTAAACATATGAAAATATAATAATAATAATAGTTCACTCGGCACTTTTCAAACGTCAAAATAACATAAGACAGTCCCCCAAATTCACCAATTCCTTGTGCTTCAGCTGGGAAGAAGTGGCGCAACAAACTCCCCAACAGCACAGCGCAGCGTTGCATACTTATCTAGATCTCGTGAAAAACTTCTTTCTTCAAAATGGTTGAGCTGAATGGTGCTAATCCATGCGTCATGTTCCTGAAATGGGCGCTGTCATTTGGGACTGGATATCTCTTAGCTGCCACGGGTTATTTTAATTATTTTATTTTATTTCTATTTATTGTACCTACTCTGGACGCTTTTAACGTGTAAGTTTTTTTTTTTTTTTTACATCGTTCTCACATTTAGTTATAAATTCAACATTATAGTTGTAACTAATATTTTTGTAACAATTTAATTTAAAAAAGTGTCCATGGAGTTTCTTGCCCGTTCTTCTCCATAGGTATCTACGCTTTAAAATGGGGATGTAGCTTCATTTTTCTTACTGAGCGACTCCTTGACAATTCAAAAGTGCCTGTAAATGGTTGAATTGAAATAAATGATTTGAGTTTGAGTTTGTGACAGACGGATAAAAAAGCGATCTTTAAAAATAAAACATTCTGCTATTGTAGGAAAGTCTGAGATTATTTGGTAAGAAAGTAAGGTAAAGAAAACCTACTGCCTATTACAAAGAAAATTAGTGCCTAGTTTATGTCTCTAGAAAGATGCACGGCAGTACTCACGACCACAAATCAAGCTATATTTCCAGTATAAGCTGACCTCTCATTGCACGGAAATCCTATACAATGCGAGATCAGCCTAAACTGGAAATGTATAGCTTGATTTGTGGCCGTGTGTACCTACCGTCACTACTAGTCGTAATCATCAGGCTGGTTTTGGCAGTAGTAGTAGTTTTTAAACGACTTCAAAAAGGAGATTATAATGTTTGTCTGTATTTTTAAATTAAATTTAAATTTATTTGACCGATTTTGCTTGCGGAAGCTTGCGCGGTGGCTGTGGCGGTGGTCCCATATACATTTTGTTAAATTTGCTTGAGTCGTTTTTCAGTCTACTTCTATAATACGTACTGTCATTGTTGTTTACATAGCAAGTAGAGGAATACGAATCGGTGTGGGGTAGGTAGTTCATTGATATACATATATGTTACACTATACCCAAAGTCTCTAATTCAGATAATTTTTGTAAACAAAGTAATGTCAAGAAATGTCACTGTCAAAATGACAGGATAGTGGTGCAAAACATTTTATCATATTTTTTTTTTGTAAATAATCATCTATGAAATTAAAGTGAATTAATTATAAGAACTATGCAAACAAAATACCGTTGCCAAACAATGTTTTATGTAGTGTGTCGGAGACACGGCCTATGATCGTCATAATCAGCGCTTTTAAGTCCACTGCTAGACGTAGGCCTCCCAAAATCGATTTCCACTCGAAACAGTTTACAGCCGTTTTCATCCAAAATGTGGCTAGATATGCTACATACAATATGAATCTATGAATGAGAGTTGTATTATAAGTGTTGTTGAAGATGTAATAAAAAATTGAAAATGTTTGGATCTCCTGTATCTCTTGTACCAGTATCATAAAATATTTTATACCAGAAAATCTCCTTTTTTTAATAACTTTGTTTCAAACCGAAAATTTATGAAAATAATTACGGTATGATTATTTTTTAATTATTATTTCTTAAATTCAGTACTTAAAAGAAAATGGAACCTTTTTTTTCCGCCATTTTATGTGAATTACCATTACGAAGATATTTTTTTGATATGTTTTCCCCTTTGTTTACAAAAATTATCTGAATTTGAGACTTTGGGTATAGATTAGTAATTACCGCACTAAGGCATTGCCACTTGACATAAATGGCCACGTCAGCCATATCTGTAGCTAACGTCAGTTTAGGTCGGTCAGTGTGGACGCGGTGGTTTCCTTCTGCGAGACAGTCATTTCGCAGAAGGAGGCTGCGGAACGGGAAAGGGAGATCTCGTCCACTAACCCGGCCCGCAGCAGATGCACCGGGCGTCGGCGGAGGGCGGACAACGCCATCTTCCAGCCCCCCTAAATGGGTCCAGGGACGACGGACTAGGGGACGTCCGTCGCCCCCCATATATCGGACCCGAGGTGGCGGCGCGTAGTGTTCCACCGTTCCACGTGCGCCCCTCTGAGACGTCGCGGGGGGAGTCAAATACCTCACTCCCCCCCCTCGACCGGAGGAGAGGCCTGCAGTGGCGGGCCGGCACCAGTCGCGGGTCGCGGAAGTATGTTCGTTCCCGTGACCCCCGGCGTAGGTGTGAGACGGAACACCGGGGTGGTTTTTAGTCAGTAAGAGTCTGACAGACCCCTCCGCCTGCCCCAGGGCGGAGGACATCCATGAGGATTTTCCACCCCGGAACAAAAAAAAAAAAAAAAGGTCGGTCAGTGTAGGTTGGTCTGTGTGACGCCAACCGACGCCGAACCTAAATATATTAATAATAAAAACTTAATATCTTAATAATAACTTTCTAATAATAATAAGAATCAGTATCTTATTACTTTTAAATGTTTAGTGGTTTTAAAACTATACGTAGTCGTGTTTAAATAGTGGTTACACTTTTTTGACACATTTTAATGAGGTTTGCTTCTCTAGATAATGAACTCAATGAGGTAGGTACTATAACTAAACAGAGGAAAATAAAAAACTTATTTACAAACTGTAAAATAACTATAATTTCGTAAGTCTGTGGCAAAAACCTGAAAGATAGATAGGTACAAAGATACCGACTATTAAAGTTGTTTTTCTGAAGTGTTTATGATGGAAATGTTTTATTTATGTAGGTAATTAATCCGCAGATAATTGGATATTTTTGGACAAAAACTTGTATATTTAATTTTCATAATACATTATGTACAAAAATTTGGGATTATTATGTTACCTTGAGGCACGCCTCACTACCGATCGTACATAATAAATTCACAGGTTTAGCGGTTCAAACTCAAACTCAAATCATTTATTTCAATTAAACCATTAACAGGCACTTTTGAATTGTCAAGGAGTCGGTCAGTAAGAAAAATGAAGCTACATTCCCATTCCAAAGCGTAGGTACCTATGAAGAAGAACGGGCAAGAAACTCCATGGACACTCTTTTAAATTAAATTGTTACAAAAATATTAGTTACACATATAATGTTGAAATTATAATGTATGTAACGATGTAAAATAAAAAATAAAAACGTACACGTTAAAAGCGTCCAGAGTAGGTACACCAAATAGAAACAAAAAAAAAAAAACAAATAAACAATTCAAAATTAAAACAATTAAAATAAGCCATGGCAGCTAATAGATGACCAGTCCCAACGGCGCCCGTTCACGAACATGACGCATGGATTAGCACCATTCAGCTCAACCATTTTGAAGGGAGCTAAATGATCCAACACACGCGCCACCATCAGCGAGACATCAAAGTGAGCATGACATACTCTCAGCCACCAGGGTACATTCAAAGAAAGACATATGTATTACCCGGTCAATGGTAGCTCTATAGTACATAGTACTCACACCTGTGCTATGCAATTATATAATACAAAGGAGATTGAGTTTATACAATGCAAAGATAGTCTTACAATCTTCAGCAGCTCCAACATTATTTTCAAATGTTAATCAATTACCTAGTTGAGGCTGTGGAGCAGGACCAGCATTCAGCCAAGCATTTTTATCGGTGATATATAATCCCGCAACTTATAATATGCCTGCCTGCATAGTGTGCGTTTTATACAAGATTTAAATTTTGTCTCATTCAGTTGAAGTATGTGGGGAGGAATTTTATTATAACATTTTAAACAGTACCCCATGAAAGATGAGTCTACTTTAGCCAGTCTGAAACCTGGTTGAACTAGTTCGAAACGAGACCAGGAACACTCAGCAATATAAAACGACTTATTTATTGGTACCTATCCTAACTATACCTACTGTTGGCTGAGGATAAAAGCTCGTACAGACTAGTGCGCTATCGCGGGCGCGACGCGACACTAGTAGCACAATTTCTTTGTCGGTGCCTGTCGCGCCCGCGATATCGCGCGAGTCTGTAGGAGCCTCAATGCGGGCGGAAAAATGTACAGAAAACACTTGTTTTGACCAAACTAATCAATTGATATTTACACCAATTGATTACTTTGTTTAAAAAAGTTATTTAACACTTTGTAAAACTTTTTTTTTTAAAGTCGGTTGTTTTATTTTTTGTACAAAATGTCTCAAGCAATTTTAAAAGTATAATAATTATGTAAAAATATAAAACACGTAGATAATTTTTTTTTCGCTTATTTGGCTTTTTTACCACCTATAGATGTTTCTCTTAAAATATTTCGTGTATGAATACGACTAGATACACCTTATTGGTATATATATTATTAAAAAGAAAAAGTTAAATAAATACAGGGTAAATTAACTTTATGTATATGTACTTTTCTCGAAGGCATACTGATTAAAAACGATGATATTATTATGCTACGCGTGAAAAATATTTGAAAAACATTTTTTTGTTGTAAGGATGGAAAAATTAACTGTTAGTATTGATTTGTCAGAAACTGAGAACTTAACTTTTTTCGGCAACTGCCGAAAGGATTTTAATTTCGGACGGTGAAAAATGCCGAAAAATTATATTTCTGCCGAAAACTGAAAACGAAAACGAAATTTGGTAAAACTCTACTAGTTTGTAAGGTTTTTTCACGATTGAAGATGATATTATGCACGATGCACGAGAAGATTTGAGAGTCTGGAGAAACATTTTGGGCATTGTTGGATGTTAAAGAAATTGCGTGCCATAGCTTCAGGGTGAGTTCAGTATCGATAAAGGAACCTATAAAAAATAAAAAATAAATACCTTTAAAAACGTTAAAAAAGAACCTAAAATTATCATAAGAGGAAACTAATGTAGTACCTACTAATTAAATAGCAATCGTTTAGAATTGATTAAAAAGCTTTTATTTTGTTTAAATACTAATTAATAATTTCCTAGAGTTAACTACCTACTATAGAACGAAATGAAATACACACATGCCCGAACACTTCGATAACGCCGGGTGAAGAATAGGTAACTATACCCAAAGTCTCTAATTCAGATAATTTATGTAAACAAAGTAATGTCACTGTCAAAATGACAGGACAGTGGTGCAAAACATTTTATCTTTAAATGTTTTTGTAAATAATCATTGATAAAATTAAAATGAATTAATTATAAGAACTATGCAAACAAAATACCGTTGCCAAACAATGTTTTTTGTAGTGTGTCGGAGACACGGTATATTATTGTCATAATCAGCCCTTTTAAGCCCAGTGCTAGACGTAGGCGTCCCAAAATCGATTTCCAATCGAAACAGTTTACAGCCGTTTTCATCCAAAATGTGGCTAGATATGCTACTTGCAATATGAATCTATTTAAGAGAGTTGTAATATTAGTGTTGTCGAAGATGTAAAAAAATGTTTGGATCTCCTGCATTGTTACCTACTAATAACCTTTAACCTTTTATTAATAACTGTTTAAACCGAAAATGTATAAAAATTATTACGTTATGATTATTTTTTTATTATTATTTCTTAAAATCAGTACTTAAAAGAAAATAGAACCTCTTTTTTCGCAATTTTATGTGAATTACCATTACGAAGATATTTTTTTGTTATGTTATCCCCTTTGTTTACATAAATTATCTGAATTTGAAACTTTGGGTTACACGAGTAAATTACAATTCCAAGTATTTCTTCTTCCTACTTTAGCGTGCTTATCTCGCTCGTCAACTTCAAGGCGTTCATCGTGCGTGTTCCGAATCTGTATCTGCCCATCGTCATGAAAGAAGACTTTTGGCCACAGGACGTGGTGTTCCGTCGCTTCCGCGGACAAGTTCCACAGGACAGTACAAAGTGCAGCTAGTGCTAAGTGAAGTACCTACTAAGTTTTATATTAAAATATGTATGTTTAAGTTAAGGTATGTTTCTATGGGCCTATGTTGCCTGAAATAAATGGTATTATTATTATTATTATCTCCTTCAAAATTAAACTCCTTCGATAGTAGTTAAGTAATTAAAGCATTTTAAACAAATAAAATAATTTTAATTCTACACGATTTCTATTTTTAGTAGGTACTATACTCCATTTATTATAACACTAGCTTCTGCCCGCGACTTCGTCCACGTTAAATTTCTTGTTCCCCCCACCCACCCCGTCGCAATACATTGCCTGCCCGTGCTTTTACTTCGTTTTCGCATTAACTTTCATTTAAAAAAAAATGGTGTTCTAGTTAATAGGAATGTAATTCTTCCTCAAGATTTGGGCTGTAAAATGCAAAAAGGTTTTTTCAAATCCAACTCGCAGTTCCAGAGATTAGCGCGTTCAAAAAACAAAAAAACCGGCCAAGTGCGAGTCGGACTCGCGCACGAAGGGTTCCGTACCATCCATTTTATTTTTTATTATAAATGTAAAAGTAACTCTGTCTGTCTGTCTGTCTGTCTGTATGTTACGTTTTCACGCCTAAACCGCTGAACCGATCGTCATGAAATTTGGCTGGAATATAGCCTGGGATATGGAGAAGGACATAGGCTACTTGTTTACGCGATAACCGACATCCACGCGGGCGAAGCAAAAAAAACGGCAATAAAATCATGTCCGTTGTATGGGAGCCCCCTTAAATAATATTTTTTTCTATTTTTTAGTATTTGTTGTTATAGCGGCAACAGAAATACATCATATTTGAAAATTTCAACTGTTTAACTATCACGGTTCATGAGATACAGCCTGGTGACAGACGGACAGACAGACAAACAGATAAACAGACAGACAGCGGAGTTTTAGTAATAGGGTCCCATTTTACCCTTTGGGTACGGAACCCTAAAAACTAACTTATCAGCTTTAGAATAGACTACCTCGCAGAGTTGATCATTATTTTGCCGCGGAGTTATTATAAAACAGTTATATCTCCTAAGATATTCATTGAAATTAAATGATGTAAGGGCAACTTTGTTCAATATATTAAATACTTGTGATGAATAACGTATTTATTTGGATAAGAATTAATACCATGTTTATGAAAACTCCTTCGCAAATAATGCATTAATTTCGAACAAATTTGATTACCATAAAAAAGGTTATAGTGAGTCAATCTTAAAAGATAGACATATGCTGTCGCGGACTTTTTATTTGAAAATTTAAAGAGGAACAATTCCATTGTACATGATATTTGCGTAACTTAAACCGTTTACGCAGCGCACGCAACGGAAGCTCTCAAAAAGGAATATTTTTTCCCGTTTTTGCAACATTTTTCATTTATGCTCTGCTCCTTTTGGTTGTAGCGTAATGTTATATAGCCTATAATATTCCTCAATAAATGGACTATCCAACACAAAAAGAATTTTTCAATTCCAACCAGTAGTTCCTGAGATTAGCGCGTTCAAACAAACAAACAAACTCTTCAGCTTTATATATTAGTATAGATATAGATTAGACAAATAACTTTTCGCTCCCTTTCGTTATTTCGATGTAAACGTTTAGTAAACTCCGTTATTTCACGATAAATACAAAGCACTGTAATCTATTGACCATTTACATTAAAAAAATAACTCTAAAGTGCAGTCATTTCAACAATATTACACAATAACTGTCGTTATTTAGCCGTTATTTGTCTAATGCTATAGTAAATGGAGTATAAATTAGGTTGATCTTGCAATAATTTTTTAATGTTTTATTTTAATTTTTATTTTTTCTTGGGTCCTTTATTGATACTGAACCTACCCCTAAGCTATGGCACGCAATTTCTTTAACACTCTGTATAATTTTTTGTTTAAATCGAGTCTAATCTAACCTTGGCTAGTTAATCTAATTTCGATTGAACATGCACTGTTACTGTGTCATACTTTATTTTCTTCTGTATCAAAATCATATCTACAAATCTACTTTGTTCCGGAAGTGTCCTAACAAAACAACCGCGGCTAAATGGTTTCGTTATCAAAATGATGGTTTTTCGCAATAAACAACACAGAAAAATAATGATAGGATCTAAGGAAGTAACTAAAGACGCGGCGCGGCGGCCAAAAGTACTTAAAGTGTTTTAAGTCTAAGATTAGACTTAAGAGTAGGCACTCTTAAGTCAAATCTTAGACTTAAACATTTTGAGTAATATTAAGAGCGTATCTCGGGTCCACTAGCGCCACTCCTTTAAAAAATATTATCTCGTGACTGAGAAGGAATTATGAAAAACGGCTCAACAGCAACCTCGGTAAGTGTGTCTAGAATGTTCAAATACCGTTTATAAAGTTTCATATTGAGATACGAAGCAACAAAATACGATTAAATCAAATCAAATCATTTATTATTGCAAACATGGGTAATTGGTACATAGATGTTTTCTTAAAAAAATAGTCCTCCATATTCTACCGTCTCATGGGCATGCAAATAATATTCAATTCCAAAATTAAACAGAAATTCTATTGATAATGTCAAATCATTTGTATTACAAAAAACAAAAAACAGACTAATAACAGTAGTGACATTTTTACAGTAATGTCAAAAAAATATAAAAAGTATGTCAAAGTATCAATCAGAATAAAAAGTGTCAGAATAGAAACATGTATGTCATTCATATTAATAGTTTAACAATCAGTGCAGAGATTTATCAGTAAGGAAGTCGTCAATTGTGTAATAGCTTTTCGCAATTAATATTTGGTTTAGTGCCCTTTTAAATTTTATTACAGTCATTTTTTTTTTTCACAGGTACTTTATTATAAATACGTGGGGCACTACCAAAAAAACTTTTCTTCCTAAGTGCGGTTTTACATTTCACTTGGCATAGTTTGTTTACATATTGAGTCCGTATCGGATTTTTTCGAACTGCTTTCGAACAGTTTTTCAAATAACTGTGGATTGTTTTTTACAAATAGAGCTGTTTCCAAAATGTATTAAGAAGGAAAAGTTAAAATTTTTAAAGACTGAAAATAGGAAAGACAGCTATCTGTTGTTTTAAGACCGCACATTGACCTTATACATCGCTTTTGCATTCTAAATACCTGTTCCTTATCGGTAGACTCTCCCCAGAAAACAATGCCATACCGCAAAACCGAGGCAACCAGTCCATGGTACGCTGATAAAAGAGCCTGACGGTTGACTTTTTTAGAAAGTTGATGGAGAGCATACGCGGATTTTCTAAGTTTTTTACGATCTAGAGGAATGTGGTCGTTTTTCTTTAGAATGAATTTTGTTGCTTTGTATCTCAATATGAAACTTAATAAAAGGCATTAGAACGTTCTAGATACACCGAGGTCGCTGTTGAGCCGTTTTTCATAATTCCATCTCAGTCACGAGATAATATTTTTTTAAAGTTGGCACTAGTGTACCGATGTACATATGCGCTCTTAAGTGTTCATGGTTTCCGAGTCAAGAACTATCATTGGTATTTCCCTGTTAATTTTAGTTGTAAGCACTAGTTTCCAAAAGCTTTGATTTCAACGAGGGTAGGATTTCTAGATGATCCATGTCCATTCAGTTATTTTTTTTATTGAATTTTTTCCACAATGGTGAAGTTCTTGGCCTTTTTCTCACCTGATGGTGAATGATGAGGATGTCACCTGATGGTGATAAGGCCGAAGATGGAAGCGAGCATTCACCCGGAACCCTCAACCACAGAGGAACTGGCTATCTTACCTCTAACTGCCGAAACACAACAATGCAGTTAACATTGTTGCTATGGCGACAGACTTAGATACTCGTAAAATGGTGGTTGCTAGCTAGGCGGACTTAGAACAAGTTTTACTAATCAAACCGAGCAAAAAATTTACCCCCGCTGCGGAATCGAACCAATTGAATCAATTGACCTCTAGGTCTAAGACAGGTGATTTTATCACAGAGGCGGATACGCAAAACCCAAAAGTACCTACCTATAATATAGTTTTTCATACTGTGATAGGTACAGTATACGTGTGTCAGAAAGGTGGATACAACCTCCCTTCCGATCCGTAGCAGACGCCCCGGGCGCCGGAGGGCGTTGACTTTGACTTTGACTTTGCCTGCAGGCAATAGACTTGGGGAGTTTGTTGCCTGAACAGTGAAAAGCGCGAGACGGCGGCGGTGGCGAGCCGTGTTCCGCGCGCGCCTTTCTCTAGACTCTAGAGCAGGGGTTCCCAACCTTTTCTTGGTCAGGGACCACTTTTATATTATTCTTGTTAGCAGGGATCACTATACTCCATTTACTATAGCATTAGACAAATAACGGCTAAATAACGACAGTTATTGTGTAATATTGTTGAAATTACTGGACTTTAGAGTTATTTTTTTAATGTAAATGGTAAATAGATTACAGTGCTTTGTATTTATTGTGAAATAACGGGGTTTATTAAACGTTTACATCGAAATAACGAAAGGGTGAGAACAGTTATTTGTCTAATGTTATAATAAATGGAGTATATCTAGTTATAATAAAAATAAACTGTAGTAATCAAACTGAAACTTTAATTAACAACTCAATAGGAAATTACATAACAAGAAATAATAATATTTTTAGGATAAACTTCTGTAATTTTGTATTAATGTGATTTCTGAGCTTGCATCTTCTTCACGAGTTCGGCTATCTTACGACTAATATTGTTACTCAAAGCTACACGCAAATGATCACTTACTTTCAAACGATTCCTCGTCTTGTTTTTAATTACCAACAAAGCAGAAAATCCTTGTTCACATAAATAAGTTGTTAAGAAAATCATAAAACAGCGCAAGGCGATTTCTCGAAGTTTAAAAATCATTCGCGGACAATATTTTGGCTTCTGCGGACCACTGCTCTGGATGAATTGCGGCCGTATTAGAACGCTAATTGTAGCCTCATAAATTCCGCAGTTTTCCGTAAATTCCTCACAAATTCCGCAGTTTAGGTATTATCATAATACCTAAACTGTTTGCCAACGTGTAGCATAATGACGTACAATTTACTAAGTATATATATTAAACATCGGACTCAAAGGTTTAGCGACCCTTTTAAACTGTTTGAATCAACGCTAATCTATTTGCATCAATAATGCTCTGTCTCTTTCACACTTCTTGGCAAAGTCTACGAGAAATGCATCCCTTCTCAAAAAACCAGCATGACCGACTTCATGCTATCCTAGTCCTAGTGCATCATTAACTACTAACTGCACTTAATGAAAACTAAAAAAAGAATTTCATGAAACGGGAAATCTTTCTCATCTTGCTGTCTCTTTTCAATTCAGTGGATAAAGAAAAGGATGGAAATATTTTTGACGATTCGTAGCCGTGTCCACGAATTATCGATTGCAGTTGTTATGGATACGAGCCAATTAAAAATAAAGACACTGTTTTTTTGTGCGAACACTTGTTATTGTGAAACATGTTAGTATTTCTAAAGGCGCTATTCCACCAGTTTGCCGCACTGCGCGTCACTGTACTGCACAGTGTATGGAACAAATGTTTTTTTCTGTGGACTTTTTACAAATGTGGTTCACTGTCATTTACAAAAATTATACAGCTTTGCCGGTGGTAACGAACGCAGCTCAGTACTCAGCACTGTTCTGCCCTGGTAATTGTAAATGCAGTACTTGCAAAATAGCAGTTCAGAAAAAAAGTAAAAGTTAAATTTTCATGCAAGTACTGGGTTTACCGTTATCAAAAAAACCTACTTCCAGTAAAAAATTTTTCACATATAGGTTTACCGCTAAGGATGCCATTTCCAATTCAATTTTTTCTGTAAAAAAGTAAAACAATCAAAAATGTCGATTACTGCAAAGAGGATTAGCAAGGCAGTGTTGGAGTTCTGTTATGGACAAATGTGCTGAACACAATTTTGGTGGAATCCCGCCTTAAAATTAACATTTTTAGGTTCCGTAGTCAACAAGGAACCTAGTTCCGCCATGTCCGTCTGTCTGTCGGTCTGTCCGCGGCTTAGTTCAGAGACTCTTATTACTAGGAAGCTGGCATAGGTACCTTTACATATTAATCACGCCGACATACATAGTGGTAAACTAAAATCTAGAAAAAAATATATTGTAGGGGTACCTCGCTTGCACTTAAAGTGGGGATGATATTTTTTTTTCTCATCTATCCCTTGTTGCGGGGTACCGTTGGATAGTCCGTTTAAAAATATTGCGGTAAGAGCGCTATCTCGGGTCCACTAGCAAAGGAGTGGCTCCTTCAAAAAAAGATTATCTCGTGACTGAGAAGGAACTATGAAAAACGGCTCAATCAGGAACCTCTGTAAGTGTGTCTAGAACTTTCTAATACCTTTTAAAAAGTTTCATATGGAGACACGAAGCAATAAAATTCGATCTAATGAAAAACAGCCACATTCCTCTAGATCGTATTTTTTTGCTTCGTGTCTCAATATGAAACTTTTTAAAAGGTATTTAGGTTCGGATAATTTATTTTATTTGGTTCAAATAAAATTTATGTAAACATTAAAGGGGATAACATAACAAAAAAATATCTTCGTAATGGTAATTCACATAAAATGGGTAAAAAAGAGGTTCCATTTTCTTTTAAGTACTGATTTTAAGAAATAATAATTAAAAAGTGATCATACCGTAATTATTTTTATAAATTTTCGTTTTTAAACCAAGTTGTTAATAAAAGGAGATTTTCTGGTATAAAATATTTTATGATACTGGTAACAATGCAGGAGATCAAAACATTTTCAAACTTTTTACATCTTTAACAACACTTATATTCGTACATAGATTCATATTGTAAGTAGCATATCTAGCCACATTTTGGATGAAAACGGCTGTAAACTGTTTCGAGTGGAAATTGATTTTGTGAGGCCTACGTCTATCACTGGGCTTAAAATGGCTGATTATGACCGTGTCTCCGACACACTATACAAACATTGTTTGGCAACGGCATTTTGTTTGCATAGTTCTTATACCTAATTAATTCACTTTAATTTATCGATGATTATTTACAAAAACATTTTATGATAAAATGTTTTGTACCACTGTCCTGTCATTTTGACAGTGACATTTCTTGACATTACTTTCTTTACATAAATTATCTGAATTAGACTTTGGGTATAGGTAATTTTTACGGAAGTCATCAACAACAACAAAAAAAAAAAAAAACATCAACAAAAGACCGGTTAAAATGTAAACGACCTAAAGTTTGTAAATTGTAACCGACGAATAAACAAACAATTCTCCTTAGCATAATGTTCTAGGTCAGGCCGAACAGAGCATGCTTAACAACTTGGACATGAGACACGAACAGTTTGTCTGTCTATATCTGTAGCCAGTAGCCAGTAGCGAGCGAGACTTCTCTCACGACGGATGCGTCGATCTCGCCTATCAAATCCACTTGTTTATTTAATACGAAAACAATTTCATCAGCCGATGTTTTCGTCAGTAAATAATGTCGATTGTTAGTGTTCTTATATTCCTTTGTCTAGTGTTGAATTCTTATGAGGTAAAGTGATTCATAATGACTAAATAAACATGTTTATTTGCCTTTGTTGTGGTTGTGTCTGTTACATTTCTTATTAAAAGTGTTGTGTAGTATTGTGGTTCAATGAATTATGATTGAACACTTTATTTTGTTGTTGTCTAGTCCTTGGATCCGTATGGACTTAACGACTATAATAGCTAGCTGGGCGACATTCAGTACGATGTCCAACAAAAATAATATTATTTTTATATTTAAAACAATTTACAACAACGGACTGGACCCTTTCGGGTTTATTCATAAACGTTGCTTAAAGTTAAGTGACGTTCAAACGTCAAAAATGTATGGTTAAACAGTCGCTAATCATAACTTAACTTTAAGCAGCGTTTATAAATAAACCCCTAAATCTTAAGGTCCAGATAAATGCCAGTGACCTTGAGTGGTTATCTTGCGTGTTCTGTACTGACCTCACGCAACGCGTCGCACGTCCAGCCAGGAGCGCTGCCCCAAATAAGAGGCATAATTAATTTATTATACATAAAACAAAAGGTATTTTTATAAAACACATATTAGTTTACGTGTTTTATAAAAATACCTTTTGTTTTACCTATAATAAATTAATACCTTTTAAAAGATAACCACCTACCTTTTTAAAGATAATTTAATTATTGATCGTTTAGTAACGATCAATAATTAAATTATCTTTAAAAAGGTGAAGATTTCAGAAAAATATGCTTGATAGATTTTGCGTGATTCTCAGTTTTTTATTTGCGTTAGATATAACTTCACAAGTCAATTTCACTGTGTAATATAAATATAATTTAAAATATTCACATATTAAGTTATTAAGAAAATCAATCAATCAATCATTTATTTTGTTAAACATAGGTACCTGTGGTTACAGATAATATATTGTCTAAAATATGTACACTATGTTTTGTCAATATAGGGCGTACAAAATTAACATAAACAAGCAATTATAATTAAGGTGATATGTCAATAGATTACAAAAACAAAAAAAAAACATTCAATTAAAAATATGTCAGATATGTAAACAGGTAATAAATAAAATCATAAGTGTTTAATTAGCAAGTCGGAATCGTCATACCTCTGTTTATCAGTAGTAAACTCAGTGATGGAGTAGTAACATCTATCTAAAAGAAATTTAAATAAAGACTTCTTAAAGGTTAAAGACACTCTTTATTTCTAATAGCTGCTGGTATACTATTATATATTTTTGGGGCCATACCATACCATTGTTTTATGGTAGCATGAATGGTATTCTGATAACGGCGAGAGCGCAGTTTTTCAAATAAATGCAGGTAATTTGGTAAACGATCGCAAGCATTTCTTCTGAGCTTTAAAAACAATGTCTCTGTCAGTGGAGTTGCCCCAGAAAATGATTCCGTACCTAATGCCTGAAGCCACATTAGCATTATGCTCATAAAAATGCTGTAATTTAACCTATATTTTTTCCTAATAATTAATACTACTCGTTTAGACGTGATTTTCAGTATAAAATCATTAAAAGCCTTAAAACATATGGTCTATACGTGCCATGTTACGTACGACGGTACGAGTATTCCATATCGAACGAAGTTTGACCCAAAACAAGATTGTGTTCAACAATAAATAATACTCCGTACGGCGACGTTAGTATGGAGGAATGACTTGCCTGTGGCGTACAATAAAATGGAAGCAACAAATGATCTGCATCGTCTGAATACTGTTTAGACGGAGGAACTTTTATTGTTGCTTTGACTTTACCGTGTCAGTCACACTATATGTTACGCGTTACGTGTTATGTTTTTTAAAAGACCAGGGGCCTAACTGCCGAATACTCAAACGCAATTCAATTTTAAGTCGCCGTTAAGTCTAATGCTGTCTCTGTCACTTTAAACTGTTTTGTAGCGATAGAAACACTTATAAGAACGTCTTAAAGTTAAGTAACGTTTGAGTATTTGGGCATAAGTCTACTAATTTACAAACGTTGCAATGGTCTCTTCATTGTGAGTTTTTGACAGATTTCCCATACAAACACTGTCAAATACTCAATGTTACAATGGAGAGATCATTGCAACGTTTGTAAATTAGTAGACTTTAGGTCCCAGAGCCTCAAGTCTGCTATTACAATAGTGTCAGAATGGTCAATCATTGATTTCATAATTGTTGATTTTGACAAGTTTGGTAATCTACTAATATAATGGCGTCATTATGACTTTCCAATGGTCAGCCACTGACACTCCATTGAAAGAATTGGTAATCTAGTACATAATGACAAATGAAACTTCCTACTAAACTTCCAACTTCCAACTTCCACTACTTCAGATTGCTTATAACATTAATAAATAATATGTTAAAATATATATAAATTAAATCTGGCATGAATAAATGTTCAAAATGCCATTATAATACAATTCTATTACGAGACCATTGACCGACCAATGATCGACCATTATGAATTTAGCAGATAACGAACTTTTAGCAAAATGACAATGGGATCGTGTTGGAGTGATGAATTTATAAAAACAGCAGACCAGGGCCTCAAGTCTGCTATTACAATAGTGTCAGAATGCTCCTTCATTGTGAGTTTTTGACAGATTTGCCATACAAACAACAATGAAGAGACCATTCTGACACTATTGTAATAGCAGACTTGAGGCCCTGGGCCCCAGATGATCCAGTGAACATAAAATATCATAATTATTATGTGAGACAAAACTGCTTTTTTTCGATATTTTGGCTGATCCTTTTGGTTTTTACTAATTTCCTAAACCCACCCAGTATTGAGGCTCACAAAATAAAAAATTCAAATCACTTAACTTCATAGACTTGTTAACCATTCGCCTAAAAAGTGTACTTAAGAAATAGCTTCTGGAACTTACACCGAAACAGAATCATTCCTCTAATCTTTGTCAACAAGCCAAAGTGCCATAAAACACATCTCACAACTCACACAACATAATACAAGCTTGACTAAACTAGCCTATAAACCGACCTGTCTTTCTGCTCAATCGTACTCCAACCCCCAAGATACAAGCCCTGCTTAGTTTGGGGGTCAACGCCAAACCAAAATATTGTGACGTAGAAACTTAAGGCTCGTACAGACTCGCGCGATATCGCGGGCGCGACAGGCAGCGACAAAGAAATTGTGCTACTAGTGTCGCGTCGCACCCGCGATATCGCGCGAGTCTGTACGAGCCTCTAATTGTGTTTATCTTAGATCGTTGTCTGTCATCAACTCATCACAGTCATCACTCATCACCCTTTCTTTTTGCCAATAAAACTTTTTGTATTTTTTGAAGTGAAAACTTCTTTATACTCCATTTCTTATAACAATAGACAAATAACTGTTCTCACCCTTTCGTTATTTCGATGTAAACGTTTAATAAACTCCGTTATTTCACGATAAATACAAAGCACTGTAATCTATTTACCATTTACATTAAAAATATAACTCTAAAGTACAGTTATTTCAACAATATTACACAATAACTGTCGTTATTTAGCCGTTATTTGTCTAATATGGGGTATAGGTGTGTTGAGCGATTTTTGGTAGGGGAAAAACTTATGGGTTCGCGATCGTCACTGAACGTTTTTCCATACTGTGTATATATGTGTTCTTTTTGGGTGAACCAAAAATCATGGAACTCGCGTCATCGTCACCGAACGCTTTCCATGAGCTACATATAAGTATGTATACTGTGTATATATGTGTACTTTTTGGGTGAACAAAAATCATGGAACTCGCGTCATCATCACCGAACGCTTTCCATGAGCTATGTGTATAAAAGAACAGTTATTCCTAAGTTTTATGTTTTCACTTCTGTAGGCAGTCCTTATGAATGCCAATTTTTTTTTTTTGTAAATCTGTCGAGCCATTTTCAAATTTTTACGAGTTTAACGCACGGCACTGTAACACCACCAGTGGTGTTGAGTTTAGTCGTGTCATGGGGAATGAACGAATTTTTATATATATACAAGGCTATATGAATGATTAAGTAACTCTTCTCCACAGAAATCAACACCTCAAGATGATCACTACGTAGGCGCTGTAGTGGAGTACGCAGTAACCGGAAATGTGGCGACGAACCTTGTCAACTACGCCAATCTTATAAAGGAAGCAGCCGATCAGGTTTGTTGTTTACAGAGCTATTAATATACATCTTAAATGTCAAGTCTAAAATTAATTTATTCATTTACCCATTGACAGCCTAGACAAATTTTGCACAAGAGTTGCTTATAACATAACGGTACGCTTGTAAACTCCGAAGAGTTAAGGCTCGTACAGACTTGTGCGATATCGCGGCCGCGACAGGCACCGACAAAGAAATTGTGCTACTAGTGTCGCGTCGTGCCCGCGATATCGCGCGAGTCTGTACGAGCCTTTATGCAGAGGTGTACATATAGACACATTTTGCCAGTTATGTTTAAGTCCCATGCAGTGCCGGTTTTAGCATTACCGGCGCCCTGGGGCCTAAGTCTACTAATTTACAAACGTTGCAATGGTCTCGCCATTGTGAGTATTTGCATTGCAACGTTTGTACATTAGTAGCCTGCCCCCCCTGGGCGAGGTTTCTATGGCGCCCTTTTTCAACTTACCAATTCACACATGTGAAAAAAAACCCCTGGTTTTTTTTACACAACCTTTATTTCAATAAAACTCTTTCTAAAAAAAAATACTACTACTAGTTTTTTAGCCTTTCTATCGGCGAAATCTCGTATAAAGGCATCGAAGTCTGTTTTCTGTGATTTCATTTTCGATTGACAAAGTTGCCAAGTCGATCGCAGATAGGTTTGTATCAACAAAAGCTTAGAAAAAGTCCTTTCTTCAATCGCTACCTTTACAGATATAGTGTCCAATATTCTCTCTGGAAAGACAAGACGGGGAACCAAACATGAAGGGGCGTCCCTTCATGCCTGGCGCCCTTGGCCGGTCGCCCAACCGCGCCCTACCATAACGCCGCTACAGGGCCTCAAGTCTGCTATTACAATAGTGTCAGAATGATCTCTTCATGGTGAGTTTTTGACAGATTTGCCATACAAACACTGTCAAATACTCACAATGAAGAGACCATTCTGACACTATTGTAATAGCAGACTTGAGGCCCTGGTCCCATGTAATAGAGGGCGAGCCATTGCTAAGTAGATTAGCGAAACTTCACACACATGTTGGTATCGGCATTTAAAATAATAACTATACTCCATCCATACTAATCCATACTAATATCATAAATGTGAAAGTAACTCTGTCTGTCTGTCTATCTGTCTGTCTGTCTGTCTGTAATTACGGAACTTCTTCATGATGCACCATGAAGTCACTCCGTATATCAACGTAGCTAAGGTCAGCACAATCTCAATGATTCGTAAAATGAAGAAAAGAGTATCATCACTCTCTCTCTCTCTCACTGTCAGGCATGGCGAATGGCACTTGCATAGTTTTGTTTAATACACTTTTAGAAAAAGAAAAAGTTTTTGTGAACTGCTTGACTTAAACCACTGCCCTTGCTAGGCAAATATAGGTATTGCTTCCGAGACTGTCGATCGAACAATAGTTATAAAATAATAACGAAATGCTACGAAATTAATGCAATTATTTTTAATATAATTATGTAGGTACACTGTATTCATTTATGACTTTCCTGTATGTTGAATTAATATCGAAGGACCTACGATAAAACAAACCAAGTAGGTAGTCAAGTCCATGTTAACAATTTGACAAAGATAGTGCCTTTATTTCGAAGCATAAGAACGGTTTTCGTTGTTCAAATTTTACTTATGAACTGCATCTACCTATACCTAGCAGGAATCGCAGATTGACTTTGGAAACAATGCTGGAATAAACCCAGGAGAGATGCCAAACCTTTTGTAAAAATCTAAAATAATATTTCAAGCAAGGTTAGAGTTCAATTAATATTTCAAATAAGACAATAAATCAACGCATAAATATGTAATAATATGTGCAAGCCTTTTCTGACAAAAAACCGGGCAGGTGCGTGTACGCACAATGAAGGGTTCCGTAGTTGGGATGAATTAATCCCAAGAAGAAACTTAACAGTGTAGTTGAAAAACAAATTCTCCCATAAATTCCAACTGCAAATGTAAGTTTGTACGCACAATACGTATTATGACTATAGACTTCTTATAGGTTTTCCTGTAATCTGTAAGCAATGAACTATACACAGTATTTTTTTTTTTAATCAAAATTTAGCTTCTGTTATTTCGGAGATAAGGAACGGATACCAAAGAGGTCCTAATGGTTGGGTTGGTCCTTTCGCTCAGCAAAAAAGATCCTTGTCACTATAAAGATAAGGTTGATTTTTTTATGATGGGAACTGACCCACATATAGGTGGGACCTTCCATTAACCTCTTTGGTATATACAACTAATTTTTGACCATAATGTGAGTTGAGTCCTTCCTGCTAAACTACGTCCAATTGAGCTTCAGTTTCACTTATAGGGCCTCCTGAATTAACATACCGCGCGCTAAATTGGATATCCCATCGACAAAAATGACTAACTACTATAAAAAAATCATTATATTCCCCTATTTAGGGTTAAATAAGGGTTTTTGATAATTCATGATCCTTTGGGGTCATGGATTATTAAAAATCCATTATTAGTGTCTTCGTTATAAAAGGAATTCTTTTGCTAAGTTTCATGCTTCTAAATCTTGAGGCTTAGGTTGTGCATTATCTGTCAGTGAGTGAATGAATTAACTAATTTAAGAGTTTTATACGAAGACTAGCTGACCGGACAACGTTGTCCTGTTTGCTAGAACTTGATCGCAGCGTCACCTTCCGGGTCCAATTGGGAATCTAAACCATCCAGGGACCCACACAAATATACACTCAAAATTTCATCAAAGTTGGTCCAGCCGTTAAGGAGGAGTTCAGTCACATACACACACATACAGAAGAATTTTAAAGATAGTCATATATTTTAATCTAGTAGTAACTCCGAAAGTTGAAAGTCCTCAAAGAGTTTCAATATCTCTCTGTGATCCAGTCGTACAAAAGGACCAGATTTTTCCCTTAAGTCATAAATCATTTATCCTTAAGAGTCTTTGATTTTTCTCATGATGATAGGTTGATAACAGGACAATAATTAACAAAAAGATTTAACAATGTTTCCAGGGTGCTGACATCGTGGTGTTCCCCGAACTGACCCTCACAAATAGTTCGACTTACTTCACGGTACCAATCCTCGGCGCACTGCGGCAGTACCCAATTCCAGCTCTCTACCCCTTGATATTCGATGAGGTTTGTAGAACACCTATAAAAACTTTATGGCACTAGATTTATACGTATTTATTTAAATCTTCATTTTAATGTATACGAGTACTCACGCCAAAAATATATTCGTATTACGAGATCAACATGCGTTGAACCCAAATAAATTGGGTCAGAGCAGGAGGATAATGGTCCACTGTCGGAAGGACACGTCGTGGCATCCACTGGCAGAGTGTGCCGCATGGGAGGAGCCACGCCGTGCTCTCGTATCAGAAGTCGGAGCCGACATGTCGCTGCTGGCCGTCGCTCTTTCGATGGTTGGGGGCTTCGAGTCGTGAGATGCGGTGATTTTCTTCTGTGAAACCGCCATTTCACAGAAGGAGGCTGCGGAAAGGGAGAGAGAGATCGAGACCACTTTCCCGACCCGCAGCAGGCGGACCAAGCGTCAGCGAAGGGCGACCAACGCCCTCTTCCAGCACCCTAAACAGGTCTGGAGGGACGGCGGACTCTGGGACGTCCGCCACTCCCCATCCAGCAGCACTGAGGCGGCAGCGCGTAGTGTTTTATGCCCTATTGGATGACGCGGGGAGAGTCTTACTCCACACTTCCCCCGCGGGTAAAAAAGAAATAGGAGGATAATGATGAAATGATCGACATCAATGCATTGAAGAGTAGCTTAGTAGCCTGATACCCTTCCAGAGTACCATTGTAGTCTTCAACCCATTTATCAATTGAAACCAGCATTGATTCCAAAATGACATTCAATTTACCTAGCTTGGATGAATTTGCCAAATCAATTGTTCCAGTTCATGGTAGGCATATCAACAGCCGCGCGGGACAACGACATCTACGTAGTGATCAATGGCCGCGAGCACATGGACTGCACTGCCCAAGACACGGACTCGGAAGAGTACTGCCCTGAGGCGAAGGAGTACACTTTTAACACCAACGTCGTATTCGACAGGACCGGAGCGGTTATTGACAGGTGAGACCAGAAAGACCAGTCGTTAAGTAGCATGAAGATGCAGAAATGACTTGTATCAAAAGCATTTTTTTTAAATAAATTGTTTTCATGCTATTCTCATCTTCCTTGACTAGTCTTTTTATGTATTTGTTAGTGTTGACATTAGGCCCACCAGATACCTACTGCAAAATTCGAGGAATAGTGCAGTACTGACCATTCGATTCGTTTTATCTGAGGTTTCTCGGTCAAGATTATATTAATTTCAACCTTGCAGTAGTTGTCATGGCTGGTATAAATTAAACAACCGTAAGTCGCATGATATCTATCATCCAAGAATTAAATTATAATATTACGAACCTTGACTGTAAAATGATGATTGAGGTGGTTATCAAAACGAATACCTTTTTCATATATCCAGATACCGCAAGATCAACTTATTCGGTGAGTATTCGCACACGCCAGCTTTGCGTCCCGAACTGGGCTTGTTCACCACAGACTTCGGAGTAACCTTCGGCCACTTCATCTGCTTCGACCTCATGTTCCAAGTGCCAGCCGTGCAAGTCGTGCAGAAGAGCCACGTTAAAGATGTCATATTCCCCACCATGTGGTTCTCTGAGCTACCGTATTTGACTGGTGAGTAAAAGAAAAGAAGGAAAGAAAATATATTTATTTAGCACAGATTAAAAGGCACACAACATATACATTACATAATTATATTGCAAATAAATAAAAATGGATGGTATTTAAAAGTACTTCAATTTTATTTAAAAGTACTCCCATTTCATTTACCTAATTTTGCCTGTGTTCCACCAAATATACTGAATGTGCACCAAAATATAACCTAACCTAACCTAACCTTTAATATTTGGTGCACGATCAGTATTTTTCGGGGAAGAATAAAATTTTAGAAATGCATACATAGATGTACCTTAAGATTTTTGGTGAACACAAAAATATTATCAAAAAAAAAGTATACAAGACTATTTTCGCTGCCAAGAGGGTTAACCAGGGATGAGGGTCGAGGTTATAGGTACTTGAATAGTCAAATTCAATTCAAATTGTTTATTTGCAAGAAAATAAATAGTATACAAGGGAAAAGCTTACAGCCTTAAAGTCATTGTATTCTGCCTGCAAGCAAGCAAAAAAAAAAAACCTAAATTCATCAATTAATACTCTTAACAAATATTTTTAAGTTCTAAAAATTCCTTAATACTCTAGAAACACTTTTTTGTAACCACTCTGACAATTTAGTTTTCGAAACATTTAACATTCATTTAACCAAACGAATTTAAATTTTCGCAGGGTAATGACCCTGCGAAAATTTAAATTCGTTTAGTATGGTAATAAATGAATATACACATTATTGAACACGTTTCTTATAAATTTCTTTATGTCCAGCTGGATAATATAAGATGTATTGATTGTTCAATTCAAATCTATAATGTTCCAGCTGTCCAGATTCAGGAAGCGTACGCTTACTCCCTGGATGTCAACTTTTTGGGAGCTGGAGCCAATAACGTCAGAGTTGGCAGTGCGGGTAAGCTATATAAATGTTTTGGTGTTCGACAAGTTAAAAAAGTGGCTTGTCGTTATTAGAGGTTCAGATTCAATTTTTCTTAATAACTTTAAATTAATTTTTACTTTTCAGGTTCCGGAATATATTCAGGCAAAGCTGGTGCTCTGATCAGCATCATGCCAGGATTAACCACCACCAAAGTACTTGTAGCTAAAGTGCCTAAAGTACCTGGACAAGTAAGACTTTTTTCTCTTACGTTTAGGGACAGAATTTACAAAGAGCTACCCAACTCTTATTTGTGTCCCAGAAGAAGTCACCTACATTACGAGGTAGTAACTTCCGATAGGTATCCTTAAGTAATCCCAATTTATCTCTACATGTGTAAAGAGAAATTTGCAACTCCTCACGAAATGTTTTTAGCTGTGTCTAACTTCGATCAAATATACCTACTTATGTACTCTGTTTATTGGTGACTCAAATCCGCGGATCTCAAGTTTTTTTAAGGGATCCGTCAAGGCGGCAAGGCGAATTTCAAAATTTCTTACATTTTTTGCAAATTGCAGCGTTGTTTCATTGTATTTTCATCATTATTCAATTAGCCGTAATTATAATAAAATAATTACTCAATAATAATCATTTAAACATCAATATAGCTCATAAAATTATAATTATTAGTTTGATGGTTATAGGACTATTTTGTGAAAATGTGGCCATGCAGATAGCTCTCCATCGCTACATTTTCTTTTATTGATGATTAATAATGATTATAACTTCCATTTAGTTGATTAGGATTTTACTTATATTCACTATATGGAGATAGTTCTCCATCGCCACATTTTCTTTTCTTTTATTGATGATTTAAATGATTATAGTTTTCTTTTAGTTGATTATGATTTTACTTATAATATATTCACCCTTTTCCACCCACATCTGCTTCCGTATCAGCATTGATAAATGCGGATTCGGAGGTCTAAATAAATGCAGGAGCTCCGTAATTGCGGAAGCAGATGCGAATATCCGCAACATCCCTGCTACTCACCAAACAATGACTTCTTCCATTTCATCAGGTAACAGAACCATACCCTGGTCCTATCTACGACAACCCGGCAAACCATGACAACCTGCGCCTGATCACAGACCTGTCGCTCCCTTCGCACGTCAGCAGGCTGCTGGAGGTGGGCTCCCAAGAGTTCACGCTGGCGCACAGGGATACAACCTGCACCTTCAAGGTCACGCTTGCCCAGAGAGATGGCAGCACGGTAAGTTGACTTTGGAGATGTAATTTTTTTCTTTTATTGTTTAGTGCTTGGCCACTTATTGGTAGTGAATGACGTGTCCTTGCATACGTATTTTTTAATTTGCATGTTTTGCATGACACTTTTTATTTTCACATGATATATTACTAACTGAAGTTGATTGATTTTTTTATAGTTTATTTTTATTTATTTTATGCACCAATAAAAAAAATGGTTAATATGCTACTAACACGTCGCACCGCATACAAAAGTTACACGAAAATTAACAAGTTGCACGCGTTTTTTATTTCACTGTACTATTTAAATGTGATTTAGTACTTGCTTTTATGGTTTTATTTTATGTAGTGTATGAATGATGGAGGTAAGTTACCTTTTGTTTTATGTTGGGTTTTCCTTCACTTATTTTATGATTTATTTATACTATTCCACATCATCATCATAGACTCTAAGGTTTCTTACATATTAACACAACTTCATTGATTGCCATTATCATCACCACTATTACGCTTGGCGTCCGAATGGGGAAACACAGTATTCATATCACTGCAAATAATTGAAATAAGCTGATATCCATATTTCTGATAATCTTCTTCTTCATCTACCTAGTCACCTTTAGTAGTACCTATCAATACTTCATTTTTTGAACCACTTCTGTAGAAAGTTTTCACTCTACCTAAACAATTTATAATTCGATTACTTACTCAGTATCTATATAAAATACATTGTCATGTTGCCAGTCGGTACGATACCGCGCGTTCATACAAGATGGAACCAACACATACGCGCGGCGCGAGCTCGGCGTCGCATCCTGCCTACTCGTCGCCTGCAAGACTGATGACGTCACCACCTGTTCTTACAGGTAGCACAATCATTTCTTCATCCAGCCAGAGGCCCTAGTGTGAGTTTATTTTAACCATCTCGACTTTTTGCATCGAGCGCGTTCAGCACTCCGTTTGGTGAAGGGCCAATTGGAGGCCAATCGAATTAAAAGAAACTCACATTAGGGCCTCAGAATATCTTTTCTGTTTTATTATTCGAACTATCTTATCAAAAGTTTTCACTAAGTGTGTGATACGAAACGTTGTCCACTGGTTATTGATGAACCATCGTGGCCTTTCTACGTGGTAAAATAAGCATACTGTCTTAAATGATCCAAACACATAACATTTTATCCACCGTGGGGACGTTTACTGATGAATTTCAATTTTATTTCAAATATTTCAGATTCAATAAAACAGAAGAAACCATAATAGAAAAACTGGAAATAGAAATGAAAACGTACAGGAACACGCACAACGACACGCTTGATTGTAACAACATCGAATACTTTCCGGTGACACTGAGATACAACAAGTTCCCAATCAGTCCTAAGAACTTCACTTACATCGCGAAGCTGAAGGACCAATCTAAGTGCGAACCGAAGAACCAGAACACCGTATCTGTACTACAAAAGGAAATTCTGAGTAGAAATGATCGGGAGCGTTTGAATTTCAAGATCAATGTTCCGCAAAATGAACTAGTCGCGTTTGGCATCTGGGGAAGGATTTATACCAGGGATATTGACCACAATAAAGGAGCATCTGAGGAAGATCTTCATCATTTTAACACTCTACTGGATGAGATATTCAGTTCTGATTATAAAGACTGAATTTATGAAATATTGTGGCATTTTTTTATAATTGCAAGTTATGTAGTAGGTACTTAAGTTTTTTAATTTTTTATGTGTAGCTGAATTGCTTTAGAAGGAAAGTATTTAATAA
Organism: Dryobota labecula; assembly: GCA_947523025.1. NCBI lineage: Eukaryota > Metazoa > Arthropoda > Insecta > Lepidoptera > Noctuidae > Dryobota > Dryobota labecula. The sequence goes on from OX383303.1 coordinate 15,939,549, forward strand.
ACTGAAACATTGTAACAATTGACAATTATTTTGTCTATAGGTATGTTTATAATAATACTCTTGTTGGTAAAAGTAGAGTTTTTGCTCTTATCTCTTAAGTATAGTTTTGTCAGACAGAATTATATTTCTGCACTTGTGATTTCATTACTATTCACAAAAGTCAAATAATTATCAGTAAGTCCTTTAGTCTCAACTACATAAGTACTGAGTTGTTAAATCTACTCATAAAACCTTAAAAATATACATTTTATTAATTGTTGTTGTTTATTGTTGTCGTACTTATTTATTTACTTTGTTCCGCTTATCCTATCACAATGTCCTCCTTTGTCATTATTCTTTGCGTATTATTTTTTCCTTCATGAAATATTTCTAAGTGCTTCATGGATCCAATATTATTTATTAGAGATCGGATGTAAATGCTTTAATGGATAGTATACCAATCATAATTAAACCTTTGGGGTTGTTTAAACTTAGTTTAAGTAAAAATAACTACATCCTGAAAGACCAGTTCAGACATCAATCTACACGGTTTTCACATGATTTGACCAAGATTATGTCTGGACTCAAGTCAAGTCTTTTCTTCGCCTATACCGCAATGTTTGAAGACTAAGGTCTTCAACCAGTGCGTCCTGCCCGTTATGACATACGGTGCCGAAACGTGGACACTGACAGTCGGGCTGGTTCACAAATTTAAAGTCGCTCAGCGCGCTATGGAGCGGGCTATGCTCGGAGTTTCTTTGAAGGATAAAATCAGGAATGAAATTATTCGGAAGCGAACCGGAGTAACCGACATAGCTTGCAGAGTAAGCAAGCTGAAGTGGCAGTGGGCTGGCCATATTTGTCGAAGGACCGATGGCTGATGGAGCAGACGAGTCCTGGAGTGGAGACCGCGTATCGGCAAGCGTAGTGTGGGACGCCCCCCAGCTAGACTGACCGATGACCTCAAAAAGGTGGCTGGGATAGACTGGATGCGGAAGGCGAAGGACAGGGTGTTGTGGCGCTGCATGGGAGAGGCCTATGTTCAGCAGTGGACTGCGATAGGCTCAGTTGATTGATGTCTTGACTTTAAAAGAGACTATGACCTCTGAGTTTGTTTCGGCCTTTCTTCTCAGAGTAGTCAGATGCGAAATGCCGACTTCATCTAGTTTTAAAAATATAACTGACGTGTAAACGTGTTTGTACAAACCTACTTATGTACAGAAATAAAATCATTTATGATTTGATCACAGGAGGTACAGGGCTACAGAACAGTATGAGAATGTTTGTTATGGTATGAATATGACCTGGCATGTTGGCCTATATTTGTTTCAAATTGTTTGCCAATTTCATAATATTATTATCTTCAATACATTGTTCTTATTCCTTTCTCGATGAAAAAAAGAAATAAAACTGAACAGTATCACCGTATTTAGAACAAGATGGATGCATGTAAGTAAGTAGTATGAAAGACTTAAACTACTTAGATTAAATATGATCCGAACAATCACATAATTAGAAAACACTCAGATGCACAATGTCAAAGAGTTGACTGATCAGCACACAATAAGCAAGGGCCAAAAGGTAACTATCGTACTGCGCACACTACCTACACATACACTAAAGTCAAATCATTTATTTCAAATAGGCACGTAAAAGGCACTTTTGAACGTCGAAAATTACAAAAAATGTTAATTGATTCTAGTTGCCCCTTCCAAAAGGTATTATGTATGGAGAAGAGTGGGCAAAAAACTCCATACTTACTCTTTTAAAATGTTAACAATAGTTTGTTACATTAATTAATAATTATAGGTGAAGACGATGTACGTGGAATAAAAATTACTATACCACAATAGGTAAAAATAATAAGTGAAGTAATGACAGACAAATGAATAAATTCGATAGATGCATGGTGGTCACATATTTACAAACATTGTAAAAGATTTTCCAAAAAAATTAAGATATAATAAGTTAGTGTGTGAGTTAAAGTATATTAATCACAGAAAATAAAATTAATATCATAAAAATTATAAATTATACAATTAAATTAGCAATCAGTTTGATTTTGTACTACCACGCACACACACCCTCATACCCTCACACACACACTATCTCTTCTGTGGACCTAGCACAAACGTGCACAGTAACCGTAAGGTACATTCGGACAATTTTAAAATACTCGTTTCACACCTTATACAGGGCGTCCCACGACTTTGCCACATTGAGGAAAAGTACATTAAATACTGTGGATAGAAAAAATTACTGAATGAAGACTTCACAAATTTTATACAATATACATATCTATAATATAAATGTTAAATTTCATGGTCTTCCTTATATTTTAGATGCTATATTATTTAGAAGAAATAAATGTATATTATTGAGCCTTTCGATCGGTACAGTAAAATTACAGATTTTTTTTTTCACAATTAGCGGGTTCGATAAAAAATATGAATAATATATATACACATTGACTGCCACCGCGGTCACCGGTGACCGCTAACAATAGTTTTTTTATTGTGTCTGTTTTCTGGCAGTCAAAGCCTTAAATATATTATTATTGTTCAGACAGGTGATTATTTAAAAAAAATTGAATTGTTATTAAAATTGAAATGAAAAATTGAATTGTTATTGCTTCTAAAATAAAAATGAAGTCTTCATTCAGTAAATTTTTCTATCTACTTACAGTAATTAAGGTACTTTCCCTCCATGTGGCAAAGTCGTGGGACGCCCTATATAGTGTATACTTAATTTGAAGATTTTAATAAATCTAGAGGTGCTAAGTATTGGTGCCGATTCCCTTGTTCACAAACTAAACAAAATTTAAGTTAAGTGCATCTTTTTCTTTCTATTTCATTAAGAAAAGGACAGAAGATAAATTTTAGTTTAGTGCTGTCAAATTAATCAGCGCTTGACGTAAATTGACGTAATTTTAGTAGGCAAGTTTTTAATCACGACTCAACTTGTATGGAGTAGCGACAGGCGCTGATTAATTTGACAGGACTAAACTAAAATTTATCTTCTGTCCTTTTCTTAATGAAATAGAAAGAAAAAGATAGTGAACTTAAATTTAGTTTAGTTTGTGAACAAGGAACTCGGCACCATTACCTAGGTAATGGTGCCGAGTTCCTTGTTCACAAATTGGTTTAAATGTTGCGACTTACTAGTAAGTCGCAACATTTAAACCAAAATGCTATAAGATTGTGAGTCAATAATTTTCGATTAAAAAACGTTCGAATTTACGTTCTTGTTGGGGCCTCTGTTCACTGTACTATCTTAACAGCCAGTGATGTATATACCAGCCATAGCTCTATTGAATCCAACCACAGGCATTACAACATTTTGTTTAATTTGATTGCAGCATTACAGATACAGAGCAGGCGTATTCAGCGGCGTAAGATCGTTTTCCGGCGTAGCAACGGGTGGCACCAGGATTTGCGGCGTCTACGCCTGCACTGGAGACACTAGGGAGACTTGTGGCCTTAGGTAACATACAAACAACCAAGAGTTCTTCTTCTGATGAAGGAAATTAGGATGTAGTTAAATAGTTGCTTGGAAAAGAGCTCGTTCAACTGACCTGACCTATTAATGCTGAAAAGAAGGATGGACCACAGGTGGTAATCCGACTAGGTCTCTTGTTTGGATAATCCATCCCCTCGATGATTAAGAGGTCAATCAAGAGGCAGTGGTTAGCACTTTCCAGCACCTCAAATCGGCCTATTTGCTATATATTATATTAAAGCAGTATCTCTTGGCAATAAATAGTGCGTTGCTTTATGTTGTTTGCTTTGAAATGACACACGAAAAACAAGATGTGCAGCCATATTGCTGCATAGGGCCTGGTGTGGAAATTTACCAATTTATTGTAGGCGATCGATATTTTAGAGGTTGCTGGTGATCGCCCAGAGGGAATTCGATGACGAACTGACGAACAAAGTAGGAAGGTTAGGAAAACCTGCAAGTCTTCGCAACACGTGATTCGAGGCAGCAGACCGCCGCGGCGTAATCCGATGACAGGGTTTTCTGCTTGCAGCACTGACGTTATTCACAGGCACTCACAAAGTCCTCACATAGTTCATCTTGATTCGGAGATCTTAAGCGGTTAAGAGGTGTCACAGTGAAGGGTTAAGGGGTGATAGTGTCGCAGCACGGAATCTATTTTCTTGACTAAAATGTTTCCGAAAGCTATGTATGTACGTCTGATTCTAGACGACGCGTGCATGCGGGGTGGGGAGCTAGCAGAGGGAGAAAGGAATAGCCCGTCTGTTCAGACAGTGACGTCAAATGAAAGAACTATCCAAGCATTTATACATTTAATAAACATTGAGAGATGGGGTTAGGCCTCTCGCCAACTTTTTGTAGCGATGCAGTAGCGATGCTGTCGCGCGTCCGCATCGATACAGTCGCGAAGCGGTCGCTAGTTGTGTGGCCTCGCCCACGGGCCCAGATTCAATGGCTATGCAAACGCGATGCTGTCGCGCTTCTGTCGCGATGCTAACGCGATTCAGTAACGGCACAAAAATGCCACAGTTGCACTGATGCTCGGTTCTCCACTCACGCGCCACCCTCCCTCCGTTCTCTCCCCGATGTGGTCCGACACGGTTGCGCGTTTGCATCGATATAGTCGCGATGCTGTAGCGCGTTAGTAGCGCGTTGGCATCGCTTCTGTAGCGCGTTGCAAATGCGACTAACACGCATTAGTAGCGATGCTGTTGCGCGTTTACGAAGCGCGCGACAGCATCGCTACAAAAAGTCGCCGTGGGCTAGGGGCCTTACCACCGCCTAATTACCATGCACAAAGCACATTCATTGGCCAGCAAAATGTCCGAATTAAGTAACAAAACCTTGTCAACAAAGTCCCAATAACATCTCTCTGTTTATTACAGGTTCACCAGCTACATACCAGACACAACGGCAATTTTCGAGGAGCTGGTTATAACAGCTACGATTCCAACTCCCGCCATCGTCAATGAATTGGAAACCAACAACGCCATAATGTACCCTGTCTCTTCCAAAGTCTCCATCATGCCTCTCGAATCAAAAGAGTTCGATTACACCACTTCTAAATACAGCACCAATTCCATATATACTATGACTTTGAAGAACAGCTCTGCTGAGTTGTATACGTTCGCTATTTGGGGAAGACGGTTCGCAACTGATGGTCAAACTGAAGACCCACCGTTGACTGATGCTGAAGGTGACTTAACACCAGCCACGACCACTGAAGGTGCTTCAACTGAAAGCTCGACGACTGACAGCACAACAACTCCAAGTCCAACAACTGAAGCAGCAACAACAGCAGTACCAGGTGCTTCTGCTGTTCATCTTCTGAGTCGAGTGCTGCTTACGTCTGTGGCAGCTGTGATATGTTACAGTCAGTTTTAGATAGGGTTTTATTAATATGAATGTGTTTGATATTGAACAGATGTACCCATACCAGCATTACCAGCTCATGATGCCATATTAGCTTTCTTCTAGGTATGGTGGCCAGCTTTCAAGCTACCACAAACTAAAATTTTATCTTTCGATTTTGAACTTAATCGTGAACATTTTAAAGTTTAAAATCGTTTGGAGAAATCTGACAGTTTTGTGTAGCTTGATGTGCTGGCCACTGTACATATTATATTATTATAATTATGTATGTACTTTCTTTTTTATAAACTTATTGTTTATTTTTATAACGTACCAAAGATGCTGTTTTACTATATGTATTATTGAAGTTTATTTTATTTTTTTATTCTACTATGAGTTTGCTCTTGACTTTAGTCTAGGTCTGGATGACAGAGACAAAGTCTACGATGGAGTGAGCTTACCCAGAAGAAGCCTGTTCACTCTCACTTTGAATAGATTAGGGTTGTGTGCATTCGGAAACACAGACGCAGGCAGAGAGTTCCACTCCTTTGCTGTGCGCATTATAAAAGACGTTTGAAAACGCTTAGTGCGAGTTGGTGGAATATCAAATAGGTAGGGGTGGTAACTTGCAGTGCGTCTAGATGTCCGATGGTAGAAGGGGGCCGGTGGAATGAGGTCGTGGAGTTTATGGGCACACTCGCCGAAGTACATACGAAGTACAAGATAAACAGAAAGTGTTGAAAGTTATAGCAACGAAACTGGAGTTAGGAGTCCTACTTATAGCTATAGTTGTCGCGTTTAAGCGTGGCAGTAGCGGTCATTGCCCTTTCCCCTATATTCCGTAATCCAAACTATAAACACAAAATGTATGGTTTTTCGTTATTGGAACGTGTTTTTTTTTTTCATTATTGATCACGATGGATATTGTTCAGGACGTTAACGGATTTTATTACGGTTTTTATAATTAAGAATTCTAGAACATGTAGGTCAATGACCGATAATGCCATGCGAAAACGCGACAACTTATATTATATTATTAGATATTATTGGTTTGGTATTATAATTAACTAGCTGCTTCCTGCGGCTTCACCCGCGTGGCTTTTTCCATACAAATAAATAAAATTGAAGCGTCTGTTTTTTTTTTGTCCACGCCGACGAACTCGCGGTTGAAAATAAAAGTAGCCTAAGTTACCCCTTATAACATCAGCTATCTGCCAGTGAAAGTCCCGTCAAAATCGGTTCACCTGTTTTGGAGATTAGTCGGAACAAACAGACAGACAGACAATTTTTTTTAAATTGCCTTTTTGTTATATATAAGTACCGTATAATATAAGGTGTATCTATTCAAACACGAAATATTTTAAGAGGAACATCTATAGGTAGTAAATAAGCCATAGCAGCGAATTTTTTTTTAAATCTAATTGTTTTATATTTTTACTTAATTAGGTATTATAATTTTAAAATTGCTTGAGACATTTTGCAAAAAAACCTTTACTTATTCTATGAATGACACGCCGGGACGCGGCCACGGTGGCACGGCAGCACGAGCGCGGTGAATTTTGATAATTAATCATCATATCAAGTAAATTTTTTTATTATTTTTTTAATAATATCGACGCTTGAAAGGCAATATTGACTAAGCGACATGTTGGCAACTACACTAGCGCATTTTAAAGATAAAAAAAAAAATAAAAAAAATTATGCTGTTTTTTTGTGTATACTCTTCTAGTAGTAGTAGTATACACAATTTTTTTTATAAAATACTCCATTTTAAAGTTTTCTCTTTCTTTTTGGAGAAAAATACTTTAAGATGCTCTAGAGTAAATTTGCCAACATGTCGTTTAGTCAATATTGCCTTTCAAGCGTCGATATACTCAGATTAAAAAAAAAAATCGTTTCTATGGCTTCTTTCCCAACTATAGGTGTATCTCTTAAAATATTTCGTGTTTGAATAGATACAGCCTTTATACTTTTATAACCATTTAGTAAAATGCTATTAGTTTATACAAATAGACACTTACATTTTATTTATTTGTATAGATTAAACACATCATAGCTGTTAAGTATTATTATGTTTATTTATGGATCTTTGGTACCTGGAAATTATGATTTTATTACCATTTATTTTTATAAGGGTAGTGAGGGGTTCAGTATGAGGAACCTCCTCACAATGCGTGCCGTGTCCAAGACTGCCATCAGTATCAGACACTTGACTTAGCTGTTTGGCGACAGCTTCTGAAGTTGTTGGTCGAAGCTTTTCATTGTCAAACCCTTTACCAATATTATGATATAGATTGATGTCATTGTATCCATAATTTCATTATTTATTATCGCTTGCGATTAAATACGTTAGTAGGTCCTGAAAATCCTTTAACTTTTATATTGTCAATGCGCCATTTTTTAAAGTGTTCAATTAAAATATCAACGTATTATTAAGTAAGTAGGTTATTAAGTTACTCAAAGTATTTAGAATCATTATTATAAACCCGAACAAAACCATGGGTATACCTATTAGTAATAGCTTCATTACAGAGTAGTATTTGAGTAGCGCTAAAGGGCGCTACATAGCTTTTCACGATAAGTTTTTGAGTAGAAAATGACACATTCGGTTACCTGATTTGCCCGACCGCAAATGGACTTAGTTAAATGAAAAGGATCCAATCCACACAAAGTCCTTTTATTTAGAGATACTGATGTTTGAAGTTTAAAATATATAACATATTTTATATTTCCGTGCATGTGGACTGGTTCTGAGCTTGATCAAAATTATAAATATCTGTTTTACTCGCCGATAGTATCGATATTTAGACTCAATTTGGTACACTCAACTCATTTTTGACCAGGTTGTGGATGGGATCCTTTTAATTTAAATACCTCCAAATAGCCATCGGAAGAAAAAAGGTCATCTATTTGGTTTAAATTGTCATAATTTTCGGGTTTCGGGTTTCGGACTTGTGAACAGCATTTCACCTTAATGGGCCTTATTATACCCAAAGTGTCTAATTCAGATAGTTTATGTAAACAAAGTAATGTCAAGAAATGTCACTGTCGAAATGACAGGACAGTGGTGCAAAACATTTTATCGTTATTTTTGTTTTGTAAATAATCATCTACGAAATTAAAGTGAATTAATTATATGAACTATGCAAACAAAATACCGTTGCCAAACAATGTTTTGTGTAGTGTGTCGGAGACACGGCCTATGATCGTCATAATCAGCCCTTTTAAGTCCACTGCTAGACGTAGGCCTCCCAAAATCGATTTCTACTCGAAACAGTTTATAGCAGTTTTCATCCAAAATGTGGCTAGATATGCTACTTTCAATATGAATCTATGAATGAGAGTTGTAATATTAGTATTGTAGAAGATGTAAAAAAAATAAAAATGTTTGGATCTCCTGCATTGTTACCAGTATCATAAAATATTTTATACCAGAAAATCTTCTTTTTTTAATAACTTTGTTTAAAACCGAAATTTTATAAAAATAATTACGGTATGATTATTTTGTAATTATTATTTCTTAAAATCAGTACTTAAAAGAAAATGGAACCTTTTTTTCGGCATTTTATGTGAATTACCATTACGAAGATATTTTTTTCATGTTATCCCCCTTTGTTTACATAAATTATCTGAATTTGAGACTTTGGGTATAGAAGGCTAAAAGTCACCCAAAGCATCAGAAATAAAGAGATCCGCAGGAAAACCAAGGTAATCAACATAGCCCGAAGAATCGCCATACTTAAGTGGCAGTGGGCAAGGGCACATTGCTCGCAAAACAGATGGCCGATGTGTCGTAAGGTTTTGGAGTGGCGACCGCGTATCGGAAGACGTAGCGTTGGAAGGCCGGGCACAAGGGCGACCGATGAGTTTGTAAAGGTCGCGTGAATCCGCTGGATGCGGGAAGCACAGAGCAGTGGACGTCTTTCGGCTGAAATGATGATTATGATGAACAGCATTTAGAGTAATCCTTCGATAACATTGATTGATGTTCGATTTGGCACGAAAGGGTACGAATGGATGTGAATAGCTAAATATGCTGATGTTTTAATAATTATTGTTATCCTTTTATTATTTCATGAAATAAGTTATACTATTGTTAATAACATTTATATTATATAATATACTATTGTTAGCCAGTTGTGCATTTTATTAACCTACACCAGTTTGAGGAAGTGGAACTTTACTCGTTTTTTGGCTTATTCCACAAATCCCTCCTGAAAATCCCCCTTAGGAGGAAAAGTGGAATCTATAAAAAACAGTCTAGAATTCACCCCTGATAATCCCGCTTAGGGGGGAAAACTAGAATTGAAAAAATAAAAACTTATTCCAAGACCCCCCTGAAAGTGATTTTTTTACATTAGGGAACAGTTTTCCCCACTGAGGGGGATTCTCTGGGGGATTAGTGAAATAAGCAGGGGTGAATTTTAGACTGGTTTTTATATATTCCACTTTTCCTCCTAAGGGGGATTTTTCAGGGGGGATTTGTGGAATAAGCCCTTTTTTTTAATACTTTCAACCCATTGCTTACCCATGATTATTAGGAAATAATTTATAAATTTATTCGAACATACGGTAAACTGTCGATTACCGAAAAGCATTTATTTAGTCTTCCATGTAACGCAATTTTAACAATCGTATGAAAAATAAAACTAAAGGCGCCGTGCACGAAAAAAACTGTCTTTTGTCAATTTCTTATCTTATTGTGAGAAAACTTTAAATAATCGAAACATTAAGTCTGTGTAACTACACCGTGGCATTTTAGGCGTCTTACAAAGACAGCCCACTTCGTGTATCCAATAACTACTAATCATTCATGTATTTTTTTTTTTTAACGTTTGTTTTTTTTTTTAAATGTATTATGACGCATGACATAGTTTAAAACACCCTATTACGAGTGCAGTCCGAGCCTTGTGTTACAAGGGCGCCGCGGAATGGAGCGGCGACATCTTTATCAGAGTTCATTCACCCTAACGTAAAAATGTGTTCTTACTATTGAAACTTAAACTTAATCTAAATCCATTCTGCGTCGCCCTTGTATCACAAGGCTCGGACTGCACTCGTAACAGGGTGTTTTAAACTATGTCATGCGTCATAATTAATAAAAAAGAAAAATTCAAATGTTTAAAAAAAATGATGAATGATTAGTAGTCATTTGATAAATGAAGTGGGCTGTCTTTGTAAGACGACTAAAATGCCACGGTGTATAAAAGTACAGTTTTCATGGTGCTAAACCATTCGTGTCAGTCACAGCAGCTGTTAATAGTTTCATCATTTTTGTGCTCTCCAAATTATAGTTTATTTCGCCGTTGATTTACGTAATGAAGATATTGTATAATCATTAAATAAAATTTTGATTATATTTCAAGGATAGCTGAAGATTAATTTGTGATTTTTAAATTTCTTGATATGATTTGCTAAATAATAGGAAAAAATATATTACTAACGGGGTTAAAAAAAAAGCTATATTTTGTATGGAAGTTGAAAAAGTGGTTCAGCCACATGCAAGTAGTCCATATAATAATGTTGATCATATTTTCAGTATTCAAAATCAAAAGTAGTTTCTTGTATAATGATGATCAAATGTCAGTCTCGCGCAATTTTTCGGAAAACTTGTTGCGAATATTAGTTATTTACCGTGAATACTTAATTTGTTTGAAAAATCCCTTTCAGCCACATGCAAAACAAAGAACACGACTTTTCAAATCACAAATAATTATGTTTTAATAATTTTTCCCTTTCTCACAAATATTGATCAAAATTGATCAAAATCAGTCGATTTCGTGCACGGACCCTTAAGTTGAGATGACTGTGTTTGGGACACAGTCATCTCAATTTAAGTAAGAATTAACAATCTCAAGCAGGGCTTTAAATACCGGGAAATTTTCATAACGTTACCTTGTATTATTATTGTTATTATATATTTATTTCAGACTATTTATACACATACACGTACAGACAATCCATATGGTATGGATATGGTATGGTATGGTATTGACAGAGTTAACGTTATTATTAAAATAACGGTAATCGATTTAATGTTATTTATGCGACTATTAACTTTATCGTTATTTTAAACGGGTGAGATGTAAGTATTGGGGCCTGAGGCGTGCGTCGCGGCGGGAGCCCGCCCTCACGCCTCCCTGATGCCGTGCGGATCAAAACGTTGCCTGAATCTGCCTGATTCTTACCCACAGAACGGCAACGTAGCTAAATTAACGTTAGTTATTGTATTTTTGTTAATGTTAATTAACGTTATGTTACTGGTAATGTTATGAAGTAACGTTAAATTTTTGTAACGTTAGTAGGTATAACATTGAAATTTAACGTTACGTAACGGTTATTATTTTGTTATTTGGTAACGTTAACAAGCCCTGGTCCCAAGGCTCGATGATCAAGTCCTTTGCCTACAATTTTTTTTATTTATTTTTTTTCCTCATCTTCAATATTGCAATACTTACTTTAGTATTATTTAATTTAGGTAATAAACACACATGCTGCATTTTTGCGCTCGAAACGTAATGGAAAAAAATCGGCCAAGTTCATGTCGGACCACGCACAAGGAAGGGTTCCGTAGTTGGGATGAATTTATCCCAAGAACAAACTTAAAATTGTAGTTGAAAACAAGTTCTCCCATACGTTCCAACTGAAAATGTAAGTTTGTATGCACAATATTGAGATATTTACCATGTTATTTTACGGCCATAGACTTCTTATAGATTTTCCTGTAATCTACAAGTATAGAACTATTTTCTGTATTTTTTTTTTAAATTTAGGTTTAGTAGTTTCGGAGATAAGGGGGGTAATGGTCAATTTTCATCTATTTTCACTTACAACTTTAAAACAATTTATTTTAAAATTATAAAATATTTGAGACCCTCACAGTAAGGCTTTTTATTTGATATGTCACACGGTACAGTTTGCGAAACCTTTTTTTTAGAATTTTCTTGTTTGACCCTCAAAACTGACCCCAATATCCTAAATTCATTTATTTACTGTTCACGTCCGTGTTTGGGTCACTCAAATTGATATGTATACCAAATTTTAACTTAATCGGTCCATTACATAGATAAGAGGGGGGAACGGTAAATTTTCGTCTATTTTCACTTATAACTTTAAAACAATTTATTTTAAAATTATAAAAAAAAATATTTGTGACCCTCATAGTAAGCTCTTTCATATGATATGTCACACGGGTACAGTTTGCAAAACTTTTTTTTTTAGTTTTCTTGTTTGCCCCCCCAAAACTGACCCCAATATTCTAAATTCATTTATTTACGGTTCACGTCCGTATTGGGGTCACTCAAATTGATATGTATACCAAATTTCAACTTAATCGGTGTGAGCAAATGGGCTGTGACAGAGGGACAGACAGACAGACACACGAGTGATTCTATAAGGGTTCCGTTTTTTCCTTTTGAGGTACGGAACCCTAAAAATTGTTTACCTGCACTACTAAACGAAACATGGTTGGCCCCAGCTGCCAAGAAGTTAACATCCATTGCGTAAGCGTATGATTCCTGTATCTGTACAGCTGAAACAATGGGGCCGATTCCCTTGTTCACAAACTAAACTAAATTTAAGTTCAGTGCATCTTTTTCTTTCTATGTCATTATGGAAAGGACTGAAGATAAATTTTAGTTTAGTCCTGTCAAATTAATCAGCGCTTGACGTAAATTGACGTAATTTTAGTCGGCAAGTTTTTAATCACGTCTAAACTTGTATGGAGTAGTGACAGGCGCTGATTAATTTGACAGGACTAAACTAAAATTTATGTTCTGTCCTTTTCTTAATGAAATAGAAAGAAAAAGATGCACTGAACTTAAATTTAGTTTAGTTTGTGAACAAGGGAATCGGCACCAATAAAGGTCTATAAGTTTAAAGGTCTCTGCACACAGCGGGCGCGGCGCGGCGGGACGGGACGCCGACGCGACGCTGAGCAGTTGTAATGCACTAGATATTACGGACGACGCCACACAGAGTCCGTAATATCTAGTACATTACAACTGCTCAGCGTCGCGTCGGCGTCCCGTCCCGCCGCGCCGCGCCCGCTGTGCGCAGAGACCTTAAATATTCCGCTGTACGATCTGAACAACGCCTCTGATGCCACAATAAATGTGGTCACCTACTGAGCCCAAACAGTATAGAATACCGTCGAAACGAAAACAACAAGAAGAAGATTAGAAAAAATCTATGATATAAATTTTATTTGATAGATATGTTGTAGTTGGAAGCGTACACTGAAAAGATTACATTAAAGGGACGATAACCGACTTTTAATGATTTTATACTGAAGATCACGTCTAAACGAGTAGTGTTAATGATTTGGAAAAAATATAATGTTGAATTAGAGCATTTTTTTAATTTGAATATCATAGATAGTGAACTTTTTTTATAAATAGTGAAATTAATTTGTAAAGTTACGTCTAACGCGGATAAAAAACTGAGAACCACGCAAAATCTATCAAGCGTATTTCGCTGAAACCTTCACCTTTTCAAAGATAATTTAATTATTGATCTTTTAGTATACGTGTTTTATTAAAATACCTTTTGTTTTATGTATAATAAATTAATAATGCGTCTTATTTGGGACAGCGCTCCTGGATGGGCGAGCCCTATTACTGGATGGACGTACGACGCGTTGCGTGAGCTCAGTACAGAATAGAAGCTAACCACTCAAGGTCACTGGCATTTATCTCCGTCTTAAGGAAAAATAATTACTTACTAAAACAGTGTAGCACGCGACGCTATTTAAATAAATACAAAACAGAAAATATTGTGTTTCATCTTATACTCAAAGTCTCAAATTCAGATAATTTATGTAAACAAAGGGGATAACATAACGAAAAAATGTCTTCGTAATGGTAATTCACATAAAATGGCGAAAAAAGAGGTTTCATTTTCTTTTAAGTACTGAATTTAAGAAATAATAATTAAAAAATAATCATACCGTAATTATTTTTAGAAATTTTCGGTTTTAAACAAAGTTATTAAAGAAAGGAGATTTTCTGGTAAAAAATATTTTATGATACTGGTAACAATGCAGGAGATCCAAACATTTTCAAGTTTTTGAAATCTTCAACAACACTAATATTACAACTCTTAATTCATACATTCATATTGTAAGTAGCATATCTAGCCACATTTTGGATGAAAACGGCTGTAAACTGTTTCGAATGGAAATCGATTTTGGGAATCCTACGTCTAGCAGTGGACTTAACGGGCTGATTATGACGATAATAGGCGGTGTCTCCGACACACTACATATAAAACACTAGCTTTTGCCCGCGGCTCCGCCCGCGTGGGTCGACACCCACGATAACCGACGTTATCGCGTAAAAAAGTAGCCTATGTCCTTCTCCATATCGCAGGCTATATCTCTGCCAAATTTCATGACTATCGGTTCAGCGGTTTAAGCGTGAAAACGTAACATACATACAGACAGACAGACAGACAGATAGACAGACAGAGTTACTTTCACATTTATAATATTAGTATGGATATTAATATGGAAGTATGGATTGTTTGGCAACGGTATTTTGTTTTGCATAGTTCTTATAATTAATTCACTTTAATTTCTTAGATGATAATTTACAAACAAAAAATATGATAAAATGTTTTGCACCACTGTCCTGTCATTTTGACAATGACATTTCTCGACATTACTTTGTTTACATAAATTATCTGAATTAGAGACTGGGTATAGTTCTGATAAGAATGTTTGACCTACGACGCAGTTGATAAAGCATGTCATGACACTATTATTTTATGTTACATTAATCTTGCGCAATATAAACAGGCTGGTGTCGAAAATGAGCAGAAAATTTTAACAGATCTTAGAATGAAGTCAGCACAGAAGTCACAGAGAGGATGACGAGCGCGCATTTGCGCCCTCATCGTTTGTTTGGTGATTTCTTTTATTTTAGAATGAAAATGCAGTGATGATGGATCGATCCCAGTACAATGTCATATTTCCATTTTCGAGAACTGGGTCGGGCACATACCTGTAGTAAGGCACTTCCGATTCCACTAGGTTGTATTTCAGAGCAAGTTGCTGATGGATAATCCTGGCTACAAGGTATATTGGATTGATTATTATTTTACATATCTCGGGACCCTGGGGTCCCGGACCTTTTGGAAGGCGTACGAGGGGCCGAAGCCAACTCGAAGAGGCCCGTTAGACGCTTTTTAATTAAATGAGGCACCAACCGACGATTATCTCTGTACGCATTATGCAAGTGCACCCAAGGAAAACCCCCGGTTGGTATAGGACTATTGCAGGATATGGAAACAAAGATATTGGACTATGGGTTTGGGTGGTTAAAATGGACTGGTTACCTAAAACTATGGAAGGACTATGGCCCCTGCCTGATCAATGTTTTATTGTACACGGATAAAATGGCAGGGGTTGACTTGCACACTCAATAATGGGCCCCCGAAAACGGTCGCTAGCACATAGTGACGTAGCGACAAGGGGGCAACATGTCCTGAGGTGCTCGAGGAGTGGAGAGGTATTCCACGGCTCTCAGAACAATCCCAGAGCCCGGAAGATGGTCAAGATACCTACAAGCACTTACTGGAATACTTCCTTCCTCCGAGCACGTTTGCTCTTGCGAATCTCCACTCAAGCCGGCCAATAAAGGCAAGAATGAGGTGGGAGCTCAGTTCCTCGTCAGTGCTCACTCCAGCCGGCCAATAAAGGCAAGCCAGAGATGCGGAACATGAATTCTCCCGGGAGATAGGGTCCGTGGGGTCGCAACTGCCCAACAGCTCGCCACATGCTGCCCTGCGGGTTTCTGTATCTCTCTTGGTCTGGCGCCTCACCCTAGACATGTTACGGTAAAGTGAACTCTACCGGCACAGACCTAGAGTTTGGAGCGCGCAAGCCCCACCACGACGTCAACGTAGGGATACGGCGGTGGGGTTATTATTATTATTATTGTTAAATAGATGAAAAACCATTCCCTGTCTCCGAACCTGCTGAGCTTACAATTTTATGTAAATTCTGACTGACCAACTCCTTGACAATTCAAAAGTACCTGTGAGTTTGAGTTTGAACAGCTTAGGTTTAAAGTAACTTTATTCTCAATAAAGACATATAATACATATCACTTACTTGAGAACAATACTAAAACATACATAAATTACACAAAGTTGGTCGTCATCAGTTACAATCTAGATACCCATCCAATGCTTTTATTTCTCCAAAAGTGATCAATCCGCAATTATATACTGACCAAGTTGAGTTTTAAATGCATTGAACGAGTGTATATTTCTTATGCTAGAGGGTATTCTATTATAAAGTTGTGCTCCTTCAAAAGTAAGTATTTTTTTGCCATAATTAGTTCTAGTTTTGGGTAAAACTAACAAGCTAGCTCGCCTTGTGCTACATTGACTGACTTGTCTATATTGGGTGAGTGTTATGTTCGTGTGAATACTCTCGGTAAGAATTTTTCTGATGATAATAAATTTTTCTGATATAATATAATATATGTATTGTAAGTATATAGTACTTATATATTGTTTGATATTCAACTTTGTCCATCGAACCACACATTTCTGATCCACGCTGTATATTCTAACATGTCAAATAATTATAAACAGCATATATGTGTAATTAGTGACAGAACTGCACACAGCCTGACACAGTACACACGTTACGTACTTATGACCCGACAGATTATTATCACCTTGAGAAAAGAGATACGACGCGAATTATAAGTTCGCGTATATCTCTAGAGCTCTAGAAGTGCTGCCTTGTCGATATATCGCGCATTCGTTATCTTAGCGGCAAATTGATACTGTACTTATAAATAAATAATTTATAATAATAGATTTAAAAAAAAACCTTAAAATGGTGCAAAACAAAAGAGTGCTTGTTATTTACACTGGAGGTACATTTGGTATGCTGAAAAATGAAAAAGGAGGTTGGTTATTTTTTTTTGTTTTTTAAGTGTTCAGCAACGACGTGCGAGACATACATATATCGACGGTGAAGTGCCAATACCTCCTAACTTACATTTTTCTAGAATTCACTTGTTTATCATTTTGAATTTAAAGTGGTTATTCGCATGTTTTAGTGAAATCTGCTAAGTGTATTTTGTGTTGTAAACTATATGTGGAAATACCTCCGACTAAACCAACGTGCCTATTTTATGGCATTACCGCCATGCATGCATCCTCATTCAGTTTGTGTACATTTTTGACTTTGTCAGTTAGGAGTTATTGGCACTTCACCGTCGATATATAAGTCACATAATAGGAATTTCTTCTTATAATTATGAGATAAAAGATTGATTGTGTAAAAGGGATATAATCTGCGTTATCGCAAGGTTGTTTATTGAATTTAAATCAATATTATGTAAAACATGTCGAAGTCAAAGTCAAATCATTTATTTCAAATAAGCTTTTGCCCGCGGCTCCACCCGCGTGGATGTCAGTTATTGCGTAAAAAGTAGCCTATGTCCTTCTCCATATCTCAGGCTATATCTCTGCCAAATTTCATGACGACCGGTTCAGCGGTTTAGGCGTGAAAACGTAACATACAGACAGAAAGAGTTACTTTCACATTTATAATATTAGTATGGAGTATGGGTAGGTACGTAAAAGGCACTTTTGAACGTCAACAATTACAAAAATTGTCTATTCTATTTGCCTCTTCCAAAAGGGTAGATAGATGTATGGAGAAGAATGGGCAAGAAACTCCATAGGTACTCTTTTAAATGCGCGACTCTACCTACTCCAGCAATGTCATTATCGTCTTAGGACCTATATGTACATACATACAAATAAATAAAATTAAAGTGTCTGTACATATGTCTAAATAACAGCTTTTACTCAATGCATGTAAGCAACTACATATATACGGTAGGTACTTAAAAAAAAAAAAAAAAACCATCTGTTTTTCTGTCTACCTGTCTGTCTGTCTGTCTGTCTGTCTGTTTATTCCTGGTAATCTCCGAAACGGCTGGATCGATTTTGACGGGACTTTCATTGGCACATAGCTGATAGTGGTGCCGATTCCCTTGTTCACAAACTAAACTAAATTTAGGTTCATTGCATCTTTTTCTTTCTATTTCAATAAGAAAAGGACAGAAGATAAATTTTACCTTAAGATTATTTTTCAATTTCACCTGTACAAAACAAGACAAGTTTAGACGTGATTAAAAACTGGCCAACTAAAATTACGTCAATTTACGTCAAGCGCTGATTAATTTGACAGGACTAAACTAAAATTTATCTTCTGTCCTTTTTTAAATTAAATAGAAAGAAAAAGATGCACTGAACTTAAATTTAGTTTAGTTTGTGAACAAGGGAATTGGCACTATTATAAGGAGTAACTTAACTTACCTTTATTTAAGAAAAAGCAAAGCGGGCGAAGACTGCTTGAGCAGCAGCTAATCCATACTAATCCATACTAATATTATAAATTTGAAAGTAACTCTGTCTGTCTATCTGTCTGTCTGTCTGTCTGTATGTTACGTTTTCACGCCTAAACCACTGAACCAATCGTCATGAAATTTGGCAGAGATATAGCCTATATGGGATATGGAGAAGGACATAGGCTACTTTTTTACACGATAACCGACATCCACGCGGGCGGAGCCGCGGGCAAAAGCTAGTGTTAAATATGTGTGGTTGACACCTTGCGAATCGTATGATTTGCATTTGTAATTATACCTACAAGTCTAGGTGTGAACACTGTTAACTCTATTTATATTTATTCAGGTTTTCCACACGGCCGTATTGATACTGCAGAAAATTCAATCACTACATACTCGTATTATAAAACAACGTCCTCCGCCGCATCTGTCTGTCTTTTCGCGATAAACTCAAAAACTGCTTCACCGATTTTCATGCTGTTTTCACCAATAGATAGCGTGGTTCTCGAGGAAGGTTTTAGTATATAATTTGTTAAGTTTTTTTGTATACATTTTTGTATACATTAACGATATTTGTTGGAGAGTTCGGAAAAAAATTAAAATGTGGCTGGTATTTTAGTGTATTGTGGTTTCTTACGAGTTCCACGCGGACGATGTCGCGGGCAGAAGCTAGTCTATAATAGGGAAAACCTCTCTAGATGCGCCAGCGCACGACATAGCTCAAACTCAAAGCATTTATTTTAATTAAACAATTTGCAGGCTCTTTTGAATTGTCAAAGAGTCGATCAGTTAGTCAGAAAGTTGAAGCTAGAATGCCATTCCGAAACGTAGATCTCTGTGGAGAAGAACGGGAAAGAAACTCCTAGGACGCTCTTTTAAATCAAAGATATTACAAATCCTGGGTACATTATTCTTGTTGCATATATTTATATGTGAGAATAACGAAAAAAATAAAAAATTTCAAAATAAAAGATTAGCTCATGGATACGGTCAGCATCATTTTAAATTTCGTAAATAAATTCATATTTTTTTTATTCTTCCAGTACTGGTACCTCAGAAGAACATAGAGCAAGTGGTCAGGAAGCTGCCACAGCTACACGACAACCAATACTGGCAGACTAAACTCGCGGGGACGGAGCTCAAGGAATATCTTGCATTACCAGGTATGTTACTTGAGATATACCCTACCTACATAGCATAATATGCTTACAAAAGGATTGGAAGAGTTCTGGGTGCACCGTACTTACCACTGTTTGACCTGCTGCACAAAATCTTATGCCCTTAGAGGTTCAATGTTCGAAGCATGTATTTACCTTATAGAAAATGGGACTCTTCCTATTTACCAGTCATCAGTACGCATTGCGGGGATTTTTGCTACTGAGAATTTCCTGATAGAAAAACTTGGTAGGTAACCCAGCATTTTAACCCGTCTCATTTTTAATTTCTTAAGACGCAGATATATGCCAGTGACCTTGAGTAGTTAGCTTGCGTATTCTGTACTGAGCTCACGCAACGCGCTGTTCGTCCAGCCAATAATAGGACTCGCCCATCCAGGAGCGCTGTCCTAAATAAGACGCATTATTAATTTATTATACATAAAACAAAAGGTATTTTAATTAAACGCGTATATTAAAAGACCAATAATTAATTTATCTTAAAAAACAAATGATATTCGAAAATCGAATGTTGTAATTTTTTTTAAAGAAAAATCTCATAGGTATAATGTAAAAAAAGTTTCACTCAAATATCTCACACCATGAAGGTTTAATGTCAATTCAAAGTATCTATTACTATAAAACGGCAATTTCATACTTTAACCTCCTATTATATCCAAT
Source organism: Dryobota labecula (assembly GCA_947523025.1). Classification (NCBI taxonomy): domain Eukaryota; kingdom Metazoa; phylum Arthropoda; class Insecta; order Lepidoptera; family Noctuidae; genus Dryobota; species Dryobota labecula. Next base: position 15,960,091 of record OX383303.1, read on the forward strand.
AGTTTAGTCACAACAGGGAGTCAAAGATTGGCGAAATCCATAGTCAGTCCATCATTGTTTAGTTTCTTAGAATAAATCACTTTTTTAATTTCGACGTTAGGACTTATTTGATGGTTCCTATTAAATACACATACATACGTAGTGCCAGTATATTCATTTTTTGCCGTATTTTCATCTCTACATTGTATAGGTTCTTATCCTTTACAAGCCGTGTGCCCGATGGAATTTCCCATGCGCAAAAATGTCAAACTTCCATACGAAATTTCATCCCCTATTCAGCCCCTTTCGGGGGTGCATTTTCAAAAATCCTGTCTTAGTGCTCACTTTCGCTATTTAAGTAACTTTTGTGCAAAATTTCATGCTTCTAGACCCACCACAGCGTTTAAAGCTAGTTCATAGTATACAGGAAAAAAAAATTAATCAGTGCGCAAATTTTGACAAATTAAACTTAGACATGTTTTATTAGAAACCTCTTTCCTATTTTGATGTCTTAGTACAAAAAAATTAAGTTATCGTTAACGAAAGATGTTTATTTTGAAACTGGTATAATGGATACTCGCCGTGCAACGGCGGCGGCGCGGTTAGTGAAGCGGAAGGCTGTAGTAGGTACTTATCAGCTGTGCGCTCGCCCATTGATATTATTACGAATAGATTGTATCCATATTTTACCGATTTCAAGTGGGACCAAAAAAAAATTGAACAATTAATGAAATGAAATCGTTTATTCTGTAAATAGGATATCGGAATCACTTTTACACGTCAATTAAAAAAATAAAAAGCAAGCTTGGTGAAGTCGACATTTCCTATCTGACTACCCCTGAGAAGAAATGGCGAAACAAACTCAGGGGTCAAAGTCTCTTTTAAAGTCCAGACATAATCTTGGTCAGATCATGTCAGGACCATGTAGATCCGTGTCTGCATGATACTTTGAGGAAAGAACCACACAATTTTGAGTGGACCTGTCCAGTCAGTGCAAGCATTTGTCATTAAACGTGTAGCTCAACTCAGGATTTAAGGAGCTCAACGACTCGATGCTAGCGTTCAATTACTGATACAGAACCACCAAAAAAAAAAATGCGCACTGGTTAAAAACTTATCCTATATATAAATAAGCAGTTGTCTGTCAGTGACGTAATCACGTCAACTGTGATCGTCGTTGAAAACCAGCGCTGGGGCTCTGTCTCGCATATGGTCTGGGTCTCAGCATTATGCTGAGCGATGGCCGTTTTATTTATTTATTTATTTAACCATTTATGTACACACATATAAACAGACAAGAAGAAAGGAACAGAAAAATACATACAAAGGTGATGCTTATTTCTAATGAAATCTCTTCCAGCATGACTGCGATAGGAAAGTACATATAGAGATGTAGACATCGTGTGTAAGTGTAGAAGAGAAAAAAAAAAATAAAAAAAAAAATACATAAAATCAAAATAGCTAGACACTAATATAAATACTTATAAACATACAATAAGAGAATATACTTACATACATACTTCTAAAATAAATATCACTCAAATATAATATATACTTAGAACTACAATGTAGTGGAAAATAATAATACGAGTATGCAACTATGACGAAGTGGCCGTTTTGCGTGGATGTGACACATATTTCCCCCAACTTGTTCTTTCTTGTGTTTGTCTCGTTTGTCTTCTTTATTTGCGTCATTTTTACCGCAAATAAACGTATTTTCTTTTTTGAATGAATGAATTTAACATTTTTATTAAGTAGAAGATATGCTTATTTCAGATGGCAAGGACACAGAACAGAAGGTTTTATACAAAATATATGAATACGATGAACTCAAAGACTCCTCAGATTTTACTATGGACGACTGGATCAGACAAGCAAGAGATATAAAGGTAACAATGAAAACAAAAGATTCGGACCTCGGTCTAACCCCTCGGGGAATACAGGGTAACAGCCGTGATTTTATGTTGGGTTTATGTTAAAAGATTCAGATAAGTACATACAGCTACATATCAATCTATACATTTCCAGTATAAGCTGACCTGTCACTGTACGGAAATCCTATGCAATGCGAGATCAGCCTAAACCAGAAAATTATAGCTTGATATGTAGCCGTGTGTACATAAATCTCATAATCTCTGTGCATAAAACGAAGTAGTCAAGTGTTAAGTTTCAAGTAGGCCGTCACGGACTGGAATTGGAAGCAGCTTTTTATTCGAAAGTGGACAACCGCTAATAATAATAATAAATTCATTTATTTCAGGTAAATAGCATCCATTGCCTAACATAAATTAATATAAATACTCAAATAAAAAAAAATAAGATCAAATAAAATCAAAACCTAACAAAAAAAAAAAAAAAAAATACATTAAATTAAATCAAATTAAAAATAATAAAAATTTAATTAATACACAACAAAATTAAAGGTGACACCTTCTTCTTTTTGTGATTCATCTTCCCTCCGACACTGGTACAGCAACATGTCTGCTGGAACAATGCCGAATGAAGGGGCAGTCCAGCCTTTCCGTAATCATCACCAGTAAGAACGATGTTAGGGCTAAATAAGGAGTGTATAAAGCATATCTAAAAATATTGTTGCCATCACAAACACTCTTCTGTTTTATTAGCTTCCAAGCTATTTGCCCTTCATTCAAATAATAGATAATGCGAGCTGGATACAATAGATCTCTATTGGAAAAAATATAATAACAATTTGTTATAATAATAATAATAATTTATTTAATCAAGTAACAAGGACTCATTGTATTAGTAAACTTGCGAACTATGTTAGTTTTTTATTTTAATTATTTATTTTTTCATCCCATGGGAGTTGGCACTGCATTGATTGATATCCATGCAATCGAGCCTGCTAGCGATCATTTTCAGGATATTGTTGGAGCTGGCCCACACTCTGCGCACCAGGGATGCACACCTCATTCGCATCGTTGCGTAAAAGCAATTAATATGTGCGTCCGCGAACATTCCCGTTCATCATCATCGTTCATTCGCGTTCATTTCCGTTATGGTCTTCATTCACCCGTCTACACAAAGGCCAATAGGTTAATATGATAATTTACTTTTGTGTGACACCTTCAATCAATTAAATCCCAACCACGAATTTCCTCTCTTCCAGAAATTCTACCACGACTATGACGGTTTCGTGGTGCTCCACGGCACGGACACGACAGCGTACGGTGCCTCCATTCTCTCCTTTATGCTGGAATCCGTCGGAAAGACCGTTGTACTTACAGGAGCACAGGTAAACTCGCTGGAATTACCTTATATTATCAGTTAGTTTTCTTGACAGGGGACAGCTTCTACACATTAAAATCTCGAACGACTCATTTTGCCCTTAGTTTTGTTCTGGTAACCCAGTCCCATTATTTAACAAATTAAATGTACAGTCCGTACAGTTATACAGGATAAGTTTCAGTATCAGTAATAGAACACATTTCATTATTTGTTCAATACTTTTTTTTTTGGTCCTATTTGAAATGAGCAAAATATGGATACAATCTATTCGTAATAATATCAATGGGCGAGCGCTCAACTGATAGCTACTTACTATTACTGCGTTCCGCTTCACTGACCGCACCGCCGCCGCCGGCGCGTTGCGCGACGAGTATCCATTATACCAGTTTCAAAATAAACATCTTTCGTTAACGATAACTAATTTTTTTTGCACTAAGACATGTCAAAATAAGAAATAGGTGTATAATAAAACACGTTTAAATTTAATTTGTCAAAAAACTTTTCCTGTATACTTCTGAATTATAATCACAGTGATCTTTTTTTTTATTGTAATACGGGTGCTGTTTGATTGCAGTGAGAAGTAAAATAATTGCAAAGCCTGTAGTGCTCGGTTGGAAGGTTCCTATGGTAATCGGCAGTCAGGTGACAGTCAGCATGTGGAAGCTAACGGAAAGTCTTTACTTCTAGGTCCCCATCTTCCAACCTCGAAGCGATGGTAATAATAACCTGTTGTGCGCCATTCTGGTCGCCGCCACGCAACACATTCCAGAAGTGACCGTGTTCTTCGGGGCCAGGCTCTTCAGAGGCACCAGGTATGGATAGTTTGGCTTATTCCATTTAGGTACCACCATCAGGTGAGATGAAGGCCTAGAGCTTCCCCGTTAAGGGGTTAAAAATAAAAGTATTGTTTGACATTTCAGCCGAAGTTTTACCGTTTGAGCACCTATTTTTTGAGGACCCATGCATTGAACATCAAAGGTGTTCTCAAATGGGAATACTTTTGGTGTAAAAAAAATTGGTGCTCAAACGGGAATACTCCGTGCAGCCACGTTCATTGCTTCATTTACGTCTTTGAGCAGACGACTCTTTCAAACCGCTGAAGCAATGGATTAGGAATTTCTTTCAAAACCGGATTGTGATTGAAAGTATAATTTTATCATCCTTGGTAAATTCTGAACTGTGGTGACCCAATGGTAGCAGCCACGACTATGCTAGGTCTAACCATGGCATGCATAGTTTTTAATTTTTTTCATTGGTGCTGTAGTGAGAATGCTATGTGAGTGGCTATGTAAATGTGGTCAGTTCTTCAAAAACGGACTCTTCCGAGTTCACATACGATGACATGGATTAGTGTGTTACTCAGGCAACTAGTTAGCAGAGGCGCAGCCTTCATACAACTTGATTCTTATCGGCTTCCCTTCGGAACAACCACTCTTCTTAGTGTCTACTATTGACAAATAATATGGTGCTTGTTGTTTATGTAACTGTGTATCACATGGCGACGCATCCGTATAGACCTGTGAATAGCGTTTTGCTAGTCTTTCGGTTCAGAAATCAGTTTATCGAACAAGTGCCATTGTCGATATGGTAGCTGATAATTTATTTCTTCGGCTTCCCTGTAATGAAAATTGTAGCTGTGCTACTGTTAGTTAGTCTCTTATTCCTAAAATTATCCAAAGTTGTCTTTTAGATGTTGCTAGGGACATATTGCTATTTGTTCCATCCTTATGTTGACATTCGTTCCAAGTGACGCTTAATTTGTGGCTGACCGAATTTAACAAAGTCTTTCATAAATAACTTTATTATTATTTAATATTAATTCCACAGAGTAAAGAAAGTATCAAACACAAAGATCTACGCCTTCGACTCGCCAAACTTCCCAGCGCTGTTAGAAGCCAAGACAACCCTGGAGGTAGACCCCAAGATGTTGATCCACCCGGCTGGCTCCGTGCCCAACGAGTGCCGGTTGCATGACCAGGTCTGCAGGAAGGTGTACATACTCAAGGTGGCGCCCACAATCACGCCTGAGCTGATCAGGGCTGTGTTCTCGGGAATGGAAGGTAAGGTTCTTATTATACACTAAGAGAAATGTTTGCATAACTGTAACAAAAATTTTGGTTACTATTTAAAATTGTGACTTGCGCAATAGATAGATAGATAGAATACTCTTTATTATGTACACCATAAAAATTACAGATATAAATGTAGAACTGTTACATAAGGTGATGATGGAGATGTTCATCATCATCATCATTTCAGCCGAAAGACGTCCACTGCTGGACATAGGTCTCCCCCAAGCACCGCCACATCGGCCGGTTTTGTGCTTCCCGCATCCAGCGGATTCCTGCGACTTTTATAAGGTCATCGGTCCACCTTGTGGGAGGCCTTCCAACGCTACGTCTTCCGGTACGCGGTCGCCACTCCAGAACCTTTCGGCCCCAACGGCCTTCTGTTCTGCGAGCAATGTGCCCTGCCCATTGCCACTTTAGTTTGGCAATTCTTCGAGCTATGTCGGTTACCTTGGTTCTCCTGCGGATCTCTTCATTTCTGATTCGACCACGTAAAAAAAAGGAACGGCGACTAATGTTTTGTAATATTTTGCTATATGATTAACTGTCATGTTAATTATAATTTGTTACTGCAAGGACATGAAGTTTATTTCGTTCATTCCCCATGACACCACTAGAATCGATACCACTGGGCCTAGAGTCTGCTATTACAATAATTCTACGCGCAATGTGCCCTGCCCATTGCCACTTAAGTTATTCTTCGAGCTATGTCGGTTACCTTGGTTCTCCTACGGATCTCTTGTTATCTTGTATGTTATCTGTTACAAAACCCTGTTTTGCACACTACAAAATCAGTTTTGTTAATTTAAGCAAAGTTGATTTTCTTATAACTAAAGTTGAGTTATTTTTGAAGTAACTTAATTAGTTCGGCTAATTATTTCTTTCAGTGAATCTATTCGCTGTGATAGGACACTGACTGCCTTGTAAAAGTATGTACAGACGCCAGCACATCAAGCTACTACAATCTGTCAAATTTCTTTAATAGATTTTCAACTTTATCACTACAGCATAAGGTTCAAGGTTGATTGCGAAAATTTGACAGTTTCGGGTCTGTACATAACTGTTGAGATACAATGTTAAAGTTTTTAGATTAGCAACACTCCCGAAGAGTGTCTATGACTGTTTTACTTGTCTATGTTCACTCGCTGTACAGAAACAAAACTGTGTAGACGCCATCTTTGTGTTACTACTAATTCATAGTAATTTTTGCTAATAAACCCTGATAAAACGGACTAATTGTGCTTCTCAATTACTGGGTGGGAAATTATCAAATAACTTCTCCCGCTCTGGGCGGAGCGGGAGAGCGCGTGTCAGACTTTTACTGATGAAAACACACACGTGTTCCTTCAGTTGCCTGTGTGCCAGGGCCACGGTATCCCTTTCGGACAAATCCGCAACTCTGGCAGAACATAACACCCCTTCATTCTTAATATGAAAAATATAACTGCTATATAGTTCTTACTAGTCAATTAGTATAGGTACTTATAATTTGTCCAACCGGTTATAGCTTGAAGTATCTATTTTCTGCCTAAAACGGTACAGCAAAGGAGAAGCCTCTTCGTAGCTCGTAGACTTCATTTCTCATTTTAGAGTCTGAGCACATAGCATTTTTTATAGGCACCGCAAAGCGCCAATCATGCTCTGCAAACGCAACTAGTGCAGATTATTCAAAATGAGCAAGCAAAAAATGCATATAATAATAATTATTTATTTATTTAACAGAAAACAAAAGGTCAACACTGACAAAAACATAAACACACTTAAAAGACGTTATCACTACATATTATAAAACAAAGTCCTCCGCCGCGTCTGTCTGTCTGTCTGTCTGTCTGTCTGTCTGTCTGTTCGCGATAAACTCAAAAACTACTGAACCGATTCGCATGCTGTTTTCATCAATGGATAGCTTGGTTCTCTAGGAAGGTTTTAGTATATAATTTGTTAAGTTTTTCTATACATTTTTATATAAATAAACGATATTTGTTGGAGGTGTCGGAAAAAAATAAGCCGTCTGGGAGCTTTCAACGAAAACGCTGTCTAAACCCTTTGAGATATAACAAAATAATGTATGGTGGAATTGTGTATCTTATAAAGGTCTTCAAAAAAGTCCGCGATGGCATATGTCTATCTGTTAAGGATAACATATTATATCCATTTTATTGTCTTTTTGTAGGTATTTGTTTGCCGAATTTTACTCTTGGAAATACGATTACGATAACAATACGCTATAATATCAGTAGCTATTAGCCAAATTATGTTCGTAGATAAATAAGCTAGCTACTTACGTGTATTTCAAACAGTATACAAGAATATTTATCATAAAAACATTACTAAACACGGCGGCCTTATGATCAAAATTTGTGCATTCCAAAACTTTCGTTACTTTTTCACTGACATATTTATCACTTTTCGATAAACTAACACTCAATACGAAATCTACATTTATTTATCAGTAATTCTGTATAAGATTCTTCTATGATTAAACCGTTTTCTCATTGAATCCATTACTTTACGCACGTATATCCTTGATGAACGTTTACGTCGCGCCACACCGCCACACGACCACAGAGTACAGACGTATTTTGTTTTCTTTTTTTTTTTTCGTTTGTTTAGTGGTGTTCCCGCTAAAATGTATTAGTACCGGTCAAGTATTAGTCGATTAATCGAATTCTACAGCCAGATCGTGTTGCAAGTACAAAACAAATGTCAAATATTTCGTCCAATTGCGAACGTGACCCTGAGAAAAGTTATGCACCAATGGTGTTCATTAGATTTCGAGTGTTTTCTCAGCACAAACGGTGTATCGTGCGACATTTCGGAGGATTTCGTTTTGTTTTCACATTTTTGGTACTTTAAAAATTATTTTAAAATTATTATTTGTGTCGCATTTTTATTTCGGGTTGTAATTTGGTACAATTGATTGCTTTAAGAATTTGAGTGAAATTTCGTATTTTGATTTTGTGTTTGTTATCTTTAGGTAAAGACTCATTATACGTTCAGATCATAAGTACTTTTATTATATTAAATCATTTGTTTCGGTTTCTATTCACATAGTGAATCACATTAAAATTAATATTACGTTAGAAATTTGAGATATAGCCTAGGACAGAGAAGGACATAGGGTACTTTTTATGCGATAACCGACATCCACGCGGGCGAAGCCGCGGGCAAAAGCTAGTTAACAATAAATCTTATAACCTACGTTAGCAGATGGTAGTAACAATGTGGCTTAGATATGATCTGTGTTAATACTTATACACTACGACAGACAGGGTTGTTTTGATGAGATGTCTCATTATGGGGTTGTCATCAAGCGTGTCAGCTATCACCTTCAGGAGGCAGTCACTGCCACGCAATCTGGCGAGCAGAGACTTTACTTCCGTACGATAGCTTAGAATCTGTCGACTCGGGCTTTTGTAGACATATCTGACGCACAACAGTAACACGGAAGCCGCATCAGCGCCGTTATTATATCTACGATATAAAAGACGTGTCTGTAGTCAGCGTAAAACCAGTACTATACCAGCTAAACCATAAATTTCTCCTTACCAGGCGTGGTTCTCGAGACGTACGGCAACGGCAACATCCCCATTAAACGCAAGGAGATCTACAAAGAGATTGAAGCGGCCGTGAAGAACAAGGTCCTGGTCGTGAATGTGACGCAGTGCATCAATGGTACTGTCATCGCTAAGCCACTGTATGAGACTGGACTGGTGAGTACATGATCTTTTTACCCGTCTGCCTCAGAAGGAGGGTAATGTTTTTTACCCGACTGCCCCAGAAGGAGCGTGTTTTTCAAGAGTATGTATGTACCTATGTCTATTTCTTTGGCACAATCTGTAGCCGAAACGACTTGATGGATTTTAACATAAAATGAGGTGTCATTACATTCGTCTTAATTTTGGGAGTGATATAGGTAATTAGGTAGGCAAAATTTACGCGCTGATTAAAAACTTTTCCTGTATACAGGAATATGTCTTAGTACATAAAAATGAAGTTATCGTTAACGAAAGATGTGTATTTTGGAACTGGTATAATGGATACTCGTCGCGCAACGCGCCGGGTGAAGCGAACCGCAGTAGTAGGTACCTATCAGTTGTGCGCTCGCCCATTGATATTATTACGAATAGATTGTATCCATATTTTATTGATTTCAAGTGAACCAAAAAAAAAAAGGATTGAACAAAATTAATGGAAATGTGTTTTACTGATACTGAACCACCAAAAAAAATTTGCGCACTGCAACTTATCCTGTATATAGTGACTCGTGCATTTGCTCTCGGAAAGCACCACTTGATGAAGTAGAACTGAGTGATGATGAAGACCACAGATGACCCCGGAACTACTCAATAATAAGTATTTCACGGGTTGAGATTCGATTACTTTAATATGGTATTGCTAAGCAATTTATGCTGGTCACAATGCGAATGGTGACATGGAGCTGATGGAGAAATACCAGGAGAACTTCTCAACAATTAGCGTACCTGCATCAGGAAAAGCAATATTTTGTAAAAGGCGATGAGCAAGTTGACATTAGGCTGTTGTAACTTAGATAAATTATAAACAGACCCACTAAAAAGCGAGAAATAAAAACTTTTTAACATTCAAATTGTTCCATACATAACTAGGTGTAATTTTATTTGCAGCTCCTGTTGGAATGCGGAGTGCTTCCAGCATACGACATGACAGCCGAGGCGGCGTGGGCCAAGCTATCCTACGTACTGACTAAGAAAGAACTCAGCTATGAAGAGAAAGTTAAAGTGAGTGAACTGTTTTATTAGTGGGCTTAAACGATGGCCACGTTAGTTTAGTGGTCGCAAGCGCAAATTCTCAGCAATCATTTCAGCCGAAAGACATCCACTGCTGGACATAGGCCTCTCCCAAAAAGGGGGGATTTGCCATAATCGCCACGCTTGGCGCCTCGGGTTGGCGATCGCAGTATGGTGTTAAAAATGCATAGAGAACGCTGCTGCCCGTGCCCATTCTCTAGTAAGTCCCTTAGTTGCCTTTTACGACACCCACGGGAGGAAATGGGGTGGCGCTATTCTTTACGTCCGGCACCACACGCAACAATTCCCAGCAATAACGAAGTTAAACGGAAAACTATCACAGCTAAGTACACTTTACAAGTTACCGAGTAATAGTCAACCAACTAACATTTGCAGTTGAAAATATGTTCTCCGATACATTCTGTAAGGGAGAACATGTTTTTCAATGTTAAGCTTGTTCTTGGGATAAATTCATCCCAACTACGGAACCCTTCATTGTGCGTGGTCCAACACGCACTTGGCCGGTTTTTTTTATTATGGAATTTCTCAATTCGATGGTACATTAGAAATGATGACCTCCACCGTGACCTTAAAATGGAACTCGTCACCACCATCACCCAAAAATTTGCTGAAGCCCACGAACACAGACTTCACCGACATGTGAATGTCGAGGCAATTCAGCTGCTAGACAACACGGACATAGTGCGTAGGCTAAAGAGAACTAAACCTTTTGAGTTAGTGTAGTATATAAATAGTGAATGCATAATAGAAACAATGCTGTCATGTAACACGTGAACAAAGTGAGACTTTAAGATGCTATGTAAAAGTGCAAATTGACACTATACTTAGTTATGTAATCTATCACGTGAAATATAAGTTAGAGTTATATTGCTTATTAGTCTATTAGGCTAGATTGTAATAAATGATTAAGAACGTTAGTTAAAAAGGAAAAAAAAAATTGAATTTCTCGGTACCAGCCCGGAGTCTGGATTTGTGCCCGTTTCAATCCGCACTTGGTCGATATCCCATCCAGTCGTCGTACTCAACGCTTCTCCTCCACATTTACGAGTATTATGCGCACAGCCAAAGTGTAGAACTCTCTGCCAGCGTCTGTGTTCCCTTCCATATATAACCCGTCTGCCTTCAAAGCAAGAGTGAACAGACATCTTCTGGGCACGCTCGTTATTTCATAGACCTTATACATTAGGCGCCACCTTTACAGAGGATTGAATCGGGCGATAGTGACGCAGTGCCTTTAAAATTATCGCCTTGATTCATATCGAGATTGATTTATAGTTTCTATTGAACGATGGCACGGCAAGACTGTCGCCGCGATTTGTCTGTGGAGATGGCGCCTTATGGGCCGTTCAAGTATTACATGCAACATTTTTGTAATTTTGAACCCCTACCCCCCCTTGTCAGCAAAACTGCTTAAAGAGGGGTGCATATATCTGTTCAGGTTTCCATATTGTTATTCATGAGTCTAGAAATAAGGAATTTATAGACTAAAAAGTAATTGAATGCCCATATAAGTAATTTCCCTACTTCGGTTCTTTCTAACCATAAAACACCACCGCGTGAGAGCGAATAAGTAATATCAATTAATTTGAAGATTCCCTGAACACGGGGTTGCCAACTTTGTTGAAAGAAAATCAATTAAATTTTCAGAAAAATCTGAAAAGTAAATAAATATTGCTGACGTAATCGACATCCAGACCCCCCGTCCCCCATGTCATCTAAATTAATCAAAGCAAATACCCCCCCACACCCCTTTGGTGCTTGAATGACCTTACTCAAAATCACTAGAAGGAATTATGCGTGCGTTCTTCTGCGTACTTTAAGATACCCTTTTATTTGGCATATAACTTACCTCACGTCCTAATAGAAAGCGATCGTCGCGCGAATACGCGATCGTCGCATACATAATGTCACTTTTAGTTCGGAAAACCGGAAGGCGTTTGTCGGCGCGATTATGTGTTTCGGTTCACCGAACAAAAAGTGACATATCCAAAGATCGCGTATTCGTGCGACGATTGCTGTCTGTTAGGACGCGGCCGTCGCGTCGCGTCGCGACTCTGAGGGAACAATAATTTCTATGAAAACTTCATGGCTTTTAATCGTGCCCGTTCTTGGATCAACTCCCATCATAGCATCTTGCCCACTGTCCTTTTATTTTTATAAATTTTAATTAAAAGTAATAAAAATAAAATTCACGTATTAACTCATTATTCCTTTTTCTTTGCAGTTGATGAAGACGAATATTCGAGGCGAGATGTTGTAACCCAGCTCATTAACTAGTTTGTAAATAATTAATCTACAAAATTCTTAATTTGTAATGTTTTAAAATGTCGAATAAATTGTTCATAAGTTTTCTTACTACTTAAAGTTTTTTTAATACTCAGGTAGTTATGTATACTTACTATAATACTGAGTCGGACCCTGCGTCCTAACCAAAGCGATCGGTCTCGCGAGTAGACGATCGTCGCGTTCATGTCACTCATTGGGGTTTAGTAGAGTTATTGTGAAAACACTTACAGCCTCTCAGGGCTATATACTACTGTTATATATAGATATATATACTTTTGTTCTATGACTTTTAATAATTCATCAGATTTTAATTCATCAGACTTTCATACAAATATTAAAATAATAATATTTAAATTCAACGCTTATAGTCGGGGTACTTTACACAAAAGAAACTCCAAACTATTGTGCGTGTAAACTGTTTATTGCTTTGAAACTTAATGAGGTTAACTGAAATTAGTGTGATACATGTATTATAACTTAGCACTGGTTTACATATATTAAATGGACGGCTCGCGAAGCGCAACAGTACGTTCGCCGAGCGCGTGCGCTGATTCTCTCTATTTCCACTGACTCTCTAATGGCGGTCCGGGGCAACATGCGTAGTGTTGTACCGAACCGTAACTAGTCACGTAACCTAGCTGGCACACGAACTCTAGAAGTGCGGGGAGTCGACTCTAATAGGGGTCGCGCTATACGCTCACAATTTACAAAAAAAACAACCCTTCAAGATTTCGTTGTTCTATACAGATATAGAACAACGAACAACAAATCTTGAAGGGTTGTTTTTTTTGTAAATTGTGTTTTGTAAAAAAGCCATAGAACAGAAGTTGTTATTTATGATGTTATTAATACAGTCCTGCAAGGTTTTAAGTGTTTTTCCAATAACCATGTATAAGTCAAAGTTAAAGCAAAAACCCCGTTAGGAGACGAATTTTGAAAAACCTTCCTTACTTCTCACCTTCGTTAAATAGAAACCCTTGTGCAAAATTTCATGCTCCTAGACGTACTTAGTGGTTTTTTTTTTGTGTATAGAAGTCATCAAAATGACCCCTCCCGCTCTGGGTGGAGTGGAAGGGAGTGTCAGACTCTTACTGGCTAAAACCCACCCGTGTTCCTTCCTTGGCCCTTTATGTTCCGGGGCAGCGGTACCCCTTTCGGACAATCCCGCTGACCCGGCAGGCTTGGGCCCTAATGTACCCCTTGTCGTTGCTGACATCTCTTTGAGGCGCGCGTGGATCACGTACGCGCCGACCGGCACGGGCCTGGTCTTGATCGGACGGTGAGCTACCCATTACTCACCGCCGCAGGCCCACGCCTACGGTGGCCGGGAGTCGTCACGCGGCTCCCGACGCTCGGAGCGTCTACCGCGGCGCAGAAGGTGACTGCCTCCCATTCGCTCTCGCCCCGGACCATGGCTTGAACCAGGGCAGTCCCCCGCCGGATGCTCCACCGTGTCCTCGGGGTGATCATCGCAGTGGTGACACCTGGGCGTTTCCTCCCGCCTGATAATGTGCAGGAACCTACCGAAACATCCGTGTCCGGAGAGGACCTGCGTCAGACGGTAGGTGAGGACGCCGTGACGCCTCTCTAGCCACTCCTCAAAGAGGGGTCTTACCGCCCCTAATGAATTCAAGAATAATAATTTAAGGCGCTATGATCTGGCTGGAGCCGACTGATGTAGGCTCGCGAAGTCACGAGTGGTTGCGTCGCGCATTTGGTAGGTATTTCAACATAGTAAATATTTTAATCATTTTATCATGACTAACTCAGCCAATTGTGCTAAATAAACCTATCTACTACTTTTTCATTTACAAGAAAAAAATGAAAAAAATGATTTATAAGAAAAAAACATCTGTCTTGTAGCTTATATAAGACTGATGCAACGACGATGATGATGATGATGATGTTGTTGATTACGAAATAACTTTGGGTTTTTTTTTTCTATCCAGCAAAGTTAATCTAATCTATTAAAAGCGAATGCATATCTGCCAGATCCTTGAATAACTTGTCTTTTCTTCAGAATTTTAAAACATTGTTTTTTTTTTTTTTGGCAAATTGTGATTCAAAAAACTAGTGAGCGCGGTCTCGGTCAGGTCATACCGCCTTAAGTAGATAACCGACATTGCATGCAATACTAATTAAGGCTCCTAAAAACAGGCGCGACACGCGACGCGACACGAAGGTACCGCATGTTGCACGACGAGCGTTGCCTTTGTGTCGCACCTGTTTGTAGGAGCCTTTATATTCAACGTCGTGTCCAGAAATCCTCACCGTTTTCTGAGTTGCCTAAAATGCTGCAAACGTGATAGAACGGTTGAAAAAGTGGAATAATCCAATCTAGTTGAGAAAGTGCCCGGCCGGTGTATGATGAAATCAGTCGGCCATGATTTCGAAATAAAACAATATACATTGTTACGCATATTTTTACTAAAAATAATCAATTTAGCTTATTCATAAGAAAATTAATATTGGCCATGCCAACATTGTTTCTATAGGTAATCTACCTTTCTCGAAACCATTTCGTGTGTTTCTTTTTTTTTTATTGGTCGTCGTAAACAGGGGCGGTAAACAGATATGGACATCCATGAGCATGGGATTTTGTTTTGAAAGTGTGCGATTCGGATGTCCCCTATAGTGCAAGGATTTTTTGGCGGTCGAATGGCCGTAACAGGGGGGCGCTGATGGTTGGTAATGGTGAACATTTGTCTGTGACGTTTGTGCAATTGTTTTGTGAAATGTATTGAACAAACAAGATGGCGGCGTAAGTCACTTTCACTACGCGTCAAATGAATTTTGAAGCGCAATCATTATGTATTTGTTTTTATTTTATCTGGCCAATTCATTTGGCAATGCAGCGAAACTATTTATCCCAAGCGACTAAAAAGAGCGCATCAAAACATCCAAGCTTTGAAATATCATAAACACATCTATAAGCCCTAAAAAAATAAAAAACCGCAAATAAGTTTCTCAAAATGGACTGTATTATCGAAATAATTAATTAAAAAAATATATTTATATAAGGCATGGCCAATTCAGATACATTTATTGTGCAAATATATTAATATACACGAATTCAAAACATTATACTTAAATAATAGCAAAAACATTGAAAATAACAAAATTATACCAACAAAATTAAAGTATTTTTAATTTTAGGTTGATATTCATAAAAGTTACAAAATGTCAAGTATAAAATGCCATTAATTTTGAATATAAAGACACGCGCACACCACACAAAATAAACGCAACCCCAACAACAAAGTAAGCTATGGTGGGATTCACAAGCTAACATCCATACTTAATAAAGTAGAAAATAATAATAATCACAAGATTCCAGACAAAGCTGAATGAACTAGGATTAAATATTTTTTGTCGAAATTGTCACACAATTTGACAGCGAAAACAGATTCACATTTAGACCTATTAAAGTGTAACAGTATTTTCCGTTATAAGAGTTTAAATATCAGAAATATATTTCAAGCAAAACTTGTACAATTTATAAACATTGATTGATGCGACAGCGGTCGTGTCGTACTTTTCACACAAGTAAGATAAACTACTGAAAAAGGCAGTGCCTAAAGAACACGTTGTCTTATATTTAACTTCTACACAGTTGTACAAAATCTAAACTCTATAAGACAATTACCTGTAGTCATTCTATTGAAAAATATACATCTCCGGTTAACATGTAGGTACGCTATGAGTACGTTTAAATGTTATATGCTACAAGTATGTACTAGATAGGCAATCGACATTAATCTATAAATTTATGATGTAGAAATTCGAATCATCGATTTGATCGGACACGCCCCCAACATTAATGAGGAGAAAGGGGGTACGAAATATTTTATATTGAGACATATAGATGCAAAGTTACCAACATCAAAAATCAAAAATGGTCAAAAATGGCGGTAAACAATATTTTTGGTTTCAAAGCAGTGCAGTTACTGTTCGATATTGCAATTTTTTCTGCAAACCTATAATTTCAACGGTTATTTTATATTAAATGTTGCTGTTTTTGCTACAAATTTCCATTTTATTCTATTTTTTTATTGTTCTGGCCCCATCGGTAACGTTCGATGATTTTTGCTACAAACTTAATAAGTCAAACAATGAAGCTTTGAATGCATTCTGTCAACGTCAAATCACGTTGACAGAATGCATTCAAAGTTGCTATCATTGAAAAATAGGATATTGCTTCCTTTGCACCTTTATGACTCATAGACAAATATCAACATCAAAGGAAAGAATGACCTCCGGTTTCTGAAAGCCTCATCAAGTTTCAGATCAAAAAATAGAACCAAATCTTATGATAACTGTTGTGATTGGTTGCTCAAAGTAGCAACAGCCAATCAAATCACTTATCATGAGACGTGACCACAGATTAAATAGAATAATAGTCTTTTAGAAACCGATAGTGTTTTTCCTTTTGTGACGGTCTAATCTTACGTTATACAGTTGTAAAAATAATATTGCTTATATAGCTATAGATTGTACCATGGTATATTGTGGAGTGTTTGCGGTAACTTGTATGGCACTGACAGCTTGGTCTGCCGTGCGACATGCTAACCATTGGTGGTAGCATGTGCGGCACGGACAGCTTGCTCTCTGATTGGTTCTTAGCATGCTGCAACTTCAGGTGTTTTCTTCTAACTGGTGGCCGCAGACATTGAGCAGTCTGAAAGAGACAATATGTTACTGTTAGTAAATAGGTTTGAAGGACAAGAACTGCCAAGCGCACTATTTGTGTGCACCTGCATGCGGTCTTATGTCCGCAATGTTCGTGGAAGCAGAGCTGTCTTATTCTAATCCGAGCCGAATCCGGCCTTTATCTACATTTTGATTTTCAAGGGAGCCGCCTAAGAAATTGTTGTAATTTTAGAAATTTTTGTGCTCACCAGTTGGCGCCACTGTGGAGTAAGGTTCTGTCAGTACTTTTATTTTATATGTTTTGGATACGTTTAA
Organism: Dryobota labecula; assembly: GCA_947523025.1. Lineage (NCBI taxonomy): Eukaryota > Metazoa > Arthropoda > Insecta > Lepidoptera > Noctuidae > Dryobota > Dryobota labecula. Next base: position 15,977,426 of record OX383303.1, read on the forward strand.
GTACACATCCATCCGTCATTCCGTGTGGCGCCGGACGTAAAGAATAGCACCATCCCATTTCCTCCCGTGAGTGTCGTAAAAGGCGACTAAGGGACTTATTAGAGAATGGGCAGCAGCGTTCTCTTGCATTTTTAACACCATACTGCGATCGCCAACCCGCCTGCCAAGCGTGGCGATTATGAAAACCCCCCCAATTGGGGGAGGCCTATGTCCAGCAGTGGACGTCTTTCGGCTGAAATGATGATGATCAAGTACACATTACTTCATAAAATGTTTCTTTTATTACATTTTAAAATATCAAATGAATATTTACATTTATAATGTTCCTAAAATTGGCAAGCATTAAGCAGACAAATATTATTCTCTCTCCAAGTGCTACGACATTAGATCCTAAGTTGTTATAATAATTAATCAGGAATGGCACAATCTTTACAATAATGAATGATTAGTAACAATTTGCGATAAAAAATTCTGGAAACAGTGAAAGTTCAGTTTCACGTTTGACATTTCTAAAGGCCTCACTCTACACTAGCGCGTCTAGCGGCGAATTCAAGCGCAATAGTCTTCATTGGTATACACGGTGAAAACCAGGGCTTTAAATACCGGTAAATTTTCATAACGTTACCTTGTATTGACAGAGTTAACGTTATTATTAAAATAGCGGTAAGCGATTTAACGTTATTTATGCGACTATTAATTTTATCGTTATTTTAAACGGGTGAGTAAAGTACGGTTTTAAAGTAGTGGTGCCTGAGGCATGCGGCGCGGCGGGTGCCTGCCCTAGCGCCTCTCTGATGCCGTGCCGATCAAAACGTTGCCTGATTCTTACCCACAGGACAGCAACGTAGCTAAATTAACGTTAGTTATCGTATTTTTGTTAATGTTAATTAACGTTATATTACTGGTAATGATATCAAGTAACGTTAAATTTTTGTAACGTTAGTAGGTATAGCATTGAAATTTAACGTAACGTAACGGTTATTATTTTGTTATTTGGTAACGTTAACAAGCCCTGGTGGAAAAACTTAATATTAAGGTCGTTAACATTCACTGAACACGGACGTTATAAACCGTTGCAAAAAACTAGTGGGCATTGTTAACAATATTGTTGATATGATTGTTTGTGGTCAATAATCAACAGAAAATTTGGTAAATATGTCGGAGACGAGTTGTATCCGGTACGCCAGCGCCATCTAGTCGCATTCAATGGAGTTATTGGAGTTCGCGCCAACGATTCTTGACTAATCGGGACGCAAGTGCTGTCTAGCGGCGCATGACGGAGTCTACAACATAACGTTCGACTGGCGACATGTGTGTCCGCCGTACATTCGACAAGTGGAGTTCATCGATGGTGGTCAAGCAGTGAAGACGTCTAGAAACTGTTGCGCGTTCGGTATAGTTGTGTCGTGTTCCTACATTAATTACTTTGCATACCCATTAATGTATAGAATCAAGTTCTTCTAACTGAATAGACGGATGTGCTGCTGGGGAGTTTGTTTCGCTACTTCTTCCCAGCTAAAGCACTAGGAAGTGGTGAAGGGATGGGCGTTTTGGGGAACTGTCTAATGCAATCTTTAAAGTTCTATTTCAGGTTGAGTAAATGACTTTTGAGTTTAATTCGGTTTTTCTATTGCACAATAACCAACACTACCCACAGTACGCCCACAGTAGTTAAAATATGGCTGATGATAACGAGATAACCCTTCCGTTCTCCGACAAATACATTGGTTAATAGCAGTGGTAACACTGGCCATTTTCATGACGTAATTCCGCACCTTTAGTACACCTAGAAGAAAAAGGTCGACCCACTGATCAAAACTCTACTTCAATATTGTTGATTGGAAGACAATAAATTTATCTTGACTAGAAGACACACAATTTACATAGACTAAAAGTCACATAACGTATCCTGCAAAAAAATATATTAGAAAAACAGGAATGAGTGGCGCACGGCTGGGGCACATAGGCCCAATTGCCCAATGCTTCGGTCATTAATAGGCCCATAGAGCTATAGGTTCGCCATATTATCGTCTAAACTTTGGACCATTGTGTTTTCCTCTCAAATCTCCACCATCATCGGAAACTTCAATAAATATTGTCACATTATACCCTACCTCAATGCTCGGCGTGTCAAGTTACGTTACTGACCGGTGCCGGTGGGTTGCAGCCTCTTCAGCACTGCATTGAGGTCCAACCCGGTCAGCGTCTTCAGCGTGGGCGGGATGCCACCTGCCAAGCGGGCGATCTCGCCCGACGCACCGCTGTCACCCACTAGGACGATCTCGTCCGTCTTAGCGAGAGGGGCTGATACTTCGGCTGCGATCTGTTGAAGGAATTGAAAGGATTATGCCGTGTCAAGATTTTTACTGCGTGAATGTTTTCCAGTCACTTTCCAGGGCCTCAAGTCTGATATTACAATAGTGTCAGAATGGTCTATCATTGATTTCATAATTGTTGATTTTGTCAAGTTTGGTAATCTACTAATATAATGGCGTCATTATGACTTTCCAATGGTCAGCCACTGACACTCCATTGAAATAATTGGTAATCTCGTACATAATGACATATGAAACTTCCTACTAAACTTCCAACTTCCTACTACTTCAGATTGCATAAAACACTAATAAGTAATATGTAAAAACATATATAAATGAAATCTGGCATGAATAAATGTTCAAAATGCCATTGTAATACAATTCTATTACGAGACCATTGACAGACCAATGATCGACCATTATGAATTTAGCAGATTACGAACTTTTAGCAAAATGACAATGTGATCGTGTTGGAGTAATGAATTTATAAAAATAGCAGACTTGGGACCCTGGAAGGCTTTCAATTTCGTCACTTATATCCTAAGGTAAGAGATGACCCTGCAACGGTTTCTAAATAAGGTGGCCAACAAGATTTATTATTTACTGTAACAAAACACTGCTATTGAAAATCTAACGAGGATGTTCTTGCTTAATCTTGGCAGCCATTTCTTTCTTCTTCCTGCTCTTGTCCCACGTTATTTAGAGTTGGCGCAAAATGTTTTTCTCTTCTATTATCTTCTCCCCTTCTATCCCTACATCTTCTCATTACATCTTGCTTGGGGTTCGACTTGGATATCTCATGATTATCGTCCTCAATCATTTTGCACAAGAATAATCGTTCCAAAATCCTAAATGAACCAAGTCGAAAATGCTATAAGACGCTATAAGAGTTAAAAAAGCCCTGCAAATGCTTTAGTTTTACTAAAGCATATGCAGAGCTTTTTTTAACTGGGACAGTATAGCGAAACCCGAATCCATATGAGATACGGGGAGCTATATGTATTTCGGTTTTGTGCTCGTGATTATAATGAAAATCTATTTTGTTCTATTTTTCTGTTTGCCTACCTACTCGAGTTATTTATCTTTTTGTATGCACGTGTTTCTGTAACAAATAAACCAATTTTTCTTTCTTTTCTTTTATTTCTTTCTTTTATGAGATTAAAACTAGACCAATACCACATACCTTAGGCAGTGCTTCCAGCACCAGCGCCATGATGGCTGCGTCTCCGTACTGCCTGTAGACCTTCGCCTTGGCCAGCATGCGCTCGGCGTCCGCCTTGCCCACATCACCGATGGCCGTCGCCTCCGCCAGACCCAGCACCTTGATGCGCTCCGCATCGGCTTTAGCACCTTCCACCGTTTGAGTTCTGGAAAGAAATGGAAAGAATTTAAATTATATAAATGTTGGTCGCAATTGCTTGGTACTTATTAAGCTCAGCGCACATTACAGTTGCAACGAGCCGAAGAGCAGCGTATTTAAAAAAAAAAAAAAACGTGCGGGCGGCCCGGCTGTAGGTAGTATGCGTGAGCTTTTAGAGTGCTACAAGGATCTTTTGACTTCTGGATGACATTGAAAGAAAGGCGTTGTCTTGATGGTAAACATTTGTGAAATTGCCACAGAAATTGTATTGACAAAACAAGATGACGGCGCGCGGCGTTCGTTCCGATTTCGGCCACGCGTCAAAATAATCTTGTAGCGCTGTAGCAATTTGCTAACAGGGCCCTAATTCTGTATGGTAATTATTATATAGAGGTATGAGGAACAGGGTGTAAAGTTCACTCATACTCTATAGAAAAGGGAGGATTCTCCGACCAGACGGGTGTTGTGTCTGGTGGGCAACTGCCCAACGGTTGATTTCCGGATGTTGTATATATGCTAGTCGCGCGGTAAACTCTGATTGCGCGATGCAGGATTTGTGACGTCAGGTCTTTGATGCGTAGTTCGCATGTGGTGTTATAGATGCCGCTACAATTATTCCTCGTTTAAATCATACTAGCTTTTGCTCGCGGCTCCGCCCGCGTGGATGTCGGTTATCGCGTAAAAAAGTAGCCTATGTCCTCCATATTCCAGGCTATATCTCTGCCAAATTTCATGACGATCGGTTCAGCGGTTTGGGCGTGAAAATTTGACAGACAGACAGAGTTACTTTCACATTTATAATATTAGTATGGATATACTTATCATACTCTATGTTTATATCTTACCACGTGCAAACCACGTCTATATCGTGTCTTGTAGAAACCCATGTCATTGCAATGAATCGAAATGTCACATTCTGTATGATCCAAGACAAATTGTCTAGGAGCACGATTCTATACGGTTGTCAAGCGTGGTATTTTGATAGTTCAAACCACGCCAACTTCTCATTTCGCGCGGTTTCGTTCATTGTGTCATAGAGAACATGTTATTAGCAGATGTCGTGATAGCTAAGGATTTGACGTGATTTCGAAGTAAGGAATCATAGTGAATTAGGGCCCTGATGAGACAACTTCATTAATTTATAGGTCAGAAGTGTCTCAACAATAATGCCAAAATGGCGTCTGAGTAAATAATCGAGAATCGTTACTGAAAAAGACACCTTAATTACTTTTCTAAATTAGTTTTTCAGAAAACAAAATCCGCACTGGCGAGAACACTCAAAAGAGAGCGGTATTTACACGGATCTTGACACTGGCAAGACAAGATCTGAGGCAGATTCTAAGCTTCATTAATCCGCTGTTATACCAGGGTTAAATTAAATAGCTGGCAAAACTTCACACACGTGATGGAATATCTGATGACGATAAAAACGGCGAAAAAAACCAAAACGATTTTCCAAACTCATCATTTCAAGTAATAACTATATCAGCGGCAGTTGACCCCGCAATCAGCTAAAGTTACTTGATGATATGAGTTTATTTATTTTATTATATATCGACGGTAAAAGGTTAAAAAAAAAACTTTAAAAAAATACTAAAACATTAAGGACTGCCAAACTGTTGCAGCCTTTAAAAGAAGAGTAAAAGATCACTATCTTTCCACTTCGTCATAGTTGCATATTATTATGTATTTATTATTTTCCACTACATTGTAGTTCTAAGTATATATTTGAGTGATATTTATTTTAGAAGTGTGTATGTAAGTATATTCTCTTATTGTATGTTTATAAGTATTTATATTAGTGTATAGCTATTTTGATTTTATGTATATTTTTTATTTTATTTTTTCTCTTCTACACTTACACACGTTGTCTACATCTCTATATCTACTTTCCTATCGCAGGTATGCTGGAAGAGTTTTCATTAGAAATAAGCATCACCTTTGTACGTATTTTTCTGTTCCTTTCTTCTTGTCTGTTTATATGTGTGTACATAAATTGTTAAATAAATAAATAAAACTTAAAATTATACTTTAAGTAGGATGGCATTCATGACTCATTTTCGACCAAAATGCCTTTATTATTAGAGTATTACCTTTTAACCGTCGCGCTCGCGCGTCGATATGTAAACAGAGTAAAAAAAAAAAAACTCGCCATCAACTTTCGATACTCATAATGTCTGCAAAGTTTAGCTAGCTAATTTAATTCGACCTTGTAAAAGGATGGTACAAAATGTGTCTGTTTCTTACCGTTTTCCTTCAGCGATGGCCTGTAGACGGTATGCCTCTGCCTCGGCCGGCAGCTTCACCAACGACTTCAGCTCCTCCTCACGACGCAAGATCTCCTGTTGTTCTACCTGCAAGGACATCACACACGCTTAGTATCTGCAATTTAATAAAATCTTAAATTCACTCACTGATTGACAACGCTCAACCTAAATCGCTGGGTGAGCATAAAATTTTGCGCAAGATTTCTTTTAATAACGAAGGTGAGCAGTATGGAAGGATTTACAAAATTCGTCTCCTAAAGGGTTAAAAGGGGATAGAAATTTGTCATTTTTGCCGATGGGGTAATCCCTACTACGCGGGCCTGCAGTAGTGCTGCAGGTTCGTAGATGTCACATCGCACCCCCAGTGCGATGAAGCCGTAAGTAAGAATACGTCACTTTTTTATTGCAGTTTCGTATAGCGCAGATTCAAGATACACAATGCTCAATTTGTCCGTTAAGATCTGACGAAAAATTAAGCCATTAAACCAAAAAAGACATTTGTCGCGTCACATAAGTTTTACATTTTTTCAGATAAAAAGGTCCATATGCGTGTGTAAAACATAAAATATTAATTATTCTTATTCTTTATACACAACAATTTGAGATATCTGAAATATTGTTGAAATAAAGCTTGATTTTTTACTGTTTAATGGTATATAACAAGAGATCATAAGATCAAATGCTAAGTAGATATACCAGACCAAACAGTTTTTTTTTTCTCCTGTAAAGTTAGTATATTCTTCTTACGCCTTTGTCGCACTGGGGGTGCGACATATCTTCGAATTTTCGGTTCTAGGACATGTCGGTTTCCTCACGATGCTTTCCTTCACCTTGACGTTTGTTGTGTAATCATTACATTATATAAGGAACTCTTTTGGGTTCTAGACCGGTCGGGATCAGGGTCCTAATCCTTATCTAAATATATTTATTATACACCGTGGCAGTCGTCTTACAAAGACAGCCCACTTCATGTATCGAATGTCTACTAAACATTCATATATATATATATATATATATATATTTTAATTAAGTATATATTTTAAAACACTCTGTTACGAGTGCAGTCCGAGCCTTGTGTTACAAGGGCGCTACGGAATGGAGCGGCGACATCTTTATCAGAGTTCATTCACCCTAACGCAAAAATGTGTTTCTTGCTATTGCAACTTAAACTTGATCTAAATCCATTCCGCGGCGCCCTTGTAACACAAGGCTCGGACTGCACTCGTAACAGAGTGTTTTAAAATATGTCATGCGTCATAATAAAAAATAAATAAAAAATCTTTTTTTTTTATTAATGTTTAGTAGACATTGGATACATGAAGTGGGCTGTCTTTGTAAGACGACTAAAATGCCACGGTGTATATTAAATATATTTTGATTACCGATTTTAAATTGTTATCTCAAAAGCCTGCTTAAAATAAGAAGGCTTACCTCAATCTGCTTGCGTCTTTCAACGACCTCGATCTCTATTTCTTCGTTTCGAATCTTTTGTTTTATTTTCGCAGCTTGCAACTCGTACGCCAGCGCCGCTTCCGCTTTCTGAAATAGGAAAATATCACTTTATTTCAAGAACTTGTCGACAAAATGTTAGAAAGCACTAATAGGTACTTAAGGGCGTAATGTGTCACCTGCACTACGTAACAAGTAGCGGTACCAACATGTTGCGCGCAGCAAAATGTCTCTCAATCTTTTTATATATATATTTTTTTTCATTTTCGTTATTGCACATCATATTTCGACATTGTGGCCCGATACAATGGATGGAGTACCCATATTCCAACGCAGATTCACGAGCCCAGTTTTTGGGCTTATTTCGTCTTAAACACATTCAAATCCTCAGCTAATTGTTTGAGATATGAGATTTTGTCCCTCTTGTTGTAAAGGAACAAAAGCCCTGATGCAAGATGGTTATGTATCGAAATGTAAACGTATACTTTTGTTATAGTCATAACAATCTGAAGTAAATTTAGTGTTATGTGTACCTAATCGTAATGTATGTGTAGTGTTTCCTTTTCCTTTGCCTTGCTAATAATAATCACGGTGCGGTGCAGACTGTGCGCTTGTAATGGCAGCGGCGTCGGTGGCATGCTGAGTGGCTGGTTCTGCAGTGAAAGCACCGCCAGGTTCTAGGCTTTGCTCAGGATTATTAATGCTAACTCCTGAGAAATTTCTAATGAAAAAACGGAAATACCTAATAACACTATGTCCGTCATGCGAATCTAATCTTGGACCTCATGCTCAGCAGTAGCGCTTGCCGCCAATAGACTTATGAAGCAGTCAGCCTGTACCTACGTTGTTAAATGGACATCTTATAGAATCGATCAAAGTAGAGAGGTCATTGCACACTCACCGCAGTGTTGACCTCCTGGTCGAACTGCGCCTTCTGCAGCTTGAACATGCGCGTGTTGTCCTCGATCCTCGTGTCCATGGAGTACTTCACGTCCATCGCGCTCTTCTCGCACTCCGCTTCCTGGGAAACAAATCATAAATTAAACCTTATTGCTTCTCAAATTAACTTCTTCTTCTATTGTGTCGACATGATCTATATACCGTCTAAGCAGTGGCGTAACTATACCGTTCGAGGCCCGTGGCAAATTCATCGGATGCCCCAATAAAGAAGCTTTTCTTGTCCCATAGAATTTCCACTAGCCGTAGTCACAGAAATGGTGAGAAATAACAAAAATACAGTGCATACTTCAGGAAAGCTTGAAGATATAAACTATTCTTTATTATTAACTAGCTTTTGCCCGCGGCTTCGCCCGCGTGGATGTCGGTTATCGCATAAAAAAGTACCCTATGTCCTCCATTCCCCAGGCTATATCCCAAATTTCTAACTTAATATTAACTTTAATGTGATTCACTATGTGAATAGAAACCGAAACAAATGATTTAATATAATAAAAGTACTTATGTTCTGAACGTGAATGAGTCTTTACCTAAAAATAACAAACACAAAATTAAAATATGAAATTTCACTCAAATTCTTAAAGCAATCAATTGTACCAAATTACAACACGAAATAAAAATGCGACACAAATAATAATTTTAAAATAATTCACGTACTTACGTGAATTATTTTAAAATTATTATTTGTGTCGCATTTTTATGAGGATTTCGTTTTGTTTTGAGTAAGTTGGTAAGTACCAACAATGTGAAAACAAAACGAAATCCTCCGAAATGACGCATGATAATCGTACACCGTTTGTGCTGAGAAAACGCAAATCGAAATGTTTAATAATAAATAATAATAATAATAATAAAATTTATTCAAAAATATAAAGTATACAGTTAAATACAGTTTTTCTTATATCTATCTCAAGTTCACTCATTTTTTGTGCCTGAACTAGGTAATCCTGTGTTTCAGGCGATTGGAGGTACATTAATTGATTAAATAATCACATACAATTATTAAATTATTGGTACATATGAAAAAGGTGTATAAGATTATAGACTCTTAACTTAGCTAACTAATTAAAAAACAAAATAACCATCATACAAATAATATTTACTTTAGCACTAGTAATAATTTCTCTGTATCTTCATAGGACATAGTTTGAAGAGTTTCCTTAATGATTTTCTTGCAATTACTATGATTTAAGAAGTAGATGTTTCCCTTTTCATTTAGCCTGATGTAGAGTAGCGGTCCGAGGTACATATAAAATTTGGCTGTGAAAGCATGTTTTGTACTTTTTTGAGGGCAAACTATATATTTCCGTCTCTTTTTAGTAAATTCAGTGCTGTATGGAAGTGTTGAGTGTTGTTTTAGTACAGTGCTCATTATAAATAACTGTCGAACTGTTAGTACTTCATAAATGAACACCAGTAGTGCATAACTTTTCTCAGGGTCACGTCCGCAATTGGACGAAATATTTGACGTTTATTTTGTACTTGCAACACGATCTGGCTGTAAAATTCGATTAATCGACTAATACGTGACCGGTTGACATTTTAGCGGGAACACCACTAAACGAACGAAAAAAAAAGAAAAAAAAATAAGTCTGTACTCCGTGGTTGTGTGGCGGTATGGCGCGATGCTTGCTTATTGTAAACATTCGTCAAGGTTATACGTGCGTAAAGTAATGGATTCAATGAGAAAACGGTTTAATCTTAGAAGAATCTTAAACAGAATTACTGAGAAATAAGTGTAGATTTCGTATTGAGTGTTAGTTTATCGAAAAGTGATAAATATGTCAGTGAAAAACTAACGAAAGTTTTGTAATGCACAAATTTTTGTCATATGGCCGCCGTGTTTAGTAATGTTTTTATGATAAATATTCTTGTATACCGTTTGAAATACACATAAGTAGCTAGCTTATTTATCTACGAACATAATTTGGCTAATAGCTACTGATATTTATAGCGTATTGTTATCGTAATCGTATTTCCAAAATATCAAAATAATTTCAATAATTTAAGTAATTGAAATCACTATATTTCTAATAATTGTAATTTAAATGATTCTCATAATTGTAATTCATATTTTCTTATAAATTGTATAATTGTAATTTTATTCAAATAATTGTTGTAAATTGACTAAAATTTTGCATGCCCGTAATGAGGGTGAAATATGTCCTGTGCTATAATTTAATATCTTATGTTACCATATTTCATGCAAATAAATGATTTATTAATTTATTATTATCTTTTTTTAATGGATTCTTCACTGACCGGGGGCCCTTTCCGGCTGGGGGCCCGTGACTTGCCACCCTGTAGTTACGCCACTGCGTCTAAGTATACAACAACTGATAGCCATAGGCCTGTGGGATAATTTCCGATCTGCGGTATAAGCAAGTAACTTATATATAATAATGCTTATATTTGTTGAAAGATTATTTCCTCCGTTATCCTCTTCCGAGCAGTGGTTGTCGCACCTTCAAAGTTCCTAGTACTACAGACTGTTTTTAGATAGTTTCTACTTGCTGTTCAAATATCCCGACTCACTCAACACACCAAAAATTGCAGGATAATTCCCGAAAATCTTTGTGTCTGCGACATCGAGTCACGGTAAAATGACGCCGATCGAATGCGAGATCGTACCTATTAGGGCTCTTGGAGAATTAAGAGCAGGTATTCTATTCATCTAAAAAGAAAATAAAAGAAAGAAAATACGTTTATTTGCGGTAAATATGACGCAAAGAAAGAACACAACAAAACGGTTATCGCTCAGCATAATGCCGCGACCCAATACGAGACAGAGCCCCAGCGCTGATTTTCAACGACAGCCCGCGTTGACGTGATGACGTCAACCGGTGCAGCATAATGATTAAAATAAATAAATAACTAAACTTAGTTTTAAAAGTAAATAAAAAAAAAACATTACTTATTTAAAAATGGCAACATTCCGTTTCGTCGGCAATGACTCGTCCGACGCTGGCATAATATATCATAGGTAATCTATTATTTTCTACAGTAACTTTATCCTGACAGACTCATGAGAAATGTAACGAAGACAAAAATAAATAAAAAATCATTGCAAGTAATATATTAAGCTCTTATTGAAGACTTGGTTGGTCGCAATAAATCAATTAAATGTTCGTAGTAGGGAAAGCCTGTGGACGGCAAATAAATGGACGTTTCAGGCAAGCGTGGGCATCCAATACGGTCCATTTGACTCGAACAGCCTGCGTTATATGTTCATTACGAACCTAATGAGCTGAATAATTCACATTCACCCAATTTTCGTGATTTTCTGCCGTCATTATGAAGTTATTTTGTTGTGTTGGCTTGGATTTCATTTGGTTTTCAGATTACGAGATAAGTTAATTACAGGATGAATTTCGGTTAAATATTTTGTAAGTATTTATGGTTGGTGATTTTGATCGCGTGCAAGATCGTCTCGCGACCTCGCAGCGTAATCAACTAAGTAGTAAATATTTGAGTTCAAAACTAATCTGCCAGAGAACATGCATGATACGTAAAGTAGGTAATAAGTAGAAATTGGATATACGGATGCATATTTACCTAAAGTAAATATTTAGCTATGAAAGTATGGAAGCTGCTTCATAACATATTTTTTTTGTTGAAAATCCGGGATGCCAGGAACACCGGGAATGCATAACTAGTCGGGTGTATGGTATGGAAGCGCCGTCTAAAAAATATTTATAAAAAAAAAAATCGGGATTCTTGGATTGCGTAACTATTCAGATGCATATCGATGCCTAACAGCCAAAAAGGGATAAGCGACATTTATTTTGCGAAATCGACAAACAATAGACGCAGAAAAAAAAGCTGTTTCTAACCATAAAACAAAAGTCGATTTCGCAAAAAAAAAAATGTCGCTTATCCCTTTTTGGCTGTTAGGCATCGATAATATTTATTTAAAATTAATGTTTAACCCCCGATGCAAATATGTGTATGTAGGGTGTAAGAGGAGGGGTGGAGAGTTAGTTAAAAAAAAAAAAACTTTTTGTTAAATTAAATTAAGTTCTATATCCTGATTGGGCTTAAATATTACGTCGGCTAAGGTAGGTAGATATGCATTCGATTCTATTGTCAGAAAAAAAAAACCACAAAATTTGTCGATTCCGGAATCGCGGGATTTTGACGATAAAAAAGCGCATTCCATATAACCCAACATCTCAAGTTTAGGTGAATATGCATCCGAATATCCGATCTCTAGTAATAAGTCAACGATCAAATATCCGTCATGAAAGTTTGATTAAAAAGATTAGCAATTGTTCTGAGTTTTGACAGATTTGGAATATTGGAACAAGAGACAACAGACTAACATCAAAATGGTATTAATCAATAAAAAAAATAACACACTACACATAACCGCCAAGGAAAGTTTTGTCAAATTTACTGACAGCTCACAATCTCTCATAAACAGAGTTCGGAATAGGTAGACTTTATTTACCTAAACTTCGAGGAAAATACATTGTGTGGACAATACCTCTTCTAAAACCACGAATTATTTATTGAACTTTTTATATAGTTACAAATTATTGATTTGAAGAATCATATGGGTAAAAAATTTTTTAGGGTTCCGTACTAAAACTATTAAATTAAAGAGCTTTGTTTTACATATTATAGGTGTGGCGGCATCTACAACGCCACATGCGAACTACGCATCAAAGACCTGACGTCACAAATCCTGCATCGCGCAATCAGAGTTTACCGCGCGACTAGCATATCGCCTCTTTACAAGAACAACGTGATATTAAAAAAAAAAAACGTTTTTATGACATGACAAGTTGCACTTGTAAAGAGGCGAAATGACCTGCTGCTACTGGCTGGAAAAACAACACGGATTGATAGTTTACAAATATAATGACAATACATTATGATAATTCGCCTCTTTACAAGTGCAACGCGTCATCTCATAAATACGTCTTTTTTTTAATATCACGTTGTTCTTGTAAAGAGGCGATATAATATATACAGCTCTTTTCTGCAAAACAAAGATACACTGAATGTCGGCGGCATTTCCCCACAACAGAATACCGTACGAGTGTTTGTAAAAACCTATTTACAGAAATAAAATCATTTATCATTTACAACATCCCGACATCAACCGTAGGGCAGTAGCCCATCAAACACGACACCCGTATGACTGGTCGGAGGATCCTCTCTATGCAATAGAGAATGAGTGACCTTTACACCCTGTTCCTCATACCTCTATACAGGATAATAAATTCTTGAAAAGTTGGCTGTTTATTGTATGTAGGTCATTGAGTTCAATAACTAGAGAAGCAAACCTCATTAAAATGTGTCAAAAAAGTGTACAGTGCGACATAAAAGAGTAGAAATTAAATGAGGGCGCCACTTTCTACGTAAATGTCACATTTTTAACGTAAAATGCTTAAACATGGCAACAATTTAGTATGGATTTTTTTTAGTTCCATTTTATTTAATTTCTACTCTTTATGGCCAAGCTGTACACACTATTTAAACGCGACGACGACATAGCTTTGAAACCATTAAACATTTAAAAGTAATGAGATACTGATTCTTATTAAAAAGTTATTATTAAGTTATTATTATTAATATATTTAATCTGTAATATATTTATGTTCACTTTGGTTGGCGTCACACAGAGCACGCTACGCATATGGCTGTGGCCATATGTCAAGTGGCAACGCGTTAGCGCGGTAATTACTAATCTAGTGTAACATATATATCAATGATGTAAGTATATTTAAACTGCGACAAAAAGGGTATTTATTTTACTTCCTTCAGTAAATAAACTACCTATTCCAATCTATTATGCTCATTGAAAGATAACAGTAATTCCAAATCCTCCTTACCCTGATCCCGGCATCTCGATTCGCCTGCGCGACCCCCACGTCGGCGTCTCTCTTGACGACCGCCGTCTGCGCCTTGCCCAAGCTGGCGAGGTACTGCACGTCATCGTAAACGTCCTTGATCGTGAACGACAGGATCTCGATTCCCATGCGTCCCACGTCCGGTGCTGCCACCTCGCGCACAAGACCCGCGAACTGATCTCTGTCCCTGTATACCTCTTCTACTGTAAGAGTTCCTGTAAGAGAGAGAGATAGAGATGGTTAGAGGTTGACAGCTATTTTAACATACAGAATGTGAATAGACCCAGCACGAAGCCGTCATCAATGAATTCTGTACATCAAACTAAGTAGACTTTTATTTTTGGTATGAAAATTCGCTGTTAACGGTAACTATACTCCATTTGAAATAAGATTAGACGTTAAAAAGAAACCTCTTTTACAATCCGTTCAACCGATTTTGACTTCTATACCCTACGGAATAGAAGTCAAAATCGGTTGCCATCGTTATGCCTACGCATAAGGATGGCATTCACAGCAAAAAGTGATTACAATACCAACTGTTTATTGCAGCTTCCATTTGTCATGTAACAAACGCAATAGAAGCCAAAATCGGTTGAACGTACTGTAAAAAGGTTTATTTAAATGTCTTATTTCAAATGGAGTATAGTGCACAATGTAACGCACGCAAAACGTTGAGCTTATGAGTGTATGCAACGGTATTTTTTATTAATTTTTTGTTAATTCGTCTGCTTCAACGGACTTTCCAGGTAATAATAATAATAATAATTTATTTAAATCAGACATTCACAGTCCATAGACACACACATACATTAAAAATAAAATTATAATTTATAATTATACTATTTTAAAACAAATAAAAACCCTAAATAAAACTGTGATTAATTAAGAATCAATTCTCTGTTCATTAATAATAATAATAATAATAATTAAAATTGTAAAAATGTCAGAATTGTAAAATAAAATGTCAAAATATTATAAAATATATTTTTTTTTTACTGTTTATATTGTAAACGAAATTTTTAATAATATTTAAAAAAATAAAATTAAAAATGTATGACAATTATTTTATTTTAAATTATCTGCCCCAAGCCCGATGCAATGCAATGCATGCAATGCAATTTGCCAGGGCAAAAATCTTAAAAACTAGAAAGCGACTACGCGCTAAGGGCACCTTCTATGGGGTGCAGACCTCGGCCTAGGGCGTCGCTGGGGGAGGACAGCAAGGGACGCGCTGGATCGGATTTTGATTTAATCAAAATTACGAACGAACAACTACGACGATGGACGAATTTAAAGCTACAGGCTCAGCGGCACGGGCTGCTGGCTCGAGCAAAGTTTGGGGCGGGATGCAACAGTACAGGGATCGTGGGAGTATTTAAAGTGATAATATTAAAACTTTGATTTCGTGAAAACAGTTGGAACTTTGACCTTCAATATCTCCGTAACCAGAAGGTTCCAAGGTATGGTGCAGTACAAAAAAATATCATAATAGCGGGAAGAAAAAGTGACTTTCGGCTTCGTTAAGATTACAGTCGTTATTTATTACTTCCTGAAAAGGTAATTTTAGAGGTGACAAAATTATGTCCATAGTTTAAATTGATCAAGTCATTGAGATCGGAGTCGATTAAGTCTAATGACCTAATCAAATGATAGATCGGCCGATGCTGAAATTTAATTCTGTCATTGTCAAGATCATAGATCTATTTGTGGACTTATCCGCATAGCATTGCACCTACTGATCTATTTCGCTATTTGGATTGGTCTATCTTAAGCAATGATCTTATATACTACTTCAAAGAAACACAGTATGTTGTTTGCCAATTATTTTGGCTACATAATTATTAGGTGCATCCAGCCATGATGTTTTGATTGCAGAAACGAGAACGAATATATTAATCTTCCGTCAACTGGCAGTTGATAGATCAGAGGTCCATGAGCTGCAATGATGTTGAATGAATGTTGATGAGCATCATCCACGTTAAAGCAATAACTCAGTAGATAGACCATTCGATTAAAAGTAGAGACCTTTAAATTAATCTAGCATTGACTCCTACGTGCTATTAACTCATAACTCATTAATTAAGAGAAATAAACTACATCTAAAAACACATTATTAATGTACGATATCCTATCATCACATAGCACGTTCTTATTTATTTTGATGTGTTGAAATTACATTTGAAATCTCAGTGTAAAAAAAGTACTAATAAATTGATTGCATGCATCTTTAGCTAAAGTTGACGTACCATTTATTTGACAGTTACACTAATGGATAGATAATTTAAAAATCTTAATAATTCACGTTTTATTTAATTTCAAAAGATCACTCTTCTTTTTTATTAAAATAATTCCAAAAATTGTGTGACTTCGGCGTACGCAGGGAGTGGGACAGAGCGTCCCCGCTGTGACGGGATAGAGAAGGACCGAACGCTCATGCTAGGGGATCCCTTTAAGGTGTATGGGCTAAGGTAGCCAGAGGTTAATTCTAACTTAAGGTGTTGTATTCATGATTCTTATGCTTATATTTCTGTAAAGTCATATTTGTTACGGTGTCGAATCATATTTAAAACACTGCCATACAAATTGCAAAAAAAAAAAAAGAATTTCGCAGTCTATCCTGTCGCTTTCGCCTTAATAACTTGAGAATGCGCTCCTGACATTTGTCAGTTTTAACAGTCTTTTCACAGTTATTTTACATCTGACAGCTACCTTTACATTAAGACTGCATTCCGAATAGCACTGTAGCTCTACCATGAGTTTGCACAGCCAATACTCGCTAGCGTCTCCGTAAATAATATGTATGAAATACTGTACAGCGCCCCTAGCGGTCACTGAAAGAATTAAAATGCGTACCATGAGCACTATAGATTTCGATAGGTAAGAAACCTAACGTAATCTATTCGATAGTCACTAACGTTTTTCAGCTGTCGCCATACAAAACGGCACCATGAGTCACTAATTTCACAGACGCTATCGAAAAATACGCTTACGATAGTAGTTACGTAACTCACTAGCTTCTTGAGGTGTGAAACGTAGGTTTACATTAAAATCATATACGTTTTTAGTCCATTAGAGACTAAATAATGTCTGGAAGAACTTATTTAGCATGGAATATGGGTTGAGGGGCAACTATTTGGTAATTTCGTAACTTTAAGTTTTAAAAGAAATTAACATAAAGTAAAAACACACCTTTCCATGAACTCCACCAACAATTGAAATTGTCCTCATTGTAATATTCAATTTTTTCTAAGTTATATCACTTTTAAAAATAAAAAACGCCGCAAACCGAGTAATTCAACAACTCGACCCTACACATCGTCAGCAAAACTACAAATTGAATAGACGATAATGACATATAAGGAATAAAAATTCAATAACAACTAAATAACTTACGTAGTCTACGAACCGCCAACCTTTCTGTTTAGTCGGATTATTTCGTGGTATTGACTGTCATTACATTTTTAGCCGTTCTCGCTTCTTATTACTGAGAAAGAAAGAAACAAAAACATAGGAGTGAAGTTAGCTAGACGCCACGATCTATCGAGCTTACGTTAGCGCCCGCGTAAGACTCCGTAAAACTCATGGTGCAAGCATTATCGAAATCTATTCGATCCACGTTAATACGCTAGCGAGTTTAACGATAGCGAGTAAGTTTTCGATAACAACTCATGGTAGGGGTACTGTAATCGATTTGAGCGTGCTTATACGCGTACCGAATTGGTGTGAGCGCGATAATGAAACTCAAACTCTCAAAGTGAAAACCTAGGTGAAGTGAGCTTCAGTGAGCTGTCAATAGTGTCAATCCCTACATCAGGTGGAATGACAGTTCACTGCGAGCTCACTTCATAGGTGAAGTGATTTCGCAGTGAGTGTGTTTTTACGAGATTTTTAGAGAATCGACCGGCTGTTGCTAGGGATTGACAGTATCGACAGCTCACTTCAAGCTCATTACACCTAAGTGTTCACGGTGAGGTTGTTACAGAATAGCACCACTTATCCTATAGTAATATCTCCGTGAACGCTGTCAAACAGTTCTCAGCTGTCATAATCGTGATATTCTAAATCGGAACGCAAATTATTGATGTGAGTAGGTACTATGAGCGACTACGGCTTAACTCGGAATGTAGCCTTAATTCAACTGTATCATCGATGATTTTATCATTCTATTTATTTATTAATTTATTAAAATGCATACCTACTTGCTTTTCCAATTCACTTTTTATATTGGCAGAATGGTTGACATCGACTTTGCTTGACATAATAAAAAAAATTATAGAATAGACCTTACAGCAAAGAACAAAAAGTTCAAAGTGCTGCAAAATCTGAGGTTAAACAAATTAATACGTGTTTTACGAATTTAAACTTTATTGTTTCCTAATCGTGTCCAACAGACAGGTGTCAGAAACACAATCTTTTGGTTGCCGGAATATACGGCATCATTAAAGTACAGTCGCCGAGGGATGCGTTTCTGACACGTGTCAGTTTCATACAAACGAATGTGTTATACAAATTTAAACTTCATTAGTTCCTTATCATCATCATGTCAGCCGAAAGACGTCCACTGCTGGACATAGGCCTCCCCCAATTTGGGGGGGGGGGGGGGGGTTGTTGCCATAATCAGGCAGGCGGGTTGGTGATCGCAGAATGGTGTTAAAAATGCATAGAGAACGCTGCTGCCCATTCTCTAGTGACTTAGTCGCCTTTTACGACACCCACGGGAGGAAATGGGGTGCTGCTATTCTTTACGTCCGGCAACACACGACACGGCACATATTAGTTCCTAATCTTGTACAATTGACAGGTGTCAGAAACGCATTCTCTCGGTAGCCGGATAATAGGTATCTCTTTCTACAGCTTTGTAGACACTGTCTTTGGGCCGAGATAGGTACCTATCCACCTAAGTAAACCTAACCTAGGTTTACATAGGATGAATCCACTTATCGAGTGCATAAAAGATGTACTGTCACGTGGAAAAATATGGATGCACTTAGTGAAACTGAACAACGATTTTCTCCAAAAGTAGACAGTCATAATGAGATGTTGTTCATACAAGTATATTTGAACACAATACTATATACCTCTGGTACATATCGTTTAATAGTATTTTATCTAACATTTTAATCGATCCTTTTCGAGGGCTGCGAGATAATCGCTATAATTAGGTACCTAGATATTTCGTGGACGAGTTACTTGACAATTATTATAGTGGGTATACACAGCCTCAAAAAGATGTATATCGACAAAAAATCATTTAATTGTTTACAATTTGTGTTCCGTAATACTGTATCAATGTATAGCTACAATTAAGTGCCCACTGTTTAATATGTTTTGCGGCTATACATTGATACAATATTATGGGATAAAGATTGCAGTCACTTAAATTATTTTTTGTCGAAGCATACATCTTTTTGATGCTGACTGTACGCTGAAAAACGATTAAAAACCATAGGTACTCACTTTTGCACATTAAACCATGTAAGTCCAATCGTCAACGCGACCCCAGTCACTGGCACTAATCCCATACGTAACATTTCCATACTCAAATTTATTATTAAACTCACTTATTATTAATTGAACACTCACTCACACACTACTCCACAATACTACTATTATAATAATTGTATAAGGAAGACTAATACTGATATACTTTCGTTACGTTTTTCGAGTCCATATCTATTATTGTCTTTTTTTAATATTTCTGTTCTGGAATGAATAAAAACCGAGCGTTTTTTAGTGACAAAGATATGATTTTCTTCAATGTAATGAGTTCTTTCAATCCATAAATGGTACCAATACATAAATAGGTTTAAAGCATAAATAGTGTATATTGATGAATAGTTATGGATCAATATAATCTTGTATATGGTTATGTTTTTGTCTTGAATGCACTTCCTGGTACCCTTGTAATTTATCTTATGATAGGTATGCTACACATGTTTTGCATATTAAAACTATAAATCTAATAAAGTATTTCTTTCTCAATGTTTTAATTTAGTGAAAGTTGAATATACCTTTGTCAATCAAACTTAAATTTATACCTTGAAATAGCACTCAAACGGTATACGATAAGAAATAAATAAATATTATTTAGAGATACTAGCGCTTAATGGTTTAAAATAAAAATTTGGCCAAAAAATATTTACTTTGTTGGAAATAACAATTAAGTACAGGGTACAAGGTTTCAGGGTATTGGTAATTTGTAAATGTTTATAATGATTTTCACACGCACAAATATCACCAAGACGTCGCGACCGATACAGATGCGAAAAAATACTGCTGTCTTACCTCCCCTATAATAACTAACATGCCCGATTTATAACTAAAGTAATTATAAATCTTATTCCACTGACATAGAACACACAATTGCATACAAGCTGTGATTTTATCGTTATTTACGTTGCGAATGATATAAATATGATAATGATAAGGATTGCTGTAGATAGGTTAGATGTTGCGCATACGACTTATTTGATTAAGATTTCTGGTTACAATAAAAAAATTGAGTTACAACTCAACATTTTCTTGGAAATTTCTTGCACATACAGTTAATCCAAACCAGATAAAGAATGATACCTACTCAAGCTAACAGCATTTATTTCAATTATCCAATAACAGGCATTTTTGAATTGTCAAGGGGTCAGTCAGAAAGATTTTATTATATATTTTTTTTGTTCTGCTATGGGTTTGCTCTTGACTCTATTCTAGGTCAGAGGCGACAGAGAAAAAGTCTACGATGAAGTGAGCTTACCCAGAAGAAGCCTGTTCACTCTCACTTTGAATAGATTAGGGTTGTATGCGTTCGGAAACACAGCCGCAGGCAGAGAGTTCCACTCTTTTGCTGTGCGCATTGAAAACGCTTAGTGCGAGTTGGTGGAATATCAACTAGGTAGGGGTGGTAACTTGCAGTGCGTCTAGATGTCCGATGGTAGAAGGGGGCCGGTGGAATGAGGTCGTGGAGTTTATGAGCACACTCGCCGAAGTACAATCTGTAGAAGACCGACAAGCAGGCAACCTTGCGGCGATGAGCCAAGCTGTGCTTTACTTAGCTGTACTTTAAATTAATTCAAGAATATAGACCAGCATCCTAATTGGGTAGCACACTTTCAATCCGTGAGTTTTGAAGGACATTGCATCTATTGCTTCATAGGTTTGAAAAATTCGTCGTTCAACAACGTAAATAACGCAATGAATGTTGTTTAACTGTCAAAATGAAACCCATTGCGATCAGTTGTCAATTTATGTGTGTGTGTGTGTACGCAATTACCCTGCAGAATCTAAAACTAATCATTTATGGCATGATATCTTATTTCTAAAGTTGTCATGTTTGTAAAATGTAATCGGCAATTATTTCCGCGCATTGCACACAAAGTCAGTCGCGCCAGACGCGATAACACTATGCTTTGCTCACATGGTTCTAAAACAGCATTAATGGGAAAAAGTGTATTTTGCATGGCGCCTCTAATATTTAATAAACTTCTTAAGGGATGGAGGGAACTAAGCGCACACATACTAAAAAAGCAGCTAAAATTACATCTAGTTGGGAAAGCATACAACAGTATTTTAGAATTTTTAAATGACAAACAATAAACAATAATATTAATAACATATAATAACAACAAATATTTACAGGCATTTTATAAATTAGATCATAAGACAATTTCATTCAAATTTATAATTTAGTGTTTTAAACTAATTTTTAGTTTGTATGACAATTTAATAATGTTTTAGCTTGGTTTAAATACCTATAATTGGCTGTTCTTACCTATATATTTGTATGCCATAAAGGCCGAACATGACGGATCTTATTTGTTTATGAACAACCTGCATGCCTTGTATGTATACTCATGTTTCTACGAATAATCTTATCTTATCTAAAAGAAATAAAAAAGAAAGAACCATTACACGAATAATAAGTAAGTAGGTATATTCCGTCTACCGAGAGAATGCTTTTTTGACACCTGTCAGTTTCATACAAACGAATATGTGTTTTACGAATTTAAACTTTATTAGTTCCAAATCTTGTACAACTGACAGGTGTCAAAATAGTATTATCTCTGTAGACGGAGTATAAGTACTAATGTTGTCATCATCATCATCATTTCAGCCGAAAGACGTCCACTAGACGCTGGACATAAGCCTCCCCCAACTGGGGGGGGTTTGCCATAATCGCCACGCTTGGCAGGAGGGTTGGCGATCGCAGTATGGTGTTAAAAATGCATAGAGAACGCTGCTGCCCATTCTCTAGGAAGTCCCTTAGTCGCCTTTTACGACACCCATGGGAGGAAATAGGATGGTGCTACTCTTTACGTCCGGCACCACACGGTACCCTTACTAATGTTGTAAGCGTGTCAAATTTTCTTATCATTTACTGCAGTAAGATATGACATTTTTAGCGTTCCGCGTAAACCGTATCTAATAAGTAGCGATAATGTAGAACAATCCCCGAAAATTTCTCGTGTTATGGGCAATAAAAAATTAAAGGTGCTCGGTGGAGGAGAAAAATGTTTAAAGGGAATGGGAGAAAGCTGTCAGCTGTCGACGTGACTCAATTCTGTGGAGTAATTGCATAACACACTAACAAAAGCAATGGCTTTTATTTTGACAGTTCAATCACATTCATTGCGTTATTGAGTAGACAAATTTTTCGAGCATATGAAGCAATGTATAGCAATGGAAGTATTACAATATATTACTTTAATTATTGTGAATACAAGTACTATGTGGGTCATTTGTTTTCTTTAAGATTATCTCTTTTTCCTCTTTCTCAAGTAGTTTTAATGATGGTCTGGTATTTTGAGTACTTTATGCGGCCTACCCAAATGTCCTTTCTTTGGCATTGTTCGTCGAGTCGTTGAGCTCCTTAAATCCTGAGTTGAGCTACACGTTTACTGACAAATGCTTGCACTGACTGGACAGGTCCACTCAAAATTGTGTGGTTCTTTCCTCAAAAGACCATTTCAGACACGGATCTACATGGTCCTCACATGATCTGACCAAGATTATGTCTGGGGTTTAAAAGAGACTTTGACGCCTGAGTTTGTTTCTTCATTTCTTCTCAGGGGTAGTCAGATAGGAAATGTCGACTTCACCAACCTTGTTTTTATATTTTTTATATTACGTGTAAAAGTGATTCCGATATCCTATTTATAGAATAAACGATTTCATTTCATTTCATTTGGATTAGGAATGTCCTTCAAAATCATTCAGATTGTGATTGATAGTCTGTAGGGTGCTGGTCGAAGCTTTTATAAAATACGCTTTCACTGCCGTGATAAATAAATGTCTTAAGAGCGTTGTCACCGGTCCACTAGTGCAACTCCTTTATTAAAAACATAAATTAACTCGTGACTGAGAAGGAATTATGAAAAACGGCTCAGTCAACTATCTCGGTAAATGTCTCTAGAATTTTCTAATACCTTTTATAAAGTTTCATATTGAGACACGAAGCAACAAAATACGATCTAGAGGAATGTGGGCGTTTTTGTTTAGATCGAATTGAATCAATTTTTGTCACTACATAAGTACTTATATTGTAACAATATCACCATGGGAAATGTTAATTAACGCGAGACTGATATGACAGCTATAAATAAACATTGGAAAATATAATATCAAAGTAGAGCACAAAATACAGCTCGGTCTGCCAATTTATACATGTAATGGTTTTTAATATGTATGACGACTAGAGCCAACGGATACAAAACCTGTCTGAAATTATACTTATTATGATAATTGATCTCAATTATTACGATTAGCAAATACGATAATGACAATCTGCAACTAGCATTGGATTACTAGACGAGGATATCCTTGAACATAATAAAAGCAGGTATAATGAGAAGCAGATAGATTTCCAAATATTCATACCCAGTTGCCCAGATTCATATAGTTTTATTGAATTGGAATTTTGATAAGTATTGACTTTAATATCACAAACTCAACAACAAACCAACATTTATGTTTTGCAGTGCCCTGACAGGGTTCATGTACAATAACCGACAGTAATCTATTGTAAAATGTGTGATGTGCATGAGAGAAAATAAATAAATAATGTAATGAATATTTTTGAACTTACAATGCACATTTGATTTCCAATTCACTTTAGACATTGGCAGAATAGTCAACATCGGCTTTGCTTTCCATAATAAAAAATAAAAAATAGAATATAATAAAATGTTTGAACTGTCAAAATGTTCCTCCCCGACCCTTGACTGTAAGTGAAGCGCCAGCACGCGTTTTAGCTGAGCAGCATGTAATCCAAAACCCCCACGATAATAATCAAAACACTGATTTTATCCAGCCACCGTCGGTCCCTTGCCACCCTCCCTCCGACTCAGCTGCCCTAAGCCGAGGTTCGTACTCCACAGGGGGTGCCCTTAGCGAGCAGCAGTCGTTTAGTTTATAGTTTTTACGCCCTGGCTGGAGGCATTAAGTTTCGTTAGGAGCTTAAGGTAGCCACAGGAAAGTCCGGTTAAAGAGTCGGAACCTTAGTGGTTACACTCTGAGATGCCCTAGATAAAAAAAAAAAAATGTCAAAATGACATTGACATTGTAGCTGTGTTACGCAATTACACGTAGGATTAACCCTATTGCTTACGAACGTGTAATGGCATTATGCCAAGTGCCAAATGTCAAAGACTTCACACATGACATTTAAAAAGAGTTGGATAGAAAATGCTGTCACCCCCACAAAGATGAAAGAGTCATACATTATGCATTTTAGCAACCCTTTTAAACCGCTTCTTACCCTCGGGAGGCAAGTTGGATAATATTAGCATTGTAAGCAAAAAGTAGAAGTTTTGTTTTTCATTCCGTCTTGCTCGTTAGAAAGAGAAAACGTCGTGCCATCCCGTTCAGGCCAGATTAAAAAAGTTTAGATTATCTGCTCCTTCCTTTATGTCTGTTGCAGGAAGGCTTTGACTATTCTGACTTGTACATGAAATGGAAAATTGTTTATTCTTACAATAATTTAGCAGCGCGTCGTCTGTAAAATGGACAATTTTTTATGATATTTCAGTGTTTAAACGAAAAAGGTTTTAAGTTTACTCAATCAAAATCAAAATATTTTATTTCACATAAACCTACATGGGAACATTATGAAACGTCAGAAGCTAGGTTCACACTATTTACTGTCCGAAAATGACCTTTATTATTTCCCTACTTAAGTACATATATAACCCGCTGTGTGTACTGGCACATAACACTCATCCTTGTAATTACATAAAACGTGACAATACATAACATTAACGTGTTGATTTCCACACATGATACTAACTTTCCTTCATTAAAACTCGCAGAGTTATAACAAATTTAAGCGGATTTTCGTTCAACATGGAGGAAAGAATCCATAATGGAAATAACCGACTTTTAATGATTTTATACTGAAAATCACGTCTAAACGAGTAGAGTTAATGATTTGGAAAAAATATATGTTAAATTAGAGCATTTTCTTCATAACTTATTATATGAATATTTTAGATTATGTTTATATTACATAGTGAAAATAATTTGTAAAGTTATGTCTAACGCGGATAAAAAACTGAGAATCACGCAAGAATATCTATCAAGCGTATTTTTCTGAAACCTTCACTTTTTTAAAGATAATTTAATTATTGATCTTTTAGTATACGTATTTGTTCATTTGATATATCACACGGTACAGTATGCCAATTTTTCTTTTAAAAATTTTCTATTTTAAAAATTCTTTTATTTTCGTTATACGTTCGTGTTTGGGTCACAGAAATTCATAATGTGTACCAAATTTCAACTTAATCGTTCCAATAGATTCGGAGAAAACTGGCTGTGACAGACAGACAGACACACGAGTGATGCTATAAGGGTTTCGTTTTTCATTTGGACGTACGGAACCCTAAAAAGATAAAAAACAAATGATATGATGACTCTTTTTGGAGTCAACGACCGCTGCTCATGTAGTTGCTAAGCGCAACTGTTCGCCATGAGACTGTGTTCGATCGGAGCTGGGCAGTGTTATTGGGTTTTTTACTAGGTAACTTTTTGTAGCAGAATTAGCAGCCCAGAATCTGAATTAATCACAAAAGGCTCGCCCCCTATTACATACGACTTAAAATTATAACTGGGTGTTCTACATCACTGCCTACTCTACGAGGAAAACAGGCATGATATTTTGTTATGTGTATTTTATTAAGCTCTGTGTTGCAACACATGATGCGTCATATTGAACCAATATCTTGTAGATAAATGGGGCAACGTAGTCTTCCATGCCCCAAATGCATGCGAACTTGACATTAGGTTAATTTCTACAAGTGGCCATAGAGTATAGAGTAATACATCGTTCTACTTTTAAATACCTTGACACATTTGTTTTTCCAAGATTACTGTTAGTTTAATGTTACTGACACACATTGTTTTAATTTAATTACAAGTGTGACAAAGATAAAATATTTTCTACCTTTTCTTAATGTTATTTTGTACCTAAACCACATAATAGCTAGTCAGTCTCAAAAAGATTTAGGTATACATCGACAAGAATACATTGAATTGTCTACATTTGTATTGATACAGAATTATGCAACAAATAAATGTAGACAATCATATGATTTCTTGTCGATGTAGGCATAGGTACAGTCGCCAACACGTCAGGTTATACGAAACTCAAAACGATTTTAAACCTTAATTTGATGGTTATGTTCAAAATCGAATGAGAAAATTTGACAGTTTGCGGTACCTTGATGTGCTGGCGACTGTACATACGGCTAATTTCCAATATAAGCTGATCTGGCATTGTATAGGATTTCCGTACAAGAAGAGGTCAGCTTATACTGGAAATTTATTGTTCGATATGTACCCGTGTGTACATATTTTTGAGGTAGACAGACTGTGTAGCATTGAGCACTTTAGACATGGTATGTCATGTCTGTATTTTAATTCTTATGCGCTTAGAATTTTTTTAAACACATTTGACCGTCTACAAATTGAGTCGCAATAAATTTTTATTACGTGTCCACGTCGTGTGATGTAATCTTTATTTTGCAAGTGGCTTTGTTATTTCTTTGTCTTGGCTTGTAATTATATTATAATATTACGCCAGTATTCCTTGGAGGGTTAGGCAGAGGTGTAACTGTACATCCACATTTCGCCAGGTAGGGGTTATTCAAGTATGTATTACGTTAGCACCAGGTGGAGGGGTCTATGCTTTGATTATTTTTGATGACATCGAGGACTGGATGGTGATTACATCAGCATATTTATTTATTTACTTTTCAGATTTTTCTGCAAAATTTAATTGATTTTGATTTCAACAAAGATGGCAACCCCATGTTCAGGGATTCCCCGAAATAATTGTGATTGTTTTCTCGTTCTCACGCGGTGTTTTATGGTTAGAAAGAACCGAAATAGGGAAATAACTTAAAAGGGCATTCAATTTATTACTTTTATTTATTTCTTCTTTCTTTTTTTCTTTATTTTTAACAACGTTGTTCCACACTAGGAATTTCTCCTGTATTGTGGGTGCGTTTAAAAACATTTAAACTCACATACACAAACAGCCAACACCGCAAACAACAAACAAACTTGGCCGGATTCACGGTGAGATTTTCACAGAATAGATCGGCTGAACAGATAAAAAAAAAACCGTCCAAGTGCGTGTCGGACCACACACAATGAGGGTTCCGTAGTTGGGATGAATTTAACCCAAGAACAAACTTAACATTGTAGTTGAAAAAAAAAAAAAAAAAACTACTTACTAGATTTCGTTCAAACCAATTTTCGGTGGAACTTTATATGGTAATTGTACATCATAATTATATTTTTTTTTAGTTTTATCATTCTCTTATTTTAGAAGCTACGGGGGGGGGGGGACACATTTTACCACTTTGGAAGTGTCTCTCGCGCAAACTATTTAGTTTAGAAAAAAATGATATTAGAAACCTCAATATCAGACCCCACACGTATGGGTTTGATGAAAAAAATTTTTGTTGAGTTTCAGTTCTGAGTATGGGGAACCCCCAAAATGTATTGTTTTTTTTCTTTCTATTTTTGTGTGAAAATCTTAATGCGGTTCACAGAATACACTTACTAAGTTTCAACAGTAGTTCTTATAGTTTCGGAAAAAAGTGGCTGTGACATACGGACGGACAGACAGACAGACATGACGAATCCATAAGGGTTCCGTTTTTTGCCATTTGGCTACGGAACCCTAAAAATACCAATGCTTACGGTAAGCATAGGAGGGTATGAGATTTGCTTACTTTTTTTTGCTGACAAGGGGATACTTGAATCGCCCCCTATGTTTAAATCCCATATAACAGGGGGCGACCCTATTGCCATCAACAACTAATCATACAAATCCAGAATCCGGGCTGCCAGCCTGCCACTGAGAAATTCCAGATGGAAAAACCCATTAACACTGCCCGACCTAGCGATCGAATTCAGGACCTCATGCTCAGCAGTAGCTCAGCTTGGGACCACTAGACCAACGAGGCATTCCGGAGATACTTATAGGTATAAGTACTTGAGAAACTATTTTAGGATGAGGTTTGATTGCCTCCAAAGCCAGTTACGGAATTTATTGATGAGAACCAAAACAAAGGAAAATCTACGTTTAGTTTCCAATAGAAACGTTGGCAATTGAAATATCTTTCAGTATCTAAATAGCGTTTAATGTTAACAAGAAAATAGGGCACAGGTGCGAATGTATTCGTCCAATTCTCAAGGATTTACGCAATATTCGCGTAGATTTATGTCAGAACAATCCGTTAGCAGTAAATTTTCTGAGAGCACGGTGGACGTTTCATTTTTTTCTTCTATATTTATGACTATAATTTTGTTGCCTTCAAAAATTCCCATAAATCCTGTGATCAGTTTAGGTCGTCGTTGACTTCAGATAATTCGCTTTCCGTAATATGTAGTCAATCAAATCAAGAACGTCTGGGACAGACGGACAAGAAAGTGATCTTATACATAATGGTTAACAAGAAACCCTTATAGTTTCGCCATGTCCGTCTGTCTGTGCGTGGCTTAGCTAGAGAAGTACTAATAATGTAATTTGGCATGGGTATACATGTTAATGACAAGGTGATAAAATAAAATCTTGGAAAATAATGTTTGGTACTGACCTCCCTTGCACGTAAAGCGGCACTGATATTTTTTTTTCTCTTCTATCTCATGATGTGGGATATCGTTGTAAAGGCCGTACAAAAATATTGTGGGTCAGTCAAACCATTTTTCGATTCAGGGTCCACAGGGACACAAAGACACCGCGTACCGCGCGACGAGCGCTCTCTTTGTGTCGCGTCGCGTGTCGCGCCTGTTTGTAGGAGAGCCTTTAAAGTGCCATTTTTTGTTAGAGTCAAGTGTCAATGCCAGCTTAATGGTTGTTTAAGGATATATGAAAAAAATCACAGCAGTAGTATATACAGGGTTACTTGTAATTTTGTACATCCGTCAGGAGCTGATAGGGGGGCCAGAATGCAACAAATTGAACCTCCCATATGTATGGCCGAAATTCAATATTTTTCGATATATTTGAATTTTAAGGGTTTTTCGATATTTACCCAAAATTTCAAATTTAATTGCAAATAAAATAAATATAAATAAAATATAATAAATTAATTTGTAAAGTTATGTCTAACGCGGATGAAAATCTGAAAATCACGCAAAATCTACCAAGCGTATTTTTCTGAAACCTTCAGCTTTTAAAGATAATTTAATTATTGATCTCATAGTATACGTGTTTTTTTTTTAAATACGTTTTGTTTTATGTATAGTCAATTAATAATGCGTCTTATTTGGGACGGCGCTCCTGGATGGGCGAGTCCTATTACTGGCTGGACGTACGACGCATTGCGTGAGCTCAGTACAGAACACGCAAGCTAACCACTCAAGGTCACTGGCATATTATTATATCTGCGTCTTAATGTTTATAGGTTAAATTCGCAAATGTTATCTAAACAATAGCCAATGTAGCGTGCTGATCGTTGGTCGATCATACTTCTGAACGGTAACGGACCTTAATCGCATACAAATGAGTTTTTAATTCAAGTTTCATGTTGTTGCAAAAACTGTACCGTATTATAGATATAAAGTGCCGATATTGTTTGTAGCTTAAGGCCGCTTGTACACGATACGAAAATTCACCGTGTCTGCTGCAGACAAGACAAACATGAACCTGTACACGATAATATTATTTTCGGGCAGTCGTGTGTAGGGTATGGTAGGCTACTCTAGTCAAGTCTGTTATTAATTTGCGATTATTTGTGATTGAAGATCACGTCCAAGCGTTAAACGTACACTAACAACCTAAGCCACCTACCCCGCTCCTCCTTAGACCGCAGCAACACAGAGTGTGTTTTATAGAATTATAGCTATGAGATTGATTAAACATTTCCTATGAAAATGGGTAACTTTGTTTTTTTTTTTTTTTTCTATCGAGCAAAGTTAATCTAATCATGTTATTAAAAGCAATTGCATGTCCGCCAGATCCTTAAATAAGTTTTTTTTTTTCGGAATTTTATAACCCTGTATACTGTTTCCCATGGATTCAAAAAATTTGTAAGCGCGGTCCCTGTTCGATCAGACCGCCTTAAGAAAATAAATGAGTAAATAGTGGTACTGAACGAAGAATGAACGAAAAGTAAACGACGTAGATACCTATACCCAAAGTCTCAAATTCAGATAATTTATGTAAACAAAGGGGATAACATAACAAAAAAAATATCTTCGTAATGGTAATTCACATAAAATGGCGAAAAAAGAGGTTACATTTTCTTTTAAGTACTGATTTTAAGAAATAATAATCAACAAATAATCATACCGTAATTATTTTTATAAATTTCCGGTTTTAAACAAAATTATTAAAAAAAAGGTGATTTTCTGGTATAAAATATTTTATGATACTGGTAACAATGCAGGAGATCCAAACACTTTCAAATGTTTTACATCTTCAACAACACTAATATTACAACTCTCATTCATAGATTCATATTGTAAGTAGCATATCTAGCCACATTTTGGATGAAAACGGCAGTAAACTGTGTCGAGTGGAAATCGATTTTGGGAGGCCTATGTCTAGCACTGGACTTAAAAGGGCTGATTATGACGATCATATGCCGTGTCTCAGACATACTACACAATACATTGTTTGGCAACGGTATTTTGTTTGCATAGTTTTTATAATTAATTCACTTTAATTTTAGCGATGACTACTTACAAAAAAAGAATATGATAAAATGTTTTGCACCACTGTCCTGTCATTTTGACAGTGACATTTCTTGACATTACTTTGTTTACATAAATTATCTGAATTAGAGACTTTGGGTATAGGTAACTAAGCCAATGCTTAGCTGTGGATGGAAAAGCGCGGGAATTATTTGCCATTACATTTTCAGATAGTCTGAAGCTGAAACCCTGAACAGATTTGCAAATTATTTATTTATTTATTTGCTTACATGTTAAACACTGGTTAGTAGGCATGCATTGAAATTTCATGACACAGTATTAAGACATGCACCCTGTAAGGGCACTGCAAATGTTTCCTATCAAATTATTGTATTACATAATATGTTACTGATTCTAATTATTAAAATTATTCATTACATTATATTATACTAAATATTAATCAATCATTTATTTAAGATTAAGCATTATTTTCATTTCAGTTTATTAGTAGTTTATTTCACATTTACGTCATGCATTATTACAAAGTCAATTTATTCACAATTTGTCATCTTTAAATTCTTCAACGGTAAGTAGCCTTTCTTTATTAACAGAGATTTTAACTGTTTCGAGAAAATTGAGTCATTTGGTAAGGATTTGAAACTTTCCGGTAATTTATTATTGGTTTATATATTTTATAAAAAAAAATCCGGCAAACGTGGTTTGTATTTTCTTGTTGAACTATCTTGGAGAGCGCATTTCATTACTTACCTACTTTAATTAATTAGGGAGTATTAATCCTCGCCAGATATCTTTTATCAAGCAAAAAAATCTTGGAAAATATTTTGCGATTTTCCATTAACTCAAACTCAAACTCAAAGCATTTATTTCAAATAAACCAATTACAGGCACTTTTGAATTGTCAAGGGGTCGGTCAGTCAGAAAGATGAAGCTAGTTGCGCATTCCAAAGCGTAGTAGGTTCCTATGGAGAAGCGTTCTTCTCCATAGGAACCTACTACAAGAAATTCCACGGACACTCTTTTAAAACAATAGTACATTATTGCAAAGGCCGGGAAATAGGCAATTGCAGGTCGAGTATTAGTACTTCACTAATACGAGACAGGCAATTGCCATTTCCGCCGAGGCATAAATAGTGCTTTTCTCAAAAAAAAAATGCAGGGAAATAAGACATATTTTCATGTATTTTTCACTTGCCATTTGGCGTCTGATCTTAAATCTGGTGGAGTACAATCAATCTCCATTTCACTCTCTGAATCGTGAGAATTAATTTTAATTAAATTTATATTTATTATGTATGTAATTAACAAATCAAGACGAGTTTTCAGCTTTGCCGCCAATTTTCTATTTGTCATCTGTGCCGAAAGGCAAACGCATTTATGGCTATACAGCCACGTGAACGCAATTTGTGCTAAGCAAAGAGACGTACTTTGGTATGCCAAGAATGATAAGAGATCCAATCAAAGAGTATTTATTAACCTCAGCATGCCATTTCATACAACATTGCTGGAGCGTTGTAATGTTTGGAACATTACAACGCTCCAGCAATGGATTTGATTTTCTTTGTCCGTAAATTAGATACTTCGCGTGTTCTTTTTTCGAAAATAATGACAATATTTCCATGCATGTTTGAGAAAAATATTGTTACAAAATATGGGTTACATTATTCATGTTGAAGTTATACATGTGAGAAGTTATAAATTATATTCTTTTCAGATTTGGTCATCATCTGCCTATCCTTTTGCAGCTGAATACAAGTACTTTACATGGAGCGACCACCTATCTGACCTCCACAACCCAGTTACTGGGTAATACGATACCCCTTGATAAGACTGGTTGTCAGACTTTCGGGCTTCTGACTACCCGTAACGACTGTCAAAGATCCACGAATGACAGCCGGGACCAATGGCTTAACGTGATTTCCGAGGCACGGAGGGGTCTCGGTATGTAAAGATGGTCACCCATCCACGGACCAACCGCGGCAAGTGTAGGTTAACCTGATCGATCGACCCGCACGGCTGTTGTTTCTTAGCCACGGGCCCCATCATTTGTTTTCAATACCAATATTTTTGCAAATCTACTGTTAAATGCGGAAATACTACTAAGTACTATTAGTCGGTGTATTCGTTATGACCTTGACACGTGCCTAGCATGCGTAATGTCAAGTGTACCTACCTACTCGCGTCTACGACACGCTGGTCTTACGCCACGCCAAAACATACACACTGGGGGCCAAGTCTACTAATGTACAAACGTTGCAATGGTCTCTTCATTGTGAGTTTTTGACAGATTTGCCATACAAACACTGTCAAATACTCACAATGGCGAGACCATTGCAACGTTTGTAAATTAGTAGACTTAGGCCCCTGTAACACTGTTAGTCCACTGCACAACGCCAAAGGAACGTCAACGAGAAACGAGATTAGTGACGTCCCAGTGGTGGTGTGCGGTGGACACGCGGCCAAAGTAAATTTATGTATCGCTACTTCGGCGTGGTCATCTAACGCATCCGTCTTAAATTAAATAATGCGTTAATTAAATAAACTTGACAGGGGACTGGTGACTAGCGACAATCCCACAAGTTTCTTTCATTCATTTTGTTCTAGCACTATATAGCACTTGTCTTGAAAATGTGTCAATTTTGTTGTTTTTTGACAAATATGTCGCATTGTCATTTACATTAAAATAGGGCCAAGATTGAATGATCGTTAAATACAAAGTAATTTAAAAATATTAAGAAATGTTACAATTATAATGTTTCTTAAGTACTATTATAATAAATTCATATCTAGTGATTTAATTTTACAAAAGGGTTTTTTAAGACCATTTCGCTTTTTTTTTGTAATAAATTTTGTTAGGGGCAAAGCGAAACCTGATTTTTTGTCGTTTCTTTTTATCTATTATATCTCAAAGATGGAGACAATAAAGGACGCAGGGATTAAGACAAGAGCCCTTAGGTTGTAGTTGTTCGACAGAGAGCCCATTAGGTATACTTTCTCACAATATGTATAGTGTTGGATAGCCCAAAAATATACCCTCTTAATTAGACCCTTGACCCAGCTGCCTGGCGAAAGCCTCTTACGGTGTTAATCAAGGCTCTCTCGAGTATTAAGGTCGTCGTTCGACGTAAAAATTATTGCAGAGAATAGTTCCCATATATGACAGACGGATGTTGGTATTGCGTTATTAACA
The DNA here is from genome assembly GCA_947523025.1 of Dryobota labecula. Taxonomy (NCBI): domain Eukaryota; kingdom Metazoa; phylum Arthropoda; class Insecta; order Lepidoptera; family Noctuidae; genus Dryobota; species Dryobota labecula. The sequence goes on from OX383303.1 coordinate 16,011,976, forward strand.
TATCATAACATAACAGATATATCAAATAAAGTTATCTGAATCTGAAAACACTTTGCCTGACCCGGGAATCGGACCCAGGACCTCATGCTCAGCAATAGCGTTTTAGACCACTAGACTAACGAGGCTAGTTGGTCTAGTATAGTTATTAAAGCAATGTATAAACCTGTATGAATATTAAGAAGACTGCGGTACCCCGAGATAATTGATTGACCTATATTGCAATTTCATATCTGGCCCAAGTATTCAATTTTCCAGGATATTTGCAGTCTCGACTGTTAAGGTTACGTCTAGACCAGTATGTACCATCGTCATTGCTTAACATCAGGTGAGATAGAGGTCAAACAATTTTTTTAAACCTATACATAAAATATATATGAAAAAAAAAAATACTTTATACTACTATACAAACTCAAACTCAAACCCAAATCATTTATTTCAATTGAACCATTTACAGGCACTTTTGAATAGGGATGTGTTCTAGGTAAAAACAAAAAGAAAAACTATTTAGTCCGTCAATCAGATAATAAAACATATTAGACACATATTTTTTGCTTTAATAAAAAAATACTTAGATAAAACAAATTAAACTTGGGGAGTGGGGGTTCGTTACGTCACAGCTGCGTATAAAATCTTCTGATAAGTGACGTCATGCCACATTTGAACTCAATGTATCGCCGTAATGTTATGATTACGTAAAAAAATAAAAAAATACGTGTCCAATATTTTCTAATAATCTAAATGACGGACAAAAAATATTTTTTAGTCGTCACCCCTATTGTTAAGGAGTCAGTCAGTAAGAAAAATGAAGCTACATGCCCATTCCAAAGCGTAGTAGGTACCTACCTATTGAGAAGGACGGGCAAGAAACTCCATGGACACTATATTAAATTAAATTGCTACAAAAATATCAGTATTTAGTGTTGAATTTATAACTTTAAGTGAAAACGATGTAAAAATAAAAACGTACACGTTAAAAGCGTCCAGAAAATGGTAAGTATAATCTGTATAATTCCAGACATAACGTGGATGGCATAACGTAAGCTAAATCGTGTCGTTTCTAAAGAATCCAAAACATTTGCCGCCTACGATCTCTTCAAAAGGCATGAATCAGTTAATTTACATTTATTACGACGAAGTAAAATAACTGTGTGTGTGTGTTTACTCTGAACTGATAGTAAAATTGGAATTACAGACTAGGAACTTACCAAGAACATAAGCAAGTAGGTAGGTTGAAGTAATGCCCGTTTTCATTAACACTAAGAAATACCTAAATGAACGCCTAAATATTATTACATGCACTGTCGAATTTTGTTCGTGTTGCGTCGAAAATTCGATAGTGTGTTTTGGTTTGGGCACAAATTTCAATGTAACCTATACTCCGTTTAACATAAGACATTAAGGCCTAAGGCCTGTGTTCACCAACATTCAAACCACCGGTTAGGTATTTAAACAGTGGATTTATGTCAAATTTCCTAAGTAAAGAACTGATTTAGGCCTGTGTTCACCAACATTCTAACCACCGGTTAGATATTTAAACAGTTGGTTTATGTCAAATTTCCTATGAAATTTTGAGTAAACAACTGATTAAATATCTAAACAGTTGATTTAAATGTTGGTGAACACAGGCCTAAATATCTAAACAGTTGATTTAAATGTTGGTGAACACAGGCCTTAGGCCTGTGTTCACCAACATTCTAACCACCGGTTAGGTATTTAAACAGTTGGTTTATGTCAAATTTCCTATGAAATTTTGAGTAAACAACTGATTAAATATCTAAACAGTTGATTTAAATGTTGGTGAACACAGGCCTTAAATAAACCTTTTTTAACATTCGTTCAGCCGATTTTGACTTTTATTGCGTTGGTGGCATGACAAATGGCAGCTGCAGTAAACAGTTGGTATTGTAACCACTTTTTTGCTTTTAATGCCATCCTTATGCCTACGGCATAGAAGTCAAAATCGGTTGATCGGACTGTAAAAAGGTTATTTCAAATGGAGTATAGTTTTGGTGAAAACGGGTACAATCTTTTTACAGAAAACGGTTCCATAATAAAGTTACTTATTAGATACGAAAATACCGATAAAAACAATATTTCCAAGAACCTTTCCCAAATTAATTAATGTATCTATACCCCGTCTTAAATTCTGATAATTTATGTAAACAAAGGGGATAACATAACAAAAAAATATCTTCGTAATGGTAATTCTAATAAAATTGCGAAAAAAGAGGTTCCATTTTCTTTTAAGTACTGATTTTAAGAAATAATAATTAAAAAATAATCATACCGTAATTAATTTTATAAATTTTCGGTTTTAAATAAAGTTATTAATAAAAGGAGATTTTGTGGTAAGTATAAAATATTTTATGGTAATGGTAACAATGCAGGAGATACAAAAATTTTCAAATTTTTTACATCTTCATTAACACTAATATTACAACTCTCATAAATAGATTCATATTGTAAGTAGCATATCTAGTCACATTTTGGATGAAAGCGGCTGTAAACTGTTTCAATAGGAAATCGATTTTGGGAGGCCTACGTCTAGCACTGGGCTTAAAAGGGTTGATTATAACGATCATAAATACCGTGTCTCCGACACACTACACAAAACATTGTTTGGCAACGGTATTTTTTTTTGCATAGTTCTTATAATTAATGCACTTTAATTTTATCGATGATTATTTACGAAAACATTTAATGATAAAATGTTTTGCACCACTGTCCTGTCATTTTTGACAGTGACATTTCTTGACATTACTTTGTTTACATAAATTATCTGAATTAGAGACATCGGGTATAGACCCTTTTTTATTTATTATTTTCGGGTGGGAAATTATCAAGTAACTTCTCCCGCTGTGGTCGGAGCGGGAGGGCGTGTCAGACTTTTACTGACTAAAACTCACCCGTGCTCTTTCAGTTGCCTGTACAGTTAACGTGTTCATTTTAGTCGTTACAACAGCAATTTTCACAAAAGACCTAAAACGGCTACTTTTTATTTTGGGCGGAAAAAGTTTTTCGGGCTTACAGTGATTTATTATACCTACACTTTCGGAAATTAATAAAGTGCTATTGGTACTTGTTGAAAGGCCTACACTGGTGCCGATTCCCTTGTTCACAAACTAAACTAAGTGTGCATCTTTTTCTTTATATTTCAGTAGAAAAAGGACAGAAGATATATTTTAGTTTAGTCCTGTCAAATTAATCAGCGCTTGATGTAAATTGACGTAATTTTAGTCGGCAAGTTTTTAATCACGTCTAAACTTGTATGGAGTAGTGACAGGCGCTGATTAATTTGACAGAACTAAACTAAAATGTATCTTCTGTCCTTTTCTTAATGAAATAGAGGGGAAAAGATGCACTGAACTTAAATTTAGTTTAGTTTGTGAACAAGGGAATCGGCACCACTGTCCTCCCATATCTATTACCACTGTTATTTGAAAATATTGTAAAAGACAATTATTTTTTAAAGAGTAACCGTGGAGTTTCTTGCCGGCTCTTCTCCATAGGAAACGACCAATTAGCAATTACCAATTAGAACCGTGCAGCTTCTGACGTTTCATAAGTGCTCATGTAGGTTTATGTGAAATAAAATATTTTGATTTTGATTCTGAATTAGTACCTACATTGAGTCTTGATATATTTTAGTTAGGTTGAAATAACACTGGGTAACTTCATTATTCTTCCAAAAAAATTAAGTTATATTACATATCCCTTTGAGAAAGAAGTCGACAGGAGGATCCGGTTGGGCTGGGCAGCGTTTGGAAAACTCCGTTAAGTCTTTTCATCGCCTATACCGCAATGTTTGAAGACTAAGATCTTTAGCGTCCTGCCCATTATGACATACGGTGCCGAAACGTGGACACTGACAGTCGGGCTGGTACACAAATTTAAAGTCACTCAGCGCGCTATGGAGCGGGCTATGCTCGGAGTTTCTTTGAAGGATAAAATCAGGAATAAAATTATCCGGAAGAGAACCGGAGTTACCGACATAGCTTGCAGAGTAAGCAAGCTGAAGTGGCAATGGGCTGGACATGTTTGTCGAAGGACCGATGGCCGGTGGAACAGACGAGTCCTGGAGTGGAGACCGCGTATCGGCAAGCGTAGTGTGGGACGCCCCCCAGCTAGATGGACCGACCACCTTTAAAAGGTGGCTGGGATAGACTGGATGCGGAAGGCGGCGGACAGGGTGTTGTGGCGCAGCATGGGAGAGGCCTATGTTCAGCCTATGTTCAGCAGTGGACTGCGATAGGCTCAGTTGGCTTCGTAAAAAACGAAGGCAAACATTGTGAAGAAACCGATGCCTGTGAGATATTTCTCGACGGTATGAGTAGCCAATTCAGAGGCCAATGGGCGACATAAAAACTCTGACACTAGGTAAGTCACTAACCACACAAAAAGAAGAGAAGATTACATATTTTTAATCTGTGAATAGCGGAAGGTTTAATTTTATATCAATTATCACAGCGTTAAGTCCGACTTCTCCATCGATTATTGTAACTGACAAAAACCGTCCAAGTGCGTTTCGGCCCACGCACAATGAAAGATTCCGTAGTTGGGATGAATATATCCCAAGAACAAACTTAACATTGTAGCTGAAAAACATATTCTACGATACATTCCAACTGCAAAAGTAACTTTGTATGCACAATATTTAGAGAGTTACCATGTTATTTTAAGACCGTAGACTTCTTATAGGTTTTCCTGTCCGCCTGGTTTTTCATCTATTTTCTTTAATAAATTTAAAACTAATAATTTTAAAATTATAATATAATAACATACCTATTTGAAATTCTCATAACAAGATCTATCATTTGATATGTCACACGGTACAGTTTGCTTTAAACTTGTACAATTACAGGTTTCTATTAATTTTTCGTGCCTTTATATCACCAACAATCTTTCACCAAAGAACGTAGAAAAACAAAATCAGTTTCCACTAAAACAAATGCCGTATGATACACACCTAAACAAAATGCTCTCACTTTCATACGCGCATAACACAAAGTAGGTAGGTAAGTGTAAGTACATAAAAGGAACTCTTTCCCGACACACAATAATATATTACATTACAGTAAGTAATGACACGGCAGTTGGCACATCTGGCGGTGTTTCTAGGGAAATAAAATATACCTCTAACATTACCGACGCTGTTCATTGACAGGGTTTTACCATTAATTATGGGAAAAGTTGCTGAGAGCTCTATAAGCATGTTATGATTGAGCTATACACATAGTTATGTGTTATACTTATAATTTAATGTTTAATTACGAATGTCGACTTATTTTACTTAATAGGTTTATATCCAATTACAAATTAGAGGATTATATCCAAGACACAATATAAATATGGATCTATGAATATCCATATTTATACTGTGTCCAAGATAAGAATGCTTGGAAACATGCTGGTCCTGCTCCATAGGACAAATTCGAGTCTAGACAAAATCAAACTGGTTGCTAATTAAATTTCATAATTTAGAATTTTTATGAGATTAGTTTTATTTTCTGTGATTAGTTACTACTCACACACTGACTTATTATTTGTTTAAATTTGAGGAAAATCATCAAAATGTATTTAATTTATCTGTCATTACTTCACTTTTCATTCTTTTTACCTATTGTGGTATAGTAATTTTATTCTAGGAACATCGTCTTCACATATAATTATTAATTAATGTACACAAAATATTGTTAACATTTTAAGAGTAAGTATGGAGTTTCTTGCCCACTCTTCTCCATAACTACCTTTTGGAACTAGAATCAATTATTTTGTTTTATAATTTTTGACGTTAAAAATTTGAATGCTCTACCATCAAGGCTGTAAAGTGACCTATACAAAGGTTTGAAAACATCCATAAACATAGTATCAACATCAACAAAGCTCCACGCATTGTGTTCCCGTTTACCTCTTTAACCTAATTTCTTTACTACGTATTTTATTCAAAAACGAGTAACGCAACTAATCTAATATCGGTCCCAATTAGTGAAATATGTTTGTTAGAACGTCTTAATACACGAACGCCTTCGCGTTGTCCGAAGGCGGAGGATTGCAAGGGCAGAGTGACCCGCCGCTCGCGACGGCCGCGGCGGGACTGACTCTCGGAGATTCCGAACCTCCGATCCTCCAGAGGCCTTATAAAATCCTATCGTTGATAGTAGAAGAATCCTTCCTTCCGAACTAATGCTGAGAACGGATTTACAGTTATTTGCGGGAAAATTTATTGGTGGGGAATGTAATGAATTACAATATTGATATGGGTTGTTTCGTCCTATTGAGCGAATGTATGAGAAATGTTCTAAAGATGTCTGCGATTTTCTTGGTAGCGCAATAAATCAAACGACGACGTTTCAGTCGGCAACAGTAGGTGTAGGTACCTACCTGTTTTATAGTTGCCAAGTTGGTTTTAAAATCTTACTGTACAATATTAATTTATCATTCAACAAGATTGAGTAAAAATTGAAAACTCAGACAGAACATTCGGAAAAATCTTTCAAGTACTCATAAATAAAACTATGGTAAGACCTGCTGTCTTGTATGGATCAGAATGTTGGGACTAAAAGTAATAAAAAATTATATAAACTTGATTGTTCAAAAGAGCATTACAGAATTAAAAAACAACACAAAAACTACATTCTTACAAATAAATCAAATTCTAATTCTAATTCTAAAATTGCACTAGCCTCCACGCTAGGATTTCTTGTGTCGTGGAGACTAATCTCCTTCGTCTTACAAGTGGATAAGGTACATAGTGGTTAGATATATACATAACATCGTACATAAGTGGCATCGATGACTGAAAAGTTGTGTGGGAATCGGTTGTTATGTGATGCAGGTTTCGGTTTCTCAAAATAAAAGAACGTTACAGTTCACTTAACATATTGAGAAAAGTAGGATAAAAATAAAAGTAAGTGCGATTCTCTGTGTTCACAATAAGAAAATTAAGAGTTTAAGGTGACAATCGGTGCTGTTAGTGTTGTTTTCTAACGTGTTCTTCTAGGGCTTTTTTAAATTTATAAATGGTGTCACTATTGGTTACATCATCAGGTAGTTTATTATAGAATTTTGCTCCCTCGTACAGTATATTTTTCTTCCGTAGTTCTGGATGGTCTTAATTCTAGTTTGTCTCGTCGTCTTGCGTTGTATAAGTTTTCTTTTTAAAGTTTAATTGTGAATGTGTGCCTTTTGTTATGATTTTATGTATTAGAGTGCATGTTTTTTAGTATGTATAATTGGTTAATTTTAAGTATTTTTGTATCATTGTAAATTTTGGTGGTTGGTGTTAAGTAGTCATAGTTATAAAGTGCTTTTATTGCTTTATTTTGCAGAAAAGTTTTAAGTTTTGAGTATCAATTTGGATAGCTATAAGAGTAGGGGGAGATTAAAGAAAAGATGTGAAAGATGATATGGCTAGAAAGGGAGTGATTACCGAGATGACGACTAATATATAATAGAAGTATGAAAGAAAAAGACATGTTGCGCCGACCCCAAATAAATTGGGATAAGGGGAGGAGAATAATGATTACAAAGATAGAATATAAACTACAGTCGACCTTCTTCATACGAATTCAGGAGTACATAATATACAGCAAGCTATTACATTTTAATATTCCGAAGTATCGGCTCAACATCTTGATACATTAATTTAAAGATAAAGTTCCAGCAGCATCAGGCCTTTTGTACACATTTTTTCTTTCCGTGAAAAACTTCGGTTTATTCGGCGTGTGAAGGTAAAGAGGTATGAGGAACAGGTTGTAAAGTTCACTCATCCTTCATAGAAAAGGGAGGATCCTCTGACCAGACGGGTGTCGTGTCTGGTGGGCCTGCCCGCGACGGTTGATGTCAGGATGTTGTATATATGCTAGTCGCGCGGTAAACTCTGATTGCGCGATGCAGGATTTGTGACGCATCAAAGACCTGTTTGATGCGTAGTTCGCATGTGTAGATGCCGCCACAGAGGCACGGTCGTCAGTGTTGTATGTATGGAACATTATGGGAGCTTGTTGACAGGCATGTTTTTTCTACGGCGCGGTTTATTCGCCGTGTGTAGATATTATTCAGTGTTGTATGGATCATTATGGAAGCTTATTGACAGACATGTTTTTTCTAAGGCGTGGTTTATTAGCCGTGTGTAGGCATATTCGTCAGTGTTGTATGCATCACTATGGAAACTTGTTGACAGACACGTTTTTTCTACGGCGCGGTGCATTCGCCGTGTGTAGGCATGTTTGTCAGTGTTATATGGATCACTATGGGAGCTTGTTGACAGACGCTTTTTTTCTACGGCGCGGTTTATACGCCGCACAGTGGGCTGAAACGGGCCGGTAAAGGACTTAGCATTAAAAAAAAAAAGTTTATTTTTCTGACATTTTAAATATTGTGTTGGATTTATCTATCGATTATAAGTAATTATTTATATGAGGGTCGTTCAGATAACTTAGTATTTTCGGAGTTATAAATATCCAAAGTAATTTTTGTATGAAGCAAAAGAAAAAAATGTGAAAATCTCGAAATTCTCAAATTTTCTCAAAGAATTGACTCTACGTATGCATAGTACGTATATTTTTCCTATTTTAGTGCCTATTCTCGGGTTGCGATTTTCTGCGATTTGGTCGCAATTTCAAATTTAATTTAATAATTTAATAATATGGAAATATATTACTGTCTTTTTCGTTAACATTTTTTCTTAAAGTATTGTATTGCCACTTGGTCAGCTTAAGTGATAAAAATAACCCTAAAGCCTCATCCGGAGAAAACACAGGTTTTGTTTCTTTAACAGATATGCACTTTTTAACTTTTTTTACGTCTTGGGGATTCTTTAGTAAATGTTCTAGTATTTTAGCAACCTCCTCATTCCCATCCGCTTTCAACTGCTCAAAATATGCATATTTTATTTCGTCCGAAGATAAATGAAAGTTTTCTGCACGTCTTTTTTTCTGTTTTGGCGCTAATTCACAAAAAGGTTTTCTTGGGCTTTGTTCGGTGGAGACACCGACAGAAACTTTTGATGGTGATACATACTGAGTTGATGTACTCGGTGCTGGTTGATCTTCATTACTGCCTATTAAACACTTAATAAAGTTTGGCCATATTATGTTTTCTTGTAACCATTCACTATTTTTAGTTCTGAATATATTTTCTTTACGATAAGCGTTTTCCCATCTTCTATTTAAATTAAAACAAAATTTTGCACAAAACAACTTTAAGGTCTTTTCGTGATCATCACTTAATTCGACTAAAGATTTAGACCTTATCTCACTACACAAACTGTCATTATTTTTAATACTGCCACTGTTTTTTAAAATAACGAAAAGATCAAGGTGTGTCACTAAATTTTCAAACATTTTCACAAATACAAAATAACAAATAAGTAAGTAATGAATGTGTGGGGGTAGTGCGTCTATTATGGTGGGTAATAGAACACTGAAGTACGTTTGAATGCAACCGAACATTCCGTAGATACCCTATCGTTGCACCAATCACGTTACGACACGTCATAACTTGTTGTTGCACTCGCGCACTCTTATCCCTTGATTCCCGGAAATAAGTCTCAAAACAAATTACGTCATACCTACCTATGGTGGTGGAAAATGTTGAACATTGTTTTTTTTTAAAGAACTAAGTAGGTATTGAGGTTTTCAGGCCGTTTAGTATACATTATTTTCAATTTCAATTTAATTGGAATAAATTGCTTAACTAAAATAACATGACTCTTCATACAAATTTGATATGGCTATATCTCCGAAAGTACTCGTTAAATTAATAAAAGTCAAAGAATAAAAACGTTTTAAATTTATGCCTAGATACCAAAAAAATACATTTGATCTCTTAAGACCCAACCTTGTAATCCCAGCCCACTGTGCGCCGTACCGTAACGAAACCGAGCCGTGTACAAAAGGCCTTATTTCCAAATGCAGGAAAATAACTTTGCGATTTTCAACTTACACGTAAGTAAAGGATGTTTATTTTAGAGGCGGAGAACTTCAAACTGAAATAACACACAGAAAAATGATTTTAATATCCATGAAATTGGGTTGATCTGAATTTTATGGCATTAATTATGATTTCGGGCATACTAGCCGTAGGGCTGGCGCGTACATGGCGTAATCTGGAGGTCAAATCACACACTATTCGCATTAAATCAGGCTGTATTCCGGCAATTATGCGTCGAATGTTGGCATCAAAGTGATCAATTCTTACCAGTTTATCGGCGTAGACATGCAACTTTACATATCCCCAGACAAAATAATGTAATGACGTTAAATCGCACGTACCAGGTTGTCAGATTTAGTGAAATTAGTCGTTCGTCAAATGTTTCCTGTAATGAAATAAGCCAATAAAAACTAAACCCCGACTACTGAAAAATCACGCTCTAAAAAGTATGAAACAAGAAAATATTCTCACCTAAAATTGTTATGTACAAACTATTCAATATTTATCGTCTATTAAATAAACAACTTACACGTAATATTTTTTGATGTATTTAATACAAATATCCATAGTGATGTTCAGACGATAACCGTGGTCGTATGCCACTTTGACCTAAAGCTTATGATCGCTTACTACTGTTAGAATGTATTGTTTTGTTATAGGGTAGGTGGCATACGACCACGGCTATCCTCTGTACCCCTCCTTTTTGCTTCGCCGTAGTCGGTTAAAACATTTAATTTTTCAGTAAATACGCCTTTTGCGTCAGCCGCGGCGGCCACATGCCCAAAATCATAATCAAACATTAATGTCATAAAATTATCTGCCAAATAAAGCTAATTTTATGGATATTAAAAAGATTTTTCTGTGTTTTATTTCAATTTAAAGTTCTCCACCTCTAAAAAACAACAGCCGTTATATAAAAATGCGAAAACCAGCGTTTTTCACTTTTAAGCACTTTTGAAACGACAAACGCAGTAGGTAGGTGCGCGAAATTATTATCTATCATTTTGGCAATAAAACCGCTGTGAGAATTTATGATTTAATTGATTTTCTGCCAACGGATATTAATATTGATGGACGATACAAGCCAATGCCTATTGAATTATATTGGAGAACGCTACGGTGTCCCACTTCGTACACGTAGGCGCGAATTACATTAATACCTAATACGAGTATGTAGTTCGTTGGACTGAATACAGCGTGAATGCAATATTCAGAAGGTATTAACCTATTCCATTTGCGCGTACAGGGATTAGGGCAAAGGGATACTTATAAGTTATGAAATATCATAGATAAAGTTTGCACTATATGGGATTATACTTACATACTGTACATAAACTCACGCTTTCATCCCTTGGGGCTAGGCAGAAACTATACACTGCAAAAATATTTAGCCTAACTACTTCGGCTATTTCAGGAATAATCAAAGTTTGACAAGACTTTATAAAAGTTAACTTGATTTAATAAAAGTGATACACAACAGGCAGCACAGGTTTTGGTTGCATGTTGCATAAAGTTATGTGGTCACTTTTTTGTGTTACATGTTGACGAAAGTTTGGATATGTATAAGTAAACATTTTTTTCAGTGTAGAACGCCACCTGCTACGCTCCTTTTAGCTTCGTTTACATTCATACATCTAGTCATACACGCAAGCCGGTTGCGATTGCTACGTACCTGACCTTTCTGAAGAACATCACCAATTAGGTCACTATATGTCTTCCCAAAACGCCCGCCCTTCACCACTTCCTAGTGCTTTAGCTGGGAAGAAGAAGTAGCGGAACAAACTCCCCAGCAGCACATTTGTCTGTTCAGTTAGAAGAACTTGATTCTATACAGTAATGGGTATGCAAAGTAATTAATGTAGGTACACGATACAACCATACCGAACGCGCGACAGTTTCTAGACTTCGTCACTGTCTGGTTCCCGTCGTCCGTGTGGTGCCGGACGTAAAGAATAGCACCACCCCATTTTCTCTGGTGGGTGTCGTAAAAGGTGACTAAGGGACTTACTGGAGAATGGGCAGCAGCGTTCTCTAGGCATTTTTAACACCATACTGCGATCACCAACCCGCCTGCCAAGCGTGGCGATTATGACAACCCCCCCCCCCCAATTGGGGGAGGGCTATGCTGAAATGAATGATGATGTCTTTCTAGGGCGACCTCTCCCGACGTTTCCACTTACATCTGCCTTGTAAATACCTTTTGTTAGACACCTGTCATTCATCCTCTCAACATGACCAAACCATCTTCTTCAACATCCAGACAAACCTATTGAGGTTTTTGTGATGTTTCTGTTAATACTCGTATTTTGTTTTAATCCTTAATTAATAAACAATAAAGAAATAAACTAAGCATACTGTTTTCAATCCATACTAAGTTATAAATGTGAAAGTGACTGTCTGTCTGTCTGTTACGTTTTCACGCCTAAACCGCTGAACGGATCGTCATGAAATGCACAGATATAGCCTAGGATATGGAGAAGGACATAGGCTACTTTTTATACTTTTTTATGCGATAACCGTCAACCACGCGGGCAAAAGCTAGTTTACTATACTTCATCACACTAATATTATAAAGGCGAAAGTTTGTGAGTGTGTGGGTTAGAAAGAAAAGAAAAAGAAAAGAAAGAAAAAACGTTTATTTGCGGTAAACATGACGCAACAAAAGAACACAACTCAAAAAAAAAATTAACAAATTGGGTAATGTTTGTCTCTTCTTCAAGCTCAAACGACTGGACCAATTTTGATAAAATGTTGTACGGAGGTAGCTGACACTCTGGATTAACATATAGCGTACTTTTAATGCCGACATTACCACGGGATCGACACTTATGCGGGTGAAACCGCGGGGCGCAGCTAGTTATTAATTTGCATATATGTATAAATGTAGGTACTCAATCACTTCATCACTACAAGACATCTCGCATCCATCATAGAATCCGTTTTTCAAATCTCATCTAGTTCAATCTAGAATCTTAGAAGATAGGTATTTTGTGGGTAGAACGAATTAACAAGATTGCTTGAGGTATTGCACTGTTTTGTAGAAAGAAATATGTCGACAATTAAACTCAAAGTATTTTCATTACATTGCGATCATGGTACACGTTTCAAATAGTTTGTAACCAATGAAATTTTTTCTCAGAACTACTTATTTGTAACTAGCCAAAAAGCTTGAAAATATATTGCCATACCTGTAACCGAAAAAAAGAAAAGTTTACATTTTCCTTTCATGGCTTTTCTGTCAAAGTTTTTCATGACAATCAGCCAGTTATTATGAAATAATTTTTACGTCACACCTGGCCATAATGTGAGTTTTACCGCACGCTACGCGTACAGTAAAACTCGCATTGTGGCCAGGTGAAGACGTAAAATTGTGTACTCACCACGGGCAGTAAAAAAGAAAGCCCGAAATCGCAGGTATTTGTGACCCGAGCCGCAGGCGAGGGTTGTAAATATGCGATAGGGGGACTTTTTTTTACAGCCCTTGGTAAGTAATGTACTATTTTAGGCCTTCCATATTACGAAAAAGCACGTAATTACCTGTAAGGACTTAAGAAAATACTGTTAATTAAATGCATTACATTAATTAAAAACTTAATTGAATGAAAAAAAAAAACGCGTGATAACAAAAGAGTCTTTAAGCCTATTATAGAAGTTACCCCACACAGAGCCTAATCTAGCTTTTATTCTGAAACAATGGGAACAATGTGTTTTCAGCCTTGACTTTCAGCTAACTAGCGTCTACGTTCAGTATGGCAATGTATGACTTTTGTGTGTAAAGTACGAGACGGATTTTCATAATTTACAGGCGAATCACCCAAATGAAACTAAACGCAGGGTATTATTCACCGAGATTCACAGGTGATCTTGCATTACAGTATGTATGGCTTCTATCTCAAAAACGGTTGAGCGCATGAAAATACGTTTAAAACAAAATCTGTTGCACAATTTGTATAATAGACGTTAACATCATTGGAGCTATAGAAACCTAGATAATCGCGAAAAGCCGTTTTTTGTGACCTTGAATATCTTACGAGGCAGACACGAGATTTTATGAGACTTGAGACAACTTTAGAACGCCAAAATGAAGTTGTATATGAGTTTTCAGCTCATTATCTCTCATTCCGAGGTTGACCTCTTTTCTTTGCTTAAGTGACTGGACTTTAGTAAGTATCTACCAAACTAAAATTGCTGAAAATATTAGCAAACATTTATTTACTATACCCGAAGTCTCAAATTCAGATCATTTATGTAAACAAAGGGGATACCATATCAAAAAAATATCTTCGTAATGGTAATTCACATAAAATGGCGAAAAAAAAGGTTCCATTTTCTTTTAACTACTGAATTTAAGAAATAATAATTAAAAAATAAACATACCGTAATTATTTTTATAAATTTTCGGTTTTAAACAAAGTTATTAAAAAAAAGTAGATTTTCTGGTATACAATATTTTATGATACTGGTAACAATGCAGGAGATCCAAACATTTTCACATTTTTTACATCTTCAAAAACACTAATATTACAACTCTCATTCATAGATTCATAATGTATGTAGCATATCTAGCCACATTTTGGATGCAAACGGCTGTAAACTGTTTCGAGTGGAAATCGATTTTGGGAGGCCTACGTCTAGCAGTGGACATAAAAGGGCTGATTATGACGATCATAGGCCGTGTCTCCGACACACTACATAAAACATTGTTTGGCAACGGTATTTTGTTTGCATAGTTCTTATAATTAATTCACTTTAATTTCATAGATGATTATTTAGAAAAACAAAAATGATAAAATATTTTGCACCACTGTCCTGTCATTTTGACAGTGACATTTTTTGACATTACTTTGTTTACATAAATTATCTGAATTAGAGACTTTGGGTATGGTGGCAAATTCTCAAAGCCTTCATTTTGTAAACTCCTTAATGAATATGACAGGAGTTTCCATAGACAAGCTGCTGATAGCCAGCTGAATAATCTGGAATAATGGCCCGCCTTGAGGGAACTAATTAAAATCAATTTAGCCGCAATCTCTGTGCCCTGGTTCCTAGCCGGCTATTATTATAATCTAGATATTCTAGGTCACAATAGAGCTTATTGTAGTATATAACATAATAAGACTACTGGGACTGGAGAATCATTTAATTATACCTAGTAATGTTGTAAGAATTTAAAACCAAGTGAATGTAGAACAAGGAACGTTCTCTATTCGTTTGTCAAAATTATCCTAACTATAATATTATAAATGCGAAAGTAAGTTTGTCAGTTTGTTTGTTACCTTTTCACGCCTAAAACACTGAACCGATCATGCTGAAATTTTGCATATACATTGTCAGGTGTACAGAAACGGACATAGAGTAACCATTCATCCCGAAAAAAAGTGCTGTTCCCGAGGAAAACGGCAATAACGTTATTATAATAATACTTAGATGGCGTCACGTGTGTTTCGAATCAGGATTGAATTATATTAGGACATAGGCTACATTTCATTCAGGATCGCAGACGAAGTCGCGGGCAACACAGCTAGTCTTATAATTTACACGTCAGTTTTATTTAAAAAAAAAAGTTCTAAAAATACGAGCTTCATTTTAATTTCAGATGCTGAAATAAAAAGGCACACTTGAAGAGGTTCGCCGCACTCATAGAAAATAGATTGCTGTCGATGATGAAATTGCTCAAAAGTACAGTCGCAGAATGAAAAGGTTGACCACCTTAAGATCTGTTTTTGCTTGCGCAGTTTAGGTTATCAGTATCTGCTTTATCGACCGAGTATGACAAATTCCGTCATAATGAATGTCATTTCACCACATGAATGAAAAAAAATGGCAATGACATTTGACATTGATAGGAACTGTTATTCACATTTATAGTTTTAATCATTAAAAGCGAAGAGGATGTAATTAGATTTATCAAACTTGACACAACGTAATGGCAAGAACAAACGAATAAAAAGGTTCTTGTTCAACTATTAATAGTCAAGGAACATTCGCATAAGTAAATTTGAACTTTGTTGTCAAACAGTTTAACATAATTTTCAATACAACACTCTCGTCTGTTACACAGTTTAAAAACGTAACATGTGCTTGCAACGCGTAAATGAATTTATTTGAAAACTGGTCAACCTTTTCATTCCGCGACTGTACACGGGTTATTATTATTATCATAGCTAATTCTTTGTACATGTTATTTGATGAAAAACAATCATTAAGAGTAAGTTATTTCATGACCACTGCTTAAGAGCGGCCAACCCGTCATACTTTTCATACAAACGCTCGTAAGTGATTATGGCGTGGTAACACATCTTTCTTTGAAAATCTAGAACTAATTGGTATCATGTGCACTATATCTAGGTTTCTATGAGGGCAAAAAATTAAAATTTGGAGAAACAAATTCAGTATAATCCTCCAAAAACTGCTTTTTGCACACATTTTACCTGAACTTTGGCCGTTCATAATGTACTCATAAATTGTAAAAATAAAGAAAAAAATCTCCATAGAAACATCACATATGTAATGGAGATTCTAAATAACACACATTTATTTCACAAACTTGTACGGCTTTCTCAAAAACACGTATTTCCTGGAACAAATTTTATGAAATTTCCGCACACTACTTTTCGTTCAATGTTATTGCGTTCGCACTTGCCTGTTAGCATTAACATTGCGCTGGATGAAACAACAAGCTTTTCAATCATGCTCGCCTTGGCGACAGACATATCATCACCACTGCTCTCAAAACGGTGAAGGAAATCATCATGAGGAAACCGGCATATCCTAGATATAACACAACATTCACCAACCCACACTGGGCCTGCGTGGTGGATTATGGCCCACTCCCTCTCACTGAGAGGAGGCCGTTGTCCCAGTAGTGGGAACAATATATAATAGACTAGCTTTTGCCCGCGGCTTCGCCCGCGTGGATGTCAGTTATCGCGTAAAAAAGTAGCCTATGTCCTTCTCCATATCCCAGGCTATATCTCTGCCAAATTTCATGACGATCGGTTCAGCGGTTTAGGCGTGAAAATGTAACATACAGACAGACAGATAGACAGAGAGACAGTTACTTTCACATTTATAATATTAGTATGGATTGGGCTTATGCTTATGCTTAATCATTAACACATAGTAAACTACGTAGGTATATAAGTGAGATTCAGCTGGCATTACTAAGCAATAGATACACTCCATTTGAAAAGAAAAAAAAAATTCAAAGCGTTTATTCACAGAAACAATTGTTTACACGATATTATATACCTCCGCCAAACTGCAAAGCAGTTGTTGGCAGAAGTAGTTCCTTTTTTTTTGTACATAATAACATATTTTTTTATTGACACTTTTTCACTTAGAGGTTAAAACTATTCTAGCATGCCTTATACCTACAATCAGAAAAAACAAAAACATTAAATATTCTCTATTCTATTCTATTTTTTTAAGGTTATGGCTCCATCGTAAATATTCTCTGCAGTGAGGCTTTGACAAAATACATGAAGGAGGTACTCATGTATTTTATTTTTAAAAGAAGTTTTTGTGATAGAACTATTAATGACGACATTTAAATAAGCCCTTTTTTACAGTTCGTTCAACCGATTTTGACTTCTATTCCGTAGGCATAAGGATGGCGTTAAAAGCAAAAAAGTGGTTACAATACCAATTGTTTACTGCAGCTGCCATTTGTCATGCCACCAACGCAATAGAACTCAAAATCAGTTGATTGGACTGTAAAAAAAGGTTTATTTAAATGTCTAATCTTATTTCAAACAGAGTATAGTAAAGTATCAAAATCTAATTTTACATTAATAAAATGGATTACGATCTGAATGGATGGAGTTATTGACACCTGAAATTACAAACTTTAACCATTGAACACTGAACAGTCTCCATTTTTCCAATAAAATGTAAACTTGTATAGTGTTGGATTCGTGCAGACTCTTATTAGAACGTCTTTTAACGTCCGCCAGACAGTTTCCATTGTAGCGCGGAAAATTGCGTATCTTTGTATAGTTACAGCGACTATCATCGTGTCCTATTTCCAGCCAGCTCGCATTCCCCTTTATGGACCTCATTTTATGAACGATATACGATATTATGGTATCAAAACGATTTATAATTAAGTTTACCAGCACATTAAATTAAAAAATAAGTTAGCATTATGAATTGATAGGATTGCAAAAAAATTAAAAAATAACTTTATGGATTTTATTGTGCGCACTATTTTGGCTCTTTCTGAATACCGGCTGTTAAAATGGATATTTATGATCTGTGATTTCGGATCTGTCGAAACCATTCCACGAATTTTTCAATCTATATAAAATTGAAGTGTCTGTTTGTAATGCCAAAAAAACAGCTTTTTACTAAATGCACAATATTAGAATGTTACTATTGTTAGAGTAAGGTGACTTAGGTGTATTTTTTTAATACCTATTTGGTTAATTGAACCCTTGGCATTGAAATAATCTAATTATTATATAAATACGATGCATTGTTATTATGAAACAAACCGTTTATTAAGAGATAAAAACAGAGAATTTTGATGACTTTGTGACCTCCGAATTAAGAAAATGAAAGATAATTAGAAAAAACGAATCAGCGCATTTTGAAGACGAGAATGTTCAGCTAATTATGCGCTGCACAGATTTTTAAAACAATTATTTATTACCATAAAGTAAACGTAAGAACATAGCTCGAAATGATGTTGGGCAGAAAGAGCTGTATTTAATGCTTGATTTACCTGACATTATCTACCTAGATGAACTTTAAACAAAATAACTAGCTATTACTTATATTATATTTATTTATGTGCAATAATAATATTTAATGTTATTTCATTTATTTTGTAAAAAAAAAAAATACAAAGTTTCGCAAATAATTCGCCGCGAGTGAATTTTGCCAGACTGCAGTCTTAACGTGCTTTCCGAGGCACGGAGGGGTCTCGATATACTTATAATAGGTGGGCCACCCATCCAGGAACCGACCGCGGCAAGCGTAGCTTAACCTTCGACCGACCAGTGCGGATGTTATCATTTAACCACAACCCTTCTAAACTCAAAAATAATGTGGATTTATTTGTTCACAAATCGGCCTGGAAGAAACCTTAAACTTTGACGTTTCTGAAAGGAGGCGTCGTCATTTTCCAAAAGTTTTCCAACTTTAAAAGCTTATGTGTACGCAAGCAAAGCTAATAATTTCAACTTTGAAAAGCTTGGAACATTAATCTGAGGTGAATTTAAAAGCGGGAAAGGGATTTTATAAAAGAGAACGAACGAAACCGACACTAGACTTTTCTTTGAAAGGCAGTTTGTATATTTACGCCTAGAAAGTGTATTTCTAACAAACCTCGAGGTTAGTTTCAAATCCAATCAAAATATTTTATTTCGCATAAACCTACATGGGCGCTTATGAAAGGTCAGAAGTTAGGCGCACGGTTCTAATACGGTTATAATATTGCTTTATTTTTTCTTAGTACCAAAATTATTAATTTAAATCAATACATCGGCAGACTAAAACACATAAGTTAGTTTGCTTGTTCGGGCTTGATTATTAAGGCTTGTTAGGGCTTGAATATCAAGTGGCGTCCTTTTTCAACCTCTTGATTCGCACGAATCTTGCGACGTTATAAAACACATAAGTTTGACTTATGTGCTTTAGTCCGCCGACCTGACAATTGGTCGTTTCCTATGAAGAAGAGCCGGCAAGAAACTCCACGGTTACTTTTTTTTAAATAATTGGCTTTTACAATATTTTCAAATAACATTGTTAATAGGTATGGGAGGACAGTGTAGGCCTTTCAACAAGTACCGGGTACTTAACAAAATAGAAAAGTGCCAACATATCTACAGTCTTCTAGGTCTACAACGTTCTAACATTCACAAAATTGAAAATAATCTATATAAAGGTGTTTAGGTAATGGTATAATTACATTGCCGAAGCAATAGAAATTCGAAATTAATCTATTTTGTTAATAACTAGTTTAATTAAAATACAATAAAATAAATTGGATTCGTAAAGACCAATAGAATAGAATAGAATAGAATAGAATACTCTTTATTGCACACCATAAAAATACAGATTTATATGTAGAAAATTTAACAAGGGGTGACACAATGGGCGGTCTTATCGCTAAAAGGGATCTTTTAAAGACAACCTTTGGATAGATTAAGGGGGAAGGAGAAACATAACTGCAGGGCCTCAAGTCTGCTATTACAATAGTGTCAGAATGGTCTATCATTGATTTCATAATTGTTGATTTTGACAAGTTTGGTAATATACTAATATAATGGCGTCATTATGACTTTTCAATGGTCAGCCACTGACACTCCATTGAAACAATTGGTAATCTCGTACATAATGACAAATCAAACATCCTACTAAACTTCCAACTTCCTACTACTTCAGATTGCTTATAACACTAATCAATAATATGTAAAAATATATATAAATGAAATCTGGCATGAATAAATGTTCAAAATGCCATTGTAATTCTATTACGAGACCATTGACCTGCCAATGATCGACCATTATGAATTTAGCAGATTACGAACTTTTAGCAAAATGACAATGGGATCGTGTTGGAGTGACGAATTTATAAAAATAGCAGACTTGGGCCCCTGGTAGTTTGGTTAACATCTAATTATTTGTTCTGAATTCTTTTAAAAAGAAACCTATTATATTTCCATTCACGTTTCCTGAACATATCTCACGTAATTTCAACAAGCCTACAGCCATGATTTGATTTTTTTACATATAAAAAGATGTGTTGTGTTGACACTTTTGTTAAAAAAGCTTCCAACAAAATGTAGGCGATGGTTTGTATCGGAAAAACATTTTTTTCCGAGTTTTTTACTCGCTCCAGCGGGTTGAAAAGATCTCTGAGGTTGATAGGCTTTTCCCATTTAAGGCTGAAATCATTATATTTGTAAAAGAGTTGCAAGTACCTGACTTGTTTTTTACCCGACTGCGGTGGAGCCCAAAAGGAGGGTAACCAAACATAACATCACGCTTGTATTCCCCGAAGGGATTGGCAGAAGTGTATCTATAGTTCACCTAAATTTCGCCAGATATATTTAAGTCCCATGTAATAGGGGGCAACCCTATTGCCATCAACCGGGCACAAATCCAGACTTCGGGCTGCTACTGAGAAATTCCCCAAAAAACCCGAAAGGCGACTCATCATCATCATCATTGCTGGACATAGGCCTCCCCCAAGCACCGCCACCTCGACCGGTTCTTTGCTTCCCGCATCCAGCGGATTCCTGCGGCTTTCACAAGGTCATCGGTCCACCTTGTGGGAGGCCTTCCAACGCTATGTCTTCCGGTACGCGGTCGCCACTCCAGAACCTTTCGGCCCCAACGGCCATCTGTTCTGCGCGCAATGTGCCCTGCCCATTGCCACTTTAGTTTGGCAATTCTTCGAGCTATGTCGGTTACCTTGGTTCTCCTGCGGATCTCTTCATTTCTGGTTCGATCACGTAAAAAAAAAAGGAAAGGCGACTAATGTTTTTTAATATTATTACGCGTCACACAAGTTTAAGTACCACTAGCGCCATCTAGTATCGAATAGCAGAACTAGTAGATTCGAGAACTTTCTAGAACTTTCGACATCTGGTCAGTAGGGACCGGTATGTACTCGAACATTTTAGATGTTTCTACAAGGTTCTGGAACTTTCTAAGGACTATATAAGACCGGTAAGGACCCGACTAGGGACAGTCGAAGCGAATAAGCTAACAAGCGATCTTCGAGTGCGATCAGGGCCTCAAGTCTGCTATTACAATAGTGTCAGAATGGTCTCGCCATTGTGAGTATTTGACAGTGTTTGTATGGCAAATCTGTCAAAAACTCACAATGAAGAGACCATTGCAACGTTTGTACATTAGTAGACTTGGCCCCCAGTAGTGCAGTTGTGTTTTATAATTAGTGTGTTCGAATTGTTATCAGTGTTAATTAATTAGTGTCATTTTTGGTTTTTAAATCGGCAGTTTTTATTGTCACGAACCGCAAGCTCGTAACAATATCTTGCTGTATGATTAACTGTCATGTTTATTAGAATTTATATTCGTAATGACTTGACACATAAAACAGTTGCGGCTGCCCAATTGTTTCTAAAATATAAAAAATTATGACCTTACTAAATATGTCATCAATTCATCATAAAAGAATATTAGGATATGTTCTATCTTTTATATCGAATCTCTATTCTATCGAAGATTTTAATACATTGAGGTCGTTTTTCACGTTAAGGTATGTAGTAGGTATTTATTTATTCTGCGTGTAAAGGAACTGGCAGGCCACGTCGCTAGTGACTAGGTCTGCCAACCTTAATGGCCTTTGGCAATCAACGTGAGGGACATGAAAAAAAAAAAAAAAGCAGGACTCAGCTGTCAAAGTATAGGGAGGCCAAAAATACAATAAGAAATAATTTTAAATGGTTTTATGAATGTTTTACTTCGGCATACAATTATTAGTACAAAACTTACAATATAACAAAAGTTAAACAATAAGGAAATCTAATAAAACATAATAGTAATCACTATAACTTCTGCCCGAAGGTTTAGCCGTAGGTACGATAAAACGGGACACGGGCATCCCGCACGCGTCTTTCGCGGGACGCCCTATATTTATGACACGACCATACAACACTATTAAATAGGCCACCTATATCAGTTTCTGATCATAACGAGAAAGCCATGTTTTCTCTAATCTATACTTATAAATAAATAAAACTGAGGTGTCTTTTTATTTATTAAAAACCTGTTATTTTGACATTACATTTCAGGATGCTGCTGAGGCTCCCTCCGTTTTGCAGTGAGTCCGCCATGTACATGCATGTATGTGCCTGGAGGCACGCACAGATGGTTTCTTTACAATTTTACGAAAGAAAGCGGCGTCTGCTGCACAGTGCGAGTATGTGTAAAACAGCATCCTGAGTGTGATAGCGGACAGGTATGAGTATCCGTTCTTCAAACATTGTATGCGTTTATGTGTGACTGTGAACTAATATAGTTATCTATATACGAGTATTATATATCGACGCCCCCCAAGGAATAAACCTGCATTATACAATTACTGACTTTTTATTGTTATACGATATACGGTATCTATGGCGCCATCTCCACGGGCGAGAAAATCGCGGCGATAGTCTCGCCGTGCCATCAAATTCAATAGAAACTCTATGAATCAGTCTCCACACGGCGTTATCATCGCGGCGATTATTTGAAGGCCCAGCGTGAATATCGCCGCGATTCTCTCGCCCGTGAAGATGGCGCCTATGGGTCGGGATACACCTATGATTTTTTTTTTCAATTTTTTTCTTCGGTAATTTTCAACGGTTTTCCTTATAACACTTTTGTTCTTTGGAAATTTTCCATTTTTTGTTTACTAGAAAAAATAACGAAATACATTATTACAAATTAAATTATGTGGCTACATTTCGGTAAAGTAATATTACTGTAAAATATTTCAGCCAAAATTTCTGGTTAACGCGATTACAGGTTTATTATCGTAAATTTTGTTGTAGACATTTTCGGTAATGCACTGTTACAGTTATCATCCGGGACATAAATTTATACCTACTATACGTATTGGCGGTAACTTGCTCGCGCTCGGCGACTCAAGAACTCTGACTACCAAAAAATTTCTATAAAATACGGGTTACACTACTTTACCCTTTTATGGTTATTTAAAATTTTACCATAATAAGTCGGTAACTGAACATTACAATCTCTCTCTGTAATGAAAAATAACACGTTTAATAATCAAGCAAAGTAATATTATGCCTATGATTTTTAAGAAATTTACAAGAATAATTCGGTAAGTAAACATTACTGGAATAATATTGATAAGTCAGGATTGTAAGATATCAATACCCTAAAAATTTTATGAAACCATTTTCGGTAATACGTATTTTGGTGAATAAGTAATTATGTGTATAATTAATAGTTACACTGAATACTATAAACTTTTCGTGTAAAAATTAGTTTTTCCGTCATATAACAATGTTGTCATAATTGCTTTTTGTTGAAGAGATATTCCCCAAAAACACTAAATCATTTTTCTTGTAAAATTAGATTTTTGCGATTACCGGTTTATTCCCCGGGGACGTCGATATGTATAAAATGGTTAACTGACTGACTGACTGGGTGATATATTAACACACAGCCCAAACCGCTGGTCCTAAAGACATGAAACTAGGAGGATGTGTTCATTGTGAAGAGTCCACTAAGAAAGGATTTTTGGGAATTCCACCCCTAAAGGGGTAAAATAGGGGATGGAAGTTTATATGAAAGTCCGTCAGTTTTGAAGTTAGGATCTTCAAATTTTGTGTTTAGGCTGACAATTGAAAATTAATTTTTAAGTGTCTCAGCGTTTTAGATAATTCCACCCCAGAAGGGTTAAAAAAGGGGATGAAGTTGAGTTGAAAAAAGTCCTTCCTTTGAGAAGAAAAACAACTAAATTTACTATCTAGGCTTATGGTTAGAAGCTAACGCAACGGTGTTGTATTCAAGTAAAAATTATATATATTTTTCGACCTCCACGCGGGCGAAGCCGCGGGCAAAAGCTAGTAAGTTCTATTTTACGAACAAAATGGATAATTTTGTCTGAATAAATAAATTAATAATAATAAATTAGTTGTCACGAGCTTCGAAAATGAAGAGATAGTCAATAAACGAATGAGTTATAGAGAAATATATACACATAAAAGACAATAGACATTTCATCTGAAGAGTTCCAATTTTCGTTCCACATTTTATTTAAAGAGCACCATTTCAGTGATGACGTCGCGAATCTCAGTAACATGTTCTGTTCGTCCGTATAACTTAGTGATACTCTTCATCTACTTGCATTTGACAAGATATTAATGGTTTCTGTAAGTGGGTCAAGTATCCATATAAAAAGGCGCGAATCTCAGTAACATGTTCTGTTCGTCCGTATAACTTAGTGATACTCTTCATCTACTTGCATTTGACAAGATATTAATGGTTTCTGTAAGTGGGTCAAGTATCCATATAAAAAGGGTTCCCTCGACGACCATAAACGAGCATCGAAAGGGCGCAAAACATAATATATACAGTTGGAGACCAGTTTTTATACTTAGTTTTGAATATTATTGTACATTTTGATGTGTGTCCCGGGCGTTATGAAAATGGAATGGAGTATTTTGTCGCTTTCTTGTTTTGTCAATCATATTCGTTTATTATTCATTTTCAAGTTAATGATTGTAATAATGATAAATTTAATTAAGGTAAGCCCTCAACTTCATCTCGGGCTTACATTCGTCTACTCGTTTGTAAAAACCAACTTACCGCTCTAGTATCATAAATAACTATTACGTCACACTTGGCAATAATGTGAGTTTTACCGCACGCTATTATGGAAATAAAAAAATAAAAACCGTAAAGAATATGCATGGTGCTATAATACAACGGGGTATGCGGTAAAATAGGTACTTAGGTGAGAGTACCTATTTTACCGCACGTTCCGTTGTATGGTGCGTAATTTTTAACTTAACCAAAAAGCCTAAAACATGGCCCTCCATAGATTGTTTTATTTTTATTGGCCCGCATAGGAAAAAGTTTGCCCATCCCTGAGCTAGACGATTAAATGGTATTAAAACGTCTTCACATAACTGAGGTCACTTTTGTAAGATGTAACTCACTTCATAACGAGACCTTTTACTGAAGATTTGACATTTAATTTCCTACGAATGCCACGAAGGGATCAAAAATCAGACACCGACTATGGGGTCAAAGTTCACGACTTTTTTTTTTGTGTTGTGCGTGACATCCCTGGTTTCGGACATTTGAACAGTTTCTGGCATAAATGACTTTCGAAATTCGAGCACGTCCGAGCAGTTTCGGAGGCCTTATATATAATGACACAAAGTCACAATCGATCATGGGTGAGTAAAAATTCAGGAAAGGTCCGAATTTGAAGCAATCGAAATAGTAAAATGCGAAAAGTCGTACAAAATCGGGCGCGTTTTTCGACCGGCAGCAGATGGCATAACATTATCAGTCTTTTTATTTTAGTGTTCGAAATGAAAATTCAAACTCATTTTTAGGGTTCTGTAGTCAACAAGGAACACATAAAAGTTTCGTTCGTCTGTCTGCCTGGCCGCGGCTTAGCTCAGAGACTCTTAGAACTAGATGAGATCAGCTTTCTGAGAAGATTCAGCTTTCTCAGAAAGCTGTAATTTGGCATGGATATACATAACGCCGACAAAGTGGTAAAAAATATGGTAGCTCACGTAAAGTGGATATGATATTTTTTTGTGTGAAAAAATTCACGGCAGTAGTATACAGAGTGGATTTTTGGGATGAGCCAGTAAGGGCAGGTACATTAACCGGTGCAGCTATAGGAAAACGGTCTTAGAAGACTCCTTATTTTTTTGAGAAATTTTGAGATCCCAATTCACAGATTTTGAAAAAGGTGTACAGACAGCAAGAAAATGAACCATTTTCACAAAAACTTTTCCAATCGATCCTGTCAATCATTAAAAGTCGGTTACCGTAGCCATGACATTTTAACGACTGGCGGGAAAAGATAAAGGTCTGACATAATGGCATAATATGTAGTTTCAGACGGAGAGCGTCTTGACTTGATTGAATGGTCATATCTCTTTATAATGGTCGTATCCCTATTTCCTCCCGTGGGTGTCATAAAAGGCGACTTACTAGAGAATGGGCAGTAGCATTCTCTATGCATTTTCAACACCATACTGCGATCGCCAACCCGCCTGCCTGCCAAGCGTGGCGATCATGGCAAACCCCCCATCAATTCGGGGAGGCCTATGTCCAGCAGTGGACGTCTTTTGGCTGAAATGATGATGATGATGATGATGATCTCTTTATAAATTTATGTATTCAGCAGTTTTGTAATCACATTTCCTGAATAGGAAGGCATTATTTTTGCTATTAAACCAGAAGGTTGTCTATTTCAGTTGGGTATTTTATTAAGAGCGCAGAATTTAGGCAAGGTAGTACGAAGTAGGTAAGGATCTTAGATCATATACTTGTCTAGATGGAGCAATGCAAACAAACGACGCCCGAAAACTGTCTCCAATTACGTGATATGTGTGAGTACCGCTCGTGTACTTATTGTAGTCAAACTGTCAAGGTGTGCGTGTTTAGGGATGCCTGCTCCAAATTATTAACTTACCCATTCTCCATTATTTAATAAGATGAAAGTTAAACAAAATAGGTTAAATAAAGTAATTATTTTGTAGATTAGTGTTTTATTTAATTTAGTTACAACAAAAAATGTATAAATCAAAATCCATCTCTTTGTGTTTGTTTTCGGAACAGTTTTCTATTTAATTTTATTGCCTGGGCTACGTTATCTGATTTACAAATATGGTGACATCTTATTTTTTTTTTTTAGAATGATGAAGTAATGATATTTGTATTTTGTCTCCCATAGTTTCGTCATAACTCCCTAGTAATAAACTGACAACATCTGCTAATCAGACTAACCTACAAAATAACGAATAAAAAATCGTGTTTTCTTAAAATAATTGTGGTTAAATAACAAAACCTACCGATGAAAAGTGATCTTGGTGTTATTATACGGATTTCACACATAATTACGACACAATTTGACAGCACAAACCGGCATAATTAATTATTTTTCGTGAGCACGTTACCCATAAGTGAATCAAATGATACTGACGTTTGTGAGAAGCGAGTCTCCCAAATATAGTAGACCTTATTTGGGCCGTTCGGTACGGTCAATGTGTCATTTAGACAAGTATATGATCTAAGGATCTATTGATGTGATCCATTATTTTTTGCGTAAGTATAATGGCAAATTGTTCTTATGTAAGTTATTTCTATACTTCTTTACGTATTCGCAAATCCATATCCATACGATAATATTATAAATGTGAAAGTAACTCTGTTTGTCTGTTACATTTTCACGCCTAAAGGCTTCTACAAACAGGCGCGACGCGCTACACGATGCAAAGGCAACGCGTGTCCCGCGATGAGCGGTGCCTTTGTGTCACTTCGTGTGTCGCGCCTGTTTGTAGGAGCCTTAAATCGATGAACCGATCGTGATGAAATTTGGGAGAGATTATAAGCCTGGGATATGGAAAAGGACATCAATAGTTTCAGAGAATACCCCTTATATACAAACTTACAAACAAATTTTATCTCTTTATAATATTAAGTATAGATTTGCAAATATTAACATACAACCATTTAAAGGTACTCAATGTAAAAAATGTATCCGCGTCGCGAACAAACGCTTCACGGTCGGATTCACACGATTTAACTCATTGTAATGAGCTGAGAGTAATGACTGGCATCAGGATTAACTGCCACTCTCGGCCCTAAATAACAAGGTAGGAAGAGAGTGCCTATTTAAAAAAAGAACGAGCGAAATCTGTCGTCTTATTAGCATACATTTAAATTCCATTTCAGTTCCATCCAACCGTTTTTTTCGTTTTTCCATTTTCAAATTCAAAATGGCTTTTAAAAGGGGATCAAAAAATTAGGCCAGTTCATCAAAAAGGCGGTTGATATGGGACTTCCATTGTTTAAGGAACACATTCTAGTTCGTTGACGTATGACTTATCTGTGACTCCGCTTTTGTACAAAAATGTTTTTTTTTTCTCTCAAACATGCATGGAATTATTATCATTATTTTCAAAAAAAGAACACGCGAAGTATCGAATTTAAGGACAAAGAAAATCAAATCCATTGCAGTAGCGTTTTTTGAATTTGGAACATTACAACGCTCCAGCAATGTTGTATGAAACGGCGCGGCGGCGTGCTGGGTTTAATAAAATTACTCTTTGATTGGATCTCTTATCATTCTTGGCATACCAATGTAAAAGTCTCTTTGCTTAGCACAAATTGCGTTCACGTGGCTGTATAGTCATAAATGCGTTTGCCTTTCGGCACAGGTGACAAATAGAAAATTGGCGGCAAAGCTGGAAAATCGTCTTGATTTGTTATTTAAATACTTAATAAAATATAAATTTAATAATTAAAATGAATTCCAACGGTTCAGAGAGTGAAATGGAGATTGATTGTACTCCACCAGATTTAAGATCAGAGCCAAATTGGCAATGGAAAACCTGCTTCCAGCGAAGTCAAAAGAAAAATACATGAAAGTATGTCTTATTTCTCTGCATTCTTTTGAGAAAAGCACTATATATGCCTCGGCGGAAATGGCAATAGCCTGTCTTGTATTAGTGAAGTCCTAGCCTACGGCTCGGCCTTCAAACTCATACTCGACCTGCAATTGCCTATTTCCCGACCTTTGCAATAATGTACTATTTCGTAATGTTGCTTTATGAATGAACAGGGAGCAAGGTATGTTATTTAGTAGGTGACCATTTCAAACCCTTTAGAACCTCATGCTATTTACTAGATAGTGCGTACTGGTACTCCGTACAGGCAGCGGTGTAATTGCGTAACACGCAGTAGCAATAGGTTTCATTTTGACAGTTCAACAACATTCATTGCATTATTTAAGTTGTTTTGCAGACAAATTTTCGAACATATGAAGCAATGAATTAGCAATATCATATCGTCGACCGTAGGTTCAATTGAGGTAAGGGACAAAATACGATTTTTCAGGAGAGGCCGACAAAGTTTTTTTTCGGACTAAATCGCCCATAACTTTTTTTGTTATTAACCTTTTTCGGATCTGATTTCGCACATAATCTTTTATTTTAGTGCTCTATCTACCTGTGTAAAATTTATTTAAATAAGTTATCTATTTAAGAAAATAGATGTCCCTTACACCAACGTATTTTGTTAGTAATGTCCCTTACTGATCAAGTATCTTGTAGTCCCGTCCCTTACATTAAATTGACCTCTACGTTGGATCAAAAATTGTAGAAAAATTGTGAAAAGATAGTGTAAATCACTTGTTGAAAAAATTTATGAAAAGAAATACAGTGTAAAGAGATTGTTGACAGAAAATTAAGTACACACTTTTGGCGTACGGATATCTTAAATTTGGAAATCGTTACCTACCTTACCTTATCTTACCTTATTTGATTCGATTGGTGGCGGTAAATACAACATTTCAAGTTGCTATATTGCATAGTTTTTCAAATACATTGTTATTATGGGGCTGATTCGAAATTTGGATCCAAAAAATCAGTAGGGTAAGGGACATTTTTCTTAAGCTAGAATTTTTTCATATACACCATTAAAAGAGCGAAAAATTCTGAACAAAACTGTATACTTAGCTCATTTTGGGTATTTTGTCCCTTACCTCAATTGAACCTACGGTCGACGATATAATAGACTTACATCAGACAGAGAGTGAAGAAAAAAAAAAACTCGGCATCGGAAAGTGATTATTGCTCTATTAGTTCCATCACTAGTCGGACGTTAGACTTACAGCAAAAACTATCATTAGTTCTAGACCACAGACCAGTACATGTAGGTATATTATGTTGTAATATTCCTGCCAAGGCCAAACGAAATAAGTTAGGAAATTACTTAGTTGCTTACTAGTTACCTCGCAGCTATAACTAGATTGCGCACATATTAAAAGTATTCGATGTTGTCAAAATGCAGGACTTATTTTTAAAGCATTGCTGCGTCAATAATGTTGTATTTTTCCTGAAACGCCGAGCTGTTGGAAAAGTTTGGACGATTTATATTTACCATAAGCTTTCATAACAGACTACATTTTTGTAAAATGGAGAAAACTTTGCCGCATAACTGCCTTTCGAAAACGATTTCCAACGAATTTTCCTCACCGCACTACCTTATCTTCTAAAAGGAACTGGGTCCAATTTAGGTGCTTTTCCAGGAGAAATGTAAAAAATGATAAGGTCTTTGCAAAATACAGATATCACTGCTTTTTTCGGTGGGAAATTATCAAATAACGTCTCCCGCTCAGGGGCCTTACTCCCGAAAACGATTCGAGTTTGATTTTGATTCCGATTCGATTTCGTTTCTGATCCGAACTCGATTTAAAACTTAAAACTGACCGAATTTAGTTTCGCTTCGAACCACCGCACGATCGTGCGCTAGTGTTGGATTCAAGAGTATGGATCGGCATTTAATTCGAACCCAATTCGATTGATTCAGAACTCGATGCTGTCGGGAGTAAGGCCCCAGAAGCGAGTTCGAATCGGAATCAAAATCAAACTCGAATCGTTTTCGGGAGTAAGGTCCCTGGGCGGAGCGGGAGGGCGTGTCAGACTTTTACTGACTAAAACTAAAACCCACCCGTGTTCCTTCAGTTGCCTGTGTGCCAGGGTCACGGTATCTCTTTCGGACAAACCCACAACCCTGGCAGGATCACCTAGGCCTGAGTGAATGAAGAGGATTTATATTACCTCGGACATAAACTGGTGGCGACATCATGATTAAACATTTTCAAAATTGCACGGACCGAGTGTAAGTTTCTTACAGTAGATTAAAGAAAGGAGAAATCTTGCCCAATCTACAGACACATTTCTGCTAACACTGGTGCAAGGACCTTTTGGATTTCGAATGACGTTGTAGACCAGGGTCGATATTTAAAAAAAAATATATATTAGTAGGATAAAACCCTTTGGAAAAGAAAGAGAATATAACAAAAATGAAAGGAAAAATAATTTACGGGTGATATGATGTCGGAAAGTGGAAGAGGGGGGTAAGAGATAAAAATAAAAAACAAATAACTTGGTTATTTGAATTTTTCACATAAATTTTGAGGTTATGTGAAAAAAGTGTAAATACAAAAGTTGCAGATCTTTTTATTACCTAGAATTTTGCCATTTAACTTTTTTCCATAGGACTTGTAGTTTTGCCGGAAATCGAGATAAACCGTTTTTTACTCTTAACTTCCACTTTCCGACCCCAGATCGCCCGTAAATTATTTTTCCTTTCATTTTTGTTATGTTATCTTCATTTTCCAATGGGTTGCATCCTACTGTAATTGTAGTTTTTTGTTGTACTATAATTGTATTGCAAAAATCTCACCACATTGACACTATTGACAACCACTTCTCCAAAATTTTCAAAGTGATATTTTCAACCTTATATAATACTAGCTGTTGCCCGCGGCTCCGCCCGCGTGGATGTCGGTTATCGCGTAAAAAAGTAGCCTATGTCCTTCTCCATATCCCAGGCTATATCTCTGCCAAATTTCATGACGATCGGTTCAGCGGTTTAGGCGTGAAAACGTAACATACAGACAGACAGACAGACAGACAGACAGGAAGAGTTACTTTCACATTTATAATATTAGTATAGATTAGTATGGATATCAGCAGTTGTACCTCTAAAGCAACCAGATCTTTTACAGGTGTATTAAACTTGATTAGATAACAAAAGCAAGGACATGTACGCTAGTAATCCTAGGCGACTTTAACGCCCATATTGGTCATCAAGCTACACAAAGCTTCCAACGCAAAGGGCTGATTCACCAAAATCTGCAATTCAATGCGGCGTGCAGGATAATCAAGGTCTGCCCGGAATAATTATAATGACGTTTAAATCCCGGGATTTAAAAACCACGAATTATTTATTGGACTTTATATAAAGTTACAAATTATTGATTTGAAGAATCATATATTACATATTTCAGGGTTCCATACTAAATCTATTATTATGAGCTTTGTTTTACATATTACAGGAAAATAAATTCTTGAAAAGTTGGTTGGAATTGTGTGTATATTGTACCGTGTGGTGCCGGACGTAAAGAATAGCACCACCCTATTTCCTCCCATGGGTGAAAAGGCGACAAAGGGACTTACTAGAGAATGGGCAGCAGTGTTCTCTATGCGTTTTTAACACCATACTGCGATCACGAACCCGCCTGCCAAGCGTGGCGATTATGGCAAACCCTTTTAGGGGAGGCCTATGTCCAGCAGTGGACGTCTTTCGGCTG
Organism: Dryobota labecula; assembly: GCA_947523025.1. Lineage (NCBI taxonomy): Eukaryota > Metazoa > Arthropoda > Insecta > Lepidoptera > Noctuidae > Dryobota > Dryobota labecula. The sequence continues at coordinate 16,044,746 of OX383303.1, forward strand.
AAATGATGATGATGATGATGTGTGTATATTATATTACGATAAATAGGGTATTATCCACTCTATTTTACTTCCTTCCTCGAAATACTCGTAAACTCTACCTATTCCGATCTCTGCTTATAACAGCTAATTCGATTATGTTCACGTGAAGCCCTACCCTGGCGCTTTTGCCTTAACGGGAACCCACATCAAATGACTAGTTTTGTCGACCGTTTTCAATCTTCCCACTAATTAGGTTTCACTAATCTCTCATGCTTTTAGAGTCAAGATTAAGGATAATAATACTGACGTATCCAATTTTAACTTCGAGGTAGTTGAATACTTTTGATTATCGTGTTAATATATCCAATTTTCATGGCAATGATTACTTTCGATAGATTGATGACATAATCGTGGAAGCCCACATGTGTGTAGAAGCCAATTAGTAGAGTAGCTTTCCAAAAATGAGTCAGACTGTCATATATCAACATAATAGTTTTATAGAGGTATAAGGAACAGGGTTTAAAGTTAACTCATACTCTATGGAAAGGGAGGATCCTCCGACCAGACGGGTGTTGTGTCTGGTGGGCAACTGCCCGACGGTTGATGTCGGGATGTGCTAGTCGCGCGGTAAACTCTGATTGCGCGATGCATGATTTGTGACGTCCAGTCTTTGATGCATAGTTCGCGTCTGCGCGTTGGGCGTTTAGATGCCGCCACAGTTTTATTAAAATGTACTCAGAACATAAAGATTTTCTCTCTCCATTAAATTTTCTCGTCAACTTTGGAGAGCAACTGTGAAGAACGCGTGCTCAAGCCCTTGCTTCGTCTATTACGAAATCGAGTAGTACGAGTAGGTACGAGTAAGCACCATAGAAATATAAAAAACTTGTATTATGTACTCAGCTACCGACCACCGGTTAAAAAATATGCCGCTGGGGTAACGTTACTCCAGCGGAATCTGTTTTTCGTGAATATCTTATCGGCTGGACGCACAAATTCTAAATTTCGGGCACATTTACACGAGATGGGGTACTAATTTTATCTGTCAAACCGAAATCCTGAAAAGTGACAACATTCCGCTAGCGTAACGCACACAGTTTTTTCACCGATTTTGTGACGGACTCAACGCACGCGTATTCAAATACGTCTATCATTTTTGTATGTGGTCGACAATCGGAGAGTAGTCTGCGGTGGCGCATACATTTCCGAACGTTCCATTTATCAACGGAAATCGGGTCGACCATGATGAACCGCTTTTTTGTTTTTTGTATGAGCTACGTTTTGTAGGATGTGTGCGTTGATACATTTGATCTGTACTGCTTCATTGCTCCTACAATAAATTAGCCATCGATTGTATGCCATCTCCAAACGCTCTTAGTATTGTGTGTGACCCGTTTCGATTCGACACCTCTCGATAACGCGGTCACCGTGTCCCAGTTAGTTACGTAACGTGAACATTTCCAGCAATTGACATACCAACGTATTGGCCTAACCTTTTACGACACAATTTGGTGTTATTGACATTGTCAGTATTACTTGATAAAGTTCAGTTATATCGTAAAACTGGCATCAAGGTTGTTCCGGCCCTCGAGTCAAGTTCACGGTCGTGCCGTCATAAGTAGGCACAGATAATACGTCAAATAAGGAGGTCAGCGGTTTTCGTCAGCCAGTTACTGGTTCCAGAGAGTTCGATTGCGAAAAGGGTACGACAAAGAAATCTGTTTTTGTCGTGCCCTTTTTACAAGCTGAAGTACATCATCATTCATCATCGTTTCAGCTGAAAAAGGGGGCAAATTGAGTGTGGTGTTTGCCATAATCGCCACGTTTGGCAGGCGGGTTGGCGATGGCAGTATGGTGTTAAAAATGCATAGAGAATGCTGCTGCCCATTCTCCCTTAGTCGCCTTTTACGACACCCACAGGAGGAAATGGGGTGGTGCTATTCTTTACGTCCGGCACCACACGCTGAAGTACATGCTTGGCCGTTATTATACTGGAGGCTTGGGGCTATGGAACTTTTTAGCTTGGTTAACCTTTGTACATTTATTGTTCCATTACTCTGGCCATCGTTTTAGCATATACAACGGATTGCATGTCGAAATAATCAACTGTGTTCAGGGGCCTTACTCCCGAAAACGATTCGAGTTTGATTTCGATTCCGATTCGAACTCGCTTCTGGGGCCTTACTCCCGACAGCATCGTGTTCTGAATGAATCGAATTGGGTTCGAATTAAATGCCGATCCATACTCTTGAATCCAACACTACCGCACGATCGTGCGGTGGTTCGAAGCGAAACTTACTTCGGTCAGTTTTAAGTTTTAAATCGAGTTCGGATCAGAAACGAAACCGAATCGGAATCAAAATCAAACTCGATTCGTTTTCGGGAGTAAGGCCCCTGATTCCCAATATACAGGGTTATTGCCATTGATGTATTAAAAGCGTAACATTTGCCTAAAAGTAGTGTAGTTATCTTAGATTTAAAAATGTTTACAAGACAATCCTTAAAACCATGAGGTATTATTACAGGTCCCATTGTCATAATACTTTTCCTTAACAGTGCTGTTTTGTAATTACTCGAATGTAGCAAGTAAGTGATAATACCGTATTTATTAAAAATCATTCACATCAAATGCTTATACTTAATAATCTATGTAGGCATATTCCCAAATTGATTCGCAAACTAATTAATTGTTACAGCTGTTATGATAGGCCCAACTTTACTCGTAGTTTTGATTACAGTGCAATAACGGAACAAAGTATTAACAATTAGTTCCAGGCCTCGCCTGCCAACGCGGGAATATTCCCGCCGTTATGAAACACACGTCTATTTTGTTTATTGTTCGAACTTTGAACAGAAAACTCCACTGAGAATATGAAGCGTTTTCATTCAAACTTATTTATCGAATAGGTACGACTTTATTCATGAGCAATGAAAAAAGTCTAGTAGCCAACATTATATTTAAAAAAAAAAACGGATCAATCGAAATAAGTATTGAATAAATTGATGACTTTTGTTATTCGATTTTGATTATTCGAATTAAAGATCATATGAATGAATTAATGAATGATATCTTTATTTGCTATACCCAAAGTCTCAAATTCAGATAATTTATGTAAGCAAAGGGGATAACATAGCAAAAAAAATATCTTCGTAATGGTAATTCCAATAAAATGGCGAAAAAAGAGGTTTCATTTTCTTTTAAGTACTGATTTTAAGAAATAATAATAAAAAAATAATCATACCGTAATTATTTTTATAAATTTTTGGTTTTAAACAAAGTTATTAAAAAAAGGACATTTTCTTGTATAAAATATTTTATGATACTGGTAACAATGCAGGAGATACAAACATTTTCAATTTTTTTACATCTTCAACAACACTAATATTACAATTCTCATTCATAGATTCATATTGTAAGTAGATGCATCTAGCCACATTTTGGATGAAAACGGCTGTAAGCTGTTTCGAGTGGAAATCGATTTTGGGAGGCCTACGTCTAGCACTGGACTTAAAAAGGCTGATTATGACGATCATATGCCGTGACTCCGACATGCTACACAAAAAATTGTTTGGCAACGGTATTTTTTTTGCATAGTTCATATAATTAATTCACTTTAATTTTAGCGATGACTATTTACAAAAAGAAATATGATAAAATGTTTTGTACCACTGTCCTGTCATTTTGACAGTGACATTTCTTGACATTACTTTGTTTACATAAATTATCTGAATTAGAGACTTTGGGTATAGAATATAGGATGCACATAAGATGTTATACAGTTTGTTTGTTACACTATATTCAACCTTACGGTTGTGCAAATGTTAAGTCAAAATAAAATAATAAGGAGCATTGACATTTTACATTTAGAATACAGTTTCATGCAATTTTAAACTTGATTAACAATAGCTTAGTAAGTCATTTAAAATACACACATAAAATATTACTTATTGCAATATGTCAGCGAATATTTAGCAACTGATTTCTTAATATGCATGTAGGTACCTGACTTGGTTTCCATACGTCTTTTTCGAGTGACCACAGAAAATCATCGCTGAATGGATGAAGCTTTCTTGTCACAGTCATGACGTGCAGTTGCCTATTTCGGTTTTGTGCTAGTGATTATAATGTAGATCTATTTTGTTATATTTTTCGGTTTACCTACCTACTCGAGTTAATTATCATAAATATAAAGTTCTCGTAGCACAATGTTAGTTACCATACTCCTCCGAAACGGATTGATCGATTTTTATGAAATTTTATATGAGAAAGAGAGAGAGAATCGGCTATCTATTTTTTTTAAGTTTTAGGTAGGTAGGGTAGTGTAGGGTAGTGTAGGGTAAGGTAGGGTAGGGTAGGGTAGGGTAGGGTAGGTAAGGTAGGTAGGTAGGTAGGGTAGGGCAAGGTAGGGTAGGTAGGTAGGGTAGGGTAGGGTACGGTAAGGTAGGGTAGGTAAGTAGGTAGGTAGGTAGGTAAGTAGGTAGGTAGGGTAGGTAGGGTATGGTAGGGTAGAGTAGAGTAGTGGAGTTTATACTACTTATAGCTTTTGACAGAACGAAGTCTGTCGGGTCAGCTAGTCTTTTTGTATGCACGTGTTTCTGTGCCAAATAAACCTACTTTTTCTCTCATTCTCTATGTAGGTAAGATATTGTAAAATCGCAGTGAAATCTGGACTTCACAGAAATACGACATAAAATATTGATAAGGATGGGAAACCCAATCAAGTTCGATGTACTCGCATGTAAAGTGCGGCCGCCGAGAGAATGTGTTCCTGACACCTGTCAGTTTCATACAAACGAATACGTGTTTTGTGTTTAAAGAAATTTTATTCTCATAAAAGACTACAGTCACTTACATGAGAAATACAATATAACAGGGGCCCAAGTCTGCTATTTTTATAAATTCGTCACTCCAACACGATCCCATTCACATTTTGCTAAAAGTTAGTAATCTGCTAAATTCATAATGGTCGATCATTGTTCGGTCAAAGGTCTCGTAATAGAATTGTATTACAATGGCATTTTGAACATTTATTCATGTCAGATTTCATTTATATATATTTTTACATATTATTTATTAGTGTTATAAGCAATCTGAAGTAGTAGGAAGTTGGAAGTTTAGTAGGAAGTTTCATTTGTCATTATGTACGAGATTACAAATTCTTTCAATGGAGTGTCAGTGGCTGACCATTGGAAAGTCATAATGACGCCATTATATTAGTAGATTACCAAACTTGTCAATCTCTCATTCTCTATGTAGGTAAGATATTGTAAAATCGCAGTGAAATCTGGACTTCACAGAAATACGACATAAAATATTGATAAGGATGGGAAACCCAATCAAGTTCGATGTACTCGCATGTAAAGTGCGGCCGCCGAGAGAATGTGTTCCTGACACCTGTCAGTTTCATACAAACGAATACGTGTTTTGTGTTTAAAGAAATTTTATTCTCATAAAAGACTACAGTCACTTACATGAGAAATACAATATAACAGGGGCCCAAGTTTGCTATTTTTATAAATTCGTCACTCCAACACGATCCCATTCACATTTTGCTAAAAGTTAGTAATCTGCTAAATTCATAATGGTCGATCATTGTTCGGTCAAAGGTCTCGTAATAGAATTGTATTACAATGGCATTTTGAACATTTATTCATGTCAGATTTCATTTATATATATTTTTACATATTATTTATTAGTGTTATAAGCAATCTGAAGTAGTAGGAAGTTGGAAGTTTAGTAGGAAGTTTCATTTGTCATTATGTACGAGATTACAAATTCTTTCAATGGAGTGTCAGTGGCTGACCATTGGAAAGTCATAATGACGCCATTATATTAGTAGATTACCAAACTTGTCAATCTCTCATTCTCTATGTAGGTAAGATATTGTAAAATCGCAGTGAAATCTGGACTTCACAGAAATACGACATAAAATATTGATAAGGATGGGAAACCCAATCAAGTTCGATGTACTCGCATGTAAAGTGCGGCCGCCGAGAGAATGTGTTCCTGACACCTGTCAGTTTCATACAAACGAATACGTGTTTTGTGTTTAAAGAAATTTTATTCTCATAAAAGACTACAGTCACTTACATGAGAAATACAATATAACAGGGGCCCAAGTCTGCTATTTTTATAAATTCGTCACTCCAACACGATCCCATTCACATTTTGCTAAAAGTTAGTAATCTGCTAAATTCATAATGGTCGATCATTGTTCGGTCAAAGGTCTCGTAATAGAATTGTATTACAATGGCATTTTGAACATTTATTCATGTCAGATTTCATTTATATATATTTTTACATATTATTTATTAGTGTTATAAGCAATCTGAAGTAGTAGGAAGTTGGAAGTTTAGTAGGAAGTTTCATTTGTCATTATGTACGAGATTACAAATTCTTTCAATGGAGTGTCAGTGGCTGACCATTGGAAAGTCATAATGACGCCATTATATTAGTAGATTACCAAACTTGTCAAAATCAACAATTATGAAATCAATGATAGAACATTCTGACACTATTGTAATAGCTGACTTGAGGGCCAGTGCTTATTACTAGGATTTTCGTCGTTCATTTTATTTTTATTCTTTAGAAGCAGGTACTTCTATAATGCAACCAGTAGTACTTCGCTGCTATTGTAGTAATATCAATATTTTTCGACTACATGTCGAGCAAGTTGTAGGACTTTGAATACATTATAGGAGCTTAATTTTTTAATGGTCGGCGGTAGTTTATTGTAGATATCTGCGCTTGCATAGGTAAAAAATATTTTGCCGAGCTTCGTTCCTTTACGAACTTAAACTTGATTAGTTCCTAATCTTGTACAACTGAATCAATGCAGATGAGGCATGAATTTTATAGATTTCATCTTACAACGTTCTAGAGTATTAGGTCCAGACGTGGACGTAGAGTCGCAGGTATTAGGAACTCTGTAGAATATAGAAATAAATACCTACTAGGTACCTACTCATCTCCCGATATAATTATTATGTATTAGGTAGCTACCTTACAATTTTTTAAGAATAGGTACATTGAGAAAATTGCTTCCTAACCTCTATGGTGATTGCTTTCAATATTTCGACAACCCATAATTACCGACTTAAATAGCTGTAGGTAAGTATAAGCATTATTTTAAATGTTATACCAGAAGAGTAATATTTTTCAAATTAGAGTTACCCCACGCCGGAACAAAATTATCGATAGCACATAAACCTATCAATAAAATATTTAAAATTATTATCGGTGTTCCCAGTGACGTCGAGTGCGATAAAATAAATAAACGTACATTACTTATTTAAATTAATTTATGAACTGACGTAAACATGCGGTTTAATCTGCGGTAGATGGTTGGGGAATTTTGTTGTCAATGAACCGTTGTTTATGCAATTATTTATTGTAAATACTTAATAATACCTAACAAAATAAAGTTTTCGGTAGGAATGAGTTGGAAAACAAGGAAAAGTAGTATTATTTATGCATAAAACTTAAATGTTAACTCATGCTTACGGTAAACATAATTCTATGAAAAATTGATGGAACCTGCTGATTCATAATTATTTGAAACGCAAGCACTCCTTTGCAAAATAAGGAATTCTTACCTTTTAAATAACTTGGGTTTTCCCAAGATTATTCGAAATATTCGACTAGAATCAATTCTATTTTCTTGTTGATTTTGACGTTCAAAATTGCCATAAAATGTATGTGCCTATTTAAAATAAATGCTTTGATTTTGACGTATTTGGTCGAATAATACCTAAGAAACCCAGCCAGAATCTATTGCGCGAATGTTACAGACTTAAATGTCTTTCTTTCTTCTTTCTTTCTAAATGTCAGAAACTACGACATGCTAGCTCAAAATCAGCTGCTGCGAAGACTAGACTAAAGTTAGTAAGCACTGCAAGGGATTATTAAACTATTGTACATGCAGTTTTGTACTTTTCATACCCGCTCTTGCAAGCATAGGTCTCATACATACACCGTTGGGTGATCCTAAGCCTACACCATAGACTACAGTGACTGGCTGGTTGGACCTGCTTGGCCATACTCGTATATGTAATATCGGTACGATAAGTAGGTATGTAGTATAGTTGGGGCAAGAGACTACTAAAACATTGCTATTCCAATTTCAAAGTCGATTTTATATTGGAAAAGTAGTTGTTTATTTATACAAAGGTTACTGAATCTAGCCCAGAGCGTTGGCCAGTATTGTGATTTTTATTGCAATCTCTAGCGCATATACTAGACTTTATGCTTTCCCGATATAAACCGGACTTAAGTCCAAGCTTACCCCTAGTGGGGGAGAGAGAGGTGAATAAACTATTCATGCTCGGTCTTTGACATTGCAAAAGTTTAAAAGCGTCCATAATTCAGTCGTGCCTTTAAGTTAAACTCAGTCTAACAATGTATATCAAATAGGCACATGAAAGGCACTTTTGTACGTCAAAAATTACAAAAATAATTAATTGATTCTAGTTGCACCTTTCAAAAGGTAGTTACGTATGGAGCAGAATGGACATGAAACTCCATACTTACTCTTTTAAAGTGTTAACAATATTTTGTATACATTAATTAATAATTATATGTGAGGATGCATATCCGGCACGGCTCTAATAATCCTTCCATATCCTATGGGCACGTCTTCCCTACCATTATCGTGCCCCCCGGTCTACTCTTGGATATGTAATGGTCACTGTAGCACCATGAAACATGAGGCTCCACGTACTAGTGCGAATCTTTAGGTTCATTCAAGTAATCGAGTCTGGTTTAACCACGCTGGGGTCGGTGCATTTCATTCATTCATTCATTCATACATTAATTAATAATTATATGTGAAGAAGATGTACTTACCTAGAATAAAATGACTACCCACAATAAGTAAAAGTATTCCAATAAGGCATAAATTATATTTCATTGAATTTCAATAAAGGAAAGTTGGAACGTAGTTATTTAATTTATTGGAGAGGAAAATGGTTTATGTCTTTGTTTTAAAACAGAAGGGTTTTCACTCGGATATTTTCGTCGATAAAAGGTTGTTCCAATTCTTCAAATAAGTTCCGAAACTCCATAAAATTATTATGACTTCAATACCATTACAGGAAAACCCAATGCGATGCGAGTTTACACATAACACAACCACAACCTTAAATATTTGTAAAAGAAATACTTAGGTTAAGTAACTTAGTTTCAGTAAATATCTACTCGCCCTCAAGCGTTTAAAAATACTTAAATGTTTTAAAACTTTATAAGTGAACCCTTACCTCGTAACAACAGCAAACGTAGCGCCAACAGTTAATCCAAGATTAAAGGCGCTCATCCATAGTATAGACATGGCTACTTCTTGTAGTCGGTACGGCCTCGATATCGACAGCTCAGGGCACTTCACAACACTAGACAACTGTCCCGTTCATACCGTAACACGGCACAACACTGACATATTCAGAATTCGAATTGAACAAAAAATAAATTGTGATTATGATTTCCGTTGTCTGTGGTCGTAATTGACAGTTGATTGACTTTTGATGTTCTTTTTATGGCAGAGTTTATTTTTAAATTTTTGTTTTCGAGAGTTATTATTCCATGGTCCCCATACAGATGAAAGTAAACACTTTAGTTAGTTGATCGAGTAGCGAGTTCAAACGTTAGTGTACGAATGGCGCGGTAGTTCTGTCCTTTACAGTATAAACCGGAGGTTGCCCCCCGCACTCCCCTAATAGTAAACTTCGCGGTTATTTCCACAATAATATTGCTCTTTGTTGCAATTCCTTGCATCTGACAAAATGAGTACGTTTAGTAGTTGCATGCACTTTGTTACTCGCAAATATTTTACTGATTATTGTTGGCTCAAATAGCTTTGGCTTTGGTAAATTGTTTTTGTTATTCATAGACCGTGACCGTGTGATGCCGGACGTAAAGAATAGCACCACCCCATTTCCTCCCGTGGGTGTCGTAAAAGGCGACTAAGGGACTTACTAAAGAATGGGCAGCAGCGTTCTCTATACATTTTAACACCATACTGCGATCGCCAACCCGCCTGCCAAGCGTGGCGATTATGGCAAACCCCCCCGATTGGGGGAGGCCTATGTTCAGCAGTGGACGACTTTCGGCTGAAATGATGATGATTATTCATAGACCGTACATTTTGTTTGAAAATGTTTACAAAATATTATTTTTGTTAGAACACAGCAGCTTTTAATTGGTTTCTAAAACAAGTGCATTAAAAACAATTATATATTTTTTAATAAACGTGGTTTGTATAGATAATAGAATTCAGTAAAGAGAGAGAGTGATTGTCATCTCGCAGGTCAACTTACGAGGTTGTCGGCTGCTTAACCGGGCTTGCCTGTGGGTGTCTCAATGAATTAAGGCCCAGATATATGCCAGTGACCTTGACTAGTTAGCTTGCGTGTTCTATACTGGGCTAACGCAACGCGTCGTACGTCCAGCCAGTAATAGGACTTTTCCATCCAGGAGCGCTGTCCCAAATAAGACGCATTATTAATTTATTATACATAAAACAAAAGGTATTTTAATAAAACACGTATAATGAAAGATTCATAATTAAATAATCTTTAAAAAGGTGAAGGTTTCAGAAAAACACGCTTGATAGATTTTGTGTGATTCTCAGCTTTTTATCCGCGTTAGACATATTTTTACAAATTAATTTCACTATGTAATATAAACATAATCTTAAATATAAATATACTACGTTATTAAGAACATGCTCTAATATAACATATATTTTTTCCAAATCATTAACACCACTCGTTTAGACGTGATCTTCAGTGGTGACAGAGACCTGGTGACCTGAAACACAGGCCCTTAAAGCCTAGCTTAGGAACCAGTCTCCCACAGTAAACTAAACCATATCATGTACCGTAAGTGTAACAATATCTTTAATGTTTTATTGTGGTGAGAAATAAATACTTATACTAAAATCGATTAAATAATAGTAGCCAAAAATAGTACATAGTTTTTATACGCGAAACTCCTGATAAGATAATTATACCTATATTTTGTCAGACCTGCTAATTATTTAATTTGAATACAGGTAAGTTTTAATTGTGAGAGTTATTGTTAAGTAATTAGTAGAGTTCAGTAAATTCGACTTTGTACTTAAGGTAAGTTCTCAAGGTAATACAGTATGTTTGACAAACAAATACCATTTAAATTAGGGTATTCCCAACATACCGTCACACCTATGATGACACATAGGCTTAATTTGCTGATGAATTAATTAATACAATGGGTTAAGGAGAAAGCGTTAATTTCGTGTGCTAACCCTGACGTTTAATGTCAATATGGCCAACTTAACGGACATAACCGACATAGCTCGGAGAATTGCTTAACTCGCAATGGGCAGGGCACATTGCGCGCAGAACAGATGGCCGTTGAGGCCGAAAGATTCTGGAGTGGCGACCGCGTACCGGAAGACGTTGCGTTGGTAGGTCTCCCACAAGATGGACCGATGACCTTATGAAAGCCGCAGGAATCCGCTGGATCCGGGAAGCACAGAACCAGTCGAGGTGGCGGTGCTTGGGGGAGGCCTATGTCTAGCAGTGGACGTCTTTCAGCTGAAATGATGATGGCCAACTTCTGAACCACGGTCAGAGCTACCAGAGGATAAGGCTCAAGAGACACGAACCTCTTTAAAATACGTGCTACTCTCTATGAACATTTTTGGCGTTCTATCATTGCGTATACAACTGATAGCTAAACGCAAGAGTTTTTACCAAAATCAAAAATCAAAATCAAAATATTTTATTTCACTTAAACCTACATGGGCACTTATGAAACGTCAGAAGCTAGGTGCACGGTTCGAGTTAGTCGTTTCCTATGGAGAAGAGCCGGCAAGAAACTCCACGGTTACTCTTTTAAAAATAATTGGCTTTACAATATTATTAAATAACAGTGATAATAGGTATGGGACAGTGTAGGCCTTTCAACAATTACCAGGTACTTAACAAAATAGAAAACCGCCAACAAAACTACACTCTACTAGGCCTACAACGTTCTCACATTCACAAAATATAAAATAATCTAAGTATATAAAATATTAATGACATGATTGCAATTACAACTACAGTAACATATCTGAATAAATATCATGTCCACAAAAGCCACTAATAAAGAATTGGAATTCGATTTGTAGGTAAATATCGTCAAATAATGAAAAGATTATGTCAAGGAAGTATGTAAAATAAAAATTCTAAATAAACATCGTTACTTGGGAGCAGTTAATAGACATTGACATAGTTATGTTGTTTATGAGGTACCAGGGAAGCCACATGTGCAGAAGCAATTATTGCCAAACTTCCTTGTCTTCAACGTAGTCTTTTATCTTATAATATGCTTTTTTGATAAGGACACGTTTGATGTGGGTTTTGAACTTTACGTCGCTAAGTTCTGTAACCGACTTTGGCAACTTGTTATAAAAGCGGATACTGTTTATAAGAAATGACTTGCTAGTTTTAGTTAATCTGAATTTGGGTATCACAATTTCATGTTTACTACGTGTATTTATATTATGGAAATCGCTTCTTATTTTGAAAAGTCCTAAGTTTTTGCGAACATACAAAATACTTTCTAAGATATAAAGAGAAGGCAAAGTTAGTATATCAGTTACTTTGAATTTATTTCTAAGGGACTCACGAGGACCCATTTTATAGATCGCGCGGATTGCTCTCTTTTGTAGAATGAAAATGGAATCTACGTCAGCTGCCGATCCCCACAGCAGAACGCCATAAGACATAATACTGTGGAAATAAGCAAAGTATACTAACCTAGCTGTGGCTATATCAGTTAACTGCCTTATTTTTCTTACTGCATATGCAGCTGAACTTAATCTACCTGAAAGAGCTCTAATGCGGGCGCCCCATTGCAATTTCGAATCTAAAGTAATTCCTAGAAATACAGTTTCCGTAATAGCATCTAGTTTCTTGCCATCAAGTTTTAAATTTAGACCCACTTGGGGTACATTTGGTAATGAGAACTTAAGACACTTCGTTTTATTCGCATCAGTAAAAGATTATTAGCTGCGAACCATTTTGAAAGAACAGCGAGACTATCGTTGACATGTAAGACATCTGTGTCTTTTCTATCTATTTTAAAAATTAGAGATGTGTACCGCCACTGTGGTCTAGTGGAAAGACCGCCTGACTCAGACCCAAAGGTCCCGGGTTCGATTCCCAGTTGGGGCAAAAATTTCTACTCGGTTTGGTTGGTGGTAGGGCTTGTTCTAAGTCCGCCTGGCTAGCTACCACCATGATATCTAAGTCAGTCGCCAAAACAACAATGTTAACAGCATTTGTTGTGTTTCGGCAGTTAGAGGCAAGATAGCCAGTTCCTCTGTGGTTGAGGATTCCGGGTGAAACTCGTTTTCATCTTCAACCTTATCATCACTTACCATCAGGTCAGTATGAAGGCCAAGAGCTTCCCCGGTGAGGATAAAAAATAAAATAAAATAAAAAAGAGTTATCTTATCCCTTTCACCAAATAATGGATCTGACCTTAGCCAAGGCCCGAAGCTATAATAAAAAGTAATAGCGAATACAATTCCACTAAGAATATTGAAAGTCTAGCCTAGCGTAAAAGTTAAGGTCGCGATAATTACGTACTTCTTTTTTTTTACAGCGGCTTCTTTATTTAGTAGTATGAAGTATGGTCATTATTAGTATATATTATTCAGGGTAATTCCTATCCAAATTAGTGGTCATAAGCAGTTTCCTAGCGAAGTTCTGTAGTACTCGGTTCCTTTTTGCGAAAATCTAACCCAACTTCGATTCTATTCAATTCAATTTTATTCAGGAACAATTCAAATTGTGTTTGAAATTATAAATAAATAAATAAATAAAATCACATTCATTAAAACTATAAAATTAATACATTCATAATCTTAGGCCTGTATTGAGTATTGAGTGACGTTCTGTAAACGTCACTCAATACTCAAGCATTACTTAAAACTAGATTCAAGCCATTTGATTGGTTGAAATTAGTTTTAAGTAATGCTTGAGTATTGAGTGACGTTCTGTAATACGGCACTTAGATTCTGACAAATTGTATGATGCTACAGGTCCAAATAATCGTTGAAACAAGAAAGCGAAAATACCCGTTGATTTATCTGAGGTATTTAGTCATTCTTAGTCAAACAACGAAATACCGAAATTCAGTTTTGTCTTTCCAATTTGAGGCTCGTACAGACTCGCGCGATATCGCGGGCGCGACAGGCACCGACAAAGAAATTGTGCTAGGTACTAGTGTCGCGTCGCGCCCGCGATATCGCGGGCGGGTGTCGCTTTTGACCCTTGTCAAAAGAGTGGAACTCTGCCTGCGTCTGTGTTTCCGAACGCATACAACCCTAATCTATTCAAAGTGAGAGTGAACAGGCTTCTTCTGGGTAAGCTCACTCCATCGTAGACTTTGTCTCTGTCATCCAGACCTAGACTAAAGTCAAGAGCAAACTCATAGTAGAATTAAAAAAAAAAAAAAAAACAATATTTTTTGTTGCTATATTGGCGTGTGGCCAACATAAATGGCAAATAATTTAATTTAATGTTTTGTGTTGCGTAATGTTTTTTTTTTTCGAATGCTATTTTATACACAGAATCAAGTTTTTCTAACTTTTTTTTTTCAGCTGTGCTACTGGGGAGATTGTTGCGCCAGATCTTATTTATTTATTTAAACTTCATGTACAATAGTGGTACATAGGCGGACTTAATGCCACAAGGCATTCGTTCCTTTGTTCGTTCTTCCCGGCTAAAGCACTAGGAAGTGGGTGGGCGTGTTGGGAGACTGTCTTATGTAATTTTGACTAAATGACTTTTGATTTGATTTATTTTGCCTTCGATTTCCAAATAACTTATCTCACTTAGATAAGTGAGATAAGTTGTTTTGGAAATCGAAAACAAAATAAATTTGCTAATCACCGTTGAAGGCGCTGCCGAGATCTAAAACACCTTCAACGGTGATTAGGTAATTAAAATAAATCGCAAATGGTAGGGGAGGGAAGCTGACGGCATTTTCCTTGTTAGCTGTGAATTGCCGGCCGAGTAGGCTGCTCTTTCAAACGGTAGAACGGCTCGGGAAATTACCTAGTTTAATGATAATCTCGCTGCATCGTCAGTTATGAAAGTCTTTGTGAGGAAAGATGAAATTTGATTGCAACGAATGTAATCGTGTTACTACTTCTGTAACTAGTGTTTAAACTCAAAATATGTATGTATATAAAATAATAATATGCTGTTTTATGTGGAATTACGTTCCTCAAAATCTGTATTTGTATATCAAATATGCAATAATGCTGTTTTATGAGAAACTTATAGCTGTAGTAAGTCTTAAAGCACAGCTAAATAAGATAAAATGGCGGAAGAGTAGATTCTAGGAATTTTAAGGATGGCTCTAAGCCAGGGCCTCAAGTCTGCTATTACAATAGTGTCAGAATGGTCTCTTCATTGTGAGTTTTTGACAGATTTGCCATACAAACACTGTCAAATACTCACAATGGCGAGACCATTCTGACACTATTGTAATAGCAGACTTGAGGCCCTGGTCGCGTGAAGTCAATATCTGTGTATGAACCAGCGCTCTAGGCAATACCAATCACAATTATGCGCCTCCTACCTATTGTTTGAAGAGTTTCGGCGCGTGCATAATTTGAGGTGCAAATATTTTATCAGTGTCTTTTTAAATAACCCTTTTCAAAACATATTGTCAGGGTATGTACACGGGAAGTCTGTGGATCAGCTTTACTAAAAGATCGCTGGAGGTCCTGCGCATCCAATATAATAATGTTTTCAGAATGCTGTTGGGACTGCCCCGTTTTTGTAGCGCATCTGAGATGTTTGCGCTGAATCGAACTGACGACTTCTATGCGGTCATTCGACAAAAAATCTCGTCCTTAATAAAAAGACTGCGGGACAGTGACAACAGTATTCTGAGGACAGTCGCGGAGAGCATCTACTCTCCTATTCTGAGTCGTTTTGTGGGGGTGATGAACGAGTGAATAAATCCTTTCGCTTGTGCGTCATCCTCATGAAGCGATCTCTTACAAACAAGTTTTTTAAATAATATTTCACTAACATTAATTATAAGAAATTTACTAACACATTGGATCTTAAGTTGTCCGAAATAAATAATTATTATTATTCTTATTTTTCTGGGCCTTCATTCAACGTAAACCTTGCACCCCAGATTTCTGTTTTTCTTTGAGAGCACAGCTAACATATGTACGTACTAACATACGTTAACCGTACGTTTTCCTTAATTCAAATCTTTTAGTTAGCGGTCTACTCTTTAAAATCCAATTAGTACAAGTAACAGAAGACAAATACTCGTATTCAATGAAGTAATTGCAATCACGCAGTCTTTCCTTTCCTTTGTTTTCTTTCCATTTGCACTGAATTTGTGCTCCAAAACTATCGATATTCCTTTATTCCTAGTTTTATAATACGATATTCATTACACACGACACTTTTGAAAGTCATTTTTCTGAGTCAATTTTATATTTTTTTCACGTAATAACCGAAACAAACACTGATATTATGATAGTTTATCATGAAGTAATTAATTCCACAAGCATCGAGGTCAATGTCATAGTTCAACTGGCCGAAATAATAACAAGCGAATTTAAACAATAATGCAATACAATTATCTATTACCATGTTATATTGAGTCCATAGACTTCTACGGAAAATCTATGGAAAACTAACAACACCTTTACTGTTTCACACGACGAGACTTGGAACCATGCTGGGCAGTATAGAAGAATGAGATAACTATTAACATTACAAAAGATGAGCAACGAATCACAGTACTCTTATAACGTTATGTTACTTTTCTTTTCACTGCAGTTTTAGTACACACGGGTACGTATCTAGCTTTACAGTTCCAGCATAACCTGACCTCTCATTGTACGGAAATAATATACAATGCGACATCAGCTTATACTGGAAATGTATAACTGGATATATGTATAGCTGTATGTACAAAAGCCTCTAGGGGTCTACGTGATCGGCTGCACGTCTGCAGCGAGTACCGACAGCAGGGAAAGTGCTTAGGTAGTAGGTACTATGGTTTTTATGTTGCAATTGGATGGCGGAAAATTGGTAGGCTGTTGTCGACTGACATCAAAATTATAGTGGACTTAGAACGAACGAACTTCGTTCCAAGCTTGCGGTAGGATTAAACTGGCAGAAATTGTTACGTACCTAACGAAAACGCGTTATGCCTGAAAAAGTCAGTTTCATACTTGAAACTTGTGCCCATACTAGATGGCTCTGTATTAATAGGTACATAATATACGGCGAAAGGAACTTTTTTCCCACCGGATCCCACGACACCTCCCGACTTTTTTTCCTAAACACCTATCTACCTACTTAAAATATATATACCTACGATCATCATCATCATCATCATTTCAGCCGAGAGACGTCCACTGCTGGACATAGGCCTCCCCCAAGCACCGCCATCTCGACCGGTTCTGTGCTTCCCGCATCCAGCGGATTCCTGCTTTCATAAGGTCATCGGTCCACCTTGTGGGAAGCCTTCCTACGCTACGTCTTCCGGTACGCGGTCGCCACTCCAGAACCTTTCAGCCCCAACGGCCATCTGTTCTGCGCCCAATGTACCCTGCCCATTGCCACTTAAGTATGGCAATTCTTCGAGCTACCGGTCGGTTACCTTGGTTCTCCTGCGGATCTCTTCATTTCTGATTCGATCACGTAGGGAAACTCCAAGCATAGCCCTCTCCATTGCCCTTTGGGTGACTTTTAGCCTTCTAATAAGGCCCATTGTGAGCGACCACGTTTCAGTGCCATAGGTCATCACTGGCAACACGCACTGGTCAAAGACTTTCGTCTTGAGACACTGCGGTATGTGGGACGAGATGATATTGCGTAGCTTCCCGAACGCTGCCCAGCCGAGTCGGATTCGACGATTGACCTCTTTCTCGAAGTTGGACCTATCTAACTGGACAGTTTGTCCTAGGTAAACATACTCGTCCACAACTTCGAGTGTAGCGTCTCCGATATTCATGAGAGTGGGAGATTCATACCTACAATACAACATTATATTCATGTAAAAGTAGTGTTACAATACTGCTAACCGTACAATCGGTCACTGACTGCAAGATACAGATAATTTTCACAGGAAAGAGGAATCCCATTTCGTATGACTCACGCGCAGACACCGACGTTCAGGTTTTACCACTTTCAATATTTATTTTCGCATAGATAACACAGGAAATTTATGCACTGATTGGTAATAATTTACCGACCTAATAAGTAATCGAAACGATTTTATTTAAATATAAGGGTGTCTCTATTCAAACACGAAATATTGGTAAAGAAGCCATGGTAACGATTTTTTGATGACGATGATGATTAATTATCAAAATTCAACGCGCTCGCGCCGCTACCATCGCCGCGTCCGGGCTGGTCATTCATAGAATAAGCAAGTAAAGGTTTTATTTTGCAAAAAATCTCAAGCAATTTTAAAATTGATAGACCACCTATAGATGTTTCTCTTAAAATATTTCGTGTATGAATAGATACACCTTATATACGAGTATATATTCTCATTTATTTCGGATCATACATAAAAATACACACAATCCATATAGTATTAGTAACAACTTAAAAATTATGTTAGTAAAACTTAAAAACTAACCTCACAACAACTAATAGCTACGTGGTTCAACAAATGTTGGAACGTGTCTCCGCACCCAGTGCCTAATAAAGGGGCTGTACACCTTGTCATATGTTTTTAAGACGCTCTTGGAGCTTCCGCGCGACCTACCCATAATTGACGCTGCCCTCTTTCTCATTATGGCATGAAAATCGTCGACATGGGCTTCCGCGAACATCTGCGAAGCGCTGCCGAAGCGCGGAAGCCCCATCAACATCCTATAAACATCGTTATACTGAACGCGCAGGATATTGTAGGCTCTCTGCGTATACTTCACCCACAGGCTACCGTAGGCGTGGGCTTGCGGACGGCGAGCTATGGGCAGCTCGCCGTCCGGTAAGGACCAGGACCCGGGTCGACGGCGCGTTGTGTTCCACGCGCGCCTCAAAGAGATGTCAGCACGCACTGACGGGGTCCGCTAGGCCCGGTGCCTGATGCCAGGGTTGCGGGTTTATCCGAAAGGGATACCGTGGCCCTGGCACACAGGCAACTGAAGGAACAGGGGTGGTTTTAGTCAGTAGTAGTCTTGCACACCCTCTCGCTCCGCCCAGAGCGGGAGAAGTTATTTGATAATTTCCAACCAAAAAAAATTAAAAAATATAAAGGCTTCACGTATAAAAGGTTGCGACCAATTGGAACCGTGCACCTATATTCTTACGTTTCCTAGGGCCCATGTACATAGGTTTATGTGAAATAAAATATTTTGGTTTGATTTGTTTTACCTAATTCAAAATCAGCCTGCATCTGGCCAAATGCGGGGCAAAGGCCCCTTTCCATATTGAGAACCAAGACAATTGACATTGTATTATGAAACCTGTTTAACGCCCGTAGTGACACTATGTAGGTATTAGAATTCCTAGGTCACAAGTACCTACGTACATATCTGGACAGAACCTTGCCTGCACTTTCAAGGTAAGGTCTTCTATAAAACACTAGCTGCTACCCGCGGTTTCGCCTGCGTGGCTTTTTAGGGTTCCGTAGTCTACAAGGAACCTTTATAGTTTCTCCGTGTGGGGTATCGTTGGGTAGGCCGTTCAAAAATATTGCGGGTTTGTGAAAATCATTTTTCTATTCAGGGATCCTGTTTGTTTATAATAGCTTTAAAGTGCAAATTTTTGTTAGAGTCAAGTGTCCCCCCCTGCCAGCTTTTTGAGCATGGGAAATCATCAAATGACCCCTCCCGCTCTGGGTGGAGCGGAAGGGAGTGTCAGACTCTTACTGACTAAAACCCACCCGTGTTCCTTCCTTGGCCCTTTATATTCCGGGGCAGCGGTACCCCTTTCGGACAATCCCGCTGACCCGGCAGGCTTGGACCTTAATAGGCCCCCTCGTCGTTGCTGACATCTCTTTGAGGCGCGCGTGGAACACGTACGCGCCGTCCGGCACGGGCCTCGGACGGTGAGCTACCCATTACTCACCGCCCGCAGGCCCGCGGCTACGGTGGCCGGGAGTCGTCACGGGGCTCCCGACGCCCGTAGCGTCTACCGCAGCGGCTGGGACGGGAGGCTCTCTCCGCTCTCTCCCGCTCCCATCCCGCCACCTCCTTCGCTAGCATGACTGCTTCGCAGAAGGAGGTCCCCCCTGCCAGCTAAATGTTTGTTTTTAGCTAGGTGAACAAAATTACAGCAGTAATAAGTATATAACGAAGTTAAAAGAAAAACTATCACAACTAAGTACAGGATTTACAAGTTAGAGAAATGTATGGGAGAATATATGAAATAAGATGATAATGATTAAAAGGAATTAGTGTCAGCGATAAAATGCGAACAGTCGTAACGAAAAAAACGATCTTAAATATTGGATACTTATCGGAGATACTTTTGTAGGCAGTTTTTTTGAGAGGTGATATTATCTTGTTGAATCATTAGTAACATCATTAAAACTCTCATTTCTCAACTATCTAAATCGAGTTTTTTACACTTGAGCGTCGTGGACGATGGGATTATTCACTTTATGGTTTTAAAGAGGTATGAGGAACAGTGTGTAAAGTTCACTCATAGTCTATGGAAAAGGTAGGATCCTCTGACCAGACAGGTGTAGTGTCTGGTGGGCTACTGCCAGACGGTTGATGTCAGGATGTTGTATATACTATATGCCAGTCGCGCGGTAAACTCTGATTACGCGATGCAGGACTTGTGACGTCAGGTCTTTGATGCGTAGTTCGCTCATTTCGTCGTAGTGTATTCAACGGAGTGACACCTAATGCCTATTTCGCGTTATTTGAACGGAGTCCCAAGAGCCTTAACACACAGCGGTTGTTTTAAACAAAACAGTAGGTACTAGCGCGGCCACGGACATCTGACCACCGTTTGGACTATTCCCGCTTGCAACGCTCGGCCGCTATAGTAACGCTTGCCTACGCTAATGAACCAATAGCATCGCAGCATCAGATTTTTGCTGAGCTGATTTTTGTTTTTGTAAATGAAAAAAAAAAAAAAAAAAAAAAAGACCATACAAACCAGCTGAGTTGGTTAGACACCTATAATGATCATCGTAACAGAGCCTGAGAAATGTATTTAAATAAAAGTTTATTTTTAATTGTTCATCGCAAACAGGGGCCGTAACAGATGTGGTCATCGTGTGCACGAGATTTTGTTTTCAAAGTGGTCAGATGTCCGAGACCGCGTTGGTACATGTACAAATTGACACATCACCATAAATTCCGTCATTAGTTAATTAACAAGAGGGGCTAGGCTTATACCAAGGTCAGTTTTACAGTCGAACTGCTCTACAATATACATTTGTATTAGGTACTTTGTGTATTGCGCAGAGCACTAAGATGCCTCGACGCCGCTGCTAGAGGCGCAACACTTACCATACACACCAAGCGTGTCACCATTTACTCGCACTAGGGATGCTAGAAGATTCAAAAATAATCGATAAACATCGCATCGATATTTAAAAAAATAAAAATATCGACTGCGATATATCGAAAAAAAAAAATAAACATCAATAAATCGATGTCGGTGAAATTTTCTATAAGTATGTTGTTGTATGTTATGTATTATGTTTTTCTTTATGAAATTCTGTTTTGTTTCTTTTTTATTCATATAAATATCAAACTAGAAACATCATTTCTGATGTAAAATCTAAAACATTGCAATTTTTTTTTTTTTTGTACGTCTCTGAATGCCACCAATTTTAGTCAGTGGGGACAACGGTGTTGCTATTGGAAATATAATATATCGTATTGGTTACATGTTTTTGATATTTGATATTTTATATTGATGTATCAAAATAATAGATATCGCCAAAAAATACCGATATATTGAGCAAAAATAACATGTAACAAAATCCAAGTAACATGGGACAAGGGCAGGAAAATGATGATATCGAGCAAAAAAAAAAAAAATCGATACATTTTTTTTTTTTTCAACAAGCCTTTCTCGCACTACGACATAAAATGACGTATAGAAACTGACGGCTTTGAAGGCGGTCCGTGACAAAAATTTTGCGCTCAGCGCACTTTCAGCGCCACGAATTTTATTAATATGTACTGCCGTCTCTAGTCGCTGCCGGCGATTCTGAACTCTATGGTGTATTCCTCCAAAATAAACGGAAGAGGAAATGTCAAGACAGAGCATGACGCAGGATTGTCACGTGTTCCGTTCCGAAGTTTCGAAATTCCAATCACTTAATATGACCGTTTGTGCAGCGGGTCAAGGGAATAATGACCACTTTTGCGGTACGGTTTCATATCAGCCAGCTGTTAGGGTGATACAAAATTCAAAGTACCTAACACTTCGAAAACTGAAAGAAAAATCCTAGTTTGAATGTTGCGTAAAACACTATCAATCACAATCTGAATGATTTTGACAGATATTGCTAATCCATTTCTTCTTATGTTCGAAAAATTTGTCTGCTCAACAACGTAAATAAGACAATGAATGTTGTTGAACTCTCAAAATGACACCCATTGCTACTGCAAAAGGGCATGTACGGGTTTAGTTATCATCTTATTTCTCGGCATTAAAAATAAAATAGATCGAATAAGATCCGTATGAAGGTCTCGAAAATGTTTCTTTGATCTGTTAATTTGAAAATTAAAGTAATTTTGGTATACATAGATTTTTTTAATTTTGATCAAATTTCCCCATTACTAGCGACATCTAGTGGCACAGAATATAAGTATTTTAGTGCTAGCATATAACGTTAGATGTCACTGATGCAACTAATACTACATGTCAACAATAGATGGCGCTGTTATTAAAAGCATAATTCACTTACCAAGGATAGCTCTGAGATGTCCCTCCAGTGTTTGTAATATCGTCATCTTGATTTCTTTGACATGCTTGCCCAGGAACTGCTCGCAAGCAGTTGTGAGAAGCTCGTCTTCATTCATAATCTTGCATTGGGCCACACCGGTGACGGTGAGTGGAACACCCTGTGCTGTTTCCACATATTCGCACATAGGATTGAGGGTCATCACCTGGAAGAGATTTTGGTATGATATTTTTATTTATACCTACTTATAATACCTTGCTAGATCGCTAGGTTTTAGTGATTTGCTACGCATAGCGAATCGCTTGGGCTTAAGATATCTACCTTTTTTAGGGCTCTGTACCTCAAAAGGAAAAAACGGAACCTAGTAGTCACTTCGTTTTCCGTCCGTGTGTCTGTCTGTCAAGACCCTCTTTCTCAGAAATGCGTGGAGGCATCAAGCTGAAATTCATAAAAACCGGCCAAGTGCGTGTCGGATCACGCACAATGAAGGGTTCCGTAGTTGGGAAAAATTTATCCATAGAACAAACTTAACATTGTAGTTGAAAAACATGTTCTCCCATACATCAATATACGTCATGGTCAATTTTCCAACTGCATAAGCAAGTGCACATCCATTCATCAACTAGAAATGACTGATAATCTTCAATCGGAAGAACGGATTTCCTTCAATCATATAAGCTAAGAACACTCTCAATCAAGTTACCTATCAAACCAAAACAAAAAAAACAAAAAAATCGGTTCAGTTGTTTGTGATCTACGATGACACAGACAAAGATACATGCGTTAAACATATATACCACCCGGTCTTTCTGTCGGGGGTTAAAAATACACTCTGCTATGGATTACATTTCGGCTATGAATCTGAACAGACTCTTCACATCATCACTATTTGGTTGAGACAGAATTCTATGAAATGTGCCTAAATAGAAAGAAAAAACTAAAAACAGTAAAAAAAAAAAGAAATATTAGTAGTGTATAATTGGGGTTCCTGGATCAAAGATCCAGGAACCCCAATTATACATTTGATACAAACTAGACAATCAGTCAATCAATCAATATTTGTCCATACATTTCATTCATTTATTTTAAGGTTGTATTCAGAATGAGTGTTCAGAAATCATCTATTCAAAGAGATTAATTTCAATAAAATCTATTTATACTTTTTGTGGTTGTGTGTTTGTGCGTGTGTTGTCTTTGGTATCATGATAAAAGAAATAAAGAATGCTGTCAACTAAGTAAACACATTTTATTATTATTTCACAAAAAGTCTGAGAAGAATAAATAATCAATTACAAAACATTTGATTTCTTGATCCACAATTGACATTTCATCATAGACATTTTCTACAATTGCATAGGCTTCAGACAATGTTTTCACTTGAGCGAGCTTGAATCGCTTTCTAAAGAAATTCATACGGGTCTCATAGTAACCTTTTACCCTTGTTAAGTAACGTAAACGTGAATCAAGACAATTCAGTAAATATTTCAGACACCACCACTCTTCACAACAGAGAACGATCGATTTTGTTCCAATGTCAATTATGATGAATTTTTTTCTTCCTTCTTGTTCATGTTCAGACAGGTTTATATACTTGATCACAAATTGTTGTTCTCGCTGCCGCTGCTTTGGTAAAGGAATTGAACTAGATGTGAAGAATCCTGATATTTCAGAGGCGTTTTCCATAAATATCATGTCCCACTCGTATCTAGTTAATGTTATCCGATTAGCGATATCAATGCACTCTTCAAGTAATCCATTGATTCGATCTGATGGCTTCAAATATGTTTTAATGTATGGAATCGTGGAGCTGGAAACTTGATACATATACTTGCAAACTTCAAAATGCAAGGGTGGAATCGACGGAGTATATGATGATTGTATAAACGGATACATGTTGTCGTTTAAAGTGTTGATGATTAACTGCTCGCTTGACTACTATGACAGCGAGTTTATGAAGTAATTTTTTTAACAGCTTTTGTAAGAATACTATATTTGAAGAGAGAGTCATTTATGAACCCCGGAACATTTAAATAAAAGGAATTTCATCTTCCGGTAGAATCTGGTAGCATATAATGTCTTCTGAATCAGGTACCACTAAATCACGCATTACGTTCCTCATTGATGATGTCCTGGTGTACCGACACTTTGCTGAACCAGCTTTCAATTTTTCGGGACCAATCTGCATATCGTTAACTCGAGAGAATGTTAGCTCTCTATTACCACTTCTAAAGACAAGTTCTTGAATTTTTCCCGAATTTAATGCATCATGCATGTTTTGATAGAATAAATCTTACGCTAACAGCATTTAGTAGCTTATTCAGCAGACAATCAATCAATCCTCCTCCACTTCAGAATAATTTTATATTTTTGTTTCTTTAAAAAATAGACGTTTTAATTTGTCAACATAATCTATTCCTTTTACGGCATTTAAATAAAAGCAATGTGGGAAAAATATAGCATGTTGCATCCAAGGATCATCGTAATACTCCCAATCTTCGATGCCACCTCCACACGAAAAGCACATAACTTTGTCATCTAAACCACTTCCACAGTAAAAAAAACCTGCATCAGCCATTTCCATCACCAATCTTCGTTTTGAATCTGCTGTAGCCCAATAATGTCGAAATGAACATAATCGAATTTTATGTTTATTATATATTTCATAGCGCGGGCTGAAATAATTTTGAATCATTTTTAAGGTCTCGATACGCGTATGTAGAAAATAATAATGAAGTCTTGTATCTGGTGTTCTCAATTTATAGAGATGTGATGATTTTGCTTTTGGTAACTTTTAAATTATATTTCGCTGTCGTATTCTTATTGTTATGAAATAAAACAAGAAAACATTTACAAAAAAAACATTTATTCTGATACATATAATATTGTTAAGATATAAACTGCTAACAAATTACTTAACTTATATTTTTTCAAGGTAGCCCTTACCTTCTAAATTATAAACAATCAAAAGATATTTTTATTATCAATCCACTTTTTTAAACATGTCACATTTTTTAAAGCACATACATTAGAATGATACATGCAGCTAAATATATTACTAGACATTCCATAATCATCAAATAATTTTTGCAAACTAGGACAGTTCTTATCTTCTAAATTATACACTTTATTATGTTTTACAATGTTTCTTAGCCACAACACTTTTTCACATCCTTTAACAAAAATGTTTTTATCTTTCAGATAAGGTTCAATATATCGTGCTAAGTTTAAGTATGGTATAAAACCCTCCTTCCAGAAAATTTTTCTGTTTCTCTCTATCCAATTTACTTGCAATTTTTCTTTTTTTGTAAGATTGTAAAATGGACATGGTGGTTTGATTAATAATACCATAATTTGATTTCTGCATGCTATTGCTATTTCTTTCACGATAAACTCGTTACTTTCGGTCTTAAACCCTTGCACATCCACTATGGCGTTCATAATAATTTCCTTACGATACTGCTTAAGGGTTTATATTCAATCAGACGATCGTTGATGATTAGACAATAAGCAGATGTATTTTCTGGTATATCCTCAGAACTTTCAATTTCTAATCTCACATCTACAGCTCCAGTTTTCAAGGCTTCATTCTGTCTTGAGCAATCAATTACAAATAAAGGAGCCTTTTCTTTAAATTCACGCAAATCGAGCATCGGTTCAGACCGGGTGCTATAATAAGACTGACGAAATTGGGTAAACATTTCATATAATATATAATACTTATCTTCAGAAAATTTTGCATTAACCGATTCGTATGGATAATATTGCGAATTTAAAAAAAGAGTAACATTAGTTATTTTACCATGGTCAAATATTGAACAGTCTCTAGTTTTCATATTTTTTCTATTGGTCTGCAAACCAAAGATGACATACCTTGGTTTTTCGAGTTGTGACGCAGTCTTCACAACCCAGGAATGTTTTGTAGTTCTAGGTAATAAAGGGTATTCGTACAAGTCCCAATTTCTAAAAGCTATTTGAATAGGACGATCCTTTTGTAAATATTTAAGTAAAGTTAATCTTTCTCGATCTGAAACTTTTATATGAGGCACACGCCATTGCAGTCTCTCTATATTTACTTCAATGGAGTCATTATTATTGTCAAGTGTAACACCGCTGACTTTCGAACTGCTTCTATTGAGTATAAGTTCATGTTTACAGTTAATGATAATTTTATTATAATCTTCCGCAAATCCTAAAACTTTGTTCAGTGGTATAAGGGCACTAAAAATACCATTATTATCTTTATCCCCATTTAAATTCCAACCCCAAATAGCAGCAGCTTTACTTTCCCCCTCACTCATAGACACATATGATTTTAGAGTGGTAGTAATTCCTGCATTTTTTATGCGGTCTATCTCAACACCGTTAATTTCATATCGAATATCTTGAAATAGGAATGATATATGATTATTAGTAAAATTTACATTCTTTCGTGTTATTTTTCCTGCTGCATCTTTCGAAACCACTGTGGCTCGACCTTCAATGTAAATGTAGCTGG
Organism: Dryobota labecula; assembly: GCA_947523025.1. Taxonomy (NCBI): domain Eukaryota; kingdom Metazoa; phylum Arthropoda; class Insecta; order Lepidoptera; family Noctuidae; genus Dryobota; species Dryobota labecula. The sequence continues at coordinate 16,072,120 of OX383303.1, forward strand.
CTGAAGGTAATACATACAAATCTTGCTGGTGTATGGGTATACGTATTTCATCATTTTCATTGAAACTGTTGCTATATGGATTATAAGTATGAATTTCATAACTCACTATAGAGTTATCGATTTGTGGTAAGTCATTTACCTGTAGAATACTCATAATTTAAATCCCAAAGCTCGAAGAAATAATTTGTTATCTTTAGTTAGTTTTTTTATGGTTCGTATATGTCTTTGTCTTCTGACGGTACGAGAACGAGTAAAGCTATTTACTTTGGCGGATGATTTTATATTATAAACTATCATTATTATTATTATTATTATTTTTTTCTCACTCTAATCTTATCGACATTCGTCTCTTGTAGCAGATAATGTTAAAGTGTTGTCTTATGCAGACGACACCTAACATTTAAACCATTTTCAAGTACGTAATGATTTGATAAAGCCTTGCTTTTTCCAAAACTCTTTCAGAAATTTAATGCATAAATGTCCGCAATTGAATAAGTTATTATTTTGTAAATTATTGTAATTATAATTGATATTGTCAGAACCTACATAGCAAACAAATTCTATTGGAGGTTTCAAGTTGCCGTAACTGTCAAAGTATTCAATATATTCATTTAAAATTACATAGGCTACCCAATGTGTACCAGAATTTTTAGAATTATCTAAATTTATGATTCCACACTCTTTTAAAAACGGAGACTTCGGTAAGGTATCCCTCATATACACTCCGCGAAAATATGGAACGTCTTTAGTAAAATATATGATATCTATATTAGTAAGAGCACGATTAGGTAGCCTGCTATTTAGTTTTTTTTCTTTAAATCTGTATATATTCCAAGTCCATTTTTGTAATGGTTTAGCCGCAGTCCATTTCCAATACATACACCTTCTGCATTCTTATTATGACTTTTTATTTCTTTTAAACGCTTTTTTGCAAGTCTATATTCGTTTATGGTTTTGACGATTCCAGCAATTCCACTTGCAATACTGCCAGCAGCAGACAAACCAGCAAATATCGGTATTAAAGGTAGAACACCGCCAGACTTAGGAATTGGTATGATACGTGGTACCCTGGCAGATGAATCACGATTCAACTCTCTAGCAGCAGCGTAGGCCAATTCTATTAGCTTTTTCCTACACTTCGGTTTAATTTTTTTAATGCACTTTTTGGTATGGGTCACTATACTTTTAAAGTTTTTTTTTAGTCCAGCTCCAGAACTTATTTTTGTTAGCATTATATTATTAACTAAATTGGCAGCAAGTTTTTCTCCTGTGCTTGCATTAGAAGATAAAGCACGCTTTTTTGCCATTTTTAATAAAATTGTATCTGCTTTGTGACGATCTTTCAAACTTTTGGAATTATTATATGCAATATCGTGATGTTTACAATATTCATCTAATTTGTTTATACCCCTATCACCTCGAGCCAATCTTTCAAGTAATCTAGTTCCTGGACCGCAATAATTATATCCCGGTAAATGGAGCTCAAATGGTAAATTATTAATTAAATTATTGACAAGTCCTTCTCCCTTCATGTATACAAACAGAATGAAACCATTATCATAGAGGATAATGTTATATTGATAAAGCACTCATAAAACATTTGTATCACTGATCCAACTATTTTCACAGGATGATAACCCCAACCATTTCACGAAAACTTTTCTGCCTTTTCGTTTTAAAACTTTTTCTACAAGGTAAATGTCAGGATGTTTAGTTTTTTGTAATTCTTGATCATAAAATGCTCCTAAAATAGGTTGTTCTTTAACATCTTGTAATAAATATGTAACAGGATTTGTGTTTTGAACTTTACTGATCTTAAATACCTCTGTAGACCAATTAGGAGTGTAACCTTTTTCAAAACAACCTTTATGTTTACTTATTCGAACAAAATCACCTGTCTTAAATTTACGATATGTTGTTTTAGTTTGATTTTGATTGAAATATCTCTGCAGTAGTTGAATTTTATTGCTATGATTCACTTGAATGGGGGGTAAACCAATTGTTCTGTGTGTGGTATGATTATATCTATTAATGATATTTGCAAGTGTCCCATCCGTCCATTTATAATTCCCTTTGAAACTAAATTCCTTGTAAAGCTTACTTTTTATCGTCCTTATTAACCGTTCTACAATTGAAGCCTTTTTCGTTGAATAAGTGCAGTAGTGGTTGATAGAATTATTTAATAATATTTTTTTTAAACTTTGATTGTAAAATTCTTTTCCTAGATCTGTTTGCAAGTTTCTAGGGATACGTTTTTCTCTACTCAATAAAGTATTGAAAGCCTCAGATACAGTTTGTTTATTTTTTTGTTTTAGTGGAATAGCCCAAGCATACTTAGAGAATCCATCAATGACGACTAAAATATATTTGCAGTTATTGTTAAATTTGGAGAAACTTTGCATATCCATTAAATCAGCTTGCCAAAGATCATCAATATCTTTTAATATTACATGTCTTCGAGGAAAATTTATTCTTGCACTTCTATGAATTTCGTTTATAATTTCTCTTTTCACTTTGCTCATTTTATCAACTGTTACTTTTGAATTACAAAATTAGACTAAGTAACAGTTTATATGATAAGCCCTTTTATTCTTGTATTACGCCCGCTTCTTTTAGCTCTTCAGTAATTGATAAAATTTCATTGTCAAGATTAGTATTACCTGCAGTTTTAGATGCGATCAAAAGTTTAAGCCTGTCCACTAATTCATTAGGATCATCCCAATAAATAAGTTCAGTATTTTTTTTATATTTTTTAAGATACGGTAGACCTGCACCTCTTTTTTGCCTAGATTTAACTTCTGTAGGTTCTTGTAAGTGTTTACAAGACTCAGAAAATAACGGTTTGATCACTTGAGAATATTTTAGACCTTTATCACCTTTAATTTGACCTGCAGGGTCAAAGTCTCTTTTATGAGCATTCGTTGTGACGAGTATTTCCTTGTACACCGATTTATCTTTTAAATTGACCAAACTTAAATCAGGCTTTTTGCGAAGCAATAGTTCTTTTAGACCAGGTGTTATTTTATACTGTTTATTAGCTACGCAAATTTTATACACTTTACCAGAGTTTGCATGAGTGGTAGAGAAATTAACTATTGTATTTCCAATCATATGTTTGTTTTTGTCACTACGTACACCAAATGGTATATTCATATCATCATATATTTCAATGATATCTTCTTTTTTCAACGACGCATTATTATCATTTTCTGATTCAGATGTATTACCTCCTTCATCTTCTGAATAAAAAATTTCTGATAAGCTTGACTCATTAGATGATTCATGTTCATACAAATCATTAGATTTATCATGCAAAAATATTTTTGAACCTATATCAGTGTGTTTAATTTGGTCATCATAAGTATCTTCATTTTTTATTGTAGAAATTTGCTTGTTAGCTACTATTGCATTAAGAGGGCCTGCGAGAGGCTTAAAAAAATACTTAAGATGAGAGTCAGTGTTAAACTCATCATGTTTCATTTGTTTCACTTTTTCCTTTATAGCGTCCGCAGACTTTATCAATTTATCTGTAATGTTATCCATTATACGACTTATACTGAGAAGTATTTATGGACAAATGATATTTTTTTTTTGCAGTCATTAATTATATAACCATCAATCAAAATAAATAAAGTTGTCAAATGATTGTCTATATCTGCCTTTGTTTAATTCACAATCCTTATTAATAGTCAAAAAATCATAAGGATGTATCCAGATTTTAGAACACAGATCTTTGAACTTAGACCACTCCATATCAGAGCTAACATGTTCATCGTATATATGTTTCATGTTAACTTCATCTTGCTTGAAAATTATCAAAAAGTTAACATTGTCACGTAATAGCTGTTTTGGTATTTTGGAATACGTTTGAGATAAATAAAAACAATCTATACTTCTGTGTCTCCCCATTGTAAAATAATTTCGTATGTTAATTTGCTTTTCACAAACTACATCATCAAAAATAATAACAGATTTTGGTAATGCATCGTTAGGATGAATAACTTCATCATCAAAATTAAATATAAAAAATTTTACTTCTGGCACTCTTTTTAAAATCTGTTTCAAAAATCTATATTTTGGTTGAAAGCTAGTCTTGGAATACAAATAAACATTTTGAAACTTTAAACCATTTTCGTGGATTAACAAACTAATCATGACGTTCGTTTTCCCGCAATTCGAAGGACCACATATTATACATCTTATATTATTAGGCAGAAGAACGCTATGCTTAGCGTGTAGCTTATTTTCCTCTACCTCAATATTTTTAACTTCTAATGAAACTGGTTGCTTGACCCACTTCATGTTTGTATCTGTCAGAAAAGTAATATGTTCTAGTATTTATAATGCTTATTTATAATTATAATCCCACAAATAATTAAATCATAGTTATTTTAGCTTTGATTTCGTCGAATAAGGTTACAAATAAATAAAATTATCGTCTACACTTATTACTTAGTATCTGCACAGGTAATGTTAACAAAGGTTTACAAATCAAAACAGCAAATACAAGTAAATATGTGTGTATTAAATAAAAACATCATTATAAAATTTTATATAATAATTGAGAATTATCATATTTAAATTTATCATAAAAGTTTGCAATTAATTTTAGGTTTTAGTCCTCGAAAGGAGTCAATTTTTCTGGGTCCACTTCATGTTTATGTCTAATGTAGGTATAATTTATTTGCTCTTAAAAAATAATATATATAAAAAATTGGTGAGGTTAAAAGTCAATTTATTTCAGAATTATAAACACAGAATATTCAGTATACAGTCTTACATAAAAAATATACATAAAGCATTGATGTAAAAAAATACTAAATTAACATATGTAATCACAATGTCCCCAAGGTACAGTATCTATTTGATTTCCCAGAATATGCCTTTTATCGTCTATCCTGTTTAAAACTACTTTATTTACTTCTTGTGAGAACAACACATGCTTAATTGATTTTATCATATTCATCTTACGTTTTAATGTTAAGTTTTTAAATAAAACATCTTTATAATTAGATGATTTTAAACATTTTGTAATAGGTTTTGATACGCCTTTAGCTTTGTTTATTTGTGTATTTAATGATTTAATGCAATATAACTTTGCTCTTAAGCCTGTAAATTCGGTAATTGGATCACCTCCTAACTCATCCTTAAATAAACCAGGAATTTTTTCGTTCACCTTAGGAATAAAGTAAAGATTATTAGTTTCAAAATTACTTGTATCGAATTCTGATAAATTATCCCGCATGTCTTTATAAAAGTCTTTAGTATGTATTAAATACAACAAACTATCAGTATCAGTGTAGCATAATTTAGCTTTATCATCATATTTATTTTTAATAAAATTATAATGATAATTGTACAAATGCCACTTAGAGAATTCTAGCACCGCAAATCCAACATATATCGGTCTATCTAAAACAAGTTTCATGGGACTCAGTTGTATGGCTATAAAGTTTTCATTAAAGATAGAAACACTTTTTAAATTAGGTTTTGAGATTAATTTCTCAGCACCTACAATTTTATTCGTTTTATTCAAATCATCACTCCATTTGGTTACTAATTTGACCTCCACTTGCTTACGTTTATTTTCAATAGTTTTGCCAAATATTGAGTTATTTAAAAGCTTAAAAAAATCTCTTTCGAATGACGTTGAAGCTGCTTGTCTTAAGCTAGTATTCAAGTCTATATACTTTTTCAAAAAACATTCTTGTTTAAAATAAAGGATTCTATGAATTTTTTTTAAAACAAGGCCATTTTTAAGACATGCTTTTAAATGAACATAGTGAATAATGTAGTTATATTTATCATACAAACTTGCAATTAGTTTTGGTGTTTTCCCTCCAATAGGTATGAATTTCTCGGGGGCAAAAGGCAAATCGCTGTGTAAATTATGTAAATGATTTGGATATGCTAAATCTACTTCTAAAATGTAACCGTACTCGCCATTATCAGGAACATCAAACAAATTAAAAAATTTGATTTCATTATTTTTCATAAATTTAAACTCTGATATCGGTAATTTTTTAGTCATAGCATATCCGTAAAGATTATTACAGTCTAAATATATCAGATATGAGGATGGTTTAGAACTATCGAAATGAGGTAAATAAATGTTATTGGCTTCAGCATATCGGTGAGAGCACTGAGCTAATCCTCCACGTATTCCTTTTTCCAACATTTTATAAATTTCTATATCATTAATCAATTCTAGCTGAACACCTGTGTAAAGGAGCATAGCGTCCCAACTCAATCCAGGTGAAGTCACATAATAAGCAGGGTCGAGTTTATAGTGCTGGAGACAAATTTTTCTAAAATTTTCAAATATATCACATAATAATAGTACATCACACTTTAAATATAAGTCAGTATATTCACCAAGAGAACTAATATCAAAACATTTCCACACATTTTTGGCATGTTGATATTCAGTATCTGTTATATGTTTCATTTGTAAAGTGTTATAAAAATGATTCTTTGCTGGAAGTTGTGTTTCATTATATTTTTGCCATGAACAAATGTACTCATACGGATATATACCTTTACTTTGCAGTAAATTTAATTGGCCTTTATCAGGGAACTGTGATGATAAATGAATAAAATCGTTCTCCGTTAAACTTTTACTCAAATTGTCAAGACTTGAACTAAGAAATTGAAATGAATCTATAAATTTAATCTGTATAGGTTTACATCCTGTACCGGTTTTGATTATTTTAGTTATGCTTAAATATTTTTCTTTTGTTTTTGGTATAATTTTTATCTCACCATCATATTTCGATAATTCCGTAATAAATATATGAGAATCATAACCAGATAAGTTATGAAAGATAACAGGTATAAATGAACACACTCTATAAATTAAATTGCAATGCGAATGCGCTGCGCCTCTGTACTCGGATGTAATATGATCATGATCACAAACTTTATCATCAAATAATAAATGATTACAGATATGGCATGTAGTTGCTTTGCTATAATTATCAGTTTGCTCTCTCGTCATAGATCTCATGGGTTTCTTAGTCATTACAATTTTGTGAATTAACTTCGCTTCTTTAATTAATCTCTTAACAAACACTTCTACACAGTCAGGTCCTCTATATGTTACGAATTTATTCAAGCTACTATCATGTGAGCAACATACATAATAAGCAAAACAAGACGGTAGATGTAGTTTATTTTTTATCGTACATTTATCATTATGTTTTTCTCTATAATTTAATAGTATACTTTCAAAGTCAGCATAAATCACAAAGTTAATTTTTTGCTTTCGCTCATAATTTTTGAATTGTAATGTATTGTTTTTATCAGGAAGTATGGTTAAAATTTTGGAACAACTATGAGAATGATACATCTTTTCACTACTAAAAAATTGCAAACACGTTTCACATAAATGCATTTGACCTTTATGGCATGAAACTTGTCGTCGCACTAAGCGTAAAAGGTTTTTTATCAAACAATAATGACCTTTGTTTTGTTTTTCAAAATACAGTAAGTTAATATGTTTATCTTTCTTACAATTCGTCACATAAAGAGGACCAGTTACAGTACAACGTTCATCTAATCCGTAAATATTAATACTGAACTCACAATTATTCTTTTCAAACAACTTGATATCTTTAGGTAAAGGTGGAAATGAAATTCCTTTTATATTAAATATTGAACTAAAGTGTGGATAGGAGTTTGTTCTACAGACATTATTTTTTGCTGGAAATAATGAGGCAACAATACTCCATAAAAAACAGTATTCATCATTATTATGTATATTCAAACAACTCTTTGTGTTTTTTATTACTTCTGGTAGCTCTAAATAAGTACCACCCCGCATGGGGGAATATTTATTTATATTTATTTCTAAATGATTTATACAGACAAATGACCATCCAGATTCACAATGCTCGAATTCAGTAAGTTTTCTTTTGAATATTTCTATTATATTGGAATATATATTATTAAAATCAGTACTGCTGTATATAGTTTTATATTTCGTATTAAATGATTTGAGCTGCTGCTCACTTAGTTGTGGTAGTAAAAAGTAAGCAAACAGTTCGAAGTTAACTTTAATGCAGGTATGTTCCATTAATGATAACTCAATGATTTTCAAAACATCTTTTCGCTTATCACCCAAGAACGCCTCTAGTATGAGGTACTCGTCTTCTATTGAAGGGTTTAAGCGATAAGTCATGATTCTATTTTTAAATGCTGTAGCTACAATATCAATATTTTCAAACTTTGACTTTATTAAACAATTCGATTTATGCATATTCGTTCTCTTATGATATCTATATTTATGTTCTGGGATCTCAATTTTGCATTTATCACAATGAATATACTTTGATAAACAATTTCGCTCATAAACATTTGTATCGTATTCATTTTCTGGGATATCAATTTGGCATTTATTGTATTCATTTTCTGGGATATCAATTTGGCATTTATTGTATTCATTTTCTGGGATATCAATTTGGCATTTATTGTATTCATTTTCTGGGATATCAATTTGGCATTTATTGTATTCATTTTCTGGGATATCAATTTGGCATTTATTGTATTCATTTTCTGGGATATCAATTTGGCATTTACTGTATTCATTTTCTGGGATATCAATTTGGCATTTATTGTATTCATTTTCTGGGATATCAATTTGGCATTTATCGTATTCATTTTCTGGGATATCAATTTGGCATTTATTGTATTCATTTTCTGGGATATCAATTTGACATTTATCATTATTAATATCAGAATTTGTTGATGAGCCATCACCGGGGTGTATAACTGGAAACAAAAGACAACATTTTTTATCGTATAGTTTAATTATTGGGATTAATTGCGGTTACAAAAATACTATCTTAAAATAAACTCTATGTAAGTATATAATGATTATATGTGTTATAACATAGACCTCTTAATGTAAACTATTGGTAAGACTATTGATAAGAGCTTATAAAAGTAGGAGCACATTTTTTGAACTCCTTCCTGGCGCTTGTTATATAGGCGTTTAGGTGACGCCAGGACTCTGAAACCTCGTCAGATTTGTTTTTAATTGTGATCACCGAGTGCCGCCACCTATTTACTGGTTGGACCCGCTCTATTTCATCACATTTATACACTTTGAGTTCTATATAGAACTCACCTCTTTTTTGCTCGTTCATTTGTCGCGAAAATCCGTTCGCCAGTCTCCTCGTGATGTACGAGTATATCGGGGGAGTCTTTTTATCCGCAACAACATCGATTTCATCGTCGTCACTGTCGCTCCCGAACAACTCGCGAGCCGTTGATTTTGTGACAGGAGTCATTGGCTTAGTTTTCTTACTCGTAGACGGCTGGGAGTTGCTCGTTGACGAAGGCTTGCGCTTTTTGTTCTCCTTTGGCTTGGTTTTCACCGGTGCATGCTCCTCGTCTGCCGATTCGTTCTCCGAAGGGAAAATATGGTCAGCCGTGTTCTTGGACCTGTGATAAATAAAAACAATGAATTAGTATAGTAACAGTTAAATTCGTTTTAATCATGTAGACGACACTAAGTGCATGAATTTATTACTTGAATGAATGAATATCAAAAATTATGAATCACTGAACAGTTTAATTGTTATAAGTAGATGAAGACTCGCTAACTGATCTGAACGATTGAAGAGGTAAATGAATAGCTATAATACTTGAATGATTGAATAGTGAATGTACTATATTTTCTTATCCACTTAATTCTTTCTTGTAAAACTTTTACAGAAAACACAAGGTAAATTACATTGAAAATTGAGCAGATACTTACATTTTAGAAGATTGACGATGCTTGGGTGGTTTTGTGTAAGATGTAACTGCACCTAGCTGAAGTGTTGATGTGATCCAGCTTCTGCAGGATGCACTCTTAAATAGTGGTAAATCCACGTCACGATATCCCATATAAGGAATTAGGGCAAGCGTTACTAAAAATGCTTTATCAGACCTAACACCCAAATATGTAATAGTTTACGTTGCAGAAAAATATCTTGCGAAATATCGAGATCATGCAATTTGAACTTTATCTTCATCATGTAAAGATGCTTAAATTTGCTAAGTCGATGGGTGGTCCGGATCAGATGTCTATTAGGTGCCGCTCTGGATGATGCCGCTTTCTGTGTGTATTGACTTTTAAGTCACCAGTTCACAGATAGCGATGCAGTGCGGTAGCGTTGCGGTGACGTTTTGTATTATTCAAATCAGTATGAGAGCGACCACACATGATGTGAAGCAGTGTTCAGGCATTCCCTAACATTTAAACACCACCGCGACGCTATCGCATAGCACCGCCGTCTATATGCCTGTGGCGTTATATTATGGTATGCAAATAATTGTAATCTGAAACGGTGTAGCGTCGTATTGTCTCAGCTAATATTTTCACAGCAATTTTGAACTTTATAACCATTGAAAATTATTTATTAGATTCCTATATAAAGGATAAATTATCTTGAAAATTTAAATATTATTTAGTTTCTTAGCAGCAAGCGCGAGTAATCAACGAGTAATAATTATGTCGGTGAGTATTCATTTAATTATTTTATTTTATATTTGATTTTATTACAAAATTTAATTTGATTTAATGATAGAATATTTTATTTTAATTATAATATTTTATAATTTCAGGATTCGGAAGAGCTGTTTAACTTCATACCTTTAGAAAAGGCTCCTGCTCAAATACACGCAGTAAATCAAAAATATTTGGGTCTTGCTGAAGCATCTCGCAAAATATCAAAGAATAAGCGAATGGTATATTCGTACATAAAAAAGCCTGTTACAAGACCTTCGAAAATCATAAGAATACAAATTATCGATGCAGAAAACTTCGAGCAGAAGGATAGTTCAATCTGTAATCATTATTGTGAAGCAGAGGTTTGTGCTCAACACGTCGTTAAGAGCATTTTAATGGATGACATATTGTGTAGCACTAAGGAATTAATAAATAAAATTCAGGAAAACATGGAGAACCCATAGTTAATAAAGCTAAATATCTTTTAATGTTAGTATGTAATCCTATCAAATGCTATAATATTGGTGACTACCTGTTTGAGACTATTTAGTTAGTATAACCAAATATGTTTTACTATGGTTAGCATATAATACGAGTATAATCAAATGCTGTAAATGGTGTTATGTGACTATCTGTTTGGGACTACTAGGATTTACCTACTTTGTACCCTTTCTGTTTTATTGTATGTAATTAGAAGAATGTTGTAGTCTCTTAAAATACACGGACTTAAAATATTTTATAACTAATGTGTATTTTGCTAGAATGTATAACATGTGTAATTGCGTTGTCTCCTAAAAACGTATTTAAATTATGTTTTATATTTAATTGCTATAAATAAATGCATATTTGTAACCATTAAATTGCTTTTTATTTGACGTCCTTGTCATTTAAATTCACTGAAATTAAAAAAATGTAAAGTACTCTAGTAATAGATTCTTACACGTCTACACAAACATAAACAATCACAAATACACACGTAGGTACCTATCATCTGAACATATAGGGGAGCGGTCGGTGTGGGGGGATAAAAGTGATGCGTTGTGTAGCGCATCCGCACTATCTCGACAGCATCACACCACAATGAATGGTAGATATTTAGAATACTCGAATAATCGTATTGTAATGAAAATATGATCTAGGTATTTATAATCATATTTCGAATACTTGAATGTAGAACCTAAATAAATTAATGAATGAAATGTATGGACAAATATTGATTGATTGACTGATTGTCTAGTCCATATCAAGTGTGGAATTGGGGTTCCTGGATCTTTGATCCAGGAACCCCAATTATACACTACTAATATTGTATTTAAAACTAACAAAATTTACATTGTAAACAAGAACAAAAATCATTATAGAAAAAGACATGTGCGAGGCCAAAAAGGCTCCTATCTCAGCATACTGCTGCGATATTTAGAAAACAAATACCGCTATTCTGATAGCGCCCGCAGTAATACCACGGACACACCTACGGAAATCTATAAGTCCCACTAGGGGATAAAAAAATAAGTGGCAATAAAATATAATTTACAGAAACAGCACATTAACATAAATCAGATCGGTTCAACCTCAAGACACCAAAAGCACATAATTTTTATCAGACTCGAATCGAACTCAGTCGATCAATAAGTAATGAAAGTATTCCACAACTCCACACTCCATACAATTCGGCGAGTTAGTTTTCTTCATCATGAACGCAAACTTATAACCTAGGTACATGGAATGTATCCCGCTCTGAGTCTACGGGCTGTAACAACTAATTTTCTACTTAACACGCTCAACGCCATGTCGGACAATGCTGGGCGACACTTAACTTTCCCTATAAGCCACACAAAAGATTTGAAATTGACAAAAAATCTCCTTTTTTTTTGTTTAATAATATTATTAAATATGCATTTTTAACTTACAAAACATTGACATAACCGCGGAAATCTTTATAAATATGAAGATAACTCATGTCGCCCATGACCTGCAGCGTATGTTTTTTTTATTTTTTATTATTACTTGAACTTTCTTCCGTTGAAGCCGCGCGGGTCATTTTCCGTACAATATTGCCTTGTATTGTTGACCGACAGCTCACAAAAGACGTTTAAACATAGTTCTGACTGTCGGATACCATTGTCCCCCACGGCCCGAACGGAACATGCTAGTGTCGCCCAACATTGTCTGACATGGCCTGAATGGAAATTTATCCTTTTATTCCGTGGAGTTGAACTTGTTAAATTACTGTTTATAAACCAGGTCACACGAGATGGCTCATATCATTCTTAAGTACTTCATAAAAGCTTGTAGGAATGCATTTCTTTAGCTATTCTCGCTCTTTATAACATCCACTGGAAGAAACTTAGGATACGTTCTTTCTCGTCGGGAATTAAAACAGATAAATTATTCAGAATCTAATTTTGCGTCTGATAGTGATTAGTATTATTATTTTTAACCAACTTCACAAAAAGGAGGAGGTCTCAATTCGGTAGTTTAAAAAAAAAAACCTCAGAACTCCGTCGTTTATAAACCGACTAGCTATTGCCCGCGGCTCCGCCCGCGTGGATGTCGGTTATCACGTAAAAAAGTAGCCTATGTCCTTCTCCATATCCCAGGCTATATCTCTGCCAAACATGACGATCAGTTCAGCGGTTCAGGCGTGAAAACGTAACATACAGACAGACAGAGTTACTTTCACATTTATAATATTAGTATGGATTTGGAAAGAGAAAAAAAAATATGTGAAAGGATATACTTCCAGATTAGTCCAATTTTTATCAAAATCCAGTTCTGATGATGGGATCCATTTGGCATTGAGGGAACTCCTCAAATATTATAGGTATACCCAAGCAAAGTTGATAAAATCTATATGGGACCACCGCGCAAGCTTCTACCAAATGAAAGAATTATAAAAATCGGTTCATAAACAAATAAGTTATGCCCGAACATATAATATATCTATATTATCTATACTACAAATAAATAAAATTAAAGTGTCTGTTTGTAATCTCAAAGTAACAGCTTCTTACTAAATGCACATGAAAGTATATACGGGTACTCTTATCAAAGAAAAATATTTGTCTGTCTGTCTGTTTGTTCCGGCTAATCTCCGAAACGCCTGGACCGATTTTGACGGGACTTTCACTGGCAGATAGCTGATGTTATAATCCGAACTCAGCGTTTGGGAAGCTACGCAATATCTTCTCGTCCCACATATCACAGTGTCTCAAGGCGAAAGTCTTTGACCAGTGCGTGTTGCCAGTGGTGACTTAAGGCACTGAAACGTGCTCACTCACAATGGGCCTTATTAGAAGGCTAAAAGTCACCCAAAGGGCAATGGACAGGGCTATGCTTGGAGATTCCTTACGTGATCGAATCAGAAATGAAGAGATCCGCAGGAGAACCAAGGTAACCGACATAGCTCGAAGAATTGCCAAACTTAAGTGGCAACGGGCAGGGCACATTGCGCGCAGAACAGATGGCCGTTGGAGCCGAAAGGTTCTGGAGTGGCCACCGCGTACCGGAAGACGTAGCGTAGAAAGGCACAAGGTGGACCGATGACCTTATGAAAGCTGCAGGAATCCGCTGGATGCGGAAAGCACAGAACCGGTCGAGGTGGCGGTGCTTGGGGGAGGCCTATGTCCAGTAGTGGACGTCTTTCAGCTGAGATGATGATGATGATGATGATGATGATATGTGAGCACCATGTACCTAACGCATAATAAATTTGTCTGTCATTGCTTCACTTTTCATTCTTTTTACCTATTGTGGTATAGTAATTTTATTCTATAGGTTTATGGTATACCATAAACCTATAGAAAACAAACATAACATATACAAATATTGTTAACATTTTAAAACAGTAAGTATGGAGTTTCTTGCCCATTATTCTCCAAACGTTACTTTTGGAAGGGGCAACTAGAATCAATTACCTGTTTTTGTAAATTTTGACATTCAAAAATGCCTTTTATGTGCCTATTTGAAATAAATGATTTGACTTTGACTTTGATAAGAAGTAGGTAACTTGGGCTAACATTTATTTCAGAAAAACCCTCGCGGGCAGCATTTTGTAAAAAAAGAAAAATGCATTGATTTCATAAGTTACCTCTAGTGAGATCTTCTGGACATCGGTGATCAACCACCATGCCCACGCCCACCCCCCCACGATGGTGCGCTTCGTCTGAGAACCGAAGCACCCGCCTGTGAACAATAGAGAAAATAAAATCAGTTACCAGCATGAATTGACGGACACTGCTCTATAGCATCATTAGCGTATTATGTTCCCACTGGACACACGCCTCCTCACAAAAAACACAAGTCCCCCTCGCGGTTGGAGTGTAGCTTTAGGGGCGCTATGGAGCGAGGACTTTTTTCGGATATTTACCCATTGAAAAATCGGATATTTACCTAATTCAAAGGCCCATTATTTCGGAAGACGTGCGTCGTAGGGTCATGCATCTCAGAGCGTAAATAATTTCTATGGACAAAGTTAATACGATACTGCAATAAAATTGATACATTTTCGAAAAAAATATAATAATAATAATACACTAACAAACAATTAAAATTATAATTCAGCGAATAATCTTTAATTATGCGAAGTCGGGCAGATTGGACACTGTAGAATCACCGGTCCAAGAAAAAGGCAAAGTCAAAACGTACATACCTGTGTTACAAATTAAGTACAAATTTTGTCTGCGAAACACGAATCTGTGATAACTCTGATAACGTGCAATTACTGCGCTTGACCTATAACCCCCAAAAAAAGTCACCAAGTAATACGGAATTATGACATATTATTATTATCAGTAACATACTTAATGGTACTATATCCTGTCATAAAACCTAATTGAATCCGTTTCAGAATGCACCCACACAGTTTAAGTTCCAAAGCTAGTAAAAAGGAAAGTATTCCCATTACTCGTTAGATAACACCCGTAGTGGAAGTAGTGGTTACCCACAGTATTATTAAAAGGGCGGTAACCTCAGGGAGTCTTGCTCAGTTCTCACATGGTAGAAACGAGTTTGTCTTCCCGTTCTCAAAGATACCGTTACGTTCTAGTCCTTATACGCTTTCTATTTTTAAATTAGGTGTAGGTACATAAATGTTTATAATATTATCTTAGGGAGGTAGACCACTTCTCGTCAATTACCACAGCAGGATTATCTAGTTGTCAAGAGTTCCTGGTACAAATTGTAATTGGTAGTACTCACGATATGCCGAACTCCTGACAAAATTCGTATGCACTGGGATATACTGAAATGTCTTCGATACAGTTGGTCATCTGAATTTATTGTTACTACTTAACCAATGAACCGTGTGGTGCCGGACGTGAAGTATAGCATCATCCCATTTCCTCCCGTGGGTGTCGTAAAAGGCGACTAAGGGACTTACTAGAGAATGGGCAGCAGCGTTCTCTATGCATTTTTTTAACACTATGCTGCGATCGCCAACCCGTCTGCCAAGCGTGGCGATTATTGCAAAACCCCCCCAATTGGGGTAGGCTTATGTCCAGTCGTGGACGTCTTTAGGCTTAAAAGATGATGATGATGAACCAATGCAAAAGGGGGTGTGATGTAATGTTACAAAGATGATTAATGTATAAGTATATCCATACATAGGTCTGCAACTCGAAGCACGTGGAAGTTAAAGACAAGTTATCCTATAAAGTTTCAGTGCAGCCTTCAACAAAGCTGATTCAAATTACAACTTTACGATCCTCTGAACAGATAAAGATGTAAATTGTTAATTACAGGTGAGTTCGAGAGCTGTTAGTAGATGTCGAGACCAAATTCACTTTCATCGGTAATGGGGGGTAACTGACCGTCACTTGACACAGCGACTCCAGCGCATCAGTGTTGTATAATGATACAGGTGACATTAGTTATATCTGTCACATGGAAAAGTGACATAACAGCATTGTTAAGTCCATAAAGTTAAGAATTAATTTGTCTGTGTGGGTGTGGTATGCGTATATTTTATATTTTGACAATTGGACCCATTTTTGCAAACAAGAACCAACCCACAGTTTGAGTGCAATTGAGTTTAGTACATAGATGGCGCTCAAATCACGCATTCTATCTTCCCAAAAAAAAAGGTCCCATTTTACCGACTAACAACAGAGATACAACACTGTCACTTGTGGAACCAACCCACTTTGGCCACTTTTTAAAACATTGTAAAGAACTATGTATACAGCTTGGTTCCAAAACACATAGTAAAACTAATTGTTAGCATGGCCATTTTAATTATGCAAACCAGAACCAATGTTGGTTGGTTCCATCTAGCATAAAAAGTTACAATATTGTGAAATCACTGTAAAATGTAATAAAATGATTCACTATCTATAATAAATGGCATTAGTACTGATATTCCTAGATAGGCTACAGTATCCCACATAAGGTTAACAAGTATTCATTCAATAATATACTATGTATGCATTATGCACACTCTGTTTGCTCTGTTTAGCAAAAGTCTCGTTTTCTCGAAACCAACCTGCGGTGGGTTGGTTCTTGTTTGCAAAAATGGGTCCAATTATAATTATTTATTTATTTATTTATATCATTACCGTACTAATCCAACAAGATCTACATTGTGTTCAACTGTGTCAATCGAAGAATTTTATAACTTTTAATTTTTTTCTTCTCATACACACTTGTTGTTTTATAGCTCACTTTAGACATTGGCTGAATACTCGAAATCAGCTTTGCTTGCCATTTATTAAAAATATAATACAATGGAACAGCATTGTTAAGTCATTTGAAACTAAAACATTATGAATGAAACCTTTTTGCCAAAGATAATTATGTAGAAAACGCTTTTCCTCTCGAGTCTTCTGCTAGTGAAGAGCTTATTACAAAGATTAATGACTCCGTTTACGAGCATAAACAACCATGTTAAATGAGCAGAGCTACAGTATGTAAAACTTTGAAATTCAAATGTGTTTCTTATGCGTCATTTTAAGAGAAAGTCTCAGAAATGTCTCGTAAATCATTGGCTATTTCATTGAAGTATACGGTAATTAAACTTTAAAAGAATAACAGTACAGTTACTGAAACTAGTTCAACGCTCCGTAATTTGAAAGCAAGTGAATTCCTATGAGATATGAATACTGATGGGTCGCCGGTCGTTAAACGTGATCGAAGACACTCGTCCTGCCATGGCGACTATTATCAGCGACCAATACATCACACACTCACTACCGAAGAAAGTGTTGTGACCTAAAAACTAACTACGTACACTCTCTACTACACTATACTTATTGTTTTTACTCCTTCGAGAACAATTCCTTCAACTGCAAAGCTTTGTGCTTTAACTGATTTACAACAATGTGGATACAATTTAAGTATAAGCATATAGAGATGTGAGGAACAGGGTGTAAAGTTCACTCATACTGTATACTCAATTACTCAATACTTTATTGCATTCCATGAAGTGTACATACATGTAACAGTTGGTATGTTAAAACATCGAATCAATTATGGATCCTGTCGGGCACAGCATAGTAAATTTTCAATAGGAGAGAGGATGAAGGCGCTTTTTATGTATTTCTATTTTATATAAGTAATTATATATTTGGTTTTAAGTTATATTTAAATATTTTTATATTTAAATATATTACAATAATTATTAATAATTAATAATTAATTTAATTATTAATTATTTATATTACAATTTACATTATTTAGTATAGTAAAGGCAGGATATTGACGTATCCAATTTTAACTTCGAGGTAGTTACAAACTTTTTCTTGATTATCGTGTTAATATATCAAATTTTTATGGCAATGATTACTTTCGATAGATTGAAGAGCGCATAATCGTGGAAGCCCAAGTCTGTCATATATCAACATAATAGTTTTATAGAGGTATAAGGAACAGGGTGTAAAGTTCACTCATACTCCATGGAAAGGGAGGATCCTCCGACCAGACGGGTGTTGTGTCTGGTGGGCAGCTGCCTGACGGTTGATGTTGGGATGTTGTATATATGCTAGTCGCGCGGTAAACTCTGATTGCGCGATGCAGGATTTGTGACGTTAGTCTTTGATGCGTGGTTGGCATATGGCGTTGTAGATGCCGCCACAAGCATAAATCAGCCCATAATGTACCCACTGTTGGGACACAGGCCTCCTCTCGGTGTCCTCACACCGAGAGGAGGCCTGTGTCTGGCCTGTGTATTGGGCCGTCCACCACGCGGACCCAGTGCGCGTTGGTAGATGTCACGTCTTCGAATTTGTGGTTCTAGGACATGCCAGGTTCTTCACGTTGTTTCAATAAAAAAAAAAATATATATATACATATATATATGAAATTTATTAATTGTTTTTGAATTAACAGTTTTATACTTTACAACAATATATTATTCATACAAAGATTCTCCTCGCACTAGATGTAAAATTATTCAACACCTATTTTAGTTCTTCAAAAAGTTTCTTTCAAACGTTTTGACATTTGTAGGTAATTGCTTTTCTTAAAAAACTGCACGGGTCGATCCGTCAGGTTAAGCTACGCTTGCCGGGGTTGGTCCTTGGATGGGTGACCATCTTTACATACCGAGACTCCTCCGTGCCTCGGAAAGCACGTTACGCCGTTGGTCCCGGCTGTCATTCGTGGATCTTTGACAGTCGTTACGAGTCGTCAGAAGCCCAAAAAGTCTGACAACCAGTCTTACCAAGGGGTATCGTGTTACCCAGTTATTGGGTTGTGGAGGTCAGATAGGCAGTCGCTCCACGTAAAATACTGGTATTCAGCTGCATCCGGTTAGACTGGAAGCCGACCCCAACATAGTTGGGAAAAGGCTAGGCAGAATGATTGCTTTTCTTAAAAAAAAAAAAAAAAACAGTTTCTTTTCGAGGTCAGTCGAGGTCAGCCATAAGTCTCTAGACGAGACTTACACGATAAGTGTAAGTGAGTAAGTGTTGAGATCACGGCCATCATCGCCAATAAATATCTCCAAGGCACTTTCGCACATATGATTCATACAAATATTATGAAAGTGAAGGCAAGATAATATCGGTCCACAAATAAATTGCAACACACATCCGTATTACTTACAACCGGGATTCCCAGACACAAGTTATTTGTATGCCTCAGTCATAAGAAATTAAGCATAACAGAATTTCATCCTACAACATAAATAATAATGAAATATGCTACCTACGTACGAAATGAAATGTTATTTAAAATAACGATTAGTTAAAAAGAAAAACAACATCTGCTTAGATTGCATGTCAAAGTGTATACGAAAAAAAAAAATTAAAAAAAAAAAAAAAACATTAATTCTTATAATATAAGACCATATTTTTTAAGTTCTAAGAATTGTCTCGAGTTAGTTAAATCATTGTGATTTCTATAACAAATTTATATATATTTTTAAATAAAATTTAGAAATAAATTTCTGTAAACTTAAAGTGAACATAAAAAATAAATACTTGTGATTGTTCAATTGTGGTCGAAAAACTCCTGATGGGAAGAAAAATTTATTGAGTGGAACTTTGTAAGTTTTAATTTCATCTGCTTTGCAATCATTATCATCGGCTTGGGTTCCTCATTTATGTCTGAAGTGTGTTGAGGAATCTGTGAGCAGCTTTGTAAACACGGTAAAATGATAAGGTGCTATAAAATGCTAAGCCATGTAGGCATACAAACGAAAAACTATTATGCATCGACTTTATATCAAATAGTTTTTTTTTTTTTTTTAAACGTTGGACCACACTAGGAATTTCTCCTGTATCGTGGGTGCGTTTACAAACATTTAAACTCACATACACAAACAGCCAGACCCGGAACAACTACTTGTAGGTCATACAAATATTTGTTCAGTTCGGGGATCGAACCCGCGACATGCAGCGCAGCAGTCAATCGCTTAACCAAAATAAAAACGCTAAAACGCTTAATTAAAACATGAATATATCAAAACAATAGAATTAAAAACTTGTTGAAAAATATTTTTCGTCTAGGTAATAACCACACAATTATTTACTCAATTGCAGATTTTCTTGTGAAGAAGTAGAATTTTCTCCTCAGTCATTTTTATCAGTTGGATTATATTACTTTTATGGAAAAAGAAAGTTTGTTATTGCTGTTTCTCCTAGTATTCGAATCGCATTTTTAATAGATCACATAACACATATAAACTGATTAAGCCCTTATATAATAAAAACACAATCAGTTATTAAGTAAATCTCTATACCTTAACCCAGGGTAACACACTTAATTCAAAAGGCAAGTAACACGCTAATTAACTTAGATAACAAATAAAAAATTACCCCACAACAAGTTTAAATAGAGTCTCCTTCTCCCACCATTTCACTACTATCCAATAAGCGACCTGCGCGGGAGTTGATCGACAACAGCTGAAGAAAGTGCCCGTCACCCGGTCAGACGAAACACCGCACGAAATCGAAATAAAACTGCTTGACAATTTCGAATTTCGAAAAACGAAAACTAACCAAGTGTGTTTCAGTAATTTGTTTGAAAAGATACGTGATGTGCGAGGTGCGCAGACGCAGTGAAAGTGTTCAGGAATCTGTGATATTATACAGCGTTTGTAATGAACAGTAAAATGAAGTCGATATAATTCGGCGCGAACCGTGGAGCTTTCTTGTGTATTATGTTTTGTTGTGAAAGTGTAAGCGACTGAACGTAAGTTACCAAGTTTTTGTAACGTAAACATTGGGTTGTTCATTGAAGTGATATTTAAACATTAGTTGGAAAAGTTAACAGAACAATTACCGACTAATGTATGGCAAATACATTGGTCGGTGATTGTACTTCAGTTTCAGCAGTATTCAAATCAAATCAAATCATTTATTGGTTGCAAACATGGGTAATTAGTACATAGATGTTTTATTATAATAGTCCTCCATGTTCTACCGTCACATGGGCATGCAAATCATATTATTATTTAATTTACACAAATTTTAAATAACAATTAGGATAATTAAATAATACAAAATACAAATAGTTAGTCATTGAAAATGTCATAATGATACAAAATGTCAAATGTCAACAACGTTACAATAATAATAAAAAAAAAATGTCAAATTGAATAATAGCATGTCAATCAGACAGTGATTCATCATTAAGAAAGTCGTCAATTGTGTAATAAGTTTTTTCAATTAATATTTCATTAAGTGCCCTTTTAAATTTGAATACAGTCATAGTTTTAATCATATTAGGTACTTTATTATAAATGCGCGGGGCAATACCAAAAAACTTCTTTGCATTAATGAAGTTTTACACTTCACTTGACATAATTGATTAACATATTGAGTCCGTATTGGATTCTTTCTGACCGGCGACAATTTTTGAATGAGATGTGGATTATTTTTTACAAATTGTTACATTATTGTTGCAGGAGTTGTCCAAAAAATATCATTTATCAAGTTGAAACTACTGTATGCCAAGTGTGTTAATATGCGATGCGCGCACGTATTTTTTCGCTCATTGATATTGATAACATGTGAAAGATAAATTATGTCAAAAGGAAATGCCCGAAACTTTTTTATGAGATTCTGCTTATACTCTCCTTCGTATTCTTTTGCCTAGTCAGCCTGTACCTGATTGGCTAGTGCCTACCTAGTACCTTTCTCAACGTCTTCCTCATTTACCGGTTCACGCCCCAATTGACAATTCATTGGCCCATCAAATCATAGAATAGAATAGAATACTCTTTATTATGTACACCATAAAAATTAGATATAAATGTAGAACTGTTACATAGGGTGTCACATTGGGCGGTCTTATCGCTAAAAGCGATCTTTTACAGACAATCTTTGGATGGATCAAAAAGTAGAAGGAGAGGCAATACTGCAGGTAGTCAGTGGTGTACCATTTACATATACAATAAATACCTACATACATAAAGCATATAATATATACTTATCTATATAAATATAGAGTAATAAACATGATACAAGAGCAAGGAACTTTAAGTAATGATGATGTTTAAGGAAGGAAGTGATTTTCATAGAACAAGGATTAGCCCTAATATTGCAAGTTAATAGTGCAATTGTGAGTTACGAGTATAAAAGTTTATTGGTAAAACACTAAACTATATTACTAACATCATAAACCACAAATTTTGTTGTATGACATGGGTACACAAAAAAAAAACAAGCTTTTATTTTACCACATTGTCAGCGTGATTAATATGTCTATACCCATGCCAAATTACAGCTTTCTAGTACTAGGAATTTCACAGCTAAACCGCGGACAGACAGATGGACGGACATGGCGAAACTCTAGGGGTTCCTTGTTGACTATGGAACCTTAAAAAACTGTAGTCCATATCCCAGTACCTATTACTTAATACATTCAGCATATTAAGACTTTAATCAATATTCCAGTAGCCTCTGAATATAATTAGATATAATTACACAACCGTTCCCTTTTGGCAGCTCAAATAGCTGCCAAAAGGGAACGGTTACATAATGACAGTGGATGTATTTTCTCCGGAACTCTTTAATATTCTGTAAGCAACAACAAGCATTCGTAAATTCTCTTGGCCGCGCTTCGATGACATTTTTGTAAACTTTCCAGCAAAGTATAAATTGTAAACAATGGTTTTTAACGGTTCATGTTTACTGCTAAATACTGGCTATTCTTCTTTCATTATGTTTTATCTTCTATATTTACTACTAGCTTCTGCCCGCGACTTCGTCCGCGTGTTATTTCGGAGCCTGAGCCCGACCCACCACTTGGCATCCCGTCGCTTGCCCGTGCTGTAACTTCGTTTTCGCTTAGCGTTCTTTCTGACTTTTTATCTTTTTGCTCGGCTCCTAAGGGTTGTAGCGTGATGTTATACAACCTATAGCTTTCCTCGATAAATGGGATATCCAAAACAAAATTAATTTTTCAATTCCAACCATTAGTTCCTGAGATAAGCGCGTTCAAACAAACAAACAAACTCTTCAGCTTTATAATATTAGTATAGAGTATAGATAAGCTATGAGGCAGTCATGGTATGGGCATGTGATGCGGAGGCAAAAGAGCAATGGAGAGGAGCATGCTGAACATAAAGAAATTGGATAGATTAAGTAACAAAATTATCAGAAAATGTACGAAAATAGATGTTACAACTAAAATAAGAGTCCACTTAAGTGGAAATGGACAGGTCATATATAATAAGAGGCATTGAGAAGCGGAACAAAAGTATTGTATTTTGGTACCCAAGAAATAGAAAAA
This sequence comes from Dryobota labecula, assembly GCA_947523025.1. Classification (NCBI taxonomy): domain Eukaryota; kingdom Metazoa; phylum Arthropoda; class Insecta; order Lepidoptera; family Noctuidae; genus Dryobota; species Dryobota labecula. Next base: position 16,095,788 of record OX383303.1, read on the forward strand.
GGAAACAAGGTAGAGAGTTTCGAAGGTGGGAAGACGAAAATAAAGGCCATAGCAGGGAAAACATGGACTAGAAAAGCGATAAATAGAATAGAGTGGAAAGGAATGGAGGAGGCCTTTGCCAAAGTTGGGCAAACAGACCAAGTTCTCGGCGTCATCGACTCCTTAGTGTTTGAATAAAGGCTTATATTATTATTATTTTTTTCATTTGTTTTGCTCGGCCTAGCCGGGTAGAACTGATGGCACGGGCCTAAGCCAAGTGTCCATCAGTGGGGTTCAATGTGGGAGTAATATTATATACTGTTTCGTTTTCCGAAGCAGACTGAATGGTAACTAAAACTGTATTTGAGTGGGAGTAATAATAATAATAATAACCCCACCGCCGTATCTCTACGTTGACGTCGTGGTGGGGCTTGCGCGCTCCGAACTCTGGGTCTGTACCGGTAGAGTTTACTTTACCGGAACATGTCTAGGGTGAGGAGCCAGACCAAGAGAGATACAGAAACCCGCAGGGCAGCATGTGGCGAGCTGTTGGGCAGTTGCGACCCCACGGACCCTATCTCCCGGGAGAAGTCATGTTCCTCATCTCTAGCTTGCCTTTATTGGCCGGCTGGAGTGAACACTGACGAGGAACTGAGCTCCCACCTCATTCTTGCCTTTATTGGCCGGCTTGAGTGGAGATTCGCAAGAGCAAACGTGCTCGGAGGAAGGAAGTATTTCAGTAAGTGCTTGTAGGGATCTTGACCATCTTCCGGGCTCTGGGATTGTTCTGAGAGCCGTGGAATACCTCTCCACTCCTCGAGCACCTCAGGATATGTTGCCCCCTTGTCGCTACATCACTATGTGCTAGCGACCGTTTCCGGGGGCCCATTAATGAGTGTGCAAGTCACCCCCTGCCATTTTATCCGTGTACAATAAAACATTGATCAGGCAGGGGCCATAGTCCTTCCATAGTTTTAGGTAACCAGTCCATTTGAACCACCCAAACCCATAGTCCAATATATTTGTTTCCATATCCTACAATAGTCCTACACCAACCGGGGGTTGTCCTTGGGTGCACCTGCATAGTGCATACAGGGATAATCGTCGGTTGGTGCCTCATTCCATTTAAAATTGTCTAAGGGGCCTCTGCGAGTTGGCTTCGGCCCCTCGTACGCCTTCCAAAGGTCCGGGACCCCAGGGTCCCGAGATATATAAATGTATATAAAATAATAATAATAATAATACCCCACCGCCGTATCTCTACGTTGACGTCGTGGTGGGGCTTGCGCGCTCCGAACTCTGGGTCTGTGCCGGTAGAGTTTACTTTACCGGAACATGTCTAGGGTGAGGAGCCAGACCAAGAGAGATACAGAAACCCGCAGGGCAGCATGTGGCGAGCTGTTGGGCAGTTGCGACCCCACAGACCCTATCTCCCGGGAGAAGTCATGTTCCTCATCTCTGGCTTGCCTTTATTGGCCTGCTGGAGTGAACACTGACGAGGAACTGAGCTCCCACCTCATTCTTGCCTTTATTGGCCGGCTTGAGTGGAGATTCGCAAGAGCAAACGTGCTCGGAGGAAGGAAGTATTCCAGTAAGTGCTTGTAGGGATCTTGACCATCTTCCGGGCTCTGGGATGGTTCTGAGAGCCTTGGAATACCTCTCCACTCCTCGAGCACCTCAGGATATGTTGCCCCCTTGTCGCTACGTCACTATGTGCTAGCGACCGTTTTCGGGGGCCCATTAATGAGTGTGCAAGTCACCCCCTGCCATTTTATCCGTGTATAATAAAACATTGATCAGGCAGGGGCCATAGTCCTTCCATAGTTTTAGGTAACCAGTCCATTTTAACCACCCAAACCCATAGTCCAATATCTTTGTTTCCATATCCTACAATAGTCCTACACCAACCGGGGGTTGTCCTTGGGTGCACTTGCATAGTGCGTACAGGGATAATCGTCGGTTGGTACCTCATTCCATTTAAAATTGTCTAAGGGGCCTCTTCGAGTTGGCTTCGGCCCCTCGTACGCCTTCTAAAGGTCCGGGACCCCAGGGTCCCGAGATAAGTCAAAGAAATGTAAAAATAATAATAATAATAGTTTATTTTTTTCTCTTCACAAAGGCTCACATAGTTATAAACATAGAGACAAGAATTATAGCGTTTTGACAAAAATGCATAAAATATGATCCTTTGTGAGAGACTGGCGTCCATACTAGGATACCCTGTGTGACGGATCACCAGGTAATGGTGCAAGTTGTCCGACTCACACTGAATAAATTTTCTTACTAGCCTGCATGTATTAAGAATCACTGCCTTCTGCAGCAGGTGGTAGGTGTTAGGCGGCAGGTAGAGGGAACTAAGGGAATGATGAAGTTGTTTGGGTATTACTCCTGTTGTAGATTGTTGTTGTAGATATATTGATCCGATGCCAAAGTCGGGTTATTTCGTCTTTTAGTTCGGTGTATTTGAATAGTTTTTCGGCTATTATAGTGTGTAGGTTATGTGTATTGGGCACAGCGATGTCTATAAAGAACCCAGTTTTGTTCACTTTGTTAATTAATGTGATGTCTGGTCTGTTAAAGTGAATTGTGCGATCGGTGAGTATGGCTCGGTCAAAGTACAATTTTGTAGTGGGGTTCTCTAACACTGTTTCAGGATTGTATTTATAGTATGGTACTACAGTGTCTACGAGTATAAGTTTGTATTGATGAGCTAATTTCTGTTGTATGACGTTGGCTACCTGGTCGTGTCGATGATTGTAATCTGTCTGGGCTATTGATTTGCAGGTGAACTATTGAATTTTCTACATGTGTCGGCTGCTAAATTCTTTATAATGTATTTGCTGTAGTTTTTGGTCTCAATAACTTGGTCCTGAATTGTAAGTTATTATGCAGTGAGTTACCTACCATTTGCTTACGTTTCTTGACCACAATATTCCTGTCGACCATATTGGCATGTTGTTATGAAAGCACACAAAGATGCTGCAAATTCTCTTGACATAAACATAACTTAAACAAATGGTTAATTCGGTGTTTAAGTTTTTTTTTAAGCTATTGCATAGCTTCTATCGCGGGCCTTGAGCGCGGGGACCGAATCCAGAAATTCCGTAACGAAAAAACCTCACGCTCCCCACTCCGACGGTTATTTTACTACACCAGTACCCTCTAGTGATCTAATAATTTCTGGCAGTTCCTTATTTCTGTGTACTGCGTATTTTATTCTTATAAATATTAGTTTATAAAAATATGATCTTCACAAAAAGTGATGTTGATAGTGGGGTTTGAACTCACGAACAGTCGATTACGAGTACATTCAGTTCCCCTGTTGCACCGCAAGGCTACAATGACTTAATTAAAGCTTGCCAAATAGTTGATACCATTCCAGTTGAACAATTGTTAAACTTGACTAGACGGTTGGAAATGACTCATGTACATGGAATTTTTTCGCTGTCAAAACAGTTTGTCACTCTTTTTTTATTTAAAATTACTTTAGGTTCAACACTTTCGTCTATTTTAAAGTTGTTATTATGCTTATATTTGAATAGTATTTGACTTTGTTTACGTAGTTATACACTTTTACGACGTTCAGCACTTATTTATTTTGTTTTTAAGCTATTGCATAGCTTCTATCGCGGGCCTTGAGCGCGGGGACCGAATCCAGAAATTCCGTAACGAAAAAAAAAAAAAAAATAATATCAAAGAAAAAGAAATACTGCATAAATAAAATAAATAAATAATTATAATTGCATAAGTTGATACAAAATGCTATGCAATAGCTTTACCGCGGCAGTCCCCGAGTGCCACACGTCTTTTTTTGTTTTTTTGTCCAACGACTTTACTTTTTTGAAGGCACACATAAGTCCAGTAGTGGCTGACTGATTTTGAAGGACTCGCTTTCAGTTTCACAGAATGTAGTCAATTGTAATTACCTAGTTCTACTTATGCCGTGTGGTGCCGGACGTAAAGAATAGCACTACCCCATTTCTTCCCGTGGGTGGCAGCAGCGTTCTCTATGCATTTTTTTAACACCATACTGCGATCGCCTACCCGCCTGCCAAGCATGGCGATTATGGCAAACCCCCCGTTTGGGGGAGGCCTATGTCCAGCAGTGGACGTCTTTCGGCTGAAATGATGATGATGAGTCATACTTAAGCCAAATTAATAATTGTATTTAATAAAAATAATCGTAGAAATCTAAGTTATTTTACATTTAATAGTTCATCATAGTTATTTGATACCATAACACTTAATTTTTCGTATTTTTGATAACTCTTATTTTAAATTAAAAATATTAATTTACACATAAAAACATGATTAAGTAAAACTTAGTGGTATTAAAATAATCGAATACTTCATGAAATGTAAATAAGAAAAATGTCAATGAAATGGGTAAGTAAACATGATATCATAACTATTCAATAATTGTATGAATCGGAAACAAAGTTCATTAATTCTCACAGTACAGTCAGTAAGAAAGGCATCTTACACGAAATGTCAATAAAAACGCAAAAGATACGACATTAATTACTGTAATGTCATTAAATGGTCGTTTACTTTGCACTCGACTGTACATCCGTACATGTTTTCTTTCTTCTACAATCGATTCTGCATTAGATTGCACTTAAGTTATTGCTAGCAACATTGCATTTTATTTTAAACTTTACTCGGATAGAAATGAAGTTTAAAATGGCTTGTTTATCAGATCCAGTTAATTAGAAGCGCATAGTAGAAATGTGATAGATAATCTTATTTTCGTGAGAAGCATTTAATTAAATACCTACGCGGAACTTATATGTTGCATGTGAGATGAAAGTGAATCCGTGAAGGAAAAATCTGAGACTATGACATAAGCAGACGGGTAAATGATTTATGTCCATGGGACACGGAAGGCATGTTCAGTGGAATCAAGTTACTCTTATATCTGTGGGTTGGTTATTCCTTCACGGAAAGGTAACTCACAAGTTAGTAAATTATACTGAATATTTCACATTAGACTAAATATTTCAGGAATGAAAAAGACGCATCATTTTTAACGATGTCAAGTCAATACAAAATTGTATTTTCATGAATTTTCTTCAAAGACTTTTAGTGAGTTCAAAAGTATCTATACTCCATTTACTAGCAATAGACAAATAACGGCTAAATAACGACAGTTATTGTGTAATATTGTTGAAATTACTGCACTTTAGAGTTAGTTTTTTAATGTAAATGGTAAATAGATTACAGTGCTTTGTATTTATCGTGAAATAACGGAGTTTATTAAACGTTTACATCGCAATAACGAAAGGGTGAGAACAGTTATTTGTCTAATGTTATAGTAAATGGAGTATACACCACTTCAAGGTTATTTTGACACGTGGCCAAAAACAGAACAAACGCCGCCATTTTTTTTTTCTTCTTTGGCAACGCAGCTGATGTCAACTATTCTGCCGCCGCCATATTGTTTGGTCAATAAACAATGACAGTGACAATTTCATAAATGTTTACCGACAACAGCCTGTCAATGTCATTCAAAGTCAAAAAATCCAAAATATTGTAGTAGTCTAGTTTTGGCTTCATCAAAAAAGTAGTCCACCAACTCGCACTGAATTCACGTGGTGGATTATGGCCCACTCCCTCTCACAGAAAGGAGACCTGTGTTCTAGAAGTGTGAACATTATAGGCTCATTATGCTAAGCCATTACTGGCTGGTTTATTTCATTTTACTGAAAATATTAAGGCTCTTAAAATGGTGAACATTTTCCAAACTAAATATTTCACACAGACTCCGAACTGGCTTGTCGAGATACAATAGAACTATGTAAACGAATCAGTCAATTAGTGACGCGTGAATGATCACAGTTATTATAGACCGCAGATTTCTAAATAATCATTTAATTATTTTCATGATTTATGATTTAGGCGAATGTTTTGTTAGTTCTTTATACAATAGGGCAGGCTTTCTTAATAACTGGTAAATCAAAAATAGATTTGGTTACATTAGTCCCGGATTCCTGGATTTTCCTGAATTTTAGATCGATCGTCAATTGGTCCCAGTTTAAGGGCCCGATCACACGTACCATAACCACACCACATCGCCGCGACAAAATGTGGGCAAGCTGTGGTTACGTGTGGATGATAGTGTCGCTGTTAGCGCTCCCACGTGTTGTGGCTGTGGTGTGGTTGTGGTGTGGTTTTGGTTGGGGTGTGGTTCTGGTACGTGTGAACTGTGATCAGGTCTTAATACATACATTCCGAAAAACAAAAAAGCTAATCCTTAAATTTTTTGCTGACCGTAAAAACGTCAAACTCTCATAAAAACAGATACGGAAATTATTTTTACATCATGACTGGATATCGATGTCAACAGACAGTTTTTATAAATGAAAAACTATGGTCAGTTAAGGCAACCCACTCCACTAAAACGCGCAGTGAGGTAGTCGCAAGCGCACGCGCCGACCTCGACTTAACGGTACTCCACGACTCATCAGCTGTGACACAGTTTCATACAGTGGAACTGACGAAGTTGAATGGTTTGGGATGAAAGGATACCGAGACGGAAATGGTAAAAAAAAAACTTGGCATAAGAAATTATAGGAGCTTATTTTATTTTCGGTTTATTTAGTATACGTACTCCAAAGGCACGATAAAGCTGCTTTCAGACTACGCTATAATATAATAGCATATAGCTCATAGCACAACAATATTGCGCACCATACATGGTTACTCGTATGGACACGGTCACACTGTACTGTACTATATATTATTGGAATGTATGGTGCGCGATATTGTTGTGCTATGAGCTATATACTATATGCTATTATATTATAGCGTAGTCTGAAAGCAGCTTCATAGCTTTACTACAGAGCTATTTATTGCTATAAGAATGACATAACGTCATGGTACTGTAATATAACGAAGAGGTACACTGTTAATAACATGAAAACTAAGGAGACCAAAGATCTCGATAAACTCATAGCAAATTATTTCTTCTATTCTTCTATGTAACAGTTCTACATTTATATCTGTAATTTTTATGGTGTACATAATAAAGAGTATTCTATTCTATTCTATTCTATTAATCGATCAGCGGGGTTACCGCGCGTAACAGACTAAGAGCCAGTCCACACGGCGCGTTGAGTTGCGTTGCGTCGTCGCAACGTAAATATTTTGACGCATAGCTGGCCACACAGGCGCTGCACCATCGCAGTGTTACTACGACACGTTCCGTCGGCGCAGCGGCGACGCACAGTTGCGGCAAGCATTTTGTAAAAACATCGCAGTCAGTCATCCTCCCTATCAACGCACAAGCAACTGAGCGCTGCCGCTCCGACGTCGCAATGAGTACATTCCCTCCCGCTTCGTCTCGGGGGCTGCTGTCCGTCAAGTACGCAACGCTGACGCAACGCGCCGTGTGGACTGGCTCTTACAGTAACAATGGGTTTCATTTTGACAGTTCAACAACATTCATTGCGTTATTTAAGTTGTTAAGCAGACAATTTTTTCGATCATTATGAAGCGACGGATTTGCAATATCCTTCAAAATCATATTCGTACTAGTGCTAGTTTCACAAAATATCATAAAGCAGACTATTCATTCAACCATAATCGTCCTGTACTAAGACTGGCCTTAAAACATTTCAGGTGTGAAGATGAGTTCGATAGTGAACGTGGCCGCCGACGTGCTATCGGGCACGGCCATCGCCGCCGCAGCCGGCTCGCAGGTAAATATCCGCTAACCTACTATCAAATAAGGTAAGAATGAAATAAATAAGGAAAGAAAGAAAGAAAAATATTTTATATGGGACACGCACAGGAAATACAAACAGTAAAAAAGAAGCATTTAAAACTAACAAAATTTACAATAAAAAGAAAAAGAAAAGTAATAATAAAAGACCTGTGCGAGGCCAAAAAGGCACCTATCTCAGCATAATGCTGCGATATTTAAAAAATAATTACCGCAGCACTGGTATTCTGATAGGCTATCACAGACTACATTATACAAATTACACAGACACGATATATACACGTACTGCCAAGATTCTTAACTCCCTATAATCAATTAACAAAGCACGCACACATAGACAGCGTTCGGTAACGCTCGAATCTACGGGGAAGTAAGGGAACTGAAGCACATGAGTAGATATTGAACAGAGACCAAACTGCATGCATAGTATGACCGTTGTAGAGGTAGAAAATTTTTTGAGTGAGGAAAACGATTCGGCAAAATCACGCCACGAGGATGGTAGCAGCTACACGAGATTAGACGAAGACCGAGCTATATGGTAAGTGATTGAAGGTGCCTTCGTCCAGCAGTGACCTGCTTTAGGCGGATGCAGATGAAGCGAATAATAGGATAATATTAGCTACATGATCATAAAAGATAACTAGCTCATATCCACGGTTCGCCCGCGTTACTTTTTCTAAAATAAAAGCCTTAATTACTCCATATCTGCTATCTGCCAGTGAAAGTCCCGTCAAAATCGGTCCACCCGTTCCAGAGGTTAGCCGGAACAGACAAAAAAATTCAAAATTGTTTTTTTGTTAATACATGTTTTATTTATATTGTACTAGCTATTGTTCGCGGCTACCCGCGCGTGGATGTCGGTTATCGCGTAAAAAAGTAGCTTATGTCCTCCTCCATATCCCAAGCTATATCTCTGCCAAATTTCATGACGATCGGTTCAGCGGTTTAGGTGTGAAATCGTAACAGACAGACAGACAGAGAGACAAGAGTTACTTTCACATTTATAATATTAGTATGGAGATGATGCCTGGGCAAAAAAAGAAGAAAAACTGTTTAGTCCGACAATCAGATAATAAAAAATATTAGACACGTATCTTTTGCTTTATCATATCAATAAAAAAATACTTAGATAAAACAAATTAAACTTGGGGAGTGGGGGCTCGTTACGTCACAGCTCAGTATAAAATCTAGTGAGAAGTGACGTCATGCCACATTTGAACTCAATGTATCGCCATAATGTTTTGATTACGTAAAAAAATAAAAAATACGTGTCCAATATTTTTTTATAATCTACATGACGGACAATTTTTTTTTTTTTGTCATTATCCCTATTGTATTTATTTGTAGATATTATTCACTCCTACTACTCTTTTTGCAAGCGTCAATCGTATGAAGCTTAGTCTCTGTTGACATCTTCTCTTATGACTCGAGTGTGTGTATGATCTAGTATGGATGTTTGTGTGTAGTCACATACCAGCGTGTAAGCCATGCCACCAGCCATATATGACGTAACGTTGCACCCAACTAGCATGCCTTATGCCGCGCTGTTGCACGCAATGCTAGAACAAACGCGACTTACTTCCTCCTTCCGGTACTAAATGCTTGGCATTCTTATGCATCTATCTCTTGCGTACCCACTGAAGGTATATTGGCAGAGACATGAATGAAGTGCTTTGATAATAAATGACACTTTATTTTCTTCCACAGCTATTATTTGAGGTAAACGTTGCATTACTTGTGTGTATTGTGTTTGCTGTACTTATCTTTTGTTTGTGCACGAGTGTAATCTTACTTTCTAGCGAGCAAAGAAGGTCAGAGCAATAATTTTATTGTCATTAATATTTAAAAACTTTGTAAGCGATACCTCCTTTTTTATTTTATAACTCAAAACTTAAAGCATTTATTTCAATCAAACCATTTACAGGCACTTTTGAATTGTCAAAGAGACAGTCAGTTAGTCAGAAAGTTGAAGCTAGATGCCCATTCCAATACGTAGATCACTATGGAGAACGGGCAAGAAACTCCAAGGACACTCTTTTAAATCAAGATATTACAAAGTCCTGGGTACATTATTCTTGTTGCTTCTATGTGAATTTTGAATAGATAAAATTTCCATTCATAATTATTGATCATTTTTTCAAATTCAAATGTTTAATGCTCAACACAGTACATAATCATACATTTCTAGATGTCAAGTGAATGCGCAGTCCACTGTGTTGCACCAATTCAGGCATGCAAAATTATTATATTCACTTTAATAAGTAATACAATAATTTCAAAATAGTACCATACACAATGTCATAAATTCAAATTAATAAGCATGTAATGTCAGAATAATTATAATGTCATGATAACTAAGTAATGTCTAATACAGTCAACACATAATTTACAATACAAATAACAATAATTTTAATTAAAATAAATCGGACTCCAGTCTTCACCCTAATTATATGTATTATTGCAGCTGTTATTGCATTTGTATTTTGTAGCATTTTAAAAGTAAGTGTCACTTATTGCCTAATTTACTAACTAGCAGAACTTTCATTCATATTATGATAGAGATGACGAAATCTTTTTAAAAACAACAACCAAATACCAACATTTCTAGTACTTAGTAAGTAAGTGTTTATAGTATTGTGGCGGTATCAACAACGCCACATGCGAACTACGCATCAAAGACCTGACGTCACAAATCCTGCATCGCGCTATCAGAGTTTACCGCGCGACTAGCAGATAAACAACATCCCGACATCAACCGTTGGGCAGTTGCCCACCAGACACAACACCCGTCTGGTTGGAGGATCCTCCCTTTACTATAGAGTATGAGTGAACTTTACACCCTGTTCCTCATACCTCTAAAGTATGTTGCACTATGAATGTTTGACATGTATCTTGAAGATGCGCAAACGACAAGTGTATATCGGATGCCAGGCGTTCAAAGCGATTAGTAATCGATTAACTTTTTCGCTCATTCCCGGTAGTCAGCATGCTTCGTTAAACTTGTGCAAACAGATTTTACAATAGCAGTGTTCCACAAACTTAGCTCGTCTATTTATCACAATGAAGTATAAATGCCATTATAATTCCTGACCGAAAAAGGGATGGTGCTAGCGGTCATGTATAGCTCCATCTCTCTCTTGCACTGGAATCATGATGGCATTAAAACGTCATAATACGGCACCTGCACGGTAATAATGATAGACATTAATTCATAGTATAAAGCAGAGTTATAAATAGCGATCCTATTACGAATTTCCGCAAAGTTCATTAGAAAACCAGCTTGACAGCATTTGTCTGGTATTACTGCTGAAATTGACCTTTTTGAGTGAGGCACACACTATGAGGTTTTTAAAAATTTCACATGTTGGTACCTATCGAGTTTCTTGAAGTCTTGCGAAATAAATATATATATATATTTTTTTTTTTTTAAGTCCTAGATTCGGGTCGGTAGATGCCACGTGACGTGACATAAATCGCTAAATAATTAGTGGTAATTAAATGAAATCGTTTATTCCGTAAATAGGATATCGGAATCACTTTTACACGTCATATAAAAAAAATAAAAATAAGCTATGTGAAGTCGACATTTCCTATCTGACTACTCCTGAGAAGAAATGGCGAAACAAACTCAGGGGTCAAAGTCACTTTTAAAGTCCAGACATAATCTTGGTCAGATCATGTGAGGACCATGTAGGTCCGTGTCTGAAATGGTCTTTTGAACCACACAATTTTGAGTGGACCTGTCCAGTCAGTGCAAGCATTTGTCAGTAAACGTGTAGCTCAACTCAGGATTTAAGGAGCTCAACGACTCGACGAACAATACCAAAGAAAAGACATTTGGATAGGCCGCATAAAGTACTCAAAATACCAGACCATCACTAAAACTACGTGAGAAAGAGAAAAAAAAAAGAGAATCTTAAAGAAAACAAATGACCCACATAGTGCTCACATTCACAATAATTAAAGTAATATTTGTAATATTTTTCAAAGTAAATATTCATGACATTTTGTATAAAATGACAAATGTTATTAGGCCCAAAGTAAACGGCGTCCAGTTCTAGTCCCACGAGTCAGGGTTTAGGTCCATATCGGAGCCGGAAACTGGAGACCGGATCCGTATCGGCTTCTGCTTGTAATAACCATTTTAGAAACACGTTTACTAGCTACTGAATAGTGATTTATAAATCCACTATCTTAAGAAGCTCAAAGACATTTGTCACCTTAAGAAGAGATCAACGAATGCCGGCTCATACTATGGGAAGCAACTCACCAACAAAAATAAACCTTAGGAACTGAAACATACGGTCAAAGCTGATATAACCAAAGAAAACCACACTAGAAGACTGCCGTAATCTATAAACTGAAGAGATCCGGCTTCTGCTTGTAATAACCATTTTAGAAACACGTTTACTAGCTACTGAATAGTGATTTATAAATTCATAATGTTAAGAAGCTCAAAGACATTTGTCACCTTAAGAAGAGATCAACGAATGCCGGCTCATACTATGGGAAGCAACTCACCAACAAAAATAAACCTTAGGAACTGAAACATACGGTCAAAGCTGATATAACAAAAAAGAAACCACACTAGGAGACTGCCGCATGCCGTGCCGTGTTTTACTATAATCAAGAAACTTTCGAGATCTATAAATATGACATAGATTGTGCTATATATGTATTTAGTTAGTAAGCTTGTATTTAAGTGATTAATGCAAAGATAACCGACTTGTAATGATTTTATACTGAAGATCACGTCTAAATGAGTAGTGTTAATGATTTGGAAAAATTATATGTTAAATTACAGCATTTTCTTAATAACTTAATATATGAGTATTTTAGATTATGTTTATATTACATAGTGAAATTAATTTGTAAAGTTATGTCTAACGCGGACAAAAAACAGAGAATCACGCAAAATCTATCAAGCGTATTTTTCTGAAACCTTCACCTTTTTGAAGATAATTTAATTATTGATCTTTAAGTATACGTGTTTAATTAAAATACCTTTTGTTTTATGTATAATAAATTAATAATGCGTCTTATTTAGGACAGCGCTCCTGGATGGGCGAGTCCTATTACTGGGTGGACGTACGGCGCGTTGCGTGAGCTCACTACAGAACACGCAATCTAACCACTCAAGGTCACTGGCATATATCTGGGCCTTAAATAAACTCTAAATCCAAGTGTTTGTAACATTCCAGATAGCCTGGTTTATCCCAATGCTGGTGGCAGCAATAGCGTACTACAACTTCGACGCGACGGACCCTGAGGGCAGGCCAGCAGACATCAGTGATGCCAACATGCTGCCAGACTACGACTTCATCATCATAGGAGCCGGCTCTGCTGGTCAGTGGGTATAAGAGATTAGATATGGAAAATATTCCACGAAAAAAAAAAAAAACGGTCAATAGCGAGTCCGAGCGAGAGATTCCGTACCATCAAAAATCATAAAAAAAAAGAACATTAGTTCCACTATCGGTCAAGAGATGGCGCTGACCTAAAACTGCAATATTCGAAAAAGTGTGCTATTTAAAGGCATCGTTTTATTTTTCCTGTAATCTTTAAATAAACTTCTATCACATAGAATAATTTCAGATTTTTCTCTATGCAAACGTCGGAGATAAGGGGGGAACTGTTCTTTTTTTACATTTTCGTCAAGTCGAAAACTATACAGCCTATGAAAAATGTTTGAGAATGTGCAAATAGCGCTCTTTCATATGATACTCCACATGCCCTAGTAGCCCCACTTCGAATTTTTAAGACACTTTCAGTCCGTACAAGAAAAAATAAAATATTTTTATTTATTATTTGTAAAATAGTTCGGCAAGCGTCATCTAAAACTATTTCAAGTTGATAGCAATAATAGTTCTTGAGATATCCAGCTGTGACAGACAGACGGGCAGACGGACTGAGTCGCACCATAAGTGATCCTTTTTACCATTTTCGTACGGAACCCTAACTAATGAACTTTCAGTCGTGTAAAAATATTATAGTTCCTAGTAATCTCAATATGACAACGTTGGGCTACTGCTACTTTAGACATACTTATGTTTATATTTACCTATCCATACTAATATTATAAATGTGAAAGTAACTCTGTCTGTCTATCTGTCTGTATGTCTGTCTGCCTGTCTGTATGTTACGTTTTCACACCTAAACCGCTGAACCGATCGTCATGAAATTTGGCAGAGTTATAGCCTGGAATATGGAGAAGGACATAGGCTACTTTTTTACGCGATAACCGACATCCACGCGGGCGTAGCCGCGGGCAAAAGCTAATAGATCATAAATCTACACAAATAAAGGCTCCTCCTCAACGACCATTTAGCCTATATATGTGGCTATATGGTCGTTGCTCCTCCTAAACAGGGCGACACAAAGACGCGCTACGAGTGGTCCCTTTATGTCGCGTCGCGTGCCGCGCCGGTTTGTAGGAGCCTTAAATAAAATGGAAGTGTCTGTTTGTTATGCCAAAATAACAGCATTTTATAAAAAAAAACAATATAATATATACGGTATTTGTAAAAAAACAATTTTTAAATTTTATGTCTGTCTGTTTGATTGTTCCGGATAATCTCCGAAACGGCTGGACCGATTTTGACCGGACTTTCACTGGCAGATAGCTGTTATAAGGAGTTTACTTAGGCTACTTTTATTTTCGAAAGGGTAGCTAGTTATTAATATTTTCACCGGAGAAAACATTTCCACTAGAAACAGTTTTCGTGTCCAGCCAAGGACTGCGATTGTTTTAATGGTAATGTGGTGGAAAACAGTCCGTGGTGGCTCATAGCTCAATAAGTAGGTACGAAAGTCACCTAAAATAAAATAAAATCATTTTTTAGTCATCATCCCTATTTAAGAATCCGTACGTGATGATGACTAAAAAAATATTTTTTGTCCGTCATGTAGATTACTAAAAAATATTGGACACGTATTTTATCTTTTTTTACATAATCAAAACATTACGGCGATACATTGAGTTCAAATGTGGCATGACGTCACTTCTCACTAGATTTTATACGTAGCTGTGACGTAACTCCCCAAGTTTATTGTGTTTTATCTAAGGCATTTTTTAATAATATGATAAAGCAAAAAATACGTGTCTAATATTTTTTTATTATCTGATTGACGGACTAAACAGTTTTTCTTTTTTTTTTTACCCAGGACACATCCCTATTAGGGAAAGAAAAAAATAATATTAATACGTATTCTTCAACTGTTTCCAGGCGCAGTGGTAGCGAATCGTCTATCAGAAGTCAGTAACTGGAAGATATTACTGCTGGAAGCTGGCGGAGATGAGACGGAGATATCAGACGTGCCACTTCTTGCTGGCTACCTGCAGCTCAGCAAGTTAGACTGGCAGTATAAGACAGAGCCTTCTGGAACAAGCTGTCTAGGTAAATAGTTTCATTTATTATTCTTTGATCGTCTATTTCCATTAAGGCGAGGTTCTTCAAGCGTGCATTCTTGTTCTTGAGGTGGCAGTGAGGCGCGAGTAAATTGTGCCGTGAACTTCGTTAATTTTGGGTTAAAAATTATATGTTTTACGGTATTAACAATGTTAAACATGACATTACATCATTAAAGAAGTTTATTTTGATGTGATTTTCAATACATAAAGTAGTATAATATTGAAATAAAATGAGTTTTAATTTACAAAATAACCCTTATTTTGTTAATGTTTAGATTTTTTTCTTTCGAGCAAACTTTATCCAATTATGTAACGAGTACCCGACGTACCTACAAAAAGGTCTCAAAAGCAACATATAATTTTTTCACGTTTTTAATCATTACCGTTTCTAAATAAAATTTCTAAATAAAATGGCATCAGAATTACATTTCCTAGAGGTTAACTTGAAGAACCTCGCCTTAACCGCTTATGACGGAAAGATTACCTACTCAAAACGCTGTTTGTAATTGTTGTTGCGTAAAGCAGCGCCATCTATCGACTTTCGACACACCCACGTTCCATAAAACTATTAGTAGCGACATCTGTTAGTCGAAATGAGAGGACGGCTCGCTCGCGACAGCTTCGAGAAAGGTCGGTCCGTCCCCACCAGTGTGATTATATACCGCAGGATCGTGTACGAAAACTTTGTAAAAACGGATGAATATATTTTTATTGTAAAACAATTCACGAGCCTTATAGAAGAAGCCTTGCCTGCCTCCTGTCTTCATTGCCAAAACAATTGTTACTATCTTGATTTTCATTCTGATATCCATACATAATCAGCCTTCAACGTTACTGCTGGGAAACAGGCCTCCTCTCTCTGGTAGGAATGGCTTCTATATCTATAGTTCGTAAGATACATTAGCCAAAAACTGAACAGTAGGTTATCAATAACTAGCTGCTCCCCATGGTTTCAAGTTTCGATTCTGGGGTTTATAGGCAAAGTTTTGCTACTTTGGGTTACATTATTGCACTGTTCTTAAGGATATCATTCTTTTTAGGGTTCCTTAGTCAACAAGGAACTTATAGTTTCGCCATGTCCGTCCGTCTGTCCGTCCCCAGCTGAGCTCAGACTCTTAGTACTAGAAAGCTATAATTTGACATGGATATACATATTAATCACGCCAACAAAGTGGTAACATAAAATAATGAACAAAATAGTTATTTAGGGTACCTCCTGATGTAAAGTGGGGATGTATTTTTTTTTCTCCTACCATTTTGTGTGGGGTATTGTTAGATGGGTCTTTCAAAAAATTGCGGGTTTGTGAAAACAATTTCTCGATTAAGGGATCCGTTTCTGAAATATTAGGCTTTAAAATGCAAATTTTTGTTAGCATTAAGTGTGTGTCCCCCCCGCCAGCTAAATGGTAGTACTTGGATATGTAAAAAAATCACAGCAGTAGTATATATAATGAAGTTAAAAGGAAAACTATCACAGTCAAGTAGGCGTTACAAGTTACCGAGTAATAGTCAACCAACTTACATTCACAGTTGAAAAACATGTTCTCTCATACATTCCAAATGGAAAAACATGTTTTTCAACTTCGATGATAAGTTTGTTCTTGGGATAAATTCATACCAACTACGGAACCCTTCATTGTGCGTGGTCCGACACGCACTCGGCCGGTTTTGTTTAAATAAATTATAGCCTATGTTACTTCCTAATAGTTTAGCTTTCTATTGGTGATTTTTTTTTTTTAACTGGTCCAGTAGTATCAGAGCTTATTCGATACATAGAAAACAAACAAAAAATCTTTCCTCTTTATAATATTAGTATAGATATCCACTAACTCATTGAAATAATCTTATAATGTTAGTTAGGTAAGTTAAGGTTACTACATTCAACGATTTGATTATAATTTCCTTTAAAACTATTATTCCAGCCATGGAAGGCGGCAGATGCAACTGGCCCCGTGGCAAGGTGCTCGGAGGCAGCTCAGTCCTCAACTATATGCTGTACTTACGAGGCAACAGAAAAGACTACGACTCCTGGGAGGCTCTCGGCAACAAGGGCTGGGGCTACAAGGACGTGCTCTATTACTTCAAGAAGTCGGAAGACAACAAAAACCCTTCCCTAGCACATACACCGTACCACAGCACTGGAGGGTATCTGACAGTTTCCGAAGCACCCTATCATACACCACTCGTACGATCTTTTATTGATGGAGGCCTAGAATTAGGGTACATGAACAGAGATATAAATGGAGAGAACCAAACCGGTTTTATGGAGGCACAGGGGACAATCAGACGTGGCAGCCGCTGTTCGACATCCAAATCGTTCCTAAGATCAGCTAAGGATCGCCCTAATTTACACATATCCATGTATTCACACGTCACCAAAGTGATGATAGACCCCAGAACTAAAGTTGCTTTTGGAGTAGAATTTGTGAGAAATAAAATGGTATACCGCATCAGGGCTCGAAAGGAAGTTATTCTTTCAGCTGGAACTGTTAACTCTGCCCAGTTGTTGATGTTGTCTGGAATAGGACCTGCAGAGGAACTGAATAAGCATAAAATACCTATGATACAGAATCTAAAAGTTGGAAGGAACTTACAGGATCACGTTGGATTGGGCGGCTTGGCGTTTATGGTAAATCAGCCTATATCTATTGTAGAACATCGTCTTTATACTGCAGGTCCACTGATGGAGTACGCCATGTTAGGAGAAGGTCCTTTAACTATAATGGGGGGTGTCGAAGGCTTAGGTTTTGTCAACACTAAATATGTAAACGAGACTGACGATTTCCCAGATGTTGAATTCCATTTTATTTCTGGATCAACTAATTCTGATGGTGGTGAGCAGATAAGTAAAATCCATGGACTAATGGACACGTTCTACGATGCTGTGTTTAGACCTATAAACAATATGGATGTCTGGAGTATCATTCCTATGTTGCTCCGACCGAGGAGCAAGGGCTTCATACAACTGCGCAGCGCCAACCCTTATGATTACCCTTACATTTATCCAAACTATCTAACAGATGAGTTGGACGTAAAAACTCTAGTAGAAGGAGTGAAAATCGCTGTAGCACTCTCCAGAACTAGAGCATTTCAAAAATATGGCTCAGTTTTGAACAAACACGTCTTTCCTGCATGTGTAAGTATCAAGAGGTACTCCGACGCATATTGGGAGTGTATGATCAGACAGTACACTTGTACTATATATCATCCTGTTGGTACAGCAAAGATGGGGCCGTACTGGGATCCTGACGCGGTTGTCGACAACCAGCTGAGGGTGTATGGAGTGAAAGGTCTACGTGTCATAGACGGCAGTATCATGCCGAACATAGTGAGTGGGAACACCAACGCACCTATTATAATGATAGGAGAGAAAGGTAGCGACATGATCAAGGAATTTTGGTTAAAACGACGAAGCTCTAGATATTACATTTAATTGACGTACAAAACGAAAGTATTTATCAGTATTATGGGCGTGTTAATTTTGTTGTAAATATTTCCTATCATGGCCCTGCGTGCCTCGGAAAGCACGTTAAGCTGTTGGTCCCGGCTGTCATTCGTGATCTTTGACAGTCGTTACGGTTCGTCAGAAGCCCGAAAGTCTGACAACCAGTCTTACTAGGTGTATCGTATTAGCCAGTTACGGGGTTGTGGAGGTCAGATAGGCAGTCGCTCCATGTAAAATACTGGTATTCAGCTGCATGCGGTTAGACTGGGAGCTGACCCCAACATAGTTGGGAAAAGGCTAGGTAGATAATGATGGTCGAATATTGTGAATTAATTTATTTTATTATACTAGCTTTTTTACTTAGGCTATTTCTAAAATAATAATAATAATATAATATTAGCCTTCTAGTAATATCAGCTATCTGCCAGTGCAAGTCCCGTCAAAATCGGTCCAGCCGTATCGGAGATTAGCCGAAACAAACAGACAACAGACAACTTTTTAAAAATTGTTCCTTTATAAGTAACGTGTATACTTTCCCATGAATTTAGTAAAAACTGTTAATTTGACATTACAGATACTTCAATTTTATTTATTTGTATAAATTTAACAGATTTTGCCAGCGGCCCGCAAAAAAAAGTTGCCTATGTCCTTCTCCATATCCCAGGCTTTAACTCTGCCAAATTTCATGTCGATCGGTTCAGCGGTTTAAGCGTGAAAACGTAACAGACAGACAGACAGAGTTACTTTCACATTTATAATATTAGTATCGATATAGTAATATAGTATAGAATGACGGGCACGCAGTTGTAAATTATTTAATTAAGGATAGTGTTCATAGATAATAAATTATTCAAATACTACACGTTGTGTTTGCTTTCTTGTCATCCTTTCTAGGTCAGCGACGGGCGATGTCATAATAATACATTGTTGCTTATTTGCTGACACACATGATTATTGTGAGACGATGAATTACAGAGTAATAAAATAACTCCAGGTAACATATTGAATAATTATTTGATTTATTCTGTTCTAATTCTAATACCAAAAACTAATACCACTGATATTTGTTTCATCAAAGTTCGAAAACATAGTGGTATTACTTTTTGGTATTAGAATGGAATAAATCAATAATTTGAATACACTACTGAATTAGTTATTTGTACTTCCATTACAATATAACAGAAATGGGCTCGCTCTGATCACATCAAAGATTATATTATGATAACATTGTATTTGTAATGTAACTGGCGAAGCACTAAACATCCCTGCTTCTCCTCAGGGGAACACAGGCTTAAAGCTACGGTATGTTGATTTGAATGCAGACATTATAATGTTTCTGCATTCAAATCTTTAAGTTTCTGGTCAAATCAATCATATTCATTTAGTATAAAGATGCCTAATATATTGCCAATTTTTTTTTCCGTTTATTAATCAAAAAAGGTTTCGATCGATCAATCTACGAGTATCTTTATTTGTGAACACAGGTATTACATAAAGGTCCTATCTATACATTTTAGTTGAGCTCTATATGTTACAAGCA
Organism: Dryobota labecula; assembly: GCA_947523025.1. Lineage (NCBI taxonomy): Eukaryota > Metazoa > Arthropoda > Insecta > Lepidoptera > Noctuidae > Dryobota > Dryobota labecula. The sequence goes on from OX383303.1 coordinate 16,115,886, forward strand.
TTTAATTTTATTGAACGTTTATACATAACACAAACCATCGCGGGTTTAACAGCGGTATGGCCAGATACGGCAACTCGGTGCCACTAAATGTTAATGTCGGTTATCGCGTAAAAAAGTAGCCCATGTCCTTCTCCATATCCCAGGCTATATCTCTGCCGAATTTCATGACGATCGGTTCAGCAGTTTAGGCGTGAAAACATAACATACAGACAAACAGAGTTACTTTCACATTTATAATATTAGTATGGATATTAAAATATTAATATTTAATATATTTAAATATTAAATATATTAAATATTAATAGTATATAGTATAGTATGGATGAACAATGAAGTAGGTACATAGATTATTTTTGATAGACACTCTCTAGATCGTACTGCAATCTAAAAAGTATCTTTTTAATACCTTTGAGCAGTTCTTCGCATTCATTACTCTGTGCAATGAAACTTACAAGTGTGACACAATACGGGTTGACCTGATGTAAACAATAACTTGCTTAATCTGCTGAATCAGTCGCTATACAATTTAATTCCATATCAGTGTCGGTGCATCAACAGTGCACGTATTATGGAACAATGTCGACCCACAGCCCAACGACACTTAGGGGACTCCTATCAAATGCAAGAATCACCTTTGGGCTGCTACCAGGACTCGGCGTCATGATAATCCTCCGCATGGGCATACATTTATACAGACCTGATATCGAAGACGCAGAAAACCGTGTCAGAGACCATCCTTTCGAAAAACTTTACGATTGTTACGATTTTATCATTGTTGGCGCGGGATCCGCAGGTGCAGTGTTAGCCAGTCGACTATCTGAGAATCCTAACTGGAATGTGCTTTTGCTCGAAGCGGGACAAGACGAGAATGTGTTATCAGAAGTACCAGCGGTATTCCCTATACTACAAACCTCTTCTATCGATTGGCAATTCCTTACGGAACCCAGTGACGGGTATTGTTTGAGTATGGTAGAAGGAAAGTGCAAGTGGCCTCGCGGTAAAGTGCTCGGTGGATCCAGTGTGTTGAACGCTATGTTGTACGTAAGAGGCAATAAGCGTGACTATGATAACTGGGAGAGTATGGGAAATGTAGGCTGGGGGTACGAAAGTGTGTTGCCGTACTTTAAGAAATCAGAAGACATAAGGATACCTGAGCAGCAAAATGATGTCTATCACGCAACTGGAGGTCCTTTGACTGTTGAACATTTCGCTTTCGAGCAGCCGATAACAAGAAAGATATTGGAAGCTGGAGAACAGTTGGGATACAGCATCCGCGATATAAATGGGGAATTTCAAACCGGATTTACTCGCTCCCAAGCAACAGTACGCGACGGTCTTCGTTGTAGCACAGCTAAAGCGTTTTTACGACCCACATCCAAACGAGATAACCTTCATATTAGTGTGCATTCTTTAGTCGAAAAAATTCTGATAGACGAACAAAAAACTGCATACGGTGTAAAGTTTAAAAAACATGGTCAAGAAAGAATCGTTAAGGCAAGCAAGGAGGTCATCTTATCTGCTGGCACTATACAGTCTCCACAGTTATTAATGTTGTCTGGAATAGGAGACGCCGATCACCTGAAAGAACTTGGGATATATCCGATTGTCAATCTACCTGGTGTCGGCAAAAATCTGCAAGATCACGTCGCAATGGGCGGTCACTCGTTTCTCTTCGACAACCCGTATGACAATGGAACAGATTATTGTTTTAACCTCAACGCAGTCATTTCAATAGGAAGTTTCATAGATTTTACTGTTCACAAGAATGGACCACTGTACAGTATGATGGAGGCAGAAGCGATGGCGTTCATCAACACTAAATACCAGGACCCGAGTGAAGACTATCCAGATATACAGCTGTTTATTGCTCCTACTGCTGACAATATGGATGGAGGCTTGTTTGGTAAAAGGGCCAATGGTTTGGACGACGACACGTATGCGGAGTTGTATGAAGAGATACTCTATGACTCTTCGTTCTCCATCGTGCCACTGTTACTGAGGCCTAAAAGCCGCGGCTACTTGAAGCTACGAGACGCGAACCCCTACTCGCCACCACTGATTTATCCTAACTACTACAGCGACCCAGAAGACGTCAAAATTATTGTGAGTATTAATTTATATTTACGCTAATAAAACTTCGAATTAATGTTTTCATAATAGAACATAATTAGCTGGTAATGAGACGATAAACTTTGTACAAATTACTAGCAGATAACTTTTTGTTGTCTCTAAAAAAGTTACGCTTGTTAAAAATGGCGATAATTTTTGTCATGGGTCACGGAAATGAAAAGGTTAAAGTAATTACTATAAAATGTAATCTGTAAGAAGTCTGGATCTTATTACCAATGATATGTTTATGGGTGATAAGATCTGGTAATTTTGTCACAAACGATGGTGTGTCTTCTAAATTGAATTACGAAAGACCGGCCTAAAACAAAAACACAATTTTAATACCGAACCGTGCAGTATCGACAACAATACCAAAGTTTGAAACAATTTAAAATAATGAAAAATTCTGATGTATTTTCAGGTGGAAGGCGCCCGTATAGTCCAGGAGTTAGTAAATCAGCCAGCACTTCGCGAGCTGAACGCTCGGCCGAACCCTAGACGGAACCCAGGCTGCGCGACCCATGAGCTGATGTCAGACGAGCACCTGGAGTGCCAAGCCAGGCACCACACGCTGACGTTATACCATCCTGTGGGCACGTGCGCCATGGGGCCTCCTGAAGATTCGGCTGCAGTTGTTGATCCCAGGCTAAAGGTAAGAATATTCGAAGCCTATATGTAGTGTTCACGGGTTGAAGGAAGACGAGTGTTTTATCACCGTACTTTGTACATTCTTTATTTGATTTAAGTATGATAAAGTATCACTTTATTTCTTTAAGTATGTTTTTATTTTTTGAATATTGGCACCTTGTTTTTGGATATTCATGTAATTTGTTATAATTTAATTGTGATTTAGTGTGCTGTGCTACCTATGTCTTTTGTGTGCACTGAATAATGGTTTATCTATCTAGCTATCTATCTTATCAAACTGGTGAAGCCCTTGTCCTTCATTGGAATATATTGCCTTCGATAAAAATGTGGTTTTCAGAGCCATAATTTCTTTCATGAGCACACTGATTTTCTCGCAATCTGAAAACTGTTTTGTCCCTCCTTCTACTACTACTCAATTTTTCTGATATATTATCCCTTTCATTTCCAGGTGTACGGAATCAAAAATCTTCGTGTGATCGACGGTAGTGTTATCCCAATAATAACAAACGGTAACACCAACGCGCCGATAATCATGATCGCTGAGAAAGCTTCAGACATGATCAAAGAAGACTGGTATGACGTCACCATTGAAGAAGTGACGTGTCCTATAGAAGATCAGTTCAAGAATACGGAACGGTCCAAGGATACGGAAGACGAAGAGCCAACTAAAATCCAACTGAATCCCCCAACAGATTTGTTTAACGAAACTACTAGCCTATTTCCATTGCTTGATAGCAATATTGCAGATAATCCTTTTAAACACAATAATGACAAAAAGTCTGAATCCAAAAAAGAAAATAAACAGTTTGTTGTACCAAGCTCGGTAAATATTTCTAAAAAAGTACCAAACGTGGTTTCAAGGAAGAATCATCTACACCGAAATTACAATTATCCTCAGAGGAAATTTAATAGTCAAGCACACAATCCTTTCCGAAATTATCTGTATGGCTCCCCGAATATCCGAGATCAATTTCCGAACTACGGGTCAAATTATGGGCAATTGCACAGTCCACTTTACCCATTTCCAAAATTAGGACGACAAAAGCCTATTATAAAGAGTTTGTTTGCAAATCTGCAGCCAAGACCATTGGTTTACTATAACCGTAAAGTTAATAAGGTAAAAGATCCGATTTATTATGAGACTGGTGAAGTGATTACTCCTAGAGGGCAAAAGAAATGCAAGATCTGGTTGTTTAATAACGGTGTGAAGTATGAAGTTGTGTTGTAACTTTATAGGTAACATGTATTTATTTCGTTAGATGTAAGTAGTATGTAGATTAAACCAAGTGAAATAGAATAAGGATAAATAAATGTTAAAGTAACGAATGTTGTATCAAAATAAATGTGTTTTTTTATCTAGATACTTTCTATCATCATCATTATTACCATTTTCTTTTGTTTCTTTAAATTAATTACTAGCTGTTGTACGCGACTTGGTCGCATACAAACTTCAACGCATCCATTTGATCCAGTCAGGGTTGGTTTAAATTTTTTTTTTTTTCAATACGTACTATATGGACGGCGCCGCCCCGTGGCGAGCCCAGGTGGCGAGACGACATAATCGCATACCGCAAGGGCTGGAACGTAGTGGCTCTAGAAAAGTATGCCCGAAAGGGTTTAAGGGAGTCTTCGATCAGCAGGGGGACAGAGTACGATAACAAAAAGGAAATATCATAGGTATACCTGTCTGCGTTGAATCTATCCGTCTCAACCGTGAGTGGCTGTTTCATATTTAATTATAACGAGATAATAATACTCATTGGTGTACCGCGTCAAGTTGTTACAGGAAGTGCTATTAACAGTCAGTCTCCTATTGTTGATATAATATAAATGCATAGATTTGCATTTCATGAAACGCATGCTAAAGGTGCAGTTTAAAATAGCCGCGCATTCGTTGCCGAGTATGTTCAACTACTAGAATATTAAATAGTAGGTTAGTGAATATAAAGTGTTTATATTATAGTATATTATTTTATAAGTCTGACAACCAGTCTTACAAAGGCGTATCGTGTTACCCATGTACCCAGTAACTGGGTTGTGGAGGTCAGATGATGATGACATTATAGTTTATAATTTTACCATAAGTTGTTTGAAATTACACGGTTTATTGATATTACTTTGCTGGATAAACATGACAAACATATCAAGTCACTAGCGCTAGAATTACAATGCATATAACATGAGATAGTTATAATAGAAACAGTATTATAGTATTAACTGCCAGGGCTTATTTTCCTTTATGATCATCAACGTCTATGCCAAGTATTGCCTAAACCTTATATTGACTAGGAAGCGCAATGCCTATCTTGCCTAGAACGTTAGCTCTATATACTGCAAACCCGCTTTTTGGTAGCCATTCAAACTTGGTCGGTTTATCCATGTATTGCAGTTGTTCAGGTATTTTTATTATATCTCTTTAATTCTTTAATTATTTAGTGTAATGAGCTGAAATTTGACATGTGAATTGTTGCATTAATACACTAAATATTGGAATATGTTTCATTTAGCTTTTCCATTAAAAAGTTCTACAATCGGATGTCATACTCGTAGTGATCCAGTTGTAGTAAATTATGCTATTGCTCATTAATTACTAAGAGCACATAAATGAAACTTGGCAGGACATTGTAGACCCTTACAAGATACAAATAAACGTTATAAGTTAGGCTCTAGAGTTACTATTTTAAGCACTAGGACCTAATAACCTTATTTTACTTTTACGTGTATATCTTCTGAACGGTATGTTTTTTTCAAATTCTGTATTCACAAACATTACACACAAATTCAAAGCAACGTGCGTAAAAAATTACAACTTTCCACTAAACCGTTTTATATGATTTTAATCAAATGACCAAACGTCAGCGCAGCGGAAACTTGAGTATCTTCGGAGTTTTATGACACACAAATTTCATTTATACATACATACACGTTTACCTCTCGCTACACACTAATTATTAGTTTTTTTTTTTCTAGTACGTTCATAGAAAAAAAAAGTGCCGCTAGGATGACGTAGTTCCAGCGGAAACAGTTTTTCTTGAATAGCTCCCCAATGGTTGGATGCACAAAATTTTATTTACCATACACATTTACACGACATCATACACTAAATATCTGTAAAACTGAAATTAAGATATTCGACACTTTTCCGCTGCGACTACGCACACGTCTCTTTGACAATTCAAAAGTGCCTGTAAATTGCAGAAATAAATGCCAGTTTGAGTTTGAATCATCATGCCTGTAATCTCCGTAGGGTAAGGCAGAGGTGTGCCATTAATACACCCTCATTTCGCAAGTTATGTTTAAATCCCATGTAATACGGGGCGAACCTATTGCCACAAACCGGGCTGCTACTGTAAACTTTCAGATAGTGAAAAATAGATTTTTTTGCCATCTGAAAGTTCACAGTAGCAGACTCTGTAACTCCAAACCGAATTGGTCACGAGCCACAGTTGTTATGATTTGTCAAACTCGTTAAGGGGTTAATTGCATGACATAAAGGAGATAATTTGTAGTCATTTATCGCATAACGAGAAATAAAAACTCAAAATTACAGTAGGTTTAAATTCAGTCAAAGTTTATCTTAGGTACCTATGTTTAATTTCCTCAGACGAGGTCTGCGCCATTAGGGCTTATTCTCAGTTATAAATCTTTCAGAAAAGCGGATTGCTATTAATTCCCCCATGGTCACATTTTTCTACAATTTTAATGCGTTGTCTCATCTCTGTAAGATTATTGGAGCAGCTTAGACAAATAAAGCGGCAGTTTCTTTAATATTTGAGCAACAATAGATGTTGCCGAATGACTTGGTATTTCTGCCCCCCTAGCCAAGCTACAAACGTTTCGTATCGAATCTGTTTCTGTACCCAATCGTTGACGCCTCGTCCGCGTCGTAAGCGAATAAGTTGGTAGACAAGTCGATCGCTCAATCTACAACGTATTTAGATCAACGTTGTAGAAAGGATCAGATTTCATTCAACATTTTGAACGATCAGGGGCCAAGTCTACTAATGTACAAACGTTGCAATGGTCTATTCATTGTGAGTTTTTGACAGATTTGCCATACAAACACTGTCAAATACTCACAATGGCGAGACCATTGCAACGTTTGTAAATTAGTAGACTTAGGCCCCTGATAAGTTGTACAACTTGTCTACGAATTTTCTATTCGTTTGTTCTGACCACGTGACTTAACGTTGAGATGATGTCATTCCTATACATTTGATTCGTTTTCTATTAGCGTTGTCGATTGTAGATTGTCAACTTGGCTACGGCAACTGTTGCCGTAGCCAAGTTGACAATCTAGAGATCGGATATTCGGATGAATTTTCACCTAAAGTTGAGATGTTTGCTATTATGGAAAGCGCTTTTGTATCGAATAAATCCCGCGGTTCCGGTGTTTTATTTTTATTTTAACTAACACACACCACCCCTACTCTTACACCCTACATACACATATTTGCATAAGAAGTTAAAATCATTTTAAATAAATATGCATCTGAATAGTTATGCAATCCAAGAATCCCGGGTATTTTTTATTTTAATAAATAATATTTTAGAAGTCGCTTCCATACTATACACCCGACTAGTAATGCATTGCCGGTATTCCTGGCATCACGGGATATTTTCTTACAAAAAATATATTTTAAGAAGCTGCTTCCATACTTTCATAGCTAATAATTAACTTTAGGTAAACATCCAATTATCCGATCTCTACTGATAAGCCAAATATGGCAACACAGAGATGTAGACTAGACAATAAGGGATGAAAAAAGTAATGATAGAAGAGCTCGTTACTGCATAATTATACACATTGAGCTCGACTTTTGTATATAAAGCTGAACCACAGATTAATACAGATGGGAGACTACGGAAAATCGTTTAAATAAAAAGCGACTCTTGCTACAACACAATAAAGTGCAATTTAGATCGCACAACGCTTATTACCTACAGTTATAATACACATTGAGCTCGATTTTGGTATATAAAGCTGAACCACAGATTAATACAGATGGGAGACTACGGAAAATCGTTTAAATAAAAAGCGACTCTTGCTACAACACAATAAAGTGCAATTTAGATCGCACAACGCTTATTACCTACAGTTATATTCACCTACAAGTTGCCTCTCTTTCTATCGCGTAACTCTTATACCCGCGGCGCGCGGTAGTCTTACTGAACTGGCCCAGTGAGATAGGCCCGCCGCGTACTTGTAGCTTCATACCTAAACTGCGGAGTGACCCATCTGTATTAATCTGTGGCTGAGCATAACGTACGGCCTTAAAAAACCGAGTATTTTATGTTCATTAAAAGTAAATTACTATTTTGTATGTCGGTAAACAAATTATAATGTTCTGTACTTTATGTAAGCGTGACTCAGAATCAATTGCGCTTTAATAATTTTATAATGGTGTTGAACTCGTCACGAGTCTTCTTTTAAAAGGAAAAATATCGCTTCGGTTACTTTTTGAAAATAAACTATGTTTCTTGCAAGGAAAATCATTTTTCAAAATCCACAATTCCAAAATTTCGTTTATAGAAACGCGAAAAACTGGCCCACAGGTTTTGCTCACAATTAAAACAAACGTTGAAAACTACTTTTCCTGTCCACTCTCACTAATCGGCGGTCATGCGTACGGACAAAGAAAAGTGTAAGCAAGTATGAATGTGGAATTATGACCAAAATTATGTCTGGACTTTAAAAGAGGCTGAGACCTCTGAGTTTGTTTCGGCCTTTCTTAGAGTAGTCAGATACGAAACACCGACCTCATCTAGTTTTAAAATATGATTGACAAATCAAATCTTTTTTTTTATATTTTCTTCCATCTATTTTATTCCTTTGCTTTTATTTTGTAAATAACTCTCAAAATGAGTTACAGTTTCGATTAGTGTATTGACATCGGTAAATCTGTGAATCACTTTGAGAGTTATTTACAAAATGGCGCCCGAACAGGGACGCCATTTACAGAAGGGGTTAAATATAATGATCACCATAAAATGTATTCGAACACCAAATGTAGTAAATGATCACCAAATCTTAGCGTGCAAATTAATGCGCTATTTCTGCCTAAATAAACCACTGTGATTGCCATAAAATGTAGGCTTATTACCAAATAAAGTATTATGATGCCATATTAGGTTAGGATGGTTAAAACTGTGACCTCCTATGAAACGACTAGATTATTATAGAAAAAAAAATGGAAATAAAACAGGCTACCCGAAACTGAACTAGTTAGACGATATTAATTTAAGAAAATGCAACTAACTAACAAAAAACTGTTCAGAATTTACGTTTTGGCCACATTTTATTTTGCGTAATTGCTTATATAGGATTGCGAGATGTTAAAACTTTGGTTATAATTTTATATTAAAATGTGGTTTTAATTTTGGTGATCATTTACTGTTTTTATCTCTATGTTACTATATTTGGTGGTAAGGAAAACATAAGCCTTTACAGAAATAAAATAATTTATGATGGATGGCTGTAAGAAAAGAGAAAGACCAAAGGAAAGCCAGATGGGTTGTGTGAAAGAAGATATGGCGCGAACACTGAGATGGCGTTTTATAGAATAATTCGACTTACGGAGCCGGAAATACAGAGCCGAAAACAAATTGGAATTAGGACAGGAGGCCGATGAGTTCACTCATCGGTCATAGGATTTCAAAGAGTTATAGTTTTTTTTTTTTGACGTGACAACGTCTAATAAATCGATGAACGCCGGCTGCATGCACGAAAATGTCCCGTTACGCTCATTGTCTCGTTACGCTCATTGTACGCTTGCGCCGCATCAATGTTTTGTTATGACGTTGTCACGTTAAACTATCGTCCGTAAACCAACTTTACAGACAACCAATTTTTTTTTGTGAAATCTTCTTTCGGCGCGTTGAGCACTTTTTGGGTAAACAAAAATCATGGAACTCGCGTCATCGTCACCGAACGCTTTCAAGTTACTTAGTTTTCACTTCTATCGGCAGTCCTCAAAGACAGCCCCGTTTTTTTTTGACGTTTGTTAAATTAGCGTTGTGTATGTACGAGGCTTAACTCCCAAATTTTGAAGAGCTGATAAAAGTTACATAAAAAAATCAAAGGTTACAAATTATAAGCCATTATGATATTGAAACAATAACATAATTGCGATTATCTTTCTCTAACGTATATTATATGCCTAAAATTTCTTGTATTTATAGGGATCGCAGATTCCTGGATAATCATACTGCCAGCTCTCTCGGACTTGTTAGTTTCTTATATTATTATATTAGAAGGTGAAAAAGAGAGGTTAGTCTACTATTTTAATTCAGTAAAAAAATACAGTTGTTTTCTCTGTTTTACCATGAGTAATAGTTATTTTTCTTTGCCCGTGGTTTCTATGAGTTTAATTTACTGGTTCCAAATCTAAAGTTACGTATTAATTTATCTAATTGGTTGTTTTTACTATGACTAAATTTTTTTTTTGTATTTTTTTTGGTAAATATTCGTGACAAAAAAAAAAATTGGTTGTCTGTAAAGTTGATTTACGGACGATAGTTTAACCTGACAACGTCATAACAAAACATTGATGCGGCGCAAGCGTACAATGAACGTAACGGGACAATGAGCTTAACGGGACAATGCGCGTAACGGGACAATGAGTTATCCTTTTTCGTGCATGCAGCGTGCGTTCATCGATTTATTACACGGTGTCACGTCAAAATTGGTTGTCTGTAAAGTTGGTTTACGGACGATAGTTTAACGTGACAACGTCATATCAAAACATTGATGCGGCGCAAGCGTACAATGAGCGTAACGGGACAATGAGTCATCCTTTTTCGTGCATGCAGCCGGCGTTCATCGATTTATTAGACGTAGTCACGTCAAAAAAAAAAATTGCTGTGCCATACATTTTGACCGCGCAGATATTGCACTTTTGTACGAAATAGCCGTTATTTTTTTTTTAAATAACCGTAAAAAAAAATTCAACGCAGACGTGTCCAGAATAATGTACTGAATCCATGGCAACCGTCTTCGCGTCGATGCCCTTCCATCCTGTATATATATTTTTACTAACTTTTTTGCCAAATTATTATTTTTAGTTCAATATTTTTATTAAGAACTGATTTTTTTCTCTTTATTCGCCAATATATTGTTTTATTATTCAATAATACAATTAATTGCCTCATACTGGTTCACCAAGTAAAACTACCCTAGTAGCATTTTTGTTGGCGTTTGGTTGGGCCACATACCTACCTCTGAAGTTGGCATAACTAAATGCCAACGGAAAATGCTACTAGGGTATCAGCAAGTCATCGAAAAACCTCTACGTATCTTTAAACATATAATTCTCTTCACCAGATCAAGATGTCGTGGGCTTGCGATCCGGCGTTGACCGCCAATATCGTGAACAGCTACCAAACTGCTGGTCCCCTGTTCATGCAGTCTCTGCAGACGTTCCTAGCAGCTCAGTGCGCGCTGGTCGGCGACCATCTGTGGCCTGCTGACGCCACTCAGCAAGTGCTTGAAGGTAGGTTGCGAGAACTATCAAAATACCAGCGCTGTGGTATTTTTTTAAATATCGCAGCACTATGCTAAGATAGGAGCCTTTTTGGCATCACACAGGTCTTTATTTTTTATTGTTTTGTTTATTCCAACAAATGATGTATATTTTGTTAATTTAAAATGCTCCTTTTTAGGGTTCCGTAGGCAATTGGCAAAAAATGGAACCCTTATGGATTCGTCATGTCTGTCTGTCTGTCGGTCCGTATGTCACAGCCACTTTTCTCCGAAACTATAAGAACTATACTGGTGAAACTTTGTATGTATGTAGATGTATTCTGTGAACCGCATTAAGATTTTCACACAAAAATAGGAAAAAAAAAACCAATAAATTTTGGGGGTTCCCCATACTTATTGTTAGAACTGAACTCAAACATTTTTTTTTCCATCAAAACCATACGTGTGGGGTATTTATGAATAGGTCTTCAAAAATGATATTGAGGTTTCTAATATCATTTTTTTCTAAACTGAATAGTTTGCGCGAGAGACGCTTCCAAAGTGGTAAAATGTGTGTTGCCTCCCCTGTAACTTCTAAAATAAGAGAATGATAAAACTAAAAAAAATATATGATGTACATTACCATGTAAACTTCCACCGAAAATTGGTTTGAACGAGATCTAGAAAGTAGTTTTTTTTTTTTTTTTTTTCAACTACAATGTTAAGTTTGTTCTTAGGTTAAATTCATCCCAACTACGGAACCCTCATTGTGTGTGGTCCGACACGCACTTGGCCGGTTTTTTATTTTTTTATTTCTTGTCCCAAATAAAATATTTTTCTTTCTTTTCTATATCATACTGAACATAACATCACACCTGTTTCTCCCAGAGGTATAAAGAGGTGGAACACCCTCATTTCGCCCGTTATTTTTATTGTTTAAGTCCCATATCATAAGGAGCAAGTCAATTACCGGGCAAAAACCCAAACACTGAATTTCGTAATAGATTCCGTACTAACATGAATTAATATCTTTATTCACAGTTAATGATTTATTTCTACATAATTTAAACGTAGTTTGTATCAGATTGCTATTTCGATATTCCATTTTTATTTCCATTGTTCTAATTTGCATAGTTATTAAAAGAGTGGGAATTTTCACGTAATATCATTAGCTATTATTGTATTATTCTATGTATGGTTTATATCTTTCACTATGGTTGTGAAATCCATCAAGAGTATTTCATTGATTTTATCGAATACAAATTACATGACTATAATTGTGTTGACTTTGTAACAATTGATGACACAAATAGCATAATAAATTTTATTCAAATAATCATTAAGATAAAATAATTTAATTGTAAGTACAACTATTTTTCGATAGACCATACCAACATAACGAGCAAAACATTTTTCTTCCAGATCCCTACTACGACTTCATCGTGGTAGGAGCAGGGTCAGCAGGTTCAGCAGTCGCTAACCGCCTCAGTGAGGTGCCAGAATGGAAGGTTCTACTCGTAGAAGCCGGAGGAAACCCTACCCTGAATACCGAGGTAAATATTCAGCTTCAAACTGTAGAAAATATTAATTCTTTAACAATGTAAAGATTCCAGTAACTATAAATTCTAACACATCGATCGATTTCATTTCAGATCCCACATTTGTTCTATAACAATATGCGTAGTCCTCAAGATTGGGCCTACAAGACTCAACCTCAAGATGGCGCCTGCAGAAGCTACACAGCAAAGGGTTGCGCCTGGCCGCGTGGTAAAGCTCTCGGAGGCAGCAGCAGTATCAACTTCATGTTCTACGTCAGAGGTAACAGAGCCGACTTCGATGAATGGGCAAACGACGACGGTTGCACAGGATGGAGCTACGATGACGTTCTGCCATACTTCAGGAAGAGCGAGAAGTTCACTGGCATCTTCAATGAACAGAACAAGAAATACCATAACTGGGAAGGCAATCTTAACGTCGCCGTCGACAAACAGTCCCACGACTTCGAGCACATGATAATCAACGCTGCGATTGAACTTGGATTGAAGAACTCGACCGACATCAACGGCGAAAGCCAGATGGGAGTTATGACGTCACAGACTACGACAAAAAATGGACATAGATTCAGTACTGCTCGTGCCTTCTTGAACCCAATCAAAGATAGGAAAAATTTCCACGTCATCAAAAACGCTCAAGCTACTAAAGTTTTGTTTGTACCTGGAACTAACATCGTGAGCGGTGTCATGCTCCACAAAGAAGGAAAAGACATCATTGTCAACGTAAAGAAAGAGCTCATCCTATCGGCTGGAGCTCTCAACTCGCCGCATATCTTATTGCTGTCTGGTATCGGACCTAGGAAGCACTTGGAAGACATGAAAATCGAAGTTAAAGCTGATCTGCCCGTTGGAGAAAACTTGCAAGACCACTTATTCGTTCCTACTTTCTACACAAAGCCTGGTCCAAAAGACTACTACTCTATCTCTAAAATTGCGGGTGACTTTGCTCAGTACATTTTGGAAGGAACTGGCCCATTGATCAATACTAGCCCTAACAGAGTCATCAGTTTTGTCAACACAACTGACCCAGAATCACCTGCCTCAGACATGCAGTTCCATTATTTCGTCCTGCCCCCTGGTGTGTACAACTTGATAGACATTTTCCAGAAGCATGGATTAAACGATGAGGCTTACACTAAGTTCAAGAAAATGAATGAAGACAAATTCACGCTGGTAATTTTCAACACCCTGCTTAAGCCTAAGTCTGCTGGTAAGATCCTTTTGGCGAGCAAGAACCCGCTCGAAGCTCCTTTGTTCTTCGCTGACTACTACAAGGACCCCGAAGATATGGCGACTGTTATCAGGGCAATGAAACAACACTCTTTGAGACTTGGTGACACTAAAGCGCTGAAGCAGGCTGGTTTTAAATTGGACTGGTTGGAAATTGACGCGTGCAAGAAGTTCGACAAGAGCAGCGACGAGTACTTGGACTGCATCTCGAGGGAGCTGACGTTCTCTCTGTACCACCCGACCAGTACCGCCAAGATGGGTCCTGATGGTGACGAGAGCGCGGTCGTTGACCTGGAGCTCAGAGTACGCAAAGTGAAGGGATTGAGAGTGATCGACGCCAGTATCATGCCCTCTGTTATAAGAGGCAACACCAACGCGCCCTCTATCATGATCGGTGAGAAGGGAGCAGACCTGATCAAGAAGTTCTGGTTGAACAAACACACCGAACTATAAGTTATGTTATTTATTAAAAGAATATTTTTTGCTTTAACAATTCCGTACAATCGCAACGACCCTCCTGTACAAATTAGATAATCTAATGTAAAAGTGATTGATAAGGTATTTTAATGAATAAAAATGTTACGGTATCCATTAACACATTGGTTTTATTTCCTTCAATTTTAAAATAGGTACCCACTCTTTATTTATTGAGGACTTTAATTAAAGCAGTCTTAATAAATAAGTAAATAAGCGAAAGTTGTCAGTACATAATGTTCATTCAGTACTATTACTGGAACACAAGCAGTCAATAATTTCGAGTGTCCCTAATCTGTGTTTCTCACATACAAGTTTTGATTCACGTTATCACATATTGCATTATGATCTCGTTTGCCTAGAACATTTTCCTCAAAACTTGTTGAATAGGCTAGCTAGGCTAGGACAGTAAGAAAAATACCTTATAAATTTTCTATTGTAGAATGGTTTTGAGATAAAAATCTCAAAAATCAATTCGCGAGAGAACAAAATGACAAAATACTACTAATTTAGCAATAGGGATGATGACTAAAAAAATATTTTCTGTCCGTCATGTAGATTAAAAAAAAATATTGGACACGTATTTTTCTTTTTTTACGTAATCAAAACATTACGGCGATACATTGAGTTCAAATATGGCATTACGTCACTTCTCATTAGATTTTATACTGATCTGTGACGTAACGACCCCCACTCCCCAAGTTTAATGTGTTTTGTCTAAGTCATTTTTTATTAATATGATAAAGCAAAAAATACGTGTCTAATATTTTTTTATTATCTGATTGACGGACTAAACATTTTTTTTTTTTTTTTTTTACCTAGGCTTCATCCCTATTGAATAATGATATTCATCTACAAGTAGTATTTAGTCATATTTTATGTAGGCACAATAAAGAGTAGGAAATGGAAATAACAAATAATTATTTGTTTGCAGTTAATATATATATTTTTTTAATATTTAAAAACGTTTTTAATTAATTTTATCGAGTATTGTAATGCTTCCGACGGAAGCGATAAATAAAGCTTGACAGCAAGCAACACTGTTAAAAATCTCGCAGATTTGACAGAATGATGCCTGTTTTCACTGACATCCCCTATACTACCATCTACGTATCGGAATCCTAAGCTTAAAAGCTCCCCAAACTATTCCCATAATTAAGTTTCGCCATAATTTTTATCATCTAACTATGTGACGTTTTGTTTTCGATAATAGATAGTGACTGGTTCGTCTTTGAACTTATCGATATTATTACTTATCTTACTTTTAAACGAGATAGTTTTTTTTTATAAAATTCTCTAAAGTATACAGTATACAGACACAGTTATTAATAAATCATGATTAGATAGCAATAATAAATGTTATTTCATTTCATATTTTCTTGCTTATTTACTTTTTAGTTGCGGCTAAAACCCGAAGTGCGGCTACATCTAGTTTTAGCTGGTTACAACTAGGTGTGGCCGGTAGCACTTGGTTTGCAATGAACACGATGACGCTATTGAGGCCTATTGACCAGCGATTAGTGGCTGTGATAGGAGTAGAATTTGCTGTAGGAGATAGCCATGTTGCACTCAACCCTTAACTAGCAACCCAGTACCAAACATCAATGCAATAAGTTTGTACATTTTATATCCCAACTCAAAATTATCCCTTGTATTTTCGATGGCGTGCCAACTCATGTATCTTAAGTGTGGTAGACTGTAATCTACATTGTACCGTCATAAATATTGTTATTATCATATGTATAGGAGAATTTAACTTTTTGTTCAAGTTTCTTCTACTGACAGATCAATTTGATTTATTTTAACTATTAATTCTGTTATTAAATTTACCAATGGACAGGTATTATATTTTAACCTGGGTTGTTAAATTACACATATTAATTATTATTTCATCATCATCATCATTTTAGCCGAAAGACGTCCATTGCTGGACCTCAAATCAGGCCTCCCATTAAATAGGGGAATTTGCCATAATCGCCACGCTTGGCAGGCGGGTTGGTGATCGCAGTATGGTGTTAAAGGTGCATAAAGAACGCTGCTGCCCATTCCCTAGTAAGTCCCTTAGTCGCCTTTTACGACACCCACGGGAGGAAATGGGGTAGTGCTATTTTTTACGTCCGACACCACACGGTACACGGTAATTATTATTTACTGATTGTAAATTACAAATCAAAACATTGAGTTGGAAATCGAAACATATGAATTTATTCCAACGGAGGAGGAGAACCCCAGGAATGGGGAAATATTGGTGCCTGATTCTGCTGTGCAGACAGCAGATACTGTGTGACAGGTGTGTGAAAAATATTACTGTTTTAAATAAGCATCATCTTGTGGATGATGGCCCTAAAGACCTAGTTTTACTCATTTCTGGAAGGAGTAAAATCATACTAACTACCTCATTGATGAGGTTGAAACCATGGGTTGCTGGGTTCAATTCCTAGGTTGGACATTCATTTGTGTGGGTCCGCCTACCTCTTTGTTAATAAAGGCATGACAGTATATTAAAGTCTAATATTATCAATTGCTTTTTCCCCAGTGCACACAACATCCCGTGTCTCACAAACAAGATCGCGAGCGTAGTCCAATTAATATACACTGAAGTAGTCGCCACAATCAAGATTTTGTTTAGATTGACTACGAGTAAGTAACTTGTTTGCATCTGAGCCTATCAAGCACAATGATCACAGCTACTACTTTTATTTGATTGAGATTTGAAACGAGATCTTGATTGGAGTTATCACAAAACCTATTTGCAGCAATCAAGTCAAAACATAGTTGCTCCAACCAAGATTATTAGATTAAAGTTTCAATGATTTTTATTAAAGTAATCAAAATGCTTGATTGACACAACTAACTTACTTTGTTACAGTTAATATTTTTTTTACTTGTCTCAAGAATATAAGTACAGTGATTAAAAAACGACAAGACAGATTTAAGGCTGTTTATTATAGTGCAGATAAGACGCGAAGAGATCTGTTTGTATATGTGTATCAGTGTGGTTGTATATGTAGATGTATCTACAGATACATACATAAGTGTTTAAAAGTGGGTGAAGTGCATGCCAGTCGGTTGGTGATCGGGCAGTCCGCTGCGCACATACGGTCGTAACAGTTACCGTGTTATAACGAAAATTACACAACTTTTATATAACTATTTTTAAAGAAAATAATAAACGGTACGATTTTTTGAACATTTTTTTAGTACGTTGATTTGTGGTTTACTCAAAATGAATGTAGGAGATAGTGGTTTAAAATAACAAGTGTTCAAAGTTTGAGGTAGTATGTAGTGACAGTGGTACCAATTAAACCAACTAGGAATTTGAAAATATTTTTTATAATAATACTTAATTATTATTTTAAATCTAATCTGTGAGTACCTGAAGTGCTAGTGTTGTTTTGCTCAATTTCATTTGATTGTTCTGGCCCAACCGACTTTTTCCGGTTCATACTCCGTTCGATTATGATTTGAAACTCGTTTCATTTCTCCGTGCTAAACACACAAATGAAAAAACAGGGTGATTCAGTACTGTTTCTAAACCAAAAGGAACCACGATGATAGAATTTTCTAATATACAACAAACAGAATTTAAATATTGATTTCTTTAATTTTTAGTACCCATTATAATTATTATATTTCCTGCTTATTTTTGTGGTGTTAAAGAAACAACTAAATTATTAGATCGAGATAAATAGAGATAAGATTAAAGTTCGCATAAATTACATTTTACAATCTATAACATATACCTATAATGTTACTATATACGGTCACGCTTTGTATAACAAATTATTAGGGCTTTCAAATACCGGATTTTTTCAATACCGATATTGGAAAAGTCAATACCGTGATCACGGTATCAATATCGGTATTGAACGCAAGTTCAATTAGGACATAACAAAGCCATTTAATACCATACGTGTTTTTATTGTCAAATCAGTCTTTATTTTTCTTATATTTTGAAAATAATAAAATAAAAGATATTTTATACATGGCTCTCTTATAAAACAATTTAGTATTAGTTGATTATTTCGGTAGGACTAGGAATTAGGAACATAATCAAAACTTAATCTAGTCTTTTTGCAGGAAGGCATTTCACATAGACTGTAAAGTATGAAAAAATAAAAAGTAACCTTATTATCTAAATGTCATCATGTCTCACGTAAAAATCAGCATAGGTCATCAATTCATCATTATTATTTCGGTAGGCATCATTATTTGTAGAAATGTAAGTATAGCTTAATTAGCTAGCAATCATTTCGTGTTCATTTTAGTAACATTTTTATAATTATGCAATAAAAAATCACATAAGTACAGCTTAGTTTCTGGTATTGTCTCAGGCGGGGCGCGGGAGGGTGAGCTAAAGATAAAAGCGGGACACTTGCACTGGTGAAAACAAGTCTGAGAATAAAGATCACATCGAATGTTTGTAATACCGTAATCAAGGTATTGGGGCGTCAATACCGATATTGAAAAAGGCCAAAATAAAATCCGTGATCACGGTATTACGGGATCCCGGAATACCGGTATTGACAGCCCTATTAATTATGTACAGTGGCAAGCACATCAAGCTACACGAAACTGTCAAATTTCTCCAAACGATTTTAAACTTTAAAATGTTGATGATTAAGTTCAAAATCGAACGAGAAAATTTGACAATTTGTAGTAACTTGATATGCTGGCGACCGTACATATAGTTTTGCGGTAGGTAGGTGGATGCATATTTATTTAGATACATTATTATGTAACTCGTTGTATTTACTTAAAACAATTATTATCTTACTGCCAAGGTTAATTAGTCTTCAACGATCTTTTGAGACTATGCGTTTACATCAATGATATTTTTACTGTGTTGTCAATATAAGCGGTTTTTTAACCCCCGATGGAAACAGGGATGTTATAAGTTTAACGCTTGTATCTGTGTATATGTGTCATCGTAGCTCCCAAACGCCTGAACCGTATTTTTTTTTTTCAAATTGGCTTGATCGAGTACATTCTTAGCTATGATTCAATCGAAAAAAAAAATATATATATATATATATCTGCTCTTTTCTAGTTGATGAATGGATGTTAGCATCTTCCACAGGTCTGATCGATAGTCGTGTCGATGGGGAACTTAATATACTTATTCAGTAACTTAGGCTACTTTATTAAAACAAGTAAGTAAGAAAACCAAAAAAAACTCTAGTGACGCTTTGTGCGTATTTTTTTTTTGTTTTTTACTTTTTGCCTCACTTGCAGACATGTTTTGCTCGTCAAATATAATATAAACGTTGGTAAAAAAATCTAAGAAGTGAATTGCGAATCAATACCGACATTCAATCGAACTTAAAATATGTATTTGGTCGCGGTCAAACTCCAACCTAGTTGACGTAAAATTTAACTCAATGAAAACCCATGGGTTAAAATATCTCGTATATTAAAATGCTTAACAAGAGTATGTCCTATTATCCTAAATTATGGTCCAAAATTTTAAATACAAATTCCAACGTCCAATGTTTTTAAATTTAACCATACAAAATTTAATAAAAAAAAATATTATATATATTTTTCTTTATTTGTTATTTTATTATATTGGCGTTATTTGCATATCTGATTGCTAAAGTTAGTAGTCAAACAATCAGAAGGATGTTCTGACCTTCGCTAACACAATACATTTGAGATTACTGAATTAGATATTACTGTTGATTAGCAATGATACATTACTTCTGTCAGGAAATTCCTAATAAAGCTTAAGATAACTGTGCGTGCTTTGATACAAATTAAATTAACACCATCATTATTGATTAAAAAATAATATAATTTATGTTAAAATACGACCCTCGTCATCATCAACTAAGGCTTTACAGCCGCAGGTGTGGCTCTCGTCTCCTCAGCCTGTTCGTGTATTTTTCTCTACAGTGACATATTCCCGGCTTTTCTCTTCAATTTCTCACTATTACAGTTCTTAAATCTTAGTCCACGCTATCCAACCACCTGAGCTGGGCCCGGCCTCGATTTCTCCGTCCATCTCGTTTACTATCAAGTTAACGTTTGGGTGCTCTGATTTCATACGACACGACACGTTTCTTTACGACACGTCCTGCCTACCGAAGTCGTCCCATTTTTATGGTCTTACTAAAATTAGGCTCGTCGTACATCTTCGATCCTCCTAACTCCAATTTGATACTAATTGCAGGTGAAGATGTCGTGGGCCTGTGATCCAGCGATGACGTCGATGCTCGTGGACAGCTACCAAGTGGCTGGGCCACTGTTCGTACAGACGCTGCAGAGCATCTTTGCGGCACAGTGTGCTCTCGCAGGGGACCATCTCTGGCCCGATGACGCTACGAATGCTGTCCTTCAAGGTAACGATATTAGACATAAATAATAAGGGCCAATTATTTTTGGTTGTCAAGCAAATTATGATTTGTTTTTAATTGAATCCAAATCATGTCGACATTAAATGAAAATACCACATAATTATCCAAAATAGCAAACTTACAATAAACCTGTGGTGATGACGTAAGGTACACGAAGCGCAAGTTTTTGATACTGTAAAAATGTTTGCTAAGCGTCAACTGTTTAATTTGAATGAGATGAACCGGTGAAGGACCCATACCAAATGGCTTAAGTTTTTCCTAAGCCACCCCAGTATTGAGGCGAATAAAAAATCAAATACGCACGGCAATTGATTTTTATATAAAAAAATATACTATACATATGAATGAATGAATGAAATGCACCGACCCCAGCGTGGTTTAACCAGACTCGACTACTCGAATGAACCCAAAGATTCACACGATTGCCCCTGGAGCCTCATGTTTCATGGGACTACAGTGGCCATTGTATATCAAGGAGTAGACCGGGGGGCACGATAATGGTAGGGAAGACGTGCCCATAGGA
This sequence comes from Dryobota labecula, assembly GCA_947523025.1. NCBI lineage: Eukaryota > Metazoa > Arthropoda > Insecta > Lepidoptera > Noctuidae > Dryobota > Dryobota labecula. Next base: position 16,137,240 of record OX383303.1, read on the forward strand.
TATGGAAGGATTATTAGAGCCTACCGGATATGCATCCTTAAGCAAGCAATGGAATATTGGAAAGACGGGTGATATTTATCGGGAGGGCATCTTTTAACGACGTCGCAGCCATTTTGGCTCAGATCCAGCTGCTTTCTCGACTGCTTTCTGTGTCACTGCTATGCTGTGTTATACTTTTACACGTTGCTGTTTCCAAAGTCTTCATCTGAAGTCCATTTCCGGTTTCTTGTAAATCTCGCAATAAAGCAGCATTCTTGATCGTATCTCGATCCCCAGCCGTGTCTATCCAAAAATTTATTTCCTTGTCGAAGTAAGTCATATCCTGTTTTAGGTTGTGATTCCATGTGTAAATAGGTCAACCGTTTTTCTTAGAATTGGCCGTGTTCGCGGCGTCTAACATGTGCGAGACGGTTTTCATGTTCATCCTTGATTATCCTGCATTCCTTTCTTCGTCGATGACCCTTTCAAGCGCAAAGATGTAATTATCTGTTGTTTTATATAAAAATCAATTGCCGTGCGTATTTGATTTTTTATTCGCCTCAATACTGGGGTGTTTAAAGAGGCAGCCTACTAGTTGCCAAATTCTATCAATATTTATTTTTATTTTTAGTACATATCGTAAACAGATATTCGGCGAAATTCATTCTTATGCTTAGGGTTATTTTTCGGAATTGGTACCTGTGTTGGTAGCCACATGTTCGGCTGCTTCGATTTTTTGCTCCAGACGGGTACGAACTAAATAAAACGATTGATTTACGTTTGTTTGGAGGAGGTTATTTGTTAACCAGCGACCGTTTTGTAGAGTTAAATGAATAAACGATTTGCTTTTTTTTTTTTCTTATGCTATATGCAGTTTACGGCAATTTAGCTAATGCTATATTTGTAAAACAAATAAATAAAAAATGTAAAAGTCAAGCTAAAACGTACCTATTATGGGAAAAGATTTTTTATACGAAATCTAAATAATTATACCAGTAGGCTAAAATAAATGTTGAAATGTTCAAACTTCACACACACTTCACCATTAACTTGCTGAAAGAGGACTACTTCGAAGCGCTCCCGAAATTGTCCCATGATCTAACCAATAATATACCCAAACTAGACCCAATGAACCCCACCGCTATCGAAATAGATACAAAAATCGAAACGCAGTCCTTGATGTTAATCCCTGAAAGATAAAAAGGAAAGCTCCCACCCGATTAGGATTCTTTGGCAGGTCCCTCGTATGCAATGGGTCGCTTGAACGGAGATCAAGAGAGCACCTTTGCACAGTTTTAACATATACTATTTTGCGACACAGAGACACAACAAAACAAACACTGATCGATCTCGACGACCGACAACAAACGCCACGCCGACATGTGGTACGCCGTCGCCCGCGCAGGCGCACCCTTTTTTAAATTTGGCGGAGACAGCGATGTCGACACGACTGCTCCCTACGAGGTCCAGTGACCGACCGACCTATATAAAAAAATATACTATACATAGAATATAAATTAAAAGATTCGATTTATAATATGTATGATTTTATGTCTAGTAGGACTAAATAAAAATCGAAATTATATTTCATTCTAGACGTAAAGTTTCCTGTATACTTAGTAATTACCATAGTGACGACAAGAGCCAAGGAGAATTGGCAGTAAATTATACAAATTAGCTGAACATTGTAGAAAGAACGTTATAGAAAAATTTATGTACAGTCACCAGCACATCAAGTTACCACAAACGTGTCAAATTTTATCATTCGATTTTGAACTTAACCATTAACATTTTAAGGTTTAATATCGTTTGGAGAATTTTGACATGTTCCGTATAACTTGACGTGCTGACCGCCGTAAACTTACTCTAGGAACTTGACACACTAGGAATTTCTCCTGTATCGTGGGTGCGTTTACAAACATTTAAACTCACACAAACAGCCAGACCCGGAACAACTAATTGTAGGTCATACAAATATTTGTTCCGTGCGGGAATCGAAACCACGACACGCATTGCAGCAGTCAATCGCTTAACAACTGCGCCAACCGTGCCGTCAAAAAAAAAAAAAATCTTGAAGCACAAAAAAAATACACTGACGTATATAAAATTACAATAGAACATACGCAGTTAATAAATCTCACTACGAAGATGTTATTTATTTATTTAATTTTACGTCTGGTCATGTCTTAATATATTAAGTTTGTATATTTCAGATCCAAACTATGACTTCATAGTGGTGGGTGCTGGTTCTGCAGGTGCAGTTATCGCCAATCGACTGAGTGAAGTGCCAGAATGGAAGGTGTTACTAGTTGAAGCCGGAGGAAACCCCACGTTAAGTACCGAAGTGAGTAATAAACGCATAGCTATAATGACAAAACAAATGGCTGATAAATCAAATCAAAATATTTTATTTCACATAAACCTACATGGGCACTTAGAACGTAAACGTAAACGTCAGAAGCTAGGTGCACGGTTCCAATTAGTCGTTTCCTAAGGAGAAGAGCCGGCAAGAAACTCCACGGTTACTCTTTTGAGAATAATTGGCTTTACAATACTATCAAATAACACTGTTAATAGGTATGGAGCACAGTGTAGGCCTTTCAACAATTACCAGGTACTTAATAAAATAGAAAAGTGCCAACAAATCTACACTCTACTAGGCCTACAACGTTCTCACATTCACAAAATAGAAAATAATCTACATAAAAGAGAGATATATATTAAAATTAAAACCTATTTAACCAAATGACATGATTGCAATTACAACTACAGTAACAAATCTGAATAAATATCATGTCCACAAAAGCACTAACAAAGAATTGGAATTCGATTTCTAGGTGAATAATGTCAAATAATGAAAAGATTATGTCAAGCAAGTATCTAAAATAAAAAATAAAAATACTAAATAAACATCGTTATTTGGGAACAGTTAACAGACATTTACATAGTAATGTCATTTATGAGGTACCAGGGAAGCCACATGTGCAGAAGGAATTACTGCCAAACTTCCTTGTCTTCAACGTAGTCTTTTATCTTATAACTAGCTTCTGCCCGCGAGTTCGTCCGCGTGAAATTTCTTGCTCCCCTGACCCACCCCGTCGCTTCGCATTGCCTGCTCGCGCTCTTACTTTATTTTCGCTTAGCCTTTCAGACATTTTTTTTTTTGTTCGGTGCCTAAATGTCCTAGCGTGATTTTAAATAGCGTCGTATAGCCTTCCTCAAGAATTGTGCTATCAAACACAATTTTTTTTTAAATCCAACTGAGACTTACAGAGCGCGTTCAATCTAACCGAAAAAATCTTTTCAGTATAGATTTAGTGTAGACTACCTCGCAGAGCTACCGGCAGACCCCGCTACGGCGGCCTGCCCCTATATGATGCGCGCGCGATACTTGATCATTGCTGCGGAGTTATTTTAAAATTATGATATCTCTTACGATGTTGATTGAAATCAAGTGATGTCAAGAACAAGTTTGTTTATATTTAAATACTTGTGATTAATAACACATTTATTTGGATAAGGATTAATATTATGTTGATACAACTCCTTCGCAAATAATCCATTAATTCCGAACAAATTTGATTCCCATAAAAAAAGGTTATAGTGAGTCAATCTTAAAAGATAGTCATATGCTGTCGCGGACTTTATTTTAGAACTTTTAAAGAGGAACAATTCCAACATACGAGTACATGATATTTGCGTTACTTATATCGTTTACGCAGCGCACGCAAAGGAAGCTCTCAAAAAAGAATATTTTTCCCGTTTTTGCAACATTTTTCATTTATGCCCCGCTACTATTGGTCGCAGCGTGATGTTATATAGCCTATAATATTCCTCGATAAATGGACTATCCAACACAAAAATAATTTTTCAATTCCAACGAGGAGTTCCTGAGATTAGCGCGATCAAAAAACAAACAAACAAACAAACTCTTCAGCTTTATAATATTTGTATAGATATGCTTTTTTGATAAGGACACGTTAGATGTGGGTTTTGAACTTTCCATCGCTAAGTTCTGTAATCGACTTTGGCAACTTGTTATAAAAGCGGATACTGTTTATAAAAAATTGCTTGCTAGTTTTAGTTAATCTGAATTTGGTTAAGGGACTCACGAGGATCCATTTTATAGATCGCGCGGATTGCTTCCTTTTGTAGTGAAAATGAAATCTACGTCAGCTGCCGATCCCCACAGCAGAACGCCATAAGACATAATACTGTGGAAATAAGCAAAGTATACTAACCTAGCTGTGGCTATATCAGTTAACTGCCTTATTTTTCTTACTGCATATTCAGCTGAACTTAATCTACCTGAAAGAACTCTGATGTGGGCGCCCCATTGCAATTTCGAATCTAAAGTAATTTCTAGAAATACAGTTTCCGTAATAGCATCTAGTTTCTTGCCAACAAGTTTTAAATTTAGACCCACTTGGGGTACATTTGGTAATGAGAACTTAAGACATTTAGTTTTATTCGCATTAGGTAAAAAGATTATTAGCTGCGAACCATTTTGAAAGAACAGACAGACTATCGTTGACATGTAAGACATCCGTGTCTTTTCTATCTATTTAAAAAATCAGCAAATAGAATTATATCCGATAAGTTAGCCATCATGTAAGGAAGGTCATTAATATAAACTAGAAATAGAAAAGGGCCAAGAATTGAACCTTGAGGCACGCCCATCTTAACTAGAGACCCCGAGGACGTCGCCCCGTTAACGTGTACTTTTTGCTGCCTATTTGATAGATAGGAAATGAAACTTTAAAGTCTTTTTTACTAAATTTCGATCTAGCTTTATATCTAAAATACCTTCTCTATTGAAACCTTCGAAAGAAATAAATATTCGTTCATATAAACATTTCAAAATAAACAGTATTGATGTTTTTAATGTTTCAGATTCCACAACTTTTCTACAATACCTTGGGTACTCCACTAGATTGGGGATACAAAACACAGCCACAAGACGCTTGTAGAAGTTACAAGAGCAAGGGCTGTGCCTGGCCTCGAGGGAAAGTGCTGGGCGGCTGCAGCAGTATCAACGGCATGTTCTACGTGCGAGCTAACAAGGCTGACTACGACGAGTGGGCAGCCGACGGTAACAACGGATGGAGCTACGATGAAGTTTTACCCTACTTTTTGAAAAGCGAAAAATTCACTGGGGAATATACTAAAGAAAGGAGCAAATATCATAATCAAGATGGGCCTTTAAATATTATCGAAGTAACAGAGCTCAACTTTTTTGAAAAAATAGTTATTCAAGCAGCGGTTGAACTTGGAATGACTAACTTAAGTGATGTTAATGGTGCTAATCAAATGGGCGTGGCGGCAAGCCAATCTAACATCAAAGAAAACGTTAGATTTAGTACTGCTAGAGCATTTTTGACCCCGGTAAAAGACCGAAAGAATTTACATGTGATTAAGAATGGTCTGGTTACTAAAGTTTTATTCCACCCCGGCACGAAAACAGTGAAAGGAGTTAAGATTCATAAAGATGGGCAGGATATAATTGTAAATGCAAAGAGAGAGGTAGTGGTATCAGGTGGTGCCATCAACTCTCCACAAATTTTATTGCTATCAGGTATCGGACCGAAAAAACATTTACAGGACATGAATATTGAAGTTATCGCTGATCTACCCGTTGGTGAAAACTTACAGGACCACGTATTTGCACCCCTGTTTTATACGATGCCCGGTGATGCAGATTTGACTTCCATAAAGAACATAGTGGGCGCATTCGCAGAGTACTTTTTGTATCAATCTGGACTATTGAAGGATACTACTCCGCACAGAGTCATTAGTTTTATAAATACTACAGATCCCAATTCATCTATTCCAGACGTGCAACATCATTATCTAATTTTGCCTCCGAGTGTGTCGGGTATGATTGATATGTTTGAAAAGCACGGGTTTAGTGACGAGGTTTATCAAGAATTTATAAAAATGAACAAAGATAACTTTGTTATAATGGTATACACTGTACTACTACACCCAAAGTCAAAAGGTAAAGTTGTAATAAACAGTAAAAATCCCTTTGAAGATCCTCTGATATACGCGAACTACTTCAAGGAGTCAGAAGACTTGGAAACTATGCTACGTGCAATGAAGCAACATGCCTTGAGATTAGGTGAAACCAATACATTTAAGGGAGCAGGATTAAAATTGCATTGGTTGGAAATCGAAGCATGCAAGGGCTTCGAGAAGGCAAGCGATGAACACCTGGAGTGTATAGTGAGAGAGCTTACTTTTTCACTGTACCATCCTACTAGTACTGTGAAAATGGGACCTAAGACTGACATGCAATCGGTGGTGGACCCAGAGTTAAGAGTACACGATGTGAAAGGTTTACGAGTGATAGATGCAAGTATAATGCCCTCCGTGGTGAGAGGTAACACCAACGCACCAACTATTATGATTGGCGAGAAGGGAGCAGATATGATCAAAGAAACATGGTTACACCAACACCAAGAACTTTGATGCGTGATAAGTTTAGTACAACAATAGCTTTGCAAATGAATTGTGATAAATGAAAGAGTGCTTAATTTTAAGGAATAAAAATAATATTGTATAGACAACATGTTTATAAACGTAGTTATTTGTCTTCCTAAACACTCGCATTGTTCATGCAGCTACTTATATTAATGATATAACAAACCCTTATTGAATAATACACACTTACATGGTTTATACATTTCGTTTTTACCTTAGGTTATTCTATTTTTAATAGAATATCAAAATTACGAGGGCGGCACTGAAAATTTCGGGAATCAAGGAAGAGACACAACATTACTATTTAAAAATGTATTTATTGCTTTTCGAAGTATTCTCCGCGAAATTTGACACATTTTTCCATACGATGGAACCAATCATTGAAGCAACCATTCCATTCGGAAGTTGGGATCTCCAAAATAGCCGTTTTGTAGGCGTCCACAGCTTCTTCAGGTGATGAAAATCTCTGTCCACGCAATTTATTCTTTATTTTAGGGAAAGTTACGCTGTACGGCGGATGGTCTAATAATTCTATGTTTTCTTGCTCTAAAAACTCTTTTATTCTGTGCGCGGTGTGAGAACTCGCATTGTCGTGATGGAGGATGATGCGGCGGTAGCAGTTCTCTTTACGGAGTTCAGAAACGACCTGTGGCAAACAAATGCTAGCATACCATTCTGCATTAACCGTTCTTTGTCCCTCAAGAGGAATAGTCGTAACATGGCCGGTTTTGGAGACAAACGTGGCCACCATTTTTTTTGCAACACTCCGTGAACGAAAAATTTTTGTTGGCTTTAACTCATTTTCGAACACCCAAACTCGTGACTGGTTTTTTGTTTCGGGTTCGTACGCATACATCCAGGATTCGTCACCTGATACGATGTTGTATACAGCATTTGAGGATCCTGCGTGGAATCTTTCGAGAGTTCTGACGCACCAAGTAACGCGAGCCGCGTTTTGCTCTTCACAGAGCGAATGCGGTATCCATCGGGAAATCAACTTTTTTACACCTAATTGTTCATGCAAGATTATTTGTATTTGACTCATGCCAATGTCTAAAGTTGCCTGAATTTCGCGGTATGTCACATGTCGATCTTCCTCAATCAGCTTACGCACAGCATCAACGTTTTCTTGGGTGACTGCAGTTTTTGGACGACCTTGACGGGGATCATCACTAAGCTTGACACGTCCACGTTGAAATTCAGCAAACCAGCGATAAATTGTGGTTTTGGATGGGGCTTCATCACCAAATGCAGAAATCATCCGGTCAACACACTGTTTTTGTGTTAAACCACTTCGAAAGTCATAATAAATCATCGCTCTTAAATTTTCTCGAGTCAATTCCATTTTCTCAACGACTAAACAAGTTTGACAAAACCTTGTGACAAGACCGAGAATCTTTTTTTAAATAAATAAATGGTATTCGATTTTTAAAACCAAGGAGTTTTCAATTAAAAAGATTTTAATATGACAGGAACAGTGGAAATATTCCATTCCCGATATTTTAGTGCAGCCCTCGTATATCCCGTGTCACAGAGCGCATCGACTGCCTGAAACAGAAAGTGTATGCATGGGCGAACCGTATTCGTAGGTATAAGCGTTGGGTGGACTGATACACTCAAAATCGCACCTTCCGAAGCGATGAAAGGTGGGTTTATAGGGGTTGGGAGCAACCGGACCATGGTGTGACTGACACGTGCATACCGGATGATGATGCCATGTTTTCTTTCTGGCGCAGTATCTGGTCGGTGCCTGTCAGTCACACCGAAGGTGGTTGGACTCGGAAAGTTGAGCGAGCCTGCGATCCAATACCAGAAATGGGGGTTATTACTATCTGCCCCCAAGATGTAGCTCGTGCAGTCCGTCCGTTATCTAATTGAAAATCTCCAGGGCCGGACGGGCTGCACAACTTTTGGATCAAATGGTTGCACAGATCGCACGCTTGCTTGGCGGCTCAGTATTAGACTGCTTTAGAGTCCGGTTCACTGCCCCAGTTCCTAACTACAGGAGTTACCCACCTGCTCCTTAAATCAGGTAGCACCGCGGAACCCAAAAATTATAGAGCGATAACATGTTTACCGACGGTCGACGGAAATGCTTCAAATTTGAAACTTTAAATAATAACTATATTACTTACTAACACTAGCTATAAGGTATTACTAACATTATGGATCTTTGTTGTATAAATAAAGAAATTTTGATTGAATGATAACGCAGAGCTACTTTTTTCCCGGACTCCCACTCACGTTTGCGTTCTTCTTGGAGTTCTTTCCGTTTTTTGGATAACAGTCCTCTTTATTTGTTTTTTGAAGTGATTTTTTCTTGCGGAGAAGCTCTATTTTTCTACTTGTTGTTGAGATCGTTACCACCACTGGTCTCATTTGTCCGTTTTTCTTTCCTCTTCTTATTACAGTTTCTATTTCATTGTACTTTCATTTTTGTATTAATTATGTCTAGAATCAAATTATGTAAATCTTCATAGTGTCCTTCTCTTTCTTCAATACCAAATAATAGTAGATTTTTCTTCCTTAATTGTCTATCAATGAAGTCTATTTGTTTTTGTTGCTGTTCAATTTTAATTTCTAACATACCTATTTGTTTTTATTTCGATGCGGTTGAATTTCTTATCTATATTTTTATTTATGGCTTCCTTAATATTTTATTCCATAAGATTCATGTCATGCTTTTGCTGTGCTAAGTCATTTTGTATATTTTGTAGTCCTTTCATGATGTCTTCCATTTTTTAGTACAGCGCCCTCTATCGGTGAGTAATGCAAGTACTTGGCTGTACCTATCTGCAGATCTTCTGAAAGTTAAGCCACTCAATGCTAGGTGGCGCTATTGCATATTATTTTCTGCAATGACTTGGTATTATGATGTACTTTTGGCTTTTGGGGTTGTATTCCGTAAACTTAGTCCCAATTTTCACTTTGAGTGTATTTTCACTGCTGACTGACCTTTTTCTTGTGGTGTTTGAATAATATTTTCTTACGTATTTCCTGAAATTTTGGTTGTCGGTAGGTAGAATCCTTCACTAACTTTTTCTTTGAATTTCACACCAACTATTGCGGTTCTTGGGCTGATTGATAACAATATTGTTCAGGTTTTTCACAATTTGCTTTTATGAATTAGCACTATTTTAGACCGAATAAGCTGTTATAAATATTTTTTATTTACACAAAGATCACTGAGTCGATGTTGACATTTCGAGGTGTACCCTCTCTATAAAAACATTCATTTAATAATTCCAGTGCCTAAGTACCTATATTAAACTAGCTTAAAAATAAATAGTTTTGCAGTACCTGCTCTATTTCGCATAGCGAAACGCTTTTTAGATAAACCAAGCTAAAATTATCTGATAAGGCGAAAAACGTAATTAAAAAGAATATACAGTGACTGAAAAACAACAAGACAGATTTAAGGTTAAGTTTATAATAGTGCAGATAAGACGCGACGAGATCTGTTTGTATATGTGTATCAGTGTGGATGAATATGTAGATGTATCTACAGATACATACATAAGTGTTTAAGTGTGAGGGAAGTGCGTGCCGCCAGTTGTCGATCGGTGGTCGGGCAGTCCGCTATGCACATACGGTCGTAACAGTTACCGTGTTATAAAGAAAATTATACAACTTTTACATAACATTTTAAAGAAAATAATAAACGGTAAGATTAAAATTTTTTTTTTTTTTTTTGTGTGTACGTCAATTTGTGGTTTACTTAAAATGAATGTAGGAGTGGTTTACAATAAACACTGGTTTAAGAATAACAAGTGTTCAAAGTTTGAGGTAGTATGTAGTACCAATTAAAACAAATAGTATATTTTTTTTTTTATAATAAAAATTAATTATTATTTTTAATCTATATATCAGTGATTTCTATCTGAAGTTGCTAGTGTTGTTTTTCTCAATTTCATTTGACTGTTCTGGCCCAACCCACTTTTTCCGGTTCACACTCAGTTCGATTATGATTTGAAACTCGTTTCATTTCTCCGTGCTAATGCACAAACGAAAAAATATGGTGATTCAGTACTGTTTCTAAACCAAAAGGAACCACGATGATAGAATTTTGTAATATACAACAAGTAGAATTTAAATTTTGATTTCTTTAAGAATTTTTAGTACCCATTATAATTATTGCAATGACACCTGTTGGCTGTTACTTATATACGATTACGCTTTGTTTATCTCAATACTCAATACTTTATTGCATTCCATAATGTGTACTTAATAAAAGTTGGTATGTTAAAACATCGAATCAATTATGGACCCTGTCGGGCACAGCAAGTTAATTTTTAATAGGAGAGAGGATGAAGGCGCTTTTAAGAATGAAAAAAAGAAAAAAATATGTTAAATTAAATTGGAATAGTATAATTAAAATAGTATCGTTTGCGTTTATGGTATTACTATTTTATATACTTAAGTATTTATATATTTGGTTTTAAGTTATATTTAAATATTTTTATATTATATATTATACGATTTACATTAATAATATTATAAATTACAATAAAATAAATATTTAGAATTTTATTTAGTCTTTTAGAATGTTATTATTAATTATGCAACTGTTTAGCATATTTATTTTTAATTTATCAGTATTTTAGTGTTTTAAAATAAATTTATATTCAAAGTGAAATGTATTATGTAAAAAATAGTTTTTATTGTTGTTGAAATTTATCGCTAAAATATTCGTTAATAGTGTAATAGCTTTTAAGTATCAGAAATTGTTTTAATTTATTGATAAAGATATTATTTTTATTTATATATTTGATATATTCCGGTAACTTATTGTATATTTTAATGAACATAACAAATGTACTAGAAGAGTGCATTTTTAATCGTGAAGTGGGTATGTTTAATCTGCTTTCATGTCTAAGTGCAATTTTTGTTTGGATATCTCCTCTTTTGGTATAGAATTGCGGATATTTTCGTACAAATTTACAAATTTCAAATATCTACTTATGTACAGTGGTCATCAAGCTACAAACTGTCAAATTTTTCCAAACGATTTTAAACTTTAAAATGTTAAGGATTAAGTTCAAAATCGAACGAGAAAATTTGACAGTTTGTGGTAACTGGATGTGCTACATACCTTGATGGCCACCGTACATACAGTTTTGCGGACACATATTTATTCACATATATTAAAATCTAACTCAAATAGTTATTTACTTAAAACTATTATTATCTTACTGCCAAGGTTAATTGGTCTTCAACCATCTTGTGAGAGTACGCGTTTACAAAGATATTTTTTTACTGTTGTCAATATGAGCGGTTTTTTAACCCCCAACGGAAACATAGGGGTGTTATAAGTTTAACGCTTGTATCTGTTTATACGTGTGTCTGTCTGCGCCATCGTAGCTCCCAAACGCCTGAACCGTTTTTTTATTTATTTTTTATTTGAAAGCTGCCTTGATCGAGAGTATTCTTAGCTATGATTCAAGAAAATCGGTGCAGCCGTATGAAGATTATCAGCTCTTTTCTAGTTGATGAATGGATGTTAGCATCTTCCATAGGTCTTAACGACCGTTACTGAATATATTGATGTTTTTAGTGATTTTATTATTAATTACTTAACGAAGGTCTACCATGCGCCCATCTCATTTATTTATGTGTTGTTTTTGTTTTGTTTTACACTTTTTATTCAATATCACAACAATTATGTCCATATTCCATATTATTTTTATCTGACACAAATTTATTTAATTTAAGTATGCAATTACGCATACACACGTTGCAGTATAAAACTAATTTACATCCGTCACCTCACACTTCAGGTCCAGTTGAAAACCAGCGACAGGCACTAGTTGTCTGGCATTTATGCTGAACGGGGCCTTTTTGGCGCAGCCGTGAGGCACACTTGCCTGCTAATTTCTTGAATCGTACTTTACGCTTTTTTTTTTTTTTTATTTGCTGTAAATTATATTGTGTCATGTGTGCCTTTTAGTCTGTGCTAAATAAATGTATTTTCTTTCGTTCTTTTATTTATTATTGATTAAAAAATTACCGTCATCATCGTCTAAGGCGTCCGTGGGGGCCTTAGCCTTTTCGTGTATTTTACTCTAGAGTGACCTATTTCCGGCTTTTTCTCTTCAATTTCTCACTCCTTCAGTTCTTAAATCTTAGTCCACGCTATCCAACCACCTGAGTTGGGGCCGGCCTCGATTTCTCCGTCCATCTCGTTTACTATCAAGTAACCGTTTCAGTGCTCTGGTCTCATCCATTCTTGCGACATGTCCTGCCTACCGAAGACGTCCCATTTTTATGGTCTTACTAACATTAGGGTCTTCGTACATGTTTGGTCCTACTAACTCCAATTTGATACTAATTGCAGGTGAAGATGTCGTGGGCCTGTGATCCAGCGATGACGTCGATGATCGTGGACAGCTACCAGATGGCTGGGCCACTGTTCGTGCAGACGCTGCAGAGCATCTTTGCGGCACAGTGTGCTCTCGCAGGGGACCATCTCTGGCCTGACGATGCTACGAATGCTGTCCTTCAAGGTAACGATATTAGTCATAAGTAGTGATGGGTCGAGAGAATATTCTATCTCGGAGAATATTCTGCAATATTCTTTTCGACGGAGAATTTACGAGAATTTAAAATTGGAAGTCAAATTGCTTAATTTTAACTCAATATAGGTATTTTGATTTCAAGGTCTAAATCAGCTTCTTTTGTTGTTGTTTAATTATTCTATACTTTACTCGAAAAAGAGTTACTCTATGAGTTTCAGAGTGGAAATTTACTAATATTTCTTTCGATAAAAAAGTCTCTGGTATTAACACCAGAGACTTTATTTTAACACTTTGTCGGGGTGTGATATGTATACCCATATCAAATTACAGCTTTCTTCTAGTACTACTCGTAAGTTTCTAGTCTCTGAGCTAAGCCGCGGATGGACGGACGGACGGACTGATGGACTGACTGACTGACGGACAGACGAACTGATGGACTGATGGACTGACGGACAGATGGACTGACGGACTGATGGACTGACGGACTGATAGACAGATGGACTGACGGACTTACGGACAGATGGACTGATGGACGGACTGACGGACTAACGGACAGATGGAATGACGGACTGATGGGCTGACGGATTGATGGTCTATCAGGACATATGAACTGGCGGATTTACGGACAGATGGACTGATGGTTTGACGGACTGACGGACTATCGGACAGATGGACTGACGGACTGATGGACTGACGGACTGATGGACTGACGGACTGATGGACTGACGGACTGACGGACAGATCTAACGGATTGACGGATTGACGGACTGACGGACAGACGGACAGACGGAGTGACGGACTGAGGGACAGATGGACTAACGGATTGACGGACTGACGGACAGACGGACTGACGGACAGACGGACAATTTTCCAATTTAATTTGATTTCAAGATTTGTTATGATTGTGATTGTTATTTGGTTTTTAATTATTAACGCCATACATCTTTCAATCGTGTTTATATATTAAAGCTGATTATTTGTAACTCATAATTACTCATAAAGTTTGTTTTAATGTAGAAATCCTAATTTAACATTAACACCATACGAAATTTAAGAGAATTTATGAGAATTTTCTCGGAAATATTCTCGGGATTATTTTCTCTCAGGAGAATTTACTGAGAATTTAAGTTATAGAGTAGTAGTATTTTGACGTAAACATCGTAAAACTTTTAAATGCACTCAAAACTATTACCCTAAAAAAATTGATACAATAGAGTCATCCAATTTTTAAATTCTCGTAAATTCCCTTCCAAAAGAACATTCTCGGGAACTTAAAAGCAAAGTTCTCGCAAGGAGAATATTCTCGGGAATTTACCATCACTAGTCATAAGTAATAAGGGCCAATTATTTTTAATTGTCAAGCAAATTATGATTTGTTTTTAATAAAATCCATATCATGTCGACATTAAATGAAAATACCACATAATTATCCAAAATAGCAAACTTACAATAAACCAGGGCCTCAAGTCTGCTATTATAATAGTGTCAGAATGGTCTCGCCATTGTGAGTATTTGACAGTGTTTGTATGGCAAATCTGTCAAAAACTCACAATGAAGAGACCATTCTGACACTATTGTAATAGCAGACTTGAGGCCCTGTGGTGATGACGTAAGGTACACGAAGCGCAAGTTTTTGATACTGTAAAAATGTTTGCTAAGCGTCAACTGTTTAATTTGAATGAAATGAACCGGTGAAGGACCAATACTGGGGTGGCTTAAGTTTTTCCTAAGCCACCCCAATATTGAGGCGAATAAAAAATCAAATCGATCGAACAATTTTCGAGTTTTTGCGAGACTTACGCACGGCAATTGATTTTTATATAATAAAAGATACTATACATAGAATATGGATTAAAACATTTGATTTATAATATATGATTTTATGTCTAGTAGGACTATATAAAAACCGAAACTATATTTAATTTTAGACGTAAAGTTTTCTGTATAGTAATTACCATAGTGACGACAAGAGCTAAGAACTGGCAGTAAATTATACAAATTGGCTGAACATTGTAGAAAGAACGTTGTAGAAAAATGTATGTAAATGCCAGCACATCAAGTTACTACAAACTGTATTTTTTTTTCATTCGATTTTTAATTTTTAAGATTCGAACTTAACCATTAACATTTTAAGGTTTAAAGTCGTTTGGAGTATTTGACAGTTTCGTATGACTTGGATGTGCTGGCCGCCGTAAACTTCGTAGAAATAATCTCTAAAAATGGGGCTGACGAGAGTAAGTTAATTGTAATTAAAACTGTAAAATTAAACGTAAAAATGGCACTATCACTATCATTGTATAAATTCAAACCAAAAGAGATGTGACGGAATGCTACTACATCACATATGAGATTAATAATCTTGAAGATATAAAATATACGTACAATATTTAATTAATACACAGAACAAGTTCTTTGTATTAATTTATCGCGAATTAAATAATTAAATAAATTAATCAATTAATCGCGAATATATTATCAAGAATACAATATTTTACTCAGCAAAAACAAAATCGAAAACACTGACGTATATAAAATTTGAATAAAACATACGCGGTTAACAAATCTCATTATTAAGATGTTATTTATTTATTTATTTTTACGTCTGGTCATGTCTTAACATTAATTATTAACTTTGTATATTTCAGATCCAAACTATGACTTCATAGTGGTGGGTGCTGGTTCTGCAGGTTCAGTGATCGCCAATCGACTGAGTGAAGTGCCAGAATGGAAGGTGTTACTAGTTGAAGCCGGAGGAAACCCCACGTTAAGTACCGAAGTGAGTAATAAACGCATAGCTATAATGACAAAACAAATGGCTGATATGAAAATTTCAAGTCTTTTTCACAAAATTTCGATCCAGCTTTATATCCAAAATACCTTCTCCATTGAAACCTTCGGAAGAGATAAATATCCGTTCATACAAATATTTCAAAATGACGTTTTAAATTTTTCAGATTCCACAACTTTTCTACAATACCTTGGGTACTCCACTAGATTGGGGATACAAAACACAGCCACAAGACGCTTGTAGAAGTTATAAGAGCAAGGGTTGTGCCTGGCCTCGAGGGAAAGTGCTGGGCGGCTGCAGCAGTATCAACGCCATGGTCTACGTGCGAGCTAACAAGGCTGACTACGACGAGTGGGCAGCCGACGGTAACAACGGATGGAGCTACGATGAAGTTTTACCCTACTTTTTGAAAAGCGAAAAATTTACTGGGGAATATACTGAAGAAAGGAGGAAATATCATAATCAAGATGGACCTTTAAATATAATCGAAGCATCAGAGCTCAACCTCTTTGAAAAAATAGTTATTCAAGCAGCGGTTGAACTTGGAATGACTAACTTAACTGAAGTTAATGGTGCTAATCAAATGGGCGTGACAGCAACCCAATCTAACATCAAAGAAAACGTTAGATTTAGTACTGCTAGAGCATTTTTGACCCCAGTAAAAGACCGAAAAAATTTACATGTGATTAAGAATGGTCTGGTTACTAAAGTTTTATTCAACCCCGGCACGAAAACAGTGAAAGGAGTTAAGATTCATAAAGATGGCCAGGATATAATTGTAATTGCAAAGAAAGAGGTAGTGGTATCAGGTGGTGCCATCAACTCTCCACAAATTTTATTGCTATCAGGTATCGGACCGAAAAAACATTTACATGACATGAATATTGAAGTTATCGCTAATCTACCCGTTGGTGAAAACTTACAGGACCACGTATTTGCACCCCTGTTTTATACTATGCCAGGTGATGCAGATTTGACTTCCATAAAGAACATAGTGGGCGCATTCGCAGAGTACTTTTTGAATCGATCTGGACTATTGAAGGATACTACTCCGCACAGAGTCATTAGTTTTATAAATACTACAGATCCCAATTCATCTATTCCAGATGTGCAACATCATTATCTAATTTTGCCTCCGAGTGTGTCGGGTATGACTGATATGTTTGAAAAGCACGGATTAAATGACGAGGTTTATCAAGAATTTATAAAAATGAACAAGGATAACTTTGTTATAATGGTATACATTGTACTACTACACCCAAAGTCAAAAGGTAAAGTTGTAATAAAAAGCAAAAATCCATTTGAATACCCTCTGATATACGCAAACTACTTCAAGGAGTCGGAAGACTTGGAAACTATGCTACGTGCAATGAAGCAACATGCCTTGAGATTAGGTGAAACTAATACATTTAAGGGAGCTGGATTAAAATTGCATTGGTTGGAAATCGAAGCATGCAAGGGCTTCGAGAAGGCAAGCGATGAACACCTGGAGTGTATAGCGAGAGAACTTACTTTTTCACTGTACCATCCTACTAGTACTGTGAAAATGGGACCTAAAACTGACATGGAATCGGTGGTGGACCCAGAGTTAAGAGTACACGACGTGAAAGGTTTACGAGTGATAGATGCAAGTATAATGCCCTCCGTGGTGAGAGGTAACACCAACGCACCAACTATTATGATTGGCGAGAAGGGAGCAGATATGATCAAAGAAACGTGGTTACACCAACACCAAGAACTTTGATACGTGATAAGTTTAGTACAACAACAGCTTTGCAAATGAATTGTGATAAAGAGTACTTAATTTTAAGGAATAAAAATAATATTGTACAGACAACATGTTTATACTCGTACACGTAGTTATTTGTCTTCCTAGACACTCGCATTGTTCATGCAGTTAATGATATAACAAACCCTTATTGAATAATACATAGACGGCTTATAAATTTCGTTTTACCTTAGGTTATCAGTCTGTATTTAAATTATTGGAACTTTCCAAAATATCAAATATAAGCTCCAGTCGTTTTTAATATATTCTCAATCATCGTAACACTCGAACACAAAAAAGTAAGTTTTAAAACTGTGTAACTTCGATCCCAAACTCATTTCCCAACTCGATACGTCAATGCCAATTTTTTTTATTTTTTTTATCTTAGGCATCTCAGAGTTAACCATGAGAAGTTGAGACTCTTTATACTCTAAATATAGAAGCGCTATTAACGGCCTACAATGGTTTAGTTGAATCCCTCATTAGATATATTATGGTGTTATCTTCTGGGGTAACTCTACCGATAGGGATATCATCTTTAAAAGACAGAAGTACTGCGTAAGATCTATGTTTAATCTTAAAAATACCGACAGCTGTAAAAATTATTTCACTAAATATCAAATATTAACATTACCTTCACTTTATATATTAGAAATAGTAATGTTTGTAAAGGCAAATCCACATTAGTTTCCTCGTATGGCAGACAAATTTCGAAGAAATAGACGTGATGATAGCAAAATATGTGTACATACATCGAAAACTGCACTTATGCGCAAAAGTGTTTTTTGTATGGCACCAATTATCTATAACAAATTGCCCAAAAGTTGGAAAGAGCTAACCAAACCTTAAACACACAATGAAATTGTTTTTGGCACAAAAAGCATATTATAGTATTACAGATTTTTTTAACGACTCATGGTGATTATTATAAACAAATAAGTATAACTAAGATTAGGTATAGTAATTATGGTCAGGTAGTAGTGAAGAACTTAAATATACCTTTATTATAGGTACAGTCAGCTGCAGAGAAATCTCACCCCCTTGCAATGAATAAATACATTGCTAGGGGGTGAGATTTCTCTGCAGCTGACCGTACATAAGTATTCACTTATGTACGGTCAGCTGCAGAGAAATCTGGCTGGATAAAATCAGGGTTATGATTATTATCTGGGGGATTTAAAGCTACAGGCTCAGCTATAGCGCGTGCTGGCGCTTCGCTTACGGGCAAGGGTCGGGGAGGACTATTTAGTCGGGGATTTCGCGATGGGCCTCGGCGGCGAGGTCGGAATGACGGTCGTGAATTATGTTTGCGAGCTACTGTACTTGTTTCCCTACTGCTCTCCTGGAGGAGGGTCGTGGGGTCGTCTGGGTCGGTCAGTGCATGCCTTAGACGGCGGGTCTTACTGATGCGAGAGGTGGTGTAATTAGCGGCCTTCACAACTAGAGTGTTGCGATGAGTGGCTGCGGAATCGAAGAAGCGCTTTGAAATGCGCTTCATGAATTGAGCTATCGTAGGGATTTTAAGTTCTAAATGAAGGTTTGTGTTCCGAACGAACCAGGGTGATTTTACGGAGGAAACGGTTTTGCAGGGTCTGCATCTTATGGATGAGATATGGTTTTGCGTGTGTAAAGACTAGACTCGCATAGGTCATGATGGGGCGGATACACGCGGTGTAAATGCGCAATTTGCACTTGAGTGACAATTTGCTTTTTGCATTTAGGACGGAATGGAAAAATTTAGTCAAGAGTGCTTAAATTATATACAAACGAGAGTACTCAATTTCATTTAGTTCCAAAAAAATCCACCTAATAAGATTCCAATCGTGAGCTAATGTTGCATTCAAGAGTGGCAAATGACTAGATCTCGATCCTAATTTCAAAATCCTATTGAGATCGAGAGTAAGCTTTTGTTTTATGGAGGAACTTAGGCGACTTTTTTTTTATTTTAAGCTGGGTTAAGTCACGGGCAGCAGCCAGTGTAAAATAAAACAGTTAATAATTCCAGTGCCTAAGTGTATATTGAATTAGCTTAAGAATAAAGAGTTTTGCAGTACCTGCTGTATTTCGCTTTGTGAAACGCTTTTTAGATAAACCAAGCTAAAATTATCTGACAAGGCAAACAACGTAATTAAAAAGAATATACATACAGTGATTAAAAAACAGTAAGATAGATTTAAGTTTATTATAGAAGAGATCTGTTTGTATATGTGTATCATTGTGGCTGTTTAGGTAGATATATCTACAGATTATCTTCTGCCCGCGACTTCGTCCGCGTGAAATTTCTTGTACCCCCGACGGAGATGAGCGCATTCATACAAACAAAAAAAAACAAACTTCAGTTTATTACATTATTTTTATTTGGATAAACCCACCACCACCACCACCACCATGACACGTCATGTGTGTTTATGAAAACACCTTCGCGAATAATGCATTAGTTTATAACAAATTTGATAACCATTAAAAAAGTTATAGTGAGCCAACCTTAAAAGATAGACATATGCTATACCGGACTTTTTTTTAGAAATTTTTAAGAGGAACATTTCCGTCATACATGATTGTTGCGTAACTTTAACCGTTTACGCAGCGCACGCAGCGGAAGCTCTCAAAAGGAATAAATTTTCCCCGTTTTTGCAACATTTTTCATTGACGCTCCGCTCCTATTGGTTGAAGCGTGATATATATAGCCTATAGCCTTCCTCGATAAATGGACTATCCAACATTAAAATAATTTTCAATTCAAAGTAGTATTTCCTGAGATTAGCGCGTTCAACAAACTCTTCAGCTTTATAATATTAGTATAGATTTATTAGTCATTAAACAAGTTATAGTTAGCCAACCTGAAAAGAGACATGTTGTCGCGAACTTCTTTTTAGAACTTTTTAAGAGGAACAATTCCGTCATACATGATTGTTGCGCAATTTTAACAGTTTACGCAGCGCACGCAACAGAAGCTCTCAAAAGGAATAAATTTTCCTCGTTTTTGCAATATTTTTCATTGATGCTCCAATCCTATTGGGCGTAGCGTGATATACTATAGTCTATAGCCTTCCTCAATAAATGGGCTATCCATCACTAAAATATTTTTTCAATTCGAACCAATAGTTCCTGAGATAAGCGCGTTCAAACAAACAAACTCTTCAGCTTTATAATATTAGTATAGATTAAGTATAGATACATACCTGTGATTCAAGTGTGAGTGAGGTGCGTGCCACCAGTTGACGGTCGGTGGTCGGGCAGTCCGCTGCGCGTATACGGTCGTAATAGTTACCGTGTTATAAAGAAAATTATACAACTTTTATATAACTTTTTAAAGAAAATAATAAACGGTAAGATCTTTTTTTGTACCTTGATTTGTGGTTTACTCAAAATGAATGTAGGACATAATGATTTAAAATAAACACCGGTTTAAGAATAACAAGTTTTCAAAGTTTGAGGTAGTATGTAGTGACAGTGGTACCAGTTAAACCAACTAGGAATTTGAGAATATTTTTTTTTTATAATAATAAATTATTATTATTTTAAATCTATATCGGTGCTTTCTATCTGAAGTGCTAGTGTTGTTTTTTCTCAATTTAATTTGATTGTTCAGCCGACTTTATCCGGTTCATACTCAGTTCGATTATGATTTGAAACTATCGTTTCATTTCTCCGTGATATATATCGATGGTCATACGTTGACAACTCGTAACCCACATTTTTTATGCATTATGAGTTAAAGTAATGTATTATTGCTAATCAACAATAATATCAAAGTCAGCAATCTCAAATGTATGTGTCGACGAAGGTGTGAACATGATTATCTTTCTGATTCTTTGACTACTAACTTTAGCAATCAGATAATATGCAAAACTACCTCTGACCAATGACGCCAATTTTATTAAATTTATATTAGTACAATATCCAATGTTTTTAAATTTAACTATATTTAAATTTAAAAACATTGGATATTGGATTTTGTATTTAAAATGTTGGACCATTATCTAGGATAACAGGACATATATATATACCTCCCATATTGTTATTATACACTTTGAGATATACTCTTGTGAAGCATTTTAATATACGAGATATTTTCACCAATGGGTTTTTCCTTGAGCTAAAATTTACGTCAACTAGGTTGGAGTTTGACCGCGACTGAATACATAGGTATTTTAAGTTATTTCGATTGAATGTCCGCATTTGTTCGCAATTCACTTCTTACATTTTTTACTAAAGTTTATATTTGACGACCAAAACATTATATGTCAGCAAGTGAGGCAAAAAGTTATGTGCGTCACTAGAGTTTTTTTTGGTTTCCTTAATTTTAAAGTTCCCATCGACACGACTGTCGATCAGACTTGTGGAAGATGTATTATATAGTATAAGATGTGTTATATTTTTTCATTTGTAGTAGTATAATATATCGATGGTCATACGTTGACAACTCGTAACCCACATTTTTTATGCATTATGAGTTATCATTGGGAAAATTTGGCGCTTAATTTAAAAAACAAAATTATGTACTTATCTCATTTTGCGAAAAAATGTGGGTTACGAGTTGTCAACGTATGACCATCGATATATTATACTACTACAAATGAAAAAATATAAAGAAAGAAAGAAGGAATAAGGTTTATTTGGTCACAGTTCGTGAAACACAAAATACAAACAAATTAAAAACCAAAAGGAACCACGATGATAGACTTTTCTAATATACAACAAGCAGAATTTAAATTTTGATGCTTTCCTGCTGGTTTTTGTGGTGTTAAAGAAACAACTAAATTATTAGATCAAGATAAATACAGATAAGATTAAAGTTCGCATCAATTACATACATATTTTACAATCTATATCGTAAAAGTAGTTTCGCGATGATACCTGTTGGCTGTTACTATACGAGTATTACGGTCACGCTTTGTATATCTACTTATGCACAGTGGCCATCACAAGCTACACGAAACTGTCACATTTCTCCAAGCGATTTTAAACTTTATAACGTTGACGATTAAGTTCAAAATCGAACGAGAAAATTTGACAGTTTGTGGTAACTTGATGTGCCGGCCACCGTACATACAGCTTTTTGGTAGGTACGTGGATACATATTTATTCACATATATTAATATCTAACTCATAGTTATTTACATAAAACAATTATTATCTTACTGCCAAGGTTAATTGGTCTTCAACGATCCTTTGAAAGTAGGTACGCATTTACTTTGATATTTTTTTACTTTGTTGTCAATATGAGCGGTTTTTAACCCCCGACGGAAACAAAGGGGTGTTATTAAGTTTAACGCTTGTAATCAACTCATTGATCGAAAGTATTCTTAATTATGATTTAAGAAAATCTGCGTAGCTGTATGAAGATTATCAGCTCTTTTCTAGTTGATGAATGGATGTTAACATCTTCCACAAGTCTGATCGACAGTCGTGTCGATGGGAACTTTAATATATTCAGTAACTTAGGCTACTTTACAAGTAAATTAAGAAAACCAAAAAAAAACTCTAGTGACGCTCATAACTTTTTGCCTCACTTGCTGACATATAATGTTTTGCTCGTCAAATATAAACTTTAGTAAAAAAATGTAAGAAGTGAATTGCGAACAAATGCGGACATTCAATCGAAATAACTTAAAATACCTGTGTATTCAGTCGCGGTCAAACTCCAACCTAGTTGACGTAAATTTTACCTCAAGGAAAAACCCATTGATGAAAATATCTCGTATATTAAAATGCTTCACAAGAGTATATGTCAAAGTGTATAATAACAATATGGGAGGTATATATATATGTCCTGTTATCATGGTCCAACATTGGAAATACAAAATCCAATGTCCAATGTTTTTAAATTTAACTATACTAATATAAATTTAATAAAATTGGCGTCATTGGTCAGAGGTAGTTTTGCATATTATCTGATTGCTAAAGTTAGTAGTCAAAGAATCAGAAAGATAATCATGTTCACACCTTCGTCGACACATACATTTGAGATTGCTGACTTTGATATTATTGTTGATTAGCAATAATACATTACTTTTGTCAGAAAATGTACTGTGCGTGCTTTGATACAAATGAAATTGAAACCATCATTATTGATTAATTATAATTTTTTTGGAATCAGGATTTGTGTCCGGTTGATGGCAATATGTATATATTCCGTGTAGTGCCGGACGTAAAGAAGAGCATCACCCCATTTCTTACCGTGGGTGTCGTAAAAGGCGACTAAGGAACTTACTAGAGAATGGGCAGCAGCGTTCTCTATTAATTTTTAACACCATACTGCGATCGGCAGCCCACCTGCCAAGCGTGGCGATTATGGCAAACCCCCCCCACATAGGGGGAGGCCTATGTATGTCCAGCAGTGTCTTTCGGCCGAAATGATGAATGATGATGATGATGGCAATATGCTCGTCCCCTATTCTAGACTTCAACATAACTGGCGAAATGTCACATTTCGCCTCTGCCTAACCTTTCGGGGAAATATGTTGTGATGTTAAAATACGACCCTCATCATCATCGTCTAGGCTTTGCAGCCGCAGGTGTGGCGGGAGTATGTGTATTATCCTATTCGTGTATTTTTGTGTCAGTGACCTATTTCCGGCTTTTTCTCTTCAATTTCTCACTCTTATAGTTTAAGCCATCTAACCACCCGGCCTCGATTTCTCCGTCCATCTCGTTTACTATCAAGTAAACGTTTAATTGCTCTGGTCTCATCCATTCTTACGATATGTCCTGCCTACCGAAGACTTCCCATCTTTATGGTCTTACTAAAATTAGGCTCGTCGTACATCTTCGATCCTACTAACTCCAATTTGATACTAATTGCAGGTGAAGATGTCGTGGGCCTGTGATCCAGCGATGACGTCGATGATCGTGGACAGCTACCAGATGGCTGGGCCACTGTTCGTGCAGACGCTACAGAGCATCTTTGCGGCACAGTGTGCTCTCGCAGGGGACCATCTCTGGCCCGACGATGCTACGAATGCTGTCCTTCAAGGTAACGATATTAGTCATAAATAATAAGAGCCAATTATTTTTGTTTGTCAAGCAAATTATGATTTGTTTTTAATGGAATCCATATCATGTCGACATTAAATGAAAATACCACATAATTATCCAAAATCGCAAACTTACAATAAATCAGGGCCTCAAGTCTGTTATTACAATACTCGTAGTGTCAGAATGGTCTCGCCATTGTGAGTAGTTGACAGTGTTTGTATGGCAAATCTGTCAAAAACTCACAATGAAGAGACCATTCTGACACTATTGTAATAGCAGACTTGAGGCCCTGTGGTGATGACGTAAGATACACGAAGCGCAAGTTTTTGATACTGTAAAAATGTTTGTTTTGAACTTAACCATTAACATTTTAAGGTTTAAAATCGTTTGGAGAAATATGACAGTTTCCTATAACTTGATGTGCTGGCCGTCATAAACTTCGTAGAAATAATCTCTGAAATGGGGCTGACGAGAGAAGGTTAATTGCGATTAAAACTGTAAAAAATGGCACTATCACTATTCATTGTATAAATTCAAACCAAAAGAGATGTGACGGAATACTACTACATCACATAAGAGATTAATAATCTCGAACACATAAACATACGTACAATGGCAGGCATATTTAATTAATACAAAGAACTTGCAATTTATCGCGAATAAAGTATCGAAAATTATCAAGAATACAATATTTTACAGAACAAAAAATGAAAACCACATGAAGTACATAAAAATCGAATAAAACATACGCGGTCAATAAATCTCATTATAAATATGTTATTTACTTATTTATGTTTACGTATGGTCATGTCTTAATATATTAACTTTGTATATTTCAGATCCAAACTATGACTTCATAGTAGTGGGTGCTGGTTCTGCAGGTGCAGTGATCGCCAATCGTCTGAGTGAAGTGCCAGAATGGAAGGTGTTATTAGTTGAAGCCGGAGGAAACCCCACGTTAAGTACCGAAGTGAGTAATAAACGCATAGCTATAATGACAAAACAAATGGCTGATATGAAACTTTAAAGTCTTTTTACTAAATTTCGATCTAGCTTTATATCCAAAATACCTTCTCCATTGAAACCTATAAAAGAGATAAATATCGGTTCATACAAATATTTCAAAATAAACAGTATTGACGTTTTTAATGTTTCAGATACCGCAAGTTTTCTACAACACCCTGGGTACTCCACTAGATTGGGGATACAAAACACAGCCACAAGACGCTTGTAGAAGTTACAAGAGCAAGGGCTGTGCCTGGCCTCGAGGGAAAGTGCTGGGCGGCTGCAGCAGTATCAACGCCATGTTCTACGTGCGAGCTAACAAGGCTGACTACGACGAGTGGGCAGCCGACGGTAACAACGGATGGAGCTACGATGAAGTTTTACCCTACTTTTTGAAAAGTGAAAAATTCACTGGGGAATTTACTGAAGAAAGGAACAAATATCATAATCAAGATGGGCCTTTAAATATTATTGAAGTAACAGAGCTCAACTTTTTTGAAAAAACAGTTATTCAAGCAGCGGTTGAACTTGGAATGACTAACTTAACTGATATTAATGGTGCTAATCAAATGGGCGTGGCAGCAACCCAATCTAATATCAAAGAAAACGTTAGATTTAGTACTGCTAGAGCATTTTTGAACCCAGTAAAAGACCGAAAGAATTTACATGTAATTAAGAATGGCCTGGTTACTAAAGTTTTATTCAACTCCGGCACGAAAACAGTGAAAGGTGTTAAGATTCATAAAGATGGGCGAGATATAATTGTAAATGCAAAGAAAGAGGTAGTGGTATCAGGTGGTGCCATCAACTCTCCACAAATTTTATTGCTATCAGGTATCGGACCGAAAAAGCATTTACAGGACATGAATATTGAAGTTATCGCTGATCTACCCGTTGGTGAAAACTTACAGGACCACGTATTTGCACCCCTGTTTTATACGATGCCAGGTGATGCAGATTTGACTTCCATAAAGAACATAGTGGGCGCATTCGCAGAGTACTTTTTGAATCGATCTGGACTATTGAAGGATACTACTCCGCACAGAGTCATTAGTTTTATAAATACTACAGATCCCAATTCATCTATTCCAGACGTGCAACATCACTATCTAATTTTGCCTCCGAGTGTGTCGGGTATGATTGATATGTTTGAAAAGCACGGATTTAACGACGAGGTTAATCAAGAATTTATAAAAATGAACAAGGATAACTTTGTTATAATGATATACACTGTACTACTACACCCAAAGTCAAAAGGTAAAGTTGTAATAAAAAGCAAAAATCCTTTTGAATACCCTTTGATATACGCAAACTACTTCAAGGAGTCAGAAGACTTGGAAACTATGCTACGTGCAATGAAGCAACATGCCTTGAGATTAGGTGAAACTAATACATTTAAGGGAGCAGGATTAAAATTGCATTGGTTGGAAATCGAAGCATGCAAGGGCTTTGAGAAGGCAAGCGATGAACACCTGGAGTGTATAGCGAGAGAGCTTACTTTTTCACTGTACCATCCTACTAGTACTGTGAAAATGGGATCTAAGACTGACATGGAATCGGTGGTGGACCCAGAGTTAAGAGTACACGACGTGAAAGGTTTACGAGTGATAGATGCAAGTATAATGCCCTCCGTGGTGAGAGGTAACACCAACGCACCAACTATTATGATTGGCGAGAAGGGAGCAGATATGATCAAGGAAACGTGGTTACACCAACACCAAGAACTTTGACGTGATAAGTTTAGTACAACAATAGCTTTGCAAAAGAATTGTGATAAATGAAAGAGTGCTTAATTTTAAGAAATAAAAATAATATTGTACAGACAACATGTATAAATACGTAGTTATTTGTCTTCCTAGACACTCGCATTGTTCATGCAGCTACTTATGTTAATCATATAAACCCTTAATGAATAATACACACATACACGATTTATACATTTCGTTTTTACCTTAGGTTATCAGTCTGTATTTGAGAATGTTGGTTCACCTGTTATTGGTAACTGTGTAAGCCCATGACCTACTGAATCTACTGATACTAATATTTAACTCAGATGTAGAATAGAAATCTTGCAGTTTTGACGTGTCGTCATTGCAAACGCTGATATTTACTTTACATAAGCTGATAACTTTATGAACGCAGATTAATATTGACATAATATTATCAATAACTATAATTATTGTCGCTAAGCGCTATGCCCTCGAATTGTGTAATAGAATAGAATATAACATTTTTATTTCAGACAATTTAGTCCATATGGTTAGCAACAATTTTACTTAACATCTAGTGTTAGTACAGACACACAAACAAACAAACAATTAAAATTAAAATTCAGCGTGGAGCTGCGTTCACCTCTGCCGCATCGGGGAATCCCAGCGATTGGGGCCCAAGTCTGCTATTTTTATAAATTCCTCACTCCAACACGATCCCATTGTCATTTTGCTAAAAGTTCGTAATCTGCTAAATTCATAATGGTCGATCATTGGTCGGTCAATGGTGTCGTAATAGAATTGTATTACAATGGCATTTTGAACATTTATTCATGCCAGATTTCATTTATATATATTTTTACATGTTATTTATTAGTATTATTAGCAATCTGAAGTAATAGGAAGTTAGAAGTTTAGTAGGAAGTTTCGTTTATCATTATGTACGAGATTACCAATTCTTTCAATGGAGTGTCAGTGGCTGACCATTGGAAAGTCATGACGCCATTGTATTAGTAGATTACCAAACTTGTCAAAATCAAAAATTATGAAATCAATGATAGACCATTCTGACACTATTGTAATAGCAGACTTGAGGCCCTGATAGATTAGCCCGTGCGGCTGTTATTTCTTAGCCACAAGCTTGCTTATAAACAATTACTTCAGATCCCATACTAAAAGCTATTAAAGTTCACATTGTATTTACATTACTTGAAAGATTGCCAAGGAATTCGAAGATATCTGTACTCTGTATTTGATAAACAGGGCAACTTAGAATTCATTGTAACGAGGTTAGTAGGTTATGTTTCATACATAACATAGACGGGTGTGTATTCTGTCAAGTATCATTTTACAGAGTCGTCGTAAAAGTTCCCTCCATTAACTTAATAAACTCTTCTCTAGATGTTGTATAGAAAAAGCCGCGTTTACGGTGTCAATCTATTTTCCTGATTAGATTGCTCGCTATCTCAATTATTGCACGAAACTACTTCTTTCAACATTTAATGATTACAGACAACTTGATTTACTTGATTGACTTGTTGTTGATACAAATATTTCATGAAGCTTATATATATTTATTTATTTTTCAATTTTTGTGCACTACAGCTCTTAGCCTTGGAAGCTCTTGGCTTTCATCTTACCTCATGGCAAGTGATGATAAAGCCGAAGCTAGAAGCGAGCTTCACCCGGAATCCCCAACCACAGAGGAACTACTATAAGATAGCCATCGTATCCTCTAACTGCTGAAACACTACAAAAGCTGTTAACATTGTTACTTTGGCGACAGACTTGGATAAGTTGGCGGTAGCTAGCCAGGCGCACTTAGAACCACCCCCTGGTGGGTTCCCGCATTGTCGAGGCGGGGGGGGGGGGGCTCAGTAGCCGTGGCTTGGAGGGCCACGGTGAAGCTAAGGGGAACCCGATGAGGGGGCCGCTCGTCAGGGATTTTGCGGGTAAGCCGACGACGTAACGGCCGTAGGTTGCGGTGCCGCTTTGGCGACATCGCAACTGAGGCGGGCCGCGATGTGGAATGGGCGACATCGCGGCTGAGGGTGAGAGGCCGCGGCGGGAGAGGAGTGCCGGTATTGCGGTGAGCCTTTCTTCCTACCTTCCGCGGCCTTGACGGGGTCGTTACCGTTGGATTGGCGGACGCGGTAGGGCCGCAGAGGAAGAGGAGTGTCGGAATTGCGTTGGCCGCTCTCCCTATCCTCTGTGGCCGAAAAGTGGTAGGCGGTGGGGCAACTGACCTGACCCGTCGCGGGGGGACCAGGGGCGCCTGGACGCGGGGTCGTCTGGCGCAGGGTCCCTGGTGGAGGCCAGCAGGCAACGGGTGCGGGGGCACCCTTGCCTGTATTGCACAGGCCTCCACCAGTGTCGGACGGGAATGGCCAGGTGTTCCCGGCCATTCCCGTATCCCCCCAGCCGGGGGGGCATGCGGGGCCCGCCAGCTAGGCGGGCATGCGCCGGGAGGGTTGTGGATGTAAAGGCTGAGCCGGTTTCCCATGACCCTCCCATCAAGGCGATGAGGGAACTCCGCTGAGTTTTAGTGGGTATACTGCCATTTTGGCAGGGAGTCCCACATACTCCGTCTCGTCCCTCGACGAGCGATGCGTAATGCATTTCTCAGCGTCAAAAAAAAAAAGGAAAAAAAGGCGGACTTAGAACAAATCGTACCTCCCAGCTGCCTCCTGCGGTTAATTTATATTGGTCGGTAAGTATTATAATCGACTAAAAGGTATTTTTGCGCAGCTAAGGGCCTTCTGTGCTAGAATACATTGCGACTGGTGAGATGGTTGATAAATTGGGTAATCAAAGTACTTGAGAACTTCACAACTTAATTAATTTCTCCGTGTCCTTTCCATCATCGGACGACGAAGCCCAAGTTCATTTCCCTATATCGCTGGCGGAAAGTAGAGCTAGCGCGTGGTCAGCGTCCTGTTGCCCGAGAATTCAAAGTACGAAGGACTGAATTTCGACAGATCTTAGTGGCTGAGTGGAGAGAGCGACTTGCGTAGCGCAGGTGGGGGCTCGCCACAATAGTGGCGGTAAGGTCTGATAAGGAGGAATGGCTGGAGAGAAAGCATGGCACCCTCAGTTTTTGTCTGACGCAGGTGCTTACTGGACACGGATGTTTCGGGAAGTACCTGCACGGGTGTTGCGGGAGCGGCCGCACGCTTGTCATCACTGTGTGGACTTCCCCAAGGACACGGCACCACATACGCTGGAGGAGTACTCATCTTGGGCTTAATCGCGCTGTGCCCTCGTCGCGACACTTGTTGCGGATGATCTCTTGCTTTCGACCGTGGTCGGAAGCGAAGACGCATGGGATGCTGTCGCCTCTTTTTGCGAGGAAGTGATGCATGTAAAGGAGGCGGTGGAGAGTGAGAGAGAACATACCTATTATTTCACCCGCACCAGAAAATCAGCCGGGCGTCGAAAGGTCTTTAACGATCTCCGGCCACCATAAGGACAGGCCTGCGGGCGTCTAAATTGGGGCTGTGTCGTCGCTCGAGCAGTCAGGCTCAGAGTTGTCACGCAGTATTATATGCGCGCCTTAATAGGAAGACGTTCAATCGTGCGATCGGCCGCACTTGGTGTTGGGGCCCGCTAGGCATGGCGGGCTGACACCACTCGGCGGTGCGGCGAATGTACAAGTATCTCCCGGACCTCCGACTCATGGTACACAGTGGTACTAGAAGTAACAGTGGGGGGTTTTAGTCGATAGGAGTCAGACATAATCCCTCCGTTCTTCCCAGACGGAGTTCTCCGTTCATCCATTCCCCACAGAAAAAAAATTGTAGTGTTTATCTTAGGTGTGTAGTATTATCCAGTTATGCTATTATAAGTCTAAAGTAACCAATTCGGACTTCGGGCTTCTACTGAGAACTCCCTAATGGTAAGTCTCAATAACACTAAAGCCTGACCCGGGGATTGGACCAAGGTCCCCCAGCTCATATTATATTGCCAAAAATTGGTAGCCAAAGTCCACCTTTCAACCATATTTCGTAATATCCAGATGATTAGAGCACTACGCAACCATTATCGTATGATGATTAAGCACTTTGTAAATATAATGACGAATCCGTTGATTTTGTATTGAGAAAGAAGTCACTTTAAAAGTTGATGTCAAAGGTTACTGGACAATACGGTCTATACGAGGACGCTAATTTAGGTGCTATTACAAATAAATTAGTATTGTCAAATACCTAATTGAAAGCAATAGTGGCCCCGTGCTAATGGCCACGACTTATGAGTTTTATGTCGTAGGTTCGAACTAAGCCAGGAGATTTACTTTGTGTAAATTATTTCATCAACACAGCTCTCAAAACGGTGAAGGAAAACATCGTGAGGAAACCGGCATGACATAGAAAAAAAAAAAAAAAAAAAATAGAACAAAAATTCGTTAATAAGACATGTGAGTTGTGACATCTACCATCTACCCGCACTGGACCCGCGAGGTGGATTAAGGCCCGCTCTCTCTCACAGAAAGGAGGCTGTGTCCCAGCAGTGGAATCATTATAAGCTGGTTCATCATCATCATTTCAGCCGAAAGACGTCCACTGTTGGACATAAGCCTCACCGAAGCACCGCCACTTGGACTTGTTCTGTGCTTCCCGCATCCAGCGGATTCCTGCGGCTTTCACAAAGTCATCGGTCCACCTTGTGGGAGGCCTTCCCACGCTACGTCTTCCGGTACGCGGTCGCCACTCCAGAACCTTTCGGCCCCAACGGCCATTTGTTCTGCGAGCAATGTGCCCTACCCATTGCCACTTAAGTTTGGCAGTACTTCGAGCTATGTCGGTTACCTTGGTTCATCTGCGGATCTCTTCATTTCTGATTCGATCACGTAGGGAAAATTCAAGCATAGCCCTCTCCATTGCCCTTTGGGTGACTGCCTTTTGGGTGACTTTTAGCTTTCTGATAAGGCCCATTGGCCCATTAACACACACTGGTCAAAGACTTTCGTCTTGAGACACTGCGGTATGTGGGACGAGAAGATATAAGCTGGTTATACTATGATTATGCTATGTATATACCTACTTAGGAACCTACCTGATAGAGTAGGCCGCTCTTCAGTGCTAATAAACCAGTGTAAGCTGGCCTATCATTCTATAGAAACTCCTTAGGTATTACGCGAGGCCGCCAGCCGGTTCAAAAGTTACCACGAAGGTGTACCAATGTAGGCTGTACCAATCAGATGTGATCTGGTCTTCTGGAATGCAAAACACAGAAAAGTGCCTATGTACGTATTATTAACAATGTTCAACACATATATTGCTTACTACCTGCGGCTTCGCCCGCTTGGCTTTTTCTAAAATAAAAGTAGCCTATGTACCTCCACAAAACATCAGCTATCTGTCAGTGAAAGTCCCGCCAAAATCGGTCCAGCCTTTTCGGAGATTAGCCGGAACAAACACACATATGGACAGAAAGACAAAATCATCATAAAGTCATCTTGTAAAATGAAAATTTTAAGTTTACAAATTATGATAATATTTCCGCCTTATCAAGCAAAATGTGACTGTAGCATAACATAATAATTATGACAAAAAATGTCGTCAAGTTCTAAAAAAAATTACAACCCACGTATCTGTTGATAACGAATAGCTACAAAATAAGTACTCATTAGTTTGCTACTTTTTTAGGATTCAGTGCCTCAAAATTTTTTTTTTTTTTTTTTTTTTTTTTTTTTTTTTTTTTTTTTTTTTTTTTGTGTATGGCATCTCGGAGGTATAACCACTGGGGGTTCCTGCTCCTTAACCGGGCTTTCCTGTGGTGCCGCAAGCTCCTAACGAAGTTTACGCCTCCAGCCAGGGGGTTTTTACTATATTCTACTTATGCTAGACGACTGCTCGCTAAGGGCACCCCAGGTGGGGCTCGAACCTCGGCTTAGGGCAGTGTCGGAGGGAGGGTGGCAAGGGACCGTCGGTGGCTGGATAATATCAGGGTTCTGATTATTAATCGGGGGAGTTTGGATTACAGGCTCAGCTAAACCACATGCTGGCACATCGTTAAGCGTCTTCGTCAAGGGACGGGGAGGGCTATTATTATTGACGATAATAATAGTGGATCGGGGTGGATTTCGCGCGGGACCTCTAAAGCGAGGTCGGAATTGTGATCGTGTTCGTGTTGTGTGTACTCTTCGAGCTGTACTAGTTTCCCTACGGCTCTCCTGGATGAGAGTGGTGGGGTCGTCTGGGTCGGTCAGTGCGTGCCTTGGACGGCGGATCGTACTAATGCGGGAGGGGGTATAATTGGCGGCCTGCACAACGAGAGTGTTGCGGTGGGTGGCGGCAGAGTCAAAGAATCGCTTGGAAGAGCGTTTCAGAAATTGGGCTATTGTAGGCATTCTAAGCTCTACATGGAGGTTTGTGTTCCGAACGAACCAGGGGGCTCCCGTGCATTTACGGAGGAAACGATTTTGAATGATTTGCATCTTATGGATGACATGTGATTTTGCTTGGGCAAAGACTGGACTCGCATAGGTCATGATGGGGCGGATGCACGCGGTGTATAATCGCAATTTGCACTTGAGTGACAATTTGCTATTCTCGTGGACAAGGGAGTGAAGCCTATAGAGAGCGAAGGCGGCGCGCGAACGCGCCTTACTTACATGCTCAGAAAAGGAGAGGCGTTGATCGAGGATGACACCTAGATATTTGGCTCGCTTCTCCCAAGGGATAGGCTTGCCGAACATGGTGACAGGTTTGGGCTTTGGGGGGATTTTTCTCGGTTTTACGAAGAGAACCGCTTGGCTTTTGTCAGGATTGACTTCGATCCGCCACTTTCTAAACCACGCACCGAGCTTGTCGGCTGCAGTCTGGAGAGTGTTGGTAATGACATTATGACTCTTCCCTCTGTAGTAAACGGCCGTATCGTCTGCGAACAGAGCCAACTGAGCCTTTTTAAACTTCGGGATGTCGCTGGTGTAAAGCGTAAAAGCCAGGGGGGATATCACAGAGCCCTGAGGGACTCCTGCGCGTATGGGATGGGAGGAGGAGAGGGCACCCTCTATGCGATAGCGAAAGGTGCGATTCGACAAAAAGTCTCGTAAGATGAGCACGAGACGCTCGGGCACACCGAGTTGGTACAGCTTGTAAATCAAGCCGTTGTGCCAGACTTTGTCGAACGCTTTCGCTATATCAAAGAAGATAGCTCCTGTCATAAGGCCGCGTTGAAAGCCGGCGCTTATGTCCTCGACTATACGGTGGACCTGATGGGTCGACGAATGTTTGGTACGGAATCCAAACTGTTCGTGGGGGATAAGGCCCTTAGTCTCGGCGTAGTCTCTGAGACGCTTATAAATAAGCCTCTCGTAGAGTTTGCCCATGACTGTGAGCAGGCTAATGGGGCGGTAGCTCGCGGGCTCCTTCTTGGGTTTACCGGGTTTGGCAATACCGATTACTGTGGCCTCTTTCCACACTTGCGGGAAGACATTATTGTTCATGGCTCCATTGAAGATGGTGGCCAAGAGCATTATCAGGTGGGCGGGGAACAATTGGACCACCCTATTGGTGATACCATCAGAGCCAGGGGCTTTACGAGGTTTCAGACCCTTTATGAGCTCGTGCACTTCCGCCGGTGTGACGGGAGCCAGAGGATACTCAGGGTCTTCGACGGGCGGGAGGGAGGCTCTACGTTCGACTTCAGCGTCGACCTCATCGAGGTGAGCTTGGTCTACTGGTTGAGAGCTGGGCGAGCACTGGGCCTCTAGACTGTCGGCTAAGCATTCGGCTTTGTCGATGTCTTCGAAAGCGAGAGACGCGTCTGGGCGGATCAGTGGGGGCATTGAGGCTGAGCTACCTCCTCGGGGATTGAGTTTCCTTTGGAGTTGCCAGAATGCTAGATGGTTC
This sequence comes from Dryobota labecula, assembly GCA_947523025.1. Taxonomy (NCBI): domain Eukaryota; kingdom Metazoa; phylum Arthropoda; class Insecta; order Lepidoptera; family Noctuidae; genus Dryobota; species Dryobota labecula. Next base: position 16,172,321 of record OX383303.1, read on the forward strand.
GGCTCTAGGCTGTTCAGTAGCTTATCCCAGTCGGCGTCACGAAATTCCTTCACGCGTTTACTTACAGCACGCTGCAAGTAGCGCATGTGGATTTTGTTAGCCGTGCAGGGAAAGCTACTGTACGCACGGACGGCTGCGTTCTTCTCCGTCATCAGTGCACGTACATCGTCCGGCAGTTTCCCGCGACGGTTATCCGTCGCCGGAACCTCCCTTGAACATGTGTTCAGGACAGATTGTACGTGCTCTGTGAGAGAGTCGATCGCGGTCGTCGTGTCTGCGATAGAGTCGAACTGGTCGGGGATCGAATCCAATTGGGGGGACGTGTTAGCTTTCAAGCTTTCGCCTATTCGCTTCCAGTCCGTTATCCTTTTGGTGCGCGGGGGGATATTGGGGTCGTGAAGACCTATGCGAGGGGCCATTTCTACGAGAACAGGTCGGTGGTCAGAGTGAAGCTCGTGGTGCACCTCTATAGAGACCAACCGTAGGTTGATGTTCTTTAGAAGTGCCACATCGAGCACGTCAGAGGCATGGTCAGGATTATGCGGATAGTGGGTGTGATTCATCGGGGCGATGATATCAAAATTTAGGAGGGGGCAGAGGTCAAAGAGGACTTTACCCCTATGGGAGGTGAGTCTACTATTCCAGGCTGGGTGCTTGGCATTGAGATCACCCGCCATGATGACGGAATCACTCATGCTCAAGAGGGTGCTACGGTCGTCGGTGAGTAGTCGATCTTGGATAGGATCAATTGTAATGGTAGGGGGCAGATAGGCTGATATTATCGTTATAGATGGGTGGCCCGTCATACCGATTCGGCAGGTCGAGACTTCTAATAGGGACTTTAGGACAGGAGGGTCTATGGGCGTGCAATAGAGCTCTGATTTATAATAGATTAGAGTACCTCCCAGGTGGCACCGCGACCTATCATTGCGAATTATACGATAATTCGCAATTGACGGGTTACGGTGCCTGGGTTTTAAAAAGGTCTCTTGAATTAGGAAAATGTCTACCTTATGATCGCCGAGGAATTCGGTGATCTCTGAGTTTTGGCCGTCCAAGCCATTGGCGTTAAAATAACCTAACATTAGGGATCGGGGTTTGTTTCTAGCGGGGGACCTAGTATCCATTAAGTGGTCTAGGGGTGTTGTTCGCGAATCTAGACAATGCTTGCGTGATCTCGGGATACGCATTGTAGATTGCCTGAATTTGGTATAAGTCACCGGCGTTGGTCGCGGCGACTATCTCGTCGGCCATCCTCCTCGCGCGGGGGGTGAGGAAGACCATGTAGGTGGAAGAGATCACCTGGAAGGGATCAACTTTGTTGACACCGGCCACGGGAGTGGGGGTGTGGTTAGGAGGGGGGCGCGCGTACGGAGCGGCGGCGACGGGCGCGGGCGCGGGCGCGGCGGCGAGGGGCGCGGGTGCGGTGGGGGGCGCGATGGTCGCGGGTCTCGATTGCGAGTTCTCGAATCGGGTTCGCGGGTCCATTAATCGGGGTATACTGGCCTGGGGGGCCTGGGGAGCGACTGCCTGAGGGGCGTGTCTAGCCTGGAGGCTTGGGAACGCCTGCTGATGGTGCAGGTAATTCCAGGGACTGGGTCTCTGGGGACTCAGTCTTACTGGTTCCAAATAGGACGGGCATTCGCGGGATTGACGCGCGTCGGTACGCTTCGCTAAGCGAGGGGGCGCGGATTTTGGAGCTTTAGCGCAGCCACGGTAGTTCGCGGGGTGGCCTGCCTCGCCACATAGCACGCAGCTAGGTGGCTCGGTGCATAGTGCGCGGTCCTTGGGACGTTCGCATTCCGCAGTGCTATGCGAACCCAGGCACTTTACGCACCTGGGTGTCGCATAACAGTGCTTCTGCGTATGCCCGTAGAGTTGGCAACGATGGCACTGGGCAATTACGCTTGACTTGCGGGGTCTCTCGATTTCGAGACCCGAGAGACTACAGATCGATTTGATCTGGAAGATTGGGTTATGACCCTCGGAGGGTGGGCAGATCACGAGGATCATGTCAAAGGCCTCACCGCGTCGCGCGCGATGCATACGGTGGACCTCGTTTACAGGGACGTTTTGCGACCTAAGATCGGCTATGATTTCAGAGCATGGGATCTCCCTTGGGATCCTGCGGATGACTACGCGTGTTTCCTTTTCCTCGGGGAGGCAATACGTGTGGAAAGACACGTTTTTTGAGCGAAGCATTTTAGTTAGGCTCCTGAAGTCCGTAGACGTGGGAACCGTAACCTTGATGCCGGTCTGGGTGGATTTGGCGTGCGAGTAATTTATCCGGAGCTCGACACACCATTTTGATATGTCGGTCCATTTGGACTTGTCCTGGATAAATACAGGCGGTGGGGGGGGGATTTTCTTAACGGGATTGCCGTTAATGAGAATGCGCGGAGTGGGGGCCTGCGACGTGGACGCGGACGCGGAGGGCGCGGGCGCGGCGGAGGGCGCGGGGGTGGGGACCTGCGACGCGAGGGGCGCGGACGCGGTGGACGGGGCGGGGGTGGGGATCTGCGACGCGGAGGGCGCGGACACGGTAGACGGGGTGAGGGTGGGGACCTGCGACGCGAAGGGCGCGGACGCGGTAGACGGAGTGGGGGACGCAGGAGGGCTGGAGGCCCCTGCTTTCCCTTTCTTGGCGGCCTTTCTCTGGGCTTTCGTCTTCTTCCTCTTGCCCCCCCGTCCCGAGACTAGGCTGAAGCCTTCGTCCGAGGTGGAGGGGGAAGAGGCAGAGGACGCTGCCGACCGTGTCGTGACGGTACGGTCCGATTCTGAGTCGGAACCGGCGGGACGCGGGGTGTCGGCTCTTCCACCACTGACTGCCTCTTCTGTTTCCATGTCGGACACAGAAGAGCCAGCCTGTGACAGAGGCGAGCGAGAACGCGAACGCGATCGAGAAGGAGAAGGAGAGGGAGAGCGGGGGCTATCCGTCGAGTGGGTGCGAACGGACGCCGAGAGGGTGGCAGCCGCGAGGGCTCCGTATTCCTGTCCATATTTTGACTGGAATACGGGGTCCTTTAATACGACTCCGATCAAAAATTCTATCAACACCGTGCCGATGACGGGGTTTTTCTTATATTCGGGAGGGGCCATGACGGTGGCGGGGAAGTTATCCCTACAACTAATATCCCTAACTCCCCGGGTGGGTTTGCCCGGGGATGAGTGAAGCCTCCCTGCCGGGTCAGGCAGGGAGATGTGTGCTAATGGTGAGCCCTAAGCTTGTAACCCGTCGCCAGTCTTATTGTGCGAACGGGGCCCTACAAATCCGGTGCGAAGGGTGTAGACACACCCTAAAGACACCGGGTGAGTAGCTGTGAAGGGAAAACTGTCACCAGAGCCGACTAGGAGATTCCCCAAAGCCGGTTAACTCTGGGACCCGTCCAATTGACTGCCTTGCCCTGATGGGGTTCGGCGGGTGTGATTGGGTCAACACCCCCTTGGATTCGTTAGCACCGTTAGGTTTCAACCAAGGACCACGAAACTGTGGTTTTTCCCTGACGGGGTAAAAACGCGCGCAACGTTTTAGACGACAAGGTTTAAAGAAACCAATACCAACCTGTCTTGAAAAAGACAATAGTTGATATTATTGTTAGTAGTCGGACTACTAGTGCAATCGTTACGACTGGGCGTAACGATTACCGGATGGCGGCGGCGGCGGACACTTGACACGGCACGGGCGCAGCGAGCCGGAGCTGCAGCACACGACCGTTCCGAACGGTGTCGCGACGCGGAATGACCGAACAAGCGCACCGGGGCGGGCGCAGGGAGCGGGAGCAGCGTAACGACCGTCCAGGGCGGAGGTCGAACGGTGAGTGTGCCTCAAAATAAAAAGTCTAAACCCTTATAGGATCACTCGTGTGTCTGTCTGTCTGTCTGTCGATCCCTCAGTCTCAGCCGATTTGCACCGAATCTACTGGGCCGATTAAGTTGAAATTTGGTACTCATATATGTGAACGTCTGTGACCCAAATACGGACGTATAATGTAAATAAATGCATTTTGAATATGAGGGTCACTTTTGGGGGACAAAATTGAAAATTAAAAAAGGTTGTTGAACTTGTACTGTGTGATATATGAAATGAAACGGTTTATTGTAAGAATTTCAGATAAAAAAAAAAAAAAAAAACAAATACTTTTAAATTTATTTAAGAAAGTAAATGAATATTGACCCTTTATCTCCGAAACAACTGATCCTAAAATTTTCAAAACATTACAGAAAATTGTTCTTTACTTATTCATTACAGAAAAACCGATAAGAAGTCTATGGACTTAATATAACATGGTAAATCACTCAATATTGTGCATACAAACTTACATTTGCAGTTGGAATGTAAGTGACAGCATATTTTTCAACTACAATGTTACACTAAAAAAAAAAAGTAGTTTGTTTAGATTAACTTTAAATTTTGTTTATATTGACTAAGTAACTTGTTTGCATCTGAGCCTATCAAGCACAATGATCAAAGCTACTACTTTCATTTGATTGAGATTTGAAACGGGATCTTGATTGGAGTTATCACAAAACCTATTTGCAGCAATCAACCCAAAACATAGTTGCTCCAACCAAGATTATTAGATTAAAGTTTCAATGATCTTTATTGAAGTAATCAAAATGCTTGATTGAGACAACTAACTTACTTTGTTACAGTTAACATTTTTTTAACTTGTCTCTTTTTTAACTCTTCTACAATGATGTCATGATAAGGGTAACCGAAGAAACTTGTTTGAGCGTTCAATCATTTGAACTAGTATTGCTGCAATCATGTCGTGATGATCAACTTAACTAAGATTTTGATTAATCTAAACAAGATATCGTCAATCAAGCTAAAAAGTCACTTGATTGGAGTGCATTTTTTTCAGTGTAAGTTTATTCTTGGGATAAATTCAACCCAACTAGGGAACCCTTCATTTTGCGTGGACGCACTTGGCCGTTTTTTTTTTAACTTGTTAGATGATTTATAACATGACAAACTTGATTATTAAATACTTTATTTGATAAGTACGATATAGCAATATAAAAAAGAGAAGGGTAATCCCAAGTCTTTCACGGTAGTCAATCGATGTACTGGCAGTAGCAGATCTTGGTTGAAAAGACACGTAAGTTTTGTTACCGCGAAACAAAGACGTCGTAGACGTTAAAGTCGTCGTATTAACAGCTTAAAAAAACGGTATGTAGGTGCAGTAGTTAGCACGCGTTGTGAGATACTTCGGCTAGGCCCGCAGAGGTACCAACAACATGGAACGTCTAATGGTAACAGCAAAGATAGAGGGCAAAAGACCTAAAGGCCGAAGCCCAAAACGTTGGTCGGATCAAATATCTCAACAACTGGAGGTCAGCACAGCATCAGCGCCACACTCCACCAGGTCACCGATCGTAACAGATGGAGAAAGATCGTTGACAATTTAAAACGGAGTCACGATTCTTAGCAGTGAGAGAGAGCGATTGAGAAGATAGAGAGCACGGCTGTGGTAGCAAAACTAGTATACTGCCTTTACTGTAACTGGGTAATATGATACTACTTTGTAAGACTGGTACTATATTACTCTCGGGCCTCCGACTGGAAAAAAAGAAAATAAATTTAGTATGACTACCGTAACGGCTGTCAAACATATACAAATGACAGTCGGGAAAAACGGTTTAACGTGTTTTCCGAGAAACGGAGGGGTCTCGACATATAATGGATGGTCCCCCATCCCCGAACCGACCTCGGCAAGCATAGCTTAACCTTTGGCTGTTATAACTTAGCCACGTGCCCCTCATAACCCTACGTAACTCTCCGTTTCCGTAGCGTAGCAGTCTTAACGGTGAAGGAAATCGTGAGGAAACCGCCATTACCAAGAGATATTTCTCGACGGCATGGCATGAAAAGCCAAGTCAAAGGCCATGTACGGCATAAAAGAAGAAAGAAAAAAGTAGTTTTTATTTAATTCTAGCCGTTCTAATATTGAATTCCATAAAATGGAACGAACCATGTGCTGTTGTGGTTCCTTGAGCAGAGGGTACATTAGCACACACAGCGTGTCGTTGCCAAAACAGACGAGTCAAGGTTACAGTTGCAAGTCTTCACTGTTGAGTACGATTGTGAAAATATACTGTTACTTATTACCAAAACTCGCAGAATAAGTAATGCTTAATGGGTTCTTTGTTATGCATCGGAAACTTTCCTAATGTGTAAAATATTAAGTAATAATTCCGTGCCTCGGAAACCACGTAAAGCCGTTGGTCCAGGCTGTCGTTTGTGGATCTTTGACAGTCGTTACGAGTCATCAGAAGCCCGAAAGTCTCATGGCAGCTGTACACACTCCTCGAGACACCACGAGACAGGTCAAGTACGAGAGTGTAGATGGTGCCCTCATCGCGTGTCGTCGCGTCTCGCGGCCCTCGTTCGCACTCGAAAGCGTATCGGTTTTTTTACGCTCGAGTCAAAGGAGTCTCGCGAATGAAAGAGACGACGCCTGTACACACTCGTTCGTTTAGTTGCACGCCAATTGCGTTTGCGTGAAGATTTGCATGCGGCATGCGACAACGAGGTGGTCTAACGCGCGTGAGTTAGTTTTTGGTAGCCTACCAAAGGGAGGCACAATTATGGAATCCCAAGGATAGGTACAAGAATAAGCAACTATTACATGAGACCCTATGACGAGATCAATTGATGACAACGAGTGACATGGTGTGTTCTCATGTTGAGCCTCTACACGACGAGAGGCACGCTAGGCGACGAGACGAGCGGTTACAGCCGCCATCAGGATGAAAACGAGTGCGCGCCTGTAGATACACACTCGTTCGTAAATGTAAAAACAAATATTATAACTAATAGCACAAAGGCAAATCGCAGCACCAGTGTGAAGTGCACCAGTAGAAGGTGTGTTCTCGTGTCGAGTCTCTACGCGACAAGGGACACGCGGGGCGACGAGACGAGGGTGTACAGCCGCCATCACAGCCATGGCAGTCCTACCAAGGGGTGTCGTATTAACTGGGTTGTGGAGGTCAGACAGGCAGTCACTACATGTAAAATACTGGTATTCAGCTACATCAGACTGGAAGCTGACCCTAACATAATTGGGAAAAGGCTAGGCAGATAAATTTATTATCACGAAATGAACTTCGTCGTCCGATGATGGAAAGGACACGGAGAAATTAATTAAGTTGAAGTTCTCAAGTACTTTGATTACCCAATCTATCAACCGTCTCACCAGTCGCAGTGTCTTCTAGAACCGAAGGCCATTAGCTGCGCAAAAACACCTTTTACTATTCATCATCATCATCATCATTTCAGCCGAAAGACGTCCACTGCTGGACATAGGTCTCCCCCAAGCAACGCCACCTCGACCGCTTTTGTTCTTCCCGCATCCAGCGGATTCCTGCTACTTACACAAGGTCATCAGTCCACCTTGTGGGAGGCCTTCCTACACTACGTCTTCCGGTACGCGGTCGCCACTCCAGAACCTTTCGGCCCCAACGGCCATCTGTTCTGCGAGCAATGTGCCCTGCCCATTGCCACTCCAGTTTAGCGATTCTTCGAGCTATGTCGGTCACCTTGGTTCTCCTGCGGATCTCTTCATTTCTGATTCGATCACGTAGGGAAACTCCAAGCATAGCCCTCTCCATTGCCCTTTGGGTGACTTTTAGCTTTCTAATAAGGCCCATTGTGAGCGACCACGTTTCAGTGCCATAGGTCATCACTGGCAACACGCACTGGTCAAAGACTTGAGACACTGCGGTATGTGGGACAAGAAGATATTGCGTAGTTTCCCGAACGCTGCCTAGCTGAGTCGGATCAAGAGAAAAAAGATAAAAGGATAAGGATAAAGAGGTCAATCGTCGAATCAGACCCTTTTACTATTACTTCGGTATAATACTTACTGATCATTATAAATTAACCGCAGAAGGCAGAGGGCGAGGTGGCTGCCTGGGTTCGTATTCGTAACTCACAACCTACAAATCATAAGTTGGGGCCGATACCACTGGGTCACAACTGCTCGCTATTTGGTCTAAACTGTCAAAATTTTCGGGTTTTGGATTTTGAACAGCATTTAAAGGACTCCTTCGATAACATTAATTGATTCGGCACGGAAGTGCAGGCTTTAAAATGCTTTCGAATTGAATTGAAAGCTAGTTTCTACATACACATACATTAACTCACTCCTTTTTCCCAAGGGGGTAGGCAGAACCTATATAGCGCCTCCTGCTATACGCTCCTTACATACTCCTTTTGCTTCGTTTACATTCATACATCTGGTCATACATGCACGCAGGTTGCGAGAGCTACGCACCTGACCTTTCTGAAGAACATCACCAATTAGGTCACTATATGTTTTTTTGGTCACTAGGGCGTCCCCTCCCGGCGTTTCCACTCACATCAGCCTTGTAAATACCTTTTGTAAGTCGCCTTTCATTCATTCTCTCAACATTACCAAACCATCTAAGCATACTCTTTTTATTTTTTGTCACTACATCTTCTATAGCTAGTTTCTAAGAAGGTTTAAAAGCAAATCTGAACTTACTTAACCTTCAATACCGCCAACTATTGATTTTAACACATAACTACAAGTTGCTAAACTCACCAATACCATTAATTGAATTGGAAGTACTAATGTATCATGGTCTTTATCTAAAGACCATGATACATTAGAAACCTATATGGAACCTATATGGAATCAGTTTAGTCTCTAGAGACTAAACTGATTCCATATAGGTTAGGTGTACCTAGTGAGTACGTTTTCTTATTTTCGAAGTTATGTCTCATATTTTTCTTTGGCAAATAAACGATTGTTATTTAAAAAAAAAAAAGTTTTATTGGTAAAACTAGTGTAGGTCTAAACAATTTTTGTTATAGGATCCTCCTTTTAGGCAGATAATGGTGCCAATTCCCTTGTTCACAAACTAAACAAAATTTAAGTTCAGTGCATTTTTTTGAAAAGGACAGTAGTTAAATTTTTGCTTAGTCCTGTCAAATTAATCAGCCTGTCAAGTGAAACTCAACGCAGTTTGCGTTGAGTTTTTATACAAGTATCGTCTAAAGTATTTATAAAGCTACATAAATCTGTGCCTAAATACCAAATTCACATAGTAGTCACAGTGACTATTAAAAACAATGCTGCATTTGCATAAGAACGCACGGGTCATGAACTCGCGGCACCTGAGGTGTAGGTCGAAGCGAGTCGCTCGTTCCTCTCATAGGTCACAGAAGCCAATCCATATAAACATACATTTGCAAGTTACATAAATCCTAATGAATATCTATACATACATACATACAAATAAATAAAAGTGTCCGTTTGTGATGTCAAAATAACAGCTTTTTACTAAAATGTAATGCTTATGAAAACTTATAACGGTCTGTCTGTAAATCTGTTTGTTTCGGCTAATCTCCGAAACGGCTGGACCGATTATTATCTATAATTATATATAAATATTTTTCATTTCTCATACATGGAAAGTACGCTTGAAGTTACCTGCGTTGTTGCGTTGTACGCTTAAAGTTTTCATCAGAGGGATGAAAATACTACTTTTCGTCCCTGAGAAACGATATTTCTTGCCGTCAAAAAATAAAAATAAATGTAAATCGCGGCGTAAAATTGTTATTAAAAAATATTATCAACTATTTTTTAACATGACCAACAAACTACTCACAATTTACTTTTCACCAAATTATTATTTCATATATATTTATTTACATAGATTTGAGTTAAATATTTACCATCATCAATGATAAAAAATAGTGGCTGGTAGAATGTCACAGAAAAATAAATATAAAAAAGGCGGGAAAGCGGCAATTCGATCTTCAGTTGTTTTATCGAGTGCTAATTATTTACGTATACATATATTTGTATAAAATGAGTTCATCAGATTCCAATTATGTTTTTCTTTAACCAATCAGGTTTTTATTTACTTTCCACATATTCGAAATGAAAAGCAGAGTGTTTTACCTCGGGTGAAAGAACCTATTTAGGCAATCGAACTATTGGCGTGCCTAAATAGGTCTCTTTCATCCCTTGTAATCTACTATTTCCTTTTTTTCCGACCAATTTTCCAAAATGCGTATTACAATAACATATTTAAACCTTCCTGTCCTACATTTTCTTACATCACTAAAACGCTACAAGGGGAACCTTGAAGACGCGCCGTTGATCATAGCTTGCAACACATCACCTTTGCACGCAACGTCTGTGAAATGTTGCCATCTTTTATTGAATCACTAACCTTTTAATGGCTCGACTATTCATTTTCGTGGTTTGTTCGTAGATTGCTGTGGCGTGGCTATGAATAATTATTTCTATGAAATCTTAGCAAAAAATACATTAATACAGAATACACATTTTTTTGTATTGTAAATCATGTTAAATAAACAAACTGCAGGCTACAGCTTTCAAACAAAGAAAACTTTTTTGTATTGCAAAAACTACATGGAATTTGAACGACGAATGGCCATTCGACGTTCAAATTGAAAAGTTAAAAATACTTCTAGAATAAGGCTAAGTTCAGATGGTCGCGCGTTGACGCGCGTACATCCTTACGCGCGTAAAGAATTCCTAAGTAAATATATCAGACTGTTCACATGAACGCGCGTCTACGCGCAGCTACGCGCGATCGTCGCTGCACCATCGCCGGTATCTAGATGCGCGCGTGTACGCGCGTTTGCGCGCGTTTTGAGTTCCTTTGTTCATGTATCAACGTGTTCAGTTGACTCGCGCGACTTCTAGCGTGCAGACGTACGGAGCAGCGAAAAATGGAGGAGGATTTCGATGTCGATTTATTCATTGATGAAATAGAAAAAAAGACCAGCTATTTGGGACTTAAATTGTATTGAGTATTCCAAAAGAACATTAAAACAACGGGAATGGGAAGAATTAGTTTTAATTTTTGGCAATGGCGATGAATCGCAAGAAAAGAAAAAGATATTGGGTAATTAATTATACACATTATTATACATAAGTACGTACTTAACAATAGGTATAGGGATAGACAGCAAAAAACATCACCCATCACCGTTCTGAGTTGTAGGTACTTACAGGCAGGTATAGCAAGTAGTTGTGCCTACGCGTGAGTCTATTCCACGGGGAGCGGGGCAGTGCTAGCACTATCTTTCAAGATGCTTTGTTTGTGTCATTTTAAATCATATTATCCTGCCAGGACAACTTGCCTTCATTTGTAAAATAATTCGTCAATCTAGTTCGTACTTTATCTGCATCTCGCACTGCACGACCAGTGTACATTCTACTCGTATCTGTCAATGGTATCGGGTGATTGATAGCATTTTCACTGGTTCGTAAATCATTTTCAATTATGTTTTCTAAATAGTCAAATGTCGCTATCGACATCCTGAAGTAATTAAAAAACTTTTCTTCATGTCTTCTGAGTTTTGGATAAAGAGTAAAATATAAGCTTAAAGTAGTTCTATCTCTTAAAATCGGATGCACCCAGTATCTTCTTTGTCTTCGTCGTTTTTTGAGCCTCCGATACAAAATCCACAAACAGATTGCGTCGTCCACTTCCATTCTCGATGAATGATCGCGCCCGACTGCCGTGAGCTTAACGCTTGTCATGTGAACTCCTTGTCGCGCGTACACGCGCGTGAACGCGCGACCATCTGAACTTAGCCTAAATCACACAATTTTCCCGCGCATTCTACATACTGCTTATGCATAAGATAAAAAATGTGTGAATTGATTTGCATATTTAAGAAGATTATTGCGTTATATGAGCTTAATAATAGATGTTATTTAATCAGTTTAGTTACAACACTTTGAAATAAAATACGTGGCTAATTCCGTATAGCAGGTGCATTGCCATCTCAGAGACAGCTAAAATGAGTCTTGTGTACGGAACGCAGTAATCCCTCCATTAATTTCGCACTAAGCGTTTTCAAACGTCTTTTATAATGCGCACAGCAAAGGAGTGGAACTCTCTGCCTGCGTCTGTGTTTCCGAACGCATACAACCCTAATTTATTCAAAGTGAGAGTGAACAGGTTTCTTCTGGGTAAGCTCACTCTTTCGTCGACTTTGTCTCTGTCACCTCTGACCTAGACTAGAGTCAAGAGCAAACCCATCGTAGAATATAATCTATACTAATATCTATATATATAATCTATAATCTATAATAATATATAAAGCTGAAGAGTTTGTTTGTTTGTTTGTTTGAACGCGCTAATCTCAGGAACTACTGGTTGGAACTGAAAAATTCTTTTTGTGTTGGATAGTCCATTTATTGAGGAATATTATAGGCTATATAACATCACGCTACGACCAATAGGAGCGGAGCATAAATGAAAAATGTTGCAAAAACGGGAAAAAATATTCCTTTTTGAGAGCTTCCGTTGCGTGCGCTGCGTAAACGGTTTAAGTTACGCAAATATCATGTATGATGGAATTGTTCCTCATTAAAAGTTCTAAAAAAAAGTCCGCGACAGCAGATGTCTATCTTTTAAGATTGACTCACTATAACCTTTTTTATGGTAATCAAATTTGTTCGAAATTAATGCATTATTTGCGAAGGAGTTTTCATAAACATGGTATTAATCCTTATCCAAATAAATACGTTATTCATCACAAGTATTCATTTTACATCAATGAATATCTTAGGAGATATAACTGTTTTATAATAACTCCGCAGCAAAATAATGATCAACTCTGCGAGGTAGTCTATTCTAAAGCTGAAGAGTTAGTTTTTAGGGTTCCGTACCCAAAGGGTAAAATGGGACTCTATTACTAAAACTCCGCTGTCCGTCTGTCTGTCTGTCTGTCTGTCCGTCTGTCACCAGGCTGTATCTCATGAACCGTGATAGTTAGACAGTTGAAATTTTCACAGATGATGTATGTATTTCTGTTGCCGCTATAACAACAAATACTAAAAAACAGAAAAAAAAATATTTAAGGGGGGCTCCCATACAACGGACATGATTTTTTTGCCGTTTTTTATTGCTCCGCCCGCGTGGATGTCGGTTATCGCGTAAAAAAGTAGCCTATGTCCTTCTCTATATCCCAGGCTGTATTCCTGCCAAATTTCATGTCGTTCGGTTCAGCGGTTTAGGCGTGAAAACGTAACATACAGACAGACAGACAGACAGAGCTACTTCCACATTTATAATATTAGTATGGATAGCTTTTGCCCGCGGCTCCGCCCGCGTAGATGTCGGTTATCGCGTATAAAAGTAGCCTATGTCCTTCTTCATATCCCAGGCTATATGTATCTCTGCCAAATTTCATGACGATCGGTTCAGCGGCTTAGGCGTGAAAACGTAACATGCAGACAGACAGACAGACAGATAGACAGATAGACAGAGTTACTTTCACATTTATAATATTAGTAAGAATTTGTATGGATGGTACGGAACCCTTCGTGCGCGAGTCCGACTCGCACTTGGCCGGTTTTTTGTTTTTTGAACGCGCTAATCTATGGAACTGCGAGTTGGATTTAAAAAAAATCTTTTTGCATTTTACAGCCCAATTCTTGAGGAAAAATAACCTTCCTATTAACTAGGACACAATTTTTTTTAAATGAAAGTTTATGCGAAAATGAAGTAAAATCACGGGCAGGCAATGTGTTGCGACGGGGTGGGTCGGGGGAACAAGAAATTTAATGCGGACGAAGTCGCGGGCAGAAGCTAGTATATAATAATAATAGATGTTATTTAAACAGTTTAATTACAGCGACACTTTGAAATAAAATACGTGGCTAATTCCGTATAGCAGGTGCATTACCATCTCAGAGACAGCTAAAATGAGTCATGTGTACGGAACGCAGTAATCCCTCCATTAATTTTGAAATATCGCAGCATTATGCTGAGATAGGAGTCTTTGAGGCCTCGCACAAGTCTATTTGTAAATTTTGTAAGCTTTAAATGCTCGTTTTTAGGGTTCCGTACCAAAATGGTAAAAAGGAACCCTTATGGTGTGACTCAGTCTGTCTGTCACAGCTGAATATCTCAAGAACTGCTGATGCTATCAACTTGAAATTTAGAATAGTTTTAGATGACGTTTGCCCAACTGTTTTGCAAATAAAAAAGACACAAAAAGTTTTTATATTTTTTTTGCAACAGGGTCTTAAAAATTTGAAATGTGACTACTAGGGTCATATGAAAGAGCGCTGTTTGCACATTCTCAAACATTTGTTTTTAAAGGAGTGGCGCTGATGGACCGGTGACAACGCTCTTAATACGAACATTACGTAATTAAATACCACAAAAAAGGCCAGTAATTAGAAACCAAAACAATTAAAACCTAATTAGGTAATAACTAATAATCTAGGCGTCGAAACACAGAAAAGATTTATAGGAACATTGCATTACCGTGACGTCATTTTAGGAAATCCCCGAATCGAACTATAATTACACTGTATGAGAAATAGAAGAAGGCCAAAAAGCTCCTCCATTAGCCGTATACAAGGTCACTGATAAAACACTAACTGCAACCTCGCAGGACTATTAATATTAACATCATAAACAACAACATTTGTTCTATGACTTTTACTAAAACGCGCGCAATCGTTGCCTGTGTTTAAAAGACTCGTGAAGGAACATTACTTGTCGTTGTGATTTAGTTCTCGTTGTTAGCTGTGATAATTTATAAACTTCATTTATTTTCTTTGCTTATATAGTTAGTATGTATGTATCTATTATATAGCATATACCTGTGTATCTATTATAGGATATTGTACTGTTATACTTTTTATTTGCACCAATGACAACCCCATTTTATGTCCAGAAATTCACTATCCATGCCAAGGTTGCCTGGAAGAGATCGCAGTATGCGATAAAGCCGCCCATTGTATATTTTATAGTGTACTAGCTTTTGCCCGCGGCTCGCCCGCGTGGATGTCGGTTATATCGCGTAAAAAAGTAGCCTATGTCCTTCTTCATACCCCAAGCTATATCTCTGCCTTTCAAGATGATCGGTTCAGCGGTTTAGGCGTGAAAACGTAACATACAGACAGACAGACAAACAGAGTTACTTTCACATTTATAATATTAGTATGGATAAGTTTTCCTTTTCTTTTAAAGTATATATAAATAAATAAATAAATAATTCATCAAATTTTAATTTATCATATTTTCAACGCTCTAAATATTACAAACTCTATGCGTAGCAAAAAAAACTGTCGTGTCTAGTGCAAAAGGCAGTGGCGACAGTGCACGGGAGGCGTAGGTACGTACAACAAAATACAGAATTGAAATGTTTTAGATAGAACAACGAAATCTTGAAGGTTTGTTTTGATAAATGTTTTATGTTTTGGGCAATCCGTTTTCAAAGTTAATCATTATTTCTCTGCTTGTATGCACTTCATTCTGTCTCTATAAACCTGCATCGTATCTTTTCCTCATAAAAAATCCATTTCGTAATATTAGTATCGACGGCAGCGTCCCTGCGCGGGCGCCGAGAGCGCCTGACACATGCGCCCGGCATCACGTACACCAGCTCTCGATTGAATTGCAAAACTTCACTCGTACGAGAGTTATGAGTTTACGACACAGACTCGTCTCTATTTCTGGAATTATTTATAGTACTTCTTGCGTTATGGTGAATGGAATCTGTGATTTTATAAAACATTCATACATCACAACAACATTTCGTACAAAAATATAAAACACAAACTCAAATTACGAATTGCCATAGAGCGTATGTCGGCCGTGTGCATGGGAAAAGAAGACGTCGTCTACAATAACATCTTAGTTTAACAGGACTTTTTTTTTGTAATCTAGGGCATCTCAGTGTTAACCATGAGAGGTTGAGACTCTTTAACCGGACTTTCCTGTGGTTGCCTTAAGCTCCTAACGACACTTAATGCCTCCAGTCAGGGCGCAAAAACTTATAAACTAAACAACTGCACGCTAAGGGCACCCCCTGTGGGGTACGAACCTCGGCTTAGGGCAGAGTCGGAGGGAGGATGGCAAGGGACCGACGGTAGCTGGATAAAATCAGGGTTATGATTATTATCGGGGAATTTAAAGCTACAGGCTCAGCTATAGCGTGTGCTGGCGCTTCGCTTACGGGCAAGGATCGGGGAGGACTATTTAGTCGGGGATTTCGCGGTGGACCTCGGCGGTGAGGTCGGAATGACGGTCGTGTATTATGTTTGCGAGCTACTGTACTTGTTTCCCTACTGCTCCCCTTGAGGAAATTCGTGGGGTCGTCTGGGTCGGTCAGTTAACAGGACGTAAAACCAAAAAATGTTTATAAATTGAGAGTAGCTCGAGAGAGAAAATCTCAAGAATTCGTAAAAGCTAAACTTACAGCTTAGCTGGGTTAGGACAAAATCATTTTATTTGACATACATATATACATTTGTCACAGCAACACGATTTATTTTTAGTTCACTACAAATTCCCAACAATTCTAACGGCCTACGCTACAGCCTACTTTCAATTTGTCTGCCTTGAAACACAAATCCTGTTCTAGACTAATTATTAACGTGGTATAGTATCAGTTGATGTGATCGCGTGGTACGGAGCCATTTGAGACATGATAACGCTCGGCCTTAACTTTTCCCGCTGGAATTTTTAGTTCGAAGTTGGTTTATTTGGCGGTACTGTTAACTAAATTGCTGTTACAGTATAGTGCATTCCATTAAGATTATAATAGTTTGCTTAATTCGGTTGGCTGTTGTATAACTGTAATAATTCTTTTGTAGTCTTTTTATGTCTGCTATTAGGTTTAGTGAGATGTTATGCAGGATCTTTTCCTCTTTTATTCAGCATATTTTCTATTTCCATTATTTGTTTTAGCAACCTGTATTTCCTACGAACTATTTCAGTCCTTTGCAGTATATCTCATATCGCTATAAAAGTTTGAATAAAAAAAAAAATGCTTACCAATGTTATAACATTTCTTAGTGTTGCCACATTGGAGTTCAGATTCCTCATTACCATAGGCGTATTTCTATCAAACGCCTAGTGAGTGAACCTCAAGGTTCCTATTGCTGGTCGAATCAATTTATGATACCAAATGAGAAGTAGTGTCGTCATTTCTATTAGGTTACTCAACTATCTATTAAAACGTCACTAGACGGCAATGCGTGCGATGTGATTAAGCCAACGTAGTCAGATAGCTTAGAAATATTTCTTTACGTATGTATATTTACAAGAATTTTGGAATGACAAGTGGGAACTGACGTTCGACATTGCAATTTTTTGCGTAGTGATGGATATGCTACTAATTCTCCTGATACAACATTCCAGTTACTTCCTCGTCATTTCAGCAAAACAGCAAAACAAGATCTTGCATCTTCTTCCTTCATCCCTTCCCTGAAACTATGAAAAGCAATAGTATCTTCGATGTATCCTACCTTTGAAATTCAAAGGCACCCATTAAAGATAAGCTCATCACATCACAATCTACCGTCCTAAATCAGAATTAGCCTATTAACATTGACCGTAGGTTCGCAACTAGTTGGTTGCGCAAACGCTCGGCGCAGGCGCAGCGCAAGCCGCGCGCGCGCAGTCCGTCAGTGAATGGGAAACCACATGGTGTCGCGAACGGTGAACCTCTCGTAACAGTGTTGTGCTTGTTTTTTCAGGTATTCTTGCATTATTATTCTCAACGTGTTGCGATTTCTAGAGCAAATTTTTATGATTCGTTTGTGTTTAGATAATTGTTAAAAAACCCATGAAAGTGATTTGTGTGACTATTTTGAGGAGTTCAGGTTTGCGTGTAAGACTATACTGTTAAAAGACATTAGAGATAATTCGTATGTTAATGAGAGTAATTATGTAGATTTGTAGTTTTGAATAATTAAATACTTATTCATGGTCAATCATGGCGTTTGGTTGGGGAACGTTATGAAATTCCTATTCCCTATTATAAATTATAAAAAGCTCATTGACCTTTTGTGTCAAAAGAAGCAGAATTTGCTTTGCTTAGCGATATACAACCATAGGTTTATTGATGCGGATATGTGACACAGCTGATCAAAATATTTTTGTAGCTCATTCTTTTCCCATGTATGTTTCGATAAGCTCTTAGGCAAAGCTTTTTCCCTATTATATTAAGATTATTTCTTACTTTCCTCTAGGTGACCATCATTATTTATTTCCTACCGTCCGTCCATGCATTTTGTGTGTGTTCCTTTTGCTTTTACTAAATCTATTAGCTTAACCTTGTACTTTTGCTTAGAAGACATAATGAATACTTTCAACTTTATTTTTATGACTCTTGAGATACAAGATAAGTGTAGTGTAGTATGTGCCATTGGCCGTTAATTAAAATATTAATCATTTACTCATCACGCATAGCTTCAGAATGGGCTTATGATTTGAGTCAGGGCTTCTCTCATGTATCTGTACCTAATTCAATCTTAACATTGTTGACTGTTTAATATTGAGAAAATTTTAAATTTGAAATTGTCGTGAGAAAATTTTCTTGTTCCGCCAAATGATCTTTTAATTATTTCGTGAAGTACGTTTATGTTTGTTTGGTTCATTTTTTCCTTTTCCTCGTGCATTTTAGGATACAGACTAGAGCTTGTGCAAAATCTTAGAATCTGTCTCACACACAAATCCTTCGGAATTGGGGTCAAGATCCTCATCAATAAAAATCTTAAAATATAAGTTAGAGATGTTGTGACTAATCCTACGTCACATAACGATTGAACGTAAGCTTACGTAAACGGTTAGTCTCTAAAATAATGCACTTTAAAATGATTTATCCCCTCTACATTTAATAAACAGACTTTAATAAAATCTTGATATTTATTCAACTCAACATTTTATTGGTAGACAATATTATTATTTTTTGTCAGGTTTTGAGATTTTTTCCGAATTATCTTCCTCCTCTTAAAAGAAATTCAGGCATTCATATGCCAGTGACCTTAAGTGGTTAGCTTGCGTGTTCTGTATTGAGCTCACGCAACGCGTCGTACGTCCAGCCAGTAATAGGACTCGTCCATCCAGGGAACGCTTCCCAAATAAGACGCATTATTAATTTATTATACATAAAACAAAGGGTTTTTTTTAGTAAAATACGTATACTAAAAGGTTAATAATTAAATTATCGTTAAAAAGGTGAAGGTTTCAGAAAAATACACTTGATAGATTTTGCATGATTCTCAGTTTTTTATCCGCGTTAGACATAACTTTACAAATTAGTTTCACTATGTAATATAAACATAATCTAAAATATTCATATACGAAGTTATTAAGAAAATGCTCTAATTTAACATATATTTTTTCCAAATCATTAACACTACTCGTTTAGACGTGATCATCAGTATAAAATCATTAAAAGTCGGTTATCTACACCTTAATAATTAGCTAATGTTTGACAGTAGTGCACCAACAATGAGCTAACTTAGCCAAGATAGTAGTTTTATTCTAGGAAAATCGTCTTCACATACAATTATTAATTAATGCATACAAAATATTGTTAACAACTTATAAAAAACTTTTTACAAAAAAAAAAAAAACCGACTTCAAAAAAAACACAAAAAAATTGAAAAATAACTTAAATTTTGGAAGTCGGTGTCTTTGGTTCCGGTTTTTCGTTTTTTGCCACCGACTTCCAAAATTTAAGTTATTTTTCAATTTTTTTGTGTTTTTTTTGAAGTCGGTTTTTTTTTTTTTTGTAAAAAGTTTTTTATTTTTCACTTTTTAGTTGTGGTACCTACCCCACACATTGGTGTGGGGTAGGTACCACAACTAAAAAGTGACCACAATAGTGACAGGAAATCTTATAACATCATGAACATATACCGAGTGCATTAAATACCAGCTAAATTAAATTAATTAATAAAAAAGCTGTTCCATAGTAATGTTTACCTAGTGTTCTAAACTGTATGGTACAGCTGTTTATTTTTTCGCGATTTCAAACTGGTCCCATAGTAAAAGTTATTCAGTTCGATGGTGTAAAGCACCTCTGAGGAGCTCGTGGCTAAGTAATAACAGCCGCACGGGTCGATCCGTCAGGTTAAGCTACGCTTGCCGGGGTTGGTCCGTGGATGGGTGACCATCTTTACATACCGAGACTCCTCCGTGCCTCGGAAAGCACGTTAAGCCGTTGGTCTCGGCTGTTATTCGTGGATCTTTGACAGTCGTTACGGGTCGTCAGAAGCCCAAAAGTCTGACAGCCAGTCTTACCCAGGGGCTCATTGCCCAGGGGTATCGTGTTACCCAGTTACTGGGTTGTGGAGGTCAGATAGGCAGTCGCTCCATGTAAAATACTGGTATTCAGCTGCATCCGGTTAGACTGGAAGCCAACTCTAACATTTGGATTGGTCTAAAGCACCTCTTAGTTTTTAGAGTAAATTTTTTAACACCTTATACATATACACGAATTGAGAACCTCCTCTTTTTTTTAAGTCGGTTAAACATCATTTATAGCCAGAGTGCATCTCATGACAAATCCAATAAGCCCAAACACGGCTAGGATACATTGTTTTATTACGGAGTTCCATTGCCTACCTTCCGGCTTCATCATCAGATCAGTTTGATGGTACCATTTTGATCAGCATTTATTTAAATTTGCTTCATCATAGTCGCTTAACTATCTTAATCGAGATATCTTATCGCTACCTGTGAAATACGTATCATTGACGAGTTCCGGTGGCCATCTGTGGTCTTCTTCATCAGTTCCGGTTCACGAAATGATACTTTCTGAATGCAAATGCTTGATTTGTTGATGAAAATATAAAAATCGCTATATAAATGCCTATAAAATTTGAGGAGTTCCCTCAATTCCTCATGGATCCCATCATCAGAACTGAATTTTGAAAAAAATGGGACCAATCCGGAAGTATATCCTTTCAAACAAAAAGAGAATTTTCCAAATCGGTTCATAAACGACGGAGTTATGCCCGAACATACATAAAAAAAAAAAATATAAACATCCGAATTGATAACCTCCTCCTTTTTGAAGTCGGTTAAAAAGAGTAAATATGGAGTTTCTTGCCAATTATTCACCATACGTAACTACCTTTTGGAAGGGGCAACCACAAACAATTAATTTTTGTGATTTTTGACGGTTAAAAGTGTCTTTGATGATGATGATGATGTGTCTATTTGAAATGAATGATTTGACTTAGACTTTGAGAAGATGGCAGCAGGGTAGTGTTTTCTACTTGTAACTACGGAAAAAAAAAACCTTTAAAAAAAAAACCTAAGGTTGTCTTGAGGTGCGTTCCGATGACTTGTCGCTAGATACATGTGGTAATGTTAAAGTTACTGCATGGTACTGGGTCAAACGCGTTTACCTAATACGTCCTTGATAACGAAATATATTTTGACACGAGATTAGAATACACTAGCCATTCACTGTTTTGTATATGAATAATTGTGAAATTAAAATATATTTTTTTATTTTACAATTAGTTATCGATTAGTAATTGTTATTAATTATTATCAGTAACTAAATTTAAAAATTATACTAAATTAAGGTACTTTAATTACATGTTGAATATGCAAGTAACTCGTATTAATAAGACTAATTAATTAGCTTATAAGCTTATAACCTATTAAAGCGCATTTTCACGCAGTTTCACCTATTTAAACGTTTTCGTTTTAGTAAAATCTTCATTTCATTTTGTCCCACGACTTAGACTCATTAAACAAAAATAATATGGAATATGTATGTAATAAAACATTTAGGTATCTACCAATTTTGCCGTGTGGTGCCGGACGTAAAGAATAGCATCACCCTATTTCTTCCCGTGGGTGTTCGTAAAAGGCGACTAAGGGACTTACTAAAGAATGGGCAGCAGCGTTCTCTATGCATTTTTAACACCATACTGCGATCGCCAACCCGTCTGCCAAGCGTGGCGATTATTGCAAACACCCCAATTGGAGGAGGCTTATGTCCAGCAGTGGACGTATTTCGGCTGAAATGATGATCTACCAATTGGCAAATTACAAAAGCAAAACGAAAAGCATTTCCTGATTCTTTTCTATGTAGGGTAACCTTCGCGAATATATTTGCATTTAAAAATTCAAGGTTCACCTGATCTAGTTCTATGATTTGTAATTTAACAAGGATTAGTTTATAAACTGTCCTAATTAGTTAAAATGAATAATCTTAAAACAACAATTTCTAATTTATAGTATGTATGCATGTTTTTTTTTTTTTTTGGGAAATCATATACAATGTTTGTAAATATGTGAGCACCATGTACCTATCGCATTTATGAATTTTTCTGCTATTACTTCACTTTTCATTATTTTTACCAATTGTGGTAAGTAATTTTGATTATTTTTTTAATATTTTTTATTTTTTTATTCTAGGTACATCGTCTTAACCTATAAATATCAATTAATGTATACAAACTATTCTTAACATTTTAAAAGAGTAAGTATGGAGTTTCTTGTCCATTCTTCTCCATACATAACTACATTTTGGAAGGCGCAACTAGAATCAACTAACTATTCATGTAATTTTTGACGTTCAAAAGTGCATCTTCGTGCCTATTTGAAATAAATTATTTGACTTTGACTTTGACTTTATGTACGTATAGCTAATGATCGTAAATGTTGATCACATTAAGATTATGAAGAATTGACTTTTCTATAATAGGATGTGTTCTATAACAAGAGTTTATTATTGTTAAAGATAACTTTAATTCAATTCAATTCAATTCAAAACATTTATTTCAGACATAGTCCATATACTGTTAGTAACACAAAAAACCTTATAAAGCTATTGTTAGTCATACAACATAAACAAAGCCACAGGAAGAAATAAAGATAAAAATAAAAATCACAAAGTGGCACTTCACAGGAGTGCCGGTTTAAGCCAAGCCCTGGACGCGTCCACCGACCGTGTGTAGTCGCATCCAGTGCCGCCACATCGGAGAGCCCCAGCGGCCCACGAACAGGCTGTTCGAGCTGGCCCGCATGCGCTTCATAATAGCCGCACAACGCTTCCGCATGATGGCATGAAACCCATCCACGCTTTTCACCGCAAACATTGCCGAAGCGCTGCAGTGGCGCGGCAGCCCGAACAGTACCCTGAACGCGTTATTGTACTGCACTCGTAGAGCGCTGTATGTACTCGAACGCTGCGTGTACTTAGTCCACAGGCTGCAGATGTAAAAAGATTGACAGAAGGCCTTAAATAATGTCACTTTGACCTGCTCAGTACACCGTGCAAACCTGCGGGCCAGCATATTACAGCGCACAGACAGCGCCCTGCGCTCCCTCTCCAAATCCATGTTATCAAACAGATCCTCCGAGACCCAGTGACCCAGATATTTAAAACTAGACACTCTGTTTAGGCTGGAATAATTAATCTCGTTGATAATCCTTTTAAATAAATAAATAATCTTCAAAGATTACACCCACTGCGATAAAGCTTTACGTTTCAAATATGTAAACTGAATTAAAATTGTCCCCATAACAAATAGGTTGCGAGGTTTTAAAGGTATAATTAAAATCTAAGTCACGAACATCAAATACATTTAAAAAAAACACCTTACCCGACCTTAATTACAAAAAGGAAAAGAGAATACAAAAAAGACATAACGGACGAAACGGAAAGTTATACAACTATATCCGATACTCAAAAGTTCATACTTAATGTGAAACCAGTTACCGAACTCATTCTGTAAAAGTAAATAATAAAAATATAACTTGACTTAAGGGTCCGTGCACGAAAAAAACTCTTTTTTGTGAATTTCTTATCTAATTGTGAGAAAATTTGAAATAATCGAAATATTAAGTCTGTGTAACTATAAAAGTACAGTTTTTATGGTGCTAAACCATTCGTGTCAGTCACAGCAGCTGTTAATAGTTTCATCACTTTTGTGCTCTCCAAAATATAGTTTATTTCGCCGTTGATTTACTTAATGAAGATATTATATAATCATTAAATAAAATTTTGATTATATTTCAAGGATAGCTGAAGTCTAATTTGTGATTTTTAAATTTCTTGATATGATTTGCTAAATAATAGGAAAAAATATATTACTGACTGGGTATAAAACAAAAAAAAGGTTTTTTCAATATTATTTTTCTACTATATTTTGTATGAAAGTTGAAATAAGTGGTTCCGCCACATGCAAGTAAACCATATAATGCTGTTGATGATATTTTTTAATGTTCAAAATCAAAAGTAGTTTCTTCTAGAATGATGATCAAATGTCAGTCTCGCGTCATTTTTTGGAAAACTTGTTGCGAATATTAGTGATTTACCGTAAATGCTTATTTTTTTTTTTAAATCCCTTTCCGCCACATGCAAAAAAAAGAACACGACTTTTCAAATCACAAATAATTTTGTATAAATTATTTTTCCCTTTCTCACAAACAATGAACAAAATTGATCAAAATCAATCGATTTCGTGCACGGCCCCTTAAAGCTATGCACACATTGGAGAAGTAAGAACGAGTAGTCGAATTCAACAGAAAGAATAGTGGTCATATAATGGCTCAATTTTAAAATCAAGGATTCAGAATGTGTTGTGATTTAGAACGGGTTGTCGAAGTTAAAATAAACAGCTCTTAAAATCTTACTCTACTGTATTTTTAAAACCTTTCGTTTTATTAGACGGCCAATTATGTTTTTCACGGTGTAGCTTTTACATAGATCCTACATCTCAGAGCATTTAACCTATGGTCTAAAGTCTTAGGCTTACATAGAATCACAAACTTTTTAAAAAGATTGCTTCTTCAAATCATCATCTACATAACGATGTTTGAAAAAAAATAATATAGGTAGGTATTGGATTTATTGTGCAGTCACGGAAATTGATTGTTAATAAAATTGCCAAAATACATCAATTTATCGTGTGTACATTTCATACAAAACAACGATAGTAGTGATTAAAATATACGAACAATTTAAATTGACAATTCAATTGAACAAGACAATTGACACACCAGCGTCTTGCCCAAGGCATTAATCTTACCTAGACTTATATTACAGTATTTGCACGAAACTAACTTACTTAACCGAATGTGAATGCACCTTTAGTAGCAATGTACTCGATATTTCGGATATGATAAGCTTTACAATCTACTTCCTTTTCGTATTACACAATACATTTAATGTTCCTAAAAATAATTAATTATTACACATTGAGTTTAAACGATCATAGTTAAATTAATGCCGTTTGTATGATGCAATAATTATTATTTCGCCAATAATTTTGGATTATGTCTTCCTATGTTATAACTTCGATTGTGCAATAAAATTAATGATGCTATTAGACTATTGCATGCAGGATCCTTATCATCTATAGAATCGGGGGAAACCATTGGAGTAACACTATAATTTGAATATTAGTAATATAATTCAATATTTCCAAATAACACGGCAAGTTAATTATTCCAATGATGTCAAAGGTCACACAAAAAAAAAATGAAAAGAAACTAGTCAGGCAAGTGCCTGACTTGTTTCTCTGATGTGCCGAGGAGCATCTACAGCCTAGACACAACTAGGAACAGACCTAGACTTAATAGTAGAAGTAAGAACTGTAAGAGCTAATTATCGGGGTCTGCATAAACCTGTCTGAAACAAGTTGTTATGTCATTTGTAACAACATAATAAGAAGTAATAAAAACAGTTCTAGAATAAAACAATATTGTGTTATTCAAAATCATTATCATTGCAGTCGTATTGTTACAATGGTTTACATAACGCGACCTAAATACCAGACAGATGTCTATCCGCCGGCACGTCAACAGCGACACTGAGACGGGTTAAGAAAGCCGATGCAACCACGCATGCGCTGTGCACCGGACAGTAAAAGTATTGCGCCGGAGTCGACGAATTGCTTTATCTCGAGAAGACGAGATCATGAGTAAAAAATTTAAAAAGTTTAGATATGAACGAATTTTAGCTTACCTAGGTATATGTTTTTAAACCTATTATTATTAAAATAGATATAGCGAAAAAGGTGAATAACGAAATTCTTTTAAAGGATAGATTATATATAGATAACAGTTTAATTTGTAATGATAGAATTAGGCCCATTATTCCAAGCAAGGCTCATAATAATATAATATATCTAGCATAATGATAGATGTATGAACAACGTCATTGTTTCGTCGGTTTTGCCATGATACTAGCATATTACGAACAATGCCATCAGTTTCATTTTATCACAATTTTGTAAGTGATAAGTACATTTATTTGGTCGACAAGTCTTGAAAATTGTTATTAGAAGTATATTGTTGCCTTTGTAGAAGAACAAATACATTTATGATATTTTTTTCGATGTCGTCAAACCAGTCACTATTTGCGTTTCTTTAAACATATAATTGGTTTACTTCAGGGACATTTATGATCCCACACGTTATTCGTAAAGTGTGACATTACATCCGTGTTTTTCTCGTTTTCGCAAAATGTTTGCTAAATACTTGTATAGACAAGCTGTTGGACATATTTTGCCTGTCCCTAGTTGCACCATTACACCAAGTTATTCTATTTGCACCAGACTCAGCATAATTTTATCTAAAATAATAATCTGGACTATGTCAAACATACTCAAAGCATGTGTCTCGTAAACCAAGTTATGCAGGTTTCAAGACCCAGGCACAAGACTCCGGACTAAGTAGAAATGCGAACTACTTACTGCAATTGACATAGTCGAAATTCTAGCGTTGGCATTCTATAGACTTCAAAGAGACGACGCAACGCTTGCAGCTGCCTAAAGTAGTAAAGGTACATAGGAATAGAGAACTAACCCTTGCGGAAAACTTCTCATAATAAGTATTCACTAAGTATGCCGTGGAACCGCGATGGTCTCAGTCAATATGATCGGTGTGGCAATCATTAACCAAGGTGCTATACTCGGCCCGGTTCACACAGTATACGGATCGACGATAAAAGTCATAACAATGCAAAATTAATTCAATATTTCTTGTTTTTCTAACTTAAATTCAATTTCCTGCATTCGTTTATAAGAACTACATACCTGATGTATTTGTTTGGAAAATTGTTGCCGAAGCTAATTGCCAGTTTCGAAGGAAATATTCTGGTTCATCTTCTAATGTCAACAAGTTTACTTGCTGGAATCCTTTTCGCCTAGAGACATTAATTATGATGAGCTAACTAAAACGCTACCAAATTTCATGCCTAAAGTTGCTTGATTTCGATATAAGATCGTAAAACATAAAAAGTTTTAGATAAATAGTGACTGTATCAACAAAGCAAATAAATGAAAGATTCATACGAAAACAATTATCACGCCTAATTGAAAAAGTTAACGCAAAAACATGTGTAAAGAAGACTCCACACGAGTAAGGCGTCGCATTGCGTTGTCTTGCATAATATTGGCTCTTACGTAAACTGCTTCGAACACTGTCATCCGTCCACTATATCCGTATACAATGGCCCAACTTGTCACTGTCCCTCCATCTCAAGGTTGTCCAGCAAGTGCACTTCGATTTTTTAGGACTACGTTTAAAGAAACATCTTCAAGGAAGAACGTGTCTTGTATGGCCCTATGACCTCCATTGGAGAAACTCGTTGCATACTCCAGTGTCGTTTTGCAATGGTGGGAATTTTGAGCGGTCATGTTGAATCATTAAACAGGATATGTGTTAAATACTTAGAAAACACTCGTGAAATACTTGTAGTAAAATTATTTTGTATGCCTAGACCAATTATGTAAATCTAGAGCAAGACAAGCCTTCTTTTCCCGTTTTCCGTCTCTTGCTCCAAATTTTACGCCAAATTGATATCAACGAGTGCAAACTTTTTACTTCCGAGAACAGTTTAAAAAGCGATCAAGTTTCGAAAGTCCCGTACAGTGCACCCTTCTTGTACATGACGTTAATTAACTCTGATGTAATGAATTACATAACAATTCTCGTACTAGCTGTTGCCCGCGGCTTCGCCCGCGTAGTTTTTTCTAAAATACAAGTAGCCTAAGTTACTCCTTATAACATCAGCTATCTGCCAGTGAAAGTCCTGTCGAAATCGGTCCAGCGGTTTAGGAGATTAGCCGGAATAAACAGACAGACCGACAGAAAGACAGACACAAAATTCATAAAAATTGTTTTTTGTTGTAAGAATCGTATATACTTTCATATGCATTTAGTAAAAAGCAATTATTTTGACATTACAAACAGACACTTCAATTTTATTTATTTGTATGGATTTCTTGACTTTGAGATACTTATTAAATGGAATAAAACTATTGTCTACTTATTTATTGAGGGCTATTCTTGACTTGATTGCTTTCAGAAAATTAATAATGCACATCCTGTAATAAATAGCTTAAGACCTTAAACCTTTGCACATCCTGTAATAAATAGCTTAAGACAATGACCGACATATTTTGATTCATAAACCTTACAGTATTCATAATTAAAGTCATGTTACCGCTAGGGTGTTTGAGTGCTTCCGCTCTAAGAGATGATGCACGTAAAGCAATCATATGTTAGGTTTAATGAATGTCATCCATCAGCTCATCTCGTATTTACTCTTCAGAGATTCGCATTTTCTGCGCTAGTGTCTACTATAAGGTTTAGGGGAGGTTCTTCAAGCGTGCATTTTTGTTATTGAGGTGGCAGCGGGGCGCGAGTAAATTTTGAAGTGAACTTCGTTAATTTTGGGTTGAAAATTATATGTTTTACGATATTAACAATGTTAAACCAGACGGACATTACATCATCATAGACGTTGATTTTGATGTAATTTTCAATACATAAAGTAGTATAATATTGAAATAAAATGAGTTTTAATCTACAAATTAAGGGTATGTTTGGATTTTTTTTCTATCGAGCGAACTTTGTCCAATTATGTTACGAGTACCTGATGTGCCTACATAAAGGTCTCAAAAGCAACATATGATTTTTTCACGTGTTTAATCATTACCGTTTCTAAATAAAATGGCATTAAAATTACATTTCCTAGAGGTTAACTTGAAGAACCTCGCCTTTAAGATATTATTTCTTTAATTATTCACCTATTGGTTAGTCAAAACAAGTTTCGTTAAACTGTGATTTCAACAACGATACAAACACAGAATTATGCAGCTATCCATCATTTACATGATGTCTTCATTTTATGACTAAAGTATCATTCTGTCAACTTCCAGATGCTGATGAAGCAACACTGAGCAACAATGGGAGTGGCATCCGTGGTTTCTGCGGCCACCAAGGCAGCGCTCGCAATCGCTGGCCTCAGTAAACTCACCTTTATCCCAGTAATGCTGGCAACAATGGCGTACTTCAACTATGAGATCCTTGATCCTGAACAGAGGCCTTTCAACCAGAAGTATCTTCGTGAGAAATATGACTTTGTCATAGTTGGAGGAGGTTCGGCTGGATCTGTTCTGGCTAATAGGCTGTCTGAAGTCGAAGGATGGAATGTCCTGCTACTAGAAGCAGGAGGACACGAAACAGACATTAGTGATGTTCCTCTACTGTCTTTATATTTACATAATAGTAAACTGGACTGGAAGTATCGGTAAGTGACCGCCAGTTTTTTTTTTAAATTTCGGTTTTGGTGTTAAAGTTATATGTAATGCTAGTTGTTGGCCGGAACTTTTAAGAGATAATATCTGTTATTAAGTTATTATCGTGTAAATGCTATTATAAACTGGTCCCTTTGAAACAGATACATTTAAAGAAAAATATTTTACTTTAATTTTATTATATTGCTCTATATAAATTCTAAGTTCTATCTCTGTAATATATTTCAGTACACAACCTCAGGACACTGCCTGCCAAGCTATGATCGACAAGCGCTGCGCATGGACCAAAGGCAAAGTGTTAGGAGGCTCGTCAGTCCTGAACACGATGCTGTATATCCGAGGCAACAAACGAGACTTCGACCAGTGGGAGTCTTTTGGCAACCCAGGCTGGGGCTACGAAGATGTCCTGCCTTACTTCAAGAAATCAGAAGATCAACGGAACCCTTACCTAGCTAAGAATACACGACATCACTCGACAGGTATGCACGTTTTAATGACATTCTGAGATTATAAATTGAAGGATAATAATGCTAATGAGTTAATTATCTAATTCCAGGGGGATACCTGACGGTACAAGATTCACCATTCAACACACCAATAGGAGCAGCCTTAATACAAGCAGGCGAAGAAATGGGATACGACTTTATCGACGTTAACGGAGATCAACAAACTGGCTACGCATGGTACCAGTTTACAATACGTAGGGGTACCAGATGTTCGGCAGCGAAAGCTTTCCTGAGGCCCGTCAGGTTACGTCAAAATCTTCACGTTGCCCTTTTCTCACACGTCACAAAAGTACTTATTGATAAGGACACTAAGAGAGCTTACGGAATTGAATTCCTCAGAGATGGTAAAAAGCAGGTTGTGTATGCTACACGAGAAGTAATACTGTCAGCTGGTTCAATTGCTTCACCACAGCTACTCATGTTGTCTGGCGTTGGACCAGCAAGCCATTTGCAAGAAGTTGGAATAGATGTGATCCAAGATTCTCCTGGAGTCGGGAGAAACTTGCAAGATCATATCGCAGTTGGTGGTATTATATTCCGCATAGATCATCCTATCAGTTTAGTTATGAATCGACTTGTTAATATAAATTCGGCTCTGCGTTATGCTATCACTGAAGATGGTCCTTTAACGTCAAGCATTGGTTTAGAAGTTGTCGCTTTTATAAACACCAAATATGCAAACGCTACTGACGACTGGCCGGATATTGAGTTTATGATGACGTCAGCTTCAACTCCGTCAGACGGTGGTACGCAAGTCAAGAAAGCTCATAGTCTTACTGATGACTTTTACAATGAAGTATTTTCAGAAGTGAATAATCAAGACGTGTTCGGTGTCTTCCCTATGATGCTGAGACCAAAGAGTCGTGGATTTATCAAATTGCGAACCAAAAATCCTCTGGACTACCCAATTATGGTCCACAACTACTTGACTCACCCTGATGACGTTGGTGTTTTGAGAGAAGGTGTAAAGGCTGCTTTAGCTGTAGGAGAAACGACAGCCATGAAGAGACTCGGTGCTAGGTATCACAGCAAGCCATTGCCCAATTGTAAGCATCTGCCTCCATACACGGACGAATACTGGGACTGTTACATTCGGCAGTACACTATGACAATTTATCATGTGTCGTGTACTGCTAAAATGGGACCATCTAGCGACCCTATGGCGGTACTAGACTCTCGGTTACGTGTTTACGGAATAGAAGGGCTTCGCGTGATTGACGCGAGTATAATGCCTACTATTACTAATGGTAACACCAACGCTCCGGTGATGATGATTGCAGAGAAAGGCGCTGACATGATCAAGGAAGATTGGATGACGGAATCAACCAAAAAGCAAAGAACTCGCCGCTCAGCAAAATGTTCTATGTTAGAGCAACTGGGGCTGAAAAGCGAGAGGATGAAAAGATACTGCAGAAATGAAAGATGATAGCAATACAACCAGTAGATAAATTATTATTAAGCCATATTTTATATGTAAATAATGTACAATTGACTTCACCAAAAGGGTTATAGCAGTTTAAGCTAGTAAAGACAAAGCTTTAGAAATTATATTTATAGAAGATACATTGAGATAGTTGATTCAGTATTCCTAATATTTGTAGGAAGAGATTGGGAGAATGTTTTACCCTTATGTAGATTACTATGTACAATGTGTACCTCATTGTTAAGTCGAAGTTACCGTAGAAAGTTCTAGTCTTTATAAACCATAATATTAAACAATAAACATAATATTATAGCTTAAACAGTCATCACAATATTTTGCAAAATACTCGTAGGATTTATCACAAGTTTCGCATGCAAGCAAATCACTTTATTATTTAATTTAATGGGGTGCAATAATAATTCTTAAATTCTGAATTAATTAATTAACGATACGCACAATGGTCATTATCTTGTAAGTCTTAGATATAAGTAATTATTGTAAATACAAACATTTCCTTAAATTAAAATAAGTCCTTTTTTTCTTTTCCGTTTTTTAATCAAAACATGCTGTTTATACATAAAATGTAATTGCTTCAACATTATATATAATTATAACCGCAGCAGAATTACATACCTTTTGATGAATCAAAGTATTACTAAACATGAACGACGAACTAACAAATCTAAGTAATTCAACCCTACTCTAACCGCAGTATTACCACTACCGCAAAGTAACTATTTCATAAGATTACAACATTAAACATCTACAACATAAAATGTCGTCGTGGTAAGAGAACGAAGTTGTGTTTTACTTTATTTTACTTCTTCAGGATAACAAACAATTGCGCAATAATGCTTAAAATTTAGGTACAGATATTTTCAACCTGCATCATTATCCACAAATTAATCCAACAATAAAAATAGTTTGAGCAACTTACAAGCAAACTTAGCAAACAATTGTCTGTCATAGATCAACTACTGTGTCTTGTGAAAAACCGTGTGACAAACTAGATGTGTGTTTATAACAACTAAAAACTATGCGGAATTTAAAAGGATTTTTTATAAATACTATTTTTAAACTATGCAAGTGACAATGCAAATATATCAATATCAGCAAAATCATCGTTGTAACTTTTCATTAGTCGACGTAAAGGAGCTCGCTCTCCTGTGTTGGTTCTGCACCGCTTCGGCGCGAATAGACTGTAAGTGTAAGTTTTAGATTAAACAAGCTCGCAATATCTGGAACCTGAGCAGTGGTGGCCCAGTGGTATCAGCCGCGACTTACGATTTGTAGGTCGTAGGTTCGAACCAGGGAGTTGCGCATGCCGATTTTTACACATCTGCAGATGTGAATGCGGATACGGATTTTTGAAGGCTCACATCCGCGGAAGCGGCTGTTAAGAATCTTATATAAATATAGTATATGTATGAAGAATTTAAAAAATGATTAATTATTATTAACATTTTTATTAATGAAAATTACAAATTTTCATATTAGAAAGGCGCCATCTCCACGGTTGAGAAAATCGCGGCGATAGTCTCGCCGTGCCATCAAATTCAATACAAGCTCTATGAATCAATCTCCACACGGCGTTATCATCGCGGCGATTATTTGAAGGCCCAGCGTGAATATCGCCGCGATTCTCTCGCCCGTGGAGATGGCGCCTAAGTTAAAAATAGGAGCATTATACTATAAATAAATAAATAGTAATATTATTAATAGTATTATTAATTATAGGCGGTTATGCAGAGGTTCGTGAATTAAACCCGCGCTGCTAAATAATTGTTCGCTAGGAACACTGCCTGGTGGAGTGGATAAAAATCTTCGTGCTATCGGTGATAATATCTTAAATTCCTCTCGATGGACTCTCCACCATTTAAGAGGATTTTCATCACATTGAAATATATTGTCCCGTGAATAAGTTTATAAGTATTACGTGAGGACTTTTAAAATCAAAGAATCAGTTCGTAAGACCTTTATTGTGAGACAACTAGTATCACAATAAAGGTCTTACGAACTGGTAAAACGTGATAATAGTGTAAAAATGTGAGTTTATGTATGTATGTGTACCTATAGTGACAAACTTCCAGGGCCAGATTTAAAGATGTGGAGGCCCCGGGTCAACCAAGAAGTGGAGGACGCGATTTTTTTTTTTTAACATAAGATAAAAAACAAAATACAATTTATAAAGGTACCTAATCGCTGTCAAATTTCTCCAAACGATTTTAAACCTTAAAATAGTGATAGTTAAGTTCAAAGTCGAATGAGAAAATTTTAGAGTTTGTGGTAACTATCAAGTTACCACAAACTGTAAAATTTCAGCACATCAGTGCTGGCGACTGTACTTTGTGAATATGAACTTTTTTTTTTTCATTGAAGGACATAAAAAGGACAAAGGCTGTATTTTTTTCTTATCTTAAAAATATCAAATTGTGGAGGCCCCTTCTTTGTGGAGGCCCAGGGCTAGAGCCCATGTTGCCCTGCCCTAAATCCGGCCCTGAAAACTTCCAAGTTTCTTTCTAGCATTTCTATCAAGTGTTCTCCATACAAAACATTATATAAGTAAGAAGCGCCCTCTACGGTTGTTTCGACGAACTTAGCTTAGGTATCCGTGTTCACAATCAACATTTATTTTGTATGTTATTAGTTACGCAAGTCGTTGGCTTAGTTCGGTGTGTGAAGTTTAGATGGCGCTGCAGTCGGCTTAAGAGTTACAGTGATTACTTCAGAGTTACTTCTGAGAAAATGAATAATAATGTATACCGATGCGAAAGCCTGTCTGGCCAGGTGAATTTTAGGCTTTTTAGTCAACTGAGGCCGCTCGAACTTATCCCGCGGGATGAGTTGACCTAATGAATTTTTGAATCGGGCAACTGATCCCACTTTAGAAAAGATTATTATTTATATATAACAATAAATTTATAAAATCTAAAAGTAATATTAGTTTTTAAAAAAAAACGAAAACTTCAAATTACAGTATAATACAGTTTCAATTAAATTGATAATACTAAAAACTAGTAAAATTCAACAAGGTTAATATTTGTTTTTAAAATGATTGTATTAAATCAGTTTTCGAAACGATATAATATTACTATACATTATATAAAAAAATCAAGATCTAAGTTTTTCTAAGCAATGGCCTACCGTGATTTGGCCTTTGGTCAATATTTTTCTTCATTTCGATAGTTTCAGGCAACCTGTTTGAAATTCTCAGGCCGGTGGGATTTTTTAACAAGGAAGAAAATAAATTAATATCTTTACTTAAGCCCTCTAAAAGTTGAGCAACATTTGGTCTATTTTTTATATATTTTTTTTTATTTTACCATTTCACGTAAATCTAATGTGTAACACTTTTTTCGTGTCTGTACAAATCATAAAATGTACCAATGGGATCAGTTGCCCGATTCAAAAATTCATTAGGTCAACTCATCCCGCGGGATAAGTTCAAGCGGCCTCAGTTGACTAAAGAGCCGAATTTTATTGGCACTATTGAGATCACTAAGTCTGTCATTTTTGGATCACTGACAGCGCAGCCATCACCGAGTTAGTTAAAGACTTGCCGCACTAGGTATCTATGCATACCACAAGTAGAACAAACCATTGATCATTATTATAATACCTGCCTAGAGATGTATTGACAATTTATTCGCGGGCTTCAAACTAAAGCATAATATTTTTGACTCGGTCTAAATATTAAAGCATAATATTTTTGAGTGTAGGTACTTGTACCTGATTATTGTCAAAAATAGTCAAGACATTTTTCATCTACCTATTGACAACTTATTCGCAGCCTACAAACTAAAACATATTATTTTTGACTCGGCCTAAACACTAAAGCATAATATTTTTGAGTGTAGGTAGGTACCTACACTCAAAAATAGGTACAAGAAGGTACTTGTACCTACTTATTGTCAAAAATATTAAAGATATTTCTTTACATAGTATATCTAGATGAAATGTCTTCTGTAATTTGTGGTACTTTGTAAATGAGTTACTTTAATTACTAAGTGAAAACTAAAAGTGGAGTTCTCGAATAGGATTTTTTTCTGCTTTCTTTTTATTAGAAAATTGTATAGTACTTTTCAAGGTGACATGAATTTTTCAAACCAATTTCATGGATAACCATGGCAGTATGAAGCGTCCGCGTACAGGATTTTTAGGCGCTCAGGAGAAAAAGTATTTAAGGAAGGGAATTTTAAGTTTAGAAATAATAATAATAATTTATTTCACCTGAAATAGCAGATTGTTATACAAGGGACCAAGGGACGAAAGGGAACCATAAGCACGAGAACGCTCGTTCGCTCCAAACGTTCAAGTGCCTAAATAGGTTCTTCCACCCGAGGTAAACACTCTGCTTTTCATTTAGAATATGAGAAAAGTAAATAAAAAGTACCGTGTGGTGCCGGACGTAAAAAATAGCACCACCCCATTTCCTCCCGTGGGTGTCGTAAAAGGCGACTAAGGGACTTACTAGAGAATGGGCAGCAGCGTTCTCTATGCGTTTTTAACACCATACTGCGATCGCCAATCCGCCTGCCAAGCGTGGCGATTATGGCAAACCCCCCAATTGGGGGAGGCTTATGTCCAGCAGTGGACGTCTTTCGGCTGAAATGATGATGATGAAGTAAAAACCTGATTAGTTAAAGAAAAACATAATCTGAACCTGATGAACTCATTTTATATAAATATCTGTAAACGCGATAATAATTAGCACTCGATAAAACAACTGAGGATCGAATTGCCACTTCCCGCCTTTTTTATGTTTCATTTTCTGTGGTATTCTACCAGCCAGTATTTCGTATCATTGATTGTAAATATTTAGCTCAAATCTTCGTAAATTACATAATAATTTGGGGAAAAGTAAATTGTGTGTATAAAGTCATGTTAAAAATTGTTGATAATATTTTTTTATTACAATTTTACGCCGCGATTTAACAGGGTAGATGTATAAAAATTTGGAACATGGCTAGCATATTGACAGGGAAAATTGTTTCCCAGGGACGAAAAGTACTGTTTTCATCTCTTTGATCCGGTAACTTCAAGCGTACTTTCCAAGTATGAGAAATAAAAAAGGTATTCCAAGTGTATTACACTAAAAGTTGACACATCGAAAAATAAAAATAAAACATTTAATAATGGTTACCTGTAACACATACTCGTTCTTACTTTTTACCATTTCAGACACCAATCTACATGGTCTTCACATGATTTGACCAAGATTATGTCTGGACTTTAAAAGAGACTGTGATCTCTGAGTTTGTTTCTAATAATATATGATTGACGTGTAAAAGTGTTTGTAAAAACCTACTTACAGAAATAAAATCATTTATCATTTATCATTGAACGCCATATTAAGTACACATCTTATTGTATACTAGCTTGTTTACTAGAGTAATGAAAATGTCCAAATTAGCATATTAAGCAGAGCAGATCTAGGCCGCCCAATACGATTTTGTAACTAGACTGATTCACAGACAAAACTATTGCAACTCTATTCCTTATACAGAATTCGTTCGTATACATAGTAGTGATGTATGGGCATTTAAAAGCGATAATACAGCTATTTTATGACATTTTCCCTTCTGCTAGCTTTTTATAGCCTAGTCAAGCAGTTAGTTTCGTAATCTCCACCTAGACTTAATTAGACTCAAAAATTCTTCGGACAACATTACATAAGTAGGCATTATATGGAGAAGTTGGGACCCCGCTTCCAAACCTGCTAACTTATTAGTTTTTTAGGGTTCCGTAATCAACAAAGTACCCTTATAGTTAAATCATGTCCGTCTGTCTGTCTAGTCCGCGGCTTAGCTCAGGGACTCTTAGTACTAGAAAGATGTAATTTGACATAAGTATACATATTAATCACGCTAACAAACTGGTAAAATAAAATACTGAATATTTTTTTTGGGTACTTCCCCTACATGTAAAGTGGGGAAGTATTTTTTTTTTCACGTCTTTCCCCTCATGTGGAGTATCGCTGGATAGGCCTTATATATATTGCGGGGTTGCCAAAACAATTTTTTGCTTCAGTGATCCGTGTGCTTTTCTTTCCGTAGATATGTTCCGCTTAGTCTCATTTGAGTTGAGCAACCCTTTGAACCATGTCAACTATACAGAATGGATTTTTGAGACGGGGCATTAGGGGACATTAACCGTTGTAGCTAAAGGAAAACGGTCTTGGGAGATTTTTTTTTTTTTTTGAGAAATTTTGATCCCCTTTCACAGATATTGATAAAAATGTACAGTCAGCAAGAAAACACGCCACATTCACAAAAAAAAATTTGATGCCAATCGATCCTGTTTCTTATACGTATCAAAAAACTCTCAGGCTAACATAGGTTTGAGTACGAGAAAAGTCGAAAATCGCAAAAAACATTTCCCATACATTTAGTAGGAAATGAGACACCCAACTTTCTTTTTTCTATGGATAGAGTGGCCGCTACCGGACCCTTACTGCCCCGTCTCAAAAATCCACCCTATATAAGTGTTGGAGCTAGGGCTTTAATATTGTGGATTGAGCAAGCTAAGGGAACTCCCTACATTTTTCTTTACTTTCGTGAATTTAGAAACAATCTCAATAATCGGTACTCAGTCGTCTTACGTACACCTGCGAGATACTGTCCTGCCTGGTCTAAGCTTATTTTATTGACTTTTGTGATTTTGTGTATGTGCCGCAAAGTTTGACGCTTGGTTTTCAGAAGCTTTTCATTACAAGTTTCTAAGTAGATATCACCATACACGAGTAGAGATACTTCAACGAAAATGTAAGTACCTATTTTAACATTACTTTACTTGTCTACTTACTTTGTTTGTAGGGTATTGTGTGAGAGTTTATACATATAATTTAGTAGTTGATTTTATATTGTTGACGGCACGGTTGGCGCAGTAGTTGAGTGATTGGCTGCTGCGCTGCGGGTCACGGGTTCGATTCCCGTACGGAACAAATATTTGTATGACCTACAGATAGGTGTTCCGGGTCTGGGTGTCTTGTGTATGTTAGTTTACATGATTGTGAGTGCACCCACGATACAGCAGTAATTCCTAGTGTGGTGCGACGTTTAAAAAAAAAAAAAAAAATGTGCGATTTTATTTTATTGTTGCTTGTTAGATGTCTGTGCAAATAGACATTGATTATGAGTTCACGGTACGTATGTAAATGTATCCCGTTTTAAGTGTAGTGCCTAACTATAGATGCTATTTATATGTATTACCTAACTATTAAATTATGAAATATTTATATATTGTTTTAGGTCTGCAGTAAAGAAGACTATTTATAAGGAGTTTTTGAACAAACGCACACAATCAGCTATATGGGAACACTTTTTGAGGGCTGAAAATGGGCAAAGTGTCCAATGTAAACATTGTCAAAAATTTTTGAAGACTCCTGGTGGTGCTACTGGAGCACTACATACACATATGCGTGCTAAACATATTGGCGAGATGTCACAAGAGCAAGATGCGCAAAGGGCAAGTACTTCATCGTGCTTTCAAGCAAGAAAAAGTTTAGAACCTCCATCGAAGAAAACTAAACTAACGGATTACTTTTCCACTGAGTATTCCTTGGACGTTATAGTGACTAGAATGGCAGCATTGGATGGCATCCCATTAAGCAAATTTTGTACTTCTGAAGATCTAAGGTATGTTTTCAAAAAATCTGGCTATGATCTACCGAAATCTCCTTCAACTATTACCAAAATTGTCCTGGAACAGAGTTGTGCCATAAAAAAACAATTAATAAATCAGTTTAAAGATATGAAGTCCCAAAAAAAACGGTTTACTATAACGTTTGATGAATGGACCTCTACCCGGAACCGGAGGTATATGAATATAAATATTCATAATAAAGACCTAGAACCAGCTAAATATAAAAATTTAGGACTAGTAAGGATAAAGGGTTCAATGCCAGCTCACGTTGGAACTGTACTGTTAGAAAATCATCTAAATGACTTTTATTTGAAACTT
The DNA here is from genome assembly GCA_947523025.1 of Dryobota labecula. Lineage (NCBI taxonomy): Eukaryota > Metazoa > Arthropoda > Insecta > Lepidoptera > Noctuidae > Dryobota > Dryobota labecula. The sequence continues at coordinate 16,211,557 of OX383303.1, forward strand.
GAAGATATAATTGCATTCACAACGGACGGAGCCAGTGTTATGGTTAAAATGGGCAAAAATTTTGATGGTCACCATCAGTTGTGTTTTGCTCACGGAATACAACTTGCAGTGCTGGACGTATTATATAAGACACGGAAAAGTACAACTACTGAACCAGAACTAGAAGATGAAGCTTCAGATACTGACACTGAAGAAATTGAAGAAAACGATGGCGGACTTTTCATAGAAGTACCTAGAGTTCTAGAACCAGAGTTTCTGTACAAAGATATTATAGTAAAAGTAAGAAAACTTGTTAAATCATTCAAAAAATCACCACTGAAGACCGATTTGTTGCAAAAATATTCTTTACAAGAGCATGGTAAAAGCCTCGATCTTATACTAGACTGCAAAACGCGATGGAACAGCTTATCAGATATGGTTGGACGATTTCTGAAATTGAAATCAAGTTTATTTAAGGCTTTATTAGACTTAAAATCAAATATAAGTTTCACAGACACAGAAATACAAGATCTACATAACATTCATCATAGTTTAGATATAATAAAAACTACAGTGATGGCATTGTGTCGCCGTGACTCGAATTTGTTAGCAGCAGATGCTGCGCTTCAGTTTATGTTAAATAAGCTTGATGCTCAGTCCAATGGGCTCAGTGACAAGCTTGCTGTATCCCTTAGAAAAAGAATAAAAGAAAGGCGAACAAATGTGTCTGGTGTCTTGCAGTATTTGCATAATAATGAAGAATATTATAAAACCGAAGAAACAGAAACTTTTACAAAACCAACGTCGGATTATATTAGAACATATGTTGCAAACTTATTAGAAAGGCTCAAATTTACACCGCCTACAAGTACACAAATGAGTTTAGATTCCGAAGCAGATGACAATGATGCTAATGATGGTTGTGGCGACGAGTTGACTGTTGCACAGCAACTAGAAAAAGAAATACAGAAAACTATGTCTACAGTAAACAAATCTGGAGTAAACACAGATCTTGAATCCATCATCAGAGTTGAAATGTGTATCTACGATAGCACTGGCGGCGGTCGTGAAGTTTTCCTAACAGCAGCTTATAATTATTTACTATGTATAATGCCTACTAGTGTTGAAGCAGAACGGGCATTTTCTTCTGCCGGCTATCTTTGTTCTAAACTAAGAAGTTCCCTTGGTGACAGAACATTGCATTCGTTATCATTTATGAGATCATATTATCAAGAACAAAGATTGGAAAAATAACCATATTTTATATTGTTTCTTACTTTTAAACCATTTGTGCGTGGTACATGTTTTGTTTGAATTGTTGATTGAGTTTAGTCAAAATCAAAATCGTCAATCAAATCAAAATATTACATTTTGATTTTGATTTTGAGTTTAATTTTAAAATTATCATTTTAATCTGTAATTTACTTTTAATTCCTTAATATTATAATTTTTTTCATTTGAAGTTGTTTGATTTTTTACTTCTAAAATACGTAATAAGCCCAGAATTTATCGTGCTTTAAAAAATCAAAACAGTTAAGTACGTAATTACGTAGTTACGTAATTGAAGCATCAAAATGCGTAACTAGTTACGTAATTAGCAAATCCGTAATTTTGGAAGCACTAGTTGGAGCGCAATATTGTGTTTCCTAGTAAAGTATTTAAACCTAAAACTAGTAGGTACAGCCACATTTATTTGAATATATCTTTCGGGCCTGATCATAGGAATTAAATCACTGCTGGCAATACAAACAATAATTTACTTGACGCCGAGTAGTCCGTATTTAAAATTATGCCTAAAACCAGTCATTTTAAAATCTAGTCCGTAAACTAGATTATGTAACGGTTTACTAATGATAAGCATAAAAAATGTTGTCACAATGTCATAATTTACATAGGCACAACGAAATTCAGCATAATAATAAATGTTTTGCCATAATGATTATTGCCATATATACTGTTGGCATAATAATAATGAAGCATAATATTATAAAGCATAATGACATTGAGAGGGAGCGTAGGGCTCTGGCGGTCAGGGGTAATATGTTGACACGAAGATTTTCTCGGTGTACTGACCAAGTAAAGATTACGCTTTTTAAAGCTTATTGTCAGAGTTTTTACACCGGTAATCTTTGGGTCAACTACTCGAAAAGGTCGCTGGATGTTCTACGCGTCCAATACAACAATGTTTTTAGGATGCTGTTGCGACTGCCTCGTTTTTGCAGTGCATCGGAAATATTCGCGGTAAATCATACCGATGGATTTCATGCCGTCATCCGCAATAAAACGGCCTCACTCCTGAGCAGAATAAGAGGCAGTCACAATAATATCCTGAAGGTGCTGGCGGCAGACACTTCCTCCGCCATAATAAGGCAATTTGTGCGAAGACTTATACCATAGTTAGACCATTACCATTTCTCATTGCGGCTAGATGTTGGGTGGTCTTCTCACAAATGCGTATTTAGTTTAAGTTACTAACAATAGTGATCTAAGTGCAAACATGTTACTAACAATTTATGGATCTTTTGTGTTATCCGAAATAAAATGTTTTATTTTTTTTTATTTATAATAACGCATAATGATATTTACAAATAATGTGCTTTGGAATAAAAATAATAAACCCTAATAAATAACTCTTAACGGTAGTAGAAATTATAACGCATTATTGATTATTGCTCCAATTTTGGAATCACGTTAGTGAACACCCGTCGCATGTTTATAGTAACTATTTTTTTGTAAGCTAGATACTCTGCGAAAGCTAGAGACCCCAAAGTGCACAAAAATCAAAAATCAAAATATTTTATTTCACATAAACCTACATGGGCACTTATGAAACGTCAGAAGCTAGGTGCACGGTTCGAGTTAGTCGTTTCCTATGGAGAAGAGCCGGCAAGAAACTCCACGGTTACTCTTTTAAAAATGATTGGCTTTACAATATTATTAAATAACAGTGATCATAGGTATGGGAGGACAGTGTAGGCCTATACCATATGTCCCTAGAAAAAAATCGACAACGTTTCTTTCGAGATTTGTGGGATAGAAGGAGTATTAAGGGTGAAGAAGATCACGTGGCGGGTCTAAATTTGTTTCCTAGCAATAATAATGCGTAGTCGGGTTCAAAATTACCAAAATTTTACGTAATACTTGAATGGCTCCTTACCAGAGGGTAAGGAGCCATTCAAGTATTACGTAAAATTTTGGTAATTTTGAACGAGAGGATCAGCAACCTATTTGACCAAACCAAGATAAGCAATACCTTATTCATAGCAATTGACTATCATCAGCAAACATCGATAGGCCATTGACAACAATCCAATGGCCGATGTAACAAGATTACCGCCGTATTGGCCTCATTCGATGACGTAAGAAGCAGGCGCACAAAGCAAACAACAACAATGAGACAGCGTTCTGCACTGTCATCGTGCAAGTCCGGTAATGTTACGAGGACAGTTGCGCAAGTGTGATACCCATTATGCGCGGGATCACACTTACACATCAACTACTTACTGGTTTACTTGCTTAAAGTGAGGACTTGGGGCAACAACAAAATTGGTACTACAAAAGCTGACGACGAAGTACGGTAACCGAATAAATTGACGTAAATGAAAAGAATAACCTATCTGGACGATTTATGGTTTTGTACAAGAGATTTACAAGCAACATATGAGTCATAAAGCTCAAAGGTAGCAACATCTAGTTATTTTACAAATATAACGGTCTTTGACGGCTGTTGGCGTAGTGGTTAAGCGGATTCTCTGCCCTTTCGCCGAAAATTGTTTGCCAGATTTTCACTTGCCAACTAACGTTTCGCAGAATTTTATTTCGCCGAATAATCATTTTCCAACTTATCATATAATTTTGTTTTATTTCCCAATCTCACAGTTACCAACTGTACGTTTGGTGTGCTTTCATAATGACACTTTTTAAAATGCCAACTTTCAAGAAGCAGAATGTTTTAGTTTGTTCCTTTTACAAAAGCGATTCGCTTCTTTCACATCGCCGGCCGCTACCGCGGCACGCTCGCTTCGCTCGCTCGGCTCGTGCGTTGTTTCTAACCTAACCTAACCTATCGTAATATGGCTCTGCATTGCTGCCAATTTAAAGGTTTAATGTTATTTTTGAGATTCTTAAATAAAAAATGTATGTAAAAATTACACTGACAAAACGTCATTCGTCTAATAGTTGTGTGGCCTAGTGAAATGTTTGACAAATGATAAATGTCCCAAACGTTTTGTGTCATTATAATAATTAGCTTAACAATAATTCTACCAAATGAAACGTTGTCATACAAAAATTTGCTAATCGTTAGTTGTCAAAGTGAAACATCGGCGAAACGTTGGTTGGCAAGTGATAATCTACCAAACAATTTTCGGCGAAAAGGCAGGATACCGGTTAAGCGATTGACTGCTGCGCTGCGTGGCGCGGGTTCGATTCCCACACGGAACAAATATTTGTATGACCTACAAGTAGTTGTTTCGGGTCTGGCTGTTTGTGTATGTGAGTTTAAATGTTTGTAAACGCACCCACAATACAGAAGAAATTCCTAGCGAGGTAAAAAAAAATGCGGTAAACAATATTTTTGGTTTCAAAGCAGTGCAGTTACTCTTGGTTAATTGTGCTTTTGTTTCAAAGTCAAACAATTATGCTGGTTTGACATTGACAGAGTGCATCAAAGTTGCTATCATTGAAAAATATGACGTTTTTGTCTTTGCACGTATATGACTCATTTGTCACTTTATTGACTGATTGCTGTCCTTATCCTGATCGATACAGATATTATTGGCATCGGGTATGAGGTATGAACCAAAAATTCGAAGACAGGTGACATCTACCCAGGGCTTGTTAACGTTACCAAATAACAAAATAATAACCGTTACGTAACGTTAAATTTCAATGTTATATCTACTAACGTTACAAAAATGTAACGTTACCTACTTGATAGCATTACCAGTAATATAACGTTAATTAACATTAACAAAAATACGATAACTAACGTTAATTTATCTACGTTGCCATTCTGTGGGTAAGAATCAGGCAGATTCAGGCAACGTTTTGATCGGCACGGCATCAGAGAGGCGCAAGGGCGGGCTCCCGTCGCGCCGCTCGCCTCAGGCCCCACTACTTACATCTCACCCGTTTAAAATAACGATAAAATTAATAGTCGCAAAAATAACGTTAAATCGATTACCGTTATTTTAATAATAACGTTAACTCTGTCAATACAAGGTAACGTTATGAAAATTTACCGGTATTTAATTAAAGCCCTGCCTATATCATCTTCAATATGATTATGTTAAAGAAAAATTAAACACAATGAGTTTTTTATTATATAAAACTCGTCAAGACGAGTTCAAGACGTTATAAACTTAATTTTTTTTTTTTTTTTTCATTAATGATTAAACCGACGATATATCAAAGTATCTAATACAATAAGGACATCCTTTATACTCGTAGGTACTGTTGAGGTGTTATTTTAAGAAGTCTTTGAAACAAGTTCTCCAACTCCAAATTCACAGTGTTCATCCAAAACTTGCAAGTCTAATCGGAAATAATCTTGAAGTAATAATGATGTTGCATTGTCCGCGTAAATGTTCTGACCAGGCCTGACCTAAGGTCGTGTCGGAAGTTATGCACTAAATAAGCTAGTGTTAGTAACACTTACACTAAACTTGTACTGCAAGATGATGGGCAGATACGTGTGCTCTAGATTTCATACTAGTTTTCATTAAGAGCAGACAACCCGTCATACTTTTCATACAAACGCTCGTACGTGATTATGGCGTGGTAACACATCTTTCTTTGAAAATCTAGAACTAATTGGTATCATGTGCACTATATCTAGGTTTCTAGGACAGCAAAAAGTTAAAATTTGGAGAAACAAATTCAGTATAATCCTCCAGAAATCTGCTTTTTTGCACAAATTTTACCTGAACTTTGGCCGCTCATAATGTACTAATAAATTGTAAAAATAATGAAAACACCGTAATAGAAATCTCGGACATGAAATGGAGATTCTAAATGACACACATTTATTTCACAAACTTGTAAGGCTTTCTCAAAAACACATATTTCCTGGAACATGTTTTATGAAATTTCCGCACACTATTTTTCGTTTAATGTTATCGCGTTCTCACTTGGCGCGCTGGGTGAAACAACAAGCTTTTCAACCACGATCGCGTTGACGATAGACGGACCGGGAAAGGCCCTCTTAAGTGACGATCATAAACATACATAACATAATCAGCCTAAGTCCCCACTGCCGGACATAAGCCTCCTCTTTGTGAGAGGGTGTGGGCCAGAAATTATCACGCGGGCGCATTGCCGGTTGGTAATGTCACATGTCTTCGAATTTTTGGTTCTAGGGCATGTCTTTCACCGTTTGAAAAGCAGTCGTGATAAAATAATTAACACAAAGTAAAGCGTTTGTGGGTAATTCAGCAAATTGGACGACATTTTGAAGTCAGCTAAAATCCCACAATGTCTGAAGTTCTGCCCAAATAAAAAAAAAATCAAAATCAAAATATTTTATTTTACATAAACCTACATGGGCACTTATGAAACGTCAGAAGCTAGGCGCACGGTTCCAATTAGTCGTTTCCTATGGAGAAGAGCCGGCAAGAAACTCCACGGTTACTCTTTAAAAAATATTTGGCTTTACAATATTATCAAATAACAGTGTTAATACGTATGGGAGGACAGTGTAGGCCTTTCAACAATTACCAGGTACTTAACAAAATAGAAAAGTGCCAACAAATATACACTCTACTAGGCCTACAACGTTCTCACATTCACAAAATAGAAAATAATCTATATAAAAGATTAATGACATAATTGCAATTACAACTACAGTAACAATCTGAATAAATATCATGTCCACAAAAGCCACTAATAAAGAATTGGAATTCGATTTGTAGGTAAATAATTTCAAATAATGAAAAGTAAGTTATGTCAAGGAAGTATGTAAAAAAATCTAAAATGACGTACGGTGCTGAGACGTGGACGCTTACGCAGGAGGCTGTATACAGGCTGAGAGTTGCACAGAGAGCCATGGAGCGTTCCATGCTTGGCATAAGTTTTATAGACCGAGTCCCAAACGTCGAGATTCGCAGACGTACGAAGGTTTTCGATATCAGTAAACGAGTTATGGAACTCAAATTTAGTTGGGCAGGACACCTGGCAAAGCGAAGTGATGACAGGTGGAGTAAAGCAGTGACCGAGTGGCGTCCAAGGACTGGAAGACAAAGTGTCGGTCGTCCAACGACGAGATTAGTGGAGGACATTGTTGCCATCGCGGGTAGAACCTCGATGAGGCTGGCACAGGAGCGTCGGAATTGGCAAAAGAAAAGAGACGCCTATGCACAGCAGGGGGTAAAGTCGGGCTGTGGATGATGATGATGGTGATGACGATGATGATGATGAAAGCGGTTGTCTGAGTCCGTACGCACGACCTACAAACTCGTAAGTCGCGTTACCACTGGGCCACAAGTGCTCTTAGTGACGATCAACTAAATTAAAATGTTGGTCGTAATTTTGTCAAAGATAAGTACGGTTACATCATAGTTAATATAATGAAGATGTATAAATCGAAACTGATGAAATTATGCTTCCGATTAAGTAGCAATGTTTTTTTTTTTTTTTTGAGAGTTTAATGAGAAGGAATGATTTGGCAAATAAGTAATTTACATGCTTTATTGTTTCGCCAACCCGCCTGCCAATCGCCATTATGGAAAACCCCTCCCAATTGGGGAGGCTCATGTCCAGCAGTGGACGTCTTTCGGCTGAAATGATGATGATGATGATTATTTCAGATGAATTAAGAACTGGACTGTACTCATAAATCTGGAGACCCCTCTCAGTGTCATTGTTTGATTAAGAAAGATTAAACAAAAACAATGGCTCTTTTGTTTTATTGTCGTTCAACATCCTTAAACTATAGGCACAGATAAATACAGATGAGAAACTCCACAAAATCTTTTAAATAAAAAGCGACTTTTCCTACGACACAATAAAGTGCAATTCAGGTCGCACAACGCTTATTACCAGAGATCGGAATAGGTAGAGCTAATTTACCTAAACTTCGAGGAAGGATGTAACATAGAGTGGATAATACCTCCTTTAAAATTCCGGAATAATAGGGATGATGCCTGTGTAAAAAAAAAAACTGTTTAGTCCGTCAATCAGATAATAAAAAAATATTAGACTGTATTTTTTGCTTTATCAGATTAATAAAAAATGCCTTAGGTAAAACACATTAAACTTGGGGAGTGGGGCTCATTACGTCACAGCTCCGTATAAAATCTAATGAGAAGTGACGTCATGCCACATTTGAACTCAATGTATCGCCGTAATGTTTTGATTACGTAAAAAAAAAAATACGTGTCCAATATTTTTTTTATAATCTACATGACGGACAAAAAATATTTTTTTAGTCATCATCCCTCTTATAATGTCGTTTAAATCCATTTGGGTTAAGTACTATAATTGCTATAAAAGCTTTTTTATTTAATAGTTTTAGTACGGAACCCTATAGAATGTTATATCATTTTTCAAATCAATAATTTATAACTGTAAATAAAATCCAATATATAATTCGTGGTTTTTAAATACCGGGATTTAAACGACATTATACTTATTCCGGGATTTTAAAGGAGGTATTATCCACTCTATGTTACATCCTTTCTCGAAGTTTAGGTAAATTAGCTCTACCTATTCCGATCTCTGCTTATTAGATACCTACAGTTATATTCACCTACAAGTTGCCTCTCTTTCTATCGCGTAACTCTTATGCCGGCGGCGGCGTGCGGCAGTCCTACTGAATTGGCCCAGTGAGATGGGCCCGCCGCGTACTTGTAGCTTCATAACTAAACTGCGGAATGTCCCATCTGTATTAATCTGTGCTATAGGTACGTTAATAAACAATTTTGTTTTACACATAAAATCAGACACGTAATGGTGGTAATATTGCAAAACTTTCGTTTAAGTTAGATAAGGTGTAATCAACTCACGGTAGATTGGCCTATCAAAAGACATCTTTATGTTAATTGATAGTAGAACAGGCAAACTCGTAAAGTAAGTAAGTATTCACATAATTACTTGATCAACTTAGTTGCTGGATTAATAATACGAAGTAATGGGGAAGTGATTGCGGCATGATAAATCTCTCTAGAATGTGCGCAAACGCACTAAGGTGTGTATGTCTACTGAACATAGAAATATTTAGAAGGCCTATTTGATACAAACAATTCATTATATCAGCCTGCCTCTACTGGGCAAACAAATGCAACACATATGGTAGCACTTAGTCGATTTCAGACCAAATGTAAGGCAATTCAAGGAGTAGCAAAAGAAAACTAAGTAATTCAATCAAGATGATGATTAGCAGCTACTAAAAAATAGCTCCTATGAGAGACGCCACGCTAACTTCTTATTTATTTACGAACTTAGCGTGACATCAGGGACCGATATCGATACTCGAAGAATACCGATATATTTTAAGAAAATACCGATAACATTATTGACATCTGGCATAAATACTGGTATTTTATATCAGTAATTTGAGTATCGGTATAAAATATCGATAATTATATCGATACTCAGTACTGATATCAAGCTACAATGTGACGTCACAGAATCTTTATTAATGATTCTTAAGTAAATACATATTTTTTACAGTCGCGAATCATATTTTGATCAAGATACAACCTGACACTGACCTGTAAATTGCGAAAAACGCAAGAAAATTTAATAATAACTGTATTATATCAGTACCCAAGTATCAGTACCGGTATTTATAGTGATATTTTGGTATCATGTATCCAAATTATATCGGTATTCAGTCCCTGCGTGACATTACGAGTCCTTTCCACACCTAATGTCATTGCCATACATTTTGTCGTTAGCGTTGGCGCTTAAAGCTACAGAAAAGTTTTTTGTCTAGGCCCGCTGGGCTACCATCAGTTTGCCAAACTTAGTGATACCTACTGTTATAAGGCCAGTAACAACGGTCTTATTGGAAGCTGTTTTTAAGAAGAGGAAACTAAATACTGTAATTTTAAGTAAATCCAATAGCACCCTAATTGCGTACACACTATCAATCAAAATCTGAATGATTTTAAAGGAAATGGCTAATCCATTGCTTCACATGTTCTACAAATTTGTCTGTTCAACAACGCAAATTGCCAAATGAACGCAATTACTCTGCAGGGATTTTTATGTTTGCTGTTGTATCTATGGATCAACACTATACTTCTGAATTTCATAGTTTTTCTTCGGTCCGTGGGGTCGCCACTCTGAGTGAATTTCTGTTGGTGGCAGTAAACGGCCGAGTTTTACTTTCACTCGGTCGCGGCTAGATCTGCGCCGACGCAGCAACGTACCGCCTCACTACGACGAATACAGGAATGTCTTGTTGGAGATTTGTGGAGCATTGGTACGTACCTGGAAATAAGGAAAAGAGGTTGTTAATAATTATAATAATATTTTGGACAATTTAGTAAGCGTCCAATCTCTGAGTGAATCGAGGTCTGATAATGAAAACCAAGTCTGTGCCACAAATAATAATAATAATGGCGGAAACACACCTAGTATGTCTAAGTATTTCACCAGTCTGACTAAAGGATTGAAGATCATGGAGCCGAAAAATATAAATTGGAATGAAGTCATGAAACTATCAGTCAAACACCAAGTTAAATTATAAGTAGGTACTATAAGAAACTGTTAAGTGACTTAATAGCATGTTTTCATCTTCTAGTTAAAATTCTGTAAAAATCTCACCGTGAACACTTAGGTAAAGTGAGTTTGAATTTGAAGTGACCTGATAATCCCTAGATTGCCTAGCGGCAGGTAGGATGGCAGTTCACTTCAAGCTCTTTTCACCTAAGTTTTCTGGCTGGTCTATTATTTTGCGATGAAAATTCGTATAAAAATCGATGTTATCGTCGTTCGTTAGTGGCAGCGCTTCGTCTACTGACTCGGTTCCACTGACTGCACACCATGTAACTTTGGTTTTTTGGCTCTTATCATTATTTACACCGACATTAATAACTGTGTTACTGAATATGTTTTTTTTATCATTTACATAGTGTAGTTGAAGAATACCAGAAACTGATATTAAAGTACTTAATAGGGCATGAGATAAAAAGAGTTTCGTAAGTTTTCGTTGTCCAACTAAGTAATCACCGTCTTTAGGGTTCCGTAGTCAACAAGAAACCCTTATAGTTTAGCCATGTCTGTCTGTCTGTTTGTCCGCGGCTTAGCTCAGATACCCTTAGTACTAGAAAGCTGTAATTTGGCATGGGTGTACATATTAATCACACCGACAAAGATAAAATAAAATCTGTTTTTTTTTTTTTCTAGGGTATAAATAAAATTAAAAGGTTAGATATAGCTGATCTAGGCTAACGGAAGACTGATGAAATAAGTATACTATCTTCTATACAATCGAAGCACGACCAGACTTAAATTAATTGATCGGTTACATTTAACTTCGAGTTCGACGCAGACATGCAACAAATGCTGTTCAAATCAAATCAAAATCAAAATATTTTATTTCATATAAACCTACATGGGCACTTATGAAACGTCAGAAGCTAGGTGCACGGTTCCAATTAGTCGTTTCCTATGGAGAAGAGCCGGCAAGAAACTCCACGGTTACTCTTTTAAAAATAATTGGCTTTACAATATTATTAAATAACAGTGATAATAAGTATGGGAGGACAGTGTAGGCCCTTCAACAATTACCAGGTACTTAACAAAATAGAAAAGTGCCAACAAATCTACACTCTACTAGGCCTACAACGTTCTCACATTCACAAAATATACTCGTAAAATAAGACAATCAAAACAAATCAAAATGGGCACTTATAAAACATCAGAAACGGTTCCAATTGGTTGTTTCTTATGGAACCGGCACGAAACTCCATGGTTACTCTTTTAAAAATAATTAGCTTTTACAATTTTTCTAAACCGTACCTATTACAGGTACACCTCTGCCTAAACCTTCGAAGATTACAGGCGTGATGATATGTATTAACTATTACTATCAATGGGTGACAATGGTGAATCGAATAGTAATAATATTATGAGCGAAAAACACCCGGTTGTCTGCCAACCGCAGCCTCTCCCCAGCTCCTCTTTGAGGTCGTCCTATCTCTTTAGGGTGTTACAAAAATAAATATTACTCCCATTATTTCATTATCGTAGTTACATTTATAGATCTAAAAACGTACTATTTCAAAACAGTATCTCGCTTTACGGTCTAATGTGATTTGATGATGATTTCGGCTTAACATAATTTATAAGACATCGTTTGATATTATCTATGATGTGTGTTGCTTTACTTCCTGTATTCTTGACTGCACAAGTTGTTTTTCACTTTGAAACTAATACAAATATGGAAGCCATATTGTAGTTTTTTTATAGTTTGAATTAAGTTAGGGTGTTATTTTTTTTTATTATTTTTTTTTATTCTACTCTAGAGTTTGCTCTTGACTTTAGTCTAGGTCTGGATGACAGAGACAAAGTCTACGATGAAGTGAGCTTACCCAGAAGAAGCCTGTTCACTCTCACTTTGAATAGATTAGGGTTGTATGCGTTCGGAAACACAGACGCAGGCAGAGAGTTCCACTCCTTTGCTGTGCGCATTATAAAAGACGTTTGAAAACGCTTAGTGCGAGTTGGTGGAATATCAACTAGGTAGGGGTGGTAACTTGCAGTGCGTCTAGATGTCCGATGGTAGAAGGGGGCCGGTGGAATGAGGTCGTGGAGTTCATGGTTTTATTAGTAATTTCGTCGGTTTAGTCAAAACTTTGAAATAAGCAATAAATTAGTTTTAGTTGTATTGATTGCCCTATATCATCTTCATTATGATTATGTTAAAGAAAAATTAAACACAATGAGTTTTTGCATTATATAAAACTCGCCAAGACGAGTTCAAGGCGTTATAAATTTTGCTCTATGATTTTTTGCCATTAATGAGTTCCTGCAGTAAACCGACGAATTTATTATTTTATTCGATTTTTAGATGATTTTATTTTGTTTGTTGCAAAGGTAGATCATTTCCACTGCGCTAAACATTTAGGGGTTTATTTATAAACGCTGCTTAAAGTTAAGTAATGATTACCGACTGTTTAACCATATATTTTTGACGTTTGAACGTCACTTAACTTTAAAGCAACGTTTATGAATAAACCCCTTAGTTTTTGTTATGTTTGTTTGTTGTCATTTATCAATGTTGTACAACGCAATAGATTATGCAACATCTATTGTTTGTGGTATTGGCCTGTCACTTGCCTGTCATCAAGCAATGGACAACAGTCAAACTTTTTTTTTTGTGTTACATTTAAGGTTTTGAATACGAGGCTTTTAGTTACTTGGTATTAGTATGTGTATTTTGTCTATTTTTCTTGTAATGTGCGTCTTGTTTGTGCAGAATAAACAATTTTTCTTTCTTTCTTTCTTCTTTCTTTCTATTAGGTATTAGTTGTAATTTATGTACGGTTCATTTCTAGTTCTTAATATAACCAACTAGTTGGTTAAAAAAAAATTGGCAGCTACTTTGTTAGTTTGTAAAAATAATAAGTAAGTACAAATATATTATCTTTGACCTATAGCAATATCACCTTGACTTTTGAAAAAGAGCAACACCGCGATAAATTGGAAAAGTAATAGTTAGTAATAAATAAATAATTAAACTCAATGCCTTGTTAAAAGTTCATTTTGTCAATTGCTTTGCGAAATACAATCTAGTTTTATTAATTTGTATATTCCAGACGAGGCACTAGACGGGTAGTTAGTCTGAACGGCCCAAAGCGAAAGGACCGCGGGCCATTCGACCGTGACCAAAAATCGTCTACGTTCCAAAGGACCGGTGATGTAACCAAAAATTGTTTTGTAATAATACAATATAAGTTGTATCTATGGATCTATCTAAATACACGAAATATTTTAAGAGGACCATCTATAAGTGGTAAAAAAGCCATAGCAGAGAAAAAAAAAATTATTTAAGTGTTGTATATATTTACATAATTATTATAATTTTTAAATTGCTCGAGACATTTTGCAAAGGAGTTGCATTTTCCGTAATTTTACTTATGAAATTATACTCTATGAATGACCCGTCCAGAAGCGGCGACGGTGGCGGCACAAGCGCGGTGAATTTTGATAATTAATCATCATATCAAGTAATTTTATCAATTTAATTTTTTTAATAATATACTCAGTTTAAAAAAAAAATCGTTTCCATGGCTTCTTTACCACTAGGTGTATCTCTTAAAATATTTCGTGTTTGAATAGATACACCCTATATTATACACCATGACATTTTAGTCATCATACAAAGGTGGTCCACTCAATGTATCCGACATAAAATACCTCTGGGCGCGATTAAAAAAATAATGATTTATATATAGATTAAGTTTAAGTTGCATTAGTAAGAAACAAATTTTTGCGTTAGGATGAATGAACTCTGATAAAAATGTCGCCGCTCCATTTCGAACACAAGGCTCGGACTGCGCTCGTAACAGGTTGTTTCAAACATTGTCATGCTTAATAAAAAAAAATAAAAAAAAATCAAATGTTCATAAATATCTTCTTTTTTTTTAATAACTGATTAGTAGTCATTGGACACATGAAGTGGGCTGTCGTTGTAAAAAGACTAAAATGCCAAGTTGTATATGATCTTTCCATATATTCCATTATTATATTAATTTTTTTTCAAAAACCCAATTCGTGTTTGTTGGTGTGCGTTAATTCCGCGACATGTTGTATACGGTTGGTATATTTCTCTGCCTCAAGAAACTAAATAATAAATTATTTTCCTTTAAATATCAGACAATATTTTCATCTTACAATGAGGCGTACGCTTTCTGCGAGCGAAAGTGAAAATGCTTTAGGCGACATGTCTCAAGCATTTGAGAAAAGCCGGTTGAACACTGAGCATTACATTCGCGCGTTTCCGTATCTTGCTCAAATATAGACTTCCGTTGTCTTTTTTTTTTTTTTTTTTGACGGGACTAGGAAATTATTTTGTACTTATTTAATAACTAATATGCCCACAATAACATGCACTTAATTTTAAAACAAAGAAAAATCAGTGTCTAAGAAATTTGTGAATATTGAAAAATACAGATAAGAATGCAAGGAGGTTAGCCTCATTCCCACTCTGGGTACATCTATTTACCTGCTGTCATGGACCTGGTAGTACACTTGTTAGAAACTAGTGAGTCACTATCCCGCCTGCCATGGTTATTAACTAATAATTTATGTTTAAGGCTAACTGGAAGAATTTTACATATTTTGAATAATCAATAATTAATTAATTTAGTAAATTTTTTGTAATATGTAAAACACATATAAAGAACTGTTTGCAACATTTTCAATTTTTCAAAATTTTAGGCTCATTAGTAGGCATGGTAAATTTTCATCTTTTATCTTAAATAACTTTAAAAGTATATATTTTAAAACGATATTTTTTTTTAATTAAAATCCTTACAATAAACCCTATCATTTTTTTAATTTTTTTTAGTTTGCGCCCCATAAGTGATTGATCACCATATACACATCCGTGTTTGGGTCAAAAACGTTCTTATGTGTACCAAATTTCAACTTAATCTGCCCAGTAGATTAGGAGCAAATTGGCTGGGATAGACGGAAAGACACACGAGTGATCTTATAAGGGTTCCGTTTTTTCCTTTTGAGGTACGAAACCCTAAAAACATTAATTACCATGTACACGTTCCCTATATTATTAACAATTGAAAGATAAACAAAGAAAGGGCATGCAAGGAAAGTATGCTACAGAACAGAATACTTCCGTTCAAGTCTGGCCCAAAGTTTTTCGGTTACCTAGGGAATTATCCTAATAATATTATTAACAAGAGTCAAAATATTTATCCATTACATAAACTCAGTTGTAAGCAAAAAGTGACTGAATACTTGAAAACCCTTTGCTATGATGTGACAGAGGAACTGCTCCATACAATAAAATAAGTCCCATCTCCGCATCTATTAGTTTCGAATTTCGATATTGTATTCTCTTGTGGCTATATAACACCAATTTCCAACGTTCTATTATGATTATGTATATGTTCCGAAATTGCCTCAGAAATGAATATGCACCGTTACGTGAATCGAATATGATTGAACTTATTCAAATGAAGGCAAGGACCTGAAGGCATGATAAAGACATTCAACTAATGTATTCAAAACATAAAAATATTCAATGGGTCGTAACAAAATATTAATTAGTCAAGTTTCATATTGGTGGAGGGGATCGCAGGCAAAAGGTTATCGAGGAGATGGTCATGTCACAGCTAGTTAGCAGATCTGTAAGATTTTAGTGACACATAATATACAGGAATGAAGAACAGGGTGTGAAGTTCACTTATCCTCTATTGGAAAGAGAGGATCCTCCGACCAGACAAAATTCAGTACAGTACAGTACCCAAATTCAGATTAACTAAAACTAGCAAGTCATTTCTTATAAACAGTATCCGCTTTTATAACAAGTTGCCAAAGTCGGTTACAGAACTTAGCGACGGAAAGTTCAAAACCCACATCAAACGTTTCCTTATCAAAAAAGCATATTATAAGATAAAAGACTACGTTGAAGACAAGGAAGTTTGGCAATAATTCTTTCTGCACATGTGGCTACCCTGGTACCTCATAAACGACATAACTATGTAAATATCTATTAACTGCTCCCAAATAACGATGTTTGTTTAGATTTTTTATTTTTTTACATACTTCCTTGACATAATCTTTTCATTATTTGACATTATTCACCTACAAATCGAATTCCAATTCTTTATTAGTGGCTTTTGTGGACATGATATTTATTCAGAAATGTTACTGTAGTTGTAATTGCAATCATGTCATTAATATTTTATATACTTAGATTATATTATATTTTGTGAATGTGAGAACGTTGTAGGCCTAGTAGAGTGTAGATTTGTTGGCACTTTTCTATTTTGTTAAGTATCTGGTAATTGTTGAAAGGCCTACACTGTCCTCCCATACCTATTATCACTGTTATTTAATAATATTGTAAAGCCAATTATTTTTAAAAGAGTAACCGTGGAGTTTCTTGCCGGCTCTTCTCCATAGGAAACGACTAACTGGAACCGTGCACCTAGCTTCTGACGTTTCATATGTGCCCATGTAGGATTATGTGAAATAAAATATTTTGATTTTGATTTTGAGACCTAAGCAACCTCATATAAACCTCGACGAGGGAAGAAAGATTCGACGCGTGTTGAGTCCAACTTTCAGCTAAATTAGTACTTTGAGTCTGACCGTTCACACGAGAAGGATCCATGTAGACTTCCCTGCCAAACATGAGGAAGTTAGGTGTAAAAACAGATCATATAGCTTATCACCAGTGACACTGTACGTGAATTATCGTGGCCCCGGTGAATTACACGTTTTTCTGAGTTGCATTTAGGGCAATCACGAGTAATGACACCTGGAGTCCGAGACTTAAAACAGAGTATACCAGGAAAATCTGGGCAATTACGGTACGTATGACCACTTTATTTCCGGACGGGTGTTGTGTCTGGTGGGCAACGGTTGATGTCGGGATGTTGTATATCGCCGCCTTACAACGAAAACCAATTAAATCGAAATTTTGACAAAAATTACTTATGAATGCCAAAGTACTCAAAATTTTGTGTTCTTTCGTCTACGAAAACCCATTAATCGCTAAGTCTTATAATTTCGCTACTAGCTAATAATATAACCAATTATTTCAAGCATTTGCGATTATTGCAAGGTTTGTTTTCAAATACAAAACATTAAGCAGATTATGTGACAATTATTGAAAATTACATTACAAAGCAATAACTTTTTTAAATCTCAATAGACATGTTTAAATGGAACATTTATCAATGTACTGATGCTATGAAGTAATAATAACAATATAATACTACAAAGGCAATTTTCAACCCCATAAACTTTGTAATCGCGATATCTACGTTTGCACTTTTAATGATTTAATTGGATTTCGTTGTAGGGCGGCGATATACAT
This sequence comes from Dryobota labecula, assembly GCA_947523025.1. Taxonomy (NCBI): domain Eukaryota; kingdom Metazoa; phylum Arthropoda; class Insecta; order Lepidoptera; family Noctuidae; genus Dryobota; species Dryobota labecula. The sequence continues at coordinate 16,229,555 of OX383303.1, forward strand.
ATATGCTAGCCGCGCGGTAAACTCTGATTGCGCGATGCAGGATTTGTGACGTCAAATCTTTGATGCGTAGTTCGCATGTGGCGTTGTAGATGCCGCCACACACTGTTCGGTCTTTTGAGTTGATCAAAATAATGGTGCATTTGACGGTCACTCCTTTGAATTAGCTGCTGCCAGCTCTATCGCCTGCGTGGCTTTTTCTAAAATAAAAGTAGCTTATGTGACTCCTTATAACATCAGCTATATGCCAGTGAAACTCCCGTCAACGGTCTAGCCGGAACAAAAAGAGAGACAAAAATTTTAAAAATTGCTTTTTTCCATAAGAACCGTTTATACTTTCATATGCATTTAGGCTTGTTTCACACGTACCATAACGACACAACCACACCACAACCACAACACTTGGTTGGATGCTAATTATATGAAAATTAATAGTTAAATTCACACGGACCACATTTTGCCGTCATTATCGACCGCGTGTGTAATACCGACCACATCGCAGCCACGTCGTAACCACAATGCAACCACCAGCGTCACCGTGAACTAGCGGCCGGCACATTTTGTCGGTACCACAACGCAACCGCAAGAAGCCGCAGCGACACTATTCACACGTCACCACAGCTTGACCACATTTTGTCGCTGCGATGTGGTGTGGATATGGTACGTGTGAATGGGCCCGTAGTCAACATCATCATCATTTCAGCCGAAAGACGTCCACTGCTGGACATAGGCCTCCCCCAAGCACCGCCACCTCGACCGGTTTTGTGATTCCCGCATCCAGCGGATTCCTGCGGCTTTCATAAGGTCATCGGTCCATCTTGTGGGAGGGCTTCTAACGCTACGTCTTCCGGTACGCGGTCGCCACTCCAGAACCTTTCGGCCCCAACGGCCATCTGTTCTGCGCGCAATGTGCCCTGCCCATTGCCACTTAAGTTTGGCAATTCTTCGAGCTATGTCGGTTTACCCGCATTTAGTAAAAAGCTGTTATTATGACATTAAAAACACACACTTCAATTTTATTTATGGTATTCTTTTAACCGAATTAGGTAGGTTTTCATTTACATCTGTGTTAGCACATAAGTATTCACAATCAGCTTTGCCAAGATGTAAAAGTTGTAGCAGAGAAGACATCACAAAATGCGTTTGCGTGAAACATGTTCAATCGCTTCCTGAATTATCTTATGTTTTGTGATTTCCATTGTACACGTTAAGGCGCTACCCCGAGCAAAATCTCGCGATATTGCGTTTCTCAAACTACATCTAAAAGCACATTATTAATCATCGATATCCTGTCAAAAATTTGCACGTTATTATTTGTTTTTATGTGTTATAAATACACGTAAAAAAAACCTTGTAAAAAAATAATACAACTAAAACAATTGATTGCATACACCTTTTGTTAAAGGTGACATTCTATATTATTAATTTGAGGATTGCACTAATGATGAATAGATAATTTAAAAATCTAAATACGTTTTATTTTATTTCAAAAGATCGTTTTTCTTATTTTCGGCGTGCGCGGGACAGAGGACTGAGAAGGACCGAACGCCCAAGATCGTTCTAAGGAAAGCGCCTTAACAACTATTTTACGAAATCAGTAACGGAACTCAATCAACCACGTAAAGGTTAAAAGCCGTACAAAGATGGCTTCTCTGTTTCCAATACCGCATTGACCCCATAAAGTGTGCGAACCACCAAAGAACATTAAACTCTTCACCATTCACCTACCCACCGTTATGGTGGTTTCCATACCCACTAGTTATGGAACACAATCCAATGTAGAAAGGTGTGTGAGTGACGTCACGTTAAATTATATTTATATCAGTTGTTGCATTTAAAGCGATGCCCTCGTCTTTGTTTACATACAGCGTGTCTGGGCCTCAAGTCTGCTATTATAATAGTGTCAGAATGGTCTCGCCATTGTGAGTATTTGACAGTGTTTGTATGGCAAATCTGTCAAAAACTCACAATGAAGAGACCATTCTGACACTATTGTAATAGCAGACTTGAGGCCCTGGTCACCGGTGTCCGACACGTTAAGGCGAAGCAATATGATAAATTTTATCGACAAATCCACCATAATTGGCTTTTTTTTTGCATTTATTTTGGATAACATGTTAGTGCATCTAAAAAGTAAAAAAAGGTATGTTAATAGTCTACTTTTTTTTAACATTTAAAAATAATAAAACAACCACTTTTTTTTCACACTTTTTACGATTCAAGTATTTTTTTATTTTTTTTTGAGATTTAATTGGGAGTTTTTTTTATAAACCTTACTTAATTTTGTACCTGTCGAACGAAACCTGTTACTTTTATGCCTGTAGGATTTCTACATCGGTAGGTATTGCAAAATAAATGAACCCACCTGACTATGGTGGATTTTACGATAAAATTGATCATATTGCTTTGCTTTAGCCTCTCGTATGCCGTATCTAATTAGAGACGCAATTAAAAACCCATTGTGTCTCGCGTAGATCTACGTTCCGGGGAATATGAAAGGTTAAAACGGATCGGACACCGGTGACCGGACACATTGTACAAAATTATTTATCTGCAATAACATAACCAGTGGATAATGTGATGACTGGAGCAGAAAATGCAACACAGAAAATTATGGACGGCAATGCTGCCGCACTAACGAAAAATGCAATAACTCGATTTTGCCGCTTCAGAGAATTGTATTTTTGATTATTAAATTTATTATGAAGTTATAGTTATTGCATTCTTGCTTACTGAAAAACCGAGTGCCTGAAGGATCAATAAAAAGTTGCTTAGAGAGAGTTAATAGATTTCGATTCGCTGACTCCAAATATGACTCAACGGATATATAACTCAAAATCGTCCAAAATCGAGTTATTGTATTCTTCGTTAGCGCGGCAGAATGGGGGCATGGTGTTTAAGGGGGCATGGGGGGGTTTTACCATATTTACCCAGCAATACAGATAGCTGAATTTAATTCTAAGAATCATCAATAGTTTTTTATAAGGCGAACTCATCACCTTAAATTGTCGATTTAGGGTCAGCTCACACCGAGACGCGACGCAACGCGACGATACTGGAAGAGGCCATTGATTTCGCGCTGCGCCGCGCGCCGCCGCGAGACGCATCGCAACGTCGCGAAGCGCATCGTAAAATCGTTGGCAACACGACGCCTCGCTGCGCAGCGAGACGCCGCGCGGCGCAGCGGAACGTGTCTACATTTGCCACGTGCTCCCGCCCCGCCCCGTGTCCACCCGCAGTCTACCATTTGCAAGCGCATCATCGGCTGCGCCTCGCGGCGTCGCGCGGCGTGGCGCGGTGTCGCGCGGCGTCGCGCGGCTTCGTGATGCGCAGCGCCGCTCTTGCACACCGCGCGTACCGGCGGAGCACCGCTGCGTCGCGACCTGTCGCTCTACGCCGCGAGGCATCACGAGGCGCAGCGCTGCATGGTCCAACGTATTCTAAATTCTCACAATGAAATGTGTATCTTTTCGTGTAGAAAATAAAGTTATATTTTGAGTCGCTCTTTTAAAGTGTGCGCGCAACGTCGCGTCGCGTCGCGTCTCGGTGTGAGCTGACCCTTAACCGCTCAATGAGCGTGAATTACCTACCACTTCACCGGTTACATAATAATAAAAAATCGATAACTTTATGAGATTGTATGATTTACTGTGTAATCACTTCCGGTCGTCCTGAAATCAGGGACATCATTAAAGAGCACAGTGCACTTAAAGCAGCAGTCAAGCTTTTAGATGACTGGGCTTTTTAATTGTAATCGTTTTAAACTTAATTTAAACGCCATTTTTATTGAGAGACTAACTGCCCTCGGCTTCGCCCGCGTGGCTTTTTTCTAAAAGTTACTCCTTATAACAAATCATATCTGCCAGAAAAAAAAATCGGTTCAGCCGTTTTGGAGATTAAGCCGGAATAACAAGACGGACAGACAAAAAAAATTTTTTTTTTCTTATAAGTACCGTATATACCTTCATATATATTTAGTAAAAAGCTATTTTTTTTTTAACATTACAAACATACACTTCAATTGTATTTATTTGTATGGATGTATAGATTTTTTAGTCTAGCTAGGTCGGTAATATAAATTGAGTGTTGTATATCCGAATTATCTGACACTCTAGTTGAGAACTTTCAATACAGTAGCAAACTACAGAGTACACCATAACCAAGAAGCAAATAGATTAGTGGTGTTCAGTGCCGGGAGCCCCCCCCCGGAAGGCTCACCCTAGTCGTATATGGGATGCCGGTGACCCTACTGGAGGGTCACCTTGCATTAAGTAAATCTGTTGAACGCCCTAATTGAGCCAAATTTTGATATATTTTTGTCTAGCATTTTTGTTTTGTTTGCTTGAACTTTTTTAGTTGAATGTTTGTCTTTGGCTTGCTGCACGCTTTGGTGTTTACTGTTAGTGCAGCAATTGTTATATTAATAAATAAATGTATGGCGGTATGGCGTATGAGTGGGTGGAGTCGATGTGATGCTAAAAACCAAAGGTTGAAAACAATATTACATGAATCGCAACATCGCGTCGCGTGCATTGGAAGATACGTAAACGCAGGCAACAACACTAACTAAAATACCAAAACCATATTCCTATCATTTAATTACTTGATACTTAACAACCAGACGTTCAATTACCAATGAAGACGACCGTATCATGATGTGTTGCCGCTGTTCTCACGCAACACATTACAACGGAGATACAAATCTTTATGTATTCGTACGCACATCAAGATCAATTTCAAGCAAAATTATATATTGCACTTTCTATTTGAGTCCTGTTTTATAGCAGGAAATATTACGATAAACGCCATTATAGGCTGAGATAGCACGAAGTGTATTTATGCTAACAATGTTGGTATACTGAATGGCTTTGCAATCTTTCTGTACTACGTTCGGGTCATATTCCGTTGAATAGCTTCGCCTTTTTAATGAGAAAGACTCATTCGCCCAATTGTTCTGAGTGTGACAAGGTAGAGGATACCACTCATATTTTAGCGGAATGTGTCCGGAACGGGGTTGAGAGGAGCAACTATTTAATAGAAAATAATTTTAATTATAATGATGTTGGCATGTATAACAGTATCTTGGCTGCTCCCTTGTCCAGGACAGCCAAAAATTTATACAAAATTGTACACCTAGGTATTAAGCGTAGATAGACATAGAATGCCCCTATGAGGGTGACATGGTCATACTGATCAAACCCTCTATAATTAATAAAGATTAAAAAAAAAATCTTTCTGTACTGTGCTTGATTGAGTATGTCATGTATTTATACTGAAAATTCATTTTCTGTGTCCAACATAAAAATAATATAATAAATACAGGTCGTCCCACGACTTTGCCACATGGAGGGAAAGTACCTTAAATACTGTAGATAGAAAAAAAATACTGAATGAAGACTTTTTTTTAAACAATACGAACTGCATTCAAAGAATTTTAAATCATCACCAGTCTAAACCGGGCATCGAACTCGCTAAATGTAAAAAAAAAACCTGCAATTTTACTATACCGATCGAAAGCCTCAGTCATATGCATTTATTTCTTCTGAATAACATAGCATCTAAAATAAAAGGAAGATCATGAAATCATGAAGGCAGATGTGAGTGGAAACGGCGAGAGGGGACGCCCTAGGAAGACATATATAGTGTCCTAATTGGTGATGTTTTTGAGAAAGGTTAAGAGCGTAGTACTCGCAACCGGCGTGCGTATATGACCAGCTATAACTAGCCATGGGTCATTTAATAAACACCTCTTTGTCATAGGAGTCACAGACAGTCCGCTGTGCAGAGCCTGCATGGAGGACGACGAGACAGCGGCTCATGTGCTGCTAAACTGCCCGGTGGTCACCACATACAGGGCCAAGTACTTCGGTGACCCAGGTACCCTACGGGAGATTGTCAGTAACACCAAGGCGTTGCTGGCCTTCTTTGAGGAGCTAGGATGGATCGAATAATCGAATTCCCATCCATACGCAAAATACGCGCATGTCGTGGAGTTGGGGACACCAGCCCGTATTACTTATTACCTATTTTATGACCAGAAGTATGAACCTAAACGAAGCAAAAGGAGTATGAAAGCGGCGGTGGCGTTCTATAGTTTTTGTCTACCCCCATGCGAAGAGGGAGTGAATTTACGTATGTACATTTTAATTAAAATTACTGCTTTTTTTTTTTTGAAATGGCAACTCAGAGTGTAACCACGAGGGGCTCGGACTCTTTAACCGGTCTATCCTGTGGTGCCTTAAGCTCCTAACGGATTTTAAGGCCTCCAACCAGGGATAAAAACTATAAACTAAACGACTGCTGCTCGCTAAGGGCACCCCCTGTGGGGTGCGAACCTCGGCTTAGGGCAGCTGAGTCGGAGGGAGGGTGGCAAGGGACCGACGGTGGCTGGATAAAATCAGTGTTTTGATTATTATCGTGGGGGGTTTGGATTACATGCTGCTCAGCTAAAACGCGTGCTGGCGCTTCGCTTACAGTCAAGGGTCGGGGAGGATAAAATTACTGATAACTTGCAGCGTATATAAACGCACTGTAGAGTGTAGACGGTCGCTTTCTGTCTCAGTAAGATATATTGTTTAGCGAGGTAAGCACGAAATCTTGTCTAGACTCAGTTGATAGTAATTAGTGCAATCTAATTGAATGCCTCCATTTGTTGAGTAATGTAATTATTTAATGAAGAGAGCCTTATCTAACAAGATTACTTATAATTGTTATCATAAATATTCAAAAGGCTTATAATTTATAATCCCCTGTTGCCAAATGTTTGTACAATCACTTGCATTATGGTAGCAAAGTATTGTGTCAGAGTAGATCTTTTTGGAATATTTTGAATGAACAAATTAGGCTAACACTTTAAAATGTTTGTTAAAGTAATTACCCTAGTCTTTAAAAGCTTACATCAATACAACTGATGTCAGATAATTAAATTATTCACGAAATTTAATTGGCTTCTTCTATACTCTATGCTTTATCAACCAGCGAACAAGATATTTGATACTAAATTATTAAGATATCAGGGTTTCAAATACAGGTTGCAATAATATCGTAAAATGGAAGCTGTCTTTTTGAGCTACAAAACCTAAGTGATTTACACCGTAAACATAAATCTTATGTCCCACCAGTTTCCACCATGCAGCTGCGAATTCTACAGATTTTCGCTACAGTTTACAATGTATATTATTTAGAAACAATCAAATAAAAGTCATTCAAATCATTTATTTCAGAAAAGCACTATTGATCGTCAAAAAATACAAAAAAAAAAATCCCCTTCCAAAATGTAGTTACGTATGGAGTGGAATGGGCAAGAAACTCCACAGCTACTCTTTTTAAATGTTAAAAATAATTTGTATACATTAATTATATAATTATATGTGAACACGATGTACATAGAACAAAATTAATATACCACAATAGGTAAAAATAATGAAAAGTGAACGAATGACAGATAAATTAATTATGTGATAGGTACATCGTATCGTCGATTCGTTTCAGCCGAAAGACGTCCACTGCTGGACATAGGCCTCCCCCAAAATGACGGGAATTCGCCATATTCGCCACGCTTGACAGGCGGGTTGGCGATCGCAGTATGGTGTTAAAAATGCATATAGAACGCTGCTGCACATTCTCTAGTAGGTAAGTTCGTTAGTCACCTTTTACGACACCCACTACGACCCATATTTACAAACATTGTAAAAGTAGATGATATTCCTAAAATTTTAACAAGTAATAAGTCAGTTGTGAGTTAAAGTAATCACAGAACGTAAAATTAATGTCATAAAAACATTGATGTATAAAAAAAGGAATAAAAATAATAAAATTTTCAATTAAATCAGCAACCAGCTTGATTTTTTTGACTCTAAATTGTCCTATGGAGCAGGACCAGCATGTTTCCAAGCATTAAATAAATCCTAACATCGCAATTAAAAAAAGTGATTTTTTCACACTAACTAAATAGCAGTGATGGGGCGACTACGGGTTTTGTCAATCTTTGATTAGTGACTTAACTATTGGATAAATTTTCAATTTGTGTATGCAGACTGGGAGAGTCATTAGATATACGAAGTTTAAACTCAAACTCAAAGCATTTATTTCAAATAAACCAATTACAGGCAGTTTTGAATTGTCAAGGGATCGGTCAGTCAGAAAGATGAAGCTAGTTGCCCATTCCAAAGCGTAGTAGGTTCCTATGGAGAAGAACGGACAAGAAACTCCACGGACACTCTTTTAAAACAAAATATTGTTACAACATATGGGTTACATCATTCATGTTGATGTTATACATGTGAGAACAATGTAGAAAGACGTGCACGTTAGAAAAATAAATCAAATAAGCCGTGGCAAATTAATTTACTATCGTCTCCTCCTAGTATTAATAATTTAGGTGCTAAAGTTTTTCTAAGACTGTCTGAGCTGCTACTGCAGGTTTTAAATAACATGCATTAAATTATCACATCGACAAATTAATATTAACGAGTCAATTCACAAATATGAGTAAAACATGAATTCATATCTAAAATCCATTGTATCTACGACACGTAAATACTGCTACATCATCCCAATGATGAATCTTCACAACATTAAATCCTATTCATTAATTTGCATAATTCTCTTCAGTAAGTTACATCTATTAATCATTGGGGGAAGATCCAAGTTTGATAATAATTTAAACTGGATTTAAACTTACGTAATGCTGACATGATCATTAAATGCATTAATCTCAATTACTATTTTAGATTTGTTTACATTACAATGATTTAGTGACTGATGCACCGTTCAAACTGAATCAGCCACTTGTTATCTTTATTGATGGTTCTGTCATTTCCATACATCAAGTTGACGTTAGTGGCAATGTCATTTATGTCATTACTTTAACATAATATTGAGCGATGGATGCATGGAATTAATATGTATTACAAATGGATGTTATGGATGACAGGAAAGTCATGTGATTTGTGTAATTAGATTTATACCGATAGCTTGATGTTTCGATGGATGACAGAAAATTGACTATTTGGATAGACTCAACAATGGAAACACGATGTTAGATAGTCTTGTAAATATGTACCTACAAGGACCAATAATGTTAGACAAGGAGTTAATGTTGTTAAGGGTTAATGTTGGTCAATTTCTGACTACTTCCGGAAAATCGCTGAGTTATAGGCAGAATCTTTGACTGATCAGATTCTGACTATCGAAATTAAAAACATGAGTCAATTTTCCGTCAACTATCTGAAAATATTATAGGTCTCTGAAACTATTCAAGCAAAAACCACACAGCACATCCGATAAGAACAGAAAAAAAAAAATATCGCAACCATATGACATAAAAAAAAGTATGTAACTTATTGCCAGATTGCAATCACACATCACCAAATCAAAGTTCAACCTCAAAACTATAATTACAAAGCATTGTTACAAGATCAGGAAGCGTCAACCGACACCGGTACGGTACGGGGCTAAGCACAGGAGTAGGAGAGCGTTCGGGTGTGTGACGTGCGCATGCGCATTGGCGGTTAAGCGCGCGCGCCGGCCACTACGCGCCACTCTCGATCTCTAGCGATAGCGGTGAAAACAGTACACGTGTGAGTGTCCCCTCTTTTATAAGGATTTGCACTTACCGAAGAGTTACATCCCTATTGATAAAGGTAGGTGATGATAATTACTTTTTAATATTATATAAGTGTGCGGGAAACTTTTTTGGAAGTAATGACACGGTTACGTGAAAATTTTGAGACTTGCATCTATCGATTTTATCCTGCAACGTCACATTGGTAGGCAAAGGCCTCTCTTTATGGACCTAACACCTTAAGGAATTTAATTATATTAGTGCAATTGATGTTCTGATTTGAGTGAATTAAGAAATTTGAATTGAGGACAGCTTTTACGGAAATAATAATTAATATGGGACGTCTACACTAGACTTGCTAAAAACTATATATTCATATTTCTTCATGATAATAACAATAGCATGTATAATATCATCAATATAAAGTTTAAGTTATACGCGCAATTACTTAACACTAATTTAATTGATCTAAACTACTTAATCCTAATTGTAAAGTGTTCATTACAACATTAACATCTGATAATGAAAGTAAAAGATATTTCATTACAAGGAAAACCGTTCGAATACGACATTGTCTTAACTTAATGACATAAAGTCTTTATAGGAAGTTTATATCATATAATTATTATAGTAACTTTATGATCTTGCTCGTATAATAACCCCCTTATTTTATGGTTAACGTCTAATAACTATAGTTTTCTCAATTTCAAAGATAAGAGGAGTAATTACTGGCTTAAAATTAAGAATTTGATAGAAAGGTAAGATAGTGAGATGAAACTAGCATTCTGTAACATAATAATATACTCATTATAGAGGCGGCTTCAGTTTCATGAAAGTGGCTCAAATAATTAGTTTATAAGTTAGGTACTTACCATGTTAAATTAATAAATAAAATAAAATAAATAATTAGCAGCCGTTTTGAATATTACCGGTAATTTTGGTTGCAAATAACCTCTCCTCGCTCTTACCCTCTGTCCTGCATAGGGTAACAGCATTATGCTGAGCGATGATCACTTTGCCTGAATGTAACACATATTTTCCAACAACTTGTTCCTTTATGTGTTTTTTTCTTTACATTATGTTTTACCGCAAATAAAAGTATTTTGTTTCTTTCTATTTGGATCTATGATCGATTTCGTTCACATCGATCAACTTATGTTGATCGAACTCGCAGTCTCTTGATCTCTAGGCTGTGTCCTAAAAGTTGGGCAATTAAAATTCACTTCATCATGCAAGGTCCTGTACTGTCATAGAATTCTATTTGGATCTATGATCGATTTCGTTCACATCGATCAACTTGTGTTGATCGAACTCGCAGTCTCTTGATCTCTAGGCTGTGTTAAAATTAAAATTCACTTCATCATGCAAGGTCCTGTACTGTCATAGAATTATATGGTTTTCTATTGAGATTTCCTTAAAATAAATGCTCGTGAAGTATTAAAATTAAAATCAAAAGTCATTTATTCAAATTAGGCTGAGAATCAGCACTTTTCGAACGTCAAATTACATAAGACAGTCCCCCAAAACACCACTTCCTAGTGCTTTAGATGGGAAAAAGATGTGGCGCAACAAACTCCCAAGCAGCACATCTGTCTGTTCAATTAGATAAACTTGATTCTATACAATAGTAGGTGCGCAAAGTAATTAACATTACGAGACACAGAACAGTAAATTTAATTATTTGCCATAAGTCAGCTAGCACACGCCAATATACTTGTACCAGCAAATATAGTGAAAAACTAATATTAGCTAGATGGATTGGTAAAACAAGGACATAGGGACCATTCGGAACAAATAGATAGGTTGGCATGCTTTTTTGGTAAACTTGAGACTCGAGATGCGGATACATTCCACCAGATTTTATAACAAGTCTTTTACAGTTCAAGCAGTACGGTTATGGAATGCCTTGCCCGTGTTGATACGTGGCGTACTCAATCTTTGTCCACTTTTAAAACGCTTCCTCTCTCCTTATTTGTTTTTTTGATATGGCAACTCAGAGAGTAACCACGAGGGGCTCGGACTTTTTAACCGAACTATCCTTTGGTGCCTTTAGCTCCTAACGGATTTTAAGGCCTCCAGCCAGGGGCATACTTAAAGCTAAATAGTTTCCGTCTGCTCGCTAAGGGCACCCTCTGCGGGGTACGAACTTCGGCTTAGGGCAGAGTCGGAGGCCCCTCCTCCGACTCTGCCCTAAGCCGAAGTTCAGGAGGGTGGCAAGAGACCGTCGGTGGCTGGATAAAATCATTGTTTTGATTATTATCATGGGGAATTTGGACTAAATGCTGCTCAGCTAAAACGCGTGCTAGCGCTTCGTTTGAAAGCAAGGGTCGGGGAGGACTGATTAGTCGAGGATTTCGCGTTGGGCCTCGGCGGCGAGGTCGGAATGACGATCTTGTAGTGTGTACTCTTTTGCGAACTGTACTAGTAGACCTATGACTCTCCTGGAGGAGAGTGTTGGGGTCGTCTGGGTCGGTCAGTGCATGCCCCGTAGACGGCGGGTCCTGCTAATAATAGAGGGAGTGTAATTGGCGGCGTTTACAACCAGAGGGTTGCGGTGTGTGGCGGCAGAATAAAAGAAGCGCTTTGAAGCGCGTTTTATGAATTGGGCTATGGTAGGGATTTTAAGCTCCAGGTGGAGGTTAGTGTTCCGAACGAACCAGGGGGCTCCCGTGATCTTACGGAGGAATCGATTTTGGAGGGTCTGCATCTTATGGATGATATAGGGTTTGGCGTGGGCAAAGACTGGACTCGCATAGGTCATGATGGGGCGGATGCAAGCTGTGTAAATGCGCAATTTGCACCTAAGTGACAACTTGCTTTTAACATTTAGGACGGAGTGGAGTCTATAGAGAGCGAAAGCGGCGCGCGAGCGCACCGTCTTTACATGCTTCGCAAAAGAGAGATGATGGTCGAGGGTCACACCTAGGTATTTGGCTTGCTTCTCCCAAGGGATAGGCTTGCCTAACATGGTGATCGGTCGGTTTTGGGGAGGGCGGTGACGCGGCTGTGAGAAGAGAACCGCTTGGCTTTTATCGGGACTGACCTCGATACGCCATTTTTTGAACCACTTAACGAGCTGGTTGGCGGAGGTTTGGAGGATTTTAGTGATATAATTTGGGGATCTCCCTCTGTAATAGATGGCCGTATCGTCTGCACACAGAGCCAACTTTGCCAATCTATTCTTGGGGATGTCGCTGGTGTACAGCGTGAAGGCAAGGGGAGATATCACAGAGCCCTGAGGGACTCCTGCGCGTATGGGATGGGGCTCTCCTTAAACATCATCAATACATATTATAGTTCCTTGCTCTTGTTTAATGTTTATTACTGTATATATATATTTATATAGATAAGTATATGCTATATGTATGTACGTATTTATTGTATGTATAAATGGGGTACACCACTCACTACCTGGTCTGCAGTATTGTCTCTCCTTCTCCCTATAATCCATCCAAACTTCGATCAATAATTATTGATAAAAGCATCCAAAAGTTGTCTGTAAAAGATCGCTTTTGGTGATAAAACCACCCATTTTACCCTATGTAAAGCTTCTGCATTTATATCTGTATTATGATGTACACTCAGACCAAATAAAAAACAAAGACAGAGCGCTGCGAACAATACAGTGAAGCATGCCAAAACTACACCTCCGCGCTGTGCGTACACGCTCACGCGCACACATTTACAACCATTTACAATCAAACTACGCCTCACTAAGTGCACACATGTTTACGAAACCAGCCTCACGTCACTGTTGACAGCGCTCTGTCTTGGTTTTTTATTTGGTCTGAGGGTGTACATAATAAAGAGTATTCAATCTATCTATTTATTTTCTGGGAATTCCTTATTTCTGATGGAGTGTTAACTTCCTCTAGGAGTCCATTTCCATCTTAAATTCTGAGATCCATGTTGCTGATCCGAAGCAACCCAAAGTCAAGACAGTTACGACTACCTTATAAAGGTGACTCGCATGTACGATATTATGGACTAATTTTGTACTGAAAATAATTTAAAGCGACAAGCTATAATTTAGCACTTATTACTCAATATAATGACGACTGACTGATATATATGACATTAATAACATGATGGTCACTTACAACTCGCAACAATACAATGTTTGACATTTACAATCACTTAATGCCAGTTTCCATGATTTTCATTATTTTTTATTAGGTAAGCTTCAAATTGTATTATTTCAATTTTTTATAACTAGCTATATTATATAGCAGCTTTCTTAGCAGTTTTTAAACAGACTCTGGACTCGGGTTGACCGAAGCAAGCAAGGAAAACCAATTCAGGTTGAGGTTTATAGACGACTCCGCCTTGGAGTGTAAATGTGGTGCTGTTCCACAAACGATGAGACACTTAATATCGTGTCCTGCGTGTCCTATCTGCACGTTATAGGAACACGTACCCAAATTCTGGGTCGAGTCCACGTAGATCCATCGTGTCATCGACACGCTAAGGAGAACAGAAGAAAAACATATGCAGTTCTAGCTGACGATTGAATGGTCCTTTTACACTGTTACATGTAGGGGCGTAAGGACCAAGTCGAATACATATGTGAGTACGTCGTTTCAATAAAGCTACCGTTTACTGGGTACGTCTTTCATTGACTTGAATGTGCCCTGGCTACTGAGAGTACGTCATGCTCACTCTAATGTCTCGCTGATGGTGGCGCATGTGTTGGCTCATTTAGCTCCCTTCAAAATGGTTGAGCTGAATGGTGCTAATCCATGCGTCATGTTCGTGAACGGGCACCGTCAGTAGGGACTGGTCATCTATCTGATCATCATCTATTTGTTACGGACGCTTTTAAAGTTCTGCGTCGTTCTCACATGCATAATTTCAACTTGAATAATGTTACTAATACTTTGTAAACATACTTTGATTTAAAAGAGTGTCCGTGTAGTTTCTTGCCCGTTCTTCTCCACAGGGACCTACTACACTTTGGGATGGGCAACTAGCTTCATCTTTCTGACTGATCGATCCCTTGACAATTCAAAATTGCCTATAATTCGTTTATTTGAGATAAATGCTTTTGAGTTTGAGTTTGGATGTTTCTATGGTTCTGCAATGCTTTTCATAAAATTTATCTCATACTCGTTAGTTATACGAGTATCAACTACATTTTAAAACTTCATGAGTGAAAACTATAAATTCCCGATCCAGTTATGCTTATGGAATCAAATCTAGTTTTGAATCGGTTATTAACTTATTTATTATGTATATTTATATAACATTATAACTATTATACATACTGTTCTTTAGGAGTAACTATTATTAGTCGACTTTTATAACCTTAGCGAGCTTACTTGAATATCGACATTTAGTTGCTTATATTTCATAGGGTTTCAGTTATATGAGAAGAGCTAAATGTCTTAGTGTAATCAAATCGGTATATAAAACACTTCAATTATTATTAGTTTCTTTCGTAACTTTACCAAATAACATTTATCTAAGAGTTTACGTCTTCGAAGTCATCGAAAGTATAGAAAGCTACCAACAGCTGATCTTTGCGTACGCGCTGCTATAGACTATAAAGATTATTTAGTAGGAGTAATTCTCAAATTCGTCTCGGTGAATCACACTATATAACGGCACGCCAATTAGTGTTGTCAAAATCGTAGAAATATCGTCTACCCGCGCGATGACGTCGCTGCTTTCCTTTTATACGCCTAGCACGTCTTGTTAAGTTAGAATCATTTTAACGTTTATGAGAAAAGAATGTTGCTATCCACTTGTGACATACACATAAATGTCTTATATTTTATTTATTTACTATTTACCCAATATAACAATGTACCTACTCAAGGATGCATATCCGGTACGGCTCTAATAATCCTTCCATGTCCTATGGGCCCGTCTTCCCTACTATTATCGTGCCCCCTGGTCTACTCCTGGACATATAATGGTCACTGTAGCACCATAAAACATGAGGCTCCAGGGGCTAATGCGAATCTTTGGGTTCATTCGAGTAATCGAATCTGGTTTAACCACGCTGGTGTCAGTGCATTTCATTCATTCATTCATATTTATCCAATATTGTTTGAAGTCATAATTTCCACTCTCAGAGACCTCACCCAACAACCAATAAGACACCATCACGAACAAAAATGAAATGTTTTTAGACTGTACTATTTTGACTGACAGAGTCCAAATTTATACCTGTCTATTAACGTGGACATTAATTAACAAGTCCCAAGTAAAGACTCAGCACTGGCACAAATTACACAGAGGACAATAAGTCAAGTGTCACCCTATCTATGGAATTCCGACAAAGAGCACTTGTATAGATATCCAATCACAGAGAGACGCTTTTGAATATCTTTAATGCTTGCCCCACCGGTGCATATTTTAACAAGTTTGTACGGGCCACCGGGACTTTAAACAGCATCTTCCTCGGCCCTTTCCGCAGCCTACTCTTTGGAACGAGCAATCCCAAAGATTACAGTATTTGCGGATTATTCAACATACCACGAAAAACCATGAAAACATTTTTGTTTTTTATATACATATATAAATGGCATCTCGCAGTTCAACCTAGGAAGTTGTCTACTGCTTATTAAGGCCTCCAGCCAGGGCATAAAAGTTAAAAACTAAGCAACTACGCTAAGGGCAACCCCCCGCGGGGGTACGGATCTCGGGTTAGAGCGTCGCTGGCGGAGGACAGCAAGGGACGGGCTGGATCGGATTATGATTATTTAGGGACTAATTTAAAGCTACAGGCTCAGCGGCACGGGCTGGCTCGAACAAGGGTAGAGGCGGGACTAGTGCTAAATTGCGCCTTTTCTCCAACTTATAGTAACCAACCATCCCTATTACAAAGAGGGTTGGATAAATAAGTGGATAGAATGGGTAGACGCCAAACATAATATTTTCGTTCCAGCAAGGGCTTATAAACTGAGGAGCTCGTGGCTAAATAATAACAGCCGCATTAGTCGATCAAAGGTTAAGCTACGCTTACCGTGGTCGGTTCGCGGATGGGTGACCACCCGTTACGTATAGAGACCCCTCCGCGCCTCGGAAATAACGTTAAGCCGTTGGTCCCGGCTGTCAGCGGAGATCTTTGACAGTTGTTACGAGTATTCAGAAGCCCAAAAGTCTGACAACCAGTCCTTCCAAGGGATATCATGTTACCCAGTAACTGGGTTGTGGAGGTCAGATAGGCAGTCGCTCCATGTAAAATACTGGTTTCTGTGCTTCCCGCATCTAGCGGATTCCTGCGGCTTTTTCAAGATCATCGGTCTACCTTGTGGGAGGCTTTCCCACGCTACGTCTTCCGGTACGCGGTCGCCACTCCAGAACCTTTCGGCCCCAACGGCCATCTTTTCTGCGAAAATGCTGGTATTCAGCATTCGGTTAGAATGGAAGTCGACCCCAACATAGTTGGGGGCAAGGCAGAGTTGGGGGAGGCAATTTGGTGTCTCGTGGACATCATAATGGCATGGTGAAAAGATTTGCGATCATAGTTAGGCGCTGCAAGTCCTCATAAAATGCCAATTACATTACTTTCTCTCAGGTATAGCGATTCACGCTTTTGAGTGGCCTACGCCTTACGGCGGAGCCATGGTCTTGACACCAAAGTGTTACATCATGATTCGACACTCACGTAAACGTAATTCCTCAATTTTTGTTACTACGTAATTCCAACTGATCAAACCAAATGACCGCATTTAGGCTATTTTATCTACTTTATGTGTTTACAACCCACAGATTTAATTTTCAAACAATCTCTAAAAAACGACGCACAAGTACCAGGTGGTGTTCATAAATTAATCATGGTATATCTAACTGCGCCCATACGTACAGTATAACTTCTCAATTCGTTAAATTATTCAGTAGGGTCATGGAGATCAGGAAGTTCAACAGCAAAGACATGTGACATCCACCAAACCTCACTGGATCCACGTGATGGATTATGGCCCACTCTCTTTCAAACAGAGGACTGTGACCCGGCAGTGGGAAAGTTAATGGCAGATTAAGGCTCCTCAAACAGGCGCGACATGCGACACGACACAAAGGGACCGCTTGTCGCGCGATACATCGTGCCTTTGTGTCGTGTCGCGTGTCGCGCCTGTTTTGCCTTTATGCTTATGCTCGGAAACTTGGACAGCAAAACAACTTTTATAGACTATTCGTACAAGCCTAAAAAGTCGTTACAAAGAAAGCAAGAAAGAAAAGTATTAATTGGGACCACAGGAAGATCACAAATTAAACTAAACACACTCAATGAAACATAAAAATAAATAAAAAGAAGTATTACGTAAATATAAATAAAAAGTCCTGTATCAGGCCAAAGGGCTCCTATCTAAGCATGATGTTGCGACAAGGAAAGGAAGGGGAAGTCATGTCTATGACACTGTATGCGACCAATTGGCAAACTGTTTCAACCAGTTATTCTGCACCATTGCGTCTTACAATGTTGCTTAAGTAGTACCGTTAGCTCCTTTATATAACACTATTATTAGGGTATTTTTATCTTGTAGACTGGGACCTGGGGACTTATTGTCACATTGGGCACAATTCTATTTAAGCTTCGAATTGGTTAAGTTGGTAAGTTCTCTTGCCCTTATCCCAATTTATTTGAGCTCAGAACGGTATAGCGAATCACTCTTCGCCGATGGTGCGATTCGCCGAAATCACTATTAGTCGACGGTTGATTCCTCGAATAAATCCATCGCCGATAGAACTATTCGCCGAAAACACCGTTCATCGACGGTCGCTTTAGCTACAACACCCTTTACCGTTGGAACGGGTCGCCCAAATACTTATGTAAATTTATAATAAACTAGCTTTTGCCCGCGGCTCCGCCCGCGTAGATGTCGGTTATCGCGTAAAAAAGTAGCCTATGTCCGTCTCCATATCCCAGGCTATATCTCTGCCAAATTTCATGACGATCGGTTCAGCGGTTTAGGCGTGAAAAGGTAACACAAAAACAGACAAACAGACAGACAGACAGAGTTACTTTCACATTTATAATATTAGTATGGATTTAACACTATGGTTTTTACAAATAATTATTCAGATTGACCGTCAGATCGAAACAGTACAAATAAAAAAAAACAATTTCACTTAAATTCCACTTAGAGGGGATCTGGCGCTCGGCGGCCGCTGCCACAGCATGCTCCCTACGGTCACTCGCGTTCTCGCTTTAATTTAAATGATTCACCAACAATAGAGGGTATCTGGTAAACTATATATAATATAATTTAAATTATTTCTGTTTGAAGTATTTCGGCGACCCATTCCATCAGTAAAAGGTGTTGTAGCTGAAGCGACCATCGATGAATGGTATTTTCGGCGAATAGTTCTATCGGCGATGGATTTATTCGTGGAATCAACCGTCGACTAAGAGTGATTTCGACGAACCGTACCATCGGCGAAGAGTGATTCGCTATACCGTTGGCAGCCGAATTTATTAGGGGTCGGCGCAATATGTCTTTTTCAGCCATACTTCTCTATTTGTCGTCATCTCGGTTGTCACTCCCATTCTAGCTCTATCATCTTTACCACACTGTCTATCCATCGCTTCTTTGGTCTACGTGACTGGAGACTAAGTAATTATTTCTAAAGGATGAGCAGCAGCGTCCCCATGTCAGGTAACTACAATTTAACTGTCCAATCACTCTGCTAACCGAGGCGATTGTTGCGATTATAGCCATATTCTCATAACAATTCCTAATCGTACATTACAGGTTCGTATTCAGCAATGTGGTTCTTGTTCCGTGTGGTGCTAGATGTAAAGAATAGCACTACTCCATTTCCTCCCGTGGGTGTTGTAAAAGGCGACTAAGGGACTTACTAGAGAATGGGCAGCAGCGTTCTTTATGAATTTTTAACTCCATAATGCGATCGCCAACCCGCATGCCAAGCGTGGCGATTATGGCAAAACCCCCAATTAGGGGAGGCATATGTCCAGCAGTGGACGTCTTTCTGCTGAAATGATGATGATGATGAATGATTCACTAATGTACCTTCGTGTAGGTACTATTAGGTCTAATTCTGATAACAATTTGATAAAAAATTATAAACAATACTAAAGTAACTGTCTATAAAAAACTTAGATAATTGCTAATGTAACTGGGAAGTCTAAACATAGTGGATTTTCTATGAGTACCTACACAATAAGTCCAAAATATCTGCTCAGCTCAAGACTAGATGCACTAGACCCGATGTGTTTTAAAGTCTAGAAATTAATTTTAATATTCAAAAGTATTATAAATTTATATATTACTAGCTTCTGTCCACGACTTCGTCCGCGTGAAATTTTTGTTCCCCGTTCCCGAATCCGCTCTCGAGATATCATCTAAAAGCCCGTTCTATACAAAATCTATGAGAAAGTGAATTTTCTACATCTTTTTGTTTTAGTGAATTTTTCACATGTTTTAATAGTTATTCAGCTATTCGGGGCGGAAACCAGGGCTTGTTACCGTTACCAAATAACAAAATAATAACCGTTACGTAACGTTAAATTTCAATGTTATATCTACTAACGTTACAAAAATTTCACGTTACTTGATAACATTACCAGTAATATAACGTTAATTAACATTAACAAAAATACGATAACTAACGTTAATTTAGCTACGTTGCCGTTCTGTGGGTTAGAATCAGGCAGATTCAGGCAACGTTTTAATCGGCACAGCATCAGAGAGGCTCGAGGGCGGGCTCCCGCCACGCCGCACGCCTGAGGCCCCACTACTTACATCTCACCCGTTCAAAATAACGATAAAATTAATAGTCGCTTAAATAACGTTAAATCGATTACCGTTATTTTAATAATAACGTTAACTCTGTCAATACAATGTAACGTTATGAAAATTTACCGGTATTTAAAGCCCTGGCGGAGACAAATCCAACAAATTCAAGATCATAAAAATAGGTTCAGCCGTTATTGAGTTATAAATGGTGTAAATAACCCGACTTTGTTTTATATATTAAGATATTAATTTGTATATTATTCATTTATACAAAAAAACTATAAAAAAAGTTTGGCGTAAATAAGTATCTATGATAAAGAGGTAAAGACTTAATCGGATTACAATATCTTACCACCTGCATTATTTAGCATTTCATTAGAAATACATAATAGTGTTAAAGTCAAGTGTAATTTATACAAATAAATAAAATTAAAGTGTCTGTTTGTGATGTCAAATAACATCATTTTACTAAACGCATATGAAAGTATATATACGATACTTAAAACAAAAAAGATTTTTTTTTTATATATATATATATATATAATAAGTAGGTATTCATATATTATTGTAATTTGTATGTATGTCTATTATAAGTTTATAACATATTTATGTACTTGTGTATCTATTTTATTTGTTTTTTTTTATTATCTCCTCATAAATAGATCACCTGCCATCTTATCTCTTCACTACTCACTACTACTTATTGTGTATGAGAAGTTTAAATAAATAAATAAATAATAAAATATTAATCCTTATCAAAATAAACTATTTTGTTGGACAGCATAGAGATAAAATTTGCTCTTAACAGTATGTCAAATTGGTTGTATAGTTTCGGAGGGCTTACTCCACAAATCCCCCCTGAAAAATCCCCCTTAGGAGGAAAAGTGGAATATATAAAAAACAGTCTAGAATTCACCCCTACTTATTTCACTAATCCCCCAGAGAATCCCCCTCAGTGGGGAAAAAATCCAAGATAAGAATGCTTGGAAACATGCTGGTCCTGCTCCATAGGACAATTTAGAGTCTAGACAAAATCAAACTGGTTGCTAATTTAACTGTCATAATTTTTATGATATTAATTTTATTTTCTGTGATTAATATTTTAACTCACACACTGACTTATTATATGTTGTTTTTATTTTTTATTTTTTTGGGAAATCATATACAATGTTTGTAAATATGTGAGCACCATGTACCTATCGCATTTATTAATTTTTCTGTTATTACTTCACTTTTCATTCTTTTTACCAATTGTGGTAAGTAATTTTGATGATTTTTTTTATTTTTTTTTATTTTTTTATTCTAGGTACATAGTCTTCACCTATAAATATTAATTAATGTATACAAACTATTGTTAACGTTTTAAAAGAGTAAGTATGGAGTTTCTTGCCCATTCTTCTCCATACATAACTACATTTTGGAAGGCGCAACTAGAATCAATTAACTATTCATGTAATTTTTGACGTTCAAAAGTGCATCTTCGTGCCTATTTGAAATAAATTATTTGACTTTGACTTTGACTTTGAAAACTGAATCCTAATGTAAAAAAATCACTTTACGATAAGTTGGTAGGGAATTTCTATAAGGCAAACTACGTTGCTCATTAAATTACACCAAAAACTAACTTCAAAAAATACAAAATTATTCAATCGAACTCAACGATTAAAACAATACCTTAACATAGACACGCCTTTTTTTGGGGGTGGGGGGGAAATTATCAAATAACTTCTCCCGCTCTAGGCGGAGCGGGGAGAACGTGTCAGACTTTTACTGACTAAAACCCACCCGTGTTCCTTTAATTGCCTGTCTGCCAGGGCCACGGTGTCCCGTTCGGGCAACCCTGGCAGAATCCCCTGAACTACAAACATTGACACGCCTAAATGTTGAATATTCAGTTTTATCAACAGATACCCGATTTATACAATAAGTATACTAAAAGCCTATATCGTATATATGTATTTACATAAATAGCCAAGCCCGTGAAACCTAGTTTATAACGAGATCATTATTGCTAAACTCTATTAATATGTTTCACTTACATAATATATTGTATTATGTATTATTTTCCAGTGACCCCCAAACTAGACAGATTATTTATTGAAGTTAAAGGAATTAAACATACAAAACTCAGTATGGTGACAGATCAGAAGCTTGTTTTACAACTTGGGGAACGGTATTTTTTTTTCGTCATAGGTCGAAAACTATGCGGCCTAAATTTTTTTTTTTTTTTGAGAGTATGCAAATAGCGCTATTTCATATCATACCCCCCACATGCATCAGTAGTAGCCGCATTTCGAGTTTTTAAGAAACCCGTTCAGTCGCTGTTGCAAAAAGAAAAAAATCTTTCTTATTTGCAAAATAGTTGGGCAAACGTCACGACAAATTGATAGCATCAGTAGTTCTTGAGATATCCATCTGTGACAGACAGACGGAGAGACGGAGCCACACACTCACACCATAAGAGTTCCTTTTTACCATTTTGGTACGGAACCCTAAAAAAGATATTGAACTAAAAATAAAATCAGTGAATCCATATTTTGGTGACCTAAGATTGTTATGAATATATGAATAAAATATTCATATATTTGATTGAATATTAATTAAATGATTGATAGTAGGCACCATACAGGCATCTACGATTGAATGCAAAAGTAGGTTATTAGATATAAATACAATTACGTAGTCAAATTCATAAGAAATCGGTTAATCTCTTATGGCGCAACTTGCAAGAAGCCTATGTCCAGCTGTGGACAGTGTAGCAGTGATTTTATAGGTCTTTATTAAGAGGCTACCGAACGCACAGTGGCGCCCTCATCGTTTGTTTGGTGATTTATTTTATTTTAGAATGAAAATGCAGAAAATAAGCTCGTCAAGTTGTGCTTCACAAGACTATACGTTATTATTACTACAAACAGTAGTTTTAAATTGTTATGTTTTATTGTAATCATTAAAACGGAAAATAGTGGCCACTAAACTCCGTTTCACCGAAATAACGATGAGGGCGCCACTGTGCACTCGGCGCAGTCTTAACAGAAAGGTGTGTACAAGTTAACAAGTTAACAAAAGTGTACAATTTTTAGTGTGACTACCAATTTAATAGATACCTACATATTATATTATAATACTGGCTGTTAGTGTATGTGAGTTTAAATTTTTGTAAACGCACCCACAATACAGGAGTAATTCCTAGAGTGGGACAACGTTAAAAAAAAAACTATTTTTATGCAGGGTTTGCAGACCCACACATTTTAAACCATTTAGAAATTATCAAATAAACAACGTAAAGTGAACAATTGGTTAAACATATGTTTAGGAATTTATTCATATATATTATATATTAAGTTAATGTTCAAATTAGTGAGTTAACGTCAATTGATACTAGAGCGGAGTCAAAGCACATCGAAGCGTCAATCTGAAACAACTATTGACACACAGGCACCGTTAAAATTCAGGGGCGAAGCAGTATTCACTGCAAACCACGCTCTGCTATCATGTTAATTTGGTTTGATGTAATAAAGACCATCTGCTTTAAATGCGGTGAAAGTTATTCCATCTTTTGGATTGTTGTACAGTCTCTAAAGGAATTCGAGAACTTCAGAGTCGCTATAGAATCGTGTGACACTCTTCCTAAGCCAGAGGAGCTTCAAACTAAAATAATAGAAGAATGTGAAGCACATCATAGCCAAAACATGACTAATAACGACCAACCTGAATCTTCTTTTCAAGAAGAAGCCACGTGTTATACACGTCCTGTAAAACTGGCGCACAACCCATAGCAAATTCACCCTTATCTCCACAACACATATTTCTTCTAAGATTAAAAAAAACGAGCGAATTCGCGCGCATTGTGTGGAATGCGCGCGTCTGCGAGCGACCAGCACCAGTATGAATCGAAGCTTCACTGACGGGGTCCGTTAGGGTCAATTTATATTAGCGCAGAGTCGAAGCGCAGCGAAGCGTCAATCTAAAGGATAACACAGCAAATTCACCCTTATCTCTACAACGTAACGTGCGCGCACCAATCAGCGTTGGTTGCGCTCCGACGCGCGAATTATGTCGAATGCGCGCGAATTCGCGCGTCTTTTTTCTATCCTAGAAGAAATATAATATGTTGTGGAGGTAAGGGTGAATTTGCTATGTTAAGTTTCAGATTGACGCTTCGATGTGCTTCGACTCTGCTCTAGTATAAATTGACGCCTAGGACCGGTGCCTGCCATGGTTGCGGGTTTTTCCAAAAGGGATACCTCGGCCCTGGCACACAGGCAACTGAAGGAACACGGGTGGGTTTTAGTCAGTAACGGTCTGACACGCCCTCCCGCTCCGCCCACAGCGGGAGAAGTTATTTAATAATTTCCAATTCAAAAAAAAAAAAAAAAGTTGACAGCAATCACGCTGGACAGGTGGTGATGCGCACTCTGTACCGCGGATCATTAAACTCACTGGCAAAATTCGTGTAAATCTTAGTTTGTTGTCTAATATTAAATCACATAATTTAACTGCGGTGAAGGAAAAGAATGCAAAAAATATAAATTTGATAAATTACGCTTTTAAATCTTGAAGCAAAATACTCATAAATATTATCGACAAAAAGAAGCGCCTTAATGTTGACAAAGAACCAACGCATGCAATAAATATCTTAATTAGCTACCTGGATTTTTAGACAGTCTTCAATGGTGGCAAAAATGAATGATGTATTGTACAAATAATATAGCGCTACTGCTGAGCATGAGGTCCTGCATTCGATTCCCGGGTCGGGCAAAGTGTTATTGGGTTTTTCCATTAGGAATTTCTCAGTAGCAGCCTGGAGTCTGCATTTCTGCCCGGTTGATGGCAATAGGCTCGCCCCCTACTACCTGGGACTTAAATATAACTGGCGAAATGTGGGTGTTCCTACTATGGGTACACCTCTGCTTAACCGTTCGGGGAAACAAGGCGTGATGTTATGTATGTAAGTATTAAATTTGTTTTAAACATTTTTTAAACTTTCACTGTAAATATTTTCGTTCTTCGCCATTTTAGTTATTATATAACATATGAAACACTAATTATATAAATTAGCGCTTTTCTACACGAGGGCAAAAAACAATATAGATGTTTGTATGGAGTGTTGAGATCACGCTAGTAAATAAGCTGCCAGACAGCTGTTTTACACGCGTTAAATTAATTAATTTAAATCATTTATGAAGGCTCGCCAGCCTATCTAAAAGAAAATGGAAAAATTCTGAAGTATAAAACAGAGTCAGTAGAAAAAGAGTTAAAGATAAGTTAAAATAGATCTATCTGATAAAAAAGTATTTTCGTAGGTATTAAAAATACTTTTGAGGAAATTCATAAATTTTCCCGTAAAAAGGTTAACTGATATATCGCACCTTTAGAATTATAGAACTCAGAACCTCTGAAGACATTAGGTCTCTATAATTCTAAAGGTGCGATATGTAAATATGGGCTACAGAAAAATAAAGTTTCTGCACTGAAACCAGTAGCAGTCTTTTTAAATATCCATGGTCAATATAGTTGTTGCAACAATTGTCAATTCCACACAGGAAAACTTATTTTAATTACGAGAATAATTAAAAATGTAGGTGAAGGTGCTTATTTTATACACAAAATATTAAAATTTCATTTAACACGTAAAAGTAGGTCCGCCATTGACTTCGCTAGCGATTTTGATGAGATGTTAAAAACCCACAAACATATGTGTACTAAGCAGGGGTGCCGACTTTTAGAAGACCTGGGTGCTCATAGTTATGCCAATGGGGGGTTGCCTCTTAATTTTGAAAATCCTATAAGTTTTCTTACTAAAAACAAGAAAAAATACATGAATTCGTACAGAAATATATACTTTGCAGAAAAGCTTAAGAATTAAGAAAAGAGCGAGCGAAGTGACCTCTAAAAATTTAGCACCCCGATTTAAAAGGTATAACGCAACCAACGTAATTACCTAGTTAAAATCTTGCCGCGCGGCGAGTGATGTTAAAGATAATATCGCCCAAAGCCGATTGATTGATCACTTTTAATTTTAATGCTCATATAGGTGCTCAGTTTGCAGTATAGGTGAGCAGTTTGGTAAGAACAACTTTGAGAGGGAGGCTAACAGAAGAATTCAGCTGGGCTGGGCAGCATTTGGGAAGCTTCGTCGAGTCTTCTCGTCGCGTATTCCACAGAGCCTAAAGACCCAAGGTCTCCAATCAGTGCGTCCTGCCTGTTATGACTTACGGAGCCGAAACATGGACACTCACGGTACGGCTGGTCCATAAATTCAAGGTCGCTCAGCGAGCTATGGAACGGCTTGGAGTTTCTCTGAGGGATCGAATCCGGCAGAGAACCAAAGTTGTCGACATAGCTCACAGAATAAGCAAGCTGAAGTGGCAATGGGCCGGCCATATTAGCCGTAGAACCGATGACCGTTGGGGTAGACGTGTTCTTGAGTGGAGACCGCGAATCGGAAAACGTAAGGTAGGACGTCCTCAGGCTAGGTGGAGCGACTATCTTCGCAGGGTGGCTGGTAGCAGCTGGATGAGAGTTGTCGAGAATCGAGCTGAATGGCGTGCAATTGAAGAGGCCTATGTCCAGCAGTGGACTGCAGGTTGATGATGATGATGATGATGATGATAGGTGCTCAGCACCCACTATTTACTCGTGGGTGCTGGAGCCCCCGAGCACCCACGGAGTCGGCGCCCCTGATACTAAGCGCGTGCCATATATACGAGTATTCATAATTTTCTAACAACTTATTATTATCTATTGCCAACTTTATCACCACAAAGGGTTTAAAATGCCATGTTAAATTTGAGCTAAACGGTTGTGATTTGTGTCAATTTGTCAATAGAGAAGGACAGTTTCTGCTTACTAGTTAATTATAAATAGAAGTTATGTATTCGATATTTCACGGGTCCACTTCCGTGAGTTTAGCGCAAGATAAATGAGGCCCATTATTACCCATAATGATATGTAAATCAGTGAATTTATCGATTATAAATCATTTATTTAATTACGAGCGGACGGACCCTTGCGGAATAGCAGAATTCAGTATATTAAATTCTTAACATATTCAAATATGACTATATTGTGGGCCTTTTTGTAAAATTCCAATTATGTAAAGCAGATTTTGTTCAACAACAAAGTAACCTATTTTAATTGGAGTACAGTATCTATAAGTGTAAAAGCAAAATTGTCCTTTAGGACAGTAGAAGGAACCTGGTAGAAAACTAGAGTATTGACCAGGTATCTGTACTAAGAAACCAATCAACTCAAATAATCAAAGCCCACTGCAGAGATCTTCAAAGAAAAGTATCTAAAAGTAAAACGGAAGTAGTAATTACACAAAGTACCTGAACAGTTCAAAACGGACCGTACAAAGCAAATCTGCAATTAACTATAAACCATCGATGTGTAATAAGAAATAACAATACAGGTAAGTTAGCCGCGGAAAATAAAATAAATATGAATGTCCGAAAGTGTTGAGTCATTAAGTAAAGGGGCCAAAGAAGATGTTATTGGATAACACGCTCTCTGGGCTGCACGTGTACCTACGAAGCTAATTTCTTTGTTACGTACAAATTTTAATGGCGTAAACATGTGTAAAAACTCTACATTTGCGCTACTTTTTCTTATATCTTATAGAAACTTACAGAAAGCGGCATTTTAGTGTCTTTCTTCTTCTTCTTCCTGCCATTATCCGATGTTACTAGATGTCGGCACAAAACGTTATTCTCTGCCATTCCTTGATAACAAATATGTGACACTTACTATGCATTTCATCATCATTATCATCATTTCAGCCGAAAGACGTCCACTGCTGGACATAAGCCTTCCCCAATTTGGGGGGGGGGGGTTTGCCATAATCGCCACGCTTGGCAGGCGGGTTGGCTTACTAGAGAATGAGCAGCAGCGTTCTTTATGTATTGTTAACATCTTAATGCGATCGCCAACTATTATTATTATTATTATTCTTCATCCAGCCACTGCCCCATGTTACTTGGTGTCGTCACAAAACGGTTTTCTCTACCATTCCTTGTTAACAAATGTGTGAAACTTACTATGCATTTATTTGCTTTGGCAGAAATGTACGGATGTACTTTTCTACATTATTGTGTTTTGGGTTTCATACTATCTTACTGATACTTAATACAGATAGCTGCATTTTAGGGTTTTGCTTCCAATCCTGCTATTGTCCCATGTTAAGTACTACTTACTGCATTGGCGCAAAACGTTTTTCTCTACCATTCTGCCTTGTCAACTGTCACACTATCATTCTCTTCCTTCTCACTCATAATAAAATTATAATATGTATCCCTTACACAATCCGTCCATTTTTTTATTGGTGTTTATCTTTCTTCTTCCATAAATTTTAATTTATCACTGTTTTTGTCAGCTTTTTTTATTCTGCTGATCGGTAAGTAGTTAGTCAAATATCATCATTGTCATCACAGGCAGCCTTGTTCTATCCACTCTGCCGCGCTAACGAAGAATGCAATAACTCGATATTGGACGATTTTCAGTTATATATTCGTTGAGTTATATATTTGGAGTCAGCGAATCGAAATCTATTAACTCTCTTTAAGCAACTTTTTATTAATCCTTCAGGAACTCGGTTTTTCAGTAAGCAAGAATGCAATAACTAAAACTTCATAACAAATTCAATAATCAAAAATACATTTCTCGGAAGCGGCAAAATCGAATTATTGCATTTTTCGTTAGTGCGGCAGCACTGCTAAGTGTGTCTCCTCCCTTTTGTGCCATGCTTCCCTGATCTATGCGAGTCTCATCCAGGTCTTCCCCGTGATTTCCTGTAGGTCGTCCACCCACCTGGCTATTGGTCTGACAGCGTCTCATACCTTCCCTTATATAAATATACCTCGTAATATTTATACGTATAGGGCGCACTTCTGATTAATTTGTGAGAACGCATGTTTTCAAAGTATGTTTAAATTTACTACTTTAAAATATGCGTTTTTACTTACCACATATAGAACCTCAATACCTATATAGCATAACACATATAAATATTATAATAAACACAATGTTAAACAATTGCCTAATAATAAGAACCTTCCTCATTACAAGGTTTGGAAATTATGTCAAAATTAATATACTAATTAATAATTATGTAGGTTTGTTGTATAGCAACATTAACTAATGATATTATTTAAATTCATTTAAAGCTGGACCTTCCTGTTGGATAGGTGAGCGAACAAAAATTTGCTTAAGGGGCCGTGCACGAAATCGACTGATTTTGATCAATTTTGTTCATTGTTTGTGAGAAAGGGAAAAGTAATTTAAATTTTTTTTATTTGAAATTTGAAAAGTCGTGTTCTTTGTTTTGCATGTGGCTGAAAGGGATTTTTCAAATAAATTAAGTATTCACGGTAAATCACTAATATTTGCAACAAGTTTTCCGAAAAATGACGCGAGACTGACATTTGATCATCATTCTACAAGAAACTACTTTTGACTTTGAACATAAAAAAATATTATCAACATCATTATATGGTCTACATGCATGTGGTGGAACCGCATTTTTCAACTTCCATACAAAATATAGCAGAAAAATAATATTGAAAAATCCTTTTTTTGTTTTAAACCTCGTCAGTAATATATTTTTTCCTATTATTTAGCAAATCATATCAAGAAATTTAAAAATCACAAATTAGTCTCCAGCTATCCTTACAATATAATCAAAATTTTATTTAATGATTATACAATATCTTCATTAAGTAAATCAATGGCGAAATAAACTATATTTTGGAGAGCACAAAAATGATGAAATTATTAAAAATTGTTGTGACTGACACGAATGGTTTAGCACCATGAAAACTGTACTTTTATAGTTACACAGACTTAATGTTTCGATTATTTTAAGTTTTCTCACAATTAGATAAGAAATTGACAAAAGAGAGTTTTTTTCATGCACGGACCCTTAAGTAGAAGTTTAAGCTGTGTAGTTTTGACGATATTTGACATTATATGCCCACAATTCTAATTTAAAATCTTAATTTGTAGCTTTTGTGGACATGATATTTATTCGATTTGTTCCAGTTGTAATAGCAATCATGTCACTTCGTTTTAAAAAGGGTTTTTTTTTAATATCTTTTATAGATTCTTTTCTATTTTGTGAATGTCAGAACCTATATACGAGTAGATACTCATTATTATGTACACCATAAAAATTACAGATATAAATGTAGAACTGTTACATAGGGTGTCACAATGGCCGGTCTTTTCGCTAAAAGCCATCTTTTACAGACAACCTTTGGATAGATCAAAAAGTAGAAGGAGAGACAATACTGCAGGTAGTCAGTGGTGTACCATTTACATATACAATACTTAGACACTAGATTTGTTGACCATTCCATAGACCATTCGAAAGGCCTACACTGTCCTCCCATACCTATTAACACTGCTATTTGAAAA
The DNA here is from genome assembly GCA_947523025.1 of Dryobota labecula. Taxonomy (NCBI): domain Eukaryota; kingdom Metazoa; phylum Arthropoda; class Insecta; order Lepidoptera; family Noctuidae; genus Dryobota; species Dryobota labecula. The sequence continues at coordinate 16,260,236 of OX383303.1, forward strand.
TATTGTAAAAGCCAATCATTTTAAAAGATAAGAGAGTTTCTTGCCGGCTCTTCTCCATAGGAAACGATCAATTGAAACAGTGTACCTAGCTTCTGACGTTTCATAAGTGCCCATGTAGGTTTATGTGAAATAAAATATTTAGTTTTTGATTGATTTTAATATAACCACCTGTTGTTGACACTGAACAATTCCACCTAGTACGATGTATCTGGTGCTGCTAGGTGGCGCCTTGCACACTTGCGCAGTTAAGTTTCAGGGAGACCACTTTGCAGTCTCCCCCAGGATGTGCCCTAACCGATGTGCACAGAGGGGGTTTCAAATCGGTATTTTAAGAGGTAACGGTGTCCCTTTCTATGTGCACATGGCGACCACCGGGGTAGTTTTAGAGAGGTAAAAACCCCATACTCCTGGTCTTATCCCTAAAGCCTTTTGAAGGCTTCCCCCAAAAACAAAAAATTTAAACAAAAAAGTTAGCGCTGTAAAATACTAAATGTTGAAAAATGTGACTGAACTAGGGGGAAAGCTTTCGCCGAGAAGTGGGACGTACTTATTGGCAAAAATTTTCTAACTCATAGTTTCATAATATTTCTTCATGATACCTACATAGGTGACATACATCGCAGCTCATATTGGGTTCAAATTATTATAATTATACTAGCTTTGGCCTGCGGCCCCGCCCGCGTGTATAACGGTTATCGTGTTAAAAAGGAGCCTATGTCCTTCTTCATATCCCAGGTTATATTTCTGCCAAATTTCATGACGATCGGTTCAGTGGTTTAGGCGTGAAAACGTACCATACAGACAGACAGACAGACAGAGTTACTTTCACATTTATAATATTAGTATGGATATGGGTTCAGTTATTTCAATTGTATCGATATTGCCTTTTCTAAATTAATTAGTCCGTTATTGACCTATATTTAACCTGGTGGAAACCAACTGAATGATGAATGGTCTCATAATCCGTCGAGCCTTTCCCAATCTATGTTGAGGTCGGCTTTCAGTTTTACCGGATAGATCTGAATAGTTACCAGTATTTTATATGGAGCGACTGCCTATCTGACCTCCACAACCCAGGTACTGGATAATACGATACCCCTTGATAAGACTGGTTGTCACACTTTTCGGCTTCTGACGACCCAACTAACGACTATCAAAGATCTACAAATGACAGCCAGGACCACGGCTTCACAAGCTTTCCGAGGCTCATATAGAACGACCATACCTAGAAAAGCACCCATTTTAACCCATTAAATGCCGAAGTTACCCGTCAAATCACAATCAGTGGCCACCATGCAAATGTCCTGCTACGTAATACTACGTAGTTGGCATCACGGATACCAATCTATAGAAGGATGCCGTAATATTGCGTACGTAGGCACCACTAATATTTATTTTATCCAGGTTGCTTACCTACGCAATATTGCGTATACGCAAATTAACGTACCCCTGGCACCGCGATCCAACTAAACTTGTTATATCCAGTATAAAAACGTCCATTCAAGGAGGCCGAATAACACAGAATACCATAATATATAATCGGTAGGGAAGACCTACGTAATATTACGTAGTCGGCATCTGCAATTCCTACCACATACGTAATATTGCGTAGTTGGCTTTCAATGGTTTAAAGAAGCCATGTCTGCTTGCTGATTTGAGTTGATTAGCAGTGACCAAGTAAATATTGCGTGTTATGATAGTTAAAATGGCAGTTAACGACATAAAACATCGTCAGACAGATAGTAGGTAACGAGATCCAATTACGAGCACGAGAGTTTCTAACTATCCGACATTGTGCTCTTACTGCAGCACATTCAATAAACAATACAGTCCCAGGTTACAACGTTAAGGTTGCTGGAAATAAGGACCAAAGATTTGGCAATCATAAGGACCACTTTTTTTATGTCTTTGATCTTTGTGTGGTCTGTTGTGTAATTGATGGTACAGTGATTGCTTTGCATTTTTCCTGAATTAATATAAATTTAAATACCTACTAAGGTTAATTAATCATCAATATCATTCTAGAATACATTTGAATATTTTGATACAGGAAAATAAAATTAATTGGTCAGTGAATCTTTGATTAACAATATCAATAATTAAACTATAAAAGTTAAAAATAGCGTAGAGCTAATAGAATTAAAACCAAAAAGTTTTTTAAAGCCAAAAATAAATAAATTCGAGAACTTAAAATTAATCGCTTATTACGAAATAGGCATCGATTATACAAATTAAAATGATAAGTCAGTATTTAAAATTCAGTTACTTAACTGGTTTTTACACAATACACGATCGTCATTCCGACCTCGCCGCCGAGGCCCCGCGCGAAATCCCCGACTAACGAATAGTCCTCCCCGACCCTTGACTGTAAGTGAAGCGCCGCCAGCACGCGCTTTAGCTGAGCAGCATGTAGTTCAAAATCCCCCTGATAATAATCAAAACACTGATTTTATCCAGCCACCGACGGTCCATTGCCACCCTCCCTCCGAAGCTGCCCTTAGCCGAGGTTCGTACCCCACAGGGGGTGCCCTTAGCGAGCAGCAGTCGTTTATTTTATAAGTTTTTACGCCCTGGCTGGAGGCCTTAAGTTCCGTTAGGAGCTTAAGGCAGCCACAGGAAAGTCCGGTTAAAGAGTCGGAACCTTAGTGGTTACACTCTGAGATGCCATAAATAAAAAAATAAAAATAAATGGTTTTTGGTAACCTAGAATTTGGTGCATTCTCGCTATCGCCACTAATGGTAATTCACATAAAATGGCGAAAAAAAGTGTTACATTTTACTTTTGTACAGATTTTTTTATTATTATTTCTAAAATCACTACTTAAAAGAAAATGGAACCTTGTTATTCGCCTTTTTATGTGAATTACCATTAATGGGGACACGGGCGATGTGAACAGCGGGAATATGTACACCTAGAATTTGACTCGGTTGACATTATTTAGACAAATTAATGTTTATTTACAACTCGGAAAAAGCAAGGAGTTATGTGTCAGTTTATTTATTTTTTGCCAACCATGGTGACGTCAAACTCAAACTCAAACTCAAACTCAAATCATTTATTTCAATTAAACCATTTACAGGCACTTTTGAATTGTCAAGGAGTCGGTCAGTAAGAAAACTGAAGCTACACTCCCATTCCAAAACGTAGGTACCTATGGAGAAGAACGGGCAAGAAACTCCATGGACACTCTTTTAAATTAAATTGTTACAAAAGTATTCGTTACATCTATAATGTTGAATTTATAACGAAATGTGAGAACGACGTAAAAATAAAAATAATAAAAACTTCACGTTAAAAGCGTCAAGAGTAGGTACAACAAATAGAAACAAAATAAAATAACCCGTGGCAGCTAAGAGATGACCAGTCCCAACTGACGGCGCCCGTTCACGAACATGACGCATGGATTAGCACCATTCAGCTCAACCATTTTGAAGGGAGCTATATGATCCAACACACACGCCACCATCAGCGAGACATCTAAGTGAGCATGACATACTCTCAGCCGCCAGGGCACATTCAAGTCAATGAAAGACATTACCCGGTCAATGGTAGCTATATAGTACATAGGACTCACACCTGTGCTATGCATTTACATAATACAAAGGAGATTGAGTTTATACAAAGCAAAGAAAGTCTTACACTCTTCAGCAGCTCCAACATTATTTTCAAATGTTACAACTAGCTGTAGTTGTGGAGCAGGACCAGCATTCAGCCAAGCATTTTTATCAACGATGTAATCCCCCAACTTATAATTTGCCTGCCTGCATAGTGTGCGTTTTATACAAGATTTAAATTTAGTCTCATTCAGTTGAAGTATGTGGGGAGGAATTTTATTGTAACATTTTAAACAGTACCCCATGAAAGATGAGTCTACTTTAGCCAGTCTGACACCTGGTTGAGCTAATAGGTCCCTATTTCTAGTACTATAATTATGTCTTTCACCTCTTTTTCTAAAAAGATGTAAATTTTTCCTTACGTACATGATGTTTTCGTATCGTACAACTGCAATAAAATCAGATCGAGGAGCCACTGCTGTGGCCGTTTGCGTAACACTAAATCGACTTGACTTTGGCGAGAGTAGGTATCGATCTTTCTCTTACCGATTTCACGATTATGCACTTATGTATTCGTTCGGTCATTCGCCACTGTAGTGTTAAGGCGTTACAATTCGCTCATTCAATGCGTAACTTTTGAACGCATGATTCACTCGTCATCATTGGCAACCTTGTTCTACTCACTGCTGAGTATACGCCTGCTCTTTTATGCCATGTTTCTCTGGTCTACGCGAGTCTCATTCAATCAGGTCTTATCTGCATGACGATGATGTCCTTATCAAAAAAGCATATTATAAGATTAAAAACTACGTTGAAGACAAGGAAGTTTGGCATTAATTCCTTCTGCACATGTGGCTTCCCTGATACCTCATTAACGGCATAAATATGTAAATATCTATTAACTGCTCCCAAATAACGATGTTTATTTTGATTTTCTTTCATACTTCCTTGACATAATATTTTCATTATTTGACATTATATACCTGCAAATCTAATTCCAACTCTTTATTAGTGGCTTTTGTGGACCTGTTATTTATTCGAATTTGTTATCGTAGCGTAGTAGTTAGCCAGAAAAAAAAAAGAAACAAGTTTCACCCGCGCCTCCTTGTGTTTCACCCGCGCCTCCTTGTCTACCCCTCTCGTCAAACACGACGAAACCAAAACACAATCCCTTCCCGCCAGCAGAAACTTTTCGCCTGGCGTATATCTAGGTATTTGAATTTGAATCACATGTAGTAAATATACGAAAAATAATCAGATGAAACGGCTCTATTCAATGTATCTAATATATGATCGCTGTATACGAGTAGGTTTTTCATTACTTGACATTATTTACCTACAAATCGAATTCCAATTCCTTATTTAGTGGCTTTTGTGAACATGGTATTTATTCAGATTTGTTACTGAAGTTGTAATGGCAATCATGTCATTTGGTTTAAATAGGTTTTCATTTAAATATTATATATAATTAATTATATCTTTTTTTTTAACCTTTTGTATAGATTATTTTCTATTTTGTGAATGTGAGAACGTTGTTGTAGACCTAGTAGAGTGTAGATTTGTTGGCACTTTTCTATTTTGTTAAGTACCTGGTAACTTTTGGAAGGCCTACACTGTCCTCCCATACCTATTAACACTGTTATTTGAAAATATTGTAAAAGCCAATTATTTTTAAAAGAGTAACCGTGGAGTTTCTTGCCGGCTCTTCTCCATAGGAAACGACTAATTGGAACCGTGCACCTAGCTTCTGACGTTTCATAAGTGCCCATGTAGGTTTATGTGAAATAAAATATTTAGATTTTGATTTTGAGGTATACAGGCTAGATTTTTGAGATGTAGGTAGTAAGGGCAGGTACATTAACCGTTGTAGCTACAAGAAAATAGTCTTAGGAGACTGTCCTTATTTTATTTTGAGAAATTTTGATTCCCATTCACAGATGTTGAAAATAATTTACAATCAGCAATAAAATGAGCCGTTTACAAAAAAAAAACGTTTTTTGATGCCTATCGATCCTGTTTCTTATAAGGATCAAAAAATTAATTCGGACCAACTGAGGTTTGAGTACTAGAACAGTCAGAAATCGTAAAAAACTTTTCCCATACATTTCGTAGGAAATGAAACTCCTAACTTGCTTTTTTTACTATGGATAGACTGGCCGCTACAATAAAAACTGGCCGAAAATGAACTTCATTGCATTTCACAACAAGCAAGACTGACGCAAACGCGACGTGACAGCACAGAACACAACTCCTAGCTAAGCGGAGTGACACAGATAAAAAATAGCAATCTGACAAACTTTTGAGTGTCCATATACAAAAAAAAATCATCTATTTATTTATTTAAACTTCATCTACAATAGTGGTACATAGGCGGACTTAATGTCACAAGACAATTCTCTACCAGTCACCTTTGGGTTAAATATAAAAACAGTGATAGGGTACAAAAAATAATGTCTAAAATACTAACTTCTTGATTACGAGAATTTATATAGTTTTATTGATACTAATACTGCGCTTGCCGGGAATGGTCCGTGGATGGGTGACCATCTTTACATACCGAGACTCCTCCGTGCCTCGGAAAGCACGTTAAGCCGTTGGTCCCGGCTGTCATTCGTGGATCTTTGACAGTCGTTACGGGTCGTCAGAAGCCCAAAAGTCTGACAGCCAGTCTTACCAAGGGGTATCGTGTTACCCAGTTACTGGGTTGTGGAGGTCAGATAGGCACTCGCTCCATGTAAAATACTGGTATTCAGCTGCATCCGGTTAGACTGGAAGCCGACCCCAACATAGTTGGGAAAAGGCTAGGCAGATTGATTTTTATTGATACTAATACACATATACAAATAAAATAAACTAATAGATATTTTAACAAATACCACCTAATAATAATTACTATGACTAGACTATTATTTGAGAGTTATTTAGTCTGACTTATGTAGTGGTTCCGAACTTCTCTTTTAAAAGTAAATTTGGTTTCAGCTTTTTTAATGTCAAAAGGTAGCGCGTTCCAAAGCTTTATAGTAGAGATAGCATAAGAATTTGACATAAAACCAGTACGGTGTGAAGGAATTTGGGGAAGTAGATTCTTGGAAGCTCGTAGGTTACGACTATGAGAACTGCCCAACACTTTGAAATAATTCTTTAGATAATCGGGAGCACATGGATCGTTCATAATCGTGAAGAGCAAGCAGAGAGATCTGAGGGACCTCCTGAGTCGGATAGGCAACCATTTAAGCTGAGAACGGGAAGAAGAAATGTGATCGTATTTACGAAGGCCAAAAACAAACCGAATACAATTGTTGAGAAGTCGATCCAATTTATTTAGAAGTTCTTGGGAAAGATCAGAACAACAAACATTAGCATAGTCTATGGTAGGAAGCACAAGTGACTGGACCAAGGTGAGGTTGGTGCTGGTTGGGAGGAAATGCTTGAATCTATAGAGAGACCGCAGTGAGCACCTATCTATGAATCAATGACGTATTTATTTATGACGTATTTAATGAAGTTTTACCTCGACTCAACCTTGACTCAACTCGAGTTTTAACTAAGAATACAGATTTCGAGGATTAGTTGAGGTGATCCTTAAGGTAACCTCAGTTGAGTCGAGGTCGAGAAGTTTTCGAGTCAACTTCTTAGAATATAGGTATTAAGATAATAGCAAACCATACAACATGAAATCAGAGTCATTCTATCAATTTTCAGACAAGAAGCAGAATCATATTTAGTTCATTTGGATACTTATTTGAATTTCAAAACACACTTACGATTTCGATTGGATGATTTTTTGTTAATATTATGTTATGCTATGTGATATATTCTGATTCGACCCAGTGCTAACAAGTATAACTGAATTATCAATCGTAGAACACTTAAAAAATATATAAATGACACTAGGATTAATTTAACTGATCCTCTTAAAACTTATTGACCTGCTAATAATGTACGCTTTTTTAAATTAATGAACCTCTAATATCTTTTTGGGCTTCTTATGTTACACACTTTTTATTTAAATCAATGAACTTCTTTTTAATATTTTGCCTTTTCTCACAGTCGCAGTAACTAAGTTAGGGTAGCCCGACAAACCGGGTTAGGTCTAATTTTGAACTGTCACCAAACGAATTGATTCTAGTAACTAAGCTAGGGGCCCACCCCGACCAAATGGATTTGTTTAGGTTAGAACAGTCAACAACCGCGCGCGGGCCGAGCGAGCGAAGCGAGCGGTGCCGCAGCAGCGACCAGCGAGCGCTACACCCAAGTTGGTCGCAGTAAAGGCTCCTACAAACAGGCACGACACGCGACGCGACACAAAGACACCGCGTGTTTGTAGGAGCCTTTACATGGTAGGAATTATTTAATGTTCACAATAAGAGGGGCATTATAGTGGATATTCAATAATATTTTTACGAAAGACAAATGCGAATTATTTGAAGTTCGATTTAATAGAGGCTTAATATTAGGTAATTCACTGCTTTTCACGGCGCATTATAGCAACTCTCAAACACGAACAAAGAAACCAGCCAATTGCTATTTACTCGTTGTCTCCTCAAATTGACACTCCGTGCAAGATTTACATAGAGTAGTTCAAATAAATGCTAATATCACTCACCTTTCATAATTTATTTGCGTAAAACACACAATGTAGCTGAAGCCATACATGCAACGCTCATACAAACAAGGAAACGTAGAAATCGGTCAAGTATTGCATAAAAACACTAAAATGCCGCTCAAGTCGTAAGCCTAGTTGATTATTATTCAAGTTATTGACATATGTCGACACTGGGACTAAATATTATGTTGTTTCTTACTTTTTCAGTAATACATTTGCATCACAATGAGAATCTGAAAAAGATTACGTTTTTTATTGCACATACCAAGAGTAAAGAGTTGTAATTAACTTATTTGTCGCCGAACATAATCCGTAAGGAACAGAAAAAACTGGTTCAAAGGAACCTATGTATATGCAGATTTATCTAACAACAAACTTCTATTAGACTATCTTCATTTCATTCCATAAAATAGATACATTAGGCACAGCAGTTAAAATGTTTAACAATATCCCAAAAGATATTGTTAATAATATAGGGAACTCCCTTTGAAATATAATATTTTAAAACTAAATTACATAGCATAGGTAAGTAATTAATACTTTTTATGGTATAAAAGAATTCTTTGATAAAAAGTAAGTGATAAAAATTGTTAATGGTTTACTGATATTTAATAAGATACTGCTTAGATTTAACACTTACTACAATTTCGTAATAGTAGGTATAATGACTGTTTAACTATATAGTTTTTTCTATTTTTTATTGATGCTATTTGCATAATTATAATTTGTTTTCTTTAAAATACATATCTACGCTACGCCAATCCCTGGCGAGACATGTAGATCATAAGATCATAACCCTTTTATAAAGACACTTATTGTACCACGTTTTAATGCAAATAATAAATGTAGGTATTCTATTCTATTCAATTCCATTAGAGCTCTCGATAGACAGTTGGATCAAAGGCTGTCTGGACCTCTGTGACCCACAGCACAGGCAACTTGGGAAATCGGTAGCTTATTATTAGCTTATTATTATTGCGTCTCTTTACTTGTCAAAGCAATGCCACAGACACTAAAAGCATAGATAAGTAACTGTTGTTACGTCGGGTGCTGACGCGGATTACAATGATTTTTATTTTAAATATATATATATATACTTTAATAATTTTTTTAAATGTTATTTTACACATCTATTTTTTATTTTACTTTTATTTCTGTATCTGTCCGTGACATCACAGCGGGCCCTATCGGAATACCAGCGCTGCGACACTTATTTTTAAATGTCGCAGCATCATGCTGAGATAGGAGCCTTTTGGCCCCGTACAGGTTTTGTTTTCATTTTACTTTTGTTTTTATTTGTGTTACTATGAGTGTGTTTAGTTTAAAATGTGAACTTCCTGTATGAGTCCCAATAAATACTTTTTCTTTCTTTCTTTCTTTCTTTCTTTCTTATTAGTCGGAATATTTTGCAAGCCAAGAATTCTCAAGGCGACGATAACCGATTTTAATGATTTTATACGGAAAATCACGTCTAAAATAGTAGTGCTAATGATTTGGAAAAAATATGAAGTTAGAGCATTTTCTTAATAATTTAAAATTTGAATAAATTACATTATTTTTATATTACATAGTGAAATTAATTTGTAAAGTTATGTCTAACGCGGATAAAAAACTGAGAATCACGCAAAATCCATCGCGCGTATTTTTCTGAAACCTGTCCGTACTCCATACCTATAAGTTTAGACGTGATTAAAAACTTTCCGACTAAAATTACGTCAATTTACGTCAAGCGCTGATTAATTTGATAGGATTAAACTAAAATTTATCTTCTGTCCTTTTCTTAATGAAATAGAAAGAAAAAGATGTACTGAACACTTAAATTTAGTTTAGTTTGTGAACAAGGGAATCGGCACCACTGACCTGCGAATTGCACAACGTAAATAAATAATTATTTCGCGGGCTACCCTGACGCTTCCCCCTTAAAAAGGTATCATTAACTAATTTATGTTGCGTCAGTGGTAGCAACCAAACCCATTATAATCAGCGCCATCTAGACCAACTTTGAAGAACTTTTTAGAGCCATCTATCGGCGAGTAGCTTTATGAACTTAAACTCTTTAGTTCGGTTACTTACCAAAAGATGGCCTGCACGCTGGACATTTAAAATTTCAATAGTGGCTATTATGTAGACAACTAAATAATAATTTACTAACTGTTGAAAACAACTTAGGCCTGTGTTCACCAACATTTAAATCAACTGTTTAGATATTTAATCAGTTGTTTACTCACAATTTCTTAGGAAATTTGACATAAATCAACTGTTTAAATACCTAACCGGTGGTTTGAATGTTGGTGAACACAGGCCTTAGACTTGCAAAGTTGGAAAGAAAACATGATTAGTTTTTTTGTTTCATAATTATTGTTGTTGTTGCCTGTGTTACATTTGTCAACTACCACCACCAATCTACTATACCATAGCTAAAGGCCTAAATTTGTTCAGTTATCACAGAGTACATTCTACTATACTGTCAGTTATTCAGACGTTGCTATTCTGTTCTGAGTGACGTTTAATCTCGATCTCGCCGCAAACCTTCCGGTTTCGTGAGGCGCGGAGGAACGGCTCGTTGTATAACGGGACAGTAATAGTCAAGTTAACGGTAGGCCGCAAGGATACTCTTGCTTTCCAACTATAATCAGCCGTTATTTAATACAGTAAAATTCTTGAACTTGACCTAAAACTAGAAAATACATGAGAACTAGGTAACGCCGGATATTGTTGGCATTTCATTGCAGCAATTTCTTCTTGTGAATTTATGCTGATTAAGGGCTCAATACAGTAATTACGCTTAACAATAATTAATAAACACGTCTAAATATTACATTAAGCTAAACACTTTTCTAATTGTTTCCAACGAAGTAGGTACTTTGGCTAGATTAATTCCTTGTCGTTTCAGCCTTGACATTATACATAATTAATTAATTAACTAATTCCATGCAATTTACGAGTCATTAATTGAATCAACAAAATCGGATGTTTCCGAAACGAAAGAATCGAACACGCATAACAACAAACCAACCAATCCCTTAGCTTCCCCAAAAAAAGGAAAATAATTAAAAACATTTCGACTTCCGGGACATCTCACGAGAAGATCAAAATAACACCGAAAATTCCCACGTAAACTAGTCAAACCGAATCATTTCGCCAAAACGCACATTGTAGCAAAATTTCACTAACGACGCCTTTCTCCTGCGCACACCAACGTGCAGAGGGATCGAGGCGGCCACTGACACGGAGGCTGGCGAGAAAGGCTTTTACCTGATCGACCACTCACGCTTCATCGGTATTGTTGATCACATATAAGGTACTGTAAACAATGGAGCTCATAAAAAAACTCAGAATGAAACAGAAGCTAATGATGATATGGCAGCGATAGTCAATGTCAATAACAAGGTTAATACATTCGGTTATAAAGAACATTTATTTATGAGCAAACAAAGTTTGATAATCTGACAACCGGCTAGCCGTAGTAGGATATCAGTTTTCAAAAGTTACCAAGAGGTCAGATTGCAAACATATCTTGCAACATTCCGATAAACAACCGCATCAAGTCCAGTTATGTTAAGCTTTGAGAGAGGCTATCGAATTGATAATCATTCAACAGTCATTCGTTCAGTCATTTATTTACACTGAAAACGATCTGCACTGCATGGTGCTATTGCTATGATAGTAAGCCATATATCTATGTACTAACAATGTTTTATTTTGTTGTCTTTTATGTTTCACCTGAGTAGATTCAAGTCCAGTTTAAAGAAGTCACTATTTAGCCGTTTACTCGCCGGAATGCATGACCAATGGTATGATTTTAATGTTATGCTCTGATTTATTGAAATAGTAACTAATTGCTTCGTAATAAACAGTTGTTAGGACCAGTATATCCAGTACCTATGTAACAGTGGTCGATATTTTTCGTACTAAATATGAATGTCTGTTGAATCATCGCCTACCTGTCAAGAATGCTATTTAAGTCTTCTATTGGCCCCTATTACACTATTAGTATTATCATGATCCTGGATATCATGATATTATCATCAGTAAAATTATCGATGTAGTAATCATAATTTGACATCAATACCATCAATATTTCATCAATACTGATAGTTTGATAGGCCCCATAATATTCGAATGTTAGCATTATTCACATGCTTGTAACTTGATGATATAATTAATTTAGTTATAATCAATCTTATTGGAGTAATTGCTAATATAATCAGTGGGAATTCGGAAAATGATTCGCTTTCAGATGAATTGCTCAAAGTGGTTTTTTAGACCCCTTTTCTGTTAAATTTCGTCACCTATTCTATATTTTGGGGGAAAATGATTACCTTGGGTATTAATTAATATCTATACGATATTATTGGGCGTACAAAAATCTATCCGAACGAATGATACGATGGCCATTTTCGACAGAACGATGTTTATTTGTTTACAATGTTGGAAGACTTTAAATCCATCGTTATCATACTCTAAGTCTCTGTCAAGTTGGATATGATCTCATACTCTCTTGGAAATAATTCTCTATACTGACACCTATTTCAAGTCGAGACACACGTAGTGTACACATTTCATTACACTGAGAAAACCTGCTTTGAAGGGTTGTGCGGGTCAGATAGCAATCGTGTTTCTAACGAGCAGACAGCCTGTCTAAAGGGACTACATGGCAAGAAAGAGCAAGAGCTTCAAGAAATTAAATCGTGTTCATGTCATGTGATTAATGTTAGCTGTCCACATTAAGCCTAGCCGCAATTATTTAAAAAGGTACATTATAAATAAAAAGTCACTTAAATTGTACTGGGCATCTATCTTTCAAAGGTTTTTTTACAGCCACACAATTCATTTGAAATATCCTTTATAATTTTCATTTCCTCCCGTGGATGTCGTAAAAGGCGATTATGGGACTTCCGAATGGGCAGCAGCGTTCTATACATTTTCAACACCATACTGCGATCACCAACCCGCCTGCCAAGCGTGGCGATTGTGGCAAACCCCCCCCCCCCCCATTCGGGAAGGCCTATGCCCAGCAGAGGTCTTTCGGCTGAAATGATGATGATCATGATCCTTTATAATATCCTACCTACCATTTTCATTATTTATTATTTACACTTCAAGGTTTTAGATAAATCTTTAAGTTCATAACTCATAAGTAATCATAGTAGTTCATTACTGACTTCGAAGCTTTGTCCTTTTTAAGGGCCATGGAGACATAATCACCTGCCACGAAGGTCAACAAATTAAGTCTCTCTGGATAAACATTTCCAAACATGATTCGGATCACTCAATACATATATTGAGCAACGTCCAATCGGTATCAACACTAGTGGCGGCGACTGCGCTTCACTCGCCGTGAGCCACGGCACGTCAGCGCACGCGCGAAGAAAGTCCACACCGGAACACTCATGGCTTTCTATCAACCGAGACATTTCGAATGGAATTTATAAAGTTCATTTGAATTCGAGAACAAAACCATAGCAGTGTTCTTTTTGATAGACTTCTAAATTCAAATAATAACGTTTTAAACTGTCAAAATTATGAATTGAAGTGACATGTATTGTGACGAAAGTGAATTTTTAGTGAGGAATGCAAAATAGTTGAGTTAAATAGTGTCATCGTTTTACGTCACAGTTGTTGGATTGATTGTTTTTACTACTTGGATGCTGCACTATTGAACATCAAAATGGATCCAAGGTAACATTAAAATATAACATTCATATAAATTTTAACAATTTCGTGTATATCTATAACTATAGATATATATTTAATAGTTTTCTAGAGAGGACGATCATACCGGTTTTAATTTCTCCAAACTCTTAGAGTCATAAATTGAACCTATGAGGGATAAAAGATATATTTAAGAGCTGACCATTTAATGTAGTTGTAGGAAAGAAATTGCTAGCATCACAATTGAACTATCATCTGTGCGATATCGGCTTATTCTAAAACAGTTAAACGAACATGCAAAATGATGACGTATGAGTTTTAATTTTTTACGTAAATGTAACAAATGGAAAGGGCCGTATTATGCAATGAACGCTAGTTTGGCCGCCTGCCCAAAATATCTATTTAATTACCTTAACAATAGGCATTCCAAAGCACTCTTCAGTTTTAAGACTTCTGTTTAAGTTATCAGGAAGAATAACCGTGATTAATTACTCATAGATGATGACTCAATGGAACGTGCTTTTGCAATTAAAACTCATCTTTGACAGCCACTGGGTAGTGTCAATAAATTCGTTGGCTTCACTACGAAGTGATTTATTCCACCAAGCAGGCGCGGGCCGCGTCTAGCATTAATTCGTGCTTGGAAAGCTGCAACTTTGTGTTGAATGACCTACTATCTGAATCTTGTAGATAATCATGATGCTTCATTATATCACACTGTGAATTTTCCGCTGCTAAATAAGGACCCGTCTATAACCTCTTAGGAACCAGAAATGATAGTTTTTCTATAACCGGCGAACGCATTAGGTACTTATACGATGGTATTGTGCTGCCAGTCTACCTACTACTACTACAGTAATTTTAATGGTGTACATAATGAAGAATATTCTTTTCTACCTGGCAAAGTTCTAAGCATATAGCCTAAACCTGTCCTACACAACCATACCTGTCTTTTCGTAACCTATGCAATCCTAGTTCTCTGTCATGGAACTCATGGTGAAATAGAAGATGCTCTATTTTTGCCGGCCTCTATACATAATAAGTATGTCGTGCGTAAGATATTAAACTTATGTGTTCACCACGAAAATTCAAAACCACTGACATTATGATGTACAATGCAACAACATAATAGCAGTGTTACCAACAGTTAGGATTGCACGCAAAGCTGGTACAACTACATAATTGAATCCCTTGTTGCTTCTTCTTCCTTAATTTGGTTAGCAACTAGCGTAATAGCCATAACTGTAATTAATTCTCAATGTATTTCAAAACAGTTACCTTAGTTTAAATACGACTGATAGAGCTTTGTCTGATTTCAATAAAGATAAGTCTGAAAATACTCTCAATGGCTGAATAAATTTCGCAAGTTTATGTCGCTATTCGCTGATATTTCACTTAGCCCTGACCTTTTGCCATATACTGTCAGATAATCTTGCATGTACTACAATTTACAAATAAGGTGTGCAATCTTAAGTAAGGTTGGTTTCGCCTCCCCTTCTCTTGGCCACCGGTCGACTGGTCACGTCGCTTCCTGATCCACTTGTCAAACTGGATTCCACCTGTTTTCGTCCTATTTCAGTATAGATAGACCCTTTTACTAGTAGTGTCGTTTTTGTTATCTATTTCTATCCCTTTCTTACTTGCAGCTTCTGAAGAGTTAGAAGCTATGATGAGTATGTATAGCTTTACGAGTTGGATTATGATTTACGTCTTGGATAGTTAAATGGAAGAAACGACTCGGTTTGACTTTTAAATGCTCAATTATCTTTGTATGTTGTCCCCGTTTAACCAGAATATAAATAAGTATAGTGTCACCACTACAGAGGCCCTAGTGTGAGTTTATTTTAACCATCTCGAATTTACGCATCGAGTGCGTTCAGCACTCCGATTGGCGAAGGGCCAATCGGAGACCAATAGGAACACCGAACGCGCTCGATGCGTAAAATCGAGATGGTTAAAAGAAACTTACACTCGAGCCTCTGTATTTAACTTAAAACCATTTAAGAAGTATTTGAATAGTGAGAACATTTTTATGAAGTCATCTGAAGATGTTTCACAATTAACTAACATTCAATAGCTAAATAAATACTTGAGATTGAATATTATGGTATAAGATGATAAATAACAACAAACCATTTCGAAACGATTTGCAGTTATATAAAAAAGAATTACCTCATACAAATCAATGGAACGACGATTATATAAATCATCGTCAATATGTCATATTTGATGAAGTATAGAAGAATAGAAATGTTGTTAAACACGTAATAATTAATGTTTATAACAAACTTCAATTAGAATTTCTTTCGATGACCACAAAGATAGTCATAGATGTACACGCGATTTGGCCGACACCACTGTACTTAAAGAATTCTAATTAACAAACAATTGAGCGCTACACGAAGACAAATATTGACGTGCGATCGCGAGGTAGTGGACAGTGGTACATGGTATGCTCGGACACGCACCTAGTGACACAGATGTTATGTTGACCCACCGAGATAATGGCTACCATTGCAAAAAAACTACGAGTTTTGTAATAATAATGATGATGGCATGAGTCCTTCTACCTTCTGTCTTTCGTGCCTTTAAACAGATAATTATGAATAAAGAGTTAATGAGGTTTTACTGGTTTAAGAAAAAACTGATTTATTAAATGGGCACTAAGGTCAGCATCACCTGAATTGTAATGATTACAGAAAAATGGCTTGTTTGGAGAGCAAATGAACGGATAGGATAAATCGTGTTATAAGTGAACGTGATACGGTACAACAGATTATTATCATGCCTTTTAAGGACACAATAATGAAGAAACGAATCGTAGCATTAATAAAAGGTAGGCCTACAGGAAATGTAAAGCATGCCATTGATCTTGATCTTATACGAATATAGTATGAATATTTGAATAAGGAAAATGACATAGGACGATGAACTCGATACGATTATAAAGGCCAAGTGCTTTCTCAAACCAGTTGGTATACGAGAGTAACTTAATTAGGGTTCCGTAGCTCAAAAGGAAAAAACGGAACCCTTATAGGATCACTCGTGTGTCTGTCTGTTCGTCTGGCATAGCCGATTTGCTCCGAATCTACTGATTAATTGAAATTTGGTACACATATGAATTTCTGTGAGCCAAACACGAACGTGTGTGTAACGTAAATAAATTTTTAAATATAGGGTACACATTTGGGCGAAGAATTTGAAAATTAAAAAAGAAGTTTTGCAAACTGTAACGTCGGACATATCAAATGAAAGAACTAGTTATGAGGATTTCAAATATATATTATTGATATTAAAAAAAAAATTGTTTTAAAGTTATGAAAGAAAAAAAGTTGAAATTTATTTTCGCAACTGCAGAGCCTAATATTTTGAAAAAATACTTAAAAACATTGTTCTATACTTATAGATTACAGGAAAAGCGTCTCGATGAGGTCAATTATCTTAAAATAACTTGGTAAATCACTCAATATTGTGCGTGCAAATTTAGATTTGCAGTTGGAATATATGAGGGAACTTGTTTTCAATTACAATGTAAAGTTTGTTCTTGGGATAAATTTATTCTAACTAGGGGACCCTTCATTGTGGGTGGTCCGACACGCATTTGGCCAGTTTATTTTTTTATTTTTAACGACAAACTCAGGGAGAAATTCAGATCGCAAGCCTAAACCGACATCATTAACAATAATGTAGAGATGAAACTGGTTGAGATAGCAGATGATTGTTGCACGGTTATAAATGCTAACATAGGCGTAGTAGTAAAAATATAATGTTGCTGTTAAATCTAAGCTTTACGAAATATCAGTAAGATTGCTAACTTTATCGAAATTGTAAACAGTAAAAACAACGCCATTGGTGATCCACCTATGCACAGTGTTTTATGAAGCCCATTTTTCGGACATCACATTTTTATTAAAAAAGTTGATAGAAATAATCATTTAAATTCAAGATTTCGTATCCCCATTTAGCGAACATGTCTAGTTTATGAGTAATATTATTTTGAAAATCGATCATTGTCCATCTCGATATTTAGAAAAAATTAAAATCAAATAAAAACAACCCTAACAAAAATAGTTAAACTAGAACAACTTATAAGTTCAATGGATTTGGGATGTCATAATTATGTGGTGTGTTGGAGAAATAAACAGAATTATTTCAGTTTATATAGGTAACTTTTCCCAATATGGCGAAATTTTCGAGAAAAAAAAAAAACCAAAGAACTCGTATATCTGGATCTAACAAAGTTACGAGGTTCATTAGTGCTCTAAAATACTCAGCATAAGAGACGCCATCAATGTACAGACGCCAGCACATCAATCTACTACAATCTGTCAAATTTCTTTAATAGATTTTCAACTTTATCACTACAGTATAAGGTTCAAGGTTGATTGCGTAAATTTGACAGTTTCGGGTAGCTTGACCTGCTGGCGTCTGTACCTGACATAATTATTTCTTATCATGCTTAATATAATGTGTATTTTTTTTTTTTCTAATCATCAATATGGTAGATGGTCGATTTTCAAAAAAATATTACTCAAAAACTAGACATGTTAGCTAAATGTGGATACGAAATCTTACATTTAAATGATTATTTCTATCAGCTTTTTTAATAAAAATACTGTGCTTCATAAAACATTGTGCTACGGAGACGGAGAGACATGGATAATCATGATATAGGTCATATTTAAAAGGGAGGTGTTTGAAGGAGAAGTACATAATATATATAAAAAATAATTGTTTAAAATACATAATTGAATTATAAAATGAAGCGCCTCTTTTACAAGTATGTACTTTAAGGCACTGAGTTACTCAACATGGTACATTATTTATGGCATTTAGCTATAGTGTTTTCCGTGGTGGGTCTTCTATTGTTCTAAGTTTTATTACTTCTACAAATAAATGAGTGAGTATGTACGCAAAACCTTTACTTTTTATTATAATATAGTTTGTGTGGGTCAAAGTTCAGCTAAATAGCGAAATGACACAAGTAAATAATCTTGAATCTTGACAGCATTTCATAAAACTTTATAGGCACAATTTTATTGTTTCTTACGTGTAATCATCGTAAAAGATCTTCTAGTTATTGCAAGTCTTTATTGATTCGTAACATATTACCATTTATTTTAATAGTGGTAATCTTATTAACATCCAAAAAAGTAAGCGGTTCTAGATTTACATATACATACATGATAGTTGTGAAAACCAAGTTATACAGGGTGTTTGGCAGAACGTTGAACATACGAAAATGGTGGATAGGTGGGGTCATCTGCTACTTACTCAGCCCTAATTTATTTGGCCCTGGGCCCCTGGATATTTAAAAAAAAAAATTGTGCTTTCTTCTAGTTTCACCACTTTCTTAACTTTTAAGTGTAATTTGTATTAAAAATGGGTAAAACAGGCAATATTTTTATTTATTACATCTTTCTGTAAGTTTGAGGAGTCATAACTTTTTTTCTAGCTAACATCTGAATAAAGCAATAATTTTATAAGAATCTGCCAATATTAAAGATAAAAAAATAAACTAAAATATTGCCTGTTTTACCCATTTTTAATAAAAAAATACACTTTAAAGTTAAGAAAGTGGTGAAACTAAAAGAAAGCAAACAAATTTTTTTTTTTATATTCAGGGGGCCAGGGCCAAATAAATTAGGGCTGAGTAAGTAGCAGATGACCCCACCTATCCACCATTTTCGTATGTTCAACGTTCTGCCAAACACCCTGTATATATAAATTTTCTTGCAGCGATTGCGTTAATTTACTGATGTTGTAAGGGGACATTTTCTCCTCCCACCACATTAGTGATATACATCTCACCGTCATACATTGCCTAGAAAGCAGGTCCACACCTTATCTTATCAGACTACATCTATATCCTGAACCGCTACTGCACCATCTCATTATATTGTTAGCATATTTATTTTTGCTGCGATCTAAATTTTGCCTTTCTATACTTTTATAATCTATGGATGCGTGGTTTGTGTTAACGATTTACAATTTGCATGACTAGCATCCCGTAAATGAATATTTCCGTTGAAACTCATTACGAAATAAGACAATCTCTCATACTTAACTATTCATTCAAACTCATCTAGTGCCACTGGCGTAATTTGTGAGCCCAATATTTCAACACTATTTCACTAAAGATGTGAAAGAGTTTTCCAATATTGAGTCATTTGAACATGAACTTTGAAATAATTTTTTCCAAAAAAAATTGTTAGATAATAGAATTTAAGATCGTTTTGACCTTCAGGAGTTAAATATGAATCAGTGCTTAAATTACACAATTGTATGACCACAGCTTTACAATACTTACTGACCATACCACCTGATTCTTGTGCAACTGTGTCTACGACACGTCTCACACTAGATCCCAAATTGCACGTGTCAATAGAAATTGAGAGTGTCTTCCATAATTCTGAGTTACGCCACTATACGCACGCGGTGGTCAGCTAACTACTGAACCGACAAAACGCACTAAACAATCTTGTAGCTTTCTCTAACGTGGATGGACACATACATATCAATCTCTTACGTCAAGGAATGCCTTCAGAATAGAATGACAAGGGGGTGGATCCATTTGTATGTCAACCGCATACCATTATGAACTATACGTGATTGTAATAAAGATTATTTTTGTAGTAGGCATGAAATAAATAATGGAGACGAACCAATCTGCACGTAGGCTGTTGGAAATGAAGCCAGTGTCCCACTTGGTGGAATGGACATTCCAAATAAAGTTCGCAATGAAACCGCCGGTGAATTAATAAATGCGTTTATAAATCCGAATACGGTTGACGTGGCATAAGTTAACTGAACCAAATAATATAATGGGACTGTTGCGTGTCAATTTTAAGCAGCGGGTTACGTATAAAATTATCGTAATCCATATTTGAAAGAAAGTTATACAATAACAGTAATGAAAGCACAACAACGATGCGAAGACAGACCAAGACGAACCTAGCATGTCATTCTAATTCTAAACAAAATATTAGTTTACAAAGAACCTTCAAAAACCGCGAATGCTTTTGAAGCTTTGAAGACTTCATCTTGAATGTCACTGGAAGTACTTCAGACAAAACCTAGCCCATTGTCCTACTTTAGAGCCGCACTATTCATCTTACATAAGAGCTAAAAGGCGACTCGCGTCCAAAACTGTCAAAAATCTGCATAATTCGAGGCCGCAAATGCGCATGAATAAAGAAATATAATTAATTATTCAGGCTAAGCCATAGAAACGAAGAATAAATACAAAATACGGTATATCGACACAGTTACGTGTTATCTTGTTGTGTTTCAAAATGAAATAAAAATCAGTCCAGCAGTTGATCAGTTTTGTTAATCGTAAAAACCGGCCAAGTGCGACTCGGACTCGCGCGCGAAGGGTTCCGATCTATAATGAATGAAAGGTAAATTGCGGTTTACGATTTATGACGTATTAAAAAAAAACTACTAACTAAATCTCGTTCAAACCAATTTTCGGTGGAAGTTTACATGGTAATGTATATCATATATTTTTTTTAGTTTTATCATTCTCTTATTTTAGAAGTTACGGGGGGGGGGGGACACATTTTACCACGTTGGAAGTGTCTCTCGCGCAAACTATTCAGTTTAGAAAAAAATTATATTAGAAACCTCAATATCATTTTTGAAGACCTATCCATAGATACCCCACACGTATGTATGGGTTTGATGAAGAAAAAAAAATTGAGTTTCAGTTCTAAGTATGGGGAACCCCCAAAATTTATTGTTTTTTTTTTTTCTATATTTGTGTGAAAATCTTAATGCGGTTCACAGAATACATCTACTTACCAAGTTTCAACAGTATAGTTCTTATAGTTTCGGAAAAAAGTGGCTGTGACATACGGACGGACAGACAGACAGACATGAAGAATCCATAAGGGTTCTGTTTTTTGCCATTTGGCTACGAAACCCTAAAAATCCATAGTCCGAATGTATTTGGAGATAGAGGACAAACACTCGAAAACATTAAACCGCTGCAAAAATAACATAGAGGTCGGAAAACACTAGTCACCCACATTTAATTGTATTTTGGTCAAAAACAGAAAAATCTACTAGGGATACACAAACAAATGGTAATTTTGTTTCTCATCAAAGAATTCAGATCACATGCTTCGCACATTGGGTTAAATTCATTGGTCGTGTTAGATTATCACCTCATTGTATAAACTTTTCACGATATGGACCACGACGACGCAGGTGGCAAAAAACTTTGATGTCTTCGTGACAAACATCTACATGACCATTTTATAACCCTGTAATTTTAACCTGGTTAAGGATCTTTTTGAGAAAAGAACAGGATCTAGGTAAGATTTGCTTTCGAAAGAAACGAATTTGTATGATTTAAATGTTCCTGTAGATTTCTAAAGTAAGAATACGCTCATAAATAAATAAATGTTATACCCACTAGCTCCGAAAATGAAGGTCTCGGCCATATAAAGTAATGGATAGCAAAATAAAATCATTGGTTTGGAGTTTACTAAAGCTGAAACCTGATTTCGTTTTAAGGAGGTCAGATGGTTATTTTACGTCAAACCAAAATCTCGCCATGTAATACTTGATGAATTAAGAGCGAGTGCGAACAGCTTAACAAAATAACACAGTAGAATTACCTGGTGATGATTATAGTCGCAAGATTCTCTCACGGTCCTTCATTTTAAAAGTCCTTCATGATGTCAATGTTCTGTAGTCTAATTATAATTAAACTATGATAACATAAGTATAGGTTTACACTGATTCAGAATTTGTTTGTCTAACTTGAGCAATCATAGTTGCGTCTTCCGAAACTTTTCCTTTCTGTCTATCAAATGTTCAAGGATCATAAAGCAACATTCTAAGGTCATTCTCTTACTTTTCTGTTTTGAAATCTCGACAATTATATGTAAATGGATCTGATAACTTTTAAATTTAATTTAATTATTTCGTAACTAAGTAGCCTAACTAATTGCATTCCTTAAAATGTATTTTTTTTTTTTTTCGATTTCTAAATGTCCGAGTATTTGCAAAGCATTCGTAATACGAGTGTTTAATACTTTCAAGTCATCTATTTGATAAAGTATGGAAATCTTAAGATCAGACAAGTGTGCTTGCACCTGTCGACTTTATACTTGGTGCAACATTTGATTGCAAAATACTTGTTAGCCTAGACGGTATAATGTATTTAGGACAGCCCAGTTAGAACTATTAACCATTTCTCAATTGCAACGACACATGGCTGACCATTTTTAAAGTACCCATTGGTTAACACATTATAAAACAAGTTAAAGGGATTGGTTATATCCATCTCTTAAATTTTGATTGATAAAGACATGATAGCTGTAAAAGGGACTGGCACATCTGGTAATATTTTCAAGGTATCGCGAATGGAATTGCGACTGACTTTGTGGTCAGATTTAATGTGGTTAGTTTGGCCATGACTATAGCCAGAATAGGAATACTTAAATGTTTCCATAAATATATCACCATGAGTAGTGCTGCAATCTTAGGATGCCTCAAAAAGAAGGAGAAAAAGAAAAACTGCTCCACGGTGAATCACATATACAGGGTGGAATTTTGTAATGCCACCTGAAGGGAAAGTACTCTTAATACTGTAGATAGAAAATTTTACTCAAAGAAAACATTCCCTTATTTTTGAAAAGAAAGAAAACTGCATTCAAATATTTTCGAAAATTCGCTTGCCACGACCGGGAATCGAACCGACTAAAATCTGTAAAAATTACAACCTGTACTTTTATTGCATTGATCGTTAGGATCAATTATAAGGATGAAATCTTTTAACTTGATAAATTAAATGATAGGAAAACCATGAAATCTTAAATTATTTTAACTATTTACTCGAAATGGGCTTATCTTAAATGGTCATATCTAAATAGTAATTCGTAATTTTAATGGATAAATGACGTCAATGATAATTATTAATTACTAACATAAATAAACAGATGGATCTTTTAGTTAGAGAGCTTTAACTTGACTCATTGAATTTATAAGTCCAGATTTCATGGTTTTCCTTTCATTTAATTTATCAAGTTTCTTAGAGAGATTTCATCCTTATAATTGATCCTAACGATCGATGCAATAAAAGTACAGATTTTAGTCGGTTCGATTCCTGGGTGTGGCAAGCGAAATTTCGAAAATCTTTGAATGCAGTTTTCTTTCTATTCAAAAATAAAGGAATGTTTTCTTTGAGTAAAATTTTCCATCTACAGTATTAAGAGTACTTTCCCTTCAGGTGGCATTACAAAATTCCACCCTGTATAGCCAAAAACTTCTTCTACTACTTAAAATATACAACAACTAAAACAACGAAAATGCCTTGGTTGTAAAGAATATATGGTAGGCAGAAGCTGTGACAGTTAGTTACTCGTAATTAACATCAGGGTGGCGGTGCGGAAACATAAATGCGTACGCGCAGGCCAAACTAACGGAGAACTTACTTAAACATGTGTTGTGGTAATGGTGGAAGTAAAAACAAAATAATAGATATACTTGTGATTAGAGAATTATACAACAATGCCATCCTATTGTGGATAGACGTAAACGTCGTACTCCTTAAATCTTTCCCAGTCCCGTGATACACATAACGGGTCAGTGATAGTCAGGTTTGACTATTGTGTCTGCATTGCGGACAGTGATCCTGTTAAAACGTCAACTGCTAATATGGTAACAAACGAAATGCCAGTCCCGTGATACACATAATGGGTCATAGTGATAGTCAGGTTTGACTATTGTGTCTGCTTTGCGGACAGTAATCCTGTTAAAAAGTCTACTGCTAATATGGTAACAAACGAAGTGCCAGTCCCGTGATACACATAATGGGTCATAGTAATAGTCAGGTTTGACTATTTTGTCTGCTTTTCAGACAGTGATCCTGTTAAAACGTCTACTGCTAATATGGTAACAAAAGAAATGCTAATAGCTGTAAACTTCAAGCTCTATAACTGTAAAATATTTAATACGCTGGGATCCAACCGCAAAAGCTTTCTTTGCATCACGAGAATTTTGTTGAAATTTTTATCTATTTATAGCAATTCGTAAGTCATCGTCAAAAACACGGCTCTTCAAAAGATACCGGTATTTCGAAATCAATTAAGCGGTACTATGATGTACTGTTATAAAATAAAATAGATAGGTACTTATAGTCATGTACTTAATTCTTATTAACAAAAAATATAGCATTAATTGTTATAAAATCCGTTTTCGTTGTGCTCTGAAAATTTAGAATGCCAGTTTCACAGATGTGAACAATGAAATTACAGTGTTAAGATTTAACTGATTTTACGATGACATATAGGACTTGAATGAAGCTATCCTACTTCACATAGCCGAAAAAGTCGGAATGTGTATTTAAGTTCAGAATTCTACTAGGTATTGTTTGACCTTTATGTACAGTTTAGAAAAATCTGCAAGTTTTGTAACAGAGACCAATTACAACTAACTTGTAACTTCAAGAAGTGAATCTGATTCATGATTCTCATAAAGAAAATTAAAAAGCAAATTATTTAATAAACAAAAAAAATACATAACTGAAAAGTGAAAACAAGCATTATAATCTATATAATTTTGGTATCGCAGGCCATAAACCAATAACCTGAAACATGGTGTTACTTTTGTTTGTGTGCTTTTATTTACTTTTTAGTTTTTTAATTATATATATACATATACTCATATTTGGAATTGTCTCATTACTAACTTTTATTTGATACCAGTATTGTTGTATTTTTTTTAAACTTCCCCTTACGTTTTTTTTTTTTGTATTTGCAGATGCAATATAAATATTATACCTAAAGCCTATGTCACTCCCAAAATTATGACGAATGTAACGACACATCAAGAGTTAAAATCCATCAAAAGTTACAGAGCGTGCGAGATATAGACATTACATACATACTCTCGAAAAACATAACCCTCCTTCTGGGGCAGTCGAGTAAAAAGACTGTCTTTGACTGATCACTCTAACAGCATAAGAGCTTTGAGAGGATCAAGTGCATCCTTTGCAGAATAATCGGTCGGAAAAGCACGAATTTCTGATTTATTACCAAAACACCTTTTTTAAGACTGTCTTGACTTTAAGCTTCAGGTACATTGGTAAATAAAAAATATTGGTTTTAAGGCTTTAGCGAACAATCGCCAACAATAAATACCCAATTCGCATCTTTAAAACAGGCTAACTCACTTAGCGTGGAAAAGAAAACACTTGAAAGGATTGCAGTCACCACTTCTATAGCATTGACATAAGGATTAAAACTGTATGGCATCTTTAAGCAAACCTTTCAGAAAACCGTTGGTAGATCCCCCAGACATGACTTTTATATCGTTTGGATAAAGTTTAATATCGTGTACCGTCTTCTTTATTTTTCAAACAACACGTGTGTGATTCGACAATGTGAACATATGAGTTCTTCTCAGTTGTTACCGCCGTTGTTATGGGGCAGTTTGGTCGATAATGCTTCCATGACGGATTGCCCATGGTGATTACATTTCATGCCCGCTTTGAATGTCAACGTGACTAGCACGTTAAGTTTCTACTCTTCAAGGTTGGTTAAAGCCAGCTCGTTTTAGTGGTTTTATGTTCTGTTTACAGCTACTTTGTCTACATTTGTAGACTCTTCAAGTAATAGCGCTTTAACCTCGTTACGAACAGCTTGGAAGACGTCACCGCAGTAGACGGTTCAAACTTATGGCGATAATAGCCCGTATTTTTTATTGAACACTAGTGATAAACATCAGCTGTTAATCTAATAATATTTATGAATGTGATAAAAGCCGTTGCCCGATACTGAAATGCTATGAGATTTAAGTAATTTATTTATAAATTTAATAGACTGACTAATGAAAAAATTAAAATTATACATTAAAAGGAATATAAGGCGTTCATTAATCATAGATTTCTAAATCTAGGTAGAGATAAAAGTAAAAGTGTTCCAGAAGATGTTATCACAAACGTGTAATTAACAATCACTTACTGATTCACTTGAGAGAGTAAAACTGATCCTTATTTCGGCAACCCCTAATAAGATAATTTACTGTGAATCAAATAATAAACAAGAAAACAATAAAACTGCCGCAGAAATAGACACGAAATTAAAGCTAAAGTGTGAGTGAAAGTCATGATAACTTCACAGTTGACACCACAGAACAAACCACAAATTAATGCAGTATTTTTTTTTTTTTTGAAGAAAGTTAATAATTTAGCAGTAAACCAACGAGATTATGGTCACTTATTTTTAACAGTTATATAAGTAAATACTACGATTTTGAAACGCAATAATTCAGTTACCAAACCACTTTTTGTACAGTTCTCTGGGTGCCAAACGAGTAACATAGAGTAATTCATTTGAACATGCATGTAATAAATACTCGTAGCAAGTCGATAGTAAAAGTGTGATAATTTTCAACATTTCTATGAATCAATTTAATTTCAGCGCCTTCTAAATCGTTCCTAATTTCTAATGATTCCATTGTGTTGGAGCAAAAATCGTTGTTTGTAGAAACACGTCACCGCCAATGCAAGTGGTTTAAAAAACCTGTTAAAATTTCTCTCTCTTAAATTTCGGCCGGTCCACTCCCAATCCGAGAGCCCGTTCTACTGACACACTATGCACAAACTTTTAATCAACAATATTAGTAACTAATCATTCATGATTTGAATCTATTGTTGCCTTCATCGCTAATCTGTTGTTATTTTTATCAGTAACGGTACTGACAAGGCCAGGGCCAACGACCGTTGAGTATTTTACGCTAAGTTTTTGTGGTTTACCAATAGATGGCTCTGATCACTTGAAATTTGTTCTTTGGCTTTTACAAGCATACGAATGTTTGAATCTTGACCGTTTTTATAGCCACCCTTTAAACTTACTTTTTTACTCGTCAGAAATATTTTATCATCACGGTTACCTGCAACAAACAAACAGACAATCGTTAATATTTTCATAATTTTATATGTATTTTTTCAAATACCGTATTCTCTTTGTCTCCGTATTCCCTGATAAATTTTCGAGCATTTATAATTTTATACTAAGACAAATTATTATCGTTACAGAAATCACGCGAGAGCGCCAGCGCGCATTACATCATGGGCCAGGAACAGTCGTACGCGCACGCTAGCGGCACGCAAGTGAGACGGTACAAGGACAAGTACGACGAGCCCCTGCACTACCGGAGCTCGCCCGTCGACTACCGAGCCAACGACTTCGACAAGGACTACAAGCGACACAAAGCGAGGAGAAGCGCTGACAGCTTCAAGAGCGACAACTCCTCAACAGAGAGCAGCGGCTACAGAAGCGGCTCCAGCGCCTACGAATACCGTTCCGACAGATCCTCCAAAAGCGACTACTACTGCACGTCCTTGTACAAGAACGAACACTACAAAGACGTCAACAAAGAACTCTATAAACCCGTCAAACTCCACAAAGAGAAGCGATACAACACGCTACAACTCTTCGACGCCGACAAAGACGAACTGAAGAGCGCGCGACTCAAAAGCTATCTTAGCGAAACAGAAAAGGCGAAAACGACGCCTGTGAAAAAGCCTGGCATTAGGAATTATACACCTAAAATTCTTTCGG
The DNA here is from genome assembly GCA_947523025.1 of Dryobota labecula. NCBI lineage: Eukaryota > Metazoa > Arthropoda > Insecta > Lepidoptera > Noctuidae > Dryobota > Dryobota labecula. Next base: position 16,288,631 of record OX383303.1, read on the forward strand.
AAGAGGAGCAAAGAAAGAAAAACCAGCATTGGATATAAGAGAGCTAAGACTAGTAGGCTAAGTTGTAAATATTAGTTTAGCGGTAGATGAGTTGTAAGGGCAGCCATGGAGGCGGCAGGAGCGCTGGCCAGCTTGGCACCGTCGCCCATCACCGTATTGGGTCTGATACCACTCCTGGCACTCGGGATCACGTACTTCAGATACCAACAATTCGACCCAGAGTCTTATATTACGGATGTCAATACTGTAAGTATTTTTTCAACACATTTTCTCAAAAAATGCATTTACGAAGCCCGTATACATTGTTCGAAAGTTAAAAATTACACACCTTACAACGGAACGTGCGGTAAAATAGGTACTCTCACCTAAGTATCTATTTTACCGCACGTTCCGTTGTATAGCACCGTGCGTATTCTTTACGGTTTTTTTTTTTTAATTTCCTAAAAAAATATTATAAGAATTCCATCAAGGAGTTTCAAATTACGAGAATAAATAAGCTGACTAATCGAACCTCCTTGGAAGCGCTTTTGCTCAATACATTTGTATCACTTTAATACTAAAGAGTAAATGAGACGAATGATGTACATAGTTCTAATTTTCACCACTCGCATGTGGCGCCATTTGCAAATTCGCGCCATTTTCATATTAGAAACGTCAAAGATTGTTGCGACTTTCTGACTGATATAACAAAATAATAATATGAGTTCAAGCGAGGAATCTGATATTAATAAGGAATCTACTCCACCTGATATTTTGAATGAGTCTCTTGACTAAAAAAATATAAATGTCTATCATAATGTTATAATTTATTAACATTATTTTTTATGTTATCATTTTGTTTCATTACATATTGTACTGTTTTCTCGCAAATGTGTTGAAAAACATTGTGTGACACACGTGCAGAAATTGGTATTTACAAACTCGTGACTATGGTAAGCCCTCGACTTCGTCTCGGGCTTACAGTCTACTCGTTTGTAAAAACCAACTTACCGCACTAGTATCATAAATAACTATTAATATCATACTCATCATTCGTAACACATAAGGTTAAATCAATTACATTTTTTTTAGTAGGATTGGTAGATTAGAGCAATTTCATATAACTTAATTATATCACGCCTGTTTTCCCCAAAGGGTTAGGCAGAGGTGACATATAGTGTATTTTCATTACTCTTCATAAAAAGTTCAATAGGAACACTACAAAACAAAAAATATAAGTATATATATTTAAAGGAAAAAAAAAACGATACCATACATTGGTATCGTTTTTTTTTTAATCCTTTCAATATTTACTACCAATATAACTACAATATAATAGTAATCTTAAAATGTTTCAGCTGTTGCCGATCTACGACTTCGTGATAGTCGGCGGCGGTTCTGCCGGCGCAGTGGTTGCGTCGCGGCTCTCCGAGATCGGCAACTGGACAGTGCTGCTTCTGGAGGCCGGCCAAGACGAAACTGAGATCTCTGATATCCCCGCGCTGGCGGGCTACACACAGCTCTCCGACATGGACTGGCAGTTCCAGACCACGCCTTCAAACAACCGCTCCTACTGCCTCGCCATGAACGGCGACCGCTGTAACTGGCCCAGAGGCAAAGTACTCGGCGGCTGCAGCGTGCTTAACGCGATGGTGTACGTCAGGGGTAATCGCAACGACTACGACCTCTGGGAAGCGCTCGGTAACCCCGGCTGGTCGTATGATCAAGTGTTACCATATTTCCTCAAATCCGAAGACAATCGCAACCCTTACTTAGTGAACACGCCGTACCACACCGCCGGCGGATACCTCACGGTCCAAGAAGCACCGTGGCGCACGCCATTATCGGTAACGTTCTTGAAAGGGGGCATGGAACTTGGTTACGAAAACCGTGACATAAACGGAGCGAAACAGACGGGCTTCATGCTGACCCAGGCGACCATGCGGCGCGGCAGCCGCTGCAGCACGGCCAAGGCCTTCCTCAGGCCTGTCAGACAGCGCGACAACCTGCACGTAGCTCTAGGCGCCCAGGTTACTAGGATTCTTATCAATCCTGTTAAAAAGCAGGCATACGGAGTAGAGTTCTATAGAAATGGTCAAAAGCACAAAATTAGAATAAAAAGAGAAGTGATTATGTCCGCTGGAGCACTAGCGACACCTAAAATAATGATGCTAAGTGGAGTTGGGCCAGCGGACCATCTAAGAGAACATGGTATTCCTTTGATAGCAAATCTAAAGGTAGGCCACAATCTGCAGGATCACGTTGGTCTTGGTGGATTAACTTTCATTGTCAACAAACCAGTTACGTTTAAGAAGGACCGTTTCCAGACGTTCAACGTTGCTATGAACTACATTTTATACGAAAAAGGACCAATGACAACACAAGGCGTAGAGGGACTAGCATTTGTCAACACTAAATACGCGCCACCGTCTGGCAACTGGCCGGACATACAGTTCCATTTCGCGCCCAGTTCAGTTAATTCTGACGGCGGAGAACAAATTAGAAAGATATTGAACCTGCGTGATAGAGTATACAATACTGTCTACAAACCAATAGAGGACGCTGAGGCCTGGACTATACTTCCATTACTGTTGAGACCGAAGAGCTCCGGTTGGATTAAACTGAAGAGTCGCAACCCGTTCGCTGCGCCGTCTATAGAGCCGAACTACTTCGCGTATAAGGAAGATATCAAAGTTCTAACAGAAGGCATAAAGATTGCGATGGCTTTGTCGAACACGACAGCTTTCCAGAGGTACGGGTCGAGGCCGCACAATATTGCTATGCCTGGATGTCAGCACCACGTGCTGTTTAGTGACGAATATTGGGAGTGCAGTTTGAAGCACTTTACGTTTACAATATACCATCCCACTGGGACGTGCAAAATGGGTCCGAAGCAAGATATAGACGCTGTGGTAGACCCAAGGTTACGTGTCCATGGCGTAGCTAACCTGAGAATTGTCGACGCTAGTGTTATGCCCACAATCATAAGTGGGAACCCCAACGCTCCTGTCATCATGATCGCTGAAAAAGCATCAGACATGATAAAAGAGGACTGGCTTGTATTATGACAGTGTTAATTTATAGTAAATGAAAAATACTCAGTCATGAACAAAATTTTTATCGTAAATTCTCGCTAAGTAAAATTAAATATTCTATTGAAAGTAAATGTTATTCTCGTTTGTACGACTGTAAATATATTTTTAAGGTATGTAGAGTTCATAGTTATTTCACTTTCCGAGTCTTTTAGGCGTAATGTATTGTAATAAAAATTACCATTCCTTGGTACGCTATAAAATAAAAAATAAAGTATTGTTTGGAGTTTTATTTGCACAACTTGCTTTGTCAATACACGAAATAAAATGCTTTTTCTTTTTTAATACAATGCCAAAACAAAACTATTAAAAATAGGATCCCACGTGATCCATCTTCTCAACTAAGATACTTTTAATGTCAATTCTTATAATTTAAGGCGAAAATCAAATTTTCTTACGTTTTTTGAAATTTGCAGGTCAATATTAGGTTGTATATTGATCTAAATAATTATGATTCGCGACCGGAACAAATCTGTATTCATACGAATTATAATTATTAAAATGATCAATACAACTCTCTAATTTCATAATGACCTATTGAATTACTATTTCATTAAATCTTGCCATTTGAGGATTATAAAATCTTAAGGAGTGACTGAATCTAATGATTATAATTCCGTAAATACATATTTGTTATGGTCGCGAATCACACTTTAATGACCACCAATGACAACAAAAATCTTAAGAAAATTTTAATTTCGCGGGCTATCTTAGAGCTTCCCACATATGTAAGCACTCTAATACAAAGTCAGTTCTTCAAATCAAATCAAATCAAAATCATTTATTTCCTTGCAAGCATGGGTATAGTACATAGGTGTTTTTATAATAAAGTTCTCCATATTTTACCGTCACATGGGCATGCAGAGGTTTACAATTCATAATAAAAAAAATAAAAAACAAAAATAAGTAACAGATCATTGGAATTACAAATGTAGAAATAAAAAATGTCAGCGTGGACAAAGCAATAAAAAAAAAAATAAGTCTATATAATGTCAAACGGAAATAAAAAGTAAGTGAAACCAGTATTCTTTATTTATAATAGAATAAAACCGCCATACTAATAGTGACATCTGTTAGCGAATAGCAGAAACATTGAATTTAGCGCCATCTTTTGTCGAATAGCTTAACTACGTACAATACCTAAAACTTCAATGTAAAACCACTAGATGGGGTAAAATATCTTGCTTGATTGTTTTTACAAGAATGTATGTTTATCCAGGTAGAATATTGCAAGCTGAATTAAAACTACTTCCTCTCATCCTACGAAGCTGACATTTTTGATACTTAGGTTATCAGCGTAGGAAGCCCTCTGTATTTTATAACGAAACTGGTTCCTAATAAACATTGACTTCCGTTTCTGGTGGAAATGAAACTTTTGGCTATGAGTTTTCAAAATTATCTAACACGAATTTGACAGATAAAGTGAAGAATATTTACCAACTACTTACTGGCAGCCTACTATGGCACATCTATTTTCTAAATGTCCTACTAGGAAAACTAAGACACCCGAAAGTTTATATGTATTTGGATTCCTTCCTGAAAACTACCAAGCTCGCAAACTATTTTGCTCACACAAGTCTAGCACCCTAATTGCGTAACACACTCAACCGGAATCTGAATGATTCTGAAGGATATTGCTAAACTATTGTTTCATAAGTTCGAAAAGTTTGTCTGTTCTACAAAGTAAATAACGCAATGAATGTTGTTGAACTGTCAAAATATAACCCATTGCTACTACGTACGTTACGCAATTACCTCGCAGCAATACTGACAAGATCAAGATTATGACATACTAGATACTGCCTGCGGCCTCGTCCGCATGAAATTTCTTGTTGCTCCGCCCACCCCGTCGGATAGCATCGCCTGCCCCTGCTATTACTTCGTTTTCGCTTAGCGTTCTTTCTGACTTTTTAGGGTTCCGTTTCCAAATGGCAAAAAACGGAACCATTATGGATTCGTCATGTCTGTCTGTCTGTCCGTCCGTTTGTCACAGCCACTTTTTTTTTGTTTTCTGGAGGCTCATCGGACGATTCGGACATTTATGACACACGAAAACCGATACCTACTAAGTAACAACATTAGTATTACAGGAAACTATTTAAAATATGTAAAATTCTACCTATCACTTACAAACGTAAATATCTTTTAGCAGTAAACCATGAAGGTAGGTACCCAAGACAATCAAACATAACACACAATCTATCGCTGCTGACAGATTCAATGTACCCAGAGTCACCAATTACTTTGGTGACAGAACCCTAAAGAAACGAATACCATACCTATTGAATAGTCTACCGGCAGACATAAGGAGTGAAACAAATAAAAATAGATTTAGAAGTAAATAAAAAAAAAATATACTTGGATATGTAAGTATGTTTCAGTATTATTGTCTAGACTCACTGACCCCACAGTCAAACCATTGCAATGGTTTTGCGGGGCTAAGTTTTTAAGTTAGGTAATTACCATGTTATATTAAAATAAAATAAAATAATAAATAAGTATAGTAGGTACTTTGTCTGCTGTCCTCTTTACATGATGTGATGAGCCAGACTCCAGTCTAGCGGTACAAGGAGCGGCTGCATATCCAAATGTATTTGTACATAATAATGATGATAGTAACGCCAGAACCAGTCGTCGTACGTGGCGTTACGCGTACAAGTAACCGGCTGGTTAAACCTACGAGCTACGAGCCATTGCACAACATTTAAATCAACTCGATCAGGTGCGATTATTAGCTGTTCTGATTTATTTATGGTTATAAGCGCCACCTGCTTCATGACTTGGCGATATTTTTTTTATTAAATACACTTTACTGATATGCATAACATGACCATACGTCCCGTTTTGTACGGGACCGTCCCTTTTTTCGGTTCTAGGTCCCGGTGTCCCCGAAAAAAAGCTGGGGACGCAAAATTGACCGGTTTTCAGAAACCGTCCGAAAATTGGCGACTGGATTTAAAAAAAAATATTATGTTAAAAAAAACATGTTAAGAGTTTTAATTTTACTTAAAATCGTTACCAGCTATGTTAAAACAATAATAATAATATAAAAGTAACAATAAGTGAGTAATATAAAAATGACTGGAAAATTATCTTGCTTAACTTTTTTTTTCTTTAATATTCTAGTCTGGTATTCTCAAAATTGAGTTTCCTTTATGAATCGGCCGAACTAATTAAGATAAATAAATCGATGTCCCGTTTTGAGTCAAAAAATAAATGGTCACGTTTTGCCTTTAACATGCAGAAAAGATTAACTACTTTCGGTAGCAAAGAGAAATCCTGTCATTTTCTTTAGGAACCTCAAGAGAGCAAAAGAAGAGCAAGAAGATCTAATTTTGTGATAGAAGCCGGAGCTTCTATCACAAAATTAGATTGAAAATATATTTGAAATGATTCCCATAGTATGAAAAATTTGCACTGCGATACGTTGTTCGGACTTTCCTAAGTAATGAATTAATGATACCTACGGAGTAGGTACTCGACCAATAAATGACTACTCCTTCGTTTCGTATATCACGTTGACTAATCATTGAACTATGATTAGGAAATGAACTAAAATGAAAAAAATTAAATGAAATGTGCCCATGAACTCCACGACCTCATTCCACCGGCCCCCTTCTACCATCGGACATCTAGACGCACTGCAAGTTACCACCCCTACCTAGTTGATATTCCACCAACTCGCACTAAGCGTTTTCAAACGTCTTTTATAATGCGCACAGCAAAGGAGTGGAACTCTCTGCCTGCGTCTGTGTTTCCGAACGCATACAACCCTAATCTATTCAAAGTGAGAGTGAACAGGCTTCTTCTGGGTAAGCTCACTCCATCGTAGACTTTGTCGCTGTCATCCAGACCTAGACTAAAGTCAAGAGCACTCATAGTAGAATAAAAAAAAAAATGATCTCTTAGTGAAATAAATAGATGTATGTCAACGAAGGGCCTCCATGCAAATACATAAAGGCTGGAATAGAAATAATATTTGCATTGCATTACCTAGTTAATGCTAATGCTTAGTCATTAGTTTGTTAAAAGACGATGACTGAATTATAATCTTTTTATGTATGCAGACACCGCAACATTCACACTCACAAAGTAGTAAAATGCGTAACAGATGAGTAAACTAACACCCCGAGTTATGTCACTTTGTATTTAACTAACTGCATCATGTAAGCGCTACGTTTAGGTTTACCAGAAAGTAAATTGGTGCCGATTCCCTTGTTCACAAACTAAACTAAATTAAAGTTCAGTGCATCTTTTTCTTTCTATTTCATTAAGAAAAGGACAAAAGATAAATTTTAGTTTAGTCCTGTCAAATTAATCAGCGCTTGACGTAAATTGACGTAGTTTTAGTCGGCAAGTTTTTAATCACGTCTAAACTTGTATGGAGTAGTGACAGGCACTGATTAATTTGACAAAACTAAACTAAAATTTACCTTCTGTCCTTTTCTTAATGAAATAGAAAGAAAAAGATGCACTGAACTTAAATTTAGTTTAGTTTGTGAACAAGGGAATCGGCATCATTGACGCCCTGAGGATTTAGAACGCTATTTAGTATTTATACTCATATAGGAAGAAAAAATATTAGCACAACTTTGTTTAACTTCCTTCTTGCTCTGGCGACTGCGGCGTTGAGAAAAAAAGGTTGCAATATAAGCGTCGTTAAAAAGCTATGCAACAAACTTAAGAGTATTTTATTTACATACTAGCTTTTGTCCGCGGCTCCGCCCGCGTAGATGTCGATTATCGCATAAAAAAGTAGCCTATGTCCTTCTCCATATCCCAGGCTATATCTCTGCCAAACATGACGATCGGTTCAGCGGTTTAGGCGAATGATAGATAGATAGAATACTCTTTATTATGTACACCATAAAAATTACAGATATAAATGTAGAACTGTTACATAGGGTGTCACAATGGGCGGTCTTATCGCTAAAAGCGATCTTTTACATACAACCTTCGTGGTTAATTTTTTAATAAAAGGTAACAATATAATCTATTTTATAGGGAAATCCACCTATAGTATTCATTCCATCTTCCACATTTCTCTATCAGAAGGTTGTTCTGGCCATTTTCCATAAAAACAGGTAAAATTCTATACCTAATCTACACTTCGAGCAAAACGAGGCTTTTTGTAATAGGTATGTTGCCTGGTTAAAAAAAAAACTGTTTAGTCCGTCAGTCAGATAATAATAAAATATTAGACACGTATTTTTTGCTTTATCATATTAATAAAAAATGACTTAGATAAAACACATTAAACTTGGGGAGTGGGGGCTCGTTACGTATAAAATCTAGCGAGCAGTGACGTAATGCCACATTTGAACTCAATGTATCACCGTAATGCTTTGATTACGTAAAAAAAGAATAATTACGTGTCCAATATTTTTTAATAATCTACATGAAGGACAAAAAATTTTTAGACATCATCCCTATTGTATGCTGCATAATATATATATGTTTCGAATTGTGGCAGAAAACCAACACCTACATCAAAATGACGTTTATGTAATTACATGGTTGCATCGGAACACGGAAGTTTTTACCTGTGACCCCACAGGTCTTCGACTATGGTGGCGACTCGGTGAGGTCTCAGAATTCAAAAGGCGTCTGATTTACATGGCAACAAAGATGAGAGATAATATTATATCTGTAGACGTGCTGTCGCATAACTAAAGGTCGGGAACTTTACAAGTTTATTAGTTTCGTACAGAGATTATTTGAATCTTATCTTATAAGATTAAAATAGTTATCCGGTAAGGGTGTAGGCAAGTCTGGAAGATACTGGGTGTCCACAGAGCAGATATTCTGGAGTACATAATTATCATTTCCTCCTCTTGCCCAATTTATTTGGGGTCGCCGCAGCTTCCATACAAATCTAAAAGCCGATAGGTACTCCGTAGCAGGGTTCGCCGATATATATCAGCGGATATATATCATGATATATGTCACGATATATATCAATTAATTTTTTCCTGTCTTCTGAACTAAAAATTTTATTTTACAAATTAATTTCACATTTTTAAGTGTTTAATCCCCTTACAGAATGAAATTCGCTTCTTTTTGTTGGCCTGGATATATATCCGATATATATCAAAAATCGGGGTTTTTCGAACCCTGCTCCGTAGTCACCCACTTTCTAATCAAATTGCCTCTGTGGTCTAGTGGTAAGACCACCTGTCTCAGACCCAGAGGTCCCGGGTTCGATTCCCAGCAGGGGCAAAATTTTCTGCTCGGTTTGGTTGGTGGTAGGTGAGGCTTGTTCTAAGTCCGCCTGACCTACCACCATCTTATCTAAGTCTGTCGCCGTAACAACAGTGTCAACAACATTTGTTGTGTTACGGCAGTTAGAGGTAAGATATCCAGTTCCTCTGTGGTTGAGCGGGTGAAGTTCGCTTTCACCTTCGGCCTTATCGTTGCTTACCATTAGGTGAAATGAAGACTTAGAGACTTTTGAACCAACGAGTGTTTTTTTTTCTTCAACCGAGCATAAAAAAACACACTCCACATTTCTCCGCATCACATTTTTTTTTTTTACAATCAAATAAGTTCCAAAAAAAGTCGCGATATAGAGATGAAACAGAATAAGTACTAGGATAATACCTACTAGGATGACAGCTGATAGGGATAATAAGAGAAACCATTGTTTTATGTTAATAATAATAGAGCAGCAACAATAATTGCTACGCATAATTAAATTCATAAGGAACATACAATTAGAAACCATTAGATCGAAATAATCAATTCGTTCCTGGATATGGTCATTATCCATTGAATCCATTACTGAGTATTGAGTAAGTTTGGTAAGTTTGGTAATCAACACAGCTCATTGATTTGTTTCTACTCATTAGGTTAATAGTTATCTACATGTCACAGCCCTTAAGCCCAGTCGGTTTATTCTGTAAAAATATCTCCAAGAAAACTTGGGTGAAATGAGTTTGTCTTTACAATATTGTCAATCCTTAGCATCAAGTAGAATGACAAGTTTTCACAGTGAGATTTTTAGAATAGATCGACAGGTTTATAAGCCCATATATACCGGCAGTGGCGTAGCTAGCATGAGTGGTACCCAGTTCGGATATTGTAGGTGTCACCCCAAAACTCAATCAAAACTGTTACAATAAAAAATAAAAGTAAATATAGTTTTGGTTTTATAATCCAAATATTACAAATTATTTTTATACGTATATTTTTATATCTTTTAAATTAGTGTAAAAAATATGGACTTTCAAAGTTCAATATTGATCAAAGTAACCCCGATCTACGGCACCTACATTTATTATTGTTATTTACATAATATATTTATTATATTATTTGATTGGTCCGCCACCAATTGCAATCTACCACAGTTTTACGAATTGTTATAGATGGCACTCACTACTGATGTCGACGGTAAGATCGGGTGTCACCCCTAAGCGGGTGACACCCGGTGCGGCCGGCACCCGGCTACCGTACTGCACATAGTTACTTTATCAAATTCTACGACAAGGCAGCGTTTACTGGAGAAAGAACCATGCGGCATTAAAAAGTTGCGTATGTTGTCGCCAAAGTTTCGATAAGAATCTAAGTGAGTAGTTGAATAGATTTTTATGCTAAAACGTCGCACCGCATTTCTCCCAGCTGGTGACAGTGGCAGCTAAGACTTGATTGACTGATCTAGTCTTGAACCGTTTCATAATAAATAATTCTCTCAAATCAAACACCAGCTGGAGATTGGTCCTAAGGTACATAAACATTCTTGAAACTCAGCTACAAAAACTCAATGTATAAAAAATATGCTTATTTTAGAACCCATTGTATTACAAAACGGTACATATTATGAATTTCAAATTAAACGTTTCATGTTCTTCGCCTGCGCAGACGCATCACACCGCGTCGCTCCGCAGCGCGACCAACAATGCGCCCGCGCTCACGTACGCCACCGTTATGTAACACGCACACATATTCGCAGGGTTCCGCATAACACCTGGTGCATACTCTCGGAGGACTGACGTTAACAGTCACTTACACACCGTACACTCTGATTGAAAGAAAAACCGGCTTTTCCGTGCAACGTGGTCTCGTAGTCCCTGGACCACGGGTAATTTTTTTACCCGTGGTCCCTACGAAAAATACACTGCTGCCGAATTAAAATTGTACCTAAGTCAAGTCATAATACAGTCAAAGGCATTATTTGTAATTAAATACCTAATATAAATAACTTAGAATTTATACTATTAAATAAGACTGACTATTGAAGAAGAGATGACGCTACAAGGTTTTCGTTGAACAACTTCTTCTAAATATGTTACAAATATATAAAAATCACACATATCACAAAAAAATAAATCTTATACAAATAACATATAAATACATACACACGTCAATATTTTTTTATTAAGTCCCTGACCGCTCCTGGCCCAAAAGTGCCCATCACACTCGCCGCGTTTCCACGCTGAATTGCGATGGCCAGCCTCTGCACCAGAAACGATCCGGAACGCGAGTCACCAGTCGTCTCTAACATTTTCATAATTTTTTCATCCTCTCATTCTTTTTTTATATTATTTCGTTATGAATAATGTCTTTGACTGTATTATGACTTGGATTAGGTACAATTTTAATTCGGCAACATTGTATTTCTCGGAGGGGCGCGGGCGGTGCCGTCCAGGGACTACGGGAGGGACTACTATTTAATTCGGCAGCATTATATTACTCGTAGGGACCACGGGTAAATAAATTACCCGTGGTACCTTCCAGGGACTACGGGAGGGACCACGGGTAAACGAATGTTTTTGAACTGTCAAAGGGTCGGTCAGTCAGAAAGATGAAGCTAGTTGCACATTCCAAAGCGTAGTAGGTTTTTGTGGAGAAGAACAGGCAAGAGCTTTAGCAGCACTGCTGTTGGTTTTTAGCCAATTTTATTCATGCCCAACTAGTAGCAAGGTTGTGCTTATTATTTACCAGAAACATCTGTAGGTGACAATAAAAAATATGAAAATTAATCAGATATTTATAAGTATTTAGTATCTTATCAACAATACATTGCAAATAATGCAGTTGTTTATAATAATGATGCTTATAAATTGCATTATTAAAATTTTGCTATGTATCTTAGTGCATAATATTTTTAAATAAATATAGATTTTTTATTCGTAAATAGGTTTCTATGGAGAGAACGGAAAAGACCTCCACGGACACTCTTTTAAAACAGAATATTGGTTACATCATTCATATTGAAATTATACATGTAAGAACAATGTAGAATGACGTGCACGCTAGAAGCATCCGTAATAAAAACAAAAAACAATTCAAACATTAAAATAAGCCGAGACCAGTCCCAACTGACGGCGCCCGTTCACGAACATGGCGCACGGATCAGCACCATTCAGCTAAACCATTTTGAAGGGAACTTAATGATCCAACACACACGCCACCACCAGCAAGACATTCGAGTGAGCATGACATACTCTCAGCATGGGCACATTCAAGTCAATTAAAGACATATTAACCGGTAAATGGTAGCTCTATTGTACGTAGTTCTCACACCTGTGCTATACAGTATGCTTGGCTGCATAGTATACGTTTTATACAAGATTTAATTTTTTTCATTCTGTTGGAGTATGTGGTACAGTATTTTATATTGTAACATTTTACTAAACAGTACTCCATGAAGGATGAGTCTACTTTACCCAGTCTGAAACTGGTGGTCTGAACTAATTGATCCCTATTTCTTATCCTATAATTGTGTCTTTCACCTCTTTTACCGAAATATTTTGCACCTTTCCGCTGTATCTGGGTGGAACCGATTTTGAAGCTCTACCTATCACCATTTCCATGAATGAGAAGCGGCTGGACCAACACTAGTATTGTGAAGGAATCGGCTGCGAGTATAAACATCAGGTAATGATGTTTCTCAACTATTAGTGAATCAAAGCAGCGTGCTGTGCATGATTTGAGCTTTCCATTCCCAGAGTAAGAGATCCAGGGAGCCACGTCACAAAATGGTTCAGTTGAAGCCCAAAATCAGGCACTAGTAGTGGTGAGAAACACAGAACACCCGTGTAGAACATGTCGTTCAGCTTCTGCTGGTACCTCTTCATTGCTTAGGCCGTCAGTACCTTCCTAGACCTTCTCGATTTTTCTTGGTCCTGAGGAAATTGTACCCTGTAAACCCCTAAATTACTTACAAGGAAGTAATTTCTAGCAATATTTCTTCAAGTTTTTTTAGATCTCTGCTACGCGCTACTTAGCTCTACTAATCCGTTCGTGTGTAATCGGAACAAGCACACCGGTTTGAGTTGTACATTTAATTTTTTTAATCATTATCAATTGCCCCATTACAAAATTTGCCAGTTAGAGCTCACATTTGCTAGAAATTCTTACTTAAGGTGGATGCGCTGTGGTAGCCCGCGAAATTAAAATTTTCTTGCATTTTATACAATATGCAGGTCCGTGTCAGGTTGTACGAGTATCTTGATCAAAATATGATACGCGACCGTAAAACATATGTAGGTATTAACATAATTTTAATATATCGCACACCTAGATAAAGAGTAGCACAACTCAAAATACCTCTTTTTTCAGGAACATCAAAAAACGTTCTACTCATTTTCTATTTGACTGATTTAAATTATTGTTGTATGATGTTGTATATTATTTTACTAAGATATTAATTTGCTATTAATATATATATTTTTTATATTAATTTAGTAAAACAACAATTACTTTCATTTGTCAACAATACTGGGGTAAGTGGAAATAATTTGAAGAACACACAAGAAACAAGACCGATTCAATCACGAATACGAAATCAACTCAAAATAATTCACGCTTGATTACTGCGATTAGCCACGAATACAAAACTAAGTCGAAATAATTTACTCTTTGAGCGTATTGACAGCATCTTTCCCTGCAGCTGACATGTCGTAACTGGTGATGCGTTACTGTTGTTGATGGGGGGTGACCGTGGAGCTACTCAAAAAGACTGACTTACAGCGCAATCTAGTCTTTTATGAATGGAGTTTGTAGACCGGTGTCTTTGGAGTTAATGTAGTTTTCAACACTGATTCCGATAATCGCAATAACTCGATTTTGGATTATTTTGAGTTATGCCACCCTTCATCTAGGTGTGCGATATGTTTTACTGTCGCGTATCATGCCCCTTAAATCAGGAAAATGACGACGTAAGCTGTATTACATGTGTGCTGGTGGAAATAGATACCATTGTAGAAAGGTTTTATATTAAACTAGCTCTTGCCCGCGGCTCCGCCCGCGTGGATGTCGGTTATCGCGTAAAATAGTAGCCTATGTCCTTCTCCATATCCCAGACTATATCTCTGCCAAATTTTATGGCGATCGGTTTAGCGGTTTAGGCGTGAAAACGTAACATACATACAGACAGACAGACAAAGTTACTTTCACATTTATAATATTAGTATGGATAAGTAATTAAGTCGTTTCGTTCCTACTTGCCAAGGTTGAGCTCCCTAAGTTCTACGTAAGACTACACGACTACTGACTAATGCTTGCACTGACTGGACAGGTCTACTCAAATCTGTGTGGTTCTTTTCTCAGAAGACGATTTTAGGCACTAATCTACATGGTCCTCACATGATCTTACCAAGATTATGTCTGGACTTCAAAAGGGACTTTAACCCCTGAGGTTGTTTCGCCATTTCTTCTCAGGGTTAGTCAGATAATAAATGTCGACTCCATCTATACTCCATTTCAAATAAGATTAAACATTTAAATAAACCTTTTTTACAGTTCGTTCAACCAATTGTCTTCTATTCCGTAGGCATAAGGATGGCATTAAAAGCAAAAAGGTGGTAACAATACCAACTGTTTACTGCAGCTGCCATTTGTCATGCCACCAACGCAATAGAAGTCAAAATCAGTTGAATGGTCTGTAATAGTACATTACTTACCAAGGGCTGTAAAAGAAAGCCCGAAATCGCAGGTATTTGTGGGTGTGTGTGTGTGTGTGTAAATATGCGATAGAGGGCTTTCTTTTTTACTGCCCGTGGTGAATACACAATTTTACGTCTTCACCTGACCACAATGCGAGTTTTACTGTACGCGTAGCGTGCGGTAAAACTCACATTATGGCCAGGGCCTCAAGTCTGCTATTACAATAGTGTCAGAATGGTCTCTTCATTGTGAGTTTTTGACAGATTTGCCATACAAACACTGTCAAATACTCACAATGGCGAGACCAAATACTTTTTTTACTTGAGGCCCTGGGCCTCAAGTCTGCTATTACAATAGTGTCAGAATGGTCTCGCCATTGTGAGTATTTGACAGTGTTTGTATGGCAAATCTGTCAAAAACTCACAATGAAGAGACCATTCTGACACAATTGTAATAGCAGACTTGAGGCCCAGGTGTGACGTAAAAAAGGTTTATTTAAATGTCTAATCTTATTTCAAACGGAGTATAGCTTATTTTTTTCTTTTTTAATATGACTTTGAAAAGTGATTCTGATATCCTATTTACAAAATAAACAATTTAATTTAATTTAATTTTACTAACGATAACAATAGATAAATCATCGTCACGTATATTATAAGTTAGTTTTGAAGATAACTACTACTACCATTAGCATTGTTTCAGAAGAAAAGGAACCAAACACGTCATATCTTAAGATATTTTTGAAATCCAACTTCGTTTTCATAAATTCGCAATACGTCGGCTTTTTTTAACAGACTTCAAAAAAGGAGGAGGTTCTCTATTTGTCGGAACCTTTTTTTTATTTCTTTTTTATGTATGTTCCCGAATTACTCGAAGATGGCTGGATCAATGTTTTCGTTTTATTTTTATTATGTTTGAAAGGGTATAATTCCCAGGTGGTCCCATGATCATCAAGTCAGGATCTGATGATGGGATCCTGGAGAAATAGAGAGAACTCTTAAAATTTTATAGGCACACTTGAAGCGATTTGGGTAGTTTTTGGAAGAGTACCTACTTTCTCGGAGTGGTCCAATTTCAATTTGGTGAAGATCATGAAAATGATACCATCGAACTGATCTGAAGATAAAGCCGGAAAGTATTCAGCGGAACTCTGTAATAAAACAATGTATCCTAGCCGTGTTTGAGCGATTGGAACTGTCATGACATGCACTCGGGATATAAATGGTTATTAACCGATTTTTATTAACTTTGCTTGGGTAGTTTTTTTGTTTTGTTTTTTTCCACTTCGCATATCTTGTGTCGCTGTTGTTTGTGCGGTGTAGCAGGCACCATAACTAAAAAGTGAAAAATAAATAACTTTTTAACAAAAAAAAAAAAAAACAGGTTTCCAAATTTCGGAAGTCGGTGGCAAAAAACTAAAGTACAAAGTAATTTTTCACTTTGTAGTGTTTTTTTTTTGGAAGTCAGTTTTTTTTTTTTTTTAAACCTTTTTTAAACCTACAATACAAGTGGTTATCATCAAGGTCATTCCCAAAAGCGTTAAATTGAATTGCACACGAGGAGGTGACCGCTCAAACTGCCTTTTCAGACCCAGTACTACATAATCAGCTTATAACTTTCCCACTGCTGGGACACACTCCTCTCTGTGGGAGATAGTGGCCCATAATCCACCACGAGGGCCATAATCCACCACGTGGGCCATAATCCACCACGTGAGCCATAATACACCACGTGGGCCATAATCCACCACGCGGGCCATAATACGCCACGCGGGCCATAATCCACCACGCAGGCCATAATCCACCACGCAGGGCATAATCCACCACATGGGCCATAATCCAACACGAGGACCATAATCCACCACGCGGGCCATAATCCACCACGCAGGCCACGCGAGCCCAGTGCGGGTTGGTAGATGTCACATGTCTTTGAATTTTTTGGACACGCCGATTTCATCACGATGTTTTCCTTCACCGTTATAAGAGCAGACCCAGAACTAGTGACCGACTAATTACTGAAAGGTTAAGTAAAACAAGTGCAAGTAGTATTACTTGAACTATAAGTTACTTGAGCTCCATACTCGTTGTTGCATGCGTATAGCCACATATTCAAACTGGACAGCCAATAGTTACACTTCATTTTGAATATGTTTTCGCTGTCATTATCATTACTAATACCCCTAAACCCTTTAAAAATTTATTTACAAAGCAAATCGGCTTGTTGAAGATATAATGATGTCTTGGAATATGTTCTGCTTAAAAGTTTTAAATTTTAGTATAACTGTCTCAGAACTTGTTGGACTTGTATTCTGCTTCCAAGAAACCCCTGGACCTCTCGCTCATTAAGGATTTTGGAATTCACGACTATGACTACAAATTGCTAGAAGCTATTAGGAAGGATTGATGTATTGGCAATTTTATGGGTATTAAAAGTTATTGTTCTAAAAGGAATGTACACACCATATTTTTCAAGTAGACAAAAGAGAATGAACCTCATTTTATTCGCAATTCTAAGAGCAATAATAAACAACATATTCTATGAAGAACATTACACCTCTATTACATAAAAACTAAAAACCTATTACAAAATAAAACAAAGCAATTAATCAAATCGTAACTAGACCCTGTCATACCAGCATCAGTAACCTCAAAATCTCTATACATATAATTATTCACTCTACAATAACTAGGCTGTTTGCATTCCCCGGACATAGTTTCCGCGATCGCACTGCTCTCTATACACTTACAAAGGATCGCATTACAGAAGTTTTGTATTACTTACATGTCGTAATCGAATGAAGTATGAGTTTCGTGGCCCTATTTCCTATTTATCACGTCCGCTGTGAACAGGCTGTGAGTATTTATAATGGTACCTTTAGAAATGTTATTTTAACAAGCAAAAAGAGGCAAAGAACGTTTCCGTGACTGACTGAGAAACAACGCTCTGCTACTGAAGATAGAAACACGCTAGATGGTGTAGAAGTATACCTAACGTGATCATACGTCCCGTTTCAAAAGGGGCCTTCCTTTTTTCGGTTCTTCGTCCCGGTGTCCCCGAAAAAACCTGGGGACGCAAAATTTTCCCATTTTCAGAAACCGCCCGATAATTGGCGGACCGGATATAAAAAAAATATATTATATTAAAAAAACGTCTAAAGAGTTTTCATTTTACTTAAAATCATTACCAGCTATGTTAAAACGTTCTGCTGACAAATATAAAAATGACTGAAAATTTATCTTGCTAATAAATTAAGAGAAATAAATAAATAGAATTTATTTTATAAATCGGCCCTACTAATTGAGATAAATAAATCGATGTCCCGTCATGAGTCAAAAATAAATGATCAATTTTCATAAACGCCCCCTTTTTAGAGTTCCGTAGCCAAATTGCAAAAAACGGAACCCTTATGGATTCGTCATGTGTCTGTCTGTCCGTCCGTATGTCACAGCCACTTTTTTCCGAAACTATTAGGCCGTGTTCCCACTATGCCGGGCCGGCAGATTTACCGGCTCGGTAAAACTGCCGGAAGAGCTAATGGCTAAAGAATATACAATATGAAGCTGTTCACATTATGCCGGATCCGGCAAAAATACCGAGCTCGGCATTTTGACCGAGCGTTTTGTCACTGCGAAGCGCCGGTAGAACACCCGGACCGGAGTAATGTGAACCAGTTTGCCCCGGATGTATGTCCCCCGCTCACCCCACCCGTGCTTCCCTCACTTCATTCGGCTCGCATTTTCTGATAAAAGTAGACGTATAGCATGGACATTCAAGCAGAAACTTTAATTACGAGGTCCAGGTCCAAGAGAGACCTGTTCTTTGGGATAAGATCGAAGAAGTCTATAAAGACAAAAACTTAAAATTAGCATTGGCAGTAAATTAGCAGAAAATCGTTCCCGTAAAATAGGATGTACCCAATGTTTTCTTTCATTTTGCCTTCTTTTAAGATACCACCACAATACAACAATTTGGTCGTCCATTGTGCGCACAGTTCCATATTCGACTGAGGTGAGTACTTGACTGTCCGATTTTCTTCTGGGATCCGGTGTAATGTGAACATTTTGTCCGGTGTCCGGTTTCCGTCCGATCTACCGGTCCGGCATAGTGGGAACCCTGCCTTAGAACTATACTGTTGAAACTTGGAAAGTAGATGTATTCTGTGAACCGCATTAAGATTATCACACAAAAATAGAAAGAAAAAAAAAATTGGGGGTTCCCCATACTTAGAACTGAAATGCAATTTTTTTTTTTTTTTTTTCGTCAAGCCCGTACGTGTGGGGTATCTATGGATAGGTGTTCAAAAATAATATTGAAGTTTCTAATATCATTTTTTTTCTAAACTGAATAGTTTGCGCGAGAGACACTTCCAAAGTGTTAAAATGTGTCCCCCCTGTAACTTCTAAAATAAGAGAATGATAAAACTAAAAAAATATATGATGGACATTACCATGTAAACTTCCACCTAAAATTGGTTTGAACGAGATCTAGTAAGTAGTTTTTGTTTTTTTTTGTTTTTTCAACTACAATTTTAAGTTTGTTCTTGGGTTAAATTCATCCCAACTACGGAACCCTCATTGTGTGTGGTCCAACACGCACTTGGCCGGTTTTATAGGGTTTCAGGACTACCAAACAATATGGTGTTTTGTTTTAAAAATTGATGTTTTTGTTTTACGTTCCATGACATAAGGTGAATAATCTTTGGTTATGATATTGAAAGAGGTTGAAAGCTAACAAAATACCTTTCAGGCGATATACCACAATCCACAGTTCATTGCATAGAAATTGTAAAAAATTGTCTTGAAGAACGCGCGATGAAGTGATTCCAGTTTATTGATCGCGAGTGTAGTATCTACCTAGTATCTAATGAGAAGATGATTTTTGTAGGCAATCGGAGGGGCGAGTATTATTATCAAGAGTACAGTAGGCGTCATTATGTGCTAACCCCTCAAGTTTTAAAATGTTACACTGCTACAATATTGAATTCGTTACGAATAATCTAAAGAATACTTCAAAAACAGTTTACTAGTTCGACTTGAATTCGAACCATCGAATTACCGAATGTCGTCATACTCATACCGATAGTTTGACACACTAGCCAGCGAGCCCATGAGAATTGCGATGAAATTGTTATCCACTATCGTCCAAGTAGTTTATCTTTAGGTCTCTGTCTAATCGATAGATGTTATCATTTGAGGGTATCCATTAATTTTACTTACTTACGTTTTCTTTATAAAATTAATCCATACCCTCAAATTATAACTACAACGTTGTCTAGGGACTCGTTTGTGTCAGTTGGCAAAATATGTAATGACTAATGATAACTGTATATTATCAAATCTTTTCCAATAAAAAAAACAAACAGAACTTTTACAAAAAAAAAAATATATATAAGAGAAAATATAAATAAAAAGATATATATATTTTTTTGTAAAATAAGATCAAAAATTTTGTTAAATAATAGCAATAATAAATATTATTTATTTTTATTTATTTTTAAATTCTATATATATTACTAAAATAAAATATAAAAATACTGTATATTAAAAAATGCATACTGCATGACAGAAAACACATGTTGTGCGTAGGATTCGAGCCTCCAATATTATGCACGGCAAGCGGTCTTGAAACCTCCGAACTACTTAAACGTTGTATAAGTCTTTGTAAATGTTAACGTTATTATTGCTTGTCATTATATGCATTAATAAAAGTATTAACTTTTTATTGAATAAAAACAATATTTAAAACAGAAAATACTTATTTATTCACTAAAACAATACATTAATTATAATAACATGTTTTTGCAAAATACAAAAACCAACTTGGGCCTATCACGGATTTGAACCCACATGTCTTTTAGGTAAGGACTTAATGGAGCAGTGAGTACCAGAGGAAGTGCAATAAATGTAACAAGCAAAAGGAATCGTAAATCTTCTCATTTCATTCATCTGAGGATAACTGTTGCGAATATTATGCAAGAGCTAAATATTTACATAAAATATACAACAATTGGTCGTTTAAACCGTAATATAACACGAACAATACGCGACAGTTTGAGAGCACGCGGCTGTGAAAGCTTTTCACACTCATATTGTGGGTCCACGGCCTGGCTCGGTGACGTAAGCGGCCTTATTACCCACAACTTTCGATTTCTGGATGAAGTCGTGTTTGCTTCCTTTCCGGATGCTTGTAATCTTCTGGAAAGTTTTTAAATCTTCACGATTTAAAACTTAATTTACTGATGTTACATGAACAACATCACAATGTTGATAAAAAATGACGTCCGTCGCCTGAACGCACAGTAAACCATGCGAAGCAATAAAAAAATTAAAAGCTTGAAGATGATAATCGAGATTCGATTTATTTCATAATCGTCAATTTTGAATTTTTATTTCATAATTGGATATCGAGTAACGGTTTTCGATATTCAGCTAACCGACTTCCCAGCTCAGTATGAATGATGTGTGTTTATTTTTGAACAGCGCACTGGCCCGTGGCCGGGGGTACGATGTCGTAAGCGGCCCGATTACCTACAACTTTCGATTTCTGGATGAAATCGAGTTTGCTTCTTTACTCGGCTCTTAGCGAGTGACGACCTTGTGGAAAGAAAATTTTAATTTATAAATAAACGAGGATGAATTAATGGCTAAGCCTTATGTATCGCAACCACTACTAGTCGCTCTATAGGTCAGTTAATATTATAATTTTTAGCATCAGAAAGCATTTACTCCTCAACATTATTATAATTTATCTACTAACTTTTACAGCAATTAACTTTGAAGACTAAGAATAAGAGTCACAGCCTAATCAGCCTAGCACTTGAATCTACGACTTGAAGTTGCCAAGTGTAGACACAATGCGGAAGAAGAAGAAATTATATTTAGAGGCACAACCATTTGGTAGAGATTTTCCTGAAAAAGAGTTAAAAAAAAATTGCTTGTGAAGAAAAGGGTTTCGAAGATTCTGCCCAAAATCAACACACCTGTCTGGAAGTAAAACAACTCGGCTAAAATTAAGAATCGATATTCTGTATTTCACAATCGATGCTGGAATTAGGTCGATCGCATCGTTTTGCAACGATTACATGTGCAATTTTCGTCACATGCATACCTGACCAGTGTCGTCGATGTCATCGGTATACTGACACACCTCACATCACGTAGGCTTTGTCTTTATAAGCACATGTTACCACATCTGCCGCAACGTTAGACTAGAGTTTAAGTTCATGATCTACTTTTCTATTAGTTTGCTCTTGTTTATGTTTCTGATTTTCTCCTTGCTCTGATGAGTTTTTGGTTTTGTAAAGATCAACAATCTCAGCTATTCTTGAGGGAATAGTGTTAGTTGTGGCACTTGCATTTCTAAATGTAATTATTTCTTTTCAAAAGCAGTGAGATATTTGTTCACCATGAATTCAATTGCCTCTGCTTATTTATTTACTTCCACATTAACAAAGTCACTTCTAATATTCTTAACCATTGTATCCCAGAAAGCATCTACTCCTCAACATTCTCCAGAAATTCCAAGGAAAGTGAAACTGCATCTATCATACAATCCTACAAACTATGATAGGCAACAAGTAACAACGTACATACAAAAACGGCAATTAATGTTAGCGCTAATGAATGAATCCCACGTCATTCACTATCAAACAATGTCACTGTTGTTGAGGATGTACCTCTAAGATTAAGTACTGTATAGAAAATGATAGAAGCAAGCGGAAAAACTCATCACGCGAGAGAGGAACTGATGTTGATGAGTTCCTTGGCGAACTTACTGGCATAATTTTACATATATTATTATGATTTATGACTACTATCATTTATGTACAAGTCTAGCTGTAGATTGTTAGAAAGGAGATAGAATTCAGAGAGAAGCTTTCAAATTTGCGAAATTATATACAATCAGCGAGCCTTTTGCTTTTTCAAGAAACAAAATATCAAGGTGAATCAAAAATAAACGTTTGAGCATGAAGCTGGTGACAGGTACTTAGATAAGTTATTTCAAAATAAACTAAGTAATCACAACGGACATTACCCAATAAATAAAACACCTACTAATAACTTTAACAAGGTACGTAAATAACACAAATAAAATCACATCAATCAAGGTATCAATGTCACAGCTCTCATTATACAATGTAATGATAACAGCAGATATATAGTCCAATTTCATCAAATAAACCATAACATACCCCGCGACCCACAACTCCACATACGCTACCTCGTAACACACATTACGAATTATCTGCAGGCTGGGGAGCGCGTGGGGCGCCCGCGCCGGCCTGCGCACGCGCAACGCCAGTCCACCACGCGGAGTCGCGTCGCGCAGCTGTCGCGAGCCAACCGGAACACAACCCACAAATTACGTCAGTTCTATTTTTTTAACTAAAACCTCCTTTAACTCTTCTATAAATTAACTGTGAAAAAAAAAATCTGCGTCATGAATTTCAATAGCTGTCCGTTTCGTGACTGACTTCAGCGATTATATCGTTTCCACTCATTGTACCTGTAATGTGGTGTAATAGAGCCTTATCTAACGTAGCGTAATACGACTGGTTAATCTTGTCGATTATTGCATAACGTCATACTCCTTTTTCACCCTTGGATTGACGTAAGAAGTTAGCGTGTGTTGTGATAGGTCATGTAATTTCATCGGTCCTGCAGTTTCATGCCTGCCTGTTACTTGTTATCGTGATAACGACTCGTAACTCGTAATCGTGATAACATCTTACAATAAATCGTGATCGCGATAAGGTCTTTGAATTTCTCGTTAACTTAGTGTTAAAGTTAGTAAAAGCTAGAAACGCTAAGTTATGTAAGCGCATTCTAAGTACTTATGAAGCTGTGAACTTATTTCCTAGCTTTGTAAATTTGTTAGACGGCAATGCTTGTCGCTTAAAGTAATTTAAATTTCAAGAGGGTGTTCAAAGGCACTGTTACTTCTTTGACTCCTTAAATCTCTTAATATTCATCTTTAATCTCTTTAGCCCAGTCTCGTTATCGTTACGTTAAATTCGCATTATACTTTTGTTTTCTTTTGGTACAATTTGAGTGATCTAATGTTGCTTTGGCGTGACCTGTCAAATGGTAATCGTTGCTAACCTATTACGTCAAAACAACGGTAATAGCTTCTCCAGCATAATACTAATGATTGGGCGCAATTAGCTGTATTTACCATTATGTAACTGCTATGTTTAATTATTCTGACGCAAGCCTCTAACTGGAATATATTTACTTCGATTTTATGACATCGTTACGATTTTGATCAACATTCCTTTAAATTTTTGGACTTTGACTGCTTGAAGCTGAGCTAATTAATTAATGACAGCTTAACTAATAGCCTAAAAAACTGTGTAAGCATTGCAATTTACTATACTTAAAAGACAAAATGAATTTCACAATTCATTCCGAATTTTTTTTTCAATACGAATTCCGATGAATATCCAGTCGATCACAACAAAAACTTAGAAGAATGATATAAAACAAATCTCTTCAATACCATAATAATAAAAATTTACCACAAGCAGGAGAGAAGAGACGATCTAAAACTGACAGCTACTTAATGTCACCAAACAATACAACTTCTTATATTGTCACTTTTTCTAATTATAGGTTCGACATTCAAGTTCAAAGTGCATCGACAGTGCGTGAGAAAAATTGTCACAATACTCATAACAAGACGTATTACTTTCGACTCGTCACAAGAGATCATTCGCATGCACTGGGTACTGAGCCCACCGAGTCTGTCTAAGGCCACGAAGTCTAAGCTACCGAGGCTACAAAGGCTACTGCAACTACCAAGGCTATCAAGGCTACTGAACCTGCTGAGCCTGCCGACTACCAGTGACTGCTGATCAGTGAACAGTTTGGAGTGTCCCGTGATAGTGAAGTTACTGTAGAACTTATATTCGCGTGTTTGGATGAAAATTGAGAGAAATGAAGGTGAGTGTGACTTGATAATTGTGAAAATAGTAATGAGTTAGTCAAAGGAATAGTCAATAATTAGAATGCAATGCGAGTTAATTATAATTAAGATGAAAAAGCTATTGAGGATGACCTTTTTTGAACTAGACTTAGGAAAACACAATGCAGTGTCAATTAAGAAAATTTACCTGAAAGGTTTATGGACCATGATTTATATGATAGTTCTTTTTTGGAATTAATGGCAAAGAATTCTGACAAGAGTTTAGTCAAGTTTCTTTACGATGGATGTTTCCCCGATGCTAACATAAATTTTGAAAACAAACCAATTATCCGTTGAATGAGCCATAATTTTATCAAAATCTCAAGTTACGTGGTCAAGTTTAAGCAATCAAAAACATAATATTCTTTTTATTAACAAAATTTCTTAATCGCGGAGAGAACACAAAAGTATTTTACGTAATTCATTTCACATTCGTACGTTTTTTGAGAGTAAACAAATTTTTATCTTCGCACAGATTACTTTAAGCCGTGAACCATGGCATTGCACAATTTGATAGGTGTAATACGTTAAACTAAAAGATATTCTGTGTCATAACATTAATAATAAAGAGCAGTGTGCCAAGGCCGGTGAATAACTAAACCAAACATTACAGTGCTATTGTGAAATGCAGTGGTTTTATTGCTAACTCGTCGACAGTGCTAAGTGACCGGTAGATTCAGAATTCTTAGAAATAAGAATAAGAATAATTTAGGAATAGGATGATTCAATGTAGACCTTGTAGTTAAAGCCGTATAGTCTTCATCTTGCATGTTAACTGAAACATTTTGTCGTCTATTCTGCCGCATTAAAGAAAAATGCAAAAACTCGATTTTGTTGCTTCCGAGAATAGTATTTTTTATTATTGAATTTGTAATGAAGTTTTAGTTATTGCATTCTTGTTTACTGAAAAACCGAGTTCCTGAAGGATCAATAAAAAGGTGCTTAGAGAGAGTTAATAGATTTCGATTCGCTGGCTCCAAATATATAACTCAACCAATATATAATTCAAAATAGTCCAAAATCGAGTTATTGCATTCTTCGTTAGCGCGGCAGTATTGCTCAACGAAGACATCTTGCAACCTCAGCTCAACCAACAAATTTATTTGCATTGTGTGAAATCTCTCGTGCATAATGTCTGTCTAGTAGCTGTTTAACACCTAAACGTAATTAAACTTCTAGTGTGTGTACATAATTTGTTGCCATTCTCTAACAAATCGAGTCGCACGTTTACTTCCGACTCGCGATTAATGTTTCGACTAGAATCTTCTCATTAGCGAGGGTAAAAGTGCAAGTAAATTGTTGTAACAACTTGTTACGAGTAATCGAGTGCAGAGTCATCGTCAAAATAAAAACCAAAGTGTTCAAAGCATTGCTTTCATCATTACCTAATAAAGTCCAATTTAGGTCAGTAGGTAGGTACCTACTCACCTAAATTGGATTTTATATATACTCACCTGAAAATCTAACTACTAACGGTCCAAATTATTTATGTTTATCCAATACTAATCAGATAAGTACCCAGAGGCTACAGCCAACATAATACCATAAACTTAATAGATAGCTTGATAGATGGAATACTCTTTATTATGAACAGACATAAATGCAGAAATGTTACATAGTGACACAATGGGCGATCTTATCGCTAAAAGCGATCTTTTACAAACAATCTTTGGATAGATCTAAAAGTAGGAGAGACAATACTGCAGGTAGTCAGTGGTGTACCATTCACATTCATATATACAATAAATACATACATATATAAAGTATAAATATATATTTACATATATATATACAATAATAAACATGAAACAAGAGCAAGGAACTTGTAAATAATGATGATGTTTAAGGAGAGAAGTGTTTTTTTATCAGAATTTTAAAAGTGGACAAAGATTGAGCACTCCTTATCGACACGGACAAGATATTCCCTAACCGTACTGCTTGAACTGTAAAAGACTTGTCATAGAAGCTAGTGAGCTAGTAATCCTCAATAGTTTTAAAATATGATTGACGTGTAAGTGTTTGTAAAAACCTACTTACAGAAATAAAATCATTTATCATAATAGAATTTGAATTGAGATCTATTCCTCTGCAATAATCGTAACTAATAAATACGACAAAATTAATTGGGATCTATATTTATGAAGTGCAAAGTTACGGGCGCCATACCGCAGTCAGCGCGCGCGCCGGTGATCGTTTTATTATGCAAAGCAGATACAAATCTCATTGCATCATACTACATAATGTCTTATTGTAGTTTTTGACATAATGTTTGATAATAAATATTTTTGGATGAATTATGTGAAGAATTCAGGTAATCGGGATCAGAAGTTGGTCACGTAAACTTAGTTTGAGGAAATCATCCTCGATATAATTAAATTATGTTTTGGGATGTAAAGCCATTTGAATCAAGATTGTTGCCCTAGCTGGCACCCTGAACCTGTTTAATCCTTTATTTAAAAAAAAGTGTGTGTGTGTCAGCTCTGACGCACGACGAGTTCACTCCACGATTGTCTTTGAATATGCAATAGGCAAAGAGGGTAAATAAACGCATCTCTTATAATATAATACTGAAAGCGTGTATGTATTTTTATTCTATTCACATAATATTTTTTTTGTTTTTTTTTTTTCAATTTTTATTATTGTACATTACATGTTACATAATAGTACATTATGATACAAGTGTGCTTTGTTGTTCATTATACTCGATGCGGTATTATTCGTGCGAGCCGCAGACGAGCGCGTCAAAAACTGGCACACGTCGGACCTCCAACTCGTTCCGCTCGGGACTAATAAAGGACACGAGGCGACCGAGCGAGCGCATGAAAATATGAAAACACATGATTTTGGAATGAATGGTATAGGTATTTTCAAATTGCACATTATGTCGACCGGTGTATTTTTTTTTTTTTTTTTACGGTCATCGGGGAATCTCTTGGCCTTCATCTCACCTGATGATAAGTGATGGAACTGGCTATCTTACCTCTAACTGCCGAAACACAACAAATGCTGTTAACATTGTTGTTTTGGCGACAGACAGAGATGATGGTGGTAGCTAGCCAGGCGGACTTAGAACAAGCCCTACCATCAACCAAACCGAGCAGAAATAAAACATGTAAATCACATTTTTACGACCTTTATTATGGTATAAGTTTTATTATTCAAAGCCTATATAACTCAAATGGAACAATAATTAGACCATAATTTAGACTCGTCTTTGCAACTTAACTGGATGCAGTAAGTGCAAGTAATCATATATCACACGGACGAAATATCTAGATCGAAATGTGAAAAATGTAATAATACGTTTATTTCAAAATTGTAACGCTTTTGAGTTAACACTTGTATAAATTTCACTCCTCATAAATTTCTCATACCTTACATGATCATCGATTCTTAAGGAGTAAACTCCAAAAAAAATCCATGACATTAAGTAGGTAGGTATATATTATACTTCTTACATTAAGTAGATATAAATAAAATCGCAAAAATCTTAGTTACTGAGCTTATTATGGTAAACCTACTCAACCACTATTAGGTTGAGTAGGTTTACCAATACATATTTATAGTAATCTCCCATCTACATCTCAACATTTGGATCAATAACATGACAATGCTTAGTTGTCAAAATAAACGCAAATCCATTTGCGATTTCGAATATGAGTGTTCTCCAATGAGGATATTTGTTCTAGTCATTGTTATCTCAAATGTAATCATTAATCAATTGCACTATCAGCAACTTGTATAGTTAAACACATTCATGCACTGTTAACCGCAGACGTAACTAAGTGATTTTAATAAGGAAGAGCCTACTGTCTAATGTTTCTTATTATCTTATTTAATATCATTAACGCACATTATATCATCTGATATTGAGGCATCACTTACGGTTTTAGAAAGGGACGCATCAATTAGAATCAGTCGAGAAGCTGCGAAATTAGAACACGTATTCATCTTCAACATTGTATTATTATTTCTCGTATTCAGCGTTTGTTTATGTTTTGTATGTCGGTATTCCAGTCGGCAAAGGCCTTCTCCAACCTTCTCCATTCCTGTCTCTCTCTGGCCACTTTGCCCCATTTTGTTCCAGCGACCTGTCTAATGTAATCATCCCACCTTTTCTGTGGTCCACCTCTCTTTCTTTGGCTATTTCTTGAGTACCATTTTGCTCCATTTCTCCTCCCCTCTCTCTCTTATCTCTAGTATCTAGACAATTTCCACTTTAGTCTTCTGATTTTTAGGTTTCTGTTCTGAACCTTGATCTCTTCATCATTACGCCTTTATAACTCAACAGATAATCAGATGTGTTCTTGAACGATATGTTTCTGTATTTTAAATCTTGTATTGACTGCTCAAGTGAAAATGTAACTAATCAATTTCAGTAGACGAAATTAATATCTTTGTCACCTAATTGTACTATCACCGGTTTCTTGCTTTGCGATACCTTTGAAAGAAAGTAAGAAAGAAAGAAAGAAAGAAAGAAAGAAATTTTATTTGCTCGAACATGTGTATACATACAGATTTAAAATAAATACGTGGATGCAAGATCTTGAAATAAGAGTGGCTCCTGACATGTCTGCCATTTCTCATGGCGTGCAAATATATTTGTACAATTATTAATAATAAACCAATGATTTTTAACTATTACACTTATACATATTATATTATTATTCTTACATTTACATAATCCAATTATTTATTAATTATTTTCCTTGTCCAATATTACAGATTACAATTATCACAATAACGATTTAAATCACTTTTTATAGGCATTCACTTACTTATAACAAAGGTATATTTAAGTTCTTCACTACTACCTGACCATAGCTACTATACCTAATCTTAGTTATACTTATTTATTTGTTTATACTAATCACCATGAGTCATTCAAAAATTCTGTAATACTATAATATGCTTTTTGTGCCAATAACAATTTCATTGTGTGTTTATGTTTAGGTATAGGTAGCTCTTTCCAAAGATCGGAGTCCTTATACTCGTAATATTCCCGATAGTCATTTTAATGATTTTATACTGAAGATCACGTCTAAACGAGTAGTGTTAATGATTTGGAAAAAATATATGTTAAATTAGAGCTTTTTTTTTTTTTTTTGAGAATCACGCAAAATTTATAAAGCGCATTTTTCTGAAACCTTCACCTTTTTAAAGATAATTTAATTATTGATCTTTTAGTATACGTGTTTTATGTATAATAAATTAATAATGCGTCTTATTTGAGACAGCGCTCCTGGATGGGCGAGTCCTATTACTGGCTGGACGTACGACGCGTTGCGTTAGCTCAGTAAAGAACACGCAAGCTAACCATTCAAGGTCAATGGCATATATCTGGGCCTTAATCTCTTTCTCTGTTGTTCTTACAATACCTTGTCCTACACTGACAACTGTTATAATTTCGTGTTAAAGCCGGCTAATTTGACGACCGGTGGTATTGTACCTTAGACAGCAACTTCATTGACATCAAACGTTTTATTTTAATTACCTATAGTTTCCGTTTACTGAACCAAACATCTAAAATCTGACAAAGCTTTGCTAAACAACGGCAATAATAGGATTCTATAGCTAGCATCACAGTGAACAGGTTCACCAAAACACCGTTGACAAATTTTTTGTTTACAACCAACGTTTCATATACTGTCTTATTTATTTCACAAACAACTTATTCCGCAAATGTTTTATTTTATAAACACTCGCGTTACAAAAATTTATTTGGCAAATGCTTCTCTTTAAAAATGTTTTGCATGCATGATATTTGATCATATTTTTATATGCATCTTTCATTTAATATTTACATTCTTCTGGAAAAATCACGTTAAAATCCCTTTATATTAAATTTTCTAAACCAGTGACAAAAAGAGTTTGTTCTCTGAATTCTAGTCGTTTAAGGCATATATGGCGTAATGGGTCGCTGTTTTAACCTAACCTAACCTTTTATTACGAGTAAAAATATTTAACCTAATATAACTCTTTCGGTTCTGGGTAACAATCTTTAGCAAGCCATTTGCAATTATAATTAAACTTTGCCTATATACTGAGTTTCATTTTTAGGAAACTGCTTAAAAATGCAATATGTAAAACGTTTGTATTCCAAACGTTTTTTTATGAGTAAATTTTTCTCCAAAATTCGGATTAATGTGCCCCATTTTACGGTAAGTATTTTTTTTAACACAATTTGTAAGTATATACAAGTAGGTATATAAAATAAAGTAGGTATGTCATGTATGACTAATGATGTTTCTCGTAGTTACCTTAGTTAGACAAAAGTGCGTTCTCACAATACGCTTGAGCGTAACAAACGACAAATAACAAACACGACGTAACACATAATAGTTCACCCGGGAAGTGCTCAGTAATGTGTTTGCGCAACTATAAAGCGGCCAGTCCACGGTTTAGGTTCCACTTTCAATTTTAAAACTGAGTTTTCTTAGTTAGTCAATCCGGGTAACTTTGGACCACTTAGAGACAATTTCCGATAGTTAGTCAATAAAATGTATAGATAGAATCACTACCCAGTAACTGATTTATGTGATCTTTGATGTTTTAAATACCAATTACAATAAAAAGTTTACAAATCATGCGTGAATCCTGAGATAGAGACAGAAATTGTCGTGGTACAAAGTGATATCAATTGATTTTGGGGTAACATTAGACCAACATTGATTTTATCGCATTTTTATACATTCTGGGTAACATTGACGATGCTAAATGCTCATACGATCATCAAGTTGACATTTCGAACGAAGTGTTTGTTCGGGGTGTGGTCTAATGTTACATCGCTGGTCCAATTTTACCCAGAATGACTGTACTTCAGCTCAATAGTTTTTTTTTTTTTTGTGACATACTATGTCTTCGACGTGTCGTATCTTATTATTTTTGAAATATCAAAAGTTTTAGGTACAGTCAGTATACACAATTAGCTGACCCCCCCCCCCCCCCCCCTACATAAATGGATGAGATTTTTTTACTAACAAATCGTACGATTTTAATCTTTTTTCTAGTTTTGGGTAGATTTCGTATAGGTATTTAAATTAAATTAAGAATTATAAAATTCTATCGATCCGTATTCAAAAAAATCTCAACCATTTATGCAAGGGGGGTCTGCTAATTGTGTATACTGACTGTACGATAAGTCAAGATTCATACTTCATCTTTACCATTGACATGAATGAAATCTAAAATAAGTCGACCCATAAATAAGCTACGAGTTTCATTAGGATATTTAAAAAAAAGTATTACTTACAAAACATAAAGTAAAAAAAAAAACCTATCCCAGAGGAGTTGACCGCGATTGTTGTTTTATTCAGATACTAGTTTCTGCCCGCGACTTCGTCCGCTTGAAATTTCGGCCTAACCATCGCGTCGCATTCGCATCCCGTCGCTCGCCCGCGCTAAAACTTCGTTATCGCTTAGCGTTCTTTCTGACTTCCGTTCTTTTCGCTTAGCTTCTAAGGATCGTAGCGTAGATATATAGCCTATAGCCTTCCTCGATAAATGGGCTATCCAACACTAAAATATTTTTTTCAATTCGAACCAGTAGTTCCTGAGATTGGCGCGTTCAACCAAACAAACAAACTCTTCTTTATACTGTACTGTATAGCTTTATAATATAGCTGACCCGCGCAACTTCGTCTGCGTCACCTAAGAGAGAGTAATGAATTTTCTATTTATTTTGTTACGGAGTTATTTTAAAATTATGATATCTCCTAAGATGTTGATTGCAATCAAGTGATGTCAAGGACAATTTTGTTTACATTTAAATACTTGTGATTAATAACATATTTATTTGGATAAGGATTAATATTATGTTGATAAAACTCCTTCGCAAATAATGAATTAATTTCGAAAAAGTTTGATTACTATAAAAAAAGGTTATAGTGAGTCAGTGATAGACATATGCTGTCGCGGCCTTTTTTTTTAGAACTTTTAAAGAGGAACAATTCCATAATACATGATATTTGCGTAACTTAAACCGTTTATGCAGCGCCCGCAACGGAAGCTCCCAAAAAGGAATATTTTTTCCCGTTTTTGCAACATTTTTCATTTATGCTCCGCTCCTTTTGGTCGTAGCGTGATGTTATATAGCCTATAATATTCCTCAATAAATGTACTATCCAACACAAAAATAATTTTTCAATTCCAACCAGCAGTTCCTGAGATTAGCGCGTTCAAACAAACAAACAAACAAACAAACTCTCCAGCTTTATACATATATATTAAGTATAATAAGTATATATAGATATATATAGAATAGATTAGCGATATCGCTGTCACGCTCGGTAGCGATACTGGCGATACTAGCGATATCGCTTCTATCTGAATAGGCCATTACGAATCAAAGTTTATGGTCAAAATTAGTTTTTGGGGGAGGATGTTTCGTTTGATATTGTAATTGTTCGTCTTCAATCCACAATTCGCTTTTGTAAAAGGTCTATGCCACATCTATTATCCCAGATGGGCTTAGGATTTAACCTTTGGTGCGTTTGTCCACCACAGCGGTCACCATAACGTCACCGAGAAGGATATGACGGCGCCGAAGTAGCGGTATATACATTTACTATGGCCGCGTGTGCACTGTACGTCCGACACCCGAGCGCAGTCATCCTGGCCGCCGAAGTTTCGAGTACGATTAGTTCGGCGCGACCACTAGAACTCGGCCCAAGATTGTCACAGGCCGATGTGCCGGCAATACAAAACACGATTGATCTAGTCCTCATACTGCCGTTGCACCGGCCGGCGGCCGGGCGGGGCGCTTCGGCGGTGCCGTTCGTTCGGCTTTTGTTTTTTCCATCATAACATTCATAACATACTGAACGGCCAAGTTCGGTCGCGGTGGGCAAACCATCGCCGTCACGGGGACGTCAAGTTCGGTTCGAATAATCTCGTTTTCGGTGACGGCTGCGGTGGACATACGCCTTGACATTTCTTCTCTGTTCTATATTTCTTATAGAAACGTAGCAATAAAACATGACAATAAGTAAAAGTATAATGATCTACGTGTTTGTTAAGGAGCGAGTCGATTAGTTCCGTCTATTTTCCGCGCTTACGCTTGCGTGTTCACTGCGCGGAACCGCACTTTGCGACCCCGCGGTGAGACACGGGTTTTTTACTCGAATAAGGTTTAAAAAAAAAATTTTTACTACGGCAAAGCCAAAGGAGGGTTATGATTTTAACAGGCTATTATGTTCATATCAACCCCACCCTCCACCCCTGTTCACTCTTAACTCATAACTACTAAACCACTAGTCGTATTCTGAAACATGATTTACTAAATACTTATGTCATGTAATTGGGGCATAAATCATACAGATTACGTGTAACTCCGGTTATACAAAAACCGAAACCGCTGTTATTTTGTTGTGTTGTTTATTCCTTTTTAGTTAGCATTTTTGTTGCAGTTGGGTTTTAGCATGCGTGTATTTAATTGTACCGCTCGCCTCGTGCCAGCCTCGTGCCGCCATTTTTTACACGAACTTATTCTTATTTAGGGTTTTCGTTCCCGATGTTTGTGTGTTAAGTGTTTTACATCCAAATATACTATAATACTGAAAAGGTGGTTTCTCTGAGTGAAACTCCCGTTTATTTAATTGTACCGCTCGCCTCGTGCCAGCCTCGTGCCGCCATTTGTTACACGAACTTATTCTTATTTAGGGTTTTCGTTCCCGATGTTTGTGGGTTAAGTGTTTTACATCCAAATATACTAGAATACTGAAAAGGTGGTTTCTCTGAGTGAAACTCCCCTCTACCTTTTTTTTAAAGAGATAATGCTGGTGTTGAATCAAGCAGTTTTACCCACTCATTTCTTTCCTGTCACGATTGAAGATAGTGTCGAGAGCCAAGGTGATTTAAAAATGGTTAGATAACATAACTAATTGAATTTAACAGGTGTGTCGATTTGGGTGATAACTAAATCCATACTGATATTAGCAATGTGAAAGTAACTCTGTCTGTCTGTTACGTTTTCACGCCTAAACCGCTTAACCGATCGTCATAAAATTTGGCAGAGATATAGCCTAGGATATTGAGAAGGACATAGGCTACTTTTTTACGCGATAACCGACATTCACGCGGACGGAGCCGCAGGCAAAATCTAGTATGTAATAATTGAAACCTGCGTTCCAATTCATAATCTCAAATAAATGTCTTCTTTCTCATTACCAAATGTACCCCAAATGGGTCTACTAAAACTTGATGGCAAGAGACTAGATGCAATTACGGAAACTTTATTTTAAGGAATTACTTTAGATTCAAAATTGCAATGGAGCGCCCACATTAGAAAGAACTCTTTCAGGTAGGTTAAGTTCAGCTGGATATGCAGTAAGAAAAATAAGGCATTGACTGATATATTCACAGCTAGGTTAGTATACTTTGCTTATTTCCACAGTATTATGTCTTTTATCGTTCTGCTGTGGGGATCGGCAGCTGACGTAGATTCAATTTTCATTTTACAAAAGAGGGCAATCCGAGCTATCTATAAAATGGGTCCCCGCGAGTCCCTTAGAAACAAATTCAAAGAAATTGATATACTGAGTCTGCCTTCTCTTTATATCTTAGAAAGTATTTTGTATGTAAGCAAATAAATAAATAAATTTTCAGTGTTCTTGTGTATGTTCGCAAAAACTTAGGGACTTTTCAAAATAAGAAGGAATTCGATTTCCATAATATAAATACACGCAGTAGACATGAAATTGTGATAACCAAATTTAAATTAACTAAAACAAGCAAGTAATTACTTACTGACGGCACGGTTGGCGCAGTGGTTAAGCGATTGACTGCTGCGCTGCGTGTCGCGGGTTCGATTCCCGCACGGAACAAATATTTGTATGACCTACAAGTAGTTGTTCCGGGTCTGGCTGTTACTGTATGTGAATCATTAACGGGATCTATTAACTGCTCCCAAATAACGATGTTTTATTTTTTAAATTCTGCCTTGATAATGGTGCCGATTCCCTTGTTCACAAACTAAACTAAATTTAAGTTCAGTGCATCTTTTTCTTTCAATTTCATTAAGAAAAGAACAGAAGATACATTTTAGTTTAGTCCTGTCAAATTAATCAGCGCTTGACGTAAATTGACGTAATTTTAGTCGGCAAGTTTTTAATCACGTCTAAACTTGTATGTTATATATATATAGTAGTGACAGGCGCTGATTAATTTGACAGGACTAAACTAAAATTTATCTTCTGTCCTTTTCTTAATGAAATAGAAAGAAAAAGATGCACTGAACTAGGCTTAAATTTAGTTTAGTTTGTGAACAAGGGAATCGGCACCATTATCAAATAATCATCGCATTATTTCACACCTAAAATTCTAATATCAACTTTTTAATAGTTGCTTTTGTGGACATGATACTTATTCAAATTTTTTACTTCGTAATGGCAACCATGTCATTTGGTTTAAATAGTTTTTTTTAATTTATGTATTTATTATTTTCTATTGTGTGAATGTAAGAACGTTGTAGGCCTAGTAGTCTGTAGATTTGTTCACCATTTTCTATTTCTGTTAAATACTTGTTGAAGCCTACACCTTCCCTGTTAACATAACTGTTATTTAAAAAAAAAATGTTTTAAAGAGTAACCGTGGAGTTTCTTGCCGGCTCATCTCCATAGGAAACAACCAATTGGAACCGTGCACCTAGCTTCAGACTTTTTATAAGTGCCCATGTCGGTTAATGTGAAATAAAATATTTTGATTTTGAATTTACATTACGTTGAAAAAAAACTGTGACTTAATACCTAATTTATATTATAATGGCCTGAAAGAATGTAAAAAAACATAATACTGAATTATCTCCAAGTGCAAATGTTTGTTATAAATTAACTTAACTGCATGTCATTTAAAAAATTTACTGGCAGCACAAACCACTACAGATAAAATAAAATGCTTATGAATAAAATAAACGTTAAAAACATGCAAATTCTGCGACAATAACGGCATGAAACTTTTTAAACGCATATTTATGGTCCGAAGGTAACAATTGAGTGACGCAACAATGAGGTTGAATTATTGTAAATTAAACAGATACGCGTGCGGAAGAAAAATGTCGGACATAAATAATGGTTATTAACAGTGGGTAGACTTGCCTGACTGCGTACGTGACCGACCGAAATTCAGCGGTGCACGATCGCAGACGCTGATTTTCCGACTCAGTTGATCGATATTAAATCAAAATCAAAAGTCATTTATTCAAATTAGGCTGAGAATCAGAATTTTTGAACGGCAAAATTACATAAGACAGTCCCCCAAAACACCAGCCCTTCAACACTTCCTAGTGCTTTAGCTGGGAAGAACAAGTGACGTAACAAACTCCCCAGCAGCACATCTGTCCGTTCCATTAGATAAACTTGATTCTATACAATAGTAGGTACGCAAAGTAATTAACATTACGAGACACAGAACAATAAATTAAATTATTTGCCATATGTCAGCTAGCACACGCCAATATACCAGCAAATACAGTGAAAACTATCTGTCTCAAGCAAAAAAACTAATAATGCAAACAAAACTAATTACCTAAATAAAAGTCCCTGGTATAATAAAGGGCGTGCCCGCTTACATATTCAATGCTGGATTATGTAACACAAAATGATAAACTAGGACCATCGAAGTAAAAAAAAACAGTTAATTACTAATCACAATAACGAAACCATGGTCAGCAAGACAACCTGTCACCACAAGCAGAACGGGTGCTCCGTTCACGAGCATAACGTAAAGATCAGCCACTACCCCCCTCGCCATATTTGAGGGCAGGAAGCAACCCGACCCCCGACGCCACCGCAAGCAGTGACATCTAAGAACTTGCTGCCGGTTGAAGAATAATATGATCAATTATCGAGGTCGTTAGCTAACCACATATTTCAATACAACTCTAGGCTAGGGCATAATTAAAAATCATATTGCTCGAATAACAAATGAAGAGATCCGCAGGAGAACCAAGGTAACCGACATAGCCCGAAGAATTGC
This sequence comes from Dryobota labecula, assembly GCA_947523025.1. Lineage (NCBI taxonomy): Eukaryota > Metazoa > Arthropoda > Insecta > Lepidoptera > Noctuidae > Dryobota > Dryobota labecula. The sequence continues at coordinate 16,326,523 of OX383303.1, forward strand.
CAAACTTAAGTGGAAGTGGGGAGGGCACATGCTCGCAGAACTAATGGCCGATGAAGCCGAAAGTTTCTGGAGTGGCAACCGCGTACCGGAAGACGTAGCATTGGAAGGTCTCCCACAAGGTGGACCGATGACCTTGTGAAGGCAGCAGGACTCCGCTGGATGCAGAAAGCACAGAACTGGTCGAAGTGGAAGTGCTTGGGGGATGCCTATGTCCAGCAGTGTACGTCTTTCGGCTGAAATGAGGATGATGATTGCTCGATGGCAACAATTTTCTCTACGCATTGGCAAAATAAAATTAACTCGATGACCGAAATATGTACTCGTAAAATTAGAATCAACTCTATGAAAATGCCGAAAACGACTTTCTGACGCCTCGATCACCATACAGGGTGGATTTTTTGATGGGGCAATAAGGTTAGGTACCTACCTTATCCGTTGTAACTACAGAAAAACTGTTTCAGGAGACTGTCCATACATTTTTTTGTGAAATTTTGATACCCATTCACAGATTTTGAAAAAAAAATTACAGTTAGCAAGAAAATTAACCATTTTCACAAAAAGTTTTTTTCGATGCCAATCGATCCTGTTTATTATATGGATGAACTCTGGATATCTCTGGCACTAAAAGATGGATTTAAAAAAAATTGCATACTACGACCCCTAGGAGCCGAGCATAAAGAATAGTCAAAAGAAACCCTGAGCGAAAACAAAATAACGGGGCACAGCTATAAAATATATTTTATGTTAAAGAAATTTCCCGCTAACGAAATCGTGGACATAAGATAGTTGCAACTATAAAGGCTCCCACACACTGGTGCGAAATCGCGGGCGCGACAAGTGTCGCACTGCCTGTCGCGCCTGCGATATCGCGCCAGTCTGCACGAGCCTTAACACTCTAATTTTAGAATCATAATCCAAAAAAGCAGTGGCTGTTTTTTGTTGAATTACGATTCTAAATTTGAACCATACCGACCTCATAAAATCATAAATAAAACCGTTGCTATGACGACCAGCCATGCAAATAGCGTCCTCAAATCGTTCAAACTAGACGAGGAAAGTGAATCCAATGGCCGATGATATAACTGGGTCGTAATGCTATTCCCATGAGCATTGCCGAGGTAATGGTCACCTTGCTACCTGACGCAAGAAAAATAATGAAACGAATCGAACATAATTGGAACGAAGTTCCTTATCGCACGTTATACTACAGATATTATACTCGTATATTATATTAATCACGCTGAAAAAATGGTAAGACAAAATCATGAAAGATTAAAAATTATTGTGATACCTTCTTTGCACGTACCTAAAGTGGGGATGTTTTTTTTTCCCATATGGGATAAACGAGATTTTTTTTTAAATTGAAAGTGGTCAATAAAAGTTTTTTTTAATATAAACGCGTTTGAAAGTAGGTACTTCTAATATATATTTATTTTTTATTTGTCTGTCGCTTTTAAGTCAGTCTGTCCGTTTGTTCCGGCTAATCTCCGAAACGGCTGCACCTATTTAGACAGGACTTTCACTGGCAGATAGCTGATGTTATAAGGAGTAATTTAGATACTTTTATTTTAAAAAAGTTATGCGGGCGAAGCCGCGAGCAACAGCTAGGGTTCAATAAAATCGTAGCGCAAGTCTGGTCCCGAATAATTGAGCGACTGAATGTGTCATCCATACTAACATTATAAAAGTGAATGTAACTTTGTCTGTCTGTCTGTCTGTCTGTCTGACTGTTACGTTTTCACGCCACGATCGTCATGAAATTTGGCACAGATATAGCTTTTTACGCGATAACCGACATCCACGCGGGTGGAGCCGCGAGCAAAAGGTAGTAGGCTACAAGAAACACGAAATATCTGAATTATTGCGTCTAGTGTTAACTTATAGTGATTTTGTTTGTCTGTTTCACAATTTTCAATGACAGAACTTTATCAATACTATGACAATTGATTTGCCCTCGACATTTTAAACCAAATAAAACAAACAAATACTAAACAATGGTGTTGACATCTTTCACGAAATTGTTTTGTAAGTTTCGTTTTGCTAAAGAATGATAAGTGATAACTAGAGATCGGATATTCGGATGCATATTTGCTATTATGGAAAGCGCTTTTGTATCGAATAAATCCCGCGGTTCCGGTGTTTTATTTTTAATTTTAACTAACACACACCACCCCTACTCTTAGACCCTACATACACATATTTGCATAGGGGGTTAAAATAATTTTAAATAAATATGCATCTGAATAGTTATGCAATCCAAGAATCCCGGGTATTTTTTTTTATAAATAATATTTTTGATGTCGTATCGATACTATACACCCGACTTGTTATGCATTGCCGGTATTCCTGGCATCACGGGATATTTTCTTACAAACAATATATTTTAAGAAGCTGCTTCCATACTTTCATAGCTAAAAATTAACTTTAGGTAAATATGCATCCGATTATCCGATCTCTAGTGATAACTAACACAGTATATATTTTTTTTACTAAAGAGTTAGCCAAAATAAATAATTATGTCGGAACAGGGGGCCGATTGGAGCTGGATTCTTCACCGTTGAAAATTTTACTGGGCGTAGACGTGTTGCGGGCAAGAAAAAATGTTTGAAATAGATTTTTAGGTTATATTTGAACTTGGTAAATTCATAAAACATAACGTTGAACAGTTTCTAAGCACTTGTTGTCCGCACGATGTCCGATGGTCTGAGCAGCGCCACGCCACCGTAGCACCCTCGTCGACTCTGTCGAAGCGCGCCAACTTCACACTTGCGTTACGTTGTCAATTGACATCCCGTACCCATGACTCTTCAGATAAATGCATGTATGTAGTTGATAATCGAAAATAATAATTACAAACTCTATAAGAAGTGTGAACGAAAAAAAAGCATAGAAAAGCGAGTAATGGTGATAATAGGCAATTTTAAAGCCATGAATGGTTTCGCCTATCCATAACATACACGTCTACTTCAAAAATCAAAAGTTCACTACTTCCTAGTGCTTTAGCTGGAAAGAAGAAGTGGCGCAACAAACTCCCCAGCAGCACATCTGTCTGTTCAATTAGATAAACTTGATTCTATACAATATTAGGTACGCAAAGTTATCAACATTACGAGAACGGTAAATTAAATTATTTGCCCATTTTTCAGCTAGCACAGGCCAATATACCCGCAAATATAGTGAAAAACTATAATCAAGCAAAAAACTAAAAATACAAAAAAACTAATTATCTAAATAAAAGTCTCCTGGCATAAAGGGCGTGCCCGCTTACATAATAATTATATGCAAAGATGGATTATGTAACACAAAACTATAAACTAGGACCATCTAGTAGTAGTTAGTAGTAAAAGTAAAATAAATAAACAGTTAATTACTAATAACAATAACGAAACTACCGTAAACTACTGTCTGTCTGAAGAAAATTGACCGATGTGACCTTTTACTTCTACGAGTGGTACATAGACATTATTAATATGGATCAATAATGGCGCCCAACAAACATTCATAATTTGATGTTGGGCGCCAACGTTGGTAAACTTGAATTTGATTGCCGTAATTTATTTTTGTGACTTTATTTCAAACTCAAACTCAAATCATTTATTTCAATTAAACCATTTACAGGCACTTTTGAATTGTCAAGGAGTCGGTCAGTAATAAAAATGAAGCTACATTCCCATTCCAAGCGTAGGTACCTATGGACAAGAACGGGCAAGAAACTCCATGGACACTCTTTTAAATTAAATTGTTACAAAAATATTAATTACACATATAATGTTGAATTTATAACATAATGTGAGAACGATGTAAAAAAAAAAAAAAAACCTTAAAAGCGTCCAGAGTAGGTACACCAAATACAAACAAAAAAAAAAAAAAAAACAATTCAAAAATAAAACAATTAAAATAAGCCATGGCAGCTAATAGATGACCAGTCCCAACTGACGGCGCCCGTTCACGAACATGACGCATGGATTAGCACCATTCAGCTCAACCATTTTGAAGGGAGCTAAATGACCCAACACACGCGCCACCATCAGCGAGACATCTAAGTGAGCATGACATACTCTCCGCCGCCAGGGTACATTCAAGTCAATGAAAGACATATTACCCGGTCAATGGTAGCTCTAAAGTACATAGTACTCACACCTGTGCTATGCAGTTATATAATACAAAGGAGATTGAGTTTATACAATGCAAAGATAGTCTTACAATCTTCAGCAGCTCCAACATTATTTTCAAATGTTAATCAATTACCTAGTTGAGGTTGTGGAGCAGGACCAGCATTCAGCCAAGCATTTTTATCGGTGATATAATCCCCCAACTTATAATATGCCTGCCTGCATAGTGTGCGTTTTATACAAGATTTAAATTTAGTCTCATTCAGTTGAAGTATGTGGGGAGGAATTTTATTATAACATTTTAAACAGTACCCCATGAAAGATGACCTATTTAATCATGTAGGCACTGGGCACTTCATTGCCTACAAAGGGTCAATCCCAGATTAACTTGGTATGTGCTTAAAATCAACACGGCAGAGGTTTCAGTCCAAGCTTCGTCGATTTCGCGTCAAAAAGGTCCCATTTTAGCAACACAAAGGAGAAACACAACTTCTAACCACTAGAAACAAAGCAAAAACTCCTTTGTCATATAACCATGACTGTGAATGAAAATGTCAACAAACAAGTGCTCTAGTATTAATGTAATGCTTCTAGACACTGCCAGTGCGACGTAACAGTGTAACCGTGTTACGGCACATAGCACTTGTTGAAGGACCGGCGTTTGCTCAGTGAATGTAACCAGTAGTCACGGCTACGTTGATGAGCACTCGCTGTTAATGGCTTGATATTTGCGAACCATTAATGCAATGTATAAATCTGACTACAATTTTAATTCCTGTACAAAAAATTTAATCTTTAAAGGTCTCCCCACATCAGGTTTTATTAAGCTCCTGCTGGATGACGGGTAGCCTGCAAAATTCAAAATTTTCTTACGTTTTTTTGCAATTTGCAAGTCAGTCGTGAACACAAACTGACACCTACACTGCACTGGCAGTAGTAAATTTTTAGGTCTCTGGCGGAATGAAGAAGCCGGGGGGCGCCGAGGTGCATGCGATTGGTTCGTCAGTCGATACTCGTCGTCTATTGGACTCTCGTGTGTCATTTTTATTTAGCCGAAAGTGTACATGCGCGAGCCTGCCCATCTGTGCTCACGACTCGTGCCGGTTATTATAAATCAGGTTGCATGTTGATCTAAATATGATTTGCGGCCGTTTCAAATATTTACTTATAGAATCATAATCATAAATATAATCAATACACCTCTCTAATTTCATAATATGAGCTTAGAGAATTATATTGTTTATTTTTAATCAATTGATTGATTATATTATAATCCTATTGAATGACTATTTCATGAAATCATGACATTTGAGGACAATTCTGAGTTGTATTGCTGATTTTAATTCTTAAAATTCTTGAAAGCCATACTGGTAACGGTCGCGAATCATATTTTAATCGACATACAAACTGACATTGACCAGTAAATTGCAAAAACCCATAAGAAAATTTGAATTTCGCAGGCTACCTTAGCGCATCCCCCAGTATACAAGAAATTGAGGAGTTTCCGGTCTGTTCTTTTTAGTAGGAAGCGATAAATTGGACAGTTCTTGTAACTTAATTGAGACTTTTCATAACTGAGAAGCTCTTGAATTTAGCAATATATTTATTACTAGCTATTGCCCGCGGCTCCGCCCGCGTAGATGTCGGTTATCGCGTAAAAAAGTAGCCTATGTAATTCTCCATATCCCAGGCCATATCTCTGCCAAATTTCAGGTTGATCGGTTCAGCGGTTTAGGCGAGAAAACGAAATAATTATACAGACAGACAGACAGACAGAGTTACTTTCACATTTATAATATTATTATTATATTATATTATATATATTATATTATATAATATATTATATTATATATTATATTATATTATATTTAATATTTATTACTAGCTTTTGCCTGCGGCGCCGCCCGCGTGGAGGTCGGTTAACGCGTAAAAAAGTAGCCTATGTCAATGTCCTTCTCCATATCCTAGGCTATATCTCTGCCAAATTTCATGACGATCGGTTCAGCGGTTTAGGCGTGAAAACGTAACATACAGACAGACAGACAGACAGAGTTACTTTCACATTTATAATATTAGTATGGATAAAATAATTTTCAACATGTCGTCATCTCATTAGAATACGAAATTTATTAAATTAATAATTAAAACGAATTGATTAACTAGGCTAATGGCTTTCGAAGTGCGTTCGTGACCGTGCCACTGCGACAATTTTGAATATAGAACGGCGAGGCTATGACCGCGAATCCTTGCAAGGCAGCCAACATTGCGACAACAAACTTGCCGGTTGTTACATAAGGTTTGCAATACCGAGTGCAGCGCTGCATCGACAATGACTGATGAATGCAACATAATGATACGTTAGTCGATTATATAATTTTACAGAATTTATTTTAATGCTTAAGGGGGAAGCGCTAAGGTAGCCCGCCAAATTAAAAATTTCTTACGATTTTTGCAATTTGCAGCTCTCTAAACTTGGTGTATGTTGATTAAAGTATGAGTCGCGACCGTAACAACTAAGTATTTACAGAATTATAATCATTAGAATCAGTAATACAAGTCCTTAAGATGAAACTAGTCGATACTTTTTGCATACGAATTTCAGGGGGATATAACTCCATTGTTTGACATTGTACATCCAAAGTTAAACATGATATCGTATTGTCTTATTATCAATTTTGTCTGTACGGAAGCAGAATATTGAAATAAAAAGACATTAAAAAGTTATGAGCCAACAAAGATTCGTTTTTCCTGCTAATTTTAACGCAACTTTGGCGTAAATAAGTAATAAAAGAAGTATAAAATCTCCAAAACAAAGTCCGGTCCGACAAAGCTCAATTATCGAAGATTTCAATCAACTTACTTCGTAATTGATTAGTAGGAGTTTTTTCATAAAACTCTACCTTCCAAAGGACTTTTTGTAATTTTTACGTGCGCGGTTTACTATGAATTATCCTGCATTTCACTGAACACACGATGACGGACACGATGCTAGGTGAGACAGTGTGCTTTTTGGCCACGCCCACCAGTGAGTTCGACCCCGCGACTAGTTGGCTCTTAAGTTAGTATAATCCTAAAATGTCATGATTTCATGGAATAGTCGCGACGCGCTACGCGGCACAAAGGCACCGCTCGTCGCGCAACACGTAATGTCTTTGTGTCACGTCGCGTGTCGCGCCTGTTTGTAGGAGCCTTAGGACACCGTTGACCAATAGACGTTTAATGTTGTAACAACGCTCAAAGTGAAAAGTAATTTATTACACAGACGCAAATTGACGTTAAAATTGTTGAAATACGCGCTAATGTAATACGAAAATGTTTACTTATTTAGCATTGTTAACGTCTATAAATGTCGGAATGATTGTTTATCAAGTAAATTTCGTTTAGGTAGCTGAGTATTTTTTTTTTTTTTTTTTCTTCAGGTGGTGAACTCATTCTGCTTTGTATGAACTAAACGAAGAGTTTATCTTTCTAAAGGAAAATTAACTAAGAGAAGTAAAACTAAATGAAATATAGATGATAAACACACGATTTCAATTGTACAGCACATACTGATAAATGATAAATGATTTTATTTCTGTAAGTAGGTTTTTACAAATACTTTTACACGTCAATCACATTTTAAAACTAGATGAGGTCGGCGTTTCGTATCTGACTACTCTGAGAAGAAAGGCCGAAACAAACTCAGAGGTCACAATCTCATTTAAAGTCCAGACATAATCTTGATCAAATCATGTTAAGACCATGTAGATTGGTGTCTGAAATGGTCTTTTGAAGAATGAACCACACACCAAGAGTGGACCTGTCCATTCAGTGCACGCATTTGTCAGTAATCGTGCAGCTCAACTCAGAACATAAGGAGCTCAACGATACCACGAACAATACCAAAGAAAGGACATTTGGGCAGGCTAACTACTAAGAGTGTAAAGTATTTCATATAGTTAAAATAAAATTAAAATCAAAACCCTCCTTTGGCTTTGCCGAAGTCGGGTCGGGTTAGAAATGTTTTACTAGCTTAACCTAATTCCCTAAGTTATTAATGAATACAAAAGATTAGACACTATGTCTAAATCGGATAGGTACACACGGCTACATATCAAGCTATAATTTTCCAGTATATGCTGACCTCTCATTGTACGGAAATAATATACAATGCGAGATCAGCTTATACTGGAGTAATATAGCTTGATATGTAGCCGTGTGTAGCTACCATTTTCTTTCTCAATAATTTTCCAGCTACATATTTCATGATTTTTATTAGTGGTAACATTAAAACCTATATTAATCGCCACACTAGAAAAGTTGTTACTTTAAATCAAAATGAAATATTTTATTTCACTTAAGCCCATGGGTATTTATACTATTTATGAAACGTCAGAAGCTAGGTGCACGGTTGCAATTGGTCGTTTCCTATGGAGAAGAGCCGGCAAGAGCCGGCAAGAAACTCCATTTAGTAGATAGGTAATGAAAAATTTGTAAAGAATAAAGGAAACCAGTGGTAAACCGCCATTTACTGTAATTATATCGGGTGGGCATTACCGGAGCTGCATAATGTGGCGTATCAACGCTGCTGCCCATTCTCTAGTAAGTCCCTTAGTCGCCTTTTACGACACCCACGGGAGGAAATGGGATGGTGCTATTCTTTACGTCTGGCACCACACGGTACTATCAAGCACGTAGCGCACATTAATTACGTCACAATCACAACACGGCATGGATTCATTCAAAGTGAGTTTGCTTGCAGATACATAAACAAACATTTGGTTAATTTCATAGTAAACAAATAATAATATTAATAATCCTTCCATATCATATGGGCACGTCTTTTCTACCATTATCGTGCCCCCGGTCTACTCCTTGATATACAATAGCCACACTAGTCCCATGAAACATGAGGCTCCAAAGGTTAATAACCATTTTATCAAAAGAACAGCTTTTACATTTGCAGATAAAATAATACATAAAAAATAGATTAGTGAAATGTTAGTGTCTTATTCTCGATCTCCTGACTTTGATTGTAAGTTAAAACTTGTTCCTATACCTAAAACAGGGCTTCCTCTCTTCTACCCTTTTGCTGTGCCCTACAGGGTCCATAATGATCTAAATTATATAGTTACCACTTAAGTACACATTATGGAAAAGCAATAAAGATATTGAGTATTGAGTAAAATATTTATTTTATCCATTTAAAATTGATCGTCTTATAAAAATCATTGTAATCGACTAAACGATCTACACTACAGCCACTTTAATAAAAAAAAAAAATTTTTTCTTGCAGTATTTGGCATAGGGCGATATTTTTTTTTTTTTTTTTTTTTTTTTTTTTTTTTTTTTTTAAATTGTGGCCAGTTACTAGAACATTTGCTTATGGGATTCAAAAAGGTTGTGATCGGTTGAGTGCCATCCTTACTTCGCGGTTTATCGAACATGAGAGTTTGCAATGTTACTGTTACTGAAGTTCGTTGTTCTGTATTGACTAAACTTTAGTCAATACAGAACAAAGAACTACATAGATTATGTAAGACGCTTAAAATCCGGAACAGAGTAAGAGCATAATAAATAATTTATTCAATGCGACAGTATTACTACACAATGTATTTGACACGTAACCGTAATTGAAATGTCAAATTATAGAGTTACACACCAATTCAAATGACATTAGCGCGGGATTGATGTTCATTCACTATGATTCATATTATAAAGGTATGTAAATAATTATGCGCTATAGCAAGGCCAATACGTGGGAAAAGTGGTCCAAATAATGTGCTTATAATTTTAAAAAACCGGCCAAGTGCGTATCGGACCAAGCACTTTTATTTTTATTTTTTCGCTTTTTTATGTGAACTACCAGTAATGGGGACACGGGCAATGGGGACAGCGGGAATACACCGAAGGAACCACCTTAAGATAAAAGCGGCCGTGTAACCCCCGAAATTCATATTTTCTTACGTTTCACACAAAACATTGCCAAGTTTCGTGACAAAAAGTTTAATAAAAAATAAAACATTCATCTCACACGAACAGCTTGTTGTTTTGCGGACATTTTGATTTTGACCTATGTTTTACTGTGTTGTCACAGTGAAATAATTTTCTACCAATTCTACTATAATTGACAATACATTGGTAAAAAACAGAACGATTTTTTCCCAGTAGTATCGTTTTTTTTTTTTTTTTAATTTATGTACAGTACGTTGTACGCTGTCAAGTTAAGGGTAAGAAAATGGAACCGTTTTTATTTCCGCCTTTTTATGTGAATTTCCATTAATGGGGACATGGGCGATGGGGACACCGGGAATACACGTTTTTTGCAATTTGCAAGTCAGTGGTGCCGATTCCCTTGTTCACAAACTAAACTAAATTTAAGTTCAGTGCATCTTTTTCTTTAAGAAAAAGACAGAAGATAAGTACCAAAGTACCAATGTGACTTTTTCAATTCATTTATACTTTCTGAGTTTATCTTGGACATTACTGACATCGGTGAACGAAAAACATCGTGAGGAAACCTGGACTTATATATAATATAAGTCTGAAATCGCCAACCCGTCTTGAGCAAGCGTGGTGATCAATGCTCGTACCTTCTCTGTATGAGAAGAGGCCTGTGCCCAGCAGTGGGACAGTTATAGGCTGGTATTATAAAGACAGAAGATAAATTTTAGTTAAGTCCTGTCAAATTAATCAGCGCCTGTCACTAGTCCATACAAGGTTAGACGTGATTAAAAACTTGCCGACAAAAATTACGTCAATTTACGTCAAGCGCTGATTAATTTGACAGGACTAAACTAAAATTTATCTTCTGTCCTTTTCTTAATGAAATAGAAAGAAAAAGATGCACTGAACTTTTTAGTTTAGTTTATGAACAAGGGAATCGGCACGGTGGTGGGAGAAATTATCTTTTTCTTAACATTTTAAGTTAAATCATCATCTGAACTTTCGTCGATATACATCATATTCGCAACGTAACTACACTCCTATTCGAAAGACGAGCCTCGACTAGTCCGAAGAAGATCGCCAAAGCGGGAGCGGGTGGGCGCACCGGGCGAGGCGGGCGAGCCGAGCGAGCATCGTTTCACCTCTTTTCATACTTCGGTTCCCACCGCGAACTACAGAGCTAAACGAGGCGAACGAAAAGCATCCAGCGGTATATTCCCGATGTCCCCATTAATAGTAATTCACATAAAATGGCGAAAAAAAAGATTCCATTTTACTTACATTTAGATTTTATAATTATTATTTCTAAAATCAGTATTTAAAAGAAACTTGAACCTTTTTTTTATGAATTACCATTAATGGGGACACGGGCGATGGGGACAGCGGGAATACACCATCGCCGGCATCGTCGGATATTTCGTTCGCATCGTTTGTATCGCTGACGTAGCTTATCTCTGTAGTTCGGAATGCAAACCGAAGTATGAAAAGAGGTGAAACGATGCTGGCCCGGCTCGCTCGCTCGCTCGCTAGCTGGCAGTGTGGCCTACGCTTAACTCATATGATTAGTAGACTTTTTTCTTGACCATTCACAAGTTAGCAAGCGCGTGTGGCCGCCCGGCCCGAGCGACTGTTGCACAACAGTGAAAGTAATTTCGGCGCGGCCTTCACCCAATGTGCTACTACTAAACTAAATCGGGTTACGATATCTTACCATCTGCATTATTTAGCATTTCATTAGAAATAATAGTGTTAAAGTCAAGTGTAATTTATACAAATAAATATTTATACAAAATAAAATTAAAGTGTCTGTTTGTGATGTCAAATAACAACAACGAAAAACGAAAGTATATACAATACTTAAAACAAAAAACGATTTTTACATTTTTTGTCTGTCTTTCTCACTAATCTCCGAAACGGCTGGACCGATTTTGACGGGACTTCCACTGGTAGATAGCTGATGTTGATGCTGACAGGTAAAATTTGTTTGTAAGTTTGTATGTAGGGGATAATCTCTGGAACTACCAGTCGGATTAGAAAAATTCTTTTTGCATTTGATAGCCCAATTCTTGAGGAAGGTTATAGGCTATTTAACATCACGCTGGGTCTCTTAGGAGCAGAGTAAAAAGAAAAAAAGTCACAAAAAACGTAAAACTAAAACGTCTGCGCGCTAAGGGCACCCCCTGTGGGGTACGAACATCGGCTTAGGGCAGAGTCGGAGGGAGGATGCATCGATTTAGAATACCCTAGATACACTATCACCTACAAATCAAAGTCGCAAAAGTGTCCCATCGCTAAGTTACAAGTGTGTGCGTCTACTAAGGCAAATCTAAAACACATAATGTACTTAACAACATTTCAATTTTCCTTACATACAACCTTATGTGAATGGAATTAAGGTGTAGTTTCGAGTGCGCGCGATGGGCGGTTATGACATTTCAAAATTAGACCATCGCGCAAGTCGTAAAATTTTATTGCTCTCAGCTGTAGGTAAAATAATTTTAAACGATACTATTCCTTAAGCAAATGCTTATTAAGTCAAATTCAGTTTACGCCGCGTGACAATGAATCGTGAATCGTAAAAAAATTTTGCTTTGGAACAGAAGGATAATGGAGTGGTCTTGAAATTTTACTCAGTACTATGTGCTTAAATAAAACAGGTTGAGGTGGTTAAAATTAACTTATTTTTATTTTATTTATTAAAACAATTTAAAAAGATTGATAGATAATGGTGCCGATTCTCTTGTCACAAAATTCTCTAAACTAAGACTAAAAATCACCAAAATTTAGTTTATTCCTGTCAAACGACCATTTCCTATTCTGAAATTGACGAAAGTGACACAACTTAACTATAATTTAGTTTGACAGCTCTAAGATGGTACTGAGTTTTAAAATTTAGTGAAAATGGCAATTTAACTATTCTGAATTTGACGTTTTTAAACTAAAATTTAGATTTTCTAACTAAATCTGATATATTTATAATCGCGATTAAAAAGGTGTGGAATAAAATTAGTTTTCATGAACTAAAATTCACACCAATCACCGACTCTCACGACTTCTAGTGCAAAACCAGTACCTACTGTATATAAGGTGTATCTATTCATACACGAAATATTTTAAGAGAAACATCTTTAAGTCGTAAAAAAGCCACAGCAGCGAAATTTTTTATTTTTTATATCTAAGTGTTTTATATTTCTACATAATTATTATAATTTTAAAATTGCTTGAGACATTTTGCGAAAAAATCCTTTATTCAAGTAAATAAAGGATTTTTAACACTTAGTTTTTAAAACACTTAGATATAAAAAATAAAAAATATAATAAATATAAATATAATAAAAATATAATATCTATGAATGACCCGCCTCGACGCGGTGACGCCGAACGGTGCGGTGGGGTGGCGGCACGAGCGCGGTGAATTTTGATAATTAATCATCATATCAAGTTTTTTTTTTTAATAATATACTCTGAATTAAAAAAAATCATTTCCATGGCTTCTTTACCACCTATAGGTGTATCACTTAAAATATTTCGTGTTTATCCCAATTTTTTTTTTCTTCTCTTTTGCTTATATCTCCAAAATGGTGCGTCCTATCGCAAAAATAATGAAAATTTCGACCCCCTTTAGTAAACCCTTAAACCATTATTACTCTACATGTAGGTAATATTTTTTTTTATTTTCCACACAAAAAGGGAAAAATTCCATAAAAAACACGTCGCGGACTCAAAAATCATAGGCAAAAGTACATTTGTACGTTGCGAAGCCATAAAAAAAAAAATACCACGTGGAGTCACGATTGTCAAATTCGATTTAGTTGTGTCAAACTTATTTTTAAATTTAGAGAATTTTGTTTGCAGAATAGCTTTAAGATTCTCATAGCCAAAAGTAAGGAATTTTAGTGATAGTTTAGTTAGTTTAGTTCGGTGTACAAGAGAATCGGCACCATTAACTCAGCACATTTACTCAGTAGTCACAATATCTTATGTAAAAACTTACTGCAATACATGGAATAACCGCTTTCTATACTTTCCGAAAGCCTTTCTTCGTATAATACATGTCATTTTCTGAGAAGTGACAAGAGCGAACCACACAATAATTATATTTTATAGAATCATTTGGCTTTAAAAAATCTTCACTCCTCTCATTAGCTATAATTTTTCGCCATTTTTCCCTTTCAATTAATAATAACTATAATATAAAAAACATCAATCACCATTCAAATAAATTTTGCTCATCTCCGGACGGGCTATAGTTATTCTATGTTAATTCCATATTATTGACATACCGCAGAAAGAAAAAAACAATAAGCGACTCTATTCATTTAATATTTGACTATGTTCCACTTTATACATCTTCCATCTCCTTTTCACTTAATACAAGTGCTGCGCGAGGGAAAAAGCCAACTGCGTAGCGTCAAATGAAGAGACGTATTGAAATAAATTTAAAAAAAATATGTTTTTAATGAGTTTGAAGGCGTATTTTGCCACAAATTCACTACATTATAAAACTATTATCTAGTACTTACCGAAAATACGATATGCCATTCCTTTTCAACGTGGTTAAAGTATTATTTTTGCACTTTTTTACGGAGCACTTTGGCGTGTTCACCCGACAACGAAGCGCGCGTTACTGAGAGCGCAACTGTGCTTAGAAGTAATTTAAGCACAGTTTTATCGAGACACATTTCAAGCGTTGACGGTGTATCTAGGGTATTCTAAATCGATGGGAGGATGGCAAGGGACCGATGGTGGCTGGATGAAATCAGGGTTATGATTATTATCAGAGGAATTTAAAGCTACAGGCTCAGCTATAGCGCGGGCTGACGCTTCGCTTACGAGCAAGGGTTGGGGATAGGGTTGCCAACCATACTTTATAATAACGTATCCTACTTTATTTTTGGTAATTATAATTTATACTTTTACATACAAATAAAGTATGCAAAAATACTTTATTGTCAACCTTTACTGTGGTGCGTAAAACAAAATACTCATTATGGGTACTTAACGATTCATAATTGCTGAACGAAATATTTAAAACGGATAATGGAAACAATTTTTAATTACTGAACGAAATGTTAGATGTCAGTTGTGACATTTGTCACAGATGTCTTTCATTATCGACGAAATTGTACAAAACTGGTCCGTTAGTTTTGTTTATAAGTGAAGAATGCATTTTAAAGTAAATATTAATGCTGAAAATGACGAGTAAATATTAATGCTGAAAATGACGAGTAATTCTTTGTTATCATGTGCTAAAAGCACACAAAAATACGTTTCTAAAGCAAAAAAAACATTAAATTTGAAATATACTTTTTTTTCTTCCTAATACTTTATTTTTTTCCTATCCAAACCACTTTTATACGTTTTATTTGTCAAAAAAAGTTGGCAACCCTAGTTGGGGAGGACTATTTAGTCGGGGATTTCGCGATGGGCCTCGGCGGCGAGGTCGGAATAAAAAAACAACTATGTATCAAGTGTCATCATCATCTGCTTAGTCTTTTCCTAACTATGTTAGGTTGGTAAGACTTTCGGGCTTCTGACGACCCGTAACGACTGTCAAACATCCACAAATGACAGCCGGGACCAACGGTTTAACGTGCTTTCCGAGGCACGGAGTCTCGGTATGTAAAGATGGTCACCCATCCACGGACCAACCCCAGTAAGGGTAGCTTAACCTGATCGTTCGACCCGAGCCGCTGTTATTATTACTTAGCCACAAGCTCCTCATATTCAAGTTATCATTAAGTAAAAAAAACCGGCCAAATATGAGTCTGACTCGCGTACGAAAGGTTCCGTACCATCCATACTTAATCCATACTAATCCATACTCCATACTAATATTATAAATGTGAAAGTAACTCTGTCTGTCTGTCTGTCTGTATTTTACGTTTTCACGCCCAAACCGCTGAACCGATCGTCATGAAATTTGGCAGAGATATAGCCTGGGTTAGGGAGAAAGACATAGGCTACTTTTTTACGCGATAACCGACATCCACGCGGGCGGAGCCGCGGGCAAAAGCTAGTAATAATATAAATGTGAAAGTAACTCTGTCTGTCTGTCCGTATGTTACGTTTTCACGCCTAAACCGCTGAACCGATCGTCATGAAATTTGGCAGACATATAACCTGGGATATGGAGAAATACATAGGCTACTTTTTTACGCGATAACCGACATCCACGCGGGCGGAGCCGCGGGCAAAAGCTAGTTATCTAAGAAAACGGCAAAAAATAATGTCTGTTGTATGGGAGCCACCCTTGAATATTTGTGTTATTTTAATTTAATTATTTATTTTTAAAGTAAATATAATATATAACTAAATATTCTGTGAATATTTCAAGCGTCTTCCTGTTGCCGGTATCAATATCGAGCAAAAACGAGCAAAAAAATCACGTTTGTTATATGGGAGCCCCTTTAATTTTTTTTGTATTTTTTGTTATAGCGGCAACAGAAATACTATCTGTAAAAAATTCAACTGTCTAATTATCACGGTTCATGAGAATGGCCTCAGCCTGGTGATAGACGGACGGACGGCCAGCGGAGTCTTAGTAATAGGGTCCCATTTTAGCCTTTGGGTACGGAACCCTACAAACAGCCAAGTTGAGTCAAGGCTTTGAACTGTCCGAAACCCGTAATTCTGTCATTACAATCATTACCGTCTGCATCATTACTTTCATTGCCTATAACCTTGTAACTTGTAATACATAAAATTAATGAACTGAAAATCCCTGACCGAGTTGCATAGAAGTAGGATTGATTGGCTGATTGGATAAAGGAGTTACTTCCACCGATTACCCTTAGCCCGCTTAAAGCCCATGTTAATCTGAACTCAAAACTCAAGTTAGCTGTTTTATTTGAATGACCACCGATGCAAAGAGGAAAATCAAGCTAACTTAGGTCAGAAAATAAGGTTGAATAATATTTAAGAAGGCGGGAAAGGACGAAAAATCATAAGAAAGCACTAATTAAAAAGAAAAACAATTGCTTTAAAGAGTACAGTCATCGGTTAAACTAATCTAAACTCGGAAATGAAATTCGAGATCAAAAATGTAAACAAAGAAATGTCATTGTCAAAGTGACGTTTCAGGGGTAGTCCACATTTTCCTAGTCATTCTGTTTATTTGATTTCATTCTATAAACAGTTCTCGAAATATAATAAATCTGAGTTAACCCATATTATTTTTAATACATTTCTACCAGACCGTTGAACTCAACGAGCAACTGAACTCCTCAAATCATTGCAGAAAAGAAGAACAAACAAAAATACACCAAATTAACGATCCATAAATGTGTTGGAATGTTTTCCAACAACATTGCAATACCTATAGTACCCATAGACACAAAGCCGGTAGACTTTAAAGTCAACTTTCCCGCCATATGTTATGTCAAACGAGTCGCCATCTTATGACACCGTATGTCAGCGGACGAAAGTTCGAGAAACGGCCTTCACCCATTGCCACCAATAGCCACATGCGAACAGGTTGGCTTGCATAACGTTTGTTTATTTGTTACCGGGGATAGAAAGAACAGCTTTTTTTTGTTGCAAATATGGAAACAAAAGAAATTGAACGTAATAATATCTTGAAATAGGACCATAGGAGCAGCCTTGGTGAAGTATAGACTAAAATTATATGAAGCAAGCTTGATTGTGGCACACAAACTTGCTTAAAGGGGACGCGACGGGGTAGCCCGCGAAGTTTTTTGCAAATTTCAGGTCAGTATCAGGTTGTATATTGATCTTAATATGATTTGCAGCCGTATCGAATATGTATTGATAGAGATATGGTCATAAAAATCATCAATACAACTTGCTGAGTTCATATTATAATCCTATTGAATGACTACCTATTTCATGAAATCTTGACATTTGAGGATTATACTAATTTAAGGAGTTGTATTACTGATTCTAATGTTTATAATTCTCTAAATACATATTTGTTACGTTCGCGTACCATGCTTTAATCAACATACACCCAGACAATGAGCTGGAAATAGGAAAAAACGTAAGAAAATTTGAATTTCGGGCTTATTCCAGAAATCCCCCATGAAAATCCCCCTCAGAAAGAAAAAACAGTCTAGAATTCACCCCTGATAATCCCGCTTAGGGGGGAAAACTAGAATAAAAAAAAAACTTATTCCAAGATCCCCCTGAAAGTGAATTTTTTTTTACATTAGGGTTCAGCTTTCTCCACTGAGGGGGATTCTCTCAGGAGGGATTAGTGGAATAAGTCGAATTTCGCGTGCTAGCTTAGCGCTTCCCCCTTAAAAAGCTACTATATTTAATTTATATTGAACTCAATTTGCCGAAACCCACGAAGCATACGCCTCCCAAGTTGCGCCACACACAACCACAGACACAATGCCTGTTTCTTCGTCTTCCGCCTAGTCTCTTCTTTGATTCTTACGTTTTATTATAACCACAGCGTAACTGCATAACAAACATAAATTCAAAGTATTACAGCATTCCACAATTGCGAAGTCATATATAACTTCTAAACTTCGTGTGTCGTCATATAATTTTTATTTATGTCTGCATTTTTGTTGCAACTAACATCTAACGGTTATTGTTTATTATTGAACGCGGTCAAGTTCAATATCAATTTTATTTTATTTGTAAGGTTAGGTATATCTTTTCCATCACCGTTTTTATATAGAAGTTCATGAAGAAAATGTCTGGTTTTATGTCGAATGTTTTTTATTACGTCCCAAATAGTAAATAGACACAATGGACTAGTGGGGTTTTTGCGGTTACAATATTTATACATAGACCAGCCCTAGTCTATATACCTAGATACCGTAGGTTAACTAATTTTGATGGATGATGACTCATATTTCAGTACACAGTACACGAACACGACCTCAATTAAAAAAGGTTTGGTGTCATTATAGCAATAGCACAGGTAGGTGCGGCTACATGCCACAGATTACACAACAAATAGATAAATAATATATTACTATGTGCACATGGCCAGTAATTATGCCTAGGGGGGACCGTCCCACATGGCGTTTCCTGGTTGCTTTAAACAATTGTGATAATCTGTGGTCAGTGATAGATAAATAGTCAATTAGAAACGACCTGCTACGGTCAACAATCAATTTATTTGATGGTCTTCTACTCTTCGACTCGCTTTCCAAACAATTATTCGTTATATTTGTCATTATTATTTGTTTAACACAATAATTAACGTGAATGGATATCGATGGCTGAAATTATGTAACCAGCGTCAGTGTTTAGGTACTTTTCATTTTAAAATAAAATGTTGGTTTGGTTACATGTTTATTACTTACTCTGTTGAACTGTAGTAGTTTTTTCAGGCTATGAAAAACTAAACAATAAAAGTAATTTGGAAATACATTTTTGATATTGAACATACCAACAAAGGCGCACTGTAAAATTAATAATATTTTATCAACATATTTAGGTCATATAATAATTGGCATTTGATTAATTTTCCGGCTATTTGACCATAGAGTCATCGAGCTTATTGCATAGACTAGCAACAATGGTAGCCATCTTGAACTTTTCTTAACTTAAATTAGGTACTGGCGGACTAAAGTTGAATAAAGTAGCTGTCAAAATTATCGTCCGAGCTCTATCGTCATAAATAATGAACCAGTTATGATTTGAGTTCCTTTTATTTCTAAAGAACATTCACTTTGCTATTGTGTTCATTTTCACGTACAAATTAACTAGGTAGAAAAACTACTTATCTATTGATTAATATTATGAGGTACTTAAGTGTTTTTTTTTTTTTTATTGTTATTAAAGAATTCAATATTTATGACATGAGCAGTCAGAATTGAATGTATATCTATAGGTACTTATAATATAATAATGTAGATTTTGGTACCAGGTGGGATTTGAAAAATTATATTTGCATTTGGTAGCCCCAATTCTTGAGGAAGGACCCTAGTACGAGCAAACCCGTACATATCAATTGTATCGATTTTATGCTGACATCGACGCGCAGCGACTGAATAAAATATACATATTTGAGTTAGTGATCAGAGCCCCTAGTGTGAGTTTCTTTTAACCATCTCGATTTTACGCATCGAGCGCGTTCGGCGTTCCGATTGGCCACCAATGAGCCCTTCACCAATCGGAGTGCTGAACGCGCTCGATGCGTAAATTCGAGATGGTTAAAATAAACTTAGTGTGAGTTTATTTTAACCATCTCGAATTTACGCATCGAGCGCGTTCAGCACTCCGATTGGTGAAGGGCCTCTGTAGTCGCATAGCACTGTTTTGGGTAACAGCAAAAAGACTCATTCGCTGCGGGTCGATCATTTATGTAACTATCAATACTCAAGTTGATCTCAAATCAGTTTATCATTTAAATGTACCTTACCCGTACAACCCTTAAGAGCCGAGTAAAAAGAAAAAAACCTGAAAGAATGATAAGCAAAACAAAGTAATAGCGGTGGCAGGTGATGCGATTCAACTTGGTTGGTCGGGGGTACAAGAAACTTCACGCGGACGAAGTAGCAGGCAGCTATACCCAATGTCTCAAATTCAGATAATGTATGTAAACCAAGGGGATAACATATAAAAAAAAATTATCTTCGTTATGGTAATTTACATAAAATGGCAAAAAAATATGTATCCATTTTCTTTTAAGTACTGATTTAAGAATAAATAATTAAAAAAAAAAAACGGTTTTTAAACAACGTTATTAAAATAAGGAGATTTTCTGGTTAAAAATATTTTATGATATTGGTAACAATGCAGGAGATTCAAACACTTTCAATTGTTTTACATCTTCAACAACACAAATATTACAACTCTCATTCATAGATTCATATTGTAAGTAGCATATCTAGCCACATGTTGGATGATAACATCAATTTTGGGAGGCCTACATCTAGCAGTGGACTTAAAGGGCTGATAATGGTGCCGATTCCCTTGTTCACAGACTAAACTAAATTTAGGTTCAGTGCATCTTTTTCTTTCTATTTCATTACGAAAAGGACAGAAGATAAATTTTAGTTTAGTTCTGTCAAATTAATCAGCGCCTGTGACTACTCCATACAAGTTTAGACGTGATTAAAAACTTGCCGACTAAAATTACGTCAATTTACGTCAAGCGCTGATTAATTTGACAGGACTAAACTAAAATTTATCTTCTGTCCTTTTTATAATAAAATAGAAAGAAAAAGATGCACTGAACTTAAATTTAGTTTAGTTTGTGAACAAGGGAATCGGCACCAATGACGATCATATGCCGTGTCTCCGACACACTGAACAAAACATTGTTCGGCAACGGTATTTTGTTTGCATAGTTCGTATAATTAATTCACTTTAATTTTATAGATGATTATTTACAAAAAAAAATCGTATAAAATGTTTTGCACCACTGTCCTGTTATTTCGACAGTGACATTTCTTGACATTAGTTTGTTTAGATAAATTATCTGAATTAGAGACTTGGGGTATAGTTATTGGCTTTCAGTCTCGCTGCATTTCTGAGTCCCGGGAAAAAAACGAGACTAGACGCGGTCTCATAATTCCCGGGAAAAAAAACTAGACTAGATGCGGTCTCGAAATTCCCAGGAAAAACGAGACTTTCAAGACTATTTCAAAAGTAGGTTTCAAACTTACGAGTATAGGCTAGGCTTTTAGGCAGTCAAAACCAGATATTTCAACCATGTACTTTAATAAAGGTACAGTTACAAACTAAAATTATAAAATCAAAAATAGTACATTGTAATACAAGGGTGGAACGTAGGTTATTGCAAACGAGCTGTCATTAAAAAGCGATCGATCAATAATTACTATTAGGTATTGATCGAAGGCTAAGACGTACGGACTCATTCATTTTTCCTCGTATAAAATCTATCCCATTTTATTCTATGTATGAAAACTCCTTGCTACTAAACTTTTTAAATTGTCCTATTTTAAAACTCAACTGCAAAACAAAATGACCGAGCTCGTAAACAAAAGGCACGACCGCGTAACAGAAAGATGCCTTTGCAAAAGATTCAATTTTAGAATCATAATTATAGCCTTTGAAAGTATACGTCATGTTTAACAACTGTATTGAAAATTAAATTTATAGGGTACGTAAGAAACAAAGGGCATTGAATGTAGACAGTTTCAGACAGAGAGGAACTGAAATTATTACAAAAGTAACCTGCGTTAAGCTCTCTCTGCTTCTACGCTAGTGGGGGGGATAGATAGTAAGTTTTTTTTTATTGTAACAATGTTTTGGATATTTCCCTATACCATTGGACAAGTTTCTAAAGTCTCGTTATACCCTAGACCGAAAATATCAGTCTTTGAGTCTCGTCTTTGACCAAAAAATCTTCTTTTTTTTTTAGATATACTATACTATAACCCTAATACAAATAAATACGGAATAAAGTTATGCTAGGTATAAACGTAAAAATGTATGGTTATATCGGAGTTATTCCTAGGATAACTTTATTCCGCGATTATTTGTAAGGCCCTAAAATATTAGAATAGTAACTTCAATAAACAATACGATTTGTTGGTGGGGAGTATATCAACCTCGCTCGATAAACCTCAGCGGCGTTTAGCTTCACTCAGCGACCCTTCTTCTGTTTCTGAGTTTCTGTCCACTAACATAAAAGTTGTGAAAAACAACGATCCAATCACCAGAGGAAGGTAATCGGCGCTGTCTCAAAATTACGGGATGAAAGAAAGAATAACGTTTATTTGGTCACAGTTCGTGAAACACAAAATACAAAAAAAATAAAAAGTGAAATAAAAATTTTTATAAAAAAATTGCTGTGTGCCTCACGACTGGGCCAAAAAGGTTCATTTCAGCAACCTGCAACCAGTGCCGAATTAAAGAAGCGCGGGGCCCGTAGCAAATACCATCGAGGAGCCCTTGATCTGCTACGGATTCTCAAGTATAAAATGGTAAAAAAAAAACTAGTTTTTTTTTTGTGAAATTTTGTGTGGTCTTTGGGAATTTACATCTGGTCTCACAAGCACTGTACTACCTAGTGCGATAAATGTTTTTTATAGGAAATTGAACGTTCTTTATAAAAAGGTCTCTTATAATTTTTCGATAAATTCACTTTTTCAAAAGTTGGACATACCCTAAGTTGTCAATTTTTCTTTCATCTTCGGCAAAATTATTATTTTTTGTGGAGGTAGGCTGGTTTGCATACGCGGGGCCCCTTTTTGCGCGGGGCCCGTAGCAATTGCTACTATTGCTACGTGGTTAATCCGGCACTGCCTGCGACGTATCCCTTTCTTAAAAAGGTCCTAATTTATGTAGATGAATAAGAAACTAGAGAATCCTCAATAAACAATACAAATAACAATATATAAAGCTGGACAGAATACTATTACATGAAAATGTTATGCACGAATATAAGAGTAAGCAACACAGCGTACGCTCTAATAACTTCGTCAGAGCGTGCCTAATGCCAGCATTGTTCTGAACCTCGGCTGGACACTTGAGGCTCTATTGTGCTGAAATAAAATACAAAAACGTGACATATTTATTAAAAGCTCGTACAGACTAGTGTGATATCGTGCGTATCGATATCTGTAAGAGCCTTAAAATGGCCAACTTATCAATGAAATGAGAATTATACAGCGTGTATCAGAAATGTGTGATAATATTTACAGAAATGTGTGATAATATTTACAGAAATGTGTGGTCCTATTTACAGAAATGCGTTGTCATATTTAAGGGTGTGTGATACAGACCATCAATCTGAACAAACTTCTCCACGGAACCAACATCGTAATCACGAATAAAATATAAGCTGTCCCATACATTTGTGTCGAGTAGCTATTTAAGTTTTGTATTAAATATAGCTGTCTTCAACCGCGTGGTTTTTTCTAAAATAAAACTGAAGAACTGTGAAAGTCCTGTCATAATCGACCCAGCAAAATTAAAATTTGATTTTTGTTGTAAGTACCGTATAATACTTTCATATGCATTTAGTAAAAAGCTATATTTTTTTTATTACTGATTGGGCCTACTCTTAACCTCGATCTCGCCTGATGGAGAGCGATGGATGAGGTCTATGATGGAACGAGCGTGCCCAGAAGATGCCTGTTCACTCTTCAGATTATATGTGGAAGGGAACACAGACGCTACCAGACTTATTTTGACATTACAAACAGACACGTCAATTTTATTTACTTGTATGTATATATGTATATTGTATGTAAATATGTATAGATGACCACACATTTCTGAAACACGCTGTATTTAATAGGTCTGCCTCGTTTACGTGTGCGTTGCTGATTCTATATTTATTTTTAGATATGCAAAGTAAATTGTAATCGTCCAGCCTAAAAGTCTTAACTTAAACAAAGTTCAAGAATTAATGAGATGAAACGGACCATTAAAAGTTTTGACACACAATAAATAGGTAAAAAAAGAGGGTGTGTGCTTATGACCACACGATAGAAAGTGAAACCTTACGACTGGTGCCGTATATAATGCCATCATGACTTCAGTGCAAGAGAGAGATGGAGCTATACATGACCGCTAGCACCATCCCTTTTTCGGTCAGGAATCATAATGACATTTATGCTTCGATCAATATTGATCGAAGCATTTATGCATCATAATACAGCCCCTGGAGGCCAGGTTACGCGATTCAGCGCCGAGTATTCAGCGTCACCGACCGACTGGAGCCGAGTATTCCCGATTCAGCGTCCCCGACCCGAGCTTGTCGGCTCAGTTTCGTTCATTGTTAAAAAAGAGTGCAAGAAAAGGAGCGCTAAAGAAGATTTCATCACTTCAAAAATACGCAAAAACTTTTTTAATACGCATTTGGGTTAAATAAACAGTACAAGTTCTCATTAAACATCTAAAATATCATCACGTATGTTTGGATAGACAATACAAATATAATAGCCTATTTGGCCCAGCAAGTCGAGAATACCAAGAAATTCGAAGAGAATCGATAAGTAATTAGTGGAGTGCGTTGTGCTCGCGTGACAGGACGCCATCATTAGTTTTACTTATAAATTGACTTTTTACTGCTTCACCCATAAACATTATCTAACAAACATTTCGAGCATGTCAAAAGAATTCAAAGTAGCTGTCTAGTCTGTACAAATTGCACTTAAAATACTACCTATAGATTATTGGATAAGTATTAGATAATTTGTTCAGCGCTTTTAACCTAGTCATCATTATGACATACGCATTCAATACTTCTCATATTTCGCCCAGCAACACCTCAATGTGCTGACCGCCTTTCATACAAAGGTCACTGATGGTCGACAGCATTTCCGAATAATTGACCCATATAATACAATCATAACATAAGTCAACCATAAAATTATTTATTGCAATAATAAGTATAATACCAATAGTCAATGGAACGGTAGAGGAAGTGACTTGCGTTTAGCATCATGATGTATAAGAGCGATTTACTCTCTCCTACAAACTAAAATTGATGTAATAGTAAGCATTAATTACGTTATATGACCGATAGAATAGAATCTTAACCTGTGATTATTGCTCAATCATCTGGAATTCCATTCTAACAAGATGTGAAATAATAACTTAACTACAATGTATTTAAGTATAGGTGTGATGAGAACCGCAGAATTAATAACAGAGATTCTAAAGATAATTAAGTATAATGCACGTAGGAACTGTGTAACGAATTCGTAGGCCAAATTAAAAATACCATTCAGAAAGGACACACCCTTAGCAATAATGAAGCAAATATTGGACACAGGGGAAAACGCATGGAATATAATTAGTCAAATAACAAGTTTGAACGGTAGAATTAAATAGTTAGAACGTTTTATGGCTTTGACATTTAATTTAGTTGGTACTTTAATTACCAATGAAATGTTGGCATAGGTACAGTACACAGTGGTTACATTAAAGGCAACAAAGGCACATCTGCAAAAAAAAATTAGTTTCCTCAGTTAAAATGTTAATCTCATTAACAGATATCTGTTATGAACTTATGATATAATAACTAGGTACAATAGCAAAGGCCAAGGCTGCAATTTTAATAGATAATACAGCTTCCATGAATAGCAATATCAATTGAAACGCAGGACTGGCTAGAACATTAGACTATTTCATTGATTTCCTGTCACTTATAAAACGGAAAGCAGTAACAGAATATTCGAATCGTTTTTATGATCAGCGACAATTTCATAAAATTTGTTTAACTTATCTTTAATATTCCCGCGATCCCTATACTATTGTATGCACCCATATGCACAATGTTTCACGATTTTTCTCACCAAAAATAAAATTCGTTTCTCAGCAATTATCTTTGTACAGAATGCGTAGATAACGACTTCGAGATGGGTCTTTTTGCACCCTATACATATATCACGAGATAAAATTTGGGGTTCAATAAAATTCAGAATGAATTTAATTTCTCTACCAAATAATTAGGATGAAGACTTGTTATGAATCGCTTGTAGCTTTGTGATTCAGTAACAAACATTCAAACTTTCGCATTCACAACATTTATTTGGATTGTATCGATGAAGAGTATGACAATGTTGGATTATTTTTTTCTTTATTTTCGACTTCACCAATTAGCTAACAACTATTTCGATCTCTTTGTGAAGGAATTGTAAAAATATTGTGTCACTGATTTCTATCAACGATGCCTTTCACGAGATCGCCTGAGGAACGGGTAATGCCTGGAAATAAGATCATAATCTTCCGCACAAGTAGGAAATAGACACCTTTTCTGTGTCTCTTTCCTTCCACAATCACTTTGTATAGCGTTTTCTCTTTCGTTCTATTATTTTAACAGAGCAATATTTCATGGGCGTGTGTAACGTTATGAGATTAAACTGTTTGTGCTTTCCCTTGGCATTCGAATGAAAGCTTACGTCACTACTGATATTAATTTTATAATAACTTACCTATAATAAAATGTGGCATTTACTACCGTACAATTTATTCCTCTGTAAAATACTTACTGATGAATACGTAACGTTAGTCGTAAAAGCACAAGGGGATGCCACGTACCTGAAACATAGAAATAAGATTTATTTGCTAAAATATTTTAAACGCTGGCTGGACTGCTGGCCCACAATACTCTTTTGTAGGAAGACTTTCAGATGGAACTAATTTCCGTTTAAAATCTTTGTATATTTGTATGGGTAGTTCCACTGCGCTACAAACCCAAACTGCATTAAAAGCATTTATTGCAAATAAACCAATTTCAGGCACTTTTGAATTGTCAAGGGGTCGGTCAGTCAGAAAGATGAAGCTAGTTGCCCATTCCAAAGCGTAGTAGGTTCCTATGGAGAATAACGGAAAGAAACTCCTCGGAGACTCTTTTAAAACAAAATATTGTTACAAAATATAGGTTACATCATTCAGGAATGTATTCCACGGCGCTCCAAGTTTTTATTACCTATATTGTTTAAAAAAATATATGTAACAAAATGGGTCCAGAGCGCTCGAAAAAAATTTTTTTTTAATGTTATTTAATATAATGTTTCATGCTGAATTTATTTTTTTGCAAACTTTACTCAAAATTTCTTGGAGCGCGGTGGAACATTTCAAGTGGAAATAAGTTTTTAAACTGTCATGGTCACTAATATTATTATTAATACGAACGGGATATCTACCATGTTTATTTTTTGTTGTGAGTTCCCGATATTTCGGCGCAAATATCGGAAACTCACAACCAATAATAAACATGGTAAATATCCCGTTCGTATTACTCGTAATAATAATATTTCAAGTGGATCGTTTCAATATATTTTAAAAAATTAAATATTTTATTGCAAAAAATTCTTGGAGCGCAGTGGAATCAATGCATGAACATTAAAATTATGAGAACTTATGAGTGTTGTATTTGTATTTTTTATTCCATATGTATTGTCTCCTAAGACTTTTTTTTTTTTCTCTAATTCCAGATTCGAGAGTCCGACCGCACTTGCATGAGACGCTGTAATGCGTCATAACATGCGGCCGCCGCGCCAGCACCTGCACCTCGCCAACCACCCCATGCGCAGGAGCAAACCGCCAGACAGACACAAACGCACACTCTAATGATAAGCAAACTAGTCCTACCAAAAAAACCAAAGTTAAGTTCAAATGTTGTGATATTGGCAACCGACTTGAACTGTGATAGAAAACGAAACGAAAATGGCCGTGCACGTACTTCTAGCATCAACAGCTTTGAAAACTGTGAGTGTGACAGGACTGTGGTTGATACCACTGCTGCTTGGAGCTCTTACATACCACAATTATAACTCTTACGACCCGGAAGCGAAGATATTAGATAAGGACCAGCCGCTAAAGGAGTACGACTTCGTTGTGGTCGGCGGAGGCTCAGCCGGCGCCGTGCTGGCGAACCGCCTCAGTGAGGTTAAAACTTGGAATGTACTTTTATTGGAAAGCGGTAAGTGATGTTGCAAAGCTTAAAAGCAGGAGTAAACTGCATATTCAATTCTTTTCAAATAAAAAACCGGCCAAGTGCGTGTCGCACCACGCACAATGAAGGGTTCCGTACTTGGAAAGATTTTATCCTATGAACAAACTTAACATTGTAGTTGGTAAACATAATCTCCCATACATTCCAACTGCAAATGTAAGTTTGTACGCACAATATCGAGACATTTACCATGTTATTTTACGACCATAGTCTTTTTATAGATTTTCCTGTAATTTATAAGTATAGAACTATTTTCTGTATTTTTTTCCAAAATTTTAGGTTCAGTAGTTTCGGAGATAAGGTCAATTTTCGTCTATTTTCAATTATAACTTTAAAACAATTTATTTTAAAATTATAAAAAAAATATATATTTGAGACCCTTACAGTAAGCCCTTTTATTTGATATGTCACACGGTACAGATTGCAAAACTTTTTTTTTTTTTAATTTTCTTGTTTGCCTCCCAAGACTGACCCCAATATTCTAAATTCATTTATTTACGGTTCACATCACGTGTACCAAATTTCAACTTAATCGGTCCATTACATTCGGAGCAAATTGGCTGTGACAGACGGACAGACAGACATACGAGTGATCCTATAAGGGTTCCGTTTTTTCCTTTTGAGGTACGGAACCCTAAAAATCACCTTGGTTCTAGCAGTTTAAAAAATAGGTACCAAAAGTATACAAAGATTCGATTAAAACGTACCTACGTCATAGTATTTGCTACGCCAAACGTCATACAAAATAAAAATATTAAATAAAATGTTACGGAAAGTTATTATAAGATAGATAGATAGAATACTCTTTATTGCACACCATAAAAATTACAGATGTATATGTAGAAAATTTGACAGGGTGACACAATGGGCAGTCTTATCGCTAAAAGCGATGTTTTAAAGACAACCTTTGGATGGATTAAGGGGGAATGAAAAACATTTCTGCAAGTATTCAGGGACTGGGTAGTCAACATGACAAAATGTTAAACGGTTGGAATACAGTGCAGGGGTCAAAATGTCTATACGGACCGGCTGTCTATGTGGCTAAAAGTATGAACGTCAAAATGTGCATGGTTAAAAAGGAGAGGATTTAAAATGTGTTTGGGTCCAAAC